>OX392485.1:25000-4825000 GCA_947623365.1 Achlya flavicornis | reverse complement strand
TGAAGACAGCAATGAAATTAATTTTGTATAATTGGGGATATGTATTATGAAACATTTGGTCGACACTTCTGTAGGATCGGGTCGTGGCCGGATTCATTAAACTCTCGCACGTTTATTATGTTGATAGAAATGTAAGGACAGCTATATATAGGAGTGTGTAATGTCGTCGCAACAATAAATATTGTAAACATACAATTTTAGTAACAAAAGGACTTCGATGAGGAATAATTTTATTTATTTTTTCTGAAGTATTTTTCAACCGACTTCAAAAAAAGGAGGAGGTTCTCAATTCAGTTGTTTTTAGGGTTCCGTAGCCAAATGGCAAAAAACGGAACCCTTATAGATTCGTCATGTCTGTCTGTCTGTCTGTCCGTGTATGTCACAGCCATTTATTTCCGAAACTAAGAACTATAATGTTGAAACTTGGTAAGTAGATGTATTCTGTGAACCGCATTAAGATTTTTACACAAAAATAGAAAAAAAACAATAAATTTTGGGGGTTCCCCATACTTAGAACTGAAACTCAAATTTTTTTTTTCATCAAACCCATAAGTGTGGGGTGTCTATGGATAGGTCTTCAAAAATGATATTGAGGTTTCTAATATCATTTTTTTCTAAACTGAATAGTTTGCGCGAGAGACACTTCCAAAGTGGTAAAATGTGTGTCCCCCCCCTGTAACTTCTAAAATAAGAGAATGATAAATCTATAAAAAATATATGATGTACATTACGGTGCAAACTTCCACCGAAAATTGGTTTGAACGAGATCTAGTAAGTAGTTTTTTTTTAATAGGTCATAAATTGAAATTAATATCAAATACTCAGGTCTATACTACCATTTACTTATATACCTACAGGTTTGTACGGAACCCTCGGTGCGCGAGTCTGACTCGCACTTGGCCGGTTTTTTTTTAAATGTTTGTTACCTCATAATTCCGTCATTTATTAACAGATTAGGAAAATTCTTTTTTTGTCTGGAAGGGTACACTTCCCGGTACGGTCCCATTGTCATCAGATCAGGATTTCATTACTTCTTAGTGTACTTTGAAGTCGGTTTAAGTTTTTTGTAAAACAGTCTAATTATTTTATATCATTTTTTTGAGCATTTTTTCATATTGCTACGTAAAGTACCATTCTGTGGATGTTACACAAAAATAAATTTGCATTTTTTTTCTTTTGTAAAATCAATAACTATCTAAAATGAGGTATATTTGAATAGTTCCAGTAGGAAGCTATAGATTTAACTTTATAAGGACCTATCGCTGCCAGTTAAATACAAAAGAAAAAGGTCTTGACAGTAAAGAAATTCTGATTCTTGTGACAACACCGCGTTTGTTGACCGCGACTGTTCTTATCATGGATAATTACGCAGGGTTTAAGAATAATTCATATAGATATGTTGCCGATGAAGTATCGTAACAATGAAAAACATACCAAAACTTAATTATTTCGTACAAAGCAATAAAAATAAATAAATATCCTGGGACATTATTCACACACTGATCCCAAACTAAGCAGAGCTTGTACTGATCCCAAACTAAGCAGAGGAACGTTGTTGTTTATTTACACTGTACAAAAAAAAGGCATTGTCATCATCATCATCATCATCAGCCTATAATGTCACACTGCTGAGCACAGGCCTCCTTTCACAAATCAGGGTGAAAGGGACTGGGCGATACTCCACCACGCGTGCCCATTGCGGATCGGTGGAGGTAGGCTAGTGGTCAACCTACTGTTGGGAGTTTTCAAGCCGCCTAGAAGGCCTCCAACTAGCTTAACGACTAACACAAAAAAAAACCTGGGATATTATTCACCCACTGATCCCAAACTAAGCAGAGCTTGTACTAGGTAGCAATTTAGGGATGTTGTTTATTTACACTGTACAAAATACAAAAAATAGCAAAAGTAAACGTTAAAAGAGATATTTGTTATTTGGAAATATAATACCTCCTACTCCCCGTAGGGATGACGTTATTTATGTTCATCAACTAATGATTAATCTCGTTCAGATAATAAGTCCCAGCGGAGACGAATCAACGACGAACGCAACGCCAACATAAAATATGCATTGTGTGTGAGTAAACCGGCATATATAGATTTGAATAAATAACCAGCATCTGCAGCTGTAATATCGGTAAGTTCTATCGGCTTACTGTAATACAAAATCAATATGGTAAGCCTCAATTAATCGGTAGGCAAAGCCGCTTCGATGGGAGTTGTTAGTGCCTACATCGCTGTATTACTGCCCTTGCTCTACACATGGCTTTCTCTTTGATAACGAATATTACTTATACATAAATATTATAGTACAGAATACGTGTTGCAAATAGAAGAAGCAAGGCCTTAGTGGATGTTCTCGTAAAGCTCATTGGATTGGTTATTCAGGTGGCGGGAGTAGCTCAGAATGCGTTGTCTGCTTTGAGATACATAGATTTTCACAGCTAATGTTAGAAACAAGTACGACGAAGTTCAATAAAACAAGCTTAATAAAAAACTGAAGCACAATTCCATAATACTCGTATAGTCAATTATTTTTTAATAAATCGTAAGCGGAAACTTCAATTTGTGGCGCATTGAACAGAAACTGTAATTAATTAATTTTCTGATGATACCGACCGCTGATACCGACGCCACGTGAGCGAGGATACACAATAATGGATCTATCAGCAGAGGGCTGCATTTAAACGTTCCTAGAATTACGTATTTACAAAATATCATCAACTTTGTACGACGCCGGGCGGCCCATGATGGGGTTTTATTGTTCTGGCGAATTACTAGGCACCAATACCCTTTAAACGCGGTTTAAAGGGTATTGGTGCCTGTTCAACATACTTTATATAATGCCTATTCCTTTCCTTATGCTTATTCCTATAGGTACAGTCGAGGACATAAATATGTATACACTTTTTGAAATTCAAAAGCGATTTTCTCGCATTTTTAACATTCAAGTGTTAAAATATTACAAAAATCATAATAGTATATGTTAGAAGATTTTGCCTGCATAATATCTCATAAATTCAATCAGTAGTTTTAGAGGAAACCGTAGTTGAATTTTACTAAGTGTATACATATTTATGTCCTCGACTGTAGGCTTTTTTTACAGTGTATAGAAAAACTATAATCGGTTTCACGCGCGGTCCTTTGCTTCGTCCTGAACCTTTGAAAAATCTGTTTTTAGCTAAAGTTTCTAGTCCAAGTGGTTGAAGCTGTGCGTTGATAGGTTAGTCAGTTAGTTTGCCCCTCCGTCCGTCCGTCCGTCCGTCCGTCTGTCTGTCTATCAGGGGACTGTATTTTATGAACGGTAATAGGAGACAGCTGAAATTTTCAGATAATATGTAATTTCTATTGCCGCTATAACAAAAAATAATAAAAATTAAATAAAAATTAAAAATATAGGGGCGCCCATACAAAAAACGTTATTTTTTGTGTTGTTTTCATAGCACAATGAGTTAGTTAATATTGTACGGAACCCTCCGTGTGCGATTTCAACTCGCTCTTGACTGTTTTTTTATACAACGAGGGTAAAGAAGCATATGACCTGCCTGGCGGTAAGTGGTTACCGTAGCCATATGGACGCTCACTCACGCGCAGGGACACAACATAAAGTTATTTGGCTGCGGTATTTCTGTAAAGTAGAGGTTCCCCAGTCGACTTGCTCTTTGAGAGAAGAAAAAGGCTATGCTTTACCTCTCTTAAATTAATTAAATTGTATTTAGGTATATAGCTAGTATTATGGAACGTAGTATGTACTTAATAGTAGTATGCGATCCGCATTGTAACAAGCTATGATTTAAATGGAAAGCACCTCAACAATATTAAAATACAAATATTCCTTTAAATAGAATGTGCGCCAAACGGTAATACGAAATCAATAGTGTAAGCCTCAATTAATCAGAATACAGACGCCGCCTTTTACACGCGGGAGCAAATAATAATCATTTTATTTTGTATGAACATAAAACTGTGCAAATAGTTATGTTTACAGATATTGAAATAAAATATGAATCAACATATCGAGTAGGTACACATCACATAATTAAACGTATGGATTGTAGGTACCAAACCCTCGATATTTTACTTGGACGATGTTATTTGGTCGGTTATTAGTGAATTCACAAAAATTAACAACTATTAGGTAACAATTATTAAGTAACAACTTTCACATAAATTGGCGAAACAAAAAACAGAAAATAAATAAAACATATGGCCTATTATTATCTAGTAGTCCCCAAAATGGAGGTCAAAAGTCCTTACAAGTAGACTAATCAAATTCGTCCTTTTACAACCCGATGGCCACAGAGATAGAATGTGTTTTTGTGTCTGACTGAGTCTAGCTGAAGCGATGGCCTGGAGCGGTTGATAATATTAGAGCTTGCCCCGACAGATTTGACCCTGAATACTCTCTTGCTCGGTTATAATGATCAAAGGACAATGATACAATTAAATGTCTGAATTTTATTTTGCTTAAGCATATCTTTATATTAAACTCGGTAAATAAAAAATACTTTTACTGGATCACGGCTGAATGGAAATGGAATGGGGAGAAAGTAATCCTAACTAATATTATAAATGTGAATATGAGTTTGTTTGTTACGCCTTGACGCCTCAACTTCTCAACGGATCATCATGAAATTTGGCATGCAGATAGCCTATGGTATGGAGGAGGACATAGGCTATTTTTTATCACGGGTACGCGGGTGAAACCGCGGCGGTCAGCTAGTTTCAAATAAATAATGAACAAGTTATTTTAAGATATAGGTAGAATGTATAAGGATGCATTTGCCATTTTTTATATTAGAAGTAGGTTTTAGTTTGGAAAACAACCATCAAAACATTTAATTTACTAACAACTAGCCACACAGGCACAAAAAATAAAGCTAGATACGACCTATATTGAACAAACCAACGAAATATTACATACATTGAGGGTTTTAAAGTGCACATCATTTAGGCACTCACTGGTGCATCACCCGCTCGGGGCGCCAGGCTAACGCTTCGGTCTAGTCACTGCTAAAAGCTAACAATTTTACATTCATATTTTACTGCCCATGAAAAAACACGTTTTTTCGCTATGACGAAGCTTTCCGACTGTTTATTTTTTACATAGTTTATTTTTGAAGGCTGGCATCGTTTCCTCTTTGGATAGCCAAGCTGACGCGTTGGCGGAAAAAGCTCCCCGCCCGCTGGTCTCCGGATGTCTCGATCAATTTTGAGGACAAGGAAGCAGCGGTAGGCTTGAGGAAATTTTCTATATATAGATTGTATTTTGTATATATTTGTTGTTAATAAATGTTATAATTTTTTTTTTTTTACATGGTCGTTATCATGTGAGTTCTGACTCAACTGTTTTGATAAATGTTCTGATAACATTTCACCTACGGGAAATAAATAATTATTATGGAGCTTAGGTTAAGAAATTCTCACACTTCTGATTAATATTAAAAACGTTTAAAACCAAAATGGAAAAACTAATAATAAATTAATATTTTTTTACCTTATCAACTTAACAACTTTCCCAAAGAAACATATTTTTTTTTATTTACTTAGCACATATTTATGAGCATTTTATGATTTAGCATTTTATGAGCCCATAATATTTAGTACCTAACACGAATAAAAATACACCATCAGCTATTATTTAATTAGTTATTTATCCCCATATGTTTTTTTGGGAAAGTTGCTTGTTATCATGAGTGCAATCATGTGTTATCATGAGTGCATCATCTATTATCAATATGTTGTCTATATATAAGCATCGTTTACTAATTACCTGCAGTCAACCTATATAGAACCGCTTCTAAAGAATTTCCACAAATAAGCCAAATTTGTTGATTACACTGAAAAATATCCGTACAGACAGAGAGACCGACACAAAAGTCTCACCATACGCTTTCGTTCTCACCATTTTGACATAGAACCCCAAACAATATAAACTAATAACACCTGTCAATAATATCATATAAAATGAATCGTGCGAAAAAAAATCGGGTAAAAACACCAGTATCACGTAGGGTAAGCGTACACATTGTTGGCAGAGCTGCGGGAGGCCTTTTCAGCACAATACCCCAGCTTAATCACTCACGCGATACCTCTAATATCATGCCTTAGCACGTAACGTGAACAAATGAGCCGCTCCCTGCGTAATCATCACGCAAATACGCTTGTAAAGATACCAGCAGACATGAGTATTGTAACTGCATTAATTGTGTTAGTGTTTCGTTCACATAGTATTTTAAGGTATGGTATGTATGTGTATATTACTTAAGAAATAAACATAATACCCGGCTGTGAGAACCACAAGGTTCAAGTTTTATAATTTTTATTATTATCTATCGTAATGATTTTGCATATTATATTTATTTATAAAATAAAAATCAACAAACCTATAATATTCAAAATAATATTACGAAACTACTTTGTGTTGTTAATTTTGTCCAATTACAGAGTTTCATTAATTATTTTTAAAATTTTGTGTTTAAAGTACATCGCCTGTTTTTTTTTTTCTGAGTATAAGCCTGTGTTTTGACCACAATCTCACCATAAGTGATGATGTGGCCGAAGGTGGTAAGCTAAGCACACAAAGTCTAGAAGGAACTGACTCTCAAGTGCAGCTGATGACACACCGATAGGTGCTTGGCGACAGATTTTCAACTTGAGGGTGGTAGCCAGCCAGATGGGCACTACAGTACCCTATCATCTGCCTGTTATACAAAATGAAATTTTCTACACCATAAAACTATACGTATAACAGTTGGAGATTTCGAGATGGCATATTTTCGAAACCTATGTTGGGTTATTCATTCATGCTGAACAACTTTTACTATGGGACCAATAATGAAATCTATTTTTTTTTTATTAACTTTTCTTACAAAATGTCAACCTTGCTCGATCATAATGTATGAAAAGTAAAAAAAAAATTGAGAATTCAGTGTTGGTCCCATAGTAAAAGTTGTTTAGCATGACTAATCCAACATAGGTTTCGAAAATATGCCATCTCGAAATCTCCAGCCAGTATATCAGATAATGCTCCACACTCAAGTAAATATAGCCGCGTCTGTTAGCTAGTACCTTAACACGAGTAAGATTAGTGCGCGCTCTTGACCTGATTCCTAAGATGAGGGATAAATTTGTTTTCTTTGAAGATCAGTTGTTGTATTCCGGGCTTTTATTGCTTATGTATATAAGGAATATTCTGATTTCACGATCCTTCGTTTTTAAGGGGATTTGTAAAGCCTTTTGAGTGAGTGGTTTTGAAGCTCAATATTCAAAGGTTATGAATATGTGTGTGTGAAAAATTACACGAAAAACCTTTCGATCAATATAATATTTATACCTATAGACGACACCAATGTAGCTATTTATCCTAACTTTAATATAACATTATAAATGCGAATGTAAATGTGTTTATTTGTTTGTTACGCTTTCACGCCTCGACTACTCTACAGATAACGATGAAATTTGGAACGGAGGTAGCCTATGACGGGCCAGTTGGCGCAGTTGGTTAAGAGTCTGGTAAAGATTCCACCTATTGCGCCGCAGGTCGTGGGTTCGATTCCCACACAGGAAATGCATTTGTGCATGAACATGTCTGTATGTCCTGAGTCTGGGTGTATTTATGTATATTAAGTATGTATTTACAAACAAAAAGTAGTATATGTATTATATCAGTTATCTGGTTTCCATAGTACAAGCTCTGCTTAGTTTGGGATCAGATGACCGTGTGTGAGGAATGTCCCAGGATATTTAACATTTGTTTATTTATTTTATTTATGCTATGTAGAAGGACAAAGGCTACTTTTTATCCCGGGAACGCGGGTGAAGCCGGCGTACAGCTAGTATAACATAAATCTTTAAAGCAGCATTATACTGGCAATAACAGTTGAACAATTCTTTAAATTGTCCTCGAGTTTCTTCTGAGCTCTTCAGAGTATTATCATCAAAGTTATTTTCTCAAAATGATTCATCTTCAGGCACCCTACTTTTACAACATTCACTAAAATCAATTATTTACGAGCGGGTTACATTATTAGCAAATTATCAAGTTACTCGTCTGACAAACTTCACGTTTTGAAACTCGAGGATGACACATTTAAGCGATATTAAAGTGGAATTTGTTTTAATTGATTTAAACTGGTAACATTACACTCAAATTATAACAATAGATGTTATTATGATGTGCCCTTATGTAATTTAAATTACAATCCATGCAATTATCTGATTGGCTAATTGATTATCATTATCTAGGTACATCAAAGAAATATAAGCTAACCAAGGAATATTGAGCTAATATACCTAGAAAACATACATGAAAAATAAACCTTATTCTAATGACATAAACTTCATAAAAATAAAGATAAAATACGAAAGAAGCATCGTTTTTTAGTTTATTTTAAATATAAGAAATAAACTATTTGAATACATATTTTGGCGCCTAAATAAACATGAGTGATATTATTCAGTAGAACAGTTTATTCACTGGTCAACTGGGGTATAATTTGTGTTGTAATCAGCGGACGAGGTCTGCCCTAGGGACCTGTGTATTCCAGTAATAGTCTATGCCCCTGTCGACAGCCTCGCCGTTTAGTTGGTACATATATATTTTTATATAGTACAATTTAACGTTAATATTGAGGCTTTTACATGTATAAAAGCCAAAAAGTACAGTCACCAAATTATGTAATTTGGTGACTGTACTTTTTGTTGACTGTACTTGCATTGTCTTCGAATAGACTAATGTATAACAAACATCAAGTCAATCCGACCACTGGAAGTGGGTGAAATTCGACTTGCAAGATTCCACCCGAACAAACATACATACATACATTGCAAGTAAAATAAAAGCTTGTAAAAATACTTCATCTTCTCAAACACCAAGAAATAGGATAAAAATAACAATTTTGAACTATACATATACATCGTAAATTCCTAATTCCTTCATTCCTTTCACCACAAGGCCGACTTCCGAACCGGTGGTAACTTCAGTAGCTTTGACCTTCATAAGCGCCCAACTAGGGCCTAAATTGAATAAAAGGGCTTTGACTTTGACTTTGACTTTGACACAACATCAATCCCATACATAATAATTATACCAATCGAAATTAAATTAATGGGGTTTGTTTCCTTTGTACATTGACCGATAAACTAAGGGTAATCAGCAAGCAATCAAAGCGGCTGTCACCTACCCAGCAACACTATACTGCCGGTGATTACGTCTTGAATCTGTGTACATGTGTAAACAATAATTACTGAGTAACCATGTCTGGGAATTAGATGATGTTACGTCGAGTTTTGTGAAATTCATTTCCGCACTCTAACTCGAAATGAGGAGAAAATATTTCATGCATGGAAATGTTATAAGAATTTATTTTATGGAGTTTTTGAAACTTGTAATATTATGTGCTTATAGTTTAATTAGCCGTCTTTAATTGTAACTCTAGTAGTTTCTTTTTTCTGACACTGTTTTGAAGTCATTTCCATTTTCAGTCGCCTTCGACCTCCACCTTTTTGTAAGTCGATTAAAAATACCTTTTCTCAATCAAAAAATCATAAATAAAAAACATGCACGCATATAAATCAAAATAATAACGGACTGGTAATGACTAAGGAAAAAATCGCAATATCAAGCTCATTACCGGTCAAGGAGGGAAAATTGCGACGTAATCACTCTCACCCATGGGACGAGCTCGCTCTACAACAGATTTGATCGCCACGTGCGTGTCATTAATAATCAAGAAGGTAATGTCCGTCTAGTTTCCTAAAGATTTAGACTATACCTACTGTATGTAAAACCATTGAGAGAAGAAATTTAAATATTAGGGCTTCCAAAAAAATATGCAAAATTTTATAGGTTTTATTGGGAAAGTTGTTTGTTATCATGAGCAAAATCATGTGTCTAAGTATCTTTTACTAATTATCAGTTACCCTATATATGTTTGTATGTTTGTCCACGTAAATCTCTGAAGCTATTGATCGCATTGTGACCATTATTTTTTATTGGCTTACATTTATTTCAACTTCGGGAACTGTCTAAGTTTCATCAAAATCGGTTCATTAGTTTCCAATGGAATAATATGTGTGACGGTCTGGCTTATAGATACGAGCTACGGGTGTGTTGTCAAAGGGAAAACATCTCAAAACCTTGGTCAAATTATCGTGTATGTAAGAAAAACTAAAAATTACGATCAAAAATAAGTAATTTAAAAAATATTTAATCGACTACAAAATACGGTTTTTCTTTTTTAACAGACTTCAAAAAAAGGAGGAGGTTCTCAATTCGGTTGTATGTTTTTTTTTTTTTTTTTTTTATGTTTGTTACCTCATAACTCCGTCATTTATGAACCGATTTGGAAAATTCTTTTTTTGTATGGAAGGGTACACTTCTCGTTTGGTCCCATTGTCATCAGATCAGGATTTGATTACTTCTTAGTGTACTTTGAAGTCGGTTTAAGTTTTTTGTAAAACAGTCCAATTATTTTAAAGTAATTTCCAGTAATTTTTGTTTATAACTTTTTCATACTACTAAGGTAGTAAACAAGCATACGGCCTGCCTGATGGTAAGTGGTTACCGTAGCGTATATTTACCACTTTGTAAATAAAATATCATAAATATCTACCAGCGTGTACTAACACTGCTGCATTTGAGTACCAGTTCCCTTCGTGCTAACCATCTTCGGCCACATCGTGACCACGGTGAGTTTGTGAGCAAATACCTGCCTATTCATAGTAAAAAATAAAAATAGATATACTTATGAGTATGTTGTTTGAAACCATTTTGGCGATCACTCAGTGGACGTAGCAATGTATCTTGCTTAGTCAAATTGATATTGAAATGGAAATCCATAAAGCGTCCCTCCATGGTGCAATTAAAGTTTGCCGGAGCTATCTCAACTATCACAGCTATTTGCGCCCTAACGATACTACAATTCTAAATGTAAGCTATGTTACAAGTTGTACAAAATTGTGTAGTTAACCTACTAATATTATTAATGCCTAAGTTTGTATGGGTATTATGTTATTCCTTAAAGGCACACATCATCATCATCAGCCTATAATGTCCGACTGCTGAGCACAGGCCTCCTTTCACAAATGAGGGTGAAAGGGAATGGGTAGATACTGCACCACGCGTGCCCACTGCAGATCGGTCACATGGGCATATTGGCACACATAGTTAAACGATAACCTAAGTAATATTAGATTTTTTTAGGTTATCTTTAAATATCTAAAATATGTCGTATATTACTTGATACTTTCAAGTGCTACTTTTCAAACGTCAAATTGGTGACAGAAAAAGCAGAGAAACAGTACAAATATACACAAAAAGAATGAAAACCAAAGAGAAAACTAAAAAAATCCCTGAAATTATTTATACTTTTTTAGTTAGTAATTTCAGCACGTTCAAAGCAAAAAAGAAATAGCTAATCAGCTCTGATAGAAACTTACATAAGGTAGATATTATAAAGATTTACTTAAAAACTTTGATCCATAATCGCTTTAAAATTGTTTGGTTTTTAAACTCTTTTTATGATAGGTAATTTGGTTTAATATAATAATTTCTCATTTTACACAATTCAATATGTAATAGAATCTATTTTACATACGTCTAGAGCTTTCTATTAGTTAGTGACAATGGATAAGCTTGTTCTATCTAAGGAACTCGTTAGCGCTATGTGATTATAACGTATTCTAACAATTATACAACCGCTTCGAAAAGGCCATGCATGGCGTCATTAAGGCATCTTAAAGGCGTCTTTCAGGCGATGATAGCTCAACGGTAGTCATTTCGAATGCCATGGAGTTTTCTATGAAGGACTATCGTGAGAAACTTGTGGGTACTTTTTAGTACCCGCCTGGCTCGCTACCGCCCTCAGATTGAAAATCTGTAGATTATAACTACCGATATAATCTGGTATCTACGTGAGATCCAATTCCATCCAGTTTTTATCATGTTCAGCCTCATTATCACTAAAAATAAACAAAACAAATGAAATAGACTTAACAATCTTGAACAAACAAAAATAGGACACAAGTATCATAACAGTGTACTCAAAGTAGTGGAGTAATAGTGTTGCAGTTTATAATGCTATTACCGCGAGGTCCCTAAGCTCTAATATAATAATGTCTACCACTGGCATCGCCGCTATTCGTATGAACCATCTGCAAAAGAAAAACAGTGTACTTAATGTAACAATATATGATAGAGCTTTTCGTAAAATTTATTTGAATTTGATAAACTATTTATCTAACAAAGATGTATCCAAACAATATGCATAAAATATCGAAAAAGTTGTAAGTGCTACGAGACGCGTAGACGTGCTACGAGCTGCTCGTTCTTATCTGGGTGCTACAAAATACTATGTAGCATGTTATTTAAAATATTTTTTTCAATGTAAGCAATATTCGATACTCGTAGACAAGTGTGTTAGTATGGCAACATCATTTTAAGCATGTTTGTTACATTAACAACATTTAGGAACATTTTTATTACAACAAAATGTATAATAATCAATGCTTAAAACATGCGAGCGACATTTTCCCCCAATATGAAATAGACTGTAACATTATAACAGTACAAAGTAATACCATTTCCGTGCTAACCCTCCATCAATATCAGGTCTCAAAGAATGACACATAATACACTCAGGCGGCACGCAGCCGTGTGAGGTAACCGACAAAACTCCATTTATTGCCGATCGGTAGTGTTACGTGGCGTTATTCCATTAACGCCACCGGGTTCGGGTTTAATCGTATTATAATGTACGGCCTCGTTACTCGACGAGGCGACGCGACGCGACGCGACGCGACACGAGTACCGCCTGAGAACAATACCCGCCGATAATTACTCACAAGCAACTATTTATTCACGCTCGAGACTCGTCGCTCGCGGCTGACAGAATACCACCGACTAATTATGAGTTTTACATTATGACAGATGTCGTTTTGTACAGAATACGCGATACGCAATGTCGTATGTTATATATAATAATGTTACACCGCACACGTCGTCGTGGGGGATTTTACACTCATGTTGCAAATTATAATTCCGGTGTAGGTTTTAGATAAATGTAAATTGAATGTTTTAATATTTAATTATCCAATTATGTAAATGTCATTATTGTATACGGGGAATTTCTCAAGTAGGCATGTATGAATACAGTTTTAGTATTAATCAAAATCGGATTCGAGACTTCTTTGATTATTTGCTATTGCCTATAATTTATATATTAATGTAGTATTTATTTATGTATTTTATACAGTAGTCTTATTTTTTGTACAGAAATCAAATTATTAGGGCTATAGTTTAATAAGTTTAAAAAAGTATAATTAGAGCATACATGTGGCTACAAGTGACACAGATAAGCTATAGCTACTGTACCACTGTACCAAATATCTTCATCACTCTTAGACGGTTCTATTCAGTTTGAACACAGCTTCTAATCAAATCACAATCTTAAGCAAGCGCAATAAAGTCTTATATCTCGTGCAGGTGCAAACAGCGCGGCTGCCGCTGCCAACGTTCTCGCCGCGCGCCGTGCTGATGTACAGCGCGGCGGTTGGCGGCGAGGGCGCTGTAGCGCTGCAGCTGCGGGAAGCCGCGCCGGGGGAGCTGGATGCAGCGCGGCTCCACGACAACCGGCTCGGTATAGCGTGCCACGAGCCCGAACTGCTCGCTGACCTGCTGCATGCAGCTGCTGATATTGGTGAGTTGGTTCAAGCCACATTCTGATCGGATGAATATTCTTGAATGATTGCGTTTAATCCTTTTGTAAATATAGAAAACATCACAACTTATTTGTATAAACATCTAATAATAATTCTACTACTACTAATAAGCCATTCGTGAGATACAGACTATAGTTGCATTTTATTAAAATGAAAATATTAGCTAGCAAATTGTTAACGAAACGAAATAATAACTTATTGGTGCCGATTCTGTTGTAAATCGCACTATACAAATTTTAGTCACTTCACATCTCTTTCTTACGAACATTATTGAGAAAGGATAGAATATATTTAAAGCTGTCAAATCTTTGCCGTCTTATTAGGCGTAGCCGACAGGACTAAATTTCTTACATCCTTTTCTGTTGTTTTTTTTTTAGAAAGAGACATAGTGACATTAAAATTACTTTAGTTGTAAACAACAAAATCAGGGCCACTGACAGAAATACACGAGAAATGTCCACCATTCCGTTCACAAAGCTTGTAGAGCCACGTAGAGCTGAATTAATTCAGTGGATACATACGACCGTAACTAATATAAATTCCATTCAATATTAAATTAATTTGGTAAAACTTCTCAATTACTTTGTAACAAGGCAAGATCATACAAAGATTTATAATAGTTTTTTTTTCATTTTTAATTAATGGGACAAGTTTCAAGTGTTTTGAAAATCGAAGATATTTTCTAAGAAAAAACCGTAATCTCAATTTAATCCCACTATAAGTTATATTTTACAGTCCAAAAAAACTTACTTTCCATAAAAAAAAGCATAAATTTATATAACCAACGTAAGCATTATCTTATTCGCCACTTGGAGATCGTGAAAACAAACGGTCGTGACGCAACCTGCGCCAAATATGTATGACTTACAAAAACTTTAAACTACAGTCAACAGAATTGGCATTCAGCTGTCACAACCGCACTGAAGTTTATTTTATTTTATTACCGGGGGAAGAATCATGAGAGGTGGTATCCGCGACTTGGTAACCAGCCCGTTTGCTATGTCGGCTATTTTGAATTTCAAATAACGAATTTTGCATTCGAAACTGAGTATGAACATCGCTGGCTGGACATAGCGAGCGCGGTGCCTTTTACTATCGGAGCCATTTACATGGTGCGACCTGTCGCATACTTTTAGTACAAGAATTTGGGAAATATCAAAGAAATGCTTTTAGAATATGTAACAATGTAGATTTTAAAACGATGTAGATTAATTTACCGGAGTATACCTTAAACATGATACAGCAAAATATACTCGAAGCAGGTTGCTAGGTTTATAAACTTATAATTATTTTGAAAGTTTATAGAGGCAGGTACGTAGGTAGATATATTAAATTGATAGTTCAAATAATTGAACGTATCCCATAACCACTAAGGCGGGATCTTAGTTTGGTAAACAAGGATCTACGTCTGCAAAGCCTCGGGTCGTCCTTTTGTACACTACCCACGTAGTGTGGGTACTTATAAATTCTCATAGCAACAGTTATAAAAGTAAATAGAATTAATTTCATTAAACAAGCTATCATACAAAACGGCAGTCCCGTTGCTAAATAAAAACTCTTTTGTACTCTCACAAAGTCAATGTTCTTTTCAAGATTATGAATATTAAAAACAAATTCACAAAGGCGTCGTACCAAAAAAGCACTCATTCTACTAACACAATAATCCGCTTTGAAACAAGAAAATACTTCATCAACTTACATTTTTATTGACATTAATTAGCTTTATGTGATTATTTTAACATCCGTTGCCAAGCTACGGAGAGTTACAATATTGACAAAAGCGTACCACGCTTCCTGCCCTACTGAAATATATCAGCGTGAAACAATACGTAGGCGAATAAATATAAGACATTTATTAATCTGTCGATTGGAGTTATCAAAGACATCAGCATCAAAGCAAGTTTACTATAACATCTCGAATTATAATCATCCAGCGGGTATCACAAGTTCAATGACTTCGAACTGTTCGTTAGCTCCCGAGGGTGCCCCGAGCGTTGCAGGACATCAACTTGTCAAAATTCACTTGGAAACCGTCTCGACTTTGCTTAAAAATGCAAACTTATGCAAACGAGCTCTGAAGCCCTCTAATTGAATTAGATCTTCTTAAGTGAACGATGAAAATTTCACTTCTATTATTGAGAACGTAAATTGAAAAGATGTAACTGCTATGTATATACAAAATTGATAAGCCAGACAAGACAATGTTCGTAGACAGACAATAATTGATAAATTGTAAGTAACTTCAACAGGTAGATTTGAAATTCCCATATAGAAATTAATTGGCAACGTTAAAGATTCATCATCATCATCAGTCTATAATGTCCCTATTGCGGACGTGGACTGTAAGGTTTTTTACGAGAATAAATAATAGAAATCAGGTAATATGCGATGTGGCTTGATTTATCTCACATAAGCTCAACAGAGAAAAAAATCGACAAATGTACACTGACAAATTTAAAAATAAAATAAAAAACAAAATGTATAAAAAAGAATATCAAAAAACCAAAGAGTCTGCAACAGTCCCACTGCTGAGCACAGGCCTCCTTTCACAAATGAGGGTGAAAGGGAATGGGCAGATACTCCACCACGCGTGCTCATTGCGGATCGGTGGAGTTAGGCTAGTGGTCAAGCTACTGTTGGAGTTTTCAAGCCGTCTAGAAGGCCTCCAACTAGCTTAACGACTATCACAATTAAGTGATAACCGGGACCACCGGTTTAAAATACCACTAGGCGGTTACCCATCCAGATACCGACCACGACGCGGCGACGGTGGTAGCTTAACTTGCCGATCTATTAAGAACAGCTTATCATGCTACACCACAAGCTTCGTTAACGATTACTACTAATAAAAATACAGATTAAAAACATGATTACTTAAGTATTCCTTTTACTACATTAAAAATAACAGACTTCAAATGGTACGTTACCATTAAAGTCTATAAAGTAGGTATATGTCAGCGCCATTGCTGAAACACACCGCAAACTTTTTCAAAGTTGGAAATGAGGTTTTAATTATACTTAATTATTTCCCCCGGCTAGTCTCTGGCTTTAGCTTTGTTATGAAATGTGTACTGGAATAATTAGTATTGATTCCACGGCCACTAATTACACGCAGTGTACTCGACACGGGGCATCACTGTAACGAGCAGTAACATTATAATGTGGATAGTATTCACTAACATTAAGTAATATATTACTGACATTAAAATATATTGTTTTGTTATAATTTAACAAAAATACGTAGTTTTAAACTTAAGACTATTTTTTTATCTAGCAACTGGCGGGCTTTGTGCATTTTCCGTCAATCCGTGCATGGCCATCCAAAGAGGAAGAGATAACTCTGCCAGCCTGCTGGGATCATTGATGAATAGGCAGCAGCGACAGCAACATTTTTTTTTCTCATTTAATTTAGTTTGTATTTTGCATACGGATAGAGAATTCTGTGTTGGTCCCGTAGTCAAAGTTGTTCAGCATGACTAACCCTAAGTTTGGTTTCGAATCTATCATCATCATATCAGCCTATGGATATCCACTGCTGAACATGGCCTCCCCATTGTCTTCCACTTCGAACAGTTTTGGGCCGCTTGCATCCAGCAGTGCCCAGCGACCCTGACCAGGTCTTCAATCCACCTGGTGGGAAGTCGTCCCGCTTGGCGCTTTCCAGTATGTGGTCGCCACTCGAGAACCTTTCTTCCCCAGCGGTTATCGGCTCATCGAGCGATGTGGCCCGCCCATTGCCACTTCAGCTTACTAACTCTACGCGCTATGTCCGTCGTTTTCGTTCTCCTATACGAATGTTTTCATTTCGGACCCTGTCACGTAGAGAAAATGCCATCTCGAAATCTCCACCTGGTTGTACAATAAATGAA
Source organism: Achlya flavicornis (assembly GCA_947623365.1). Lineage (NCBI taxonomy): Eukaryota > Metazoa > Arthropoda > Insecta > Lepidoptera > Drepanidae > Achlya > Achlya flavicornis. The sequence goes on along the minus strand of OX392485.1, from coordinate 4,807,412 downwards.
AAAATCATACAGTATACAAAATAAACATTTAAAGCCCATATTTTACAAAGTTCAATCAAACAATTCAATCACATATAGATAGCACTGATTGACCTATTTATATCACATCCCACAACAAGCGTAGGTAAATATTCTGGAATGCCATTAGCCGAGCCCTTTGGGAGTATTTAATTAACATATGGTAAGCAAGTTCATTATCCCTTTGTGAACTTTTCCGACATTCTAAAACTTTTGCAATAATTACAACATTGAGCCACGTTACCTTAAAGGTAAGCACGTAATTGATTTTCTAGTCTCGTGAAATATAAAATACCGAAATATGTATTTAATTAAGAGATGTAGGTATGCATATAATAATGTATCTATATATATAAAAATCAATGCCACTTTTCGTTGTAATTTTATAACTCAAGAACGGGCTAACTTATCCAAACCAAATGTTTAGGCTTTGTTCAGACTATTTAGTAGATGGTTTATGTGAAGTTTGCACAAAATCGGTCTAGCGGTTCTTCATTTATCTCATTATTTGTAACAAATGTATTCAATAAATGGCGGATCATTTTGTTAATGGGGGTTGTGCTGTCAAATTGAAACTTTTTTCATTGTTGATAGTACAAGCATGTTGTTTGTTAAGTCATTCATTTCTGTCATTTCATTTTGGACGTGCTTCGAATAAGCTTGCAGTCGATAATAAAACCTAGAAACCCATTGCAGCGCCATCTGCCGGACTGATTTGTGAATCTAATGTGATGGTTGAGATAGGGTAGTGTAGGAGAGTAGGGTAGGGTACGTTAGGGTAGGGTAGGGTAGGGTAGGGTTGGGTAGGGTAGGATAGGATAGCACCACGCGAACGAAGTCGCGCCGGGCAGCTAGTATTTTTATAATCTTTAATTAATCAATTTGTACTACGGGTAAGGTCTACGCGGTTGTACAGACGACTACAGATCAAGCTATACATTTCCAGTATAAGCTGATCTCGCATTGTTTAGGATTTCAGTACAAAATGTTTGTACTAAATGTTTCTTTTTAATACATATGTATGGTCACATTATTGTCATGTGTACTTTGAACTCTAAAACATATTCCCAATCAATAGAATATTTAATCAATTAAAGTTTTAACAGAAGAAACTCCTTAAAAGTATGAAATAACTGTAATCTGACCTTGTTTTGAAGCCAGTGAAAGAGCACGATGTGTTCCATCGTGACGAGAATCTGTTAACAAACATAAAAAATACATACGCGTCGAACATAGAACCTCCTCTTTTTTGATCACAATTCAAAAACACGATGTAAAATTCAACAATACAATGAAAACCATGACAATGCTATTCACGAGTAATAAAAACAAACAATAGCGAGTAATCTCAATATGAGTAAGTGGTTTTGCATATTTAATATAGTATGTGTGGCAATGATTTCAAAACTAATAGATAGGCCCACAGGAACATTTTGCAAAAAACTTCTTCATACAAGTACACAGTACCACCATTGGTTTAAAATGGATCGAACTACGAAGTGCCGCGTTGGCGTACGATGTAACCTTGTGTTAGCAATAATTATTTAATTAGCAATATTTATTTAATGTGATCACATTTATTAAGATAATTTTGTATAATACGTAAAGATGGCGCCACTTTAATATGTTTTATAGTTGACTACGCACTACTTCCGGTGATAAAGTAAAAGTTGTTGGTAGGCGCCATCTTTGCATCCATGTTGAAAAATACAATTACAACTAGTCAGTCGTTATCCTATCGTCGACTATAACACTTCTTGTAAAGATATAAAATGTTAGTTTACAGTGTCGTGATATATTATATTGTGCAGTGCAGGGTTTGTTTAATTGGACAGAATTATATTACTAAGTAAGTACATCATTATTTTTATTCTCTTGAAACCTATTTTACCCTGTGGCGTTTACATCTCAGAAGCGGGATGACAACCGCATAGACCCACACAAGTGACTTTTAAAAAAGGGAAATATCATTATGTAGAAAGCACGTGCTTTATGCTCATTTTTTTTTTTCTCTTCTCTCTAGTCCCATGTCTATTTTTTATTATTATTCCATGTTAAATGATTTTTAAGAGTGATGCGTGGTCTGGGTGAATCCTTGATAGCCTCAGATTATTGAAGGTGTTTCATTAACCTACGTATTCATCCATTAGCCTACGTATGGGCTGTGGGAAATTGAATGCTAGGGGAATCTTCTTGGAATCTATGCATGGTCGGGACTATATTTCGACATTCAAAACGTAAAGAGCCCAAATAATACCTACATCATCCTTTACCATAAGTGTATTATTATACGAAAGCAAAATGTTTTGGTTTGAATTAATTTAACCAGTGGGCCACGGTTTCATTACGTTTGGCTAAATTAATGTCTGGAAAATTCCTATTATATCTACATTTTACCTTTTACATGCTTACTCCAAGTAACTTGTGGTAGGTAACGGTTTACTACGCGATCAATGTTTTGTTTCATTGGATCCAATCGAAAAACTGGGTGGTGCATAATGGTCGGTGGCTCGCCCGATCGAACGGGGCAATCAATCGCCGATCCTGGTCAACATACGACGATTGCAACCTCAAGCCCGCAGCCGGGCTGACTGCCGCCGCTCGGGCGGCCAGATCAACCACCATCCGCATGCAGCCGCAACTTTCGTGGCCGATCCAATCGCCGCTCGCGCAGTCGCGCCGGGCACCGCCCGCGGCTTCGCGCAGGGCTGTGCCCGCGCAGCCGTAGTGGGCGCCGCTCGCGCAGTCGCGACGGGTGCCAACCGCACCTTCGCGCAGGGCTCTGCCCGTGCAGCCGCAGTGGGCGCCAGCCGCGCCTTCGCGCAGGGCTCTGCCTGCGCTGCCGTAGTGGGTGCCGCCCGCGCTGCCGTAGTGGGCGCCGCCCGCGTTGCCGTAGTGGGCACTGCCCGCGCTGCTATAGTGAGCGCCGCCCGCGTTGCCGCAGTGGGCGCTGGCCGCGCTGCCAAAGTGGGCTCCGCCCGCGCATTCGCACCGGGTGCCGCCCGCGCTGCCATAGTGGGTGCCGCCCGCGCTGCCGAAGTGGGCGCTGCCCGCGCTGCAATAGTGAGCGCCGGCCGCGCTACCGTAGTGGCCGTCGCCCGCGCTGCCGTAGTGGGCGCCTCCCGCGCTTACGTGGTGGGTGCTTCCCGCGCTTTCGCGGTGGGCGCCGCTCTCGCAGTCGCGCCGGGTGCCGCTCGCAGTCACGCCGGGCGCTGCCCGCGCTGCCGTAGTGGGCGCCACCCGCGCCTTCGCGCAGGGCTCTGCCCGCGCTGCCGTAGTGGGCGCCTCCCGCGCTTACGTGGTGGGTGCTGCCCGCGCTTTCGCGGTGGGCGCCGCTCTCGCAGTCGCGCCGGGTGCCGCGCGTTGCCGTAATAGGCGCTGCCCGCGCTGCCATAGTGGGCGCCGCCCGCGCATTCGCGCCGGCGAGTGAAGCCCACAGTCGGGCCGGGCGCTGCCCGCGCTGCCGTAGTGAGCTCCGGCCGCGCTGCCATAGTGGGCACCACCCGCTCTTACGTGGTGGGTGCTGCCCGCGCTTTCTTAGTGGGCGCCTGCGCTGGCCGCCCGCGCTGCCATAGTGGGTGCCGCCCGCGCTGCCGAAGTGGGCGCTGCCCGCGCTGCAATAGTGAGCGCCGGCCGCGCTACCGTAGTGGCCGTCGCCCGCGCTGCCGTAGTGGGCGCCTCCCGCGCTTACGTGGTGGGTGCTTCCCGCGCTTTCGCGGTGGGCGCCGCTCTCGCAGTCGCGCCGGGTGCCGCTCGCAGTCACGCCGGGCGCTGCCCGCGCCTTCGCGCAGGGCTCTGCCCGCGCTGCCGTCGCGCCGAGTGCCGCACGCAGTCACGCCGGGCGCTGCCGTAGTGGGCGCCGCCTGCGCTGCCCTAGTGAGCGCCGGCCGTGCTACCGTAGTGGGCACCACCCGCGCTGCCGTAGTGGGCGCCGCCCGCGTCGCCGTAGTGGGCGCTGCCCGCGCTGCCATAGTGGGCGCCGCCCGCGCCTGCGCAATCGTGCCGGGTGCCGCCCGCAGTCACGCCGGGTGCCACCCGCATTGCCGTAGTGGGCGCTGCCCACGCTGCCGTAGTGGGCGCCGCCCGCGCTGCCATAGTGGGCGCCGCCCGCGCTGCCGTAGTGGGCGCCGCCCGCACTGCCGTAGTGGGCGCCGCCTGTACTGCTGTAGTGGGCGCCGCCTGTACTGCCATAGTGGGCGCCGCCCGCGCCTGCGCAATCGTGCCGGGTGCCGCCCGCAGTCGCGCCGGGTGCCACCCGCATTGCCGTAGTGGGCGCTGCCCACGCTGCCGTAGTGGGCGCCGCCCGCGCTGCCGTAGTGGGCGCCGCCCGCGTTGCCGTAGTGGGCGCCGCCCGCGCTGCCGTAGTGGGCGCCGCCCGCGCTGCCGTAGTGGGCGTCGCTTTTATGGGCGCTGCCCGCGCAGCCGTGCCAAGCACCGCCCGCGCAGCCGTGCCGAGCGCCGCCTGCGCAGCCGTGTGACTGCGATGTTCCTCTTCTTTTACAAGGTTTTCATGGCGCGATCTTGGAAGTGCATCTTTTCTATAACTATGCAATTTCCCGGCTCGTCACAGCGTCGTCATCTTTAGGATGACAGTTTTCCTGCCAGTAACAGCCTATCCACTTCGCGAATGGTATGCCACCGTTCAATGCTTTCGAAGGGCTACGGTTTGTGAGATGGTTTGCCGTAGCTACTGCTTCTGCTTTTTAAAGCTCTTTGGGGACATTTTCTTCAATGAACAAGCATCTCGCTTCATTTAGCAAGGACCTGTGCTTCCTCTCGCTCTTCCGATTTTGTTGTGGTCATGGGGTGTAAGTTTGAGAATTTAGCTGTGCTTCCTCTCGCTGATCCCGCTGATCCGATTTTGTTGTGGGGTGTAAGTTTGAGAATTTAGCAAGGAGCTGTGCTTCCTCTCGCTGATCCCGCTGATCCGATTTTGTTGTGGGGTGTAAGTTTGAGAAAGTCTACAAACTCCTTGGTATTCACAGCCGTTGTCAGATTGTACCTAGGTGTTTTATCCTTTTATCGTGGAACGTCTAGTCTTCGTAATAGATTTTAGTTACCACTTGCGGTGAAGAGTGAGACTTGCGGTGAAGAGTGAGCAATGAGGTTGTTTATAATTTATTATTATGACCTTGTATGTACCACAATTCGAGCGAAATAAATCATTCATTCATTCGTTTTATGTTGTTTGAAAATCGTCAATACATCTTTAAAAAAGAAAAAAAGAGAGAGATGAATTGACTTGGCAGTATTCGGATTATTCCACAGACGCCAATGTGAATTATGTCCAGCACTTGCGTCCTGAAGAGTCTTGTGAAAGATAATCTTGGCAGCTTGCTTTTCATGCAGGTTTCCAAGTTCAAACTTTTCGTTGTTCCAGTTCAAACCGTACAGAAGTTCATCTGTAGCAAGACTTGATCAGGTCCTTTTCATTTGGCGAAGTTTTTTTTGGCCAAGTTTACGGTGCCATTCCGTGTGATGCCACCGTATTATCTTTTCTCTTTTTTGTGAGTAGTTGGCAGCCTCTTTTCTTGTCAGACTTGAGTTACCTTGAGGTAGTACAGTTCATCTGTTCCCTGTGCTATCAGTGTCACTTCACCGCTTTTCTCTACGATGTAGGCCTTTGTTTTTTGAAGTTCATCTGTTATCTGTGCTATCAGTGTCACTTCACCGCTTTTCTCTACGATGTAGGCCTTTGTTTTTCTAAGACGACTTTGTTGATATCTGGTATCTTGCCTACAAACAGTAAGTTGACTAACATATCAGGAACAAGTAAGGTATCGTTAAAGTACCTTCTTTTCCTGTGGTAACTGAAACCTTTCTAAACCTTTCTCTTGCCTTCAATTTTGCTTGTATTATTGCAGTTTATGTCTGATAGCACTATTTTTATAATCTGTGAAAGTGCTGCCAGTACGATAATCCAATGCCCTTAAGAATTTCTTTTGCACCATTTCCAATCTATCTATATGCACAGCATATTGTGGACTCCTGTGGTGGATTGTGTATTTTAATGTATTAGTGTTTTTTAATGATGTTAAAATGATTTAGCTAAACGAAGAATCATACCCATATAGCCGTCCATATGCTTTAGTTATTATACTGTCTATGTATGTCAAATGTAGTTTGGAGTCCAACACAATACCTAGGTCTCTCACACTGGTAACTCGTTGAATTGTACGCCCAGATATACAGTAGTTGAAAGTATTAGGATTATTTTTCCGTTATTGAAAGTAATAGGATTATTTTTCCGTGTAAAGGTGATTGTATGACACATCGGTATTAAGAAATAGATAATATTTACATATGAGAACAGCCGCAATCTACACCATACGTTCTCATTAATGTTTGGATTTTCAGTCAGACATTGAAGTTCTTTCTTTCATGTCCGCTCGTTTTCTCATTTAATAATAATAATCTCTTGATTCTGTGGCTATCCGAAAGTTTTCGAATGCTGTTGGCAGATTGTATAAGTTTGACTTTATACTGAGCAGTTCTGGAGGTAATTTTATTTCCATATCGGCGTGCTTAGGTACCAACTATGTCCATGAAGTTATTTATGTGAATACTGTGAAGTCATTAAGTTATCACGGATGTCTTTGTTATTTGACATTTGCTCGAGAACTAGCTGCTTTGATAAACAGCTTTTAATTTGTCTCAAACCGATTTGGCTGACGTGCATATTTTTATTTTGTTTCAATTCTGACTGTGACTAAAACAATATTTCAGCTCTTGCCTTCATCTTCTTTGATGAAAGCCGATTTTGCTGTTGCATCCGCGTCTGGTAACAATACTTTTCGCCTCTTACTATGACCCAATAATTTACCAGAACAGCTTGAGCTTGTGGATACCATAAATGTCATAGTTCGACTTCTTAGCGGTTCTAAATTGCTATAACTCATCGATGTAGTTTTAAATATTTATTTATTGTTGCTGTATTTTTGATAATCACGCTCTGCGTCTACTTGATGGGGTTCATTAACGTGGAAAGACTTTTAAGAATATTATTTTATTAGGTGACAGTACTCACAACTGTAACTCACTGCGGGCTATATTTCAGAACAGAGAACTGTTAAAATACTGTTAGAATTCTAAATGACTCAAATCTTTAATATTTCATTGATACAAAGAGATATTTTATATTGATAAGCTATTTAGGATAAGATCTGATAAGGAATGGTGGTAAGTCCGTTGGCAAGCTGTCAGTGTAAGCATGATGATACTGGCCATTTCTCGGTAGACAAAACTCTAGAGAAGGTGAAATCGTTATACTGGTTTTTAAGTGGAGGATACCCCACTAACTGAAAAGGAAGGGAGGAAATTCTCCATAAAAGCTATTGATCGCATGGACATGGCCCGTAGGTAAATTCAACTGTATGTACTTATATAATTTCTGAATACCAGGGTACTTATAATTTTGGACCACTTGGGTACACTAATAAATAATAACCATTTATTTCAGATAAATTTATTAATGATTTTGTGTTCTGTTTTAGATGAGACTACCCTTTTACCAAAAGGTAATCAGGACGTAGGGGGCCTGATGCCGGTAATCAGGACGTAAGGGGCCTGATGCCAAACATTTAAGTTGAACCACCCTATTGTCAAAAGGTAATCAGGACGTAAGGGACCTGATGCCAAAGATTTTTGGTGGGACTACCCTATTGTCAAAAGGTAATCAGGACGTAAGGGGCCTGATGCTAAAGATTTTAGATTGGACTACCCTATGGTCTAAAGGTAATCAGGACGTAAGGTGCCTGATGCCGAAGATATTCAGAATTTATTTATTGTTGTACTGGTTTAACTAAATTCGAAAATAATTGGTATGTATGTATGTAAACGTTTATTAGTGAATCTTTTCAAAATAATCACATAGTTACATCTGCCAAACCAATAACAGTTTGTTGGCAGGTGAGCTCTCACATTCACTAATACAATTAATGACATTGGTAATACATACATTTTAAATAGTTAACTAATACACCCTATCCCTATTATAACACTACAACTAACTATTACAATTTTACATATTTAAAAGGGAATTTTAATTTCGAACTGCTTTGAGAAAATTAGATTTTATTTTATTAATACGAATTTTGAACATTTGGTGTTAAGTATAAACAGCTTAGGTACTCATCTAGTTTTAGTTTACCTATTGAATTATTTATTTAAGTTTAAGCTCATTATTGTAATGTAATTTGTCATTTCCTTCATATTTATGTTACTTATCTGATTGTTATTAACTGCATCGTACGAGGTCGTACGAATGTTTTGGATGGCCGACTGTTAGCAATAATTATTTAATTAGCAATATTTATTTAATGTGATCACATTTATTAAGATAATTTTGTATAATACGTAAAGATGGCGCCACTTTAATATGTTTTATAGTTGACTACGCACTACTTCCGGTGATAAAGTAAAAGTTGTTGGTAGGCGCCATCTTTGCATCCATGTTGAAAAATACAATTACAACTAGTCAGTCGTTATCCTATCGTCGACTATAACACTTCTTGTAAAGATATAAAATGTTAGTTTACAGTGTCGTGATATATTATATTGTGCAGTGCAGGGTTTGTTTAATTGGACAGAATTATATTACTAAGTAAGTACATCATTATTTTTATTCTCTTGAAACCTATTTTACCCTGTGGCGTTTACACTTGTATGTGCGTATAATGCACACATACAAGAAAAAAATTACAATAAACGAACGAACGGACCCCAGACGAGGGTTTTAGGGTTGACAACGCGCGAGTGATACCGAACTGATATGAACTGCTTAACATCTGGCGGGCCATATGCTTGTTTGCCACCTCAGTGATATAAAAAAAAAGATGACTGTGTCGCGTTGGCCCTAAACTGAACATTTTTGGGCCAGCGCGTTGGTGCCATTTCTTCGCGCGGTCGGCCTGATCCTTACGCCAGTAATATATAAGTCAATGGTACCAGGGAAACAGGCATTTAAAGAGATGAATTGTCACTCTTGTGAAATGTTTTGGAATGTGGGACATAGATATCAAGCACGCGTACATACAGCCTTTTATAAAAAGAAATGCGCTTTTACTTACTTATTTATTCTGATTTCTGGGTCTGTAACCCAGGCTATCGCGTATTTTTGGTTCGTTACGAATACCACCAAAGACAGGTCAACACGTGATAGAGCCCATTTGCTTTTGACGATATCGTAAACACATAGTAAAAATTTTTTTTTTTTTTTTCGTAGGAAATGAAATGACGCATATGCTTAAATTTTAACCAAATAAAAGAACCTTTCACGAATATTTGTACAAAGCCCCGGTATGCTAAACATACGGCTCAGTTTTGTTAACCATTCATCCAAATTATTTACACTATTGTGGTTTTTATGCAAAGGGAATATTACCTAAAATGGCATACATAAAAACATTTTCTGAGCAATTTTATTTATTTATTTATTTATTTTATTTATAGACGAGCAGCTTGTAAGCTGATGTGTCTATTTCACACAGTGTTGAAAGTCACTCCGCACTTATACATAGTTCACTTTTCAAATTTTTTGACCTTTGTCCAGATATCTAATTTGTTTTTAAAACTGTTTATTGAGGTAGCAGATACAACATCCTCAGGTAATCGGTTCCAGTTCCAGACCACTCTATTACTAAGAAAGTGGTGTGCGGTGTTAGATTTAGATAGTGCACGATTGATTTTGTAGTGATGCCCACGGGAGGATTTAGCACACACATTCATTACAAATATATCTTGTAAGTGAGGAAGGTTATAGTTTCCCGTGAGGATTTTGAAGGTTTCAATAAGGTCACCACGAAGGCGTCTTTCTTCAAGAGTAGTGAGGCGCAAAATGCGAAGCCTATCATCATAGGACTTATTTCGTAAGGCGGCTGGTATCTTGGTAGCTTTCCTTTGGACACTCTCAAGCAGATCGATATCTTTCTTAAAGTAGGGGCTCCAAACTTGGAATCCATATTCTAGCAAGGGTCTTATGTAAGTTTTGTATATTTTGATGAAGAGTTCTATTGACATCGCTTGAAAGGATCTTCGAATTATGTATACAAATGAATTGGCTTTCCTTACTATTGACGTTATGTGCTCATCCCACTTTAAGTTAGAGGTAATTAATACTCCAAGATCTTTCTGGGTGTCGGTTGATTCTATTGGGTTCCCATCCAGTCTGTAGTCATATCTTGGATTGGTTTTCCCCAGGTGAAGGACACTGCATTTAGAGACATTTAACTTGATTATCCAGTCATTAGTCCAGCCCTGAATGCGGTTGAGATCTTCTTGCAGCTGTCCAGAGTTGATGAGTGGATTGGCAAAAAACTTTCCATCGTCAGCGAAAAAGGCAGATTGAGACTCTATAAGTTCCACTAGGTCAGAAATGAAAATCCCAAAAAGGTGAGCAGAGAGCACTGAACCTTGTGGTACACCACTAAGCACTTGTTTCCGCTGAGAAAGGGTGCAACCAATTCGCACTTGGAATGTTCTATCTGCCAAATAGTTTTCAATCCACCTAAGGAGCTTGCCACGCACTCCAAAGTGGTCAAGTTTAACTAATAGGCGTTTATGTGGAACTTTATCAAATGCACGCTCAAAGTCTAGATAAATAACGTCTAATGGATTATTAATGTCAAGTTCCTTAGTCCATGAGTGCATGCATGATAGGAGGTTTGTTATGGTGGATCTTTTCTCAACAAATCCGTGTTGTTTGGTAGATATTACACATTCTCTGTCAAAAAATTGTGTAAGTTGTTTGCTTATAATTTTGTCCATAATTTTTACAATAATACTAGTGAGGCTGATGGGACGAAAATTCTGAGGCTGGGTCTTATCTCCTTTTTTGTAGATTGGTGTAACTATTGCATGCTTCCAGTCTTGGGGTAGATATCCACTTTCAAAAGATCGCATCATCAATACTGCTAGAGCAGGAGCAAGTGTTTGAACACAGTTCTTTAGGATGCAGCTTGGTATTAGGTCTGGTCCAGGAGATGAATGTACCTTTAAATTTGCGATAATTTTTTCTACATCCTGAATTGTAAAAGAGATATCGGACAGGCTGTGTTCTACACGAGTAATAGAAGTGATTTTAGTTGGCTGTTTTAGAGGTGGCTCCGTCGAGTAGGCTTTTTGAAATTCTTCACCAAAAACGTCTGCAATATTCGCTGGTTTAGTCACTAGGTCACCATTCTGGCTTCTAATTGCTGGTGGAATGCTTACTACAGATGATGTGCATCGACGGATGTAAGAGTAAAAGGCTTTATCACCATAATCCAGTATTTTTGCTTCAAAGATGCTTCTCTGCTTTCTGGATAATGTGACACACTTATTATTAACTTCTCGGAATTTCAAATAGTCGTCTAGTTCACCGGATATTCTATATTTATCCCAAAACCTTTTTTTTTCGGTAACTAAATTGAGAGTTTCATTGTTTATCCAGGGCTTATTTTGCGTATTACTTTTGACTCTTTTTAACGGAGCGTGTTTGTCGGTTGTCACATTAATTGCATCAAGGATGCCTGTCCATAGTTGTTCGGTGCTACATGAAGGGTCTAATGACTCAAGGTTTTTTAATAGATCAGAATTGTAAATATCATAATTAATGTGTTGGTAGAAACGTCTAAGTTTTGTTGGTGTATTAGTCTTTTGAATAAGGCATTGAATACCGAATTCCAGAACACAGTGATCACTCTTCCCAATAGGTGGTTTGTATAAGATTTCTTTAATCAGTGTATCTTCGTTTACCATGACAAGGTCAAGCAGAGATGGTTCATTACCTTGTTGAAATCTTGTTGGTTTATCAACTAATTGGAATAGGTGACTATTTAGGAACATATCAACAAAGAGTTGGTCAGAACCAGAATGGAATTTATCGATAAGTATGGGCCAATTTATAGCAGGATAGTTGAAATCGCCAGCAATTACTACAGTGTTATTTTCAGAGGCTGCAATAAGATTAGTTAATAGTTTTGCGTCACGTGATTTCCATATCAGTTCGTCTTTATCATCGGGCCGATATACTCCTATCACAAGAAAATGGTAGGTGCCAAACTGAATGTCCACATAGAGAGCCTCGACTTCTTCACACATATAGGTTTTATTAAGCCTCGCTACAATGGGTATACCATTTACACAGTCTCTTACATACATTGCTACGCCCCCACCTCTAGTTTTACCTTGAGATTTGTTTTTCTTATGTTTGCGGTCGAGTCTGAATAAAGTATAGCCAGGTATATTGAAAGTACTGTTCCGATCTTTGGTGTTAAGCCATGTCTCTGTAAGGATTATTACACTCGGTTGATTTGTGTTTACGTGAATGAGAAAAAGATCAAATTTCGGTGCCAAAGAGAATAAATTAGTGTACATAAATGTAAAGTCAGTGTATGGATTTCTATTATGTATAATTAGTTTTTTTGCTTTTGTACAATTTTAGGAATGCCCTTTACATATTTAATGGTAAGATTGGTTTCTCCTTTTTCATTTCTAATTTTTAAAACCTCACGAAGTTTGTTGATTTCCTCTCGTTGTTTCGGTGTCTTATCATCATACACTCTTACCTCTCTTACGGCCTTACTCTTGTTCTTGAGTATCCAAACAGCATCCTGATGTGATTTGAAGACCACCTTTATCGGTCTAGGCTTCACATTTTCAGAATCACGACGACCCAAGCGATGCACTGAGACTACCTTATCAGAGTAGTCATTGCCATTGTTTATTTCCAGTAGAATCTTCTCAACATTTGATTCATCATCCGATTTCCTGTCGCTTCCGACATCAGAGTCACTTTCTTTGATACCAACCAGAATAATATTATTAGCTCTCCGCTCACGTTCAAATAATTCCTCCAGTATAGCGTTTGTGTCACGAGGTGCTGATGGCAACACCACCTCTGATGGAGCTTGAGGTGGAGCAGTCAAGGACTCGGAAAGCTGTTTTTTCACCTCATTGAGTTCTTCACGCAGCCCGTCATAGGATTTAATAAGCTTGGGCACTTGAAATAGAGCCTCTCGACATGGTGGGCACAAATATAATAGTGTGCGTTTGCCCTTGAGACCCATCACCCGCACCTCACTACTCGTCAGATCACTGCACTTTAGACAGATATTCCGTTTGCAACCATCACACTGCAGAGTATTATCGTCATTTTGGTCGGTTTCACACTGAAAGCACCTCATTTTTAAATAAGTATCGATAATGACTAAAGAAAAAAAGAAAAAAAAAACGTTTGAAGTAGTCTTTTAAATTTTTCACTTTAAAAACACTGATGTTGATATTTTTGATATTTAAACACAATTCACACTAGTTTATAAACACAATTAATACATTTACAGCACTTTTACAGTGCATTTACTGTTTATTTCATCAAAATTAATTACGACGCAAATTTCAACACTGTTACTTTAACTGAGGGTAGAGACCAAAAAAAAACACTTACTTTATGTAACCTACCACTCGAACTCGATCCAGCTTTATGGCTGGTTACAGAAACATATTTTAGTAGCAATTTACAACTGGTATTCTATAAAAATACATACAAGCCATATACCGATATCTAGGTTAAAAATGTGTGTTGAACTGTTGGACAAAATGAAATCACAGCAGTTGTTATGTGTTTATTTTTGTTTCGGAAATTTCAAATATCCAATGAGATTAGCGAGCACGGCCGTCACAATTGGGTCCACATAAATTCACGGGGGATTGTTTCTATTAAATTTTACGACAAACATGGGCCCTCATATAACTTTGTTAATAAAGGATATAATAATATTGGACGCATATGTTATTTGGATGTGACCAAGAGATGGTAGAGACTCCCTAAACTATTTCGGTGTGTCATTTTGATAAATAATCTCTAGTACTTATGCGGTATAACCACAATTTACAGGTTTAGGTCATTGACTAGGTAATTTTAGGGTTCCGTAGTCAACATACCCTAAGTTTCGCTATGTCGTCGTATGTCGATGAAGTTGTTAGTTGTGTAATTAATAGCCCCCTTCTAAGTCCACATATTGTGAGGGGCAACTACGGATAAGGAACCCTACACTAAGCGTGGCCCGACACGCACATGGTTGGTTTCTTAAGGCGCTGTGGGTTCATAGATTAGCGAAACACGCGTTTCTTTGAATTGGTTTATGTAAAGAAAAGAAATATTTTTAATTTGGAGAAAATATTGGCAGTACCTCCTAAAAAGGTGACTACGATCTGTCCAACCACGTTCACAAAACATCTGGGAGCTTAAACGTGTGATCTCGGCTGAGTGGGAACACATTCCTCAGGACACCATCAAAAGCCTGATGGAAAGCATGCCAAGACGATTACATGCTGTAATCGCTACAAGGGGAGGTCATACTCTTTATTTTATTATATTATTACTCTTTATTTTATGGTATTTATTAAAATACCATAAAAAAACTATTAGTCTTAATTTCATTATACCATACCCATAAAAATTACCGTAAAAATCTTTGTTTACATTGTCTAAAACAGGATATTTCATTCCAGGATTAAGTGTTAAAAACTACATTTTCATTGATAATAAGACATTTCTAGTCATTTACGCTAATGACCTACTAAAAATATATATTTTATCCATAGAAAAGCCAATTACTATAAGGTGCCCGTTTTTTTGCAAAGGAGTGTAGGTGCTTTCACAGATGTCATCGTACGCTAGTTGATTTACAGTCAGACAAAATTTCGATATGTTCTTGTTGTCATTTGATCTCGGTAAAAGTATTGAAAATAATAAAATAACTTTTTAACAAAAAAATAAACCGCCTTCAAAGTACACTAAAAAGTAAGAAATAACTCTTATCTGACACTGTTTTGAAGTGAGCGAAATCGCATGACGTGTTCTGTAGTAAATATTTCGCTGACTTCAAAACAGTGTCAGATAAGAGTTATTTCTTACTTTTTAGTGTACTTTGAAGGCGGTTTATTTTTTGTTAAAAAGTTAATTTATTTTTAAATTTTTAGTTTCATATATACTTAAATTCTTTCGCGTGTAAAGGCCTACATAAACAATGGATATTTAAGCGATAGCAGCAATTGCGGTTGATTTCCTGTCATTTTTTAAGAGTTCAGTCCGTTGTCTGTCTCCGAAACTCATCATCAGATCTATATTAAAATTATATGGGACCATTTCGGAATAAACACCTTTCGAACAAAAAAAGAATTTTGAAAACCCGTCTATATATGACGGAGTTATGCCCGACCATACATTAAAAAAAATAAAAACATTCCTTTTTTGAATTGACAGTCATTATATTATTATATATTTTACTCGTTCATACTATGTACGCGCACTTCGTTTCAAGGCATTTAGACCGTACCGGTGGTCACAAACAGTACTCTAAACTATTCATATTCTAACTCTAACTAACTATGGACTTAACTTTATCTTAATAAATATATGAACTTGGAAAACATGTGGTCACATGAGTCGATCATCTAGCAAAGAAAAATTTCCACTACGCGCCGTAGACTACTCTGCTATGTGCTTTGAATGTCAGAACATAATTAATTTCCGAATTCGATTTTCAAACCAAATTATTCTATTATTAATCATAAATATTGAATTGTATTTTGAATATCAATAATCAAACGTAAAAATATTAATAAATATAGTTTTTAATACTGAATATGAATATCTATTTACCACATTGTAAAACTACTTAAGAAATCTGAGATAAGCACAAAGTAGAATGAAGACTCACGGTAGTTTATCTGATATTAACTGTACCATGATGCTTAACAACTTTTTACCTTAAACTGTCGGTAACTTAGTTGAGTTGAGTGTGGAGTTTGCCATGCTGCTAATGAACGTTAAACATTACTTAAGACTATGGATACTAAGCGTTTAATAATAGCTACAGTTTTTGAATGAACTGAAGAAAATAGCTGTGAGAAGGTTTAACTTAATTATAACTTTAAAGTTAGCCGTGGAAATTATTAAACTAATACTTAAGTTTATACCTTCACAAAGTTGCTGTTAAAATGGTAGCAGGAATTAATCGTCTCTAGGTTTCAGCGTTTCCCAAAAATATATAATTTTGCGATACTTAATGCAGTTGTATACTCAAATACTTATAAATACTTTACGGTATTGAATTTCATTACTGTAAAATAAAATGTTGTCTTTAAAGAGAAACTTCAAAAGATACATCGAATTTAGGTGATTTATAGAAAAACTCCCTTGAGAGAAAAACTGAAAATTGGCACTTATATAAGCGACTATAGATATAATTCCAAAGTTTATATCAATAGCCAAACACTTAAATTGACATAACGGTTGAAAGCCAGTCCCTTAAGGGCCAGATGACCCACCAAACTTGTGCTCTCACACCCCAGGGGAATATTAGCTTTAACGTACTATGCAGTATTAGATAAAGCGTTTTAATATTATAGTAGTTAAGCATGCAATCTCTTTGAGGTTTATATTGCTTGTATTTGAATTATTATCAACATTCTTTAACGGATAATTGGAAAGTTCAAAGTCAATACGCAAGTAGGGACCAGGCCATACCTATTTTATGATGAAGTTTCTAATTATATTATTGGTATGAACGACAGCGACTTATCTAAGTGACGTCATCATGTTGGGAATAAAACAATATGACGTAAGTCAGTAAATGACGCGTGACGTAGTCGGGCGCGCGCGCAGCTGATATTTCCGTCGCCTTCTTCAGTACCTTTTATGGACTCGTTGAATTTCGTAGTACATTTATTGTTGAGACCATATTAATTTGAAAACTTCTACTACTAGAGACTATAAAATAAATGCTACTAAAAAAGTCTTCCAAGAAATTTCCGTCGAATTCTAAAAAAAACTGAACTTTTTATTCTTATCGTGAAATAACTACGCTCAAGTATTGCAAAGAACTGATTAAGAAAGTTAAAAAAAGTTTAAGTCTGAATAGCGCTGAGTAGCGCCGCTGGATAGTATAAAATGGTTGGAATTTATTTACTTATGTTTTTATATAAACACACATAAAACAATACAATTACAACGTAAGAGAACATATTCCTCTTGAGATGTTCATATACTTTTAAAGGTATGTAATAAACACCTAAGGTTTTTAGATACAAATACTGACAGCCAAACAAAGTAATATATTTGATATTCAGTCTTACATAATAACTATGCCCTATAAGGAATAAATTTTCCACCCAGAACATAAATCAAAACCATCACTAATTACCTAAATATACTGTGAGCGTTCCATTTGACGAAAACATAACAAGGGCCAGTGGTTCGTAAACGACCTATTTTTTCATCACTATATCTGGAACAAAGGACCGGGGCGGTTTCTCGAGATAATAATTTCAAGAAAACTGCCTCGGAAGTTTTTTCATAAAATAAGCGAGAGGAGCGGAGCATTCGCCAACCGCCGAAGGGAAATGCGGGCCCATAAAGTTGCAAATGAAGTAATATCGTAGTCCGCTTGACTTACTGCCGAAAACTTAGTCGTGAACTGGTCGCAGCCGCGCTTCCACCACAATAGTCTGCTTCCAATTTGCACTCACTATTTACTTAGTTTCATTTAATTAAGCTGGATAAATTTGTTAGAGTAGCCCGAACTGGATGCTGTTGGTTCAGTGTGTAATTAATATTGACCATTCCTTCCTAAATATCATGAGTAACATTGAATTCAATTGTGCTCTGGCTGTTGGCACAGTTACAGTTCTTGGCAGACGGTTTATATTTAAGTCAATGGCCTAGTAGTGCAGCTATATTCACATGTTTACTGTTATTGTATTAGAAGGTAACATTTTAATTATACTTTGGAAAGAGCAGTCGAAAGGTTAGCTATTTAAATTTTATTATTCTAATATTTGTTCAAATAAAGATATGTTTCTACATCTATACATGCCGAAACCCTTACGGTTACGCATTACACACAAACATTGTAAACATAATACCTGTAGCGGTCCAAATAAATGAAATCCCTATTGAGGGTTCTTAATTGAACACTCAATTTGGAATTGGGACAAAAGCCCTGTTAAAAACCATTCAAATATCACAGTGCAGTACTCAAATCTTACATAATTAGGAAGTGCTGAACTCCGCACCATGTCGCGCGGGAATAAGGAAATTGCTCAAATGCCATAAATAATTTATAGGGTTTGGAAGCTGCACAAGTTTTAAGAGCTCTTTGGTATTTCTACGCCGAGCCTTTCCTCAGGCAGTCTCAGAAAGCAATTACGCTATCAGATACTTTACTATTATACTGTGCAACAGTTATAAGCTCCGGATTGCTTCTTGTTTTATGAAAAGAAGAAAGGAATTGTATTGTAAAATGTTCTCTTCTAATAGGACATATTTTTATATAATTGTAGGACCCGTCACTTTAATTAATAGCTTATAATATGATGTTACTTTCTAAATTTATTATTTTCCATAAAATAACTAATAAAAGTTTACTAAACAAATTCGATTTTCTGATTTACTTACTTTGAAAATAAAAAGTACCATCTAGGATTCTTTTGTTATTTATATTATTAAGCATCAAAGTGAAAGAACTTATACCTATACTAGCTGCTAGGCGCGACTTCGTTCGCGTGGTGCTACCCTACCCTGTGGTGCTACCCTACCCTACCCTATCTAAACCATCCAGGGCGTCACCCAAACGAACACAAAAAATTTTTACTGTACGTGTGCACATGTGGCACCCTGGATGGTTTAGAATCACAAATCAGCCCGGCAGATGGCGCTGCAGTTGGTATCTAGGTTATATTATCGACTGAAGCGCCATCTGCCGGGCTGATTTATGAATCTAAACCATCCAGGGTGCCACCCAAACGCACACAAAATTTCTTATTCAAATCGGTCCAGCCGTTTAGGAGGAATTCAGTGTCATATACACGTACAGTAGAATTGTATATATAAAGATGAGCGAAGTGTAAATTCTATTTTAACGTTAGAGAAGTTGTTACACTAATGCTAGCAAATAAATCTAGCCTACACGTAACGCTAAGAGAAACTGATTGTACCACATTCACTCGTTCATGACTAATTTATTGAGATAGTTCCACTAAAATCCCTGAATTCATTATACTAATTATTTCAGACAGATATTGTAGGTAAACGTGAGAAATAGGTTTCACTCGGTGAATGAACAGGCGACTGAATGAAACTTCTATAGTTATGTATTTCATCATTAAACTGAGGCAATTCTACCTTACTTTGATATGGTTTCACAAGTTGGGTATTTGAAGTGATCGTTAGTTGATGGACGGGGAGATTCCAAATTTAGTTTTACCCACTTTGTTTCTACTAATTAATTTTAATGATAATTTAAGTAACTAATGAATTTGTTTATATGCTGGAAATCGTACCTTATTGTAATTAATTTATTAAGCTATTAATGAAAATTTGTACGCTTGATCAAGGTCTAAAATAGTGAGACCACCATATACATTGTAACCTCTTCATGACCTATTTTAACAAATATACAATTTGAATTTTGAATTTTTTTTAAACATGTTATGTGGTATTTCAATTTTTTTTTTATTTTTTTGTTTTGTTTTTGTTTTTCAAAGATGGCGAGCACGACGAATTGTCGGCCTTATTGGGGTCAACATCTCCCGACCTAGCGCTGGCGTCCGATGCCTCTGACAGTCTGCCACTGCCTGACCAGGACAATGGTTAGTGAGTTTATAACCACTAACACCACATCTATTCCACAATAATCAAATAGTTCATATTTTTTTACTTAGCTTGTGTATGCTAAACCGCGAGCCTAATAGACATTCAACTTTATATTTTGCGATAACATCTTTCTAAAACTATTGGCATTTCAAAAATGTAAGGACACTTGGCGATTCTGAATTTATACTTATAAATAAATAGATTCGGTTTCTAACTGAAAATTTGGCTCAGGGTGGATAGTTAATTGTGATTATATATGGTATATGTTCTAAATTCTCATCCTAATAGAAACCTTAAAACAAAAACTCATAGGTTTTGGTAATATTTGTAAGTATTTATGCTATTATATTGCAGCAAAATTTTAAAGGACTCGATAGCTTTAACTAATTGCAGCACTAAATTATTTTTAAAATTACGATGTCTATCACCTAATAATTTAAAAAAAAAATTTTTTTTTCTAACTTCTTTCTTTGCTAACTTCGGAGACAAGGTGTGAATGGTATTTTTTTGGTAATAAGTCAAAAGTCAAAAACTACGCAACATAAAAAAAACTATTTTGGAATTTTCAAGTAGAGTTCTTTATAATATGATACTCCATTTAAACTTGTAGCCCTACTTTGAAATTTCGGTCACACAATTCGGCCACTTTTGCGAAAAAAGGTAATCAATATCTATATCTATTCCAAATTTCAAAACGGACGGACGGACCAAGGGTTCCTTTTCAGCTTTTTGATTCGGAACTCTCAAATACATAAAGAAAATGGTTTCCAAAACTACTAATAAACAATTAACGGAAACGAAACATCCACGGAATTGCTTCCCTCAACAATTAATTTGCATAAGATGTTATACATCCACGTTTCTCAAGCATCTATCTATCTATACTAATACCACTACATAATACATTAGTAAATGCAAATTACGTCAAAGCATAGAGAGACGTTCCAGGAAATGTTATTATGTACATGTACAAGATAAAGCGACGTACATACGACTCAAAAGAGACTGAATGGCTGGAAAGTGTACCTGGACCAGTTCTCTTTGACTTATTTGGTTCAGCTACCTTGTATGAAATTAAAGCAAATGAAAGGACTATATTTACAAGAGTAATAAGGCACTGAAGAATAATGCGAAACAACCTTTTGCTTCACTTTGCTCAACAAATTAAGTTTACAGACTTAAAAATAATACACAGTGGCCCTGATTCTGTTGTTTACAAATAAACTAATTTCAATCTCACTATGTCTCTTTCTAACAAAGAACATAAGAAAAGGATGTAAGACATTTTAGTCCTGTCAAATTAGTCCAATGCTTGTTTTCAATATAAATTTAGAAATAAAGACTGCAAAGATTAGAGTGAGTCCCATCGGACCCGGTGCCTCTGTCCCGTTAACGGGTCCGATGGGAAAAAAAGTGCCATCGGACCCGGTAGCTTCAGTGTGTGCGTGCACCGGGTCCGATGGCACTCTTTTTTCCATCCGCCTCGATGACTCTGTCCCGTTAACGGGGTCGATGGGAAAAAGAGTGCCATCGGACCCGGTAGCTTCAATGTGTGCGTGTACCGGGACCGATGGCACTCATTTTTCGATCCACCTCAAGAGTGCCATTGGCCCCGGTATCTCCCATCATCGGGACAGATACAAAACATAAAATTAGCCGGCGTCGCCGTTTTAACCGCCGGGAAGAATGGCACGGATCAAGTTTCATATGCCAGTTTTATTGTATAAAAAAACCTAAATCGACGTAGCTGAGCTGGTTACCAGGATAACAGAAGTTCTTAAGAGATTAGCTCGAGAAAATCAAACACAATTGTATATAGAGCTCACACACACTGGCTTGATTCTAAAAGATGAAGAGTACACAAGTAAAATCCAAATGCTTTTTAGTTCTTAACATGATATCTTCAAAAAATAACAATTTATAAAAATCTTATGGTGGTGGTAATACACTTCCAAACTTTTAATATTCTTGTACCTACCGCCATAAATATTTTGTCTGTCATAACTTGAAATTATCCTGGTATTATTGCGACCTTGACGAAAACTGAATATGATGAAACTCGTTTCAACTAGAGAAATTAATGCGTATAAATAAAATAACGATAAATATTAATCAGTATTTATTATATGAAAAACTATAATATTTTAATAATCAACGATTCAAAAAAATTTACGTCGCAAGAAAGAAAATTAAAAAAAAGTCTCATTAGCAAACAATATAATCACCTAATTAATTTCTATAATCACAGATACGTTCATTGTTATCAGTCTCCAATAATCGCATTAATACCTGAACTACTTACTATTTTTATAGTAGTGTTCCTAAACTTTTAAACTAAATATTATTTTAATAATTAACAATAAAGAAAAAACAGTATCTACCTAGCATAAAATCAACTTCGCAAAACAAGAACATAACAAAATAGTATTTTTTTTAGCAAAAATATAGTAATTACTTAATTACTATAATCACAGATACGTTACATTGATCAGTTATAATCATATTAATATCTAGTCTCTTAAATTATTATCTTAGTGTTTTTAAATTACTTGTATTGTATATTGTAAACAAATACAATATTTTCATTATAAAAACTATTAAAAAAAAACCATTCTGGCAATAAATCAACGTTACATGCAAAGATTCTGATATATTTTCAACTTGTTGTGCTACGACTTCGTAATATGAGGCGATTTCTATTGTTTAAATGATAGATAAGGAAGGGTTGAAATCGCTTTGTATTTATTGTTTGTCTTCGTTACTCCTCGCGGCTGTGGCATATTTTTAAACACCTATTGCTTTTATGTTATGCTTACCTTAGACACGTATCAATTTACGTATTAGTAATTTTAGTAAATAAAATAATAATATTTATAACTTGACTAAGCCAGTATGTGTGAGTTCAATACACAATTTACTTGATTTTCTTAAGCTTATCTCTTAAGAACTTCTGTTATCCTGGTAACCAGCTCTGTAAAGTTTGTTTATATAATCAAACCGGCAATTGAAACTTGATCCGTGCCATCCTTCCTTTTAAATCAGCGACGCCGGTTTATTTTATATTTTGTATCTACCCCGTTGACCTACTGACTCTTTTTTCCATCGGCCTCGATGACTCTGCCCCGTTAACGGGGTCGATGGGAAAAAGAGTGCCATCGGACCCGGTAGCTTCAATGTGTGCGTGTACCGGGTCCGATGGCACTTTTTTTCCCAACGGACCCGTTAACGGGGCAGAGGCACCGGGTCCGATGGGACTCACTCAAAGATTAATATGATAGCTTTAAATATGTTCTATCCTTTTTCAATAATGTTCGTAAGAAAGAGATGTATGACTAAAATTTTAGTGCAATTTACAACAGAATCGGCACCATTGTCCTTTCAATTTAAAAACAATGCTTTAGAGAATATTTCAAAATAATTCTTTATAATATTATAATATGCGTTGAAAGACATTAAAACAAAGCTATTAAAAATATGTCTCTTTGCTGTTAAGTGTATTTATAATTCGTTTTCAGTCGTGGATAAAGTAGGGATTGATGAATGCGGCTTAAAACATTAAGACGAATAGATGGCTCCGTCTAACCCGCTTCACCCGGAGAAACTTTTCGAGATTGATGTATTTCGCAGTGACACCGCACCAAGTTTAACGCTTTCGGCGATAAGAGCCAAACTTCAGTTTTATAGCCCAAGACATATATATGAAACGCATTTGTAACAACCTGTTACTGGAACCCCTAAGATTCATAACAATGTAACCGGCACGGAGACACATGCCAAGCTTCTCATAACGTGTGTAAAACTTTAAGTTTATTTCTAAATACTTTATGTATAGAATCACACAAATGTGCTAAATTTGTAAGTTAAGCTACTTTCGCGAGCGAGAAAAATACTGTATTCAATTTAATGTTTTCATAGAAACTCCTCATAATATTTTGCTGGTTTTCCTTATATCTTTTGCGACGTAAATGTTTAAATAAGAATTTTTACAACGACATAAACAAAAGCTGATGTGCAAGTGTATGTACAACCTGGTTTCAAATTTAATCTTAATTATGGAGAGGTTTGAACATAATGTGACGTTACTTGTATGCGTGACTGTGCATACTTATATTAGTGGCTACTGAAAGTAGAGCTGTAAATGGCTGTAATATTTCAGCACATACGAGTGAACAAACAAGAACATTTATTAATTGGTATGCAACAAAGGGTAGTATCAAAAAGTCTTGATAAGAAATTATTGAACTTGAAGGATTACCTTCATTCAATAGTCATTTGATATTCACGAATGTGTTATTTATTTTATGCCTTTTGAAAATCTTGTAGGAAACTTCTGTAGTTCTGTAATGATTGATGCAATGTAAAAGACTTTAAGCAACGTTTCATCTGACTGAAAATATTATCTATCTATCTTTATATATAAAAATGAATCCCCATGTCTCTTGGCCGCGCCATAGCTTGAGAACGACTTTGCCGATTTCATCCATCTTTTTCTTTAAAGTTTTCTGATACTGTATACAAGGTACTTACGAAAATAAAATCAAGAATGAAGCGCAGAAAATCAGTAAACAGAAAACTTTTTAGCGTTTAGGGTAGGGTAGACTATAGTAGGATACCACGCAAACGAAGTCGCGCCGGGCTGCTGGTCAATTAATAAAACCTTTGAAAAAGTCAACCTTTGAATCAAACCCAGTGTTTATTATTTTAATATCCGATAGTATTTTATTTAGTGTGACCTACTTAAAGCCCTCAACCGACACAAGTGTCGTAATTACACTTTGTTTATATGCGGTGCCCTCCTCCGAGCTGTTCGTCATCTGCATCTAGAGTTTCAAAGGGAATTTATTTTACGGGGCATACATTACATAGGTGTACATTCGTATTTCGGCTGAGTTAAAAGTTCTAGTATAAACTGTTTATTTAACGTTTATATCAATAAGCACTATGAATAAAATTATAAATTATACGCAAATGTTTTATTTGTTTATTAGTTTCCAATTTTCATTCTTTAATTTATGCTCTTTTAGAGGAAATCGATATATTTTCTTACTATTGACAAGCAACCCTTGAAGTTCTTTACCTTACCACATTCCTATACTATTCACAAAATTTCTATTCTATTTTATAGTACATACCAGGGGCGCAAGTCTTCTATTTTTAAATACCTTTACAATCAAATCCATATTTAGTATAGTCAAACTAAAAACTATAACATTTATGTTTAAGTTGGCACGCACACACACACCCCTCCCACACAAACATGAGGCTATTAATTAATAAGTATAAGATGTCTTTTTGTTTTCTATTTTATTTAATTAGCATGTATTTTTTTGTTTTACCTTTATTGTACCAACATACTGATTGAGAGAGCACTGACTCCCAAAATACAAGTTTAATCTTAGTTTGGGTGTCAGAGGTTCACACACTTGATGTAAACTCTTTTTACAATAAATAAATATTATTATTACAATTGTGTTCCAATGAACTATCAGTGGTGTCAAAATTGACACATTTCAAAGTTTTGGTAGTCTACTAACACAATAGCGCCATAATAGCTTTCCGATGATTTTCCACTGAAACTAAAATCGTGCCACAATGATCTTTGAGTTGTCAGTTTTGACAGTTTTTTGTACTAAAATTATTTTCGTTCATTATGCGACCACTATGAATTAGTAGACTGCGAACATCGGATCAATGATAATGGAATTGCTATAGTATCGTGTCAGTATGACATTTTAGCAGACTTGGCCCCCTTGGCTGATATTCGTTGCACTGAGAAACAATTGGACTAAAAACTCGCAGCACCGTTAGCGCTGTTTAGATCGCTATATCGTCGTACACAGTCAGTGTCACATACAGGACAGCTGAGTAATGTGCCGGCGTCAGCTGTCACACCTGCCCCGCTTTCATAGACAGTGACTCAATCATTACACGCTATTTCTACTAAACTTTTAATCATATATTAACAGTTTTATTCTACAATAATGTTTTTGGTTATGTAATAATTATATTAATTTATTTCAGGCAACAAAACTTTATCCCTAACCGTGTCCTTTGCGAGTGGAATAAATTACAAGACACTGTAATTTGATCAGTGATCTCTTTGAAATCAGTTATCTAGTTTCCATCGTACAAGCTTAGTTTGGGATCAAACAATCATGCAGTAAGAATTTCCCAGAACATTTGCATATATTTTTTGCTGCTTATATAAAATCAAGAACAGCATTTGAAGTTTTGTTTAGATTCGTTCGCATATGCACGAGATTCGCGTAAATTTCAAAATTCAAATTAAAAAATTCTTTATTCACGTTTGGAATTCACTTAAACTGAGAAGACTTCCGGTAAGTAACTCAGCGTCAAAGTCCAAAACAGGACAGCAGAGTAATATGCCGTCATTGTCACCCCTGCCTTCACAGTCTGGTGCTGACACCAAACTAACGTGATTACACGCTGTACCTGTTTATTTTTAGGTTTCCACCACGTTGTATCAAGGTGGTAAAAGTTGTTTCGCTCTTTCAACGGAGTTGCCTCGAGTTGAGCTTTTGCGGAGCTTTTGATAAACTTAAAGATAGAATTTCATATCTAAAATAGGATATTTAAATAGACATTAGCCGTTATCATGCTTTTATTTCTATTATATGAATTACAAGAAAACGAGACATCGAGTTTAATTTATAGGATTTTTTTGATATCGAAAACAACACAAAAACATATTGTGAATTAAACAGTTTCGCAATAAAATAGTGTTACAGGAACATCTCGTTTACATATATAGTATAGAAGTTAACATTTCTAAGTGTAGGTCATTCTAATCCACACCCACGCCACACTATTTGTCATATGTAATCTCACGTGCCCCACAGGAAATTTGAATGTCCAGAAAATGAAATATGCACGAACATGGCTTGCATGCAACGAATGAATCAAAACAACTTTCAGGAGCGCTTACCAACTACGTGCACGTGTAAAATATTCCAAATTCAATTTTAAAATATGCTCTCGTTCCCATGTCCGTTTGCTCTATATGCCTTTTATTGGCTATGTATAATTAAACCCTATTGGATACAAAACATATCTGCGGAATACATTCTAAAGAATCAGAAAGAGTCTGAATGGCAAATGCTATTGTTTGGTTAGACACTCTTGTTTCAATGTACAAAAAAATCTCCAGATATGTAACAGATAAAATCTGCAGTTCTATTATCGTGTAATGAAATGACCATAGAATGTACTTGCACCGATAATTCAATTTTGAACTAACGATTTCGCCACTTTAAGATAATCCTTGTGAAGTTAGCGTCATGTGGATTTTATGAACGTTATTTAACAATTATAAATTATAGGAAATGAAATTGATCAATGTGCATCTCCTTGCTTTATTTGTGGCTAGGTACCCCACATGTACCCCACATGTTGATACAACTAGAAAAATGGGCCAAGCAATTATCTGACGTACCTACGATATATTGCGCCGTGTTTGGTCTTAATTGATTGCTATTGTACCCATAATTTTGTGTGTATCTGACAACATATCTGAGACTAATATCCCGTTCATTGTCATCACAAATGAAATCTCGGCCGCTGATCGACGCTGCAATTGTATGAAATGTATGTGACAATCCATTACGCTTAATGGATATCTCGGTTATCATTTATTCTGCGGTCAGAATCGTATCTTAAAATAAGAGGTTTGTATCCCGCCTATAGGCTAAGCGAGTATTATTTTATGTGTTGTTTTTGTATGCGAAACACAGAGGAACCCGAATTCTGTAATTTTATATAACAAGAGCTTATTCTACCTATTGTCCACAAATAAATAGCTTCGTTACATGTAGTTTGAATCCGATGCAAGCAAGACTTTCTTTAACGTATGTCTTCAGGTAAATATACCTACTGTATTTATATGTATACTTAAATAGTTGGTAGTAGTCTGTTGTGTAAGTTGTGGTACGTATCGTTTGCTTTTCATTTGATCAAAGCTCTCTGCTTTCAGTAATAACGACGGTTGACCAACTTCCTTCGCGGAACACACATAGATAGGGTAGGTATATAACTAACGGTATTACGTGGCTCTGAAATGCAAACAAACTCTTTGACTTAATTTTTTTAGCAATACATAAACTTGGTTTATTTGTATCTTTAAACAGATAACTTATTATTTTTACAGACTTATCGTAAAGCGATCCGATAAGCAGCCGATGTTTTAGATGGTAAATTGGTGACATAATTTTCAAAAACTTTCGGAATAATAAGCAATAGTACATACCTAATAATAAGATGGTAATACTGTGGTAATAGAGCAAACTAATAAGCGTTGACTACAACAACTCAGCTCTTCAAACCAAACAAACACAGCTTGTAGAAGTCCTCATACATAATAAATAATGTAGTAGTAGTAGTAATAATGTAGTAAGTATAAAAGAGCCCTTACAAAGCCACTCGTCTGTTGACATTATTAAGCCAAATAAATACAAATGTACGCAAATGTATGAAGTCAAATACTGAAAGTGGAGCAAGAGACGACAAACTGCATTAGCAAATGAGATGACTCGAGACAGACTCGTTACGTCGCTCGACGTCGAACACGGGAAATGCGGCAATATCACGCCGATACGTGAAACTGTCGCGTCTGCCGGCTAACGCGACTTTTGTAGTAGGCAATTACTACGACAATGTCTGCGAGATGCAATGGCGTAGACGGAATACTTGTATTTTAAAGTATCAATTGAAATAACAAACAAATAATTTGGTTACAATGAAAGAAAGATATTTGTCTGCCTAATCGAGAATCAGTTAAATTCGATTAGGCTTGTTTATTTTTCTTTTAGTAACATACTATAGTCATATTATTTTCTGTTAGGGCGGCCATACACGGACTGCTCGAGCAGTTAGCGGCTGAGCGACGTACACGGACCGCTCGAGCGGTCGGCGTCGACTGCTCGAGGGGTCGGTTGTTGACTGCTCGAGCTGTCGCTACCAACCGCTCGAGCAGTTGATTTTCTACCACAGTCGAGTCATGGATTCTGACGAGGAAGCACTGCTTTTGCTGATTCTGCTCAAGCGGAGACGACGGCGGCGACGTCAAAAGAGAAAATTTTGGGTTCATCCAATTTTGGAATTAAGAGAACAACATGGACAATTCCATCATTTGTTTATGGAACTTATGTGATGAAGAAAAAAATTTCAACTATTTTAGAATGTCAATATCTTCGTTTGATGAATTGAATAATATACTAAAGTAGGTAGGTAAGTAGTAAGCTGTTGACTGCTCTAGCGCAGTCAACGGCTCGAGCAGTCGGTGTATGCCTCGCGACCGCTCGCGAGCGGTCGACGGCACGATGGAATTTCGTCATGCAGTTGACGGCTTGAAGCGGTCGCGACTGCTCGAGCAGTCGTGTGTACGGCAGCGAATGAATGATTATAGTTCACCGCGCGGTCGCGGCTTTAAGCAGTCGGTCTCAACTGCTTGAAGCAGTCCGTGTACGGCTGGCCTTACTGTAAACCACACTGCCAAAACAGAATATAAAGAGAGAGTAACATACAAAATAGCTCGAACTTGTACTCGTATTTTCGTAACGGAAAACTTTTATATTTGAAAAGTATATGCTTTGTATCTTCAGTATTATTCTAACCTCGTAGTGACTAAGGCACAAACCAGTTTTTGAAATCATAAAATTACGTCCCAGCGACCTCTAATTATGACATGATCATTTTAATCGGTTTTTTGATTTAAATAAACCCGCCAATTTTCCAAAATTGCCGTCAGATCAGTTTTCTAAATCAAGAGTGGGCTGCAACTACTGGAACCTATTTTTAGTACATTGGGTCGTAATTTATATCGACCTAAATTTAGGTTGGGCCTTACGAGGCTAATGCACATATAAATTACCTATCATTTTCTGTTTTTATTTGTTCATACCATACTGAGCTTAGATATTAAGAACACGTGTCCCACAAACTTCCCACAAACTTTTCCAAATCCTCTCAGTCCGCGAAATACCACAATAATAAATTCGCGACATTCGTATCGAAAAGCGAACACGCATAAAGGCTTTAGATTTCGATCGAACTAACATCAAAATAGAAGTAGAAGATACAGGCTGTTTGTATGTTGTTTGTGTGCATGGTAATGAAGGCGGTACTGCCGCTAGGGTCCAATTGTTGACACCCCACTGATGGATCGCAGTTGCTTCCTGTTTACTCACCGACCTCACTAGCGCCACCGCACGCTCTCAGTTCACAACTTGTTTCATTATTCATAATAAGGACATTTACATTCATAAGTGCTTGGGAAATTTTGACGATTTATCATTGTAAGTGTATGCGGATTTGATCGTTGGAAAGATTTTGGATTTGGTCCCCATTTTAATGTAGATCGTTACAAAAGTTTTAAAAAACTGTTCAGTTCAAGTGTATTTTTCTTTGAGTTTTTTGCTCTAAACTTTCTTTATTTACCCTAGCGTATTTTGAAGTTAGCACATGCCTTAAATAAAAACATGACCCCAAGGATCCATTCTCATATTTAAAATGCCCCTTCTACTAGGGGCTACAGTCCGCCTCTTTTAAATTTAGGGAAATTTAATTTTACATAATATTTTATAACAAACAAATATTAAATGTTGAAATATCAAACCCACCAGAAGATATAACCGTATAAGACCCCTATAACCGCAAAGCATTCACCAGTAATATCTTGGACACATCCTTTTCCGTACAAGAACTTTGCAAATGGAAAAGGCCCTCGTAAATTTCCAAGGCACAGATGTTCGAGATAGGTGACGAATAATGTTAGCACTTGAGAGACCGTTTTCTAGCTTCGGTCTGAACTAATTTATGCCTACAGTATTCTTACGTAACCGTTTCTATAAGAATTGCTAAGGAATTTCTTCTGATTTGAGTGGAGCAAATTTTATGATGTAGATTATTTATTGTAACAGATTTTTCGCTTTTCGAAGTCAAGTATTAGCAAGCCAAATAGATTAAGTAAGACCTATAACATAGTATCTTGACTGTCTAACAAACAACGCAACACCTAAACCGGTGAAAATAGAAATTTAAAAGTTGAAGGAAATATTTCTTGAATATGTAGGGAATATATATATTTTATTTGTTATTTATCTATTAATTAGTTTAGTTTTAGTTGTTATTATTATTAGTCACTCTTATGTAAGTAAATGTAACTGTTATGGAAAATAAACTAAAATATGTAGGGTACTCAGTAATATTTCCTGGTGCACTATAGAAAGGTTTTAAAATTTTAACCTTTAAGGGATAAAATAAAGGATCGCGGGTGAAACCGCGGGGCGGAAAGAGCAGTGGAGACGAGAACGATGTAGTCTTAACAATAGTTAACTGTAAACTGAAATTGCAATCACCGCATTACACAACTTTGTCTGAAACAGCTAGACTGAGTAACATAGTATTTGCTCAACTCGTCAACTGAAATTACACAATTTGCGTCTATCTAGTTCACATTAGCAAAACAGATGTATGCTCGTGTAAAACTTCCCAAACTCAATTCTACGAGGTATGTAGTTTATTTAATGTAACAAGACAACCTGAAAATAAATTCGGAGCCTATAAAATACAAGTTAATTAACAAAAGCAGCACTAACTGCACCGATGTTCGTGTCACATTCACAAAGAGGCGGGCTCGGTTGAGTTAGGTTATTTATCAGGCTTGTCACGTGTGTTGGTGAATTTATCGCGTTTTGGAAGTTGCCGGCTTCGGGACGCAAAACTGACGGTACACAGCGTCGGAGATTTTACGTATTAACCGACTCAGCTGTAAGCTTTCTAGGTTACAGTCACGTGTCAGTCAAGACATGAGCGTGGCACGGGACGTTTTGTAGGGATTTTGTAACATTGAATAGAAAACTATTTTATGATTTAGTATCTATGTTTTTCATAGTTTATATTTGCGTTTGACGGTTTGATGGCCTTGGTAAGATGTGAGGTTGTAATACATACAAAACTTATACGTAAATGCGTTCTCAAGTAAAACTACCGCAAACTTAATTTCCCGATAGAATTGAACTCAACGAGTGTCGCCTGCCGTCAATACCACTGAGCTATCAATCATCCAATCGGCAGAAAACATTTATTACCTGTTTGAGGAAGCTTTATCACAATTATGTAATGGAAAATTATTTCTTAGTGTACTTTGAAGTCGGTTCATTTTTTTTGTAAAACAGTTCAATTATCTTATTACCGGATCATAATCTACTGGAATTCAGTATTACGTAAATGTAAATAATATCATTGAACCGACGCAAGATAGTTTACGTCTTGACGGGCTGGTTGTCGCTGTTGGTTAAGATTCCATCTATTGCCCCGCAGGTCGTTGGTTTGATTTCCACACTTGTCGAGTGTGGAAATTGTGCATTTGTGTGCATGAACATGTTTTTTATGTCTTGAGTCTGGGTGTAATTATATATATAAATGTATGTATTACAAACAAAAAGTAGTAAATCTGTTATACTTATTTAATCAATTATTTATACTCATTTATTTACCAAATTACTAAGATGTACTAACAATAATTTTAACATATTCAAACCACAGAGGTTGTCTCATTTTAAGTTTGTATAGTCTTCATTTTTATTCCGAAAGTATAAAATTAACAATGTAGGCGGCAAAATTTATTATAATAACCGTACAAAATCAAGGTACCCCCCGGAGAATCAAAGAAAATTGCGAATCGACTGTGTCGACGCACCGCCCAAACCTAAGCAAAGAACGCCATCATGAATACAAATCGTCCATTTTACCATTTACGAGCCGTACCTAAATCACTCGAGATATGTACCTAAAATTCTTTTATTTCTATTTTCACTTAGGCTAAAGAAAGTAGTGCATTACTCGCTGTAATTGAGCCATGAACATAATTGTAGCTATATTAGATTCACTCCAAATTCACTTAAACCTAATTTTTCTAGTTAAAACCTAAAAAAGTTGCATTAATTCATCAAAATATTTGGATTAAACGTTAGAATTATTTTCAAATAACGAAAATCTTTGTCCACTTTCGCTTAAAACTCCCCTTTAATATCCTAGTGAAGCTAAATAATAAGTTTCAAAGTAAATTTTTACAGCCCGCTAGTTCAAAGAGACTTTTTATATGTTGTTTGAGCTAATTACTGTAAACTTTGTCTACAACTACCTCGTAGCGGAAGCGTGTCCTGGGTTTTTTTTTGTTTGTTTTCTGCAAAATTATTTATTATAATTAATTACAGTGTAAAACTGAGTTACACTTGTATTTAGTCTTTCAAAAGAAAACATAAATGTAGAAAAATGTATACAGATATTCGTAGCGGTTGCTACGAATCATGAGGTGCTACGAAAACTTCATACGGACTTAGTGCACCAAAACACACGCACACACTACGCTGTCTTTTGTTGTATTTTTGACCCAAATTTGATGATATATTTTGAAGCCTGCACATTCAAGTCATATTCTATATTGCCATCTCGCCCTCACACATAAAGGACAAGTGGGTCAAATTCACATGACATAAATTTATATTCAAGCCCGCTCATGTTTCGCTGTCAAGTAATTAGCAAGAGACGTCTGTACACGTCTCAAGGTGGCAAAGATAACAAAATATGCTAATATTTGTGTACCCGTCGATCTTATTAAAAACAACGTACGTGGAACGTTACCTTTGGCATTTTCATTTCGTAACTCATGGTCCATTTTGGAGGTGGAATTGTATGGTTAAATTTGAATAAATAACTGTATCACCCAAAGAAGATTGTGAACCTATTCGAATTTAGTTGATCAATAAGTCACATTTGTTTTCATGGTGAACGCTCGAATCCCTTCGTGTCTCGTAAACATCATGACGTCGTTCAGAGATCGCAGATGGCGGTCGTTTGGTAGTCCATAAAAAACCAGCTTAGGCAAAATAACAGCGATTTAGAATATGATGTTTTATTTTAATATTATTATATTTACTACGAGTACCTATATGTGGTAAATTCAATTAACCATTAAAATTGTATTTTATTTCTACACGATTAGTAAAGGCTTTCATAGTTAAGTGGCAGTTTCATTTTACTTTAAGTTGCGAAAATCTTTTAGCTTTATAGTTTTGTTTGCTTTGTAATTTGGTCTTATTTTACTGTATTTTGTTCGTAAGTAGTTTAAATTTGATTGCCTTTTAAGTATATTATAGTTTTTCTCGTTATTTTCTTTATTCATTCGATTTTTAAGAATTTTAACTAAGTGTTATTAACATTGAAACGCTTTAAAAACTTGTATGGAACTTATTCTGCAAATGATTTTAAAAACTTATTCGTCTGTTTAGCTATTCAGAAAGGTATAACATCTACTAGGTATGTTCATGAAATTTTAAAATAATTTTATTTGAATAGTGGGCCTATTCAAATAAAAGTGGTAGTACAAAATAACGAACATCGAACTTTAAAATTCAATATCTCCATAACGGTTAAGTTACGGACACCATATTACTGAATCGAATTCATCAGAATGACCTGAATAATAACGTCCTAAATGTTCAGTACGACTATACCTGTAACCCTGTATATTTACTTCGTAAAATAAATAGTTGATGTTTTTTCATGGTAAGTCAGAAATCATTTACAAGTTTATGTAAAATATAAACCGATGGTTCCAAGGAAAAAAGGTCGACGAAAGGTTGAAGCCAAACACAGTCTTATACACGAGCATTGTCAACTAAACTTTTTTACCAAAGTGTCTTCAATAAAACCTTAAAAGTTCCAGCGTCGTTGTTCTTCAAGCCATCCCTTATTACACAAAATACCTACAAAGAACACAAAAGTTCAATCGACAATAGCACGATAAGACTTCTTTTTGTGTTTATTTTTTATTTATGTTTAGCTAGTGTTCCTACCGTGGTTTCACTCGCGTTTCCGAAGCGTCTAATATTTTACCGGGATAAAAATCCTATATGTTATTCCAGAATATGATCTATCTACTATTAGTTGTACCGTTTGAGGCAAGAGATAACAAAAAAACTCACTTTCACATGTGTGATTAGTAGGTGCAGTATCCGTGATTCAGATCGAACCCGTACATAGCCTTGTTTTCTAGCTACCTATTTTTGCAAATATATTGGTAATTGTCTGAGTATGATAATTTAACAATAACACCGCCTATTGTACAGTAAATAAATAATAAATATCGTGGCACATTGTTCAGTTCACACACGGCTAAGGCGGTTAACGGTGCCACGCACCACGCAGCGTAACGTGTGAATGCGTGTTTTAACGTTGCTTGTAAGTATATCCGTCTGTATAGAAAACACGCACAGTCCAACACACAGAAAATGCATCACAATTTTCGTTCGTTGACACGCAACATGCAGCCTGATGCGTAGCAGTGGGTAAGCGCCTAACTGATCCCAAACTACACAGAGCTTTTACTCTAGAAACCAGATAACTGGATATACTACATATGCTAACTTTTATTTATATATACATACTAAATATACATAATAACAGACAGTAATTCTTAGTTGCTTGTATTTTTGTTCTTTCTGTGGTAAAGAGTTAACTTGTTAGAGGTAACTCTATGATAAAATTTATGTGAAGTTACCAGAAACTATTTGTTCTATTTTCTAAGTCTGTTTTTTAAGCTTGTACCTACTGACATTACTTCCTATCTGACAAACAAACATATCAGCAGAAAGAGACACTTTGACAACTAAGGACACTAGTTTTTTCTTAGGTTTCGCTCAATCGATCTTGACCCGAAGGAACGGTGTCTGGAAACTGTAAACTATGAACGTCTCAAGGACTAACTAATGTTAGACACTATTGAATTGTTGCTGAGATTGATTTCTTTAGGGATTAGTACAAGCACTATCGATGTTGTAGCAAAATAATATACCTTCAAAAAGGCTCGAACTTCGCTCACAATTAGATATTATTATAATAGACACACATTGTTTATTTTAGAAAGCTTGTTCGTTAGTAATTCAAATGATAATATACTAGAATAATTTACATTTAATGCAATCGATGATTTTCTAAAATTTCATATGGCGGTCACTGTGGCGGTGATTGCAACAAAATAGTAATGACCGGAACCATATTTATAACAAAAATAATTGTCGAAAATAGCAGTATTAAAAAGTTATTCAATTAGGAACACTCTCACGCTCGCCCCCACTTGCAACCTTATTTTAGATTCTAAATACAAAGATTGCCAAGGTGCACAGAATCTCTATATTGAACCTGTTTCAAACATATCGCAACAAAATGACGTAATAAACCAGCTGGTAAGAGTCAGGGGTAACTCGTGACGTCGTCTCCGTACGTGAACACGACCTAATGTGATTAAAATTTCCCATTCTGCTAACTGGCTTTCCGAAACTCGTGGTGGATGTCACTCACCGGCTTGTATGGGTTGCAATTACTTACGCTCGAGAAAATAATTTAAATAATTGGACTGTTTTACAAAAAACTTAAACTGACTTCAAAGTACACTAAGAAGTAATCAAATCCTGATCTGATGACAATGGGACCAAACGGGAAGTGTACCCTTCCAGACAAAAAAATAATTTTCCAAATCGGTTTATAAATGACGGAGATATTAGGTAAATATAAAAAAAAAAAACAACCGAATTGAGAACCTCCTCATTTTTTTGAAGTCGGTTAAAAAGTAACGTAACTAGACGTTTAAAGTCACTAGCGAATATACTGCTAGGTAAGTAAAATATAAATATTTATAAAAACTCGCAAGGTCGCCCATTGATCAAAATTCGACGGTAATTCATATTCATCTTATATTTAGTTTAAGTGTTAATAGTTCTGCTAATTGACTGGTATGAATTAATATTCAGCACTTAGTGTTCTCATAAGCCATGTTAAACTTAATCTAAATTGATTACATTCTCGTACTTACCTACCTAATAAATTAAAAAAATATTCACCAAGTAAAAGCACCGCGCAAATCCTTTCACGTTCAAATAATTTTATTTGTGAAAGAACGAAATAGAAAAAAGTTATTCGCCGCAATAAAATTCTAAACATTTGTAGAAATATCCATCACTTTCCCGATAGATTTAAGTCGGGGACGTGCCGGCCGCGCCACACCCGCGTCACACCCGCGCCCCAGGCGCAGCGGACCCACACGACCCGGTCACCACTATGAATAATTTTCCAATCTCAACGTTTATTCACTCCTTTGTCTGACATTTTTGGCTCAGAGACAATTTTATGACGAATCGTAAACGCCCTTTTTATTCGCCAATTTATTTCAATGTGTCGTATCATAATACTTGAGTGAAAATTGAAGGTATCTAATATAATAACGATTTTATTGCAACCGAAACGTTTGGCACACTGAAATTACATAAAGATCGCATAGAAATGTTTTCTGATTTGGCAACAATCCTTTGACATGAGTCTGTTCGAATACGTAACAATATAGGAGTTTATAATCATAGTCTTTATTTTATCAGATTAACCGATACTCTAATTAGGTCAAGTTATATTTCAACTCAAATTTTGCATAAGTTTTCTCTACATTTTCCCTCCATATAATTGGCTTATATCATAAGACGATTATAAGGGTTATAATGGAATAACAAACGCGCTTAATATAAATCGATCAGAGCCTTGCCTACATAAATCAATTATCTCTAACAAAATCGCTTAAAGGAGCTTACGCATTTGGTAAGGAGTTTGGAGTAGAATAACATGAACATAAATATGAGAGGAGAATTTTGTGCATTTGAATATCAATCAAATAGACCAACAATGGAAAAGAATCTTCAATCGAAACCGCGAATTGGTATAGGTAATATTTGGCAAAATATCCAAAATAATTACCGAAATAGATTAATTTTGTTTAAAAAAATGCATTCAGTTGCGTAGATCTGAACTGCATGACGTTGAAGGAATCCATAATACATTTTGTTTGTTCATAAAACTTTTGGAAGTAATTCTGTAACTTTGGAGTTTGTACGCAATGTTGGCATCATACGAAAGTTATCCAAGCATCTTAAACTAAGGTCTGCTGAGAGCACTCTCATTAACTCATCCAAGTTTAACGGCCCCATAAAATAAGTGAAAAGGAAAACTTACTCGAGAAAACCGTAGCCAATAACACTTATACAACGAGCCTACAAAGTGTATGCAGTCGAAATCACAACAAATATAACGGATATAAAAAAAGCTAAATATTGAATGCATACAATTTTCTATTTACTGATTTATTATATTGTATTACTAGGGTTATTTAATGTCCTCTTTAATTAAAATAAAAATGTACAATAAACAATTTATATGTAGAAAAATGCAGTACGAGTAGTTCACAATGAACGTTAGGTACTACTTTTTGCTTTAAATCCTGAACGAATCAACCCTTTAAACATATATATTTGATAATAAAATCGAGGCACTATCCTCAAACGGATTTCCGCTAGAAAGATTCAGTTCAAACACATACAAAACAGCCGAATCAATAGTGAATAAAGATAAAGGTTTGTCGTACCCATGATAAAAAGAGACGAGAGTCACCCCACTGGGTTTAGGATGCCATAATCCCATTGATATTTGAATATTTTAAATGACTATACTTTCTGGCCACCTGTTATGTGACCTGTCTTGTGTACTGTGATGTACAAGCATCATAATTTACTCAGTTAATTTCCATAAAATGAACATTAAGCTTTAGATTAGAGATTAATGTAGTTCCAAGAGAATACACGTAACAAGGCCTTATAAAGCCTACTTCGCCCTCTAGCGCTTACAAGAGCAAGGTTTGCTTAGATTAATATATTGTACATGGGTACCTACCTACTCTTATTTTATAAAGCCTTTACAGGTGGGCTATAAACTACTATCCATACTATATAAACATATAAACAAACAAACAAATATAAACTAATTTCCATAGACTACGAAGATATTTAATAATCATTAATTAGTTAATCCTATTTCACTTAGTTTGCCTTTGCTATAATAATTTTATAGCGGTTTTGGTTTAGGAGTATACATCTGACCAAATGCCAACACATGAATCCAGGGTAACGTATTCTGAAATAATTTTATCTTTAGGCTTATTCCCCTATTGCATTTTGTTCATTCCTAACGTAAAAGCTCAGAGTAGATAAATACTACGTACAAGTAAAAGGGTACCTAAATAATAGCTGGATAATAGTAGTGTAGCGACATCTATCAGTCAGCTATCAGTACACTAAGATAGATAGATGAAATTAGAACAAACAGAGAAACATAGATGGCGTGGCGCGGCGACAACCTACATCGCGCTTACGAAGTTTTCTCGAGAATCTGCAGATATACAACTGTCCGACATGTCCTCTCGTCCAAATATATTATATATGGGATATGTCATGAATATTATGGAATCTGTTGAGCAAAGCGTCTCTATGTGAAGTCGAGATTATTTTCAATGCTCTGTGATAGTATCAGTATCAAGCCGGCTTTTCACTATGGGTTACAAATGTTACAATATAATATAAATTACATCTTGAGATGTAATTTTTTATCGCTCGTCATTTATCGTATTTATTTATTTATTCATTGCATTGCATCACATGTGTATGGTTTTTATATATTACATCCCAAACTATAAATATTTTTTCGACAAAATGTATGACGAGCGATAAAATATTATATCCCATAGAGAAAAGCCGGCTTTACTGTTAGTCAAATATATACGAGGGAAGCAGATAACTCATTTTGGCAGTAACTTACTTTTGGATAGACAGTAACTGTAGGAAAAGACTTGCTTGGCATGCAAATATCAGTAACTCTAGAGTAATGAGTAATTTGAAACTCAGTATAAGACTCATAATAATTTGGTCGAGACCACCCTTAGATAAACACAAAAGAAAATAAGATGTTTAGTTAAGTCGTAAACCACTATTTTTCTTCTCGTCTGTGTCGTAAACTCACCTATTATGGAAGAATGAAATTTAGGACATTTATAATAAGATCATTTGTAAGCAATTATAATAAACATCCTTAAAGCTCCGAATTGAAATAAGGAAAAAATATTTTCGGTCCCGACTGAAAAAGCATTAGAGCTAACATAATTAAATCAGCCGAAAACTTATCCTCGAGCGGGACCGGCGACATCTTTCTTTCTTCAACGACATTACCTATTCATCACAGGGATCGCTGAAAAGCGACCACTTACGTATCTTTCCAGGTTTCTTCCAGAAAATATCGGGCATCATTTTTCTTGGGTTCCATTAGTGAGCATCGGTCAGCTGAGACGGATATGCGGTCCGAGCAAACATAAACAAACTAATGGCGTCCGTCGACTGACAAAGAACAGCCCATCACAACCCGAAGCCTCGGAATCAATAAGGATCTCAGAACGGATCGGACTTATCCCTTGTTTGATTTGCTCGGTCCGAATACGGGCCGTGTTATTGTATCCAATTGCTATCTAGTGTCTAAATCACCTTCCGTTGTAAGCAACCTTCTCTATTCTGAATTACAATGGTTACCCGTTAAAGCAATGATATGGAGTCTATTGTCTGTGCGTTGAACCGCTTTGTTCTCTCTGACATTCTAATCATCATCCCTTTTCGATTGCCTTTATTGATTTTAGGGTTCCATACGCAAAGGGTACCAACGGGACCTTTTACTAAGCTTCCGCTGACCGCCCCGTCCGTCCGTCCGTGCATCCTTCTGTCTGTCAGTGGGCTATATCTCATGAACCGTAATAGGTAGTGTTAGAGCTTATTTACACAACACAAGCCCTAAAAGTAATATTAAAGATACATAGTAAAACTTCTGCACACACGCGGGAAACCATCTTGTTTCGATCTGTCAAAACTCTTTATAGTCCTTTAGTGACGTGACACGCTGATGCGAGAGTCGAGCTAGTGCTGTGACCAACTCGACTTAACAGTAGACAGTTGAAATTCATCACATAATGTGTATTTCTAGTGCCGTTATAACAACACATACAACAAAAGTCTTTATGGAGCCCTTCGTGTGCTATTCCGACTCGCACTTGGATTAAATACCTTCTAGTATCTACGTAGATGTTATCTATTACAATACAGTACAGTACAGTGGGGTGTTACAATAATACTACGGGGAACAATAATTATGTTATCATACTAAATGTTTTAAGATAAAATCACAAGATCGCTATCTGCACTAGACGCGCAAAATTCGGTAAAATTAAATTGTTCCTGGGCAACTTAAAATTCGAATTTCACAAAATTGATCCTTTACCCAAACAATCTTTACTTTTGCCTAATTCAACAGTTTTTCCCGGCTCGTTGAAAAAGGAGGAATAACTCTGAATTTTGCCGGGCGTACATTTTCGACCTGCTCTTGTTTGTATTCGACCCGTTTTAAATTAATATCGAACGTCGAAAATTACGACCGGCTAAATTATGCTTCGATAACACTCGAATCTAATTTTGCTTTTACTTTTATACTCTAATATATAAAAACTTCGGATGAAGCTATTCCTAGTGGTCGTTACCCGGAAGAATTTTATCCGGATGATGACAACATAGTAGATTTACTTAGGGTTTATAGACTGTACTAAATTGACATAGAGTGGGCGTTGCTCTCCACAAGTAACTATGTTTGTTACATGTCTACGTATAACATTTCAGTACGTGCGTATTATATGAGATAGAAGCGGTTTGAAGAGATCACTTCTGTAATGGTATTGTCTCTTGTTCCAGACTGCACAACATCATCATCGTCGAGCGGTATCATCAGTGGCATCACGAAAGTGTCAGTAGCTGTAACAGGGTTGGACTCAAGACCCCCACTGTCAGTGAAAAAAGTCCGCCCTAAGCCAGCCTCGCCCAATCGACAAGGCCCGCAACAGTGCCAAGTAAGTTTCTCAAAGTTTTTCCAAGTACAATGTACAGAAACTTTTGTACAAACATCACTATATTCTTTTATTTTAGGTGCACAAGCAGAAATATTTTATTCATCACGTAACTTTATTTCTTTAGTCTAGTGACTGACTAATCAAACAATTTCAATCACACAGTTTTCTATAACAGCTATAAAAAAGAAGCTTGATGGTATTTTACCAATATTGTTCAGTTCCCTATAGATAGTCCATTATGAAATTACATCGAGAAATCAGTTAAAATCATCAATAACGTAACATAACTTTAATAATTTATATAGCAATCTTCGCAAAATAATTGGATAATCTTCTACCTACAGCCTTCACGTCTGATTTATGAATGTACATGTGTATAAAATAAAAGGGTCTTGAATCGCTCCCAATGGAGGCGGCTAAAACTACGGCACGTCATATGTCGTGTTTGGATTCCGGTTAGTTTCCGGCCCATAACGACCGATGGACCGCGACGATTGCCTCTATTTGTCTTCCATCGTTACAAAGGACCCATACAAACATAGCCATACATAAATTATACAGAGTTGTTCATTTAGGAAAAGTTATAACCGTGCATAACGGTCTCACTTAATAAAATGGGTATTTTACTAGGGTTAGGTCATTCTTTGATCACTTTGGAGTTAGAATCCTCCGCCTTACAGAATACCGCAGCCAAATAACTTTATGTTGTGTAAAGTTGTGTTCCTGCGCGTGAGTAAGGTCGCCAGAGCTCATAGGGGAGGGGGGAAAGGTCGGTAACGCGTGAGCGATGCTTCTTGTGTTGCAAGCGTCCATATGGCTACGGTAACCGCTTACCATCAGGCCGTATGCTTGTTTACCGACATAGTTTTATAAAAAAAAAACATAATACCAGATGATTGACCAACTGTTCTCTAAACACACTAACTCTCAAGTTGCTTGGCAACATATTTTCAACCTTCCGAACCGGTATTTAGAGTCAGACTTTTCATAAGTGTCTGCGAAGGTCTATTTGAATAAATGATTTTGAATTTTGAGCCAGCCATGTAATACGAAGTACCCTACTACCGTGCAATAGTTTCCGGTGTTCCTTATGTAAACCAAACTAAATAAAGAAACTCAGTGTAATAAATTATACTAAATAGTCCCAGCTATTTAAGAAGGTAAATAGATACCTACTCTGTAAATATTTACCGTTGAAGGATTTCGTAAACATTCAACAACTAATTGCCACTTAATACTCTTAAACAAAAAATACCTCATACTTAATAACATACCTTGTAATAATTACAATTTTGTTTTTCAAGGAAATAACTATACATACTTACATAGATTTTATACAATCTATATATAGAAAATTTCTTCAAGCCTGCCGCTGCTTCCGATTATCAGCAAGGTTCCCAGGGTCCTCTTACATAGATTTATTATTTAAATTTAATTAAATATTTATATAGCTACGAACATTATTATTTTTATACCAAGTGGGCTTACAGTTGAAAACAAGACCATAATGACACTAATAAAATTGATATGACTTTAACAATCCAATAGGTATCGAATAATTATTGTAAATTCAGATTCAACATAGAATTTTATTTTAAACCCACTCCCATAGTGACTTTTAATGTACTTAATGACTAAAAGAAAAAAAAGTTTCATAATTAAAGCCAGTTTAGCAATAAGTCATGTTTTGCTCAATTGAACTTATTAGCTCGCAAATCGCTACTATTATAGCTAATCAAGCGTTCAACAACTTAATATTATTTCGTTGAACAATGCCGTCTTTATATTACGGAGACGGCCATATTTTCCAAGTAATATAACCTCATACTGCATTTATTATGGTAGATAAAAAATAAACATTCAACGCGATGAGACTTCGGGGAATCGTAAAAATTGCGGGAAAAGGTACCTATGTAACACAAACTCTAAAAGGCTGTGAGTGTTTCATTTCCGGGATCTTTTTCTATCGAGTCACGCAACCACGCGAGAGAGTTGGCTCGCAAAATAAATTCGATACTCAATATGAGTATTTTTATTCTTTCACCGCACCCAATTCGTATCAGAGTATAAACACCAAAATATATAAAAGGATAACAAAATTAACATAATATAACAAACAAAGAACTGACTATTCCGGTACCACGCTTTTCTTCTTCTTATTTCAATTTCTATCAATTAATAATACAAAACTTAACTAAAAACATACTATTGATATCATTTAGCATTGTTTAACTAATCTCATTTAGCATTCATGTCATTTGAGCTATGTGATAGTAACATTTAAGTAATCTCAATGTTTAATTTTTGCACACACCGTAGCTCTGTAGAGTAAGCTTGGAACTCAATAATTTTAACACCACTATATTGTATTACATACATTATACCCTTACTCTCGCAAATAAGATTAATTTAATTAATGAAACAAGTGAAATTACACCCCATTGCTAACGTCATAAAAATACGAATCGACCCACCATATAAAACCACTATTAGACGCGTTCATCATTAGCATATCTAATCATGTATCAATTCAATAAATCAAATCTCGTTTTTTTGTTCATTATAACCTCGAATATTGTATAGTTCTAATTTTATGGTATTTTAATTCGAAAATCACAAAATTTTTGGAAAATTGATTATCCTTTC
Organism: Achlya flavicornis; assembly: GCA_947623365.1. Taxonomy (NCBI): domain Eukaryota; kingdom Metazoa; phylum Arthropoda; class Insecta; order Lepidoptera; family Drepanidae; genus Achlya; species Achlya flavicornis. The sequence continues at coordinate 4,763,286 of OX392485.1, read as the reverse complement.
ATCATAAAGAAAACCTTTTTCATTATACTCAAGTTACTCATGTAGGATACTTGCGTTCCCATTAAATTTGAAGAAAATAGAACATTAAATATTGTTCTTGCTGAAGGTTGCCAACTGAGATGAGATCGGGAACTGTGTTTGTAGGTCAGCCGAATATCAACAAAGGGGGAGTAAGGGACGTAGCCACAACGCGAGGGCACATTCTCCTCCATTCTCGACTGAAATACCTACTCATCGTTTCTTGTTCACCACCTACACGAACACAAAGTAATAGCGTCGATATACTGTCGGGACACTAAGGTGTTTGTTATTGTCACTTACATAACTACCCAACTGTCAAACGTAGTGTTTAATTACATGTTATTGAATTATGAAAACATTACTAGGTTAGATTTTATGACACTTTGGACGAACTACTCCACAAAATATACAGAAATTGAAGTCCAGTTTGACATAATACCTATGGTACGTATTTTTCTATTGCTGTTTGAATATTACCGACTGGCATATCAAGCGGACATAGCTGTATTGCATGAATACATTCAATATGGCAGAGAATCCATGAATTCGGAGTTATGATCTGACCTTTACCTAAATTTTAAGTTGTTAACGAATTTAGGGGGTTTTTGGTGACCTAATTGAATCCGACGTAACTTTAAACTTGTTTTAGAGCGGCCAGACTTGGGTGAGATTTGAACTGATATCACTAATTGGGCGGACGAGCTAATAGCCTTGATGGTCGTTGCCAATTAAAGCTTATTGATGTCGTTCGCCGTAGATCTTCGGGCCGACCCTCGTCTCGTTTTAACCCCATCTAACTCCCCTGCTAATAATTAATCAAGCAATTACGAAGATCCGTGAAACGGCTACGTTGATATTTTCCTTCCGTTATAAGTCTGTCGAATCAAGTCACGTTAGCATTAAACGGGGGTTTTGCCGACCTCAATCGCAGTATTGGAAGAAAATGCCTAATTCTAATGTGGTATTGATAGAAGGGACGTCCCTAGGCAATGAACATGGATTGCTAATAAGCGAAAAATCCCAATTCGAAAGGAGAAATACAACACGCCATTTGATCTGAACTGAAGAAGGGCGTATAATTTTAGGTTATAGAATATACTAGCTGTCCCCCGCGGTTTCGACCGCGTTCCCGGGATAAAAAGTATCGTAGTAGTAAAGCATCATGAAATTTCGTATGCAGATAGCCTATGGTATGGAGAAGGACATAGGCTACTTTTTATCCAGTGACCGCGAGTAAAACCGTGGGGGACAGCTAATAGTTTTCGTAGAAGACCGGTAATGTACCTAATCGCGAAAAATATTATGAATGCGGTGTTGGTTTGTCCTTGTTACACGATATATCATTACACATATATTTTATCCCGGGAACGGGAATTTAAGGGAAAACGCGAGGGACAGTTATTTGGTACATAATTCAAAAATACTAACCCTATTTGTAAAATTTGATTAGAACATTACGTACGCCCATTGAAGCGGTAGCACATCGAAATTAATCAGGATCCCGGAACGCCCGAAATAACGTCCATTATACCGCCAATCTCTTGGAATCTCGCTCTAGTCTGATAACCTCCCATTTTATCGCAGCAAATTATGACGGATTCTTATTTCATTTAACGATCCGTGACTCGAATACTGATAGCCCCAAACGCGGTGCGAATGTCTAATGCTATTTAACTTGTTACAACTTTATTGTTTACAACGTTCTTGAAACTCAGCTGTTTGCCCGCGATGCTTTGGGCACATAAAACGACACGAATAACAATTTCAAAAGAGTCCCATTAATATCGCAGAGTGTAAGTTTGTTACTTAGTACTTTCATAAATTAAATTTCCGCGTGATAATATTGAAATTGTGTTGGCAACTGATTCGTATCAATTTACACGAATAACTTAGTGTTGCGTTGCGAAGCTGCCAGCTGTGAGGGGAGAAAATTTAATAAAAACTGAAAGTGGGTGTCACTCAATTCATATCATTTTGGGAAATGCGTGTTCATGAGTTTTATTAAATCTGCCTATCTTACATTACGTAAATTATTATAGTTTTGTGAATACTGTTGGTAAAATTACAATTCCTGAGTTCCTGAGTTAAATATTTTTTTATAACTGGCAAAAACTAGTTTATCTTAGTTTGGATGTTTGTGGGTCAATCACGCATAAACAGCGGAACTGATCTGGATGAAATTTCTCACACAGACAGAATCCCCCTTATTACAAAACATGGTTTAAAGTAAAGCCAGATTTTACTGTCATTTGGTCACTTTCTAACGTCATATAATAAAAAGGGACGAGGCTATTTTAAAACCTGGTTTTCCTTTAAACCATGTTTTGTAATAAGGTGCATTATGTTTAGGCTTAAGCCGGGCTGTTGGCATAGTTATTTAATTCCCACACAGAACATGCATTTGTGTGCAAGAACATGTCTGTTTGCAAACAAACAAGCTGGCGCTCTGGCAACGCCTTGCAACTCAACGAGGTAACGTCGCCATCTTTTTGACTAACCTGTCTGCAGGACGGAAATTTTTATTCATAATTATTTCTATGTATATATATTATTTTATGAAGTTAAGTAAAGAACTACTTTATGTTTCCCCAAATTGACTAAAAATTAATACTTATTTGTTTAATTAACAAACAAAAAAGTAGTATATGTAGTATATCAGTTGTCTGGTTTCCATAGTACAAGCTCTGCTTAGTTTGGGATCAGATGACCGTGTGTGAGGAATGTTCCAGGATATTTAATTAAATATTTTTATTAAGACATAGGATAAATTTTATCCCGGGAATACAATATATCCTTCGGGAACGCGGATGAACCCGCAGGGAGGTAAGTAGTGCTCAATAAATTCTTGAATATAGCAGTTTATAACAAAATGTTATTATAACTTTTGTCTACTCTATACACAAGATGTCTCCACGTGTACTCTACATATGAACAAGGGTTACCTTTGGGGCATTAAGTTAGCTGGACTTGAGCTGTGGTTGGACGCAAAGCCTGAAGTGAGCCCCACGCCCGCGCTTGGGTGCCTGCCAGCCAGCGATAAGCCCACGCTAAACATACCCCACATTACATTTCATGTTTCTTACTTAGCCCAAGCGTAAGGAATGTGACTTTCAAAATGTGCTCCGTTACTGGATTAATATGTTAAGTAACTGAATTATTCTAATCATTAAGTTTTGGGATCGCCATAGACATCCGATTTATATTAGACTAGCTGTCCCCCGCAGTTTCACCCGCGTTCCCGATAAAAAGCCTGCCTCGTGTGTTGCAAATGTCCATAAGCTACGGTAACCGTTTACCATCAGGTGGGCCGTATGCTTGTATACATGCTTACACGTGAATATTTGGTTCACTTGCATATTATTGTACTTTTATATATTATCTAAACTACTTTACATCCTTCAGAACGTGATGGAGAATTTTTCTTATGGTGTTTATTTTCATTGTAAGTGTTTATTTATTTTATTTATTTATTTAATTAAGGTACACCAACAGTTATTACATCAAAAATTAGGTTGACAAAACATACATTATAAATTAAGCTAAATGCATAACCAATAATAGGCATACACCACATGCCATTAATTTCAAGAGTAATAAAGTTCTCCAACTTAACTTACAGTAATCTAATATATATATCTAAAACTAAACATTACATTGTTAAACAAATATCAATAACCAAAAAAAATACAAAATTAATCGAGCACACAACTGTTGTGAGCTGTGTTGTGAGCTATACTGACTACGAGTACTCCATCATTACAAACAAAAACTTTCGAAGTCAAACTGTGTCTTCATCCAGTAATGGAATTGAATTTTCTCACGAAAACTAAGTGGATTCTCTAACTTAACTACTCCCTACTAACTTACTCCTTTAAAGAACATTACACCATTTCGATAGATAGATAGCTCACATGTAATATCTGTCATAAATCCAATATCACTTTGCAACCATTCGCTAGATTGGATCACATCACTAAACCCGGTTATATCCAGTTAGATCCAGTGTTACATATCGCCACACAGCGATTCATACTAAAGAGCTGTCCCGCGGGAACACGCTTGGATAACTGCCAAACCACTTCAGGTAATCCCCACCCGAATGCTCGTGGTCATGTTTAGAAACTCTATGTCCTGAAATTTAGTGCATCTAACGTTTCGCATTTAACGTTAGGTGCAAATTACATTAAAAGCCGTATTAAGCTTTTAACCCAGTTCTACGTTATTGACCGTCGCATGGCGTTTAGTGTAGCTAATGTGAATACTCTGTGCTATCTAAACTTCAATTAAAATTGCCATTTATGTACTGAGACCTAGTATACTAAAGTTTATGTCTTTCATATAAAGGTGATTTACATAAAGTCATACGCTATAAGCTAGTAATATTGTATATTATTTGCTCTCCACAAATAAAGATGAAATACAACTATAGTTGGGTGACCGCTGTCACAACACCGATGCTCATCCTTGGTTTGACAAGGATGAAATCGCCCGATACCTTTGTCCAACCATATATCCCCAAATATGATTGATGGGCCTGGAAACAAACCAACCTTGTGTAATATATTCAGGAATCGGAACTGCCATGAAACCATACGATTGGAAACGTTTTTGAATGATTTGTTACAATGTAAAAGCTATATTTGAATTGAAATCATGAATATTTCTAGATTTCTTTAAGCATGTAATAGGCTAAACACCTAATAAATTTATTTTATATCCAAAACAGAATTCAACAGCTACTAGCAAATAGATAACGGTTAGCGTAGCGAGTGCTTTCATAATCGAGTGGCGTTTTACTAAGCTCACAACGTTCGCGTTTATCCCTTAAAACTGTACCTCACGCACGTGGTCAGACTATAGGCCTAGTCGTAATCCCGAGTCTCCCCTGGGACACCGTTGTTTTCCTAAAAAGGTAAACTTGATCCAATCCACAAAGTGTTGGATTTTCTTGACAAATTCACATTATATACCACCGATTTTCCACGCGCCCGTAAAAAAGAGGTCAGTTTTATTACGGTTGGAAGGAAATGTGCGACGCTTAGTTAAACAAAGAAAATTGTTGCTTGGAAAGTTACGCGACATGAAAATAATGTCTTTCTGTATCGTTATTTAATAAAAATATTTTTTTAAGATACAAACTGCTGTATAAACTGTAAACAACAAGGGAAATAGTAACTTCTAAGTACTTTTACTTTCAAACCTAATTACTAAATATCGGAATGATATTTCTCGCAAACGTGTTATTCGAAAGTTTACACAAACTGCAATCAATGTCAGTGCAAAAATAGAATCTATTAAAAATGCATTTGTTTTTAATTCCATCCACAAGACGATTTGTTTTCGACCCACACCACTGCTAATGTTTTCCCCACAGACTTGAGCGTTGTTGTGGTATCTCTCCACATCCAACATGTTTACTTTTGAATTTACAGTACTTCTTAACTCATAGTGTAGTTATGTCGTATTGATAACAATTATGCTAGGCAATTTTAAATTATGTAAATCATGCATAGCTACTAGGCTTCGTTTATCATACGAATCCGACCATAAATCTGTTGTAGGTAATTGTAAGAGCACCAAATTTTTTCCCCTGTAGGAAAGTTGGTGGCGTGCCATCCGTGTTTTTGTTCAGGTTGCTTTGTAACGACGCGCGACGCGACGCGACGTGCGGCGCGCCCCGCCATTTGTCATCTCTACTCGAGCTTTGTCTTTTCTTTATCGAGATATAAATCTTCAATGTTACCAATTTGTGCTATTTTTTATCATTGCACTTCTAGCCTAGAATTTTCGACCTGATTTATGAATATTATTGTAAATTCTTCTATAAATCATACCACATTCTTTTATATTAGATTTACTAAATATATAAAAGTATATTTATTTATTTTTCAGAAACAAACGGTCTTACACAAAATTAAATATATAACATAGTATTAAATATAAATAGACCTATAGTTTCATTAATTTACATTTTACATACTCAAATTACATTTTCAAACCAATCGACAAAAAGCAAACTGGAATATCAACTGCGTACATCTCTCAAAATAACAAAAATAGGATACAAGTCTACTCGCCCAACAACAATGGAACGCTTCACAGAGATTTTTCGAATGGAAACATAAAAGAAAATTTCAACATGCGAATTCCGCAGATTATTTGGCAACGAGTGACCCACAACTATTTGTTATTTTATTTTTTTGCTAAATATGCTGTTTAACAATGATAGCATTGATTTCGTACGCAGTATTGCGATTTTTATTTTGTTTACAGGCAACATTGTTGCATTATTGCTATAATATCGTTTTATGTGCCGTCATTTAAAAGTCTACGTAATTTAAATAATGATCATTGAGATATTTTATTGGCATTCCGTTTGAGATTTTAAAAAAGCCAAAAGAAAGACGAATCTGTGTATCTGCTACTTTCTATTACCTTTTTTCTTTACCTGTGTAGGCTTATATCACCAAACCAGTGATGATGTCGCTTATGGTGATAATCACCCAAAAGACTACTGTAGGGAACTGTCTCTCAAGTGCAGCTGAACCAACACACCGAATAAATTATGTTAATGAGTACCCATACCCATTAAGGTAAACCTAAATATAAATACTTAAAGCTAAAATAAATACTAGATACTAAAAGATTATCTCTATAAAACAACAAAATAATGGAAAAACTTTTAACAAAGACTTTTAAAAAACTCTGTAAATCAATAGGATTAGACTTCCTCATGCTTTCTGAAAACAAAGGAGAAATAAAATCGTATGGATATCAATGCTACTTAATTGGCGGAGAAGTCGATCCTCAGACAGAGCCGGCTCGGACGACATCCAATTAGCAGCGATTCTGACGGAGCTATGGAAACGTGAGCCGCAATAAGATGGCGTCGATCGATAAACCAGCCTATCGCACTTAACTAATAGTTAATTGTACCGCAGAATACGTACCTGTTTGACGCATTGACGTGTCGCGTTGCGTGCGTTTGCGGTGCAAAGTGCTCTATGACACTTTATGAGCCTATTTCGCTGCGATCGTCATTTGCGTTTATGATGTCACTTAGCACTTTGCGTCTAGCGAATCCTGTGTGAGAGTGACACGCATGCACCACGCGCCATTTGAAAATTTTATGCTTCATTGCAGAGAAATAGGTAGAGTTTTTGAGCACTTACGGCGCTGTGATGAACGTGAACAATTTTTCTTCAGAAATAAGTATATTATGTAATTATATGTGTTTGTCGATCTGGAGAAGGCATATGACCGAGTTCCCTGGGAGGTTTTGTGGTGGGCTTTGAAAGAGAAAGGTTTGTCTGGGAAATACCAGCAGTTGATCCAAGCGATGTACAGTAGGTGCAGTACATATGTCCGGTCTGCGGCTGGCTCCACCGAGAAGTTCAGTGTGGCTGTCGGCTTACACCAAGGGTCGGCTATGAGCCCTTATCTCTTCCTGCTTGTAATGGATGCTTTGACGTCGCACCTGCAGGAGGAGGCACCCTGGTGTATGCTATTTGCCGATGAGATTGTTCTCGTCGGTGAAAATGGATTTGATGTCCAGAGCATGCTGGTCAAATGGCAGCAAGGGTTGGAGAGTGTTGGCTTGAAAATTAGCAGAACCAAAACTGACACTTGTTCTGCGATTTCGGCGGTCTCTCCACGTTCATACCTAGGTTGCTTGATGGAGTGTCAGTACCAGTCTGCTCCGACTTTCGGTACCTTGGATCACAAATGCAGAGCGATGGTAATATTGACCGTGATATAAAGCAGAGAATCAGCTCAGGTTGGATGAAATGGCGACAGGTAACAGGAACAACATGTGATCCACGGATGCCTTTAAAGCTGAAGGGGAATATCTATAAGTCCGTGATAAGACCTGTCCTAATGTATGGTTCGGAATGCTGGGCAGTAAAGAGGACGGATGAAAGACGATCGCATGCAGCTGAGATGAGGATGTTGAGATGGATGTGTGGAGTGACAAGAATGGATAAGATAAGAAATGAGTACATAAGGGGAAGCTTGAAAGTAGCACCAGTGACTGAAAAGTCGAGAGGGAACCGTTTATCATGGTATGGACATGTTATGAGGAGAAATGAAAGCCACGTTACTAAAAAAGTTATGAATATGAAAGTGGATGGATATACGGGAAGAGGAAGACCGAAAAAGAGATGGATGGATTGTGTGAAAGATGATATGGGTAAGAAAGGAGTGGATACTAGTATGACGGATAGAAGAGACGAATGGAAGAAGCGTACATATTGCGCCGACCCCAATTGATTGGGAACAGGGCAGGCAGAGGATGATGATGATGTTGTTATATTTATACCTAAATTGTACACTGTTACTATGGCCTCAGCTGTCTATTGGGCCAACTTTGAAACTGCGAAACAAAAATCTTCTGTTCTTTTAACGACTACTTGCCACCAACCTGTTAATTTAGCAAATAATTTATTTTGCCCTGTATTCGCTTCGTAAAACATTAGAATTAACACCTTTTATTTGTCATTACTAAAATAAAGTGGAATTACCCGCCCAGACTAATAAATACTTAAACATGTCGAGTTAGGTAACATCTATAGGCACAAGTTAGAGCTAATTTTATTATTGTGGTCTATCGAAAACAATTCTAGACGTTCTTGGGTTGCACAAACAGACTTAATTAATTCACTTTAATGTATGAATGGGTAAATAACCACAGCCCGTTTTCTTTGTTTGGTTACTCGTGTATTCCATATTAAGCAGTATAGCCATTGAGATAAAGACGATAATTGCGTTATTTAGTGCGACATTTCTTGTTAGATATTGAAATAATTATAGTTTAGATAATTTATCTAGATCTTCAATGGTAATACGACTTTGGAACTATTTTTGTTTATTGTATTATTTGTAAATTGGAATTTATTTTTGTGACGCAAAGTATTTGAGTCATTCTGCTACTGTTTTCATGTTCGGAGTTTCTCTATATATAAAAATGAATCCCTATTTCTCTTAGTCATGACATAACTCGGGAAGGACTTTACCGATTTCATCCATCTTTATTTTAAGTTTTCTAATACTCTGGAGAAGGATCTTACGGAAAAATAATTAAGAAAGTTGCGAAGAAAATTAGAAAATTTAAGAAAACTTAACGGTAGGGTAGGCTAGGGTCAGGCAGGATATTCCTTGGGTATGCGGGGTAAACAGCGGGGCGCAACTTGTTTAATAATATAATAATTTATTTAGTGGATTACACAGATCCATGGGTTAGTAAAATGCCTTATTTCTAGGGTTAGTACTATATTTATTACATTTAATTGAGATTATTATTAATTATGTAATTATACAATTATTATTTAAAACAAATTATCCTCACACAAGACACACACCAATGGATTTATACCAATGAGTGTGTGCACAAAGTGCCTCATGATCGGCGAATCGTAGTGATCCACTAATGTGAACTAAATATAGGCGTATCGCAGTCACCAATTTAACTATATTTTTCGAAATCTCCACCCAGTATACAACTATCCAACTTCTACAGTAGACAGCACTGCAGCGGTAGCGGTACCCACGCACGATATCCAAGCCTAACGTAAATTGTTCCTTTTTAAATGGAGGAGCCATCCACCATTGCTCCTCACATCCCTGTAATCTTAAATTACCACTTTATTAGAGCAAGACGTAAACATGTACCTATCTGAAGATTGGCGATTTGTGATGACGAAATTGTGAAATGATTCATCTCATCATGATCCACTCCAGGTAGGTAAACCGATGGAATAAATTACTAAATAAGACTAGTATAATTTATGCCCACGAGAGAGCCAATGCTGATAGCGGTTGTCAGCAACATTCAATGTTTTTTCATTGACAGTTTGATATCGAAACAAATTTTCCCTCACGGAAACCAAATGTACAAACAAAAACGCGTTCATCCACTTTCAATTCAATTCAGATCAAAATAAAGCCGGTTCGATCGAAAAAGGAAAACATTGGTAGATTACGTGGATATGCCGCTTTTGGCTCTACATTTTATCATATTTTATAAGTACTGCATTATTGAAAAAAATGTTATAACTTGTATTTAGTTCATTTAATAAATAAACTTATTATATCATTGCATGTAATTTATTGTATGGTTATTTACGTCTAAAATCAATAACAGTTACTTGCACAATTCTTTAATTCTATTGCCTGGGCAAAAACCAGTAATATGTCCCTCAGAATAATGGTAGAACTCGGCATGTTTTGCCTGGAATCACAAAGAACTTTGTAATAAAGATTTAAAAAAAAGTTTGTCGATGTTCCAAAGTCAAAACAAATACATTTAAAATGTTAAGCCAGCCCCTTAACCAGCATTAAAAGCAGCTGCCAACTTTAGAGCCGTGTAAAACTACGCAATTGACGATTATAAATGGGTACTAAAGTACGCTAACTGTACTTGACTGTATGACGTGATAAATAATATATGTATCTATTTGGTGCGAAAGGTTATTGATACTAAAATAGCCTTCGATAGACACATTTCTATCAATTCAGTAGTGCTTGCTCTAAATGCTAGAATACTGTAGGACTGTAAGTATATGTGTTTTTAAACTATCTACCAAAGATCTTTATTTCTTTTTATGCACGTCACAATTGCTCACGCAAAAACTTATTTTTAGAACATACTTTTCTAGTTTTATTTGCAGGATTGTATTATATTCTTTAAAACTGTGAAATCACACCAAAGTAATCGAAACTTCAAAAAAAATATGTGTTTCTTTCTCTCTCGCAAAGTGTTCATAAGGATTGTGTGTCTTTTTAGCGTAGCGACAAAATCCTAAGTCTATGGCATGGTCTATATATATACGATATGATATGAACCTAAATATATGTACCTACATATATAACGAAATTATATACCTACTCACATCGATGGTAGGTACCTACTCATGTAGTGAAGTTCCAGGTGGCTCATAGGTATTGCTTTAAAGTTGTTCACAGAACTTATGGAGGAGACTTCGTCACCCATTTCTTTAGTTTTTAAGTTAAAAGTCCAAACATTTTATTTAATTTTTTAATGTACACGATGAGTTCAAGACAATCAAAGCACATAACAGGCAATATTTTTTTATAATGGAATTTCTAACACAATATTCAGTTTTAGATCACTACTTTACGTAAACATATCCAGGTTTCAGGTCTGTAAGTAATTCTGTCCACGAGCGAAATACCCGTGACATACGAATGACTAGAAAGACAGACAGACGGTAATAGAGTGATAGCAATAAGGCCCCGATGTGCCATTTGGGTACGGAAACTTCAAAAGTTCAAAACCGACTGTAAAAATGTCTATACAATATAGTATATATATATTCACAAAGGTGTTAAAGTTTCCCTGCGACCTACATTCACATCGATTACACTTACACTAATATATCTTACAACAAACCCACTCATCGGCTCCTTATTGACGCAGCTCACGCCTCCTCGAGGGAGTAAATCCAAAGATTAAGTCATCGGAAAATATGATGCGTGCGCGATGGCTGCCCCTGAGGCTTAGCCCCTAGCGTCGGCGGCTCACGGTGATCCTTTTACCGCCTCCTACTTTCCGTTGACGATGTGTCGCCTGAAAAAACGGTTTTAACGGCTTTTTGGAGGCTTCACCAACTCCGCACTGACAGTTTGGTTGATTGCTTTAGATAGCTCGAGGCTTTATTCAGTCTTTGCTTTCGTATCAGCTAACTTAAATTATGAAAGAGAAAGTTATTGTTTGCTTCACATTTATGGTACTATCGATTTATGTATACACGTGCCATCTTCGAGACTTTCGTCCCGGAAATATGCTACAACACAGTTTGAATAGTTAAAAATACCAAACGCATTCAAGCTTTTGCTATCTATTTAGAAACATGTACGTTCCATGGGAATAACTACACGTAGTTGATACATCGTCATCGCGATCAGAATGTCCATTATACAAAGACTTTAAAGCAAAAATGCAATAGTTACCGCTTACATTAAGAACCGTAACGACCAATTCATATAAAGACCTTCCACTGGAACTGAGGCGACTTTCAGAGATTTATGAATCAAAGTTCCAGACTCATTAATAAGAATGCTATTATGTTCTTGGCTTTAGGTCTTTCTAACTTCGCAGAATTTGTTGACATCAAAGTAAAGAATGAATAATGCCAACTAGTCTAGAGCTTCGAACAACCTTTCAAGAACAATAAATGGATGTTTAGTCTAGTCCTAAATAGACTTATACAATTTTCAGTAAAGCCAAGTTATGCTGACTTAATTTTCGCAGCCGTCCTTGAATTTTTTATTCCCGCTGTACCTTAAGGACTATAAAGAGAGTAGTTACGCAAACGAACGAGTGTGTATACTCTCGGAACAAAGCGTGCTAACCCAAGTTTGTGTCAAGTGTAAGTAACAGGTAAAAAATAAATAAAAATGAACGTAGATAAAGCGGGACTTGACCCGATTTTTAACATGTATACAGTGTGGGTCACGGACTCACGTAACATCTAGGAATTAGGTCGTCACCTCTGCTTGCAACGAAATAATAAGTGCAATCGCTACAATTACTATATAATTATTATTTCAAAACTGAGTTGTTGATATTGTATTCACAACGGGAAATATTTTACGTCGATTTAGATTTTATTGGTACCATTTAGTTTCATAATTATCATTTGCATTATAAAAAATGTATGCATGCTCCTCTATTTACCTCTCCTCTACCTATATATTCGTATAGATAACTGATAAGATAAGGTATTTGGAATATAGCTAAACTAAATTGGTGGAAAAGAATATCTAGTTTTATAGATGTCGCTGTGAATCCACGATTTTTACTGGTCGTAAAAACATGTATTAATGTCCCAATCGGTAAAAATCCGTTTTGTATTAAACCAAGTATCGATATAGTTTAAGCCGGGCCATTCGTTGCGAGTTTATATCTCAATAAAACCATATTCCATGCCATAAATATCGATCCACCCTTTAGATAAGTTAATGGTCCCTGTAGCAAGGAAGCCATTACACATTTTTCAGATGTCTCTTATCCTCGATGGATATTTGCGGTAGTTCCCAATTCATTGTGAGGGAAGCGCGATCTATTGTGAATGCTATAACGTCTTTTCTATAGGGAATAACCGAAAAATACGCTGTTGTTAAAAGTACCTACATCTGCGTAGTTGCTACGAGTTATTGTTTCCTATTCAATACTTCTTTCTTGGTGCAAGAGAATAACGACCGGCAGTAGCAACGATTATTACTTATTTCCAACCTCCTTCCGCTATATTTTCTGTATTTTATTGAATTGAAAATTTTACGTGGCACTCACAGCTGTTTGCTCGATTGCTCCTCAACCGTTTTTAGACGATTTTGTTGAAAATTATTCCTCGTATTTTGTAAATTTGAATTTTAAAACGAAATGGGCTTTGTTGGTTTTGGTTTACCCTTTACATTTTGATGGATCTCAATGTTGGAGTTATATAGTATTAAGAATAAGTGCATTAAAATTCATAACAGTAATTATATTTAACATGATTTCTCCCGAAAAAATATCCACCGTGACCCGACATATCTCGAAGGGCGACAGGGCACTCACTAGGACAATGGTGGCCCTTCCTGTCTGTAGGACCTTTGACCCTCGACCCTTCGCTTTCATGATAACATCGCACTACCAGCCTCTGTAATTTAACAACCACAACTTTACTATTTTTTTAAGGATTTTCCACCACATTTTTTTTATGTACATACAACAAATGTGATACTGTGCTTTTAAGCAACAACAAACTATACAGATTCTACTAATTTAAAAACGAAAAAATAATAGTTAAGCATTGAGAGAAGCTATCATAAGCAAAGATTATGTCCTAGTTTTTTAGAGTCAACTAAAGTTATCTTTAGCTCTGAAACAATAATTAGTCGTCTAAGCAGACAGTAGAAATACGACTGTATGAAAGCTTTCCTATACATTAACTTTTCACGGACAAAAACAACACCGTGACCCAGTTTGTAAATTCTACTTTTCACAATATCACCCGTAGTGATCTCGTAGAGGTATATCTGTGAAAAACATGTTAGCGAAAACACCCGGGTCTGTCGTAAAATATTCAAATGTAGGCCCTAATAACGTTATGCAGAAGACAATACGGTAGGTTCGACTACGTACTTACGTATATAGTGCTTAAACTGCCAGTACTTATTACATAGGCATTGTCTTGAGAAAATAATTAGCTATATTATATTTTAGTAATATTATTATGTAACTTCTATCCACAAAATCATTTTATTTCTTTTCGGACTTTGCTACATTCAAAACTTTGGAAACACAAGACCGTGCATACACAAAACTTGACTACAGAGTCGTACCTACCTATAGTTACCTATAAGCAGTCACATCTGACTATCGATAAGTATACCGTATACAGAGACCGCCGCCGGAGATACGAAAATAAAAACAGGATAAGGAGACGAAAAGGCCCCTAATTAGACGAGAAACAAACACGAGATTAGGGTCAACACTCGCCGCCGGAGCTTCCATTCCATTGTTTTGTTATTACAGCCCTGAATATTGAGTTCCCTTCATTTTAATGTAATTATTATAAGACAAGCCGCCCCCGACTCCCTTTGAGTGAGGTCAAAATGTACTTGGAACGTTACAATTTGTAGACCTTGCTTGACCTTTTATAACAAGTAAAAATAATTGAGTAGGCGTTTTGAAACGGTCGGAAAACCGTATAAGACCATAGAGAGGTGAATTGAATGATCAAACAACAATTGCTGAAGACGTGTTTGTCAAAATGAATTATCATAATTTGCCTTGATGTTACTTCAAATATTAATATTAAATTAATTATATTGTTTCAGGTATGCAACAAGATCTTCGGCAACGCGTCAGCACTTGCGAAGCACAAACTGACGCACAGCGACGAGCGGAAGTATGTGTGCATCACATGTGCAAAAGCTTTTAAGAGACAAGACCATCTGTAAGTGTTTCTACACTATTTTAAAATGTTACTTATCAAGCGTTTTACACTTAATTGCTACTCGACACAAATGTAGTATGGTAGTAATACACATTGCGAAAGTGTTACAATGGGTGACCTTATCACTAAAAGGGACCTACCAAGCAACCTTTATTAGTAACTTATGAAAATATATGTATATGTCACCGTATTTTTTTAACCGACTTCAAAAAAAGGAGGAGGTTCTCAATTCGGTTGTATGTTTTTTTTTTTTTTTTTTATGTTTGTTACCTCATAACTCCGTCATTTATTAACCGATTTGGAAAATTCTTTTTTTGTCTGGAAGGGTATACTTTCCGTTTGGTCCCATTGTCATCAGATCAGGATTTGATTACTTCTTAGTGTACTTTGAAGTCGGTTTAAGTTTTTTGTAAAACAGCCAATTATGTGAAATCCGTTAGTTTATAATCTCTCTAGCGAGATTGTAAACTGTCGATAAATTGTGTTACGGTGACATATATACATTTATTTTTCACTAGAACTTTACATTATAACTATATCTTAATTTAAACTTTACCAGTATTTTAAATACACTAACTAAACAATACCCAGTGAATAATTCTTAGTTATCAAAACAATCAGTAACTAAACATAAACTCGATTAGCAAGTCAAACTTATTATACCTATACCGGGGAACTACCCCGTTAGACACGTGTTAGGAAGCCAAGGTGTCAGTTTAATCGCCCCACCATACACCCGCATGAATATTAATGCCGACATAGTGTCCATAATGCTTATGTATTGACTTCATGTATTTGTGAATCCTACCTAGTTAAGCTGCGAACTTCACATGACTTCAATATTACTTTCTTGTACAATAATACTACGGGATTGTAATTACCATAAACCTGTACGGTAATGTAAGTAAAGTAAAACTAGTGGGTAATCAGCTGGATTATAAATCTAAAAGTGGTGCAATAAGAGTCACTTTACGAGCGAGTGTGTTGAAAAATATAGTAATCTCTACTAATACAAGTGCTATAATAGCGTCATGCTAATTGTGAGTGAAACCGCGGGGCACATCTAGTTTACACAATATCGTTTGTAGTCACAATACGGTTTTCTTTTACTATCAGACCTATGAATAACTACTATGTACGAGCTGTGGCGAGGTACGCCTCGGAGTACGCAAGAAAAAAAATTTTTTTTTTTAATTTCCAAAAAAACCTTATATATTTTCTTAATTTTAGTAGTCGCCAAACTACTATATATCCTTGATATTATAAGGCCGCAGAAATTCACAGTTCGCCTTATTGCTCGGAAATTAATATTAATTAAGAATTATATTAATTAAACACGTTTGTTACAGCAACGGGCACATGCTGACACACCGTAACAAGAAACCCTATGAGTGCAAAGCAGATGGTTGCGGCAAGTCGTACTGCGACGCGCGCTCCTTGCGGCGGCACACCGAGAACCACCACCTACCTCCAGCTGATACCAGTAAGTATTTACCACATTCAAATGGACAGACAGATGTCCACCTTATTACTTTAGCTTAGTAGCCATTCGAGGGAATTAAAGACTTACATCAAACTTATCATTAAAGAAATTGAAATCATGTCACGAATAAAGTCGCAAACAAGTCAAAATTAGGTTGAGACTCTCAACTTGATTTCTAGACTCCAAAAACCCATACTCTTAAAACTTGGATTTTAGCGGGAAAAAATTCACTGCGTGTAACGGCAGAGCGAAATACTTTCAGAACATATAGGGTGGCTTATGTGTCAATTCATAGTAAACTTTAAACTCCCGGACCCTCAACATTTTCAGAGAAAAAGAACGTTAAAGTTTTTATAAAAAACGTTCATGCTCACCCCTAAATACATTTAAAAACGTTCACAGTAGCCACTAGGTCCCATTCAATCAATAGGGTTCCAGCATAAGTTAATTTATAAAGCTTGGTATGGCAAAAAAGAGTGTGTTTCAATTCAATATTTTTACAGGTGATTCTCTACTCTTTATACATCCTTGAATATTGTTTCGGTCAACCGATACAAACTGTATACAAAACACTATGGGTTAGCTGTCGGCATAGGGATCCTCTGAACCTCTTTTGGATGTGAACAGATAAGGTTGGCAACACGTCTCTGGTGTTAAGCATCATAGACTACGTTACAGATGGGGTGATTACCTGTAGCTACCTTAGTAGCATCATCATCATCATCACCACCTTAGTAGCATATAAAGCCATATCTAGGACCTAGATAAACCTAGATTCTAGGTGATTAATGTAGATGGCACTAGTGCCCATTTGCCAATCCGATAATTACATGCACAGCAACCCTAATCCCTGAGTATGACTGCATCAATATTTCCGTCAATTTAATCTCTATATGAGCAATCAGATTCAATAACGTCTCGGTCAAGATATCTGAGCGTTAATCTAGTAAATTGTAGGTACACATGTAATACATGTAATTATATGTTAGTTATTACCTTACATCGTAGACAAATTGTCGAAGCTTCCTCTTAGCTGCCAGTAACTGTAGTATGTTATAAATTTATTATGATTACAATTCGAATAATATTCGTCAAATTCAATTTAAATTAAAAAATACATTTTGATTTACAGGTATACGAAATGTATGCCAATAGTAAAACACGAGTCAGGGGTATCATAAGAATAATCAGCAAACTTCGAGCTCAGTAGTGAGAAGGCGTGCTTGCATAAAGAACCTCCAACTCGTGTCGCACTCATTAAGGGATGCCAGAAATTAATGAATAACGATTTATGTAAATTAAATTGTAATCCTTTTGAGGTCCATAATCTAAAAGTACAATACTGTCCTCGGTACGCCGTGGACCGTTAAGTAGATACTAAATTAAATATTTAAACTCAAGATCGTAAATCTCAGAAGGGACGGGTTACCAATTCGAATGAATGCCTACTTTTTAATCGACTCCCTTGCAAATGGTACCCAATTCGATTTAATCCCGTTCCTCGAATTCCTGATTCGTGAATTGGTATTTTACATTTACAAGAATATAGTAGCATTTCTTACGATTTCAATTAAATTTGTTGTACATTTTGTACTTGTCTTATATTAGTTGAACGGAGGAAATATTTTAAATTACCGCTTTAATATTGTGAGGGGCTTTTGTGCTAAGATTACTTGGGATTCTAAGGTTGTCTAAAGCAAATACCGGCGCTTTTATAACAGCTATGCTGTGACATAATTAAAAAAAAAATGCACCGTAAATATACACGATGATAAAAAGGGCTTCTATACTAACTAACATATAGGGTATAGATATAGTCTTTGGAGTCAACGACGCATCTAAATCAGTGTTATAATGTTCTCCTTTCATTCTTCCGTTCACGATAAATCACTTGTGAAATAAGACGTCGGCATTTGAGCTATTAAACATTGCATAACATTTTTATATTTGTTTTGTAGGTTCAACTAACAGCGGTATTGCGGGTAATATCAGCAATGCTAACAGCAGCGCTCACACAAGCGGCGGCGAGCGTGAGACCAACTCGCATCGAGTGCGTGTCGCCTCCCCAGCATCTCCACCGAGGAATAATCCACCGCATTCCGACGTAAGTAGTTATTTACACCTTCATTTATAAAACAATGCGAGAGAAATGCTAACAGAAGCGCTACCAGTAGCGCTAATGAGACGACGAGCGTGAGCCTCAAAAAAATTATTTCGTCAAGTTTATATTGATGTCGCGTTGGTTCATTTAGTCTTGTTCTTCTTCTTCTTATTTTTAATTTTGGCAACCAAGCCCAAATTAGGGCTCATTTCTGCCAGTGTCGAGTTATATTATAGTTTCCAGTCACAATAAATCACTTCACATTATAGTCCTCAGTCAGTCACCGTCCATAGAAGTCATGTTTTACTACAATGGTGGTCATTGTACTAAAACTCTTCACGGACATTTTGAGACAACTTGAAAAGTCACGATACACATAATTCATTTCATTTCACTTCACTGGTGCACATGGATGATCTTTATTGGGTAAAATACCACCAAAAATACACAATAAAACTCAAAATACACAAATTTATGAAAATAAAAATGAAAATGCTTCGTCACTCTGCAAGTTCCCGCCAAAAAGTCATTTAGTCTTGTTCTTCTTCTTCTTATTTTTAATTTTGGCAACCAAGCCCAAATTAGGGCTCATTTCTGCCAGTGTCGAGTTATATTATAGTTTTCAGTCACAATAAATCACTTCACATTATAGTCCTCAGTCAGTCACCGTCCATAAAAGTCATGTTTTACTACAATGGTGGTCATTGTACTAAAACTCTACACGGACATTTTGAGACAACTTGAAAAGTCACGATACACATAATTCATTTCATTTCACTTCACTGGTGCACATGGATGATCTTTATTGGGTAAAATACCACCAAAAATACGCAATAACACTCAAAATACACAAATGTATGAAAATAAAAATGAAAATGCTACGTCACTCTGCAAGTTCCCGCCAAAAAGTCCATTTAGTCTTGTTCTTCTTCTTCTTATTTTTAATTTTGGCAACCAAGCCCAAATTAGGGCTCATTTCTGCCAGTGTCGAGTTATATTATAGTTTCCAGTCACAATAAATCACTTCACATTATAGTCCTCAGTCAGTCACCGTCCAAAAAAGTCATGTTTTACTACAATGGTGGTCATTGTACTAAAACTCTACACGGACATTTTGAGACAACTTGAAAAGTCACGATACACATAATTCAGTTCATTTCACTTCACTGGTGCACATGGATGATCTTTATTGGGTAAAATACCACCAAAAATACACAATAAAACTCAAAATACACAAATTTATGAAAATAAAAATGAAAACGCTATGTCACTCTGCAAGTTCCCGCCAAAAAGTCTTAGTCTTGTTGATTCATTGATTATGTATATTTTTAACAGACTTCAAAAAAGGAGGAGGTTCTCTATTCGGTTATATTCTTTGTTTTTTTTTTATTGTTTAACAAACTCATAACTCCGTCATTTATTAACCGATTTGGAAAATTATTTTTTTGTTAAGGGCACATTTCCCATTTGGTCCCATTGTCATCAGATCAGGATTTTATTACTTCTTAGTGGACATTGAAGTCGGTTTAAGTGTTTTGTAAAACAGTTTTCAATTATTTTATGTTTTATAAACTTTTGTGGTTTGTCTATGTCATTGCTTGTTTTATGCCCAAAATTCGAAAATAATATGAACTTTCTATGAACCTACGTATTTTTTTTTGTTACTTCTTTAAGTTTAATTTAACTTAAGAAAATTTGCTGAGACCAACTGAGAACTGTGGTTGTGTTACACTCATTCGGTTCATCATAAAAAAATATTAATTTAGACTAATATAACCTCTACGTAACAAACAATTCAAACCATCCCATCCGTTAAAACATTTGATAAATATAATTCAATTAGTCAGCTGAAATTACCTAGTTAATCTATGTTTTAAGGCCCTCTATGTTGCAGGAGACCTCATTAATCTAGCTTTTTACACTTAAGCATTTCTGGCATACTTCCAGCTAGCCGGCCATGTAAAATTCACATTCAACCAACCCGACCTTATTAATTAACCAATTAGCCTAAATCCGAGTTGTGAGTGCTCTTTTAATTTCGTAAGGCCGATAAAGGTTTCACCAGGTGATGAGAACCGGTTCTGTATATCTCAATTCACTTTATTGTTTATTCAATCCCCAACTGTACTATAGACAGGTGAATGAAATGAGTGTGTTTACTCTTTGTTTTCATTACGTATTATTTATGTTTACTTGTTGTACATCTTTTGTAAATAAAACGGACCATATAATAAGGAATACATTAATACTTATAAAAATTAATTATCCTACTAGCTAATCATTTCGATTTTTTACTATTAATAATAATACATATCCTGGGAATGATGTTCTGCTTCAAATAAACAGTTCAGTATATTTCACTGGATAAATACAAACTCCTAAACAAACGTGAACGCCGCACTATACTCGTATATCTTCACAGTACGATTTTCGTTGCCAAGTTGGATACCGCAATAGTTCCGGAACTTGCTGGGCCAAAGAAACTTATTCAATACTATAAATCAACTTGCCACCTTTTGCAGTCAAGCAACTCGAGCTTGGAGAAGAGTACTGCCATGAGCGGGAGCGGGAGCGGAGGCGGGAGCGACAGCAGCCCGCCGTGTACACCACCCACGCCTCCCACGCCGCCTTCAAGACCGACCAAATCCAGCAAATCTAGCAGTAAACCGAAATCTTCTACGTCGG
Organism: Achlya flavicornis; assembly: GCA_947623365.1. Lineage (NCBI taxonomy): Eukaryota > Metazoa > Arthropoda > Insecta > Lepidoptera > Drepanidae > Achlya > Achlya flavicornis. The sequence continues at coordinate 4,742,033 of OX392485.1, read as the reverse complement.
TAAGTTTACATTAACAAGTTTTATATTTCTATTTTTTTTGTCAGGATCATGTTCTATTTACACATAATTTATTTGAGTATCACATAATCGAAACTTGATTGTACTTAGTAGCCTGGTTATTAGTTTTGGTCATCATGCATTGAAAGCTACAATTTAGAAAGAAAGAAGAAGGAAAAAGAAATAAATTTTATTTATTTTATTGCAACAAGAGTTGTATATACCCCCGCCGGCCTATTTAACGCAAGCTCTGCTTAGTTTGGGATCAGATGGCCGTAATTTACAATTAAAAAAACAACAATAAATAACTTTTTCATAGCATGTATAGATTCATTACTTACATTCTGGTCACACCGATAACAATTTCGTGTCACGGCGGCAATACAACAAAGTCACTACATAATAATTCAATTGCAGACAAGCCCCCACAACAACACATATGACGCTTGTGGCACCCATCGCCCTCCTCTCCATATTAGAGGGTTATTTACTATTTAGTGGGTGACCCGTCACATGACGCCGCGACCAAAGCGATAATGACTTACAACCATTTAATACCTAACATCATCACTGATGTGGTGATATTGATGTTTGATTTGGATTCCCGTAATATTGGGTATAGAACATTGAACGAAATGGACTGAAGTAGAACACGCCATGCTACGTCGTAGATAGAGAAACAAAACGTCTACGAAAGTGCTACGGTACGTAGCCTACACCTACGTAATTTCGTAGCAGATGTAGCAAGTAACTTTATGCAATGTTTGCCAGCATTGTAAGTTTAAACAGCTGTATTTATTCTCTCATATTATCCTGTTCTGAGCTCATTGAATTTATTGAATTGTATACAACAAATAATAATATTATAATGAGTTAACGAATTGAATTGCTTTCCATAAATATGGTTATGAAAAATCAACACCGTCGACGCATCGTATTTAAAAACAAACATAACAAAAATCAGCAATAACAAATCCCGTGCGATTATTTAAAGTTCCAACAGTATGAAATCACTACGGCTATTCGGTTGCAATAATTGAGCCTGCAGACTACTCGAAACTCCCAGTGCCTAGAGATAATTGACTATTATTAAAAGCCAACTTCGAATACCAGTGAAATTATTAATCTAGTATGTAATACAAAACAATGTAAGTGGACCGTGGGAAAAGGGGCGCTGCGAATTCTTATGTTAATACCGATACATCGCAGATTGGGCCCAGTGCAAAACGGCCAGTGAATTAAATCAGCCATTCATCAGCCTTTGTTAGGGTTTAATAATTCAGCTGTGGCCGCGGTTGCCCTCGTACTATGTGATGCGGCCGCGGTCACGGCGGCCAATCGTACTGGCATGGCCGAGTCTGTTTTACAATGCAATTTTAAATTAATATCATTATGACGATTGTATAAATAAATAAAATTAATAAATATCCTGGGACATTCCTCACACACGGTCATCTGATCCCAAACTAAGCAGAGCTTGTACTATGGAAACCAGATAACTGATATAATACATATACTACTTTTTGTTTGTAAATACATACTTAATATATATAATTACACCCAGACTCAGGACATACAGACATGTTCATGCACACAAATGCATGACCTGTGCGGGAATCGAACCGACGATCTGCGGCGCAATGCCGGCATCTTTACCATACTCTTAACCAACTGCGCCAACTGGCCCGTCAAATACCGGCATATTTTTTATATATTAGTTAGAAAATGCCGATTTGATTATTTTGAATTTGAAAAGTGAATCTCCTGTCCTAATAGGTCTGGGTTTTTACTTTTTATTGCTTATATATAGAAGTTATATGATATTTATTATTCAATTTAAAAAAAAATGGTAAGAAAACAAATATAGGTACAATGAGTATATTCAACAAAATATACAGTTTCTAGCAGTATATGTAAATATAATATGAAATAAATGTTGTCAATAGTAGTCAATACGTCACAAGACAAAGTGAGATATCGTGTATCGCAAGATCCCCATGGTACGGGGTGGTGGAGTCGCGAATCGCGGTCCAGCAACGTGGGAGCCGGCCGCTCCACCTGTTCGGCCGCGGTCCATGTCACGCCACGCACCACCCCACACCATATTCAAAGGACTCTAGTTTCATTTGCTTGCTCAACGAGTTTTTATCAAACTAGATTACATTATTCCAATTTAATTTATTCTGCCATACATCTGTTGCGAACCAGTATTTGATTCGGTTTTTATTTTCGTATGTAAGTTATTGTTTCAAAAATGGAATTGGAAAAAGTACATAACTATTATTATTGTCATTTAATTTTGTATTTTATAAATTACTAGCTGTCCCCCACGGTTTCACCCGCGTTCCCGGGATAAAAAGTAGCCTATGTGCTTTTCCATACCATAGGCTATCTGATGATCCGTTGAGTAGTCGAGGCGTGAAGGCGTAACAAACAAACAAACTCACTTTCGTATTTATAATATTAGTTAGGATTCTGTCCTTACATTACAATGTTTACCATAACTTTAAATTCAATATCTAGAATTGAGTAAATTCTACTCAATTCCAGATATTGGGTAACGATGACTCGATAAGTCACTATGCCAGAAAAAGTAATTAGTCTTTCAAAGTGAACCACTTTATGATGCATATTGTATGTATTTAACAGGCAGTTATTCTATCAGTATTAGTATTTATTTTATTTATTAGTATTTTATTAATTATAAATAATTATATTAGTACTGGTTAGTTATTTTAGACATTATAATTTAATTAATTTATATTATACATTATGAATTATTATAGGATTATATTATAATGTAACCTAACCTTCAATGAATAAAATAACCTTAATACAAGGTTAGGTTAGTTGGGTATCCAATAATACTAAATATAATAACATATAAATCATTATATTTCATGAATGAACTTTAGTACCAGAACCCTACTGATGACGAAAATGTAATATACTCACAAACTAGAACTAAACTTGTTTAATATTACCCACTCAATTGAGTTTAACTTAATATTAATTATTCCGAGCTCACAGTTCGGCGGATAAGTATAAAATACCATGTGGAACAATGTACACAGTGCATCTCTACCATCTCTACAAACAAATTTAGTCGCATCGAGTATTAATATACCATCGGACTATTGACGCGAGTAACCAACCTTAGTTGAGCTCTTTGGTGGTCAATCAATGTAACATTTGGTTGCGGCGTGTTCATAGATGGAGATCCACATTAAATAGGCACGGGGTGTGTGTGTGATGGCAGTAACAATGCATCGCAGGGTCGGACTAGGCCGGAAGAGCCCGGGTGGCTCCCCACAAGCCCGGGGTCCGGATAATGGTAGATGGGATACAATCGGAATTATTTTTATGTTTAATTTCTCTCCTAAGTATGTATGTACTTTACATGTAGGTCGCAAGTAGACCTGGGCCCTCGTCTGCGCGGCCCACTATCCTACCTATGTGGCAAGCCCCACAAGCTAGGCCCGTGGAGGGCCCAGCTGGCAAACGCCACCTCGACCCGTGGCTAGTCCGACCCTGATACGTCGGCAGGGTATATTAAAGCACTCACTTTGATCGAGCCAGTGATTTGACGTCACCTGCAGGAAGCAATAAAGCCCCACACAAACACAGAATCATAATAACATCGTACTATACCTACACCTACTGTTTTGTTTCGTTCACATTATATTGACAGCGGTATGCCTTTGACTATAAATCCGCTTTTTGCCTTTTCATTATTGAATTTGGAATAGCAAAATGCACGCAATTGCAATATGATTACGTGTAAGCTTAAACTTGCGCCAGCAAAAAGTTATCCCAGACGGTGCCCTATGCATTTGGTATGACATCTTTTTCTATAATCAAATTGTATGCACATTCGATCAATAAAAAATACGATTCTAATGGAAAAAATAACTTTTTTACAAATACTAAAACTTAAGTTACGAAATGAATTAGATACACAATACGCCTATTATCAAGAAACATACTAAATTATTTCAGATATCTAAGGATGTAATGAAAGGATGAAGGATGTAAGATGCCTAAGGAAAATTGCGTATTGCCTGTAGTATAGACACTTTCCAAGGTTCGATGTACGATCTCCAATTTCAGGTCTGAATCCAGCTCCCATTAATAGGCGTAATACACCGCACGTATTGATGCGAAGGCACGAGGCGCCCGGGGCTCGGTGTGCGTAGCCATTCGATCCGTCTGCCAGAATTATTCACTGTGCAAGTAATTCTGCCTTTGTTAAACTGTAGCCGAGCTCTTGATTCTAATTTTAATTATACTTTAGTTATTTTTCAGATGAAATTAATAGTATGCGTGGTTCAGACTTCGAACTTTTTTAGGTTAGAAGTTAAGCTGCAAATAACAAAGGAGTTCGTACTATAATATTCGGTAAAGCCATCGTCATCATCAACATTTTTTTGAAGGTGTCATCATTCTTAAATTTAAAGTAATCTTATACCCCCTTATTAATAAAATAAGGAGTAAGTCAAGTTTACCTAGGTTTTAAATATATCCGTCACTTTCTAATGTCATATAACAAAAAGGGCTGAGGCTATCTTAATACCTGGGTGTTAAAAGACTGACTTACACCTTATTTATTAATAAGGGGGATAGTGTTTAAAATTGGATTTCAGTATTAAAGGTCGCAAAGAATCGGGACCGTCGCCACCACGCGTCGCGTTGCGTAGACTAGATTAATATAGAAAGTACACTCACCCGTAAACAGAGAATCTAAAATTAAAAGCACTCGCGTCCGCTATCTGCGTAATTTTCATTACAAAATGTACTTAGGTAGTTTGTTACAGAACAACTGTAATACAACGTAATGACAATAAAGATTATATTCTTATAGCTTGACGAAATGTATAAATAACAACAGCGGTACATTTATTTTGTTATAACTCGCCGAGCAGTCTCATACTGTAGGAATATCTACCTGCCATGTAAACACCGCATCGCACCATAAACGTGTCTGACCTATGACTTCATATAAAGTTGGAAAATAGTGCGGCCAATTTCCAATGGAAACCAATTTTCGACACCAATGTCCAATACATGTTTAGTACCTGCACTGCAGGGATGGTCACACGTTCAATAAGTGAAGATTGGGTCGCGCATCGGCGGGCGGTCGCCAGCGCCAGTCCTCGATCTTGATACTGCAATTTCTACGGACCACAAATTGCATTTGCCGCCTCCACGTTCTCCCTTAGTGACTTTTCTCACCCTATAGTTATTAAGCTGGCAACACATGTTTACAAAGCTTTGTAATATAATTGTATGATACAAGGAATTACTTTTATGTATAAAACGGACATGAATTAAACAAACCAGTAGACCATCTCGGTAGTTTAGTAATAAACACTCATTCTTTATTCCACACTACTTTATACGTACTTTATACGAAGCAGTTCTTGTTCCTGACTATCCTGCTATTTCTGAATAAAATAAAAGTGCATTCTTGACTATGAATATATTTCCACTGCAGTGTGCCACTTTCCTAAGCTTCCCGCCACAAGAATTTGTAACAGTCCTTGCCTCGAGATTCATATCGGTAGGATGTTTCATATCGGTAGGTAGGCATGTATTGCGCGCAAAACTTCTTGCTAAATTCGATTCTTTTCACCTGTCATCCAATCTGTGAATATTTCCCACAATTCTCTCGTTTCAGATATTTTCCCCGCGCGGTGGAAATAAGTCGAAGTTTTCGAAATTTTATCTCAAGTACTGAAAATATAATATGATGATAACATTATGTGGCTACGGGGGATACTACGAACTTTAGATGTTTTTTTTGAAACGTCAGCATAATAAAACGTATTAGAAATATTTTTAGGGCTAACATAATAAATATACCTACTACATTTCTTTCTACGACTCATAATTTTAATCCGATAAATAACTCAAAAAAATTCAAAATCATTTATTCAAATAGACCTTCGCAGGCACTTATGAAAAGTCTGACTCTAATATCGGTTCGGAAGGTTGCATTTGCTGAGAAGAGCCGGCAATAAACTCAGCAATTACTCTTTTCAAAACAGGCTTAGATTCATTACATAATATTTACATTCTAATCGCACTGAAAACAATTGCGTGCCCCGGCGCGGCGGCAAAATTACAAAGTAGACTGAATAAATATTTAATAAGTAAATAAATAGCAAACTTAAGCAGACCAGCCCCCACAAGCAGCACCTGTTCACAAGTATGACGCGTGTGGCAGCCATCGCCCTCCTCGCCATATTGGAGGGAAGTGAGCGACCCGTTACACGACGCCGCCGCAAGCAAAGCAACATAACATTTGTGCAACTGACTATTCCAATTACAACTTATTACAAAAAACTCCCATAAATTGAATATTTAAAAGGCCCGTCGAGTTGTCGTATTATCTTTACGAAGTCAAAACTTTTACGCATACATAATTAAATATTAATGTATGTATGTAAAATGTTTCTTCTCATACAATAGCGTGTATATTAACTTAAGTATCTACTTTAAAATGCCGTATATAAATGTCATAGAGTCGTCGACATCAGTCTCATGCTCCGCTAAAGTTTAGAACCAAATAATCTTATATAACTTTTAGCTAAAACGCTCGCTGGAGACTACTGGAGAGTGACTGAAACTTGAGAGCATTAAGTAATTACTCCCACGTTCTTTCATTTTGTCCAAGTTACCATGCATTATAAAATTTATAGGTATGCTAAATGCTTAGAGATATTAACTAACTAGAATCTAACATTAGATTTACTATATTTTGTAGATTTGTAGTTGAAATACACATACATTCTGCTACAAGAATCTTAATGAATATATTATGATACATGAATATTGAATAAAACAACGCTCTACAGTACATATAAATTTCGTAGCGAAATCATAGCACGGTTAGACTCGTAAAGAAAGAACTAAACGTCACTCATACCGAATTTCACGCCTTTCGCATTTAGACAGACAAAAAATAACCTCAAGGGACCGCAGACTATTTGTAACAATAATTCATAAGTTTTAGCTTGAAAAGGGATCGTTTGTAAAGACAATGTCATTGTTTTTAGGGCGACGTCAGACGATCTGTCGCCTTCGCAGGCGCGGCGCTCGGGCCTACATCCATTAATAATGTAGGGAGACAAAGTCACAGGTGCGCGCACTGCCGATAAACGTCCCGATGCATAATTGAAGATGTGTGCCTAACGTACAGTATACGTGCCCCTCTGTATCTTCTAAAAGCGTTCTATTATAAGTTAAAACGGCAACTTTTCGATATGGATCATTTTCTAATAACACTTTGCGACTAATATTAATATTCTTTTAAGACAGTATCACTTTATCTCACATAATCTACAGATAAGGGTAGGTCCAAAATTAAATCTTATTACATGTGGTTTTTATTTTCAAAATTAATAATCATTCAACGTTTTTGTCAAAGAAAGTAATTCTCATTAGCAATTCTAATAAAAAACTTGGATGACTGAAGCGGATCCCCTATTTTAGTAAAAATGTTAAATGACTCTTGACCTTTTCTAACGCGTGACCTGTGACCTCGGTGCGCGCCACGTGGCGCTCCCCTTACTTTACCTGACCCCTATTTGTTGACTTTGAATATAAAACATTTCTAATTTTTCACACGATTTCTTACAATAGACATAGTAATACAATTTACTCTACTATCTATGGATAATTTATGCATAGAACTGTAAAACTTGCGATTTATATTTACTTATAATGATTAAGTTTTGAAGAATTCTTAACGTATGCCTAACGTCTAACTTCTTGAAATTAGTGACTTAAGGCTCGTGAATTTTATTGTTAAAACGTTTTTTTTATTCAGTCGTAACTCTTCTAATTGCTTTAGCAATTTGCATTCGTTTCAAGTTCTAATCTACTATATCCGTAAGAATTTACCACGAATTCTTATCCACTATTTAATGAAAATCATTAACTACTTTAATACCTATTAACTTATTGTTTTTTTTTCAGTGTAGGTATATCATGTGTTTTACAAAAAACTTAAACCGACTTCAAAGTACAATAAAAAGCAATCAAATCCTGACCTGATGACAATGGGACCAAACGGGAAGTGTACCCTTCGCTCGGTTTAAGATTTTTGAAAAAACAGTTTTGATTTATTTGAAGTCGGTTAAAAATAAATTATTATGTGCGTGCATAAATATACAATCCTAGTATAATATATTCAAAATTCAAAATTCAAAAATCATTTATTCAAATAGACCTTCGCAGGCACTTATGAAAAGTCTGACTCTAATACTCTAATACCGGTTCGGAAGGTTGCATTTGCTGAGAAGAGCCGGCAATAAACTCAGCAATTACTCTTTTCAAAACAAGCTTAGATTCATTACATAATATTTACATTCTAATCGCACTGAAAACAATTGCGTGCCCCGGCGCGGCGGCAAAATTACAAAGAAAACTGAATAAATATTTAATAAGTAAATAAATAGCAAACTTAAGCAGACCAGCCCCCACAAGCAGCACCTGTTCACAAGTATGACTATGATGAATATATTACATTTAAATGTTTCTTAAGTCTAGTACCTAGTTTTAGTTATATTTCTGTTTATATGTCCACGTTCATTAAGATCCATGTCTCACAGTATCAGCAATGACGACGACACATATATAAATCTAAATATATGACGCGTATGTATACTTCGCTTGTCAAAAGCTGTGCAAAAAGGGATAGCAATGCTCTTCTTTTGAAACGCGGACAAACGGACAAGGAACTCGCATAAGGCAGCATGTCCACCAGAAATATGTAGCGACGGATGTGTTTAGCTGACAAATAGGATCGCTTCATATCCAAGCTAAAGCTCAAATTCCGGCTTAACTAAATCAATCTTGTGACATTATGGTAGGTATAAAAAAGTATCACGCTTGGTTTTCAACGGATAGAGAGACTTGCGTTATCTATTTAGATTTATGTCTGTGGACGACGTCGACATAGCCTGCCAGTTTCATTACCATCGTCAAAGTTATTGAGCTACCCCGCCTTCCAAGAAATGGACAAATAGAAACATTCATTTACATATTGCAATTGTTAGTGAAACAAAAAAAAATACAAATGTCGGCCTATTTTTTAATGATAAAATAAAATATAACATTCCCTTCATATATCATAATTTTTTCCCAAACTTTGATACTATTAATTCTCACAGATTTAAAACTGCACCTATTAAGTAGATGCAAATGAGTTAACCCCATTGCTTTTATTATTGGACTGGTCATCTCAATTCGCGAGGTCGGTATCTAATCGAGGGGTCACCACTTCGATATCTTTCCCATACATTGTCATTTCATCTTCGAATACGGTGAGATAAACACCATTTGCAGTCTCTTGAAAGTTTTTAAAGATTTCAAACAGTTTGTGTTTTGTGTGGTGAAGATATGGACAATTGGATTACTGAATTATTTCAGACACACTCTTTCGTTAAGCCGAAGGTACGATCACATTTTTCAGTATGCATTTTATCACTAAATAAAACTGAAGAAAAGATTCTTCAGTTTATCAGTTTCTTATGTTGTTAGAAAATAAAATAAAATAAAATAAATAGCCTGGGACATTCCTAACCCACGGTCATCTGATCCCAAACTAAGCAGAGCTTGTACTATGGAAACCAGATAACTGATATAATACATATACTAATTTTTGTTTGTAAATACATACTTAATATACATAATTACACCCAGACTCAGGACATACAGACATGTTCATGCACACAAATGCATGTCCTGTGTGGGAATCGAACCCACGACCAGCGGCGCGATAGGTGGATTCTTGACCAGAGTCTTAACCAACCGCGCCAGCTGGCCCGTCGACGTTAGCTTATATATCTATTTATTTTAAAAAACAACCATATTACGATAAACATATTTGCAGAATTTTCCAATCCATTTACCTAATAGAACCTAAGTCGTACATAGATTCAGTCAAGCATTTTAGAAACAAAAGCGGCGAGTGTTTGTGTACTCGAAAAAAACAACCGAAAAAAATAATTTAAATTCAAATCGAAGCTACTATAATGCCGCAACTACGCTACGAATTAGCAACACCGAATGCATTAAGCGCTACCATTGGCTGTAAGCGTAACAAGAAAGCGATTCAGGCTATAAAAACCAGTACAATCCTAGAGTTAACTGCAGTACATGGATGATGTATGGCAAAAACGCTGGCGCTGCCTCTAGCTGCGAACATCTGCTCACCTACCGCGCATTAACCTAACGAGCTGTCCTAATGGTGCCCGTTAGGGTTGCCGCGCACTGAAAAATTTCCAAATCAAATAAATTACGCTCACCCGACCCAGTTTTAACATGTGTCCTATATTAATCAACTGACAAAAAACGCTTATCTCTACAAATGAAGACGTAATGCTTAACAACGTTTGTTTATTACGTTACTTTGATGTCAACCCCCCGAAATGCGTCGTTACGTGAGTGACTAACAACCCCATCGGGGATGTTTTATTTTGAAAATGGTTTGCTTTTTTTTGAAACGTATGTGATGGTGGCGAAACAATGTGCGTTGGCGATTTATGAATTTACCGTTTCATACCTTGTTTGAAGTCTCTAAAAAATAGAATAAAAAAAACATCTTGTTTGTTTTGCTCTAAAAAAATATACGTTTGTACATGATGATAAAGACTTTTCAGCGTGGCACAAAAAAGATATTACTTTGGTGCAGCCCTGTTCATAATTTTCATTCAAAGGTCTATGGACTAAAGGACTCTACTTTTAGTAAATTTTATATTCCGACTACCTATTTTACTTTATAGCTTGTAAAGTTAGACACTTTATATACCTACCTCGACAGAATAGAAGATATATTTTGTTATCTTATCGCTGAAATATATTACTTATGGAAATATAACAGAACCTTCGCTTATCTTACAATGCTTAATGAAGTAATCAAATTATAGCCTAAACTTTCTGCCTTAAACACAATAAACATTTTGTTTACGTCAAAAAGCAATTGCAATTTAAATTAAATTAACTTATCTTACAACTTACCGCCTTTGCATATTATGAGAAAATTTCTTGTTTTGTTTCAGCATGCAGGCAGTTTCAGATTCCGGCAAAATTAACTTCCTTTGTTTTATGCAAAATAGTAAAGCGGAGAATATGAAATACAATATTAATCATTTTACTGTTCTAAATTCGAACTGTGTTTTTTGTAATAGTGAAATTAAAACTACTTGTCCTAACAACTATTGAAGAGAAAGTAGTCGTGACGTGATCGCCCGCGCCGGGGCCATTCATCGGTTTAACTTGCCCCGACGGTATTCTTCAAGTGTTATTGTTTGCAAGACGACGATAATAGGATGCCCAAAACTTTCCAGTGCCAGCCCTGCCCCGTTCCTCATAATACTAAGCTTATTCGCCTTGTGTTCTTTTCAAATCGTACTATACTCAAATAATAGAGCGACGTTTTTATTTATACACAGTACTTAAGTACTTTATTTTACCGTCCGTAATGTTTCTATTAAAAACGTCACAAGTGAAACCGATCGTAATAAATTAGAAGTTTGTTATAGTATGTAAACAGAGCTCCACATTAAAACATTTATCAGATATAATTTACGAGTAAACGCGTCGCGGACGCAGCGCGCCGCCGCCGCCGCGCCGCGGTGCAACGGAAATCCGGAACTAATTAAAATTTTACGTGAATGAATAACTGCCCTATACAGACGCGTCGTTGCATTTTGTACAAAAAAATTCAAATAGGACAAACCTCTCACCACACTATTTTAAACTTTTAGAACTTTCGAACGCAGATGGTTTTTGCTAGCGTCGTATTATCGAAAGTTATTTACGTCGTTGGATTGACCTATAATTACCAATTTCCTTTTAAACCGAACGGGGATTACGGAAAGTCCATCAAAATCCATTAATTAACTTGGAATATTAACGAGCTACTGAAGATCGAAAGTTTCTACCTTGAAATTACGAAGTACGTAATAGGTTCGAAAGTCTTTCGAAGTTTTGTTAAGTCATCGCAAATTTTACAGACACAGCTGGGGAGTCAAAAAAGTGGGAATGGCGGTAATGCGAGCGGGGTGTCTAGCGGAGCGGGGAGCGGCGCGGCGGCGAGCGCGGCCCGCGCGTCCGACATCAAGCCGGTCGAGTGCAATCTATGCCATCGCAAGTTCAAGAACATACCTGCACTCAATGGCCACATGCGTTTACATGGAGGATATTTCAAAAAGGTATTCATTAGTCAAATATATTACGTACGCATAAGCCAATTCTATTTTTTTTTATATTAATTTATTACTTTTAGGATTCGGATAGTAAAAAACTTGATAAGAAGGAATCCACGGGTCCTCCGCTACAGACAGCTTCAGTATCAGTAAGAGCATTGATTGAAGAAAAGATCATCAGTCGACGTAGTGCAACAGTTGCCTCTACACCTTCTACAGGTATTCATCTAACTATCTAACATAAAATAAGCCCTCTTTTACCATATAAAAATAATACAAACCATTTTAGGCACGAGTACGGATTCAGTGATTTCTCGCACGGGATTTGTCGCACCAGCTCCACCACCATTGTCAACCATACGATCGTCAATAGCATCACCCGCTTCACCTGCAACAACATCCACACAGTTCATTTCTCCACGAGCTCCACCAGTTGTAACTGTGGCTACAAACCTTACCAGTATAGCTGCGGCTCAAAGAGACTCCACTCTTATTGAATTGTTGAAAAAGGGGAATACTAAGGTAAGATTGATTTCAACCATATTTGGTCGATAAATTAGTCACATCATCAGTATCAATAACAATTTTTTTTTTAAACAGGCCGTAAAGAGATCATCATCAGATCCCGGGCAATGTTCACCGCAACAAGATTTTACGTTTCGACCAGAATTATTTGGGGTGTCGTTCAATTCCGATGATGGCTACTTCTCACCGGCCCTAAATGAAGATACTTTCCAATTTACAACGACATCTGATCAGTTAGACGAACTTGCGTCGTTAGAAGACTATGCGTCTGTTGCGGCGTCAATAAGAGAACGGTCACCGGTCCGAAACTTCCCGTCCAGTCGGCGTCTAGCAGCAGTACTGAATTCACCATTGCCTGAATCCTTGGCAGACTTTGGAGCTTGTCATGGAGGATCACCTGTTCCTTCCCCGGGCATTGCTTATACAGCGAATTCACCGGGGCTTTCATACTCGACTGGAGATTCTCCTGGGTTGGGATATACTGCTGCATCACCTGTAGGTAGTTATTCAACGCAACCGGAGCCGTCGCCTGGAATGGCATACCCAACGCCTCCTGCCTCACACGACGCTCACTCACCAGCACATACAGTTCCGAGGGCATCATCACCGCTATCAGCTGCCTTTTTTACCGCTACAATGTCGAGTCAAGAAGAGGTATATTTAAAATAGCTACTACTACTCTAGTTACATAATTCATTACAACGTTTTTCCCTTAGAAAAACGTATTAGTAAATAAATAACTGTTTGTTGTATTTCATAAAGGTGGAGGAGGCTCTTGAAGAAGTATTGCCTGAAGAATGCAGATCACTAGATGCCTACGCCTTAGAACCACCAATGCCACGTCGCATCATGCTTAATTCCGAAGATCCATTATTATCGAGTAGTCCACGAGACTTTTCTCATCAAAGACCTCTACGCCGACAACATCGCATGTCAGCATCAACAATGCCGTCTCACCTAAATCAATGGCAACATGATACCTCATCACTCCAGGTGAAACATCAAACCAATACCTATCTAAATTGCTAGTTATCGAGTTATTGGACCATGTTGTTTATAATTATATTAATAACAGGTATGTGTGGAGGGTCGAGATACTGTGCCAGCAGTCTTTTTGAGCCCCAGCAGCGTGCCTGCGTCACCACAGCGTCGTAAGCGACGAGCATCCCCAGCTGGACCATATCGATCTCGAATGCGTCGGACCATCCACCACTTCACTCCCCAGCCTATATTGCCACCAGAACGAGAAGGTTCCGGTCTTTACTTAGACATTACTGCAGGTATGACAGCATAATGAAATTTATAATAAAATCATATCTAGAATCTAGAACTGACAAATACTGTTTCATTCAAAGGTATGTTGTCTTCTGAGGTAGACGTGCTCGCCCAATTAGAAGAGCCAAGGCTGCCAATGATAAATATTGGGCGAGATTTCCAAGCTGACCTACCAGAATTATGCAACAACCGAATAGACTTACATAGAGCACCTGAGCAGCTTCTTTGGGATCCGGGCATCAACGATGCTCTCGATGACAATGAAGGTAAAACCTAGCAAAATTTAAAAACTTATGATAGTTATTTCTAATGAATTAGTTAATAACCCAAATTATGATTTTTCCACAGTACGTATGTTCATGGAACTGGCTATGTGTGCAGCTATGCCAGTAGGAGGTCATACGCGTGAATACGCCCTTCAAACACTTGGCGAATGTGGTGGTGACATCCGAGCGGCGACGCTGCGTCTAATGTCTCGCCCGGCGGTGCCTACACAACATGAGTCGAGATGGGCACCTGATGAAGTGGAAGCCTTCTTAGCTGGGCTCGGCCATTATGATAAAGATTTTTACAGAATCGCGCAGCTGGTGAGTTTGAAAACGAAATCATAATAAATAAATAAAAACATTTATAAATAAACAATATAGATACCTTAAATAATTAAAAAAAGTAATATTATAATCTGGCTGGCTCTCATCCTCAAGTCAATCTGGCACCGTCACCATCACCATCAGTGAGGAGTACCTGAGGAGGCTGTAAATCTTGAGAGCCAGCTGGTATTGCGAATGTTCTAAAAAGGCTCGGTGGACACTAACCATAGTCCTCAGCATTACATTTTATTACTTCACCTGTATTTATTATGGTGTATACAACAGAGAATATCCCTAGTTTATTATATTTGTACAATTTGCTATCCCCAGGTAAGAACAAAAGATTCGAAGCAGTGTATACAATTCTACTACTTTTGGAAGAAAGTTACAAAAGACTATAAGACGCTGTACTTAAGGAGTTGGAGCGCGCAGCAAGCCTCTACACAAGTAAGCACAGAGACAAATTGTGGGCTTCAACATTTTGTCTTTAAATTAGAAGAATGAACGGGTAATGGTTGACGGGATGTTAATACACGCGACTTGTCCACATTCAGGGAACAGTAGGCCAGGTATCATCGCACGGCATCTCATCGTGTACGTCTTCACCGACTTCGTATGAAAGCGAGGAGTTCCCATGCAAGATATGCGGGAAGTAAGTGCAGTGACCCGAACCACGCCAGCATACCGCTTCATCTTGACAGCAAATTTGCGCAAACGCAATTTACGTGGAACATATGACTCTATCTACAATTACTCTTTTTAAAGCCTTGCAAAAGATAATTAATTGTGATCATTAGGTTCATAGATTTTATTTACAAGCTAGAGACAAACATGATTACGTTTCACCTAAATTGCTATTGTGCTTGCATACGATATAGGAAGATATTTACAGCTTAGAAATACTAACTCATTGAACGAAATATATTAAATTGAGTTTGATATTTGCACTAGTTCAGTAAAAATATTACTTTTATTGTGCTACAATACTTAGGTAAGTGTTTCAAAATACCATCGTTTGCTCTGCGCCAGTTCCCGGCAGATCAGTGTTATTGATGGTGATTGAATGTCAAGTTAATGTTTGATTAACTTCATCTTTTAAGTAACTTCTTATTGAATAGTATGTAATATTTATTCAATAATATTAATGTCATTATTGACCGAGGCCAAATGTATGTATATACGTCGTTAGCAATGGGTGTATTCAATTATGTTCAGATTCAACTACACGAAATTTAAAAAATAATTTTCTAAATATAAAGACAAATAAGTATGTAAGTGAATAAAAAATGTTAGGTACCTACTACAATTGCCGTTGTGCTATAGCAGTTAAATCTGGACTTAAACACGAAATTAAACAAAATTGTTCAGTTACCAGATAACACAGTAGCTGTGGATCTATGCAAATAAATTATAATTAGGTACTCAACATCGATCATTGTAAATATGAATATATAATATAACGTATTTTTATTGAATATTAAGACCGTGAATTTATGTCCGTCGCATAAGAAGTTGATATAGTATATTTTATTTATCGTACTTATCATAGGGTTAATATTTGAAAAAAGTTTTGTGTATTAATGTTGTATGTATATAAGTTTTAAATACTAACGCTAAATGCTTTGCTTTATCGCAGTTCTGCTTTTGTTTGTTTTGTTATTAAATTAAACTTAAAACGAGTTTTTTTTCTTATTATTATGTCTTGTGTTGCCGTTTCTAATAGTGTTCTATTATTTTTCAGAGTATTTAACAAAGTAAAAAGTCGTAGTGCACACATGAAGTCTCACCGGCCTCTCGACGCTGAGCCGAAACGGCCAAAACTCGAAAAGCCTTATGAAAAGGTCGAGAAATCCGATGACAGACACGTGTCGACTGAATATCAAAGCAAACCGCCCGCATTGTAACCGACTCCTCTCTCACTCATTCCACCCGCGCGCCGTTACGTGCCCTGCGCAAGCACTACTAATCGCAACTTGTGCCAAACACGTGTCGACCGTGCCGTGCGTCGCGAGTGACGAGCGCTACAGCCAACCGCGCCCGCGCCCGCGCCCGCGCCGCTAGCCGCCTGCGCGCACTCACACCACACCCTTACAAATACCATCACAAGTGACTCGCTCGGACTCGGGACTTAATGCTGAATCGTTTAGGCATTTACTATGATTACAAAATAGATAATATAAATTAAATTAAAAAGTGATCTAGAAAAGAGCGACGTAGATACTAGTAGCTAGAGAAGAGTTAGCTTTTGGGTAAAATGGACGATTCATTAAAAATAAATTAAAGTAATCGTTTCTAAATTCTCGTAATGCTAAGCTTGAAGAGAGCGCTAAAGATATTTTGTATAACGATTGATAAATAGGTAGTTAGTTCTTCGTAAAGTTTTTATATGACAGACTTCTTAATGTGACTTGCAAGTGTGATGTAAAAAAGTTTAAACAGTAAGTAGTAGATCGTTGTCAAGACGGTTCAGATCGAGGCGCGAGCACTATTCGAGATATTATTGATCTATATATACCTAAGTATTACAAATAAATATAATTATTATCTACGTGTGATACAAAAATCGTGTAGTAACTACACTACCTCGTTTCTATTCAACTGTTTCATTTTTATTGCGAGCCCAGCTCAATTATTACGTTTGCTTGTTTGCTCATTAGATATCATTGTTGATTCGTATTATTTTTTGTACTTTTTATTTTCTTGTTGTATTAGACAATTTTAGCTCGGTACTTGCTCTGTTTTTAGAATAACACTTACTAACAGTTAAGGCAACTGAACTCAATTCAGCATCCGTACCTACTTACTAGCCACATATCGATGTTAATTATATTGCACAAATATAAGGAAAATATTGACAGAAGAAAATAAGTTTCTGTGAATCCATGGGGTCAAGGTGAATTCAAATTTTATTGCCTTTAAAATTGACGGTAATGTGGTAACTACAAATACGTAATGTTTAAATATCTAATTAAATGGAAACGCTAATAATATAAGTATTGAAATTAGATAATCAAAAAGTATAGAATGTGTCTACTTAATATATAAAAATAATATGTGCCAACAGAGATTTGATTATAAGCATAATACCTATTCTTCTTGATTCCAAAACGTTCACAGAAACATACAAAATAACTTAGGTAAATGGAGGGATAATATTTTTTTACACAAATATTATTGAATGCTCAAATGCTCTATTTTATGTTGGTAATATTATAATTGTCTAGTTCTTGTTGATCGTTCTACATATGCTATTATTTGATACTTTGAATCTACCTAAATAATTAATTTAAATGTACATTTGTTTCTATAAATTTAAAATGTAAAATAAAATGTATCTACGTGTACCTACGTGTTGTGATATATGTATGTATGGTTTATTGTATCGAAGTAATCTGTTTATGATTTGACGGTACAATAAGGGCAATAAACACTGTTGCTCAAAACTGTATTCGCGATTCAGAACTATGTTATGTTCGCTGCTCCCAAAGTTATGTAAAAACTTAACACACATGTATCGAGGTTGTGATGTGTCATAGTCGACTCGTTTATTGTCTTCCGTATCTACTTGTAATTACTAAATTAATTTTGGGACAGAATTCCTCGTAAAAGACATGTTTTATAAATAACATTGAATTTTATTTAAATACTGTTATAACTAATCCCTGTTTAGATTAACATTACATTATTTAATAAGCCGTGTGACGCTCCCAGTATTACTAAAGTAGCTCGGAAAAAGGATATTTATAAAAAATGCCATGTCTCGTTGAACGGCAGGCCCACGTCCAACAGTGGTACTGGTACCTTGAATGCCTTATTGTATTATAATATTTCAAAGAACTGATTAATGCATAATTGTCTTGAAAATATAATAGTCGAGTGCACTAGCTTGTATAGTGGGGTAGAATAGATCCTCAGCTATTTTCAAAACGGATGGACGAAAGCAAAAAAAAACAAAGCCAACGAACCAATGCCTAACCTAATTTTAAAGAGAAAAAACCAGTGCCACTGAGGACCTCAACTCAACGCCTCCATCTCAAAGGGATATGGCATTGTGCAAATACTGATATATACCTATATTCGTTTATCTTCCCCGAGTACCTGAACACTTCTGCCAAAGTATGACACAAATATTATCTTTATAACTACATTACCTACTGTCGACGGTACAATATTATATTCATATTGTCTAATTAAGGTTATCATAATAAAACGCATCTATGTATATTTCTACGTCACTAACTAGTGTGATTATTTGGTTGTGTTCTATCTTTAACAATGTAGACAAATTTTGTAATGGTTAAATAAATTAATTGTATGTACTTACTTTCTTACTCGATATGCCAAAACTTTTGCCAAATGCTAATTTGTAAATTAAGTACTAGCGCAGTATTTAGTGAAATTAGACATGGGCATTTAGAAAATTAGTTGATAAATAACATTGTTTTAGAATAAGACGAGGCTTTAAGTTAAACCCCAGTCGATCTGCTTCGAATGTTGTGCCATTTACTACGTAGGTACCTAATAGAAATTGAATTTTGTATTATTTACAGTTAGCTCTACAAAATAACTAAGTATACCGATGCTTGCTCGTTCATTTGTTGGCGTTCAATGCAAACATATTTATTTTCGTATACTAAATTAAGTCATAAAACGTATGTACTGTTGTTTGTAAATAGGTACTAAATATTTTTTCAAATTAACTTTACTGTACCGTATATAGTTCTACATCATAAAATTACGATTTATTAAAGACAAGTCCCTCCAGAGATAATTTTAAACAATACTCTTAGCTATTAAGACTGAAAGGTACTCTCTAAATTCTTTATTCTTTTTCGGTTTCTCAAATTAGACAAATAATTATTAATTTGTATATTTCTTTTATAATCATAATTGTTTGTACCGATAGTGTATCATGTTGTCACTAACCCATTCCATGTGCCAAGTCGTCATACTAGTCAGGGTAAAGGCTTTATAAATATTACCCCTAATTAATTTTACCATATAAAGCTAAAGTAGCTAATGTTAGATCGCGAACGGCACTCCCGCGCACGCAACGTGTAGGACTCATTAGGAAAATACCCTGTAATCGAATATAAATTATCTATGCACACGAAAGTTAAGTATTATATTATAAGATCGATGATTAAACAAAATTTATTTCAAACTTAAATATAGAAGTGCCTTACAATTTAATTTTATACTAATTTTTTATTTGTTTAATTTTTTAACCAAAAATATGTCAAAAAGCACTGTAAAATGCATTTAATTTTGATCCACTATATTACTACTCTGCTTGAACAGAGTACAGGTTGAGGTGGATCAAATTATAATTTCATTATGATTTTAATATTTATTTATTATTTATAAAGTAATTCTACATTAGTACATAGTTAAAAAAATAAAATAATTTGATGTTCAAATCAGAAACTTTGAATGTTCATAAAATAAGGAGATTAATTTTGAGAAAGTTGTCCGCGGAAGGCCTCTAGTTATTTATTTGTCGTCGCACATACTTACTAGGTCATCTATAAAACAATAACTAAATACTACAAGTCAATTGTACGAAAGAACCTAACATTATATGAAAATAAATATTGTAAAGTAAATAATTCAACCGATGAGTTACAGCGCTAATATTACTGTAAGCTAAATGTTTATCGGTGTTATCCCCACATATTATTACGTTCGCTTAAATGTAATCTGATTATCGTATCTATATTCTATAGCCCCGAATATAGAATAAATGTAAGTACTTCTGTGTTTGTGTCAACACATAATGCAATGTGAAATGTTACTATAGTATTAATATTTTGTAAGTCTAAATGGATATTATATTCTTCTAATTTTGTATCGAGTATCGAGCGCGAGGCGAGCGGTGTCGATGCCCGAGGCCGAGGCAAGGCGAGTGAGCCGCGCGAGCCACTCCGCCTCCGCTCCCGTGTACTTACGTACCTAATACGTACTAAACTTGTAATATAACTCGTAGATAAACTGACACGTGCCAAATCGCACGATAATTGATATTACACTCTGTGTTGTGATTTTGAACTTCTGTAAATTACAAAAGTCTTTAAAAACACTAATGAAAAAATTTGTAGACACCTTTTTAGATTAGCACAATTCTTCGCGTAGACACGTTAGGTCAAAATTTAATAAGCATTTAGATTAAACATTGAAATATAAAGATGTAAGTGTATTGCGTATAAATAGATTCATTGTTATAATCAATCAATGTGATGATTCGTAAGAACAACGACTTAGCTCGAATCCTGTCCCCTTCCCCGCTGGGCGACTACACAACTTCGCATATCCTTGAAACAATAAGTAATAACATAAAAAATAAACTCTATTATATATTGATAAATTTATTAGGGTAACTAATTTTTTAAGACAGTGACTATTACGTGATCTTTTAGATTGTCTTTATTAATAAATATATGGTGAAGGTTTTGTCAATTTGTTTTTATTTTTGAGCCCTATATCCTGTCATAACACTAATTACAATAATATATAATTAAAAAAAAAAAATTTGCTCATTTGCGTATGTCGTCACACTACCGTTTCTGAGATCGTTGTGCAACCCGCCCTTTGAGAGCAATCAAGTAATCAGGCAGTAGATTGTTAATATCCGTAGCTACAACAAGATATAATCGATACTAATATCTATCGACTATATATATATATACGGGTAAGGTACATAATTAATGAAAGATAAATTCGTCTTCATCCGTTTATTAAGAACATTGAGTAGATCACAATGAATCTTCATCTACAGAAAAGATAAAACTCTGTTACAAATACGAAAAACAAAATAGTGCTTGACAACAATCAAAAATAATAAAAATACGTAACATGTTAGAGCGTCGCCTGGGACAATGTTCATTTTAGCATTGATGTTCGAAATTAAATAAAACTATTTGCACACATTTTAAGTCACTATAAAACGACAACTCCAAGTGAAACCAAACCTTATGTAATTATTAACAAAGCTCAGAATTGTGCTTTTACAATGAAGTCGAAATGGTTACAAAATTATTAGTCACCTATTAAATGTATTTAAACTTTGGTAGCTTTAATTTACAAAACGTATGAGCAAAGAGTAAAGTCACGAAAATATTGCATTACGAGATATACATAATTCTGACTAAAAACAAACGAAAAGACATTCGTAACACGTGATATGAAAATAATTGTGATAAGTACAGTCGAGGACATAAATATGTATACACTTTTTGAAATTCAAAAGCGATTTTCTCGCATGTTTAAAATTTAAGTGTTAAACTATTACACAAATCATAATAGTATATGTTAGAAGATTCTGCTTTTATAATATCTCATAATTTCAATCAGTAGTTTAAGAGGAAACCGTTGTTGAATTTTACTAAGTGTATACATATTTATGTCCTCGACTGTACTGAAATGAAAGAAATGGTGCGACAAAAGTATGGTCGCGTCACATTAACTTAATGAAATGAAAGGACACCACATAGTGCTAACATTATTAATATTTTAGTTATTTTACAAATGGACGTAGCATGTACAACGTTTTACATTGAGGTGAACCGCGAGTTATTGTTTACGGATCTGTAGATCTTACAACACACATTTTATCTAAAAAGGACAGGCGTAGACTTAATATAAGTGCATATTTTGTTAGTGCGAAATTATCTTATAAATATTCTGATGTTACACGTAATATAACACGTACCGTACGAAGCTATATAGTTATTTCGGCTTTGCATACAATAAACATAAAAACTGGTAACAATTATTCGAAAATACACGTGTTATTTGTATGATGTCTGTATAAACTACGTAAATATTATTGTTTTGCTTACTGTAAATTCGACAAGATTTTGGCTGGAGTACCGATTAGTTTTCAATCAGTCGTTAAAACGACTTGATATTGTCATTATTAACCCCAACCTTAGTGGAGAAACTTTGAACGGACATTCAAATGATGAGTTAAATGCAAAAGTTGTTCCAAATGCAACTATAAAACCATGTGTGGAAATGAATTAAATACACACAATATCCATATTTTTATATAAAGTTTAAAATGGCTAAAACAAACTAGTCCTTTCGCTATTTTTAAATTATAACACATTTATTGCATCTGTACAATTAATTATACTAACTGCTGCACTCTGAGACGTGTATTATAATGTAATGACTGATATAAGTGTATCCATCTTTGTTTATTGAATAGTTTTAGAAAGGGACGGGTCTAGAGATAATCAATCATTATACTTAATTGTCGTGTCTGAGTCCAGCTGCAAGACGCTATTCACACAGTGCTAAGAAAAACCATAGAGTAATTGACTCATTATTCGCAGCTAAGTGGCGCTAGTGCGAAATGTCTCGAATACTTATTAAAACATAATTTTTCATTTCAAACAAATCAGTTAATTTTATAAAATATAATTCAAAACTACACTAGCGCGATAAAATCATAGCGGCGTTTATTGGAGCATTACTCGCCTAATAAACGAAATAATTTTATTTAACATCTTTATCTAGTGGACTACGTACGTACAGAATTGGTGTCAGTCGAACAATGTTTCAGATCAGTGTTAATATTACAACGCGTTCATTATGCTAAAGGAGCCAAATTCAAACTTGATTTTATAACCTCAAACATTTGAAATCAATGTATAAATATAAATTAGGAACTTAGAAGACAGAAACAACTCGATAAATTGTTTAAATTATAATTTAAAGGTTCATTGAAACAGCTAATTAGCGCCTCGAAAAAACTCATAAGGAGCACTATATTTTCATTATGTAAAGGGATAAACTTATATTTTACAAATACCCTGATTGGATTTCTACAAGTACACTATCCTACTAGGCCAAGATGGACTACGCCATATATAAGGAAATAAGTTATTTAGATAAGTAAATTAAAATCACCACAATCTGATTGAAAAAATGTATGAAAAAGGTAAGTGTTTATCGCCTGTATATAAAGTGGAATTACAAAACACGATGCAATTTTACCACTGATATGGGAACATTACGTGTGGACGCGCGACGCTGCGGCGTGGTGCGGGAGTCCCGCGGTTATCGCGCGATTGTGACGCGGGCGTCGCGCGTTTTTACTTGTGCTGCGTCACTCCAGTCGGTTCACCTTCTTCCCCTTCACGATGGTTGGCTTGTTCTTTATCATGCCTTTTCTTCTCCTAGATGTCTGCAGAGAGATATTTATTTATTATAAGAATTGCAGTTAAATTAAAGTCAATTTTATTTTCAATTAACTGAAAATTTATTCAGAATCTAAGATTATCAATATGGATACTAGACCCAGTTTTCATAATTTACCGTTGAAGTTAAAGTTAAATACTGAACACAAATTGTTTTATATTGTGTAAGTAATGCCACAAATATTAAGTTATTACATGTATTCGGAGAAATTTTAATAATAGGTATTAATATTATTAATGGCACAATACATCTTTTTCTAATCCATTAGCATGTTATTAGAATTATTATTACATATGTATGTGCTTCACGGATTTTTTAAGTTTTTGTACTTACAAAATAAAGTAATGTTTATTTTATAATTAAAACTTGTATGTTAAACGTGAGTGTAACACTGCTCAGTGTAGTTATTTCATGCATTTTTATTGTAACTTAGTTTAATTCAACATCGAACATTCACAACACAGAACCTCCCAACAGATAAAAACATCACAACGTAAATAAAAAAAACATTCACTATTTGTATAAAGATCAGCTATTTTCTGTATTTTAAATGTAAGAAACCAAATATGTTTGAATAAATAACTTTGCCGGATGCCCCGATTTTTAGCCCAAAATTAAATTAATGTCCCGCTGATTGGGGATTATTCGACGGTGAAATCATCGTTGGACGTAGAAGTGGGAAATTGTCAACTAAACTCATTTTTTTTGCAAACCCAATCATGTACAGTTGTGGGTAATGGCCCTATATAGGAATTCTCTAGCTAGTGCAATATTTTTCACTTATCTCCGACAAAATCTTTAACATATTTTTATCACGATTTCTACTTAGTAAAAACATAACATAGACATGCAATAAACACAAACTAAAATGAGGTAGTGAACAAATGTATAGGTGAGACAACATTATCGCTACACACATAAAGCAGACAACATTAATATTACTGAAAATCAATCTAACGTGTTACTGTACCGTTGATTCGGCTCCCAATGGAAGCTGTAATACGAAAATAGTATTAAATACCTAGCATATAAAATCTAAATTTCCACTTTCTTGTTCATGCTTTCAGCACACATTTTTGAAAGTCGTTTAAATATTATTTTGGTACGAATTTCTCATGCAGTATACAAATGGTGGCCAATATGTCTTCGTTAGCGAACTTCATTGCAATCAATCTTGCACCTAAAAGTCGTACATACAAGGTTGAATTCAGTTTTGTTATGGACCGAGTATTAACAGGAACCAAGATTGAAATAGCATAGTTGCTTGCTAATTTCGGCATAAATAAAATGTATCATCTCTCATCAATATTATTAATGAGAAACTTTTGATGTATGGATGTTAGAATGGCGGAACGGATTTGGACGGATACATAGATTTTTTTTTTCTCGAGAAAACATATCCTTCGTGTACGCGGGTAAAACCGCGGGCTGAAACTAGTAAAATTAATAACCTTACCTTTTTCGAGAGACTATTGCTTGATGGTATAGTGCGCTTTGCAAGCGGCAGTCGGGGGCGATTGAACTCGTCTGGTTTTTTAACCCTGAAACAAATAATAATAATAATATAAAAAAATACTAATAATCCAGCTAGAAACTGATACGGTACCTGGAACCTGGAGTCTGAAAACTGATTGACACGCACAACTCAAATTGCAGAACGCTTTTTTTTTTAATTGTGCACCCAGGTTTATAACGTAGGCATCCACCAAGGAAGGGTTTTACAAAATTCCAGCTCTAAGGTTGAAATATTAAGGCTCACGAGTCCGCCGCGTTTTAAATAATATGTATGTTACATCTCAAGGAACCAACTAAACCTTGACCTGCGAAGAATTCAGCAAATAACTGGTAGGTATGTATAGAGTATGTAATGTATAGAGTGAGTAGGTATGTTACCTGTATATCCTGACGAGCCAGTGCTCGGTGGTGTAGGCCTCCTCGAGGTAGGTGAGCTTGAACCCGCGGTTGCCGGGCAGCGCGCCGCGCGTGCGGTCGTAGCCCGCCGCTGTCGTATCTAACAACGTTATAGTGAGTATGTTACCTGTATATCCTGACGAGCCAGTGCTCGGTGGTGTAGGCCTCCTCGAGGTAGGTGAGCTTGAACCCGCGGTTGCCGGGCAGCGCGCCGCGCGTGCGGTCGTAGCCCGCCGCTGTCGTATCTAACAACGTTATAGTGAGTATGTTACCTGTATATCCTGACGAGCCAGTGCTCGGTGGTGTAGGCCTCCTCGAGGTAGGTGAGCTTGAACCCGCGGTTGCCGGGCAGCGCGCCGCGCGTGCGGTCGTAGCCCGGCGGACTGCCGCCGCTGTCGTATCTAACAACGTTACATACATATTATTAACGTGCAGCGCAGACGACAATCTTTTTGTGCGAAGGAGTCTGCGGCACACAAAAATGTCCGTCACGGATTTTTCACAGATTCAAAGCACACAACACAACGTATATTACATCTTCGATCATTCTGTCGGCGGAACTCTAGGAAAGGGGAACGTACATGGTATGGAAATACAGAGATTACGATCTATTATTTTGGGACTTTAAATATAGAAAATGATGAAGAAATAGAGATTTGGGTACATCCTATTCTTCCGCAGACTTTTTGCGCGCCTTGTGTGTTACTGCTTACAATTGTATAGGTTCTATTTTCACATACTAAAAAGTGCGGGTCGGATAGTCTGTCGTCTGTGCTGCACCTAATCGTCATAATTTTGTAATCGTCATAGTGCTGAGCGGGGTTAAGGCGTGGGCGGCCTTAGCCTTCCTCTGCGACACTGAGCTGGGTGAGCGGTATCGAGAGGGCCGATCCCGCGCGGAGTCGATGTCGCTGTGGGACAAACTTGCCTTGTCGCGGCCCTCCTACCCATTAGCTTGGAATAACAGCAGCGGCTTCCCCTGGCTGTCTTAAAAAGCTACTAAATGGGGTACTTTGGGGTCGTGGGAGGGAGTCCTTTGTGACCAGAAGAGACCCCAAGGAAAACGACGAGTCGATGCAGTCACGACTCATCGTGCGATAGCACAAGTTCAGTAATCAAGGCTAAATTGTGTGATATTTACATTATCTTGACAGATTGTATGAAAATTGTATACTTCTTAATCTGTGGCACGGTTCTTATGTGATCTATTACTTTTTTAACATTAAATGTGCATTTTTTTCCAATATTATTTTTGTAATATGCAAACCAACTTTTTTTAAAGAGAGATAGATAGAGAGAGCTTTGAAGTCACTTACCTATAATAGGATAACTTATACATGAGACAATTTAACATAGTTTTCGATCCTTCTGAATCAACACGATATTCGCCTCTTTCCGTGAAGTAGTCCGCTTCCTGTTCAAATTAAACAAACATAATATCAGAAAAACAATACTTAGACCCAGCTACAGTCTGTTCGGAATTTCGGATTTTCATTTATTTGAAAACATCTCCACTCCGCCTTTCTCCATCATACTTTAAATTAAGAATACAGGATGGCTCTGGAGGGACGGAAAACTCATAAATATACCTAGGGCCAACATACAATAGGTGCTTATGAGGGCGGATGAATATGACAAATAAGTACTTATCTACTTTTAAGTTACTATAAATACCTGTAGAAACAATGGTTGGTGTATTTGGAAAAAAACTGTAATATGAAAAGATCTACCACAACTACAAAAAAAAACCCTTGCTGAGTTTCTTGCCGGAGTCTTCTCAGTTTAAGTGTATTTCGTATGTACTAATGTATGTACCAATTTAACGTTCATAAGTGCCTTGCCAGGGCCTAAATTGAATAAAAAACTTTTTGATTTTGATCAAACCTAAAAACCCTGACTTCACAGTCAAGACAAGATATAAAAAAACGAAAAACGTCCAATCACTTACATGTATATCCTTAGGGTGTTCACCCTCAGCAATCCTGACCATCCAGATGAACTTGTTGATGTCATCACCAGAGTACCCAATAGCTCCTCCGAAGATCACCAGCACATAGTCCACGTCTAGCATGGTCATAATCTCGTAGGCAGCCGTTTCATTACTCGCCATTGCTTTGCCGACTAATGCTATGTGGGAATTGTTCCAAGTGTTGTTGTCTACTAGGGTTGTACGGTTGCCCATGCCTGCTATCTGTTGACATGGAAATATCATAGATACTAAAAACAGCCTTTTTGTGTTTTAATTTTACAGCATGTACACTAATGTACAGTCGCGGACTAAAAATGTTAACCACGGTCTATAATCGCTTGCACATTTCTGTTTCATAAGGTTGACCGGAAATAAAATGACTTTTGATAGGCGTAGATTGAATTTGACATGATAAATATTAGACCTTATTACTCGCGTTATGAGATGAAATCGAGTTTAAAAAGTGATAAAGTTCCCGACTGTACAGTCGACTTTTGTCGAGTCGAGATATGTATACAGTGAAAAGAACTATTTATTGAAATTATGATATTGTGCAGGCATAGAATCTTTGAACAACATAATATTATGTACACTCACAATCATGATTTAGTGTGGATACTTCTTAAAGAGAGTTTCGAGTTTCAACGAGAACTTATATTTTTAGAGTGGTCTATTTGCCGTATATAAAATAATAATATGTAGCATTTCAAGTCCAGCCGTTTTTTGAGCCATAACAATAATGGAAGAAGCAAGAAACGTAACCATAAAAGTCCACATAACTTACTTGATATCCATAATCCCACCACGACATGACTCTCGCGTCGTCTGCTGTGTTCTGTGACAACCACCCGTACGCCTCTCGGAAATCATCGAGGATTTTACGAGATCTATAAGCATTTTACATGGCTCAATATTTATTTATGGCAGAAAATAGAATGACCACCAAAAATAATTTTGTAACCAATAAATTCTATTAGCTAAAATTGTACATAAAAAATCTGGTTAGTTTGGCATCCGATAGCCGTGTTTGAAGAATGTCCCGGGATATTTATAAAAAAAAAAATTTTTGAATTTGTCACGCACAATGATTTGTACGGAAAACTAGCGCGCTATGAATCGAATTTTAGCCAGAGCTTTATCAAAAAACACAGATATAAATCTAAATAGATGACTCGAGTGTATGTACTTCGCGTGTCAAAAGCTGTGCAAAAGGGAGAGCAATGCTCTTCTTTTGAAACTGTATCGCGCGGACAAGAAACTCGCATAATGTGTGAACCAGTGATGTGTAGCGCGGGATGTGTTTAGCTGACAAATGGGATCTCTTATTATTCATGTAATACCAGCCTAACTAAATCAATCTTGTGATATTATGGTACGTATAAAAAAGTGACACGCTTGGTTGTCATACGGATGGAGGGACTTGCGTTTTCTATTTATATTTATATCTATGAAAAAAACGAACGTTTCGACGTTTTAAATGGAGTAGTCACGAACTTATCAGCACATACTTTCGAAAAAGACACAAAGTGATAATATTTCTTTACAAAAATCATAAAGGTTTCGACACACTTACCCATCATTACCGTAACTAGCCAGCACAATACTAGGACTAGAGTACGCATTCGACGTGGCCCACGTGCAATGTACGGAGAACAGCATCAGTAGTATCATGAACGCAATGAGCGTGCCCGATCGCACGTTCATGCCGAGACCAGAGTCTGCCAGCTGCGCTGGGTCGTGTGTCCGCTTCTTTAGTTTACCAGCCTGTTGGAGGTATTGTGAGGTTTAGTCTATTGGGCTGTAACTTTATCTACTTGGAAATCAGCAATTTTACCGTGAATGTCAAAATAAATTTTAAGTTTTTTTTAAGGCAGAATGTGCTTTCAAAATTTGCGATAGCTTATTTAAAGAACCTAACATTTAACGTGTATATTCCGACATGAGAAAAGACTCACGCTATTTTATTATCATCACTGAAGATGGAAATTTTTAAAAATATTGCTGAATTTTTCCCATACCCAAATTTGTAATAAAAAAAAATGTAATCATAAATTAAGAAACACTAATACATATTTAAAACCCAATTGGAGAAAAATATCACATAACAATGCACTTATGCTGCTAATTTTGCCGATTCTCTTTTAAATCCTTCCGATTAAATCGCGTTTAACAAATTTTTATCATATCACATATTTTTCTTAGAAACATTATTGAAAATCCCTGCCGTTTTTATTTGCGGGTAAATAGACGTAACGTAACCAATTTTGATACTAAAATTGCATCGGTTGACTTGAATTGATTTGGCTTTTCCCGTCACTAAATAATGCTTGTGAAGAAATAGTAGGCATACAAAAAAATGGCATGCTTGGAGTTCATACACATTCTGATACTTGCGTTATCTAGGTATATCTATATCTGTAATCAGCAACAATAGCTATAAAAAAAAACTGATACCTTATCATAAAGACTCTTGGAGTCGTCAGCCTCAGTGGGTGGGGAGGGCATCTCGTCCTCCCGGAGCACCAGATCCAGCAGTATGGAGAAGGCGATGCCGGCCAGCACGCACACCACCGGCGTCAGCGTCAGCATCAGCCGCACCATCACGCCCGCGAAGTATACCGCGCTCAGAGCGTACAGGGCAACTGGGAGGAACGAACCGGCACACAGTTAGATGTTTGTTTGTTTTTTTGTTTTTTTTTTTTTAACCTAACCTAACCTAAGCTAACCTAAGTGGTGGTGGCAAACAAGCATACGGCCCGCCTGATGGTAAGCGGTTACCGTAGCCTATGGACGCCTGCAACACCAGGGGTATCACGCGCGCGTTGCCGACCCTGCAGAAATCTCTTCACACCCTTTTTGAAGAACCCCATGCTGTACTCCATTGGGAAAACCACGGCGGGGAGCTCATTCCAAAGTCTGAGCGTCCGCGGAAGGAAGCTCCTTTGAGCCCGCACAGTACGAAACAGTTTGTATCAACAGCTTATAAAAAAACCGACCAAGTGCGAGTCGGACTCGCACACGGAGGGTTCCGTACAATATTAACTAACTCAACTTTGATATTAAAAAAGAAACGCCAAGAAAAGAAGTTTCCTGCATGGGCACCCTTTAATTTTTAATTTTATTTCATTTTTAGGGTGCCAAACGGGACTCTATTACTAAGACTCCGGTGTCCGTCCGTCCGTCTACCAGTTAGATTAGTTTTCCGGCAACCAGGCTGTAGGCATTGGGCAGATGCGTGGATACGTTTCGGGAAGTGAGCATGCATGACAGCTCCGGAACCATTCTGGAGAAATAGGAGTAAGCTTCTCTGGCGTCCTCAGCAGGGATTGAATCCACCAGCATCACAGGGTGCGCTTGCGCTGGTGCTTGCGCTTGCGTAAGTACTAGCGCAGGCGCAGCTATTGGGGTGCGCGTGGTGAGCGACTTTAACAGCTCCGGTACCATTCTCGACTAATGGTAGTGAGTGATCACGGTGCTACTCACATTATTTTAATGTAGTAGTACCAGGGGATACTCTTGCGGCAGGACCTACCGCAGATGGGTCCCTGACACCTCGTAATTGGTTGCCAGGAATAGTGTGCTGTCTTTTATACCTAACGGTGGGTAAGGTGGCCACCATATAAAATCTCAGTAGTTAAACATGAAGAGAGGCTGTCCGTTCGTCCGTCTTTGTAGATACAAGGACGGGCGAACGGACAGTACGGTAATAGGAACGGTAATAGGTAGACAGCAGAAATTTCCAGAGAATATGTATTTCTATTGCGGCTTAATAAGTTTTGAGAAGCATACAAACATTTGAAATGGCATGTGGCAAAATTTTTAATTGGACACGTGTGAGGAGTGTGAATAGACTAACTATTTAATAAATGGGGAAATACAACTTACCGAATACCCTCTCATCGTTAACGTTCTTGATGCAGTACCACAGGCCCACCGGGAAGGTGCACACCAACACGTGCAGGTCGAAGAAGAACGACGACCATGTGGTCGGCTGGTGCTCCGACACTGACGCTATGATGGGGATGTGGATCTTCGCGTACGCTGTATCCCACAGGGAGTAGAACCTACGGGCCAACATCAAATATTATCAGGAAGACTGAGTAGGCCTTTCTTAGATTAGATTTCTTAGAGGTTTTATAGTTAAAATGAGGAAACCTATCATATAGTCACAAGACCATTCTAAGTGGAAATCTATGATGGAGGCATATGATCACTTACCTTTTTTTTCTGTGTTAACCACCATGCTATGGTTTCCTCACGATGTTTTCCTTCACCGACAACTCAAGCTCATTTAGGATTCGAACCCGGGACCTTCGTCTCGGCATCTGACGTCACTACCACTATCATCGCATTAAAATCTAAACTAATGTTGGACTTTAAGCAGAAATGCTGAGGATGACGATGAGACTGATACAATGATAGAACAGAATTGAAAATCATGAATCACGAAAATATTGCCGTCTAAAATCAGAACTTTATTCTAGACTTCTATCTAGCTTTATCAATATTAGAGAAGAGAACCAACAACAAAAATGCGTAATGGTTATAAATCAGATTGTATCATAATCTTCTCGATATTACTCACCGACCACTCCAAGGTGCAATAACACCCATATAAGTGAGCAGGACAACTGCTAAGAACACGGCGGCAGCTGAGACCAGTCCGCCAAGGATCAGCAGCTGCTTCCACTGACCCTTGGGGTTCAAGCTGTGGAGGTACTTGAGAGCGCCGACGGCCATGATCAGGGCAAATACACCTGAAAGGGAATTTCTTGATAATTGATGTATTTCATGTGTATTAGGACAGAAATTGAGTTTATATATTATTTGCCGGTAGGCTGACATCATATGGTTCACGTCATGGTACGTGGCCATTGACGCCTATGGCCTAAATACCAGAGGATTGGCAATGTAATACCAAACCTGGAATTCTAAAGAATATCTATTTCTATATATCTATTATTGTGGGAGAAATAAATACATTTTATTATTATTATTATTTGCATATAACCAATAGCTGCCTTTATAAAAAAACCTTTTACAAAGCCTCAGACCCGGATCTATGGGGGGCAAACCGGGTACCTGCCCCGGGCGTTTCAGGGGGCGCCAAAAACAAAATTTTGGAAAATAAACTGGTTTCATGAAGCGCCTAGCGTCCAGCGCAACTTGTTCTATCGATTATTCATTCCATTTTAAAACGCCCAGTAGTTTTTGGTACAGCGGGGGGCCGCTATCAATTCTCTGCCTAGGTTCGAAAAAATCGTAGATGGGGGGCTACTAGGTCGCAATAGAATATTGACGAGGTTTGATGAGATTCTATACACTATAGTGTTATACCAATCGCTGTTCATATTGGACAGGCTGGTTGGAGTAAAGCTTACAACTCTGTATCCTATAGTACAGGGGTGCTCAAACAGTCGATCGTGAGACCATTCTGAGTCGAACGCGGAAATTCCCGAAAAGTATAAAATACTACATCCACTTTCTTGTAAAGATGTTGGACAATCCGTTACTTAAATATCAAAATCAGGAAAAATGATAGGAGCTTTGTAGTAAATTTTATCCTGGCAATTTCCATGCAAGTTTTTATAAAGTATCTTTACTTTGCTGTTTCATAAATTAATTTAATAGAAGTATGTAGTAAAAAATGTGCGACGATACGGATGTCGATTATATTACTATTTTAGCTTCTGTTACTATAAACACCACTTTGTATGTTTGTTTAACAGTTGTATAAACAACTCACTCCTCAAAAGATTCTCATTTCAACACCATCAGAGCATATTCATTTCTTTGTATGAATGGTTGGTTCATTTTATGTCCTTCATATTCTCTACATACTATGCATAAAAAGAACACCGATATCGATGAATATTTAACTACCTATCTATTCAATGGTATAATTGCCCTTGAAAATAGCTACCTGGCAATTGTATGCAAAGTTATACAGACATGTTTATTTCGCGTTAATGTTTACGTGTTTTCAGCTTGAATGGTGTTTACGAATCGTCTAGATGTTTTAGATGCAAGCTAAGTACATAATGTACATTGGATGGAAGCAGTAGCATAGCTACCTAGGGGCTAGACGGGGCAGTGCCCCGGGGCCCCCAAGCTCAGGGGGCCCCTCGGACTCTGACTTACAAACTATTACTAGAGTTATTGAAAAGAAACGCAGAACTCTAAAACTCTCTGTGGAATCGGCGCTAATATTTCGCATAAAAACAAACAGTTGTTGACCCTTCATACGGATTATCATGACTGAAAAGATGGCGGAACATGCTACGATGTCTTTTTTTTAATGTGCGAGTAGTCCTGCTCCAGGTGTAAACACGAGATGGCTTGATATGAAAATTGTTAATAGTTTAGTTGGGGCCTTAGTTTATTTTTTGCCCTTGGTTACCTAGCTACGCCACTGAATGGAAGAATAAATATAACAAATTTGCATTGTTTTTACTGTATTGTTTCACAACTGAAAATGCATAGCATGTGCTGATGAAGTATATAGTAGTGATGGGGATTAATATAATATAGCTACATCTGGCATAAATTCAGTAATGTTGCGGAATAAAATTGAATGACATTAATAAACGTAAAACATTTATGGCAAGCATAATCAATTTTCAATCTTATTCACCTCTATATAGAATAAAACTTTTTTCCTTATTATGTATAAGCCTGTGTTTGACCACAATCTCACCATGATAAGTGATGATGAGGCTGAAGGTGGTAACCCCACAAAGCCTAGAAGGAACTAGCTCTCAAGCAGTTGTCGGAACACACCAATAGGTGCATGGCGACAGATTTTCATCTTTAGGGTGGTAGCCAGCCAAGTGTGTACTTCAAAGTACCCAAATACCGTGCTATAGTTTCCTCACGATGATTTCCTTCACCAAAAGCTCAAGCTCTTTGAAGTATTCGAGCCCGGGACCTTCGCCACGGCATTCGACGTCACTACACTCTGAGCTATCATCGCCTTAAAAACATTAAAGAGGCATTATAAAATCAATTATACTGGATAATTGCATGCGGTTTATAACCATGTAGAAACTGATTAAAGCTTATCGACCTTCATAACACGCTGATACATTGATTTATGTGTTTGACACACATTTATGTGTAGTGTCAAATGTAATTTTGATATGAATGTAGTTGGGTTCAAAATCATTTGCAACTATGTTACACTTTACTGAACATGTGTTTTTATGTCTGAAGTTTTTTTTTAGATATATATGCTTATAACTTTTATACCTGAGCCTACAGTACCACCATGGTGAGATGGTTGTTAAACTCTCATCACACACTTTAAACTTCCCCATGTCTTTTCTTTCTTTCGTTCAACATGCTGTTTTTCGTGTCATGCATGCTTGACTTATGACTATTTCCTGTATTTCATGTATTTTTGTATGTGTTAAGTATTTATTTATTTATTTAATCTTATGTTTTACACAAGCCATATTGTTATGTGACTTGCTACCCAAAGATTGTCTGGAAGAAATAGCTTTAAGGATAAGGCCACCTGTTTGTATGACTTCTTCTATTACTTACTTAGCACAGATCACATAGATTATGAATTTATTTAAGTTGGATATCTGTAGAGTTTGTTCATTGTACCAAAATGGTTCTATGATTGATATGAAATAATTATACCTGAAGCAGCCATATGTTCACTTGTCCGGATTGGTTGGAAGCCGACAAATGGGATCTGCATAGATAACAGTAGTCCCACAATGTAGAACACAGAGTAGCTGACAAATAGACGCTGTGAGAAACGGCCCATGATGAGCAGCAGGAATACATGTAGAGGAATCAAGTTGATAATGAATACGTAGCCACCCCATGCGGACACCTAAAACAATACATACAATTCTATGATTATAGATAAAAGAAGTACCTACCATAACATTGTTGATAAAAATAAACTGTTGGAATTGTGAAAATTTTAAGTTGAGTATTTTTTTTTAATTCTTTTTTTATGCTAACCACCTACCTTCTACCTGTGACACATCATGTACCACAGAAGGTATTTCATAGACACAATTTCGAATTGACAAGACACAAACAAAAAAGTAAGGTGAGGTAAATATCCCAGACACCACAAGTTCTTTGTTAGTCATGCTTGTGTACTGTATATTTTTTTTACTTAAGGAATATTTTATTCCCTCTATTATCAAATGAAATCCGAAATCTAAACCATCTATACATGAGTTTTATTAATTTAGTTGTAGTATTTTTTTTTGGTTTAGATAATCTTCATTTACAAAACACAATCTATATATAGAAAATTTCCTCTCAAGTCTGAAAAGTAGTTGTAGTCTTAAATTATTTATTGTTTAATAGGTACAAACAACAAGCTTAATTATTATACATTTTCTAAATCAGACTTATTTGGATTTGTAATAAAACACAGGTGTTTAATCACTTTTCCACTCACTGGAGTTTATATTGTATTATTGATTTGTTTTGAAAACACAAGATGATCATGCAAAACTACTGAACGGATTTGGATGAAATTTGGCATACAAGTAGAATATGTCCTAGATTAACACAAAGGATACTTTTTATCCCTGAAAAAAAGGGATCCCTTGGGAATATGGGTGAACCTGCAGAGGACAACTAGTACCATGATATAGGTCTTAAATCTTACCATGTAAAAATAGGAGAGTGCAGTACAAATTGACCAGAAAACTGATCCACTCTTGACACTCTTCAGCCATAGATAATAAGTGAACTGGAGTGCAAAGATAGCAATTCCCTCATTATCATAGCTGCCTGCCACTGATCTACTACTGTAGCCAGGTATGATAGCTATGAAACATGCAGCGAAGAGGCCAGCACCACGTGACCATAGCTCTGATGTCAGCAGATATGTTGCTATGGCTGTTAGCCCACTAAAAGAAAAGATAGAGTTACAAATACTTCTACTTTAAAGACCATCAGAAAATAATAAAAACTGATGGAATTGGCAACCATTTTTATTAGAATTCTATATATAAAAATAAATTTACCTGAAAACAGGTGCGAGGAACACACAAATATCTCTAATGTGAATTGGAATATTCATGGCGTGCAATATCCAGTGTATGGTACCAGAGGTGATCATCAACCCGGGGTACACAGTTCCCCCGACGATACGTCCAAGGGGATACCAAGCCCTCTCATCAAACCAATTGAGGAAATTGTAGAAACCATGCTGGACCATGTAAGCAGTCGAGCGGTAGTTGAACCTGAAACACATACGTGGTTTTACGAAATGAATGAGCCAAACTAGTTAATGCAAACATGCCAAGTGTTCGAACTCACCATGGGTCAAATTCGTGAATAATGCTCTCAAAACGTATAACAGCGAAAAGCCGGGACGCGAATCCAGCCAGCCAAGCCAGTGATAATACCGTAACAGTAATGAGGGTGCTCAAGCCGGCTGTGTTATTGAATATTCCTTTATTACGGCCGTTGCCAGTCTTCGCAGCGGCAGTGGACGGCATCTTGGTGCCCGATAATACTACCGACTATTCTCAATATTCACAACAATTGTATTTTCATACATCAGTCCTTACAATTCGATTTCGGAAGAATTGACTTTTCGGGCGACTGACGGACGGACACGTCTCTCTTGGGAAAATTGCCACTAGAAAAAAACGGAAATGTCCACATAAACATAAATCGGTAAAAACCGGTTTGAATAACTAAAATAAAATAAATTCTAAAAAACTTTGAGCTGAATGTAGCAGGTAGCTTTAAGGCCACATTTTACATATTATTTTATTTAAATGTTATGGTTTATAACTGGAATGTTGTATGGCTCTAACGCTCTAACCTTTTCCTGCCTTTTTGGCAAAGTAATACAACAATACTTGACGAAGACTTGACTTGACCGACCAACTAGAGATGGGTAGCTATTCATATAACTAGCCAAAAAACGGCTATACACAAAATAGCCACGGCTACGTTATCTGTCAACACGATAATTAGCTACTGGCTACTGGATGGCTACTGGCTACTGGATGGCTACTGGCTATGGCTAGCTAAAATGAGGAGTTTTCTTAAGATACCTCTATGCTGAAAATACCTGTGTAACTATTGATAATTCGAACCAATTTGAACCTTAAGTGCACGATTTTCAGGTATTTTAACCTTTTGTAACATAAACAATCCTCCTCATTACGAGAAGTTAACGTCACACACAGCGGGTAGCCGCCTAGCCACCAAAGGTTAATAGCCACTGTAGCCGCCACTAGCCGGTAGCTGGCCGGCTAGCCAAAGCCATTCTAGCCGAGTAGCCGAGTAGCCGCGTAGCCGCGTAGCCTCGTAACCGCGTAGCCGCGTAGCCGATAGCTGTGTGTGCGTGCGTTCACTGCGAAACTGAGTTGTGTAAGTTCCGAAAGAATGAAATTCGAGTGCATGTCGTTATTATTAATTCGAATTTGAAAGGTACTAATTATACGAATTTAAACCTATTGTTTTTTAATTAAATTAAATTATTCTGTAATATTATTATTTATTAAATAAATCGTTAAAATCATCTGAAGTAGCGCGACATCTATGGTTTACATGCCTACAACTAACGACTGAGTTGATGTACTGTGAAAGCTTTTAGTTCATATCCATAAATAGAGATGACGTTATTGTTGATTTTCGATGTTTTTTTTAGTAATACGTACGACCTATGAGGGAAAGTCATTTATTTTCAAAAAGTATACAACAAAATAAAAAGTAAATGAAAAACAAAATCATTACATTAATTTATTACATTATCATCTAGACTAGACTTGTTGCAGCGGCGAGGATCGAACTCAGATCGCAGTTGAACGTTATTCATCAAGCTGCGCCGCCGCTCAAGCCTAATAGCCAAATAGCCAAAATAGCTGACTAGCTAGCTGGCTTTTAGACCACATATAGCTGGCTAGCTAAGCTATTGAAATTTCGGCTAGTTACCCATCGCTACGACCAACATTACCAGAGAGGTACGAAAAGTATCAATTTCGTACTTTTTTGGTCATGTTCGTACCACCGGTCTTATTCCCGTACCTTTTTTTTTAGAGCCTTGGAAGTTCCAAGCCCTTAAAAAAATATAATAGATCCAAGTTGGATTATATGGTTAGTGACAATGACCATTATCACCAATGCATTTTCAGCCTGTGTGAAGCTGCCCAACACAATGTGTGAAGAGCATACATATCAATCTTTTTATCTATATAAATAATTTAAAAAAATCTTTGTTCGTAAGCGCATTGTTAGAGGTTGACTATTCTCTATGGTTTTTTGTATTGTCAAATAAAAAATATAAGAGCATGTCAAAATATATACATTAGCTGTCTAAAGGAAAAATAATTGGTTTTATTTTTCACGGATTAAATTCCTCACAACACGCATTACTGACATCAATGGCATTTTTGATAGAACGTCTGCCGGATCAACTATAAGTAAATAAAATAAAAAGCTCGGATATCTCATGCAAAAAATATATTGCAATGTTTAATGCTCGTTTGAAATGAAATAATGTTAATTAATTTCAGTAAGTTGACAAAACTGTTAGGACATTTTGTATTTTTTTTTCGTCTTAGTTTTAAGTTTGGCAACCAAATCCAAATTAGGACTTATTTCTGCCAGTCTCGAGTTATATTATAGTTTCCAGTCACAGTAAATCTCTTTCACATTAGTCCTCATGATTTTATTGTAAGTACAAGTTTTTTTTATTTCATTACCTACAAATAGTTTTTTTTTATGTGATTTTTATCTTTATTTACAGAAGGCGGGCAGCGTGATTTATAAATAACAAGTATTTGGATCCGGGGCTCTACCGCGTAACTTTGGTGGTAATGAATTTCATCCAATCAGAGCCCACGAATGGTCATCGTCGCGTCATACCGCTTGCCGCGTGCGCGTCATTGGATGAAATAATTAATGGTGTTCGTTACGATTACCACCAAAGATACGCTATAGTCCGGCCGGACGGATCGTACCTTATTATTGTTTTTCAGTCCTTTTCACATATCATCTGGCAACGCTAAGGCTAAGACTGACGTTGACGTTGACAATGACATTTTATTTAGGCTATATTCCGAATTAAATAATATCGCTCACAGTGCTCACAGCAATAATTTGCGTACCGAGTTAGATATCACGATATTGACAGCTAAGAACTGTTAACAATTCGGAACGCCCGTTATCGCGCTCACAGTATTCAAAACAGAACATTTGAGAATTTAATTAAAATCTGATTTAACAATGCGTTAAGACTCCTTAGATCTTTTTTAATTTGACTCGCAAAAAGGAATATTCGCGTTCTTTATTATTTTTCTCTCTTAAAATCATAAAAAGTATCTTTGCCAAATAGAAAACCAAGAATCTTATTAGAATTCTGCCGAAAACACAATTATTAACCGTCACTTTTGACAGCGCTCACGGTGATATCAGTTTAGGGCATGGTCGGTGTGAGCGCAATATGGCGGATATCATGACGTCATCTATGACGTTTCACGGGACAACGTAATCTGTCATTACTCAATTCGGTACGGGTTTAAGCACGCTCAAATCGATTACAGCGATTATATCATTAATTCGGAATGCAGCCTTAGATTGATTTCTCTCTCCTACGAATGTTTAATTTCTTAAAATTTCATTTTCGATGATTATTTGTGATTTGTGCGTAGTAAATTGTGATTATCTAAAATTATAGCCAACTCACAATGGC
Source organism: Achlya flavicornis (assembly GCA_947623365.1). NCBI lineage: Eukaryota > Metazoa > Arthropoda > Insecta > Lepidoptera > Drepanidae > Achlya > Achlya flavicornis. The sequence goes on along the minus strand of OX392485.1, from coordinate 4,701,656 downwards.
TAATTACCAGGAAATTGTAAATTTAAATGTAGGTGGAACGAGGTAAGAGTTTAATCAGCTTGCCAGAACTGTAATTTAACTAAAGTTACAGGCACAATTTATTTTTGATCCATAATGCATACGTGTTCCGGCTAATTTAGTAATTTAGCGTACCGGCGATACACTTAGTATTAAGACGACAAAGATTTATCTAAACTTATTTTATGTTCCATAAAAAAAAAATTAGCCATTAGAAAAAATTGTTTGGTAACAGTATATGCCAATGTTATAACTAACCATTATAACAACAGAATATTCTAATTGACAATATATTTATTTATTTATTAAGGGACAATAAACAGCTACAATGGTTATTCTTAGGAACATCTAACTCATCATAATCAGCTAGCACACACAAATGTTTAAAAAATAACTAAAATACAAGAAAAATTACAGGATTCAAATATCATATGCAGCTAAAAGTAATATTGGTCTCCTATTCAGATAGCCATAAACTATTGGCACACAAAACAGTGACATCCATTTTAACATTTGAAACACCTCTTGCAATTGTGTTCATCATCACTTAAATAATAATGCTACCAATAAAAAAAAAAAAAAAAAATCTTGGGATATTCCTCACACATGGTCATCTGATCCCAAACTAAGCAGTGCTTGTACTATGGAAACCAGATAACTGATATAATACATATACTACTTTTTGTTTGTAAATATATACTTAATATACATAATTACACCCAGACTCAGGACATACAGACATGTTCATGCACACAAATGCATGTACTGTGTGGGAATCCACGACCTGCGGCGCAATAGGTTAAGACTCCACGTCTTAACCAACTGCGCCAACTGGCCCGTCAACCAATACATCAATGTTCTACTAGAGATCACAAAGCTTATAATTTTTCAGATTCTCCACATCCTGGCACACATTAACATGGGTGCCAGACACCTTCTTCACAGCTTTACTAAGCGGGCGAATACCCACAGTCAGAGATGAAAATGGCTGCATATTTATTGATAGGGATCCAAACTTATTTGGACTAATTCTGAACTTCCTTCGCACAAGAGATATTGATCTAAATGATGTTAACATAAGGGTATTAAGGCATGAATGTGATTACTTCGGTATAACACCATTGAGTAGGAGATTGGCTTTGTGTGATGAGATGAATCACTCTTCATGTGGTGATGTCTTATTCTATGGGTATTTGCCTCCACCATGTAAGTATTGATATGTTTATAAGTTATCATTCATATATAAATTATTTGTTATGTGAAAGTAATAAACAGGATACAGTAGAATCTCACTAATCTGGCACTTCACTTCATTAGTCCGGTACATCCAATAATCCGGCACCCTCCACTCACACCTCATGTTTTAAATGTTACAGTTATCTTTCTCTGAAAAGCTTTATTTTATTTAAATATTATAATATTTTTCTGTACAATCTAATCATTTGAACATTCTAATAATCCGGCACCAACTAGTTGGATAAGTGACTCTACTATAATGTTATTTTGATTAAATTTATGAAAAAATTATGTTAGTTATCTTTATTTTGTTTATAATGACTATCTTTTGTAGTAAATTTTTTGATATCTAATGGTGCGTCCATTCTTGGCGAACCGAGCACGAGCCGAGCCTCGAACGAGCACACTGCGAGCACGATTCGCGTAGTGTGGACGGGCTCGCGAGCCTCGAACGAGCCCGATTGTCAGTTTTTTCACGTACAAAGGGATTCGCATCGTGCTCGTTGTAGGCTCGTTCGTGGCTCGGCTCGTGCTCAATTCGCGTAGCTTGGACGCACCATAACATTCTCATATGTATTTTGTTCTTATTTATGCAAAACAACTTGAATATTTCTGAAAACTATTTTATATATTGTTTTAGTGAACACAGCTCTACCAAATGGGAATAGTAGTAGAAACGGTAACAGTTGTTCAAGAAAGAACTCCACAGCTTCCAGCACAGAAGTGGCGACAAACAGGACACATTCTAGAAACTCATCCCTTGATCTACGCACTGTTGGTAGGATACCTTCTCAGGATCAATTGAGGTATGAACCTTTATTAATTTTCCTTGCAGCAAAAAAGTAATTGTATTGGTATGAGAACCACCCTTTACACCAATATTATGTTGGTCTTCCAAGTTTGCACCATATATTCAATACTTTATGTAGATTTTAATTTAAAAAAATAGGTATATTAATCAATGTTGATATAGGATTAATAAAAACATAAATAAAAAGTATTTATTTACAACAAATATGTACAAAATATAATTAATACATAGAAAAATTTCTCATATTTAAAAAAGAGCATTGAATCATACTTTCATTCATCTAATGACTATGACTTTGTACAGAGTGCAATAAAAAAATATTATATGAATAAATTGTCTAGCAAACAACAAAACTAGCCAATCTGATATAAGGTAATTTCATCCACAATAAACTTGAATTAAAAAGGAATGCAATGACTAATATAACCTTAACCTAAGGGTGAGTCATATCACGATTCAAATAAAACACAATTAAACTGCTACAATGGCCTTCTACAAAACAATCTAAAGAGACATTATATATTTTTTCGAATGTAGCTACTGTTCTGCGGCACTGCTGCACCCATTCCAAAAACAATTTATGTTCTTCCTATAGCAAAATGTAATAATAATAAAAATACATTCAATACCATTCTGATGTGACTTTTGATTGAGTCACAATTGACATTCACGTAAACTTTCGCATTTATAATCGTAATTGCTTATGTTGGAAATTCATAATAAAACCATACAATATGTCTGCCTGGTGATTCATGCCTGATTCAAAATACAGGGCGTTCTATAACTCCTCCCTCCACACGCCGCTAGCAATGTTTTTAGAAACAAGACGAAACTTTTAAAGTTAGTTTAGAATAGTTTATTTGCAAAAAATACTGTGAGTGCAGTATTGAGTAAGCCCAGAAACTCATACTTTGAATGTAAAATTCCACAGTCTTCCAATCATTAAAGACAGTGCAAATGCAAAACCACAACATCTATGTATTTAGATGGACAAATAATATATACTTCAAATGTTTACATTGTGTGTTTGATAGACAATTTGTATTTATCACTTTATTTTGCAGTCGATGCGGCAGAGGTCACTCGAGGGCAGCTTCACTAGGCAACGCGGATTGTAACAAAGGTCATCGTCCGCCAGAATGTATGCACCTTATTATACCTTTTTGAACATTAACATTACCTATTGTTAAAAGCCCAAGCCCACTGTTGGATAAACATAATATAAATATAAGTTTAAAAGGAGTTTGAAGATTTTTGTTTGGAGCCTGGCATACTCATCATAAATCAATCTATTTTAGCACCATCGAATGCGTAAAATCGATTAATTAGTAATTTTTCATGGTTATTGAATTAAGCTTTTTTTGCAAATAACTCTGTAACGTGACATTTTAGAACATAGAAACCCATGTAAACCCTTTTTTGTTCCTATGAGTGTCTCTATCGATGTGTACAGGTTTAACTGTGGTTTAATCGTGCGTCGCCATTTAAAAAATAAAACAAAACACTTCAAACCCTTTGATAGAATTGAATTTATACATACAAATTTTATAAACAGGTAAAATTTGTTTGGTAGTTTGGATGATGTCAAGAACCACTGATCTGATTGAACATGAAGCTAAATTATCCCTAAGTGACATAGATTTCATGTCACTTAGGGATAATGGGTGAAACCGCAGAGAATAAGCAGCCATTTTCAGAAGTATATGATCAAATATGGACCTTACACTCATACACATAAAATCTGAAATAACTTTTTTTCTTGTTTTCAGTGAGTACATGGACAGACAGTATGAAAGTACAAATAATCAAAGCCCATCACAATTGGATAGCAGTTGCATATTCACATTTCGTGACTGGATATAGGTAAGGTTTCTCATTTTTTGTCAACTTTCGTTTAATGAGATAAGTAAATCATCATCGTCATATCAGCCCATGGATGTCCACTGCTGAACATAGGCCTCCCCATTGATTTCCACTTGGAACGGTTCTGGGCCGCTTGCATCCAGCGGCGGCCAGCGACTGACCTGGTCGTCGGTCCACCGCAGTGGGAGGTCGTCCCGTGAGGCGCGCACCAGTACGTTGACGCCATGACTCTCCTAGCGATGTGGCCTGCCCATTCCCACTTCAGCTTACTAACTCTACGAGCTATGTCCATCGTTTTCGTTCTCCTACGAATGTCCTCATTTCGGACCCTGTCACGTAGAGTAATTCCGAGCATAGCTCGTTCCATAGCTCGCTGAGTGACTGAGCTTATTTATGCGGCCAGCAGTGGAAGACCACGTGATGAGTAGATAATAGTGCTTAATGTTATCAATTCTTTTAATATCGTTGTATCGTATCGTAATTTGAAAGATTAGACTCTACAAATAGTAGAGGAAATATAAGGTCATCCAAAGTTGTGATACATAATAATAATAACACACCTAGATATAAGGTTAGCGTCGGCAAAAACACACGATGCAGTGATTGGTCCTAACTGATCAAAATCTGTGACAAATCACTAACTAGTTGCGTAATTTGATGGTTCAATATAAGAAACTCTTCACTCTAAAGGGATATTTCCTCGATGACAGGAACTTGTCCCTTTGGTCTGGTGATGCGGGTAGATCCCACGATTGGAAAAGTGGTGGAAAATTCCCAGAAGAAAAATGAAAAAGCAGGAAGCATTTTTGAATTTGGAGATGCGATTTTCGGCAATAATCGTTCTTTCCCGTACCGCTTCGGCAGACTCGTTATTGTTTAACTGATACCTGATACGTACATAAAGCCTTCATTGCGTTCCCTAGGGTCCACTGGTAGTAACTGGTACTCAAAAACTGCATATAGAATATTTGTAGTTTCTCTAGCTCAGTATATTTTTTTTTAGATTAACAGACTCCTGCGGCTGGTACGTAGTATTCCAATCCCCGGTGCAGGACTCTGTAATAGAGAGGATAGCGTTGAACGCTAAGACTGGCGGCGGGGGCGGCAATACTAGCGGTAACAATTCATCCGGAACTGATGTAATGTTGGGAGTCGCTAGCGGATCTCATGTGAGGCTATGGGCCTTCTCTACCCATAGTGAGCCTGTTAGAAGAACGCTTATTGGTTAGTACCATTTTAAACTAGTGGCTCGCGAGCCTCGATATACGTCCATATAAATACCGAACTTGCTCACAAAATTTCACGAGAATCGGTTGAGACCAGTCTGTGGAGGAGAACAGTTAGACAGACATACGAAAGTATTTTTGTCCAAGCTGAAACGGAGACGATTCGCTCGCTCGGTCAGTAAAAAACAGGTTACAGTACCAACTAATATGGATTAACGATGTACCTGCGCAGAAGACACATTTTCAAAGCGCCGGCAAATGCTATTGGTCGGCAGCTGCCGCCATGTGTGCGGAGAGGTGTGACTTGCGAGTGAGACGGAACTAACAGCTGCAGTGTATTATGAACCTTATAGTAGTGATCTAAGGTTGATTGTAAGTTTTAAGCATTCTTTCGTTAATCTTCGCGCCATACTTTCTTTTCTGTGCGAACGAAGATTCACGACACGCCTTATCAGTTGGGTACTTTACGTAGCTCATTTACCTTGCATTTCCCCAAAATGTCACGGACTGTGATGAGCCGAGTTGCTGACACGGCAAGTTTGTGCTTATTTCTAGTGTTGTAATATAACTTTTCTAGTCGTTATTATTATTTCCAGGGGTGTTCAACTTAGGGGTCCGCGTGGAGCACCTGCTGTTCGTAGGCCCCCAGCTAGTGGCCCTGAGTGGGGCCGGCAGTAGGAGCAAGGCGGGCGTGTGGCACACGAGCACGCAGCACTGGCAGACGCAGGACGTCGCACATCTCACTACCTACGACACCGCCGGGTCCTTCCTACTACTGGGCACCGCTACTGGCGCTATTAATTATATAGGTAGGTTATGAATATCTTTCCCCGCATTTCGTTCCTCGGATAAAAAATATTCTTAGTATTTTAGCTCTTGAAGTTAGGCAACACATCGGCAATCCACCTGGTATTGCAAATGCCCATAGGCGACGGTGACCACTTACCATCAAGTGGACCGTCTGCCTTCTTCGAAACCTGTAACATATATTAATGTTTCCATATAGTACAATCAGCAACATTATTAGCTGAATAAATCTAAAGGAGTTTGAAGATTTTGGCGTACTTATCGGGCGCCATATTGTTTTTAGGGTTCCGTAACCAAAGGGTGCCCAACGGGACCCTATAACTAAGGCCTCGCTATCCGTCCGTCCACCCGTCTGTCGTAACCGTAACAGGTAGACAGCTGAAATTCCACACAATATGTATTTCTATTGCCGCTAAAATAAAAATGAAATAAAAGTTCAAATTAACAGGGGGCAACTACAAGAATCGTTTATATTAACACTATCCATTAATATTGTTCCAGATATGCAGAAGTTCCCGCTTCGAATGAAGGACAATGATCTCCTAGTAACACAGTTGTATAAGGATCCAACACAAGAGCCGATTACTGCAATATCAGTATACCTTACGCCTAAGACCAGTAAGTTGAAATACGACCAAACCTGGATCGGAAAAAATATGGATGAAAAAGTATTTAAATGAACTCATACATTTTTCAACAGCTCTTTGTGGCAATTGGATTGAAATCGCGTACGGCACCAAATACGGATCAGTTCGTGTAATAGTCCAGCACCCGGAGACAGTCGGCCATGGGCCGCAGCTGTTTCAGACGTTTACTGTGCATCAGAGTCCTATCACAAAGGTAAGCTTTATTTAAACTCTGTTTAAATTCAATTTCAAATCTAGTAGTAAATCTGATAGACTATCATAAATTGCTTACATATTAAAAGTAATAAATAAAACTTAGCATTTAGGTACAATGGTAGCATTCTCTTTCTTGTAGCTATTTATCCATTCCTTAGATTTATGTAACGGCGGGCTATAAATAGACCAAGGTAACTTGATGATAAGCTGGCATTTAAATTTACTTTGTCATAAAAAGAGTTGATATACCAATAATATCCTGGGACATTCTACAGACTGTGCTACAAACACATGGCTTTCTGATTCCAAACTAATATGTTACCCATACATTTTTCGAGAAGGGGTCAACAGCATTAGTAAAAGAGATATCTATCCATTTGACTTAGAATTTTAATCGGCTAGATTCCTGAAAAAATATATTCAGTCCGTCATTTACATTATCAACCGTAAACAAAAAAAAAAGATGGTGTGTTGAAGTTCCGCGTGACGTGTCAAAAGTGACGTCACGTATTAGGACTTATTTCTGCCAATGTCTAGTTATAATTTCCAGTCACAATAAATCACTTTCACATATAGTTCTCAGTCAGTAACCGTCCATAAAAGTCATGTTTTACTATAATGGTGGTAATTGTACTAAAACTCTTCACGGACTTTTTTAGGCAACTGGAAAAGTCACGATACACATAATTCATTTCACTTCACTAGTGCACATGTATTGGATCTTTATTGGATAAAATACCACCGATAACATGCAATAAAACTGAAACACGAATTTATGAAAATAAAAACGAATACGCAACGTCACTGCTAGATCCCACCAAAAAGTCCCTTGGCACAGTTATTGATGTTTGTTGAGTGTACCCCAGTGGGGCGATAACGTAATGAAATTTCAATCATTTTCGAATTGAAATCGGTTCAATAAAGCGGTTTACTGATAACTTTTTTACGTTCTGATAACTGCAAATACAAAGAGTGGTTCATTAGAAATGGAACCATTTCCGATTTTGTAATATTTCTACCGATTCAGAGGTTATTTCAATCAGAATTTCATTGCAATAAAGTTACGTAATCTACGTACAGGTGTCGTTATCAGAGAACTACCTGATATCGGTATGCAGCGAGTACAACCACGTGCGGACGTGGCTGGTGACGCGGTTCCGCGGCATGATCTCCACGCAGCCCGGCACCACGCCCAACGCGGCCTTCAAGGTGCTGGCGCTCGAAGCGCCCACTGCGCACGCGCATAATGACGCCGGTAACTATTACATTGCTTAAGGCATCGCATCGCCCGGAGCACAACCACCATACTGACCATGGATCGTCGATAACTTTCAAACATCGACATACTAGGTTTTTATCGATATCGAATCAAAAGCATCCTTATAGAGTTATGTCAGACTTGTCGACAAAAATCGATAGATCCATTGCTCGCAGCCCTGGTGCTGCTGTACCATCGGACTGAGAGAGACAGCGCTATACGGCAAAAGGAAAATATAATTCTACCATGCTCCTAATTCGCCCCCACGAGACAGGCTTGAGCTAGTGTGGGGACCACCAGTAATCTAACTGTATAACCGTGTTATTTTAAAAATGGAATAAACTTTAAACTTTGACGCTGTCGCCCTCTGTTTGATGGTTTAGCCGCACCAGGTTTTATTGGTACCCCTGGGGATGAAATAGGGGACGTATTTCATCCCCAGAGGTAAATTTCGGGAATTCCTCAAGAATATGTGCTAATCTATAATATACCTTATGTCGTAGGTGTTGGTTCCAAATTAAATTGTTTTAATCAAGTTAAGTTAATTCAGACCTAAGAGATATTTTTATTTTTTTATTTTAAACGACTCAAAATATTGTATTGTTGCAGGTCCGTATGGTGAACAAGATGACGAACAGATATTTATACAGAAAGTTGTACCCGACACAGATACCTTGTATGTGCGATTGGCATCAAATGGAAAGAGGTATATGCTGTCTATATTTTATCATTATACCTACATAAACTTAGGAATTATTTTTCTACAAAGTTTTTAGAACTGAAAATTATACCCTAAAAAATATTTAATGTTACAAAAAATCTCATAATTAATTAACTTTTAACATTGCTTCACATATTGCTTTACATAATTATGTTTGTTCAAACCTAGTTAATCACGTAAACGGCTTATCCGATTTCGATGGGACACTATACTATGCCTGAGAAAAAATTTCGGGGAAGTATCACTAGTAAAAAACTATATTTATTACAGAGTATGCACAATCCGTTCAGTAGACGGGTCAGCGGTGTCATGCTTCGTAGTGGCGGAGTGCGAGGGCGCGATACGACCGCGAAGATTACTACTCTGTGGTCATCGGTCCGGGGCTACACAGATGTGGGACCTAACTGCGCCCATAGACAAAGCTGTTAAAGCAACGCAAGCTGTCGGTGGTACCGGGAGTGGTAGTTGTGGTTTGTATTTTTTTTTTACGACGATGTCGGTAAACATACGGCTCGTCTGATGGTAAGCGATTACCGTAAGGTTATGGACGCTTGCAATACAACTCGCGCGTTGCCGACCCTGCAGAGATCTCCATTTTACTATTCTAAACAGGTGAAGGTGATGAATCCCCAGCCCCAGACGGCGGGCCGACCCCAGACGAGCTGGTCCGGCTGCTGTCAGCATGCGACCTGGACGCCACGCCGGTGCCGGGGCCCGTACTGCCGCTGCCGCAGTCCCCCAACCGGCCGCTACAGGCGCCATGAAGCCCGCCCACCTTCGTGTGCGCCGCCCTGCTGCGGCTGTATACTAGCCTTGTAAATGCATAGCACACAATACGTGTTTGCGCCGCAACCCAACGGTTTTATATTTGTTGGTTTTTGAATCGACCTCGATACCTGTCCAGACATAAATTCTATTTCATTTTGCCAAGATGTGACCTTTTGGAATGTATTACCTAGTGGTTGGTGGTGTTCGTTATGGTACAGATAGGTGGAGATCTACATGGGGAAAGGCGATTCCTATATGAATGAATTCTATAAAATAGTATTTCATACAAGGGTCGTCTTTATTGTGTGTGGCCAGACAGTGGCAAAACGTAGTTTAACTAAGAATTGCTACGAGGGCTCTGTTGATGCATAATTTTTAATCTTTGATTCTGATTATAATCGATGAATAAGACCTAGGTAGAAAACACTAAACAATCAGAGTGATGCTAATTTTTTGTTTAACAAATTCTGATACATATTTTTAAACCACAGCCAAGAATTACTGTGTTAATTTAAACAGAAAACATGTACATATAATTTTATAGATATATTCAGCTCATTAATAACTAATGCGAAAAGTCAGCTTCTGATATCATCACTGTTGAGGTAAATTTTAACAGTTGTCTATGTCTTAAATTCATCCGAAAGGAGCCCTCGTTACAGATGAAAATATGTCTATGACTCGAAGAGCAGCATTTAAATCAAGGTTGCCGTGAAATATGAATTAGCTTTGTAAATAATAACGTGATTGACGTAAATATTGAACCGTTCTATACGTTTTTTTTTTTTTTTTTTTTTTTTTGTGGTAACGAATATTAAAACTGTTGACGTTCGAATGATTGAAATATCGAGGGTAATTATGAAAATTTACATTATATCATCGGCTGTCCGCCTAAAGAAATCTATTTTCACAAAAAATATGTTTAAAATAAGTTGCACGGTAAAATTGGATTTATATATGTAATTTATTATATTACGTAGGAAATGCCTTTACATACTATTAATATTTTCTATATTTTGATATAAAATAAAATATAATAAGGAGTACTTGTATGATATTTGGGCTACTGTGTTACGCAATGATTTTCCTATATCTGTCTATATTGTATGTTAACGCAGCTATATTAGTTATGCCAAAATGCACCTTTTAGTGTATCTGAATGTATGGCGCATAAAGACTGATTTCGTTTAACGCTCAATCGTGAATCATCATACATAACATTTACAAACTCATGATATCTTTATTTCTAAAGTTATTTTTTTATATCAGCGAAAAATTTGGTTGCAATGAATTTATTAATATATTAAATAGTAATAATACAAAAACAGCGTTTGTTGTTAATTTAAATCGATGTGTATTTAAATTATGTAATTATAATAGTGTTAAATTATAGACAAAATTCTATTTTACTTCATACAAGTCTTTTATTTGGCCTTTCCTTTATTATTTACTGAACTGCACAGATCCAAAATAGAAGCATGCCAACATTCAATGGAGCGAAGTATGCTGGGATTGAAAAGAAAGGACAGGGTAAGATTACAAGTTATAAGGGACTTAACTAAAGTATCGGATCGGATGTCCGGACGGAAAGATATCGGAAAATTGACGATTTAAAGTGGAGATGGTCAGGGTACATGAGATACCCATGATAAATGGAGCACACGTGTCACAAACTGGTACACTAGTTCCGGATAGTACACCATACAGTTGAATAGTTACAGTGTACACAGAGTAACTCGGGCCAGTGGTCCAGCCATGCGACCGAACTTAGGGCGGCAAGCGCCAATTAGTGACCAATATTTGGGCATACCTATCGATGACGCAAATTTTCACGGTGGTAGAGAAGAGAGTTGCCGAAGGTAGCAAATTCTGGCAAGAGTCTCCAAGAGACAAACACATTTGACTGATATAATATTCTTGTAGGATAAAAGTTTCTAATAAATAAAGAAAAAATGAGACAAACACTTCAGTTTTAATTTTTTTATTTCATTTCTATTTATTGTGTCTAAGTAGGTACTCACCTCAAAACGGCAAGTACCAACCATTTACTTCGTATATGTTCACTTGCACGTAGTTTCATGTATGCTATTATCAGCTATTAGTTGTAGTTGATTAGTGTATCATTACTGCTGGTTTGTTCATTACATCAGGAATTGGGTCACAAAGTTAAAGGTACAATCCACAACAGGTTCGGTTTAACAATGATATTATAATAAAAATAGAGGTAGATATCGCAATAGCGCGCGCTAATTGTAGCAGACAAATTCAGACATTTGTCGTAATTTGTCTAAGCAGCTACATATAGCTCCTTATACCATACGTGCCGTAAATCTATCTATCGCATTCACTTAATTAAATAATAACTAAACGCCGCTCAGTATGAAGGTAGCAATTTTTTATATCATTAGGGTTTAATCATCCAACATATATTCAATCACAGACTAGGTAGAGATATGTATTCAATCCAACCGTTCGTAATCCGTAAGACAAGATGGAGACAATCTATTATAATAAAGATAAGCTACCTTCATACTGAGCGGGGCGTTCAGTCATGAACTGAATAAAGTGAATGCGATAGATGATAATACGGAACGTATGGTACAGAAAGAGATAGCTCTCTATGTGTAGCCGCTGAACAAATTAAGACAATTGTCTGAAGTTGTCAGCACGCGGTTGTGCGATATCTACCTACCTCTTTTTTATTATAATATCATTGGATGGATGACGATTGTGAAGTTGATTTCATATTTCAAACCCATATAATTAACATACATCAAGTCTGATTAAGACATTTCATCGACATGCCTTCTCTCTAATGTGAACTTTACAAAAGTGCAATACAATTAACATTCGATAATTGAACCAACAACTATTTAATGGGTATTAAGGGACAATAAGGTTTCAGTTAGCTGCGTACGGCCTTTTTTTTTGTCATTTTGGCTCCTCCATAACCCTTACGTATTAACGTGAAAGCTATAGACATTTCGTTTAACTTAGACGATCCCATCCCTAGAACTGCGAAGGATAATTTATATTAATCCGATCATGAGCTATATCAAAAAATCGCCAATTTCTACTAACTTATCTACATTGGATATACTAGATACATGACAACTCAAACTGCAAAAGGTAATCTCAAGGTAACGTCTCAGTTAAACGGTATGTCATGTGCATATAACACAGCAATCTGAAATTTACCATTGGTGCCAATTTATCCTAAAATATCATTCATAAAACTTGCAATCCAACCGTATAGATAATTGTTACAGTCTTTTCTTTGGTTTGAAATTACATTATAACCGAACTTTGAACGTAAGCGTCAAAATTAAGCTAAAAATGTATTAATCCTTTGACTGTTTGGCGATCCGCGCAGGGCGAGGAAAACATTAGAAATCAATTGTAATTTTTTAACCGCAAGTCAAGGGAGCTTAGAACCTGAATAAATAATTATTTAGAGTTCTAAAACAATTATCTAACTATAGTACAGAGAATATTTTTTTACAACTTGACAATTTTATTCGTTTCACAATTAACTAAACTAACAATATAATAATTAAAAACAATACATCAATTGACTAGTGAGGCAATATGTTGCAATGTACCCAGCATGCAAACCCTGTCTTAATTTTATTACTTTACGTATAATTTATTTACATTTGTGTTTAAAACTGTATGGCACAAACAATATAACCACTGGTTAATTTAAAAGCAAAAATGCAGTCATAACAAGGTTACAGATAAAATAAACAGAAAGTGAGGCGATAATAAAATTTTACCTAATATAAATAACATAAAAAATATTCGACAAATTGTGATTATTACTTATACCCAGATCAATCTAGCGCCTTTTGTTTGTGTCGGTCCAATTGAATATTTTAGTTTTATGTGAAAAAAAGCATGTTTTAATAAATGTACAGTATTGTACAGTCGATTACAATTTCTTTCTTTAAAAGTTTCTATTATTTTTTGGTTTTATATAAATTTTTGTTTTGTGCTATTATAAAGATAAAATGCGTATATGTATACCGAGCGCCTCTTTCGCCAACAAACTGGGTTGTGCAGTTTGGCGAAACTGTATAATTTACAATAGAATTTATAAAAAGTTAAAATAAATTAAAAAAAAAAAAAAAAAAAAATATGTTACCACCGGTTCGGAACCGGTTAGTTACCTAACTATTGCATCCGAGAGGATACATAATTTTGTAACATTAAATGGATATATCTTTTTGAAATCGAATGTACTAGACATACACATTACATTTGGGCAATTTCTCTGTTCCAATAGAAGAATAATTTTATCGAAATTATTAAAAAGATAGGAATAATATTGTAAAAAAATAAAATAATTAAAGAAGCCATAAGAATTAGGTATACCTACTTACTTATCAACTACTTATTTTACATTACAGTATTGTGGAGTGAGGCTGAATACATTTACATTTAGTTTCATATTAATAAAGAGTGAGTAATACTGTCATATATTATTTTATGATCCGACACATCCATACAAGGAATCCGGATATAATTAAGACATTTTACAAAGTGTATGTTATTATACATGCATTCGCATTAATGCTGATTTATAATTTATACTGTATTGGACATTAGGAATATAATACTTGAACTGGAATTACTATTTCTTGAGAATTAAAAAAGTCGATTACATGAAACCATTGATGTAGAATATTAGTAGAGTGATTGTACTCGAGTATGTGCCGTGACACAAGTACGGTCAACGCAGCCATGACACGAACTCTTTCAACTTTAACAAATGTACTTCACGAACCTGAGATAGGGGACTAGCGCCACACACAAGTGTACGATATATCTATGAATGCATCTATATGCAAACTGCTCACGCATCTCTATGCATTTAACATTAGAGTATAAACCTGTCGGAAGGGATGATGTTACATATGCCAAGTTAATGAGAACTAACCGCTCGGAATATAGCTTAATTTGAATTCTTTCTGAATAAAGTAGCCTATCCTAAATCTGGGCCTGTTACTACAGCACCTTCATCATAATATGTCCAGACATTTCCGCAGAATAACAAAAGATATAATTGTACTTAAACTTGTTTAATTTAATAAATATTATTTCAAATAGATAATGGTTTTAGTTCGAACCATCGAGGTAAAATCCCTTTAAAAATACCGGACAATCCAACTCTGCAACTACCTAATTTGTGTTTTTGCACTGATAAATAAGAGTACCGGCCGACCAATCAAGTATCCTTGCTTAAGCCAATCAGAGCGCATTGTTGGTGGTGGGAAAGAGGCAGAATAGATTTCAAACAAAATTAAAGTCATTGCGCTTCGTTGGGTTAATTGTTCGATGTTCACAACTAATTGTCACTGAATAAAATTATGTAAAACTACAATATGACTAAGTCCAGATATTCGCCTACACCATTCTCGCTTTGGTAAGTTATCAGTTTTGGACAATCCTGTATAAGTTATATTTAAGCTGTGAAAATAGGTCAACTTCCCCATATATCATTGTAACATTTTTCAGCTTTTCATTTGAGTATTACATCATTATGTCAACCAATAGAAATATATTTCAGAATGAGATATAGACTGTCTCTAAATATAATCTATAAGTACAACGACCTTGCAAAGGGAATTGGCTGTTTTACAGAACCAATATTACATGTATACTTACAAATAAAAGAATATAATAAATGTTTAAATTCATGTGTCCCAATGTAATCTGTTGTCATAAATATCGGGGCTGGTGAGTGGAGTGAGGAGAATGCACCATAATGTGAAGCCAACGAGGAAGTTGCAGATAATGAGAACGCGTTGAATGGGTGGATACTGACCTATCTCCCCGAAGTTCGGAAACCCCATGTGGTTGCAGAACATGTGCGCTACTAACGGTGCCACGAAGTGACCTGGAAAGGTACATTATAGCTTTCGTTAAAGTTACTCGGAGTTTTTTTTAAGGCATCTACAGATGACCGAAACTGGTGCGACCGAAACACCGAACAGAGGGAGACAGCGTCATATGTTAGAAAACAACAGCACTTAAAATTAAAGGTACAGTTTGAAGCATAAATTTAAAACATATTGCCAATTAGTTTCCTTCTTTTTAAACTATACTAAACTACCTATATATGATATATAAAAATAAAAAAGTCAAAAGTGAAATACATAGAATTCTGTGCTCCTCGTACAGAATTCTCTTTTTGATGTATAGTGCTGTTTTCCTCTGTTCGGTGGTTCAGCAGCACCTGGTTCAGTCGTCTATGGATAATGTAGTTATCAAATAAAAGTAATATATATTTCAAGTGATTACATGTAAGTGCAGTAGTTTATGGATTGTTCACTTAGCCTTTAACAAATCAATTTAAAAATTCAATGGGGAATAAAAGCTAATAATAAAGAAATTGAACCTCACCTGTTCTCACAAACAAGTATGCAGAATAAGCTCCAAAAAGGCTAGTGTATGTGAACTGGAATGCTGTAATTAAATATATATTATAATTTATCAATTTCATGTTAACATTTAATTAAAAAAAGGAATAAAAAATATTTCTAATTAAATTAAAATGTGAAAGTATAGTCAACAACATAAGTAGCTATCCAGTATCCGATCAAAATAACACCGTAAAACAATCCTTGATAGTATACATATAGGTTTTTAAAGACACACATTTACAAAATATGTGTTTACTTTATCTTCTCATTGTATGGAACAGTTATAGCCTACAGATATGTTGTATATTTAGATCTGTTCAGTTACTTATGTAGCTGACCGTACAATAAAAAAAAGAAACTTTACTCACTTGAAATCATCAGAGCTGTTTTAAATTCAAATCCAGCTTTCATCTGCTCAAACATGTGGTGGAAATGTGCTGCAAAAAGATCATTACTGTTAAGAGAAAATACTCATAAATATAGCAGTACTTCATCATCATCAGCTTATAATGTCCCACTGCTGAGCACAGGCCTCCTTTCACAAATCAGGGTGCAAGGGAATGGGCAGATACTCCACCACGAGTGCCCACTGCGGATCCAACCACCTTTACCAACGGCTTTACGTGCCTTCCGAAGCACGGAAACGCTCGATTTGAAATACCACTAGGCGGTCACCCATCCAGGTACCGACCAAGACAGACGTAGCTTAACTTTGCCGATCGATTAAGAACGGCTAATCATGCTACACCACGAGCGCTTCGTACTTAAAAACTACTTAATTAAAACTTAATTACTTAATATGAGCTTATCTTGGCTAGTGCACCGTCTGCAGTCTTTTATTTTACCAGACAACATTTGCTTTACTAAAGAGCAATAAATCTCCCATGAATCAAAGATATTCTACCTTCATAAAAACCACTTAACTAGCTGGACACTATGATTGCAGTTTTGTCATGAGGGCATCTCTCTTTATCCCACTATGCACGTCTCTTTCTGGCTAAAGTAAAACTTTTTTTGTTTCCTTTTTTTGCTATGGGGTTGTATGTTAATTTACCTATCCCAAACAGCAAGGGTCCGACAAACACAGCAGTCATTGGCTCAAGACATTGCAGCAGCAACGGCATCATGCATGCTCGAAACACCCACTCTTCACTAAGTGGTGCCATGAAGTGGTTCCTCACCCACACCAGATCTTGCCAGCTTGACACCCAGTAAAATGGTTCTGAAAGAAAAGAAAAATAATAAAAACTACTTTACTATCATATTTCATTTAATCCGTCTGAGGATTTGGATTGGATGGAGAGTGAGCAAATGATCTTTTTATTTAATCTCAAGTTTGGAGGAACATGGACTTTTCAATAAAATTGATTGCAAAACCTAATAAAATTCAAGTTATATTCAAAATTCTATACATATTTAAAAGGTTTATTATTTTTTGCTTTACAGGTTTTTCGGTGTTTTTTTTTTTTGTTAAAAAGTTTTTTTTATATTTTTTTGTGGCTATACCTACTAATTACTACATGTTTAACGCATCTGATTACTTTTATAATGTAATGTAATACAAGTCAGCACTAAAAGCACCTAATTGTAAACCTCCTCAGTTTTTTCGTCGGTTAAAAATAAAAAATATAGAATTTCTCTTATTAGTAAAGCTGACTAGTTAAGCAAGTCCGCTTGATGATTATTGAGATAATACAATATATATATCATATGAAAAATTACCTGTGTACAATTTCCAAATTCCAGATAGGAACTGCATAGTCAAAGGTCCAAAAAACAAAACAGCCGTAAGGAACAGTGGTGCGGCAATTGCAGTGAATATACCATTCGTTCTCAAGCCCAAGTGAACATAGGGATCACCCTTACTTATAGTCTCATCAGTGAAAAAATACTGGGCGAAAAATGGTGCCAGAACCATCATACAGAAAACACTAAAGAACCTTCTCTTAATTGTGGACGGGTGGTCTCTGAAAAAGACAATCGTTTATTTTCATATGCACAAGGAAATTAAATAATAAAAATGCCAATATTATAAATGTTGTTGGTTTATCGTTGTCTCACGCAACAACAGAGCAACGTAATTTTACAAGGGGTAGTTTTTTCGCCAAGTAGGAGTTGCTTTTAATCCAAGTATACTGACCTGCTCAATTTGGACCTCCAAACATATAAGCTTGCAACATATGAGAATGTTAGGAAAATGCATGCTAATATGGAAAATATACATGTGTTTTCATGTATAAATTCTTTCAGAGCCATGACGAATCACGAGAGGGCAAAAACAGAAAATTTACAGAGATGATATTAGAAAACCAAAACAGCTGTATCGAAATGAAAATGTTCGAACATTTTTTTTGACATTTCTGTCAATTTATTTTGACAACTAAATAGGAGTTGCCATATTTATTGTTTGAAAATTCCCCATAAATTCCCCTTACACCGTTGCTGATATGAAAAGACGCAAACAGGGTATCGATTCACAAATCACAAACTCCTCTACCTCTAGATTCAAATACCCACATTTGATATAGATGTCGCAGAAGACGGTTATTGAAAAACATGTCGTATTTCTATGAAAATGTATAGACTACTAGACTCATCTCAGCCTAGACTAGAATCACAGATATATTTTCACCTAGATAGCGCAAGATCACCTATTTCGCGTACTCGACTTAAGGTTAAACATCTTTTTCTAAAAATTAAAAGTTCCCGCCTCGTAACTGAAGTCTACAACAGTCTGAGCCAAAGATTGCATTAGCTAATATGCGGCCACGTTAAGCATTTTAAGCTTAAGGTTAACCATCACCGAAGCGGGAAATTTGATTTTGTTTCGAGTGTTTTTTTTTTTACCTTCGTAGAACAATCATTCAAAATTCAATCGTCATTTAAAAAATCAAATGTTTTTGAAAACGCACATGAAACTGAACTTTTAGTAAGTATAATCTTTTTAACAAAAAAAACGCCTTCAAAGTACATTAAAAAATATAAAATTTTTCGTTTTGAAGTCAGCGAAATTATTTTTTATGGAACACGTCGTGCTCTTTCGTTATTTTCAAAAAAGTGTCAGAATTTGAGTTATTTCTTACTTTTTAGTGTAATAACAATAAAAATAATAATGACGGGCCAATTGGCGCAATTGGTTAAGAGTCTGGTAAAGATTCCACCTATTGCGCCTCAGGTCGTGGGTTCGATTCCCGCACAGGGCATGCATTTGTGTGCATGAACATGTCTGTAAGTCCTGAGTCTGGGTGTTATTATGTATATTAATTAAAGTATGTATTTACAAACAAAAAGTAGTATATGTATATCAGTTATGTGGTTTCCATAGTAAGCAGAGCTATTTTGGGATCAGACTATGACATGTGTGAGGAATGTCCCAGGATATTTATTATTAATAATAAATTTATTACAAAAAAGTGCAGTACAAACAAGGACACAAATGTTTATATTAGCTAAGACATATATAACATGTATAGAAAAATAATAATAAAAATACATTTGCATCAAGTGGGCAGTAAGTAACACCTAAACTAGGTAGAACCTGTATTATGGGTGTGATTGCTCTTCCATCTGTAATCGCTCCAGGAAAGTAGTGTACACTTGGTATGATAATATTACTTAACTTATTAGCTATTTTAACAAAAAAAAATTGTGTACTTTAAAGCGGTTACTTTTTTTGTTAAAAAGTTATTTGATCTAGTCATAGATATAGATGTACCTAGGTAACACAAGTATCACGGTATGTAAGAAAACCAAGCGTGCCATTTTTTGAATACCTAGTAATAAGACGTCATAAGCACTATTTAGTGATAGGAAAACTAAATCAATTCAAAGAGGCCGCGCGCCACCCCGTGTGGCACCGTAAAGAATCGTTTAAATCGATTTATTGTAGTAATGGGATAGATAGAGGAATGAGATAGACAGCGGAACGAGATAAACAGAGGAAAATAAAATCCACATCTACTTGGTAGGTAGTTGGGGATTTGCATTTAGGTATAAGTAAGCTTGCTTCCTCAAAGTTTTTCTTTTATTTTAATTTGAGATCATGTGGAAAACTAAAAAAAAACACTAATCGTTAAAATTATTTATAATACAGTTTAAACCATCCAAATCGCATAATCCATTTACGAATAATCGGTTTACACAGTGGCGTAGCGTGGGCTTCAGCCGCTTAAATGATGCACCGAAGCATGGAAAAGAAATATCACAATCAATTTTTCAACCACTTGCTGACATCCGATTTAGGTGAAATGTGGCAGTATACTTACGTAAGTCTGGGGTAAATGCATTAAAAAAAATTGGCTTCAAACACTGTATAAAAATACGGTGTACAGTAGATGGTGTGAAAATACGGTAGATCTACTATAATTACACTGCATCTGGCAACTCTGTACTCGTGCACTTCACTCCGTAAACAACGGCTAACTTCATTTCATACCCAGTTGCTATGGTAGCGTCACCAATTTAACGCCTTTTAGACATCTTTTAGGGCACACTTTTGGATTTATGGAGTTTGTGCGCCATACCTTTATGCCATACCTCTATACTCCATAGGTAGTACACACGGCTACAGATCAAGCTATACATTTCCAGTATAAGCTGGTCTCGCATTGTATAGGATTTCCGTACAGTGGGAGATCAGCTTATACTAGAAATGTATAGCTTGATCTGTAGCCGTGTGTACATACCAAGAGTCACAGATTAGTAAGTTGTATGTTTACAAGAGTGCTATTACTGCTATTTTCACTACGGTGTGCTACGGTGCTATAGTAGTTCTAGTTAGTAGGAATAACACGTAACATGAGTTTTATTTGTTAGAATAAAAAGAGTTTTTAGTTTTGATACAGATCTTTTTGTTCTATATAAGTTTATTTTTCTACTTGCCTTTTGTTAATTTTTACATGTCATTGCATGTCATTGTGTGTCAATGTGAAAATAAATTTTTTTCTTCCGAATTTACCAACGTACTTGTTTTATCTAAACTTCCCGTAATTTCTACTGAATATGCACTCTGCACGTTAGTGGAACTTGAGTGGCCCCACTAACAGGTTAT
Organism: Achlya flavicornis; assembly: GCA_947623365.1. Lineage (NCBI taxonomy): Eukaryota > Metazoa > Arthropoda > Insecta > Lepidoptera > Drepanidae > Achlya > Achlya flavicornis. The sequence goes on along the minus strand of OX392485.1, from coordinate 4,680,631 downwards.
GGGCCCAGCACGCTTCCACTGCGTGTTTTAGATTTGCGTACGTGCACCAAGCAATGAGGTTTGACCATCAAACAAATCTTTGCTCTAGCTTTTTGATCTTTTCTCGTACCTTGCGTGTCGGTTATTTCAGGCGTAACACTTGTATATTCCCACAAGTCATCATGTACCAGATGCATCTCCATAAGAAACTTCCATGTAGAATAGTTACTGCTACCTTCTAGTTTCTCCATAGATAAGGCACTACTGCCTGAACTACCTTCCAAATTCTGGGAAATAGAAGAAGATACAAAGCTCGACTTGTTGCCAGAGGTTTTAGTCAGAGATATGGCATTGATTACGACGAGACATTCTCACCAGTGGTTAGACACAGCTCGTTACGAGTTCTCCTGGGAATAGCAGCACAAAGAGGCTTAAATATAGACCAAATGGACGTAAAAACTGCATTCCTACATGGAGATTTAACGGAAAATGTCTATATGAAACAACCAGAAGGTTTTCATGAAAAGGGAAAAGAAGACTATGTGTGTCTACTTAAACGGTCGCTTTATGGGTTAAAGCAAGCCCCTAGAGCATGGAACAACAAGCTGAACAATGAGTTATTGCAGTTAAAATTTAAGCGATGTAAAAATGAACCTTGCATATACACGAGATCCCAGGGTATGAAGATTATCATTTTAGCAGTATATGTGGATGATATGCTTATTTTTTGGAATGACGCGGAAGAGTTGCGCAATGTGAAAAGAGACCTCATGACAAAATTTGAAATGAAAGATCTTGGGAAGGCAGAAGATATTCTGGGAATGCACATAACGCAGAACGATATTGGAGTCAAAGTTGATCAAGAGAAGTATGTCAACAAAATTTTGAAGGTTTTTGGGATGGCTGACTGCAAAGTTGCTTCAACACCATCAGTTTCTGGTCAAAAGCTAGAAAAACCTGGACCGGAACACAAACCTGATCTGACGATTCCATATCAGAATCTAATTGGTTCGCTGATGTACTTATCTGTCTGCACGAGGCCAGATATTGCACATTCAGTCAATTATCTTAGCCAATTCAATACCTGCTATGCTGAGGAACACTGGATAGCAGCAAAACGAGTGCTGAGATATTTGAAGGGTACTAAATGCCTTGGGCTACAGTACAAGAGGACAGGAATGAGTAAAGTTCAGGGTTATGCAGATGCGAGTCATGCCAGTTGTTATGATAGGAGATCATACTCGGGTATGGTTTTTCTGCACATGGGAGCTGCAATCTCTTGGGAAAGCCGAAAACAAAGGACGGTTGCTCTATCTACAGCGGAAGCTGAATATGTAGCAATGTCTGAAGCTGCCAGGGAGGGAATATTCCTGAAAAGATTGTACTCCGAGGTCACTGGTCAAGCTGAGGCGCCAATGAAAATCCTCAGTGACAGCCAGTCTGCTGTGGCCATTGCACAGAACCCTGTACACCATCAACGTACAAAGCACATAGATGTGCGACACCATTTTATAAGGGAGGCTGTCGAGCATGGGCATATTGTACTTGAGTATGTAGAGACAGCTCATATGGTTGCAGATGCTTTGACGAAACCTTTGTTGAAAGGGAAGTTCAAGTGGTGTGCGCTGAATATGGGTGTTGTGTGAGTGTGTGATGGATGAAAGTAGAGAAATGAACTTAAGGAGGAGTGTTAGAATAAAAAGAGTTTTTAGTTTTGATACAGATCTTTTTGTTCTATATAAGTTTATTTTTCTACTTGCCTTTTGTTAATTTTTACATGTCATTGCATGTCATTGTGTGTCAATGTGAAAATAAATTTTTTTCTTCCGAATTTACCAACGTACTTGTTTTATCTAAACTTCCCGTAATTTCTACTGAATATGCACTCTGCACGTTAGTGGAACTTGAGTGGCCCCACTAACATTATTCTATGGTATTGTACTATTATCCAGAATGTTTTCCAAAAAGCATATAGTTATTCCCTATAAAATAGGGATCTTCTTTAAAAAATCGGAGTTATCGAAAAAATGCTTCTTTTTAATATAACGATTTATAAAAATATCTTTTTACTGAGGAAATAATCTTAATAGAAACAAAAAATGTGGAAAATCCTGAAGTTGGATTTTTAGACTGACCCCAAACAAAGTGTATTCGTAGAGGACAAAAAAAAGAAGGCAAATTTTAAAACTGGTCGCACAAAAAGTATTTGTTTTTTTTTTCGTAGGTGGCGTTGGTATCGGCGCGGCCGCCATGTTAAAGATCCGCCATATTTTTTCTGAGAGTCGCCCGTTACTCGAGGGTAGTGAGAATTCTCATACAAATTTATTTAAAATTATGATTTCCATCAGTTAATTAATATATGTTTAGTGTCAGTGTAAAGTGTTATATTTAGTAAACCATAAAACTCTTATTTAAATACTACTGATGTGGTATATCTTTATTTCTCGTTTCGTTTCTCCAATCTAATCTAAACAGAAAATGGCCGACGGTGTTGGTGCGGGTGTCTCCTTTGTTTAGGGCTGAATTATAGTGAAAATAAGTGCTAAAATAAATAATGCCTAGTGCCTCGTTTTCCTCTTCGCGTTCTTACGTCCGTAGATCGCGAAGAAAAGGCGGGCATCGAATACCACTACCTTCTAGGACACAATCGAGTAAGTAATCCGGGTCGGCCCGAGTCGCCCCAATCTTTACAAATGGCTCTTTATCGATATTTTCTTTCGAGTGTCATATTTTATATAGACACCGATCTATTTGCAATTAATTATTCAGTACATTTGTGTGTAAATTATGTTAAAAATGTGTGACTGTGCCGATTATAGTTTATGAGAATGTTCGAGCTCAAAACAGAATTTTCGATTCGATGATCATTGTTCCTCGTACGTTGATTGACATGCAAATTCCTTACATTTCATCACATTCCACGTTTTACGATGATATCGAATAGCGCATTTCAGTGACATTTTGCGCAATATGGGTATTGATTTGCCTGATGAAAACTTATTTTACACTGTCTGACGAAACAGCTGTTCTCAGCCATGCCCAAATTATTGAAATGTATCTGTGTGCTGTTTGTTACGAAACTATACATTTCACATAATCAATTCATGAATACACACACACAAATCTATATATTTACCTATCCTAGTGTAAACTGTTCATTTACATATAAAATATTATGTATGTATGTATGTACATGTAATCATTTTACAAATAATCACAAGTCAACATCATGTTTTGATAAAGAAGAAATATTTTCAGGTTAGGCTAGCAGTTGTTTACTATCAAATCAATTATTCTTATAGGAATTTTATTTATTATTATTATATGTTTTCCTGTAAGTTCTGCACATGCAATAGAAAATACTAATAATATTTGTTACATTAGATTGGTGTGGGACCTTCATAGAAAATAGATTAATTTTTATTAGTAATATTTTTTTTAATACCTTGGCTCGTGTTTAAAATATAACAATTACATTAATTGTTATAATAGGATGTGCGTCTGTCGCGAGAATCAATGGGTTACATTTCAATACAAAACTGTATTTAATCCATGAATTAGTAATTATACAGTGTGTCTTGAAAGGGAATCCATATTAACATACACACCTTCTTTGGATGATAACAAACTATATGGCAAAGGTTTTTATGATAATATTAGCAAGTGTTCCAATAGTTCCCATCTATTTTTCTTCTTTCTTCTGCTTTTTCTAATCTGATTCATATGTTTACATTGTGCTAAACACATTTTTAATTTTACCCTTTATTCTAATTTTGTTTGATGCAATTTTTTAAGTTTTTTTTTGTATTGTGTATACCACAATCTCACCATGGTAAGTGATGATGTGGCTGTAGGTGGTAAGCACGCAAAGTCTTGAAGAATCTGGCTCTTAAGTGCAGCTGACTACACACCGATAGCTGCTTGGCGACAGATTTCCAACGTCACGGTGGTAGTCAGCCAGATGGGTACTATGAAGTACCCTACCACTGTGCTATGGTTTCCTCACTATGTTTTTGTTCACCAAAAGCTCAAAAACATCGTAGGATTCGAACCTGGGACCTTTTATGTTGCATTAATAGGTACTTCCTTAAATTTAACACCTCTAGTATCTTTCGTGGTCATTTATCTTTCTCCAAATCCGCAATAAACTTTTTCAATCTCCTTCTCTGTTTCCTTCTGTTGATACACAGTCATTGAATGCTTTTATGAAAGTTCAGCAACTCATAACTATTCAAGTGACTGGGTTCTTGCATTGCAGATATTGCCAAAAGGTTGTTTTGAAAAAGCAACTCATAACTATTCAAGTGACTGGGTTCTTGCATTGCAGATATTGCCAAAAGGTTGTTTTGGAAAAAATTGCCAATATAGTCTGATTTTCCAAACATTTAAAAAAAGTGTAACCTTGCTGAGTTTCCTGCCTGTTCTTCTCAAGTTGAAGGCTGACATCCGAACTGGTGGTAACTTCAGTGGCTTTGACGTTCATAAGTGCCCTACTAGGGCCTAAATTGAATAAGTAGCCTTCAGTATTATAGGCTTTTCAACCCGGGAACATGGGTGAAACTGCAGGGAACAGCTAGTGTGTAATTAATATGAATTAAACAAAAATTATGATTAGCTATATCTCAAGTCACATGTGTCCATGATATAAATAATGTTTCCATATCTAAATATTTGTAGGATATTGAATGAATCCTGAAAAACTTTAACCAACTTCAAAGTAGGTACACTAAAAAGTAATCAAATCCTGACCTCATGACAATGGGACCAAAAGGGAAGGGTACACTTCCCTTTTGGTTTTCACCTTTCACATTTCAAACAAAAAAATATTTTCAAAAACGGTTAAATAATTACAGAGTAACAAACATGTAGTTGGTTAAAAAAGAAAGCATGCCCGTCTCAGCTAGCAACGAAATTTTTAAAAAAATGTGCAAATTAGCTGTTCTTAGGAAATAAGATACTGCAACTATTCAAAAATACTTAAAAAAGTTACATTACAGATATTACAAATACACAAATTAAAATTCTTTATGTGGCCAAGAAAACCCATGGTCATGTATTATAAGTTCCTTGTTTGCATAAAAATGTATAATTTTTGTATTTATTGACATTTCAATGCCAGTGTCATTGAAATACTAAAAGTTGAGTTTGTCAATGAAAGCAAAATGTATGTACAGATTAAGAAGATGATTTATTGATATGATGATTTAGAAGCTATGCCCATCTCCATGTTCTATGTGTTAGACTTCTCATTCACAAACATGGCATTGCTTTGAGCCATTATTGGCAAATTGCATAAAATTCATCATACTACTGTACAGTTATGGTATATGTTTAGGAATATTATTTAAGTAGGCTAACTATTTTCGATGTCTACATGAATGATATTGATCTTATTATTGTTGCTTTGCTTCATTCTGTTTTACCATGAAAACATTTTTAATTACACTGCATACTTTATTTAATAAGGAAGTGTATGTTTTATTTACATAACATTTTGCATTGTGAAATTAAATAAAAGCTAGTTGTCAAAGTTATGTAAAGCTTACCAGGTACTGATAACATTCATTTTATTTATACATATTATCTTTAGGAAGTTACTGCTCTTGTTCAAGCTATGACTCATATGTTATTAATAACAAATATACAGTAGGTCACCAGCTGGAGCGAAATAAAAATAATATTAAAATAGGTACAACACCATTAACAAATGAAATGGTTAATTTTACTCAGACACTAGATTTGTCTTTTAAATAGGTCACAGCTCTTGGCAACAAATCAAAATTCTATGTTATTTTCTAATATATTCAAGATGAAATAATGTGACCTGTTACAACGATTAAAAGTTAGGTTCATTGAACTGGTAATAAAAACAAATAATATTTTATAGTTTTAATCATTTTTTTTTATCATATCAAGTTATTTATTTACTCTTATTCATGATCATCAGATACACACCCAGAATTTTAAGTTGTCCTTTTTGTTGCCTACTTCATAACTTGTTTTGTTTGTCCTTTTTCAATAAACATGTGACTCAGACAATTCATCCAAAAAATGTGACTTGCCTTTGTTTGTTGACCATAGGAATAAACTATCACTACACAATAATTTGTAAGAAATTATAGTTCATAAATGCATAAACAGTTTTGATTGAGTAATATTGGCTTAATAAAACGAATGACAAACATTCCAGGTGAGCCATGTGAATCAGTCCCTTGCCCGAATAACGTGACAGGCAGTGCTATGGCGGCAACGGCAGCTTGTGCCGGGCCGAGCGGTAGCGGCGGCGGTGGCGGCTCCCCGCCCGTGCCGGCCGCCGCGCCCGCCACCACGCCCGGACACCACAGCCCCTATGACCTGCGCCGCAAGTCGCCGCCCGCTTACCATGAGCCCGGACCCTCGGGCGCTTGCTCTCTACCCGCTAGGAAGAGGCCCAGGACGTGAGTTAAACAACTTTTTTTTTGTAATTACGAAAAGTTCTTGTGGTGGCGAAATAAATAGATTGTAATGTAATGGATAAAGCACAGGAAGAGAATATCAGCATTCATGGTGGCTTACATCCACCAACTATCAGATTTTATTCCCTTTATTTCACATTAGCATCATAAATGTCTAGAAGAAGTAAAGGATTATTTTTCGGATTACTCAATATAAAAGTCAACCATTGGTAAGTGCCTAATAAATGTATACAAATGTGTTCATAAATATTTTTTGTTGTATTGTATTTGAAATTTGTATTTTGATTGCATAGTCATCAATGAGTTATAAAGGAGGATGTGATAAATTTTGTACATAACAGTAATAATAACCATATTGTATGTGCATACAGATCACTGTCTCAGGGCGTGGATGTGTGCAATGTATCGCAATACCTGCAATACGAGCTACCTGATGAGGTGCTGCTTTGTATTCTGTCTCACCTCACCGAGCGCGACTTGTGCCGCGTCGCGCAGGTCTGCAAGAGATTCAACACTATTGCCAATGATACTGAACTATGGTGAGGCATATCTTTCACATTATGTTAACAGCTGTCAATCTCAGGACATTTGGTGACCTATAAATCCAATTTTGTACATTCCATAATGAATGCTGGTTCATAATCATAATTTATGAAATTTTAAATTTCTTACTTAAATCAAACTATTGACTTAGACTCGAAATGAGCTGTCATATCACAATTGTTAGAATTGGCTGCTTATGATTATTGTGAAGTTGAAAGGATTGTGAATGTGTGTGTGTGTATTTTTAAAGTTAGACTTCAACCCTTCCTATACTCAGTAGTTGTATTCACAGCAGCTAGCACCTAACACATATTTAGGTGGAATTGCATCAAGTGTAACACTGTGATTTGTCTAGTGGTAGACTTAAGCTACTACATTTGTACTAATTGACTAATTTCTAAACAGGAAAAGCCTATACCAGTCGGTGTTTGAATATGACACGCCGCTGATGCACCCAGCCCCGTGCCAGTTCGAGTTCGTCGCCCCCGACGACTGCGACGCCGACAACCCTTGGAAGGAGAGCTTCAGGCAGCTGTACTACGGCATACACGTGCGCCCTAACTACCGTCCCAAGAAGGACTCGCGCATCAAACACTTCAATACTATTAGGGTAAGAGATTAAAATATGGTAGGGGCTGCTAAAAATAGATGTGCAATAGGGAGAATAATGTGTAAACGAGGAGAAATGTGACTGACAATAAATGTGATAAGGGGAAGCTAAAAATAGTACATCCCTAGAGTTCAACGTTCCTGAATGTAACAAAAAGAAAATTGATTAATCAGTGGCTTAATATTTCTCTACAAAAACAAGTAGAACCAGATTTTGATGAAAAAAAAAAGTAATCTTAACAACCCGACTGCCTACTATAAAAAACTAGAAACTACAATATAAAAAAGCCTTGTGTAAAATCGTACCAAAAATTCAGACAAATTTTCGTTTTCATTACAACTATAAAGGAATGAAAATGCCCTCCACGGCAGTCGGGTTTAAAATGACAGTAGTATAAACTGTGAATGAAGAAATGGAATGAGACGTTGCGGTTGCGACAGGCGGCCCTCGAGTACGTGGAGGAGCGCGGCGCGGGGGCGGCGGGCGCGGGGGCTGCGGGCGGCGGGGCGGGCGCGGGGGCGGGGGCGGGCGGCGCGGGGGCGGGGGCGGGCGGCGCGGCGGGCGCGTGCTCGTGCTCGCCCGCCGCCTGCTCGTGCCGCCGCTCGCCCGCGCCGCATCCCGCGCTCGTGTTCGTGCACGCCGGACTCTACCAGGAGGAGTGCCTCGCCATCGATACTGATGTGCAGTTGATCGGTGAGTCAAACAATACATGCACATTGATTGTTTTTTTTTATTCTTATATTTTTTGTACTTGCTCGCCGATGTTCGTAACTCACACGTTACAAGGTGCCGGCAGAATATCAGTGTTGTGGGTAGCTCCCACAACTTTATACTGAGTCGGGGCCTTATTTCTACTACGCGACGCACAGTTTATTTATTTTTTATTATTATTTTTTGTTGATGTAATTTCATTACTAATTTCTTTATTGTATTATTGTGTTCCTTTTTATGTACCTATTTGTATTTTGTGCGTTGTGTTTTGGTAGAAATAAAATAATTTTCTTTCTTTCTTTCACATTATCTAACACTTGCTTGATGACGGTGCGCTGTGCTACAATATACTCCTGTCATTTGATTGGAGTGAGCCCTCCAGTGACGCATCTACTCATATTTTGTTGCTTAAGCTAGAAAATGCTTTTTCTCTTAAGGCATCTTGTATGGTCTTCGCAGGTTAGACTAGCAGCAAGTGCATTAGGATGGTACTCTAGTCGCCGTCGGTATTTTATGCGAGTGTTAAGGTTTTCTTCCTTCACAGTGCACATATGAAGAAGTTGGTGTATTCCAGTATTTTTGATCAACCAGGGAACTTTTGCTATTGCCCTAAAAATACATAAAGTTAATCTTCTTGTATGGAGACTAGCCAAGCCCTGTATTAAAATTAATGATAAAATAAGTACCTTATCCTTTGAACGATAAATTACTTCTGACAAACATATTTTATATATATATTTTAACAGAGGTAGAGCATAGCGTTTATTCGCTCAAAGAGCAGCTCGACTGGGGAAGTACCTCCTCCACCTTACAGAATACCGCAGCCAAATAACTTTATGTTGCGTAAAGTTGTGTTCCTGCGCGTGAGGTCGCCAGAGGTCATAGGGGATGGGGGAACGGTCAGTAACGCGTGAGCGATGCTTCGTGTGCTGCAAGCGTCCATATGGCTACGGTAACCGCTTACCATCAGGTGGGCCGTAAGCTTGTTTACCGACTAAGTTGTATCAAAAAAAAAAAATATGGACATATCTATCAACTCCAATACCAACATTTGGTAACTGTAACCACTAGTCGAGTTGTCCACCGCACAGGTTGCGCCGCCGGCAACGTAGCAGAATCAGTGGTCCTGGAGCGTGAGGCGGAGTCGACATTGACGTTCGCTGAAGGCGCTAACCGCGCGTACGCCGGTCACATGACGCTCAAGTTCTCACCAGACGCTACCAGCACCATGCAGCACCACAAGCACTACTGTCTCGAAGTGTCGGACAACTGCTCACCCACCGTCGATCATTGTATCATCCGCAGTGCTAGTGTTGGTGAGTTATACTTTTAATATTCTCGTTTGGTGTGTTATTATTTGAACTTTAATAAAAAACTGATGTTTTGATGCAAGTAATGGAATGGGAGAAAGTGTTGTCATTAGCACAGTACTGTGTCGTAAAATCCTTTTGAAACAAGAAAATTAATTACTGCAGCATTTACTTTATGGTTAATTTGAATAACCGTAATTGTGAACAAGAACGTTATCATATGATCTCCCCGCCGTGGTTTTCCTAAAGGAGTACAGCATGGGGTTCTTATTTGAGTGTGTAGAGATTTCTGCAGGATCGGCAACGCGCGAGTGACACCCCTGGTGTTGCAAGTGTCCAAAGGCTACGGTAACTGATTAGCATCAGGCGGGCCATATGCTTGTTAGCTACCTAAGTAATATTAAAAAAGTTAAAACACTGCAATCATAAACATACTAGCATCCCCACTGTTTCAATTTCAGAATCTATGATTAAGCTATTTGAGTTTCTATTTTATATTAGTCATCAAATATTAATCGATTTGAATAGTGGGCGCAGCTGTATGCGTGAGTGGCGCGGGCGCCAACCCAGTGATAAAGCACTGCGACATCAGCGACTGTGAGAACGTGGGACTCTACGTGACTGACTACGCGCAGGGCGCCTACCAAGATAACGAGATCTCACGAAACGCCCTCGCTGGCATCTGGGTCAAGAACTTCGCCAACCCTATCATGCGCCGCAACCATATACACCATGGCCGGGATGTCGGCATATTCACATTTGAAAATGGTTTGGTGAGCTATTTTGTTTCGTTAAAACCACCAGTGGATCTGCAGGTTGGAACAACAACCTTAAAATCTTCTAGAACTTACACTTTGAACAGCAGTAGATTTATTGTTGTAGCATATAAATGATATCTTTTTTTACGTCATCAAAGAAATAAACCAATTGTTAGATCATTATGATTTTGTTAACCCTGTTTGGCGAAGCTTTGTTGGGCCTGCCAAAATCAAAAACTCTTAAGCTCTGATAAAGAGTTGCCAATATGCTTTTGCCAGTTATTTAAATTCTGTACTATTTTGTCCCTATCTATTGGTATACTATATTATATGAAATTGTTAATCAAAGAGCTAATCTATAATCATCACCTACAGGGCTACTTCGAGGCAAATGACATCCACAACAACAGAATCGCCGGCTTCGAAGTGAAGGCGGGCGCCAACCCCACCGTAGTACACTGTGAAATCCACCATGGACAAACAGGAGGCATTTACGTGCACGAATCTGGCCTAGGCCAGTTTATAGACAACAAGATACACTCGAACAACTTCGCCGGCGTTTGGATCACGTCGAACAGCAACCCAACTATACGGCGCAATGAGATATACAACGGACATCAAGGCGGTGTGTACATATTCGGAGAGGGACGCGGCTTGATTGAGCACAATAATATTTATGGGAACGCTTTAGCTGGGATACAGGTGAGTGGATAACTTTTGTTAAAATATATCGCCTTCAAGTCCTGATACATACAATAGTTACAAAAAGATAATTTTGCTTACAACTTGTTACTGTGACCTACTACCTAAGTACAATCGTAGTCAACGTTATTTTCTGTCTTTATCACTCTTTCATGTTTGGTTCATTCTCATGTCTCGCTTCCTCGCTGCTTACACAACTGGAGAGCCTTGCTACAAAAAGTGAAACAACAATATATCATAAGGGTGCATTCCCCAACAGATCCGCACCAATAGCGACCCTATAGTGAGGCACAATAAGATCCACCACGGGCAGCACGGCGGCATCTACGTGCACGAGAAGGGACAGGGGCTGATCGAGGAGAACGAGGTGTACGCCAACACGCTCGCCGGCGTCTGGATCACCACCGGCTCCACGCCCGTGCTGCGCAGGAATCGTATACACTCGGGGAAACAGGTACGCAACACACACTCTACCACTGCTATTTTTAGGATATCCTTATTGGAACATCAATGAAAGGCCAAAGTTAGATACTGACTGGTTTATTACTAAGCAAGCGCCTACCCACATAACATAATTATAAACCCAACATCTTTCCCTTCTTAAACCCAACACTTATAAGATCACACACATAGAAACTTGATTTGGCTTATTGATTGTAATGAAAAATATACTTGCGAAGGAAAATTACTTGAAGTTACGAAATTTTATGATAGGTAGTCTATCGCTTATGTATGTGTATGTTAAGGTCAAAATGTCACTTGTTCTTTGCCAGTTTCTTCTTCTCTTTGTGACAGGTTACAATAACGAAGTAAATACTATTATACACTGGAACGAGAACTGGAACTGGAACTTACAAAGAGTTTATGAATGCAATTTTTTACTAAGGCTACCATTTTCCAGTGTCTTTTTTTAATACAAGTAACTCGACAGGTCGGCGTGTACTTCTACGACAACGGCCATGGCAAGCTGGAGGACAACGACATATTCAACCACTTGTACTCCGGTGTGCAGATCCGGACAGGCAGTAACCCAGTCATACGGGGCAACAAGATCTGGGGCGGCCAGAATGGTGGAGTCCTAGTTTATAATGGAGGCTTGGGCCTTCTAGAACAGAACGAGATATTCGACAACGCCATGGCCGGTGTATGGATAAAGACTGATTCAAACCCAACGCTCAAAAGAAATAAGATTTTCGATGGGCGCGACGGGGGTATTTGTATTTTTAATGGTGGCAAGGTGTGTACTATTCAGTTTATGTATTTCACAATGTTCTTGCTGGAACATTAATCCTAACTAATATTATAAATGCGAATGTGAATTTGTTTGTTACACTTTCGCGCCGAAACCGCAGAATCTATCGCAATGAAACTTGGCACGCAGCCTTTGGTGTGGATATGGAGGTCTTCTTTTTATCCCGGGACCACTGGCAAAACCACAGGGGACCTCTGGATTATTTTATATGGCAATACTTGAAAATATTTTCACTACTATTTGCGGTTTCCCTAGTAAAGGAATCATAGTTGGTTTTGCTAGCCTACAAAGTTTTCTAACCATCATGGCATCAATGATAATATTTTCCATATTTGGGCTGTGCTTATTTGTATCACACTAATATTATAAATGAGATACTTTGGATGTTTGTGAGTTTGATGATTTTTGTCTGAATTGATCTGTATGGATGTGGATGAAATTTGGCATACAGATAGAATGTGTTCTGGATTAAAACACACAGGATACTTTTTATCCCAGGAAAGAATATATATACATCTGGAACGCGGGTAAAACCGTGGGACGGAAGCCAGTTAGACTATAAATATTTCCAGTATTTTTTTGCTGATACATCCCTAAAACCATAAACCGTTTCCTATTTTTTTTTTTTATTACCGCTGCAGGGTGTATTGGAGGAGAACGACATATTCCGCAACGCACAAGCCGGCGTGCTGATCTCAACGCAGTCCCACCCCGTGCTGCGTCGCAACCGGATCTTCGACGGTCTCGCCGCGGGCGTGGAGATTACCAACAACGCCACCGCCACGCTCGAGCACAATCAGATATTCAACAACAGATTTGGAGGTACATTTTTTTTTACTTTATAGTCCTGTTTCTGACCGCAATATCACCATGGTAAGTGATGATGTGGCTCTCAAGACTCATGATGTCAATATGGAAGCTATGCTTTGCTTCTGTTCGGTGTCCCACGACAAACACCTTACTAGTTTTCTTCTTATGTCAATTTCATGACAGTGTTTGGTGCTTGCCAATCATGCTGGGTTCCATGTAAATCTCACCATGTTAAGTGATGATGTGGCCGGTGGTAAGCACACAAAGCATAGAAGGAATTGGCTCTCAAATGCAGCTGTCGGGACACATGGATAGGTGTTAGGTGTCAGATTTTCAACTTGAGGGCGGAAGCCGAGCAGTTGGGTACTTCAAAAGTACCCTACCACCATGCTATGGTTTCGGCACGATGTTTTACTAAACTGAAAGCTCACGCTCATTGTAGGATTCGAACCCATGAACTTCGTCTCGGCATCCCACGTCACTACCACTGAGCCATCATCGCCTTCATACATACATTTACCTATCTACCCTTGGATTTATGAGATAGTAGAGATAGTCTCGTGAGTGCATAGCGGAGCTCAGAACGAGTGATCCCTCTGGTATTGCAAGCATCAATAGGCTATGATAACCGCTTACCATTGGCCATATGCTTGTTTATCTTCTAACTATAAATTTCTTTGCTAGGTCTGTGTCTGGCATCAGGCGTGTCGCCGCTTATCCGAGGTAACAAAATATACAGCAACCAAGATGCTGTGGAGAAAGCCGTGGGAGGCGGGCAGTGCCTCTACAAAATCTCATCGTACACATCGTTCCCGATGCACGATTTCTACAGGTAAACATAACATACTAACAACTTTATTCAGTACTAGCTGACCCCTGCGGTCTCACCCAAGTACAGTTTTTTTTTCCGGAACATTTTTTGAGCCTAAGTTACATATTACATCATCAGCATCAGCCAGCACCGTCAAAATTGGTCCAACCGTTTCAGATATTAGCCGGAACCGACAATTATTTTCAGTTTTATTTACTAGTACCGTACATCGGCGACCAACTTTTAATTTGTCTTATACGTTCCTGGATATACCTTAGGATATTATGTGCCAAATGACATTGAAATTCATTCTACCACATTAGATGTGATTACGTAAAAACATACTAGTAAATGTGATGTATTAATGACGTGTTTGTTTCTCAGGTGCCAGACATGCAACACGACAGACCGCAATGCAATTTGCGTCAATTGCATCAAAACGTGCCATTCAGGACACGATGTAGAATTTATTCGCCATGACAGGTGGGCAGAACATAATTGTTTTAACCCCGAAAATGTTAACTTGTGACTTTCCTATCGGTTGTACGCTCATACCCAATCTTAGATATTTCTTACATAAACAACAACTTGAAACAATAACTATGGATAACCCTTCCCTTCCCTTCACAATAACAGGGTCACTTCAGACAGAACTTAAATGCCCGAACATGTCAACAGCCCGTTCTGTCGGAAAAGACCCTTACTGATGTGAAGATTCATACAGTAAAAGAAAAACATACTTATGTTTTACTAGCTGTCCCCCGCGGGTTCAGCTGCGTTCTCGGGATAAAATGTAGCCTATATCTTTCTCCATACCTTAGGCTATCTGCATGCCAAATTTCATGATGATCCGTTGAGTAGTTGAGGCGTGCAGGCGTAACAAACACACTTTCGCATTTATGATATTATTAAGGATGTGAAGTTTTGAGCCATAAACCAAAATGATGTATTATTATTTGTACAGATTCTTCTGCGACTGCGGCGCGGGAACGCTGTCGAACCAGTGCCAGTTGCAGGGCGAGCCCACGCAGGACACGGACACGCTGTACGACTCGGCCGCGCCCATGGAGTCGCACACGCTCATGGTCAACTGAACCCGCCCCCGCCCCCTACCCCGCCCCCGACCCCACCTCGCCCCCGACCCCGACCCCGCCCCCGACCCGCGTCCACACCCAGCAGTATTCGTCGGACACTTATTAAGCTCGTTATTATTTATTTTAGCTATTATTGGCCGCGAGGAGCGCAACACAGTCTCGCTCCAGTCCCGCGGGTCGTCCGTCCCCACTCCCGCGAGTCGCGACGTGCGGACGAGTCTCGCCGTATTCTAGTTCAATTATTTTTATTATCTAAAACTCGGTATTTGTGTGTCGTCGTCGCACGAGTCGCCGACTAGATATCGCGACCGGTCGACGATCGTGCCTCTCGTCTTCGTACTTTGTAGATGACGAATGGAAACATATTTCGGACGTTACGCTATCTGTATATGTAGGGAGTTCTTTTAATCATCGGTACTTAATAATTATTGTATTTCGTCGAGTAGTATCATGCATTCCCAAATTGTAATCGTACCATAATATCGAGAGATCACATTGATATTTAGAATAATGTTATTCGTTTTATAAGATAACCGTACTGGTAGTAGCATATATATTATAGTATCTGATAGTTTCGTAATCATGAGGAAGTATATTAATTTTGTTTTTCAAAAGTATCAATATTATATTAATATTTAGTTACGTAACTGGATCCGGCGACTGTAACGGTCAGGATAGCACTTTATCGATTATGGATATATTCTTTATTTTAACTATTTGACGACATTTGATTTTATTTTGGGGCATTTATCCTTTAGCTCTCCTGACAATAAGTTGTTCAGACGTTTTAGTTAATAAAGATACTTGTACTCGTTAAGTTGTCCCGGCGGAGCGCCGGTCGTGGCGCCGGTGTAGTGCCGGTCTGGCGCCGGTCTAGTGCCGTTATGATGCCGGTCAGGCAGACTGGCGCGGCGCATTATTAATCTCTCGTTTAGGAGTCTGCCTCGCCTAACTATTTCGGCGCTCCTAATGCGCTTTGTAAATATTTATGTCACACAATAATCGAAAATGTAGTAATTAATGTATTTGTATCATTATATTTTTATTATTGATCACGTGTATGTTTAATTATGGAATTACGTACATGATGCTCAGAAGAGAATGAAGTGCGGACCGCGCGCGAGCGTGCCCGGTCCACATCCACGTTGTGGCTGTGGCAGCGAGCGGTCGCAGCTTGTATGTAAAGAGCACCTTTGCCTGTGAGCCAGTAGATAGTTCGGAGATATCATTAGCCGCCTATGCGGCCCGTTAGTGTATATTAAGATGCAAATTAAGAACGAATGTGCGTATTTAATTGGAAAAGATCTTAGGTACAATTGATATTTTATTATATTGTTAATTTAAATTTGGTATTGATATCGATCGAGAAGCAATGTTAGGAACTGGGTTGAGCCGTGAGTGAGCGGCCAGAGTGCTGATAGTGATAAGTTAGCCAATAAGCTATAATGAAATCTAAATTACTCAGTAATCACTATTGCAAGTTTCGAATTGTTAAATCGTCTCTCCATAGCACGGTATGTTCTGAATCTGCTTTTTTATAATCCTCAATCTGTGATCATCGCTAAATGTGTAAGTGAAAATATTTTAGTTGAACCCCACGTACAGAACTATTGTGACTTTAATTATATTTATCATCAAAATTATTGTGGCGCCGATGCTTTATATATTTGAATGTGAAAATTATTGTTATTTATTGAATTGTCAGATAGATCTTAATTTATTGAATTCAAAAACAGGATATTTTGTTTATACACGAAAATACCACTGTAAAAGCCGTGATATACATCATATAATATTATACATTGGAATTTTATTTCTAATCCTATACCTAATCCTTTCATATAACATGAATAATAATTAAGATGGGACTTGGATTTGATTTCCGAGCTGGTCACTATTGTAATTTGTCACCAAATATCAGATTTTATTGGGACGTCTAAAAGTTTTCTAAGGATTTCAGGGGGCCCTGCTGGGACGGGGTCCAAAGAAAACAGGATATTACTTTATATGGGATCATCTTGGCAGAGACCTCTTGACCTAGAACATTTAGAACAGTTCTCTTGTCGGTATCTAAGCTATCAAATATTTGGTGAAATAACGACAGAAACAAGAATTCAGATTCGTGATGGTGGCCTTCTCGGGATGGGTATCTAAAACTATCAAATATTTGGTGAAATAACGACAATCTAGAATTCAGATTCGTGATGGTGGCCTTCTCGGGATGGGCCATACGCAGGAGCTTTCGCTAAAACTGGCTCTCAGTACTCGTACCGGAACACACTTAGTGACAGATTTTTCCAAGTTCATAGCAAGACAGGGCAGGTGCTTCAAAGTACCCTATCATCTTGCTAGTTTTTCACGATGTTATCCTTCACCGAAAGCTTTTTTTTGTTATACTGCTTCGGTAGCAAACAAGCATACGGCCCGCCTGATGGTAAGCGGTTACCGCAGCCTATGGACGCTTCCAACACCCGGGGTGTTATGGTGTTAATCGCGTGTTGCCGACCCTGCAGAAACCTCTTCACACCCTTTTTGAAGAACCCCATGCTGTACTCCATTGGGAAAAGTGGGGAAAACCATGGCGGGGAGCTCATTCCACAATCTGAGCGTCCGCGGAAGGAAGCTCCTTTGAGACCGCACAGTTCGAAACAATTCTGGTTACAATATATGAGGATCATCAGCTCAAACCCCTTCTGTTCTCCGTGGCTCAAACTCATTGTTTTGATTCGAACCTACTACATTCGACGTCGCTGCGTCGTTACCACAGGTTATCATCGGTACGTTTCGTTAACCGACGGGCCAGTAGACAAGATGGTTATCGACAATCATCGAACAATTAACCCAAAGAATCGCAATGACGTTAATTTTGGTTGAAATATATTCCGCCAATTTCCCACCGCCGACAATGCGCTCCGATTGGTTAAGTCAAGGACACATGCGCTCTGATTGGCCGAGTCACAAACACACGATGCAGTGAGTCGTCCTTACTATTTAAAATCAGTGACAAATCACTGACTAGTTTCGGAATTTGATTGTTCAGTATTACTACTCTAAAGGGATAGTTCCTCGGTGTCGACAATCGTCATCGTTAATAAAAGATCAACCTTTGTATGGAATTGACATAAGAGATTGTTAAAAGTCACGTGATATTTCGATTTGAAATGTCAATCCCATACAAAGGTTGATCGTTTACTAACGATGACGATTGTCGATAACCATCTTGTCTAGGGGGGCAATCCATAGATGACTATTATCAATTATATTATTAATATAATAAGCTAGCTTCCGTCCCACTAGTGTACTATCTATTCGTCCCCCGTTGCTGAGAGATATACTTTTTTCCCGGGATAAAAAGTAGCCTATAGCACTGCAATAATATGGCTTCCTATTAGTTAAATAATTTTCAGATGCTTCGTGTGTTGCAAGCGTCCATATGGCTACGGTAACCGCTTACCATCAGGCGGGCCGTACGCTTGTTTACCGATTTAGTGGTATAAAAAAAAAAAAAAAAATTGTTTCGGAGACTATTATAGATATGAAAGTGAGCGTGGATGTTGGTAACATAATCACGCGATGTGTTCTTTCACCAAAATCTATTAAAACCAGAATAAAACTATATGAATAAATATGAAGAGTTAGGATATTTGTAAAAATCACGATGTTAATTACTGATTTAGATTTAACATGGACAGTGAGAAAGACAATAATTTTCATTCCAGAATAACGTAACACCTATTCCTCCTGAACGTGAGTAAACGCTGAAGCTAGGTATAGTGACATAAAATAAAGAAAAAATTGTTTAAAAATGTTATGATTTAATACAATCAAAAGAATTAACATAATAATTAGATTTATATTTACATATGGCCGCTTGATCCTAATAACACTATGTTATACCTAAACGATTGATGTGTGATTATATAAAAATAATCACTCAATAATAATTAAATACCTACCAATTTAATTAGCTTGACGTTATACACGTTGTAATTTCTGTCGCGGTGACCGCCTTCTTGGAGATACGTGAACAGCTTTCAATGGTGTGTTGAGTTTTCTAGAATCAGTATTCACTGTAGTAGTTCGTAAACTCTTAGGTGTACATAATGGTTTTTTCATTGTTGGTATCTGTGGCGTTCTCGCTAACATGTTATTTGGTTGTGGTGAAACAACTTTCTTTATGGGCGGCGTAGTCTTTCTATTATTTCGCCACGAGTCAACTTCATGCTTATCTTGAGGAACCCCATAAGACTTTGAAGGAATATTTGAAGTGACTTCTCCATTTCTGATCATTCTTGCCGGTATATTGGGCGGTATGTTCTCATTTGTAACTGTATGAACTTTCGGTTTGACGAGAGCAACTGCTTTTTGCATCCTGTTCTGGGTCTGCCCACTGACTCGCGGTTTCCTTGCGAAGCCTGTATGTGCCAATTTCTCATGCTTCTCCGACGACTTGTCAGAACTAGATTCAAAAAGTTTTGCTTTAGCGAGAACCGCTCCGGCGTTCTGTCGCCTCAACTTATTCACTGAAGGTCTTCCCGTTTGACTCGTGTTTTCTATTTCGCCAGTCTTGTTCATAAAGAAAGCTGCAGCGCTACGCCATTTCTGTTGCGATTGCGAAGGACTTGGTTTCCCATGTCTATTTGAATTCCTATTAGGAATATTTTGATAGCACTGTTGTTCATGGTTATTTGACTTTTCACTCGAATTTAATGTGTTATTCATTGAGAGTTCTGAACCCGTATTATCCCAGCTATTGTTCACGTTGATATTTAATGATCGCCGCACGGGCACTCTTCTTACAGACTTATCATTATTGTAATCGGACGCGAGACTCATCCTTTTCCGCAGTTGATATTTTTGACTAGTATCAGAGACATTATTCATTGAATTTTCAGACATAGAACCATCCCATTCGTTGACTGTGGATGTTCGAACCTTTGGTGATTTCTGTTCAGATTTTGCAGTATTTGTTCTCTCTCGCCGGCCTAATCCTATATACGGATAAAACCGATCTGCAATTTGACTAGCTTGTGATAGCGTAGAGGCATTCCACGACTTATGTCTTACGATTTTAGTAAGGTTTTCTCTCGACCGGCGTCTTATTGAGCCAATCTTTCTCGCACTCGGAGACCTTATTATTTTCGCTTCTTCGTTTGGTCTTATTTTCAGTTCTTTGCTTAATCTCCGCGCCAAGTTGTCGGAGTTAGGGCAGTTCAGCATTGCCACTTCTTCTAACGTTTGTTCGTAGTAGTTCTGAACATTTTGAGCAGGTTGTACTCTCGGTATAACATCTGTGAATTCTCTAGACAGTCTGTTTTCGATAGCCGATACTCTGCTCTTGATTTCTTCATATTCTTGTTTAGATATTCTAACATAATCTTTATCCGATTGTTTCATATCAGGGGATAGATCGATTGTATCGTGGGCACTGAATAAATGTTCAGATGAAGTGAGCAAGTCTTCACTGCTAATACTGGTTTCGGAGTTTTTGTGTGAACTAAAATCTGTATTGATGATTGGAGTGCTCCTCGCATCCATGAGGCTTAGGCGCAGTCTTTTTCGCTCGAAACCCCTATAAATTATAAACATCAATTGAAAACTTATCAGGGATACATATCATGACTAATATTCATCCTTATTTTTTATTTCTACTTACATTTTCATTGGAGTAAATGATAACTCTTTTTGAGGCAGCCCTTTCTTTATATCTTTCCTAAAAAAAAAAAATAACAAACAATAATTAAAATCTCCAATAAGAAACAAATAAAAAATACAATTTCATTATGATAGTCTACATACTTGGTTTTAGCTGAAAGACCCTCGTAAGTATCGAACTTGCGCTTGGCTGCAGATTTGCTTAGGACTGGAGTTTTGCCGTTTTCTCGGACAGTTGCAGGGGTGTTTACGTTGCCAGAGTTGCCAGACACCATCTTGCGTAAGCCGCTCAAAACACCTGTATGATAAAAATATTGTGCACCATGACACAAACTCTATGATGGAAAACTGGATAACCAGAAATTATGTTATAATGGCTAAAATCTTGGCTGCTGTACGTGAATAGCTAATCCATCTACGTTCAAATTCATAAATTCTAAAGCATTTTTCACGTCTCAATCAATTTCTTTGAAATATGAAAAACAGTAGTTTTTTTAAACTATTACTATACTATTGATAATTATTAGCTATAGCTTTCCGCCCGCGGTTTCACCTGCGCCCCCTTCTTTGCCCCCTTACCTACCCTACCCTACCCTGCTAAGGTTACAGTAGGAAAGTTTATATTGTCGTTAAGTTTTCTTAAATTTTCTAAGTTTCTGAGCAATTTTCTTAATAATTTTTAATGTAAGAACCTTCTCCTGACAATAACAAACACAACAAAAAAATAATTAGCGAAATCGGTCCAGCCGATCACGCGTGATGCCGTGACTAGGGCATGTAATATCGGAATATTTTTCAATTCCGATATTGATTTCCGATATTGGATCTCAATATCGGAATTCCGATATTAATATCGGAATTAGAAATTTTTATTATAAATTGCACATATTCCTTATAATTAGCACATATTCCTTATAAACTTCACATAATTATCTATCTATACTAATATTATAAAGGGGAAGAGTTTTTTGTTTGGTTAACTGACTAATCTGTGAAACTGCCGGTCAGATTCGTTTTTTTTTTCCACTTATAGGAAGCTACATTCTCCCTGAGTATTATAGGCTACTTTTGATCCCGGGAACGCGGGTGAAACCTCGGGGACAACTAGTTCGTTATAAAGTTGGATTGAAAACATCTTCTGCTCAGTCGAGTACTCCTGTCAGAGTGGTCGTGGTTGCAATAGATAGTGTACATGGTGGGTCTTCAATGTTCTCCTTGACTAGGGTTACAGCTTTCGTAGCGTTGCGAGTACACTCTCCCACCCTGGACAATAAGACTCTTCATCGTGTTCGTTTCTGCAGATGTAACCAAATAACTTCAGAATTCGAAGCTGCAAAGTCGATGAAAGACTATCTGTTATTCTAAGCTCCTGCAGGATCGAGTTATTGGTGTGAAAGGCCGTCAACGGAATTTTCAAGAAGCGTCTTCACCACATCTCCAGTACGTCAATTTTCCGGCGATCTTGTAGGCTTAATGACCAAGTTTCAGCTCCTCAGAGAAAGATCGGAAATACCAGGCATCTCATAAGTCGAATCTTTGTTTTCCTCGTTATCCTACTGTCTTTCCAAATCTTCCTACTGCTGATCTTGTCATTGCGCATGATCTTCTGATCTCATCATCACAGTCTCTTATGTTGGGAATGGTAGAGCCGAGGTAGATGTATATTTTTCGCAGTACGTCCATTCTATTAAGTTAGGCCCGGTCTATTATTAACATTTAAATCTTGTGTGTTGATTGCAAGTCCGAATTGGAGGTCAGTGGTTTCATAATGAGCCAAGAGGTCCTCCATGCTATTATTGGAAAGTCTCCTCGTCTATTAGTGGAAAAAAATCGAATCCGACTGGTAGTTCCATAGATAAATGCATTAAAACAAACGAACAAAAAATCTTCAGTTTCATTATATTAAAACTGTCCCTCGCGGTTTCACCGTTTAAACAAACAAAAAACCCTTTATTATATAAGCATCATCATATCAGCCCATGGATGGCCACTGCTGAACATAGGCTGGAATCTTTTTCTATACTAATATAATTAATATTATATTAGTATAGAAAAAGATAATGGTGCCGATTTTGTTGTAAATCGCACTAAATTAATTTTAGTAAAATCACATCTCTTTCTTACAAACATTATTAAAGGATAGAACACATTTAAAGCTATGAAATTCGTATTTACCGTCTTCATTTGCGTGTATTTAGACGTAAGACGTAACCTATAGATGGCGACAAAATTTGTGTTGAAAACAAGCATTGGATTAATTTGACAGGACTAAATTTCTTCCATCCTTTTGTTATGTTTGTTAGAAAGAGATATAGTGAGACTAAATTATTTTAGTTGTAAACAACAGAATCAGCACCATTTTATGTTTATTTTTTACGCGCTCGTTTTTCTTGCTAATATTTTCCTAAAAACAAAGCGTCAAGCATTTTTATGGATAATGAACATCGTATTTTGTTGAAAAAATACGCTCACTTGCAACACTGGTAGGCAAAATTGATGTACGATACGTTAATTTTATAGCTCTAGGTGATCATACCTTGTGGCGCGCTTAAAAGCTCAATTTAAAAACTCAAATAGAAAAAATATCCGATTCCGATATTACGATATTGGATCACTCAATTCCGATATTGTAATATCGGAAAAAATGGTCCGAGATTCCGATATTACGAGATTCCGAGATTCCGAGATTCATGCCCTAGCCGTGACCAAGGGAAATAGGGATTCATTTGTATATATAAAAGATTAGCGAATGTTAACTATTTACTTACGGTTAAGTGAGCCACTTCTTCTTTTCTTTCGCCTTGCTTGATAAACTTCGGAATCATCGTCTAATTGTGTCATGAGGTCTTCTGTTAACAATCCTATATGGTGAGAGTTTTCGATGAATATCTGGAAATTTATTGATTTCAATGATGACTAATGGGATTATGTGAAACATACAATAGGTCACTTCTTACTATGTGAATTGTATTGAATTGCACTTTTATAAACATTAAGTAAACCTCTATGGAGAATGTATACAATATGTAATATGTATACAATACTCTATACAATATGGAAAAGAAGGTCAATTTTTAGGGTCGGCAACACGCCCCTTGTGTTGATAGCCTCCATGTGCTACGGTAACCGCTTACCATCAAGGTAAAAAGGTGGTATAAAAAAAAAACCGGCCAAGTGCGAGTCAGACTCGCGCACCGAGGGTTCCGTACAAACCTGTAGGTATATAAGTAAATGGTAGTATAGACCTGAGTATTTGATATTAATTTCAATTTATGACCTATTAAAAAAAAACTACTTACTAGATCTCGTTCAAACCAATTTTCAGTGGAAGTTTGCACCGTAATGTACATCATATATTTTTTATAGATTTATCATTCTCTTATTTTAGAAGTTACAGGGGGGGGGACACACATTTTACCACTTTGGAAGTGTCTCTCGCGCAAACTATTCAGTTTAGAAAAAAATGATATTAGAAACCTCAATATCATTTTTGAAGACCTATCCATAGACACCCCACACTTATGGGTTTGATGAAAAAAAAAAAATTGAGTTTCAGTTCTAAGTATGGGGAACCCCCAAAATTTATTGTTTTTTTTCTATTTTTGTGTAAAAATCTTAATGCGGTTCACAGAATTCATCTACTTACCAAGTTTCAACATTATAGTTCTTATAGTTTCGGAAATAAATGGCTGTGACATACACGGACAGACAGACAGACAGACAGACAGACAGACAGACAGACAGACAGACATGACGAATCTATAAGGGTTCCGTTTTTTGCCATTTGGCTACGGAACCCTAAAAACGATGTGATAAAGATGGTAACTTAGTGGTTGAGACATTACTGCTGTGGCGTAGGTTCAAATACTACACTGAGATTTGGTGAAGGAAAATATTGTCAAGTCAAGTCAAGTCAAGTCAAAGCCATTTATTCAATTTAGGCCCTAGAAGGGCACCTATGAAGGTCAAAGCTACTGAAGTTACCGCCAGTTCGTAAGTCGGCCTTCAACTGAGAAGAACAGGCAAGAAACTCAGCAAGGTTACATTTTTTAATATTTTTTTTTTTTTTTTTTACAATCTGACTATATATTGGCTATTTTTTCCAAAACATTTTGGTTTTGTAGGTATACATAGGTACATACTTTTTATTTTACAAAATAAAATACACAATCATCAAAACGAATAAACATAAAAAAAAAAACAAAATAAACCAACATACAAAATAAATAAAAAATAATAACCTGCACTGGTTCATAATAAAATCATGTAGGTAATCTACTGGATTTTGTACAATGTGCACTTGTGCAGAGTGAAGCTATTTCCAGACATCTTTATCTTCTATATAATGGGCTACCTTGTAATAAGCTCGTGCTTTCAAGACTTTTTTTACGTGAGATTTGAACTTAAAATCAGTCATTTTGGTTACCGAAGGTGGGATTTTGTTATAAAAACGTACACTATTTCCAAGAAATGACTTTTGAACTTTCGCTAATCTAAAATACGGAACAACTAATTTCTCTTTTTGTCTAGTATTGATATTGTGAACTTCACTGTTTGTTTTAAACGTGTCTAAGCTTTTACGTACCAACATTATATTTTCATAAATGTAAAGTGAAGGTAAAGTCATGACATTTATTTCCTTAAACAATTCCTTCAATGATTCACGAGGTCCCATACTATAAATTGCACGAATGGCCCTTTTTTGTAATATAAAAATAGTCTCAATATCTGCTGCAGCTCCCCATAATAATATGCCATACGATAAAAGGCTATGAAAGTATGCAAAATAAACTAATTTGGCCGTCTCGACATTCGTCAATTGTTTGATTTTTCTAACAGCAAATGCAGCAGAACTTAATTTACCAGATAAAGATTCAACCTGAGGACCCCATTGTAATTTATTATCTAATGTTATACCTAAGAATACAGTTTTGTTCACTAGTTCCAAACTGCTACCATCTATTAATATCTGACTGTCTACATGCGCTACATTTGGGAGAGAGAATCTTAAACATTTAGTTTTCTTCGAGTTTAGTAAAAGATTGTTAACAGTGAACCATTTGGAAACTATTGACATGGTGTCATTTACTTTATTGAGTTCTTTGTCTTTTCTATCTACTTTGAAAATGAACGAAGTATCGTCAGCAAACAAGACTATATCTGAGAGACCATTTACAACTGATGGTAAATCATTAATATATACTAGAAACAGAAAAGGCCCTAGTATTGAACCCTGGGGTACCCCCATTTTGACTAAAGAGCCCTTGGATGTTGTACCACTAATTCCTACCCTTTGTTGACGATTACTAAGATAAGATAAAACAAGATCATGAGCAGTTCCACGAATACCATAAAATCCAAGCTTAAGGAGCAGAGTACGGTGTTCAACGCAGTCAAATGCCTTAGATAGATCACAGAAAATGCCAATTGCATCTTGTGAATTCTCCCAGGCTTCATAGATGTGCTTTAATAATTTTGCTGCTGCATCTGATGTAGATCTCCCCTTCGTGAAACCAAACTGATGACTATGCAGTATCTCATATTTATTAAAGTGACCTAACATTTGATTAAGCAACAGTTTTTCAAATATTTTACTAAGTGCTGGAAGTACGGAAATTGGTCTATAATCAGAAGGATTATCCTTACAACCAGACTTAAAAATTGGCACTATTTTACTATACTTCATTAAATCAGGAAAAGAACCCTGATCAATGCATTCATTAAATATATCTGACAAGATAGGTGCAATCACTGTTATAATTGATTTTAAAATAGTTACTGACAGTCCCCATAGGTCTTCAGTATTTTTCAAATTGAGTGCATTAAATGATTTTGTGACATCACTAGCAGTAACATAACTAAAATTAAAGTTTGGAAATGATTCATTAACACGTTGCTTAAGTAATGTTTCAGCCACGTCGGGACACGAATTAAGACTATCGGTAGTTTTCTCTGGTATACTCTTGAAAAAGTATTCAAAAGCAGTGGCAACTTCTAGCTTGTCTGACAAAATTTTATTATTAATTTTTAACGTGTGCTGTTCGTTTTTATTTTTAATTTTACCTGATTCCGTATTTATAACGTTCCAGACTGCCTTGATTTTATTAGATGCTTTATCTATTTTGTTACTTAAGTATATTGATTTAGCTCGATTACATACTATTTTAAATAATTTTGAAAACTTTCTAACATAGTTATGGAAATCCTCGTCACGAGTGTATGATCTTAAATTATATAGTTCGTACAGCTTATCCCTACTTTTCCGAATTCCTTTTGTGGCCCAATCACAAAATTCCAGCTTACTGTTTACCTTAATTTTTTTGATGGGACAGGATTTATTAAAGTCATTGCAGATACTAGATAATAAACCATTATACAAGACATTGGGGTCATTACTACTATATATCTTACTATTTAGTTTCAATTCCAAACTATTTTTAAAGTTATCTAATCTTGCCTTTGTCATAGGTCTAATTTCTTTAATTACCTTAGAAACTTTCAATTTGTAGGGCAATTTTACAATCTGAGCCATATGATCAGACCGAACACCACTTATAATTGCTTTACCTAATATACTACTATTACTAATTATATTATCTATGCAAGACGAAGAAGTGGCCGTAGACCGTGTTGGCTCATTAAACAAGAAATCTAAGTTAAATGATCTAAACAAAGCTACAAAAATATTTTTATCAGTTGAGTTGGTAAGAAAGTCAATATTAAATATATTGTGAGGAAATTATAAAAATTGGTTTCAGAGGTACTTTGTAGTACCTGCTTGCTTAGCTGATTTAGCCCGCTTATTTGAAATACCACTAGGCGGTCACCCATACAGGTACCGACCACGACAGACGTAGCTTAACTTTGCCTATCGATTAAGAACGGCTAATCATGCTACACCTGAGCGTAGTCTTATCTTACTAATATTATAATTGCGAAAATGTGTTTGTTAGTTTGTCCTTCTTTCTTGCAGCTACATAGAAATGGATCAGTGATTTTCTGCATAGATAGTTTATGGGCCTGAGAGTAACATAGGGTACTTTCTATACTGGGTACTCAGATGAAACCCAAGGGCGGAACCTTGTCTATACATAATTTAAAAAAAAATACCAATTGTTTTTGCAGGTATCCCAATCTATACTAATATAATAAAGCTGAAGAATTTATTTCTTTAAACATTCTAATCACTAAGTTGCTAATCTCTGGAACTATATACCAGTCAGATTCGAAAAATTCATTCAATAATAGTTTATATACATGATACTGGATTAAGGATAGTTTTTATCCTGTGGGGGACAGCTATATACCATTAAATATCTGTACCTTAACAAGTGCAACATGGTGTTCCAGTCTGTGTGCCGAAGCTGCAGCCGGGAGCGGCATGATGCTGGGCGCCATCACAATGGCCAAGTTTGTAGAGTCCATTAGATTGTCCTTGTGTTTGGATGCTATGAACTTTAGCAACTGAAATAAAATACACATCTGAGTCATCACATCTTTTAATGATTTTTCTAAATGTTGGGCCTGATTGCACAGTCCATTTGCTGGGAATATCTACTGATATTTTATCGTTTAAAAAAAGGGACATCTTATGCTTTGTTATATAAAAATATATGCTCACCCACCACTGACTCCCAAAATACAAGTTTAATCCTAGTTTGGGTGTCTGAGGTTCTTACACTATTGATCTTACTTCATTTACAATAACTAAAATTAATATCCATATCCTGATGTTAAGTGGTCACTGTAGCCTATGTACACATGCAACACCTTGAGATATCATCATATCTCACATCCTTATTGAATAGAGGTTTGAGTATTAAGTCTTTGAGAAATAATTCCTAAAATAAAAAGATTACTCTAATACACTAATTTTTCAATCAGAGTACATGTGGTGGTCTATAGTCTTAGCCTTAGTTACCCAAGTAGATGAAAGGGGAGCCTGTACAAGCTATGAAAAATATATATATATTAAAATAAATTAGTTAATATAAAAGCTAAAATATGAAGGATGAAATTACCTCCATTATATAATGTAACAGATGAACATGTAATACTGGTAATAGTAATAGTGTATGCAGAATAGCCTTCAATGCCTCGTCACCAGCAGTCAGCCTGCATCGGAGTAACAAGTCTTGAACCTCAGCACTGATCAGTGGCTCCGGTAAACATCGTAGATAAAGCTTAAGTACGCTTGCTACATCTATTGGGTGGTGACCTTCTGAAACACATCCACCTGCATCTAGTAACCGCTGAAAAGGATAACACAGTATTAAAGAAATGAGGTGATCTATAATGTACAAATAAATTAAAAAATAAAAACTTTATATAGAAATAATAATTCAATGTTATTGTTTCAAATATTACCTTCTCAAGATACAAAATAACTTAAGTACTTTAATGAAATGGAGTACCCAATACAGATGCTGATCTCAAAATTAATAGCAATTTAGAAATCATAAAAAAACCTACTCAGCAGGGGGTTGTTATTTATATGAATGAAATATTTATGATGAAAGTACCTTTATATCCTTTTGTCGGTTCTGTGAACCAGCTTTACGGAATAAGCCTTCAATGTGAGCATTTCCTCTGAGCACTGAGGACATTTCAGTCACCACCATAGGAACACTTAATGTACTCCCACAACAGATAACGCTGCACGATGGGACCTTCACCAAAGGTGCTCCAAATACCGTTTTGTGATCCTAAAGCATAAAAGGTTAGTCTCATTGAAAGTAAAAAATATATAATTTACATGAAGTGAGTGTAGTAGGTACACTTACTTTCACACTTTTCAGTATAATTTTCTTCAAACGATGTTTCAAACCTGCTTTCTTCAGTTCTCCGACTATTATTGATTGTAATTTGCCATGATTTATGCCGTCGGATATAAGCATTTTGTTTATTTTATCATTTGCAAGTTTGTGAAGCAGTAATCCGCAACGTTTCAAATCAACCAACAGTTAAATTTACGTTCCATTTTATGCTCGAGTGGAATAATTGATATTAAATTATTTATTATTTAGACTAAACCGTGTCCAGAAAATACTCTAAAACTTTTCATTTTATAGACCATAATCGATGGAATAAATATCTACGTGACTTTCAATGTATCTTATCTATTAGATTTTAATTATCCGAAACTTGTATCTACATTTTACAAAACCTGAAACCGAACGTTATTTCGTTTAAAAATGGACTTTGACTTTTTGAAAAATTTTGTTCTGTTTCTGAGTGCAATTATTTATAGTGTAACAAAGTGTTATTCACATGTGCTAAGAATTATAAATTAACAGAAAAAGGCTTTTCTTAAACTAACCATCGTCATATTTGTCATACAATACGGGACACCATGCTAATTTCTGAACACAGAACATTTCTGAACGAAATTATATACGTCAAGTACATACAAATGTTTTCTTTTCTTTTTCTTTCTAACTAAAGTTCAATATTCATTGGTAAAATATACCATTAATAATATGAAGCATTATCTTTAGCGAAGACAGAGATATATATTTTTGATAAGTTAAAAAAGGAAGTCAGCATACGTGAAAAATATTATAAAATTCCAACGTAGCAGCAGAAGTGTATACCTACCTATTTAGGCTGCCTTCCGAATTAGATAATATCGCTCACAGTGCTAACAGCAATAATTTGCGTACCGAGTTAGATATCACGATAATGACAGCTAAGAACTGTTAACAATTCGGAACGCCCGTTATCGCGCTCACAGTATTCAAAACAGAACATTTGAGAATTTAATTAAAATCTGATTTAACAATGCGCTAGGACTCCTTAGATCTTTTTTAATTTGACTCGCAAAAAGGAATATACCCGTTCTTTATTATTTTTCTCTCATAAAATCATAAAAAGTATCTTTGCCAAATAGAAAATCAAGAATCTTATTAGAATTTCTGCCGAAAACACAATACTTAACCGTCACTTTTGACAGCGCTCACGGTGATATCAGTTTAGGGCATGGTCGGTGTGAGCGCAATATGGCGGATATCATGACGTCATCTATGACGTTTCACGGGACAACGTAATCTGTCATTACTCAATTCGGTACGGGTTTAAGCACGCTCAAATCGATTACAGCGATTATATCATTAATTCGGAATGCAGCCTTAAAGTGTTGCATTTATCACTAAAGGTGCGTTCGAATTGGGGTATGGTAGCAAAAATAACAGTCCAAAATGCCAAAAACGATCACAACTGGCGTTCGATTTGGAAAGTTGTGGGCGAAATTGGCGTTTTGAACAGTTTTCGTTCACCGTTCGTTTTGCTTGGAAACAGTTAAAAACGACATCGTGAACTGCAAATTTTGACCCACCTCCGAGGCAGGGTCGTTTGTGATCATATTTTGACATCTTTGAATCTGACAGATAAGTTTCGTAAAATTCATACGGGAAGCGAAAATTCAAATTTTTATTATAAAATTTTATAGAAATACTAACAGGTAAGAGAATAATTTGTTAGATTAACTTTGTTTAATGATTAACTGAAGGAAAAAGGTAGTTTGAGACAAGTGACAAGCAGGCGATGAGCATGCAAATGTCATTTTTGTATCTAATCGTTCGATTTGGGACATATCGTTTGTGGCAAAAGTTGCAAAATTGTTGAAATTTTCCAATTCGAACGCATAAACAAAAATGCCCATTTTGAAACTGTTCAAAACGACATCACTCCAATTCGAACGCACTATAAAACGTTTTGTAAATTACCTCTAGTGCCCTAAGATCTTTCAAAAAATGATCGAACTATCAGCTACATTAACAACTGGCACAGTGTATTTAGCAGGAGAAGCTTTAGAATGTTGTATATCATTTTGTTACACCACACAACCTGAACATAGAAATTCACAAAGCCACTGGTAATTTGATTTCTCTCTTTTGTTTATATATTCACCTCATTTATTTCAAAATAGGCAGACAGAGCCTTAGAACTAAAACCTTCCATTTTACCGAAGATATTTGAAGTCCCAAAGAATTACATTTGATTTGATGTTCCAGTGACACCCTTGAGAACTTAGCATGGGCCTCAGCACAGATACACTGCTTCTACTCTACATCGGGGAACCCAGGTGATAAGACCCCAACTATTGGGAAGACAACATCTTTAGAAGTATCAACATGTGACATTGGAGATGTAATATTTCATACAAAGCCCAAGATTTTGTTTTGTGACTTGACTATACCTCTTGGTGAAACTAAAACTTGTAAGTACCTATCTATATATATAAAAATCAATGCCACTTTTCGTTGTAATTTTTTAACTCAAAAACGGGCTCACCTATCAAACCAAATATTTAGGTTTTGTTTGGACTATTTAGTAGATGGTTTATGTGAAGTTTGCACAAAATCGGTCGAGCGGTTCTTCATTTATCACATTTTTATTATTTCACTTTATACGTAGCGAAGCACATACCGGGCCACTAGTACTCTATGTGATTCATGTGACACATGGTGTTTTAAAGGTTTCTCACTGGTCAATGATTATTTCTTTATTATACATGGATACATAAATATAATGAGGAATAATTAAATATTTTGTCTGGTATATCACAGTACTATGCAACTTTTTTAGCTATTGCTAGTACTATTGAATATTCTGTGGTAATAGACAACAAATTCATGAACATATAATAAGCATAAAGATATTCTTATTTTAATTCCAGTTTGGTACAGAGAATCACTGCCAATAGAAGCACCGCCATCATACAGAGGTACAACAGTAAAATATTCATACAAAATAACAATAGCTACTCAGAAAGTAGGCTCGCACATCAAGATGGTCCGAATACCATTCAGAGTGCTGCCAATCAGTCCTATTATGAACCTCCAGGATCTTTCTGCTCTCTGCTGCAATGAGACTACAGAAGAGTTGCAACCAACCAATCCATTTTCAGAGGAAAGGAAAGTTGAGACACCTTTGACTATGGCTTTACAAGTTTTACAGGTACTTTTTTATAAAAAAAAAACCCTTAAATGTATAATTAGAATTTTACTAATACTCTTATTCAATTTTTATTTATTTGTAAGAACCTCAATTGAAATGATTTGTATTCACAGTAATTTGTATTACTTATTTTTATTTCATATTTATTGTAGGAGATTGATTGAATGATAGGAATAGAGAAAAGTATTTAATGCTTTGAAAAAAAGTTCAAAACACCAGTCTATTCAAAAGTTTCATATTTTACAGAATCTCACTGCCAGACGAAGTCCTAACTCCTACATGATAACAAACACAAGAGGTAAAGTGGGACGTTTTTGCCTTTTCAAATCTGCTTACAAACTAGGAGAAGATATAGTTGGCACATTTGACTTTTCTGTGGGAACAGTCACATGTATGCAGGTAATTTAGTTTTAATATTTCACTTACTATATTCAATCTATCCTTGATTTTGTGATTGGATTGATATTTGGCATTAAATTTCTCATAAATAGTGTTAGTGGCAAGGAATAATAAAAACAGAGGTTAGTGGTGCCAGAAAAACAGGACTTTACATTTATGGAGTAGATTCAATATATTACAGTGGTAATAAGAAATGTTTGATATCATTCGGTTGGTATAGACACCATGGGTACTGAGAAGCCTTTTAATGATGTTAAAACAAAAACATTAAACTTATCAAGCATAAACAGAATGTAGACCCTAGAATTGTAGTCTACCTGACACACGAATAATGTGAACAGAGCATAGCTTTATGAAAACATTTGTTTTTAGTAAATTGTAAAATAATTTTTAAATTTTCAGGTATCAGTATCATTACAACCTGAGGAGGTAATCAAATCTAAATCTCCCGCAAAAAATATGAACAAAGAGACAAGTAGCAGATCCATGACAGTGGCGAGATATCATGAAGTTACACTAGGGCTCACACATTCACAACTAATTCTACCTATACCATTGCATATTACTCCTGCCTTCGAAATTGATGGAGGTAGGGTAGGAAATAATACACTAATGCAGTTATACTTATTTAAATTCAAAAAGTATTTATTCAATTTAGGTCCTGATAAGGTGCTTATGAATGTTATCAATATGACACTACACCTGTTCCAAATTAAAAATTATATTCTTTATTGTTCATTAAATGTTCTCATGCTCAGCAAGCTTTTCGATTGAGAAAGGCAAATGTCCAGCAATGGATATTATTATATTAGCTTGATGACAATGATAAGTAATATGAAATTTTGTGGTTGGAGAAAATGGGTATCAAGGATACTTAATATTAAAGATTAACAGACTAGTGGAAGAGCTTCCGAGCATTGTTTTTAATATATTTTTTTGTATTACAGTGTCTCTACAATGGCGGCTTCACTTTGAATTTGTGACAACAAATGAGAAACTGCTACCAAGTGTGGAAGATAAAGAGTGGAATGCACCCTTAAATGTACCTATAGAAACTATGGTCTGGAATTTACCTGTGAAAATATATTCTACATTGCCAAAACAAATCACTCAGCATTCAGTGGGCAATGATGCCTACACTCTTTATATAAAATAATTCAATTATTAATTATTTAATATTCATTTACTCCATTCATAAACAAAAATTGGGGTTATCAAGTTCTTGTAAATAATAAAATAATGTGACTTTTTAAGTATTTACATGTAATTTATTAAAAAAAATATGTAACTAATAGATTTTTTTTCATTCATCAACAGATTCTTTATCCCAATCCTTCATTTTAGCTCCCATCATAAAGTCATCTCTGAAAAATAAAAGAATGTTAAGTGTTGCAAAAGTTTGTTTTCCAAAATCTTATATGTAATATTTAAAACTGCTGTATTTGATTACATTGTATATAACATTATAAGTCTCTTGATGGCAATAAATTCATGTTTGTATCTTACCTTAGTGCACTCCATCTTGGCTTATCATCCTCAGGTTTTACTTCATCCTTCAATGACTTGGTCTCTTCATCAACAAGTACAGACTTACTCTGGCCCATCAGTGTGTCTAAAAATGTCCGCTTATCAAATTTCTTCATAATCTTTTCTTTTTTCCCTTCTGACAGGTCATTTCTATCCATATCCTTTTCTAAAGTCTTTTGTTGGTTTCTTACAGCATTGAATAGTTGTACTACACCTTTTGTTGCTATTTTTGCTAATAATCGTTCTCTGTCTTTCTCTAGTATGTTTGGCTTTGCTCTGATTGATGGTTTTTCATGTTTCTGTAAATAGAAATAAGTTTGAGTATCCATAAATGCACCTGTCGACAATGTATGGACTGAATGGTTTAGTTGAGTTGAAACCAAATAATAAACTGTTACAAAATATATTGTTAAGCTCCTAGCTAAGTCAAATATATATTGTTTCTGGGTTGGCTTTAAGTGAAATTTCATAAATAGGGTTCACTATTTTAAGATGAGAGAAAGAGAACACTATATTGAAAAAAGAAAATATCATCATAAACTCAAGATTCTGTACCAAAAAACAAAAGTTAAATGCTATAGTTATAGCCAGTTGTCTAGCTTAAATGCACTCCTTATATCTGATGTGTGGAAGTAGCTGCATTCTGTACAAGTGCATATTGTACTAACACCAGTAGAGTATTATGAAGTTTGTGTTTTTTTTTTGTTAATATGTTGAGAAAGAAATAGTTCAAAATATATTTAAGTATGTAATCTTGCTGACTTTCTTGCTGGTCTTCTCAGTTGAAGGCCGACTTACTAACTGGTGCTAACTTCAGTAGAGTTGACCTCCTAAATTGAATAAATGGCTTTGACTTTGAATAAGGCTTTTTCAAAGTTGGAATCAGTAATTATAATGATACTCACAACTTTTTTGACAGGTGGTTCTGTTGATTCTGGCTCTACTTTAGGTACTACAGGTTTATCCTCTTTACTGTCACCAATAACTTCAAAAGCTGGCTTCTCAGGTTTTTCAACTTTTACTATTTCGGAATGTTTCTTAGCCCTTGATAATACAAGTGTTTTTTTATTCTTGGGTTTCTTTGACCCGAGGATCTTGGCCACTGAGTCGGCCCATCCTTCATTAGTTATTAAAACACTACCATTGCCTTCGACGTCCGATGCTGCACTTTCATCATCAGCTTCCATCTCTTCAGCACTAGATAAAACTTCATTTTCAGAGTCTTCAGAATCCTCTATGCTAGAAGAATCTGAATCCGATACTGCGGATATAAAAAATTATAAACAAAACTAAAAAAAACCAAGGCTGAAAACAAGAGTATTTTATCATTTATAAACATTACCTGAAACTTTTAAAACTGACTTGCTCATATCTTCTGCTATTACCATATTTAATTTAAAGATCGGGCACAATTTATGTTATATATTTCTCACGTGTTTTCTAACTATAAAATACAAATAAACAGAATCGAAGAGGAAATTGAGGTTAGAAACGTTCAATCACCCTTCAACCTACAATTTTTTTTGTTTATAATATTTACCAAAGGGCAGGCAAAGGTCTGACCATACAGCCTATCAGTGATAGGCTCAATAGATATGGCTTAGTAGAGGGCGTTTTAACGATAAGTCTTCAACGAAGCAGGGCTTTTTTGAATAATAAGTGAACAGCGTTTAAAAGACAAGTATAAGCAACTTTTTTTTCGCTCCGAATAATTCATAAGGGTTAAACATCGGTTACGAGGCTTGAAATTTGATTTTTTTCGAGTTTTAGTTTTTTTTTTACCTTCTAAATACTCAAAGCCTGATGCTTTCGATATTATCGATACAATCGCTAGCACTTTCGATATGGTAACTAGTTTTTGAGGTCAAATATCGATATTTTGACAACACTAATTGGGATTTTTTTTTTTTTCCGTGGTCTTTTGGCTGGATCACTGTCGTGTGGAATAGGCTTTAGCTATGACTAATCTGTGGTTAAAATATGTATTGCCATCACAAAACAATATTGCTAATTGTCATTGCCTGTTGCAAAAATAAATAAGAAGCTGATAAATCTGTAGATAATCTTTTAATATTTGAATTATTTTGAATACAAAATAATGGAATCATTTAATTGACTGGCCCAAAATTAAATAATGAATGATTTTTCACAATAAATATATTTATCGTCAAAAATTACTTTCAGTTATTGTAACCATCATCTGCCCAATGTCATGCAAAGGAACGCATAACTGTTTTTAAAAATAAAAATACAGCTGATCGACAGGGGAAGAAAGAAGTTTTGTTTCATTTCATTCGTTCGATTCGTCAGAAAATGGTGGTTTAGATCTAAATATGGCGAATATTGCGAGCCCTTTACCTTATCTGAATAAAAGGGAATACGGGCTTTTGCCTGATCTAAAGTCGCAATTGTTTAGTAGACGTCTTGATGCAGCAAAGAACCTTTATAGGAAAGATCTAGTGTGCCACTTTGGATGTGTAAATGCTATAGAGTTTTCCAGCAATGGCGAATTGCTCGTATCTGGTAATTAAACTTTAATTTTATCTATTTATTCTTGTATCTAATCGGTTCGATTTATAGTTAAATATGAAAATGAACTAAAATCTAAGTACACTCATAGACTTCCGTAAAATCAAATAAAGTATTGAACTTTGTAGCGATATACTACGTATATGGTTCGTAGGTATAGTAGGTATAAAAATGTTAGAACATTTTTGCCTTCTTATTCGAAAATATTGTGGACATAATAAAAAGTCAACATATATAATAATAACTTGTTGCGCCCCGGGTGATATACCTATTTCTTTCCCCGGATAAAAAGTGTTGTGTTAATCCAGAAAATATTCTATCAGTGTGCCAAATTTCATCCAAATCTGTTCAGTTTTTGAGGCGTGATTGAATAACAAACATCCATCCAAACTTTCGCATTTATAATATTATCTATATATATAAAAATGAATCCCTATTTCCCTTGGTCACACATTAAGAAAATTGCTCAGAAACTTTAAGAAAACTTAACAACAATATAAACTTTTCTAATGTAACCTGACCAGGGTAGGGTAATGTAGGTAAGAGGAAGGGTTGGATAGGGTATGGTAGAGTAGGGTAAGTAAGGGGGTAAAGACGGGGTGCAGGTGAAAGCTAGTATATTATAAAAGTAAAATTCTGCATAAGTTATTTATTGAATTCTTACCTATAATATAATGTTCATCAGGTGGAGATGACAGGAGGGTGATGCTGTGGCAGTTTGGTCAGGCCATCATGGACCATGGCAAGCCGGTGTGCATGAAGGCGGTTCATCATTCAAATATCTTCTGTCTGGGCATCACTAGTGACAACCAGAGGATATATTCTGGAGGAAATGATGATGTTGTATGATTTTCTATGATTCTTATTTCCAGTATAGTCAAGGGCATTCACTACAAAAATAATTCCCAATAGCAATTTCAAAGGCTTAAGAGCTCAATATATAAATAAGCTGAATTGTTTCGAACTGTGTGGTCTCAAAGGAGCTTCCTTCTGCGTACGCTCAGATTGTGGAATGAGCTCCCTGCCGTGGTTTTCCCAATGGAGTACAGCATGGGGTTCCTCAAAAAGGGTGTGGAGAGATTTCAGCAGGGTCGGCAACGCGCGAGTGACGCCCCTGGTGTTGCAAGCGTCCATAGACTACGGTAACCGCTTACCATCAGGCGGGCCGTATGCTTGTTTGCTACCTAAGTGGTATAAAAAAAACAAAAAAAAAAACAAAGGATTACAAAAAATACTAATTATAAAGAAATTCTTGGACCATTAATACATTCTTAATGCAGTTTCTTTTAAACATTTTTATATTTGAATTAAATACAAGCTGTTTTTCCAATTATGAAAAATATATACTTTTTATTTTAGAGTAGAAGTCAAAACTAGTCAGGGCAGATATCCAATGATCACTTCAGGTACAATTTATGAATGCTGGCATAAACTAAACAGGTAATAGTGCACGACACTGAAAGCAAGTGCCCACTCGAGGTGCTGCAGCATCAGCGTGCGGTGTGTGGGCTGAGCATCGACCCGCTTAATGAACGCTTAGTGGCAACAGCTGGCAATGATGGCCGCTTGCTGATGTTTGACACAAGACAATCAGTTCATGGTGAGAATTTAATCTTATGTAAACCATACCCTATCACTATAGCTGCATAATGCTTGTTTCTCCAAAACAACTGAAGTTACAAGGCATTACACATTCATGTGATCCAAAAAATTGACAATGGCAATAGAAAATCTTCTAAAACAAGAAGAAACCCACATAAGTCTTGCCCAACAGAGTCGCTGGTCATATCGCGCAGCAGGAAGGCATTCCACGGAGTGATGTACCACCCCCATCAGGTGGGCATGTTGGTATCTGCTAATGCACGCGATGGTGTCGCACTATGGGATCTGCGCTCACCTAAACAGTGAGTAAACTATACATATCATGAAGATTTTACAAGGAAATTAACAACAAAGGCTTAATTTTATGAAATCGGCGTAAGCAGAGCTGAAAAATACTTATCAAAGAGTGACAATGAGATGGTGGACATATTATAATACTGTAATAATTTATTAACAATACTTATATAACATTTTGGCAGTCCTGTAGTCCGCTACTCCGGAAACAATGGGTCGTGTCAGAACAGCATGAGCGTGCGCTTCAACGCATCCGGCACGCATGTGCTTGCCCTGCGGCGCCGCCTGCCGCCCGTCCTCTACTCTGTGCACAACCCTGAACCAGTGGCAGAGTTCTACCATCAGGACTATTATAATAGCTGCACCATGAAGAGCTGTTCCTTCGCTGGGCAAAGCGATGAGTATGTGCTGTCCGGTTCTGATGACTTTAATCTGTACATGTGGAAGATACCTGATGCTGGAGGCTATGGTATGTTGAGCTTTTTAATAAATTAATTGTGATAAAAAAATAATCTTATAATGTATGATAAAATTCTAGTCACAAAAAGTACAAAAGAAAAAAAACTTAATTAGCTGATTTCTAATTAACTACCGAGCTGCTTAATTTTCTAAAAAAAAACAAAAGCTTGACAAATTATAATAATTTTTGGAAGTATGATAATTTTTCGACATTTTACTATTTAGATATAGTAGTGGAGCCACCGCACATAGTGCTGTACGGGCACCGGTCCATCGTGAACCAGGTGCGGTACAACCCGCACTACTGCCTCATCGCGTCCTCGGGCGTTGAGAAAATTATAAAGGTAATACATGCATGAAAAAAAATTTTGGTAATGTTTATGTGCTAACTACTAGAATCCAAAGCTACCTATGCGCGGGTGATAAGGCAGTTGTCCCACCGCCGACGAGTAAACGAGTTACCATCGGCTATTTTCTCGTTCATGAAACATACAATAGATATGACATTCTGTGTAAACAAAAGAGATGCATATATTAATAGTTGTTCGCTGACTGTTCACATCACACTGCCGGCGGGGACTCGTTCCACAAGTTTGTCACTGAGCGACAAGAGCTATCAAAGATAATTCTCGCTCATCAATGCTCGCTTGGAGGTCAGAATTCAGTCATTTTCTACCGCCGCGAGCTAGTGGCGAGAGTAATCGCCCGTCGCACTCGCACACTCGCTTACAGCCCAGCGACAAAATTATCGGAACTACACACTCGCTTCCCGCTGCTCGCCAACACGTTTCTAGTTGCTAGTTTTACTCATTACTCGTTCATCGTCGGCGGTCGGACAAGTGCCTAAATGTTAGAGAATCTTATGAAAACTGGTAAAATATTATCACTATCTTTATACTAGGTATTCAAAGTGTAATGGAAAGGGTATATACATTACAGTAATTCACTTTTTTGGTACTAGGCGCATAGATCGCGGAAGTGAAAATTTTATATTAATATTAGGGTGACGCAAAATGATTATGACCCTCATTGAGCGTGTTGGCTATGATTTTAATTCAATAAACTTGGAAGCAAAACCTTTGTATGAATTATTGAGTAATTTATTTTGAGCTGAAACTTTTTATAGTCTGTATAGTCAGAGGCACGAGTCTTGAGCACGAATTGATACTTGCGCAGTAGTAAATTTTTCGGTCTATTTGGCGGAATGAAGGGGGGGAGCGCCGAGCTGCACACGATTGGTTCGTCAGTCGATGCTCGTCGTCTATTGGATTCTCGCGTGTCATTTGGCTTCTGTGATTTGGCCAAAAGCGCGAGCTTGCTCCCACTACTGCCTATCTGTGCTCACGACTCGTGCCTCATACTGTTCAAAATTCAAAATCATTTATTCAAATAGACCTTCGCAGGCACTTATGGGAAGTCTGACTCTAATACCGGTTCGAACGGATGCATTTGCTGAGAAGAGCCGGCAATAAACTCAGCAATTACTCTTTTAAAAAAAAAAGCTTAGATTCATTACATAAAATTTACATTCTAATCGCACTGATAACAATTGCGTGCCCCGGCGCGGCGCGGCAAAACTACAAAGTATGAATCTATATTTAATAAGTAAATAAACTTAAGCAGCATCAGTAAAAGTTGTTCAGCATGATTAATCCAACATATTTTTCGAATATATGCCATCTCGAAATCTCCACCCAGTATACCGTTTCGGGTCCGCGTTTTATAATGTTTCCGTCCCGTCCCGTGTGGCAGGTGTGGTCGGGGCTGCAGTACCCGGGGTCGCGCGGCGCGCTGCTGCAGCAGGCGCGCGGCTCCGACAACCCGCGCGACATCTACACGCACGAGGACTACGTCTCGCTCGTGCACCACACTGGACAGGTAACTACTATATATCGCAGGTGTGGTCGGGGCTGCAGTACCCGGGGTCGCGCGGCGCGCTGCTGCAGCAGGCGCGCGGCTCCGACAACCCGCGCGACATCTACACGCACGAGGACTACGTCTCGCTCGTGCACCACACTGGACAGGTAACTACTATATATCGCAGGTGTGGTCGGGGCTGCAGTACCCGGGGTCGCGCGGCGCGCTGCTGCAGCAGGCGCGCGGCTCCGACAACCCGCGCGACATCTACACGCACGAGGACTACGTCTCGCTCGTGCACCACACTGGACAGGTAACTACTATATATCGCAGGTGTGGTCGGGGCTGCAGTACCGTGGGCACCGTACCGTACCAGTGCAGTGGGCACGCGTTGTGGAGTATCTGCCCATTCCCATCCACCCTGCTTTGTGAAAGGAGGCTTGTGCTCAGCAGTGGGACATTATATAGGCTGATGATGATGACGTTGAATGTTATTTTAACTCATCAATGAAAACCTTTTAGCCTGGTAAATGAGTGCTCACAAGGGTGTGGATGGAAATGTCTAAAGCTTCTGCTTATCTGTGGAACTTTGTTAGGACTAGTTAGAGATATACTAAAAGTCCCCACCCCTCGGAGATACGCCCTAGGAGGGGGGCACAAAGAACGTCACGTTCTTTGGTTTATTGATCTCAAAAACAATACATCATAGGAAATTATGTTATTCTACATTATGAAAGCTTATAAAATTATCTACGTAAGGACCAATCGCTGCAAATTGTGTCCTTCAAATAGCCAATCAAAGCGCATTGTTGGTGGTGGGAAGATTGGAAATTGGCGGAATATATTTCAAGCACAATTAACGTCATTGCATTTCTATGGGTTAATTGTTCTATGTTTTAACTTGTCTATCATTAACAGTTTTAATTTGACTCTTGCGTCGAGGGTGTAAAAATA
This sequence comes from Achlya flavicornis, assembly GCA_947623365.1. Classification (NCBI taxonomy): domain Eukaryota; kingdom Metazoa; phylum Arthropoda; class Insecta; order Lepidoptera; family Drepanidae; genus Achlya; species Achlya flavicornis. Next base: position 4,638,362 of record OX392485.1, on the reverse strand, counting down.
ATCTGTAATATTAATTATTAGGCCCAGTACTCAAGTCTATAGTATCTCCGTACAATCGTAAAAAAACGATCTAGTTGAGATACTCTATAAGCTATACTATGGTACAGGATACACAATGAAATTGCTGCTAAATGATTACACAATCTGCAGTACATATCGCACAACTACGCGGAGCAATCGACAAGCGAGGACCCGCGAATGATGGCGTTCTTCGACTCGTTAGTACAGCGCGAACTGGAATGCCTCGCTGAAGAAACGGATTCATTAGACGGGTCTAGCTCGGGCTCCAATCATGGCAACGACACTGATTCTGAAGACACCGACCAGATTGTTATGGACTTCCTACCTTTGCCACCTAAGCGAGGTAACTACTCGTCTATAGATTATGTACCTATCCGAACCAGTTACTAGGTACTTACAGCATTTTATCATTTTGCAGGAAACATTTTTGGCCTCTCACAGCTATATAATATTATTACTGCTTTAATTGTTTTGTTCCTTTATTTTCTAATTCTGTGAGTACCTATTTGATATTTTTTTATCACTATTCCTTGTCGTTGATTGTTATTAATCTTTAAATAAAGAAAAATTCTAATAGTGTGCGTTTTTAGATTAGCTTTTATTACATATACATTATTATTTGTATTATTGAGTCACTAACTGGATTATATTTTACAAACCATGAAGTCTATGGTTTGTAAAATATAGCTTAATTTCTGCGACAGTTGTTTGAGTCATATGAAAATTAGCCATGAGGTTAATTTTCATATGACTCAAACAACTGTCTCAGAGATCAAGCTATCTTTTTTAGGTGTAAAAATTCTATGTTTACAATTAAATCCTTTAGACCATTATCATTATATCCCCATTTTTATAACAAAGTGGTACAAATTGTATCTCGTAATGTGCTTATAATTGGTTAATAATTACAGCTAATCCTAATGGAAATCGCAGTCAAAGATGTCCCAACAGGTTGGCGCGTTTGGTGGCATCTCGATATTCTAAAAATGTGCGCTCTCAAAAACGGGGATCCACTACTAGGTAATGTAATCACTATCCACTACTTAATCACTTTTATTAGATACTGGCCGTGCATACGCGGTTTCATCTGCATACCTGGAATAAAAAGTATGTATACTATAAAGTTTAACTGGTGTCAAAGTCAAAGCCGAAACGGTTTTCCGAATTAGTTGAGAACCGGTGGTAACTTAAGTAAATTTGATCTTCACAAGTGCCCTTCTGGGGCCTAAATTGAATAAATGGCTTTGACTTTGAACTGAAAAGAACAGGCAAGAAACTCAGCAAGGTTACATTTTTAAATATTCTTTTGAACAATATGACTAAATTGGCAATCTCTTTCCAAAACATTATTTTTATTTTAGAAAATATGCAAGTATAAAAACCAACAACTTACTTGTACAGTGAAGTTCCAAGCTGGCACGTCACAAATTCCCATGGTACAGTATTAGGCACGAGTGGTGAGCACAGATAGGCAGTAGTGGGGGCAAACTCGCGCATGTACACTTTTGGTCAAATGACACGCAAGAATCGAATAGACGACGGGCATCGACTGACGAACCAATCGTGTGCCGCTCGGCGCTCCTCCTTCATTCCGCCAAACAGACCGAAAAATTAACTACTGCGCTGGTGTCAAGCTGTGCTCACGACTCGTGCCCCTTACTATAACTCAAAGGGATTCCAATAGAAGTTAATAACATGTAATTGAGGCAGTAAGCCTATTGGTATTATTAATAAATAACAACGTGTTTATGTAATTTCAGACGCAGCAAACAATCTCGTAGTACAGTGAGCAAGTCTAGCGGTAAATGTGTGTCTGGTAGTAGCGCTAAGGGCAAGCGCACACCGGCGCGGCGGTCGCGCGGGCCGCGCCGCCCCGCGCGCCACGCACACGCACACACGCACGCGCTCGCACACACGCACGCGCACACTCACGCGCACACTCACACGCACATCAATACGCACTCGAGGATATCAGCGCCATCTAGTGAACGCACTGATTCCGATGAGCCAGCGCATTGTTTGTTTAGGAATTCTGGGAGGGTGAGTGATCTTTTTTTGTTTTTACTTTGTATAGGCATGTGTTTGACCACAATCTCACCATGGTAGGTGATGATGTGGCCGAAAGTGGTTAGCACACAAAAACCTAGAAGGAACTGGCTCTCAAGTGTTGCTGTCGGAACACACCAATACATGCTTGGCGACAGATTTTCAACTTGAGGATGGTAGCCAGCCAGATGGGTCCATACAATCCTTTTCAGCATGCAAATCTGCTGGAAAGTTACTCAGTCCATTGAATTTGTATTGTAGTGTGTATAGACACTCATTCTTCCAGTTCAAAGTTCATATTTTTCCAGATTATTCGACCTCTACGACGACGCATTAATCTCACAAGAACTGCAAAAAGGAAAACTAAAGTCACTAGTTATAGGAAAGTTATGAATTTAAGAAGTAATGGTGAGTAATTTTATTTTATCTGTGTGTATCTTTCATTTTTTTTTCATTGTATTTCTTTATTAATTGTTTTATTGTATGTAGGTGCTGCTGGTATGGCACTGGACAGCAGCGATAACAACTTTAATAGCTTCGAAAATTTCGACGATAATTTGGCTCAGCCAAGCACCAGTACAGGTAAGACTACAATTACTAATTAAAGTTTTTAATTTAATACCAGATCATGACCATTACTTTTGTGATGCAGGTTACAGGGGCCAAAACACATCAGCATTATTCCGGATAGCCGAAGTGGACTCCGACGATGACCAATCAGTGGGCAGTCGTCCAATCTCACCGAGGAATCAGAGCACTAATCAAAACATTCCTAACAACCTCGTTGGTATCATACCGACCCCTATTAATGGATCTCGGGACTCCCTTGGTGATTCACTTCGAGTAGAAGTACCCGAGTCTGAAAGTAATAATACCCCTCCACCGCCGCCCGAGAATCGGCGAATGAACGTACGCCGGGTCCGGCGAAACGGCCGGATGAGTCTACATCGTTCAGACTCGAGTGAATCTCCTCCACCAAAAGGACAGAGCGAACGCGCTTCGACGTCAGTCGCCGAACGTCTGTCACCGAAAATCAATCATTATAATACATCAGTAGCGAGGCTCATGAATGAGACAAATGAAAGTGAGTTAGAAAGCAGTTGTAGCACAGAGAGCAGCCTGTGGCCAGCTCCAGACACGATGGGCACCCCCGACAGTGGAGTCGGCACTGTAGTGGGCAGCAGTACCCGCAACACTCAGCCTCACGCCGATGACGTATCCGACGACCCAGACTATCAAGCCCTCAAATTCCGACAACGAGTAAAAAAGGCACGTCGCAACTACAGAAATCACATGGAATCCGATTCAAATTGAACTGAATATAGATAGATATTTAAATGTGTTCCATGCAATGTAGTTGTTCTACTGTAAGTGACGATTATCCAATGACTGCATCTTCTACTATTATTGTTATTGTAGCTGTTAAGAAATACGACTTCTTTGGATGGTCCATCTATGTCTATAAAGCGCCTCGAATGACTTCATCCTACAATATTTAATCATGCCATAAACTGTCGTACTCCTAAGTTTACAGGAACCGTAGTGGTGCGACTAGGTGGAGTCATTTGTAGATAAGTAATTTTGGCTTTTTATATAGTTTATTATTACTATTATTATGAAGATTATATGTGATCCATTATTATCAAATAACTTAATTAGATTGTAAGAAGTATCAATGTTTCCTGGAAAGGTTGTTAGCATAAATCCATGCTGGTATAAAAACAAATACATTGAATTTTAATTATTATTCTCGTATTATTTTTTCGACTGGGCAAATGTTGTCGGTTCGAATTTTACAATGAGCCTTTCGTTGAAGGAAATCATTGTGAGCAAGTAAAAATCTGTTGTCGTTAATTTAAATAGTTGATGTCGCGAAGGATGTCGCTACGACACCGCTGACGTTTTGTTACGAGAATCGACCCCCAGGGCTGCGTTCTTTAACTACGCGGTGTGATCGTCTGACGATCATCGTAGCGTTCAGTAACAGTCAATAACATGTGGTGCACCCCTGGGGTGCGTTCAGTTACTACACACGTGGGGCGATCGGACGACGTCCGCCGATCGCACCACATGTTATTGAACTGTTACTGAACACTACGATGATCGTCGGGCGATCACATGGCGTAGTTACTGAACGCAGCCCAGGGCTCAATCGGGTATGTTTACATAACTTCGCATACGGAAGCCCTCGAATGGGGCGCGACCCTCGGCCGGCCTGTGATCTGACCAAAAGTGTTCTGTGGACAAACAGCCTTTGGCCTGCGGTGGTGATCAGTTTTTGGATTAGGAAGTAGTCAAACGCGCGGGTATGATACGGCCATAGCCGGCCAAGAGCCGTCGTGTGATTGCGATCGCAAGTAGCTCCTGCAAAGAGTTATATAATACATTTGGAAAAGAGAGCCCTCCTCTTACGGGAACTTCCTGTCTGTGAGACACTTTATTCATTTATCTCATGTTTGTGCTCAGCCTTATATAAATTCTGGCTGACAGTGACAATAGTGAAATGACATTAGACTTTGACAATTTTGACATCGGCTTCGATTTCGATCGATCTTACCTCCCTGTCTGTTTATAACCTAAAAGTAATTTTTTATAAATATTTATTGATAACCGAGGGAAATGGACGGAATTTCAACATACAATCATTTTTTAGCATTGCACAAACCTCAATTGATCTTATCCGGTGTTCCAGAACATTTTTGGCAAATATTATGCATTAAATTGAAGGATATAATTTTTGACTCTGGTTTGTCATTTCAATTGGTGCAAATTGATTATGAAGACGTCGTTAAAATGCCTTACGATCCTCTGTGGAGCGTCATCACCATCAGAGACATCGACCGGATGGATCCAAACAATATTTATTTAATTGATCACGCTTGGACCTTCAATGTCAATGGTATTAAGAACAACCTAATGAACTTGCCTAGTTTATTAGAAAGGATGTGTAATCTATTGCAAATTTCGTGTGAAACGACAGAGGAGCAGATAAAGGAAGTATCAAAAAATTTATGGAGATATGCTCACACATATGCTATAGGAGGTAGTGAGTTTTCTGTTGAAGAGAGAGTGCCCATTTGGTATGTCCAAGATGAACTGGGTTCTGCTATAAATCACTCTGATAACCCTAATTTTAGAGCCGTGCCATTCATACATGTACCGGATCAATTCACATACACTTTACTTTTCCCTATTGAGAATGTAGAACAAGGTGCAACAGTCACAAGGAATTTTGCTGAGGGACATTACCCATACCCTCTTCAGAGAGAAGCACTGCTCATACCCTGGAAACATTTTGAACATTTCTATGAAGACTTCACCCAACAGGAGCCGGACATTAATTATTTCCTTGAAGGTCGTAATGTAGAAACACTGCCTGATTTAGAATTATTAAAGGAAAAACGCCAAAAATCTTCCAAAAAGCTCAAAGTATACACTGAATATGAACACATAAAACATTATCTTACAGCCCCTGAATTTGAAATTGTGGAAAATGAGGATCATGCTGATATATTGTGGTATATTAAACATTTCAAGAATTACAGAGAATTCAGTACCAACTTCCCCAATAAGTTTGTGAACCAATTTCCTTATGAATATGTTATTACTATCAAAGATCTTATAGCAGTTGTTGCAAGAAGGTGTCAAAAGAAAAATGAAACAACAAATGAGCTGGAAACTCTGCCTCATTGGCTACCAACAACATTCAATATGAAGACTGAACTTTCACTGTTAGTTGCATATTACATGCAAAGAAGAAAATCAGGGTTGAATAATCACTGGATTTGTAAACCTTACAACCTTGCAAGGGGCATAGATACATACATCACTGATAACTTAAACTTTTTATGTCGCCTCCCCATGAGTGGACCAAAGATAGCTCAGAAATACATTGAGAATCCTGTGTTATTTGAAAGACCAAATATTGGTCTAGTAAAATTTGATGTGCGTTATGTAATTCTTTTGAAGTCAGTTAATCCTACTGAAGTTTATATTTACAATAACTTCTTCCTAAGATTTGCTAATCAGCCATTTTCTCTGACCGACTTTGAAGAATATGAGAAGCATTTTACAGTCATGAATTACACAGAGGGTGCTCCACTGTATAGATTGCTAAGCCATGAGTTTAAAGAAGCTTGGGCTAAACAATATGGGGATTATGACTGGAGCAAAGTTGAAAAACAAATATTTGAAATGTTTTCAGAAATATTTTTAGCAGCTACTTCCAAGGAACCTCCATGTGGAATAGCTACTAATCCACAATCAAGAGCATTATATGCAGCGGATATAATGTTAAGCTGGCATAATAAAGATACAGAGATGCAGCCAAAGCTGTTAGAAATAAATTGGATGCCAGATTGTCGCAGAGCCTGTGAATACTATCCTGATTTTTACAATGACATTTTCTCTGTAATGTTCTTAGATAAAGATGTTGAGTCATGCACAAAGATTTTGTAGAGTTTGTATTATTTATTCAGTATTTTATTAACTATTGTATTGTTTTATATAATGCTTTTAACAGTCTGAGATTATAGTCAACTTTTAATAGATTTAAGTTTAAGTAGGTGATCTATTAATGGATAAAAGGCTCAAATAATTTGAAGTAATTATATTCATCATATTTATAATACATTTAATTGTTTACATATCACTTAAAACATTGCTTGATTTCATAAATACATAATGTGATGTTTTATATTAGTTTTTCTGAAGTATCCTTCGATCATCATCTTGGATGACTCCGAATGGGCTATCTTCGTTAACATCTCTGTGGCTGAGCAGCAATAGCACAATGACAACAGCTATGAGTATGAATAATATGACCCAGTAACGCCTGTATATTCCTCCAGCTCTTCGTACTCTAGAAGATGGAAGAGTGTTCCTGTGCCAAAAAAGATGTTCAATAAATATTATCATCTCTTGGTAGAACTATTTGGCTTTTCGAAGTATTAGAAGTCGGTAAGTATTAAGGGGGCATTGGATTTGCAAAAATATCAACCTGTAAGATTTGGATGAGATGTCCTCACAGCAGAAGGGCAAGGTCTGACTAACCCATTATAGGGCAGGCTGCTGTATTACTAGCCTACATTCAACTAAACACTATAGTTATCTATTTCGTAAGTACTTACTTCCACCATCTGCTGATCCAAGCAAATGTTGACTTCTGTTTGTACTTGTTGTCATCATGGTCGAAGTTTGTAGATACTTTAGGATGATCGATCGATTTAAAACTTTTTCTGGGCGCTTGGCCACCTGAAATTATAAATTAACTTTTGATGATGTAGGGAATTTTTGTGTAGTGATAGATGATATGGACCAATAACATATGCACCTAACAACTTAAGTATCAACATAGTTTGAGTGTGGTTTGTGTGTGTGTATGCAGGATAAAGCTATAGCTATGTTAGCCTCATTTAATTGTTTATCACTAATTCATAAGAACTTTTAAATAAAACTGTGATGTCACTCTGGCTTCAGATTATTAGGGCTAATAATATAATATTATTATAAAATAAAATATTATTATTTATTACTAGCTGTCTGGCTACTTCGTTTGCGCTACCTACTTAACTTTCATTTTTTTCCTTATGAAGTTCTACAAAGTATTGGAAAACTTAAAAAAAAAGTAAAGTCGTTCTCAAGTTATGGCGTGAACAAGGGAAATAGGTATTAATTTTTGTATAGATAGATTGATGACAATTAGAATTTTCGATCAAATATTAATTACCTTGTAAACTATCAGTTCTCTTCAAAGAAGTGTTGTCATAAATATTGACAGATTCGTCAGGTATTTGAACGATGGAATGTGGCGTGCCATTGGCTGAATGACTGTTGGACTCATCGTCACTTGCTCCGACGGGAGTGCCTCGAGGACTGTCTACAGTGCTGTTTGTATAGTACTGGTCTATGGGGGACTGGCTGCGTCTGGACGACGCGCCTTTCATGTCTTGGTCTTCTGAAAGCTGTAGTAAGGGATGGTTGTTTCAAGTGATATCTTCTATACATACATAAGTATTAGAATAAAAAAGTCTGCAGGGTGAGAAGAGAAAACCCTCCAGGCATTGACTCCTTAGAGATCCTCAGGGCAACTTCAATTGGGCATTGTAGACAATGAATTCTATTTTTCAAATCTTGCAAAGGAGGCTTTATTTTATTGCAATTCGATTTAGTTTTACATTTATTTTTAATTAAAAAGTGTTATTATTTACTATACTGTACTATACTATATACTGCGGACTTCACATGTAACACACATTATGCTACATGAAAGTTTAATAATTATTATACTCATAATAAACTTACCAAAGGCAGACCCAAGCCAGCCCTGGCCCAGTTAACTCCAGCCAGTTTCTCTCGAAGTACATCAGCTACAGGTGAGACCAGATTAGGTGGAGGGAATACCGGTGTAGCACAGGATGGACACTGGTAGCCGGCCGGCGCTGTCGTCCGCGGAAGGGCGCGGTACCGTGCTTCGGCACATGACCAATGGAATACATCTGGAAGGCATTTCTATTTTATAGTCTACAACAACATTTGGTAAAAAAAAAAACCAAGAACTTGTTTCAACTGATTAAGTTTGTCTTAGTCCAATGTTTTTAAATTATGAATAGGGTTGTGTTTAACCATAATCTCACCATGGTAAGTGACGATGAGGTCCAACACAAAACTTAGAAGGATACAATGTGATTGATACAAAGTAAATAATTTTAATGATTAGTACTGATATTCAAGGAATGGAATGTAAAGCACTGGATTATTGGATGTGATATAACCTAATGAACTAGAAATCGGGGTGATGGGACTGGGATACCCCTCACTCCTACATCCCCTTTGCTTTAAAACATTTGGGTGCAAACCTGACGCCTCAAGCTGTAATAGTGGCCAAGATCTGTACACAAAATTGTTAAGAATCATCCAATTAAACCAACATCAAATAGAAAAAAAACTGGACTGGAACAGTTCATCTAATTTTAATATTTTATTCATCCCAACAAATCCAACCAGTTTCAAATTGGTCCATTCCATTTGCTTAAGATGCTACAGACAGATAAAGACAAAAACTAAAAAATATGTGTGCCTACAGAATGTTTACATTCATCAGACATACATTATGTTTATATCTATCTTTTAGAGATAGCACTAAAATAACTATAATCTTAATCATCATCAACATGTACAAGCCAACTCAACACCTTTTGTTTCTATAAAAGATTATCAAGATTTTGATAATAAACAAATCTAATTTTTATGTTACCAAACTAAATTGATAACATGTAGCACTCATTAATTTGATGCAAGCTATAATTTTGTCCATTTGTTATATTTCCTATAACATTGAAGAAATATGTTACTTAACCCATTAGTTCACATGGGACGTACATCCCATGCTAATATGTAGTTAAGCCGTTGGTTCTCGCTAAGGACACACATCCTATAATAACAATTGATGACATTATTATTATTTTAACCACAGGCCAAAGTATTATAATTCCAATTTGTATATAAGTAAGATATTTTTATAGAATTTAGCCTTATGATGACATGACATAATTAGTTATTAGTACTACTAATTGAATTATTTAAATAACCTTGGGACTATGAATTTGGGTTTGTACTATGCATACATAATATGAGATAACTCACATGGAATGTGAAGTCAACAGACTCAGGTTACATGTTACTGTGCATGCGTGCCATATGTAAATAACCACCTTTGTTCAATAAATCATTGATAAACATACAATATTTTATATGATTGATTAACTAACAACCACCGGCATGTGACCTGTAACTGGAATACTTACGATAACAAGTAAGCCGAATACACTCCCCTTCACTCAAGCTTTTTGTGCAAATCTCACATATGGGGTTGTAATCACTGTCTTGTAACCACTGTAAGTACGATTGAATGATGCACTGAAATACAAACAAAGATTAAATTATATTCTCTAGCTCATTCACTACATGATCATGCTTTTAATATTTTATGAAAAAGCCGTGTTATTACCTTAGGGTGGTTCGTCACCATACAATATTCACAAACATTAACTCTGTGCTCGAAACAAAACTGATTAGTAACTCTTCTTTTTGGACATTTGCACAAGCCCATGGTACAGCTTTGTCAGAAAATGTTAAATTATACGAAGAGTAATTATCATTAACTTTGCAATAAAGAATGCATTTAACACTGGATAAAAGAGATACTCGTACAGGAACAAACAATAGTGCAAAAGGACTGGAACAAGCAGTCGGCCACGTAAATCAGCTGTCAAACAATCAAACATTTTAAATTTCTTGTCTCTGCTCAAGTGTTTCCGTATAAACTGTTTGCCCCTGTTTGACCCGAAAACAAATCCAAATTTCCCGCCTCGTAACTGATGTTTCACCTTAAACATTGGATTTTATGGAATTACTAGCTGTCCCCAGCGGTTTCACCCGCGTTCCCGGGATAAAAAATAGCCTATGTGTGTATGTCCTTCTCCATACCATAGGCTATCTGCATCATCTGCATGCCCATGATGATCCGTTGAGAAGGAGAAGGCGTAACTAATATAAAAAAATACATTTATTTCAAGTAACATTCAACATAATAAAATTGTAACACTTATAAAGTGATAATAAAAATAAAATACGAATTAAATATGACATACAAAATAATAAAAATAAAATAAAATAATAAACCCATAATTACCAATACCTAGATAATATCCGCTTTACCCGGCACTAACAAACATGAACAATATTATTTCGCAGTTTTACCTCCAAATATGATACAAAAAGCCAAAGCATCCTTGTTGTTAAACGTGACTGTTAGGATCGGCTTGCAAAAATGACACCACCAATGTACTCCATATGAGGCCGGACTTGTGACTTCTAAAGTTGCAGCCTTTGCCCCGATGTGAAGTGCTGCCTCACTCTGCTGAGCAGTCCAAGCTTTTTGGATGCCAGCTTAACCTTATCTTCTAAGTGACTTCGGAACAAAAAGTCGTTAGAAATGTCGACGCCAAGGATCCCAATGCTTTTGATGATGTTCAAGGACGTGTTCTGGAATTGTGGAGCCACAGCAAATGGGTAAACGATTTTTTCCACTTTAGGGGCGCCCCTCTATTAAAGTGGAAAACAAATCCTTATTGTGGAAACATTATAGTATTGTACGATCAAAAAAAGGTAATAAAAAAAAGTTGTGAACACATTTAATTTCTATATATATTTTTTTAGAATCAACTATATTTTAGCTGAAATAGCGTTTCTCAAAACAATGTGATGTGAGAATTCATGGAAAGAAATGCAATGACGCTAATATTGCTTGAAACCTATTCCGCCAATTTCGCACACTATCGACAAGCTCTGGCCAATACATGATGCAGTGATTGGTCCTTACTTCAAAATCGGTGCAAAAGCACTAAGTACTTGCGAAATTGGATTGCTCGGTATCTACTCTAAAGGGATTTTTCCTCGGTTAGAGGCTTAACTGGATTTTACTTGTATAATGGTTGATGTTGGCAGCATTCGAAGTAGACTTACTTGGGTATTTTTAGGGTTCCGTAGCCAAATGGCAAAAAACGGAACCCTTATAGATTCGTCATGCCTGTCTGTCTGTAGAGGGCTACCCGTTGGATTAGTTTTCCGGCAACCCAGCTGTAGGCATTGGGCAGATATGTGGATACGTATTGTGAAGTGAGCGCGCATGACAGCTCCGGTACCATTCATGGAGAAATGGAAGTCGGCTTCTCTGGCGTCCCCAGCGGGGATTGAATCCGCAAGCACCCTAGGGTGTGTTTGTGCTAGTGCTTGCGCTTGCGTAAGTACTGGCACAGACGCAGCTAGTGGGGTGCGCCACTACCATTCTGGACAAATGGTAGTGAGCGATCACGGTGTGACTCACATTTTTCTCAAGAGTACCAGGGGCGAGTACTCTGGCGGCGTGACCTACCGCAGAGGGTCTCTGACGCTTCGTAAGGGGTTGCCAGGAATAGTGTGATAAGGGTTTGTCTGTCTGTCTGCCCGTCCGTATGTCACAGCCACTTTTTTCTGAAACTATAAGAACTATTATGTTGAAACTTGGTATAGATGTATTCTGTGAACCACATTAAGATTTTCACACAAAAAGAGAAAAAACTGAAAAATTTTGGTGTGTCAAAAAAATAATTGAGTTTCAGTTCTAAGTATAGAACTACTTAGAACTGAAACTCATTTTTTTTTTAATAAAACCCATAAGTATGGGGTCTATGGATAGGTATTAAAAAATGATAATGAGGTTTCTAATGTAATTTTTTTCTAAACTGAATAGTTTGCGCGAGAGACACTTCCAAATTGGTAAAATATGTGTCCCCCCTGTAACTTCTAAAATAAGAGAATGATAAATCTATAAAAATATATGATGTACATTACGATGCAAACTTTCACCGAAAATTGGTTTGAACGAGATCTAGTAATTAGTTTTTTTTTAATACGTCGTAAATTGAAATTCATATCAAATACTCAGGTCTATACTACCATTTACTTTTATTAATTTATTTATTTATTTATTAAGGAACTCCAACAAAAATACATATTACACTCTTAATAACAAAACACATGACATAACTTCTATATGTACCTTCAGTTACAGGAGATCACAGCATTCGTTAATATCAAATTTAAAAGTAACTAAACTTATAAGTCTCTCACTAAAATATAACAATATATATGAAAACAATAACTACTTAGAATGAAAAATTAAATAAAATAAATAATCATTTCCTGAGTAGAAAATGATTACGAATCTTTCCATTAAAAGTATGTAACTTATCGCTAAAAATATCATAATCTATAGACCTAGCAAGATCATTATATAATCTAGCCATCCTTGTTTTATGTGCCCGGACGTTGAACAGTCTTATATACTTACTTATATACCTACAGGTTTGTACGGAACCCTCGGTGCGCGAGTCTGACTCGCACTTGGCCGGTTTTATTTGGTATATATATTCTGTGGTCTAGCTAGTCTTTCTATAGTTCTATACTCTATGGATGGTACTGGTGGGGTGGTAGAGGTAGATGTTATGATGTTATTGTCATTCATTCATTGGGTCGGTCGGTCAATGGAAGGAAAGTAATAATATTTAGAAATAAACAGAGTTTTTCTCTGTTTCGAAAGAGAAAACCATGACCACCAAACTTTTATTACTCAAAAATGTCATAAACAGGCCATTTAATGGCTTATTCAAGCAAAATAATGTTACTTATAACCTCAAAACAAACTTTAGTACTACACCTATTGCTTGTGTAAATTTCTTCAATAAGTGTAAGTTTAGAAATAAATGCTTTTAATATTACCAACACAGTCTATTGGGCTTGTAATATAGACCGTGTTTTAATTAAACCTTATTCCTAATCTTAATACTTTGATCAGTACCTGCAGAGAAACTATGGAAGTCAGTTACATCTGTTAGTAATGCTGGTGCCAAGAAAGGTCGTGGTAAAGGCGCAGGGCGTATTAGAATACGAGATTTGAATCGCGGCCAAGTCATTGGTGTTGGAAGGGTGAATATGCTGTGGCCGGGTCTTTCTGCACCAGTCATTAGGGGCAGGGAATTGCTGAAACAACAAAGGCTACCTGACGATCCTGAAAGGTTACAAAGATGTTTATATTATATTCAGAGGGATAGATGATAATGGGAGTGTAATCCAGTAAATAATTTTATTTATTATTTCAGAATGGAAAAGTTAACTCAAATAAGAGACTCAATGACTAAATTCCGTCGAATGAAACTCAGTCCAATTGAAAGAGGATGGTCTGGGATGCGAATGCCTGGACGTAGTATTGGACCTCCTGATGCTATTGGAGAAGGTTATTGAATAATAATGTCAATCAATACTCAGGCATAATATAGCTTCCTATTAGTGAAAGATATTTTAATCTGACTGTTAGTTCCAGAGATTAGCCCATTAAACAAACAATAAACTTTTCTGCTTTAATTAAATTTCAATAATATTGTCCTGAAATATCTAAATTATCATACTTACCAAAGGCTTGTTATATATTACAGATGAATTTACTGGTTTTGATACAAAAGTCCTACAACTTAGGTCACTGCTCATCATGAAGGGAAGTCTTGGGCGTACAAGGAATTATCAGGCAATGGTTGTCACTGGAAATGGACAGGGCCTTGCTGGATTTGGTTTTGGAAAGGCAAAAGATGCACCAGCAGCACTGAGGAAAGCTAAAAACAGGGCTGGACAGAAGTTGATGCATTTTGAGATTTATAATGGGCACACAAGTATGTTTCCTTTAATGTCATCCCTTTTCCTAGATGTATAAAATAAAATATTGAATTTATTTTGAATGCATTCTTCTTGTTTCTTCCAGTTTTCCATGATTTCTACACAGCATTTGGCAAAACAAAGATATTTGTTCAGAAAAAAAATGAAGGGTATGGTCTTATGTGCCATAGGGCTATCAAGGAAATCTGTCAAGCTATAGGCATTAAAGATTTGAGGGCAAAAGTGGAGGGATCCAACAATCTGCAGCACCTTGTGAAGGCATTTTTTATTGGATTGTTGCAACAGGTAAGAAATTATTACATATTTTTTTTAGTGTGTGGTGTTAGTTAAGCAACCTTTTGAGTGTTCATAATTGTTTCTCATTGCAGAGAACACATCAACAGCTAGCTGAGGAGAAAAAACTTCATCTTGTTGAATATAGAGCTGAAAATGAATACTTCCCAAAAGTGGTGGCAAGCCCCACTGAAGTGAGAGCCAAAGAGAGCATACCCAAAGATGAGTCCTTGGACTTCATCCAGTATGTCATGAATGACAAAGTTATTTTAAAGAAAAAGAAGTTCCCTCGTTTCTATGAGACCATGCCACATTATAAAATATATTTAAAGAAATATGAAAAATTCAGGAATCATGAGAAAATTCGTCTTAATCTGAAAGTAGAGTATGGTGAAGTTAAATCTTTCTTAAATGATAAGTATCCTGAAGAAAAAGTGAAGGAGGAGGAGGCATAGATTCTTATATATTTTATATAGATTAGTATTTAATAAAAGTTATAATTTAACAGATGTTTCTTTATTTCAAACTGTTTTTTATTAAGAGGAGAACAATAATAAATTAGATTTATATATGAACATATTTATTTATTCATAATGATTGAAGTTTACAATTAGAATGTTCTTTCATTTGAATACAAACGAAAATTAAAACCGTAATAGCATCTTACTAGTCTACTAAATATCAGAATCACACAGATAATAGATAAAATAATATAAGTGAGTTAATAATACATAACTTCCTGTATCTTTATAGTTAAACAAAATAGATACATTTGCTATTTGAACAAAACATTGCTTTTTTTCTATAACAACATAACTTTCATGTCATGGCACCCAATTTTCAATATTACATAAAAAAATATTTACATCAATATTTAAAACCTAAATGTTAAGCCACTAAATGCTCTAAAATGCTTGACTGTTAAGAGAAACAAGCACCACAGTCTCATAGACATGAAAAGCTTTGGAAACAATATTATCCTGAGAGCAGTTGCAACAGCGCGGGAAAGAAATTATACAAGGATTGATAACATATGATTCAAATAATTAAGGCCGGGCGCACGTCTGATGATTTATGGCTCTTTGTAAATATACAGACACCACTGGTGTTCGATAGATTACAGGCGATCAGCAGGGCTATTTTAAAACGTCGGATTCGATATCGGAAACGGATTCAAAAAATTCCGAGGCGAATTTCACCAATTGCTATTTTAATTTCCGAAAACTTTTCGATTGATTGATATTTCCGTAAAAAAACATCAAAAATATTCGAATTCGAAAATTTAAAAAAGCAATTGCGGAATATCGCCTCTGTAGTTTTTGAATCCGTTTCCGATATCGAATCCGAGCGTTTTAAAATAGCCCTGCAGGTAAGTTATTTTAGACCTTATTCTAGCGTAGTGTTGTTGATATCTGCCTGCAACGTAGAGAGGCTCACGAGATGTGTGCCGCCCTTTTTGAATTACTTCTAAAATTAGCTATTATAATAAACAAAATATAATGAATCCTTTATTAGGTATATGTTAGGTTTTCATCATCAATTTCGAATATTTCAAAATTACAATTGATATAGAAATCAAAGTATTATTAGTTAGGGCAGTGATAAGGGTCGGTTAAATCGGACAGAATGAGCAAGAGCAATGTTTTCAGTTTGGTTTGAACCGACCCTAATGAGCGTACATTACCTTCATGTTAACTTAAAATACAGACTAACTGCCACACTCAGAGACGTCTAGTGATTACTTAAGGGTCTCCTTAGTAAAAATTAATAAATTAAATGATTAAAAGAAACAAAAAACCCGACTGCGTAAAACAAAAATTAACTGAAAAGAGAAAAACAAGCTCTTTAATCTATAAAATTTTGAATATAACTTGAATGTTTAAGGTATTGCAGTCGGGGAAAAACCAATAACCTAAATATGTGTGTTTTGTTTTGTAATTTTTGTTTATCCCCGACTGCGATATCTTATAAAATTCAAGTTATATTCAAAATTCTGTAGATTAAAGAGCTTGTTTTTCTCTTTTCAGTTAATTTTTGTTTTACGCAGTCGGGTTTTTTGTTTCTTTTAATAATTTAATTTATTTCAGACTTTTTAGTTTTATACAAAATGAGTTGTAAGTATTATTAAGTAAATGAGCGGTACGGTAAAGTAACGCTAACAACCATCGCAACTCTGTGAGTTACGTACGGTAACCGTTCATAGTACCTACCTACTGTCCTTGCATTAAACATGGTTTTTTGCAGTTATATGGAAAGGGCGAATTAATGCGAGATTTGTCAGGGTGACGCTTTTTGTTATTTGGAAATAGCAGTGAGTTACTTATTATACTATACTTTTATTAATCAAATACATTAACGTGTGGATATTTATCAAAGAATATATTTTATATTCCAGTAATAATTATGATAAAACATGATAAAATTGAAATTTAGTATAAAAAAGTACATCACAATTTTAATTATAATTTTTCTTTAAATATCACTACATTATTTTTATCACATTCAAACTTAGGACAAGTAAACTCCTGCCATGTTCTTGTTTATTAAGTAATACTAAGAGATGTTCATACCGAATACAGGCGGCGAAATTATTGTTCAGTTATTTATTGTATGAACGTAATTAAGTATTCATGTTCTTTTTACAACAATATTTTAGAACCGATAAATCGATAAATTAACATAAATACGTTTTAATTCCGCCATATTTGCTAAGGTTAATATATTGCCTGAATGGAACACAATCGAATCGAATGAACACGAATCACGAAGAAAATATAAAAGAATATATTTAATATTCAAAGTGTGGTACCAAAATATGCATTTGTGTCAAATATTTAATTTGTTTCGTGTAATATATCAGTAAATATGGCGGCAATGCATAACCTAATGTCGAATACAAACAAGCTGACGGGATTTAAATATACACTGGTAAAATACTAATAATCTTGCAGGACTGTATTACTAACATCATAAACAACAACTTTTATTCTATAACTTTTTACAAAACAATACTTTTACCAAAAACACTCTTTCAAGTTTTTTTTTTATCTAAAACATTTCAATTGTTTTTTGTTGTATGCCTCCCGTGCACTGTCACTCAGTATGATACTATGCGTAGTAGTGGAGTGTTGATTAATATATATATTATTTTTATATATATTTATTTTTGTTTGACAATCTGATGAATTATTAAAATTCATAGAACAAAAGTTGTTCTTTATGATGTCTGTATTAATAGTCTTGAGATGTTGTTAGTTACCAATAACCCTATATAAGGATGAGTAGGTTTTCACATCTACCGAACCTACTTGACATGCCACACATCCTCTGCCACAAAACTTAAATACCAATGAAAATTAGTTTGATACCCACTCACTTTTTCCCTTGTCTTCACCAAAGATTACATGCATTAACTATATTGAGCATAATAGATTATACAAAAATAGCTCTAATTTACATAATAAGAAGATACAATTTGAAGCTACAGAATGTTTATTTTTAGATTTTATGTGAATTTACGAAAGAAATATTAAAAAATTGTCTTAATCTAGCGCAGAATCTGAAACAAAAAAATATTGTGAATAAACCGATTTTCTAGTTAGGGTTAATGTTATAAATTATATATTTTGTATTTTAAGAGCTTTCTCGTTGTGACACGATACCGTACGATATCGTTTCATTTCGTTATCGATACTTGCTAGCGATGCAGTGATTGTTCAGTACTGTTATAACAGTGCAAAAGCACTGAATAGTTGTGGGATTTGATCGGTCGGTATTACTAGTGTAAAGGTATTTTTCTTCTGGTATACTAACGGAAGCGCTTGTGGTTTATCATGATTAGCCGGTCTTAATCGATCGGCAAAGTTTAGCTACCACCGTCGTGGATGGGTGATCGCCCAATGGTATTTCAAATCGAGCGCTTCCGTGCTTCGGAAGGCACGTAAAGCCGTTGGTCCCGGTTATCACTCAATTTTGATAGTCGTTAAGCTAGTTGGAGGCCTACTAGGCGTCTTGAAAACTAACAGTAGGCTGACCACTAGCCTACGTCCACCGATCCGCAGTGGGCACGCGTGGCCGGCCGCGTCTCAGCAGTGGGACATTATAGGGTGATGACGATACTAACCGTTGTGCGTGGAGGTGTGTTGGCGCCACTTGTCGTAGTGGTCGCGCGTGGTGGAGGGCGCGAGGTGCGCGCGCACGCCGCCCAGCACGTCGGCGGCGCCGGCGGCGGCCAGCGCCAGCGGCGCCACCGCCGCGCCCGGCAGGTGCCGCAGCACGCCCACGCCGCTGCTGCAGCGAGCCGCCAGCGCCATTGTCGCCGCTTGCTCCGCGAAACCCTGCCACACATCGAGCATATAACCCACAGTTGCGCAATGACGTTAATTTTGCTTGAAATCTATTCCGACAATTTCTCACCACCGACACTGCGCTCTAATTGGCTAAGTCAAGGACGCATGCGCTCTGATTGGCCGAGTCGAGAACATACGATGCAGTGATTGGACCTTACTGTTCAAAATCAGTGCAAAATACTAGTTGCGGAATTTGATTGTTTGATATTACTACTTTAAACGGATTTTTCCGCAATGCTGCCAGATTATTATATTAGGGCTGATTGTGGCGTAGCTTGCGCTAGACGGACCCTGGGGCCTTTATTGGGGCCTTACGGCATAGCCCAAATGGAGGGTAATATTGTTTACTAATTATTGCTTATACACGTTTGAAGCCCCTGTAACCCGGGACCGTATCATTAATACGGCTCATCAACTATGTCCCAGGGGCTGATTATGATGGTCGTTTTAGATTTTGACGTTCATAAGGTTCCTAGGTGTAAAATTGTATTTACAATACAATTTTTAAACATACATTTTATAAGAGATATGATCTTTCTGCCCCGCAATTTTACCCACGATCCCCTATGTTAGCCTCTCAAGGGTTGAAATACCGAAATACAAAGTGTACCTACATATATACAATTTTAAAGAACACCGACATACACACATCAAAAAAAGTTTGTGATCACTAGCAAAAGCTGATATATTTTTAAAATATTACTTTATCAAGAAAAAGTGTTTACAGTATATCATATTTTTAAAAGAAATACACCGGCGTACCCAAGAGGTACATTGTTTTTCAAGTTATCTCAAAAAGTCCGTGAAGAGTTTTGGACAATGACCACCATTGTAGCAAAGCATTTCTTTTAGGGATGGTGACTGACTGAGGACTAAATTGATTTATTGCGACTGGATATTATAATATAACTCGACACTGGCAGGAATAAGTACTTATTTGGATTTGATTGCCAAACTTAAAACTAAGAAGAAGTAGAAGATACTAACCTCTTTAACAGTTTGGTAAGCGGTGGCGACCCCCTCCCTGATGTCGGTGGGGTGCCGCGCGGGGTGGTGGCGGCGGCGGCGTCGCCGCTCGCGCCGCAAGTACGCGTCCTGCAGCTGCAGCGTGGGTCCGGGGGTTAGCATGTCGAACGCTGTTTCTGCTGTCGCCTGTTGCAATTATAAGCCCAATATATGATATTACAATACAGGTTTCAAGGGGACTTTGCGTTTTCATTATTATTTTCATAAATCCGTCTATTTTGAGTTTTATTGCATATTATCGGTGGTATTTTATCCAATGAAGATCAATCCATATGCACCAGTGAAGTGAAATTAATTATGTGTATCGTGACTTTTCGAGTTGTCTCAAAAAGTCCGTGAAGAGTTTTAGTACAAGGACCACCATCGTAGTAATACATGACTTTTATGGACGGTGTTTCACAGTCACAGTCCTCAGTCAGTGACTGTGACAGTGATAATTATTATGACTGGAAATTATAATTTAACTCGACACTGGCAGAAATAGGTCCTAAATTGGATTTGGTAGCCAAACATAAAATTAAGAAGAAGGGTTTTCAACAGAAGTAGGGCATATTTAAACGAAATAAGTAATAGTCTTGATCGTATTTAAAAACACTGTCAGGTCTTGTGTCATACACTAGTTTTCACATAATGTCAATGGACCTGGGATCTGGTGTTCTAAGAAACAGGCTGCCTAGTTTAGGCTCCAGATCTCCCACAAATTACACTAAGATACCTCTAATTGCATAAACATTTGTATGTAAAAGAACTTGTAATTTGTGGAGATAAATAAATATTTTTATTATTATATTTATTATTAATGCACCAGTCTACCGTCGCGCCGCCACTGCTCCACCGGCAGCCATACTAGATCTGTTACCTGTATGAGGTGCAGCAACCTAGTAGTGATGTCTAGTGCTGCGACGGCAGTCCTGGCGGTGAAGGAGGCGGCCCCGCGCCGCAGCCCGTGCACCAGTCTACCGTCGCGCCGCCACTGCTCCACCGGCAGCCATACTAGATCTCTTATACCAGTTACTGGAACAAACAATAGATATTCATGGATGTAGACAAAGATCTAACTGGAAGAAACAGCTGAATATAAATTGCTCACTATGCATTTTAATTCAAATAAATGTGAGTCAAACTTACTGAGTTGCAATAGTGAATGCATAGGTCCGATTCCACTGAGGAGACCAGGAAGTTGGTGCCGCTTGATGTCTGAAAGCCATTCATGCAATGCCCATTGCACCAATTTCTCTAGGCCCAGCAAACCTAGCCTAAAAATAATGTAGAAGATATAGTAACAGATATACGAGACATGAAACATAACTATACACGATTTTTTCAAAAAACTTTAACCGATTTCAAAGCAGTGTTGCCAACTGCTAGCTTTACTAAGTAGCTAGACATCTTGCAAAAAGTAGCTAGATTGCCAGATTTTGATACCAAAAAAAGTTGCTAGAAGTAGCTAAATGTTTCCAAGTAGGTAGATAACAATAACATTGTTAAAGAGAATTAAAAATCAGTAAATTAAATACATTTTCTTTTCAAAGTTAATTAATTTTCACAATATATTTAACAGCGAGCATTAGTTTTAAATGAGGAGATTTCTTATGATACCTCTATGTTCAAAATACCTGTCAAATCGTGTACTTAAGGTTCAAATTGGATCCAAAGATCAACATTTTGACAGGTATTTTGACAATAGAGGTATAATAAGAAAACTCCTTATTCCCGGCCACCGACCTATACCCACATCTAGGCCAATAGCGTCGCGTTTAGACTTTTTCTATCGAGACCCAGTGCCCTATTACGAACTTTCGAAAGTATTGAAAAGTAGCTAGAAAAAGTAGCTAAATAAATTTAGCTACAAGTTTCATTAAATTGTAGCTGCCTAACACCAAAAAATAGCTAGATCTAGCTATAAAGTAGCTAAGTTGGCATCACTGTTTCAAAGTACACTAAGAAGTAATCAAATCCTGATCTGATGACAATGGGACCAAACGGCATCTGTACCCTTCCATACAAGAAACAAATTTTCCAAATCGGTTAATACATGACGGAGTTATGAGGTAACATACATAAAAAAAAAACAACCGAATTAAGAACCTCCTCCTTTTTTGAAGTAGGTTAAAAATATAGATATTTTTAAAATCACGTAATAAATTATAATTACTTATAGTCCAGCCTCTTGAGCGTGAGTTCTGAGCAGTTGAGTTGTCCGAGGCCCATGAGCAGGCCGGCGACGGGCCCGGCCGACAGGTCCACGCGCTTGCCCACGTAGTCCAACCGTATTGGGACTTCGGGGGAGAACACCACGCGTCTGGAAGTCATTATAGGTTATTATAACATTAAATCGCATTAAATTAATTTTACAAGCTTTTTATTAATGTCTTAATAATCTTGCAAGTCGAATTTCACCCACTTCCAGTGGTCGAATTGACTTGTTATATTTATATACATTAGCATATTGGAAGAAAATGCAAGTACAGTCACCAAAAAAAGCTTGTATTAACAATGAAATTTTTAACAAAAACTTATTAATTACAAACACTATTGAAATAGTATAGCAAAAATTAAGACCTGTCAAATTAGTCTTATTGCTCGTTTTCATGCCAATTTAGCTGCCATTACATTAGTCACGTCTATTTACTCGTAAACTTTCATATAGTACAGTAGTACCCAACTAATATGGCTTACTGATGTACCTGCGCAGAAGATATATTTTCAAAGCGCGGGAAATGCTATTGATCGGCAGCTGCCGCCATGTGTGCGGAGGGGCGTCACTTGCGAGTGAGACGGAACTAACAGATGCACTGTATTATGAACCTTATAGTAGTGATCTAAGGTTGATTTTAAGTTTTATGCATTCTTTCGTTAACTTCGGGCCATACTTTCTTTTTTGTACGAACGAAGATTCACGACGCGCCATATCAGTTGGGTACTACTGTACATGTTTCGAAGTGAATTGAACCTTGCTCGATCATAATGTATGAAAAGTAATTTTTTGCTCACCATGACTAACCCAACAAAGGTTTCGAAAATATGTCATCTCGAAATCTCCACCTGTTATATTGAGCATACCGATGCCGCACAGATTTTATACAGATAAATCATTGGGCTTTCTCTAACAAATAGCTTACCTAAAGTAAATAGGCGAGTCATCGATAGGCTCCGTGTCAACGGGTAACTTCGCGATAGGTTTCTCTTGATTGATGCCGAGTTTCTGGAAATCCTCTTCCAGTTGTATGAGGTTCTCGGAAACCAGCCTTTCAGCCTCATATGTCTCCATCAAAGGTTCATCGTCACGGATTACTAAAAAGAAAAAAAAAAACATAGTTAGACTATAGACCTAAGTAGCTCACTTCACTTGGAATATTTGACCTTAATCAGTTTGAGATAAGGTTGGAAATCACCTGTATCATGAAGCGACAGAAGGTTTGAATTTATGCGTTCGGTGGTATCTGTGTGTGCACAGCGTTCGTTGGAATTTAAGACCTTAATCTATATGGTACAAGGTAGAAACAAAAACAAGGAATCTGCGTTTCCTAAAGTGGATCTCTGTACCACCTACAGTCTTTATTGGAATTTTAGACCTTATCTCTTTATCTAAGGTTGAAACTCACCTGCATCATTGAGCGATAAGGAGTCAGCGTCTCCTAACGAAGTGGGCGTGGGCGGTGGATCCTTCAAATGGCTGGCGATGCTCATAACAGGCGGCCGGTGCGTGGGAGTGGTCTGCCGAGACCCACTTGAGTCTGTCGATAGTCCTCCAACGCTTTTAGAGTCGTCATCTGCTGTGGGTTTCAACACATTGATTTATATCAAGCTTGTCTTCACATAATCATCACAAACATCAGTCCTACATTCTTGATATAATTTGTGTTTTTGCTTTCATTGTTCATATTTAAATAATGTTAACTGGTTTGAATTTACATGAAAATAGTAAGTATTGTGTTTTTATCCATTTATTTTATTAATTACTAGTTGCGCCCCGCGGTTTTACCCGCGTACCCGAGGGATATCTTACCCTAACCTTCCGTTAAGTTTTCTTATTTTCTACGCAACTTTCTTATTTTTTTTTCCGTAAGAACCTTCTCAAGAGTATTATAAAACTTAAATAAAAAAGTTGGATGAAATCGGTAGTCATTCTCAAGTTATGGCGTATAGGGAAATAGGGATTCATTTTTAGGGTTCCGTAGCCAAATGGCAAAAAACGGAACCCTTATAGATTCGTCATGTCTGTCTGTCTGTCTGTCCGTCCGTATGTCACAGCCATTTATTTCCGAAACTATAAGAAATATAATGTTGAAACTTGGTAAGTAGATGTATTCTGTGAACCGCATTAAGATTTTCACACAAAAATAGAAAAAAAACAATAAATTTTGGGGGTTCCCCATACTTAGAACTGAAACTCAAATTTTTTTTTTCATTAAACCCATAAGTGTAGAGCTAGACCTATTCATAGACACCCCGTCTATGAATAGGTCTTCAAAAATGATATTGAGGTTTCTAATATCATTTTTTTCTAAACTGAATAGTTTGCGCGAGAGACACTTCCAAAGTGGTAAAATGTGTGTCCCCCCCCCTGTAACTTCTAAAATAATAATGATAAATCTATAAAAAATTATATGATGTACATTACGGTGCAAACTTCCACCGAAAATTGGTTTGAACGAGATCTAGAAAGTTGTTTTTTTTTAATACGTCATAAATTGAAATTAATATCAAATACTCAGGTCTATACTACCATTTGCTTATATACCTACAGGTTTGTACGGAACCCTCGGTGCGCGAGTCTGACTCGCACTTGGCCGGTTTTATTATATATAGAGATTATTATTATTCTTGATAAATTACTAGGGTGTTTTTTTTTATTAAATTGAACTACCCATATGGACGATAACGTAGCCTTAGATGGAACTCGCTTCCAAGAAGAAACCTATTCATTCTGCCCTTGAAAGTCCCTAGATTATAAGAGTCTGGAAACACTCTGGTTTAAAAAACATTAGTGCCTAAACATACCACATTTGGCTACTTTACTTATTTCATGCTCATTGCATTTAGCCGCAACGTATGAATAATACCTGTAGATTCATCAGTGCCTAGCTTGGAGAAGTATCCGACGAGGAAGGCGAGCGTGTCCTGGTCGAGGTTGAACCACAGCGGCAGCAGCGACACCTTCAGGCAGCACTCCTGCGCCGACAGCGCCGGCTCCGGACGGAGGTGGACCGCTTTTACTATCAACTGGAACATTTAATGCGACAGCAATTTAAAAAAATATCTCAAAAAAGCATTGTTCACATTGTCAGAATTAAATTCATGTCTATCAACTTTGTACAGAAGTGAAGTTTCTTCAGCAAACAAGTATTTTTTTCTACAAGGTAAGTCATTGATGTAAATACGATAAAGAAAAGGACCGAGGATAGAGCCTTGTGGGACGATCTACCCTCTGAATTTTAACTCAAGTATGAACTTAAAAAACTGAGTGCAACGTCTCTTATACAATAGTGGTGTAACTTCTTGATCAGTAATTGATGATGTACACAATCAAACGCCTTGGACAAGTCACAGAAGAAACCGATGGTATCTCGTTACTCCTACCAGCCATCTAAAGCTGTCTACAGCTCTTCAGACATTAGAATAAGAACCACGACTTACCATATGCGCGTTCTTCCTCTCCGGTTCGTCCTTCAACTTGTATTGGCTGAGTAACTTATTGATGTCGCTGCACACCAGTTGATCCAGCACTTCAATTTTGCTTATAGCCAGCGTTTGTCTTGACGCGTGAGTTCCCCCGGGTGGGTATATCTCGTATTGGAACTTCACCTTTGTCGGAATCAAACTTATAATTATTTTAAAATAATATATAATATACTGATGGTTTGATTTTCTGTTAGAATTAGAGTTGTCTTTGGAAACAGTAAGGTTAATTTCGATGAAATTATCATTGTTTTTTGTTTTTTTTTTGTGTCTAATATTATTGTTTCACTAGTTATTCTAAAAAATAATTGTTGAATTATGATAGTTTTAGCAATTAAATGCATTTTATATATTTGTCATAGAAATGTCACCGTATTTTTGTGAAAACCGTTAGTTTATAATCAACCTAGCGATATTATAAACTCCCCGATATATTGTGAACTGTACCATACTGATTACAATATAACGTATTCATTTTAGAAAGAAAGAAAGAAAGTATGAAAATAAATTTATTTTGGTGGCATTTTCGATAGTTTATAATGTAAAGTTGTCAAACCGTCATATTGTGAACCGTCTCTGATTGGTCAGTCTTGGAGGTAGTAGTTCGTTCTGTATTCATAGAGTTAGAAAACAAGCATAGGAGTTAAATAAAAGAAATGCACTTGTTTAAGATCAAAATTAAATATGTCAATCAATTTTTTTTTAAGAAACCATAAAAACATTCAACTATTTTACGTATCGCCAAAGATGGTTGCGCGGGACACATGACGTTTAACCAATCAGCGCGCAAGGTGCGTTCCGACGCATTTAAGTATGATGCCAGTTTACAATATGACGGTTTGTCATGAATAGATTATAATCTATCGGAAATTAATACGTTATATTGTAAGCAGTATTATACAGTTCACAACATATCGAGGAGTTTATAATCTCGCTAGGTAGATTATAAACTAACGGTTTTCACAAAAATACGGTGACAGAAATAACTTCCATTTAGAAACAAAAAAAAACTTTGATTTTGAATGTATGTTTCAAACCAGTGTATGACAACTAGCGGCACGCTATCAAGGACATTTTGACTGCCCATATCAGAACCCTAAGCCAAGAACACCCTCATGTGAAAAAGGCAAATAAATGAATTTGAATACCATCATAGCGTACCGCTAGTTTAGTTAAATGAACAGTGCTGTGTGAATGTAACAAGTGAGGTGAATGTATATTGTATAGGGTACCTTAGTGAGACAGAGCTTGACCGTGGTGTGGTGTTCCCGGTGCAGGCCGCCGCGCGTGCGCAGGTCGCGCGTGCGCGTGCGCGCGGGGGCGGGCCGCACGCGCTCCGCGCCCGCCGACCACCGCACGCCCCGCCCGTACGCCGCTGTCACCGCTGCACCCGTTGAGTACGGCTCGTAGTCTTTGTTGCGTCTGTCGCACGTTATAACACTGCTATTGTAAACTGGACCATGTATACACACATCAACAGAATCTAGGGATATTTTATATTTCATCAAATATCTAAAAATCTATGAAGAATTTTCTGATATAGTAAATGGAAGAATGATAGGGTATTTTAAGGTCTTTAATAAAAAATAAAAAACATTTCGTGATTTTATTGTTTTAAATTTAAAAAAATGTTTTTTAATCGCCATAGAAAATTGGTATGATAAATAAACTTCATTTCTTCTAATAAAACTATTAATTTTAATTAAAATGGAAAAAAAAAACTTAAAATTAAATTATTAATAATCAGTGTTGCCACCTCTTACATTAATTACACATCGACATCGAGTGTTCATACTTAAAATTAAATTGTCAATATCTTGCTGTGGTATGAGGTCCCATGTTCTTTGCAAGTGTTCGTAAAGTTGTTGTTCCGTCGTCAAATTTGGCGGGAAATCTCTCAAAGCTTTTCGCTGTAGCATGTCCCAGGCATGCTCGATAGGATTTAAGTCGGGCGACTGTGCAGGCCAATCCAAAACATGAATATCGCGGTCTCGGAGAGCGGCTGACACCAGCCGCGCCGTATGGGAAGGAGCATTATCGTGCATGAGTAGAAATTCCTGGCCCATTTGTATTCAGTGTGGGACAATAACAGGCTCTACTACCTCCTCGTGGTATTTTTGTGCAGTCATGCTGCCTTGGATCCAAACGAGCTGGGTTCGTCCGCCAAGACGAACTCCTGCCCACCCATGATTATCCCGCCTTGGTATGAGTGGACCTCCTGAGGGTGCCGTAGACGGCTAACTCTCCCTGGTGTTCTCCAAACGCGCGTTCGATATGAATCCGCATGAAATCACACCGGGACTCATCGGTGAACAGCACCAAAGACCATTGTTCGTCACTCCATGCTAAATGCTCCCGAGCACACGAAAGCCGCCGACCGCGATTGCCACGTCGCAATGCTGGAACAGCGGTCTTGGAGAATGAAGACCAACTTCATGCAACCTCCTTCGCAAGGTTTGGTCGCTTACCAGCAGCTGGTGGTCCTCCTGGAACCTTTGTACTAGTTGCATCGCTCTGGTATTGGGTTGTCTTCTGGCGGTCATTTGGAAAAATCGATCCTGTCGCTGCGTAGTAACACGATATCTAACCGTGTGCCGTTAAGCTACATCCCCAGTACTGCGATAACGTGACCACAACTTTGATATCACGTTTTGGCTTGTGTGTAGGGCCTCAGCAACGACGCGTCGAATAGCACCATTTTCTAACATTCCCACGGCTCGTAACATTTCATCTCGACTCAACAATCGATGTCGATGTGTAATTAATGTAAGAGGTGGCAACACTGATTATTAATAATTAAATTTTATATATTTTTTTTTCCATTTTAATTAAAATTAATAGTTTTATAAGAAGAAATGAAGTTTATTTATCATACCAATTTTCTATGGCAATTAAAAAACATTTTTTTTTTATTTAAAACAATAAAATCACGAAATGTTTTTTATTTATTATTAAAGACCTTAAAATACCCTATCATTCTTCCATTTACCATATCAGAAAATTCTTCATAGATTTTTAGATATTTGATGAAATATAAAATATCCCTAGATTCTGTTGATGTGTGTACTGCAGTGGCGTGCATTCCATATAGGCAAATAAGCAATGCCTACCTCATAAGATTCAATAGAATAATATTTTGATTCAATTAAACTACATAATCATTTTAAATAAAAATTCTAACCTAACATTCAATACGAAATTTCAAACTTTGCCGCGCAGTCACACGCGAGTTCGCCTCTCAAATTCACGCACACTAAAACGATTTCGGCCTATTCATACACACACACCCACTTCTTTAAGATAATACGACGAAAGCATAAATCACGCTTTTGCTATGCGTAGCATACTGACATTTGACATTCGCAATTTATGGACCAAAAGTAACCTTACCTACTCTGTTGTAAGTAAAGTGAGTAGCCCATCCAAATTAAAAACACTACAGTTTACCAACATTAGAGCAACTCAAATATAACTTCGCAATTTATTGGTGTTGGTTTGTTAATGGTTTGGCTGGCATTGTATGCAATGTTGTTGTTATTTATTCTATTGTGTTTTTGCGAAGTGTATCTGTGTGAAATGAAGAAATTTTGTGGTGAAAATGCAAAATGTATCAATAAACTAGTCCTTTAGTCAGTTTTAGTTTGTTGAAAATAGTAGGTAACTTGCTGTAGACCAACTCCAAAACATTCATGGATTCAAAACAAAGGTAAATCTTAGAAATTTTAACACAGAATATTATGTTTATTATACACTTGGCTATGTGGGTGCTGTTATTCGAATCTATTATTCTGTTATTATCTATTTTGTTTGCTAATGAATCATACCAAATGCTGACCTAAACAATTTTACAAATCTGGTCAAAAAACATTAGGTATCTATCTAACAGGCATATTTTGGCGTGTATGGCCATGATTTCTTCTGCCTACCTAGTCCGAAAACCAATGCACGCCACTGGTGTACTGGGTGGATATTTCGAAACCTATGTTGGATTAGTCATGCTGAACAACTTTTACTATAGGACCAACACTGAATTCTTAATATTTTTTTAACTTTTCATACATTATGATCGAGCAAGGTTGACATTTTGTAAGAAAAGTAAAAAAAAAAACGAGAATCCGCTATTAGTCCCATAGTTAAAAGTCATGTTTAACCACAGCATGACTAACCAAACGTAGGTTTCGAAAATATGCCATCTAGAAATCTCCATTCTGTATAAAGTCCTCTGAAAGTCTTGGCGTATATTTTGAGCGATGAATGTATAGGTCAATAGTAATCAAAAAAATATATTATAAAAATAATCCGTCTGCTGGTTCAAGAAAAAAAAATCAAAATTGAACTTTATGTAAGTATGTACCAAGTATTAATTTATAAATAATGTAGTATTTTCAATGTACGGATTATTTTGATTACTAATTACCTATATATACATTCATCCCTCAAAATATACGCCAAGACTTTAGAAGGATCTTATATAGTCATAAAAATGAATAAGGCTTAGGCATGTGCCCGACTACAGCCGATTTTGGTGTGTAAAAGTCTGTCACACGACTGTTTTTGTTTTAGGCCCAACTTATTCTTCCCCTGACTGACGTAACCCGGGCAACTAAACGGAATCCGTTGGGGTCGTGGAAAAAAAAAAACCGGCCAAGTGCGAGTCAGACACGCGCACCGAGGGTTCCGTACAAACCTATAGGTATATAAGTAAATGGTAGTATAGACCTGAGTATTTGATATTAATTTCAATTTATGACCTATTAAAAAAAAACTACTTACTAGATCTCGTTCAAACCAATTTTCAGTGGAAGTTTGCACCGTTATGTACATCATATATTTTTTATAGATTTATCATTCTCTTATTTTAGAAGTTACAGGGGGGGGGACACACATTTTACCACTTTGGAAGTGTCTCTCGCGCAAACTATTCAGTTTAGAAAAAAATGATATTAGAAACCTCAATATCATTTTTGAAGACCTATCCATAGACACCCCACACTTATGGGTATGATGAAAAAAAAAAAATTGAGTTTCAGTTCTAAGTATGGGGAACCCCCAAAATTTATTGTTTTTTTTCTATTTTTGTGTAAAAATCTTAATGCGGTTCACAGAATACATCTACTTACCAAGTTTCAAAATTATAGTTCTTATAGTTTCGGAAATAAATGGCTGTGACATACACGGACAGACAGACAGACAGACAGACAGACAGACAGACAGACAGACAGACAGACAGACAGACAGACAGACATGACGAATCTATAAGGGTTCCGTTTTTTGCCATTTGGCTACGGAACCCTAAAAAGGAGGCGTCCAGATGCGACCCCGTAGAGGCCAATGGAACGATGTGGTCACTACTCATCGTACTATAGCACAGCGAGTTGTGAGAGAGAGGTGAGGGAGGTATTTCCTCGGGACGAACTCTCTTTTTTTTTTTTACAACCAACACCAAAAATTACTTATTTCAAACATCGCCAAACTGCTAATGCGGTTTGTCTAATTTAATAGTAGTCGGTACGAGTCCGGCATAACCGAGCCGTTCCCCCCATGTGTTCGGCAGGTATCCTAAGATTTCTCCACGCTAATAAAAAAGAGGCAATAATTATTCTATACAATAACACTAAGATATTGCTTACTAACTTTAAGTCCGACACCCTGAACCAGTTGTTCAAAATATAAAAACCGGCCAAGTGCGAGTCAGACTCGCGCACCGAGGGTTCCGTACAAACCTGTAGGTATATAAGTGAATGGTAGTATAGACCTGAGTATTTGATATGAATTTCAATTTAAGACGTATTAAAAAAAATCTACTTACTAGATCTCGTTCAAACCAATTTTCGGTGGAAGTTTGCATCGTAATGTATATCATATATTTTTTATAGATTTATCATTCTCTTATTTTAGAAGTTACAGGCGGGGGGGACACACATTTTACCACTTTGGAAGATTCTCTCGCGCAAACTATTCAGTTTAGAAAAAAATGATATTAGAAACCTCAATATCATTTTTGAAGACCTATCCATAGACAACCCACACTAATGGGTTTTATTAAAAAAAAAAATGAGTTTCAGTTCTAAGTATGGGGACCCCCAAAATTTATTGTTTTTTTTCTATTTTTGTGTGAAAATCTTAATGCGGTTCACAGAATACATCTACTTACCAAGTTTCAACATTATAGTTCTTATAGATTCGGAAAAAAGTGGCTGTGACATACGGACGGACAGACGGACAGACAGACAGACAGACAGACAGACATGACGAATCTATAAGAGTTCCGTTTTTTGCCATTTGGCTACGGAACCCTAAAAATGTTATTCTTATTTTTTTGCGATTTCTCAGTTGATCCCATAGTAAAAGTAGTTTATAAAGATTGGTACTTCTACCCCGGCCAGTTAGTCGATACCTATTAAATTGAAAATGTTAAAGAGCAGTATCACTTACTTGGCAGATGTGGGTGATCCCTGCTTCCTGCGATCGTCAACCTCAATAGTAACGGTCTTCTTGGGCGGCGGTTGCTCTCCCGGCGGTCGGAAGTCATGCCCTCCGAACATGTTCCACGTTATACTCATCTCACAGAGAGTGTACCTGTTATGGGAATATATAACTTAGTCGATCGAGTCATAGCCGAAAATCAAATACACTGAGTGTAACTCAAAAATTCATATCAAATTTTTGCTCGTTTAGGATAACATACCTAAGCATAGGCAGCGGGAAGCTCTTAGGCGCTTTAAGCACGTCGGTCCTAGCGGCCGGTACAGTGAAGTGGTTGTCGTACATATAGACGGGCCCCGGCCCTATCCAGTTCACGACCGGCTCGTCCAAGTCGTTGTCCTGGCTGTATTGTTGGCTCTCTATGAAGCAGTATTCGTCGTCCGTGTTGCTACCGTCTCCGCCTGATTTTGCCTGAGTAGAAATAACTTGATTAGATTTTATTTCCATATTGGTAGATTCTAAGTAACATTTTTGACTAAAAACTGGTGGGTTTCGAGTAAATGTAAATGTTAAAGATGGCGTTAATCATAGTTAACAAAAAGTCATTCGCACTTGTTTATATGATTAACGGATACAAATAAATATCCTGGGTCCCAGTCCCAGGATATAAAAAAATACCTTAATAAAAAAAAAACGTATGTAGCGTTAACCATTCCTTTGTAACACCCCGCACTAAGTACTAAACTATTTATAACACCATGTTTATATGATTTTTTAGTGCCAAGTTTTATCTGAACTCATTCAGCTATTACGGCGCGATAGAGTATCAAATATAATAAATAGTAAATGGTAAATCCTCAGATAAATAAAATTTTAAATAATTAAACATTACGTCACCTTTTTCCTCTTAGGTTTCCGCGGCGTCACTTTAGGCGTGGACGAATGATCACCCAGGTCCTTGGCAACTTGTGCGTTGGTAGGTTTCGCCTCTTGAGCTAGTTCCAAGCTATCCATCTGATAGTCTTCGTATTCTATGGACTTTGGTTCCAACTCGTCCATGTCAGGGCCACTCAGTCTCTGTTTCATATTAGATTCATCGGGGAAGAAGAATATTTCCACACCTTCTTTCTCTGTGGAGCTGTTTAACTCGTCTTCGTCTACTGAAATAGACATGGACATCTAATTGGTCATAAGTACATAAAATAAGACTTACAAAATGCAACTCTAAGATTAATCTTTTTGGGCTTATTTCTGGTCGTCGGAAAAGATAACGACACAAAGCGCAGAAGGGAACTGATTCTCTAGCTCAGCTACTAAAGAATGCTGATAGGCGCTCGATGATCGTCACCGAATGCTCATTGCAGGATTCACACCAATGAAAAAGTTATCCTACACCTTTCTTACATTCAACAACACTTAAATTGTTAATATGTACTCACATGTGGTATTAGGGCTCTCCTTCATAGCTTCAGCCATCAAGTCATTCACTTGTTGGATTTCACTGGGTGATAGTTCTCTTATCTCTTCTATGGGTCTTTCTTCTAGACCTGAAATATATTGACCAATTTATCACTATAATTGCACAAAATTAGGGAGTTAGCTCTCAAGCAGGGATGTAATTGATATGAAATTTCAGATCTGGATATATGAATAATATTATACCGGTTTCTGATACGGTTACGGATATGTTTTTTTTCGTATATCCGATAGTTTCAGTTACGGATATTAGATTTTTAGGAATGCGCGAAGCTGCTCATTCGGCTCAGCCGGGATAAATCTTATTATAACGTGTCCCAGTCAGACTGAAATTATTCGAAACTTTTATTTTCGAGTTTTGGATATCAGATAGTTTCAGTTACGGAACGCCGTAACATCTCTGCTCTCAAAAACAGTACTTACCAACTAAAGGTTCCAAAGGTTGATCAGAACAGATGCTAGTGTGCCTCGAAGAAGGATCAAAAGGTGTTTGTGAGTCGCCATCAGAAGCGACGTACGTGACCAGTCTACAGAGAGCTGACGCAGAGTCCCAGCATGTATACAAGTTGACCATATTGTTTGATGCGCTCAGGTCTACCTGTGGCTGGTCGTTGGTCTGAAAGAGGGCTCCTTATGTTAATTCTGTTAAGGAGATGTTGAAGACGAACATCGTGGCTTCTGTGTTTGTAACTGGCCCGCTCGCTAATTTTGGCTACGTCAAAAAACTGTTGGCATGCTCGTACCAATATATTCAGCTGCACATCAAAGCCAGTTCCTTGTACATACATCCACTATACCTAAATAGTGGGTAAAATAAAAGTGGACAATGCGTAAATGTATGTCGGCTCAGTGAACTCTTTTAAGATGTATTAAGTTTCAAGACGCAACTTTGTCATAGCACATAACCTATCTATATATCTAAATATGAATGCCTAATTGCCTTGGTCCATATAAGTTTTTTGATACTTTGTAGACGGTTCTTTCGGAAAAAATAAGTATAAGTAGGGTAGGGTAGGGTATAGGGTAGGACACCACGCAAATGAAGTCGCACCGGGCAGCTCGGAAATAATAAATATTCTGCGAAACTTGAACGTAGTTCCTGAATAACGTTCCAAACCCCAGACAAAAGATATCTATATTTAAATTGGTTATGAAATAAATGACCAACTCACATTAGTAGCCTTATCCTCCATCCGCAGCGACAACTCAAAGAGGCCGACATCGAGCACGCAGATATAGTCCTTATTGACATCAGGCGCTTTGTCGTCGTCCTGCGGCACGTGACTATTGGGCTTCGTGCCGTGTAAGTGGTACAAGAACAACGTGCACTCCTGAGCTAGGAACCGCAGGCAGGAGGTGTTTGTCGCAGCTATTAGGTTACTTGATACACTGAAGTTTCCTAGGGTTACCACTGAACGGATTGGTAGGTAAAGAGGTCTGAAACAATTGAACAAACAGTTTTATATTTTAATAATAAAAAAATGTTTGCTACATTCCTACTCAATATGAAAACTACCAAATCTCACACTCCGTGCGCGCTATATGTTAAAAAGGCGTCCGAAGACTTCTCTCCACGTATTGTATACATTAAAAAGTTCATTATGTGTGTTATTCCAGAGTATAGCCTATCTATATGATATATTTCATCTAAAACCGTTAAGCCATAACACATTTTTGAGTAACAAATATACACACAAACTTTTGCATAATCACATCCGGCTCGAAGGACCATATTGATATTCATAATCACAACTTCACAATAGTTCGAAAGTCGAATTTAAATTCAGACGAACTAAATGACAAATATCTAAAGAGATAGTTTTGTAAGCAAGATAAAACGGCACTTCGCGCTTATACGCACACAACTATCCCTTTCGCTATCTGCTAAGCATATAATTCCATACCTATAATCCACAGCGCAGTCGACGACATGCACATGCAGTTCCGACAGTACAGTCGACGGCGTATATCCCGGCACTGGGTAGTCGAGAACATCTATAACGTCCATCAGTTGCGATAGCCACGCGATGCCTTTGTCGCCTCTGTGGCGTAGAGTAGCTTGCTCTATGCCCAACGCTATGCAGATTGTCTGTGGAATAATACATGTTATATAATGTTATTAGTAAGTGTGGAAGCTCATAGAAAGGACTTCATATTCATCTATTACAAGGCTATTTGATTGTTTTTGGTAATGATATTATATTTGGAGAATAATTTACCTTCAAATTGGGTGTTTCCGAATCGGGGTCGACTTTAAGCGCCATAGAGAACATATCTTTCTTCTGCAATCGTTCTTTTATTATCACTCCCTTGGCTGAAGGGTAGATGGTACTCTTCAAGTACGATGGTAACAGATTTCCATGTAGCCGTAGATTCGGCTTGTCTGCTGGTATTGTTAGAAGAGCTGCAAATATTTACAATCTAGTAATGAATACATCTTTTAACACTGTCCCAGGTGTCAATAGACTTAAAATACCTACGTGCAAAAAAGGACAGCTGTATGCGTGTAAGCAAGACAAAAAGCACTATTTTCTATGGAAGGTCATTGGTTATTTAAAAAAATTTAGTACTTATGTACAGGCAGAGCTGAATGGATAATATAACACCACACAACTATGATAAGGACTGGTAGAATTTACAAAAATTCACATGAAATTCTCTACTTCTCTTCTAAAATCTATAAGAAAGCTTCATTCTCTGTTACTTCCCTTCTAAAGGATGTGTATCCTAGACTCCTAGTTTAAAGAATAACAATAATGGTAATATTTTGCATCACCAAAAGAGAAAGGAGTACCTACAGCTAGGCGTCACATTCTCTTTTTAACGAATAGCTCCGTCTTCCTCTCTTTGGCGGGCGGCGGCGGTTTGGCTGCACCAGGTTTGATCGTCTGGTAATGTCTTAAACTACCATCACTTTATTTTTTCTGAGAGAAGCCTTATTTTTGGACCTAAATATTTTCGTATTACATGCAAGCCGATTACGTCTATTACCTAAAATTGTACTATGAAACCAAATTTAGTAAATGACTAGCTGCCCGGCGCGACTTCGTTCGCGTGGTGCTACCCTACCCTACCCTACCCCACCCTACCCTACCCTACCCCACCCTACCCTACCCTACCCTACCCTACGCTACGCTACGCTACGCTACGCTACGCTACGCTACCCTACCCTACCCTACCCTACCCTACTTTCTTTGCTTTAAACCTCACGGAGCCCGAGACCTTTCCAACGAATGCAAAACCGTGGAAATCGGTTCGTGCGTTCTGGAGTTATAGCGTCAGGAAGGAAAACCCGACTTATTTTTATATAGTAGAAGATCACCAAATTTTAATGAGGAAATATTCTCATAATATTTCTCGATTCGGGGCACTCCAATTACATTTAGTTAGGTTAGAACTGTGACAATACTAGATCTAAGTTTGTGCTTTGTGTACATTTTTGTTGGTAATTAACTATTTTTGGATTAAACAATCAGAATTTGGGTTCTAATTTCACTAGTAATTTCAAATAGTGGTTAATTTTGGTGATCATTTACAATTTTTGGCAATATAAAGTTATTTTTATGCCGTTACATTTTATTAAATTTGGTGGTTCGTTAAACATAAGCCCTTTTTAACTCACATTCATGATACAGCGTTGTCCTAGCGGCTCGCAAGCAAAGCTGCGCCGTCTTAGGTTTCCCGTTGAGGCCGCTCACTTGACACAGCGCTAGTTTCTGCGCTTCTAGAACCAGCTCGCCCATTTGTCCTGGCACTACTCTTTTGTTGCTATCCTATTATAATGATTTAAATCAATCTTTTGGACAGTTTTACATTGTTAGCTCTAGTTTCAGTTCGCGGTTTTACCCGAGGAGATAATAAGCATACTTAATCAGTATGTTTCAATCCGAGTTATGATCTGGATAAGTTTCTTGCAATTTTTTTAAGAAATCTGACGTGATTGAGTATCAAATATCCGATATCCGAACAAACTTTACAATATTAGTAGGAAACTAGGATGACACTCAAAGTAAATGTTTATTTAAAGTATATTTTGAGTTTATAGTATACAGTTATGGGACAGGTGAAACAAATTATTCCTCGAATAAAGTGATGGAAATATCGGCCCAAAGAGTTTCCAATTCGTTTTGACAAAAATAAACACAAAAAGATTCTTAAAGAATTTCATCATCTGCCTATACTATTTACAAGTATTTGAGGCCGATGCAATATGTTAGTTACTTCCATTCGGGTCTTCAATCAGTCATATCGAATTCACTCTTCTAGTCTTCCTCTTAGATTCTAAAACACAGTCACAGATACAATAACAAATCACTTACCCTGACAGGCGCGTAAATGGTGAGCAACCCTTTACTGACTTTGAAGGAAAGACAGAAGTTGTGTGTATCTTTTGTTTCGCCTATAGTCTTGTTATTACCGAGGCCCTTCTTGAGTTTGTTGTCGTAAGTCGAATAGTACAGGTTTTCTTCCTCAGACGATGTTGTGTCGGAATCTGAATCTATATAAAAAATAACAATTATCAACGTCTATCATCATCATGGTGTCATTCAGATCAAAGGAAATAATTTTTACTTTTGATAAGGGTACAAATCCAACAACCCGTGTGGATTGAACTGTTTTTCGATGAATTCTGCCTTTGTTTGGGATTTGTAATAATTCCTTGACGAACTGGGTTTATTGCAAATGTGAGACATAAAAACAAGCTTTATTAGCTAATGAATATGATTGATAATGACATACCATAGCCACCCTTGCACACGCCAAAGGCAGGGTAAATGGGTCCGCAGGCGAGCGGGCTGATCTCGTAAGGGTCCGCGATCTGAGGCTCCCACAGCAGGAGGTCCGAATTTATGCGGTTGTAGATTATTTCGTACAGTTGCTTTGATCTGAGACAGTCATTTTGTCACTCTTATTAAGGTACAGTAGGTAGGTACCCAACTGATAAGGCGCGTCGCGGATCTTCGTCGGAGCAACTTCGAAATCGCAAAAATATAACAGCTTTACATACATTTTTGCCGAGGAGACATGTACATTTTGTATGAAAAGGAGTATTTTATTTTTGCGATTTCGATGTTGGTCCCATAGTAAAAGTTGATCGTATACATAAGAGAGGTAGAGCATAGCGTTTATTCGCTCAAAGAGCAGCTCGACTGGGGAAGTACCTCCACCTTACAAAATACCGCAGCCAAATAACTTTATGTTGTGTAAAGTTGTGTTCCTGCGCGTGAGTAAGGTCGCCAGAGCTCATTGGGGAGGGGGGAAAGGTCGGTTACGCGTGAGCGATGCTTCGTGTGTTGCAAGCGTCCATATGGCTACGGTAACCGCTTACCATCAGGCGGGCCGTATGCTTGTTTACCGACTTAGTAGCATAAAAAAAAAAAAAAAAAAATTCGTGGTTTCATTTCGTATTGTCGTATCCACCCCGTATAATAATATGAAGCAATACATTTTTTTTTATTTATCGTCTTTAATCGTTAAAAAGTATTTATGTTTATAGACAACCTTCATTAAAGTGACATACTCGTCTTGGTGATTTATATCACACCCAAAGCTGTGTGAAATACAATAGCATTATACGTATCTGGTTTAGATACTGATTCTATAACATATGAATCAAACTAAATAAAGCCAACAGCTACAACTAACATAACTTACTCCAATTGCAAACTGAGCACAGGTAGGTTGAACTCGAGATGGATTGCCGACAATTCAATGGAGCTACTCGTGAATTCTGCCATCTCTTCTTCAGTCCCAGGGACTATTAGCTCCTCTTCATGTCCTGAACCTGTTCGAATTCCTCACAGATTAAAATGACAGATATTAATATTAAAAGTAATTCTACAAAGAATGAACCTGACGAAACCATAGAACCAGTCTATAAAACCATACAGTCGTCCGACGCCTTTGATCTCGTGGAAAATGCCGACAACGTCAGTATCGCGACGACCATATAAAGTATGCTTTTTCCCGAGCTACTAACATCGTTTTGTTCGCAGGTCGGGCCAGGTCTCGCCCCTCACACCCCGCACGATTGCCCTGTCTAGACGGCTTCGTCGAACGACTGTATGGTATTATAGACTGTGATAGAATGGTGGTAGGGTACTTTGTAGTACCTACCTGGCTCACGTTGAAAATCTGTCGCCAAACACGTATCGGTGTGTTCCGATAGCTGCACTTGAGAACCAGTACCTCAAGGCTTTGTGTGCTTACCATCTTCTGCCACATCATCACTTACCGTGGTGAGATTGCAGTTAAATACAGGACACAGTAAAAAAGAAAGTAGAATACGCGCTAATAGGAAGCTAAATTATCCCAGAGTGTTATAGGCTACTTTTTATCCCGGGAGCGCGGGTGAAGACGCGGGGGCAGCTAGTATTAAATAAAAGTAAAATAACGATATGGAAGACACTAAATCCTAACTATTATTATAAATGCGAAAGTTATCAACTACTCAACGGATCATCATGAAATTTGGCATGCAGATAGCCTATGGTATGGAGAAGGACATGGCTACTTTTGCTCCATAGATTAAGATGGTTCCCACTGAAAACCAGCGTCGTAGCCTTGTGCTGCGACGTTATGCTGAGTGGGAGACCGTTTCAGCTCCATAGATTAAGACATGCTGAATAAGTGTTTTCTATTCTATTTTATTCTATAATTTTCATCCCGGGAACGCGGGTGAAACCGCGGGGGACAGCTAGTTCAAAAATAATATACCTTGTGGACTGCTCTCATGTTTAGTAACACTCTGGTGCGCCATCTTCTTCCCGCTGAATGGACTAGGCAGGGTACTATGCAAGTTGTTCATTATGTACATAGAGGTTGTCATCGGGTTGACTGTAGCAGGTTCGAAGCCGCGCTCGTCCGTGAGAGAATCGAACGGGCCTTTGTTGTTGTTACGTGGCTTGAATGTTATTGATATCCTGTAGAAAAGATGTTTAGCTTTTATCTCCACAGATCTCTAAGTTATTGGAGTTGGTGTTACCTCTAGAGAAATTGAACAGTAAGAACACTGCAGCGTGTGTTCTTGAATTGGCCAATCAGAGCGCATTGTCGGAGGTGGGAAATTGGCGGAATAGATTTCAAGCAAAATTAACGTCATTGCGCTTATTTGGGTTAATTGCTCGATGATAAACTGCAAGTACTGGATCTAAGACAAAGGTTGTTTAAAATACTCATATTCGCATACTTACGTTGGTAAAGGCGTGGTGGTGGCGTGGCCACTCAGAATGTTTTCTGTAGACTCATCCATCGTCGTCCGAGCTATGTGGGTACCAGGTGATATATCGTTCTCCTGCAAAACATGAGAAAAATCTATTTCTAGCTGGATTTTTCGGCATCTCCATTACGAGCTATGCCTTCCGCCTCGCAGTTTCCCCTGAGTTCTAGAAGGAATTTTGGACTTTCTTGCGATGAAAATACTTTTGTTCTTTACCTAAGAGGCGAGTAGGCTAGATCAAATGAAAATTTTAAAAAAAAACCCTGACTAATAAAATACGTCAACTATACAGGTAATTTTCTTAACCTTGAAATCATGAATATAATAATTAACTCACATAATAATAAAGATCCAAAGTAGTGGTCTTGAGTGTAAATGTGGTGGGGAGAGGACGGACGCTCGGCGTCTGTTGCGTGCCAATAGTTGCGTTCTGGAACTTGAACACGAGGTAGTCCGAACGCACCCGACGAACCTCGCGGTTCACGCCGGGACGGAGATCCGCTATTGGGAACCTGACATACAAATATGAGGTTAGATGACTTCATTATAAGGCTACAAATTAGAGACCACAAAGTCATTTCAAGTCACTTATATAGCCATTTTATATCGTCCTTTGCCTCAGAAGCAAAATGTCGTTCTTACGATCAGCACAATACTATGCCGCCCGCCTTTTGCCAGCCACATACTCGTAGTTACAATACGAGGCACGAATGGTGAGCACAGATAGGCAGTAGTGGGGGCAAGCTCGCGCATGTATACTTTTGGCCAAATCACAGTAGCCAAATGACACTCAAGAATCCAATAGACGACGAGCATCGACTGACGAACCAATCATGTGTAGCTCGGCGCTCCCCTCGCCTTCATTCCGCCAAACAGACCGAAAAATTAACTACTGCGCTGGTGTCAATCTTTGCTCACCACTTGTGCCCCTTACTTTACCTTAGAATCGCATTCAGATTAGGGCACTGCAATGAGAAGTTGAGCTGGTTCTGTGTGGGTACAGACGCAGGGGGTGTTGTCGCGGCGCTGCTCGCTCCACCGAAGAACGTTGCGGACATGCGCTCTATAAGAGTCAGTTCCACGTCCACGAAGAAAGGCGTACATTTCACACTGAAAATTTAGGCCATATTAGTTATCACAACATACCGCCTATTTAGCCGTATATGCAGTGTCAATAATAAAGGATTATAAAATCTTTATTACTTACACAATATCCGTAGTAGGATATACTAGTTTCTTTTCACCAGATATTCGCATATATTTGGATGTTTGCTTGAAGTTGATCCTCACGTTTGCTCTCGAGGGGGCCGTGGAGCCTCGTTTACTTGAATTATCATCTTCTGGAAAGTAAGTAGAATTATAATAATTCTGTAAATATAGGAATACGTCAATCGCGCGGCACCAAACTAGTAATGCCCATAAGAAACATTTTTTTATAATAATATATGTTCACAATCAGGATAAAATATTATTTAAAAAAAAACTAAAATAGCGCCTATTTTCTTCTATGGTAAGCGTCATATATAAAGTGATCAGATCAAAGTCAAATGAGCGATGAAATACCTTTGCGTTCAAATCGTACCAAATCAAATCCCTCTGGTTTGCCGTCTTCGGTGTAATAAAGGGATTCTCTGACCAGCAGGTGCCTTATGGCCGCTTCGCACATGGTTTGGCTGCCTAGTGACGTCACTTTCTCACTGCCATCTACTGTTATCTCCGATGTAAGTATTCTGTTGATTAAAACACCTTTATTGACCCACCATGATTTTAAGAGAACTTATAATTATATGACTCTATGTACCATTCATGTTGATTAAATAATCTGACTAACGTGAAATTGGCTACTTGACAGTTTTCGGAAACATATTTTAAAATTTACATACGTGTATTTTATACCTCTTACAATTATATTTTTATCAAAAAATGTTATTTACAAGGAAAAAAATATATTTTTTAACATTTCATTTGAAATTCGCGCAAAAACACCCGGTCACGTGACATTTGTCAGGTGTGACGTCACGTCTCTATAAACAAAACTAGAGGTGTGTAACTAAACAAAAATACGCGAGCTGCATAACAGCTCACGGCTCAGGTGTGTGA
Organism: Achlya flavicornis; assembly: GCA_947623365.1. NCBI lineage: Eukaryota > Metazoa > Arthropoda > Insecta > Lepidoptera > Drepanidae > Achlya > Achlya flavicornis. Next base: position 4,595,477 of record OX392485.1, on the reverse strand, counting down.
GCCGGTTCAATGACTCAGCTCGCAGATCAGCTCAATTTGTACCTATAGTCCTCGATTTAACGCGTACCGCGCGTCGAATCGAGCCGATACGCAGTGAGCGTGCGCGCTTATCGTGGACTATAGGTACAAATTGAGCTGATCTGCGAGCTGAGTCATTGAACCAGCTCACACACCTGAGCCGTGAGCTGTTATGCAGCTCGCGTATTTTTGATGAGTTTCACACCTCTAGTTAAATTTGACGTCACAAATCTCACAAATAAACCATAGATGCTCAATCCCGGCCGCCCGCGTTTCGGTTCTTGTAATCCACAGATAAAAAAACTCACTTTTTATTTCCTAAAATAAAATATTAAAAAATTATTATTATGCAAAAAACATATTGTGTAATTATTGTTAACCTATTAGCTATCATATCTAACATATTTCATATTTTTTCATTATAACTGTCAAGTAGCCAATTGTAGTAGTAATTTTAACCCCGTTTTAATTTACAAAAAATCTTTCGCAGTCTACAAAAGGAACCAATGTTTTGAGTTAAACGAGACACGCAAAATCCTCCCCTTGTTTAGTATCTAAATCTTTTGCACCCTGTATAATACAGATAGATTAGTTTTCGCCTCGCGGTTTCATCCAAATCAAATCCATTAGTGTGCCAAATTGTATAACGATTCTTTATGCCGTTGAAGCATCAAGAGCTTACAAACAAACACTCAATTTCACATTTATTATATTAGGTACTAGCATTAGGATAAGGCCAAAAAGTTTACTACAAAATGGTTATCCCACATAGAAATATTAATAAAATTGTTACATAAAATATAAGATGTAATTGAGAACGTTATCTAGCTTCTATTTTATAAATGGTGTACCAGATATCAGAGTTTAGCTTACAACACCGGTTCTAGAAACTGAAAATGTTGCATATGTTCCTAATGTAACGTAGGCATTCACAGAGGAAGGATTTTCCGACATTCCACCCAATTCCAAAAGGGGATAATGGGGAACCGCGTGATCGAAATGTATAAAATCGCTGGGTTAAATCATAATGATTAAATTAATTATTATTTTCCTTCCAGAACCATGACCTGGCGTTGTATTTATTATTGCGTCTTTAAAACTAATGATTACTCATATCCATTTGAGGAAAAATTACCGTTTTTAAATAAATAATTATAATTAAACTGCGTGACTATACGTTAATGTGATAAAATGCATAGTTAACTAGACTGTTTAAAGGATGCATCTGTTTGTTTGTTCACTAGATGGAATTAATTGCATCTTTTTGCGGCTTCAATCCTCTATCTACATATGATACTTTTTATTTCATAGGAAGGGTTACCACTATAGGTTAAAGTAATAGTTAAGCTTCCTCTATTGGACAAATTAAGGGATACTTATAGGAACGAGTTTTTTTAGTAATCTGAGGCAGTTTTACCGATATCTATCCATGTTTGATTACTACAAAGACGTCTATAGCTACTAAAACCATAAATAATAAGACAAACGAAACTTAAACAAGAAAATAGTCCTGGGCATGATAATATACCAAATGAACTCTCAAATTAGGAAAGTACTTACTGGCTAGACTTCTTACAAATCTTTTGAATAAAATCATCCATAAGCAGAGCTTAGCTTCCTATACTCCTAGTAATGTATAAACTATTCTCGGTGTGTTTAAACAAAAGAACAGAGCCAGACATAAAGACTCATTCTCATCCTCATCATGGATGTGATCGATTGTGTAAAAACCTTTTCGGAATGCGTCTGCGTCTTTATGTCTGGCTCGGTCCTTTATTCCGACGGCACGGACGTTACGTGAGGGAGAGAGAGACATTAAAATCCTTCCTCGGTCAATAATAATAGCTTAGTCGAAGCTGCAGACAATGGCTAGGCTAGCGATAGAAACTACACTGTAGTGATATAGACTTACTAACTCACTGTCGTACTGCATTACAACTGCGTGCACGTGACTCACAAATAAAAAAAAACAACCTTTCCACAATAGTAGCCATGGTGTCTTCGATGTGATACAATCATAAGACAGGTATTTATACCTTATATTTTTCCGATTTAAAACAAAGTATTCAGGCCTTACGAGGGCACTACGAAAATACCGCGAAAAACAGAACAAAAACAATTTAAAAAAACATGCTTTTAACCAGTCCAGCGTATATGGAGATAAAGGCATAGGCCTGATTTTTGTCCTTCACCGTACCATAGACAGGCTATCTGCATGCCAAACATGATGATAGGTTTAGTAGTTAAGGCGTGAAATCGTAACAACAAATAAACTCATTATGAAACTTTCAAAAGGATAAAAGTCGCCTACTACTTTTATCCCTATTGAAAGCAGACATCTACCAAAGTTTATTTATAAGGATTTTAAGTCGGTTTCTTTTAGCTGACCTATTAGGTTTGACGCCCTGGACGATCGTCAAACTCGTGGACCCATATTCTTACGTTATCGCGGGTAGAATGAACACCCCTATCAACGATGCCCCCTGCCGAAGGGCCTGCAGGAACTCTGCCCTAATGCGATATCTGATCAAATCACTTGATAATTTAGGAACTATTTGTTTTAATATCTTTGCAGGTGGCGTTTCTTTTCATCGAATTGAACCAATTGTGCTCCAATACTCCGGTGAATATTTTGATCTTGCTGCAATGGAAATCTCAAACTCTACCATTTTAGATTCTGTAATGGATTCGAAGACTTTAAACCAACAATATAAAGCCTTTACCCTTATAGACTACCTTTCGATAATAACGGAGGGCCTGATGCTCATACATTTACTAACTTCATTAATAATAATAGTGTTAGGTTGTGTATCTTGGATACTTATACCTCAATACAGGCAGTTCCAACATTATGCATTTTTAAATAGAATTATTGCTAGTTTTATGTTTTATTTGTGTCTAATAATATTAGTCTTGGATGTAAATTACACCCAAAGGTTGAATGTAACGTGTTATATAATGATAGGATTAGCATATTTCTTTTACTTTGATTTATTGGTTGGTAGTAATATCCGTCATGTTTTATCTTCAATTAGTGAAAGTATTCTGTGGTCATGTTACCAGGAGGTATATGAAGAGTGCTTTATTTGCTTGGGGCGTGCCCATAGTGGCGACGATAATTCTCATGGTATTCCTATCAATAATATATACAGAAAAATACACAGGTATTATACTAGGTTTATTTTTGTATATCATAGTTTTAATATTATTCATTATATGTATAGCACCGTTTGTGATTAATTTTTACATTTATTTCAAAGTGTTAAGGAGTCTGTTCAAAAGTTCCGAAGCACAGGGCTCGTCGGACCTCTGTCGTCGTGTACAGTTAGCCACGTTAATATTCTTGACTAGCGGAGTTCTAGAGCTGCTTGGATATTGTTCTATAATGTTAATTATCGATGAAAAAGGAGACTACGCAGTATTTTTGGTTTTCTTAGAAGGTTCTTTAATAAACATTTTTTTTATGATGTTAAAAACTAATCGGAAATTATGGTGGAAGGTTGTTAAGAAAATATTTAAACGTAACTAAATATAATACACCTTTAGGAGGCATGTTATCATAGGTTTGTTGCCACGCCGTAAAATACAAAAGCCGGACTCGGCACTTAATTTGGCCGGAAATTTTGACCTAAAAGCTGAACATACCTTTTTTAAAACCCGGACATATGTTCTAAAAGCAGGACATGCTCTAAAAGCCGGACAATATTTCATATATAATTATGAAAAAAAAACACAATTACTTTTATCAGTTATTCTCTTTGAAAATGAAAAATATTAAGTCTTGGGCAGCCAGACAAAAAGCCGGACAGGCCGGACGCGTAAATATTTGGCCGAACACAACCGTAAAAAGCCTAAAGGCTACAGCTGGACCCCGGGCAACCCTACTCACATTATTGTTAACCCGTTGGCTAGCGGATGGAACGCGCTCCCTATACCTATACTATAAGTATGAAAAAAAAAAAACAGGCACTGCTATTCAAGTGACGTGTAAATATTAAAGATGCAGTTCTTTCAGTGATCGTCAGGCCTTGTGTTTGCCACATGAATAATATTAATTTTCTTAAAATTTTATAAAACACTCAAGACAATACTTATAAACATTATGTTGTTTAATCGAAAAAAAAATCTTATGCCGGATATTTTAATTCACTGTTGCAGCCTTCTTGTCACACTTTCGCAGGGCAGTGACTTGATACACATTTTCTATTTGTAGTTAGTTAAGCTTCATCTTATTTAGATTTAATAGTACATTGTGATACAAGTGTGCAAAGTTGGTCATTTCAGACGAGGCGGTATTAAGCGCGTCAGCCGCAGGTGAACGGGATAAGGAAGCCGAGAGTGTAATGATCAATGCACACGCTTGTCATATGAAGTTTTTCAACACACTTGCGAGCACAGAGAAAAGAAATATAAATAGAGACGCTATGCTAGCGGAGCCCGCGCGCCACACATTACATCAAATGGGCATATATCAACCAAAACACGCGTCAACGCTTCGTAGTATCCGCCATACTTAGCAGAGGTGCGTAGCTCCGCGAAAAATATTAATTATGTCACAGAACAGAAAAAACAGTTAGAAAGCGCAAGTGGGCGGAACCGCCGTAGTACATAGTAAGCGTAGTTCCGCGCACTTAGAGCTCCGCTCAATTCAGTCGTGATTTGTCACTACATTGTTTTGGTGGCGTCGTAAAAGATTTAAAATGTTAGTAAAATGCCTTATTGTGCTGTTTTACAGTGCAAAAACGATAGCCGTACAATAAATTTAGCGAAAGGAGGTATATCATACCATCCGTAAGTTATATTTTGTGAGTAAATTAATTTAAAATTAAGAAAAACCTAATTGTCTTCAAGATGAATGATTGCGAACGAAAGTTGACTTTAAAATTTAAACTTTAAGGTCTAGTTTCTTTCAAACTTAAAACTTACTGCTTCTCGAAGTTTCCATACATGCACTTGATGTGACGGTTGCTACTCGATTAGAGACGTGACACACTTCTTTATAGTATGAATTATCGATAGTTTAAACTTTTACAGTTGTGATTAGTAGTGCCATTTTGATTTTATATTTAAATATTATTATTATTTATTTGTATGCGTTATGTTATATTTTTGTGATTTTAGATTTCCTAAGGCTCCAGATATAAAGGGAAAATGGATTCAAGCTACAGGAAGGCAAAATTGGTTTCTTTTAAAATCAAGCACAATTTGTTCAGAGCACTTTGAAGACAAATATTTTATAATTAAAAAAAGGGAAATAAATACTTGTATGAAACAGCCATACCAGAGCAAAAACAAAAATATTTCCAATTTGTGTCCTTTTTTTATTCCAAAAGGTGTCTCACTGGGCTTCCTACAGAACACTCAAAGAACAGAATCTGTTTAATTTTCATAAATTGAATAAAGAGAAAATCTATCGACAACTAACAATTTTTATCCTTCTTTACCAAGCGTGAATTTTTACAAAACGTGCTACAGTTTAAGGCCTTTGAATTTTATACTATCCTAGCTTCGCCCGCTTTGAATTCGTTTATAAGTGTAATTTCAATAATATGTGTAATTCGTTTATCCTACGGGAACTGCTCACTTTTCCGGTACAAAAAGTAAATATACAGGGTGATGGGAAGATGGTTGCAAAGCTGTAAGGCGATGATAGTATAGATCATTTAGACCCTTTTTAGCCATGGTTGTCTAAGACGAAGTGTGTTTTTTTTTTACCAATCTTTACTGTAACTAAAAACTGATGACACACATGTTTAGTGCATGTTTGTTTGGATTGCTTACAGATTATTTTAAATAAATAATATGAAAAAGAATTCACACATCATCCAAACTGGCTATAATTATCAATTAACGGTAGAGGTGTGTAACTCATCAAAAATACGCGAGCTACAGAACAGCTCACGGCTCAGGTATGTGAGCCGGTTCAATGACTCAGCTCGCAGATCAGCTCAATGTACCTATAGTCCACGATACGCGCGCACGCTCACTGCGTACCGCGCGTCGAATTGAGCCGACTGAGCCGCCGCCATTCATTCGACTCCGCCGAGCGACTCTTTTCATACTTTAGAGCTGTTTTTTTTTACATGATCTGATCTGAGAGTTATGTTACATAGGTATTTAATTATTGAATGTAATTATTATTTAAATGTTTTAGAACGAAATAATAATTCGTAGATTAGAATTACAAGAATATAATTTGTGGAGGGAGTCGCAGATACACTAAGAGTTGGATTGAGCCGTGAGCTAGTCACTATGTTGTTGAGCTGTAGCTCAGCGGCTCAAACCCGAGTGATCTGATTCATTGAGCTGGTTCAGAGCTGAGTTACACACCTCTAATTAACGGATAAGTTTCGGAGTTTTGAGCCAAAAACCAGAAAAGATTGGTAAAAAAATTTTTTCACATTTCGTCTTAGACAACCATGGCTAAAAAGGGTCTAAATGATCTATACTATCATCGCCTTACAGCTTTGCACCCATCTTCCCATCACCCTATATATATTATATTTGATTTGTTGTTTTTTTTGTTTTTTTTTTTTTATGTTTATTCGTTTTGATGATTGTGTATTTTATTTTGTAAAATAAAAAGTATGTATGTTTTGGAACTATACTAATGTTTTGGAAAAAAATAGCCACTATATAGTCAGATTGTAAAAAAAAAAAGAAAATATTAAAAAATGTACCTTCATAGGTGCCCTTCTTGGGCCTAAATTGAATAAATGGCTTTGACTTGACTTGTCTATAAGCTGTGTGTTAATCTAGTGTGTCATCTATCTACATACCAAATTTCATCGAAATCTGTTCCGCCGTTTAGGCGGAATAGATTTCATTCATAATATTAGTGTCATATTTATAATAATATTAGCTGTCCCGCGCGGTTTCACCCACATTCCCGAGTAATCGTATGATTTCCCGGCATAAAAAGTATCCTATGAACATATCTGAGAATCTGTGTTCCAAATTTCATCCAAATCCGTTCAGTAGTTTTTGCGTGAAAGAGTAACAAACACTCACAAACTTTCGCATTTATATTATTAGTAGGATATACAATAAACATTTATCGATACTTTCACTTATGACGTCATCTATCACCTACATCACTAATTGAGTAGCTGACGAAATCGAATAGCGCATGGTGTTATAATCAGAATGTTATAAATCCATCGACATGCTACACGAATGTCAACTTTATCTTGAATGTAATTAGGATGATAATAACATCCACTGATAATAACGCCATCTATTGTTGGATAGCGAAACTTACTCGTCAATTGTTTTCCTTCATCTTCATATTACAAAACGTCGTATACACATTCTACAGAATAACAAAATTAATTCTATTTGTACATGTGAAGGTATATTTTCAAATGTAGAATCTGTGATTTCTGCTAGTTTTGTGTTGAATAAAATCTACCAATGAAACGAATTGTTTGTTTGTAGTGCAGTGTATGAATAATTGTTTATTTGTGTGAGTTTTGCCACACAGGTTCCCGTGCTAATATTGTCCCTTGCGCTTTCTAACTGTTTTTTCTGTTCTGTGAATTATGTCGTGATGCGCTATTATTTCCTGTAGGAAACGAAGTGAGGAGTCGGAGTGTAACTCAAGGAGGGATTTCCTTTCATCGATGAGTCTACAAACCTTTATTTAATTGTGATATTTATAAAAATGTATTCGAGATTATGATAATTTTAGGTGTAAACGATAAACTCTGATACTACTGCAAAATTATACATTGAAGGCAATGTACTCTCACTTTATTTGTACGCAAGGTAGCGAGCGCAACTCCGCACGTAATGTATTGCGTTCTTTCACAGTGGTCGTGAGTCGTGACCTGTCGTGACCCCAAAACACGTGCATCGATAGTTTTGTTCGATCGATATCGATAAAATTCATCTTTTTATCACTGATTTGATTAAGGCAATAGTTGAAAGTTATATCAATATCCGCATTCATCAGTTAAAATTATGCTTTCAAAACGAGAATTTCGAAACAAATAAATTTTATTTCAAGGGCCGTGTAAACCGTGTAAAAATAACTTTTTTTTAATTTACTTCATCATGTTAAACGTTTTTTTTACAGTTCAGTATTCTTAGCACAATTATTCTTATCGAACGTGAATTTTCTTACGGAATTTCTAAAAATAATTAAATTTAATATCGACGAAATTAAAATATCGATAATTTTATTGATATTTTATCGATTACTTTCGCTGCATTAAGCGAATAGCAATAAGTGTTGCTACTCGACGCTAGTCGACGCAGCTATTACGCAATTATCAACATTATGTCTAATGCGTTTGAGTTCAAAATTGCGTTCCATGAAAATAACGCCATCTAGTGCCGAGTGGCAGAACTTTTTCGTCGATTGAATCTAGTTAGTTTGTAGATTACAAAACGACGTAAATACTTTGTACGCTATTGAAAAATAAATTTTATGTTAACGTAAAAAGGTATATTTTCATATGTATGACCTGTGTGATTAAAGCTATTTTTGAGTAAAATAGAAACGACCAATCAAAAGGATTGTTTATTTGTAGTACAATATATGATTTAACATTTATTTGTGTGAGTTTGGCGACGCTGGTTCCGATACAAATTCTAACGCATCGCCCTTCCAGTGTATTCTCTTTTCCGTGCTTGCGAGGAAAAAAACAGACATATTTTTAAAGAGATTTTTTGATAATCGTCAACCAACAATGAAAACGTTAACAAATATGGCGCGCTGGTTTTTTTTTTACAGCAATGCGCTTTTAACCTATTTTATGCGGTTAAATTAAAAATGCTTAGTCTACTCACATATCACTGACAGTGAGATAGAAACTTAACATAATCGGGATAATATCATAAAACACAAGTGCGGTAATGTAAAGTAAAAAGCACCAGTTCGTTATAAGCTGTCTATGATACTAAAATCGGTGCAATAAGGGCCACGTTACGAGCGAGTGTGTTGGAAATAGTTATTATGATAGTTTTTTATATATTATTATACTTCATTAAGCAAATAAATAATTTCTTTATTGCATTAAATAAAAAAACAAATAAATTATGGCATACAATTCAACATAAATAATGTAGACAGTCACGGTAAAAATATAAGCATTGATGCCTAAAGTAGGAAAAAGTCTGTAATATAGGCACCAATTCTCTTCCAATAAAATTTAAACAAGGATAATTTATGCTTATTGCAGGTATCATCATGCCAAAACAAGGAAAAAATAAAAATAAATAAATAAATGATTAAAATAAGAATTATACATTATAAAATACAGATTTCTAATAATTAAAGATACCATAAAATTTTGTAAAATTTTCAAAATTTGCGTGTATGAATTAATGTGTTTGTGTGTGTATATTAAGCTTTATATTGGACTGTTTCTTTATATAATGTATGTTTGCGGACAGATTGCTGTAGATACTGTTCGCATACTAGATGTAATCACGTAGATGTATCCCTTAAGGTGGTTCTACGCTACGCGTAACGAGCGCGCCTACGCGTTGTCGATTGCGAGGTCGTAATGCACGTTGTCAGTCCAAACTTGACGCCGCGAGCGACGAATTGCAGGCGCGCTCGGCTCGTGCTCGGTTCGCCTAGCGTAGCACCTTATAATACGCACCTTTATAATTAATGTAAATAGGAACTTATTCCAGTAAATTCAAAGTGTTTGATTTAATTCACATTGCTTCCCCCGCAGGTTTCTTTTAGTGTCCCTTTGCCCTAATGTTAAATCAGCTTTTATTGCATAGAACTATTCGATTTAATATTGTTGCAGGTGGCGTTTATTTTCTTCGAACTCAACAAATTGTGATGCACAACTCCGGTGACTACTTTAGTGACTTCTAATTTGATCTTGCTGCAATGAATATCTTAAACTCTACCTTTTTAGATATAATACACCTACCAAATAAATCCCGGCCGAATATAACCCTTACAATAATAATGTGGTGCCTCATTGTCATACAATTACTTACTTCAATAATAATAATAGTGTTAGGTTGTGTATCTTGGATACTTATACCTCAATACAGACAGTTCCAACATTATGCATTTTTAAATAGAATTATTGCTAATTTTATGTTTTATTTGCTTCTTATAATATTAATGTTGGTTGTAACTTACACCAAAAGGGCGAATTTAACGTGTTACATTATTATTGGATTAATATATATCTTTTACTTTGCATTAATTTATTGGTTGGTAGTAATATCCTTCATGTTTTATCTTCAATTAGTGAAAGTATTCGGTGGTCATGTTACCAGGAGGTATATGAAGAGTGCTTTATTTGCTTGGGGCGTGCCCATAGTGGCGACGATATTCATGGTATTCCTATTGATAATATACACACCAAAATACAAAGAAAGCTTTTTAGTAGCTTCAATAAGTTTTGTAGTAGCTTTAATATTGTTAATAACGCTTACAGCACCGTTTGTGATAAATGTATACATTTATATTAAAGTTTTGAAGAGTCTGTTCAAAAGTTCCGAAGCACAGGGCTCGTCGGACCTCTGTCGTCGCATACAGATAGCGACATTGATATTCTTGACTAGCGGAGCTCTGCTATTGCTTACGTATTCTCTTGAAGTTTTACTGAATGGTAACAACTACGCAGCATTTTTGATTGTCTTAGGAGATAATTTAATAAACATATGTTTTATGATGTTGAAAACTAATCGGAAATTATGGTGGAAGGTTGTTAAGAAAGTATTTAAACGTAACTAAATATAATACAACTTTACACAGTACAATTTGCAATTTAACATAAGTAATGTAAAGATTTAAGACTTCTTCGGATCAATCGTCTCAATGACCTACAGGCGCGCGAAGTGTATGCAACACTAATGATATATCACTTTTCTTAAAACCAAATATATAAAAAACTTAGAGACCTAAGGTCCGTACTACCGATTGAGTAACAAAACTCAGGAATAGATTGTTCAATAGAAATTAACCCTAAAGGCGCAAGCCACATAGAATCTATCGCGGGCGCGGACATGCCACGTATGCCATTCAAATTTCGTACTAAACGCACTGAAATAAATGTCCATCAATTATTTAAAAATTGTTCACATTTTAAATGCTATCATGTAGATGTAGATCTTATAATTTATAATGAGTCATATGTAATGCTAATTATAAGAATATAATAAAGTTGAAAGTGTTTGATTTACCTTACATGGCTTCTCCCGGTGGCAATATCAATGGCTTCGTTGATCGCAGTGAATTCATTGTCCCCGTCACTCGTGAGATGTAGGGAGAGTCTTCCAAAGAACTCGTTGGAGGCCTCTTGCATTTTGTGCGCACTCGATGATGATATGCAGTCCGAGCCGAGCGGTATTGGAACTAGAATATCCTGTGAGAAAGATTATGGGGCTCATACATTTCACTTTAACATTCTATTCTGGATATGTAACGTGTAACAGAAGAGGTATATATTATATCCGAAAAGGGTTTTTAAGGCGATGATAGCTCAGTGGTAGTGACGTCGGATACCGAGACGAAGGTCCCGGGTTCGAATCCTACAATGAGCTTGAGCTTTCGGTGAAGGAAAACATCGTGAGGAAACCATAGCACGGTGGTAGGGTACTTTGTAGTACCCGTCTGGCTGGCTACCACCCTCAAGTTGAAAATCTGTCGCCAAGCACCTATCGGTGTGTTCCGTCAGCTGCACTTGAGAGCCAGTTCCTTCTAGGCTTTGTGTGCTTACCACCTTCAACCACATCATCACTTACCATAGTGAGATTGTGGTCAAACACAGGCCTATACACAATAAAAAAAAAAAAAAAAAAAGACTACATCAGGTATAGAGACTCACTATAAAAAGTTTCAGCTCAAAAAATAATACTCATAAAATCATACCAATTTACTGAATTAAAATCATAACCAACGTGTCAATGATCAGTGGAGTGATCTTTCATGATCTGTGCGCGCAGTACCAAAGAAGTCGTGTAATCTTACGCGTTGCATAGTCTCGTCTGCGTACGATGCTATACACTACAGCGGCAACGAGTACCGACAGTACTCCTTGCTTATTTCCTCGCCTATCGACTAAACGCCACACCACTTGCCGAATGTATGGGTTAGGCCATGGCTTCCCAAACTTATTTTAACTGTGACGCCCTTGGGGACGCCCTGGCCTTCTTGCCATACATTTACCTACTAGTTGTAGTTCTAGCTTAATAAAAAAACCGGCCAAGTGCGAGTCAGACTCGCGCACCGAGGGTTCCGTACAAACCTGTAGGTATATAAGTGACTGGTAGTGAGTATTTGATATGAATTTCAATTTCGTGTGACGGGTCGCTCACTTCCCTCCAATATGGCGAGGAGGGCGATGGCTGCCACACGCGTCATACTTGTGAACAGGTGCTGCTTGTGGGTTCTGGTCTACTTAAGTTTGCTATTTATTTACTTATTAAATATTTTTTCAGTCTACTTTGTAATTTTGCCGCCGCGCCGGGGCACGCAATTGTTTTCAGTGCGATTAGAATGTAAATATTATGTAATTAATCTAAGTCTGTTTTGAAAAGAGTAATTGCTGAGTTTATTGCCGGCTCTTCTCAGCAAATGCAACCTTCCGAACCGGTATTACAGTATTAGAGTCAGACTTTTCATAAGTGTCTGCGAAGGTCTATTTGAATAAATGACTTTGAATTTTGAATTTTGAAATTTATGACGTATTAAAAAAAAACTACTTACTAGATCTCGTTCAAACCAATTTTCGGTGGAAGTTTGCATCGTAATGTATATCATATATTTTTTATAGGTTTATCATTCTCTTATTTTAGAAGTTACAGGGGGGGGGGACACACAATTTACCACTTTGGAAGATTCTCTCGCGCAAACTATTCAGTTTAGAAAAAAATTATATTAGAAACCTCAATATCACTTTTAAAGACCTATCCATAGACATTCCACACTTATGGGTTTTATTAAAAAAAAAAAAGAGTTTCAGTTCTAAGTATGTAAGTTGTGTTAAAATCTTAATGCGGTTCACAGAATACATATACTTAGCAAGTTTCAACATTATAGTTCTTATAGATTCGGAAAAAAGTGGCTGTGACATACGGACGGGCAGACAGACAGACAGACAGACATGACGAATCTATAAGGGTTCCGTTTTTTGCCATTTGGCTACGGAACCCTAAAAATTGACAGAAAAACTCCAAATAGCATCAACATTTTTGAAAAAGAAAAAGCACTGGCTGCCCACTCCCGCCGCATCACCATGCGCGTGGCACTCACTCGACACAGACAGCCAGCCTATTTAGATCGCCTCACGACGCCCCTGCAATAATACCGCGGCGCCCGGTTAGCTGTCCGGTGCGATTTCATTCGCGTGATGCCCTACCCTACACTACTTTTAAACCTTCCCTGGACTTCCACAAATACAAATATTTCAAAACCAAAATTAGCCTAATAGGTCCAGCCTTTCTCGAGTTCCAGCGAGACTAACGAACAGCAATTCATTTTTATATATATAGATTAGCTTAATCGATCCTGTCTCCGACGAAGATCAAAGGGCTCTATGGGCCAAGTTAGGTTAGGGTACTAGAATCGAAAGAAACTTTTCCCATACGTTTTGTTAGTAACAAAGTATTAATAAATAAAATTTCCAACCTGTATATCGGTAAGTTATAGCTATTTACGAAATTAAAATATAATTCTTCAGAAATTCAGAACACAATTTCAAATTTAGTTTTTGGAAAAACTAATTTATTTCACATACACACCCACACTGCTATCCTTCTCCATGTGTCATGTCATTTTAATATCTGAAAAATAGTATTTGGGTAGAAATAAATTTACCTTGTGTAGAAGTATGCAAGATAGCGAAGCAACCCTGAAACTGATGTGTGATACTTCAGCTGTAGGGTCACCATCGATGTGAGGTACTGAAAACAAAATATTACAATCAAATTTAATTGTAATGAATGGGGATGATGACCGACATGGCAAAATATCAACTTTATGTTATTATTTTTGTGATGTAAGTACAAATTTACGGTTTTCGCATTTCTTCCTTGCTTGCTACATGGCCTTGCTCCTTGCCAAATTTCATGATTCTAGGTTAACGGTGAGTACCCTATATAGGTTGTGATTTCCTTGCGATTGTAAATATGCGGCATTAACGGCCGTATATTTTTAAGTTTTCACTGCTCCAAGGGATTGCGGAACTGAGAATTTGATATTATTTTCAGCTTGATACCTCCACGCGTTACTGAGAAAAAGGGTCTTGACAGAATGACAATAAAGTGTTCCTATAAGGGTTTAGTTTTTTTTTCTTTTGAGGTACGGAACCCTAAAAGTTAGAACATGTTTGATGTTTCTGTGTTCGATAATTTATTTTGAATGCAGAAATCATCCCTATTAATAATATATCCTTACTAATATTATAAGTAAAAGTAATTTAAGGCGATGATAGTTCAATGGTAGCTCAGAGGATAGCTTAGTAACGTCGGATGCCGAGACGTGGAATCCTACAAATCCGATAGCACGGTGGTATTACATAATTTGTAGTACCCACCTGGCTGGCTACCACCCTCAAATTGAAAATCTGTCGCCACCTATCGGTGTGTTCCGACAGCTGCACTTGAGAGCCGGTTCCTTCTAGGCGTGTGCTTCCTACTATCGGCCACATCAGCACTCACCATGGTAACATTTTTTGTAGCATTTTTACATGACTGCCCAAAATAAAAGAATTTAATATTTTCAGGATTCATGTACAGTCGCGGACTAAAAATGTTTACCACCTTACGGTCTATAATCGCTTGCACATTTCTGTTTCATAAGGTTGACCGGAAATAAAATGACTATTGATAGACGTGTATTGTTATGACATATTAAACCTTATTGCGCGCGTTATGAGATGGAATCGACTTTGAAATGTGATAAACATTTTCTGTTCTCGACTGTATGTAAGTATAAGTAAGTATTTATGTCCGCATCTTTATCTAAGCGCTTGAATAAATTTAGAAGTGCGCGGTATTTTCAGTTAACAAAATTACTTACCTTTCTTATTACGTTTAATTCGTGGCGTTGCCGTCGGTATGTTGACACTGGAAGTCATGCTGGCGCTCATAGAGCTCACTGATGACGAGAAGCTTTCAGTCATCTGGTTGCCATGTGACATCATCGGGAGGAATTTATCGCTGTCTGCGTCACTTTCATCTGAAGATAACATGGGCATTTCATTACCGGAAGATCACATCACAAACTACTTACGAGCTACTTTGGTTTGCATTTAGTTTAACTGATAAAACAAACCTTATAGCCATATTGCGCATTTGACGGGCCAGTTGGCGCAGTTGGTTAAGAGTCTGGTAAAGGTTCCACCTATTGCGCCGCAGGTCGTGGGTTCGATTCCCGCACAGGACATGCATTTGTGTGCATGAACATGTCTGTATGTCTGGGTGTAATTATGTATATTAAGTATGTATTTACAAACAAAAAGTAGTATATGTATTATATCAGTTATCTGGTTTCCATAGTACAAGCTCTGCTTAGTTTGGGATCAGATGAACGTGTGTGAGGAATGTCCCAGGATATTTATTTATATTATTTATATATTTAAAAGCTACTTTCCACTGCTTACCAAAGCTAGGTCCCGACCACCCATACATGCCAGCAGTCGGCTTAACGGCTTGACCTTCCAATAGCTGCGCTTCAACGAGCTGGTAGTCATCCCTCTTCATTGGTTTACATTGCATGTTCATACCGCTCGGTCGGAGTGGTATGTTGCTGTAACAAATGTTCAAGAAACATATTACCAGAGCTCGTATTTTCACTGATTAAATCAGGGGTCACCAAATGGTGGACCGCAGTCCGGATCCGGACCGATGACCTATTTTGTGCGGAACTCAAGCAAATAGTATAATATAGAAACGTAATCTTCTTAGATTAAGTTACTATTATAAATTGAAGCTTAGTTAAAAGTGTTAAAACCTCACCGCGGGGGAGGAGAGGTGTAAAAAAAGTAGCCGTTAAACCTCACGTGATTGGATAACCCTTAATCGTCTATCAAACGGGCCGCGCCAGTCGTACAATTTTAGAACGGACCCCAAATGTAACTAATTGGTGATCCCTGGACTAAATAATTAAATACTCAGGAAGGTAGTCATATTAGTAAATTTTTTGAAGCGAAAATTCTTAAGTGTATTCGAGATTTAGCTCACAAAATTGGATACCAGCCAACGAAAGCGGCGAGGCAACGTAGCTCGTTAGCTGGGAAGCGCGTAATGCACTTCATTTCATTTTAGTCGGGTGTCCTGCGACTCCTGACTTTTTTGTCATGGGTTTTAGCGTATAACATACCTTCCTAGACTTGAGTAAAAGGTTTTAAGAAACAGTACTTTATACACTACTCGGCGATGATGTAACTTCCTATGATAGAAAGATTTTTTCGAATCAGACTGGTAGTTCCAGAAATAAGCCCTTTGAAATAAACAAAAGAAAGTCTTCTGCTTTTCTTAGCGGCCCAGCTCAGTGGTTTTACCCACGCCATTCCAAATCCAATCAGCTGTTGTAGCGTAATTGAAAATCTACATTAATTAGCATTTACAATATAGTAGGACAAATAAATCTTGCATCACTAAAACTTAAATTAAAACTTGTATTTGTTATTCCTTCTTTTTGTGTATTGTTTATGTGGTGTACAAATAAAGTATATTTATGTTATGTTATGTTATCACAGTTTTGATTGGGATTTAGAATAAGGCCAAAACATATTAATATTGTGCACTATTCTACAGTTATCCCTTACCTTGTATCTTCTAAATGCGGCTGATTCAATGCATCAACAAGGTCAATCAACGTATGCAGCTGCCTCGGCGAAATAAACACTATACAAGAACCAAATAACATCGTTATCTCAACCTTAGGTCCGTCTACTTCTTCTGTATGCTTTATTTTAAGTGCTAACTCCTGCTGTCCCGTCAACTTAGCGAAGAGTATTGGTTCCGGCTGATGTGGTTTATCATCGGGTGTCATTTCCCTAGATTCCATCTGAGATTTTGCTTCGGCAATTATTTCCTTTACTGGATCAGGTTCTATTGTGGATATAACACTCCTAGTTTCATAAAACACATCTGACATGGTGCTCTGGAAGTTGATTTCTGACGTTTCAATTTGGCTACATTCTATCCTGTCTGCTTGTGATGATGCTGACTTCTCCATTATAAGGCTTCGGGCCATAGTGCGGAGTTTAGATGGGAACTCATCCGTGTATAACGTGACACCTTCGAATTTGATCTTCTTGTTTGTGTATGTTGCTACTATGTATGTTTTTGATTTATCTGGGTCAGTTACGTCTGGTGTTGGTTCAATGCCTGCTTCATCGAAATAGTCAATGCTGTAATAGAATGACAATAAAGAAATTAAAACGGTTAAGTCATCTATCATCAGTGACATATTAGAGTAGATTGGGAGGTAATCTGAGGAAAATATGCAAAAAACAATATTTTTTTAGTAACTTAATCAGAGTTTTTGATCCCGACATTTTGTTTCCTTATATCTACAGACAGTACCTATAAAGAAAACCAATGTAGATATAATCAAGGTTGCAGTCCATGCGTTTAGTTTAGATTATTTTAATCAGTTAATTCAATGGAGGTCAAATGATTTGAGGAAGTGTGGCCCAAATTATTCTTACTCACCTCTTTATGTGTATCTCAAGCGCAATGCCCTTGTCGCAATTTTTCGGTACATGTTCTATTCTTATTTTTGTATTCACGAATTTAACTTTAACTCTACTTAATACTGAAATGAAATAAAAAGTAAATTATTATTTATTTATTATTTACTAGTTGTCCCCGCGGTTTCACCCGCGTTAATAAAAAAAAAATAAGGATAAAAAGCGATAGCCTAGGTCCTATGATCCGTTGAGTAGTTGAGTCATGAAGGCGTAAAAAACCGGCCAAGTGCGAGTCAGACTCGAGCACCGAGGGTTCCGTACAAACCTGTAGGTATATAAGTAAATGGTAGTATAGACCTGAGTATTTGATATGAATTTCAATTTATGACGTATTAAAAAAAACTACTTACTAGATCTCGTTCAAACCAATTTTCGGTGGAAGTTTGCATCGTAATGTACATCCTATATTTTTTATAGATTTATCATACTATTATTATTTTAGAAGTTACAGTTACACACACAGTTTACCACTTTGGAAGTGTCTCTCGCGCAAACTTTTCAGTTAAGAAGAAAATTATATTAGAAACCTCAATATCATTTTTGAAGACCTATATCCATAGACATCCCACACTTACGGGTGTAATAAAAAAAAAAATTGAGTTTCAGTTCTAAGTAGGTATGGGGAACCCCCAATTTTTTTTGGTTTTTTTCTATTTTTGTGGGAAAATCTTAATGCGGTTCACAGAATACATCAACTTACCAAGTTTCAACATTATAGTTCTTAGTTTCGGAAAAAAGTGGCTGTGACATACGGACGGACAGACAGACAGACAGACATGACGAATCTATAAGGGTTCCGTTTTTTGCCATTTGGCTACGGAACCCTAAAAACAAACTCACTTTTATGATAAATAATAAAAATCGCATTTATAATATTAGTTAAGATTTGTATACGAGGTTTGCTTATAAGTGGAGCTGTTGAATATATATTGTTAGTAACCTATTTAAAAGTTATAGTAAAAGATAAGATTGTTTACAAATGCTTTTGCTATCATTATGAAGGTAAACTTTGTATAAATTGAACAGCTGTTTCAGAACATTATGCAACTAATGATAGTATCAGTAATTGTCTAAACAATAACATAAAATTAGTAAATTAACACAGGTAGATAAGAATAATGCATAAAAATGGCCCTGATTCTGTTGTTTACAACTAAACTAATTTTAATCTCACTATGTCACTTTCTAACAAAGAACATAAGAAAAGGATGCAAGAAATTTAGTCCTGTCAAATTAGTCCAATGCTTGTTTTCAATATACATTTAGTCGCCATCTATCGCGGTTACGCCTAAATACACGCAAAATAATACGGCAAAGATTAATTTGACAGCCTTAAATATGTTCTATCCTTTTTCAATAATGTTCGTTAGAAAGAGATGAGATGTGACTAAAATTAGTTTAGTGCGATTTACAACAGAATCGGCACCATTGTTGTTTTTATTGTAATCTGTTGTGTATGTTCCTGCAATGTGACATGCCATAAAGAATATTTGTAATTTATTGTATTAGTAGCTGTCCCTCGCGGTTTCACCAGCGTTCCCGGGATAAAAAGTAGCCTATGTCCTTCTCCATACCATAGGCTATCTGCATGCCCAATAACATGATGATCCGTTGAGAAGTTGACGCGTGAAGGCGTAACAAACAAACTCACTTTCGCATTTATAATATTACTAGCTGTCCCCCGTGGTTTCACCCGCGTTCCCGGGATAAAAAGTAGCCTATGTCCTTTTCCATACCATAGGCTATCTGCATGCGAAATTTCATGTTGATCCGTTGAGTAGTTGAGGCGTGAAGGCGTAACAAACAAACAAACAAACTCACTTTCGCATTTATAATATTAGTTAAGATTATGATTATGATTAGGATAAGGATATTGTATATTTACATTGTATTGTATATTGTATTATTATATATCTGCAAATATCCCAGTACTTTTGATTGCATAATAGTACTAGACTAACTAGTTCAATAAGACACCTCAATAATAAATTCACCGCATAATTTTATATGAAATATATAACTACTTACTAGAATCTATGGCATGTGCGAACATCTCAATTCCCTCAACGGGATGTGATTCTTGCGGTCCATCTTCTTCCCGGAGACACTCAGCTGCAAGTTGCATGGAAGAGGACATGGATGACCACATCGACTCCAGCATTGATGATACTGCTTGTGTGAAATGCATTTGACTTTATTAAAATGGCATTGTCAATAGACATGAGCTTAGAAAGCAGGTAATATAGATTATGGGATAGTGGAATGTGGTGGTTACAAGCTTGAGCTTTCAGTGAAGAAAACCATTTTGAAGAAACCATAGCACTGTGGTAGGTGGTAGGGTACTTTTTTGTACCCATCTGGCTGCTCAAGTTGAAAATCTGTCACCAAGCATATATAGCCAAGCCAGTGCCTTCTAGACTTTGTGTGCTTGCCACCATCTGCCATATCACTTACCATGGTGAGATTGTGGTCAAACAGGCCTTCTATACACAGGAAAAATAATAATTTGGACATTGTTTTTCCAATTAGAGAACACTGTCCAAAATTGATACAATGGGAACTGATTTGCATTATATTGTGTAATAAAATAAAATAAATAAATATTCTGGGACTTCCTCACACACATGGTTACCTGATCCCAAACTAAGCAGAGCTTGTAGTATGGAAACCAGATAACTGATATATTACATATACTACTCTTTTTTTGTAAATACATACTTAATATATACATAATTACACCCAGACTCAGGACATCCAAATATGTTCCTGCACATAGGTGAAGTCTAAGCCTGGCCTTTCAAAATAAGTAGAGGAAGGAGAAGTGGGAGGACAATTTGCAATTCAATGTATAGAAACAATGAATACCTGGTTCTGCCCGCACTTTAGGCTGCACGGTAAGTGAGAGGCCATTGACTTCAACAATGGAGTCATCTTTGAGCAATGTCGACCATGGGATGGTGACAGTGATCTCTCGCATGTGACCATCTACTATCTGTAGGGGCCAGTTCTGTGCATCCCCCAGAGCATTAAGGGCCTGTACATAAAAATAAGTATCATGGTACATTCTTTACACTACACTACTTTGACCTAAGCAAAAATCCTATCCCACACTACTGTTTACTCAAATTGTAATATTAAATTTATTGCCACCTGCTCCACTTTCCACATGGCGATAAATTGAATAGCCAGTTTGGTGGCAGATTTGAACACAATTCAATTGCCAAACAAATTGTGTCATGCGAAATAGGCATAATGTACAGTTATTGGTAATATATTTGTGAAATTAATGAAGACTGGACAGAAAAGTGAAATGAGGAAAGAGACCTAATATTTTTCAAATAGACTATTAGAAAAAGGCACCACTAGATCAAATTCAAAGACTATATTCTAGTAAGGCCCTAAGAGTGCACTTATGAAGGTCAAATTTACTGAAGTTATGAATGATATAAATTTGAAATTATATAAATATAGCTTAGTATAAACACTAAGCAGAAAAAAACAAAACAATCTATAACAATTTGTTCCATCAGAAAATTGCTGTTATTAAACATGTCTTTTGCCAAAAGTGTACAGTATTTTTAGTGAATTTCATATTCATGACGATTTCATGTTAAGAATTAATAGATTTTGGGGTAAAGTAACTAAAAAAGAGGTAGTCGAGTAATTTTGATAAGATAATTTAACAAGGTTGCATCACAGCCACATGTCATCTATATAGACCGACGTATCATAACGATACCTAAGTTTTCTTTGTTTAAATCTCATAAATAACACGTGCTGAATTTTATTAGATGCGCACTTTGCATTGGCAAGCTAGTACATGAAATACAACATACTGATACAAAAAGCAAGGGCATGTATTTTATACGGTTTATACAGGTATAACATTATAAAAGAATAAATAATAAAAACAATTTACCTCGCAGTCAAGGCTAACATCGCAAACCGTGCCTGTGCCGTTGTACAAATCCACACTCAGCTGATCTAAAGTTAGTTTCTCCTCAAGAAAATTACCAAGATAACGTTGTAGAAGATATCTGCAGGCCCTTTTTTTAATGCCTTCAGCCAACGGCAGATACCACAACATTTTCAGTACTTTTTAGAGACCATTACACTGAGAATTTTCGCTTTTGTGCGTAATGACTATTGTGATTTGCGTGCGATTGACTTGAGAACGTAAATAAACACAGCGTTCCGTTTCACGCTATGAAAAGTTGCAAAAATGTGATTGTCAGTCAACTGTCAAGTTTTTTTAATGAGAAGTTTTCTTGTAGGTATTTAATTTTCATTTCTTTAAGTCTCAATAGATGGCGTTAATATGACTGAAACGAACTATCTTGCTGTCAGTTCAATAAATCAGTCGGGTAAAAAAAAACTATGTAACTTCATGGGTGCGTTCAGTTACTACACATGTTATTGAACTGTTACTGAACGCTACGATGATCTTCGGGCGATCACACGGCGTAGTTACTGAACGCAGCCCATTACTATTTGGCTTTATACTGGTAACAGACGTTCCAATGTCGGACTCCTATTTTTATTATTACGCAGGAGACACGGCCAAGGTACGTCCTGCCGTAGGAAAGTGTGTAGTGCGGCAGGACCCTCATAAATATTACTAATACCGGTTGGAAGCTTTCGACGTCCTGCCCAAAGACTACAGTATATACTTAGAGAGTCCTGCCGCGCTGACACACGGCCCTGACCATCAGACGTCCGACAGTCGGATCGTCTGTAACTAGTATTATGTCACTATCATGTGTGTTTTGTTCAAAACTTTTGTGAAATTTTGCTTAGATTTGAATGATTTGAAAACTATTGAAAATGCGTGTTTGTGCAGTTGTGAATTGTACCAAAAAGGGACATCTTACATTTCCAAGTGATGAACCACTAAGGTCACAGTGGATAAGAGCAACAAGGGTGGATGTCCAACGAATATCAAAACAATGATACAAACAAATAATCCTTAAGCGTGACTTCCACAACAAAACAAACAACGCAAACAACGGAAACAAACATCCACTAATACCAGTGTTGCCGCCTCTTATTACTAATTTCGGACGAAAAAAAACAGGCTGTTACCAAAAAGCAACGAAAATTATGTTTTGCCCCTTTGAAATTTGGTTTCATTTAATCATGTTCATGGTTGCCATTAATATCAATTAACACTTAATAAAAGAAATCTGTATATTTTTTTTTCATTTGTCGATTTTGAATTAAAAAGGATGGACACCTTCCGTTGTTGGCCTATGTGGCAACACTAAAGTTATGTGACAGCATATTTTGATTTGACAATAGGGTATATGCGTGTGATCCAAATAGGGTTAAAATATTTTTTTTCATAAACTTTATTGCTGTAGAACTATTCCTGTATCAATATTTTTTGATATTATTTCTTTATAATTATGAAATTAATTATTAAAATGTCCAAAAAACAAGCGGGAAATTCAAAGTAGTTGAAACGCAACGTCAGAGAATTGTGACGTCAAAGTCTACAATAGGGATGTCAGAAATACAAATAAGTATCGATATATATCGGTAAAAAAAAAACAATATTCGCGCTTTGAATTAGTGTATATCTTTTAACAAACCATAATCATAAGTTACGAGGAAACTAAAGTAAATAATAAATACAAACATATATAGACTGTTAAAACAATAACCCTTCCTGTATGCTCTGCCGAAGTCGGGTTCACAAACTAAGTAGAGATACTACGCATGTCGGGTTATAAACTAAGAATCAAACCAATATTTATCTGACACTGCGAGAAGAAAAACTCTGATTTATGTGCTATGCTGCAAGCCGACTTCTGTTATTGGTTGGGTACTGTGAGATTTACAACTGATGCCAATCTTTACGATGAAACTTTATTTGAATGAGCTATAAAAAATTAGGTAATTTTTCGGTCGTATTTTTTTTTAATTTGCATACATTTTTGATAATTGGAATTTTATATGGATACATCAATATATCAAAAATTTAATAACGCTCAAAAAGTTCTCGTTGAACAAATAATATCGATGTATCGATATTTTTTCGACAAGCCCAGGCTACACTACAATATTTTAATGTCAAATAGTGTCAATGTCAACAAAACAACAAGAAGTGCATTGTTTGTCAAGGAGTTAGTTTTATTGTGAGTTCTTCGCATATTTAGAAGTGATATTACATGTCTCGTTACAAAACCTCGAACGAAAATGACTGATAGCGGTTATGTAAAGGCGCAATCAGACAATATCCCCAAAATGTATGTTTTCATGATGACAACGTTTTTTGCGTCATGTTCGGATTTTACATCGGAAATCAAAGGAGTGCAAGCTGCAAGGTAATTACATATTAGATATAATGTTAATAAATTATTGAACACATTTTTTGGAAAATTATACAATAGGTACGCAAGAAAATGTAACATGTAACATTAGCATAACCTAAAATATCAATGAGAGAACATAGCTTAGAATATATCGAAAGTTTACATTTTATTGTAGAATTCAGTCAAGTAACTATCAATCAAAGGATATTGAGCACATTAATAAATGATGCGTTTTCATTGTATTAACATTCAGTGTTTTTTTTTATAGATCTGAATGAGAATCATATGGTAATTCAGCAGTTGGATATGTCCAAGTTAAACAGGAGGGTGATATAATGTACTGTAAAGGCTTGCATAACAACTGAACATAATGCCCACCAGAAGTGTTACACTGTAACAGCTACCTGTAATGAGACCTAAGAAAATGTCTTGTCAGTGCAATGTGCAGACTGTGCAACACATAAAGGTACACACTAAAGCATATGAAGAAGCTGCCCTTTCAACTTTAGACCAATGTAACTGCTCTTTACGCAAGGATCACTGCTTCAAAAGCGTATGAGGCTGCACACTGCAAAGTATTTGATGGATCTTTAAACAAAGCCTTCATGGGAGTATCAAAACTGAGCCACAGATGCCATAAAAAGAGGGAGATTGTTAGAGAGTTAAGTGATTAAGGTTGTGAAAAAAATGAATAAAATAAAAATAAACAAATGTGGAATTTTATTAAACCCATTACATCCCGTTATGGGTGCATCACCTGATGTTGAAACTACTGATTTTAGTATTGAAATAAAATGCCCTTCATCGGAGAAAACTGTGATTCAGTTCATTAGAAACAATAACAGTTCAGTTCGGTTCAGTTACAGATGCATTTTTCAAATAAAAATATAGCACTATTTTGTGTAGCTCATAGATAGATAGATAGATAACGCTTTATTGTTACACCACATGAAAAAATAATAATACAAGAGCATCATAGTGCTTTTAAAGAATAAAAAAAACATATAATAGAAGTGGAGACCATATATAAGAAGCTTTGAGAAGATCTTGTAGAAAAATGTACTTTATTTTGGTTTAATGCAATATTTCCTTTATTTTTTTATACCACTAAGGTGGCAAACAAGCAAACAGCTCGCCTGTGTTATTTAAATAGGATAAACAGAAATAAAACCAAAATTTTAATAATCTTATTTCTTTATTAACACATCCTGCATATTGATTAACCCGCAAGCGACTACTATAAATTCATCTATTACAGGGATTAAGATTATGGTGAACACATGCATGTAGTATTATTTTCGCCTGCTTTACTATTAACTTGAACACCCTTATCAATTATATAATTATTTTATTACATTAGATTAAGAAGTGCTGCAACTAGGTTCACCAATGTTTATGTTTCAAGTATCTTCTGTGTCTATGTGTAACGAAGATGTACTGTGACCTGTTTCTAAATAGTCGTAGCCAGTTATTTATAGGCCACCAACACTGTTTACCAGGAGAGGCAGAGGCAGAGAGAGTGCCTTCAATTATTTCTAGATGTTTTCTCTAAGAAACCTTTTCGCTCTGGTGATAGATGCAACTGAGTATCTTTTTGACAGTCTTTATGAGGAAGGATACCTTACTTTAATCATAATGTAGTTTTTTGTTTTTCTTTTAAAGTCATGATATTATACTCAATAAAATTGTCTGTATCCTCTTCTTTCTGAAAATATAAATATTATTGATTAAAACATAACAATGTGAATGTTTTAGTAGGAAAGTCTGGGCCACCGGGCTTCAAACTAGGTTATATTGACAGGTTGTTAAATGGAGCATAAAAACAAAACTCAAGTTGAAATTGTTTAAATGTTTAAGATATACTTACGTTGAAGTGATCTTCACAATAATATAAACAAGTTGATGGAGATACCATGTCTCTTCATGATTTTAGACCACTTTCTCCTTACGTCCATACATACCTCTCGGAACAAGAAAAAACATTATCGGTTGCATTTTCTTCTTATGGTATTTTTACACCTAGGTACAATACAGTACTTATACGTCGGTTTTTGTGTTGTTCCATCATATAATAGTGGTTAAATACAAGATAATACAGGCACATAATTCTACACTAAATTCATTTGATTGTCGTTGACATTGACAGTTGTTTGTTGTTATAGACTGTGACGTCACGCCAAGCGCGCGGAGATGTTTAAAAGTGCCCTTATCAGTTAATAATTTTAAATATTTTTTTGTCCTATTAATTGTAGTTTTTTAGCGCGGAATATTTTTTTACAGTTATATATCGATGTAAGCTATCGAATAAAAAAATAAAAAAAAAACATGCATATTCCCTATTCAATTTGGTGATGACAGCGCTACCTAGTTATTTTGCAGCAACTCTTTAAATACCTACAAGAAAACTTCTCATTGTTTAATGGCAATCATCGTTTTAGGACATTTCTGCCAATATCGATGTTAGCAGCTATTATGTTGCTAGATCATCATCAATGGTTAGTGTCTGACAAATGGTTATTAAAAACTAAAATGTCAAGTTGAAATAAATAAGTTTCAGAGGTGCCAGGGCTATTTTCCGACCTACATATTTTCCCTATTCCTATATTGTCCACATTCAAAAAAATCCAGTTTCTTATTGTTTCATATTCCTAATTTTCTGCATTATTATACATATTTCCATACGGTCTAGTCAAAGTCAGACACCGTCCGTCCGTCCGTTGAGTAAGGTCAGATTAGGGTATAGTTAGGTTTTAGGATAATATTGGCCGTTCTTGACAACTTGAAAAGTCATGACTCACCACCAAGAATCTTATCTCACCCAAAATCTCACCACTGACTCACGCATTAATTTCTTCTTCTTTTTAGTTTTAAGTTTCTTGTGACTTTCTTCTTATTTTTTATTAGTACTTATTTTTGCCAGTATCGAGTTATATTATAAGTTCTAAGGTCAACACAAGGAATTTTTATGCTACGTAACGTAACGTTACGTAGTATATAATATCCTTTGGTCAACATTTGTGCCCAACCAACAAGCCCAATCAAGGTATGAATTTAAACATCAATAATGGTCTTTAGGAAAGTTTAATCAAGCATTATAATATATTTACTCAGGAACCTACATAACACTTACTACCTATAAATTATAGTAAAATGGTAACATTTTTAAGTGCTGTCTAAATGGTAATGTATCCAGATCCTCAGTAGTTTTATTATTGACATTATCATCTTCAGGGCCAACCTGACTGCAGGTAAATATACTCAAACTGTAGATTAAGACACCCATATTGGTTGGTAAGTATAGGGTGCCAATGAACTCCGGTGTACCAATGCCAGATTTCGAATATGCGAAACAATCTGTATTGTTGAGCACTACATTTATTTCAACTCTTGAAACTAGGTATTTTGCTGTAATAAAACGGACGTTATTATAATCTACAAAAGAACCTACGCGACTTCTTTGGCACTAGGCGCACACATCGCTAAAGAAAGAGGAACAATTACCTATATAATAATATAAGCAAGTGACGTGAAAAGATAATGACCCTTGTAGAGCGGTGCAGTGAAGTGACACTTTTGGTTATGATTTTAATTAAATAAACAGGGAAACAATTTGGTTTGTATTTTTTGTAATTTATTTTGAGCTGAAACTTTTTAGAGAGTCTTTTAGACCAGTACCTCTACCATGAGTTTTCTACACTAACGTACCTAATCTAGTAATCGCTAGCGACTAACGGTGAAACATTTCGTGTGAAATGCTTCCAAATGTATCCACTAGAGGCGCTGCTCGTTATACAAAATATTCACCGTAGTCGCGAGTGTAGATTACGTTGGCGTAGAAAACTCATGGTGGAGGTACAGTGTAGTCTTCACCACTTTCGGATAGATATACTTACTCATAATATACCCTTTGTGTTACACATTGTTTGACGGGCCAGCTGGCGTGGTTGGTTAAGACTCTGGTTAAGATTCCACCTATCACGTCGCAGGTCGTGGGTTCGATTCCCACACAGGACATGCATTTGTGTGCGTGCATGAACATGTCTGTATGTCCTGATTCTGGGTGTAATTATGTATATAAAGTATGTATTTACAAACGAAAAAGTAGTATATGTATTATATCTGTTATCTGGTTTCCATAGTACAAGCTTTGCTTAGTTTGGGATCAGATTTCCGTGAGTGAGGATTGTCCCAGGATATTAATTTATTTATTTATTGTATAATCGGGAAATAATTCAGTTAAAACAAAGTAGGTACTTATGGTACAAAAATGGTGGTGGAAAGCAGGAGCACAACTAATGAGTAGTTTTCTTATGTTTTTTTATGGTCGCAAATAAACACTTTTCAAACTGTAGATATTTCGAACAAAGAACCTAAAGTTCACAACAACAAGACGAGTATTTTGAGCATAGAGGTATCATAAAAAACTCCTAATTGATTCGGTACCTACCAAGTACTAAAAACAAACCAAACAAATCGGATCGGGTCTATTTCCTAAGTTTGGTGGTAATCGTACTAATGTCATTTTGAAGTCTGATTAAGTTTTGGTGATCATCGTGGTATCACGTAACTGTCACACGACCACCAGTCAAACGATTACCACTAAAGACCACTGAATGAATGAAAACCCTATGTTTTTGACACATGATTATCATTTTTTGGTATCACGTAAGAAAAAAAAAAAAAAAAAACGAAAACGATTAAGTTTCGCTAATGTCAAATGAAGCCGGGGACTAATGTGCTCCCTTCTTCAGCTAAATTTATCATATTTTGTATAGTTTTTGCATTTTATTGTTATATTCTCATAGTGTTTGCGTAAATATTAAGTGCTGTTTCTTGGTTTTCGTATTTTTTTGTATATTTCATGTGTACTGAGCGTGAAATGGCGAGAGCGTATTTGCTGGGATTTGCGGAGAATAAACGCTTAAAGTCAGGAGGAAGGATAGAGTGGAGGATGCAGAGAGACTTAAGCAGGCCCATGCTGCTACCGGAGACTCCGTTCTCAGATAATTTCATCCTTTGAAACGTATAAAACCTATAGGTTATAACCTTGTTCCGAAACTATTATTACCTACTTACCCTTCTAAAGCTCTAACAACAGTACCTACTCAAAGTTATTTCACTAGATATTGCCACTTATAAGGCCAATATCACAATGCTTTGCAAGAACTTGATCTCGCTTATGGCATCCACAAAAAGAGTTACTGCTGTGCCTCCAGAAATCAGGAACCTTACAACACATGAAAACAAACAAAGAATATAGAATCAAGGCCTTTTAATACATAAGCCACCTTCTCAATGATGTACAAATCACATGCCTACTTCTATTAAATGAGCTGGGTGATATACTTAACTACCTAACTTAAAACTTTCTAACAAGCACTTGTCTTACAGATACTGGCAGCATTCTATGTGAGCGGAGCGGCAGTTATCAAGGCATCTTAACCTATCACAGACCGACGGATTGTCTGATGGCAGTCACAAATTTGCTAAATCGCCTCACATCTTGAGAAAATATGTACAAAATATTTTTTCTAAGAACTCACTCAGATAGAGATAAAATTTCAAAGAGGTGAGTAAGGTTATTTTTATAACTTTCAGTTTATTCTGATAAGGTTTACACTTTCAACAAAATAAGAACATTATGAATGTAAACCAAACCAAAAGGTTAGGTAATAATGTTGTTTTAAATTCATAGAGAAATTTGCATTTCCTGGGGTTTTAGGGTGCATTGATGGTACATATGCTATCATTCACCCCAAGGACAATAAGGAAGTATACTTCAACAGGAAGTATAACCACTCCCTTAATGTCATGGTGGTATGTTATTCTAAAACATTGTGAGTTATTTTATTTAATATGCTTATAAAATTTGGCTATAAAGGCTATTTGTTTTGCAGATTTGTGATCCAGATTTACGAATTTTACTTGCGAGGCATGACACACATTTGGAACTGCAGCCCTGTGAAAGAAGACATGTCACATCAAGAAATGCAGTTTTATGTATAAGTACTATTTTAATTAGTTATATAGAGAATAGGTGTACCTATGTATAAGATGATATATTAGTTTTATATTGAATAGCTTTAAGTAGGTTTATTGTATTGAATTAGTTTGTGAATAAGATTTAGTTTTCTGTATATCTATAACTTTTATATAGAATATGATTATGTATAGGCATTGTATTAATTTAGTTTTATATGGAATATGTTTTGATAGATACCTTAGTTTTATATAGAATAGGGTTATGTATAGAAATAATATTCATTTAGTAGAATAAGAATTGTTCATATATATTTATTGTATTAAATTAATTATTCATATATTAATATTTTCACATAATCTGTAACAATTTTAGTAGATTGCCATTTTATATACATGTTTAGTGTCATAATTTGTATCAGTAATTTAAGAGATTCATTTATTTGTTATTGTATGTACACTTTATAGTATTAGAATTGTGATTTGTAGTAAATAAGTCGTCTTTATTATTTAACCTATTTAAGGTAGGATATTTACTATTGTCACAGAATATTCAATAGTAGCTATAGTAGGTATATACACTATATTGATTATTAGTAATTTTTGCATTTACTTAACATTATAAATGTGAAAGGAAGTTTGTTTGTCACCTCTTGAACCTTGTTAAATATGTATATGATATTGTATACCTGGAATTTATCAAGTAGTAATTCGAGTCACACCTTTTACAGTAAATAAAAAGCACAATAAACAATCATTTATTAAATTAAAACTATTTGTTACACATGAAAAATTATAAAATAATATTTGCTTAGTTTATTGCCGACAATCTTCTCAGCAAAAACAACCTTCCGAAATAGTGGTACAGTTTATTAATATGCCTGATATAACTTATTTGATTAAAAATCTATTTCAAATAAGAATTGTATTATTTTTTATTAATTGGTGCACTATAATTATATAGAGATAATAACAAATACCATTATCAGTTCCCTATGTAGGCATTTAAATTCATTTATTATGATTAAGCAGACGACTGACAGACTAAGAAGGCACTCCAAAATGACGAACAATGATTTGAATCGAACAACTGGGATACAATTCGAACCATTGTCTGTATTTTGGACTATGGCAGACATGGTGGCCATGGCTGCTGCCAAACTCTTCACTGCATCTGAAAGTCTCTTCTCTGCAGCCACCCTGCGCTCCTCAATCTGCAGTGCTCTGGCAGTGGGCCCACTGCAATGGGCGAAGGTGGCAGCTTCTTTGGAAGTGGCTGTATTGTCCTCAGTTGTAACCTGAAAGCAGTATTATATACCTTTTAACCAAAGCCTTCCTCCTCATTAATATTGAGTATATGACAGATAATATTTAATTACAAGAAATATCATCCTAGTCCTATAAAATGTGAATATAATTATATACACTATTCCAAAAATCAAGATACATAACATTGTCACTTTTTGTAGGTAGCTTTACAAGACATGCCCTATAAATACAATAATAAGTTAGTGCGCTAAGTATAGGGCAGAGCATAATGAAAATCATAAGAGTAAACATACATTCAGTAAACAAATGACATGATAGGTACTTAAATAACCTTATGAATTACTTACATCTTCACTTATCCAGGGTTTTGATGTCACCAATCCCAACAGCGTTAAGCTGGGATATGAAGGCGGCCCGCCGCGGCCGTAGCTTGTGGATCTGCCGAGCTTGTGGCCCAGAGACGACAAATTTTATTCGCCGGCATTCTAGAATTTTAATACGATATAATCATTGGACACATCGTCACGTATCCAACTTTAGGTGGACAGAGATAATGTAGCCTTAGGGCGAGGTGCTTAGGGCCCTTATGGTGTAATATACTCTTGTATACTCTGAAAGATTTTAGTCCAGCAAGAAGGTATAGGTACTTTAAAGTAGCTAGTTTAAAGGAGTGATTATATTTTTGTGGTCTACTTTCTTGTATTTTATCACAAACTTTAACTTTTATCGTTTGTTTTGTTATTATACGACGTTTTAGGTTAGGTACGAGTGTTGCCAGACTCATCTTACTAATTTTCAGCCAAAACATTTTCTAGATATAATTTCTTTTACTTTTAATTGAGCTACTTATGCCAATTTAGATCTAATGCATACTTTTAAACTTAAATAATTGAAATAATACATATCTGTTTTGAAAACAATGTGTTATCCAATAAGATAAAGTAGCTACAAAAAAATATCATCGGACTTTTATAACGTTCTAGTAACACTGCTTTGCACGTTCGGTTTTTTCATTTTATTCCTTTATTTTTATGATTCACAAAGAACGCTCTAGGAAGCAAATAACAAACGGTAAATATGTTTTAACTTGACAACAATTGGAACCCTAATTTAATATAAATTAATAATTGCATTTAAAGTAACTTTAAAAATGTATCAACGCGTGGCTAAGTTGAATAAACGAAACTCTATAATCATTCACTCACGACCACCATTAAGTGTGTACTTTTTACGAAATAGCATTTTGGTGGTAATGAAACCACCGGATGATTATCGATAATCTTCTTCAAAACGTACGCACCAATTTTAGGAAATAGACCCGCGGATCGCTTTAGAAAGACCGCCCCCGAGGTACCTACTTATTGTAGTCGCGATTATCGCAGCTACAAAAAGTAGTACCTAGTCGTGCTCTTGCTTCATTAGACTAATCTATTTTCACTTCATAAGTACTTTTCTGTGGTTGTACTTATCTGTTGCCCCTCTCTTAAATTAAGAACTTGGGTCATAGAAGTGTATTAGAAATAAGTTTTTGTTAAAAATATTTTTTTTGTGACTGTACTTTTTGTTGATTGTACACACGGCTACAGATCAAGCTATACATTTCTAGTATAAGCTGACCTCCCATTGTATGCAAACCCTATACAATGCGAGATCAGCTTATACTGGAAATGTATAGCTTGATCAGTAGCCGTGTGTACTTTCATTGTCTTCCAATATACTTATGTAGGTACACCAAATATCAAGTTTATCCGACCACTGGAAGTGGGTGAAATTCTTCTTCTTCTTGCAAGATTCCACCCGACCAAACATAGTAACATACATACTTATGTACATTGTAAGAAAAATAAAAGCTTGTAAAAAATATGATAATTTTAATTATTTCTGCCATGAATTTAAACTTACGGTTCCCGCTTTTATAATAAATATTAAATATCCGGTTTAATTTAACGGTTCCCCAAACACTTTGGTCGTAGTAAACCATTTTCTCTGAAAAAAAAACTAGATTAATAGGTAGGTAAATATAGTCCAACAAACATATCTGGCCAAAAAAGTTACAGTATTGAAGATTCAAGAAATAATTGGAGATATTATGGATTCACAAGTATCCCGTACCAAAAGGTATAATACACAAAACAAGCATAGTTTGGTTACATCTTTATCTCATCTCATTAGCCTTACTTTAGTTTCATTAGTGGCCGCTTATCGCAATGCCCATTGTCCTTTCTGTCTTTTGTCTCTCAGTAAATTAGACAGTGATAGCTCAGATTGTCACCTCAACTGCCAAATTTAGAGAATGGAACTCCGACAGAACTCGCGTTCTCTTGAACTCCGAGTTCTCTGTGTGCAATGAACAAGTTGATCGAGCAAAGATCGAGTTCCATTCTCTAAAGCAGGGCTGCGTTCAGTAACAACGCCGTGTGATCGCCCGACGATCATCGTACCGTTCAGTAACAGTTCAATAGTATGTGGCGCGATCGTCGGACGACGTCCGACGATCGCACCGGTCGCCCGGTGTGTAGTTACTGAACACACCCCTGGCAGTTGAGGTGACACGTCTGAGCGATCACTGTCTTATTTACTGAGTGATACGAGCCAGAAAGGACAATGGGCATTCTGGCCAATGAAAATCATTTGACATAGATTGAGAGTTAAAAAAACGGTTAGAAAGTTAATATGGGTACCTAATATTTTTATTGATATAGGACCGGAAGTGCTCAGGGCACTTCCGGTCTGCGCAGTGAGCAAAGACCATTATAGGGGTACGTATGTGAGTGTTGTTGGACTAGTAACGCCAGCATCGCTTGCAGCCGATTTCACATGCACTGCGCAAGTGCACTACGATCATTATCCACTACGTACACTCACTGCGCCAGACCGGAAGTGCAAAGGTCCTGGGTAAATCGCACTCTCAGAAATTATTCAATATCTAATAAAATATTAACTCTCTAAAGATTTTGTATAAGTCTCTATCTCTCTCAAACGATTAAAAAAAAATATTTTGTGATATTACTTATTCTGAGGATTTACCTACCTTTGCAGTTTCCTAAGGACATGACAATCTTATAAAAAGGAAATCCAACTCCTTGAATTTTTCGCGAAAATTTTAATTCTAATGTTCCTTGAAAAAGGAAAATTAAACAAAGTAATGACAATTTTCGTGTCTCCATGGCGCGTGTAGTAAACTATGAAACTGAAGCACAAATCACAACTGAAGATATATGAAGTAACAATGTCTGGCCTGTTGTTATACATGTACCAACAACATGGCTTACCTAACTAGATTCCTACCTTAATAGCTTGCACGTTAACATAGATGACCGCCTCACTCACACACGCGGACACGCTGGTGGTATAGTGCAACAAACTTATTTGGTCCGGTGGCCAAAAGAGGAAAAACATCGCAGACGCATATTTGAAATGTCAATCTGCCTGCCACAATAGTTTATAATATCCTTGGCATGTCATTCGCCATTGGTTGTTTGCTCCACGCAACTTAGTCCACGAAATGCGATTAATGCGATTCAAGCGTCTCTCTCAACGGGTCAGATAAGTTTGTGGGACTGTATCTAGGTATGTTTAGTAAACAAACTAGTATTTGCATTATTTTATTCAGAATAATATTGGAAACTCCATTGCATCGTGTACCCATGTATGCCTACCAATGATTGAATAGGTATCTATTTTTAATGTTTTCACCTTTACATAGGCTATTCGACTCCTGTCTATTGTGTGAAGATTCCGAGAATTAAATTACACTACGCCAGTACCAACACGTTTCCCGTAAAATAAGCTTCAACCAAGAGAGGTTCAAGCTTATTTTATGTCGATATCTTTACGTGATGGATGACCGATAACGAGTACCTAAGTACCGGTGAGACGAGTACGTCGTATTCATAATGGCAGCAGGGAAAGGACGTCTCTATAATCACAAGGGTTTCTGGCTCTGAGAATGCCCTTCGAAAATGTGACAGCAAGCAATGGCTTCATCGGTTCCCCAGTAGTGATCAGAGTGACGTCTACTCCCTGTGGCTGGGGCATTTATCATCAGCTTCGTGTGATAGCGACATTTTTTACGCCACAACCGTAATTGTTTACTTACTGGTGGTTTTTTAAAAGAATACAGGTAGCACAAATAAGTAAGTGCATATCATTATATTCGGTATTCATGGATGACGAGGCACTTAGGAAAATTGCTTGAATGCCCTTCAACTTGTTTCGGGTCAGTTTGGGTTTATCATGTATTTTTTATGGTTTTACCTTAAATTTTATCTGTCACGTAACAAGGCAATTTGCCTAAGGACATCTTCATTTACCACTTCGAAAGTATATTTATAGTCAAAGGGTTCTATAACTTGATGATCCAGTCAATTACTATCAGTCAACGTATTAGGCGCCGATCCAACAGAGAGAAATCTAGAGTTTTGCGTTTCACATTCATTTGCTACTTATGTACGAGTTGATTTCGTTGGATCGCGGTTGGGACACGTTTTATATAACAAAATTTTTTTTGGAAACGTCTGATTCTTTGCTATACTTGTATAGTACCTAGATTTTATTTACTTGTACTATTAGGTGCCAAATACGTAAACTCTTTTGTTATGAGGCTGAAATACCATGGCAATAAAGATGTTACACTTCCTAAAGTTTAAGTTTCACAGTCAATAAGGCATCGGAAATAATTTCTCTTTGGATCTATTTATTCTTAAATATATTGTGTCATTGATACTTACCTAAAATATGGAACAGTCTTATACCCATATGCGATGAGATGATACCATACAAGAGCGAAGGCAAAATTAATAAAACAAAAATATTTAAAACGATACAAAGATTTATTACAGTCATCGCATAATACAAAAACACTTTCATCGTTTCATCTCTGATCATCCATTTTCTTTATGTACCTCCAATAGATTTTCCAAAGAGTTCGTTTGAAGCCTGAATGCCTCCAAGCATATATCAATGGATCACAAAGGCTATTGGTCACTCCAAGCAAATACAATGGTCCTAAAGTTAATATTTCTAGCGGTATACAATCATAACCATTGATAACGATATCACATTTAACATACATTATTATTGCAATGTAATAAGGCGCCCATGTGCCTAGAAAACAAAATGTTACCAGAAGAACAGTTTTTACCGCTTTGAGTTTGCTGGGAGAGTTCACTTTAATATTTTTCTTTTCTACTTCACGCCTATCTTTAGTGGACACTGATTCAGTCGATATGTTTACAGAAATTTGATCATCGTAAGCTTTGTTGACATAGGATAAGTTATTTTCTTTGAATTCTCGTATTTTGTCAACAGCTCGAACGGCACTGCGTAATATGAGGATATAAAGAACGCAAACTAAAATGATTATTGATAGGACAACTATAGATACAATGAGCAGCAAGGATGGAGGGAATACTGCTATGTACCAGCACCTGAAGTCTGTGAACGTTTGCCCAGTCCAACCCATGGCAGGTAAGCTGGCGATAAATATTCCTGTGAAACATAAACCAGACAAACATATTGTAGAGTTTAAAAAAAGTGTTACTCTAATAAAAGTTGATTGATGGTTGTTGTCGATAGAAATAAAGATTTTGATCAATCGAAATAATATTTCGATGTTTTTAGTAAGTAAAGCAGAGAGCATAACTTTTTAGCATACGCTTAATCCTATTTAAAGCTTAATTATAATAAGTAGGCATATTTTGTATTATAAGTATTCGGAATAAACTTACTGGGCTTATTGAATCGTCAATATATATATGTTTACAACATGTGGCCATGAAATAGTAAACATCATATAAAAATGCCCCATCAAACATCCGGTTTACAGATATAGGTACCTAACTCAAAATTATATTTATGTAGGTAGGTATATTCTATTGTTTATATGACCATAATCAATCATTTAATTCATTTGAAAAATCAAATGCAGTTATATAAGGTAGTGATTTAAGTAGACTGCATGTTATTCAGTTTGTCTATCGTGCCAGCAGTAGCTATTAGTATCCTTCATTTTCGACACGTGATATTTTTGACTATTAAATAAATAAAAAACTAGCAACAAAAAATCACTCACCACTCACTATGTGCACTAAAATAATTGCCAGTGTTAGTTAATTCATTCATTGTCATGGACTTAATAAAACATGGAGTATTTACTTAAAACATTCTTGACCTTTAAGCGATATTTACTTCATCAATTGTTCAATCATTTGCAGAAATATTTTCTGAAGTAAGTCCTAACGCATCTCTGAAACCCTTTGTGCCACCAAGCGTATATCAAAGGGTTGAGGATGCTATTGAAAAATGCTAAAGTAGCCATAGGCCCACCGAGCAAATGTCTAAGATACATACATTTTGGATTAGTTAATTTCTCTTCACAGAATACAAAGATAGTGACAGTTATAAAGAAAGGCATCCACGTTATTATGAAGCTTCCGGATGTAAGCAAAACTACAGTTATAGCCCTCCATTTGTTTGGCTCTTTTATTTTACGGCTGATTATATTGGTTCGTTTACTTATGTGATAGGCAAATTTACTTGAACTCTTCGTTATATCAGCAATAGAAGTCTTTTGGTCGGAATTTGATGACTCAACACTGCAAATACTAAAATCAGATTCGAATTTTATTGTGTTGGATTGAATATCGATGTTTTTGTCACTGTAGACATGATGCGTGCTTGAATTTTCATTAAAAATGTCATCTATACTTTTAGATTTTGTAGATATTATACTAGCTCTATTTACATTGCCTTTATTACTAAAGCCTAAATTAAAAGAAGCACTCCTTTTCATACGTGTGACGTTATTTGTTTCCGGAAACCTAACTGAATAAGTACTGTTATGCTTCTTGTCGATGACAGTGCCACGGTACATTCTTAACTTAGGCTTGTTATCCGTTTCTAAGTTTGTTTTAGCTGGCTTTACATTGGAATTAAGACTGCGGACAGTTTTGAGAGCTTTTACAAGAATAATAGAATACAAAACGACAACTACAATAATAGGTACTATACTAAGAAGTGCGTTAAGCAGTATTAGTGCACCAGGAAAAAGGGACACATAGTAACATCGGGTGAGGATGAGTTCTGAGTTCACCCATCCTGTTGCTGGCATGAATCCCAGGATTACACCTGTAATATAACATGGGTTAAGCACAAACAATTAACTAATTTACTACAGCGGGTTATAAGACAATGTCCACAGACAACTAACTACACTACAAAGAAGATAACTTCTGTTAATAGAATATTATTTCTTACCAATCATCCAAATTATTAGAATTCCAATTCTAACTCTGGTAGAGTTAAACCACCTCTGGTAATAAAGACCATGTAGGATGTAGATGTAGCGATCAACGGCAATGAGACCAACGCTAAAGATAGACACCATGGCTGGACATACCAGCATACCTGTTAATGTAACATGACTATAAAGACGGCTAAACAATTATCGGATATTTTTGGCACTCCAAAAAGCTGTGTTAGCTGTACCTTTTAAGGATAAAGTAGATTAACTTACCTATTTGGAAGATACAAAGTGAATTGGAACTCATAGAGTTGTCTACGGTGGCGCCGAAAATGATGGATATTCCGATGATTGTGTCGGCAAGGGAGACATTTCCGAGTAGAAGATAAGTGCTCTTTGGTTGCTGACCTTTGAAAATTATATAATGTTCAGTTATTATAATTTAATAAGTAGGCATGTCCCTAATAACATAATCTATAATACATTTTAACAAATTCATTGGAGTGAAATATAATAGGCTACGCTTGGCTCCCATTTGTCGCCAAGATAGTTAATTTTCGTGAGTATCAAATTAATTTCTATTGTAAAGTCTCGACGAAAATTTTTATGCCGAGCTTCGCTAAATACTTCTTCAAATAAATTAATTGTGTAGATACGTTACTATCTATACAATACCTACTCTAATATAATCATCATGGTCATCCATTGGTCATCAGTTTTTTGTAGCTGTTCTGCTTTTGCGACGTTCAGTTCACGTCTTCAAAGATTGGAAATTCTTATTATTACTTAGTTACTGGAAATTCCTTAACGGAGAGTCATATTGAAATGTTTATTTGACTGTTTCATTACCACGCTCCTTAGTCAAACACAGTGTTTTATTTTGGGGTCTACCCTTCAGCCAATAAATGATACTATCTTTATTATTGAGTTCACTACTCTGCTGTTATTTATAGTTGTTATTGATCTTCGCTAATATATAATTAGTGGTAATAGTTTATTTAAGACCTTGATTATTGGTTTGTGTGTAGAAGCCGCTAAATTAAATAAACAGCCAAATTCCCCAGCCGTTCTACTCTATGATCGAAATAACGCTATGCTCTACCTACACCACTTAAAAATGTGAGCTAGTTTTAGTTTATGTAATCTTAAGCTAATAAAAAAAAAACAGCGATTGGAGCTCTCTTCATATCTGATCAATGCACAGGAAGCCTCTGGGTCTTAAAACTTCCATTGATAGATAGTTAGATATACAAAATTAAATCCTAAGGGAGTAAAAAAAGTGGATCGCGGGTGATAGACTTAGTTCTGCAGCTTATGCAGTGGAGAAAGTGTGTTATCTCACTGACGTATTTATGGCAAGATTAGTTAATTTTAGTTATTTGTACAGATGACCTCTTACGGGATGGGGCAGTGGAGCCGACACCAATAGTTTGTTTTTTACTTTGTGTAAGCCTGTGTTTTACCGCAATCTCACCGAGGTAATTGATGATGTGGTAAGCAAAAAACCTATAAGGAACTGGCTCTCAAGTGCAGCTGTCGGAACACAACGATCGGTGCGCTTAGCGACAGATTTTCAAAAGAAGAAGGAAGTTTTGTAGAAGAAGGCTATTCACGCAATTTAGGTAACAACTCGTAGAGATTTTCTTAGAAATAATTTCAAGTCCAAATATTATGCCAGTGTCGTCACAGTTCATATATGACAATTTGATTCTTGTTAGAAAACCTACATATTATACAAAACTTTCCTAAGAATATCGACAAGTTTATACACTAGACATAAGCACGAATTTGCTGTACCAATAACATGGCTCAGCAAAATTAGAGATTCTTTCAAGACGCACGCAATGTAGTCGTATCTTTAACAAAGTACTACAAATATTGTAAAATGTACCTAACGCTTGTAAGTGCCTTATTAGGGCCTATATTGAATAGGATGATTAATGAATTTGAATGTCTGAATTTGAATTTAGTAGATAACGCGGGGCGGAAAGCTAGTCACAGTATATATAGTAAATAAGAACTGAATTCGAAAGCAAGGAGACCTAGTACATACTAATATTTAGTCAATGTATTTAGTAATCTTTTGCAGGGACACAAATATTCACCGTCAATTTGAAAACCCAAGGGGCAAAATGATAAATTTGGGCGATACTGTGTAGTATACAAAGATAAGATAAATAGTGTCAAGTCAACAGAGAAGAAGAAGGGAGCAAGTAGTAAAAACCAGAAAAATAATAGGAATAAAATACCTTTTCTGAGGATGAGACCGCTGGATACGACAACAGTCAAGTTGCTCAAGATGATCAGCGTTCCAATTACATAAGCAACAAACTTATAAATCATTAACTGTTCCTTTTCCTTCGTCCTATAAGCTTCGTATAAGTCAAACAGATGTATCTGTGTCACTTCACTTGTATTAGTCAGGTTAGAAATGTTCAAATTAAAAAAATCAATCACTTGATCCAGAGTTACGTTATCTTTAAAACCTGTCAAGTTTAGAGCCATATTTCATATGAATCATCTATATGTGATTACGTCCGATTCACTGTTAAATCCTTCGCAATCGTTTGTATAAATATTAGTTTATGCCTAATACACGGGTGGCACATGTCAATACTGTGGGCCTTTAGTTAGGAATGAGAGCCAAACATTACGGAATCTCGAGGATAAGAGTTGACTGCTTGAGTTTTGTTTATTATAATGAGTCGATTTGCATTTTTATGGTTCCTTTGGTAAATAGATTCACTTGAGCTTTGTCATGTTTGCACAAAAGAAATCATCAAGTTAACGCAACTTTATGATATCTTAAAACGTGTTTCATAAACTTTAAGAAAATTGAGTGGGGTTTCTTAATATTTTGTGCGGAACCTGTAGATCATAAATGTACATCTGTCTCTTATTACTATCGTTATGTAGGTCTACAATCATATGTCGGTTGTTATTGCCAATTAAATCTCGACAAAGAGTTGTGGTATTGTTTGAATACAAATAGTTTCCAACATCACAAGTTTTCTATGAATGAGGATGTCAATATGTTACAAAGGAAACTGATATTTGACTACATTAGAAATATGATTAGCATAATTATTATTCATGTAAGTAATGGTAAATACCTTTTGTGTAAAGGCGTCTGAAAAAGAGCACTCGTTGGTAATTGTCATAATATGCAAATATATCATAGGAGTTGTACAGAATGTTGGCATAGCTTATGTTTCAAGACAATGATAATAACACTGCCTTTTATATGTCTACATATAGATCCTCTTCACCATCTCTTCTTGATCTTACCTACCATTATCTTAGTGACAATATGGAATATTAAATTTACCCTTCACCCTTTTTAATTATTGGTTTGATAACAATCTTTGGTAAGTATTTCTATACCTACTATAATAAATATTAATCACTATTTTTACTATTATAAATATAAATCACATCCTCATCAACTTTCGCGCTTATAATATTAGTAGGATACATTTTTTATACGAAGAAGTCGGTAAACAGGCTACAGCCCGACTGATGGTAAGCAGTTACCGTAGGTAGTCATATGAACGCTTGCGACACACTAGGCATCAATCACCAGACTCACCACAAGGTACCGACCATTCCCCCCTTCCCAGTGAGTTCTGGCGACCTTACTCACGCACAGGAACACAACATTAATATTTAGCTGTGGTATTCTGTACATCTACAATGAGTTTTCTACACTAACGTAATCTAGAGACTGCGGTGAAACATTATTGTATACCTATAGATAGGGCCATATTTTCAGGGTACCGAACTAAAAAGGTAAAGAGGAAATGTGGAAACCTTATGGTGGTGCCACGGTGCCATTCCGTCCGTCTGTCACGAACCGAACCGAACGATATGATTCAGCATGGACGAAAAGCTTGATTCTCCCTGATTTCAGCATCCACGGTCCGGTTTTTAAGTTTAGTTTTTATACGTCCAGAGAAGGTCGGTTGATGCGCGAGTCAGACTCGCTCTTTGCGGGTTTGCAGGTATTCATTCGTTTGAAGTACCTACGTTTCTAATACTAGGTAGGTACCTACCTACTCAATTCTATACATTTGGTCCGTTAGAAAATAAGGCAGGTCGTAATATCGGTCGGACAAAATGGTAAGCAGTAATTAGGTAGTAGCTTCTTTTAATCCGATAGGAAGTTTTAAATCGCAGCTGTTCGCCTCCGAATGTCTCGGTACCCCTGGGGTGCGTTCAGTTACTACACACCGGGTGACCGGTGCGATCGCACATGTTATTGAACTGTCTGAACGTTACGATGATCGTCGGGCGATCATACGGCGTAGTTACTGAACGCAGCCCTTTACTACACTCCATTACAAGCAGAATAATCTCAATAATCATTTGAAATTTTGTTGCCAAGCCAAGTGACTTGTTGTTTGACAGCAGAAAGTGAAGATAAATAAAACGGAACGTGGTTTGTTTGTTTCCGTCAATAAAAGTTAATTTTTAATTAAATTAAGTTTTAAAAATAACTACATCAATCGTGTTCAATATGTTTAATTTGTCTATATTTAGACAATTCTCAAGGTACCCAATTCACTTACATCAATCGTAATATAACCTTAAAAACTCCACAACCTCTATAACAAATCAAAATTAATCCCGCCTATTAAAAACTAGTGATATTCTGTACATTTATGTAATTTTGCATCTTATTACAATGAATATTTACTTAGATTGACTGGTTTCTTTATGTGAATAACATTCATAACATTGAAATTGTTTTATAATTTCAGGCTCGCTATATGTCCAGCCGCCAAATTACAGATAAATGCACGAAGTATAGCCACCACTACTGCCCTGCAGTTTAGAATTACGGACCAGCTATGGTAAGATGAAAATAAATAACATTATTAGGGTGTTTAACATTGCCCTTAAAGCATTCCTGCATTTAAGCATGAATATGTTAAAGTATGTATATTAGATTTGAATTAAATATAGATACAGAGTGAGATAGTGATGTTTAACCATCAAAATGGGTGATAAATAGACAGACCCGAAAGCAAGTTAAACCGTGCTAGAACCAATGGGTTAATAAAAATGTTGGAATTTACTTTGTATAGCAGTGTCATACAGTAATAATCTTCTGCGTTATAATTAACACAGCATCATCTCATTTCAGTGCAGAACCAATGAAAAAAAAGAAGAAAGTAGATCCAGCTATCATCAAGGCTCGTGAGGATCGCCGTCGCAAGAAGATTGAGAAGCAAATCAGAAGACTGGAAAAGAATGCACGGCAACTTAAACCAATTGATGAGTTGGAAGTGCCGCTGCATCTTTTAGATCAACATGGGTAACTAAAAATATTCTTTTATGTCACAAAACCTTGTTCATTTAACTTAAATAAGTTTAAAATGTTGTAGGTTTTGTGGGTTCCTTCGGGTATGGAACCCAAACGGAAATTACTAATTCTCTGCAGTCTGTTGGTCTGTCTGTCAGTGGGCTGTATCTCATGAACCATAATAGGTATACAGTTAAAATTTTCAGAGAATGTGTATTTCTGTTGCAACAATAACATATAATAAAAATAAAATTTCTTGTATGAGCCTACAGTAGACTTTTTTTAACGTGAAATAGTGCACGAGCGCAGCGAGGGCGCTTAAAAACGCCGTGCAAAAATGACTAAAGTCACGCACTTATTTGCACACTTATCCGTTAACTTAACTTTGAGTCTGACTCATACTTGACCACTTTTTTATTCTCTCTAACTTATAATAATGCCTATCATAACTTGATTACAGAGCAAGAAAGAGACCACAACTAAAATTATCACCAGAAACAATTGAAGCTAGAGCATTATTAGAGAAGGAGTGGGCTCGGTACAAACGTGAGGAGTATATGGCAAATGTGGCACAGATTGACAGGATCATGTCTGCACAGAGGCGAGCACTTGACAAGTTGTATGAGGTATCTGAAGACTTGTATAATGAGGCTATTATGGTAAGCTTTTGAATAACCTTTATACTGATACTGAGAAAGAGCAGGGTTTAAAATTATGTTTAAGCAGTAAAAGTACTGCTTATAATGCAACATTAGTTTACCAGTGATTTATCACACAAGCAATTGAACGCATACAAGTTTTTTTTGTGA
This sequence comes from Achlya flavicornis, assembly GCA_947623365.1. NCBI lineage: Eukaryota > Metazoa > Arthropoda > Insecta > Lepidoptera > Drepanidae > Achlya > Achlya flavicornis. The sequence continues at coordinate 4,550,859 of OX392485.1, read as the reverse complement.
GTCTGTAGGTTTTCGCGATTTTGTGTGGGTTTTGTATGCAGCAGTAATGTGACTTATTCTTGATTTTGCTATTTGCCATACAAAATAAACTTACGGCAAACAGTCACTCTTGTCGGTTTTGTATAGAGAGGCTGTACTATAGCACAGTAGAAGTAAGAGGACCTCATCTGGCTGTACCGATGCGACACATTTTGGCAATGCAATTTGATTTTTGTTGCCTGCTTTTAAATGCGCGATCTTTTGCTCGGGAGTGTTTCTGGAGCTATCTGCAGTAGCTTTCACTTCGGCCATTAGTGAACTGTATGATAATATTTTTTTTCTTTGTCCACAGCCTGACCTTCAACAGATCCCATATTCAATTAAGGGGCCCGTCAGTACGCCCCCCATCAACAACTACGAATCCCCCGACGGGGAGTACATCGATATATCCAAGAAATGGGACAATTAATTTAATAGGTTTGTTATTTATTAGTGCATTAAATGTTTAATCAGTTTGTTTGTGTTTTATTCTACACTTTAGTTTCATATAGACTAGTTTCATAGAGTAAATAATATACTACCTACAAATTAAGTTATGGCAATTCCCTTTCAAATAAATAAAAATACTGATATAAAATTTAGTATAATCTTTGCAATTGGTTTTTTCCACCATTAGCTAACCTCATATAAAAATCAACTTGAACCGTTGGCAAAAATTCACACATTAAAATGGTCAGAAAAATGTGCTTAGAAACGATATTATTTAGCACACTAAATTCAGAATAATGTAAAGCAGTTATTTTTTATCCTGTAGATCTCTCCACAACAATATAATAATGACGGGCCAGTTGGCGCAGTTGGTTAAGATTCACCTTACGCGCCGCAGGTCGTGGGTTCGATTCCCACACAGGACATGCATTTGTGTGAATGAACATGTCTGTATGTCCTGAGTCTGGGTGTAATTATGTATATTAAGTATGTATTTACAAACAAAAAGTAGTATATGTATTATATCAGTTATCTGGTTTCCATAGTACAAGCTCTGCTTAGTTTGGGATCAGATGACCGTGTGTGAGGAATGTCCCAGGATATTTTTTATTTTTTTTTTCTTAATCTCCATGCAAGAGACATTAGGGGTGTACTTTGCGTATAAGATGGTAATAGTCATAGCCGTATCATCGATACGGCTGATACGGCGGTAGCTATGCTCCTGGTATAAAATATTATGTTTGTCCGTAAAAAAAAAATATTTGAAATTAATAGTAGCCACCATAGCTTCAATACAAGAAATAAAGATAAAATTGTGACACCTAGATTCAGGTTATATAAAGTTAATAATTCTTTTCTCGGAAATTGCGTTCGATTCTATAATAAAATCCCACTCGAAGTAACTAAAATGTCTTATAATAAATTCAAAGATTTCATAAAGCAGGTTAATTGACAAAGCCTACTATAAGGTAGCTCATTACGTGGAAGACAAGAATATATGGCTGTAGTCTTCTCAGTTTAAGTGTATTCCGAAACGGTGGTAAATTCAACTGTATGTACCAATTTAACGTTCATAAGGCGCCTAAACTGAATAAATTACTTTTTGATTTTTGATTTGGTATTAGTTAAAAAAAACTTCACAATATCATTAAAATTGTATGTAAGTTTCAGCTATGTATTTTTGGTTAATAAAATTTTATCTACTCATCTAACAAGCAATACGGAAATTCATAAAATTTCATGCAATAAATTCAATCAGGTATTATAACTTTGTTATCAATTTAATGACGTGGTAGTTAAAGGGGATACATGCAGCTCAATCTTTAATATTTAACCGTAAACCCATTCAGGGGTATAATCGATTTTCACGCATGATATACTGCACATGTTATTCGTGCATGTTTGCGTCACTAAAGTTTTTTGTTTCCGCTATGGTTTTGAGGTGGTCGTTGATATTTCTAGATAATGTGACTTATCAAATATGAAATGTTATTATTAATTACTTGAAAATAAGTATGTGAGAAAGTAAGTTTCTAACGAACTGATTGTATCTAATCTAATTTCCTCACTCATAAATATCCCGAGGCTAACTAAACATATTTTTTCACAGTGCGAATTTTTATCTTAATAACTGGTGTCATGGGATTATGTAAACCACTAAGGTGCGGCAAGTGGCCCGATCCTTTAAGTGATAAAGTAGTTTATATCAGTAATCCTATAGAAGCAGATCTTCCCGGTCATTGGATACCGCTAAGCATCATAAAACGTGTCATCGAGATGCGTGTGCCTACAAAGCCCCATAATTTAAATTTTAATAAAGATATGACTCATAAAGATTACACGTGGAAACTGTTCACGAATAAAAAAGTTACAGATAAAATTAGAAAAGAACGTTTAAAAAATCTGGATAGTGTAACGTCGGCTAATATCAAAATTTCAACTATGACAGTGCCTGTTAATACAGAATCTGATACAAATAATGGGGATGATGGAAATTCTGTGGAATCAATTAGTGATGAAGACAGTGGAGACAATGCTAAGGCAACTACAACTACAAGTGATGAAAATGGTAATTCTGTTGCTGCAGGTGAAAATAACGGCGATGCCAATCAAAAGCTTAATGACTCAAATATTGCAAAGAATGATAACTCAGATTCAACCTTATCTGCAGCAATTTCAGTAACTCCATTATCAAATTCTCATGAAAGATCCGATTTTGAAACTATAAATTCGACAGTTAATTCCGCACCTGCTTCTGCTATGTCAACTATATCAGATATTATAGCTTCAAGAATAAATCTAACGCCAATAAGTCCAACTATAACTGCAGATTCTATAGCTGCAGTGACCTCACAAACGATAGACGAAATAAATATGTCTTTGTCCTCAACAATTGTAACAAACCCAACAATAGTAGCGACTACTAGTACGCCTACAACTACTATGTCTACAATACCGACAACTACTATGACTTCAACACCTAAAACTACTATGACTTCAACATCTACAACTACTATGTCTACAATATCTACTACTATACCAACGACAACAACAACTACACTAACGACACCTACATCAGCGATAACTACAACTCCACCAACAACATCTACAACTACACCAATAACATCTACAACTACACCAATGACACCTAAAATGACTACAACACCTACAACTACTTCGACTACAATTCCTACAACTACTTCGACAACAATAACTACAACTACTTCGACTACAATACCTACAACTACATTAACGACAACTACAACAACTACAAAACCTACAACTACAAAACCTACAACAACTACACCCGAAGATTCTGGGGATCCTTTTTACTGAATATGTATTGTTATAATAATATAATGTTCATTTTAGTGTATATTTTGTGAAGTCTATCATTTTACTTATCTAAAAAGTAGAATGTAGGATGTATAAGGAGAATAAATAATTTTCCATACTGTAACTTTAATTAATTACCAGTCCTTATTATACTCACTATAATCACAGTCTATAAAACCATACAATCGTTCGAGGAAGACGTCTAGACAGGGCAATCGTGCGGGGTGTGAGGGGCGAAAGGCGAGGGAATGCCGAGCCCGACCTGCGAACAAAACGATGTTAGTAGCTCGGGACACAGCATAGTATATATATATGGCCGTCGCGATACTGTCTGTCGGCATTTTCCACGAGATCAAAGGCGTCGGACGACTGTATGGTTTTATAGACTGCTATAATTTTCTGAAAGACTTTGTAAATCGAATACATTTCCATGTAATGTATTGTCTTTGATTTCTAATTTCTGTATCATTTAATGTAATTTAGGCTAGTAAATTTCAAACGAGGCTATATAGGTAATTAAGAAGCGCTTTTAACATTGGAGAGGGGTGGGATCGCCGTTTTCATCGAAATAACCACATAAAATTATTGTGATCGTGTCTTCTTTGTTTTAAGTTTCAACCCAGGATGAGTTCAAGCACATTTTGCATCACTCATATAGATGATTAGAAATAGACATAGCAAAGTCCACGTATTTAATTTAGTCAAAGCTGGAGACAATAGTACGGATATTAACTTTGGTAATAATACAAGAAGGTAAAAATAATCTACCAAGAAGTACCTATATCTTGGGCACGAAAATTCAAAGACGTCCTTCAAGCTTAGAGGCACCTACAAAGTGTACGAAAATCTGCTTCTACCCCCCTCATCAAAGAAAAAAAAAGTAAAAACAGAATTGATAGCAACTTGCTACGCTCAATTCTTTGAATTGGTCAATTTATGTAGATCTAGACTACCGCATGGTAGGTAGGTAGGCACCAATGTACTATCCTGTGTTTGTTACGCCTTCACGGCTCAACTCAACTACTCAACGGATCATCATGAAATTTGGCATTTAGATAGCCTATGATATGGATATTTTTATTCCGGGAACGTGGTGAAAACGCGGGGGACAGCTAGCAAGTAATATAAAAGTCTCATCTGCTATACTTATAGGACTTAGTTATTTAGATATTTTTTTATGTTTATGCGGTAGTCTGTCGTTTATGCAAGGTTATTCAACCGAACAAATTGGTTGCGAAGATGATACGCGAGATATTTTGAGTAAAAACTTACTTAGTCACGTTTGCACCTCCCTCATTCATTCTACTATAACCAGTGAAATATTTTTAAATTGAAATTTCAAAAAAAAAGAGGGTGTGCAATCTGTTGTTGTGCTTGTTTCGTGATAAAATTAATTTATTCATAGCCATGACAGGGTCGTTTTTTATACAATCTAAAGATCTTTTTGGTAACACCATAAGTACCTAAGAATAGAGTTTTTCTTTTGTGAATTGTTGAGGGGGATGATTTGCTCATGCGATTAGCGATGTTTAGAAAATCACTGCTATAATTGCTTTGCTATGGATTTATTGAAACTAGGTACCTACTAAGCACGTTACTTAGGTAACTCTACTTTCACTGGGACCCAAAGTATTGTCTTTTTCAACAAGAATCTTTACGCAGTTTCGGGAACAGTAGGGCGTAGAGTTTAAAAAAAAATATACGTAGGCAATGTAAAATTTCAAAATAAGATCGCGTGAGAATTCGTCTATGATTGAGCCTTTCGGCACAGAATATTTAATAGTACTACGTACTTTCGGTCGCTATCCTAAAATACACCATTTTGCGGGTGTCGTACTCAACATGTACAATTTGTACTATGTACATGGTAGGTATATACCTAGGTTCAGATTATGCAATTCATACATTCATAATATCTTACCAATTGTAGCTATAATTATCTTAATTTAAATAAAAATAGAATATTAGGCACTGCGAGTCAAATGATCAAACTAAAGGTGAAAAAAGCGAGTTAGATTTCCATAAGCCGACAGACGTGTTTGAAGAAATCGATGGATGCAGTTGTTTTTATTAATGGAAGTAAGTACTTACGGGTACGTGTAACGTCCTGTATAGTTTTCATATTTACTCTACCCAATTTCGCATAATAGTTGTCTCTACAATCCTCTGTGTCTCTACTATAATCTGTCTTTCCAAAGGCGGTCACGAAAGGTCTCAAACCTTTCGTGACCCAAATTACGGTACAAACTTCCTGTTACTTATCGTAATCAATCAGTTTTCTTCAGGTAGATGTAATATTGTCCGACATATTATTATTATTCGTTCTTATTACTTTGCTCTGAATGTAGTAGGTATAATGAAAGTAACGAAAACAACTTTTATTTGCGTTCCTCGGATACCTATTGGAATTTTCGGGACAACTGTTTTCAAGTCATATTTTTACTTTAATGAAATTTCAAGCGATGCATTTATGTGTTGTGTCATACAAAATAGGCAAGTTCGTTGAACCTATGAAAAATAACAAAAATCTTAATCAAAATTGATCGAACGCATCAGCTTGGATATCCAAAGAGGAAACGCTGCCAGCCTTCTGGGAGCCTTGCCGTTAATCGGAAGCAGCGGCAGACTTGAGGATTTTTTTTATACATAGATAAATACATATTTGTTGTAAATAAAGTAATTTGACAGTAAGTACCTACCCAAAATATTTATTCTACTTTCGAGTCTAACTAATTTTACATTTGATTGACGTGGTAAATGTCAGGAAGTTGTTGGACGCGGTTATACTGAGTTTGACAACTTTAATAAAAATTAACGCTCAAGTGACCTAAATTGGAGAGAATACCCAGTTAGAGAATCAGTATTGGCAAAGTGGCAATGCCACCTGCATTCTGGGAACGTTGCCTTCTGACAGAGACTTTTCATTATTAGCTATTTTAGCTAATGTCTATCAGAGCCAAGAGGATGCTATATTCTGTAATTCAGTTCTGTTCTACGGACACAGCGTTTTGCTTCCTCATTTATAATGCGCACAGCAAGGGACTGGAAGTTGTGCCATCTGTGTTTCCTGACGCTTACAATCTAGGAACTTTCAAGGCGTGAATAGGTTTCTTCTGGGTAAGCGTGTTCCATCTTAGGCTTCGTCATCGTCTCTTATGGGCGGGTCAGTGGCTAAATATATACAAGCCCATCTAATAAAAAAGGTATTGTACTATGTAGATTGGTAAGATTGTACCTACGTAAATAAGTTTAGTCACAGAATATTTAATAGTACTACGGTTAATAAACGACGGAGTTATGAGGTCACAAACATAAAAAAAAAAAAAAAAAAAAACATACAACCGAATTGAGAACCTCCTCCTTTTTTTGAAGTCGGTTAAAAAGAACAGTAAACACTTTAACGTAGGTATTTATACCCACACGCGTCTTGCGCTGCGTGCGCGTTGCAACCGACTAGCGTTGTTCCGGTAGTCCGCGTGCGCGCGATCGTACCTAAACATGGGAGTGGGACAGGCCTGGTTTAGTGCGGGTGTCGGCATTATAATCATATAGATACTTTTTCCCGGTAAACACAAGTGATTTCACCACTTCGTCTATAATGGCGCGCTCTATGATACTTCACGGTTTGACTGACGTGTGTCCCGTGGTTTGGCAAATACTCTTTTATAAATACAAATACTAATGATGTGCAATTTGTGTTATTTGATCGCTATGGTTTATTTGCATTTACCCGCTGTAATGAGGAATTTTTCTATATATAGATTGTGACTTGTACATATTTGTTGTAAATAAATGATTGTAAATATTCGCAATTGCTAGCTGTAATAAATATCATTAAAAATTAATATAAATATGTACTTTTGCAATAAATAAATGAGAATAATGAGGTTACCTATTTGTTGTTGATGTTTAGGATGTTTGTTACTCGTTGTTGAAAATTCGCAATTTTTTTTTTTTATTATCATAATGTACTCTTTCGATTCTTTATAACTGCACCCAATTAACACAGCCAGATAGTGCACGCACAGTGCTCAATTATTTGGTTTACATCATCATCATCATCAGCCTATAATGTCCCATTGCTGAGCACAGGCCTTTCACAAATCAGGGTGAAAGGGAATGGGCAGATACTCCACCACGCGTGCCCACTGCGGATTGGTGGAGGTAGGCTAGTGGTCAACCTACTGTTGGAATTTTTCAAGCCGCCTAGGAGGCACCCAACTAGCATCACAATTAAGTGATAACCGGGACCAACGGCTTTACGTGCCTTCCGAAGCACGGAAACGCTCGATATGTAATACCACTAGACGGTCACCCATCCAGGTACCGACCACGACAGACGTAGCTTAACTTTGCCGATTGATTAAGAACGGCTAATCATGCTACACCACGAGCGCTTCTAGGCTTATTTGGTGTACGGATTTCTATTTTGTTAAATGTTAGCCCCTTTAATATCTCAAAACTGTTGAAGTACTTTAAACCACGACTGCCGCTTTTATATGGTATGTATAAACATAAAAAATTACTACAGACTGATGACAATAGAGATCCGGCACTTGCTGCACGTAAAATATCCTTTGAAAATATTTAAATACATTATGAAATTATACGGGCGCTAGTTCTCATCCGCAATTATCGTGCTGGAAATGATTGCGTCACGAAACCGAGGCTCGCTCAAAAGAGCTCCGAATGCGCCGCCCGCTTTTCATTCTGGTGATACATCATAATGACAAAAACTACCGGCTCAGACTCTACATTTAGATTCTAGACTTCAAATATAAACGCGTTAAAGTCGAATATCCTTTAATGAATGCCAAATTTTGTATCTTATCGGTATTGCGGCGTGGAGAGTGTCAACATTGCGGCGATTTTAAAAAGACGGGCACCCCACCTCTAGTCGTTTCATGAAATGTTTATAGAGCAAACCTTTGAGGCGGGCCTCGGGTCTAAACGAGAAATGATGTGAATGTCCCTGGTTTACTGGGTCAAGTGAGCTCTATTGATAGCGAGGACATGACACTAGAAGCCCTAGTTTTTAGGGAAACATGTCCTAAGGAATATGGGACGACCTAGTCTCTGAAGATACACATACAGAATACTAAATCTTAGTTCTAAAGTTGTTTCAAAGAAAATTCTTTGACCAATCAGTAGGTATGGATATACCTAGATAGCGGTATAGGTATATACAAATTTAGAATATTGAATGAAAGTATTTCTAAGGGTAAAAAGGTAGGGCTTAGGTAAAGAGGTGTCGAAAGTTTTGTAAGTGCGTGACCATTTTCGATAAATTTTAGATATCATGAAAATAGGTATAAAAAAACTATTCCTATTTTATTCATGACAGACACAATACCATGTTATTTACTAGTAGATATAATACTTTTGAATTGGTGATGATGTCTAATGTCTAATGTTGTCTAAGGCCGAAGGTGCAAGCACATAAACCCTGTAAAGGAACAGGCTCTCAAATGCAGGGTGGTACCCACTACCACTACCATGTGTAGGTACATGTACTCTACTTAGCATAGCGAAATCCTAAGTCTATGGCTCTATCACTGTGCTATAGTTTCTTTTTAGGGTTCCGTAGCCACATGGCAAAAAACGGAACCCTTATAGATTCGTCATGTCTGTCTGTCTGTCCGTCCGTATGTCACAGCCACTTTTTTCCGAAACTATACTAAACTATAATGTTAAAACTTGGTAAGTAGATGTATTCTGTGAACCGCATTAAATGATATTGGGGTTTCTAATATAATTTTTTTCTATAGTTTGCGCCAGAGACACTTACAAAGTGGTAAATTAATATAATAATAATAATATTTTTTTATATTTTTAAATGTATATTTTTTTTATATATCTATATTTAAAAATGTATAAAATAAGTGATCAAATAAATAAATGCAATAATAATAATAATAACAATTAGGTTTTTTATAACATTAGTTTTATAGAAGTATTGTAAAAGAATATAATCGTATTTGTTTATAGGATTAGGTTTTTTTATAATATTTTTAATTGTAATGTTATAAAAAATATATTTTTAAGATAAAAACTAAATAAAGAGATAATAATAATAATATTTATTTCCCCGGTGTGTTGTGTGTCCCCCCCTGTAACTTCTAAAATAAGAGAATGATAAAATTAAAAAAAAGATATGATGTACAATTACGATGCAAACTTCCACCGAAAATTGGTTTGAACGAGATCTAGTAAGTAGTTTTTTTTTATACGTCATAAATTGAAATTCATATCAAATACTCAGGTCTATACTACCATTTACTTATATACCTACAGGTTGGTACGGAACCCTCGGTGCGCGAGTCTGACTCGCAATTGGCCGGTTTTTTATTTTCCTTCACTGAAAAAATAATGACTAAATTTACATTCGTTTTATACAATCGAACTTTCGATTGACGATAGTTTATAGTGAAAATAGTTGATGAATAATGTGTGCAGAAACCTTCATGCTACAGAAAATAATCACATAAATAAAATAAGGAATATAAAATAACAAACGTGTTAGACAGATCCCAAACATAATTGTCTTCAAGTTCGCGTGGGATGTGGTTGAGGTCTCCCACGCAATCTTCGAGTCGAAGGGTTTTGTTACACAATGCGGGTATTACTACTAATATTATAAAGATGTATGTATTATAATTATTATTTTAAATTAAAATAATTATTATTCAAATTATTATAGATGGTGTATGTGAAAGATTGTATGTATGTGAGGACGAGATTTGTGAAGATGTTCGTTACTCTTTTACGCAAAAACATGAACAGATTTGAATGGAATTTGGCACACAAATAGTTTTTTTTTTTTTTTTTTTATACCATTGAGGTTGCAAACAAGCATACGGCCCGCCTGATGGTAAGCAGTTACCGTAGCCTATAGACGCTTGCAACACCAGGGGTATCACTCGCGCGTTGCCGACCCTGAAGAAACCTTTTCACACCCTTTTTGAAGAACCCCATGCTGTACTCCATTGGGACAACCACGGCGGGGAGCTCATTCCACAGTCCGAGCGTCCGCGGAAGAAAACTCCTTTTAGCCCGCACAGTTTGAAACAGTTCTGGTTTCAATGTGTGTGGATGGATTCCCCGTCGATGGCGAGAGTTGCGATGGTGGAAGGTAGCCGTGGGCATCAAATCAAACAATTCCTTAGAACACTCCGTTGTACAAGCGGTAGAACACACATAAGGAGGCAAAGTCTCTCGTCAGACTGAGGGGCTCTAAACCGCTTGTGAGCTCGGGATCGTCAACAATTCTGGTGGCACGTCGCTGGACCGAGTCTAAAGGCCCAAGCTGGTATCCAGGTGCTCCCGCCCATAGATGACAGCAGTACTCCATAGGAGGCCGGACCTGCGACTTATAAAGTTGCAGCCTTTGCCCCGATGTGAAGTACTGCCTCGCTCTGTTGAGCACTCCAAGCTTTTTGGATGCCAGCTTAACCTTGTCTTCCAAATGACTTCGGAACAAAACGTCGCTAGAAATGTCGACGCCAAGGATTCCGATGCTTTGACTGATGTTCAAGGAAGTGTTCTGGAATTGTGGAGCCCCAGACCATAGGGTTTTCTTAGCGGTGAACGCGCAGGCTTGGGTCTTAGTGGGGTTGAAATGGACTAGGTTTAGTCGACCCCAATCGGAGACACTAGTTAGTGTACTCTCGATTTCAGACAACAGCCGTTCGCGGCTTTCCTCTACCTCGGAACGAGGGATATTTTTTATATTCTGGATTCAAAATCAAAATCTCATTTATTCAGTTTAGGCCCTGGTAAGGCACGTATCTACTTAGGTAGCTACCACCGGTTCGGAATATTACTTTTATCGAGGAAAACAATATATCAGGTGAAAGGGTGGGGCGAAAACAAGTACTTACTTACCTACTTACACACGAGTTCTATTAGTACGAGTAAAATTACGTATCCTTTTCAGGGATTCTTTGAGAAATATTGCTTTCTATCTTATGACAATTGAGCGGCGAATAACTAATACCAATATTGTCTTTTATGGTTTAAAATTACTAATATTGTAGATTATGTAGCTTCGTAATATCTTACTTCTCACTAATCTCATCTCATCTCAATACTATTATAAATGCGAAAATTTTGATGTTTGTGAGTGTGTGTATTTGTGAGTTTGGATGTTTGTACCTCAATCACACTTCAATAACTCAACGGATTTGGATGAAATTTGGCACATAAATAGAATATGTTCTCGATTAACACATTTTTATCCCGGGAAAGCAATATATCCCTCGGGTACGTGGGGAAACCGCGGGGCGCAACTAGTCTATAATAAAGTGCAAAAAAAAATTATATCTATACTATACCTATTATTACGAGAAGAGAAAACTTTTCTCGAAACACTGTTCGAGCAAATACTCAAAAAGAAAATACATTATGAATTGTAATAGAAACTATGAGAATGTAAATATTGAATTAATTATTTCATATTATAAGTAATCAAAAAAAAACAACCTTCCGAACGGACATGCGACAATGAGCTTTCAGCGTAAAGTGCTTGTGAAGGCCTAGTTGAATACAAATATTTCATTTCTCATTTCATTACTTGTTTTTTATTTTTAACACGCAAAGTAGTGTCAAGGCCCCGAGAGCTTTCAGGATTAAATCTCAATTAGTATTTTTCTCGAGGCTTTCAATGCTTCTTCGTATTTTTTATAAGAATACGATGCGAGTAGATATTCTACAAGTTCTTAGTACCTACAAACTATCATTTGAACAATGTATAAGTACCCAAATAAAACCTAAATTTGCACTCTTATTATTGCCGGAAGAAATGCAAATTCAATTTGTTCTCAATGGAATGGGGAAGTACATGTTTAAATCATGGAGTACGAAGATCGTCTGATTCGATTAAAGAAATAACTTGAATGCGCCGCCGCGGCCTAAATACTTGAATTGCCTAGTATTTCATGAATATATTTTGTACGATGAAGTCGGTAAACAAGCGTACGGCCCGCCTGATGGTAAGCGGTTACCGTGGCTATATAGACGCTTGCAACACACGGAACATCACTCACGCGGTGCCCACTTTTTCCCCTGCCCAATGAGCTCCTGGTGACTATACACGCGTAGTACCAGTAGAATAAAGTTATTTAGCTGCAGTATACTGTAAGGTGGAGCTGGTCTTAGAGAAAAATAACGCTGCTTCACCTCTTTAAAAAATCTTCTACTTCTCTTATTATTGGAAAACATCTGAATGTCACTTCTACAAGCAAAATCCTTTTTCTCGCGCGTCACTGAACCTGAAAAGATTCTCTTCACACTTAACAGGGATTCCAAGGAGTAGAGTAGAGAGGGAGTCAGAGGAGTCGCTATGCCGTGTGCAGCGGAAGGTATAAAGCGCTGTGTCATTTTGTATTTCACTCCCAGCATATCGCCTTCTCAAGGAGCTCTGCCAACTTGACTCATCGCAGGAACATTACAAAACATGCCTAATACCACGCCTAATACATACTAACTATCTTCATTATCTTCCAGCTTTCATCATCAGCCTAGGGATTCTCACCTCATGAATAGCTTTCCCCATCGATTTCCACGAACTGTCCCGAATATGCCATTCAGCGGCTTCCAGTAAATCTAATGTCTTCAGTCGACCTAAACATAAACCGCAATATGGTTTTCTCACGATGATTTCCTTCAGAAAAAGCTCATTGCATGATTCGAATCCACGACCTTCAGAGCGATCACCTCCTAATTGAATTTGGGCTATAGAATTACAAATTCACAAAACTTACCCACTCGGGTCTAGAAATTCACACTTCGCTTAATTGGGCGCCCTCACTAAATGTCAGAATACTTTTGCCACTCCAATGACCCTTACTGCCATAAACACTAATGTTATAATTTAGTGGCTTAGTTATTAATTTATTGGATACTCATCTTATTAAATATACGGTTAGAAGCCTTTAATCGCTCTTCAAGGTGAAAACTCTGATCATGACGGTATCATGTAATAACTTATAAATGGGAAAGTTGGAAAAGGACTTATTGGAACATGAATTCGAACCTGAATAAGTATTTGGAAAAAACTGTAATATGAAAAGATCTTCCACGACAAATAAAAAAAAAGCCTTGCTGAGTTTCTTGCCGGAGTCTGTGTATTCCGAAACTGTGGTAAATTCAAGTGTAGGTTACGTTCATACGTGCCTTACCAGGGCCTAAACTGAATAAATGACTTTTTGATTTTGATTTTGAACCACGCTTCTGTGGCAGTGATTTATAATATTTGAATCTAACCGAAACAGAAAGACGACATGTCGGAAAAAAAACTCTTTCAGTATTTCCCGAATTTTCATAGCAACTAGAACTTAACCGGCATTGGTATGTAGGTATTAAAGTACTAGGTACCAACATACTTCGAAGTAAATAATCTACTACTACTTACTGAAAATTAAAACAATAAATCGATTTACTTAAATTATTTCTAAAGCTCGTTTTTAAAACTAATTGAGTTACTTAAATGCAATTTCGGTCCTTAAAAATTCCTTACATTACCGCTAAGCCCTCATTATGTAAACTCATTTGTACAAGAAAACAGATTGTAAGCGAAGATTATTAAACTCGAGTATTTTTACAAGCAGACACATGATATGAATTGATTAATAGTTTTTCGCTAACAACGTTAGGTTCTAAAGAGCGTTGAAATGGGGTGAAAAATTATGGTATTTTTTTACATTATGAAATCGTAGCGTGATTTATAATTCGGCAAAAAATCTTTGAAATAATTAGTTTCGTTTAAGAAATAATGACTAGCAGCTTTTGCCCTCTCACCTTTGTATGAAAATAATGCCTAGGAATTTGGTGTGTATGTCTTCTTTTTAGGGGTCGCTTGAATAATAAAATTGTGTTTACGAAATTGCGTATTGTCTCGGTGTTATATTTAATTATATAATAATTATTACAATCTATATATAGAACATTTCCTCAGTGTTATTAATATTTTACCGGCTTTAATATTAAAATTTCTTCGTCAGCGTTACTTATGACATGAATCAAGATAGTAGACACTTTTAATTACAGCAAAATGCGTATTTGTTATATAAAACGACTTACACTCAATTGAGTTTTGCGAAGCACTAGCATTTTTCAAAATATAAAAGAATTGCTTTACCGAGGTCCTTTCCAATTATTTCTTGGCGTCACAGAGAGTACTTTCAGTAAGTGAACAAGATGGATCGTAATAAATGCCAAGTAAATATTTTAATTAGATTGTAGACTAGTCTAGCGAGGAAGCATGCGAGCAAAAAGCTCTTCCTCGTCCTGACCCATACATAATTCCGACATGTCTGAAGAGAGAATAGTTATACTTGAATTTTGTATGGGCCAGGAAGATGCACAAACTTGCATTAAAAACAAAGAGAAGCGAGTTAAATTCAGTGTTGAACTATGAACTAAATTTTCAAGTAAAATTTATGCGTATACAGGATGAAAATTTTAGACGGGTCAGTAAGGCCAGTATGCGAAAAGTTTTCTTCAATTTCTGACATTTCTAGTACCCTAACCTAACTTGGTGTGATAGAGCTTTTTGATCCTGTTTTGTTCGACAGGATCGGATAAGCTAATACAAATATTTTTCAAAAATCGCCGTTTTCGCGCTGACTGTACCTTTTTCAAAAATCTGTAAATGCCGACTGTAATCAATCAAAAATTAAAGGTCAGTCACTTAAGACCATATTCGCATGGCCTCAACCCTTAAGCCCTTACTGACCCGTTTAAAATGTGCACCCTATATACGTTCTTTTTCAGAAATATTTTGTTGTATTGTGCTGTGGTGTCTGGCAACACTCCCAAGTTATTCCTTATCGTATACAATAAACACATGCGATGCAATCAAGAACACCAGCTGAACCAACTTTTTGTTCTCTCTCCACCGAGACTAGATCAGTTTTTGATTCCAGATTAAATCCACAAGATATTATGTTTCTTTCAAGAATTTGTTTCTCTGGGGTATTAGGACGGTAAAAGCAGTAATAATGTAATGTAATATAGATAATTAATAAGTAAGTACCTATCCTCCAATCGAGGAAAATAGATGAGTCGCTAAGGTAAAACCGATTTGCGTGGGTAGGTGCGAGCGTCCTTTATAACTCATTCACAAATGTCTTTTCGGTTTTGCAACCTATTACCCTCTGGTTGGACAGACATGTATGTGAGATGCGTGTAAAATTGTACGTAGCATCTATTAGAGAGGGTTTTCAAGAGACTTGGTAATAATGTTGGACATTGGTTCACGTCGTCGTCCCCCGAGCCGCACGTGATCTGCAAACGTAAATAAACCCACCTTGGCGTGACTCCATGTCAATACCTGAAATCGCTTTCGATGGTTAATAAAATCATTTTGCGTGAAATGGCGTCGCTTTTAACCTCTACCAAATTTGTATGCACTACCCGTGAGTTGAGGTAAGTTGAGACCTGGCCCGGTGATGGTACAGTTGCGTGCTTGTGTACTACACGTCATGAAGCGGCTCCAGTATTGTAAGTGAAGCGGGATTATTCCTTTTTTTTTATACAACTTAGTCGGTAAACAAGCATACGGCCCACCTGATGATAAGCGGTTGCCGTAGCCACATGAACGCTTGCAACAAAAGAAGCATCGCTCACGCGTTACCGACCTTTCCCCCCTCCCCTATGAGCTCTGGCGACCTTACTCACGGGCAGGAACACAACTTTACACAATATAAAGTTGCAAGTGGCTGCGGTATTCTGTAAGGTGGAGGCTCCTCCCCAGTCGAGCTGCTCTTTGAGCGAATAAACGCTATACTCTACCTCTCTCAAATTGCTTCCTGATATAAGTACATTACGGGCGTCATCAGGGAAGTGCAGGGGAAGCAGGTTAGGGAGTGGCATTCCACTCGGGTCACAACTTTACGCACACGGGTAGTGTACCTACGTGTTTATAATTTTTATATATAATTTAGGAATTTGAATGTCGTTGATAAATAACTTAAATCTGGAACATTTACACAGGGCATCTGAACACTTATCCCCATTTGTAAAGAATTGTAAAGAATTGAGAGGAAGAACAAAGCGGATCAGAGGCCAAACCCAAGCCCATTGAACATAATTGGACTGTTTTACAAAAAAAAACTTAAACCGACTTCAAAGTACATTAATAAGTAATAAAATCCTGATCTGATGACAATGGGACCAAACGGGAAGTATAAGAATTTTCCAAATCGGTTAATAAATGACGGACTTATGATGTAACAAACATAAAAAAAAAATACAACCGTATTGAGAACCTCCTCCTTTTATTGAAGTCGGTTAAAAAAAAACCTCTTGCGATTCTTGATATACTATTAACCATGCCTTATTTACTGAAAAGAAGTTGGCTTAAACAAGCTAAATCTGTATTTACACCGTTGGTAAACTTGGTAATTACCACAAAATGAATTAAAACACTCTCTCCAATGGCCGCCATTGTTACGATTATACTTTTTCTGGTGTTGCCATTCCTCGATATTCTAATACACCATATCAAAATAAACCGTTTTACACTTTCTAAATAAATAATGCTGACAATTAATCAATATTCAATGGTATGAAATTTAATAATATTCAAATAATATAATGTTAATGCTAACAGACGGCCGTCCTGTTTAACGGAATGTCCCTGTTCCGTTTCGGCCATTCGTATACTGTATGTCTAATAAATTTTTGCATTATGTTATATCACCATGTTTTATCATTTTATACTATTTTAGAGGTCGCAATACTCGCCATGAGTCGATTCGACTATATTGAGTTTTTAGTGATCACCGCATACAGCGGCATGTTTCACTTAAGAGTTTTTGGTGATCACTGCATACAGCAGCATGTTTCACAGGAGGTTTGAGTGATCACCGCATATAGCAGCATGTTTCACTTAGGAGTTTGAAGTGATCACCGCATATATCAGCATGTTTCACTTACGAGTTGTTAGTGATCACCGCATATAGCAGCATGTTTCACTTACGAGTTGTTAGTGATCACCGCATATATCAGCATGTTTCACTTACGAGATTTTAGTGATCACCGCATTCAGCAGCATGTTTCACTTACGAGTTTTTAGTGATCACCGCATATAGCAGCATGTTTCACTTACGAGTTTTTAGTGATCACCGCATATAGCAGCATGTTTCACTTACGAGTTGTTAGTGATCACCGCATATAGCAGCATGTTTCACTTACGAGTTTTTAGTGATCACCGCATATAGCAGCATGTTTCACTTACGAGTTGTTAGTGATCACCGCATATAGCAGCATGTTTCACTTACGAGTTGTTAGTGATCACCGCATATAGCAGCATGTTTCACTTAGGAGTTTTTAGTGATCACAGCATATAGCAGCATGTTTCACTTAGGAGGTTTGAGTGATCACCGCATATAGCAGCATGTTTCACTTAGGAGGTTTGAGTGATCACCGCATATAGCAGCATGTTTCACTTACGAGTTGTTAGTGATCACCGCATATAGCAGCATGTTTCACTTACGAGTTGTTAGTGATCACCGCATATAGCAGCATGTTTCACTTACGAGTTTTTAGTGATCACCGCATATAGCAGCATGTTTCACTTACGAGTTGTTAGTGAGAACCGCATATAGCAGCATGTTTCACTTACGAGTTGTTAGTGATCACCGCATATAGCAGCATGTTTCACTTACGATATAGTGATAAAAGATAGGTATCTCTAGGTATTTCAATAATTATTTTTCATTGATACTTGAATAATCCATATTACATTTGGTTATTACATTTAATGTTGATATAACTTTATTTTTTTAATGTAGAATGATTCTATTATCAACCTTTTATTTACATAAACAACTGTTTACTTAAGATATATCTAAGAATCTTTGTTAGTGGCATCGTACTAGCCATAGTTGATTATCCGTCACGAGCAAGACACACAAAATAGAAAATAAAAAAAATACATACTGGTGAGCTGATTTCTCAATCCCTCTTCTGATATATTAACCATGCCTTATTTACTGAAAAGAAGTTGGCTTAAACAAGCTAAATCTGTATTTACACCGTTGGTAAACTTGGTAATTACCACAAAATGAATTAAAACACTCTCTCCAATGGCCGCCATTGTTACGATTATACTTTTTCTGGTGTTGCCATTCCTCGATATTCTAATACACCATATCAAAATAAACCGTTTTACACTTTCTAAATAAATAATGCTGACAATTAATCAATATTCAATGGTATGAAATTTAATAATATTCAAATAATATAATGTTAATGCTAACAATACTATGGAACTAATTTCTCAATTAGAAAATTATAGTAATCGCGAAGTAAACGTTCACTAACATCAATTAATTACACGGGACTCTGACAGGAACTCATGTTGTAAGAACTTTTCCCAAACCAGGCAGAAATTGTACTATGGAAAACAGATGATATATATGAGTATTGTTTATAAATAAGTTTTGTAGCGGGAAAATGTTATTGTTGCTGTTACAAACTTTTTATCTGCCCCTTCTCTTGACCATTGACATATCCTGACAAGAGATTAGAGGGAGTTATTTAATTTATGACTTGCATGACATTTTTATACAATTACTAAAGTAGTAGGTATGATTCTGCGCAATCCTATTCCTAGCTATCCTAACTTTCTAATCCTTACTATCCTAAATTCCTAATCCTAACTAATATTATAAATGCGAAAGTGGGTTTGTTTGCTTATTACGCCTTAATCACTCCTCGACTACCTACTCAACGGATCATCATGAAATTTGGCATGCAGCCTATGGTATGGAGAAGGACATAGGTTACTTTTTATCTCGGGAACGCGGGTGAAACCGCCGGTGACAGCTAGTAACTCATAAATATTACTATCAGGTTTTTTTTTCTTTTTCGTTTCACTAATATAACGGCACATTGTTTGGCATAGTGTCAGGAAGGTGGTCCATTAATTCGTGACCATTAAAACAATAATTGATTTACAGAAAGATACAAGTTATGTGTAGCAAATATAAAGGTTCACATTCATTATTAAAAGAAGTTCTGTTATTATATGAGATCTGGTGTATGAACCTTCGCAATCCCTATTCATTTCCATATATGCCCATCTTTGCTATTTTTTATTCGGAGAAAGAATCTGAAGACAATAGCAAAAGTAGAGATATAAGTTCGTTGTCAAGAAATATTATTTGGTAAAAAAATTAAGCAACCTATACATATATTTTCCGAGACTCATCCAACGCGAATGCAGTCAAATGAACAAGGTTTGCGCTATCGTCTACACGTTGGTCAGGCGATGCGACTAATGAGTTGACTGACGACAACTGTGTGTAGGGATTAATTGTCCAGAGTAATAGTATTAACTACATAATATAATAATTTTGTAGTATTTTTGGGAATGGTTTGAGTTTAATGCCAAACTCACTGTGTTACGAGATGATAAAGGTAATAAACACACAAAATTCCAGCAGTGAACTTTAGAATACCTACCTATATCATAAAGCAGGATGTACCTACAACATAGATCTCAAACCTACAATCATTTTTAAGAGTACATATAGAAGTATTTTTGGGAATGGTTTGCGTTTAACGACAAACTCACTGTGTTACGAGATGATAAAGATAATAAACACACAAAATTCCAGCAGTGAACTTTAGAATACCTACCTATATTATAAAGCAGGGTGTACCTACAACATAGATCTCGAACCTACAATCATTTTTAAGAGTACATATAGAAGTATTTTTGGGAATGGTTTGCGTTTAACGACAAACTCACTGTGTTACGAGATGATAAAGATAATAAACACACAAAATTCCAGCAGTGAACTTTAGAATACCTACCTATATCATAAAGCAGGGTGTACCTACAACATAGATCTCGAACCTACAGTCATTTTTAAGAGTACATATAGAAGTTTTTTTGGGAATGGTTTGCGTTTAACGACAAACTCACTGTGTTACGAGATGATAAAGATAATAAACACACAAAATTCCAGCAGTGAACTTTAGAATACCTACCTATATCATAAAGCAGGGTGTACCTACAACATAGATCTCGAACCTACAATCATTTTTAAGAGTACATATAGAAGTATTTTTGGGAATGGTTTGCGTTTAACGACAAACTCACTGTGTTACGAGATGATAAAGGTAATAAACACACAAAATTCCAGCAGTGAACTTTAGAATACCTACCTATATCATAAAGCAGGGTGTACCTACAACATAGTTCTCGAACCTACAATAATTCTTAAGAACACTTTTATTATAGGAAATTAATAAGTAGGTCATCAAAAACTCGTGGGAAATACCGTGACAAAAACTGGTGTACAAAAGAGGGACCATCAAAAAAGTTTCTCGTACCATTACAGTATGGGCGCCACTATGATTAAATAGGGGAGATATATTTGCTGAACGCTATTTCTTGTTATATGTAGAGCCACCCGCACAATGTCCCAAACTTTTGCTTTGTGGTTGGTGATTTCCCTTTGAACATTTGGCGGGGTTAGATAACATAATCCATCTTAATGTTCAATTTTATCTACTAAATGTTCGCGGTTTTACCTGCGTTCTCGGGTAAAAATCACCAGCTTTTATTCTTATGTGCAACGAAATGTGATCGGTATTTGAGCCGTTAAAAGGTTATATAGGAATACACAGACAGACTCACAATTAGTAGAGTTAAAGTGGCGAGATCAAAGAAAATAGAAGGGGTGAGCCCTTCTTTCTTGCACTGCTCAGTCAGTAATAAGATTTTTTATTGACGATATTTTAATAGATAGTGATTTTAACGCAGAATGGGTCCAACTATTATCTACTTACTTAAAATAAATATATTCACTGGTATACAAATTTGGATATTTTTGGGGTGGGGTTGTTGGGGGCCCAAGATTGGCCTTATCACCTTAACACGGACGAATCGGCGAGCAAGCTCTCAACCGCGAGGTGAGATTAGATTTAGGCATTATGTATATTAACAAACCTCCAACAAGTTTACTGGTCATACTTTTAAGATGAGAATTAGCGCTGATAGTTTATCATGTTCTTTGAAGCAAACATAACCCAACATAGGTTTCGAATATATGCCATCTCGAAATCTCCACCTGTTATAAAAAGTTGTTGTCAGAGTTGTATTACCTGTTAGTATTCTACAATATCGAGTATAAAAAGGTAGTAGATGCAGTACTAGCTCGCGGGAAATGAGGCAAAAAATGAAGAAAATTGTCATTTAATTAATTTCGCTAAATATATACACGCTTCTGACAAGAGCATCTGTATAATGTCAAGTGCAACTTTGCAGCCTAGGTATCTACTAAATCCGGCATGCGTTGCAATTCCACTTTATTTTGTTTTCATCTCAGAAATCTTCGCGCAGATGCCAACAACTTTACAAAATGTCAACTCTACAGGATGAAAGAACAACGAACGCACAGAAGACGAATGAACACGCATAAATATTTTTTGTTTAGATAACCGATCAATTTCTAAACGCGCGCCGCGCAGATTAAAATGTCTTATAAACATCATTGGTTGGTACAGTTTATTTAATACTGTAATATAGCACAGTAAAAATAAATAAGTCTAGTAAGTACAGATATTTCTGAATTTGTTATCTCATTATTGTTCAATCGTGTAGCAAATATTTAATAGCTCTAAATCTAGACTGAGTTATGTTTAAAAAATATATCTAAAGTTTTTATTACAGTCTATGTTCACAGGAACACTGAAGCACAGAATAATTCTAAAGTTAATAAGGAAATACACTTTCCGACAGTGTAAGAATTCTAGATCCAGTTAGTTAACTACAAATAAACCAACGTCAAAGTTTCTCCTTTGTTATTTACCTGAGCATTGGAGGAATTTTACAGTGAATTATATGGGTTTTGATATTGTAGCCAAATTAATAAAAACATTGGCTATGTTTTTAGATTGTCCAAAATATTATTTAAGAATCAGAATCAAAATCATTTATTGTCATAAGTATTATTAAATAAAACCGGCCAAAAGCGATTCAGACTCGCGCACCGAGGGTTCCGTACAAACCTGTAGGTATATAAGTAAATGGTAGAGCTGAGTATTTGATATGAATTTCAATTTATGACGTATTAAAAAAAAACTACTTACTAGATCTCGTTCAAACCAATTTTCGGTGGAAGCTTGCATGGTAATGTACACCATATATTTTTTTTAGTTTTAACTTTCTCTTATTTTAGAAGTTACAGGGTTACCACTTTGTAGTTCAGTTATACACATTTTACCACTTTGGAAATGTCTCTCGCGCAAACTGTTAAGTTTAGAAAAAAAAGATATTAGAAACCTCAATATCATATTTGAAGACCTACCCATAGACACCCCCACGTCAATTTTTGATTTTCAGTTCTAAGTATGGGGAACCCCCAAAATTAATTGTTTGTTTTTCTATTTTTGTGTGAAAATCATAATGCGGTTCACAGAATACATCTACTTATCAAGTTTCAACAGTATAGTTCTTATAGTTTCGGAAAAAAGTGGCTGTGACATACGGACGGACAGACAGACAGACAGACAGACGGACAGACATGACGAATCCATAAGGGTTCCGTTTTTTTGCCATTTGGCTACGGAACCCTAAATAGTAGTAGTATTTAAAGAGTTGACCTCATTTGTAGGCAGTTCCGAACCGGTGGTTACTTCAATAGCTTTGACCTTCATAAGTGCCGGCCTTGGGCCTACACTGAATAGGTAGCTTTAAATTTGACTGAGTCATTGTATGATTAAAAAAATTGTTTCCACGCACTTGACGTGACTTGTTGAGTTTCAGAAAATAAAATCGTACTCGCTTTACAATACGGCCACTTCAGTGGCGATATACATAATTTAAAAAGTAAGAGTAAATAAGAGAGCCAAATAAAAAAAATATATGTAAGATCTGTTCACCCGCTTTTAAAAGGTATTATTGGTCCGTCCCCCATAGAGATATGATCAGGTACTATCGTAGGAAGCATTTATTTACATGCCGGACCCACATTGCTGGACACCTGGATTGCTGTTCAGGCATCATTATTGGATGCTCGCCGCGGCGAGAAATTCATCACCGCAAACACAAGTGTAGGCTTCAGAGCAAAGCCGCATCCATTTTCTCCTATGATGGTGGATTGGAGTCAACCAGGTTGACCAGGTTGACAAATCTGGTTGTCAGATACAAGCTGCGATACGCAGGACCTTTTAAATACTTGCCAGTCCGCGGTAGAGGAGTTAAAAGCCGCAATCTATGGCTTTGTATTATTGCACTACTTCTCTATAATGCGCTGATAGCATATTCAAATAGCTACGGAGTTGAGCGTTTTCTTTCCCACCGTGATCCAGTCTAGTGGTTCTACTTGTAGTTTGTCGATCGTACTTGCGAGATCTTTAAAGTTCCTAGATGAGTATTGTCCACGTATCGAACATGAGCTAGTTCACACTGAGGCGGTTGCTGAGAGTCTACGGAGAAGGTAGTAAATTCTCATTTATTTAAAGTCATAAACCAACTATCTTATGAGAGTTATGAGGAGCAATTGACAGTGCTTACATATGTTGAGGAACTTCTAAACTAGCGCCGGCTTATTTTCTACATACCGCGATTCTTTATTTTTCATCCGCATCTCTTTCCTTGTCTCGCGATGCGTGTCTCTTTTCAACCATCATTGCGTGCCTCTTGTTTAATCTTAGTTTAAAATTTTGTTTAAAATAGACAATATCCTCGAATCTGCCCGGTTGATTCACGGATGGAATGACTTTTCGTTTGTCTTTGTCTACGGCCTGCATCCGTCCTTTATCTGGCTGGATATGATCATAGAATAAAGACTAGCGAAGAAACCCCGCTAATAAATGAAGCGACTTCTGAATAGCTGTACTCATTACTCTTATTGGAATTCGTTGTGCCAAAATGAGACAGTTATATATTTACTATATCCTAAAATAGTAAGGTTGTACACTGTTGCAAGACTTTATTGATCAAGTAAATTTACAATAGGGTTCTGAATACAATAATATCGATATCGACAAAATTAGAAATGGTAAAACTTTCCTGGACGAGACGCGGGGAAGGGGGGGAAGCTTTTCCGCCGTTTTTGCACGATATTCTTTGTTTTACTTTGATTAACACACTTCAATAATTAAAATCTCAAAAACTATGAAGTTGCTTCTTGAAAATACTTCGCTGAAAGACTCCTTAGATCAACTACCATCTGTAAAAAAAAATTAGCACCAAGACCAGCGTCCCGTCCCAGAAAGTTTATCCTATTGTTTTTTCGTGCTTCTTGGTTCTACTCTACTCTAGTAAATATTTAAACCAACCACGTAATAAATTAATCCTCAAATATTATAAATGCGAAAGTGAGTTTGTTTGTTACGCCTTCACGCCTCAACTTCTCAACGGATCATCATGAAATTTGGCATGCAGATAGCCTATGGTACGGAGAAGGACACATGCTACTTTTTATCCCGGGAACGCGGGTTAAACCGAGGGGGACAGCTAGTTTATAATAATTGTTAAAATCTAAATGGCGGTGGGTGGCTATGCCAGCTCCCATACAAAAATGAATAGGTACATACTTTCTTCAAGTACGTACTTATACTATAGACAGTTTACAGATAAGGTTTTAAAATAAAATAAAAATCATTTACGCATTTATTATTAAATTAATCATAAAACAATATTTTTGTGTACCGTTTAGGCAAGTAATTGTTTAAATAAATTATCAATAAAATTATAAATTTATATTTAAATAAAAATGTCGAAAACACAAACAACGAAAAAGGCCTAAAAACTAAAAAAAACTTCACTTTTTATTTCTTTTTCTGTTTTTGTATAATTCGTATGCCCTCTTCTTTTAGCTATGCACTTCTGAAGACTGGAATGCATGCTCTCGATCATAATGCCTCACGTTTTCAGCTGGAATCTCTTCCCAAGCAATTTTCAAAGCGTCGCTAACCCACCGTCATCGGGGAATCTTAAATAAACAATATAATCTTATAATTTAGACACTTTCATTATTTATGGTACTATGGAGGTGCAAGGTGGATGACACCTCCATTTAAAAGGGAAGATCTTCCGCCAGGCTGGGTCATCGTGCCTGGGGACCGCGGTCCAACTGTACATGTCGGACAGTTGTATATATGCAGATTCTCGAGAAAACTTCGCCAGCGCGATGCAGGATTTAGGCGCGCGATGCAGGATAATGTGGCGCCACGCCATCTATCTTTCCGTGTGTGAACTATCTCAGTGTTACTGATAGATGGCTGATAGATGTCGCTACATCACTCCCTTCCTAGACCGGAGGTCGATCTGTTGTTGCGTCGTTGCGTTAAGCTTGCAAGTGCCAGTGCTGCTCGAAGTCTACGGTGAGTCGAGACGGAGCGCAGATGCTGCGATAGGTTGAGCCGGCTAGTCCACGTAGTGCAGAAACCGCCACGCCGGAGAGAAGATCCGGTCGTGTGCTGCGGTGGACTGTGCGGGCGAAGAGCTTAGTCGCAGTGTTGCCTTGCAGGACCAGGAAGCACGGTAAGTCGGCTGCAATGGACCTGATTGAGGCGAAGTTGGCTTGCTGTGTGACTGCTTGCCGGTGGGGAGTGATGAGCTTGGAGAATCTGCTCAGAAGTGCTACTGCATGTTCCGTGATTTTTGGAGGGTTGGAAATATTCCCATCCATCACGTCGGGGTCACCACTATGGAGGTGCAAGGTGGATGACACCTCCATTTAAAAGGGAAGATCTTCCGCCAGGCTGGGTCATCGTGCCTGGGGACCGCGGTCCAACTGTACATGTCGGACAGTTGTATATATGCAGATTCTCGAGAAAACTTCGCCAGCGCGATGCAGGATTTAGGCGCGCGATGCAGGATAATGTGGCGCCACGCCATCTATCTTTCCGTGTGTGAACTATCTCAGTGTTACTGATAGATGGCTGATAGATGTCGCTACAGTACTTTTATTGACGGGACGCAACGTAAGGGATGCGGGGGGAAGGCCTTCAATATTAATGGTTGATGTTGAGGTTAAGTATGAGTTTTTATGATATAAATTCATTTATGCGCCGACTCTGGCTCTGCAGGAATTACCGCAGCCTAGCTGTCGCCAGCCATTTCATAACAAAACGACGCAAAATAGTGATTTTATTAACAATCTTCTTTTATTTAACTATCTAAAATTATTAAAAAAGTCAAAAAAATACGAAATCCCCGACAGTCACCGATTCATGAAGGAAAGTTTATCCTCATTGATTTGTCGATAAGAAATGTACGGCACTATTCGAGCCTATACCAAAATATTTAAAATATAGCAATATTTTGGTAATCTAATTTGTTTTAAACATATAATACGCATAATACTATAATACATAAATGTTAGTCTACAATTCTACAAATTATCAAAGCAATCTTACGAATAAAATCCGAAATATGTTCAAAATGCCGTCTTACCGATGAAAGCTAATAATTTCAGATTCATTTTCCTTTCGGTAGGAATGATATTTGCACTCGATTACAACACACACCATTTTTGTGTTTATCACAGATCACAATTTAATACATTTAGTGTTGCTTGAATCTAAATAAACAATATTAATTTTAAATTTTCGCGTAGACATCGTCCGTCCGCTGTATGTCAACAAACTACGACTAAAATAAAAACAACATCTGAGGGCCAACACCATAGTTCACTTTTAGACCTATTCAATTTGGTAGTACAATTAGACCAAACGTAACCACTGACAATTCAAAATGGGTTACAGGCGGTATGAACAGAAACACACAACTATATCTCATTCCTTTTTTATCTTATGGAATAATCGTATGAAAATTATCGAGACAGATATAAATATAAAGTTTGCGCCTTTGACATTACTTCTACTGCTTTAGTCCAATTTCTTTGGATATGATTGATAAAAAAGAAACAGATAAATCTTAAAAATGATCAGTCAAGTTGATTAATTGAAAATCAATTATTTCACCGCTGATTTTCGGACGAAAATAATTTTTAAATCGCCTGCATCAGGCCTCCTCATCAACTAGAATAGTGCAGAAAAGATTATAAAGAAATTGTACAAGGTACTTACATAATTTAATCAATTCTATTCATTGATTCGCCAACATACCTAAAATGATTACCGACTGACATCATACAAGCGACGCTCCGTCAAGCTAATCGTACTGTAGCCATATGGACGCTTGCAACATCCGGGGCACCCGGGGATTACTCACGCTCTACCGATTCTAACACCCTCCCCGAATAGCTCTAGCGACCTTACGCACAGGAACACAACATTCAGGCCTCCTAGGCGGATTCAAACTCCAACAGTAGGTTGTACACTAGCCTACCTCCACCAACTCGCAGTGGGCACGCGTGGTGGAGTATCTGCCATTCCCTTTAAACCTCATTTGTGAAACCCCGGTCCGTGCTCAGCAGTGGAACATTATAGGCTGATGATGAAGATGGTAAAACGAAGAAAATTGGTAGCTCGGGAACGCGGGTGAAAAATATTATAAAAAGACGAGACTGATTGTCATTGATTGAACGTTTTTATATGACAGTGAGTTTGTCTGCTACTGCATCACGGTGTAATAGTTACGGTAAATAGGATTTGCTTGGAATTCGGCATGAAGAATAGATAGATCGTACCTTGAAATAAAATAAAAACAATACTTTTTTTTTATACTACTTAGGTAGCAAACATGCATACGGTCCGCCTGATGGTAAGCTGTTACCGCAGCTTATGGACGCTTGCAACACCAGGGGTGTTACTCGCGATTTGCCGACCCTGCAGAAAACTCTTCACACCCTTTTTGAAGAACCCCATGCTGTACTCCATTGGGAAAACCACGGCGGGGAGCTCATTCCACAATCTGAGCGTCCGCGGAAGGAAGCTCCTTTAAGACCGCACAGTTCGAAACAATTCTGGTTTCAATATGTGAGACTCCCCGTCGATCGCGAGAGTTGCGATGGTAGAAGGTAGCCGTGGGCATCATCTTAAACAATTCTTCCGAACACTGTCCGTTGTACAAGCGCTAGAACACACATAAGAAAGCAAAGTCTCTCCTCAGACTGAGGGGCTCTAAACCGCTTGTGAGCTCAGGATCGCCGACAATTCTAGCAGCACGTCACTGAACCAAGTATGTTTTATTCCCCAGAAAACATTAAAAGCCCTAGGGAAAACGGGGTAAAACGCAAACAGAATATGACGTAATTTTCCTGAGATTTATTCGGTCAATCATTGACAATTATACCATACTATACATACCCTTTAACATATTGTAGGCAAACAACGTGTTGTTTGTTGACAACTAAAAATACATGTTTGACTCGTGCCAAGAACATTATTGTAACACAAACATATAAGTGTTACTATAATAGTCAGTCAGTAGTGTTGACAACAGCGTGACGTTGCCCTAACCATTGTTTTATTTATCGACTAGCGTACGCCCCTGGCCCTGCCCGCATGGTGCTTATGTCAGATTTGTTCCACCAAAACAGTCACAGCCCCTTCTACTTATAGCACAATTATAATAATATTATAAATGGTAATGTAAGTGTCATGTAAAGTATGTATGTGTTTGGCACATACCTAGGTATATACTAGACTACTTTTAATTACTTTTCCCGGGAATGCGAGTGAAGCCACAGCTAGTAATATCAAAAGCCTAAAGCATCCCTCAATTTTTAACTTCTTTACCAGCCTAAGCTAAATAAATAATAACTGAAAGTCGATCTATTTGAACTCTGATCAAGAAGCGCCTAATGTGCTTTCAAAAATGTCAAAGAATAATTGAAAATAATTACACACATAATTTGTCTGTGAAATGATACTCATTTTTAAGGGGACCCTTCATGGCCAACGCAACTTCAACGCAAGCGTAGCCTAAAAGCTTGTACTTTCATCCAACGTAATGTTTGACTGCGAAAAAAGAGAGACACCATCAGAGCCATCGGTTATCAGTTGGTAAATTCCGCTGATAACTCGCGGCCGCTTCGCTAGGTCGTCATTCATGATTTCGCATATCATAAAACTTGTTCCAGGCCCATACTTCCTGTGATGTAATCTTACAAGTTTGTGAAAAAAAAGTTAGTTATTTAGAATCTCCAATACATTTGTAAGCATTGTTTAGAGCTGTTTTCTTTACTTTTATAATTTATAGGTACATTAGATATGGCCAAAGTTCAGGTAAAATTTGTGCAAAACCGCTGTTTTTCGGAGGCTTTTACTGAATTTGTTTCACACTTTTTTTTATTTTCGCCTAGTTATACTGCTAGATATAGTTCACAAGATACCAATTTGTTTAAAACATCTAACGAAAAGTGTTTAAAAACGCCATCATAAGTACAGAGCTTTTGTATGAAAAGTATGGTGAGCTGACTGCTCTTAAGGGGGCCCTTCATGGTAAACGCAACTTCAACGCAAGCGTAGCCTAAAAGCTTGTACTTTCATCCAACGTAATGTTTGACTGCGAAAAAAGAGAGACACCATCAGAGCCATCGGTTATCAGTTGGTAAATTCCGCTGATCACTCGCGGCCGCTTCGCTAGGTCGTCATTCATGATTTCGCATATCATAAAACTTGTTCCAGGCCCATACTTCCTGTGATGTAATCTTACAAGTTTGTGAAAAAAAAGTTGGTTATTTAGAATCTCCAATACATTTGCAAGTATTGTTTAGAGCTGTTTTCTTTACTTTTACAATTTATAGGTACATTAGATATGGCCAAAGTTCAGGTAAAATTTGTGCAAATCCGCTGTTAATCGGAGGCTTTTACTGAATTTGTTTCACACTTTTTTTTATTTTCGCCTAGTTATACTGCTAGATATAGTTCACAAGATACCAATTTGTTTAAAACATCTAACGAAAAGTGTTTAAAAACGCCATCATAAGTACAGAGCTTTTGTATGAAAAGTATGGTGAGCTGACTGCTCTTAAGGCCAAAAATCAAATTACTTACAGCAGTAAACAAGGAAATAAAATTTGACTTTACCATTTGGAAATACGAAGTTACTTCTCGAATAAACTAAAAAGTTGAATTTATGTTATGAACGTTACTCAGAGACAATGAAAGTCCTTGGAAACTATGTACAGTCGAGGACATAAATATGTATACACTTAGTAAAATTCAACAACGGTTTCCTCTTAAACTACTGATTGAAATTATGAGATATTATAAAGGCAGAATCTTCTAACATATACTATTATGATTTGTGTAATAGTTTAACACTTAAATGTTAAAATTGCTTTTGAATTTCAGAAAGTGTATACATATTTATGTCCTCGACTGTACTTACCTCATATGTACCTACACTTTATATTGAAATACGCACCTTTTGTTATTTGAACACAGCATTTCTTCCACAGGGCTAACCGTAAGGGCTAAAGAGGTTAAAACAGTGATTATGTAGTGATCGATGTCCAAACCATCAATTATCCTGGATCAGATTAATGGATTCCAAAAGCCAGTGGATAAGGATCTACAGGACAGGAATAGCTCTTGGAAAAAAACAAGAAGAGTGGACTAAATATTTTCGTAAAATAAAGTATAAAGGGAAATGGTGTAAGGTTTTTGTGGAAATCTTTTGCAGTAGCGTTTTACAATCGCTTTTGTGATGTTACTAGTTTTTTTCAGAAATCTACATAGTAATTATGAATGAAACTGACTCGTGACTATTAAAACAATTAAGCTGAAATTACACTTGTACACAATTTATTCACTCGCTCCGATTCTTTGATAGAAAACAGTTTCAAAGGCTTCATCTGACTGTCGCAACACGAGTATAAACGATCCCTTATGTAAGCTATTATAAGCACACTAAGGCTGCTTTTCCACCAGAGATGTGCTATGCAGCTATGCTGCGAAGATGTAATAGCTAATCTGTGAAACTATGTGACCGTTTCCACAGATACTAAGCTATGTAGCGGTGCGAGTAAGATGTGCGAGGAAGATGCGCAGCTGGAGCTAAGCGATGTATAACTTTGTGCTTCAACGATGGCATGTCTACTTTCAGCGACAACTGTAGGGCCTACTGCAGGTACTCTGCTCTGCACATAGCTACACCACTCATGACCATCCATAGCACGCATATAAAAAAAAATCTTAGTTGAATCCGTTTCCACTAGTGCTAAGCTATGTGCACCAATGAATATGATTGGTGGATATCAAGCGCTCGTGGTGTAGCATGATTAGCCGTTCTTAATCGATCGGCAAAGTTAAGCTACGTCTGTCGTGGTCGGTACCTGGATGGGTGACCGTCTAGTGGTATTTCATATCGAGCGTTTTCGTGCTTCGGATGGCACGTAAAGTCGTTGGTCCCGGTTATCACTTAATTGTGATAGTCGTTAAGCTAGTTGGATGCCTTCTAGGCGGCTTGAAAAATTCCAACAGTAGGTTGACCACTAGCCAATCCGCAGTGGGCACGCGTGGTGGAGTATCTGCCCATTCCCTTTCACCCTCATTTGTGAAAGGAGGCCTGTGCTCAGCAGTGGGACATTATAGGCTAATGATGATGATGATGAAACGCATCCATAGCAACGTAGCATAGCACATCTGTGGTGGAAAAGCAGCTTAAAGGGATCGTTAAAAAATACGATAACAAATTTCACATTTAGTAAGAGTGTGCTAACTCCGAGTGCGATGTGCTGGCACGCTGCGTACAAACGGGGTGGAAAAACTCGCCCCATGTATAGCCCAGCCAGCCTAGCCCTTCACGGATGGAATTTCCTTCAGTGCCCCGGCATCTGCCGTTGTGTTCGGACGTGTGATCTGTGTCGGTTTATCTCGCGGTCGCGTGTGAATGAAATTACGATGTCGAGTGCCGTATTTAATTTGAAGTGTGAATAGTGAGTGTTGCGCTTTAGTGTCCACAGTTTTATGCCGGCTTTACAGCTTCGCCATTATTAAAATGTAAGTACTTACCGTATTATAGGAAAAGGTTTTTCTGAAAATGTGAACTACAGATAAATGCTTAATAAAATTTGGGTTGTATTTTATTTAGGTTATAGTTAGTGGCAAAAATCAAGAGGTTCTGTTACTTATTGAATATAGGTTATGTTCGGAAAATATGAAAAGAAAATTATGTTTTTTTTTATTTAGATAGCCTACATAGGTAGATACTAAAAATTCGGACACAAACCTATATAGCTACTTACAATAGGAGCTCTACCTATTTATATACCTATAGGTACCTACTTTGCTGACACTTAATTATATTGTATAACAAACGCATATGTTACTATACAGCATTCAGCTAAATGGATTATAAATATAAAAACTAGATTTACTAATTATATTAAGTTGATGTTAATAAATAATTATCAAGATGACATAATTATTCAATTTAAATGAACGTGTTACATAAGAAAAAGGCTATGAATCACTGAGTAAAAGATATAAGACTAATGATAGCCATTAAGTACTTAAATTTAAATAAATATATTTACTATTGTCGGCATTAATAACGATGTTAACATAATAACAATAGAGTCTTTTTTAGCTCGTTATGTTTTCATGAATACTTATAAGAAGTGAATTGGTTTTAAACACTTTTGTTTATCTTTGTACCTATTGGTGGGGGTTGCTAGATTATTTGTAATTCAATTGCGTAATCAAATAAAAACAACATATAGGGTGACTGGTAATTAGTAAACGATACTTAGACATGATTACACTCATGATAACAAACAACTTTCCGAAAGAAACAAATAGGGATAAATAACAAATTAAATAAAAGCTGATGGTGTATTCTTATTCTTGTTAGGTACTAAATTTAGGTAAAAGTTCCTTTGGGAAATTTGCTTGTTTGAGTACAATCAATACCTTATTAAGATTTAGAATTAAGAAAATAATATTTAATTAATTCATATTAAAAATAACACTTGGTAATAAAATTGCAAAAACTAATAATGGACTTCTAACTAAGCTGAAATATCACTTATGAGAGAATACAACTTCAAATCAAATTCAAATTCAAACATTTATTGCATCACATTAATGTATACACAACACACACAGTTAAAAGTAGGTTGGTACTAGGTAAACATAATGTGGACTCATCTAGGGGATTGCAATAAAATCATGGAGATAAATGCCCAAAGGTAATCTACATATGGGCTATATAATTACTGGCACAATAAAAAAAAACATTTATAAAATAAAATTATTTTAAAAAAAAATTCTTTCACCAGGTGAAAGCTAAATTACCACTGAGTAACATACATACACACAAACACATATCACATAACAAAATATTATTTAAAATGTAATAGGGATCCCTAGGAAAACTCCAATAATGTAACAGAAATTTCACCCGGGCGACGCGCGCCGGCCACTAACAGCAAATACAATATAATTAGACGCATCGCTACATTTCAAGAAATCTGTCTGACTAAAATCATCTAGCGAATAATAACATTTTTTTATCAACGTATCTACCTGTATTCCCAATTTTTTATCTTCCTGCGGGTGATCTTTTAAAAAAATAGTCTTTTCGCTTTTAACATAGGTACCAATTTTTTTTCTCTATCTTTATTTTGTCACTAATCTCATGCCTATGTAGCTCTAAATCATTCGGGTCCTTGGCGTCGACATTTATAGCGACGTTTTGTTCCGTAGTCACTAAGAAGACAAGGTTAAGCTGGCATCCAAAAAGCTCGGAGTGCTCAACAAAGCGAGGCAGTACTTGACATCGCGGCAAAGGCTGCAACTTTATAAGTCGCAAGTCCGGCCTCATATGGAGTACTGCTGTCATCTATGGGCGGGGGCACCTGGATACCAGCTTGGGCCTTTAGACTCGGTTCAGCGACGTGCTGCTAGAATTGTCGACGATCCCGAGCTTACAAGCGGCTTAGAGCCCCTCAGTCTGAGGAGAGACTTTGCCTCCTTATGTGTGTTCTACCGCTTGTACAACGTACAGTGTTCTGAAGAATTGTTTAAGATGATGCCTACGGCTACCTTCTACCATCGCAACTCTCGCCATCGACGTGGAGTCAGTATAGCATGGGGTTCTTCAAGAAGTCCATAGGCTGCGGCAACCGCTTACCATCAGGCGGACCGTATGCTTGTTTGCAAACGAAGTAGTATTAAAAAAAAATTGTTCGTTTATCAAAACCTACTGAATCAGGAGGCTAAAACTAATTTGTTTTATTTTTATTTTATGAGAGGTAGAGTATAGCCTCAGAGTATATAAATACTACGTACAAGTATAGCGTTATTTCGCTCAAAGAACTGAGGACGTACCTCCTTACAGAATATCGCAGCCAAATGATTAAATTATGTGATCCTGCGCGTGAGTAAGGTCGCCAGTCTCATTGCGGAGCGGGGAAGGGTCGGTAACGCGTGAGTGATGGATGCCTCGTGTTGTGCAAGCGTCCATATGGCTACAGCAACCGCTTACCACTTGGCGGGCCGTAAGCTTGTTTCCCGACATGTTCCCGGCTTATTTGTATAAATGTATACCTTAAAATTACATAACGGTCGGACAGAAAGCAGATAAACCTCTTTTTGAGCGGTTTGAAACATAGAGTTTGAGGAAATACTCACAAGTGACCGAACCTTGAAATAAATAACAGTCGAGCGCCTGATTACTATACCGTAGTCAACAATAGGCTGGTAGTTGGCACGCATACAATGCCTGCTTTGTCTCCACAGAGATACAATCTATAGCAACACAGCGGTCAATCAGGAGGGACAGTGTTAAATTGTCGTGACATACGTGCATAGATGAATATCAGATGGAATGCACATGCGTAAATAGATGCACCAATCTTGTGTGAATTGTTCTTGCAAGAATTAATTGGACTGTTTGTGTAGCGGTTAGATTGCTTCTGGGTAAGGTGATCGTGTGAGTCCTGCGGAGAGCAGGCGAGGAGTCCCGCGGGCACGTGAATAGTGAAAATCGCATAACCGAGTGCGAGCAGCCGTCAGTCTAATATCGACTCTATACCATATCACTATATGACACTATATGTCAACAGTACTAAATTATATGCCAATACATAAGTCACAATGGAATCTGTTGAGCAAGGCATCAGGAATAGTTGATCCTCTCCTAAGGCCAGTTGGTCCTACCTATCGCAAAACCTATCCCATGTACTCGTAATTATGACTTCTGCTAAATATATTTTATGTCTACTAGATTAAAGGCTATACTCATAAACGCTATTTAACTAATAAACTGATTAAATGGTCACGCAAATAACGTCACCTGCTGTCATTTACGTGAACATTTAATCAGTTTATTAGTTTAAGGGTTTTTTGAGATCTTTGTGCCAAGTTTCATTCAACTTTACAATTACAGAGTGACATTGTGACAAACAAACACGCATTTCGCATTTATAATTCTTAGTAGGTAGTCAGTCAGTCTGATTGTAGGTTCTTCAGGTTATAGTAATTTATCAAATTAACTAGCTATAACATGCGGTTTCACTCGCATTCCCGTAATGAAACGTAAGGTATGTCTCTCCCCATAGTAAAGGCTTCTGCAATAAAGGCTATGTCTGTATTTTGGTACACAAAAGATATCCTTTCAATAATGTAGCCACAAAATAAATGTGAAATATGTACGGAAGGATGGCCGTATTTATGATGAATATTAGATTTCCGTTTTCGCCAAATTCCATTTGGCTGCGGAGGTCTTGGAACACTAAAAATAATCTTAATGGACTAACAAACGTTAGCTACAGAAAGTTTTCACGAAGCTTCAGTACTAGTTAAATTATAAATAATACTAAAAAGGTTTAACGATGGTACCAAATTATTATACTACATATACAGATGAAGCTAATAAGAGCGTGTTGAAAAGGAAGATTTTTCATTTCGTGATAAAATACGGCCATTATGTTTTCATCTGATCCGTCTCATATCACGAGAAAAATACTTGGCATTTTACACAAAAAAAGTCCCAGTCGCTTTTCGCAATGCGTTCCACATTTTATTGCATCACATTAATGATATCTTTTTTATATGTTTACTAGTTCCCTGGGCACAACTTCTGCTTACGAAAAATCGAATTTAGGTAGCTTTGTATCTTGCGCAGCCTTTGTGAAGCTGGAAATTGGGTTTGCGGAATTATCTAGACAAAATCGTATCTCTCAGATAGATAAAGAAGTGTGTGGGTCATAGAGTTAGAAGATTAGTAGAGTGACTGTACTGGAGTACGGTCCTTGAGCACCGGTACGATCCAAATGCCTTGAGCACTTCGTGCGCGTACACAAAAGACTAAATTTATATGACAATACCATAGAAATAAATATACCTAGAAAGAACGTTGCCATACTACACGAATATATAAAACAGGCCAACTTTTATAGGCTGCTGCGCGTAACAGCTACGTTTTACGCTCCCTCTGCGTCATTCTGATTGTCATAGTGACGTTCATAATGATAAAAGTTGTTGAAATATTCCAATTAAAATCGGGAGAAAGTTAAAGATTGAACATTATTTTGCATTTTAATTAATTTATATTTGATTTAGCCTCTAACAGTTAGAGTCTATTTTTATCGACGCGTGCACAGCTGCAACACTCTATCTGGATGTATCCTTAATCAAAGGACAATACATAAGTCACAATGGAATCTGTTGAGCAAAGCATCAGGAATAGTTGATCCTCTCCTAAGGCCAGTCCTATCGCAAAACCTATCCCGTGTACTCGTAATTATAACTTTCTGCATAATATATTTTATATCTACTAGATTAACGGCCTTATTCATAAATACTATTTATCTAATAAATTGATTAAATGGTCACGCAAATAACGTCACCTGCTGTAATTTACGTGAAAATTTTATTTTATTACTTAAAGCCGTAGGTTAAAGCGTTTTTTAAACGTAACGTAAAATACATAGGTATAATTTAATGCCAATTTCTCGTTTCTTATTGATACTTTTACCGAAAATAAATGACAATGAATCCATATCGAAATGTTGTCTGACTAAATCAACTACTATACGATAAGTACAGGTCGGTTAACTAAAGCTGGCACGTTTCAACACATTTACACCGTCTCTCTCGCGCAAAGTCAAGCTTATGAGTATGAAGGAGACAGTTATTGTTTTGCTTTTGCTACTGCTCATAAATATAGAGTGGTCTATTTTTGCATTCGTCCATTTGACTTGACTGATTGCAAATTTATGAGTACTGTGAACGTGCCAGCTTTCGTTAACCGACCTATAGTACGTAAGGTTTTTAACGCTATCTATGCATATAAAATGCTTTATCCACAGCCTAAACCGCTGATTGTAGAGACCTGAAACTTGGAGGGTGTGTTCTTTGTATAACGTAGGCATCCAATAAGAAAGGATTTTCCGAAATTCTATCCCTAAGTGGGTGAAAAACGGGGGCAAAGTTTGTATGGGACAAAGTGATTCCTTGG
The DNA here is from genome assembly GCA_947623365.1 of Achlya flavicornis. Taxonomy (NCBI): domain Eukaryota; kingdom Metazoa; phylum Arthropoda; class Insecta; order Lepidoptera; family Drepanidae; genus Achlya; species Achlya flavicornis. The sequence goes on along the minus strand of OX392485.1, from coordinate 4,513,211 downwards.
TCCAGTCTACTTAAAATTTTGCATAAACATTCTATAACAGAATTGATGGAAGAAATGTTTCGTATTTTATTGAAACTCAATCAGTTAAAAAAGGGTAGAAAGTTATTTTAGGGGTGATTTGCATCGAAGTTGATATCAATACTCCTTAGTGCTTTTGATTTAAATATCTTTTTTATTTGACATTCCAATTTTGCATTGCATTAATAGTGCATTGCACGAAGCATTTATATGAGTTCAACGTTTTTTTTGAATAAAATAGGATTGAGTTTTTAAAAAAAATTGTCTGTCATAGCTTCTAGGTGTTATAAGGAGTAACTTAGCTACTTTTATTTTTGAAAAATAATAAGGTGTCCTTGCAAAAAAGTTCTAACCGCGGGGGTCTGCTAGTCACTATAATATCCTAACTCTATGGTACTGCTTGCTTAAATGATCGAATAGCAGCTATTATGTTTTAAGTTACCATTAAAGAAACACATGTTATATACAGTAGCGCTGCCATAGTGAAAGTCTGATCATAATCAGATTAGCCGTTTCCGTGATTTGGCTAATATTAAAAGGTGTCAGAAAAGCATTCTCGCGGCCCCAATTCAGTAGGTAAGTAATAATAACATTGCAGGCTGTTTCGAGCGCCATTGAATTAGGTACTAGAGTTAATTTCTTCAACTGAAATTTTGAATGCTAAAATCCCATATTGTTAAAATTAATACCTATAAAACAAACTTTTAATTACTTCAACTGTGAATGGGGAAGATGTTACGTGAAAACTTATTCATGTGTGAACGTTTGCAAAAGAGATTTAGCCGATGGATGGCCTTAAAAAGTTAGTCAACTGCAAAGATAAGTATTTATTTTTCTTAAAGGTTCATAAACGCGCGCCTCGTAAAATAATACGAGTTGTGAAAATTATGTATGTACGCAACAAAGCTCTTAAGGCACCCAAGCCTGAGCACAGAGCCTTAATGTTAATTTGGAAACCCAGATTAACTTCGCAATAAAAGTACGAAAAGCGAATAATAATAAACATAAACAGGAATCTCAAGTAATTGACGACTTCATGGAAACAAAGATCTGTTATTAAAAGTTATTTTTAATATTATTATTATGAGTAGCTGCAACATTATTTTCGCGTAAAATTCAAATGGGGTTGAATTTACTGCTTTAATATTATATTTCTTAATTTTACCATGCCATTAGAAGGTTAGGCGCCGATCCCACTGCGAGCGGAATAGAGTTCTCAGTGCGTTCTCCTTGAACACCGCGGTCGCTGTGTGCAATGATCATAAGCGCCGCATATAATACAGTGAACGCGGAACGCAGAACTCAAGACCGCTCGGTGTGGGATCGGCGCCTTATAGTTTGAATACTAGAAATAAGCAAAAACTTCTGCAAGCAATAAATTCTGTCAAAGGGAAACGTAGGTATTAGTTATACTGGGTGGATATTTCGAGATGGCATAATTTCGAAATCTATGTTGGTTTAGTCATGCTGAACAACTTTTACAACACTGAATTCTCATTATTTTTTTTTAATTTTCATACCCCACTGTTACGGTCCCATAGTAAAAGTTATTCAGCATGACTAACCCAACATAGGTTTCGAATATATGCCATCTCGAAATCTCCAACTGATATTATAACATAGTATCAAAAGAAATACAATTATTAATTAGGATCTGTTTTTAGATTTAAAATGTTATGAAACAAAGGGTTCTACTATTAAGTAGGTACAGTCGAGGACATAAATATGTATACAATTGGGAATTTGAAGTGATTTTTTTTTGTCATAAATCGAAAGATCATATATAAGTTATTATACAAAACTATTTTTAGTTTTATTTTTTTCGTTGTTATTAAAAAGTTATAACCAATTGAAAATATTTTTTTGAACTGTGTACCGAAAACGAACCGACATATACCGAACTACCCCGATGAGGGCGCGTGACGTCACAATGTTAATTGTTACTCACCATTACATACAATTGATACAGTTTTTTACGTTTTCATCAATTAAATCTTGTTATTATCGTCAATATATTTATAAATTTATCACAGAAAGTAAATTTTAAAGATTACCGTCTTTATTTCGTACCATCGTGTACAAATAATTCACAAATAACTCCCAAAAAAATGTTTTTAAATTTGCTACAAAATGTCTAAAAGTTGAAACCATAGAAACATAGGGCAACGTGCCTCTAATCAGATGGATAGTCATCATCATCATCATATATAATGTCCCACTTATAATGTCCCACTGCTGAGAACAGGCCTCCTTTCACAAATGAGGGTGAAAGGGACTGGGCGATACTCCACCACGCGTGCCCACTGCGGATTGGTGGAGGTAGGCTAGTGGTCAACCTACTGTTGGAATTTTTCAAGCCGCCTAGGAGGCATCCAACTAGCTTAACGACTATCACAATTAAGTGATAACCGGGACCAACGACTTTACGTGCCTTCCGAAGCACGGAAACGCTCGATTTGAAATACCACTAGGCGGTCACCCATCCAGGTACCGACCACGACAAACGTAGCTTAACTTTGCCGATCGATTAAGAACGGCTAATCATGCTAAGCCACGAGCGCTTCAGATGGATAGTAGGATAGTCCAATTCACCAAAGCATGAAATTTTAATGCCACCACTTTAGGGACTACTGAGCAAATAATCACGTAATCTTTGCTGGCCGGGAAGACGCCATGTTTTATTAAAATTTAATTTCCCTTCATAATTTTTTTTATTGCCACCATTTTCATCTATTTAGTTGTTTTTCCAATTTCTCTCAAAATGGATAGTGACTCATAACATTTCACTTTTAATATTGTATGTGATCAATAATAAAAATTGCTAACCGCATCAATTTTCCCAATTTATGGGAAACTTTTATGATCTTAAGTCGATGATAGCTCAGTGGTAATGACGTCGGACACCGAGACGAAGGTCCCGGGTTCGAATTCTACAATGAGCTTGAGCTTTCGGTGAAGGAAAACAACGTGAGGAAATCTTAGCAAGGTGGGAGAGTAATTTGTAATACCCAATACCCATCTGGCTGGCTACCACCAAGCACCTGTCGGTGTGTTCCGACAGCTGCACTTGAGAGCCAGTTCCTTGTAGGCTTTGTGTGCTTACCAACGGCCACATCATCACCAAAATCATGTCATTTGTCATGTCAATCCCAAATTAAGCAGAGCTTGTAATGTGGAAACAGATAACTGATATAATACAAATACCTACAACTTTTTGTTTGTAAATACATACTTAACATACATAATTACACCCAGACTTGGGACATACAGACATGTTCATGCACACAAATGTACGTCCTGTGTGGGAATCGAACCCACGACCTGCGAGCTGCGGTGCGATAGATGGAATCTTAACCAACTGTATAGTAGAAACCGTTCGACCGTGTACTCACGTAGAGTTACTTTAACATTGTGACGTTTCAAGCAGGGCGCCCGGCCAGCCGACCCGTTTTGAGTCACGTGACTATTTTTCAACTTTGGTCCATTTTAAATAACTTATAATAAATTGATAATAAATATATTTTGGTTTTTTTGAATTGACTTTCAAAATTGTTCTAATAAAGTTTTAAAATACATAATAAAAAAATGTTTTTTTTTTTTTTTTCAATAACCCAATTAGTAAAATTCAACAACGGTTTTCTCTTAAACTACTGATTGAAATTATGAGATTAAAAAGGCATTAATTAATTAAAATTATTATAAAGGCAGAATCTTCTAACATATACTATTATGATTTGTGTCATAGCTTAACACTTAAATGTTAAACTTGCGAGAAAATAGCTTTTGAATTTCAAAAAGTGTATACATATTTATGTCCTCGACTGTACTAGCTGTCCCCCGCAGTTTCACACGCGTTCCCGAAGAATCGCATGTATTTCCGGGTTATTAAGTATTCTATGTGTTAATTCAGAACGTATTCCATTTGTATACCAGTTTTATCCAAATCCGTTCATTAGTTTTTGCGTGAAAGAGTAACATTTTTTTTTTAATGATTTGTTAAAGTAAAAAATACGTGTCAAATTTTTTGATAATCTATCTATGACGTGTATTATTCGTTTTTTTTCCTTTTTACCCAACATCCTTATTCCTAACGTTCATAAGTGCCTTATGAAGGCCTAAAAGTTTTGAGTTTGATCATTGATCATTTTCCTGTAATATTTCTGTCGTAAAGTTGTATCGAATGGAACGGAACAATATACCTAACCAGTTTTATCCTTACTTACATAGGTAGAACAGTCGACTCGACGTAGACCTTGTGTAGGTACAACCTACTGCATAATAATGTTGTTACTTCCGGTACATAATCTCGACACTGTGAACTGGAAAAGTCTGTTTCAGTTTTCTAGACATTACAATTTCATGTAGTCACATATCCTAATTATACGGTTCTTCATACCTTGTCTTTTTTTAATCTGCTTGCATCTTCTATTATTTCCTTACATCTGAGCTTTGACTCATCTGAGATTCCACAAAGTTCACTGTCAACGACAACCTACGTCACTGGGAGACCAATAGGTACCGTCGCCGTCGGTGTGGAAATTTGCCAAGTAGACCTATATTCATTGGATATTTCATTTCCTAGATCATGATGATTAATGACGTTAGAATGAACGTTCGTCAGCAAAAAACAACATCTAAATGAAGACAGTTGGTAACATGTAGAGTGGAGAGCCACTTGATGTAATATTGACGTTGCCATGATATAATGATCGCACGAGAGCATGATATGACCGAGTAGAGTTCACGGCCGCTCCGTTATTCATAACTGCGAACTTCATTGCCATTTGCCACAAGTTTTATTGTGTAGCGGGATGCTCGGAATAAAATGGCATATCCTATGGCTGCCAGCTTTGATTGAATCGTACGTTTGATAAAACTAGTTTTCAGCGTAGGGGTTTCCTGTCTGTCTGTGTGTGATGACTATTGGATTTTTTACTAGGGCTACCGTACCCCCCGACATTTTCGAATAATATTTAAATATTGACTGTTCATTTATGTACCTACCAAAGCATATCAAAATCAAAATCAAAAAGTCATTTATTCAGTTTAAGCCCTGGTAAGGCACTTATGAACGTTAAATTTGTACATACAGTTGAATTTATCACCGGTTCGGACTACACACTTAATTCTATCATATTGTATTGTACCCATAGGTAAAAAAAAATACACTATGTTTAATTTCAGAAAATGTCAATCTTGTAAATGTCCTGGCTATTTGTTAACCCCCGAATATGGGTCCTGGATACAGCCCTGACACGTAAGTCAATGCACGGTCTTGATATGTGTTATTTTACACACAGTTTCTTTAGGTATATAAAATAGGCATCCATTTTAGAAGGGCTTTTCAGTGCTAGTTTTCATATATTCAGCATTTATATCAAACTATAAAGTACAGAGATAGAGCATTCACAGTCTCTGTGTATCAATTTATTACATAGTTGTACATGTTCACCGTTCTATGATAGAATGTATGAAGGAAGGTATGAACTTCAAGGAATGCGCCAACTAGAACAATCCAGAACATTCCATGAAGTTCATACAAGGATCAGTTTCAGACAGTCACTTGTCTTTGAACTTAGCATGTTAATATCTAATAGCAATTCACCCTTTGATGTTAAAAAACAGGGTTATTCACTATGGTATTATGGTAATGGTCAAAAACAATACTAAGGACACACACTTTGAAAAGTAATTTTAAAATGCATCATCATCAGCCAATAGTGTCCCACTGCTGAGCACAAATTAGAGTAAAACGGAATGTGTAGATACTCCACCACGCATTGCCCACTAAGGATTTGCAGAGGTAGGCTAGTAGCCGGTAAAAGTCCGCCCCAGGGCGGTCGGTTATCCTAAGAGGATTTCCCCAGGCTAATAAAAATCAAAAAAAGAAAAGGCTAGTGGTCGACTTACTGTTGGAGTTCTCAAGCCGCCTAGAAGGCCTCCAACTAGCTTAACGACTATCACAATTTAGTGATACCCAGGACCAACGGCTTTTCGTGCCATCCGAAGCACGGAAAACGTTCAAGTTGAAATATGACTAGGCGGTCAACCATCCACACCGGTTATTGCTAAGCTTTGCCGATCGATTAAGAACGGCTAATTAAGCTACATCACGAGCGATTCAAAGCGTTTTAAATTCATAAATCATTCTCATCTGTTGTTGGAGTGTATCAGTTCTTTGGTAAACTAAGAATTTTGTTACATGTCATAATTATAATTAAAAAACCGGCCAAGTGCGAGTCAGACTCACGCACTGAGGGTTCCGTACAAACCTGTAGGTATATAAGTAAATGGTAGTATAGACCTGAGTATTTGATATTAATTTCAATTTATGACCTATTAAAAAAAACTACTTACTAGATCTCGTTCAAACCAATTTTCAGTGGAAGTTTGCACCGTAATGTACATCATATATTTTTTATAGATTTATCATTCTCTTATTTTAGAAGTTACAGGGGGGGGGACACACATTTTACCACTTTGGAAGTGTCTCTCGCGCAAACTATTCAGTTTAGAAAAAAATGATATTAGAAACCTCAATATCATTTTTGAAGACCTATCCATAGACACCCCACACTTATGGGTTTGATGAAAAAAAAAATTTGAGTTTCAGTTCTAAGTATGGGGAACCCCCAAAATTTATTGTTTTTTTTCTATTTTTGTGTAAAAATCTTAATGCAGTTCACAGAATACATCTACTTACCAAGTTTCAACATTATAGTTCTTATAGTTTCGGAAATAAATGGCTGTGACATACACGGACAGACAGACAGACAGACAGACAGACAGACAGACAGACAGGCAGACAGACATGACGAATCTATAAGGGTTCCGTTTTTTGCCATTTGGCTACGGAACCCTAAAAATGGCCAGTTGCCAAATTGTCTGGAAACTTATAACGTAAGTCAGAAACCAACAATAATAAAATGTATTGCGATAAAATTTGGTGCACTTTTGTGTACAATTTTAAAGTAAGCACTGTTATTCTCTTTGCGGTAAAGTATGAAATTTAAAATGCACTTTAACCGGTTAAAACCAACTGACTCAAGTAAGATGAATCTCAGATTCTGCGAAAAAAACGTTTCGTTAGTGGTATTGGGTTAAAGATCACCACAAATCGGCACCAAATATATTTGTCACCATAAAATACTAGATGTTCTAAGCGGTTTCACCCATATTTTCAGGAGGAAATGTCTATAGCACTGTGAAAGAATTTCAGAATATGTTCAGAAGTTTCGGAGATTAACTCCTACATCCAAATTAACAAACTTTATTGTTTTGTAATAGTTGGTATAAATTAACCAAACTATATAGGTAAATAACTTATGATTAGAAATACGTTTCCGTTTAGCGAACGACTCACTTTAGTGACAGAAAAAATAGGTCAATGATATGGCACATACACAAATTTTGAATGATTTAATTTCAAGAGAAGACCGTATATACCTGAGTAAACTACCTTTAGTATCACCTAAGCCTTTCCATGGTATAAAAATTTTCCATAATATCAGATCTATGTGCCTTCCCCACGTCCCTCTACGCTACGCCACTGGGTGTCGGTTTTATGCCTGGGCCTGGAACGACTATTTTGAGGAAGGAAAATATCCTAAGGAAACATATATCCCTGAAATTAAAAGGTATCCCTAGGTATTACTCCAGAAGTTCCATTTAAACACACGAAAGTTTCGTTAAGTTCGGGACATTAATGAAGAAACTTCGTTTAGCAGATGTGTCCAGAATATTGTGAAGTGTATAGATGTTCCCATGTCAGCTTCAACCTTGTAATCCCTAAGGGCTTGTTGGATAAGGTATTAACATCCTAACACGAGCCTTCAGGGTGTGCTCCATTATATAATTGTAGGATTATCGTGGTTGTCGTTCCTTGAAACAATCTTAAGTTCAAGGAAAGGCTTCCAACGTATTACGTAAGGAATAGATCTCCTTAGGATGTCAATTTACTCGGTAATGTAGCGTGAAATTACTATAACTGTAAGGGTGGATATCCACTAGAATTGTGCGAGGTGGCTAAGTGCGAGAGAGCGTAGCTAAGCTAAAAACGATGTGTCTTTTTGCTTAAAAGTTAAGCTATGTAACGCGACGAAGCCTCCATATTGATCTCTATAACTCAGGATTGGTTCATAGTTCATAGTCTAAATAAGACAGTTTTCTTCTCGCCATTTTGGTGCTGCGTGCTAATATAAATAGATATATATTTTATAAATTAAAAGCTTTTTTTATTCATAGTAATTTATAAAATAAAAGCTTTCTCTCGCTTCGTACTTACATCAGTTGGAAAACCACACTAATGATTAATAGCTTTTTTATACGACTAAGTCGGTAAACAAGCGTACGGCCCGCCTGATGGTAAGCGTAGCCATATGAACGCTGGCAAACCACACGCGTTACCTAACATCACTGACGCGTTACCAACCCTTCCCCCCTTCCCGCAGTGCTCCGGCGACCTTACTGACGTGCAGGAACACAACATAAGTTATTTGGCTGCGGAATACTGTAAGGTGGAGTGGAGGTACTTCCCCAGTCGAGCTGCTCTTCGAGCGAATAAACGCTGCGCCCTATCTCTCTTTAAATAAACTCTTTCATGCGAATTCACTAGGTAGAATAAAGTAAGAAACTGTTACTGTTAAGAGCATAACCATTTGTTCTGTCTTTCAAATCCGAAGTTGAACCCATTGATTTATGCCATGAATTTCCAAACTTTTTTCATTTTAGTGGGACTTTTCTGTGGAAGTACCATCGCTTAGTTGATTGCAAAATGAAGAAGAAGACGCCCGGGCGCCCGTACAATCATAAAATGTGTCCTCTCGAAACCCTCAGAATCAGGTTACTACGGATTATACGGACGGACATTTGGCAAACAGGTTCGGACAGACATTGGCAAAAAGACCGATTTTATTATAATCGAAAGAAGTGGAATTAAGAGATGAAGTTGCTGAATGTAGCCAGGGAATTTCATCAGGTAAATCAATGATCTTAATATTTAAATGTCTAGTTATTAATGCAATGTAATAAATATTACTTTATTTACTGACATTGTACAAATTACATATATCATATATGTAGAACATACTTCTTGTAGAATATAATAAAATATTGATTACAAAGTATGAGCATATCTGTCTATTTCCTAGATAAGAACCTAGACTGCCAGTCTAGGTCTAGACAACTAAACCGCTTTCGTTTTATCTCTGACTGAATCGAACCTGCGCTCGTGATAAATAATGTAATTCTATTGATTGATTATCGCGTTTCCGCTGCGCCATTCCATCAGAATACATTGTTAATCCTATACCAAGTATGCCCTTGGGCTATATTCTGTTCATGGACGTATAAAAAAATCAGGGCGTAGTGTCGCCCTATAAACGAGTGAAGCACCAAAAGGAAGCCGGTTGTCTTGTAAATACATGGCCTCACACACACATAGGAAGCCGATCTGTTGTCATTCCACATTCAGACGTTGACAGTGACAATAAGGCTCAGTATCATTTGTACCTGCTTGGGCCAGTACTTATTTTAGTCACGCATACGTAGGAAATTTTCGGCCTCACATCATTTTCGTTTGACACTCCGTCTTGATGTTTTTATACGTCTATGATTCTGTTTGTATTTTTACCATATCACTGCTTTATCGAACTCCGGAGTAATTCAAATTCATTCAGAATATAGTTCATATCCTGCTTTTGTTTCACATGTTTAGCTTACGTCTTGCTTTACTATATTTCCAAGTGTAATTTCATGAATAATTGTAACGGTAAGACAGATTGAGATGGCAGATAAAACGTGTATCGTGTAAACGTGAACCTTCACGTACTACGTTGAACCATCACGTACCTACGTGATGGTTCAACGAGCAACCATAGCTTTACAGTTTTTTTTACTCCTCTACATGCAAAGGATCATGGCGAGATTTGTACAAAAAAATAAAGATTTTTAGAGACGTTACAATGAAGTTATAACTGATCCTTGGTTCCTAAGGAATAACTTGAGCCATTTAAAATATTTTTAGAACCCCGGGATAAAAATGCGAATTTCTATGGCATGCCGGCGAATCGCGACTATTCGCGACCAAAACCGTTATGTTGTTGTTCTGATTTGCGGGGTTTATAGAATATTTCATGTATATTAATATGTTGCTGGTAATGTAATCTCAACATTGGAAGAGATTCAAAACCCTCTAAAATGTTTTATTTTTTTGTACAAATCAATGTATGGATCTCGCCATGATTCTTAAGAAAGTGAACACATTTGGCGGTTCATTGTAATAATTTCCCTGTTAGTTAAGTTTTGTATCACTACCTGGTGTACTACAATCATGTTTGGTGTAACAATACAAGTGTTGTTTATCTATCATAGTATTTTCTAAATGCATAAATAATAATACGTGTCCTTGGAAAATAATAGCGCGAACACTGATTACGTAGTCTTGGTCCTGTATTAAGTCCTTGACTCCTAGTTTTACTATCTACTTATCTTTGTCTTACGATATTTGAAACAAAATAGTTGAAATGCTTTAAAAAAAAAAAAAAAACAAGTCTGAGAACCAATTTTATTTCCATGAAAATAAAAAAGAAATATACTTACCTAATGCTTTCGATTTTACCTTATGAATTTTCGAATAGTGAACCGTTTCGATTAGTAAACACATTTATAATAACGTGTATAGTTTAGTTCAATAACCTTTTAGCGGATTATGCCTCACCGTAAAAATATACATTTATCGAGACAGTAATTGAGAGAGTTATCGATTGACAGAGCTGTCAATCTAAAAGCTATCTAAAACCTGTCAAAGTATGTCGACTTATCTCGTCACTCATTTGAGGCATACCAATAAAAGGCTACATTTTTTTAATCATATTTAAGTACCTGATAAAAAAGAGAGTAGGCGCCGGTCCCACAGAAGAGTTCTAGAGTTCTGAGTTCCGTGTTCTGAGTTCCGCGTTCACTGTAATCTAAGCGGCGCCTCTGATCATTCGACACAGAGAACTCGTTCAAGATAACGCGAGTTCTGTCGGAGTTCCATTCTCTAAAGCTGGCAGTTGAGGTGACACGTCTAAGCTATCACTGTCTTATTTACTGAGTGACACAAGGCAGAAAAGACAGTGGACATTCTGGCCCATAAGCGGCCACTAATGAAACTTTAGTAAGGCCAATGAGACGAAATAAAGAATTTAAACAAACTTTTGCTTGCTGTATGTGTATTATACACCCCTTTTGGTACGGGATACTAATTAAATTTAATGCATATAATCATAATATCTCCAATTATTTCTTAAATCTTCAATACTCTTTAACTTTTTTTCTAACTAAATACACCCCATTAACAAGCTTTCATATTTATATTACACAGAAATTATTGCTGGCCGCCAAAATTTGCCCATTTACATTTAGAACTCTAGACTGCTCGCTCGCTGTGTGTACAGTAGTGAACGCGGAACTCGGAACTCGGAACGCGGAACTCTAGAACTCTTCTCTGTGGGATCGGCGCCTAAATAGTACATTATGATACAAGTGTGCAAAGATGGTCATTATACACGAGGCGGTATTGAGCCGCAGGCGAACGCGATAAGGGAACCGCGAGTGTAATAATTAAATACATTTACTACCTTTTAATTATAATTAATTACACCCAGACTCAGGACATACAGACATGTTCATGCACACAAAAAAAATCCTGTGTGGGAATCGAACGCACGACCTTTTTTTTTTTTTTTTTATGTTAAATGGGCTTGCGTTTGACCTTCGACTGACCCCATGAGGAGTTAAGACGAGGCCGAGGATGTAGCACGCTTTTACTTAGTAAAAGCCTATTCACTCTGGCCTTGAATACATCTAGGTTGTAGGTGTCGGGAAACACAGATCCCGGAAGAGAGTTCCACTCCTTTGCTGTTCGTATAAGAAACGATGAAAAAATGATATGCGGCGAGATAGATGGAATCTTAATCAACTGCGCCAACTAGCCCGTCGAACCTATACGTGTCATATACTGTAAAATTCAGGAAATGCCATCCTGCATCCATTTTCAAACGGTGACATGAAACTATTCATGAAGCTGTTTGTACCGCGAGAGGTGATCATGAGAGGGTCAACTTATGGTTTGATTAACTTCATCCAATATGAACGAACATATACCTTCCCAGAAATACCTTACGTAAGTAATTTGACTCGAATACTTCAAACTTTAAAGGGATTGTGCTTTAAAGTCGGAGGATTTCCTGGCTTTAACGCATTGTTGTCGTGAACTTAGAACCTTCTTTGACTGAGTAAGGAGCAATGCTGATAACGCCATTTGTAATTAGACAATTGCCTCAGCCAATATTGTATCATTATAGCTGTTTGCGATTGTATGCTCATAGACGCTCAGTATCAGCTTCTATTACTTCGCCTTCTATTCAAATTCAAATGTGTATTGCATTTTTCATGTGTAGATAAGATGACAAAGGCACAACATGAGCAAATAAATAGGTACAATATAATATTAACTACATCAACTATAACCCTATATCATAATAAGAAGGGCTGTGGCTATATTTGTCGGTTTACCTTTGTTTTTTTTTATGTGTAGATAAGATTCGTCAAATTTGTTCGCTGGACGTCTGATAAGAGCGTTAAAATGGTAAGTTTTTGTGATTTTAGAAGGCTCCTAATTCTTATTATAATTAATTTATGGAGAAAAACACAACCGAGGGACATACAGTGCTGCCTACAGATTGCATGGTAAAATAATCATTGCTCTAGTGTCATTATCCAGAGAGGAAATTGAGGATTACGTTTGTATGGAACAAACGCCACCAGCATATCCTCTTAAGTCGCATAACATCAAAGGTTGTTGCACTTCGATTTATACCTTGAAATATACAAGATCTCACTAACTACAAGTTCGTACCATACTCTTATTGTTCAAATAACCGATGTGCCCTATTTATTCATGTCTAGGAAATGGCTGCTGAGTTTGCCGTAGACGTCGGTATTGTCGGTAATGCGGTCCTTTATGAAGGGCTCTCTGGAAAGTTGGCGCCAAGGAAATTCTCGAATCTTCCTTAAAAACAGTTCTCGCCCCTTTTAATTACGTTGTTCTAGAACTTTCGGTGCAGAAGTGTTTGGAACGGTCGTATCCTCACTCGATCCCATTTTCTTAATTAGTTGGAAAATGTTTCGTAAAATTATGCGCATTCTGGGCACATAACGCTATCTGAGAATTTTAGGGGATTATTTTTGAGAATGTGTAGATATTATTTTTGATTGCTGGTTTCTTTTGTCGTATTTTTGGAGTTCGTTCAGTAGATAATACCACGTTAGTTAAATGCTCCCTAAATAATCATTTTTGCATTTTTTATAATATTATGTGCCTATAATAATATGATCCTTACTTGATGAACAATAATTTATACAGTGTATTGTATTACTATTGGAAATCATTCTTTCAGAACGATTAGAAAAAGAAGCTTAATAGCGCCTCGAATAAATAACCAACTTTGCACACATGTATCATTCATAATGTATTATTATTTTTGTATGATAGGTATTCCTGCAAGGTTGTTAGTGTTTTACCAATAAGTATCTATAACTATAAGGTACGAGTAGGTATATAGGGATAGATGAGTACTTCTGTGGAGGGGTAAGTATAGTGTAGAATGATAGCTCGCGAAATAAACCGCAATAAGTGGTTTATTTCACATCTATCGAGATCGCTCCATTCGAGGTATAACATAACAAGATTTACATATGAACGTACAGGGTGTTCCACGTTCAACTATATTGATTCCGAAATACAAATCATTTTACGGTTTCCTCATAGTAAGTTAATTTTAGTATGTGTTCATGTCAAATTTAACATTTCATTCTTGGATCCGTTTTCACGTAAAATTTTAGTTAACTTGCATATTGTGAAAGGAAGATTTATTGCTAGAAACCTTGTTATGTAGAGACCTCTAGGGTAAGAGTGAATAGGCATTTTCTTTTTTTTTTTTTTTTATTTAGACGTGTCACTTCGTAGACCACTTTCTGGAATGAGTTGACGACCAATAATCTTGATTAGTCATCCATTTTTTGCCACAATGTAGTAAAATTTAGTGAAATATATAATTTACTTTTCAACACACTTGCTCGTAAAGTGACATTTCTTGCACAGTCTTTAGTATCTTAATGCAGCTTATTACGCACTAATGCTATTTAATTTACATTACCGCACAGTTTTATGATAAGTATAATCTCGATTATGTTAAGTTTGTACACACGGCTACAGATCAAGCTATACATATCCAATATAATCTCATTGTACGGAAATCGTATACAATGCGAGATCAGCTTATACTGTGTGTACCTCTATGCAATTGATATGTGTGTAGAAGAAGCATTCTTAATTTAAACGTCAAAAAAAAATGTGCGCCATATTTGTTAACGTTATCATTGTGTGGTTGATGATTATCAAAAAATCTGCTTAAAATGTACGTCTGTTTTTTTCCTCGCAAGTGTGTTGAAAAACGTCGTATGACACGCGTGTGCATTGATCATTACACTCTCGGCTCACGCTACCGCCTCACCGCCTCTGTAATTACCAACTTTGCACACATGTATCATAAATATTATAATGTATATTCATAGTCTTATTCGTTATATAAACTAAAAACATGTCTATAAGACATACGGAAAGGCCTAAAGGTCCATGAAGCATAGAAAATTGGACATCAATGCAAATAGACATTAATTGATAATGCATTGGGGACCACCAACACTCATTATTTCAACACCGTTTTGTCTTATACCATCATTAATTTTAGTACCATGGGTTTTATTTACCATTCAGTAATAGTTTATTCCTGCTTAGTACCTACTTTATTGGAATTTACTATTACTTTTATTGGAATAAAAATAATGTTTTGTAAGAATTGATAAGTATATATTGCTAGCTACAGTTGAAAAGAAAGATCGGCCAAGTGTATCGTATTTTTATTTTAGATTGTTTTAGATCGCAAAGTTTTGAGTTAATAATGCTCAAACTACACTGAGGAGCAATATAAAAATGCTATTTGCAAAGTGCCTAAGTCATAAAGTTCTTTCCTCTTACTCGTTCCTTAATTTCTCCTTTCCGTGGAATTATTTATATTCTGTTTCAAATGGGTGCTTTTTATTGAATACATTTGAATGTTGATTTTTCATCCTGCGTGGTTCAGAAATATTAAAGATAAGTTAGTGGCTTTATATGAATGTCCCAGGATATTTATTTTATTTATGTATATTTGTATATTTCGGTCGACTATAGCTCGCGAACTAGAGAACTCTTATATATGGTTTTCAAAACTACAGTTTTAGCTTCATGTGAAACTATAGCCCTTTATATTTCGTTGAAAGTAGTAGCGAAATCCGAATAAAGAAAATGTTCCATACAATTATCACTAAACGAAAACACCCAATTAAGTCGCACACGACAAGAGACAGCTCGTAATTCTCGATCCAATTTACACACATGCTGTGAATGAACGCCACATCGATTTTCATACGACATGAGTCACAAATAAAAACAATGTTATCCGAAAGGCTGGGTATTCCCAACTCCCAGTTTATCGTCTCATTTTCGTTTGGCATTCTTTTAATCTCTTCTTCGGTTGGATATTTGTAGAAACTTTCCCTGAACAAGTTGTCCTGTTTCTTCAATATGTGTAGGTATTTGTTCTGCGATTCGGTCCGGCTAATGAGGCAAGTTTGGGAGATATCGAGGTAAAGAGAAGTTTGTTCATTTACCAATAATGTCTCGATGGTTCCTTTAGTTAGATTAGGTGATATGTGTATCATACTTGGGATATTCAGAAAGTTAAATTTGCTTTTTGGTCGGATCGGATTTTTGGTGGAATTTCGATAACACAGTATAATGTTTATAGTATTAATTTAATTCAGATACTTACTAATCTACCAACATCCATATTTTGTAAGTAACTGCTTAAAAACTATGTAAGTAGTCAAAATAAACTAAAAAGCGCGACCCTGGCTGGACCCCATATGCAAGGTGGTCCAGTGTCGCACAACTTAATTTACAGCAATTTATTCATTTATTTACTCGACGCATCAGGGAGGCCACTGTTTTTCTTTAAACTGCTTGGAAGCAACCTACGTTTGGCAGTAAACATCCCCAATGCAGTAACGAGGCAGCCCTACCAACATCCCCTGCAGGTCAGTAGTACTAATGATTAGTTCACCCGGTAGTAGTCTTGTTCTATTACAAAGATACTAGCGCGTTCACTCGGGTTTTTATACAGATAACAAAATTGAAATTAAACTGGTAGTAAAAATGATACCTCTTATAACCTTGTACCTATTTCTAGTTCTACAACAACTAAAAATCTAATAATGTACCTAAATACCATTTTTTTGGTTTACCGACACATTTCAAATGGGTTTTACAATTTGAAATGTGTCAACTTACAATTATAAACATTATGTACCACACGATTTTAATCGGAAATGAAACCAACCCGGGCGACCGGAGTCGCGGCAGGTTGCCGGCGAGCGCTAAATCCATGTTTGCGCTTGATAACATAGATCATTTTCATCCATTTTAATTGAACGCATTTGCTAGCACCACTCAGGAATTTCATATGATATTAACTACTATAAACATTTTCTAGGGCAGCATCCTAAACCCGTTATTAATCTTGTAATTTTATAATACTTTTTGTTTTGGCGGCACGTCTAACTTTTTTATAAAAAATTTAATGAATTGTATCGCGATTACTTTTGTTTAATTTTAAACGCATGATCTAGCTTTGTCTACGACCTAATAGATACGGCATCCATTTCATACTGATCACGATATTTCTTGTTTTTTTTTTTCTTACTGATCGTTCTTGCAGATTATTGGCCTCTGGACGCCTACTGACATTTGCCATTTAACAAAGAATATTGTTATATTTTTGCAAGTCAGCTCCGATGGAGGTTTTTGCTTCTTGATTATGACAGCAATGATACCAATAGCTATTTCTGAAGGTAAAGAGTTATCTTTACTTTTTTATACCACCAAGGTGGCAAACAAGCATACGGCCCGCCTGATGGTAAGCGGTTACCGTAGCTTATGGACACTTGCAACACCAGGGGTATCACTCGCGCATTGCCGACCCTGCAGAAATTTCTTCAAACCCTTTTTAACCGACTTCAAAAAAGGAGGAGGTTCTCAATTCGGTTGTATGTTTTTTTTTTTTTTTTTATGTTTGTTACCTCATAACTCCGTCATTTATTAACCGATTTGGAAAATTATTTTTTTGTCTGGAAGGGTACACTTCCCGTTTGGTCCCATTGTCAACAAATCATTTTAATACTTTTTAGTGTACTTTGAAGTCGGTTTAAATTTTTTGTAAAACAGTCCAATTATTTCTTTATTATATTTATGCTAGTCAGCTCCGATGGATTATTTTGCTTCTTGATTATGACAGCAATGATACCAATAGCTATTTCTGATGGTAAAGAGATATCTCTAGGACCATGACCATGAACAATCATATAAATTAACAACATTGTTTCGTTTATTTAAATCTTTTTTATTACACGAATGGTCGGCACTCGGCAGTTACGCTGTCATTTTTTGATTTAAATGAGGATGTTTTGTGTTATAACCGCAAAAAAGCCGTTCTAATGATAAAATTGCTAAATTATATGGTTCTTTTTTTACATTAGGCTGGGTACGTCTATGGTTATGGCATTTTGGTAGATACATTTCTATACATTGACGATACCAGTGATGCAGTTTTTATATTCAGAGGAAACATCTTTTAATACTTAATATTATGTAGAAGCACAGTAAAAGATCTAGAAGTACCAACATGTCGTGGTTTTTAGTTTTTTAGTTTAATAACACAAAAAGTTTTAGAATACAAGATAAGCGTAAGGCTTTCGCATCTAGGGATCTGAGACCTTAGGACTTTGTTGCCTAGACGATAAGTCTGATTGTTCGGGTGGTCAATACGACAAACATAGGTACCGAGGAAAATTGTTTCTTTTCACGTTTATCATAAATTCTGAATTTGCATAATGAATGATTAAGAGCAATTACCAAAACATGGATTCCTAAAGGTTCCCTGTGTCGCAATCTTCACCGTTCACCATCATTAAGAAACTGCTAATCAGCGAGTTACCTGTCCCAATGTTACTGAAACGTGTTCACTCTTATCAGCATTTTGTAAGGATTTACCGACAGTTGTCGATCCGCTTTCCCAACGAGAGTAGGAGGATTAGTATTCTTTCTTCGTCTCCTCGAGATAAGATTATTGTTTGTCATAGACTTTTCCCCTTATCTCTGGAAGGGGTAAGAAATCGAAACCAAAACAAGGCGCTGTGATATTTTCTGGCGACGAAACAACGTTCTGTTTTTTTTTGTGTACGGATTACTTTTAATTGCATCTGTTTGAATTATTGGAATAATAACTATGTTATTTACAGATGATATTAAATATTACCACAAGAGGAAGAAGGCGTAAGTAAGATGTGGAAATAGGTTTATTAATGCCCAGTGGATAAGTTTTGAGGTGCAGTGCGGCCGCCGAGATATTTCTAACACCTGTTAATACTTGCCAAATCAAGGAAACGGGTGGTCCGATTAACATAAGACTTTCATTAAACTATGCCTAAAATACTGAACCATCCTGTGAAAGTCTTATCGTATTCATACCAATATTCGTATACAAACAAATTGACACTGTCAATGACTTTCAAGAAAATTGTCGTGAAACAAACTAAAAGATATCATCCTTAATACCGTTCGGTTCCAAGCTCTTATATTCGAGAAGCGAGCACTGCTTAGTCATTGAAACATAATAAAGTGTCTACATAGAATGTACGGTACAGTACAGGCGAGCCAATACGCGAAACGACAGCGTCTCTAGGTTCAACCATTCACAATCCCAACCGAAATTACGTAAGTTTCCAATTGTAAGGAGAAATAGGCAAGGATGTTGGTGGTTTATGGTATATCTGAATAAATTGAGGTTTTCATTCGCCGGCCAATGACATCCCGCTTTTTGCCTCTCAGTTTAGGGTTATTGACTTTGATTGCATAGTTTATTTTATGCGCAGAGGAAATGTGTGTTTATTTCGTTGCGAAGAATGTAGGATCGTGATGCGATTGGTTGAATAAATCTTTGAGTAAGGTTAAGCTATGTTTTGCGCTGCTGCCTTTCAGATGGGTGAACAATCTTTTTATATAAAGTAATTCCGTGAAGAAATAATTAAACTTTTATTCTATTTCAACAATTACTATCAAATCTGTTGTGGATTTTAATGGCCTCTGATGTTTAGTCCAATCATTGTTTTCCTGTGAAAATGACTCAGGCAGACGATTCAAATTTAAAATGCCGTCTATTTCGCTAACATCGTTTAAAACCCATTAAATAGGTCAAGACTAAATTGTAATATTTTGAAGTAAATCATCAGAAATTTATATTACAAGGTATTTTCATTTATATTTAGTAAGCCCGGCAAAACAAATAAAATAATAGATACCTACGTTTCGAGGCGGCAGGCTAGATGAAATTCAAGTATTCAAATTTGATTATCTGAAGACTTCTGTAGACTTTGTGACTTTACTCTTAGACATAGACAGAATTTATTTTGTAATTAGTTTAATTATAAGATCGGACACTACGGAACTCTTTTTTTATACGACGAAGTCAGTATACAAGCATACGGTCCGCCTGATGGGAAGCGGATACCATTAGCCATATGAACCCTTGCAACACACGAAGCTCCACTCGTTATCGACCTTTCCACGCTCACCAATGAGCTCTGGAGACAGGAACACAACATAAAGTTGTATGGCTGGGGTATTCTGTAAGGTACTTCCCCAGTCGAGCTGCTCTTTTAGTGATGGTATGTATGATCCTACATGACTTGGCCGTATTTTTGTTTTGATTTCATCATCATCATCATCAGCCTATAATGTCCCACTGCTGAGCACAGGCCTCCTTTCACAAATGAGGGTGAAAGGGAATGGGCAGATACTCCAACACGCGGGCCCACTGCGGATCGGTAGAGGTAGGCTACCGATCCGCATCAATGTTTTTCTCTAGGTCTATCTTGTTTAGCACAAGACAGATTATGACCTAATTTTTCCATTTCAATTCCATTCATAAACTACTATACCTTTACATTCTTATTCTCCTCTTTTTATCTTCCTGTAAGCCTAAGCATAAAAGAAACAAAAGAAAATTCAAGAATAATTTATGCACCTAAATAATGTAGATGCTTTACCCGCAATCACAAACCCAATTCTGGCAACTAAACAATTAAGATTTACATCAAATATGATTTCTTTGTTTCAACGTTTCATTCAACATATTACATTCGATACACTCGCGCCATCTCACTTACCGGCTACTTGTAAAGCTGCAGGGGCAGCGGCGGCCAGTGCGGAAAATTCAAAATTCAAAAAATATGCATCGATTGGACCCAATTATATTTTTATGCCTTTTGCGGTCGAGACCTTGGGACCATGGGGGTCAGAAGCTCGCCGTTTTGCTCGCACCTTGTCTTCAAAATTGATCGAGACCTCCGGAGACCAGCGGGCGGGGAGCTTTTTCCGCCAACGCGTCAGCTTGGCTATCCAAAGAGGAAACGCTGCCAGCCTTCTGGGAACCTTGCCGTTAATCGGAAGCAGCGGCAGGCTTGAGGAAATTTTCTATATATAGATTATATTTTGTAAATATAGATTGTATTTTGTACATATTTGTTGTAAATAAACATATTATTGTTCTCAGATTTCGACAATGAAGCCTCACGCTTCTCTTATTGTTCGAATCTGTTAGTTGAAAATGAACGTGGGCGGGATACACTTCTGTTATAATATTTATGTTGATTCTATTTAACATTGATAGTTAGTACATTCATAAATTCTGTTTCACACGATTCTGTTCGAATAAGTTCACGAAGTTACTGAGAAATTGAACTGTATGTATAAGTTTGAAGGTTCTTGAGAAGTTAATATAATACGTAGGAAAATACACATAATTTTAATTATTTCCGACAGACAGTTCATTCAAAAAAGTTGTTTCAGTTTTTCAACTTTCCAATTTTCTGGGCCACTTTTCCTTTTCAATCCGTAAAAATCAATCAGATCCAGCCGCGCTCACTAACGAACAG
Organism: Achlya flavicornis; assembly: GCA_947623365.1. Taxonomy (NCBI): domain Eukaryota; kingdom Metazoa; phylum Arthropoda; class Insecta; order Lepidoptera; family Drepanidae; genus Achlya; species Achlya flavicornis. The sequence goes on along the minus strand of OX392485.1, from coordinate 4,492,058 downwards.
ATTTAAATTTGTATAGATTAAAACGATCTTAAAAATATTTTATTTGGACTGCGATCGAAATTCATGCTGCAATTGGTTGCAATGTGTGCTAGTCTGCGACGAATGCCGTCTGCAGAAGCAAAACTGATCAAATTATCAATTTATTTTATAATGTGTAGCTACACATTCTGTTAATTAATTGTAAGTACCATTATGTACGTACCGAAACGTAGTTAATTGAAATGGCATTGAAATACAGTCAGATGAACGGACGGTTGGACAGACATGACAAACTATAATAAAGGCTCCTCATTGTACTAAGGTGCCATGATTATTGTATATCAATTTATTACATTCAATAAGATTTCAACTAAATTTATCGTAATTAAGCTTATATCTTTATGCAAAAAGTACCAATTTCCTTTTGCTCGAAAACATTTAAATTTATCTTTATTTGGATCAGTAAGTTATTTAAGGGATATTTTTGAAGCGTAGGGTGATTCCATTACATCATAATCTGTTGGTATTGAAAATTACAACAACTAGTACCTAATACAAACTTTTTTTATGCTACTAAGGTAATAAACAAGCATACGGCCCACCTATAGCTGTGCTAATAGTAAGCGGTCTCCGTAGCCTATCGACGCTTGCAACACCAGGGGGATCACTCGCACGTTGGAGACCCTGAAATAGAGGTGTGTAACTCATCAAAAATACGCGAGCCGCATAACACATGTACCGTGCGCATAACAGCTCACGGCTTAGGTGTGTGAGCCGGTTCAATGACTCAGTTCGCAGATGCTGAGCTGCCGCGATTCATTCGACACCGCCGAGCGACTCTTTTCATACTTTAGAGTTGGAATTATTTGTTTTTTAAATTATCTAGTTATTTATTAACAACAAATATGTACAAAATACAATCAATATTTACAAAAAATAATCTATATATAGAAAATTTCCTCAAGCCTGCCGCTGCTTCCGATTAACGGCAAGGTTCCCAGAAGGCTGGCAGCGTTTCCTCTTTGGATAGCCAAGCTGACGCGTTGGCGGAAAAAGCTCCCCGCCCGCTGGTCTCCGGAGGTCTCGATTAATTTTGAAGACAAGTAGCGAGCAAAACGGCGAGCTTCTGACCCCCATGGTCCCAAGGTCTCGACCGCAAAAGGCATAAAAATATAATTGGGTCCAATCGATGCATATTTTTTGAATTTTGAATTTTCCGCACTGGCCGCCGCTGCCCCTGCAGCTTTACAAGTCGCCGGTAAGTGAGATGGCGCGAGTGTATCGACACATGTGCTATCCCACACCAGCGACTTGCCGACACTCCAAGGGATCAAAGACATACCATCCGGTCTCTTGCCATCGCCCCGCGCAATACCGACTGGTTCCAGTACGGAAGGCACGTTAGCGACAACAAGAGCCCTGCGGATAATGTCATTAATAGCCGAGTGCCGTGATATTCGACCAGCACTTAGGGAGCACGAAAGCCCATGGTGGCCGAGCTCATTGACGAGGTCTCCGCAGCGGCAGCGATGAGGCTGATTGGTCCTGCAACCAAGACGAAGACAAATACACAGACTTAATGTTATACGGTCTAACATTGTCCCGGTATTTGTGGATGGAATAGCTTGTAGCCAGTTACCTGAGTCACTCTGAGAGACGGCAAACAAGCGCGCGCGGTCTGTATCTATTGAAAAGTTTGAAAATTAATTTTGCCAAGTTTTTTCACAAAGAGGCTTGTCCCACGCTCTCTGAGAGTGACTCAAGGTTGGAATATTTGTGCCTGGACAAGCTGCCTGCCAGGCGTCTCTAGCATCGGACAGGTAAGAAACCTCAACAAATCCAATAGAAGGGTCCAAAACAGATCTGACGAGGCTGCCCACACTGTATAGCGAGGATAGAAACGCCGGTACTGATATGCATGAAATTTTCCGCACTCCTTTCTAAACATGTCATCACAAATACGTAGAAAATAATAATCCTATAGTAAATTTGAAAGTCTTCATGACGATGCTCACTGAAAATGGCAGATACCGCATTATGGCGTACTGCGCAATTCTTAATTAATTTTACAAATTATCTAGTTATATCACATTTATTTTTTGAATTAAGTTATTATTTAAATGTTTAAGAACGAAATAATAATTCGTAGATTAGAATCACAAGAATAATCAATGGAGGGAGTCGCAGATAGGAGTAGGATTGAGCCGTGAGCTAGTCATTTTGTTGTTGCGCTGTAGCTCAACGGCTCAAACCCGTGTGACCTGATTCATTGAGCTGGTTGAGAGCTGAGTTACACACCTCTACCCTGAAAATACTATAAACTACTTACATTATTACCACGTTTACTACGGTCTACATGTTCCTATGATACTATTACTAGTTATTTTCGGTCCTTCTTCAAACTATATGCTCATTTAAGTCTTTCTCAATGAAATACAGTTGCTGATTGAAAATACGGCAAAAGTACCTTTTTACCTAAATAAAAACCTGATGCCTTTCTAAACATGTCATCACAAATACGTATAAAATAATAATCCTATAGTAAATTTGTAAGTCTTCATGACGATGCTCACTGAAAATGGCAAATACCGCATTATGGCGTACTGCGCAATTCTTAATTAATTTTACAAATGTCTTTAGCCTCGGCACAATATCTGGAATCCCCTAATATAACCCGACTCCTGCACGCCACAATCACTTTAGTATTTAATTAGGACTGTGTGAGCCAAGTCGTAAGACTACGCTCCAACACTGGCATTATGAAAGAAGTGAAATGTTTTTCTGGCCTTAATTTGGTAGTACCTATTTAAATACCCTTCTACTTTTATCCGGGCTCCTTTTCGGCAAATGTCTAATGCATTACAAATTTCGATGACGTAAGAATCGGGCCTCTGATCATCCATGACATTGTGATATTTGCGATTTGGAGATCACAGACTGCCTCCACGGAAATCTTTATACTCCTCCGATAGAGGCAAACAAAAAAGATTGAGGCGTTATTTAACTATATTTCATGTTATGAACATGCTTTTATTATAATCGGATAATACGAAATCCATATTTTAATTTTTTTGGAAAGTTTGGTTTTCATACAGAATTTCAACTTTGAAATTCATATCAATCTATGGAATGAAGACCTCAAATGTGTATGCTTTTTAGCAATGTCTGCACCGCTCTATATGTGTCACACTACGCCGTACATGTGAAGTCATTTCATATTTATAGTTTTCGCTGAGTATGTACTCAAGACAGAAAGCTATGAAATGTCAATAATCGCGACGCATTGAATAACAAATTATATATACTTAACTTATTCTTGGTATTCCCCTTCCTCTTCTTTCCTCCTTTATCTTTCCTACTTTATCACTTACCTGAGCATTTTTATTTTTTTATTTATTACGCAACATTTACATTTAGTTTAGTTTTTCATTGTTTGTTCTGTCAATTATTTGTACCATATCATAATGTAATATCGTCAAGAAGAGAAAAAATACTTTCTTTCTATTATATTTTGATAAATTCGTCGTGTTGTTTAAGATTACCACCTTCTTCACCCTCCTATTCTCTATTGTCTCCCTCATTCGTCATTCGTCACCCTCTCAGTCGAGCGAATTCTCTATATCCTCCTCCAACACCACTTTTTAGGGTTCCGTAGCCAAATGGCAAAAAACGGAACCCTTATAGATTCGTCATGTCTGTCTGTCCGTGTATGTCACAGCCATTTATTTCCGAAACTATAAGAACTATAATGTTGAAACTTGGTAAGTAGATGTATTCTGTGAACCGCATTAAGATTTTTACACAAAAATAGAAAAGAAACAATAAATTTTGGGGGTTCCCCATACTTAGAACTGAAACTCAAAATTTTTTTTTTCATCAAACCCATAAGTGTGGGGTGTCTATGGATAGGTCTTCAAAAATGATATTGAGGTTTCTAATATCATTTTTTTCTAAACTGAATAGTTTGCGCGAGAGACACTTCCAAAGTGGTAAAATGTGTGTCCCCCCCCCTGTAACTTCTAAAATAAGAGAATGATAAATCTATAAAAAATATATGATGTACATTACGGTGCAAACTTCCACTGAAAATTGGTTTGAACGAGATCTAGTAAGTAGTTTTTTTTAATAGGTCATAAATTGAAATTAATATCAAATACTCAGGTCTATACTACCATTTACTTATATACCTACAGGTTTGTACGGAACCCTCGGTGCGCGAGTCTGACTCGCACTTGGCCGGTTTTTTTAAAAGGCGCTTATGAAAAGTCTGACTCTAATACTCTAATACCGGTTAGAAAGGTTGCATTGGCTGAGAAGAGCCGGCAATAAACTCAGCAATTACTCTTTTCAAAACAAGCTTAGATTAATTATATAATATTTACATTCTAATCGCACTGATAACAATTGCGTGCTCAGGCGCGGCGGTAAAACTATACTGACTGAATCTATATTTAATAAGTAAATAAATGGCAAACTTAAGCAGACCAACCCCCATAAGCAGCACCTGTTCACAAGTATGACGCGTGTGGCAGCCATCGCCCTCCTCGCCATATTGGAGGGAAGCGAGCGACCCGTCACACGACGCCACCGCAAGCAAAGGCCTTAAAGTGAGCATGTCTTACTTAAGTCTGCCTTAGAAATAAAAAAAAAACCGGCCAAGTGCGAGTCAGACTCACGCACCGAGGGTTCCGTACAAACCTGTAGGTATATAAGTAAATGGTAGTATAGACCTGAGTATTTGATATTAATTTCAATTTATGACGTATTAAAAAAAAACTACTTACTAGATCTCGTTCAAACCAATTTTCGGTGGAAGTTTGCACCGTAATGTACATCATATATTTTTTATAGATTTATCATTCTCTTATTTTAGAAGTTACAGGGGGGGGGACACACATTTTACCACTTTGGAAGTGTCTCTCGCGCAAACTATTCAGTTTAGAAAAAAATGATATTAGAAACCTCAATATCATTTTTGAAGACCTATCCATAGACACCCCACACTTATGGGTTTGATGAAAAAAAAAATTTTGAGTTTCAGTTCTAAGTATGGGGAACCCCCAAAATTTATTGTTTTTTTTCTATTTTTGTGTGAAAATCTTAATGCGGTTCACAGAATACATCTACTTACCAAGTTTCAACATTATAGTTCTTATAGTTTCGGAAATAAATGGCTGTGACATACGGACAGACAGACAGACAGACAGACAGACAGACAGACATGACGAATCTATAAGGGTTCCGTTTTTTGCCATTTGGCTACGGAACCCTAAAAATAAGTAAAGGGAAACTACTAAACACTCAATTTGTTATGACTCCAAGCCTCTCTATTGCCAAGTTTAGACTAAATATCATTTATATAGAAAATATAAAAATTAGACAGACATAATATATCGATGCATTTATATCAAAATAAATAAATATCTTATTTTAGAGGTATCCAGCTTTTACGTATCCCTTTGTGTGTGTCATTGTTTTAGGTCCATTAATTAATTCCATTTCAGGGGATGAGCCATTTAAAGGCTCTCAAGACAAACCAATAGAAATAAAAAAAATACACGAAGAAACAATGTTGTCTAGTTTAATTATGAATAACACACGTGTAGGTTTAACGTGGGATTATAAATCAACATGCTATTAAATACTTTATACTGAAAAGTAAACAGATATAAGTAAATGAGTTAACGCTTGGTTAGTTTACATAATGCTCAGTTGTTTGAGGGTTTTTAAGCCCACACGCCTCATCGATTATTGACTCATATTAAATATTAATTGTTTCACGCGGTTTCACCCGCGTTCCCGGTATGAAAAGAAGTTTAATAATGCAGCGTCCTATTAGTGAAAGAATTTTTAGAATCGGACTTGTCGTTCCATATAGCACTTTCAAACAAAAAAATAAACTCTTTAGCTTTATTATATTAGTATAGATGTCAATTTCCACGGAGTTTCATAGAAATAAATGTTATCGATAGTTCACTTGGGAACGGCTCGACTGATTTAGCTGATTACTTTTTTGTTGTGATATGCGTATGCGAGGACAACTTTTGTATGAAAGTCGGAAATTTTGAAAAAAATAGCAATATTAAATGCCTCCACAAAAAATGCCTTGCTGAGTTTCTTGCCAGAGCCTGTATTCAGAATCGGTGGTAGAATCTACTGCAACGTTCATAAGTGCATCAGGCCTATACCTACTGTTTTTTTTTTTTTAATAATAATAATTATAAATTGAAATTGTTAATTATTATTCGTAGATCCCATTATATTCGAGCGACCTTTCATAGTTAAGAAGTCACATGGCGATGTTTCCATTTAATTTCTCATCCACTTTGCATAAGTACCAAATTACTTTGTCTTACGCGTGTCGAGGTAATTACAGGTACGTTGGTAATTGTTCCAAAATTATAATGCGTATGTTACTCAATGTTGAATTTAAAGTCTACGGTAATAGCTATTGTCGTTAAATATTTTATTTAAATAAAATACTGGATTTCCTAAGAAGTCAGAGCCATTTATTCGGGCACTTATGAAGGCCCAAGGCTACTGGCTCGAAAGTCAGTGTTCAACAGAGGTTCAAGGCAAAAAAACGGCCACAGTTATTTTTTTTTAAATTGATCTTGTGCCATTTTTTGCATTTTAGGGTTACGTACTCAAAGGGTGCCAACGGGACCCTGTGCTTCTACTAAGCCTCCACTGTCCGTCCGTCTGTCTGCCCGTCTGTCTCATGAACCGTAATAGGTAGAAGTGAACATTTTCACAGAATGTATTTCTATTGCCGCCATAACGACAAATAGTTAAAATTAAAGGGCCCCTGTATACAAGAACCGTTTTTACGGATCCCTTCGCATGCGAGTCCGACTCGCACTTGGCCAGTTATTTTATTCAAATATTTATAATTTGAACACTGAATACTGTTAAAAATATTTGGTGAATTTTCCTGCGAATAATCCAAAAGATTCTGCGTTTAGATAGGTACTGTTCTATCGAATTTTATTCGAATAAGATGTAAAATTGATTGATATTTGTTTATTTATTAAATTCAATTTGAAACTAGAGAAATTGAATTAAAAAAAAATTACGCCTTTAGTAAAAGATCTTTTTTCTATACTCCAGTTAGTAAATATTTTTTAGTATTTATGTTTGTTATTAAACCGTAGCTCAGTAACAGTAAGCAGGTATCTAGAATGATAATTCCTTTTACTACATCAGTTATCATTTCAAAACCAAATTGCAACCAGATCGTTGTCATATCTGAAAACCGATAACACCACGAATATACGCCATCCTGACGATTGCACCCCGCACGTGTTGCCTGTGCAAATGGTATGGGAATGCGAAACTCATGCAGAAATACGCATTGTGACATCGGATAGCGCGTCTGCTATAAAACCCAATGGACTTTGTGACACTTCAGCAGGCAATGGTCACGCAAATGTGACGGTAAACCGCAAAAGGCGAACGCGACTGCCCGTCCGTCTAGTTCATCTGAAACGCCTATGGGATTTCATTTTACTGGAGGTGGATTCAGTAACACATAAAATCGACCAGAGATGTTATGGGTATGAAATTTATAAAGATAGCTTTAGATACGGCTACGGGTATGAAATTATTTCAGATATCCGATAGTTTCAGTTACGGATATTTAGGAAAGCGCGTGGCTAGTGTGTCCGCACGGCCGGGAAAAAACTTATCATAACGTGTCTCAGTTAGATTCCACCCCTATCCGAAATGATTCAAAACTTTTATATCAGATTCGGTTACGGATTCTGATTTTTATATCGGATATCCGATCGTTTCGGTTCGAATTCGACGGTGAATCAGCGCTTTGAATTTGCTCCGTCTCCTGTAGTTAACTACAATCATAATGGGAGAGAATTCCGCTGCTGGCTGCATCGTTGCTCGTGTTTATCAATGAGTTTCGTAAAGAATGGTGGGCTGTTTATCTAGGTATTGAAGTACATTTCAGTTTGAATAAATTTATCGTTGTTCGTATTGATGATAGCTCTCAACTGCCGACGCATCAATATCAGAGTTTCATAGTATGATTACAATGTTGAAAAATTTCATTACTTGTATACATCTTTAGACACGTACCCATTTTAAATCAAATCAGTCTTTTTTTTTTTGTTATACAACTTAATATGTAAACAAGCATACGGCCCACCTGATGGTAAGCGGTTACCGTAGCCATATGGGACGCTTGCAACACAAGAAGCATCGCTCACGCGTTACCGACCATTCCCCCCTCCCCTATGAGCTCTGGCGACCTTACTCACGCGCAGGAACACAACTTTACACAACGTAAAGTTATTTGGCTGCGGTATTCTGTAAGATGGAGGTACACACGGCTACCGATCAAGCTATATATTTCCAGTATAAGCTGAACTCGCATTGTATACGATTTCCGTACAATGGGAGGTCAGCTTATACTAGAAATGTATAGCTTGACCTGTAGCCGTGTGTACTTCCCCAGTCGAGCTGCTCTTTGAGCGAATAAATGCTATGCTCTACCTCTCTCAAAATCTCAGTCTTTGATTTATTACTAAGAAATAATACAAACGGTCGAATACTTGTATACAATATCCAATTTACTTCATTCATGTCGGAAATAGTAGTGAAATTGTTGCAAATCAGTGTAAAAGGTTCACGTGGTGGCATAACGCATAATTTTACGATTATATCGAAGTGTTTTTTGTAAACAGGACGAGACAAAACCTTTTTATTATTCAACGAGATAGACCTATTATAATAATGTTTTGCGCCGATAACAAGAACCCGCCAGAATGAGAGGATAACTGTGTGTTTGTTCATAATAGCGTTTGCTATAGGTATTTGTAAGGTTTTTTTACCATTTTTATTAGAAAAGTGTTTGTAAAAAATACTTCAAAGAGTAATTTTTGAACAGACCACCAAATAAAAACCGGCCAAGTGCGAGTCAGACACGCGCACCGAGGGTTCCGTACAAACCTGTAGGTATATAAGTAAATGGTAGTATAGACCTGAGTATTTGATATGGATTTCAATTTATGACGTATTAAAAAAAAACTACTTACTAGATCTCGTTCAAACCAATTTTCGTTGGTAGTTTGCATCGTAATGTACATCATATATTTTTTATAGATTTATCATTCTCTTATTTTAGAAGTTACAGGGGGGGGACACACATTGTACCACTTTGGAAGTGTGTCTCGCGCAAACTATTCAGTTTAGAAAAAAGTGATATTAGAAACCTTGATATCATTTTTGAAGACCTATCCATAGACACCCCCACACTTATGGGTTTTGTTAAAAAAAAAAAATGAGTTGCATTTCTATGTATGGGGAACCCCCAAAATGTATTGTTTTATTCTATTTTTGTCTGAAAATCTTAATGCGGTTCACAGATCTACTTACCAAGTTTCAACATTATAGTTCTTATAGTTTCGGAAAGAAATGGCTGTGACATACGGACGGACAGACAGACAGACAGACAGACATGACGAATCTATAACCGGCGTGAAGTTAGCAGCCAAAAGTTAGCGGCCAATATAATCCGACCAAATTGAGAAGAATCCAAAAAATTGCTTTATTTACCTTATTTACAGAGGAAAATTAATTTAAATATAAGGAAATTATAAAAACAATTGAAAAAAGTCCTAACAGGCGTTAAAATATATTAAATAGACATGAATTCAGAATTAACAAAAACCCAAGGTCTTTTGTAATTTAATCGGTTTCAAGAGTTCAAATCTAAAAAAAAAATACTAATTACAAAAGACTACATAGTACCTTCATAGTGAATTGAGATTTGATGATCCCATTAAAGTTTCAGAGCCATAAATAGAACAAAAACAAACGTAATGCAATAATCATACGTTTTCGCTTCTTAAGAAAGAGTATAAGATATCAAAAATGTGATGGTGTCACTCTGAAAATGTATTTATTTTAAAGATGTATATGTATACTAAGTAAATAATATCCTTCTATGTACTTGCCGAGGGGACACATAGGTTTATTAGCCACCGGCGACAATAATATCGACAACAATCTTAACTTTGATTTTGATGGTAGATTAACCTCTCAAGACATGTCCTTGTCACACCAGCTATGTATTTATATTATAGATAGATAAGTTATCTAAGTAAATAATAGCATTCTATGAACTTAGCGAGAGGATAACAAAGGTTTGTGAGCTAGCAGCTAAAAATATATCGAAAAAATCTCTACATTAATTTTGATGGTAGATTAACCTCTTTAGACTTGTCCTTGTCACTCCAAGTACATATTTATATTATAGATACATAAGTTATCTAAGTAAATAACAGCATTCTATGTACTTAGCGAGGGGATGTCATAGGTTTGTGAGCTGTCAGCTGAAAATATATCGAAAAAAAAATCCCTTTGATTTTGATGGTAGATTAACCTCCCAAAATTTGTCCTTGTCACACCAGCTATGTATTTATATTATAGATACATAAGTTATCTAAGTAAATAACAGCATTCTATGAACTTAGTGAGGGGATATCATAGGTTTGTCAGCTGTCAGCTAAAAATATATCAAAAAAAAAAACCCTTTCACTTTGATGGCAGATTAACCTCCCAAAACTTGTCCTTGTCACACCAGCTATGTATTTATATTATAGATAGATAAGTTATCTAAGTAAATAACAGCATTCTATGAACTTAGCGAGGGGATAACAAAGGTTTGTGAGCTAGCAGCTAAAAATATATCGAAAAAATCTCTACATTAATTTTGATGGTAGATTAACCTCTTTAGACGTGTCCTTGTCACTCCAAGTACGTATTTATATTATAGATACATAAGTTATCTAAGTAAATAACAGCATTCTATGTACTTAGCAAGGGGATATCATAGGTTTGTGAGCTGTCAGCTGAAAATATATCGAAAAAATCTCTACATTAATTTTGATGGTAGATTAACCTCTTTAGACTTATCCTTGTCACTCCAAGTACGTATTTATATTATAGATACATAAGTTATCTAAGAAGATAACAGCATTCTATGTACTTAGCGAGGGGATATCATAGGTTTGTGAGCTGTCAGATGAAAATATATCGAAAAAAAAATCCCATTGATTTTGATGGTAAATTAACCTCCCAAAATTTGTCCTTGTCACACCAGCTATGTATTTATATTATAGATACATAAGTTATCTAAGTAAATAACAGCATTCTATGAACTTAGTGAGGGGATATCATAGGTTTGTGAGCTGTCAGCAAAAAATATATCAAAAAAAAAAACCCTTTCACTTTGATGGTAGATTAACCTCCCAAAACTTGTCCTTGTCACACCAGCTATGTATTTATATTATAGATAGATAAGTTATCTAAGTAAATAACAGCACTCTATGAACTTAGCGAGGGGATATCAAAGGTTTGTGAGCTAGCAGCTAAAAATATATCGAAAAAATCTCTACATTAATTTTGATGGTAGATTAACCTCCCAAAATTTGTCCTTGTCCAACCAGCTATTTATTTATATTATAGATACATAAGTTATCTAAGTAAATAAAAGCATTCTATGAACTTAGCGAGGGGATATGATAGGTTTGTGAGCTGTCATCTAAAAAAAACCTATGATATCTCCTCGCTAAGTTCATAAAATGCTTTTATTTACTTATGTATCTATAATATAAATACATAGCTGGTGTAACAAGGACAAATTTTGGGAGGTTAATCTACCATCAAAATCAAAGGGATTTCTTTTCGATATATTTTAAGCTGAGAGCTCACAAACCTTTGATATCCCCTCGCTAAGAACATAGAATGCTGTTATTTACTTAGATAACTTATGTATCTATAATATAAATACGTACTTGGAGTGACAAGTACAAGTCTAAAGAGATTAATCTACCATCAAAATTAATGTAGAGATTTTTTTGATATATTTTTAGCTGCTAGCTCACAAACCTTTGTTATCCCCTCGCTAAGTTCATAGAATGCTGTTATTTACTTAGATAACTTATCTTTCTATAATCTAACTAAATAGCTGGTGTGACAAGGACGTTTTGGGAGGTTAATCTACCATCAAAGTGAAAGGGTTTTTTTTTTTGATATATTTTTAGCTGACAGCTCACAAACCTATGATATCCCCTCACTAAGTTCATAGAATGCTGTTATTTACTTAGATAACTTATGTATCTATAATATAAATACATAGCTGGTATGACAAGGACAAATTTTGGGAGGTTAATCTACCATCAAAATCAAAGGGTTTTTTTTTTCGATATATTTTCATCTGACAGCTCACAAACCTATGATATTCCCTCGCTAAGTTCATAAAATGCTGTTATTTACTTAGAAGACTTATGTATCTATAATATAAATACATGGCTGGTGTGACAAGGACAAATTTTGGGAGGTTAATCTACCATCAAAATCAAAGGGTTTTTTTTTTCGATATATTTTCATCTGACAGCTCACAAACCTATGATATCCCCTCGCTAAGTACATAGAATGCTGTTATTTACTTAGATAACTTATGTATCTATAATATAAATACGTACTTGGAGTGACAAGGACAAGTCTAAAGAGGTTAATCTACCATCAAAATTAATGTAGAGATTTTTTCGATATATTTTTAGATGACAGCTCACAAACCATTCATATCCCTTTGCCTAAGTTCATAGAATGCTGGTATTTACTTAGAAGACTTATGTATCTATAATCTAAATACATAGCTGGAGTGACAAGGACAAGTCCTGAGAGGTTAATCTGCCATCAAAATTAAAAAAGAGATTTTTCCGATATATTTTTAGATGACAGTTCACAAACCTATCATATCCCCTCGCTAAGTTCATAGAATGCTGTTATTTACTTAGATAACTTATGTATCTATAATATAAATATAAAGCTGGAGTGACAAGGACCAGTCTTGAAATGTTAATCTACCATCAAAATCAAAGGGTTTTTTTTTCGATATATTTTTAGCTGACAGCTCACAAACCTATGATATCCCCTCGCTAAGTACATAGAATGCTGTTATTTACTTAGATAACTTATGTATCTATGATATAAATACGTACTTGGAGTGACAAGGACAAGTCTAAAGAGGTTAATCTACCATCAAAATTATTGTAGAGATTTTTCCGATATATTTTTAGATGACAGCTCACAAACCTATCATATCCCCTCGCTAAGTTCATAGAATGCTGTTATTTACTTAGAAGACTTATGTATCTATAATCTAAATACATAGCTGGAATGACAAGGACCAGTCTTGAAATGTAAATCTGCCATCAAAGTCATAGGTTTTTTTTTTCCGATATATTTTTAGATGACAGCTCACAAACCTATCATATCCCCTCGCTAAGTTCATAGAATGCTGTTATTTACTTAGATAACTTATGTATCTATAATATAAATATAAAGCTGGAGTGACAAGTACCAGTCTTGAAATGTTAATCTACCATCAAAATCAAAGGGTTTTTTTTTCGATATATTTTTAGCTGACAGCTCACAAACCTATGATATCCCCTCGCTAAGTACATAGAATGCTGTTATTTACTTAGACAACTTATGTATCTATAATATAAATACGTACTTGGAGTGACAAGGACAAGTCTAAAGAGGTTAATCTACCATCAAAATTATTGTAGAGATTTTTCCGATATATTTTTAGATGACAGCTCACAAACCTTTCATATCCCCTCGCTAAGTTCATAGAATGTTATTTACTTAGATAACTTATATATCTATAATCTTAGTACATAGCTGAAATGACAAGGATAAGTTTTGGGAGGTTAATCTACCATTAATGTCAAAGGGAATTTTTTCGTAGATATATTTTTAGCTGCCAGGTTTTAAACCTATGATGTACCCTTGCTAAGTTCATAGACTACTGTTATTTACTTAGTAAACTATTGTATCTATAATCTAAATATAAAGCTGGAGTGACAAGGACCAGTCTTGAAATGTTAATCTGCCATCAAAATTGTAGGGATTTTTTTCCGATATATTTTTAGCTGACAGCTCACAAACCTATGATATTCCCTCGCTAAGTTCATAGAATGCTGTTATTTACTTAGAAGACTTATGTATCTATAATATAAATACATGGCTGGTGTGACAAGGACAAATTTTGGGAGGTAAATCTACCATCAAAATCAAAGGGTTTTTTTTTTCGATATATTTTCAGCTGACAGCTCACAAACCTATGACATCCCCTCGCTAAGTACATAGAATGCTGTTATTTACTTAGATAACTTATGTATCTATAATATAAATACGTACTTGGAGTGACAATGACAAGTCTAAAGAGGTTAATCTACCATCAAAATTAATGTAGAGATTTTTTCGATATATTTTTAGATGACAGCTCACAAACCTTTCATATCCTCTCGCTAAGTTCATAAAATGCTGTTATTTACTTAGAAGACCTATGTATCTATAATCTAAATACATAGCTAGAGTGACAAGGACCAGTCTTGAAATGTTAATCTGCCATCAAAGTCGTAGGGTTTTTTTTTTTCGATATATTTTTAGCTGACAGCTCACAAACCTATGATATCCCCTCGCTAAGTTCATAGAATGCTGGTATTTACTTAGATAACTTATGTATCTATAATCTTAGTACATAGTTGAAGTGACAAGGTTAAGTTTTGGGAGGTTAATCTACCACTAATATCAAAGGGAATTTTTTCGAGGATATATTTTTAGCTGCCATGTTTTAAACCTATGATGTCCCCTTGCTAAGTTCATAGACTGCTGTTATTTACTTAGAAAACTTATGTATCTATAATCTAAATACAAAGCTGGAGTGACAAGGACAAGTTTTGGGAGGTTAATCTACCATCAAAATCAAAGGGATTTTATTTTCGATATATTTTCAGCTGACAGCTCACAAACCTATGATATCCCCTCGCTAAGTACATAGAATGCTGTTATTTACTTAGATAACTTATGTATCCATAATATAAATACGTACTTGGAGTGACAAGGACAAGTCTAAAGAGGTTAATCTACCATCAAAATTAATGTAGAGATATTTTCGATATATTTTTAGCTGCTAGCTCACAAACCTTTGTTATCCCCTCGCTAAGTTCATAGAATGCTGTTATTTACTTAGATAACTTATCTATCTATAATATAAATACATAGCTGGTGTGACAAGGACGTTTTGGGAGGTTAATCTACCATCAAAGTGAAAGGGTTTTTTTTTTTGATATATTTTTAGCTGACAGCTCACAAACCTATGATATCCCCTCGCTAAGTTCATAGAATGCTGTTATTTACTTAGAAGACCTATGTATCTATAATCTAAATACATAGCTAGAGTGACAAGGACCAGTCGTGAAATGTTAATCTGCCATCAAAGTCGTCGTATCCTCTCGCTAAGTTCATAAAATGCTGTTATTTACTTAGAAGACCTATGTATCTATAATCTAAATACATAGCTAGAGTGACAAGGACCAGTCTTGAAATGTTAATCTGCCATTAAAGTCGTAGGGTTTTTTTTTTTCGATATATTTTTAGCTGACAGCTCACAAACCTATGATATCCCCTCGCTAAGTTCATAGAATGCTGGTATTTACTTAGATAACTTATGTATCTATAATCTTAGTACATAGTTGAAGTGACAAGGTTAAGTTTTGGGAGGTTAATCTACCACTAATATCAAAGGGAATTTTTTCGAGGATATATTTTTAGCTGCCATGTTTTAAACCTATGATGTCCCCTTGCTAAGTTCATAGACTGCTGTTATTTACTTAGAAAACTTATGTATCTATAATCTAAATACAAAGCTGGAGTGACAAGGACAAGTTTTGGGAGGTTAATCTACCATCAAAATCAAAGGGATTTTATTTTCGATATATTTTCAGCTGACAGCTCACAAACCTATGATATCCCCTCGCTAAGTACATAGAATGCTGTTATTTACTTAGATAACTTATGTATCCATAATATAAATACGTACTTGGAGTGACAAGGACAAGTCTAAAGAGGTTAATCTACCATCAAAATTAATGTAGAGATTTTTTCGATATATTTTTAGATGACAGCTCACAAACCATTCATATCCCTTTGCCTAAGTTCATAGAATGCTGGTATTTACTTAGATAACTTATCTATCTATAATATAAATACATAGCTGGTGTGACAAGGACGTTTTGGGAGGTTAATCTACCATCAAAGTGAAAGGGTTTTTTTTTTTGATATATTTTTAGCTGACAGCTCACAAACCTATGATATCCCCTCGCTAAGTTCATAGAATGCTGTTATTTACTTAGAAGACCTATGTATCTATAATCTAAATACATAGCTAGAGTGACAAGGACCAGTCGTGAAATGTTAATCTGCCATCAAAGTCGTAGGGTTTTTTTTTTTTCGATATATTTTTAGCTGACAGCTCACAAACCTATGATATCCCCTCGCTAAGTACATAGAATGCTGGTATTTACTTAGATAACTTATGTATCTATAATCTTAGTACATAGTTGAAGTGACAACGATAAGTTTTGGGAGGTTAATCTACCATTAATATCAAAGGGAATTTTTTCGAGGATATATTTTTAGCTGCCAGGTTTTAAACCTATGATGTCCCCTTGCTAAGTTCATAGAATGCTGTTATTTACTTAGATAACTGATGTATCTATAATATAAATACGTACTTGGAGTGACAAGGACAAGTCTAAAGAGGTTAATCTACCATCAAAATTAATGTAGAGATTTTTTCGATATATTTTTAGCTGCTAGCTCACAAACCTTTGTTATCCCCTCGCTAAGTTCATAGAATGCTGTTATTTACTTAGATAACTTATCTTTCTATAATCTTAATAAATAGCTGGTGTGACAAGGACGTTTTGGGAGATTAATCTACCATCAAAGTGAAAGGGTTTTTTTTTTTGATATATTTTTAGCTGACAGCTCACAAACCTATGATATCCCCTCACTAAGTTCATAGAATGCTGTTATTTACTTAGATAACTTATGTATCTATAATATAAATACATAGCTGGTGTGACAAGGACAAATTTTGGGAGGTTAATCTACCATCAAAATCAAAGGGTTTTTTTTTTCGATATATTTTCATCTGACAGCTCACAAACCTATGATATCCCCTCGCTAAGTACATAGAATGCTGTTATTTACTTAAATAATTTATGTATCTATAATATAAATACGTACTTGGAGTGACAAGGACAAGTCTAAAGAGGTTAATCTACCATCAAAATTAATGTAGAGATTTTTTCGATATATTTTCATCTGACAGCTCACAAACCTATGATATCCCCTCGCTAAGTACATAGAATGCTGTTATTTACTTAGATAACTTATGTATCTATAATATAAATACGTACTTGGAGTGACAAGGACAAGTCTAAAGAGGTTAATCTACCATCAAAATTAATGTAGAGATTTTTCCGATATATTTTTAGATGACAGCTCACAAACCTATCATATCCCCTCGCTAAGTTCATAGAATGCTGTTATTTACTTAGATTACTTATGTACCTATAATCTTAGTACATAGCTGAAGTGACAAGGATAAGTCCTGAGAGGTTAATCTACCATTAATATCAAAGGGAATTTTTTTGAGGATATTTTTTTATCTGCCATCTCTTAAACCTATGATGTCCCCTTGCTAAGTTCATAGACTGCTGTTATTTACTTAGTAAACTTATGTATCTATAATCTAAATACAAAGCTGGAGTGACAAGGACCAGTCTTGAAATGTTAATCTACCATCAAAGTGTTTTTTTTTGTGGATATATTATTTGTTGCTGGCTCACAAACCTATGATATCCCCTCGCTAAGTTCATAGAATGCTGTTATTTACTTAGATAACTTATGTATCTATAATCTGAATACATAGCTGGATTGACAAGGACATGTCTTGAGAGGTTAATCTACCATCAAAATCAAAGTTAAGATATGTGTCCCCTCGGCAAGTACATAGAAGGATATTATTTACTTAGTATACATATACATCTTTAAAATAAATACATTTTCAGAGTGACACCATCACATTTTTGATATCTTATACTCTTTCTTAAGAAGCGAAAACGTATGATTATTGCATTACGTTTGTTTTTGTTCGATTTATGGCTCTGAAACTTTAATGGGATCAACAAATCTCAATTCACTATGAAGGTACTATGTAGTCTTTTGTAATTAGTATTTTTTTTTTAGATTTGAACTCTTGAAACCGATTAAATTACAAAAGACTTTGGGTTTTTGTTAATTCTGAATTCATGTCTATTTAATATATTTTAACGCCTGTTAGGACTTTTTTCAATTGTTTTTATAATTTCCTTATATTTAAATTAATTTTCCTCTGTAAATAATGTAAATAAAGCAATTTTTTGGATTCTTCTTAATTTGGTCGGATTATATTGGCCGCTAACTTTTGGCTGCTAACTTCACGCCGGTGAATCTATAAGGGTTCCGTTTTTTGCCATTTGGCTACGGAACCCACAAAAGCAATGAACATGCAAAAAATGACATCCATCATAAATAAATGCATTGTTTTATTATCAAACATTTTCCGGACTCAAACTTGTTATGTGTACAGACCCTTAAGTGAAGCCAATGTACACATAGCCTTAACATCATCGATGACGATATTGCGCAATGCTGAGTCGACGCGGTTCCCATGTGAATCTATATTGCTGACGCCGCGACGTTGCACCTGCATCAAGCCAAGCGGCCCGCCCGACCAAGCGACGCGGAAGGGATCTTCACTTCGGTACCAACTTCGTCCGAAGACACTCCATTTTAATTATAGTTCATTAATGTAATTTTTATACATTAAATTAATATTATAAATTCAGTTTTGATTTTTTTTACATCCTTCGGCTGTGGCCTCCATAATTGGCGCAGTCGGTAGGATACTCGAGTCAGTGCGTGGCGCGAACTATACGAAGATTTCCGACATCGAAATCGGGCCGAGCCCCGCGTGGCTGACTGGTTTTCAAGCCATCGACGAGTATCCGAAGAAGAACCTGAGGAACACCGCTGGAGGACTTCCAAACATTGAAGATAAAAAGTCAAAAATGAAACTGTGAGTTGCACAAGATTTTTCTCTCGTGTTGCTCTCCTTTAGTCCTTAGTGATCCCTATATTTTTATTTAAATTTAATTTAATTGTGTTCAAGATTTTTCACCCTCGAAGAAGCGGGATCTATTAGTAGACTCAAATAGGAATTTAGATTTTGATATAATGGCTATTAATTACGAGCATAATCCGGACACCATATTCAAGGCCTTACGCCTAGTCCCCGAATTTGACGGGAACCCGAACGTCTTAACTAGATTCATTCGCATTTGCGATCAGTTAGTCGCGAAATATGTTAAGGATGATCAAAGATTTGAATTAGATAATAGTTCACTATTAAACGGAATACTTAACAAGGTATCGGGATCTGCTGCTCGAACCATCAACTCGAATGGCATTCCGGAGAATTGGACAGGAATTAGGAATGTACTAATTAACAACTTTTCAGACCAGCGAGATGAAACTGCTCTGTATAATGATTTGGCATTGCAGACCCAAGGGTCTAGTACGCCCCAGGAATTTTTTGAACGTTGCCAAACGCTTTTTAGTACTATCATGACGTACGTTACGTTACATGACGAAGTTTCTACAACTGTAGAAGCGAAACGTACTCTCTATAAGAAATTAACTATGCAGGCATTTGTACGAGGCCTTAAGGAACCATTAGGCTCTAGAATTAGATGCATGCGTCCTGCTAGTATAGAGAAAGCGTTGGAATTTGTTCAGGAGGAGTTAAATGTTATTTACTTACAACATAGAAATGATAGTTTTCCTAGATTGCAGCAACAGCAGCCTACTAATACTAAAATTATGCCTATGCCTTCTATGCATGCACCTGCACCTAAACCATTTGTGTTCCCTCCTATAGCACAGCACTCTAATTGGCAGCGTCACATGCCGCCGCCGCCGCCGCCGCAATTTAGATTTAACCCATTATTTAGAATGCCCAGCCGTACGCAGCAAATGTTTAAGTCTCTTCCACCGAATTATAATCCGCAAAGTAATATATTCCGGTTACAACCTCGGAATCAAACCCCATACAATACCGGCCCGAAGCCGATGAGCGGAGTAAGCCATTACGTCACGAAGACTTTACCACCATCTGGTCATGATTGGCGTAAAGCAGGCAATCCGCCACCGAATAATTATTTTAAGGCCAAAGATGTTAATTTTAATGAAACTGATTATTATGATGACTATTATAATAACTATTACTATCCTGAGTGCTTCGAATCAGATCAATATAATGATTATAACGAATATTACGAGTGTCCCGAATCTGATTTTAATAATGATTTGCAGGACCCTGAAAATTATAATACTGAGGTTGAACATCAACCCCAGCCTTCCACTAGTGAGGATTTTCAGAAAGTTCAGAATTCAAAAAAGTTAAAATAGAATTGAATCTTCAAACCCAACGTCAGTTACCGTATATTAGTATTTCAAATCCACCATTAAATATTTTAATTGATACCGGCGCGAATCAATCATTTATCAGTCCAGAAGCTGTTGAGAAATATTTTTCTAACTATCCTTTGAACTATGATCCATTCGAGGTTACGAACGTGCACGCAACGAGTCAAAACGATTATTCGATAACTGTCCCCAGTTTCCCTGAGTTTAATGACCCTGACAATGTGACATTACTTATTTATAACTTCCATAATCACTTTGACGGACTTATAGGTACAGACTTACTACATAAATGGGAAGCACAAATAAATTTTAAAGATTTAACGTTGAATACTAAATTAGCAGTAAATCCTATAAGAATGTATAATTCCCGAAACGTTAATTTATATGAAGACATCATTCCGGCCAATAGTTCGAAGTTAATTAGGATCCCTATCAATGTACCTGACGGTGAGGTACTTGTAGAGGAACAAGTTATGTGCAATTGTCACATTCACGAGTGCATAACCGTAGTACGTAACAGTCGAGGTATTGTTGAATTAGAGAACCCTACACAGAATGATATTAGATTTTCTTTAGACCGTCCCGCCAGTGCTACTTTGTTCAATATCGAGTGCACGGGCACTGAACAATCGAGTACGCGTGTTAAGGAAGTACTTTCCCGCCTCCGTACAGATAATTTAAATGATGAGGAACGAGCAAATTTGTTATCTCTTTGTTCTAATTACGCCGAAGTATTTTATATTGATGGAGAACCATTAACATTCACTAACAGAATTAAACACAGTATTAAGACAACCGATGAACTACCGATTTACACCAAAAGCTACCGTTATCCATTTGTACACAGACAGGAAGTTAGTGATCAAATCTCTAAAATGTTGGAACAGGGTATAGTACGACCTTCCGATTCAGCTTGGAGCTCTCCAATCTGGGTTGTCCCCAAAAAGGCAGATGCCTCAGGTCGCCAAAAGTGGCGTCTCGTAGTCGATTTCCGTAAATTAAATGAAAAGACTATCGATGATAAATACCCTATTCCGAACATAACCGATGTTCTTGATAAATTAGGGAAGTGTCAGTATTTCAGTACCCTAGACTTGGCTAGTGGTTTTTATCAAGTTGAAATGGAGCCGAGCGATATACCCAAGACCGCGTTTAATGTGGAACACGGGCACTTCGAATTTCTTCGAATGCCCATGGGACTTAAGAATTCTCCATCTACCTTTCAAAGGGTGATGGATAATGTCTTAAGAGGCCTACAAAACGTTATCTGCTTAGTATATCTCGATGATATAATCGTATTTAGTACGTCGTTACAAGAGCATATTGTAAATTTAGGAAAAGTATTTCAGAGACTGAAGGAATCAAACTTCAAAATACAAATGGACAAGTCAGAATTTTTAAAACTAGAAACTGCTTATTTAGGGCACATTATAAGTAGAGAAGGTATTAAGCCAAACCCTGATAAGATTTCAGCGATACAGAAATATCCAATACCCAAGACTCCAAAGGAAATTAAACAATTCTTAGGACTCATTGGGTACTACCGTAAATTTATCCCTGACTTTGCCCGCATTACGAAACCCCTGACAACGTGTTTAAAGAAAGGTAAAAAAATTACTCTTGACCCAGAATACGTAAATTGCTTTGACAAATGTAAAATGCTTTTGACAAATGACCCCATATTAAGATATCCAGATTTTACAAAAGAATTTATTCTGACTACAGACGCATCAAATTTCGCAATAGGCGCAGTTCTATCGCAAGGAACAGTCGGATCCGATAAGCCTGTGTCGTACGCTTCACGTACATTGAATGAAAGTGAAATCAATTACAGTACGATTGAGAAAGAATTGCTTGCCATAGTATGGGCAACCAAGTATTTCCGACCTTACTTATTTGGACGTAAATTTAAAATTCTGACAGACCACAAGCCGTTACAGTGGATAATGAATATTAAGGAACCGAACTCACGACTCACTAGGTGGCGTCTTAAGCTAAGTGAGTACGACTATACAGTTATATATAAGAAAGGCAAATATAACACTAACGCCGATGCTCTGTCACGTATTGAGTTACATATTGAAGAGACAGACTCATTAGTAGTTAATCCCACAGAAAGACAACCATCATTAGACGGATCATCCACTGATACTGCCCCATCATTACATAGATCATCCACTGACACAGCACATACAGACAGTGAACATCCTATTCTGGAAATACCAATTACTGACGATCCTCTCAATAAATTTCATAGACAATTATGTTTGACTATAGTAGGTGACATCAAAGGTCGACCAAAAATGACGAAACCCTTTGATACACATACCCGTGTTTCAGTACAGTTATGTAAATCCAATTTAGAGAAAGATTTAATTGACGCAATTAAAGAATATGTTTCCCCTAGAGTTAAAACTGGTATATTAGTTACGCCATCACTTAGCATGTATTTGATAGTACCGATTTTACAACAATACTTTAAGAATTCTTCTATGAACTTGGTTTTAGTAAAAAAAGAACTTGAAAATGTGAAGGAGTATCTCAGACAACAAGAAATAATTAGGCATTATCATGACGGAAAATCAAATCATCGCGGAATCAATGAATGTTACCTTAGTTTGTCACGGAAATATTACTGGCCTAAAATGAAAGATCAAATAACTAAATTCATTAACGAATGTACAATATGCGGTCAGGCAAAGTATGATCGTCATCCCATTAGACAACAATTTAATGTAGTACCCCCGGCTACGAAGCCTTTTGAAATCATTCATATGGATCTTTTTACTACCCAGAATGAAAAGTACCTTACATTTATAGATGTATTCTCTAAGTACGGGCAAGCTTATCTATTGCGAGATGGCACGGCAATAAGTATTATTCAAGCACTACTAACATTCTGCACGCACCATGGTCTTCCTTTAACAATTATTACTGATCAAGGCACTGAATTCACGAACCAAATGTTCGCTGAGTTCACACGAATTCATAAAATAACCCATCATAAAACTTTAGCTCATGCACCTAACGATAATGGCATTATAGAACGCTTTCATTCGACATTATTGGAACATCTTAGAATTTTACGTCTACAACAGCGAGACGAACCAGTAACTAACTTAATGTCATATGCCATTTTAGCTTACAATAGTTCTGTCCACAGCTTTACTAAATGTCGACCCTATGACATAATAACAGGACACTATGACCCTCGTGATCCCCTAGACTTTAACCCGACGGAACAGTTATTACAACAGTACATGCAGACACATAAAGAACAGATGAAAACAGTATATGACATTATAAATGAATTCACTTTGACTGATCGTACTAACATAATTGAGAATAGAAATAGAGACCGTGAGCCTGAAGTAGAGTTACAGCCTGAACAACAAGTTTTTATCAGAAATCCCTCAGCTAGTAGACAGAAGTTAGCTCCCCGATATACTCATGACAAAGTTCTTGCCGATCTGCCTATACATATTTATACATCTAGAAAACGAGGTCCTGTAGCTAAGTCACGATTAAAACGAGTACCAAAAAGTGCTATGTTGTTGCAGATTAACCCTGATACTGATCACCCACCTAGTACAAGCTCAAGAGATAAAACTTGAAAGCTTTAATGACGGACCTGGACTTCTACCATTTAAACTTGGACCCGTACAGTTAGTGACTCATCACCATATCTTCCTACAATACATTGAATTGAATGAAATAAAAGACAAGATTGACACAGTACAAGACCAATTAAGACAACTCAAGACTCAACTACCTGACAAAACATATCCTTTGTATGACACCCAAATTAACTACCTTACCGCTAAATTAGATAAAGCATCATCTCATTTAAGAGGCTTAGAGCCTAGTAGAAGTAAAAGAGGCCTAATAGACGGTTTGGGTTCTGTAATCAAAAGTATAACTGGTAACTTAGATTATACAGATGCAGTAAAATATGAAGATGCCATTAAAGTTTTAAAAGAAAATCAAGATAAGACAGTATCTGAATTTAACAGTTTTATCAGTTTAAGTAAGGATTGGATGTTACATCATACTAATATTTTATCGAATATATTGGATAATCAGAGTAAAATTAATAAGACGATATATTTCATTATTAAAGATAATAAATCGTACCAAGACAATTTATTGAAATACGCAAAATTGACCCAATTGTTAGTTATAGTTAGTGAAAACATTGATGATTTAATAAGTGAATTACGTAGAATAGAAGATATATTAGCCTTTACGCGTGCATCGAGCACACACCATTCAATGTTAAGTGTAGAAATATTAAATAGTATGTTACTTAAGTTAGGTACCATTTATGATAGGAAACAGTTATTGGACGTAGATATTAGAGAATATTATAACGTAATTAAGCCAGGTACATAATTTAATAAGGATAAATTAGTTATAGTCTTTAGGTTCCCAATCGTTTCCCCACATTCATATGATCTTTATAAATTATCCATATTACCTAATAAATCAAATCAAATCCTAGTACCTCCCTATCCTTATATAGCAACCAATGAGAATTATTACGTGTACATTGCGGCTGAATGCCCGAAGTTGAGCAACGCATACTTATGTGAGGAAGGCATGGAACATCAAATTAGATCACAACCAAACTACATACATAAATTAATTCTTCAACAATCTAACGAATCCTGCAAGACAACTACAGTATCAATTTCAAGACAACTTATGGAAAAATTAGATGACAGACATTACATAGTCGTCTTCCCGCAACCAACGAAAGTCCAGCTATCCTGATATACTTGTATTCATCGTACTGATTCAACGCTATAGAACCTTAAAGAAAATTAAGATATCCAACAACACTAATGATATACCATTGGAGAATTTAGAAAAATCTGAAGATAGAAACCAGCTTCCAGCAACATTTTCATTGAACATTCTAAAATAGTTGCTGATCTATGGGTGGAGGTGTTATGTGTACAGACCCTTAAGTGAAGCCAATGTACACATAGCCTTAACATCATCGATGACGATATTGCGCAATGCTGAGTCGACGCGGTTCCCATGTGAATCTATATTGCTGACGCCGCGACGTTGCACCTGCATCAAGCCAAGCGGCCCGCCCGACCAAGCGACGCGGAAGGGATCTTCACTTCGGTACCAACTTCGTCCGAAGACACTCCATTTTAATTATAGTTCATTAATGTAATTTTTATACATTAAATTAATATTATAAATTCAGTTTTGATTTTTTTTACATCCTTCGGCTGTGGCCTCCATAATTAACTTATAAATAAATCACAAAAAAAACAAAAAATACAGGGCCGAAATAGGCGAGCCGCGCCGCGAGGCTCGCATTCATTCATAAAGTACTGCCTATTCACTATTCTTAAATTAACTACCGGCACGTGCTTTGCATTTTTGATTTAAAATTCGAACAGCGAATTGTGGAGTACTCGTCGGGGAAATTTATTATACATAGAAAAGAATTTCATTGGTATGGGAGCCTGCACCGAGCTGGCTAACTCATTGTACATTTGAAATATTTATTTCACTCTTAGTAATACAAAAGTTGGTTGATTTATAACCAAGTAAAAGGAGCGGCGAAGAATGCATTGCACATTATTTGAAATATAGGTACTTCTGGTAATTTTATGAACAAAAATGTGCCATACTAGTTTGAATCATGAATTACAATTTGGATTTTATTCACATGTTAGACCTTTATGGAATTTATCTTTGATCAGATCAGAGTTAAGCAAACAACTGAAATATTATATAAACGCAAAACATTGCAATGTGTAATTGTTGTAAATTAAACATTATATTGCTGCCAGGAATAATTCTGAATAAAAACGCAGGCTAATCTGTTTAAAGCATTACACAGTACAAGGTCTCAAGATAAGACTAAGTGCAGTGTGTGAAACACACTGTTTGCCTTTTTGGTTACAGTATTTTTATTATATTTTTTATATTTGCATTTTTGCGATATTTAACGGGCTTGAGATAATTTAATGTTGGCGTTTTGAAATTATTGTAACGTATTAGGTTTAAGTCTAATGGGGTGGGCACATAATGTGGGCGTAAAATCATTAAGAGCCTTTTTCAAACTAACATAGCAGCAAAGATATTGAAATAAAATTGTATTAATAAAAGTCAGTGAGTAGAGTCAGTAGAGTCTAGTGAGTACACTAGACTCTACTGAATCGTCTACTCAGTAGACGATTCTTATATCAATTACAGTAGAAACCATTATTAGATTATGAAACGCTTCCTCTGTTATGAGCTAAAAGATTTTTTATATTTAATAATTGCTACTTAATTATACCTAAGGCCTACCCGCGCACTAGGCAGCCAGGCTGCGGTAGCCAGGCTGCGGCAGCCACTCGAACATATGACGTCGTATGGCAGCCCGCGCACTAGGCGGCCACGAATTCCTATCAATATTTCGGCTGCCGCAGCCTGGCTGCCGCAGCCTGGCTGCCTAGTGCACGGGTAGGCTAATAGTGCTTGCTGTGGTGATATTTCGGCCGCGGAGATAATGCTTTTTTGACACTTTAATACCCATACACAGAAAAAAATATTTAATTAACAGTAACACAAAATTTGACTACCAATTACCTAAACAGAGTGACTTGCGAACTAAAACTTACCAGTAACAAACTAGTTTTTGTTCATTACAAAATTATTTGATTAAATCTAAGATATATACGATTAAATGTAACTAAAGTTAGTTTCCCACAACAAAACGTCAATATACATAACTAGTTTTGTAGAACCTTTTTTTGAGTGTATCACGGAACCAGCTGACCTGACTATGATGGGACTTTCACAAAACTATGCCTTAGAAAATACTTAACACTCCTGTGAAAATACCATCGCAATAGAGCCGTTTCCGAGAATATCCCAATATTAAACTGTGTCAGAAATGGATTCTCTCGATGGCCCCACTGTAGATAGGGTTCTTGAGACCAAATAATGTCTAAACTCTATCATACAAGCTCAAAAATTCTGCCAATATTAATTCTATCGTTAATTGGAACTTACATATTTTTTCATATTGCAAGGCCCATACTACTCATGCGCTGGTTAATATTGTTGATAATTAAATTATATTTTGAGTGTCAGTATCAAAAATATTGTCATAATAACCATTTGTTTTGCATGTCCATCATTCATTATTTTTACAACCTGGTTATATTTTATCAATAAAAAAACTAGTGTTGCTGCTAGCCTTGTCGTACCGTACTGGTAATACTGGATCTAGATCACATTACGAGCGTACTTAAAACCCGTTATTTGTGAATGTTCCTTTTGAATTGATCTGCATTTCGTTAACATACCTTAATATTAGGCTTATAAGACGCGCTTTACATTGAAGCTGAAAACTTTATGGTTAAAATTAAGAGGTGATTTTAGGGTCGATGACACTATTATTAGTGAGCCGGAACGTGACTTTACCATGATACAATTCGTCACATTGGGTGAAAACGATCGAAAAAAAAACTAAACGATTGAAAACGTTGAATCGTCCAATATTCATATAAGTAAGTAGTAAATATAATTATTCAGGATTGTCTACCCTATTTCTCAGAGGTTCTATACAAAATAAAAGGAATTTGGTTTAAAACCATGCTTCTGTCTCACCAATCTTGTTCTTTGTAGATAGAAAGTCAGCGTATGAACCATACTGATATAGTGTCAGCTTTTAGACTTAGGTCAGGACATATTCCCCTAAATGGTTTTGTATAATCATATGATGGGTAAAGTTGATTCACCCTTATGTACGGAGTGTGTCCGAAATGAAAGCACTTTTTTATGTCAATAATATATTGGAGAATGTAACAGTATATTGGCGTTTCCATTATCGGAGACTGCCAAAATGTTATACAAATTAGTCCAGAAAGGTATAAGTAGAAGATAACTGTTTATGTATTTCCAATTAGGGTGACATATTCATTATATGAATAAATCCCTCTAAAATAAAAAAAATAATAAAAAGACATAACCCTCCTTCCGGGTCAGTCGGGTAAAAATATACAGGGCCACTTTATTGTTATGTTGTAGGGTAGCCACATTTTCAGATGTTATTTTACTTTATTATGAACACAACATGATAAAGATGACGAAATTAACCTCTCATAATTCGGCTATCCCAGTATATCTCCTATAGTCGGTGACGTTTCAGTAATCACCTCTCCAACCATGTATAACTTTACATGTCGTATAAAGCATTTATTTATCCAAATGGAACTATTTTCAAATATAACCTTATGTGGGATCCATCTTGCGTAGATCGGAAGCATAATACACACAAAAAAAGTTACATACTGCTAGACATGTTATAAAAATGTGAAAAATAACAGTGGGCGGAAACTACCTTTTCTCCGCTGTAGAAACACGATTTCTTCAGATTCCCAAGGGATGTTATGATTATTCCAGAATAAAAAGTAGCATAACATGTAATAATCTGAACTTTATTCTCTTGAATAACAGATAAAGGTTGTAGTATCTGTAGGTAAATAAGTAATTTGTATAGATAAAAACTTTTGGCCCAATATGTACATCGAAAATGTTATAGTTTACCAACTTAATCAATTATCTGAATGTTGTATCGTAGGTATTCGCTAAAGCGTAGGATGCCTCTTTGTACCGATAAATGACTTCCGGATTTTGTGAATTAACCCTAATCACGAGTTACCCACTAATTAAACTTGGCCGATATGGACGCGCGAGACGCGAGGCGTGCAATAATCCTGATCGGCCTTTGTAAATAGGTGTTATGGTAGCTACTAATGCGGAGCCAAGCGTAAGTGATAAAATGCGGTATTAACACTGCGGCAAAACGCGGGATTAGTATTTGGATCGCCAATTTGAATGTGGAATAGAAATTATACGGATTAGCAAATTGATTGTAGTATCAGTAATTAAATTTAAGGTTATTGACATCAGTTTTGATTGCAATTATCAAGATTTAAAAGTTATGTATAGTAATCGCAATGTTCCGAGAAAGGATGGAAATTTTAGCAGAAAAAATCTTTAAGGGGGCCCTTCATGGCCAACGCAATTTCAACGCTAGCGTAGCCTAAAAGCTTGTACTTTCATCCAACGTAATGTTTGACTGCGAAAAAAGAGAGACACCATCAGAGCCATCGGTTATCAGTTGGTAAATTCCGCTGATCACTCGCGGCCGCTTCGCTAGGTCGTCATTCATGATTTCGCATATCATAAAACTTGTTCCAGGCCCATACTTTCTGTGATGTAATCTTACAAGTTTGTGAAAAAAAAGTTAGTTATTTAGAATCTACAATACATTTGCAAGCATTGTTTTGAGCTGTTTTCTTTACTTTTACAATTTATAGGTACATTAGATATGGTCAAAGTTCAGGTAAAATTTGTGCAAAACCGCTGTTTTTCGGAGGCTTTTACTGAATTTGTTTCACACTTTTTTTTATTTTCGCCTAGTTATACTGCTAGATATAGTTCACAAGATACCAATTTGTTTAAAACATGTAACGAAAAGTGTTTAAAAACGCCATCATAAGTACAGAGCTTTTGTATGAAAAGTATGGTGAGCTGAGTGCTCTTAATAACACTAGTCAGCGCATGTAGTGAGTTTACAATAGTTTATACTTAACCTACAATGTTCGAATAAAGCTTGGGTGTATCCTTTGTTGAATAGGGCTCTACGCTTAATGATGTTGATCACTACGACATTTGACTTTCCCGTTCGCATCTTATAGCCCACGAGTGCCCACGACGCCCAAGCCTTAATCCAGCCCTGCCTTACTTCCAAACGACGGTAAATTAAATTAATAGTAAATCTTATTATATCATATAAAATAACCTGCCGTTTCGTTAGTTGAAATTAATGGCTAAGATCGTTAGTCGGTTATTGTGTGGTAATGTGTTAACTTGAGCCGTTAATTTGACACATTGCTGCTGTTTGTTGAGATAGTAACCGAAATGAACAGCCATAGACCTGTGTAACGAACGTATGCTGCGCAAATCTGTATTCATAATTTATAATGTATGAATAGGCATGTAGGTTCTGACGTTTGCGCGGTTTCGGTATTAACCTTTCGGTGTTAAGATGTCAGTAGTTAATAATTAATATTAACTACTGACATTAATTACTGTTATACAGAACTTATTTCATTAGATGTCTCGATACTTTAATTGCTTACTTCTCTATACAGTAGACAAAAAAGCTTTTTAATGGTAATGATAGTGTACCAAAGTAACTCAGAGTAGAGTTTTCGTAGCATTCCAATTGAACTTTGACCAAGAGCGACATGTCTGCGGTTGCTTTAGGCATTAGGGCGTCGTCAGACCACGGCACCGCAACTGCGGCGAGACTGGACGACCGCCCGCCCGCCGCCCGGGCGCCCGCGCCGAGCCGAGCGCGTGATGACGCAATGAGAAAACTTTACCATTCGACTTGCACTACTAATCAAAAAGGTTTTCCTTGCACCCTTACTTCTTGAAGTTATTTTGGGGTTTGCATTTCTTTAGGTGCCGATCCCACAGCGAGTGGTCTAGTGGTTCTGCGGTTAAAGTTCTGTGTTCTGAGTTCAGTGTAATCTATCAAATCAAAATCCAAAAGGCATTTATTCAGTTTAGGCCCTGGTAAGGCACTTATGAACGTTACATACAGCGGCAGTTACTATGGTGCGCTTGCCCCGTCAGGACGCACGTAGAACTCTGACCGCAGAGCTCGCTGTGGGATCGGCGCCTTATGTAGTCAAGTATTTATGGAACACCTTACTGTCATTGTCAAATAAAGTGACGTTATCTGCGTGATCATTTAAATAGTAATTTTATGAGAAATTGGTAATATAGCTATTATGTTTTAACTATGTACATATAACGGTTATCGTGAATCTATAATAATAGTGACAGATTCAGTGCTTTGCTAATAATAACAACAGTAAATCAATTCAGTTTACCTTGCCAATAATATGGCGCCATCTGTTAGCGGTTCGGGAATCCAATATGATTATGTAGAGCTCTGGGTTTCCTCGTTTTTTTACTAGGTTCCAAGGATTTGTAGCAATGAGACCTGGTCCTGAATAAAAAAAATGTGTGAAACAATCTTAAACGACTGGAATTCTGTATGATATGAGTGTGCGAATTATGGACGTGAAAGTATGGACATACGTGGTTTGCTGTGCTAAGCATATATCTATTGTAGAGATCAGTTTCACGGACTCAATTCCCGAAATACACCTTATTGCTAGTCGGATACAAAGCAATACTGATGATCCTAGAGCGCCTTTTGTTTTAGATAATAAAAAGATAAAGTGTATCTGATTCTGTCAAATCACGCACCCGTGGGAATTCACCTTTAGCTAGCAAGAGGTCAACTACAGCCAGCTATCGATGCTGGCTGCATACACAAAATGTGGTATATTTAAAGAATTAAAAAGAAAAACTTAGCTTTACTTTTTTATTTGCCAGGGTGGTACTCAGTTTTTAGTGTATTCCGAACTGGTGCTAGTGTCAATTGTAACGTAAAATAATTGTAAGTGTTAATTTTAAGATTATAGGTAGAGCGTAGCGATTTTCGCTCAAAAGGCAGGTTAAGTGTGGAATTAGGTACCTCCATCTTACAGAATACGCAGCCAAATAAGGTCGCCAGAGCTCATCGGGGAAGGGGCCCCGGACATATTCCGCGCTGTGTCCATATGCTTACGGTAGTCGGTAACTGCTTACCACCAGGCAGGCCGTCCGTACAATTGTTTGCCGACGTTGTAATATAAGAAAAGACAACCATATGTCAGTCGGTACAATAAAGGCATAGTTTTAGACTCCGCTCTCTTCAGAAAACGTTACAAAAGCTTTCATTGGTATATAGGTAGAGTTACTTAGCCTTGATGAATAAAAATAATGTGTGAACACCTAAATAAGTAGTCCTTTATTAATGTAACCTAGTAACTTTAATATTATACGCATGAGTAGGTGAGCAACGTTATTTTTATGATTATACATAATTACATATCATACCGTTACATACCGTTTTGGTTATAATACTGTGTATGTGTCATACTTTTGTATAAACAATGCAAATTTTATGCTCGTTCAGATACTGGCAGTTATGAAGATATCAATTTTTTACCAAGATGCTGCTCTACAAAAACTAGTCGGAACAATCATTTTGTAGTTAGCGGTTACCCGCGATTGATTTTATTGAATTGCTTTTAATTTTATTATATTTACACTTTGATTTGAGATTCAATTGACCCATTTAATTATCATGAGTACTCGGTTGTAATTGTTTTCAGCTTTTTTATTTACAAGCTTTTATTTAGTTTGTGCCGGTGTCTGTCTGTAATAAAATCTTGCAAGCAAAAGAAAGCCCTTTCCCGGTTTCCGGCTGAGCAAAAATTTTCGTGCAATACTATTATGACATGGAATGGAGCTGATCTGATGATGAAGCAGTAAGGTGGCCATGGGAACTCTGTAATAAAGTGACGACTTTGGGCCCGATTGATTCATCTTGGCAAGGATTCTGGTTCTAAGGTCTGATGGTCTACTTTTGGATTGATGAAGTTCATTAACATTTTCCTACGCTGTCTATTCCCAGATTTAAATCACCACAGGCTTTTAACAATGTTGGCTTGCCTCAGTATCATTGTTTGTAAAAAAGCATGATGTAATGTTTATGGGAAAAAAAGCTCACCAAATGGAAGTACTCGTGCGTGACTTGCCTAATGACGGATGGACGCATTTCGTGCTCATTGTTGGGTTTGATTTTCAATTTAGCGTGTAAGGGTCTATCGGTGGGTCTATCGTTACATTAGTTATGGTCAACAGGTAGCAAAAAGTTTGTGATTTATGATGTATAGTCATTTAAATTGCTGTACTTTAGTCAAGTACTTATAGTCGAGGGTACCTCGATTATTTACTTTCTAGAGTACGTGCCCTACCCATTTACGTATTTTTTTCAATATGCCGTCATCGGAAACGAGTGAGGATACGTCTGTAGTCGGTTTTTCATCTATGTGTTACTTATCTAGTAGCTGTGTAGGTAACAGTGAGTGGATCTCTGTATGCAAAGTATGCATCTTAAGTGGAAATATACCTAGCTTTTGTTAGGTCTTGGTGTACCCAGATCAGGAATCTGAATATAACGAATAATTAATGTCACTCTTAAATAATCAAATTTTAGTTTATAACAGTCAATGACAATATCACAAATTCTCTTTCGGTAGAATTTTCAATTTTTGATGCAAGCGATTTGGCAGCATTTTTGGATATTTTCTCGAGCCTATAACTGTCGAAAAACTTGAAATGAACACTGTAATTGCAGAAAGTCGGGTGCAATTGCTAATTTATTAAGGCTTTAGAACAATATATATTTTCGATTATTCTAATCGGCCTACCCACGGAGCGCATTGCTCAAACAACGATTAGGCAATGCGTGACCATAATCTAACAGCTAATTACGAATTGTCACGGATCAACGTATTTTACCCGCATTTTCGAAGCATTAAATGCTTTTTGGGATAAGAAAAACTATATTTAACCCGACTTAAAAAGGAAGGTTCTCTGTTTTCTCAGTATGTTTGAAAGTGCTAAACTTTTTCAGAAACTGCATAACCGATTTTTGGTAATATTTCACCGGGATAGTTTATTCCTTTATATCATTTCCAAATTTCACCCAAATCCATGCAGACATTAGGGCGCATAGACTTTAGCATTTAGAAGGAATTGTGATCTACATTAGATCACTTCAATAAAATAAACTAATCCTTGCATATTCATTTTTCAGGTACGGATCGGAAACATCACAAAGGTTTTTATAATTTGAATAGTTATTCATAAAATACATAATATTATTATACTCGTAATTATAAACTGTACTTTGACTAGCGGATTATTATTGGTAATTCAACCTAGAACAAGTTTCAAAGTCGGTTAGTAAGCTGAAAGTACATTATTTGAAAAGCCGCGAGCCGATGTTGAAAAACTGGAATGTTTTTTTTTTATACAACTTAGTCGGTAAACAAGCATACGGCCCACCTGATGGCAAGCGGTTAACGTAGCCATATGGACGCTTGCAACACAAGAAGCATCGCTCACGCTTTACCGACCTTTCCCCCCTCCCCTATGAGCTCTGGCGACCTTACTCTCGCGCAGGAACACAACTTTACACAACATAAAGTTATTTGGCTGCGGTATTCTGTAAGGTCGGTCGGTCGGTCGGAGGTACTTCCCCAGTCGACCACGTTTCTCAGTATTTAATATACAAAATACAATCTATATAGGTATATGAAATTACCTCGAGGCTGCCACTGCTACCGGCAAGTTTCCCACCATGCTGGCATCGTTTCCTCTTTTATTTATAAAATTAAATACGAAAAAATATTTTCACCGACTAAAATTTGTATGCACAAAATAATTGTTAACGATAGTTATTAATTTTGGATTCGTATTCTATTCGAGTAAAATATAAATCGATCTATATATAGCAGTATGCTATATCCATGCTCGGCAGATATTATACTGCCTTACCAGTAAGAGGCTGAGAGAAATTGCTGGGCCAGCATCGAAAGGGACAAAGCGCCGTGCCATTTGGTATATCCCGCTGGTCCCCGCTGGTCGCCTCTGGTACCCTCTGGTCCCGTCTGGTCCCCTCTGGTACCCTCTGGTACCCTCTGGTCCCCGCTGGTCCCCGCACTCTGCGTCCCAGCACAGTGCCTCTTCATAGAGCTCTGGCAACTTTACTCACTGCAAGAACAAAACACTTCATTAAAATAGATGTTCAAGTACCACTGTTAGTATTGCCATTATTGTAAAGTACATATGACTTCATACGTGAATATCTCGAGGGTGCTCTAGACCGATGCTGTTGTGAACTGCGGATATTTACATAGTGACGTCACCCAAATAAGTACTGGAATATCCTTTTAAATTTCCTGTTTACCTTTTGATACTGTTTACAATTTATAAAATGCGTCGCAATATGTTAAGCTGCTTTAAAAACAATAAAAATACTAATTTAAGTTTTTTTTAGTTAAGACGTACATTTATCGAAATATTATGCTGCTTTTATATAAATATAATTCACATGTATTTACAACAAAAATGTACAAAATACAATTTATATATAGAAAATTTCCTCAAGCCTGCCGCTGCTTCGGATTAACGGCAAGATTCCCAGAAGGCTGGCAGCGTTTCCTCTTTGAATAGCCATTAAGCTGACACGTTGACGGAAAAAGCTCCCCGCCCGCATGCTGCTTTTAAAACATAACATTAGTGATTGATGTAGGTATGTTTCACAAAATGATAAAGTAGGGAAACTAGCATACGGCTCGCCTGATGGTAAGCGGTTACCATAGCCTTGCAATATTCGGGGCATCACTAACGCGTTACCGACCCTCCTCTTTCACCGATGAGCTCTGGGAACACAAAATTAAGATATTTGACTGCGGTATTCCGTAAGGTGGTATTTCCCCTGGCAAATTGCTCTATAAGTGAAAAGACGCTATGCTCTACCTCTATAAGGAAAAGTGTTTAAAAAAATAATTGCATACAACACAGTGTTAAGATAGTCCAGGTGTTGCTGTGATAGACAGACTTGTTTGTTGAGTAGGTAGGTATATGAAGCGAAAAGTTATAATAGTTAGCCAGTTGCTGGCAGATCCCGTGAGTTATAGTTAAGTTATTATTTTGAATCTACAACACTATAAAATGAAACTAAAATCTCATTATACCTTATACAGACTGTTACAAAAATGTTTATTAATTTAAAGTACCTACTTATCAAAGATTTTATCAACTTTGAATTTGCGAAAAGGTATCAAAATATGCGAAAAAAAAACTGTAAAAAAGTATATGAAAATAATAATTTTCTTGCGATTGGATAGGGTTGGCTCTATAAAACTAAGATAGTAAGAAGAGAGAGAGACAATTCTAAAATATCCACCCAGTAAAATTACTTTCACCTCTAAAAAATGAAGACACTATTTTGTAACAGTCTGTATATAAGTACAGGAAAACTTAATACTAAAGGCGCCAAATCAAGACAAAAACAAATTATTTTGCTGGTGACTGTACTCATAACAATGTAAACAGTCGTATGTACAATCATACACAGAAGCAGTAGACAACTGACACAGAGGTGTTTACATCGGATCCTATGTCATTACCATATCTGCCGCATATTCAACTCGCGACATTGAGATATATGTTTCCCGCACGTTTACTCATCAACACTACTTCACATCTACCTTCTATAGTAAACACTAAGGTTGAAATTCAATTGTATAATATAATAATGATAAAGCGAGAGCGTGAGTGCGCATTTGGACAGGTTGCGATGAAGACAGTAGGTTAATTATTAATAATGAAAATGTAATGGAGTGTACAAAGGTTGTTTTTCTTTCTCTCCCGGCCGTTAATGTGTTTTATGCAACGAAATGTTTTTTTGATGTATCATTTGTGGTAATTGTTGTTTTTACTTTCATTTGTGATAGTCTTTTTAGTTGTTTTCAAGCTTTTGCTTTTATATCGTACTAAATGAATGTACGTACCTACATATTATAACAGGTGGAGATTTCGAGATGGCATATTTTCGAATCCTATGTTGGGTTAGTCATGCTGAACAACTTTTACTATGAGAGCAATAGTGAATTCTCAAAAAATAATAATTAAAACTTTTCTTAAGAAATGTCAACCTTGCTCGATCATAACATAATGTATGAAAAGTAACAAAAAAAAATTTACTACCTAATACCCTTTCATGACGTTAATTTTGTTTGATATCTTTTCAGCCAATTGGTTAAGTCAAGGACACATTAAAAAAATTGATGCAGTGATTAATCGGTGCTGTTAATAATCAGTGCAAAAGCACTGACTAGTTGCGGAATTAGGTTTCTCGGTATTACTACTCCAAAGTGATTTTTCCTTGATGGTGAAAATGGACATTATAGTAGACAACAAACTCATAAATATCAATGCTGCGATTGATTGATCTGCGGCATTCTTCGTTGTAACATTTGCCGAACATACTCCAGTTTTCTCAAAATATTACCACTTTTATAGCACACTGGCGTTGATCGATTAGCATGGCGTTTGTACTTATAAGATGACGGTGAGCACGTTTATCCCATCAGCTTGATGAAAAAGGGAACGAGGCATGCAGATCTAAATTGATTATATTATCTGTAAAAGATTATTCAATGTTTACCTTGTGGCGGAATACAATTTTGCTCCGGGTCGACAGTAGAATCAATCTTGTTGACTTTTATGTTAGACAAATCTGAACCAGTAGGTATTAAGTGCAATTCTTGTAAAGGTTTTGTTACAGCGACTATTATCCTTATGTATTACTAGCTGTACCCCGCGGTTTCACCCGCGTTCCCGGGATAAAAATACCTTCTACATACCATAGGCTACCTGCATGCCAAATTTCATGATGATCCATTGAGTAGTTGAGGCGTGAAGGCGTAACAAACTAACAAACAAACTCACTTTCGCATTTGTAATATTAGTAAGAATACTGTTGGTAACCCTTATAAAATAAGAAGAAATTAACCTTCTGACATTTATGCACAACTCAATTTGAAATTTTCTTGGCATTCACAAAAAAAATGGGACTTTGGATAAAACCGCAGGCGGATAGCTAGTTACCTATATGATAGAAAACAGACAAAATTGCTTTTGTTTGAAGGAAAGTTGGACAAACAGAAAATTTTAAGGAATTTAATTCACAATGTAGCACCAATCAATATATATAAAAATCAATGCCACTTTTCTTTGTAATTTTATAACTCAAGAACCGGCTCACCTATCCAAACGAAATGTTTAGGCTTTGTTCGGACAATTTAGTAGATGGTTTATGTGAATATGTGCACAAAATCGGTCGAGCGGTTCTTCATTTATCACATTTTTATTATTTCACTTTATACGTAGCGAAGCACGTACCGGGCCGCTAGTAGACGTATAAAAAATCACGACGGAGCATCGCCTTATAAGAAAGCGAAGCTCAATATTTCCTACGTATGCGTGAGTAAAATCAGTACCTACTGGCTCAAGCAGGCACATGTGATACTTAGCCATATTGTCGCTGTCAACGTCTCAATGCGGAATGACAACCGATCGGCGTAGTATTGTGTAATGTGTGCGTGAATCTCGTATTTACAAGACAGGTGTTACATACTTGAGGTGCTTGATTTCGTATAAGGCGACGCTCCGTCCCGATTTTTTTATACGTCCATGACATCACCACAAACAGTTTTTTTTATGTGAATAATGTTTTGGTTCTGTCACAATTTCACCATGGAAAGTGTTGGTATGGTCGGTGGCAAAGCCCAGAAGGGAATTGGTTCTCAAGTGCAGTACGGTCTTGGCGGATTTAAGCTCGACTAAATTGAATCTGCCAAATTGTCGTAGATATTAGCGTTGTTTTTGTCGAAATGTCTGAAAGGATGCAATTTCAACTTTGATGAACTAAAGTTGTCATGTTTCGAATTGAATTCGAATGCAATTTTAATTGTAGGTATTTCAGCATAGAGATCACGCGCGCAGAATATTAATGGATTCAATTTATAAGGATGTTTTGTAAATAATGTTTCCTTCTTGGTATCCAATTATGTTACTGTTAACTTCAATGTTTTAAATTATAGAAAGATCGCGCTATCGAACTTTTAGATTTTAAGCGAGATATCTTTTTGGGTAACCAATGGTGCTGATTCTGTTGTTGGCAACTAAACTATTAGTCTATGTATCTTACTAACAAAGAACAAAGAAAAGAATGTAAGAAATTTTAGTTCCGTCAAATTAGTCCAATGCTTGTTTTCGATAAAAATTTACCCCCTTACTAATAAAGCGCTATTTAACTAATATACTGATTAAATGGTCATGTAAATAATGTCACATTATTTGACACTGACAATAGAGTGACTTAATGAGTTATTTACGAGACCCTTTAAACAGATAGTTAGTTAAATAACGTTTTTTAGTAAGGGTAAGGGGGTTAGTCGCCTTCTATCGCGGTTACGTCTAAATACCCGCAAATGAAGACGGCAAAGACTAATTTAACAGCTTTAAATTATGTTCTATCCTTTTTCAATTGTGTTTGTAAGGAAAAGATGTGATGTGACTAAAATTAGTTTAGTTGTGATTTACAACAGAATCGGCACCAATATCGAATGGGAATTGAGCCATCGCAAAACGATGCAGATAAATGATGTTTTTAATATCGATATTACTGTTTTTTAAGTACTAACTTCTCCCAAGAATCCAAAGGTTTTGTCAAACGCTAACATTATTGAAAATAATGTTCACCCTTTCAAAGAGCATTGTCCGAGTTTATAAAATGAAACAGCAACACCTGTAGTTGCAGTCGTTGCAGACCATTATATAAAGCAAGCACTGAAAAACAATACCAACATTGTTCCCGTAAAAGGCTTCATTTATTTTACTGAGTCACTCAATTAGGCGTCAGGTTTTTCACGAGTACTGCAACTTCACTGCCTCCTTTTTGTAAACTGGAGTGGAAGAGCTTTTTTACTTTTTTTAAGTTCAAACTTTGAGCAAATCCGGTAGAGGTGCTGGCCATTGGAAAATTCAAATACAAACGGGCCTTAATAAACTTGTTTGTAGTGCAAGTTTTTGTGAAGCTAAACTTTTAATTATAGATTCTTGAATGAATGTTCGGGCGCTAGTTAGTAGAATGGGCTCTTGAAAAAAATAAAAATACTGTAGAGCTTTATTCGAGCAGTTGCCTTAATACTTGGATAAACTGTTGACAGAAATACTCGATTCAATTGGATGCATTGGATTTTTTTCGAAAAATATTTTTGGCGTATTTTCAATGTTTCCTATGTAAGTGTTAGGATTTAAACGTATCGAGTGATGATTCAGTACTCATAATGGTGACGAAAGTTTAATAATTAATTACTTATCGATTAAAATCAACAAATTTTACATCGTTGTAGGGACACGTTATAAATATGCATTGTAATAAAATATTGAGTAGCGCAATGTAATTAAAACTGTTTGGTTTAATTTTATTGATGTGTAATTTATGTTTGCGCGTTGGTTCTGCAGCGTAGGGCTGTCGTAGGTACCTGGGGGGCTAAAAAGGAAGCTAAAGCAATATTGATACGCAATATTTTTTTTAGAATTCTCGGCAGATCCGAAGTGATTCTGCTATACAATTCAATTCTTTAAAAGATTTGGAATTGATGAATTGCATAAGATCTGCTTTAAATTTGAAAAAATGTATGGCGTTAGCAATATTGCTTAGCTTCCTTTTTAGGGGGCCTGTTTCTTCAGGAAAAATGTTTAACTTTTCCGTATTGTAAACCGTATGTATAAGTTGATTGATACCTACTTTGAGAATATAGATTTTTATGTATTTAAAATCTTGAATGTGTACTAAAGCTTTGAGAGGATTTAAAAGCTTTGGTAATATTTTTCTTTCGCAAGTAAAAAAATATAATTTCCTTCCCTTACCTACTCAAAAACAAAAAAACTCGGACCATAAATAAGGGGTGAT
Organism: Achlya flavicornis; assembly: GCA_947623365.1. Classification (NCBI taxonomy): domain Eukaryota; kingdom Metazoa; phylum Arthropoda; class Insecta; order Lepidoptera; family Drepanidae; genus Achlya; species Achlya flavicornis. The sequence continues at coordinate 4,451,182 of OX392485.1, read as the reverse complement.
ACATGACATTTTAGGGTAAATAATGAGAAAACATACTTTAATTTTATTAACAACAAATATGTACAAAATACAATCTATATTTACAAAATATAATCTATATATAGAAAATTTCCTCAAGCCTGCCGCTGCTTCCGATTAACGGCAAGGTTCCCAGAAGGCTGGCAGCGTTTCCTCTTTGGATTGCCAAGCTGACGCGTTGGCGGAAAAAGCTCCCCGCCCGCTGGTCTCCGGAGGTCTCGATCAATTTTGAAGACAAGGTGCGAGCAAAACGGCGAGCTTCTGACCCCCATGGTCCCAAGGTCTCGACCGCAAAAGGTATAAAAATATAATTGGGTCCAATCGATGCATATTTTTTGAATTTTGAATTTTCCGCACTGGCCGCCGCTGCCCCTGCAGCTTTACAAGTCGCCGGTAAGTGAGATGGCGCAAGTGTATCGACACATGTGGCATCCCACACCAGCGACTTGCCGACACTCCAAGGGATCAAAGACATACCATCCGGTCTCCTGCCATCGCCCCGCGCAATACCGACCCTGCCTGCATAGCCCTGCGGATAATGTCATTAATAGCCGAGTGCCGTGATATTCGACCAGCACTTAGGGAACACGAAAGCCCATGGTGGCCGAGCTCATTGACGACTTTAATTTGTACAACCCTATCCCGTAATTCAGAGTAACAGTGGCATAGATTAAATAATAATTTTGTGTGTGGTCGCTCAGCGGGAGCCGGCCCGCGTCCCGCTGATTACACTACGGGAACCGCACGTGCGACTCATCAGAATGCGAGGTGCGAATACGATACGTTGTCGACAAAACGCTCACACGATACAAAAAATATCGGACATCCGTATCTGTTTGTAAATAATGTGTAACGTTATTTTGTGTTTCGCGGTAAGATTTTTAAGCTGGACTTTGTAAACGACGTATTTTGTAACGTATTTTTGCTATCATACAGAAAATTTTCTGCTTTTCACTACAATTATTGCGTTCATGTTTTAGCTTTGATAGCTCAGTAGTAACGTCGTGACGATGGATCACGGATGCCGAGACGAAGGTTCCGGGTTCAAATCCTACAATGAGTCTGAGCTTTCGGTGTAGGAAAACATGGTACTTAAGGTATGGTAAGGTACCTAGCTGGCTACCCTCACGTTGAAAATATTTGCCAAGCACATATCGGTGTGTTCCGACAGTTGCACTTGAGAGCCAGTTTCTTCTAGGCTTGGTGTGCTTACCACCTTTGGCCACATAATCATTTATTTACCATGGTGATATTGCTGTCAAACACAGGCTTATAAACAGTAAAAAAAATGCTACAATTATGGGCCGTACAGCGAGTTTTTCTTCATAACTATGGAAACTTACAAAAAATATTTGAGAATACGCTATTGGTCCCATAGTAAAAGTTGTTCAGCATGACTAACCCAACATAGGTTTCGAAAATATGTCATCTCGAAATGTCCACCCAGTATAATACATATACTACTTTTTGTTTGTATATAAATACATACTTGTGTATGCTTTTGTTTTAGGCAAGGCTCAAGAGAAAATAATCACATAAACACTTTACAAGATTTTATAAGAGCAACTTTATTACATGAACAATTAAGCTTATTCAGTTTATTATATTGCGTTTATTCAGTTAAACGCTGAAGGCTGAAAAGCTGAAGATATGAACGATGTAGTCGCAGTTGGATAACCGCTTTAATGTGTCACGCATTGGACGAGGGCCAAGTGTTGCCCGTAGTATTTATAGTAATAAAGAAACGTAGCACAGTCGCGAGATTAACAGTGTTGCAAGCTATCATGCACCAAGCCATCAGTATTGCAGGAATAACCTAAATATTAAAAAAAAATGCGATTGGAATTCTCTGAAATTTGTATTTTTTTTATGAATTTTTCTTGCGTTTTAATTTGTAACGTCAATTTCAAGCCTCACCCTAAACTCATTTAATTTGAAAAACACTATAGAAATATAGAAAACTGTTACGTCAGTTACCTTGATTTTATTTTAGAACTGCTGGACGTAAAATAAGGTAAAATTCATGAATAATATATATTGAAGTGACCGAGTATGCACAACACCCACGTTATTGCATCAATATTTACGTTCGAATAAAAACCACCTGAATGCGTATCTGTTTCATTTCCTCAAGGGCAAGGTCGTGGTGAACTTATGTATAACTACTAGTACTCGCCCCGTGGTTTTACATACTTTGTCAAGGGATTTCACGTTTTCATCGGATAAAAACTACCTATCATACTTATTATGCTAGCCTAGTTCAGGAGTTCCCAACCGGGGGGGGGGGGGGGCGTAGACAGATGTCAAGGCATTGTTACTGCTTAAAAAATAGATTTGTTTTTTGTTTAGTGATAATTTAGGTTTATAATAATTTAAAGTTTTATGGTAATGATAATTTAAGGGGGGCATGAAAATATTATTTATAATCCGGGGAGGGTCAACAATAGAAGGGTTGGGAAACCCTGGTATAGATAATGATTTACCTGTTTGGTTCGTCCCGATTGGCGCCCTATGGCTATAACAAACAAACAAAACATTTGCAAAAAAAAAAAACATCAATAAAACAATATAAAAATGAAAAAGTCGCAGTCACAAGCAACATTCTCAGAATGCAGGAGACGATGCTATACTGATGATCAGACACTTCACATTTATTAAATTTATTTGTAGGGTAATCTTTGATTGAACTACTGCATCAAAACATAGATTTTCTGTGACTTCTCGCAATGGTAAAGCCAATCTGGTTCATTGTTTTTCTACTCCGACATCGGACGGCCTATGCCTGGGAGCCTGGGAGCCTGGGGTTGCAAATGGTCTCGCAATGTTGATGAATGGAGATTGCCTTCGTACATGTAATTTACGATAGCGTACGATACGATCCGGGGCTTTCTAGTCGATTCGTGAATGATAAATAATTTCTTTCGGAAAAAATAAATAGCTGTTTCTGGTAAGGTATATTATACGGAAATGAACGTTTTATGGATATATCTGTCTTGGAAATAAACATGGCAATATGTTAAACAATTATTTTTACTGCCATTCGATAACTGTTTGAGGAAATACTTGTGAACAGGTGCTGCTTGTGGGGGCTGGTCTGCTTAAGTTTGCTAGTTACCTACTTATTTAATATCGATTCAGTCTACTTTGTAGTTTTGCCGCGGGGCACGCAATTGTTTTCAGTGCGATTAGAATGTTAATATTATGTAATGAGTCTAAGCTTGTTTTGAAAAGAGTAATTGCTGAGTTTATTGCCGGCTCTTCTCAGTAAATACAACCTTCCAAACCGGTATTAGAGTATTAGAGTCAGACTTTTCACAAGTGCCTGCGAAGGTCTATTTGAATAAATGATTTTGAATTTGAAAACATTTGCGTTTTTTTTAATCTTTTGATACAATTTTATGAAACTGAACATAATTATGCTCTTTAAACTCTGTTTACTCTTTTACAAAGTCACGGACGGCAATGAGTGTTCATTATATTCTTCATCACCTATTCTCCGTGTACCTACCTATTAAAGCATGGACTAGAACTTTATTACTTATTTTATTATATTACCTATTAACTACATTGTTGTATTGTTGTTGCACACCTATGTAGGTACTATATTTTACTATGAATTTTTAGATCATTAAATATTTATTTACTTGATTTTGCCCGCAAATGTCCTTAACCACTCACGTCGGTTTTGTTCTTGGTACAGTCAGCATCAAAAATAATGTTCGAGCACGAGTGGTGAGCACAGATTTGTTTGGGTTTTTTAAAAGCTTCTTATTATAATGCCCACTAGGTAATAAGCCTACTATGCTGACCCTGAATCTCAAGAATGAAGAGTTAATGTTAAATGAACCCTAGATCATGGTCGTAGAGTTAAAAGTCTAAGGGATATATCGATTGAAATAAACAGATATTTAAGAACAGTAAGCAAGTTAGATATAACAACAAAAAATCTGATGTCTTGTCAACCAGACAATAATCTCGAGGCACGGTGGCACGTGTAGCCCTAAGATTTATATTTGGATCTTATAATTTTCTTTGCAAAATATCATGTTTCACTAATAAAAATATGAAACATTATCCACTGGATTGTTTTACAACGTTTTATTATATTTATACTTTAGCTCAAGATCCTGAGATACCGAGATAAAGTACCTATATGCTATTCCATATGAGCCATTCTACCAATGTGCGATAGAGGGTAGAGAAAGAGAGAAAATCCTAGTTCACGTTCGGGCATTCAATCCTAGCGTATGTACTCATGAAACTAATTAAGTATTTGCTGATACTAAAATGAAAGTTCTAAAACTGCTTTAACGAGACATAAATATCTATCACGAGTATAATATGATTGTGTTACTGTTACATGATACCTATACTGTGTGAATTTACATTCTGAAGGTAGGTACGTAATTACCGACTTGTTTACAGTATAAGGCAGAGTACACAGTATAAATGGTACAAATATACATAATTCTCGCTATACTATATCAATAAAATAAATTTAATGTGTGGATTTTTTAACGATATGCAAATGGCAACACGCGAAACTCGGCATTCCGCGTATCCATTACCCCAATCCGTAACTGTTTGCGGCCATGCAAATACTAGCCCAGCAAAATAAATGCAGCCTCCGTGTTTATGCCAGATTATTGCCAAACGATGCCCATAAATGTGCCGCGATGAGTGTGCCTTGCGCTGAATATTTTTTTATTATACACGTGTCGACTTTATCACTGTTTATGCTTGCATGGATATTACAAATGAGGTATCTAAAGTTTGCTTTGTGAGGTGTTATGGCGTTTTTTTTTCACGGTGATATGTATGCAAATAAAAAAATAAAAAAACCATTACATCCGGCTTTTTTAATATGGTGACAAACAAGCATACGACGTTGAATTTCAATCATTTTCGAATTGAAATCGGTTCAATAAATCGGTTTTCTGATAACTTTTACGTTCTGATAATTGCAAATACAAACAGTGGTTCATTAGAAATGGAACCATATCCGATTGAATATTTCTACCGATTCTGAGGTAATTTCAATCTGAATTTCATTGCAATAAAGTTACGTAATCCACGTACTGGTTACAAGTAGTCCACATAGCCTTAGATGCATGCAACACCAGGAGTATAACTCACCCGATTCCGACCCTGTACCTGTACATAAGTATTACAGTTTTAAAGTTGAACCCTAACTTTTGAACCATGAAAGCCGGATCAGCTTCAGTTTTCATTTTCGGATAGTGAAGGTCAAAGAGATTTATTAAAAAGTCCGCTTCCACTTATGAAGGTCAAAGCTACTGAAGTGACCACCAATTTGTACTATAACAGGACACCTTGCATAACTAAAATATTTCTTATTGGAAATTACTTAAGTGTCTTTGTTTCATTATATTATTGAAAGGTCACATGATTTCGTTCCGAGATAACCACCCACGTCACATATACTTACACATGAAAGTCATCTAGTAAGATCCTACTTATGTCCTCAACAGAATCCTTGTTTATAATGTCATGGTCACCCATATGCAATTTTATATGATGGAAGTCAAAGAAAGAATTTCGTAATCCAAAGTAGGTACTTACCAATTTTTTAAGAGTATTTAATTATTAGAAAGCATACCAAATTTCAAGAGCTCGTGGTGTAGCATGATAAGCCGTTCTTAATCGATCGGCAAGTTAAGCTACCACCGTCGTGGTTGGTAGGTGCCTGGATGGGTGACCGCCTAGTTGTATTTCAAATCGAGCAAACCGTGCTTCGGAAGGCACGTAAAGCCGTTGGTCCCGGTTATCACTTAATTGTGATAATCGTTAAGATAGTTGGAACCTTCTAGGCGGCTTGAAAATTCCAACAGTAGATTGACCACTAGCCTACCTCCACCGATCCGCAGTGGGCACGCGTGGTGGAGTATCTGCCCATTCCTTTTCACCCTGATTTTTGAAAGGAGGCCTGTGCTCAGCACTGGGACATTATAGGCTGATGATGATGATACCAAATTTTAAACAGACAGACAGACATATGGAAGTTAACGAACCATACGGTTCCGTTTTGGTACGGAACCCTAGAAATGGGAGTTTATGTTGATGTTTGTAACTCAGTCACGCCGTAGTAATGGATTTGGACGAAAGTTCACCGCTAGATAGAACATAGGGTACTTTTGAATATTATCCTAACTAATATTATAAATGCGAAAGTAAGTTTGTTAAGCCTTCACGCCTCAACTACTGAACTACTGAACTACTGAAATTTGGTATGCAGATAGCCTATGGTATGGAGAAGAACATATGTTTTTTAATAATATATAAAGGCTTTCACCTACTTTTACCCGACTGACCCGGAAGCAGGGTTATGTTTTTCGTATACAATCTTGATTAGTTAGAGATACACTTTATATATTGTCATCCCCATTAATTATGTCATAGCAAGGCACAGTTTCATTCACTCTCATAGAGTTAAAAACAATACTAAAGCATTATATTTTGCGATAACGGTGCCCTACAATGTATAAAATAAATATAAATGTCCCTCTATTCCTGTCCTCAGTTATTTTATCGTGTCGAGTGTTTAGTTAGAGCGAGTTGAGTTAGTCTAGCGGTGTAATGATGAGCTAGAAATAACAGCTTCTGTTATTTTAGTGAATCATTTAACATGCAGAAAGGTGAGAGACGCTGTGAGATTGGATTGGATGTTATGAATGAAATGTGAGTAGTATTGGATTTAGTTGAGGTAGCTACTAGCTACTGAATCGGGGGGGTTTGATTCCGCAAGCTACTTACTGACCTCATCAGAATAAATTGGAAATTTTTCAGACTAATGTTGATCGAAAAACATTTCCTCTGACACGAACATTCTGTGACGCAACATTTCAAATAGCATGTAAGAGTAAGACTACGAAAACAAAATGCAGTTTTACTATTCCGAATTCTTTGGCGTCAGATGCCTTTAAATGGAAGGATGGAACACCAGTTTTATCTGTAGGTTTGTAGATATTTCTAAGATATTTCTACAACAGCTGTTTGTAGCTTATCCTTCTTACTCCTCTGAATGGAATGTAAAGTTTTTGAAAGAGTATCCTTACCAATCTTTGAGTAATAAAAGCTGATAAAACAACGTTTACATTATACAAAACAGCTGTTGTAGAAATATCTTCACTGCCTTTATGATTAGAAACTAGGCGACGTCTGTATGTCTTCCTAATGCAGTAAAGTCCATGGGACATCGAAAAACCGATATAATTTAATAATTCCGTAAAATGGTTAAAGTAACAAAACTTATTATTCTCAATACATATTAATGTAAATTTTTCGTCCAAGGATACATTCATAAGGTCCATTATACATCAGAAAACTGTAAAATATGAGGAATACGTTTCCTTTACGATGCGTGAGTATCGGGTACGTAATGGACAATTTCTCAAAAACATCTTTAGACCAAACTTGGCATCGTAAAACTGAAATATTCCGGAAGAAATATAATTTATAGTAGAACTTTTTTATTTCTCAACATATACGAGTATTCTTTCTTGCAGCAGAGTTTAGTTTACTATAATTTGATCGATCTTGGAGAATACATTGTGAATACATCTAGTGCCTATGCTGAGTTCGTTTGCTGAAAAAGTTTACTATATCAATTCATTTGATCAAGCTTTGTTGGCCTTTTGTAAGAAGTTTTATGTTAATCTATGAGTACGTTAAAGTGACTTATATGACGAATGTGTTATAATGCTAAAAGTATTAATTGGATTTTAACTACATGAATAGTTTAGCAGCTTTATATAAGTATTTAGCTGTAGGTATTCTATCTCACGAAGTCCGTTTGCCAATGAATGTGTGACGCCATACGTGAGTACATTCAAATTGTTTTGGTGTGAGCTTAGGAGCTCTCAGTCAGCTAAAGCTAAAGCATCGCAACGAAATCCGAAACAAATCGACAATCGACACACTTATCTTTTTTTTTTATTGACAAAATGATGCCGTCCCAAAATTTTGCCTTAGCACCCTTACGCGAACAAATCGGCGAGCAAGCTCTCAACCGGGGTACACTTATCTGTAAACGCCACAACCACAAACATACCAGAGTGGACTTCGTGAAATAGAACAACTTTACCGTTAGATTAATCAATGTGCTTCTTGCATACATTTGCACTGCATTTCTGTTAAGATTGAGGCGATGCGCCTCTCCCAAGCTAATGTTAGCTAAATTTGTTGAATGTACTCGTGGTCTCGTGCTAAAATTGTGAACGTGTTACAGAAATGACCCGGTTGGTTTCGGTCGGTGAACTTAATATTGCATTTCTGAAGTGGTTCCGTGCAATTAAATGTATTTATATTTATTCTACTTCACGCTGTGCACGGGCTTCTATTTTAACTCTCGTCTTCCTCATATATTATCGGTTCTGTGAATATTAAACCAGTCTATGACAACTTATGACAACTAGGTAAAAAAAAACAGTCAGTTTCATTTTCAAAAAAAATTTGGACACGTATTTTTTGCTTTACCAAATCATCAAAAATGTTCAAAGATAAAGCGATTCAAAGTTCGGGAGTAGCTCGTGACATCACTTTAGAGTATAACGTGACGTCACGCGGAACTTCAACACACGATATCTTCGTATTTTTTTGTTTGATTGAAAAACGCGTGTCTAATATTATTTGATAATGTAAAAGACGGACTACATTTTTTTGTCATCTAACCCATTGATTCGTCTCGTGCCCCGTACCTTATCCAGTTTTCTAAGCCGTATGTAGCCCCGCGGGTCTTGGCGACGAAGTCATTTAGTAAGTTCCTACAACGGTAGCATTCCACCTGAGATGCATAGCAAGGGATGTGTCTACACTCGCCTTTAATATTGCTTTATGACGTAGTTATGTATGAAGTGCTAGCTAGCGGGCTATAGCGCTTTTTCGTTACATTGTATATATCTAGGTGGAAAGCCACCCTAGTGACGGCTACAATATATATTATCTTTGCTCGGGAGCGTAGAGCGTAGAAAGGCAAGCAATAACCGATCATCAATTTATGTAATTAAGAACGCCCGCATTAAATATTCGATCAATCCTTGATTTTGAGATTGTGCATTTGAAATGACTCACATTTTAAATTCGGGAGTGTTATAGAACGATTAACCCGTATTTTGGTGCATTTTGGAGACATATTCTCATAACACAGTCCCCTCAAAAAAGGTTGACGTTCAAAGGTCACGTTCTTTCAATTTCACAGGAAAAACTCCTCCCCATTTTTTGCTGTGACCTCTTATCGTTGGATGGGCGCAAGATTGATGACATATAGAAATCTATAAAAAACTACTTCCCACCGAGTTTCCATCCATATTGAAACTTATCTCACATATATATCGATCATTCTATCCTAATCAATATAAAGTTTATGTTATTACTACTAGCTTCTTGTTGTTGTTGCAATTGTTCTGCTCGCGGCTTTGCCCGCGTGGCCTACAGGAAACAAATAACAATAAAAGGAAACAAAACAAACTTCATCCCGCTTTGAGGGTGGAATTATTAAAAACGCTGAGACTGCTTAATTAATTTTCAATCTTCAGCCTAAAACAAAATTTGAAGACCCTAACTTCGAAACTGACGGACTTTCATACAAACTTTCATCCCCTATTTTACCACCTTAGGAGTGGAATTTCGAAAAACCCTTTCTTAGTGGATGCCTACTCTTCACAAAGAATATACCCTCTAAATTGTATGTCTCTAGAACCAGCGGTTTAGGCTGTGCGTTGATATATCAGTCAGTCAGGACTTTGAATCTTAATATATAAAATGATAAACTGATTGTTGATATATCAACGCACAGCCCAAACCGCTGGACCTAGAGATTTGAAATTTTGCACACATATACCTTATACAGTGGAGGCATCCACTAAGGAAGGATTTTTGGAAATTCCACCCTTAAGAGGGTAAAATAGGGGATGACAGTTTGTATGCAAGTCCGCCAGTTTTGAAGTTAGGATCTTCAAATTTTGTGTTTAGGCTGACGATTGAAAATTAATGTATAGTTATCTCAGCGTTTGTGATAATTCCACCCCCGAAGGGAGGAAAAGGGGGATGAAGTTGGGTATGCAAGGCCTTCAATTTCAAAGTAAACTTCATGAAATGTATTATTATACGGTGTATGCATCCACTATGGAAGGATTTTCGGAAATTCCACCCCTAAGGGGGTAAAATAAGGAATGAAAGTTTGATGGCAAGTCCGTCAGTTTTGAAGTTAGGATCTTCAAATTTTGTGTTTAGGCTGACGATTGAAAATTAATGTTTAGTTATCTCAGCGTTTGTGATAATTCCACCACCGAAGGGAGGAAAAGGGGGATGAAGTGGTTTATGCAAGTCCTTCAATTTCAAAGTAAATTTCACTAAATATATTATTATATAGTGTAGGCATCCACAAAAGAAGGATTTTTAAAAATTCCACCCCTAACAGGGTAAAATAAGGGATGAAAGTTTGTAAGCAATATATCAACGCATAGCCCAAATCGCTGGTCCTAGAGATTTGAAATTTTGCACAAAGATACCTTATACAGTGTAGGCATCCACTAAGGAAGGATTTTCGGAAATTCCACCCCTAAGGGGGTAAAATAGGGGACGAAAGTTTGTATGCAAGTCCGTCAGTTTTGAAGTTAGGATCTTCAAATTTTGTGTTTAGGCTTACGATTGAAAATTAAAGTATAGTTATCTCAGCGTTTGTGATAATTCCACCACCGAAGGGAGGAAAAGGGGGATGAAGTTGTTAATGCAAGTCCTTCAATTTGAAAGTAAACTTCATTGAATGTATTATTATACGGTGTAGGTATCCACTAAGGAAGGATTTTTGGAAATTCCACCCCTAAGGGGGTAAAAAAAGGGATGAAAGTTTGTATGCAAGTCCGTCAGTTTTGAAGTTAGGATCTTCAAATTTTGTGTTTAGGCTGACGATTGAAAATCAATGTAAAGTTATCTCAGCATTTATGATAATTCCACCCCTGAAAGGGGAAAAAGGGGAATGAAGTTGGGTATACAAGGCCTTCAATTTCACGATAAACTTCACTAAATTTATTATTATACAGTGTAGGTATCCAGTAAAGAAGGATTTTTGGAAATTCCACCCCTAAGGGGGTAAAATAGGACTTGAAATTTTGTATGGAAGTCCGTCAGTTTTGAAGTTAGGATATTCAAATTTTGTGTTTAGGCTGACGATTGAAAATTAAAGAAAAGTTGTCACAGCGTTTGTGATAATTCCACCCCCGAAGAGGGAAAAGGGGGATTAAGTTGTATACGAAAATCTTTCATTTCCATAGCAAACATGCCACCATGGTCGATATGGATGAGTCGGTTAATTATCCTATTCAATTTTTTAACTCTCTTAATCCGCCGGGTAATCCGTTTCATGCATGTACCTGCTCCTGTCATATTGATTCATATGTTTTGCCAGAGGAGAAACAGTGTTCGTGCCACGTATACCATTGATCCCAAATCCTTCGTTTAATTTAAAAGTTTACAGTTCCTTATCAAGGTTTCGCGATGGCTATTAATAAATCACAGGGAAAAACTCTGAAATTTGCTAGAGTTTATTTACGGCAGGACTGTTTCAGTTTTATGTGGCATGCTCGTATGTAAGCTCTCAACCTACCTGAACTTTCGTCAAATATCACACGTAGTGGCGGGTAATAGCCATGAACAAAGCTTTATAGTGTTAAAATGATTCATATCTAGAAAAAATAATTAATCTACGCGGACGAAGTCGCGGGCTAAAGCTAGTTATATATATAGACTAGCAGACCCCCGCGGTTTCACCCGCGTACGGTTTGAATTTTCTCCTTCGAAAACCAATGCACGCCACTGATTATTAGACACAACAAATCAAACACAGATATTTTTACAATTAAAATCTAACTCCAAGAATCTTATTTAATTATTATAACAACAAATGAGAAAGAAATTAAATTAACTACAATCAAAATATTCTAATGAAATAGAGAAAATTTACTCTTTTTTTTTTCATTGGCGTCACACGGGTGTTTATTTTGCCAATTTCCAGTTATATTATATAAGTTCTAGTCACAATAAATCACTTTCACAAAGTCCTCATGCAGTCAGTCACCGTCCATAAAAGTCATGTTATACTACAGTGGTGGTCATGTACTAAAACTCTTCACGGACTTTTGAAAAGACACGATACACATCATTCATTTTATTTCACTTCACTGGTGTACATGGATTGATCTTTATTGGATAAAATACTACCGATAATATGCAATAAAACTCAAAATACACGAATTTATGAAACTCATTCAACGTAACTGCAAGTTCCCGCCAAAAAGTCCGAGATGATGAACTTCCCTGAACTTCCAAACAAATTTTGAATTATAATCCGATTTAAATATTCTTTTATATTTGACATTCCAATTTTAAAGAGCATTTCAGTTTCCAGAACAAAAGGCGGATAGAGCACGCGAAATACGGGAGTGAGGCCATAAAAAGCAATTAGGTACAAATTGAAAACATACCTGGTATTTTGAATTTGTATTTGCTATTTTTAAAAGCAGCTGTGTGCTAATTTATTAAAAAGAAAGTGTATTTCGTTAAATAAAGTTTTTTAAACAAAGCAAATACAAATTCAAAAGCGAATACCAGGTATGTGTTTTTCAATTTGTATCTGCTTTTTGGCCTCACCCCCGTGTTCCGTTCGCTCCATCTGCCTTATTCTGTAATCTGTGAAAATCGGATTTATATTTCAAACATGTGTCAAAATAAAAAATGTAATTTAAATCAAAAGTACTAAGGAGTATTGATATCAACTTCGATGCAAATCGCCCCTAAAATAACTTTCTACCCCTTTTTGACCCCGTTACGCGATGATTTTCAATAAAATACGAAACATGTCTTCCATCAATTCTGTTAAGGAATGTTTATGCAAAATTTGAAGTAGATCGGACCAAGGAATCCCGTTGTCCCATACAAACTTTGCCCCCGTTTTTCACCCCATTAGGGGTAGAATTTCGGAAAATCCTTTCTTATCGGATGCCTACGTCATATAAAGAACACACCCTCCAAGTTTCAGGTCTCTACGTTCAGCGGTTTAGGCTGTGCGTTGATTCTCAGTCATTCAGGACAAAGCATTTTATATATATAGATAGTAGATTATGTATCTTTGTTGGAATCTGTTTCTATTTGAAATAATCCTTATATCAATAGAAATTACGGGTCACTTGGTATAGATGGTAAGAGCCTCTAACTGATCAATTCTATAAGTTCGTGGTTACGATTCCTAACCGAGACAGATTTTTGAAAAATTAAAAAAGTGGCATTATCGGATAATCGATAGGTAATCAAAAATATTAACCGTTTGCTAATAGAAAACGATTAAGCAATGTTACGTAATACATGATCTTTCTTGTGGCCGTTAACCACTGTTCCAAACTCTGGACCAAGTTTCTCCGCTGTAAGGTGTAAATTATGTAGTCTGTGGATATTCCGGCAAGCAGCCAAATCCCCAGCATTTGTACCGGTTGTCATGTACTAAAACATGTTGTAGTTTATAGTATATCAGTACAATTTATAGTGTCATGTTTTTGGTTGGTAACAGAACAATTGGTTAAACTTCCCATAACGATGATTTTTATTTTTTCCATTGATTTCCATTAATCGAGGTCAGTGATGATAAGGCTGAAGTGGTGTATATATCTATTTTAGGTGCTCGAGCGTAGCTGCCAGAATACACCAGTTTTTGTTTTTTTATAACGTCAAAGTCAAAGCCATTTATGCATCTTTGAAGGTCAAAGCTACTGAAGTTACCTACCTGTTCGTAAGTCGGCCTTCAACTGAGAAGAACAGGCAAGAAACTCGGCAAGGTTCATCATCATCATCATCAGCCTATAATGTCCCACTGCTGAGCACAGGCCTCCTTTCACAAATGAGGGTGAAAGGGAATGGGCAGATACTCCACCAGGCGTGCCCACTGCGGATTGGTGGAGGTAGGCTAGTGGTCAACCTACTGTTAGAATTTTTCAAGCCGCCTAGACATCCAACTAGCTTAACGACTATCACAATTAAGTGATAACCGGGACCAACGGCTTTACGTGCCTTCCAAAGCACGGAAACGCTCGATATGAAATAGACCGTCACCCATCCAGGTACCGACCACGACAGACGTTAACCGATCGATTAAGAATCATGCTACACCACGAGCGCTTCAGCAAGGTTACATTTTTTAAATATATATTTTTTTGACAATCTGACTATATTGGCTATTTTTTCCAAAACATACATAGGTATATACTTTTTTAATTTTACAAAATAATATAACGTTACAATCAACCACAGTTATCAATAATTTATCTTAGAATATTATGTCAAGAGCGGTTACCTACAAAAAACGAGGCACCAATCACGCTTTACCGACCCATTCCCCCTCCCCAATGAGCTCTCACAACCTGCTCCTGCGCAGGAACACACTGTAAGGTGGAGGTACTTCCCCAGTCGAGATGCTCTTTAAGCGAATAAACGCTATGCTCTACCTCTCTTGTCACGTCTTAATTTATCAATTTCTTAAGCTGACATATTACTTCAAGTAAGTCGTTAACTTCTACTTAACATTAATGTAGCGTAAAATCTAGGTGCACGACCTATTAAATGTGCGGAATGTAAGGCATCCTCGAGATTAAAAAGCTTACAAAGCGCTTTAATGGCATGATTGTAAGCTAATACAAGCGTGAAGCAATCCATCAACTGCTGAAAGCAAATTACGTTTTTCGATCATACTCAGGTTTTTACATGAAAAAGTCAGAATTACTCTGAAAAAACCTAATCGAGCGAAAGCTTAGGAGCTAAAAATGCCTTTACTTTAAAGTAGGAGAGGTAGGTACAATTGACGGTGTAGGATGAAGACATACATTATTTAAAATGCGATAATAAGAGGGTCCTGTTTAATCATAAAATCCTTTTCGGCTGGTCTCGTTCTTGGCCTACTTGGTAATTTAATGTGGCCGTGAAGTTTTTGACACCTAAAAAGAGTTTTGATACTTTTTAGTACCAATTTTACTTTTATAGTGTTCTTATTGAGGCAGAGTTAAATCATCCAATAGTAATTTAATTTGACTGCAGTCTAGATAGGATGGAAAGAAAAATAGGCTTATAATTACAATTTTAACGGTGTTGCAGTGTCTATCGGCTACCCTAACCGCTTACTATCAGGCAGGCCATATGCTTGTTTGTTACCTCAGTTGTATTAAAAATGTTGCTTTAGAGGCTAATTATGTTTTCGTCCTATGTGTTATTAGTGTAGTAGTTTAAATTTCAGCCGTTGCAAAGCAATTTAGTACAAGTCAGATGCATTGCTTCATACAGTTTTGTCATGCATATAAACATGTGAATATTCTCTTCGTTTAATGTATTTGAATTATAATTTATATTTTGCTGTTTAAATTAACAATATGTAGGAAAAAATAAATAATAACCATAACAAAGACTGCGTTAATAACACAAAGAAAAATTAATATTGAAGCCTTGTCTGCGAGTTGATTTCTACAGGATTAGCGAAAACTAGCAGACACGCATTGCAGATGACCATTAAACATCAGTTTGCGTGTCGACTGTTTGACAAAATAATGGTATTAAAAAAAACTACACACACTTAACACTTTTACTTCAAGTATATAATATAATAATTGTCGGATCGAGCGAAGCGTCTTCGTTTCAGTTTGGACAAAAATACTTTCGTATGTCTATCCAGATGTCTGGACAGACATACGGCCTGTCTGTCTTCTCTACAGGTCGCATTTATTAACCAATTCTCCTGAAATTTTGTGAGCAGGTTCGGTAATTAATAAATTTTTGCAACAGCCTAACACCCTATTGTGTAATGTTGTGTACATTGTGCAATAATGAATAAATAAATCAATTATCGAGATTCGCGAGGTAGCTCACTAGTTAACATTGATAAAATATATAATTGACAAAAATACCTGGTATTACTCTTTCAAGGCCAGAGTGAATAGGTTTCTTCTAGGTAAGCGTGTTCCATCTTAGGCTTCGTCATCGTCCATTATGGATGGGTCAGTGCACAAACGCAAGCCCATTGAATGAAAAAAGTAAATAAAAATAATACAGGATATGAGTATCAAAATTTTCTAAGCGCAGTACGCGGTAAGGAATCTAATTTTGCTGAAACAAAATGAAGGCGGCCATAGTGTTCGTAGCATTGTCGCGGGCTGGAGTAATTCCCGCGGCTGGTTAAGCACCTCCAGCTAATGAATAAATTTAATTTACACCAACTACGTATCTAAAACTGGTGCTATTTCCAAGGTATTTCAGGTATCATTCACCCCTGCTTAATGGATACTACGGTACTTAGGTCTTCCTAGCGTCCTAGAAGTAAGGTGCTTTAAATTTTTAAGCTTGTGTTTGATTATAGTAAACCAACCATGATAGTGTTTATATGGCTGAGCGTGGTGGTTTTGGTCGCGTATTTCTTTCAGAATAGCTTCATACCGTTGAAGCTCAGATTGTGGAATGAGCTCTATGCCGTAGTTTTCCCAAGTATAGCATGGGGTATGTGAATAACTCTTTGTATAGGGTCGGCAACACGCGACACTCCTGGTTTTACATGAGTCTATAGGCTATGAGGCAGGCCGTATACAGCTCTTTATAACTTGTAAAATCCAAACATAGTCCCTGCTAACAATAATATAATTTTGGTGTGCATTCGTTGTGAGAGTTTAATGCATAGCCGTAGCGAAGCAGGTAAGCGTGGAAGGAACAAATAATGCAAATGTAAATGAAAGCTGGCAGTCGTTAGTCGGAGTTCAGGATTCGAACCACGAGGGCCCACTGCGGAAATTGAAGGCAATGGTTGAAAATTGAAAACTGACGCGGGCAAGTCTCGACTTAATTTGCGCCGTACCTCGGAAAATTGTAAAATGTTTTACATACATTTTTTACCGTTAACGGCTATTTTATTTTGTGGAATTTAGGCTCTAACGCGTATGTTTTTTTTTTAAATATCCTGGTGTCGGACTACATTCTATTTAGAAGTATAACATGAATTCTGTATCAAATATGCCTAAAATGGTTTTGTTTATTTTATGGGACTGACTAAGCTTTTTGATAAAACTTGTTTTCGTCTCGCAGTTTTACGCGTGTTCCCATGGGATCATATATTTTACCGTGATAAAAAGGAGCATAGTATAGGTCATTCCAGGTTCTGATCTACTTGCGTGCCAAATTTCATCATCGTTGACCCGTCAAGAGGTAGGTACCTATATCTATACTGTTACGTAGAAAATTCGACATACTTCGATTTTCTGTGCACTCACCTTACTAGTGGGCTCATCCCAATATGCCCTTGCACTGCAATTGCACTGATGGTCATTTTACAACGTATTTTATCATTTTTCACATTTGATTTAACAATAAACATTGTTTATGAATTCCTAACCTTGTTTGTTTTGATTCAGGTGACAGATCGATGAAATATGCGACTGTCACTCTGACGTTTTTTTAGTGACGTTCCATTGCACTGACCGACCTTGGTCTTGCGAATGTTGACGTAGTCGAGTGCAATTAGCTAGTTTCCCGGTCGATTCGTGTCAAGGTGAATGAAGAATGCATCGAGTCTCGTCCTTGTGTCACCTCCTTAGTGCCGGACGATGACTCTTTCACTTTCCATTTTGTTCTTGTTGGAGACACACTCCCAAGTAACTTTTTACTTGTTTTTTGGTAAGTTTCCACCTTTTCCAATTTTAAATTCAATTAGTGCTTGTGCCCTTGTACGATTGGTTAATTGTCGTAATTATTTTCAGTGGATCTACGACCGGCGCGTGCTCCGAACTTTGGGACGTCGGGCACGCCACGTTGTTTTTTTTTTAACCTTTTCGTAAGTACGACATCACGACAATGCTGTATTCCCGGCTTCGGTTTGTGTCGAATCCTTATTAAATGTATTTTTATTTTACAGTGCATCGTGCTGTGTAGGCGTTGCCACCAGCACGGGCAAGCTGTCGACAGACCGGAGTCGACATTGTCCACCTTCCGGAGGCAGGGACATTTTCCTCCATAAGGTATTTATGGTGTCCCTTATTTTTGCTAGGGAATCTATAACCTTTTTGTGTAAATTTTCAACATGTGGATCCTGCACGTGGCAGGTAATTTCCACTGTGCACATGGCACACGCTGTGCAAGTAGTAGGGTTTGCTCTGCCCAATCTTCAATTGTGGCAGAGTAATTTATTTATTAATTCCATAATATTAATATTATTTTGTTTGTTTTATAATTTTCACTGGAATAGGGTTTTGTGTTACCGAGCACATGGCCGACACCTGGGGCTGGTGTCCGCTACTTTGTGTGCTCGGACCATGCGGTCATATTAGTAACACATTCAATTTGGCGAATTCCAGGAGGTGTTCCGTGGGGGCGTTACACCGCCACACCTGTTCTGTGGGGGCGTTTGTAACGCGACGTGTTCCGTGGGGGCATAGAACCGCTACACCTACTCCGTGGGAGCCACGTGTGTTCCGCGGATCGATTGTGCGGTACCACTTTATACATTCCACTCGCGGACAATTATTTAAGGACTGGCAGCCTTTACTGCCAGTGGCGCTCAATCTTATTATATTATTTCCAAACCAATTCAAATTTACCTCTAAACCCACACACTGAGTCTAGCTGGCAAATTTTTCAAATAACCTTGTTACTCCACTACAATTAGTTAGTTCTGTCTCTGTTGTGTAATAAATAACTGTATATGTGTAAAACCATAGACAATAAATAACTGTTTACCGGGTTGCCTCATTTTTTTTATTAATACCCCGTAAAATTGTAACAGTGACGCCCGTACGTAGGGGCTCGAAAATTTTGGGGTAATTGGTGTGTCCCTTAGCTACACCAAACGATTTGAATTGGTTTATTTTTTCTTTTGTTTACATGCTGTCTTATATCATGTCCTCCTCTCTTGAGCTTGCTTTTTTTTTTCTTTGCGCGCTTGCTTTCTTTTCGCTCAAAGCTTTTTAAAGTTAAATTTATATTTTAATTGACTTTTATTTTACCCAATGCAGCTCAAGGGTGGAATTATAATATTTTGTAATGCATTTTTGGACATTTGTATAAACTGCACTGACTATTTTTTTTGTATGGTCAGCATAATGTGAAGCCAGCTCGACTTGCCCCTTTATTAATTTGATTTTAAATTAATATTTTTATATGGAACGCCCAATTTGTTTTAACCTCTTAGGACTACCCGAATTAATTTATGAGGCAGAGATTCGCGATGTAGTACCGGAGGCTACCTTATCGGCACTCCGCGATCAGGTTAGGGATCTTGCGAAATCATTTCCGGCATCCCGAATTTTTCGCACATCGCGCACGCCCGCTTCTGAGTTTCATGCTTTGCGGGAACTTTTAGATGAGATCGCAACTCGCTTCTCCAAGGATAAGCACATTTTTAAAAGGCTTAACCGGCTTAGGGCTTTAGCGCACCATGCTTTTTATAGGTTGCAACGTATCAACGGTTCTGGTTCCTTGCGGGATCGTAAGCTTGCGTTGTATTTTGAGTTGTGCGATTGGCTTGAGGAAATTGACGTAGTTTACGCCGATTTTTTGCATTCCTTCGAGCAGGTTCCTGAGCCATCGTATGCGGACTGCATCGAAGTGCTTAGCAGTTCACGTCATGTCTACGACGGCGAAACTTCCGTGCAAGCGTTTCTTCAGCGTCTGTATCAGATCTGCGTCGTCCACCGGATCCCGGAGTCAGTGCTTTTTCAAGCAGCTCCTATTATCTTCTGCGATGCTGCACTCTTTTGGTTTCGCAGTGTGAAGAACACCGTTTCGGACTGGTCATCCCTGAAACAGCTGCTGCTGGATGATTTTACGCCTTACAGTTGTTATGATGATGAAATGGATAGGAGACTGCATTGTGTGGCGAGCTCACGGTCGACTCCCAACAGCACCGCATCTGTTGCACCTGAGCTAACTCCGACCCCAGTACCTATTCCTGAGCCTGTGCCATCTCTTGCATCTGAGCCCTGTCCGTCACTTGAACCATGTTCTGCGCCTGTACCATCTCTTGCGCCCGTGCCTTCTTCAGAGCCTTGTTCGTCGCTTGAACTATGTCCTGCGCCTGTGCCTATTTCAGAGCCTTGTCCTGCACTCGAGCCTTGTACAGTTCCTTCGCCTATCTCTGATCCTGAACCTCTCTGTCCAAGTCCAGATCCACTTCCTGTCCGCTGTGTTGAGTGTGAATCTGGTAGTCGAACTTCGTCGCCCGTCAAAATTTCGGAGTCTGTGGCTGGTAAACGGATTCCTCCGAGACGTAAGGGACATAAAACTAAGAGACGGTTCCGCATTTGCCGTCGGAAACCTCTTCCCAAGGTTCCTGTGGTCGAGGCCGTTACTTTTGTTCCGACACTTTCGAAGGAGGAAAACAGAGCAAGACACGTCCTCGAGTTACTGAAATTTGACAGACTTGTTCATGTCAAGTCTGATCGGGTGAGTTTAAGGTCTATAGGTTAATTTTTTCGGGTTGCTTTCTTTTTTTACTAGGGCATGTCTATTGGTTTTCGATTGTTTTTTATCGCGATTTGGCTTCATAATTTTTTTTTAATTTCCTTTTGTATGGAAATTTGTTTTTCTGATGTTGATAGGTTGGTGGTAGGTGGTGAGCACCGTAGGCCTTGCTGCATTGGCCCACAATCGCGTGTGTCAATGATGCTGAGGTGCTTGTCATCTTACCTTTTAGGTCGTTCGTGGGTTCGATCTTATTTTACTTTTGCCCAATTTTTTGGCAGTGGTAAACTGTATTGCGTTGCAATACCTTTGTGGCCCTTTCAGGTCGATTGTAGTGATGGCGTTGCCTTCCTTTTTGTTACCCCTTTTGGTCGGTTGTTCTATTGCGTCGCAATATTTATTTTGTGTGTTACTTCGGTGATGTGATTGCGTTCTTTATTTTATTTTGTTTAGCCTCTTATTCCATTGGCGGTGGTTATTTTGTTGTCCCAGGCAGTATTTTAGCCTGTATGATTTAGCTTTATCTAGCCCGGTCCGCAGAGATTGACATCGATAGAAAGAATAGTCCTGGCTTGTTGGTTTTATTATGGAATAAGAATACTGGTTGTTAAGCATTTGTCAACTCTGAGGTTGCTCGAGTTGTTTGGTATATTTTTTTACCCGGAAACGTTTGTTTATCTTTTTATTTTTGATAACTACATTTTGGTGTCCTATTTGGCAAGCCCCGCCAAATGGTGTTTTTTAATTTGTTTTTATACTTTTTCTTAAATTCAGATTGCATGTATTGAGTTTAGGGTGGATTCTTTTTACTTATTCACTTGTTTCGAGTTTTGTAATTTTTCTAAACCATTTGTTTTGAGTGATGGGAATTCGCGGTTGGTTTGTTTTTTCTTCCAGTTTGGTTGCCGTTTTTTCATCGGACATGGATATCAATTTAGTTTGGGGGTTCTCCGAACTAAACTTTAGGTGGTTTTGTACCCCACCTTTATTTCTGGTACTATTTTTTTTGGTATCCACTTCGTTCGATGGGCATTTTTATGATCAAACTGTTAGGAACCTTTGTGTGGAGTTGGAGTTTTGCGGTTCCCTGATCTTTAAGGTTTCAGATTGTAGTTCGGGTTTTTTCATGGAATGATCCCAAGGAGTGAGCTGGAGGGCCAGCTCGAATTTTTACTCTTACCTCGTAAAAATTCTGGTAAGGTGGGGGGTATTGTTACGTAGAAAATTCGACATACTTCGATTTTCTGTGCACTCACCTTACTAGTGGGCTCATCCCAATATGCCCTTGCACTGCAATTGCACTGATGGTCATTTTACAACGTATTTTATCATTTTTCACATTTGATTTAACAATAAACATTGTTTATGAATTCCTAACCTTGTTTGTTTTGATTCAGGTGACAGATCGATGAAATATGCGACTGTCACTCTGACGTTTTTTTAGTGACGTTCCATTGCACTGACCGACCTTGGTCTTGCGAATGTTGACGTAGTCGAGTGCAATTAGCTAGTTTCCCGGTCGATTCGTGTCAAGGTGAATGAAGAATGCATCGAGTCTCGTCCTTGTGTCACCTCCTTAGTGCCGGACGATGACTCTTTCACTTTCCATTTTGTTCTTGTTGGAGACACACTCCCAAGTAACTTTTTACTTGTTTTTTGGTAAGTTTCCACCTTTTCCAATTTTAAATTCAATTAGTGCTTGTGCCCTTGTACGATTGGTTAATTGTCGTAATTATTTTCAGTGGATCTACGACCGGCGCGTGCTCCGAACTTTGGGACGTCGGGCACGCCACGTTGTTTTTTTTTAACCTTTTCGTAAGTACGACATCACGACAATGCTGTATTCCCGGCTTCGGTTTGTGTCGAATCCTTATTAAATGTATTTTTATTTTACAGTGCATCGTGCTGTGTAGGCGTTGCCACCAGCACGGGCAAGCTGTCGACAGATCGGAGTCGACATTGTCCACCTTCCGGAGGCAGGGACATTTTCCTCCATAAGGTATTTATGGTGTCCCTTATTTTTGCTAGGGAATCTATAACCTTTTTGTGTAAATTTTCAACATGTGGATCCTGCACGTGGCAGGTAATTTCCACTGTGCACATGGCACACGCTGTGCAAGTAGTAGGGTTTGCTCTGCCCAATCTTCAATTGTGGCAGAGTAATTTATTTATTAATTCCAATATTAATATTATTTTGTTTGTTTTATAATTTTCACTGGAATAGGGTTTTGTGTTACCGAGCACATGGCCGACACCTGGGGCTGGTGTCCGCTACTTTGTGTGCTCGGACCATGCGGTCATATTAGTAACACATTCAATTTGGCGAATTCCAGGAGGTGTTCCGTGGGGGCGTTACACCGCCACACCTGTTCTGTGGGGGCGTTTGTAACGCGACGTGTTCCGTGGGGGCATAGAACCGCTACACCTACTCCGTGGGAGCCACGTGTGTTCCGCGGATCGATTGTGCGGTACCACTTTATACATTCCACTCGCGGACAATTATTTAAGGACTGGCAGCCTTTACTGCCAGTGGCGCTCAATCTTATTATATTATTTCCAAACCAATTCAAATTTACCTCTAAACCCACACACTGAGTCTAGCTGGCAAATTTTTCAAATAACCTTGTTACTCCACTACAATTAGTTATTTCTGTCTCTGTTGTGTAATAAATAACTGTATATGTGTAAAACCATAGACAATAAATAACTGTTTACCGGGTTGCCTCATTTTTTTTATTAATACCCCGTAAAATTGTAACAATACTAATGAAATATAATAAAGCGGAAGCGTTTTTTGTTTGTTTGTTTAAACGGGCTAATCTCTGGAACTACCAGTCGGATTCGAAAAAACCTTTAATCACGGGAACGCGGGTGAAACCGCGCGAGACAGCTAGTTAGTAATATAAATAATGTTTATTTGATTTTGACTGTAGAAAGATAATTTATATTTCATGTCACATTATCTTAGGTGCCAATCCCACAGCCACACCCGCAGTCTATATTCTGCGGTCAGAGTTCTACGTGCGTTCTCCTTGACCGCTGCGGTCGCTTTATGCAATGATCAAAAGCACCGCATAGATTACAGTGAACGTGGAATGCAGAACTCTAGACTCAGCTCGCTGTGAGATCGGCGCCTTATTCTCATTACCAACTCCAATCATTATTTTGTGATATAACAATAAAGTATATCTATTTCTGAAATTTACCTTCTCATTGAATTTTTAACTCTATAAAAACTTAAAAAAAAAAAACACTGAAAAAACTGAAAAGCGAAAAATAATAACATCCCCATTTTCCCACCCTTAGGGTAGGTTTTTTGTATCCAAATTTATATGGGACCAACTTCGAGGTATACCCTATCCAATAATTTTTATCAAAATCGGACTACTATGTAAAAAGTTATGCGTATCATACATTAAAAAAATATATATATAGACGCGTCGACTTGTAAACCTACTCCATTTTTTCGTCGGTTAAAAATCTTCCTCTCTATGTATACCTACCATACGTTATTTACGAAGCACCCATCTCGAGGCCCGACCCAGTAGTTGGGACGCATTCTTTCCGAGCCCTTCAAGTATTTTAATTAGAAGAGCATTTTCCATTTCAGCACAACAGACCCCGCATTATTTGAATTAAAACGGAAATCAGTAGAGTTCCGCGGAAATGTAGAATTGAGACATAGAACTAGGAAAGATGTCGAAGCGAATTATGAAATTAAATATTCAAATATGCTTTTACGGGAATTTATAAATTGTAAGATTTAAACCATTCGGACCTAGTACCTATTAGTGTTTGACCCCAATCTTACCATGTTCAGAGATGATGCGAAAGCCAGAAGCAACTGGCTCTCAAGAGCAGCTGTCGGAACAGACAGACACCTGTCTGTGCTTGGCGATAGATTTTCAACTTGAAAGGACACTTACACTGATTTAGTTATAAAGTGAGTATGAATAAGGAGGTTACAATATTATATATAATATTTCCAATTCTAACACAAAGAACTACTGAAATTGCCTTGTAAACCAAGAAGTTCTGTATTTTTCATGAAAACCAAACTGCTTAAAGATAAATACTCTAAAAGCATTCAATGTACAAATCCGGCTCTATCTAACTAATAGAGATTTATGGCTGTTTTGCACTTGCAGCTCTGCGTTTTGTACATGGTGTTGTAATAAATTCACGATTTGTAGCCATGACCCGGTTCCTCCTAATCTCTACTGTCCATCGATATAGAATGCACAAATTAAATTCATGTTGTTTGTATATTATGGGCATGACATACGTAGCTTAAACTTTTAAGTAGTAAACACGTAGCTGTTTACTTTGATTTCAAATCTTGTGTGCCTCAGTTACTTTATCAGGCTGGTCTCCGTCAAATCGCAATATTATAAACAAACATGATTCTGATATATTTTCAAAACGACTCGATTATCCTTCAATTATCTGCTAGAAGCATTATATTAGTAGCAGAAAATAGACTCCAATCGATTCGCTAGTCTACCCAATAACCCCGATTTCAATTAATTTTACGAATTCAGCATAACCTTACTCACGCGCAGGAACACAACATGAAGTCAAGTTAGTTTTTCTGCATGAATGTCTAACTTTTGACATAAAAAATCATGCACGAGGGAGTAATTCTACTTGTCAAATTTGTTACATACAGCATTGACAATGGTAGGTATGATATATTGATATCTTGTTTCTCCAAAGGCTAATAGTATTCTACCAGTGAAAGTGTGAAAGGAGCAATTAGTTGAACGCATCTCAAGGGATATACGTGCCACATTTGGAGCTGAGCAAAGCGGAGGCTGATAATCGATTTGAATCGTGTTATTGCATTGTTCTGGGACTGTAAATTTCTTGTAGACATTTGCAGAAGAGGAAAATGGCCTGTAATGGCCAGTAATAGCTAGCTAGTAAAAGGTAGTGGGTTCGATTCCCAGCTACAGATATTTGTGTGCATGAAGATGTATTTGATCTAAGTCGCTATACCATGTTGTTAAGTTGGAAAGGAGGTGGCATGAACGCAATCCTTGAAGCACAGGTAGTTCTTGGTGACCGATTTTTAATTTGAGTGTGGTTGACAGTCAGGCAACCACAAACCCTACACTTCCCTACACAAATCGGAAAAATACAGCTACAGGCCACTTCATGCATCTGTAGATATCATTAATGTGTAAAGTGTGTATTTTGTGTACGATGGTACGCAGCCGGTACAAGAGTCTTTACCTACTAAACATTCTGTGAAAACTTCAGCATATGAAAGTTAACTTTCTCTCTGACATGGTTAGTCGGTAAAAAATGGGACAGCATCCCCACACCCCAATACAAATAAATTCATCATAATATTCACAGCCCGGCCAAGGGACCAGGGGCCCAAGTCAGCTATTACAATTGTGTTCCAATGAACTTTCAATGGTGTCAAAATTGTGACGATTCAAAATTATA
Organism: Achlya flavicornis; assembly: GCA_947623365.1. Lineage (NCBI taxonomy): Eukaryota > Metazoa > Arthropoda > Insecta > Lepidoptera > Drepanidae > Achlya > Achlya flavicornis. The sequence goes on along the minus strand of OX392485.1, from coordinate 4,425,220 downwards.
TAGTCATAATGGCGCCATAATGACTTTATTATGACGCTATTGTGTTCGTAGACTACCAAAACTGTAAAATGTCACAATTGTGACACCACTGAATGTTCATTGGAATACCATTGTAATAGCAGACTTGGCCCCCGGTAGGGTTAGTAATAAATCAGCGGTTCTAGCCAACTGTGTTAACAATTTGATAATTCTTTCTACCGTGTTTGCTGAAGCGAGCTCGGGTAGCGTGTTTACTTTTATATTAATAACTATTGTACTGTGGTAAGTATGCCATTTAACGAGTTTTATTATTATACTAGTTATGCTGCGATTAAAGTATACCAGATACACGTCAAATAAAGTTATTTTAATTCTAGTTGTTAGTAATAGTCTGATGTGCTGCTTTTACTTTTTTTTAGGGTTCCGTACCCGAAGGGTACCAAACGGGACCATATTACTAAGACTCCGCTGTTCGTCCGTCTGTCTGTCTATCAGTGAGCTGTATCTCATGAACGGTAATAGGTATGCAGCTGAAATTTTCAGAGAATATGTATTTATTTCTATTGCCGATATAACAAAAAATAATAACAATGAAATAATATAAAAAAATAAAGGGGCGCCCTTATAACAAACGTTTTTTTTGGTATTTTGTTTTCATAGCACAATGAGTTGGTTAATATTGTACGGAATCCTCCGTTAGCGAGTCCGACTCGCACTTGGCCGGTTTTTTATATTCAACCGTGAGCATGACGTCTTTCTTTTCATTAATTTCATTACATATGTTAATCTATCTATCTATATACTAATATAATAAATCGAAAGAGATTTTTTGTTTGTTTAAACGGGATAATCTCTGGAACACCAGTCGGATTCGAAAAATGTTATCTCGGGAACGCGGGTAAAACTGGGGGGGGGGGGGGGCAGCTAGTTTGTTAATAATAATGTGTATTTTCGTTTGGACGCCCACGCAACAGATAGCATCTGCATACCTACAATGTCAATGTCGCCTTCAGATTCCGTCGAAAAGATGCCATCTCAAAGTATTTACGATGAGAAAAAAAACTATTAAATATTCTATTCTATACGCGGTTTAAAGTCGCAAAAATCTACAAATTCATTAAAAGCGTCCAGATTACAAATATATAAAAATCTATATTATTGTGCCGCGTCGAAAGAACGTTTAAAATAGACAGTTCTAAAATATCACATTAAAATAAATTTATTTTAAAAAGAAACCATGGGAATATCATTGTTTATGTCAAACGTGACATGTTGACGCGAAGGTGACAAATAGTGTTGATGACTTCATTAGTCCGGAGCTTTTAATCATCGCACACCATTCCACAGGTCTCGGCTAAAATAAATCGCATTACTAATGTTTTAACGAAAATAATATTTAGTTACAATGCATGTTTTGTTGTATGGTTTTGCTTTGTTGTTCCTAGAAATAAAATATATTCATACTTTTTTTTTTTGCGCGGAACTGTAATTCTTGTTCTGTACCTATGTCCTGAGTCTGTGTGTAATTATGTATATTAAGTATGTATTTACAAACAAAAAGTAGTATATGTAGTAGGTATATCAGTTATCTGGTTTCTATAGTACCAGGACAGTATGGTGACAGGACTTTCACTGGCAAATAGCTGATGTTATAAGGAATAACTAAGCAGAGCTTGCTTAGTTCAGGATCAGTTTGCCGTGTGTGAGGAATGTCGCAGGATATTTATTGATATATTATTTATTTTTCTAAAATAAAAGTAGGCTTAGTTACTTCTTATAACATCAGCTATTTGCCAGTGAAAGTCCTGTCAAAATCGGTCCAGCCATTTCGGAGATTTCCTGGAAAATCCATTATAAAATTCTTTCGACTTTGAAAATAAAGGCCGACAGACAAACATTTAAAAAAATATTTTTGATATAAATACCGTGTATGCATTAATTAAAAAGCTGCTATTTTGACATTACAAACATACCTACACTTATATTTGTATAGATTTACAAAGAAACTAGCAGAGCCCGCGATTTCACTGCCTGTGTTTGACCACAATCTCACCATGGTCAGTATACAAAGCGTAATAAGGAACTGGCTCTCAAGTGCAGGTTTCGGAACACATCCTAAGACCTTGGCGACAGTTTTTCTTATTATTAACTTGAGTCTGCCAATTATAAGTAGCCAGGTTATTATAGAGTAGGATCATCGTAAAACTTTGAAGGAAATGTATTATTATTTAAAGGCCAACAGTTTAGCAAAGGGCAATGTGAAGCCAGTGAAGTGGTTGGTGTACACTGAACCTTTTTAAATCGAGCGCTAAATTCGGAAGGAAATGGAATGACAGTCCTTGTAACGAGTCTCTGTAGGGATGAAAGGTAAATAACTGCTTCTGTGACGACTTACGATCTGAGTGGATATAAGATAAGTCCGTCATATTTTATACAGCTTTATTTTGAACAAAATAATTGTCTATGGAGGTGCAAGGAGGATGACACCCCCATTGAAAAGTGAAAATCTTCCGCCAGGCTGGGTCATCGTGCCTGGGGACCGCAGTCCAACTGTACATGTCGGACAGATCCAGATTCTCGAGTAAACTTCGCAAGCGCGATGCAGGATGTAGGCGCGATGCAGGATAATGTGGCACCACGCCATCTATCTTTCCGTTTGTGAACTATCTCGGTGTTACTGATAGATGGCTGATAGATGTCGCAACATGTGAATATTATTACAAATAATCCTAATAATGAATTGAATTAATCCTTTGACTTTTTGACGATCCGCACGGGCGAGGAAAACAATAGAAATCAAGTGTTATTTTTTAACCGCAAGTCAAGGGAAAAACTAATAATTACTGGATATTTTTGGATGATCCCACAGTCAACATTATAAATGTGATCATAAAATAGCACTTGAACTTATGTACACACATTACATAAAGTATCTATAAATGCCGCATAGAGTGCCTATAAGATTAACTTAGTCATCTTGGTGGTCTATAAAAGCATTGTAGGATTTGGCTTCTAATTGCTGCAGCAAAAAGCTTTATACAGTATTGTTTTTTCTAATAAAAGTTATTTGGGATATAAAGCGGGCAGTTTCGGTACGTTTCGGTAATTTGGGACAGTTGAAGTTAATACGGGATTGGCCCGCATGCGTTCCGGGTCAATTGGCTCCTAAACTGACTTCTAAATTGTTTTTATTTGTTGATGCTAGCATAAAATAGTAATATGGACTGTGAGTTCGTTTTAATTTAATTATATATTATGAGTGTATAATGTATGTAAAAATGGGACTATAATATATAAACACGTAAATAGAACTTATTAACCGAATTCTTAAAGGAAGTTCTCTGTTCCCCTGTGAGGATATTTTCAGAAATAACACGACTGATATTTTTTCAGTGTAATCTATTATAAAATACTATTGCCCGCAACTTGCTCCTTTAATATGGATATACTTGAAATGGGAGCTAAACTTATATTGCACTTTTAAGTCAAAAATAATGATATATTGTTATATCTATGGCTCCCGTTATCCTAGCCTCCAGTGAAAGTCGCAAAAAATCACTGACATCAAAACAGTAACTAATTAATTAGTCAGCTTATAATGTACGTTATTTTATACTTTGAAGTCGGTTTAATTTTTTGTTAAAAGTTCATTGTTTCCATTATACTAATTAATTATGGTATCATAATAAAATATTGTATACTCACTTACTGATTAAAGTTACGTGAAATAAGTAAGATAAGTATAAAAAAAAACTACCACGAAAACATTATTAAGTATGTTAATTAAAAATTTGCTAATTATGAGAACACTTCCTTTATAAAAACCAAAAAATTGTTACAATAAAAATGGAGTTAGCTTGCATGAATGGAATCTCCGACCCCAGGCTTTTCACTACGGTTAGCAAGGAAGCCGCTTCTTCGTAAAGCATAAAGCGTCAAAAGAAAATCTTGCATTAATTAAAATTCTCTAAGATGAGATACGAGCTTCCCTTTAACCCCGATTTCCAACTATATAAGAGTGATATAAAAACACCAGATATTATTTCTGAACAACCAAATTAGAGTAATAAAACATTTTTTTTAATATGTTTGGTGGGAATATTAAGTTTCTAGAACTGGCCACTTGTAACTATAAAAAAAAAAAATGCAATATTTAATAAAGCCGGCCAAGTGCGAGTCTGAGTAGTAAGTCTTAGTAATAGTGAAACGGTATATTATCCACGCTTCCATTCTCCCCAGTGCAATAAACTCTACATACATGGTATTGGAAAATGGGCATCGCAATATCTGATAATTTACATCGGCATAATTATCTTTTTGACCAGGACTCGAGGACCAGTATGAGTACCGGGGAACTGGGAAGTATGGCAGCACTAATTTAGAAGCACGGTAATCGTTATGAATATTTTTAATATCACACATGTAAAATACATCAGTATTAAGTAAGAATCTTTGCGGATAGATTGAAAAACAACCTATACATAAAATAATGTCAAAGTTTGTGATAAAAACTGTTTTACAAAAAACTAAATAGTATAACTATAAAATGAAGTCGCTTCCCGTGTCTGTCTGTCTGTCTGTTTGTTTTGTTCGCTAACTCCTTCTAAACCACGCAACGGATTTTGATGCGGTTTTCACTATGAGTTAGATAATTTTCTCAGGAAGGTTTAATGATAATATAATACGTCCATATACAGAACATATAAAAAAGTCAATGTTTCATAAACAAATAGATTTTTTTCGTATTCTTTGATAACCCTGACTAAACTTTACGAGATATAATGTAACCATTTTTATGCGATTGAGTTTAATTTTGTGTGGTTATATTTTCGAAGTAATTTTGACCCATATAATATTAATCCTTATCTAATTTAATAAGTTACGACGGGCATTTAATGTAGATAAAGTTTGCTCTTTACAGAAAATCAATATCATTTATATGTCATTTATATTTTAAAAGATAGCACAGACTTAAAATTAGCAAGAAACAGTATTCGTGATACCGTGAACGGGCGGGCCGAGACGGGCTCGACACCACACGACATTGCACCCGTGCGAAGCCGGGGCGGGTCGCTAGTAATTTTATAAGTAAATAGTTTACCAATGACTAATTATGGCACTCAAGTTTACTGAGTGTTGCAGGTGTAATAGATGAATAACTTACCACTCGCTTGAGACGGGCAAAGATTGACAAACTTCCGAACGATTAACTCCCGTGAATTTAAAGCGTAATAATTCGTAAATTCAATTTAAAACTTGACTCGACTTGATAGCTTCATTGTCCATTGAGGGTTGGTTATCAATTTACAATGGAAGTTTAGTGTAGTGTATCGTGGAGCTAGTGTACTTACAACGGATGGAAAGAATGTATGTCTATCATTAAATAAATAAATAAATATCCTGGGACATTCCTCACACACGGTCATCTGGTCCCAAACTGTCATCACGCAACATAACATTTTTGTTAATTTTTTATTATTTTGTTCTTTTTTTTTTTAATTTTACTTTCATATTTATTAATTCTACCAAATATTTTTTCTTTCTTTCTTTGTTTCTTTCTTTAAACTAAGCAGAACTTGTGCTATGGAAACCAGATAACTGATATACTACATATATACTACTTTTTAACCGACTTCAAAAAAAAGAGGAGGTTCTGAATTCGGTTGTTTTTTTTTTTTTATTTTTTTTTTATGTTTGTTACCTCATAACTCCGTCGTTTATGAACCGATTTGGAAAATTCTTTTTTTGTCTGGAAGGGTACACTTCCCGTTTGGTCCCATTGTCATCAGATCACGATTTGATTACTTCTTCGTGTACTTTGAAGTCGGTTTAAGTTTTTTGTAAAACAGTCCAATTATTGTTTGTAAATTACATACTTAATATACATAATTACACCCAACTCAGGACATACAGACATGTTCATGCACACAAATGCATGTCCTGTGTGGGAATCGAACCCACGACCTGCGGCGCGATAGGTAGAGTCCAACTGCGCCAACTGGCCCGTCATTGGGTTTGTTGTTTGTATACGCAGATTATTTTGTTTCAAACGATATATATTTAGGCTGAGTATCCAGAGATGTGTAGCAAGGGATGTGTTCGACTGTATTTCAGAACTTCGAAATTTGAAACATCGATGGACTGTACTGCGATTGTTCGTGAGTTCGAAAAACGTTGGTTCGAATGTATGCTATTGCGAAAAACTCCATGGGCATTAATAATGGTCTGAAACAAAACATGGAACAGGATAACAATTTTACAGAACACTGTCCGTTGTACAAGCGGTAGAGCACACAAGGAGGCAAAGTCTCTCCTCAGACTGAGGGGCTCTAAACCGTTTGTGAGCTAGGGATTGTCGACAATTCTAGCGGGGTGCGTCGCTGAACCAAGTCACGTTCCGTGTTCACTATTGTGCACACAGCAAGCAGCCTAAAGTTCTGTAATATTCGCTACCGATCACACGTCATTCACTTTTTAAACTTTCAAAGGCGCCGCATAGATTACAGTGAACGCGGAACGCAGAACTCTGAACTGAGAAATCTAGAACACTCTCTGTGGGATCGGCGCTTAAAATATGTTAAAATATACCTGTTTTAACTTAAAGACATGCGTGGGCGCCCGGGAGTAAATTTTATTTTATATCCTTTTCCTAGGAACCCTGACCATGGCCAGGCTGGTTAGCCTTGCGTCTCCCATCGTTGACCGACTGTTAGAAAACTAGGGGTGGAGCACTAAGCTGAGCTCTTCTTATTAGTTAATTATAATAATATTTGGATACAGATGTGCCTTCCTAGAAATAATCCTACTGGCCACCATGAAGACATCATATAAAAAAAATGTATTTGTTATACAGGCCAGGAAAGTTTTTATTTTGCGCGAGTACTTGTATTGAAACCTGCTGAAGTGAAGGATTCTAGGATTGAACCAAGAACGAAACGAGTGGTTCAAATATAGAATCCTGAACGTAGCGAGGGTTTCAATACAAGTACTTGCGCAAAATAACAGAACTCTAGAACTCCCTCTATGGGTTCGGTGCCGACTGACGCAGAGTAGATTTTTATTCGTAATTCATGTGGTCCCGTAGTACGAAAAGTTCATATTGATCGCCTCTTAAGCTTATGACACCTTTTTGCTCCAACTTGTAAACTACTCAAGAAAAAGGCTTACAGGCTGTCAGGATCCCAAAAATGATGCAGCACTTTATTACACAGTCATGGGAAGTGATCGGAAAATATCTGTTCCATAATAGTCTTTGTCGGAACGATGAGTAATTAATGATGGTCTGAAACAAAACATGGAACAGGATAACTGATAAAATCTTACCAACGAAGGTGATTGATGGAATGAGAACTGCATTACGTTAGTGTACAGCAATATTTATTTATTTAAGAGAATATCCAAGTTCAAGGCGATGATAGCTCAGTGGTAGTGACTTCGAATGTCGAGACGAAGGTCCCGGGTTCGAATCCCTAGAAATAGCAGGTAAAATGGCTGAGCGGAAGCTAGTTCTAACATTTATGACAGCATTTAGTTAGAATACTGGTAGCTAAGCAAATAAAGGCTGCCACACGCGTCATACTTGTGAACAGGTGCTGCTTGTGGGGGCTAAACATTTTTTCAGTCTACTTTGTAATTTTGCCGCCGCGCCGGGGCACGCAATGGTTTAAGTGCGATTAGAATGTAAATATTATGTAATGAATCTAAGCCTGTTTTGAAAAGAGTAATTGCTGAGTTTATTGCCGGCTCTTCTCAGCAAATGCAACCTTCCGAACCGGTATTAGAGTATTAGAGTCAGACTTTTCATAAGTGCCTGCGAAGGTCTATTTGAATAAATGATTTTGAATATTGAATTTTGAATTCAAGATTTGATAGTGTGTGAAGTGTTTGATAGAGCCGATAGCAAAATTTTCTTTTTCGCACCAACTTTATGATCTTCCTCCATGAAATATTTTATTTTAAGGGTTCTGTGCGTGATGTTACCTTAATTTTTTGCCCATGCTGCTTTTATAATATTTGTGTGTTAACCTGCCCTTATGGCTCCCTCTTGAATTTTTAAAGTCAATTCATTTTGTAGCGGAAGTAGTGATCCTGTAGGAGTGTAGGTTATCGTAAGCTGGATACTTAAATTTCCTAAATTAATAGCAATTTATGGTGTTTGTAGCCTTGAGCTAATTATATTACAACCATGGGGATGTTGACTTATGTTGAATTTTACGACATACCTACCGTTGTTACCGTTATTGTTGTTAGGTATAATACAATATAATATGATATTAATATATCTAACAACGGTATCACGCTATGATAATTTAACATCCATATGAATTGGAACAAGCAAATAAGTATTATTAAACATTTGGACAAATGACAAGATGGAAAAATAATAAAATATTATACTAATAAAGATACGAGCGAGACTTTGTTGTTCCGTGAGCGAGACGTTTAAATATTTTGTTTAATTTTGTTCTTACTCTTTTTGATTGTCTTCAAAGTTAATTTGTTAGGCTATTTTACTTTTATCATCGAAAACGCTATGTATTAGTTCAGAGAAGAAGGAAAATTGGTAGAATTAAAAATTAAGATATTTTTGTTTATTCATTTCTTGGAACAAAATGTAACTAAACAAAAAAAGTCATGGCGCTTTTGTTTAGAATGAAATGGAAAAATACGTATACGAATCGTACCTTGATATTTGAAAAGTAGTAGGATCTCAAAGATCATGGATGTTTTGATTTTTACGGGACAGCAGCCTTAAGAGGATATGTTGGTGGCATTTGTTCCATACAAACGTAATCCTCAGTTTCGTCTCTGGATAATGACACTAGCTAGAGGAATGATTATTCTACCATGCAATCTGTAGGTACCACTGTTTGTCCTTCAGTTGTGTTTTTCTCCATAAATTAATTGTTATAAGAATTAGGAGCCTTCTAAAATCACAAAAACTTATAATTTTTAACGCCATTATCAGACGTCCAGCGTACAAATTTTACGAATATAAAAGAACAAAGGAAAACCGACAGACATAGCCAAAGGCCTTCTTATTATGATTCTTGAATATTATTTTTAAATCGATCCAGATTAGGAGGAGAAAACCGGAGATTACGAAATAGCGATTTCGTCTAATTTAAATAGGTATAATCGGTCCAAGCTGTAGTTGTCTCTATCGCCCTCGGGCGGGATAGCTCGGGCACAGCGCGACAGCAATAGAAATGTTAAAAACCTATTTTTCAAATTTCTTGGAGCCATCCTATCCTCTTAACTTAAACACGTATTTAACAGTTGGTGGAGGTGCTGATTACTCCGTAAATACTAACATTAAAACTTATAAATTACAACTTCAGCAGCATCCCAATCTGTATGTTCGTTCAGAATACACAGAAAGCTAACATTCTTATAAAATAGAAAAGATTCAACGATAAACGCTTAGTGACACGTAAAAGCAACCCATTTATACATCAAACAACTGGCGGCGCATGTGACGCGCTTAGATAACATGCTGCGGATTCTTTTATGTCTTCTAGGAATAATCTTTTTTAACGCGGCAAATATCTATTGCAAAAGAAAACACATTTTAGCAAAGAAGAAAAAAGCTCCTCAAGTATTTGTACTCAAATCAAGACAACTTTTTGATTTTAAGTCTTTTATGGTGTTAAAATTAAATATACCTCAGCCTGCTTTTGGTCATAGTGTAAATGCAGATATTTATTTATTCATCAGATTTCGGTCAACCTTTTTTATTTATTGTGTAAAAACCGTACAACGTTTCATGTCACTCCGACATACTGCGTGAGGGTTTAGTAAAGTTTGTGAGGTGACCTAAACAGCCGCCGAAATTTATTTTTACCCTACAGCGGGTTCTAGTGGAGGCGCGACTTTAAAGCACTAAAAGAGGTCGTAAAAAAGCCAGGTAGATACAAGATGGTAATGAAAGCAACTGTTTCCATGTCACTAGCTACGATGAGGGTATAAAGTGGGTGTGACAGTGTATTTACGTAAGCGAATGAATTTTATTTAGTTTGGAGATTGTAGTTTATTGTTTGGAAGAATTGGGGATGACATGTTGAAGGATATTTGGATGGTATGATCTGTCAAGTGTGCGAGAGTAGTTTTATAGTTTATTTTCGATTATATATATTTTTATTTTTTGAAGTTGTTGTGTCGATAAGCCGATGATAGCTCAGTTCGATCTTACCATGGCGAAAATCGTTAGCTCAAGTTATATAGAGAGCTTGGTGGTAACTACAGTAGATTTAACCTTTAATAATGCCCTACTAGGGCCTAAATTGCTCAAAGAGCAGCTCGACTGGGTAAGTACCTCCACCTTACAGAATACCGCAGCCAAATAACTTTATGTTGTGTAAAGTTGTGTTCCTGCGCGTGAGTAAGGTCGCCAGAGCTCATTGGGGAGGGGGGAAAGGTCGGTAACACGTGAGCAATGCTTCGTGTGTTGCAAACGTCCATATGGCTACGGTAACCGCTTACCATCAGGTGGGCCGTATGCTTGTTTACCGACTAATTCGTATAAAAAAAAATATGGCTTTGACTTTAGGTTTTGATGAAGTAAAACATTGTTTGGAAATTACTGAACAGATTTTGTAGTGTTCTTCTAGCGTCATAAGTTGAAAATCTGTCACCAAGCACCACCAGTATGTTCCCGAAACAGAACTTGAAAGCCAGCTCCTTTCCAAGATTTCTGTACTTACCAACTTTAACCATATCACTTACCTTGGTGGTCAAATAGAGGTCTGACTATAGAAAAATTAAAACTTATTTACCATCTAAATCTACGTCCAACTTATTTCAGTGGTTGCCGATACTCTATGTTTGAAAAGGTAAAAAACAGATTTTTAAGTAATTATTTTATGCAAATCTACAAAAATGTGACATAAAATCTGAGCTTATTGCGTTTGTCAGCCATTCTTTCTGCCTCTTAGTTAAAAATAATTGGCTTTGTATTAATTATTCACGGCGACAGTGCACTTTAAATTTGTTAACGTATTTTAATTCCAATGCATATTTTTATCGCTACACGAACTCCAATTTATGAGATGAGTAGTTGTAGCTTTTGTATTAAATAAAAATCCAATCAGTATCATCATCAGCCTATAATGCCTTACTGCTGAGCACAGGTCTCCTTTCACAAAGGGACTGACTAATGGCCAGGTACTCCACCACGCATGCCCACTGCTGATTGGTGGAGGTAGGTCAGTGGTTAATCTACTGTTGGAATTTTCAAACCGCCTAACAGGCCTCCAACTAGTACTAGCTTAACGACTATCACAATTAAGTGATAATCGGGACCGACGGCTTTACGTGCCTTCCGAAGCACAGAGTATATTCCGCAAACACCTGCATATTCTTTGAACCCTGGCTCGCTGATAAGACGCGTATACTATAACTACATGAAAAAATGTATACCCAAAACTGCTAATAATGAGTAGTAATGCATTGCAAGAACTTCTTTCAATACTTAGGTACTTAAATTAACATTAGCAATGTTAAAAGCTCTTCAAAACAACTCAACCGAATTAGTTTCGATAAAACACCGAAGCACCCTTTCGACTAAAGCCGCGCCTGAAGCTGACGGACACAAATCGCTCATTTTTAGTGACGATTCTTAAAAGGAGTCATTTACAATGTTCTTTTATTATCTGGAACGATCTGGGACGTCTCTTCGCCATTAATAACAGTCGAGGGACAGAAGGCTTTCGGCTCCGCGACAAATTTCCTGAACAACTCTGAATGTCTTATTATTTTTTTATTTTGATTATGTTTTAGTGTCGAGATATATTTTATAACTATTATTTAGATCGCTCATTCGATATTGATATATGTTGATATTTATTGAGCCCTATCGAAAGATTGTAATCGATTTACTATTGCTTATATTATAAGATAAGTATCATAAATATTTTTAGTCGAATAGATAATAGTGCTATATTTTAACTTTACATTTACATTGAAACTAATCATCAGATCCAACTGATTGTAGTATCGAATTAATCGATACCATTAGTCATTAATGTCATTGTAATATGTATGTATTGTTAGTATAAATTATTTAGAAATCACCAATAGCACAGAATACATAATAGTATGCTGTTGTGTGATCTACCACGCGAAGAGTGGCAATTTATTATGAAACTAAAACCGACGAAAGTCGCGTCATGATAGCCACGAGTGAATAAAGACAAGAAGAAAAGCGTCTGTGAGAGATTTAGATTACAGAAAATTTCATGATTATTATAGTTCTTTGTGCTAATCGAAAATTCATAAGTGCCTTATCGGGGTCTAAATTGAATAAATATTTGATTAGCCGTCCTTAATCGATTGAAGTTAAGGGGCTACCTGGCGAATTTCACTGTTTCTAACTACTATAAAGTATGCTGAGCATTCTGGAAAAATATATAGTTGTAGTATGGTATTTGGCTTTTATTTTTATCGCAAATAATGTCTAAAAAGTTTTATACATTACGAGAGAAAAAATTATCCGTGAACCCATTTCTCGTTCTAAAAACCGTATAGTCTTCCTCATTATGCAACGTTAAATAATGAAATGTATACTAAATACAAGACAATAATGTACACTATAATTTTAACGGTCAGTTTTTGTAGTTTTTGAGAGAACAATATTTTTCACTATCGCGCTTGAACTGTCGGAACTGTCTGTTAAGCAATCGGCCCAGTTACTAAATAGTAATATGGCAGCCATTTTTTATAAATTCTAAGAACATTTATCAATAACTAAACAAGTTTCACCAAGAAACATTGGTACTAACATTCAGAAAGCATTTTTAATTTCATTGGGTAGAACACGAGCAAGGAGGACATGTTTTGATAAATAAAATTTCATGTTTTATTTGGGGTGCCTGGCTTCCGGCCACTGCTCGTGCACGTAAAGATTTAAAGGTTAGGAAGGGTAGCGGGGATTGCGGAAGTCGGAACGCTCAAGGTCATTGGGATAGGGTACGACGCCCTTAAGCTACCACCCGGTTTGGGCGGTAACTGGATGGGTGGGTGAAAGCTAGTGGTATTTCAAATCGAGCGTTTCCGTATTTCAGATGGCACATAAATACGTTGGTCTCTGTTATCACTAAATCGTGATAGTCGTTAACCTAGTTAGAGGCGTCCTAGGCTGTTTGAAATCCAACAGTAAGTTGTTCACTAGCCTATCTCCAACAATACGTAGTGGGCACGCGTGGTGGAGTATTGCCCTTTCACCATCGTGAAAAGAGGCCTGTGCTCTTCAGTGGGGTATTATAGGCTGATCATATTGATGATGAATCGAAAATAAATCTTACGTAGAAGGTGCAGGCTCCATATTCGATTGTTTTAATCTTGACTCAATACTAGGTACACTTGAGCTTTGTTTGAGTGACGTTCTAAAATGTAATGTGTCAGAACTAGAATATGATTAGAAACTATTTCAACATGATGATATAAGACACAGATGCATTGGCGTTTAGTGAATATGATAATATCTGAAGATATTACGTCGAGGACGTGCCGCTATATCATATGACGCGGTAGGTTAGGAAGGGGTTGCTGGGTGATCGGTAATTACGCACCCTGTATACTTAGCTAGCTCATTCCGTGGTTTTATTCGTATTGCAAAGGGTATTTTCTAACTTTGAAAATTCGTTTGAGTTTGGGGTACAATTTTGCAAAATCCTTCTTAAGTGGTTTTGTAAGTTAAAAGCTGAACCAAATGTTTAATTTACGCGTTTCTAACTTCTGTACGGATGTTGATGAGTCAGTTCGATAAAGAATTTAATTTAAAAACACTTCACTTCCTGCTTATTTTACCTCATACAGTATGAAGTACACGATATAATAAAAAATAACTTATGATTAAAAATAACAATCAAATCTAAGTAAATTATCAAAAGAATACTATCTTCGTGGATTTTGCCACATTCCTCAGAAATGTGGCTTTGGGATTGGTTTATCTGTCTATGAGTAAAATTTTATCCAAATTCATTCTGTCATTACGGCCACAACCACGAAACTAACATTGCTTTAAAATTACTAATCCTTATCCTTACTAATATTATAAATGCGAAAGTGAGTTTGTTTGTTTGTTAGTTACCTACGCTTTCACGCCTCAACGACTCACTCAACGGATCCTCATAAAATTTGGCATGCAGGTACCATGTATGGAAAAGGACATAGGCTACTTTTTATCCCAGGAACGTGGGTGAAACCGCGGGGGACAGCTAGTACCTAATAATTTTCTTATTTAACATTCTATCTATCTGTGTCCGGAAATAGATTATTGAAAACGGCGGCGCCTACTCGCAAAGTTAATTCATACTCCAAGTAGGCATTTGGTAGGTCTGTTTGTACTTCTAGCTGTCAGGAATTGGGATGTTCATTAGTCACAGTTATTTTGCCCTTTGTTCCCTTAGCGTATTCATCCAGTTTTTGCCCAACTCTATGTCACTGGGTTAAGCGCAGTAGGCCGCAGCCAGTGCCGTTATTTATGACCTGTCAAAATGTTGCAAGCTGTAAAGGTAGTGTGGCTTCTGCAGTGGAAATTTAACTGAAAATAAATTATTTTAACCTGTTACATAACAGTGAAATACTACTCACCGATAAACTGGTTTCTTATAAGAATGTAGGCAACGAGAGGACTTTTTGAAATGTATTTTTCGAAGCAGCAGTTGGTGGAATTGGGAGTTAATGTTGCATACAAATTGATAATATAATAATATGTATTTTATATTCGGGTAATTGATACGTATCTTACGTTTGTAAATGATTAATAATCTGCTCAGATTAATTTATTAATTATAAGAGTAAATAAATAACAAAGTAAACATTATCATGTTTAATATCGAAGCTATTCGGATAATTGGACACCATGTATTTATTTCAATTGAAGCATAAAATTAAATAATTGATTAATATGGCGCTGACAAATTAATTGCCTTCGCTATTGAATAATAATATGAGTTTTATAACATTTAATTTTGTCAATAAAAAACTTATCAAATACAGATGCACTTACTGCAAGAAAAAAGTACCTAATGAAATCAAATAAAAAAGTTATTTATTCAGTTCGCATAAATCTTCATAATAACTTCATGGAATACAGTTATCAAAACTTAACATTAATCTCGTGTTATATTGGTTCTTTAGTAGAAGTACCTAATAAAATTGTATAAAATATTCAACGACTAAAACACGCATATGTGGTTTTAGCAGGATAATTTTATATGTAAAACGTGAAAGCAAAACTGAGATTTGGCAGGCGTACAACGTTTACTGTGCCAATACGGCGACATAGCTCATCAAAAATTAATTTATTCATGAGTATCAATGCATAACACCATTTTTGGATAGCTTGTTTCCATTTACATACATACATAATCAACATCAACGTATGTTTGTATCATATTAATTTGACTTGCTAATGGATGCGCGATGCCAATAATATTTTTGATATACCTACATTAAAACTTCTTCCTTGTCTCGCCATTTTGGGTTAGTTTTTAAGGGTCTGTGCCCAAAGGGTTAACGGGGGCCTTTTACTACACCATCTGTCCGTTAATCCGGTCTGGTTTTAACCATCATAGATACATTGTTGTAATTTTCGCTGAATACCTATAATCTCAGAGTATATAAATATAACTATGCACTCTATAACATGCCAAATAGGATTAGAACAAGTCAAAACCAAAGACAAAATAAACAAGAAACCTAAAAAAAAAAATGTTACGTTGTTCTCGTTAAATCTTAAAAAAAACTAAAATAAAATTTTTCTTACGTTGTGCTACTTTAATCTTAAAAACAGTTATGCACATAAGATTTATTCTTAAATACTTATTTTAATTAAGAATCGGAAGTAAAACGTCATTCTTTTAATACTCGTCAAATCAAAAGCACTCAATAGAAGCGCTTTTTTTCATGTTATACTTAATACTAACGAGAGCGTTTGACACATTCTTGAAAGCAAAAAAAAGTGAATATAATTTTATGTACCTAACTAAGCAAAAAGAAACATATTCCCGATAATAGTAACATTATTATATAAAAAGCTATTCGACCAAATAGCTACAGAAACAATTCTCTAAGTATTATTTAACAACCATTACGATATTTTTTGTTCAAAGTACTCTTTTAACCTTTCAGGACTAATGGGACTTTTACTTACATTACATTACACAACTTCTGATCGTCTATTGCGTAGGTAGCTTTATTTAATTTAGTTTCTATTGGAAACCAGTATAATAAGGGTCATCGCTCACTATGTCAGCACCGCTCCATCGCAGCTACGGCCCGGCACCGCCTCAACTCAATCCAACCTCTAGCTGCCAGCGCGCCGCCTGCGAGGTTGCAGCTCGCGGGGGGCGTGGCGCTGGTGATATTGGTGGCGCGTGGCGCGGCTTTGGCAAGATACCGCTTGCCAGCGTGACGCAGCAAGGGAGCGGGCCGCTCGCTGGAAGTGTGTGGTCAGCAGGACTAGTGGCTTGTACCGGCAAGCGCGCTTGCCGCGAGGTGTCAAATATTTTATCTAGTCATTGTAAAATATAATTTAACGCATACAATTTAAAGGCCTCACTTGCATGGCAAGGTAAATGCCGAGGCCTAGCTGTGCTGTTATAGTGAGCGGTGACCCTAAGGCGGTTTTGCGATGTTTTGACAGCGCAATTGCAAACTGATTGCAACTGAAATCATTTTTTACTCCGTATAAATACGGAATCTAAATACAAATCTTTCCATAAAACGGCTGGTAACCAACTGTAATTTCCCGAAGTTTCCCATTTCGAGTTTACTTGTAAATAATTTTGCAAGTTGTGTGTAACTTTTCTTTATAATTTTCACGCACGTCCCGGCCGTTTCAATTTGTAGTGAGTTTAATCTGATGAGTCAGATCTACATTTTATTGGACTGAATGTTGAATCTCGACTCTCATGTAAAGATTTAATTAGTCCATAAAATTCATACTTACTTGTCTGTATGTACTATCTGCAGTTATTTTATGTAATGAATATGATGAGTTTACTTCATCATCATCAACTGTCTGCCCTGTTCACAATTAGAGGTGGACGTATGCTTATATAATATATATATATATATATATATTTTCGTGACATAAACTGTTTGGATATGAAATATATACTGTAAATTAGCTATTTGCGTCTTATCGCGTAGGTTGTCTCGTAAAAGGTTATTTTATATAATATAATACTTTACTTTTTTTTTTTCATCTAAACAATTTGACCGATTTGGTGTATTATGATGAATTTTCCAATAATTGATGAAATTATCTACCAGTAATATCGCGATCCACTCTCTCATAATAAAATAAGCTGGAAATATTATATTTTCCCGTATATCTTAATTTTATCTGATTGGAACGAGAGCTTTCTATAATCCTAACTAATATTATAAATGCGAAAGTGAGTTTGTTTGTTACGCCTTCACGTCTCAACTATTCAACGGATCATGAAATTTGGCATGCAGATAGCCTATGGTATGGCGAAGACTTTTTATTTGGGAACGCTGGTGGAACCGCGGGGGACACGGAACACGATTTTTTTAGACAAGCGTTTTTTTTTAAATAATCAGTACACTGTAAATTGGTACAAGTGGTCACTTATACCGGTTTACGTGCTGTAAAACTTTAAGAAAAACGAGTTAGGTACAAGTGAAGCTATTTTCTAAAGTATAACTAAATATTGAAAATTAATTTTATTATGCAGTCTTTTTTGTTTAATATCCAGGTATAACATTTCAAAATTTCAAATGTGTATGTTAAATAATGTCAAAGTTACAAGCATTAGAACCTTTAGATCGCTGTGTAAAGTTGTGTTTTTGCAATTAGGAACCGTCGATATTATAATGTCTCTCGCTTGGCAGTTCTTATCCCTCAACTTGTTTTACCTAAACAATCTCTACATTTTATCTCTACTCAACCCCCTTTATTTATAGCACACTGGTACATATTTTAAAACCTTCCACACGAAACTAGATAGGTAACTGTAGAAACTGCATCAAAATATGTGCAGTGGCTATCGAGTTATAAGGACATTAACGAAGAGATTTTTTTTTTTTTGTATACAACTTAGTCATTTAACAAGCATACGGCCCACCTGATGGTAAGCGGTTACCGTAGCCATATGGACGCTTGCAACACACGAAGCATCGCTCACGCGTTACCGACCTTTCCCCCCTCCCCTATGAGCTCTGGCGACCTTACTCACGCGCAGGAACACAACTTTACACAACATAAAGTTGTTTGGCCGCGGTATTCTGTAAGGTGGAGGTACTTCCCCAGTCGAGCTGCTCTTTGAGCGAATAAACGCTATGCTCTACCTCTCTTAAAATAATAATAATAAATAAATATAATAAATATCCTGGGACATTCCTCACACACGGTCATCTGATCCCAAACTAAGCAGAGCTTGTACTATGGAAACCAGATTACTGATATAATACATATACTACTTTTTGTTTGTAAATAGATACTTAATATACATAATTACACCCAGACTCAGGATATACAGACATGTTCATGCACACAAATGCATGTCCTGTGTGGGATTCGAACCCACGACCTGCATAACGTTTATGGATGAATGAAAATATAAGTTGCGATCCGCTCTCTTACTCCCTTTAGGGTTGAATTTTGAAATCCCCTTTCTTATTGGTTGAATACGGATCAACGGACTATAAGGAACCTATGTGAAATAATTTCTAGACCTCGCGGTTTGAGCTGGGCGGGGATCTGTCAGTTTCTCCTTTTATAAATATGAATAGATAAAAAAAACAACAAGTCGGCAAACAAGTATACGACCCGCACGCTTTCAACATACGAGGTATCACGCGTTACCGACCATTTTCCGCTCCCCGATGAGTTCTGCCGACTTACTCACGCGCAGTAACACAACTTTCAGTTATTTGGTTACTGTATTCTAAACATACAACATTAACAAAAAAAAATTTTTGTTTCAGGTAAGAGCCGCCAACCATAGCAAAGCTAGAACCTCACTAGTGAGTGATTGTAAATATGATTGAGGAGTCACTCGTGAGTCGTGATGCAACTCGACTCGTTTGCGTCAATCAATCGAGTTGTCACGATGATGATCCGATACTCACTCGATCGCGACACGTAATGTGTCAACTGCTAATCCTCGTCGGAGTCCTATCGACATCGAGGTTGTTACTAATTGTGGATACACGTAAATAGATTTGTGTGTACAAGCTGAGTTGACATTAAATTAGAGTGAGTTATTGTTAGCATGTAGATGTGTACCAGGACCTCGCGTGGTTCCTTGCAAGAATTATAAATATAGACCAAGATTGTTTTTGGCGAAGATTGGGTGAATAAGTCTTGATTGTGATAAGCTGAGGAAGGTCCTTTTTTGGCCTCTTAAGCTAATTTGCTTCTTTCGTTTGTTTAGTTTTGTGTTAGTCTAAACCTAAATTCTATTTTTTTAGTTTTAATAATACTAAACTAAATTGTGACGCTTTCTTTATTATTTTAAGTTCTTGTAATGTAATTTTTTTCATGTGGTAGACATCAATAAAGTGTTATCTATCTATCTATCTAAAAGGGATAGCATTTGCCCAGCGGTTTTACCCGCTATTTTGAATAATCTAATATTATCCCAGGATAAAAAGTATGTCATGTATGCTATCAGGGGATATGCTTCTATTTATGTAGACAGTTTTATCCAAATTATACCGCCGTTAATGTATGATGAGTTACAAATATTCACAAACTTTTGAGACATACTCATCGTATCCTGGAATATATAAATTTAAAAATACTTGCTATCCCGGGAAATCTTACGATTCCTCGGGAACTCGTGTGGAACCGCGGGGCAGAAACTAATCTATACTAATATTATAAAGAGGAAAGATTTGATTGTTTGTTTGCATTGAATAAGCTCCGAAACTGCTGAACCGATTTGAAAAATTCTTTCACTGTTGGGAAGCTACACTATCCCCGGGTGACATAGGCTATATTATATTTTCAAAAAAGTAGGGATCCTTACTAGCACTCTAATAATGTAATGTAACCCAAGGTTTAAAAAACCGCAACGGATGGGGTGGGGTAGGGTAGGGTAGGGCACCACGTGAACGAAGTCGCGCCGGGCAGCTAGTTAATAATATTTGTAGAAAGTAGGATGATTACTTGTGAAGAAACTTCTAGTTTCCAGCTACAGTTTAATTATCTTTAAGGTTTAATTAATAAACCTTCGTCAACAATTAATTATAATTCGGATCATTAATCAATTTATTAAGCATCAGCTTTACAATTACAACATAATTACTTAATCATGTTATGATTTGGTTGACATAATTGTTTTGAATAACATTGTAAGTAACAACACCACGTTATTGTCTGTATGTACAGTCAGCATCAAAAAGAGCTGCTCACTTTAACCACATTACGTAGGTAATCAAAGTCTTTATATCAATACATTATTATGAAAGGGTAGGTTGGGTACTAAAGTGATACGCTACGCTGACTGTACTAACATATTCAATCGAATAACAACACAACAGGCTATAAATAACATTCCAGAATCTAATGATTCCCATATGAATAAAGCTAAGCCCACATTATCGATTGAGTAACCGAGTGAATGATTACAAGCAGCGGTTAGTCGCAACTTGAGTCGAATCCCTAAGCGCGCTTAATTAACGTCGGTGGTCCGATGATCCTGGAATCAGTCAGTCGTGATATATGTCAACGTTACAACCCTAGATCGAAGTACTCACACTACATCACAGCGGTTAGGAAATGCCAGATACGACGTGTTATTGCGTATCAGTCAGTCGACATCGACATTCATCTAAACTATGACGTGCATGCGCGTAAAGCCGGCTTTCCACTATGGGATATAATATAATATAAATTGCATTTGGTAAATATAGATTGTATTTTTGGTACATATTTGTTGTTAATATAAATTACATCTTGAGATATAATTTATCGCTCGACAATCGTCATACATTTTGGTATATTACATCCCAAACTATAAATATTTTTTCGACAAAATGTATGACGAGCGATAAAATATTATATCTGAAGGTGTGATATATATTATATTATATCCCATAGTGAATAGCCGGCTTGATAATATATTTTCCCTATGTATTTTATTGTTTTACCTTTTCTTCCCTGTATCTTCTAGTTAATAAAATTGTAATACTGTCTGATCATAAACTTCCTGGACCTAAAGATTTGAAATTTCTAATAAGATTTTTTCGAAATTCAACACCTAAACTCACGCAGGTCGTGGGTTCGATTCCAACTCAGGACATTAATTTGTGTGTATGAACATGTCTGTATATCCTGAGTCTGGGTGTAATTATGTATATTAAGTATGTATTTACAAACAAAAACCTATATGTATTATATCATACACGATTACCAGCTTGATCCACTTGCTTAGGTGCAAAGGCGGGCCACTCGTATAGTTGGCGATCCCGAACTCACTGGCGGTTTGGAACCTCTCAGCCTTCAGAGAGATATTGGCTCTCTCCGTGTGTTCTACCGTCTATACAATGGAGAGTGTTCTGAAGAACTTTTAGACCTGGTGCCATCATCACCTTTTTACCACCCCACCGCTCGCCGGCGATGTGGAGTTCATCCGCATATCCTCGAGCCGCCTCGATCGTCCACACAACGGTTCAGTCGGACGTTCCTACTGCGGACCATTAGGATGTGATTGTGGAATGAGCTCCCCATTACGGTTTTCCCTCAGCGCTACGATATGGGGTTCTTCAAAAGGGGCGTAAAAAGAGCTCTTCAAGGTCGGCATCACATCGGCAACCCCCCTGGTATTGCAATATCCATAGGCGGCGGTGACCACTTACCATCAGGTGGACCTGGTGCCTGTTAGTCAGCCTCTAAGCTCAGCTTAGTTTGGGATCAGATGACCGTGTAAAAAAAGACACTGGTGAATCTGTTAGGCGGGAAGCTGGTTCATAAATAAGTTTGATATCCATTATGGTTTGGATGAAGAAGGAAGGATTCTTATAAACTATTTTTATTACACACAGGTAGTTGACGTTTGAGTTACTTCACATTTCTCAACTTTCTTAACGCAAATCCTATGAAGTAGGAATTTTGAAATACCACCTGTCGATTCACTTATAGTTTTAGGCAAAGCATAGCTATATATGATTATGTTCTCAATGATTATTTGTTTATTAATTACTTTCTTTACTTTCTCTAAATTATAAGTATAATAATGTTTTTGTGTTCTCTGTTTTCTGTGATTAGTTAAAAATTTTGGACTTTTTAATTTACCTTTTCTTTTATCTTATTTTTTAGTTTGTATTTGCTTTATATAAAGCTTATTGAAATACTTTTATTTTTATGTTACCAAAATTTATAACGAATGTTGTGACTCCTTAAAAAGTTGTACATTTCTCTCATTTTCTTTTTTAGTTAGTTTAAGGTTATTTTTTAATGGAATAACTACTGGTTGTCCTAATTAAATAAATAAGTAAATATATCAAGTACATTGGCGAGTGTCTACTTTGTACGACTCGAATAATTTGGCTGATGCACAAGTGTGACAAATTATACGTAAGGCAGTTATTTAATCAGTGGAATGTAGCCAGAGCAGAAGTAGGAATTAGCTCGTTGATGTGTTGGGTATATTAATGGATTTAGTAAACAGACGAGGCGTGCGTTTTACGAGCCAAAGGTTGCTTTCAAAGATCGTAAAGTGCGAGCAATAAAACGGCAACACTGAAAAAAGCGATTGTCTACAGTGTTTTTCAATTTTCGACACTAATTGTTAACATAACACTAACTTGCGGCGCGTAAGGTGAATCTCAACCAACTGCGCCAACTGTCCAAAATGATGAGGTTTAATTTCTTATCAATTAATTGTGATAGTCGTTAAGCTAGAAAAATTCCAACTGTTGGTTGACCACTAGCCTGCCTCCACCAATCCGCAGTGGGGAGAATTGCCCATTCCCCATCACCCTCATTTGTGAAAGGAGGCCTGTGCTCAGCAGTGAGACATTGGGAGATGATGATGATGATGATGAATTTCTTATGTAGGTATTCAGCAATAGAGTCAACGAAATCGTATCCGCCTCGTATGTAATAATCAACTTTGCACACTTGTATCATAATGTACTATTACGTAATGCAACTAGGATGTAGATCAAAATGAATAAATCACTGCAGTTTTTTGGTAAATAACTCTTGCTGCGAATAATAATATTGATGTGCGAATAGTACGAGCCGCGTTATCTAGGTATTCTTGCAAACTTCAAAGTATCATAACTTTAAAATTTCTGAGATGTTCTATTATATGATTCTTTGACATTTTTGTTTCTTTGTATTTATTTATAATTAATCCATAAAAAATCAAACTTCTCCATTGGATTGTATTGCTCTTTCTATGATCACTAAAATAACCGTTTAACGGGTGATATTTTATTATACCGGGTGTTGTTCTGCATTTGTGCCATATTTAAGGAGGTTGATATTTAACTTGTATAGAACACTAATCAATTATAAAATCATGCTCTTAAAATTAAATATTATTTTTAAAGTTTTGTAAAAATAAAAATCCCACCGTGTTTGACGATGTTTTATAAAGATTTATAAGATATAGGTTGGTGACCGCTGCGCAGCGGCCCGGTTTCTCCCCTCGCCCCGGATCGCAGACCTATTCTGTGCAGGTATGAAGTCTTATTCTGATTTGACGTTAATCACAAATCATCAATAATTATTTACTTATCAAGCCCAGAATTAATTACCTATTTTATAATAACTAAATAAGTCATTTACTATTGGTTCTGTAAATATGGCACGAATGCAAAACAACACCCTGTATAGTCCGGTGGGCAAATAAAACTGAGAGCTTTCGGTTGTTAGGTGCTAGTGTGATCCGACCGCGACTCGTAAAAAGAATGAGCTCCATTATTCATTCTTTGAACCGAATGTTTGTTTCCATTACTGTATTTTTTATACATACATTTCAAATGATATAACCAGTCTAGATTATCATAATGTTCCCTTGTTAAATGTCCAGGCCCAATACTTGTCATTCATTTATTTATGCAGTTGTATGAAAGATGTGTTTCGTATTTGTTCTTTGATATTTATTTGTTTCAACGAAGGTACAGTCACGAGCATTAATACAACGTGTTACAGATTAAGATGCTAAACCGTTAAACTGGTTGTTCAGAATCGTTTTCTGAATCGATTAACTTAAATCGAATCAGTAGGCGATTCTGAACGGTTTTGTTCAAAATCGCCTACTGAATCGATTTTGTATATTTTTCTTATATTTATAGTTTTTTATTATTTTTGTATAGATACGTGTCAAGATTTCAAATGAAATGAATAGGTGTAAAGAGATTTTTTGCAGACTTGGCAACGCGCGATTTATACACTTATTATTGCAATCGTCTATAGCCTATGATAGCCGCTTACCATTTGGCTAGCCGTTGGATTGTTAGCTACCATTTAATATTGCCATTAATATAGTATCTATATTAGTTACTCTGAGGTTGTAAAAAAACTGTTATTTATTTATTATTGGATAATACTTTGTATATATTAATGCTCGTGACTGTACTCTACATACTATAGCGAATATATATGTTTTTCTTTTTTTATACCACTAAGGTGGCAAACAAGCATACGGCCCGCCTGATGGTAAGCAGTTACCGTAGCCTATGGACGCTTGCAACACCAAGGGTATCACTCGCGCGTTGCCGACCCTGAAGAAATCTCTTCACGCCCTTTTTGAAGAACCCCATGCTGTACTCTATTGGGAAAACCACGGCGGGGAGCTCATTCCACAACCTTCGCGGAAGAAAGCTCCTTTGAGCCCGCACAGTTCGAAACAATACTGGTTTCAATGTGTGAGGATGGATTCCCCGTTCATGGCGTGAGTTGCGATGGTGGAAGGTAGCCGTGGGCAACAAGTCGAACAATTCCTTAGAACACTCTCCGTTAGAAGCGGTAGAACACACATAAGGAGGCAAAGTCTCTCCTCAGACTAAGGGGCTTATATATTTTCTTAGAACTATATTTATTTAACACTATAACAATTTACATTATGTATAATTTATAGCCTGCACGGAAGCCTCGAGGGCTTATCTGCGTAGGCGGTAAACAAATATATATATGCCAGATAAACAAAAAAATAGGGGTGCAATTTAATCAGTTTCTCTTTTTACTATCATTTTATTTGATTAAATAACTCAAGAAGTGGAAGATATAAACTCGAATAAGTTACATCTTTGCTTTTTTACATATTGACAGTTGACAGGTTTTATGTCAACATGACAGTTTTACGATACGGTAATAGTCGGGTAAAAGCATGGTGGAAACATTTTTGTCCACGAATAACCGATCCCACTCCAAATCTCATAAACTTTATGATTCTTTTAGGGGACTTTTGAACCTTTCATAAAAATATATATTCCATTTGTTAGACACTCGATAATAAGTTATGAAGAAAGCGTATTGTTATACTTTTTAGATTGAAAACTGGGTTTTGGTCACAGACGTATGAACAAGTTGGTAAGGTTTCTATATTCAAAAGGGCTTCAAAATATAGGGCCTTCCTAATAGGTCACTTTTGACAGCCCATCCATGTGTCAAAAAGAGACAAACATCGTTTTTTATTCTACCTACTGAAGTTGCAAACAAGCATAGGAGTACCACTCGCGCGTTGCCGACTCTGAAGAAACCTCTTCACACCCTTTTTGAAGAACCCCATGCTGTAAAAAACCAAGACTCATTCCACAGTCCGAGCGTCCGCGGAAGAATACTCCTTTTAGAAACACTACTTCTACTTTTCGAAACAATTCTGGTTTCAATATGTGTGGACAAGTGTATAGTATATTATTATAGTATAAGTAAGTAGTAGTATATAGTATAGTGCGACAAGGAGAGACACCCTCTTGTCAAATATAGTTTAGTCAAGCCAGGTGGGTATTGGAGCTATATCATTTCCTTATAATCTATTCACCATTCTATTATATAATCATACTCAGTGGTAGCATCATCGAACGCCAATGACAACGAAGGTCCCGGGTTCGAATCCTACAGTGAACTTGAGATTTAGGCGAAGGAAAACAGCGTGAGGAGACCATAGCACGGTGGTAGGGTACTTCTAATCGCCTGGCTGGCTATCGCCCTCAAGTTGAAATTCTACTGCCAAGCACCTTCAGGTGTGTTCCGAGAGCTGCACTTGAGAGACAATTCCTTTTTAAGCTTTGTGTGCTTACCACCTTCGGCGACATCATCACTTACCACGGTGAGATTGTGGTCAAGCACAGGTCTGTATAATTAAGAAAATCATTTATTTTTCTTCTACCAGGCTGCACTAACTCTATTTATACATATAAAAATACTTTTCCTGACTGACTGATCAGCCAGCGCACAGCCTAAACCGCTGTAAGCTACTAGGAAGAAATGCCTATGTAACTTCCCGACCCCTTCTTCATTTGCTGTGTGAAAAAAAGATCAGACCCACAAACATTTTCTTATATTATGACAAATTCACCGAATTATATGTCATAAGATTTTATTGTACTTGATTCGACCTTTCAGGGCGATTAGTTTTATAAGGAGCGCATAAAAAGTCGTACGACGCACTTAGTGGCTGGCGCTCCTCGCTGGCCATTGTCCAAAATAAGGGGGATTTGTAAACAAATTAGCGCGTATTCATATTTATCAAGAGTACCCAGTGTCATCATTTTCATTAAGATAATGCTATATAAAATTAGTTTATGTATGAACATTTTTTTTTTCTAATTTCTTTGACGACTGTCTCGCCATAATAAGTGGTGATGTGACCGAAGGTTTTAAGCACGCAAGGCCTAGAATAAATAAATAGAATAAATATCCTGGGACATTCCTCACACACGGTCATCTGATCCCAAACTAAGCAGAGCTTGTACTATGGAAACCAGATAACTGATATAATACATAAATTACTTTTTGGTTTGTAAATACATACTTAATATACATAATTACACCCAGACTCAGGACATACAGACATGTTCATGCACACAAATGCATGTCCTGTGCTTGAATCGAACCCACGACCTGCGGCGCAATAGGTGGAATCTTTACCAGACTCTTAACCAACTGCGCCAACTGGCCCGTCAAAAGAATGGAACGGGCCTTCAAGTGCAACTGCAGGAACACACCAGTAGCTGATTGGCGACTAATTTTCAACTATAGTTTGTAACTTTAGTCTATCGCGCGGGTACTACAAAGTAGCCTACCCCCGTGCTAATCTTTCCTTGCCAAGTTTTCCTTCACCGAAAAGTCAACTCATACGATTCCAACCCAGGACATTCGCAATGGCATTCAACGTTTTTTCCCTTGGAGTAATTATCGGCAAATATCGTGAGCACTGATGATTGATGACAAGAGACCAATTACAACGAGTTTAGTATTCTTAGTAATCAACATTTTTCGAGTTTATCGATTTTGAACTCAAAAAAAGGTACCTAACTTTTTTTTTTTTTTTATACCACTTAGGTGGCAAACAAGCATACGGCCCGCCTGATGGTAAGCGGTTACCGTAGCCTATGGACGCTTGCAACACCAGGGGTATCACGCGCGCGTTGCCGACCCTGCAGAAATCTCTTCACACCCGTTTTGAACTGTTCAGTAATCTGGATAACAGCAAAAAAAAATATTTATTATTTCGGTGCTTTTCCTATTCTTTTTATATTATTTATTTCTTTAATAAACGAGGTGGATATATTATTGCCAAGAGACATGTACCTTTTGTATGAAAAGCTGTAATTTTATTTGCGATTTCGAAGTTGGTCCCGTAGTTAAAGTTGATCATATATTTATGAGTACTTTACGTCGTTTCATTTATTCTCATATTGTCGTATCCATATCCACCCCATATATTACTGTAAGATCCATTACTTACTTCTGTTAATCAGGTATAATGAGTCTACATTGAAGTCAATTTCTTAATATAAACCGACCCTCTTGTCTACCAAACTATATCATGCAACATTTTAAACTGACTTTTATGTCAGGCTATGGAATATTTTATTCCTTACTCTGACGTATCCCTCAGTAACAGGACCCCTAAGTGGTATAATGTAGATTGCACCTCAGCCGAGGCTACTAAGCAATCTTCATACCAAGCGTGGGCTGATGCTCGCGCGCGTAAAGATCCTGATTTGAGGTCCAAGAAGAAAGCCTTTAATATTGCCGCCAAGTCCTGTAAAAAGGCCCTCAAGAAAGCTCGCTCCGACCACATTGGCCGCATTAGCGACAAGCTTTCTTCTTACCCATCTGGGAGTAAAGTTTTTTGGTCGCTTGCCAAGTCGGTTGAGGCGAATTTCTGCCGCACATCGCTTCCGCCGTTGCTGAAACCTGACGGTTCTCTGGCCCACACAGCCGTGGAGAAGGCAAATATATTTGTCACTCTATTTGCGGGGAACTCACATCTGGATGCGGGTAACCAATCACCCCCAAAACTACCCTCTTGCGACCTTCAAATGCCAGATATTCATATTCGGCAAAAGGAGGTAGCTAAGGTACTACGCAATCTGGATGTGAATAAAGCCAGTGGCCCTGATGGTATTCCAGCCATTGTCCTACGGAACTGTGCGCCTGAGCTGTCTCCTGTCCTAACACGCCTGTATCGCCTCTCTCTACTAACGGGTCAAGTTCCAAAAGCCTGGAAGCTTGCAAACGTGCAACCAGTGCCCAAAAAAGGTAGTCGTGCTGACCCCTCAAATTATCGCCCGATTGCGATCACGTCCATACTCTGTAAGATTATGGAACGTGTATTGAATCGGAGGCTCCTGGCATACCTTGAAGATAATGACCTCCTCAGTGACCGCCAATTTGGCTTCCGCCAGAAACGGTCGACTGGGGATCTTCTTGTGTATGCCACACATCTATGGAGCGAAGCTATTGAGAGATATGGTGAATCACTTGCTGTGTCCCTTGATATCTCCAAGGCTTTCGATAGAGTCTGGCATGACAGCCTGTTAAGCAAGCTTCCTTCGCACGGAATATCTGCTGGTTTGTGTGCCTGGATTTCAGATTTCCTGAGTGAAAGGTCCATTCGAGTTGTCATTGACGGGTGCTCGTCGGATCTATTGGCAATTAATGCTGGGGTACCTCAGGGATCAGTTCTCTCCGCGACATTATTCTTGCTGCATATCAACGATCTGCTAAAACCCGGTATCTTTGGGTACGCAGACGACAGCACGGTTGTGGAGAGCTATTTTTCTAGCGCACAGGCTACCAGTGAAGAAACCTTGACGCTTAGAGAGGCCATGGTTGAGCGTATTAACTTGAACCTGCAAGCAGTCTCCGATTGGGGTAAAGATAATCAGGTCAAGTTTAATCCCTCCAAGACTCAGGCGTGTCTATTCACCGCTAAAAGGAGTCCTTTCAACCTCACTCCTTCTTTTCAAAATGTATCCTTGCCGATTTCCGACCAACTTGAACTCCTAGGCATAACATTAACTGCCAAAATAAATTTTGGTAGTTCTATTGAGTCAAAGGCTAAAACCGCTGCAAAAAAGTTGGGCATCCTATGTAAGGTGAAGCGGTACTTTACGCCGGACCAGTTATTGCAACTGTACAAAGCACAAGTCCGTTCGTGCATCGAGTACTGCTGTCACCTCTGGGATGGATCTGCCAAATACCAGCTGGAGGCCCTTGACTCAATAGACCGTCGTGCTAGGAGACTAGTCGGCGATGTTTCAATAACTGAGGCGAAATTAACGAGCCTTGAACATCGGCGTAAGGTTTCGTGTTTGTCGGTATTCTATAGGATATATTTTGGAGAGTGTGCTACAGTATTGTTCAATCTAATTCCTCCATCCCCATTTCTCCACCGAAACACAAGACGCCGGGAGAATTTCCACCCATACGTTGTCGACATCCCGCGTACCCGGACTCAACGCTTTGCTTCATCGTTTCTTATACGAACAGCAAAGGAGTGGAACTCTCTTCCGGGATCTGTGTTTCCGGACACCTACAACCTAGATGTATTCAAGGCCAGAGTGAATAGGCTTTTTCTGGGTAAGCGTGCTATATCCTCGGCCTCGTCTTAACTCCTCATGGGGTCAGTCGAAGGTCAAACGCAAGCCCATTTAACATAAAAAAAAAAAAAAAAAAAAAAAAAACTGAGGATTTCAACCAAACACGAATAATCAGACCATGTTCAGTTGACTACAAATTAGGGTTTCGTTTTTCCCGACCTTTTTCCATTCCCGGGACCCGGGAATGAAAACAATGACTTCCCGGGAATTCCCGATTCCCGGGAAATTTTAAAAAGTTTTAGTTTTGTTATTTTAACGTATATAAAGTCAAGTAAAACACGTAATTTAATTAAATTTGCAATTTATTTGTCTCAGAAGTAAATAATACTGCATTATGAGACGTGTGCAAAGTTGGTAACGGTACCAACGGTAAGCAAAGGAACCCGAGAGTGTAATGATGTCATACGACGTTTTTCAACACACTTGTGAGGAAAAAATCAAAATTGTATTTTTTTAACTAGATTTTTTGATAATAGTCAATGAGAACGTCAACAAAACAAATAATGACACGCAAGTTCTTTTTTGACAGCAAAACTGTTTTAACCGTTTAAATTAAGAATGCTTCGTCTACGCACAATAGCATTGAGTTACAAACTTAACATAATCGGGATTATACCTATCATAAAACTGTGCGGTAATGTAAATTAAAAAGCACTAGTACGTCATAAGCTGCATTATGTAACTAAAAACGGTGCAATAAATGTCAAATTATGAGCATGTGTTGAAAAAAGAATTTACTAATTCACAAGGAACGAACTATGCTCGGAATTTCTCTACGAGACAGGGAATCGACGACATTCGTAGGAGAACAAAAATTACCGATATAGCTCGTAGTGATAGTAAGCTTATGTGATAGCAATGGGTAGGCCACATCGCTCGAAGACGACGCGAGTGGCGACCACGTACAGGAAAGCGCCAGTAGGGATGACCTCCCACCAGACGGATCGAAAACCAAGTCAGAGTCGCTGGGCGCCGCTGGATGCAAGCGGCCCAAAATCGTTCAAGTGGAAGTTAATAGGGGAGGTCTTTGTTCAGCAGCGGACATCCTTAGGCTGATATAATGACGATGATGTGTTTTACTTGACTTTTGGTCGGTAAAAATATTATTATTTAACCACCATAAACTTATTATAAAAAAAAAAAATTTCGGCAATATTTATATTTTTTAATACAAAAGCGCTGATAAGCTTTATGTCCAAAAGATATTTAATAATATATATTAAGATATATTAAATAATATATTTATGTAACTTTCATTTTCTTCAATTTTCACTACAATCGGCAGTTTAGAAACTACCCATAGTAACTATGTAAGTAGTTATGTATGATTATTATGTTATACCTGTAGTTTGATATGATTATTTTAAATTTTTTACTTTTGTTTGTGTTGAGACACAAATAGGTAATTAAATTAAATTACGTATTTTACTTGACTTTTGATAGGTTACAAACAAACATGTTTTTATGTGTATTTTCGGAGAACTTGAAATATTTCTAAGAAAAAAACGTTATGTCCACAAATACACACTTCCACAAGTTCCTTTCAGCGATTTCTCATAAGCTTGAAGTTCAGTTCGTTCGATTTCGGTTGATATCGACATTTGTTTTAAGAACGTATGCAACATCTTTGTGTTTCAAAGGTTTTTCGTTAATTTTGACCAATATTTGCAGTGTTTCTAAAACACTGCAAATATTGGCATTCAATCTCATAAAGAAATTCCCGGGAATTCCCGGGACATCGCAAAAAAAAAACCCGAATTCGGGAACGACGTATTTCCCGGGAATTCCCGATTCCCGGGAACCGGGAACGAAACCCTACTAAAAATATTTGTCCTGGGTGGTCGATCGAATCGCACCCACATTCTGTAGCCTGGCTGGCAGTTGGCGTGTTTAATATGTACGCACACCCGACAAACACAAAACTGTTTAGATCAAACGGCATTTGATTTCATGAACGATTCAACTGAACCGTTTGGTAACTAGATAGTAGATGAAAAGATGGAATAAATAATAAATTTGTTTTAAGTCAAAAATTTATCCCATATACCCAACAATATGTAGCTTGGCCGTTTCGCTACGACAAGAACGATTGTATAACAGAAAATAAATTAATAGTAAATCAATGTTTCACCACCTTCCACCTATTTGGTGGGATTTTAATGGTGCGTCCATGCTACGCGAATTGAGCACGAGCCGAGCCACGAACGAACCTACAACGAGCCTACAACGAGCACGATGCGATCCCATTTGTTCATAAAAAAACTGACAATCGCGCTCGTTCGAGGCCATTTCGAGGCTCACAAGCCCGTCCACGCTACACGAATCGTGCTCGCAGTGTGCTCGTTCATAGCTGGGCTCGTGCTCGGTTCCCAAAGCATGGACGCACCATAATATCTATCACATGAATTAATTTAGTCTATAGATTGCAAAAGTACTTAAGTGACCATCTCCTTTTAATGCTGACTACGTATTGTATAAAACAATAGGATTCAATAATAAATAACAAGGAAAATATAAAACTATACACCAACTCAAAGAATAATACCGTCAATATCGATATCTAATCTAAAAATAAGTTATATATTTAATTAAGATAGATGTTTGCTATAGTGAAAACCACAAATAAAACAAGACGTAGTTTGATAGCGATACTTCATTCCGCTGCGAGTTAATCAAACTCCAGCCATTGCCGTTTCCTGTGCAAAAACACACCACTTAATTAATCAAGTAAGAAAAACAGGAGACACTCTGCTGTTTGCTGTATTCACGTGGATTTACTTAGGATTAAAGGAGGAGAAGCATTTGTCATAGTGGACCAAAAAAACAAATTGGAATTCCATGTTTTTTGTATTTTGTGAAATTGATGGGGAACGTAGGGGAAAACGAGTGGAGTGAGGAATTGGAACTCCGGGCAATCAATAAATAAGTATGGTGTCTTTAAATATGTATGTGTATGTAGGTGTAAAAATTTCTTCGGAGCTTTGGTAGATAAGTCTGAACATTCGATGGTAATATTTTCCACAACTAAACTAAAAACCACTACTTTGAAGCTAATAAGAACAACTCAATTGAAGAGAAAAACAATAGACGTATTTAATAACCTCTTCTCAGGTATCTAAAATAATATATACAGAAATTATTTCGACGGGCCAGTTGGCGCAGTTGGTTAAGACGTGGAGTCTTAACCTATAGCGCCGCAGGTCGTGGGTTCGATTCCCAAACAGGACATGCATTTGTGTGCATGAACATGTCTGTATGTCCTGAGTCTGGGTGTAATTATGTATATTAAGTATTTATTTACAAACAAAAAGTAGTATATGTATTATATCAGTTATCTGGTTTCCATAGTACAAGCTTTGCTTAGTTTGGGATCAGATGACCGTGTGTGAGAAAAGTCCCAGGATATTTATTTCAAAAATACTCTTTCTAACATTTATTTCCTCCGCGTGCTCAAAACCGTTTCTACTCGCCGAGGCATGCTGAGGATGATGTTATCTATTAATTCTAGGGATATATTCTCCCTTTCCTTTATTGCTGCATTCTGCAGTTCAACAAGATCTAGCGGCGTCGGAATCCTTGATTTTACTATTCGTTTCACTAAGTCTGAACGTGCTCTGTGGGATTTATATCTGGTTCATACTCGCATGGTATCGCTCGTGGTTTAGTATCATTTGATTAGTCGATCGGCCACCGTCTCGAGGCCGTACGATTTTTGATTAAAAAATCCAACATAAAAAATATAGTAATATATTTTTTATGTTCCGCTAAATATCGGGTTTAGCCTCTTTCTATATATTTTATGACTTGATTGAATTGTACTTTATGTATGTAAGTCTGTCCATTCTGTATCTATTATTTAGTATCTGGAGTAACTCATTTATTTATTTAATATATATTTAGCATTCCCCCGCGGTTTCACCCGCGTTTTCGGGATAAAAAGTAGCCAATAACACTTGGGGATCATGTGGCTTTCTATTAGTAAAAAAAATGTCCGAATAAGTTAGTAAGTTCTAGAGATTAGCACGTTTAACCAAACAAACATTCAAACAAAACAATCTGTTCAACTTTATTATGTTAGAAACCTTCTACTAAAATAATACAGTTTATCCATAAAAATGTAATAATAAAAAATCACTGCGCCATTGAAAAATACAATTTTCCAGGAATATCTTTCTTAGTCAATTTGACAGAAAAATATTATATCCACAATCAACCTCAACTTGTGCGAAATTTGAAATGAAAACGAAATGTCCTTTGTGGCATTTTAACATTACAAAGAATAACAGGGCCCGTTGAATAATTCATCAGCTTGTCTGATTCCGACAATAGATTTTGTGGATTTTTGCCGTTTATTTTTATTGGAGACAAAACCTATAATTATTCTGTAACGTCCCTTCGCGAGTCCTACGTCAGCCTCTAAAACAAGCAGTCTCAAATCAAAATAAATTCAACTCCAACGTGGTGTTGACTCAACTTTTTTAATAAATCAGATGAGACAATAGAACATTGTTAGGAAAAATCTCCATCA
Source organism: Achlya flavicornis (assembly GCA_947623365.1). Classification (NCBI taxonomy): domain Eukaryota; kingdom Metazoa; phylum Arthropoda; class Insecta; order Lepidoptera; family Drepanidae; genus Achlya; species Achlya flavicornis. Next base: position 4,390,668 of record OX392485.1, on the reverse strand, counting down.
TCTATTTGCTGAATATCAGGTTTACAGAACAATAAGTTACGTTGCGTTGTACGATATACGGACTCGGGGACTTTTAACCTACGTTTAACCCTTTCAAATTGAGTCCAACCATATTTTTGACCAAAAAATAATTTCAAATACTGACCTATTTTTATAAATATCTTATGCAATAAATTATGAATCAATTTCCTCGCCTTCTAGCTCTCTAATCCTAGCTGTAAATATACTACACCCACGACGGTAATACCCAAACACTCCTGTATGGTAGAACCTAGATCTCACTTACTTCCGTATATTTCTCAGTAACTACACAGCTCTCTCTATCTCTCCTAGGTCCTCAATTAACTTCAGACGTGACCATTCACCGTTTGCCACGCCAGTAGGCTTTTGCGTAGGCTCTCGTACTATTACGGAGAAGTAGTCAATTTGTGGTAAATCATAGTAAAACTAGAAAAGAATTACTTCATTTATAATATTCTCGTGTGGTAGTATCTTTTTGGATCAGGAAGAGAACAGTTTTGGTAATTACTTATATGGTTTTTTTATCAAAAATTTCAAATTTTGTTCGCAAACTGTCGAAAAAAAACTGATTTATCTTTTGAAAATATGTAATTATGTTTAGTAAGACCTCAAGCTCTTTTTTTTCCTGAAGGCAATCATATGCCATTTGGAAGCTTATCACGACTCAGTAAAGTTGAAGAGTGAGTACCGCGTTATGTAGTAAGCTTGAATCCTTACCACACACTCAACATTTTACGCATCAGTTTAGTGTTGAGTTAAAATGTAACTTTATGAAGGAGTCTTTTTTCAATTTAGCTCTGAAATGGGATCATTGAAATTAATCGAGCGGCATTGGTTTTTCTTTTTAGAAATAGATTGAGGTATAATTTGACTGTGTGTGAAGTATTTATTATGGTGCTATGGAATATTTTCTATTTCTGACAGTGTACAGACACACAGGTGTAGCCCAAAAGATTAGCTTCATAACCTATACACGGACAAATCGGCTCTCAACCGGAACCCCTTAGGGCGCCCCTGGTGGGGCACGAACCTCGATTCAGGGCGTTACAACGGGCTCAGCATAAAAAGTATGTCCCATTTACATGATATAGGCTACTTGTATGCCAGATTCCTTCATTGGTTATGCGGTTGAAACGTCAAAAGTTGGCAAACAAGCTCACTGTCTAATTTCTAAGACGTTAGACGTGACCTCAACTATTCCGGTAAAAATCTACCATTATTTTTTTTAATTCCACCTTTTTACCATAACATTCAATTTACTATCAGAAACGACAGTTTTGCATTAAATCCCGCCCCATGATAAAGTGCACGTACATTTTTCAAGTGTCCCAACCCTCAGGTCTTATAACCGGAAGGAAGGCACTTTATGTCTTCATAAAAAGGAAATATGGTGGACCGAGGTGTTTACGGACAGAAATTACATTGTGACGTAGGTTATGAGTTATAAAATTGAACGTACACGGTGGTAAAGTATTCAGCCATCAACGATTTCTGTTGGGGAAGTTTCGTTTGCTGTAGGTGAATTTAAAAATTGCAACTATGGTGCTTGGTAAAAGGTTTGAGCTTGCACATAACTTTTGCTTACCTTTTTATTCACTCGTTGAAATGGAATTTTCATACTACTATTAATCACACATTCTTTTTTATTATCAAACAAAAAATCATACATAACGTACAGTACAAAAAATCGAAAATAAGGAATAGAACAAAAATCATTCACAAAAAACCACAAAGGTTTATAAAATGGTATGAATTAATTCGACATTCAGTCCTGTACTCGAATCAAATTAAAATCAAAAAGTCACTTATTTAGTTTAGGTCCTGCTAAGGCACTTATGAACGTTACTAAAATACAGATTGACAGGCAGTATACAAATATTAAACATACAAATGCAACAGTAACTCTATCTGTTAGCTACCCTTATAACTACCTCTACCTATCTGTTTATCTGCTGTACATTTTCACAAGAAAACCTCTGATCCGATCGCATTGATATTTAGCACGCAGATAGCCCATGGTGCTCAGAGGCGCATAGGCTACTTTTTGTCAGGGGAACTTGGGTGAAAAGGCCGAAGATAGCCCTGCAATTCTCGCCATCGACGGAGAGTCCATCCTCACATATTAAAACCAGAACTGTTTCGAACTGTGCGGTCTCAAAGGAGCTTCCTTCCGCGGACGCTCAGATTGTGGAATGAGCTCCCCGCCGTGGTTTTCCCAATGGAGTAGGGGTCCCCAGCATGGGGTTCTTCAAAGAGGCTTTGAAGAGATTTCTGCAGGGTCGGCAACGCGAGTAACACCCCTGGTGTTGCAAGTGTCCATAGGCTGCGGTAACCGCTTACCATCAGGCGGGCCGTATGCTTGTATGCTACTTGAGTAGTATAAAAAAAATGAAAAATACAAACAAAAAAGTACAAGGAATACATAAGAGCGTAGAATATGCTCCAAAATATTGTTCATAGCTCTTCATTTAATTAAATGCCCATACCGTTAAGCAAAACGTGCTATTCGGGATGAGGATGACGAAATATTTTCATGTGTGAACGTCAAAAAGTCGTAATACTTGTATAGGCGTGAGACATCCAGAGCGAAGTGGAGCGGCGCGAATATTTCACGAGTTTATGTAGATTCTCGAACTCACATATATTCGTCGTTGAAGGTCGTGATAATCCCGACATAACTCCGAGACTGGTTGAGCGGGTGGATTAGATATTCTATGTCTGTACGACCAGATTAGAGTCCACGTAGGCTTTATTGGTATAGACTCAACTATCAAATTGTACGGCTTCTATGAGTTCAAAGTGAGCATTTTTGTTCAAGACAATGGTTAGTTAGTACCTACAGACCATGAAACAAAGACGAAGAAATAAACTGCAGACAAATAGACAAGTCCGAGTAAAGTATTTCTTGAAAGTAATGAAGAAAGGAAGTTCATATTTTCCACTGTGGGAGATAAGAACAAAGTTAGTTGCGACCGGAACCACGCCTCGACGAATAGTGGACCACTTGAAGCCAGACAATTTTTCTATTTACAAACAACTTTGAAATTATGTTAGGAAACTTCGATGCGTCAACGTTTTTTGGGTCTACTGTTGGTAATTAAATGAATATTGGGAAATTCCTCACACCATGTTACCTCATAACTCCGTCATTTATTAACCAATTTGGAAAATTCTTTTTTTGTCTGGAAGGGTACACTTCCCGTTTGGTCCCATTGATCAGGATTTGATTACTTCTTAGTGTACTTTGAAGTTGGTTTAAGTTTTTTGTAAAACAGTCCAATTATTCATTGAAGAAGCTTATCAAGGTCTCGCTTTAAAAATTGAACGAATTTTTTTCGGAAAAAAATAAATTATTAATTAATGATATCAACACTAATGCAAATCGTTCAAAAACTAATGTTATTACTGTTTTATAAAATGCCAGACTGAAGTCTACACTGTCACAACGGTTCCCTCTACAGAGACATAAAATTGTGCCTTATATTAATTTATTTAATCAGCGAGCCCGTTTCTGGTGCTTCTTTCTTGATATGTATCCCGTAGGTGTCGTACAATTTCACATTAAGCTAGTGGGTGTGGCGTTATATCCCGAAAGTACAAAGGGGAAGGCGTCAAGCAATTTCGGTGAACATTTTCAACTTATTTGCTGCAGTATAAAAGCTTCTACGTATAGTTGGTGCAGTTATATTGTACTTGACGGTTTCAGAGCTTATAATATAATATTTCGGGGAAATTTTTGTTTCGCAAGTAAAGCGGTTACACTTGATATTGTGGAAAATCAAACCACTTTTTTTTTTTTTTATACAACTTAGTCGGTAAACAAGCATACGGCCCACCTGATGGTAAGCGGTTGCCGTAGCCATATGAACGCTTGCAACATAAGAAGCATCGCTCACGCGTTACCGACCTTTCCCCCCTCCCCTATGAGCTCTGGCGACCTTACTCACGCGCAGGAACACAACTTTACACAACATAAAGTTATTTGGCTGCGGTATTCTGTAAGGTGGAGGTACTTCCCCAGTAGAGCGAATAAACGCTATGCTCCACCTCTCTCAAAAACATTAAATAAAGAAACACAATAATCATGTATGTGCGCTATTCCTGACCCGCATCAGTCGACATATTGATTTTCTAGTAAATTCCAAAAGCTAAGGGCAGGTAATCATGTTTCCCAATATATGTATTGGGAAACATTTGGTATGCCAAATGTTTGTTTCGAAGATTTGTACCTCAAAGAGTATTGGAGTAATCCACCATCTGAGGCAATTCCACAAGCGAGGGACGCAGCTGCGCTCCGTAGATATTTTTCATCTTTATGCCATGTATGATATCATACGAGGACACCGTATATGGACTGAAAAGGGTAACCATATTTTGAATTCTTGTTGGTATTCAGTGCACAGGTGTATTTTTCATAACTGTGAATTTTTTATTACGAATCTAGGGCATATTGGTGGCCATAAAATATTACTTATTACCCAATCTCTTCTTTTATACGTAGAACAGATAGTCTAAATTTGCAAGTAACATTAGCTTACTTAATGTAGTAAAATGAGAAATGTTATTCATTTTTATATTTGGCACAAAAAAGTAAGATCCCAAAGTTTGTGACAGGGACTGACGCCTGTACCACTGCCTTTGGCATCAGTTTAACTTTTTAGGGTTCCGTACCCAAATAGTGCCAAACGGGACCCTATTTATAAGAATTCGCTGTCCGTCCGTCCGTCCGTCCGTCTGTCTGTCAGTGGGCTGTATCTCATGAACACTTATAGTTAGACACTTGAATTTTTTACAGAATATGTATTTCTATTGCGGCTATACCAACAAATAATAAAAATGAAATAAAATTAAAAATTAAAGGGGGCCATACAGGAAACGTCTTCTTTTTGTTGCGTCAATTTGAGTTAGTTAATATTATTTACAGACCCCTTCGTGTGCGAGTCCGAATCGCGCTTGGCCAGTTTTTGTTTTATCATTTGAAAACTACAAAAAAATAATGACATAGATACATCACATTATTAAGACAAGAGATAGACAGCTGTAATAAATCTTGAAATCTATTGCTGTTGTTATAATACTTTTATTGCAATATATAAGTTACTTGTTTACTGTATATAAACTCTTGTAATTACGCTACATGGTGGAATAGATATTTCTTTCATATTTTTATAACGCAACATTTTTCCTCTGTGTATAAATAATGGAAGGCTAAGGCTGCATTTCCACCAGAGATGTGTTATTCTACGTTGCTATGGATGCGTTTGATATCCACCAATTATATTCATTGGGGCACATAGCTTAGCACTGGTGGAAACGGATTCAACTAAGATATGTTTTTTATATGTAAGGATGCGTGCTATGGATGCGAGCTATGGATGTGTGCTATGGATGCGTGCTATGGACGGTCGCGAGTGGTGTAGCTATGTGCAGAGCAGAGTACCTACAGTAGGCCCGCGTTTGTCGCTGAAAGTAGACATGCCATCGTGGAAGCAAATAGTTATACATAGCATAGCTCGAGCTGCGCATCTTCCTCGCGCAGCTACTTTGCGGCGGCGCATCTTATCATATTACATCTTACTTGCACCACTACATAGCTTAGTATCAGTGGAAACGGTAACATAGTTTCACAACTTAGCTATTACATCCTCGCAGCATAGCTGCATAGCACATCTCTGTGGAAAAGCAACCTAAGGCTAAAAGTTACGTTTTATCCTATATTTACCTAAAAGTTTATGCTTTGGCATGTGCGAGTAAATAGCATCGTAGGAGATGCGATGTTTAAACTTGAAACTTTTGCATTGTTACTTCAGATAGTTTACTCTCTGGTCAGGGCAAAGTTTAAGAATAATGCTGAAACACGCAATGAACAAACATATATTGATTCTTGAATTTCTTTTGATGCTGAAATGAATAATAGTTATGTTTTTCTGTCCTAAGTGATAAATAATAATGGCTACGTTCGGCCCATTGATATTATAATACATACTATTTTGTTACTATAAAAACTTAACCATATATTAGTAAAAAGTACTATGACACTGTACGATTGAAGTAATTAAGAAGTAGATTAGATACCTAATGCAATTTAATTAACCGACAAAGTTTACTCTCGAACTGGGTTTTTATTTTTTACATTCGATAGGTTTACGTCTATCATTTATGTAAGTGTAGGTAAACTTACATAAATAATAGACGTAATAAATACTTACATATATACTTACATAAATAACGTACGTTTATGGTAAAATTTAAACCCACCTCTTTCACCACAGTATCTGATGTCACTATCATTGATCTTCAATCATCAATCATAGCTATAAAATCGAAAGATCGGAAGAACACCACTTCAAGTCAAAACTAAGATCAAAAGAGGTCACTCCTTTATATAAGAACTATAAGAACAATAATAGCTCTTTTGTGTCCCATTTTACAAGCTACTGTGCCAACTTTATTCTTTTCTGTTGCTTTAATGACGTCATTTAAATTGAAGCGAGTTGTTTTTATTATAATTGCTGATGGCGCTACTTTTTCCGAATTAGCATCTCTTGCTGCTACTAACACATCTTCAATTCTCCCGAAAGTCAGTGAGGGCGGCCACCTAGACTCTTGACGTTACAGAAAAACTTTCTAAGGATACCAACCGTGCTTTTTAGAGGAATCGACTGCACCATTTTTTTCCAAAACTGTAAACGATACGCTGCGAAAAAGGGCGGTTTGCACGATTTCATTTTAGGTATACACCTTCAAGAGCTGCGAGAAGACAAAATCGTCTTAGTATCTTGTTATTATCTTGCCGGCCAGCTGGGGTGGTTGGTTAAGACTCTGGTAAAGATTCCACCTATCACGCCACAGGTATTGGTTCGATTCCCACACAGGACATGTATTTGTGTGCATGAACATGAGTGACCGTGAGTGAGGAATGTCCCAGGATATTTATTTGTTATTTAATATTAATTTCATTTTCACATCTGTCTGTCCCCGTTCCTTTTTTTTTTTTTTCAACAAAACCTGAATAAAAATACTATTTGAGTTTGCGCCAAAAATACCAGTACCTACTTCCTTAACGACCTGAGGGCAGATTTTTTTATGCAATTAACTACCACTTGGGATAGTTGGCAAACTGACTGTAATTATTTGCCTTTGCCCGCAACCTCGTTTGCATAGATTTTAAAATTCTACACTTATAGTGTACCTACCACGTTGAACTGCTGGATAAATGGAATTCTAGAATCAAATTTACTTTGACTTTAATAGTCATGCCATTTCTCTGTATTTATTATGTTTGAGTAGCTTGCAAGTTGCAACATATATACTTATTAAATAAATGTACATATCGTGTGCTTTTTCCTTACAAAAAAAAACAATACGGACACCATCTTTACACTCACAAAAAAAACCAATACGTATTATAACCAATATAAAAGAAACAGACAGTTGCAGACCGCATTTCCAGAAGCATAAAATTCTCACAGTAACACGCACCTACATTTTAGAAATATGTAAATTCGTTAGACAAAATACAGATATTTATAAAAAAAGAGAAGACGTACATTCCAAACAACTGCGATATAAAAGTAGATTAATGGTCCCATCCTCCCGATTAAAAATGCACCAATTCAGTCCTTTTGTAATGTCCATAAAAATATACAATAAACTACCAGAATTATTAAAACAAGAAACAAATAATAAAGTATTTGTAAATAAATTACAACAACTATTAATAACAAAATCTTACTATACTATAAATGAATACCTAAGCGATAAGTTAAGTTAATGATTAAATTTTATATAATTTCTCCTCCTCTCTCCTACATTGCTTAGTGCCCAACAGGGTCCTTAGTATATAGTGTTATTTATTTACTTTAAGGTGCCTATGTAACATTATATAATGTAAGGAAAGCAAAATGAGTAAAGTATGTAAAAGTAATAAAGTATAAATAAAGTATAAAGTATAAGGGTTTTGCATCCTCATTTATAATGCGTACAGCAAGGGAGTGGAGCTTGCTTCCGGCGTCTGTGTTTCCCGACTCTTACAATTCAGGGACTTTCAAGGCCATAGTGGAGGTTTCTTCTGACTGAGCGAATTCCATCTTAGGCTTCGTCATCGCCCCTTATGGGCGAGTCAGTGGTCAAACGCACACTATTTTCTACACTGAGGTGAAATTCTCTTTTGCCAATAACGTGGCAGATAATAGAAATTTTATACATTTTGACCGAAGTCCACCATGTTTTTCGTAAAATTTCTGATGCGACTTTGATGTCGAAAACACTAGAATAAACAGCCTTCCTATTTGAGGCTTCTATTCTAATCTGTCTTCTTCAAAGTAACATAGACTAGACCGATAATAAACTACATGGAACACCGTACAAACATATCAAGTTGCTGGCATACGATACATTCACTCGCTCATAGGCACTCATAGCTATGGCAATGTGTGAAGACTTAACAGGGAATATCGATATATATTGACACGTGACTTCTACCAGTACTTAGCTTACTTACCATGAAATGCGGAACAGTATATTACTAGTAATAATTACATTCTTTGACTATTACATTTATTATCTCTTTATATGATTTGTTTAATGCTTTCGCAGACATCATTGTTGATGCATTTGTAAGTTGTGATTGGATTATGTCACAAATTGTCTTCTTCTTTCTCCTGGCTTCTTTGTTCTTTCTTCATTATCCCAATCTATTTGGGGTCAGCCCGACTACTTCTGCGAAAAACACCGTAGTTGTAGGTTGTCTCTTTTGTTGTGTTGCTCGCTGTCATGTCATTTTTAATCGTTCGTAGCCGGGATATTGGTGGTCGTCCACGGCCTTTTTTACCGTCATCCACATTCATGATTCTTTTAGTCATATGGTCATCACCTCGACTCATCACGTGTCCGTACATGCCAGTTCTTTGTTCATAGGATACCTTTCCAAGTCTGGCCTCCATTTTCAGGTCCAATGAACTGGAATTCGTCGCAAAGTATTTCACGAGTTGCTGAGGGATTCCTGATAGATGCTAACGTCAATTCTATTATTTTAAATCAATAGAGCGAGAAGGCCTGTTGTCTTTTAGATAACCTCTCATAACGATCTTGTTCCGACTAAAAGTCTTCCTTAAAATTTTCCATATGAAATTGCATGAAACAGGACGTAAGTAGGTATATACGACTCTTTCACACATTCAGACGGACTTCTGTTTGATGACTAACGTGAATATTATTATGTATTCTATTACCTGGCACATGTTAAGTTCAGTAAATAGTATAACAAGACTATTGAACTTTATGATTTTTTTATGAACTGATTGGTTTCTAACTCGTCGTGGATAGCTTAATTTACGTAAGATGGTTTAGTCACGAATCGAATATAGGTAGACTTGCTAACCACCCGCGATACAACCCCGATCCCTATTTTTACCCCATTAGGGATTGAATTTGGACAAACTTAAGGAAGGAAGCAATTTAAGGAAGCTCAGTGGTAGGGAACCTGTGTGCGAAATATCAGTATTCTAAACCGAAGTATGATTCATCAGTACCAATTGTTGCACAGTCCAATCAATCAGTTATTTTCTCCTTTTATCCTATACGTAGATAAAGGGCGCCGGCTTTTAGATGGAAAAAAATTAAGAAAGTTGCGTTAAAAATTAGTAAATTTAAAAAAACTTAACGGTAGGTTAGGGTAGGGTATATCCCTCGGGTACGCGGGTGAAATCGCGTGGCGCAACTACTATTACTTTTGTTAAAATTAATCATAGAAAACTTTCCAGACAACAGAATAAATTTGTAAATCCAAGATATTCAATTAAACAATAATTTTGTATTTGGTTGTCTTGAGTAAATCAAAAATATTTAAATTACAAACTTTCATTATATTGGATCAAGTTATTGGAATTTGTGCTAACAAATAAATATCATTATGTCCTCAAATGTCGACTTTGAATTGAATATTTGTAAACTTGGAGTTGTCAATAAATTATACGTACCGAAATATATCTTCATATTTCGGAAATTAAATATTAAAAATTCACCTAAGTACTACATTTTCAGAATCGGCGTTTCCTTTCCTATTCAACTATAATCTTCAGTCCATATAAAATGTTAAGTGCATTTTAATTTCCCTTTAGCGCTTAATCAGTTTCAATAAAATTGTTATTAAAATCAGCGCGATAAGGGTTGAATGTTCTAATCAGAATCTTCTAATTTATTAATATTAATGAACCACACTCCGCATCTCAAAGGTGTCGGCTAAAGGATTTATACCTTAATTATAATTAATTGTCTTAAGTCGGAATAAAACCAATTGCAAATTGGTGAATAATTTGTGGGATTTAGTTTGAATTCGAATTCTACTTTATTTTACGAAGGATCAAATCTCAGGAGATTTTATTTCATTCAAATTGTCAATTTTGTAACAGGAAGTGATTACTGGTAAAAGAAATTGGAACCATCTGCCGAATGTAAATTCGATAGAATTTTTTCCAATTTAAAAATACCAAGATAGAGCACACAGGAAAATTGGTGCTATGTTATTTTTAACCTCATAATTAGGCTCATCACAGACATAGCTATACTTAATATATATTAATATGACGATCTATAAGTCTTATAGTTACAATAAATATATGAATATTGTCCTACACTGTTCTCAAAACTCGAATAGATTTTATCCAAATTTTATCAGTAATTATTAAATATCTTAATTTCATTTCAACCGGATAGAAGTAATCTTATACTATGGAATTCGATATTAATAACTACATTATTCAAAACGTAGACATGATATCCATAGAATTAACTATTATAGATATTATGTTTTGGTTTGTAGATGATAGTTTTTGTAAAATTTCTTTCGCAATGTTAGCTATGGCGCCTTTAGAAATGTGTTCATCATTTGCGTCCAGTATTTTAAGAACTTTATATTTTCTTTCAGTTTTATTGTTCCTTGCAACTTTTCAATTGTATTTTAAATTAGACATACTTATGAAAGACTAGCTATCCCCCGGATTCATCTGCGTTCCTGGATTCAAAAGTAACCTTATATTATATAATAATGTACCTTTATATCCTTAAAAATATGAATAAATTAATTCATTAATTCCATAGAATAGGTTATTTCCGGGCCAACATTCATGGAAATTTCATGCGTGTGCAAACGGTACAGAGGTTTAGTCGTGAAAAGGAAACACAAACAGACTTACTTTAACATATATAATATTATTAAGGATATATGCGGCTTAATATATTTTGACCTCATAAATCTATGACATCACGTCTTCATTGTCATGTTATACCAAGGTTATATCATTTAGTTTAATCGCAGAATTTATGAATTCACGTCACGACCTCATATTGCCTTCATTTGTTCCTTCGGGTTACCTATTTGGCTTATGATAAACATCAGGAATTAGATATTCTGAGCATAGTGCGCTACAGGGATCAATATGCGAAGGTCAACCGAAACAATACGGAATTAAATAAGGTATCTACTCAGAAGACTAAATAACTGACTATTATGAAAGAATTGTAACAATTATACGTATAGAAGGAACAGTCATACATCCCGCTTTATCATCGCACACTGGTACAGTAGTACCCAACTGATAAGGCGCGTCGTGAATCTTCGTTCGCACGGAAAAGAAAGTATGGCCCCGAAGATTAACGAAAGAATGCTTAGATCACTAACATAAGGTTCATAATACACTGCAGCTGTTAGTTCCGTCTCACTCGCAAGTCACGCCCCTCCGCACTATTACACTCCAATAGCAAAATTTGAAAATATATATCAGTTGGGTACTACTGTAACAGTAGTCTTGATAGTATTAGCCCAGCTATTGACGAATGCCCTCGCTGAGTGTGTGTGATTCTATGCGTAGGTACTTAATCATATTAGTTCGTTTGTATGAAGGGTGTGCTATTACTATTCCAAGCCCTCAGGCCAATATCTTGGCATGAAATACCAAAACTTACAAGTACTACCAACGGAATTACGGTCGCAGCAATAAAGGCCTTCCCACGCGGCAAACTTGCCAAGACACGATAAACTAATACATCAAAAATTTTAACGTCGGCAGACAACTATAAAACTAAAACTAGTAGACCAGAATTACACCCTTAATTGCTCGTATACACCGCAGGGATGCCCTTAAATGTTGAGAAATTCCCAACACTAAGTGTTATTCAGTTATTTACGAGTGTTGGTGTGCGCCCTTTCTATTAACGGGTCTCGTTAGTACGCGCCCAGTGGCAAACAAAATCAAGGGATTATTAAAGACGGTAGGTAACAAACTTTTTCAGAATAAATAGCATTTATTTGTAGTAAGATTTTGAGCAGTAGCTCAAGATTTAGTTTTTCTAGAGTTCATCTTCATCATTCAAGAATCATGGCAAAATCCATACTGGGGTATGTATGTGGCGGATTAAAAAGTTCGTCAGTATTCCTTCTGGTTGGTATAATAAAATTGATTCTTGCAATCTAGTGACGAACCTTTTCATTCCGTGACTGAACAAAAATATTGAGATTACATTACCAGTGACATGTAAAATTTTATGAGCCCCACATAATTAAAATATACATATAGAAATTGCACGTTTGACCTCATTTCAATAATATTTACATAGAATTTCATATTTTTATTCCCGGTACTAATAAAACTAGAAAAACTAAAAAAATATTTAAAGCTTTTTTTTCCGGTTTTACCCACTTTTCTGCAGTTAAAAGTAGAATGTCTTCAGTTCCTAAAGATTTATTCAATAGAATTCAATTTGAAAAATAAATATATGGGGGATTTTATGACAATGTCGAATCGCCACATTTTTTTATATAAACCTAAGACAGCCCCGGTTGCGAGCTAGCTCTCAACCGGGGCCTATGCCCTACCTGTTTTAAAAACACACTGCAATAAACAAATATAAACACAATTTTTAATTATTTTAAAGTTCAACCTTAAACTTATCTACTGTGACACTTTTATACTAGTGAGTCAATCGTACCTTTGGGGAATTATGACAGCCATCCTCTTCCATAATGAGTCAAAAGATAAAGCCGGTTTCTCGTTTATTTACTTCATTTACTGTAGTTTGCGGAACAGATAGATCTCCGATAGGTTTTACTGTCCTCTGTTGCGGCGGAGATATATTTGGACAAAGACAGAATCAATATCTGTTTTATAAGGGGTACCTAATATTTATATCTTGTATGTTATGACTTGTTGTAATAATTTGTGTTTACTCAGCTTACGGCTTTTAAGTATACTTATTTTATTTCATCATTATACTTTGGCTCGCGCTTTGGACGCGCGACTCTCGTGACATCCAACGGATTAATATTAGAGGAATATTTTTAATTTATTTACTTTATAACATACTCCGGAGGCCGAGCGTGCAGAGGTGCCAAGTTCTGAACGTGCGTTAGACTCGAGGCAACGGCCCGCCGCGTCGTCGGAACATTCTGGTGGTAAGACGGGCAATGAAATCCGCCAGGCTCTCCATTTTTAAGTCGCGAGCGATCACATTTTTACAGGGTCACATAATGACCGTAGTTTTATCCGCGATCACTTCTTTGACCTCTTAGGGGATGATTTTGAATACCCTTCTTGACCATCATGAAATTTCATCTTTTTTGACTTCTGCGACTTCAGCTGCGCAAGCATTTGTCAATCAGATTCTCCTTTTACATAAATAGATAAATACTCGTTACGTCCCTGGCTTTATGCTATTTAATAGCTTATACAGAGTGTTATCACAGAGGGTTGTACAGCTCGACAGTAAAATTCCCATCAAAATTATATTGGACGCGATATGATTTTGTGGTTGTAAAGTTGTACGATGTATTTGTCCCTGTTTGATTTTATTATAGGAAAATAGCCTTTACGTGTAAGTAATAATGTACTTTTAAGCTTGCACTAAAGCCTTCACGAAATACTTTATTAACTAAAATGGTAATGCATGTATTGTCACTGACAACAATACGACGTTTTTCTTCTTAGTTATCGATAGGGCAATCAACTTCTATTTATTTATGCCTGTGTCGCATTATAAGTTCTTTCACATAGTCAAGTCAGCAAATGTCCGTATTTCAGTCAGGTTTTAGTAAAATGATGTCCGTTCTACTTTATTTACACATTTTTTAGTAAACCTGAAAAGTCACGATACACGCATTCATTTTATTTCGCTTTATTGGTTCTCTTTGATTGATTTTTATTGGATAAAACGCCACCGATATTTTTCAATAAAACTGAAAGTTTTATCAGTGGTTTTATTGAGTGTTGGCATGGGTGTTGGTCACTAAAACTGAACTGGTTTTGGGTATTTGTATAACTTTCTATGTGTATGTAATTGTGTTGTGTTCCGTGCCATTTGGCTACGGAACCCTAAAAAGCCATATAAAAGGTGTCCCGTGATGTATTTAAATCCACTTAGCCATTACTGCGTCCTTTTTAGGGTTCCGTAGCCAAATGGCAAAAAACGGAACCCTTATAGATTCGTCATGTCTGTCTGTCTGTCTGTCTGTCTGTCTGTCTGTCTGTCTGTCTGTCTGTCTGTCTGTCTGTCTGTCTGTCTGTCTGTCTGTCTGTCTGTCTGTCTGTCTGTCTGTCTGTCTGTCTGTCTGTCTGTCTGTCTGTCTGTCTGTCTGTCCGCCTGTATGTCACAGCCATTTATTTCCGAAACTATAAGAACTATAATGTTGAAACTTGGTAAGTAGATGTATTCTGTGAACCGCATTAAGATTTTCACACAAAAATAGAAAAAAAACAATAAATTTTGGGGGTTCCCCATACTTAGAACTGAAACTCAAATTTTTTTTTTCATCAAACCCATAAGTGTGGGGTCTATGGATAGGTCTTCAAAAATGATATTGAGGTTTCTAATATCATTTTTTTCTAAACTGAATAGTTTGCGCGAGAGACACTTCCAAAGTGGTAAAATGTGTGTCCCCCCCCTGTAACTTCTAAAATAAGAGAATGATAAATCTATAAAAAATATATGATGTATAATGTACATCATATATTTTTTATAGATTGTGACGGTGGAAACTTACACCGAAAATTGGTTTGAACGAGATCTAGTAAGTAGTTTCTTTTTAATACGTCATAAATTGAAATTAATATCAAATACTCAGGTCTATACTACCATTTACTTATATACAGGTTTGTACGGAACCCTCGGTGCGCGAGTCTGACTCGCACTTGGCCGGTTTTTTCATTAATGATATTCCATGTCCCCATACAGAGAGCCCTTAATATTGGTTTAGGATCTACTTGTTTAAGCAACCGTGTTATCACTTGAGAGGCGTTAAGTAAGAGCATACATCTCAAGTTGACACTATTAACAAAATCTCTTTAATAATCATTTAATAATTTAATTTATTTCGTACTTTTATTTTTAATAATGTATGAGTTGTTGAGTTATTAGTAAGTAAATTAGCGGTACGGTAAAGTAAGGCTAACTAACAACCATCGCAACTCTATGAGTTACGTACGGTAACCGCGAATCTAACGAACGCCTCATATGTTTAAATTCATTAAGCCGTTTAGGCTGCAGAGCGTGCCAAAGAAATATACATACATACACTCGAAAAACATAACCCTCCTTCCGGGTCAGTCGGGACACCGGGACACGTGATACTAATTAAACGCTTGTAATTAGTGCGTGACGTTTTGGAACGGTAAACTTCGGCAAACTTCAGTAAACCTCGGCACATTTCATCATCATTCGGTTCAATTAAGATAGCATACAGATAAATCATGTTCCCACTGCGGCTAGGTACGGTCAGTACGGTCAGAACAAACGGTTTACACGCACATTACTTCAATTTAACGTAAATGTATCGAATAAAACAATTTATACGGATAATGGTCGCGTTTATATGATTTGTGACTTTATTCCGCTCGTTTTGGTATTTTTATGGTTCCGTAGTAAGCCAGAACCCTCTCAAAACTTTATAATTTGAAGTATTATTTATCTATACATCCATTTTTAATAAAAAAATATTTATTAGTAGCGAAATAACTTTTACAGATATTGCGGTCTCCAATCCCTACACTATGATTCCCTGTGTTGTGGGGACCGGTCCATTCCAGAATGTTTTACATTATATTATATTTAATTCAATCTAAATAAATAAACCTAAGTCTTGTAGAAATGTACTTAGATCTTAAAATTCAACCTAGCGAAGCGGCGACTGATAACTGACGGCTCTGATGGTGTCTCTCTTTTTTCGCAGTCAAACATTACGTTGGATGAAAGTACAAGCTTTTAGGCTATGCTTGCTTTGAAGTTGCATTGGCCACGAAGGGCCACCTCAATGCTACCCACACGGCTAGCTGATCCCAAACTAAGCAGAGCTTGTGCTATGGAAACTAGATAACTTTTTGTTTATGAATAAATACTTCGTCGGAGTCGAACCCACTACCTGCAGCGTCATAGTCATACGAACCAAAAAATATGTAAAATACAAATGATTTCTACGAAATTTTAATTTGAGGATTGTTAATATCCTATAGAAGCGCTCGTGTTGTAGCATGAATAAGTCGATCGTCAAGTTAAGCTACTACCGTCGTGTTCGGTACCTGGATGCGTGACCGCCTAGTGGTATTTCAAATCGAGCGTTTTCGTGCTTCGGAAGGCACGTAAAGCCGTTGGTACCGGTTATCACTTAATTGTGATAGTCGTTAAGCTAGTTGGAGGCCTTCTAGGCCGCTTGAAAACTCCAACAGTAGGTTCACCACTAGCTTACCTCCACCGATCCGCAGTAGGCACGCATGGTGGAGTATCTGCCCATTCCATTTTCACCCTGATTTGTGAAAGGAGGCCTGTGCTCAGCAGTGGGATATTATAGGCTGATGATGATGTTGATGATGATGATGATGATGATAATGAATATCCTATAGTTTTTGCTGTAAATACCTTTCCCATGAGCATTATTATATCTAACTAGTTGCGCTACCCTACCCTACACTGCCGTTAAGTTTTCTTAAATTTTCTAATTTTCTACGCAACTTTCTTAAGAGCGTATACTACCCCAGCTCAAATCCACATTTTGCCCCCGCTTCATGGCTCGGCCGTGCAGCCCCCGCATCGCGCAGTCGCAACTATCTCACTCGCACGAGTTCATGACACGGCAGCCCGGCAGGAGTCACGCACGACTCACGAGTCGACCGTACGATAGGGTAAATACACAGTTATTTGACCTAAGTATGGAAATAAAATAAAACGATTGTAGAAAAGTACTAAAGCGCCGCACGATAGGGTAAATACACCAGTATTTGACATCTTACTAGATTTCCATACCTAGTTACTACTATGTATGGAAATAAAATCAAAGAATAGGATAGAATATCATTTATTTGCTTTAAATGTGGTTTTACAAGGTCTTAAAATTTATACAGTTCATTGTTATAGTATTCAGCACATTCAGCTTTCATAATAAGCATGCAAATAGGTACACTAGGTACATTAGGTATAATTATTAAATAAAATACAAATTACTATTAAATCAAAAACACGTTATCAATTTAAATATTCATTTACTAAAATTAAGTATTATACACAGACATATAAGAACAAGGTATTATATTAATTGACTATGTTAACTTTTTGTCTATTTTACTCACATGTCAAATACAATTTAGCCTACGAACAACGAAAAAAAAAAAAAACGAAAAACCTATGTCAAACAATTGTACCCATATAATTCATTAATATTATAGAAATGTTGGGATTTTAGCCACTGTATCAATTTACATTTAAAACGTATCAGTGGAAGTGTTTTAATGTTATTTGGTATCGCATTATATACCTTTATGCACATTGCAAAACATTGCTTTTGATAAAGAGCCATTCGAGGCGGATTGTCAAAGACCAATCGATCTGGATGCCTTGTGCTTCTTGGATAAATGTCTTGCCCTGTTTTAAAATAACTATGATGAGATTTTACAAATAATGCAACTTCAAGTATGTACATACAAGGAAGAGATATACCCAGACTATCGAACAGGGGCCTGCATGAGGCATGTGGTGGTACACCACATATTGCTCGAACGCATTTCTTTTGTGCAATGAATGCTTTATGTATATCTGGAGAATTTCCCCAAATAAGTAACCCATATTTTAATGTAGATGCTATGTGACCATGGTTCGCTGCTAATATAGTAGAACGCGCGGATGTTTGTTTCAATCTGTTCTATACGTATATGAATTTATTTATTTAATTTTTATTACAACTTATAATTATTGATATATCATCAGCAAAAAGGGTACATTTATTTGTAGTCACATCCGGAAGGTCGTTTATATAGATCAAGAAAAGCAACGGCCCCAGGACGCTACCTTGAGGCACACCACAGCCATTAACTCTATTTATCGATTTATGAGAAACTAGTGCCAGTTCTTTATTTAAACAATTTATCTCGACATATTGTTCCCGATTTTGTAAATAAGTCTGCAACCACTTAAGCGCTGTACCTCGTAGGCCAATATTATTTAATTTAGTGACTAGAAGCTCATGTGATACGAAATCGAAAGCTCGCGACATATCAAAGAATATAACAGACGTTGCCAGTCTTGAGTTGAGAGAATCTGTTATTTCACGTACCAGTGCAGCTAATGTAGTGGATTTTTTACTCTGAAATCCAAATTGCTCCTCTTTAATAATATTCAGCTTATTTACAAACGACATAATCCTTTTATGCATAGCTTTTTCGAATAACTGACAGAATCGGTACTAACGTTATTGGTCTATAATTATTTATATTCGATTTATCGCCTTTTTTGTGTAGTGGTTTGACCAGAGAGAATAAGTCTGGAAATTCACCATTTTCAAAGGATAGATTTATTAAATGAGCTAAAATCGGGCTAAGCTCTTGTTTACAGTATTTAATTACTTTTGTAGCGATTTCGTCATATCCTTCTGCAGATGTATTATTTAGCGATTTAATTAAACAATTTATTTCATTTTGATCACATGGTGTTAGGAATATGGTAAAAAATTTAAATCAAAAAGTATTTATTCAATATAAGCCCTAATGAGGCACTTATGAACGTAAACTTACTCCGGTTCCAAATACAACTTGAACTGAGAAGACTCCGGCAAAAAACTCAGCAAGCTTTTTATTTGTACTTAGAAGTATTATAATTTACAAACGATATATTATTATATAACAATAGCCTGCGAAGCGAACAATTCATTCAAATGCATTCTTGTCATCTACAAATTCTGAAACTTTATAGTACCCTTTCTTGCATAACTTATGTTTGACTATCTTTTTAAATGTATTTAAATAATTGCAATTGTACAAATTGTAGGCTTAATTTACATTTACTTCAACTAAGGGAACAGTGAAAGTTTCTTCAGAATCGGTTCAGTAGTTTTCAAAATATGGATTAATAAGTGTGTCGGCCTGGCTTATTGATACCAGCTACGGGTGCGGTCTCAAAGGGAAAACATCAAATTCAAGTCAAATTCTAGTGCATGTAAGAAAAACTAAACATGCCTATTAGAGATCTCTATGTATATATAAAAATTAATCCCTATTTCCCTTGGTCATGCAATAACTTGAGAACGACTTTACCAACTTCATCTTTCTATTGAGAAGACTCTTACGGGAAAATAAATAAGTAAGTAAAAGACGGGCAATCCATTGATGAAAATAATTCGTTAAATTGGGAAAAGCCAATACCAGTAGATATAATGCCAGATGTTGCAGCTTTATTTAAATCCTGGTTTGATTTGGGTTCCGAGTCGAGACTAAATTTTAAATTGCACATGTTGCATTTCAACGTGTATTTGGAAAGTAGTCCTTTTCTTTTTTCTCCAATAATGTGGACATTACTCAATGTACATCCAAACGCTTTGTTGTGATTACATATTGTTTGAAGTGATTTAAAAAATGATCCAAATCGATGATTCTTCGTCCATCCACGGGAATAATATGCTCAGTGGCGTGCATTGGTTTTCGGACTAGGTAGGCAGAAGAAATCTTGGCCATACGCCTAAATATGGCTCTTAGATAGATCAGGTTTTTTGACCAAATTCGTAAAATTGTTTAGGTCAGCGTATCATTCCACACACATTTGGTATGATTCATTAGCAAACAAAATACATAATAACAGAATAATAGATTCGAATAACAGCACCCAGGTAGCCAGGTGTTTTTAATAAACATAATATCCTGTGTTAAAATGTCTAAGATTTTTACCTTTGTTTTGAATCCATGAATGTTTTGGAGTTGGTCTACAGCAAGTTACCTACTATTTTCAACAAACGAAAACTGACTAAAGGAAAGGACTAATTCATCAATACATTTTGCATCTTCACCACAAAATTTCTTCATTTCACACAGATACACTTCGCAAAATCACAATTAATAAAATTGTCTAAGATTTTTACCTTTGTTTGAATCCATGAAAGTTTTGGAGTTGGTCTACAGCAAGTTACCTACTATTTTCAACAAACGAAAACTGAATAAAGGACTAATTAATCAATACATTTTGCATCATCACCACAAAATTCCTTAATTTCACACAGATACACTTCGCAAAATCACAATAAGTAAATAACAACAACACTGCATACAATGACGATACAACGCCAGCCAAACCATAAACAAACCAACACAAATAAATTGCGAAGTTATATTTGAGTTGCTCTAATGTTGGTAAACTAGTTTAGGTAGTTTAGGTTAAGGTAGTTTTTTTAATTTGAATGGGTTACCTTACTTACAACAGAGTAGGTAAGGTTACTTTTGGTCCATAAATCGCGAATGTCAAATGTCAGTATGCTACGCATAGCAAAAGCGTCATTTATGCTTTCGTCGTATTATCTTAAAGTAGTGTGTGTGTGTGTATGAATATGCCGAAATCGTTTTAGTGTGCGTGAATTTGAGAGGCGAACTTGCGAGTGCCTGCGCGGCAAAGTTTAAAATTTCGTATTGAATGTTAGGTTAGATTTTATTCAAAGTGATTATGTAGTTTAATTGAATCAAAATATTATTGTATTGAATCTTATGAGGTAGGCATTGCTTATTTGCCTATATGGAATGCACGCCACTGAATATGCTCTGCTTCGCTTCCACAATAGTTTATTACGTACCTGAAATAACCAGTTTCAATAATAAATTAATTATGTAATTTATGTAACTAGCACTTCGTTCTAAGTGAGTAATAATAAGTTAAGAAACGCAGAAATAAGGTACCCAATTACATTCAAACTTATATATGAGAAAAAAATGTATGTAAATATATTATATGTATGTAAACTAAGAATTATATGTATTGAAAAAAGTTAAGATGTAAAAAGATAATAGACAGAAAGAGTTACTTACACTAAAGTACACACTAATAGGTAACGATAGTTAGATAAACTCACAATTCTACAGTTTGAAAAGCCATCAAATCAGGTTCGTTTGCATGTTTAGAACTACTGGCGTCCATGGGTTCCGTTGGTATTTGCAATCTGTAATAAAATAGGCTATACGTTTCTTCTTACATACTACTAAAATTATATAATAATATGACCGTGGCCAATTACTTGAACGATTACCCTAATATTTAACCCTTATATTTAGAACTAGCTGTCCCCCGCCGTTTCACCCGCGTTCCCAGGATAAAAAGTAGCCAATGTCCTTCTCCATACCATAGGCTATCTTCATGCCGAATTTCATGATGATCCGTTGAGTATTTGAGGCGTGAAGGCGTAACAAACAAACTCACTTTCGCATTTATAATAGTAGTAAGGATAACCAATAAGATATTTATTGAAGTAATTCAATTCACTACATAACATATACCTACCTAGTAGGTGGGTACCTACCAAGAAGTTGGATACCTACCTAATAACCTGTGCAAACTTTATTTACTCTGTTGTGAAAACATTTAGTATCTAACCTAATAAGCTAGGCGGTTGATACTCACGGCCACGGGTCCACGTGCGGTACATTTTCTGTATTGCAGTCAGAATCGGGTATTTGTTTATTTCTGAAAATGAAAAATGTATGTAGTAGGTACAATTATGATTAGGTATGTACGTTGGTATTTGCATTCTGTAACAAAATAGGCTTTACTTCTCTTTATCTCATACTAATAAAATAATATGTGACCGTGGCCATTTACTTGGACGACTACCCTAATATTTACCAATAAAATGTTTATTGTAGAAATTCAATTTACTGCATAATATATACCTACATAGTAGGTAGGAACCTAAATGTACATGCTTTACTTACGCTGTTGTGAAAACATTTTAGTATCTAACCTAATTAGCTAGGTGGTTGATACTTACGGGCACGGGTCCACGTCCGGTACCTATATTTTCTTTATTTCGGCTACACATCAAGATATAAATTTCCAGTACAAGCTGATCTCGCATTGTATAGGATTTCCGTACAATGGAAGGTCAGATCAGAGGAGCTTATACTGGAAATTACCTACTTTTCTTACCCATTACAATAATCAGACTCAGAATTTATTGGTAGATACAAACCAAAATGCCTTCCTAGGTAAAAACACATATTATGATTCATTTTAGGTAGGTACTTACTTCAATATTTTATTCTTAATATGTGTAGCATTTTCTTTTCTCCAATTTCATCTTTTCTTTTCTTGTCTCGATCGTTTCCCATTTAAAACAAAATACACTTCACTTATAATTTATTAGGTACGTATCTACGTGGGTCGTGAGAGCAAGAGACACGGGTTCCACGTTCGAACGCCGGAGCGCGACTGAATCTGTGCGGCAGCGCATCGTACCACTCGAAATATTTGAGATTTAATTTCTAACAAATTAAAATAAAACATTATTTTAAATTCAAATCATATGGTACACGTATTGTACTAACTACAGTTTATATAAAAAGTTTCATTAGTATAGGTAAAGTATTAATTGACTAATGCGATTTATTTGTAAAATTCAGAGGGAAGTTTGAGATTTTTTTCTATCGAGAAAATGTTTAGGAATCGTGTTTTCACATCATACAGGAGTCAGTATATATCCTCAACTGTACTATATATTTTTTTCAAAATTATTGATTGGTTACTTTTATTGATATGCAGGATCAAAGGAGCACTTTTGAGGTGGGGTAAGGCCTTAACAAAAAAACCGTAAGAACCTTCTCTAAGAGTATTAGAAAACTTTAAAAAAAGATGGATGAAAAAGGTAAAGTCTTTCTCAAGTTATAGCGTGACCAAAATAAACTTTTTATTGGAGATTTGTAAACAATTTTGCTAATATTATAAATGCAAGTTTGTGTGGCTCAAGTGGCTGTTTCACGTGGCTCGATCACGCCGACAATTACAAGGTACATATCTATACTGAAATAAAAGTATAATAAGGGAATAAAGCATATTGGATACATTTATCCCAGGAAACAGTTTGAAATCATAATACCGACCGCAGGAAGCTAATACCTAATATTAACTAGCGTAGTCAATTTGCGAACATAAACTACACAACAAGAATCGCCTTAAATAAACTATCAATTATATTTTATAAGTCTCCTACAAAAACTTAGGTACGTACGGAACTTTGTGCTAATGCCTATCCGACACGCTCTTTTTTCCAAAGATGCCTTGGTATTTTGTGAGAAATAACTTACTGTAATAGGTACATAAGGGCGGCTTACCTACACCGCACCGTAGTTAGAATGAAAAATGATTGTTTGTGGAATAAATAGCTCACTCTGTAGGCACCCTACATTTTTATTCGCTACTGTTAGCCTTGGGTGTTAACGTTTTACCTGTGAGTCTTGTAACATATTCTTGTTACAGATATTTTAGCGAAAATGTATTTACACACAATTTCACCAGAATTCTGTTTATATGTTGTTTTTTGAGATTTTACTTTGGAAATGAATGCGTTTCAGTTTTTGGGGTTTGTATGATTTGAATTATGAATTTTTATTTCAAGTCTAGTAGGTATGTAAGTATCTTACAATGTAAAGGGAAATTAAAATCGTCATATGTTATCGTTAAAAATTAACTGTTTAGAAAGTAGTTACCCACATGGTTTAGTTTTTATAACGATTGCAGCAGGAATTGTTCAACCTTATTCCACCATCCCCATTTTTACACCGAACAAGACGCCGGGAAAATTTTCACCCGTACGTTGTTGACATATACCGAAAATACGGACACAGCGTTTTGCATCCTCATTTATAATGCGGACAGCAAGGGAGTGGAACTTGCTTCCGGCGTCTGTGTTTCCTGACGCTTACAATCTAGGAACTTTCAAGGCCAGAGTGAATAGGTTTCTTCTGGGTAAGCGTGTTTTATCTTAGGCTTTGTCATCACCCCTTATATGGGCGGGTCAGTTGCCAAACGCAAGCCCATTTAATAAAAAAAAAAAAAGATTAAAACAAGTTTTCTAGAAATTTAAAAATGATTTTTTCACCGTGTCTAAAATACTAACACATCCCATTCATTAAAACATGCATTAAAATATATATATATTTTGCCCGTCCCATATATGAGCGGATTAAAACGGGTTAAAATGACACTTATTTCAGCATATAATCAGCATTTTTAAAATTAAATGCGACATATTAAGCGACTTTTTCGTTTTAATTCCAACGTTAAACTTGTTCGTATTTACGCTCGTAATGGCCTCACACAATACTGCAACGGTTTGTGTACCTTTGTCTTTGCAATTACACTGCTTAGTCTTAATTAGACTGTTAAAGCAAGCTTAAGAGCTGACTTTATGGTTACTTTGAGTGTGAAACCTTACCTACTTGCTATTTTTCACCAAGTATGTACATTAAGTACTATCCAAAAATTACAAGGGTTTACTTTAGGCTAATTATTTTCGAGGCGACTAACAAATTAAAGGGCGACTAACTATTGGTTACTAAAAAAATAACTTGGCAGCGATTAAATAATTTGGTAACTATTAAATTAGATGGGCTACAAATTGCAAGGTATCATAAAAACCAAATAGTGGCAGCTTCTTTAAGGTAGCAAATATATTAAACAGGCACATAGAAATAATAGGTGGGTTACTATAAATAATGACTTGGCGACTAATATTAACAGTGTTTTAATATTTCCAATTTTATTGGAGTTACAAAAATCTAACCCGCAATAAAAAAAGAAAATAGATTTTACACTCACCTCCAATATTATTATTTTTATTTGTTTTAATTTGAGAATGTCATCATCACTTAATCACTTGTTATTTATTATAAGGTATTTGAATTATTATTGTTATTTTTTATGGTGGTGCACGCGTGTATACCGACGAACAGTGAGTGAAATGTTTCGGAAGCCGGGCGGCGCCCGCGGCGGCGGCGGCGGCGGCCGTGTCCAGTCGTTGTCGTTTGCTTGTGTCACTGAATGACAGCGGATGTGACGTACCAGTTTTATAATTATTTGTAACCTTTTTCTCTTCTGAATAATATTTACTTTTAAGTATTAATTTTAACAGGCACACACTAATATATATTTATTTTATTTTATTGTTTACAATTTTTAGCTTTTCTCATTCGTGTACTTACGACCGTGACATCACTAAGGGCGCCAGCTGAAAATCAGCGCTGCTGACTGTAGTCAGTAGCACTATGCTGAGCTGTGTCCTATTTGACGGCACAGACCTACTGGTTTATTTTTAATTTAAATTTTGTTATGTTAATGTGTTCGTCAAATAAATGAGTTTCTTTCTTTCTTTCTTTCTTCTAGTGGGATAACAAACATTGTATTATTGGCAACTATAGGCTTCCATATAAAAATACACTTTCGGGCTGCGATTTGCAAGCAGCTGTAAAAATTTAAACGGGTACTATAATTACGAATTAGGGTTTCAGTATTTTTGTTTGTGGCATCATAATTAGTATCTGGATGACCGAGTTGAACCTGGTTTTTACTTTTTAGCTTATCGTGTTTTTTAGAAATTATATTTAGATTCGAATTTAAAAAAAACAGCTGGACTCGAACCGGGGTTTTCTGGTTTCGGGTACCTTTGATTTTGTATGGTTTTCAGGGTCTGATGGTGGAGTAGGAGGGTTGGCAATGGAACTCCATAGTGGATCATCGTATCCTGGCCGTGTTTGGGGTAGTTAGAATTGTCGTGACATGAACTTTGACCATGTATGGTTTTCAGGGTCTGATGATGGAGTAGGAGGGTAGGCACTGGAACTCCATAGTGGAGCAACGTATCCTACCCGTGTTCGAGAAATTGTCATGAGATGAACTTTGACTGTATATAGATTTCAGGGTCTGATGATGGAGTTGGAGGGTAAGCACTCGAACTCCATAGTGGATCATCGTATCTTGGCCGTGTTTGGGTTTGTTGGAATTGTCGTGAGATGAACTTTAACCATGTAAGGTTTTCAGGGTCTGATGATGGAGTAGGAGGGTAAGCACTGGAACTAAAATACTAAAACTAAAACTAAATCTAAAACTAAAACTAAAACTAAAACTAAAACTAAAACTAAAACTAAAACTAAAACTAAAACTAAAACTAAAACTAAAACTAAAACTAAAACTAAAACTAAAACTAAAACTAAAACTAAAACTAAAACTAAAACTAAAACTAAAACTAAAACTAAAACTAAAACTAAAACTAAAACTAAAACTAAAACTAAAACTAAAACTAAAACTAAAACTAAAACTAAAACTAAAACTAAAACTAAAACTAAAACTAAAACTAAAACTAAAACTAAAACTAAAACTAAAACTAAAACTAAAACTAAAACTAAAACTAAAACTAAAACTAAAATGCATCATCATGCATCTCAAGACGATTCCAACAAGTCCGAACACGGCTTACATATATGTGATTCCATAGAATGTGAAGCAATTCCATGTTTCCAGGTGCAGCTAATAAAAGCGTGTTGAAAATAAAAGTCAAGAAATAAATCTATATACACACACTTTTTTTTTTGCATGCCACTATTTGCTTTAAATAGAGCTCTTAAAATGTCGCACAAAGTATGTTTTATATGACCATGTTCATATTTTTTCTCATCTTAGTTTACTTTGTATACAACCTCATTATATAATTTAAGAAAGCCTATTTTCTACTTTTTATCCGCCATCAAGTCTTCGCCTAACAATAAATTCAGTTACCAAAACAAAAATTCGATGCCAGTTTAAATTAAAACAAAGCTTATTTAGCTGCTGCTTTCTACTTAAAATGATCCTTCACTTTAGCTGCCAACCTATTATTTTTAGTACCTCCTTTCATTTTTTATAAATACCAAATTCAGATTAATTTGTCGCCGCGTTAAATACATGCCTTTACTTTATATAAGCATCTCAATTTGTGTTTTTAGTATTTCATTCTTTGTAATATTTTTATCAGCACCACATGTTTTTTTAAATGTAGGCCATGTAAAATTTAATAATCTCTGTTTTTAAAACCGGTTGCAAAATATTAAGCAAAATATGTAGGTAATTGGAAGATCCTCGACGTTTCGACCAATTTGCATTGATCCAGAGGGCCTACTACGAAAAACGATACACGATAGTCTGATCATCGTTGTATTACACTATATTTACTTGTAGGCGGTTTTGCTGCAATTCTATTGGTTGATATCAAAAACGATGATCGTTACATCGTGTATCGTTTTTGGGAGTAGGAGAGTCGCCTATAAGGGGCGATGACGAAGCTTAAGATGAATCACGCTTACCCAGAAGAAACCTATTCACTCTGGCCTTGAAAGTTCCTAGATTGTAAGCGTCAGGAAACAGACGCCGGAAGCAAGTTCCACTCCCTTGCTGTCCGAGTTATAAATGAGGATGCAAAACGCTGTGTCCGTACTTTCGGTATGTCAACAACGTACGGGTGAAAATTTTCCCGGCGTCTTGTGGTTCGGTGTAAAAAAGGGGATGGTGGAATAAGATTGAATAATTCTTCCAATAATCTTAGCAAGAAAGAGATTGTGTAAACAGATTACAATTAGTTTAGCGTGATTTCACCATATTAAGCTGTTTTAATCATTAATCTGAAATCCAGTTTAACATTGTATGTATATATCAAAAATTAATGACATAGAAGCTTATTTGAAATTGCAGGCTAAAAATATAAATGTAATGTGCTTTACTGAGAGTTTCTTAAAAAATAATAATGTGCATACCGTCCAAATACCGGAATATGAGCTTGCCTCTCATTATTCACGAAACCAATCTAGTAGAGGAGGAGTTTGTATATTTGTTAAAAAAGGGTTACGCTATAATAAACTGGACTGGTTAACTGACCACTCTGTGGAAAAAGTATTTGAATGTTGTGGAATTACTCTTACTGAACTTAAACTTTACATATTGTGCGTTTATAGGCCGCCAAATAGTGATGTAGATTTGTTTTTTAATCAATTTGAAAAAACATTATATAAAATAATGCGTCAATCAAGAAACCTTAATAAAAAAGTTATTATTTTGGGAGATTTTAACATAAATATCTTAGAAGCTAATAAAAATATAACGCAATTTTTGACTTTATTACAAAACTATAATTTGCAATGCACG
Source organism: Achlya flavicornis (assembly GCA_947623365.1). NCBI lineage: Eukaryota > Metazoa > Arthropoda > Insecta > Lepidoptera > Drepanidae > Achlya > Achlya flavicornis. The sequence continues at coordinate 4,362,198 of OX392485.1, read as the reverse complement.
ATCAAGGAACCTACTCGTATAAATTCTCATTCACAAACCTGCATTGACAACATTATCACTAACGTCCGTAAGTTCTATTCAAAAGTGGTTAATGCTGGCCTATCAGACCACACAGGTCAGGAGATAAAAATCCCTTGCGGTTCCAATTACGTTGATAAATATTGGTTTGAATTTAAAACACAAGTTGATATTAATCTTGATATTTTTAAGAAGTACATGAATCAAATAAGTTTCGAGGAAATATATCATCATAAAGATAATGTGAATGTGGCCTACGATAAGTTTTTGGAAATTTTTGAAATGATATTCAAATTATGTATTCCTGTAAATAAAGTCAAGGTTACATACAGAAAACAACACAACAAAAGGTATATTAAAATCAAGTAAACAAAAAAGACAACTTTATATAGATTTACAAAAGAAGAAAACTGATTGTAAGCATAAATATTACAGGCAATATAAAAATATACTGAAAAAAACTATTCGATACTCTAGAAAGAATTCAAATATGAACTACATAAAGAAAAGTATAAATAAATCGAAAGCAATCTGGGGTTTAATAAAGCTACATACTACACCACATAATAACATAAAACAATCAATTAATAAAATTTGCACTGAACAGGACACTATTACAGATCAAAAGGACATAGCTAATTATATGAACACATTATTTGCTAATCTAAATTTGAATAAACCTTATAATAATAATTTCAAACCTAAATTCAATACAATTTGTAAAAGCATTTATTTAGAACCAGTAGATGAAGCAGAAATACTATCAATTGTAAAAAATCTTAAGAATAAAAAAAGTTGCGGTATCGATGGAATATCAACTCAAATTATAAAGTCTTGTATCACAAGTATTTCGAAGCCATTGGTTTTCTTGTCAAATATCATGCTTGAAACGAGTGTTTTTCCAGATAGTCTTAAAATAGCTATTATAAAACCACTGCATAAAAAGGGATCCAAAGACGATCCATGTAATTATAGACCCATAGCAATTCTACCGTGTATATCCAAAATATTTGAAAAAATCATTTATATTTGGATTTGGATTCCGTAGAGGATTATCAACTTCAATGGCTATATATAAAATTCTTAACAGCGTATGGGACTCTATCAATAATAAATGCCAATGTACTGCCTTATTCCTAGACATGTCGAAAGCTTTTGATTGTGTAGTACACTCGATTTTACTTAAAAATCTTGACAATATTGGTATTCGAGGAAATGCCCAAAACTTACTTCAATCATATCTCTCAAACAGATATCAAACAACTATTCTGAACCACTATAACGAATCTACAAAAACGATCGAAAAAATACAATCGTCTCTCGAAAAGTCGGGTATAGGCGTTCCTCAGGGGAGTATACTAGGTCCGCTTTTGTTCTTAATTTATATAAACGAATTACCTGATTTAACAAAGCATATGTGCGTCTTATTTGCTGATGATGCAACAATTTTATTTATAAATAAAGGAATGAAGAAAAATCAATATGAAATAGAAATCAGCACTACCTTAAAACATATAACATCTTATCTAGAATCTATAAATTTAAAAGTTAATGCGACTAAAACTAAAATCATGCAACTTAAAAATTACAAAAGCGTACAAGTGGACTTAAATATAAATATAGATGGTAGTACTATAAAGCAAACAAACGAGACTGATTTCTTAGGTGTAACTTTGGACATGCATTTGAATTGGAAAGCCCAAATAAAGAAAATTAATAACAAAATAGCCGGTCTCTGCCATGCCTTATCAGTGCTCGTGGACGTAGCGTCAGTGGAAATAGCCAGAAATGCATACTATGGAACTATTTATCCATTACTAACATACGGAATTATATTTTGGGGTAACTCTGTAAATGCTGATAGTACATTTATACTCCAAAAGCGTAGTCTCAGAATAATTCACAGCATATCTAGAGATGAGTTTTTACGCTCAGTTTTTAAGGAAAAAGGTTATCTTACTTTAATAAATATATATATACTCGAACTCTGTTTATTTGTTAGAAATCAGAGCCAATATTTTAAAAAAAATATCAGAATGTCGTACACGGGAGACTCCTATTAGGCAATATGATAACCTTTACTTGCCAAAGGTAAAATCAATGATTTATGCTAAGAGTACTCAGATAACTGCAATACGTGTATACAACCATTTGCCAGAAAGTTTAAAGGACCTACCAAATGTTAAATTTAAGAACTGTTTGAAGAAATGGCTTTATGAAAATGTATTTTATAACTTAAATGAATTTTTTAATACTAAATAATTTATATGTATAGAAAATTGACATTAATTTTATAATTTCATATTCATCATTCATCATAAAATGTAATTCACTTTGTATCCTATTGTATGCCCGACATGGGTAGACACTGTAATTATTTGCTGTGTACAATAAAGTTCTATTCTATTCTATTCTCTCCAATTTCAATTTCTTGATTAATTACAAAGAAGCATCAACAGTTTCGACGATACGATATTGATATCAGTCGATATCGGCTAATGAGATACGTTGTCGACAGCTTGTACCGCATGTGGTAGGTTAGGTACATCATATTTCTCCCTTAATTGGAATTCGTCTCGATTGGTGTCATGCACTTGTTCTCGAAGTGACGCGCGTTCATTTGGTGTCATGGAAGTTTAATTAACGATGTCAGATGTTACATCATCATCATACAAAAGAGATAATATCATGTATGATATGAGATGACTTTTGTATGATATTTTTATTGGAGAGAAGGTACGCATCATCATCTACTTGGAAAGCGTATTAAATGATTAAGCATCAGTATGTCATTGAGATTGAGACTGAAAATCAGTGCTGTGTCATATAATTTTTGTTGAGTTTTTTTTCTTTTATACAACTAAGTCGGTAAACAAGCATACGGCCTGATGGTAAGCGGTTACCGTAGCCATACGGACGCTTGCAATACAAGAAGCATCGTCCACGCGCCACCGACCCCTCCCCCCACCCCTATGAGCTCTGGCGACCTTACTCACGCGCAGGAACACAACTTTACACAACATAAAGTTATTTGGCTGCGGTATTCTGTAAGGTGGAGGTACTTCCCCAGTGGAGCTGCTCCTTGAGCGAATCCCCGCCATGCTCTCTCTACCTAGGCTCTCTCAAAACTCAAATTTGTTTGTGCAAAATCCTTGATCTTTTTTAATTTTTTATTTCTAATCTCGATTCACTTTTTTTCTTTGTCTATTTCAGGTATTCCTATTTGCTTTTTTTTAGATTTTTGTATTTTTTATGGAATCAGCAAATGTAAATGTATAGGAAATATTGTGAATAGGAACATACGTTCATAGTTTTATGGTGCATCCACAACGCAGTTATCTTTTGTGGAGCAACACTATTCAACATGGTAACATTATGGTGCGTCCATGCTACGCGAAGCGAGCACGAGCCGAGCCTCGAACGACGTACTTAACGAGCCTTCAAGGAGCCTACTACAACGATGCGAATCCCTGTGTTCGTGACAAAACTGTCAATCGGGCGGACCGCATTCGAGCACGCTACGAATGCTCGTTCGAGGCTCGCAAGCCCATCCACGCTACGCGAATCGTGCCAAGCATGGACGCACCATTAGGTAACTTACCGTGTTGCACAGTTGCTACACTGTTGCTCCGCAACAGTTAACTGTATTGTGGATGCACCTTTACACCCCAATATTTCTTTACGCGTTTTTCTTTGTTTATAACGCATATAATATACACGAGTATTTAGAATGGAAAATAAGAGACCTACTAAAACATATCGATAAACTGTCTAGACCTATGTTAATTTTAACAATAACTGCATCAGTTTAATAAATGCATTAGCCAAATTACGTTTAAATTTGTTAGTATAAAGTATTTTGGGATTTGCTTGGATATGCAAAGTGTCCATAAAAAAGTTTAACAGAATAAACTCTATTTGTATTCTGTGACAGAGATAACAATAATTTCACTTAAACTTCTCAGTTGTACATGAGAGGTTTATCCAACCGAAAGTTTACAAAGGGTCGCTTTAACTGTCAAAGGCATTAATTTAATAGTGTTGCAGTTTAGAAACTTCTCTACAAAATACTTAAAATTGAGTCAAAATTAAAGGGTTGACAACCTTATGACTTGTATCTCTTTTAACAATCTTTGTCTAGACTCAGGGCCGGATTAGTCATACAGTAAGAGACAGAAAATTCTACAGGGCCCACACCTCAGGGGCCCCGCGTTCCTGCAAGAAAAAATAATTACACTTAGCTTGAACGAGATTTAATCGTAGTAAATATCGCTGACAACAGTCAAAGAACAGGAAATAAAATTAACTTTTAACACTGAAGTCGTAAATTAATTTTTTTATTGCGCTACCAAAATAATGCGCAATATAATTATGTATTTAGAAGTTATAAAAGTTTACAAAGTCGTGAAATATCATTAAAAAATATACTTAACACGTTTTTAATGAAAACTAAAATTATTGGGAACTGTGGCAATACAGTTCGCACGCCGAGCGAGCGAGCGAGCGGTGCCGCGGCAGCGGCTGGCGAGCGCTAGATCCAAGTTTGTGCATAATTAAAAGGAGGAGGAACTGATCCCCATAATTTTACCATATCATAGGGTCAAACTTTAGGGGTTTATTTACTATTTTTAGTTATATAATGATTTATCTGGAATAATTTACGTATAAAAGTAAATTATTCCAGAGATAAGATGTTAAATATTTAAATGTAATTTTATATTAAAATACTATAAAATTTTGGTGGTCCTTAACTATTTTTAACCGACTTCAAAAAAGGAGGAGGTTCTCAATTCGGATGTTTATATATATATATATTTTTTTATGTATGTTCGGGCATAACTCCGTCATATGTAGACGGATTTTTAAAATTCTTTTTTTTGTTCGAAAGGGGTTTATTGGATTAAACAATCATAATTTGGAGTTGGGTGTTGGTTGGTTCGTTAGTTGGTTGGAGAAGGATCGAAAGTTGTAAAATTGTTGGTTCTAATTTAAGTTAAGATTTAATTTTGGTGATCATTTACTCAATTTTTTTACCGTTACATTTGGTTACACTAGATCTGGTGGTTAGTTAAACATAAGCCAAAGATAAAAAAAATATAAAAAAAAAAAAGATATAAAATTTTGGTGGTCCTTAACTATTTTTAACCGACTTCAAAAAAGGAGGAGGTTCTCAATTCGGATGTTTATATATATATATATTTTTTTATGTATGTTCGGGCATAACTCCGTCATATGTAGACGGATTTTTAAAATTCTTTTTTTTGTTCGAAAGGGGTTTATTGGATTAAACAATCATAATTTGGAGTTGGGTGTTGGTTGGTTCGTTAGTTGGTTGGAGAAGGATCGAAAGTTGTAAAATTGTTGGTTCTAATTTAAGTTAAGATTTAATTTTGGTGATCATTTACTCAATTTTTTTACCGTTACATTTGGTTACACTAGATCTGGTGGTTAGTTAAACATAAGCCAAAGATAAAATAAATAATAAATATGACTGCGAGGCGACAAGTTCGAGGCATTTCCCCAACTAAGCCCAGAGAAGGGTGCGCCATTAGTCGAATAACCTTTATTATACATTCTTTTATTTAAATTTAATACTCCGGGAACTCTTTGTCCTTTCGTGGGTATTTCTCAAAAATGCGTAAGCAATTTGTCCGTGCATTTTTCACGAGATTTCCACGGCTTTGGGAGTGACATCTTTATTTACTCCACTGCTATTTTTACTCTGTTCTGAAGTTATTTCTGCGGGCATTACGCAATTTAAGGTTTCCGTTTTAAAATTTACTGTCGGAACCAAGGTGGAACTGTTTAAACGAATTTCGTTAGGTAAATGCGGTTCCGTCTATTTAATTATTATTATAATGAAACTTATCATTTCAATAACCAATATAATATAATAGAATATGATCGAAAATACACGTAAATAAGGCGACACATATTCGAACGGTGAAGCGGACGTACCGCCAAAACACGCGGTTTAGCAATGATAGCTCAGTGACGTTGGATGCCGAGACGAAAGTCCCGGGTTTGAATCCTACAGATTGAGCTTTCGGTGAAGTGGCTACTACCCTCAAGTTGAAAATCTGTCACCAAGCATATACCATCGGCCACATCATCACTTACCATGGTGAGATTACGATCAAACTCTGGCCTATATATACACTACTACTATTTGATAGTACTTTTACTTGTCAGCCATCTACTGAAATATCTTGTGCAAGAATACTCCTGTTGTCAAATATTTTTTAGAACAAGTTTATTTTTGACCATACATTTTTCAGCAGCTATAATAATAATAATAATAAGCATTTATTTCGGATAAACTGAATCCATAGTTGTTAGTAAAAACTTAATCTATAGGTTTGTTCCGACAGCTGAATTTGGGAGCCAGTTCCTTGCTTGGTGTGCTTAACAAATTCCGTCATATCATCAATACCCTCAGACCAAGAAAAAATGAAAGACGGAACTTTGTTTTCTTAAGTGACGCAAGTAATAGGAAGCCGGCGTTGTTGTTGTTAACCCTACAGTGCACGATTTTTTATTTCGTCGTAAATAAAATATATACGATTAAAAATGTTACTACTATGTCGGTAAAAATAATAAAAAAAATATCAACCCAAAACTAATAGAGATAATCAAAGTTTTTTGGTATGTCCCACATCTGGCACAAGACGCATTTAGTTGATAAATTTTCCAAAGTATAGAAGGGAATGCAAATGAATAAAAGTGTTATTTAATTGTAATTTTTATTATATTAAAATAAACATTTGACAAAAAATAACTTTTACAAACCATTCCAACTTTGAATTCACAAACAATAGGAACATTGGAGAGATTAATTACATAAAATTACTATATTATATATTTCTTTAACTTAATATTTATTTCCTTATCTACTTTCGGAACGAGACAAAGTAGTTCTTGTCCTTATTTAGGAAAGGGGTAACATTACATTTCTCATGCATTACAAATGACTTTCCCTTACATGCAAGCAGGCATCTTGCAACGTTTTGTCTAGAAATTGACAAAATGGGAAAGTGATCAATACCATCAGTCCTTGCATCTTTGGTTGGTAGGTACATTGTCTTTTTTCATTCTCTCTTCTATCATAATCAGAGACGAATAACTTTGGTAGGCCTCTTCTACGAGTTGGTGATCGCCCAGATAGACAAAGAGCTATAGCTACTTCTAATTGAAATTCATCAGTCATGCTGAATTTCGTCTCTGTTTTTCAACTCTGTGGTATAATAGCCTGTGGTATAATGAATATCTTCATATCCAGCAGGTGGTAGAATATTATTGCGCCATATATACCCTCTTTTTTCTACCGGATCTGATTTGGATGGGCTGGTCGAAGTAGTTTAGCTTGCGAAGAAGCTAGTTTGGTTGTGACAACCGCTAATCATGAAATGGCTTCTGAAGGTGCTGAGGAGAGATTGACTTGAGCGGAGACACTAGGCCGGATCGCGTTGACGGCATATCCGGCTCTTATTGAAGATGTACTTGCTAATCATTGAAGTCTTCTTCAAAATGGTCTACTTGAAGGAAGTGGAATCTTTGTTCAACTTCATTCATCACAAAATCTCGCATTCTTATCAAATCATCGTCACTTTCCTCATCAGACATCTGCAGGTCATCTTCACATCCCGAAAACATACCCAGAAAATGCTAAATATCCTCATCTCTACACGATCTTTGAGGCCTCAACTGTAAGATATAAACGATTTTATAATACTTACTTGCACGGTGTGCCACATCTGGCACATACCATAAAATTGCTTTTTGAATAGGATAATTTATTGTTATCATACAAAATCTAATGTCATCTGAAAATAAAAACATAAACTTACCTGCAATATTTTTTTTTCGCCGCAAACACGGCTTTTTCTATTATTTTCACAATTATTTATAAACACGTTAAAAGTTTTCTTCTAACCGCCCGCGAAATTTGAATGAAACAATTGTAAAGTCTATAAGCGCAAATGTGATAAGCGGCAGAACTGTGAAATGTCATCGTAAAACATCATATTTTTAATTTTCACCGCCAAACGGCGATAGTAATCTATAGCTACGGAAATAATTGACCAGTTTTCGTATGTACCATATATGTCACACTAAGTACTGTAGGGTTAATACATGGCCTCACACACACATATAGACCATAGGAAGCCGGTCAGTTGTCATTCCGTATTGAGACGTTGACAGTGACAATAAGGCTCAGTACTATTTGTGCCTGCTTGGGCCAGTACTGATTTTACTCACGCACACGTAGGATTTTTGCTTCAGTTTCTTAAAAGGTTTAAAAGGTATTTTTTATATGTCTATGTCAATACCATAGTGAGATTGCGGTCAAAGACAGGCACACTAAAAATCAGAAGCTCGATGTTGGCAATGGCAAAGAGCGGAGACTAGGGCTGGAAATTTATAATATCATTGACATCACTACCTCAAATTGCTAAGTGCACCGTGTACGTACTTACCAAGCAATCACAGGTTGCCACGCCACCCACGCTACCGCGCTTACGCGTGGTTGCCGTGTGCAAATACTCTCCGGATTGCCAAAATTGTAATACAAAATTACCGACGAACGAGTGGCACGAACCGCACGGTGCTGTGGGTCGTGTCGTACCGCTAATTGCTTTATTTTATTGCCCATGTACAACGTGTAATAGACCATAGCTAGAACGTGAGCTCATGTTCACTCATCATATCAGCCTAAGGATGTCCACTGCTGAACATAGGCCTCTCCCATTAACTTCCACTTGGAGCGGTTTTGGGCCGCTTGCATCCACCGGAGCCCAGCGACTCTGACCAAGTCATCGGTCCACCTGGTGGGTTGTCGTCCCACACGGCGCTTTCCAGTACGTGGTCGCCACTCGAGAACCTTCCTTCCCCATCGGTTATCGGTTCGCCGAGCGATGTGGCCTGCCCATTGCCACTTCAGCTTACTAACTCTACGAGCTATATCGGTGATTTTTGTTCTCCTACGAATGTCCTCGTTTCGGACAATGTCTCGTAGAGAAATTCCGAGCATAGCTCGTTCCATAGCTCGCTGAGTGACTCTGAGCTTATTTATGTGGCCAGCAGTAAAAGACCACGTCTCTGTCCCGTATGTCATCACTGGCAACACGCACTGGTTGAAGACCTTTGTCTTCAAGATTGAAGACCTTTGTTCATGTTCACTAGAACCTATAAAAATATTTACAAGAAAACAAAACAAACATACAACAAGTTTTTCGATATCTATACGTGTTGTTAACGAGTATTGTTGTTTCTGTTTCCTAAGAAAATAATAATGTTTACTAAAAAAATAATATTGTTTGATAATAATGTTTGTAATAAGCGTAAAGAGTATCTATCATTTTAAACAGGTCCATATTTTGTTGTCAAGTAGTTAACAATAAAACAATCTACTGTTGGTTTATTTTATGGCATTTTTATAGATTTTCGATAATGCTGCATGCTCCATTATGCTACGTTCGTGACGTATATCATTTGGAAATGTATTTGTTGTGCAAGTAATGGCACAAAATGTTTGGAAAAGACAATAAAAATCTGTCACAGTGAGATTTAAATTATGCTACTTTTGCCTTGTCATTTTAAAATACATATTTTTTTAATTGCTTCTTTATTAATAAACACTCAAATATAAGGTTATTTAATACTAAAAAACTTTTAAAAGTTTTGGTTAATATATTTTTTTTGCATTTTTTTTGTTTAGATTTATTAATTAAATAATTCTCTTTGCTATAAATTGCAATGGGATAACTGGCTATAAACATTTCTTACGTAGGTTTTATTTTTGACTACAATGTAATGCTGGTTCCTCTGTTTGGAATGACAAATATTAGGTACTTTACTTTACTGAATTGAATTCTCAAAACAATTTGTCAGGTGTCAGGTGTAATGCATACACAGATAAACAGTAGTTGTCATGTGTCTGCTCTTGACTAAATTAGGTGCATTACTAGATTTTGCTTCCATTCCTGAGTTACTTAGACTTAGCAACTGCATTAGCTAGGAACTTGAGCTTTTTATATAGTATATTTATTTAGTAGAATATTTCACGAAGTTGAGTTTTAGCTCCCCTGGCTATTCTGCTTCAAGGGTATTTACAATTCTTGTATATATCTGATTCTCCTATCTGATTACAAAATCTTGCTCATGAGCATGTTTGCTAAAGGCAAAAACCGATAACACTAAATAGGGATGATTCCTGGCTAAAAATAATAATTCTAATTAGTCCGTCAGTTAGATTATCAAAAAATATTGGACACGTATTTTTTGCTTTACCAAATCATTACATATTTTAAAAGATGAAGCGTGTCAAAGTTCGGGAGAGGCGAATCGTGACGTCACTTTGAGTTAAAAGTGTATCATAACGTGACGTGTGTATCGTCACGCGGAACTTCATCACTTCTTCAATATCTTCACATTACAAAGAAAAAACACGAATCTAATACTTTTCGATAACGTAATTGACTGACTAAATAGAATTTTTCAGGCATCTACAATGCAACTACAGCTTCCGCCTTATGGTTTCACCCGCGCATTTCTAAAGGGTCTTATGGTTTTCTCAAATTCAAATTCAAAAAGTATTTATTCAATTATTTCAATTTAGGCCCTGATAAGGCACTTATGAACGTCAACAAATGACTCTACACCGGTTCCAAATACAGAGAAGACTCCGGCAAGAAACACAGCAACTCTCGAGTAGAAAAGTATCCAATCATTCAGAATGTGCTCTGTTTATGTGGCAAGTTTCACTTTTTTTACCGTTACCATTAAATTAGTAGGAGGTTGAAGCTTTAGTTTAGTTGAATTTGAAAAAGTACTATACAGGGTTACAAGGAAAGCCGACCTATAGCGTTACAGTTTGTAATACATATATGAAAAAAATTTGAGATATTCCATTTTTAATATTATTTTTGAAAATACCACCCTGCTGGATATATTTTTTATTCTTAGGTTATTCCACTTTTCCACTATCTTACACAGAACATACACACTTACATATAGGTAGGTACTTTTAGTAGGAAAGTTAACGTAAACCACTGCAACTGTGAACGACATCATAAACCGTAACTTCTTGTCTATTGCAAGTACTGGCCTCGTTTGCCTACCCCTACCCTGTTATGAAATTTGTAGAATTTAGAAATTCCACCCGCTAAAGTTTACGCTTTGGTCCGGGCGCAACTTTGTTTGCTAATTTTCTAATAGTCTATGACCAAACCCATTTACTTTACCACCATTCTGGGGTGCAACAAACACATATTAACTTCCTTTAGTTTTCGTGTTATTATTAAATTCTACCAAAACGTATTTGGGAAGTAACAGTTAACAAATAATATATTTATGATACACTCACTATGTATTCATATTTTACACAGACTGTATTTACGAGGAATACGTTAAATAGATTTGTAATATTTTGTTTTACACGAGAGTGCTCTATTGCATGACGAGAGTGCTTGGTTAGTTCTATTACAAAACTACAAATACCAATTCTTACTGGAAAATTGTGTATATTTTGTTTTCACAAAACAAGTTCAGGCTTGAAAAAATAACAACGAACCCCTCAAATGAAGCGTCTGAAATGAGTGGCACGTCCTATAAAATTGTTGATAGCATACAGCCGTGGGGCGTAACGTTCAATTTGCATTTTATTGCATTTCTTGCTTGTGAATAATTGAGTGCCGGCAAGAGACGTCGGCCCTGATTCCGGGTTCCGAGTTCAGAGTTCCGTCGGCGCCGATCGAACTAGTGATGCGAACAGGATTGGTTATTTGCCACTCGAGTTACTCGGTAGTCTTTACTTCTAACAATATTGGAGAAATCTTTGCCAACCTTGAAATGTGAAGTTGGATTGCAAAAAAATGGGTTTTCTCTACTGGTTCATCTTGTCCAGATGAACCAGCGGAGAACTTAGTAAGGTAGTAAGTAGTATATATTTTGTAGGTACTCGATCCTAAATAGAATTCCTACGTCGTGTATTCGAGTCACTCTTATTTCACATCACTATATTCGTAGTCACTAACAAAATTACCAGAGAATTCGCATTAAACACGTAAAGTGTTTGAACGTCAACCATTTCAATTTTGAGTGAAAATATAGAAAAGGACAAAAAATATGCGAGCAAAACTAACTTTCCTTTGAAAGCTGTTGTGGTTTAAAATACTGCAAATAGTCATGAAGATCCGATTTACTAGACCCGTACTTTTAAACTTAATGCCAACAAGTATATACTCAAACATCGCAAAGTTGGTACATTTTAAAGTTCATGAACTTGTAGTATGAACATCGATATTGCGATGATGATTTTAAGCCAGCTATTAGAAATCACTTCCGTGAGAGTGATTAAAAAATTAAATATCCTGCGCAATTATTCACACGCTTTCTGATCCGAAATTAAGCATAGATTGTAACTATGGAAATTCGATAATTGGTTTAGTAATAAATTATTTTAATTACAAAAATGTATGTATGAAAATCAGATACGGATTAACTATACTCAATTTAATATTTAGGTTTAACTCTTGACGAGAGGTTAACTTTTACTTCTCATATTAATATTATCGCCGGCCTTCTTGTAATGATCGACGTCTAAGAATAGGCAACCTTAAGGTTAATTCCGTGTTTGCTCAGCGTTTTAGCAGCTTCGCTCTCCCTTTTATTTATAAAAAAATAGATGTTGTGTGCCCTATTAAAAAACTAACTATTAATGATGCCAAAAACAAACTTACAAAATTTTTGCATAGCCTTAATTACGATGACACTGAAATTCTTCTGGTCAAATAATTTATAATTCAGATCAAAAAATTTATCAAATACTAATACTTAATATCAAATACTTAATATTTATTATATAAGCTATAGACAAATTTTATTCTAGGGATGTTTGCATCGTAATTCATTGCTTAGTTTATATATATTGTTTTTAATTGCTGCATTGCATCTCACATAAAATCATCATCATCATCATTTCAGCCTATTGCAGTCCACTGTTGGACGTAAGCCTCCCCCAGGGTTCGCCACATGGCTCGATCTCCCGTTTTCGCCATCCAGTCACCACCAGCCACCTTTTTCAGGTCGTCGGTCCATCTGGCCGGAGGGCGTCCTACACTACGCTTGCCGAGTCGTGGTCTCCACTCGAGAACCCGTCTACTCCACCGATCATCGGTTCTGCGACAGATGTGACCAGCCCACTGCCACTTCAGTCTGCTACACTTCTGCACTACGTCAGTGACTTTGGTTTTTTGTCGGATAATCTCGTTCCGGACTTTGTCCCTTAACGAGATTCCGAGCATACCCCTTTCCATAGCTCGCTGTGTGACGTGTAGTCGGTGGGCTAGTTTCACTGTCAGGTTCCACGTCTCGGCTCCGTATGTCATAACCGGCAGGACGCACTGATTGAATACCTTGGTCTTCAGGCATTGTGGCAAGGGTGACTCGAAGATGTGACGCAGCTTTCCAAATGCTGCCCAGCCAAGCTGCACTCTTCTGGTGATTTCACTCTCAAAGTTGTCTCTACCCAGCTGTAACTTTTGTCCTAGGTAGACGTACTCCTGGACAACTTCAATGGCTACACCTTCGACGGAAACGGGCACAGGGACGATGTGCTCGTTGAACATGACCTTAGTCTTGTCCAAGTTCATCCCTAGCCCAACGCGTCTCGAGGCAGCATTAAGACCGGACAGCATTTCCTGCAGGTCTTGCAGCGATTCTGCCATTATAACTATGTCGTCAGCAAAGCGGAGGTGTGTGAGATATTCACCATTGACATTGATGCCCATTCCATTCCACCGCAGGGTCTTGAAGACATCCTCCAGAGCATTGGTGAAGAGTTTCGGGGAAATAACGTCACCCTGTCTTACACCTCTGAGCAACTGGATGGGTCTTGTTTGGTGGTTCTGCACTTGGACGGACATAGTCGCCATTTGGTAGAGACTTCTCAGCACCTCCACGTACCGCCAGTCGACTTGGCATCGCTGCAAAGACTCCAGAACGGCCCAGGTTTCGATAGAGTCGAAGGCCTTCTCGTAGTCCACAAACGCCATACACAGCGGTTGGTTATACTCCTCGGACTTCTGTATAACCTGCCGAACAGTATGGATGTGGTCCACGGTGCTATAGCCTTTACGAAACCCAGCCTGTTCCGGTGGCTGAAAGGCGTCAAATCTTGATGCCAGACGATTCGTGACGACTCTCGAGAACAGCTTATAGACGTGGCTCAGAAGCGTGATCGGCCTATAGTTTTTAAGGAGCGTTTTGTCTCCTTTCTTGAAAAACAATGCCACTACACCTCTGCTCCACGCCTTCGGGGTAGTCCCATTGGTTATTACAGAGTTGAAGAGCCTCCTCAACTCCCCAAGAACAGGTTTACCCCCAGCCTTGAGGAGCTCAGAGGCTACTCCATCTTCACCGGGAGCCTTCCCATTACTAAGCTGTTTGAGAGCCGCCTCGATTTCGTCAACATCTACGTCTGGGAGATCTTCAGTGAAGTGGCGGGTAAGTGGGACTCTAGGGTCTCTCGCGTCAGGTGTAGACTTCGGTGCATGCGAAGCATACAGTTGTCCGTAGAAGTCCTCAATTTCAGCCAATATCCCCGGGACTGATGTGACGGTTTCACCATTCGAGGTAGCTAACTTTGTCAGATGACTCCTCCCCAGTGTCTTGGTAAAGACCTTCGACCCCCGATTTCGCTCGATCGCCTCATGTACTAGGCGAGTGTTCCAGCTGCGAAGGTCGCGTCTTACCAAGCTCCTGATTTTCTTGTGGAGTGACTGGGGATCTGACAAAGTTTCCTCTGGTGTCTCACGTCTAAATCGCATCAAATCCAGGGTCTCGCTAGAAAGTTTGGACTTCCTATCTGACCGCCTTTTCCGAAAGTGCCTCGTTCCCACTTCGCGTATCACCCCAATTAAGCCGTCCAGATCCTCGTCAACATTTGCCGGGGTCTCCAGTGCGGCGAATCTATTTTTCAATTCCAGTTGGAATGCATCATGTCCAGCTTGGGGCACATTTGGACTAAGAGCAGACCTCACCATGCGACTACGTTCGAGCTTAAAATTAATACTTAGGGTGCCTCGCACAAGCCGGTGATCGCTACCGGTATTAAACCTGTTGATCACTGAGACATCCCTAAATATATGCTTCTTGTCGGCTATGATGAAGTCAATTTCGTTCTTCGTCACACCGTCGGGGCTCTTCCAGGTCCACTTCCGTTGGGGCTTTTTCTGATAAAAGGTGTTCATACAGAACAGCCCCTGCATGCTAAGGAAGTTGACCAGCATTTGGCCCCTACGGTTTCTGCGCCCATAGCTATGCTGTCCCAAACAAGATTCACCGCATTCTTTTCCCACTTTGGCGTTGAAGTCCCCCATGACAACGGTATAATGGGTTTTGGTGGTACGATTCATGGCCTTTGACACATCGTCGTAAACGGCCTCCACCTCCTCATCTGAGCTGCTCGACGTCGGCGCATATACCTGTATGACCTTGAGAGAGTATCTCTCGGTCAGTTTCAGTACAAGGTACGCTACCCGTGCCGAGACGCTGCAGATCTCCATCACGTTGTCACGGAGGGCTTTGTTGACGAGGAATCCCACGCCACCCTGAGATTGTTGGCTCCCTTCCCTAAAGTAGAATAGATGGCCCGACTCAAGGGTTATCGTGTCCTCCCCCTCTCTACGAACTTCCGATAACCCGAGAACATGCCATCGTATCTTCTCTAATTCTACTTCAAGGATCTGGAGGCTTTCGTCCAGCCGTAGACTGCGTCCGTTGTATGTAGCCAGGGTCAATTGTTGGCAGCCGTCCGTAGCCCGGGGATTCCTAGCACCCCCTACCCTACCGTAACCAAGGCCGCTGCCGTGACCTGGAATAGTAGGGCGGCCGGGAACTGGGGGCCGTTTCTTTTGGTGTGTATCCATATGGAGGGTATTGCCCGTAGTCACCACGCTGGGCAGGCGGGTTGGTGACCGCAGTGTATTTATGTGGACTGTGTTGTCTACACAAGAGGCGCTGCTGCCCACCTCTTGGATGGTCCCTTAATCGCCTTCTACGATACCCACGGGAAGAAATGGGGTGGTGCTATTCTACTCCGCCGGCACCACACGGCCAACATACAATACTCACACAAAGGCTCACATAAAATATATAAATGTAAATTTAATTAATTTAGTTCTAATTATATCTTGTGCTCACTCGTACCTACACTGTTAAACTGTTTTTGTTAATTCTAGATGGTCTCCCGCGATACAGGTTTGCCTAGTGCGGGGACCGATGTAAACCACATTATGTAACTGATTTTAGTAATAAAAATATATTTGATAAATATATTTGATTTTGATTTTGATACTAATCTCTAAGGATCACCTGTGTGGAAGCTAGAACTAAAACTGTAATAGTATCTAACCAAGCTGAGCACTCAAATAAATTTCATAGGTTCATTCCCAAAGTTATGAGCAATAACTTTGGGGTTGCGTAATTTTACGTCCTAATCAAGGAAGGAGTACTTTTCAACTTTTAAATAACCTATTATATTTATCTCCGGCTAATAAAGGCGTATAAAGGAGCTATAAACATTTAATTGTTCTTTATGGATTCTTATGAGAAAACTTTTGTTAATTTGTTAATTAAAGCGAATCGTAACTTGATTACCTATGTTTTAATTGTACAAAATGTTGAAGCTCTTTTACCCTTTACGTTTTATGTAAAATTGTTAGCTCTTTCGTAATTTGTCTTTTGTTACATTATAAAGTGGATTAACTTTAATTATTAGGATTGAGGCGAAAAAATATAACAAGCCAAATATGATATGTACTATTCATAATTTAACACCTATACCATAAGATACTCCATTTTATATAAGTCTAGCGACCGCCCCTGCTTCGCACGGGTAGTTTTATCCGAGCGGCATGTTTTTTTTCGACATTTTTAAATTCCGTGATTTATTTATAATCTTGTATGTGTAAATATTTTTTTTTTTATTTTTCCATTATTATTTGTTAGTTAGTTTTAGTTTTAATTATACGTATATAAGGTCCTAATAAATTATTGAACTTCCTCTTGAGGGATGAATGTATAGGTCATTAGTAACCAAAAAATAATATTAGAAAAACAATCCGAGGAAAAAAAAAAAAAAAAACCTTCGCGCGGCTTCTTTGATTTGCATAGAGACAGTATAGGATTTTTTATTTTTTTTCCCTCGGATTATTTTTCTAATATTATTTTTTGATTACTAATGACCTATACATTCATCCCTCAAGAGGAAGATCACTAATTTATTAGGACCTTATATATATATTACTATAGATTCATTGCTTTTTATTATTATAAAATCATATTGTGTAAAAATAAATATTTAAAAGAACTCTTTAAATTATTATCGTTATATTTCAGCCATAATTATACAATAATTTATTAATTTATGAATTATTAATTAATATTAATTAATATTAATTATTAATTAATATTAATTTATTAATTAATAAAATAACACACTTAAACTTTCCTCTTGAATTACTCCGTCAATGGGTTAAAGCCGTATTAAAATCCGTTCAGTAGTTTTTGAGTTTATCGCATACAGACAAACAGACCGACGCGTCGGGGGATTATTATATTATAAAGACACAAGTCCCCCACCTTTTTTAAATAATATGTAATGATATAATTAACAAACGGTAATCTTTTTGTTCAATAAATAAGTAATAAACTAAATCTAATTTTTTATTCGATTTGGAAACTTGCATCTAAAGTATTTAAACTATAAAATAGTAGGTATTAACAGTTATTCCGATTAATGGATGATAGAATTAAATCCTGAGACAAAGACGACAGAGATCATGAGTATTAAAGCCGTTGAAAATCTGACGCTAAGCACAGGAATCAGAAGGGGCAATGTGCCCCAGGACAGGATTTCTGGTAAATTTATAGGTAAGTATTCAATAGAAATAAACTAAAAGCGTAATCTTGTTACCTTAGAGAAGTCACTGTCGTAGAGTAGTCGTCGGATGGTAAATAATTAGGTTTGTTTGTCCAAGTTTGTAGAAACATCTCACTTACAAATCCTCTCAGAGTTAGGGTGCTTCTCCACCAGAGATGTGCTATGCTACGTTGCTATGGATGCCTTTGATATCCACCAATCATATTGATTGGTGCACATAGCTTAGCACTGGTGGAAACGGATTCAACTAAAATTTGTTTTTTTATATGGAAGGATGCGTGCTATGGATTCATGCTATGGATGGTCGCGAGTGGTGTAGCTATGTGCAGAGCAGAGTCTGTGGCAGAGTACCTCGTGAGCTGCGCATCTCCCTCGCGCAGCTACTTTGCGGTGGCGCATCTTCATAGCACATCTTACTCGCACCACTACATAGCTTAGTATCAGTGGAAACGGTCACATAATTTCACAGCTTAGTTATTACACCCTAGAAATGCTTCTAGGGTGTAATAACTAAGCTGTGAAATTATGTGCTTTTCCACCAGAGATGTGCTATGCAGCTATGCAGCTGCATAGCACATCTCTGGTGGAAAAGCAGCCTTATAATGGGAATAGCTAGAAAATCAATTTGTCTAACCCTGTAGGTACATAATTTGGTTGTTTATCTACGAAGGGTTTTAAATTTCTCTAATTAAAAAGTATATTATGACTGTAGCTGTAAATTCTTACTAATATGTATTTATATACTCTGAACTAATATTATAAACGGTACAGTTTGTATGTTAAAATTAATTCAAATAGCTCAAATACAGTAAAAATGAATGTTTTGAAAAATATTTCATGACTGTCTAAATTACATTCTACAAAAAATATTACTAGAATAGTTGAAATACTTAGTGGTAGAACTATTAAATTCCACGCACAGCTTCGTAATAAATTCTCGTACAAAATAGTCCTAACGCCAAAATGCTTCTAAAAGATGTAAAAGCGGTGCTTTGGAATACCAGAGGATGGCAATTCACGAATTTCGTGACCACAGAGACATAAATCAGTCGACAAAGGAGTGCAAAAAAATCTTCAAAGAATTCCGAATGTGGTACCTACATTGAAATGTTTATGCTGCTCTGGTGGTATGCCTCGTCCTCTTACATTGTCATTAATTTTACTAGAAGTAGCGAGGTTGTCTTGAATTAAACACCTTTTAAGGATAATGTGGATGATTAAGGTCCAAAATAACGTCAATCAAACAAAGGATTCTGAAACCTACAGCTATGAATCCTCGTAATACAGGCCTAAGAGTATATTTTGAGGATTCAGTTATACAGGCCTATGTATCAGTTGATATCATTATCCTGGGGACATCGAACAATTGACCCAAAGAGGCGCAATGACGTTAATTTTGCTTGAAATCTATTCCGCCAATTTTCCCCACCATCGACAATGCGCTCTGATTGGCTGAGGCAAAGACACATGCGCTCTGATTGGCCAAGTCAAGAACACACAATGAAGTGATTGGTCCTTACTGTTTAAAATCAGTGCAAAATCACTGACTAGTTGCGGAATTGTATTGCTACTCTAAAAGGATTGTTCCTCGATGCGTGGGGATAATGACTGAAAAATTAAATTGAATTCTTCAACTCCATAAAACGGAAGAACGAAAAAAACTGTAGTATATACGTAAGTTCAGAAATCTTTTTGCAAAATTTTAAGTTGAAGCAACCATTGAACTCTCAAGGAGTACATCAAATTTTATGGTAGGTACCTAAGCATATATCACTAAGATTAGTTTTAAGTCCAAAAACTTTTTAAGCTAATTAAGTTATATTTAGATTTTGGATTAGCATGCAATCTTATTAAGTGCCCAGCCAGACATCTTAATTTACCAACAGAGTCCAGTTTTCAGAGGCTAATTAGTTTTTGTCAGAATTAGTGTTTAATTAAGCTTAGAGGGCAGATTTAGTGATAAATACTTATTCGTATAAAACTGACACTTAGAAAACTATTTTTGTATAATGGTTTACTAATAATAGCTACCTAATGTAGAATTGTTATTCTTCGTCTTGAGTCACTTTTATTATATGACATGATAATATTTTATCTTAGTTTGTAAACCAAGAGATTCAAGAGCATAGCGTTTAATCGCTCAAAGAGCAGCTCGACTGGGGAAGTACCTCCACCTTACAGAATACCGCAGCCAAATAACTTTATGTTGTGTAAAGTTGTGTTCCTGCGCGTGAGGTTGCCAGAGCTCATTGGGGAGGGGGGATATTTCGATAACGCGTGAACCATGCTTCGTGTGTTGCAAGCGTCTATATGGCTACGGTAACAGCTTATCATAAGGCGGGCCGTATGCTTGTTTATCGACTAAAAAAAACAGCATTCTGAACAAAGTTTCTTGAACTTTATTAATTTAGAAAGTAAATACATCACTGAAATTACCAAAGATTTGTATTACAACCGCAACACAGAATTATTCCCTAAAATGAGTCAAGTTTTTTCCATCACCACTCTATACGTAATGACTCTTCCAAATGTTCAGTCGCTCAAAGCACTCTAATCTGAAAAATTACGTTCCAGAAAAAAAGGCAGTTACATTTTGCAAGTAGCTTTACATCGCGCTGACATGAATCAAATGTTAAACGGGGAATTTTATTGTATTTCTCTGGTCAAAATTAGTAGGACATTGTCGGAGGAATGTCGCTGGAATTGTAACCGAGTATTTTCCTTGTAACATCTATTCTAAACAAAATGTTGTAGCGGCATTGGAGGGGCGTTTGTGTTCGCCGACCGAACAAAACGTAAATTAGGCTTTCTTCCTTGCTTTCCTTTTGTACCCTATTCTCTCTCTCAAAGGTCACTGTTTCATTGTTAAACTGCGCAAGTAGGTTATAAAAACAGAAGTGTTCTTTAATTTTTTTCTTGTTTATTTTTTCATTTTTATGTAATGCATTTTTTATACAGCTCTTTATTTTTATGCCATTTGTAGCAAGGATAATGACCAATATTATACGTGCGTCGTTAAAATAAATTTAAATTTTATGATAAGAGATATTGCTGTTTTTGCATCATATCCTATATACTAATATTATAAAGAGGAACAATTTGATTGTTTGTTTGTTTGCATTGAATAGGCTCCGAAACTACTGAACCAATTTGAAAAATTCTTTCACTGTTGGGAAGCTACACAATCCCCGGGTGACATAGGCTATATTATATTTTCAAAAAAATGGGGTGGGGTAGGGTGGGGCACCACGTGAACGAAGTCGCGCCGGACAGCTAGTATCCTATACGATTATTTTAACTTTTATCAAACATTTACCAACAAAATCAATTCTTAAATTCGTATAAAAACATACCTACTATTAATTGTCATGTTCTTATTCTAAACTCAAACAAGGTTAAACTAAGCCTTTCTCTATAAAGATAGACTAAAGCCTAAATTAGATAAACAGACGACACAGAAAGACAATTGATCATCATTATCAATATATACTTACTCAGTAACTGAGAGTTATAATCCAGACGTAATCTCTCCAATTGTTTGAATGACAAAGGAGCAATTACGAATCGAAACCGGTACTCATTACAAATTTAGATCATTTCGCGTTTTGGCCATTGATTTATATAATGTAACAACGTGATAACGGAGCTGACGAGGCATTTTTTGACAACCTCCTCAGTTTAAAAAAAATACTATAAAAAATATAGACAAACAAATAAATAATATAATATAAATCTATGACAAATCCAAAAGCATACTAAAAATATATGTGATGGATGACATTTTTATAGAAGAAGAATTGAAACAAAGTTTGGACTGGCGTATCCAAACTTTTTGAATCATTGGTTTTGGAATACTTCGGAATGTACATAGACGCCACGGCGCATTCATAAGTCGTTAAATTCACTCAAGTCCCGATAAGACGCCGAATGTTTATTTATGGGATGATAAATTACGTCAAATCGCAGGTGATTCAATTTGTCGTAACGTTTATGAAACTGGTTAATGAAACGAGAATGCTGTGTTATGTTCTTGGTTTATAAATTGCTGTTTTCCTCTTGATGTTACTCGTTTTTTTTAAAGTTTTTAATCTTGATTGCATGTAAAAAAAAGTAAACGAGAAGAGAGTGAATTGTTGAGAAAACGTTCGTCATAAAGGGGCTGCTTCCGAACATATAAATCGGAGTTGTAAAGCAATTAGTACGAAACCCTAATAGGACTTAGCGCCCTCTATTTGCCCTTGGTTGGTGGCTGGTTGGCAACCATAAAGTCAACACGCAGTCGAAGCCTGATTCGCAGTTAGGCGTCCAGATGAAAACACCAATGCCCCACGGTGTAAATCTCATGAGAAGATCATACGCTGGAACTCATTTCCTCGAAAAAGACAACGCAAAATTGCTTTCAGGGGTTTGTTCATCGTTCGTTAAACATAAATAAAGAAGTGAATATTTTTTCTCATATCAAGTAATATAATAGTACATTATGATACATGTGTGCAAATTTGACGTGAGCCGCAGGCGAACGCGATAAGGGAGCCGAGAGTGTAATAAATCAATGCACACGAGTGTCATACGATATTTTTCAACACACTTGCGAGGAAAGAAACAGACTTCAATTTTGCAATAATTGTCACTTTACGAGCGAGTGTGTTGAAAAATGTTTTTTATAGTTTAGCTTAATCCTAACTAATATTATGAATGCGAAAGTGAGTTTTTTTGTTTATTTGTTTGTTTGTTTGTTACGCCTTCACGCCTCAACTACTCAACGGATCATCATGAAATTTGGCATGCAGATAGCCTATGGTATAGAAAAGGACATAGGCTACTTTATGTCCCAGAAACGCAGGTGAAACCGCGGTGGACAGCTAGTAATACATAAGTAAGTTTCACTGAAATAATGGTCAAAGGATCAATGTTTAAACTGTAGCGGATGAAATGGGAATTTAATCACCCAAGGATCAGAATAAACGGCACTAACAGGAATTATTCAAAGCCATTGCACATTTAATATTACAAAGTAAGAGCTATTTCCTGATTTATTACTATGACATCAGGAAGAGGACTTAGTCTGAATCAGTCAGTGTGTTTGATTCTAGAGAAGAATTTGTATCCACTACAAAAAACACGAGGTTCTTTGTTATCCATTCAATGTCGTGTAACCTTTTCTTTTATTATGGTCATAGCAAAACTTTTACTACTTTTAATATTTTTGGCAAAGTAGCGACGACATCTAGATACAAAATGGTGAAGCTTCAATTACTCTGGAAAAATAACATTTGTTTGTATCTTTGTAAAGAGTTTCAATGAATAATAACTATATGAAAATAAGATCAATAAGTATTGTTGATTGAAACATAACTTTCTTTATTAAATAAATACTATTATTATTATAAGATAATGAACTATATAAGTAATTTTCTGTATGTAAATACTTTATTCATCAAACCTTTTGAGAAAAAAAAAATATTTAATTATAGTATTGATTACCTACATGTAAAAAAATTAACATAAATTTCTTGCTCAACAACAGCCGGTGGTTGAATCGCGTAAACACTTCCGCTTAATTACAGGCTTTAATTTATGTATAACGGAACTTTAGCTCCAGTTTTAATTGTTCGTTAATTATGATGATTGCAATTCGTCGAAACTTTAAATTCCCAATTACTTTTGATAAAGGAAAGGGAGTCCAGAATACCTACTGCTTAATCCTATGCACTGCAAAATAGTGAACCGGGGCTGAGGGAAACAGTTCGCCAAATGTATTAAGATAAGTCTCAAAATCAAATAACTTGGAAGAACTTGGTTTATTTACACATTATTTTAGGTCTCCACCATAGTAGTTTGTCATTTTATTTCGATTTGTTTCAATTGGAGCGTTACCTATTTAACTTTGCTACACTTAAAGTTACAAGTGCATCATTGTATTGTCGATGGTACACCCGGCTATAGATCAAGCTATACAGTATAAGCTGATCTCGCATTGTAAAGGATTTCCATATAAGTGGAGGTCAGCTTATACTTGCTATACAGCTATAGCTTGATCTGTAGCCGTGTGTACTAGATAATCTTTGTACCAACTTGAAATATTTTTTCAGCTCTATGCAATCTAGAGCACTCGAATGGAGTATTGTTAAACTGTTGCAGATTAAGTCTGGTATTACACAAGTTTATTCAGTGTTCACAGAGATCTTTTTAAATCTATGTTTTTTATTTAAATTTTTAACAAGAAAACTTTCTTCATATGGACTTTTAGCGTATTTGGATTTCTTAATTCTCGTTTTATTCCTTTTTCTTGTAGCAATAAGTTTTTAGTTTCTTTGTGTTGTTGACTAGATATTGGAATTACGATAGAAACCTTAATAACTCCTTCTTAGTATAGATATTATTATTATTAGTAAAAGACAAAATACTAAGTTGGCAAACAAGCTTAAGGGATGTTATAGTGAGTGATGAGCTTTACTGTCCGCTTAATGGTAAGTAAGCGGTATCAATCGTGCGTCACCAACCCTGCAAAGCTCTCTTCACACTCATCTTAAAAAGGGCCATACAAGAAATGTCGTTACGGAACCCTTCGTGTGCGAGTCCGACTCGCATTTGGCCACTTTTTAATAAACCAGAGAACCGATACACTACAATAATATTTTATGATGAAAATGCTGTATTATTTATAAAATTCGTTTTTAAAGTGAATATAATTAGTGATTGATTTTAATAATAATACTGGTAAAACTTCTGGAATACTTATACCTCTGACCAAATATAATAAAAGATAATTATCCCCCCATAATGACATACGAAAGAACAATTATGCCATGCCCAACGTAGAACTATGATCATTACAAACGTAGCATTCTATTGTCCAAGATATACCTATACGTGCCGTGAAAAACAATGGGCAGAGCTTAGCACGCCCGATAATTTCCTTTTTCCTGTTAAACTCCCTTGTTTTGTGTTAGCTTAGAATCCATAGAAATCTTATAACAATTAGAAGTAAGATGCATTCGCGAGTGAAGTACAGAGTGATAGCGATGTGATGTGATTACTGTTGGACTCGCTGTGGTTCGCACCATATTTAGTGCGTCCATGCTACGCGAAGCGAGCACGAGCCGAGCCTCGAACGAACAGGATTCGTTCTTTGCTCGCGATTTCAAGCGTGGACGTACTTAATGAGCCTTCAATGAGCGCGATGCGAATCCCTTAGTTCGTGAAACAACTGTCAATCGGGCGGAGCGCAGTCGAGCACGCTACGAAAGCTCGGCAAGCCCGTCCACGCTACGCGAAAAGTGGCTCGGCTCGTGCTTGGTTCGCCAAGCATGGCGCACCATATTTAACATACAAGTACGTTCTTCAAAGTACGTTATGTCAAATGGCAGACTAAGGGTCAGTTCACACCGATACGAGAAACGATGCGACGCGGCGCGCACTTTAAAAAAAGTTCTATTTTTTATAACTATTTTAAAAAGTGTGCGCGGTGTGAGCTGACTCTTAGGGTGAGTTCACACAGAGATTTCTGCAGGGTCGGCAACGCGCGCTTGATACCCCTGGTGTTGCAAGCGTCCATAGGCTACGGTAACCGCTTACCATCAGGCGGGCCGTATGCTTGTTTGACACCGAAGTGGTATAAAAAAAAAAGATGCAACTCGACGCGGCAAGCTTAGTAGCAATCGAATATAGAACTTTATTTACTACACTAAAAGGTTCACATAAAATTAGTCTGTGTTTTTCGTGAATGGAGGAGGCCTAAATCTAAGTAAAGAGCGGCCGAAACTAAAATAATATTATATTTTAATCAAGAGTTATATTACTTAGGTTAAGTTAGGTTAGTTATAGTAATAAAGGTTTTTTTTATTTTTGTTTTACGTATTAGGAGTAGTATTACTTCTGGCGCGGTGGGCCTTTAAAACAGGTTCTAGAAAAACAGAGAACAGCAGTTCTATATTTATTTAGCCTTCTAAACGTTAGACAAATAGACAAGGGGCAGGTTGAAGGATATAATCCGTGTCTGTGCCCCGCATCTGCCCCGGGGGATGAGGGCTCGGGTAATCTTTACAAATATGTTTTTAACTCGACTCTGGATAGTTGACGGATGGTGTAGTTGATATTATGTTAGTATACAATGAAGAAATATTAAATTTAAAATAATATTTGATTACTTTTCATTTTTTTTTATTCTAGCTGCTAAACGAACTTTGAACTTTAATGGGTTCCCACCACAAATGGGAGAGTCACTTATTGTATCCGGCAACTCAACTCAGCCCCCCGAATCACGCGCTTTCGACATCGATGTCGAATTAGACATTTATCGAAAATCATGGTGGACTTGTATCAAAATAAAGATGATTTCATTAAAGGTCTCTCAAAATATAGATTTTTTTAAATATCCGCCATGTTTTTCGACAATAATATGACCTTATATGTTGTATTTCACGTCATTTTTATTAGCTAGCTTTCCCCCGCGGTTTCACCTGCATTCACGGGATAAGCCTATAAGCTCTCGAGGTGAATGTAGCTTCCTATTACTGAAAGCATTTTAAGAAACGGATCAATATCTCCGACTATTCCAAATTTAAAATAGGACATAGACTAAAAAAAATGTTTTTTTTTTGTTTTTAAAACTCATTTTCCATTCTCTACTAATACCTATAATGGCTGATGTCAAGGGAATAAACATTAACTAAAAAAAAAGTTCTTGCTTATCGATACAAGCTGAAGTCTGTTGGGATTAATATCATTTTTTTTATTTTAATTAAGTATTATTATGTATTTGAACGAGCAATAATTCAGCATTAAATCTTCCTTGACACTATGTGCGGAATTTAATTGATTATACACCTAAAATATAAGCCTTAGCCATTCCAGGGGACCAAACACCATCTCTTAAAACAAATATATTATATCCTTATCTTCTGTCCTTTTTCTGACGTCAAATGTCAAAGGACGTAACAGAAGAGAGGTAGAGCGTAGCGTTTATTCGGTCAAAGAGCAGCTGGACTGGGGAAGTACCTCCCTTAATTCTGTAAGGGAGGTACTTGTGGTGCAAACGCTCTGAATCTCCGGTGACCACTTACCATCCGGCGAGCCATACGCTTGTTTATCAACTTCGTCGTATTAAGAGCACACATAAGTAAGAATATTATTGTTTTAAGATATGTTATTGGTTCCAGACAACTTATTGTGTTTTTTTCGCCATAGTATGTCTAATCGTTCTCCAATGTCATCAAAAAATTGTCTATTTTTTTCGCGGGTGAAACCACGGGGTACAGCTAGTATTTTATACTAAACATACAAGTTCAAAGTAAGTTATGTCAAATGGCAGACTAAGGGTCAAATATAATACGTCAAATTAGTTTTCCAAAATAAACTGAAACTAAAAAACAAACGGAACTTCCATGAAATAGATCACCAGTCGACGTGAGGGCGGTGATATTTTAAGCTGCGTTTTAAAGCACGTCGTCGCAATAAATAACTTGCCTATCAAAACTGCCCGGGTGTTTAATTTCACCGTATATTTTAGTTTAGGACTTGCCAAACGCTGTCCGTGCTCCGTGCTCCTATCTCGTTGATGTTAGATCGCAGTTTTGAACACGCTCCAAACAATTGCAGCTTTGTTTATGTTTATTATATTTTGGGAATGTAGGTATATAGTGATTTTTAACTATGGAATATTTTAAAGTAAAATCATCAACCGACTAGATAATGAGAACGTTCGTGAAGAGACGTGAACCGTTCTTCATGTTTTTTTCATTCATGGCAAGAAAACAGCAATATAAAGTTATGTTTTATCGTTACGTTTTACCCATTAGTTTATTTGCATGTAGAGGTTTCCATAATGATGCTTAGAAACTAAAAATAAAACACAATAGCATGAAAATGACGACAATAGTGTTGAGGTCAATAGAGTTAAATACTTAATAAAATTACACATAAACCCCCTTACTCATAAAACGTGATTTAACTAATATACTGTTTAAAGGGTCACGTAAATAACGTCACTCTATTGTCATTGTCAAATAATGTGACATTATTTACGTGACCATATCAGTATATTAGTTAAATAGCGCTTTATGAGTAAGGAGGATAGTGAAAAGGTTAAAAAACTTGTGTATTGTGTACGTCATCAATAAATCCGCTATATATAAATATGATTGCATATTTAGAATTCAAA
Organism: Achlya flavicornis; assembly: GCA_947623365.1. Lineage (NCBI taxonomy): Eukaryota > Metazoa > Arthropoda > Insecta > Lepidoptera > Drepanidae > Achlya > Achlya flavicornis. Next base: position 4,334,074 of record OX392485.1, on the reverse strand, counting down.
TGAACTGATTTTAATGTTTGTATTTTGATTTGCAATGCAATTTGGTCGCGGTATAATTCACTGAACATTAGTTTAATTCTGTGAAACGTATGCTGTGTCACACACAATACAAAGGATACGCTAATGAAGAATAATATTATAATAAACGTATTTATTTTATTGTTTTGTGCTAATTCGATTGGCACATTCATATTTAATTTACATTATTTTACAACCTTCTTTGAGGCTCTCTGGGAATATTATGTCACATTTCTGTTTGAGTCCAGAGCAACCAATAAATCAATTTTGTAATATTATCAAAGAACTAAAAGACTGTATTTTTTAACCGATTTTTTCTACCTCATAACTCCGTTATTTATCAACCGATATGGAAAATTCTTTTTTTGTATGTAAGGGTACACTTGCCGTTTGGTCCCATTGTCATCAGATCAGGATTTGAATACTTCTTAGTGTACTTTGAAGTCGGTTTAAGTTTTTTGAAAAACAGTCCAATTATTTAATGACGTAGTTTTAAAATACATCGTAGTTTTTAGAATATACGAAGTATAATTTTAGCAGAGGGTCACCGCTCACTATAACAGCACGGCTTCGCCTCGGCATTGACCTACCCGTGCAAGTGAGGCCTTTAAATCGTATGCGTTAAAGTAAATTTTACAATGACTATATAAAATAGCAGACGCCTCGCGGCAAGCGCGCTTGTCGCTACAAGCCACTAGTCCTGCTGTCCACACGCTTCCAGCGAGCGGTCCGCTCCCTTGCTGCGTGACGCCAGCAAGCGGTATCTTGCCAAAGCCGCGCCACCAATTTCACCGGCACAGCGCTGGCAGCTACTAGTTGGATTGAGTTGATTCGATGCCGGGCCGTTGCTGCGATGGAGCGGTGCTGATATAGTGAGCGATGACCCTAAGGCAGAGTTTTTCAAGAAATTCGGCAGTAAGCTCATAATAATATGTTACTGATTAGGTACACAGGGTATTATTTCTGTTATAAATTTTATATAATTGTAGTTCTATAAAGCTTAACATTTTTGTAGTAAATATTTAGGTACAAGCTTAATTCGTTAAGAAATTCAGGTCAAAGTGAGAATAATTATGGTGTCAACAAGGATCTGGTGCCGAACACAAAGGTGGGTTAATTAAAACTCGAAGCTTTCCGGATGGGGTAACAATCTGCCCTGTGATTTATGGTCCCTCTTGGTAAATTATTAATCGAATTAATTTACTGTGGATCAATCGGTCAAACGAGCTGTAACTGCGAGGCGTTAATGTTAACGCCTCATAGTGAAATTGCGTTTTCTGACTGTTGTTATGAATTTTCAATATGCTGTTACATAGCTCAAAAGTGTATCAAAACCTTTGAGTCTAGTGAATTCACGTTCCGTTTAGTTTTTCACTTTAAAATAAAAACGTTAACTGTGTGATTTTCAAATTTGTTTGCTACATTTTTGCAAAAATATAAATTATTGGTTTTCTTTGATATATCCTTCGTATCATCATCATCATCAGCCTATTATGTCCCACTGCTGAGCACAGGCCTCCTGCACACAAATCAGGTTGAAACGGACCAACGGCTCTACGTGCCTTCCGAAGCACGGAAACGCTCGATTTGAAATACCACTAGGCGGTCACCTATCCAGGTACCGACCACGACGGTGGTAGCTTAACTTGCCGATCGATTAAGAACGGCGTATCATGCTACACCACGACTTACCCAGTAATCGTCTCTAATGTTTCAATCATGTTTAATTATTACTAGCAAATTTATGTTGCCTTTGGTAATATGCAAAAACAAACTAACATTTTACAGTTTTACGGACGCTTCCGCTCAACAAGAAAGTCTCAGTTTGTGAATACTTCAGCACCCTCAAAGGGTGACTCTAATAGGGCCGTCTGAAAGCCTTTACTCTTTAACAAAGTATTTTGCTGCATAATTAACTGGGAACCGACTCTATTTTCTTGGAGATAACTTTTATCTGTGTACAAAATCTGAATGAATAAACGATAATATTATCAAGCTAAAAAATCATGCTCTCTGAGTATGATTTCTTATATCGGGTGATAAATCAGTGGCTTTTTCATACACTTCATCCTTTTCATGCACTCCCGTGCCCCCCGCCAAGACGAGCCAAGCGAAGCGCAAGGGCACCACCTACCTTTACTCGAAGCGCTTCGTCGTGTTTTTTTGAACCCTCAAAGAAACCCTCTCGTTTCGCTACTACAAGAACTATTACACTACAGAAAAGTAATTAACAGTGAATAAAGTTTTCACTTTACGCCCATGTGACGGTAGCGAAACGGCCAAGCCACATATTTTGACTAAGGTGTAGAGTTTGTGAAGTTAGGGCTTGTAGAGTTAGGGCGTGTAGATTTATAAGCTTGGATCTACATGAGATCTGATAACTTTTCGTCTCGTCTTGGTAACATTTTACATGAACATGTTTTTGGTGGGATATCTATTTCACGAGTATTTCTTAAGTATTTCTGGAACTATCACAGTTATTCCAAGTGATCTGTTATTTTTGCGTCCAAGTGTAGGTATAATAAGAACATTGATGATTGAATGAAATAACTCTGAAATAATATTCCCCATCGTCCCATTCGTATCTATTGCAGGATGAAGGTTCAGTCTATTTACCTAGTTTATGTTGCGGAATACATTATTTTTTATTACAAACTCATCTTTTATAGGCTTATTTCTTAAATACTGTTATTATCGCTATATTCCTATATTGATTGTATAAATGTCTATTTTTAACATTATATTTATCTTTTGTCCAAATCATAAACAATTCATCCCTTCGACAGGCCAGTTGGCGCAGTTGGTTAAGACGTGGAGTCTTAGCCTATAGCGCCGCAGGTCGTGGGTTCGATTCCCAAACACGACATGCATTTGTGTGCATGAACATGTCTGTATGTCCTGAGTCTGGGTGTAATTATGTATATTAAGTATGTATTTACAAACAAAAAGTAGTATATGTATTATATCAGTTATCTGGTTTCCATAGTACAAGCTTTGCTTAGTTTGGGATCAGATGACCGTGTGTGAGAAATGTCCCAGGATATTTATTTATTTATTTCCTTTTTTGGCACATGGAATTTAGTCTATTATTAACAATAACACGTTATTCTCTTACCATAGTAATTATTGTTCACACAAAGAAGAAGATAAGTTGTATCATCATCATCATCAGCCTATAATGTTCCACTGCTGAGCACAGGCCTCCTTTCACAAATAAGGGTGGACTGGGCAATACTATTGAATTTTCTGTGGCTCCACCACGCGTGCCCACTGCGGATTGGTGGAGGAAGGCTGCCTAGAAGTCATCCAACTAGCTTAACGACTATCATAATTAAGTGATAACGGGGACCATCGGCTTCAAATCAAAATTAAAAAGTAATTTATTCAGTTTAGGCCCTGGTAGCCTTACCAGTATGTATGTACCAATTTAACGTTCATAAGTAGGCACTTATGAACGTTAAATTGGTACATACAGTTGAATTTACCGCCGGTTCTGCCGCTTTACGTGCCTTCCGATTTGAAATACCACTAGGCGATCACCCATCCAGGTATCCAACACGACGGTGGTAGCTTAACTTTGCCGGTCGATTTAAGAACGTCCAATCACGCTACACCACGAGCGCTTCGATAAGTTGTAGGTATGTATCAGTAAAATTGTTTACTACAAAACTCATACTTTGGCTCGCGGTTAAATATAACAATGACATCACATCAATTGTTATTATAGGACGCGCGTCCGACGCGATTAGATGCCAAAAAATATATACACTTACAAAGTTACCCATAATAGAGAGTTCCGCTGAAGTTAACCAGTATGGCCCGACCCTACCGCAGTGTGTGGACATCCGGGCCCGCTGGCCACCGCAAGCAATTTGTCGATATTTGAGCGGACTCCGGTTAATAGGAGTGGGGTTCGGACCTCATTTGAATAATTTCCATTTGTGGACAATTTAGATTGAGTTTCTTCTAGTGCAAGTATTTTCTAAGTGAATAAGATGTTTTTGTGTGGAATTTATATAATTTACATTTTACATTTATATAATTGCATAGATTTATTCTTGCTTCGAATAAGTCCAAAGAAATGAAAGATTATTTCTTGGTTATAAAACTATCGTAACTTGATGTTGTGCAACTTGGACTTGGGCATTATAGTTACTGGGATCAACATTTGTTATGTTAGTTCTCGAGAGATTCATTGTTATACATTGTTATGGGATAGTTAGTTTTATTTATGGATATCTATCTGTGTGCAAAACTTTGTTTCAAATCCACAAAAGCAAACATTCACAGATTTGACGGGCCAGTTGGCGCAGCGGGTTAAGATTCACCTTACGCGCTTACTTGTGGGTTCGATTCCCACACAAGACATGCATTTGTGTGCATGAACATGTCTGTATGACCTGAGTCTGGGTGTAATTATGTATATTAAGTATGTATTTACAAACAAAAAGTAGTATATGTAGTATATCAGTTATCTGGTTTCCATAGTACAAGCTCTGCTTAGTTTGGGATCAGATGACCGGGTGTGAGGGATGTCGCAGGATATTTGTCCAGGATATTCATTCACAAATATGAAAATCAAACGAACATTTTTCATGCGAAAGACACGTAATCCCAATAATACAGATGAAACCGCGTTGTACAGATAACTAATAATTAGGATACAATCCTGAAATTGAACTAAATAATTACCAACGCAGAAACAATTATTGTTATTATGATCTCACGTACATAAGCCAGGAAACAAAGCATTTCTTCATAGACAATAGCAAAGGCGTCACACGAATTCAATTATTACTGTAAACAATTTAATGTAACCACTTCAAAGGTACGTAAGCCAGCTCAAATATTAATTATGAACGTGTTAATTATATTGGATTAGGTACGTTTACAGTCGTAATGCTATATAATTGTGTTTATTGTTACTAATATGTAACTAAAGGTGGTTGATCCGTGAAATAAGTAAATACAAGGGCCTCGTTAAAAAAAATATAAATGTAAAACTCAGTTAATAACGAGACTCTATCTCTAATTGCTATAAAAAATTGCCAATGGACCTTAGCCCTACGACAAATATAAATAGAGAATTCAAAGGGAACTTTATCCTTATTAAATACAAAATCGTTTGAAGATTGAATAAGCCCAAAACAATATAAGCCCTTCATTAAAGTAGTGACGTGATATTGACAGAGACCTAGTAGTCACATCACTAAGGATCGCTTCGAGTATAAATAATAAGCCTTTCGGAGAGAGGTCAAGCGTTTGCTTAATTTCCGGCGTTTAATTGTCTAGTTTAGGGTAATATTTGAGGTTCAGCAAATCGAGAATCGAGTGGACAAATCTGAGTAAATTTAAAGTAAAATTTAATTGCTTATACCCTTTATTCAACGGCCTATATTAGAATAGAAATTTACATTGCCTTACATAATTAGAATACATAAATTATCCTTAGACATTCTTTACACACGGCCATCTGATCTCTAATAAAGCTGAATTTGTACTATGGAAACATGATAACTGATATACTTTACTTATAATACTGGTAAATATACTTAAATATCGAAATATCCAAAAAAAAACCTACATTCTAGTAATCACTTATCTTAGTTATTACCGTCCTTGGGGAAAATTTCATCGATAGGCACCTTATGCTGCCGTCCCTCAAAAGTTATTACAAGAATAAATTATACAATAAACTGTAGAACAAGTATATAGTAACACACTCACGTCCTTAGTAACAGTAATGGGAAATTTTCATAACTTTCTCTCTTAAGAAGGCTCTCGTACAAAGTTAGACGATGAAGTTATTGTACGTACCGACACTTGCCATTCCAATGTTCGCAACGGCTTTGGGTATTAAAATATACGTATTTTATAGTCTTTGAAAATAGTTTCATATTTCAAAAAGTTGCGATATTATTGATGTAGTATCATTGTAGTATATAGAATTTTCCCGATCGTATAAAATTCTGGTACAGTACTTACAAAGTCTTTATAATAGTTTTCTCAGAGCAGCAAAAGTAGGTAGTTTGATCGTTGAACAAAATGAGTCTCAGTCAGTATTGTGAGAGGTAAAATATTTGTTGATGTGCAGTTCAGTTGAGAAAATACACATTCATAATAATTGTCTTGTTAAAATGAAACCTACCCAATTATTATCACTCATGGTAGAAGTTCTATTATAAAATCCACATTATGTTTTTATTCCAATTCAATCATTGTGAAAGTAAACGGAAAATTCAAAGGCCCGAAGCTTTTCCTGAGCCAGTGTCATGATAAAAAGGTTGAGATAAATTGGAAAAGTTTTATGACCCCAAAGTTCTGACCCATAATATTTTTACACGCACATTTCGCTCATTTTTCACGCAATGCTACCTCAAAATTTGTGGTAAAAATAATAATGAAAATACGATTTCACATGGTAATTGTAAAAGTTTTGTGATTTTATTGACTAGTGATGTAGACTGAGATGTAGTCAAGGATAGTGATGTTAAATTACTTGAAGTTCAAGAGAAATATCTTGAGATAACCAAAGCACGGAGGTATGATACAAGTAGTACAGTAGTACCCAACTGATAAGGCGCGTCGTGAATCTTCGTTCGCACAGAAATGAAAGTGCGGCCCGAAGATTAACGAAAGAATGCTTAAAACTTACAATCAACCTTAGATCACTAATATAAGGTTTATAATACACTGCAGCTGTTAGTTCCGTCTCACTCGCAAGTCACGCCCCTCCGCACACATGCGGCATCTGCCGACCAATAGCATTTGCCGCACTTTAAAAATGTTATCTTTGCGCAGGTATATCTACTGTACTCGTTTTTATAGCTACCACCCTTATGTAGAAATTTGTCGCCAAACAATGACCGGTGTGCGCTTACAGCTGCACTTGAGTGTCAGATACTTCTAGGTTTTATTTGCTTACCACCTTCGATCGTGTCATCACTTACGATGGTGAGATTGTGGTCAAAAACAAGCCAGCGTGTATACAAACTAAATAGCACAGAGATATTGAGCATAGCGTTTATTCGCTCAAAGAGCATCTCGACTGGTCAAGTACCTTACAGAATACCGCAGCCAAATAACTTTATGTTGTGTAAAGTCGTGTTCCTGCGCGTGAGTAAGGTCGCCAGAGCTCATAGGGGTGGGGGGAAAGGTCGGTAACGCGTGAGCAATGCTTCTTGTGTTGCAAGCGTCCATTTGGCTACGGTAACCGCTTACCATCAGGCGGGCAGTAAGCTTGTTTACCGAATTAGTTGTATATAAAAATAAAAAAAAACAGAGATATTGAGCATAGCGTTTATTCACTCAAAGAGCAGCTCGACTGGTCAAGTACCTCCACCTTACAGAATACAGCAGCCAAATAACTTTATGTTGTGTTCCTGCGCGTGAGTAAGGTCGCCCGAGCTCCTTGGGGAGGGTGGAAGGGCCGATAACGCGTGAATGTTGCCTCGTTTTGTACAAGCGTCCATATGGCTTCGGTAACCGCTTACCGAATACTAGTTTACCGACTTCGTAGTATAAAAAGAAATATATTATACATCTTACTCTTTATTTATTTTATGATGTTTATTAATAAATTGCGTATTATATGAAAAGCCATATAAATATCGTTTTCTATTACCCAAAGAGGCTACCTTTGAAGAAAAAATGACTTCTGCGATAAGGAAGATTTTTATTTTCTGTATAGTTATACTTATTCTATTTTATACAATGAAAATAAAAACTTTTTAGTCTCTTAGTATTGCAAGACAAATGATTGCTCTTTCGATGTTTGGTCTGTCGGTCTTTCGATGTATTGAGAACAATTTTCATAATATTTTGTTCGCAAATTTCAAGCGTTATTCATTCCGACACAACGGTAGGTTTGATCCATATGCAAAGCCAAATTGGTTTTGCCCCTTTGACTCTTTCCACTGTGCAGTCAACAATACGCAATTGTTTTATCGGATCTGATATTAAATTTTATATCTACACTGTTATGTTTTAAAATAGCATAGAAAATATCAAAAAGAAGGTAACTTTGTAATTATTTATTGATGTTGAAATAATTTCTTGTTCATTCTTTTGAGTCTAAGAATATCTGAACATTTTGCGTGTTAAAATTAAAACACGCTCAGCTAAAGTAATGCGTAAAAAGGTAAAGGCATTCTTGTGGCATAAACTTGGATCCCAAAATTCTAACCTTAGCTCGCGATTTGGTACATAGCATAGCCTGAGTTAGGACTTCCAATCTCAATTCGATTTAATCGCAGATCGTTTTTTTAAGGATCGGGTTTTTGGTTATCGATCTCTTAAATCAATTTTTAAAATACAGATCGATCTTATAAATACCACCAAATAAACATCTATCAGTAACTCTGAGATAGTTCACACAAACAATCGGTAGTTTTATTACTTTATTTCGACTATCATGTAAAGAATTATAAATAGTTACAGACTTAGAGTACCAAATCTGCGTAAATAGCTCATTATTTCAATGTTATGGCTTACGAAATTTATGTCCTATTCCTATAACTTTGTAAATTAGGTCCTTAAGTTTAACCTAGAATAAAAACGACGCCCGTATGAAAATCTACTCGTAGAACTGACAAAGCTTATCTTGTTTGTAATTTCAAACAAGTGATATTTAATTATAGTATCATATTACCTATACTAATTATTCCCAATTGACTCGTTTGATCTTTCAAAGAAAGGAAACATCCACAATCCTGTTATGTATGTATTTGTAAATTCGCAAGCAATTATCGCGCTGCTTTTCAGTATACGCGGCTGCAAAATTAATTAAACATGTCGTCAGAAATGTGACTACATATAGTCAGGAATATGTTACGTACGATGTGCTAACTGTATAGTCGAGGACATAAATATGTATATACCTACTTTGTGAAATTCAATAGCAAGTTTATACATTACACAAATAATAATAATAATATTATATGTTAATTAATTCCAATACAAGTTCAATCAATAGTTTAAGAGAAAATCATAGTTGAACTAAGTGTATATTTATATCTTCGACTATACACTTCTAGCTACGTTTTCGCTACGAGTTGCGACAACTCCGTGCGACTGTGTGGATGAGTTGACAAGCGCGCTTCATCGGCCCGTGCTACGGTGAGGTTCGTAGCGCTTCGTAGCAGCTACACGCATCGAGTCTACGAATTGTAGTGCAAAACCACAGACATACATCTTAATAGATAACGCAAGTCCCTTCATCTGTATGAAAAACCAAGCGTGCCTCTTTTTTTTATATCTACCTGTTACAAGAGCGCTTTAGCTTTAGTAAGGCTGTCATTAGAGGTATAACGTGAAAATGAAGCGATACCATAGAGTTACGATATGTATTATAGAGTGATAGCGTTAACAACGTTACCTATTGTGAAGCGTGAGCAGTTTCCATATAGATGCATTCATAGATATATCGTACACTAGTTGATTTACAGTCAAACAAAATGTCGATATGGATTCCTTGTAATTTGTTCTCAGTAAAAGTATCGATTAAAAACGAAATATTGACATTCATTACATGTATTTTATTCGTTCAAACTATGTACTCCCACTTCGTTTCAAGGCATTTAGACCGTACCCGTACTCATGGACCGTACTCTGGTACAGGCGCTCTATTATTATTCTAACTCTATGAGCGATACTATTTGCTAAATAAATCCATTGCTACACATCTCTGGTGGACTTGCAGCTTTATGCGAGTGCCCTGGCCGCGCGAAACAGTTCCAAAAGAAATTCATTGCTCTCCCTTTTGGCACGCGGAGTACATACACTCGCGTCATCTATTTAGATTTATATCTGTGGGCAAAACTATCAATCGGCTTGATTTTTTATATCCTATATTTTGGCGGACAAAGATGTTTAAATCTGCATACTATATAAACTATTTAGAATTAGCTAAACTGGTATAAAGATTAACTTTAATATTTTGTTCTTTGTTAACAAATTATTAAGTATTTGAGCAAAATTTTCCGTAGATACAAATGTTAAATTCAAAAGTTCCAAGAATATAATAATTGAAATAGGTAATGGAAATACTTTGCGCCGGTTCGCAAAACGCCCCAGATTTTCCACTGTTAACTTTCTAAAACACAATAAGGAAAAGCTTTTAAAACCAATCGTGTTCACAATATCCGATTTTAATTCTGAGAGAATGCTAACTTTCAAAAGGGAAAAACAAAAAGAAAGGCATCTTTTTCCTGTTTAATTGTTTGAATAATGTAAGTTATATTGAATTCCAACGCTTTGTATGGATTTTGTGTAGATTTTACTTATCCTTAATTAGATTGATTTTCAGGTTTCTATAAAACAATAGCACCACTACAAAAATAAGTGCTACATTATAAACGTTCTATTAATAATAATATTTGCCACTTTTCTACAATGAACCGCTATTATCATATTGAGGATATAAAAGTGTTAAGAGGGCGTATAAAGCCAGAAAAATATGGCAATGTCAGATGAAACAAACTTATGTCTAATATTCGCGTGGCATGAGACGGAGATCTCGTTTCGCGGAACAAAAATGAACTAAGCGCTTCTAATCTAAATAACTCGTAAAGTATAGAATATTTTAAAAAATCGTTAGTATCAGCGCAGGTCATACGTTAGTGTTTTTTTTTCTTAATTAGATACACCATGAACGAATGAAAACAAAAATTAATTATTATTAGAGGTGATTTGTGATTTTTTTCTATTGAGGAATTTTCATTGCATTATGTTTTTGCTCTGATAGAACCCTCGCGTATATAATGAAAATACCCAAATAAAAATATTTTTTCATTTAAATATTATTTACTTGGGTAAATTTCAATTCTAAGATTTTGCTTATACGCACTCTTAATCCAGAAGATTATTAATGTGCCAAATTTCATCCAAATCCCTTGAGTTACTGAAGCGTGATTGAGCTGCAAACAACCAAACTTACACATTTATAATATTAGTGAGATTTAATATAATATAATACATTATATCTATATAAAAGCGCGGTCATTAATTACCCCTCAGTAAGAACTCAAACACAAAGTCAATTTAATTGTAGCGGCATCTGGCCTCCAACTTCTAATATAAAGAGCTTCTTACAAAACTTTAGAAGGCGGCATTATTCGTAACTGACAATTAATTGCTTCTTTATTAACATAAGAAATTATTAAATTGAATATTGAGTCTCAATTCATATTGTCACGTTTCGCTACAATGGTTGTCTAATGTCTGACATTGTGGACTCAAGAAAAAAATAGCAAAACGAGTCATACAATGACTTCAATGTCACGTTTGGAATTTAATTTTTTTGAAGACTCTCTTAGAAATTCATATACATTTTGACAAATGGCCGCAAAGCTTTTAGCCATGTCTGAGTACGCGAGAATCGGGCTCCTGGATAAAGAGCATACAAAGTAGTTCCAGTACACGAACAGCTTTTTATTGAGTGTACTTATATATTCGGCTTCAATGCGTGTGTATTAATTATTACCTAGCCTGCGTTGAAATATTACAGTCATTATTGCGTCACAATATCGACACAGCAAAACAGCTAAGTCGATATAATGCGGGTGATAAAGTTGATAGTCCACCACCGTCCGGGAATGAAGCGTACTTCTATTACATGTTTCATGGCAAGAATAATTATGAATGTGATCCAAAGATGTTGGGAATAAAATTGGATAGATATAAATCTTTCTGAAACCTAGTAAAATAAGAACGTTTTCCTCACACTAGACAATTACGATACAATATCATAGGCAATATATAGATAAACAAAATGTTTTTGTATTTGCTTTGTATTTTTTCTTTACAACTAGTACCTACCCGAAATCTCTGCGAATCTCTATCTAGATTCTGACCCTTATTTTAGCAGTATAGAAGCTTGATTATTTCTTTGAATCAACCTTATTGGACATTAATGAACCTGTATTAATAAATAACCTTTCTTTTGTTCCAGGTAAGTTATTTATGCAAAATCTGAATCTCCAAGGCTTACACCGAGGGGTTAGGGGAGAAGCCATTTCCGAGGTATTTCGGTTTAAATCCCGCTAAATGGATCTTGATTTTAGTATTAGAATTTAATATTTGAAGAGGTAAGTTCTTTGTTAAGTAATGCTGGTTCTATAGTTCACTTTAAGTTTGAGTGGAAATTGCTGTTTTGGTTTCTACTATAGAATAATACCAGGCTGTGGGCTCGATTACCATCCATTTGTGGGCATGAATATGTCTGCATGACGTGAGTATCCTGTAGATTATGTATAGTAAGTATGTATTTACAAACAAAAAATCCTAGGTATAGTATACCAGCTATCTAGTTTCCATATTAGCTTGCTTAGTTTGGCACCGGATAGTATGTGAGTATGTCCCAGGATATTTATTATTTATATAGGAGCTGTTATTATTTAGTGCCACCTGATAAAGGTTAAAATATTAAGCAGGTAATAAAATAGCTAGAAGTTACATACAAAACGTAACATACCGAAATTTATTAATTTAAAAAAGGTAAACATTATTAATATAACTGTACATTCCACGTTCTAAAATATCCAGATACCTACACAGTTCTAGAAATAAGGAATCCTAACGTTAGAGAGTGTAATAAAATTAACGTTACGCCAAATACATACGTGCTTTATATTACCTACGGGCCATCCATTAGCCTTATTAAGGCCTATTAGTATGTAGTCGAAAATGGAAACTCTTCAATATACCTAATGAATATGTAACCTGGAGCGCTTGATGTCAAATGATACTATGATTTACGTAATTCGAAAGCCTAATGTTTTTGTTATATATGACGTAGATACACAAGAAGGGCTCGTGGTGTAGCATGATTAGCCGTTCAAAGTTAAGCTACGTCTGTCTTGGTCGGTACCTGGATGGGTGACCGCCTAGTGGTATTTCAAATCGAGCGTTTCCGTGCTTCGGAAGGCACGTAAAGCCGTTGGTCCCGGTTATCACTTAATTGTGATAGTCGTTAAGCTGGTTGGATGCCTCCTAGGCGGCTTGAAAAACTCCAACAGTAGGTTGGCCACTAGCCTACCTCCACCGATCCGCAGTGGGCACGCGTGGTGGAGTATCTGCCCATTCCCTTTCACCCTGATTTGTGAAAGGAGGCCTGTGCTCAGCAGTGGGACATTATAGGCTAATGATGATGACACAAGAAGGCAAGTCTAGTGGAGAAGGGCGATGTTTCTACGACGAGTTCGAGCTTTCACTGAAGGAAAACATCGCGAAGAAACTAATAGCGGTGGCCTACCACCGCGAAGTACCCTAGTACTTTATAGTACCCGCCCGGTTAGCCACCACGTTCAAGTAGTTTTTAGGTTTCCGTACCCAAAGTCAAAACGGGACCCTATTCATAAGACTCTGATGTCCGTCCGTCCGTCCGTCTGTCTGTCTGTCAGTGAGCCGTCAGTTGTATCTATCGTCTGGCAGTTGTATCTCATGAACCGTAAAAGGTAGACTCTTGAAATATTCACAGAATATGTATTTCTATTGTCGCTATAACAAACAAAAAATAATGTTTTTTTTTTGTTGCGCCTACTATTCATAGAATTTGAGTTAGTCAATATTATTATTATTGTACGGAACCCTCCGTGTGCGAGTCCAACTCGCACTTGGCCGGTTTTTTTATTATTTATTATTAGTTATTAAATGGTATAACATTTTATTTATTTTTTTTAAAGTTATTGCGTAAAGGACAGGGTACTGGGTATCTTCATTTTTTATCCATGAATTAAATACATCATACCTATCTCTTAATACTCCCCAAGCTACCGAGTGTCTGAAAGAAGTTTCTACAGCTTTTATATTGCACAGAGTACAGGCACAGGGCCCGCGTGGGTCACAGTAAATATGCAACTTTGTTTCAACTCATTCGTATGCGAACCGCTCCGTGGCTGCTCTCATTCCCTCCCTTTATTGTTTCGCTGGCAACAATCAACGTTTTTATAATCCCGCTGCGAAGGGATGCGACGTTTCAACCTCCAGGTAATTATGCGACTTTGTGATTCTGATTAAATACAGTTAAAGTTTATTGTTGCTTGACAGTTATTTGCAACTAATTAGTAATTAAACCTAATTTAACATATCGATGAAATAACCAGATCATGTTTATCTAACAGTTCAAAGTATGTCGTATAGGATTGTCGATTTAAAAAAAGGTGACTTTGAATAATAAGTTTTTATTCAATATGAGATCCCTTGTTATACTAGGTAATTTTACCGAATGGAAGTGAATCGTAGGTCTAAAAAGTATTATCGAAACCTTCATCGAAAATGCAAAGCTATTCTGTGTAATTGCTGCCGACAATTGATTATTATAGCTACAAAATAGCAAATTGGCTGAATGTAATCGTCTTAAGTGATTCAAATTACCACTAACTGCGAACGCTTTGCGGCCACCGCAATCACGGCGAATGACGCTCAAGTTTTTTACTCAAAGGCTGCATACTTTCGAGTCTACGTTTGTGACGTCACCGCTTGTGACGCCATCGCCTGTTTTTTCCGTAACTCTTTGACTTTGTCTTCAGCCAGCACTGGGCAACGCTTTTGATATGCTAATCCCGTAGTGTAGCTCAGTAGGCTGAATTGCCATTTCATTGGGTGCTTAAAATTCTTCTTTAATTGTACTGGACTTTAATTAACGAGCTTGCTTGGTATTTCTTATCACTTATTTTATCAACCAACCTCTATTATTTGACGTAATTTATGTGATTATTATTACTAGTGGATCTGTGAAATGTAGACCTCGCAGTGTCGATAATTATATGAAATTCCGTATGACAAAAAATCATATCGTTTACAAAAAAAAAAAAAAAACCTTCTCACACTTTTTTTTTTATTAGAAGCGACCTTTAGAGGAGAACAGCCGAACATCCTTCGGACATCTGGACACATACGAAAGCATTTTTATCCAACCTGAAACGGAGACGCTTCGCTCGCTTCTTTCGCTCGGTAAACTAAATTTCCTGAGACATTCTTTCATACACACAAGAGGCGCTCGTGGTGTACCTAGCATGATTAGCCGTTTTTAATCGATAGGCAAAGTTAAGCTAACCCGGTGAGGCACCGGTACTTGGATGAACTTGAGCGTTGTGTGTGCTTCGAAAGGCACGTAAAGCCGTTGGTCCCTGCTATCACTTAATTTTCATAGTCGTCAATCTAGTTGGTGACCTCCTAAGTGGCTTGAAAACTCCAATAGTAGTTTGACCACTAGCCTGCCTCTACCGATCGCAGCGTGGTGGAGTATCTGTCTATTCCCTTTTACGCTCATTTGTGGAAGGAGGCCTGTACTAAGCAGTGGGAATTTATAGGCTGATGATCAATTGACCAGAATAACACAGAATCACTAAATCGGTTTTGGGATTTGTACACAATATGGCTATTTAGTAAAGCGGCAGTTTGAATTGAATTTCATATTCAATTATGTGTGGTTTTGTTGTTGCTCTGGCATACTGAAATTATGTGATGTGTCACATTTGAATAAATTGTAGGGTTGTCAATTTTTTTGACCCCAGTGGTCGTTTTAGTCAGTAACAAACTATTTGAAATACCTCAGATTATAGAATAAAAGGCAGATAGAGTGCGCGGAACACGGGAGTGAGGCCAAAAAAGCAAATACAAATTGTAAATCACATACCTGGTATTCACTTTTTAATTTGTATAAATTTGCTTTGTTTAAACAAAGTTTATTAAAAAGAAAGTGTTTTTCGTTAAATAAAGTTTGTTGAACAAAGGAAATACATATTCAAAAGCGACCACACCAGTTACGTGTTTTTCAATTTGTATTGACTCACTCCTGTGTTCCTCGCGCTCCATCTGCCTTGTTCTGTAATCTGTGAAAGATACCTACTTATTATAAATTAGATTGTAAACTTAATTTTCTTTATAATTGTAGATGTTTTCTCTATAATTTCCCTGTCTAGGATCAATTTAACTTTATGTTGTGTTCCTGCGCTTGAGTAAGTGCTCATTGGGGAAGGCCCTAAAAATTACACCAACTTTTCCAAGAATTGCTTTTCTGTCAAATGTCTCATTTCTGCATTCTGACGAGATTGGACACAAAAATGATTCAACGTAAGCTGAGTCGGAGCGCAAAATGAGTTGATGGTACCCCAGGCCGGGCTCCATACATGGGAGTGTCTTTAAGTAAGAAAGCTATGTTATTAATTTTTGGATAAAACAAATCTAACAACTGTTAGGTATTTTGTTAATTAGAAGGCAGATCTAATACAATATGTATAACGCGTAGGCATTATATCAGCTTTCCGGTCGTTAGCAGCCAAAAGCATTATTAATTATTCCTACCTATAGCAAAACCTTTAACATAAATTTAACCTTTATTCATATTTGGTATTATTTAACATTAAAATAGTTTAATGAATTATTCTAGGTATAAAACCCTTATTTACTAATGAACTATTAGTTATTATATGAGCTTGTATGATACCAGCTATACCAAGGCCTACCGTTGGTATTACGGTAACTTTATAAAGTAATTTCCCTTCAATTATTGTGTCTTTTCTTTACCACTTCCCGCCACATAATTACCTACCGCAATCGACTTATCCATTGAAGCCAAATGCATGTAGGTATCTCTAATAGAGCTTAATTGGCATCATAAAATACAATTATCATTTTTACAAAAACTGCCAACCCTACTAAATGGTGTCTGCATCCGGTGTCACGGTTCATTAGTATGAAAATCGGTGATTATCCCGCCTCTTCTGTACACAGCTTTATATCTCCCACTAATATGTTAGCTCGTTTTCATTTGTGAAATGCAGCTTTATACTTTGCAGGGTTATATCAAGCTGCTATTGCACAATTGGTTGCGCCATCCTAACTAATATTATAAATGCGAAAGTGAGTTTGTTTGTTTGTTACGCCTTCACACCTTAAATACTCAACGGAGCATCATGAAATTTGGCATGCAGATAGCCTATGGTATGGAGAACGACATAGGCTACTTTTTATCCCGGGAACGCGGGTGAAACCGCGGGGGACAGCTAGTATTCCATAAAAAAAGGATATGATGTGGTTATTAAAAAAAAAATGCGCCTATATTTATCTTGAATTGAAAGTATCTGGCTGGATAAGAGGATATTACCGAGAGCTCTATACAAAACGAAATATGTTCCTATTTTGTATCATTATCAACCTATAATGTCCCACTTTCACTTTCACAAATGAAGGTGAATAGTTGAATAGTCCACCATGCAAGCCCACTGCGGATCGGTGGAGGTATAGGCTAGTGGTCAACCTACTGTCGGAGTTTTCAAGCCGCATAAGAGGCCTCAAAGTACCTTAACGACTATCACAATTAACTGATAACCGGGACCAACGGCTTTACGTGCCTTCCAACCGAATCACGGAAAACGAGTTAAATGTATAATTTAAAAGCCATGGTGAGATGCTCAAAGATAGATGTTATTCATCATCATCAGCCTATAATGTCCCACTGCTGAGCACAGGCCTCCTTTCACAAATCAAGGTGAAAGGGAATGGGCAGATACTCCACCACGCGTGCCCACTGCGGATCGGTGGAGGTAGGCTAGTGGTCAACCTAATGTTGGAGTTTTCAAGCCGCCTAGAAGGCCTCCAACTAGCTTAACGACTATCACAATTAAGTGATAACCGGGACCAACGGATTTACGTGCCTTCCGAAGCACGGAAATGAAATGAAGCGCTCGTGGTGTAGCATGATTAGCTGTTCTTAATCGATCGGCAAAGTTGAGCTACGTCTGTCGTCGGTACCTGGATGGGTGACCGCCTAGTGGTAAATGTTATTAGGTACATATAAATAAAGATATCGTACAAACTTATAGTAGTAAATGATAATAACTCATATGTCTGCATGCACGCGGCCAAACGTGACAAATGCATGAGACTACCGAGGTACGAACACCAGATGATTACACGTCAAAAGCGTATAACGAGATGCGATCACGCTATTGTTAACTGAACGTGGATTACGTATTTTTATAGCAATTAGTTTATATTTGAATCAATCAATTGATATTTACAACAAATATATAAAATACATTAGAACAAGTCCGAGGCTGCTGCTGATCGGCAAGATTCCCAGCAGGCTGGCAGCGTTTCCTCTTTAGATGGCCAAGTTGATGCGTGGGTAGAAAAAGCACTCCACTTGCCGTTCTCCCAAAGCCTTGATTGGTTTGGATTGCGAGCAAATCGGCTTCGTCATAGGACTGTGAGGTCCGAAGCCTATGTTTAAGGCCGCGAGAGGCATAATTTATTGATGGAAATATATTTCCCTACATACTGGGTGGAGATTTCGAGGTGGCATATTTTCGAAACCTATGTTGGATTAGTCATGCTTAACAACTTTTACTATGGGACCAACACTGAATTCTCCAATTCAGATCCAATCTTCTACTATATAAAAATAAGTCGGGTTTTCCTTCCTGACGCTATAACTCCAGAACGCACGAACCGATTTCCACGGTTTTGCATTCGTTGGAAAAGTCTCGGGCTCCGTGAGGTTTAAAGCAAAGAAAGTAGGGTAGGGTAGGGTAGCGTAGGGTAGCGTAAGGTAGCGTAGGGTAGGGTAGGGTAGGGTAGGGTAGGGGAGGGTAGCGTAGGGTAGGGTAGGGTAGGGTAGGGTAGGGTAGGGTAGGGTAGGGTAGGGTAGGGTAGGGTAGGGTAGGGTAGGGTAGGGTAGGGTAGGGTAGGGTAGGGTAGGGTAGGGTAGGGTAGGGTAGGGTAGGGTAGGGTAGGGTAGGGTAGGGTAGGGTAGGGTAGGGTAGGGTAGGGTAGGGTAGGGTAGGGTAGGGTAGGGTAGGGTAGGGTAGGGTAGGGTAGGGTAGGGTAGGGTAGGGTAGGGTAGGGTAGGGTAGGGTAGGGTAGGGTAGGGTAGGGTAGGGTAGGGTAGGGTAGGGTAGGGTAGGGTAGGGTAGGGTAGGGTAGGGTAGGGTAGCACCACGCGAACGAAGTCGCGCCGGGCAGCTAGTTACTTATTAATCGTTTGCCTACTGTCAAAGACGTTCCACTTGGGCTCAGTTTCGTGACTTTTGTAATGTAATTTGATCACAGTGTGAACTGAGTCTAAGTGGACTTTAGGTTGTTAATTTAAGCCCTGCTTATTCTAAACGACAATACGGAGGCAATTTTAAAAAGAAACTAATTGAAACAATATTGCGTTTTTTTTTTATATATATACAACTTAGTCGATAAACAAGCATAGTACGGCCCGCCTGATGGTAAGCGGTAACCGTAGCCATATAGACGCTTGCAACACTCGAAGCATCGCTCACGCGTTATCGACCTATCCCCCCTCCCCTATGAGCTTTGGCAACCTTACTCACGCGCAGGAACACAACTTTACACAACATAAAGTTATTTGGCTGCGGTATTCTGTAAGGTGGAAGTACTTCTCCAGTCGAGCTGCTCTTTGAGCGAATTAAAAAGACTAAACTTAAAAGACTTAGAAGACTCACTGCTGAGCTCAAATCTTAAAGGTTGTCATCGTTTAGTAGGATTGTTTAAAATGATAATGCCAATGTATTAACTGACTTATTTTATTGACTAATTGTATTTCTTTCTAATATTGTGAGAAGTCCGGAAACGGCATATTGAAATATATTTTATTCTTTTCCTGAAAAAAATGTCAATACTATTCCTTTAAGGGTGTTACATAGCCCAACGACCTTGACGATTTGACCTCTAAACGAGTATTCTGTGCTACTCACCGCTGGGCGGTACTACAATCAACTCGATTACAGAAAAGGTAACGGCGCAGATGTGTCGTATCGTTTTTATAACTTTGCCTATTTCCATTATTTATAACTAAAAATGTTGATTGCTAGGTCCTCAGGAACAGAATTTATAGTTTACAAAATACATAAATCTGTTTAATTTTACTCACCTGCTATATGATACATACCTATCAAGGGTCTGATGATGATCAGGTTAATACATACTGGATGTCAGTAATAGAAATAGCTAAGATGTTATGGTTTTCAATAGTTATATAATATCACATGTGTTTTACTACACGATAAATCCCCAGGGTATGATGATGAACAGGTCAATAATAACGAGATATCAGTAATAGAAATGGCTAAGATGTTCTAGATTTTCAATAGTTGACTAATATTACATGTGTTTTACTACAAGCTGAATCTTAAGCTAAGATGTTATGGTTTTCAATAGTTATATAATATCACATGTGTTTTACTACACGATAAATCCCCAGGGTATGATGATGAACAGGTCAATAATAACGAGATATCAGTAATAGAAATGGCTAAGATGTTCTAGATTTTCAATAGTTGACTAATATTACATGTGTTTTACTACAAGCTGAATCTTAAGGGTCTTATGATGATCAGAAAAATACATACTGGATCTTAGTAACAGAAATGGTCGGCAACGCGCGCGTGATACCCTTGGTGTTGCAAGCGTCCATAGGCTAACCATAGTCCATAGGGTAACCGCTTACCATCAGTCGTCAGATTCAATCAAGGGTCAGTTCACACCGAAACGCGATGCAACGCGGCAAGCTTAGATAGCAATAGAATATAGATCTTTAAAAAGTGTTTGCCATGTTAAACATTTTAGACACAGGTTTGATTGCTCTCAAAATCGATATTTGAGAGACCATGGAATCACAAAACATGAATCTTTTCTCAAAATGTTGAAAAAGTGTCCGCCATGTTGAACTTTTTAGATACTGGTCCGATTGCTCTCAAAATCGATATTTGAGAGTCCTTGGGCTCACAAAACAAGAATCTTTTCTCAAAATTTCGAAAAAGTGTCCGCTATGTTGAACTTTTTAGATACTGGTCCGATCGCTCTCAAAATCGATATTTGTGAGTCCTTCGGGTCACAAAACAAGAATCTTTTCTCAGAATTTTGAAAAGGTGTCCGCCATGTTGAAATTTTTAGGTACTGGTCCCATTGCTCTCAAAATCGATATTTGTGAGTCCTTGGGGTCACAAAACATGAATCTTTTCTCAAAATGTTGAAAATGTGTCCGCCATGTTGAACTTTTTAGATACTGGTCCGATTGCTCTCAAAATTGAGATTTAAGAGGCCTAGGGACTACAAAACATACAACTTTTCTCAACTCAAAATAGTGTCCGCCATTTTGAACTATTTTGTTATTGCTCCGATTGCTCTCATAATTGATATTTGGGCGACCATTGGACCATATAACATGAATCTTTGCTCAAAATTGAAAAAAAGTGTCCGCCATTTTGAACTATTTAGTTATTGGTCCGATTGCTTTCAAAATTGATATTTGAGAGAGTAATCGGACCAGTAATGAAATAGTTCAAAATGGCGGACACTTTTTTCAATTTTGAGAAAAGATTCATCGTTTATGTTCCAAAGGACTCTCTTATAATAATTGGGGTTGGAGCGTAGACTTTACCAGACGACATCTCTCCACCTGGATGTTCAGGTTCAGTGTGCCTCTTACTAACCGGTGATCGCTGCCGGTCTTAACCCTGTTGATCACAGAGACATCACTGAAGATTTGCCGCTTTGTCGTCAAGATAAAGTCTATCTCGTTTTTGGTGGATCCATCGGGGCTACTCCAGGTCCATTTCCTGTGTGGCTGCTTTTTGAAGAAGGAGTTCATCATAAAGAGTCTCTCCAAGTCCATGAAGTCTGCCAGCCGTTGCCCCCTAGGATTCCTCTGCCCAATTCCAAACTGCCCCACTCTCAGCTCATCGCTATTCCTAATGCCTAGCTTCGCGTTAAAGTCCCCCATCAATACCATATAGTGAGTTTTAGAGGCATGTATGGCTCGTGAGATATCCTCATACAATGTCTCTATCTCGTCATCTGGGTGTGATGAGGTCGGAGCGTACACCTGGATGACCTTCAGCGAGTACCTTTTGGTAATTCTGAGTATCAGGTATGCGACTCTCGGTGAGACACTCTCTATCCTCACTATATTCTTGATGAGGGCCTGCGGACAATAAACCCGACACCACCCTGTGACAGGTGATCAACCGTAGTCTATGGATGCTTGCAACATAACGGTTAACAGTCGCACGTTGCCAACCCTCAAACTTTTTGAAGCGGGGAGCTCATTTCGCAGCCTGAGCGTTCGCGATAGGAAGTTTCTTTGAAACCGCACAGTAAGAGACCATTTTGGTTCCAATGTGTGAGGATGGACTCCCCATCGGTGACTACGATGGTAGAAGGTGACTGGGCATCAGGTCAAACAATTCTTCAGAACACTGTCCGTTGGAAAAGCGGTAGAACACACATAAGAAGGCAGTCTCTCCTCAGACTAAGTGGCTTTAAAACACTTGTGAGCTCGGGATCGTCGACAATTATAACATCACGTCGCTGAACTGAGTCTTAAACAAATTCAGTGATCATCAAGTATGTATTAATTTGATGTCCACTATGCCTACGCAATCGCAATTTTTGGTTAATCGATACGAAAACACCTGTCAAAAATGTTTACGGTGTCTATCAACGAGACTCGGTGCTCATGACGTCATCCTAGTTGATCACTGACGTTAGACAATACGAAAATGGCTGTTTGACAGTTCATCGTTGAGAACTTTGCATAGTGATCTTCACTATAAGCTGTCAGTTGAGATACGCAATAGCCCTACTGGTATCCAGGTGCCCACAGAAGACAGCATTACTCCATTTGGGCCGGACTTGCAACTTATATAGTTGCAGTCTTTGTCTCGATAAGAAGTACTACTTCACTCTATTAGTCACACCGAGTTTTTTGGATACCTTGTACATGATTTTGGAACAGAACGTCGCTACAAATATTAACGCGAAGGATCCCAATACTTTTCGTGATGTTGAGGGACATGTTCTAAAAATGAAGAGCCATAGAAAATAGACTTTTCGCAACGGTGAATGTGCAGGCTTGCGTGTGACTTAGTGGGGTTGAAATAGACTAGGTTTAGTCAACCCCAATCGGAGTCACTAGTTTGTGTACTCTCGATTTAAGAGCTTCGCGCCTTTTCTCCAATATAGAACGAGGGATATTTGCACGGCTCGTGTAATGAGCGTCCCCTGCAATTTCATCTCTAGCAATGAATGCTAGCAATAGAGAGTATATCATTAATATGCTGAAGGAACAGTGTTGGGGATAATCCATAGCCTTGCGGGGTGCCAGCATTAATGTCATGCTATCGGAGCAACTACTGTCAACGAAGGCTCTTATGTATGCCAAACAGCAAGCTGACTGATTGGTGTTATTTTTTACCCATCTGCATGACAAAAATTTATCTAAGTAAAATATTCGTATAATAATAATCACGTTCTTGTGTACACGCAAGTTGCTGTGCCGCTACAATATGACATGTTCATAATATTACGTGTGAAATTAATATTATAACGTACGAAACATAATTCAATAAATGTTTAAATAAGTACTTCTACTGATCTATTTTTTAACATAAAGTCTTCATATCTCATAGCAATTAAAAACCAAGCAAACGTGATATGTTTTTATGATTTCATTCGTTTAAAAAAACAATCAAAAGGAAAGGAACATATATAAACGAGTCTCTGATGAAAAAGAGATGGATGGATTGTGTAAAAGATGATATGGGTAAGAAAGGAGTGAATGTTGGTATAACAGATAGAAGAGACGAATGGAAGAAGCGTACATATTGCGCCGACCCCAAATTATTGGGAACAAGGCGGGCAGATTGTGATGATGAATTTGAGTTTTCTTTTATATTCATTTCATTAACTTTAACTGACTATAATTCCTCAGTTAGCGATTTTTTAATTTTACGTATTTTTATTTGTTAGGCACGGTTATTATCTATAATTTGAGCTATAGAAATAAAGTGAAAAAAAACGAGCGAACATTAAAAAAAAAACGGTTTAAAACCGGTTTACCGGTTTTACCTCTCAATAACCGAAAAAAAACCGCATTCCCTACATACAAGGTTACATGCATGAGTTACATCGTACGCCTATGCAACGCGGCACTACGTAGTTCAATCGATTTTAAACAGATGGTTTACTTGTATGAAGATTTTTTTTGCAAAATGTTCCGGTGACCGCATCCATGGTTATATAAGTCACTGGGTATTAGAGTCAGACTATACGTAAGTACCTGTGAAGGTCTATATGAAATAAATGATTTTGATTTGATTTACTACCATGACTTTTTATTTCAATAGAAAAAACCACGAAAGAAAAGACACGTAAATCAATGGATCAAAACAATCTGATCGCCGTACTGACCATCAATGATTCCGGACTCACGCACACACGGGACCGAGCGCTCCCGCGTGTGCGTGAACGTGTCAAATACCTAATTCAGCCCGTTTCGATTTTGAAGACGGCCGCTTAACACCGAATTTATAAAAGTAAACCTTTCATTTCAATCGGACGTCTGCGATTCAGTGGTTGAAAAATAAATTTTATAACGGAAAGACGTACATACAATCATTGCATGATAAATAAAAGCTTGTTATAAAAAGAATAAAGGAAACCGATATCTTGCTCTAAATTCTACATAACTATTTGTACCTACCTAACACATTTCTGATTAGTCTATGACGACTATTCATGTTCTAAAAAATATTATTTTTACTTATAACTACATTACATATATTTAGAAGCTAAAAATTATGCTCAAAATTTTATTTAAGTTATTATCAGAAGAAATCGATTTAAAAATCATTCATAAATTTAAATATTTAGTTATTTTGTCGTATTACCTTATAAATGCCTCATTAAGGTTAAAAAAAGTACCTGACTTATGGAAAGTTGCTGAAGTGATAATGATAGCAAAACCTGGAAAACCACCACATGAAGCTACATCATACAGGCCAATCTCCCTACTGCCTGTCATGTCAAAACTATTTGAGAAGCTGTTGCTCAAAAGAATGAAAGGTATTATTGAAAGTAAGGCTCTCATACCCGATCATCAATTTGGGTTTCGTGAAAAGCACTCAACAATAGATCAAGTGCACAGAATCATTAACACGATCGAACATGCTCTTGAAGAGAAAAAAGTTTGCTCTACTGTGTTCTTGGATGTGGCACAGGCTTTCGACAAGGTCTGGCATGAAGGTCTCATCTATAAGCTCAGAAAAAACCTACCAAAGCAGTTTGCTGATATCTTGGAATCCTATATTTCAAATAGAGTATTTAGAATAAGGCAAGAAGATGCCTACTCTGAACTGAAAGAAATAAGAGCTGGTGTACCACAAGGTAGTGTATTGGGTCCGGTCCTGTATCTATTATACACCTGTGATATTCCTGAACTAGAAAATAACACTATCGCTACCTTTGCTGACGATACTGCCATAATGGCTACAGGGAATAGCCACAAGGAGGCAGCTGATAAGGTTCAAACAGCTATTGATAAAGTTTATAACTGGACAAAAAAATGGAGAATTAAACTTAATGAATCCAAATCTATCCACATAGACTTTAGCAATATGAAACAACAGTATTCTCCAGTCTATATTGATGGCAAACAAATCCCGTATGAGAATACAGCTAAATATCTCGGCATGACGCTTGATGTAAAGTTACGCTGGAAAGCTCACGTCAAGAAGAAAATCGACGAATTACACCTACGGTATAAAAGAATGTATTGGCTGCTTGGAAAACACTCTAAGCTGTCAACACACAATAAACTTGTATTATACAAACAAGTCCTTATGCCAGTATGGACTTATGGTATACAGCTATGGGGCTGCACCAAACAGAGCAATATTTTAATTATCCAACGATTCCAGAACAAGGTACTGAGGGAAATAGTGAATGCCCCTTGGTACATCAGAAATGTCGACCTCCATCGGGACCTAAAAGTAGAGTTCGTACAGACAGTGATTAAAAAATATGCAGAAGCTCACCACAACCGGCTTCATCATCATGTGAACGTTGAGGCAATCCAGCTCCTCGATCACACAGATATAGTGAGACGACTCAAAAGAACTAAACCCTTTGAGTTAGTGTAGTGATAGTTAAAAAAGTGTAACATAGTCCAAGTGCTACATATAAAGAACACAAGAACAAAGTGTCTTCCCCTTAATAGAGACAATAAGAAAAGTGTTAATGGACACATTCTTAGATATAGTCAATATAGAAGTTTATGTTAAATATAAATTACTTATTAGCCTAATATTAAGGCTAGATTGTAGTATGAATAGGGAACACTAAAAAAGGTGTAACTTAGGATAAAAAAAAAAAAAAAAAAAAAAAAAAAATTTTGTCGTATAAAATTTTCGTGCGAGGTCCACTTGTGACAGCAGCCATCAAGGCACTGACGAGTCTCGGCTCCAGGCGTCCGCGGGTGGGATTTGGTGGGGAGCGAGTGATTTATGCTTCGCGATTTAGTTTTTTAATTATTATTTGAAAATGATTCACGAAATTTGAAAATTAATCAATACAAGTTGTTATAAAATGCCTTACCTTTTTTTTGGTGTAAGATTCGCATAAATCTGTTGAGCCGTTATGTCAACAATTTACAATTTAGGTTAAAATTATACCTGTAAGGATATGTGTTTTTACAAAATTTGAAGATATTTACAAAAAATGTAATCAATACAACTTGTGCGTGATGAACAAATGTACAACATATATTTTTTCCAGGACAAATGGATGGATAGATTCGTCAACAAAATGCGTTTAGTCCAGCGTATTTTAGAGGTTTGACCATTGTTACAGCCTTAATTTAAAATGCTATGTTATTTTGAAAGTTTTGATCCTTATGACCCCTTTTGATCGCAATAATAGAAAAAGAGCTGTTGCTGTGAACTTCGATTCCCGGTTCAGGCAAATATCTATCAATATTATAGAGAAATACATATTTTTTAGAAAGAAAGTATCAAAGCATGCCATAGCCACGAGACGTTTTGATACAGTAATCTACTTTTTTGGGTACTACAGGCACAAAGATCGTGGAAGAAAAAATTTATATTAGCAAGAGACGCAAAATGATTATGTATGACCCCCATTGCCCGGTGACATGTTAGTTATGATTTTATAATTCAATAAACTTTGATGCAAAAATTTGGTATGAATTTTTGAGTTGAAACTCTTTATACAGAGTTTACATGATGTAGTATTCACCCCTTTCGCGTTTATATACCCTTTTCTTTACACCCAGTATATTGCTAAAGTCTTCATTACTTTTCTCTCCGCTTTCAATGGAGACTTATAAAGCTAGTAACGCGAATTGATTTAGTAGATGAACTATTTGTAATGATTGTTTGGAGCATCTTTTCACAAGCTTCTATAGCTTCCCTAGATTTAGATTCTAAGACACAATTGAATTTGAATCCTGAACCTTTAGTAATGAGGTTATTTTCGATTAACACAATCTATCCTTGAGACATGACTTATGTTGGATTCTTCATCAAGAACACGATCCTTTGTCTCACATTTCTGGAGTTAACTATAATAATTACTCTAGTATTGTTTTATTTTTTACTTAGATTGCTGTTCAAGTATTCGGTACCACCCACTCGGGTGGCACTTAAGCCTATATAATAGAGTTAAAAGACTGATTTTCGATCAGATAAATCTTGCTTATTACTTACTTAAATCTTTTTTTAATTGGAATCTCCATTTTTCTTCAAAATTAAGTTGTTAATTCAGTGATAATAAAACAACTTACTATTAAGACTAAACCAAAATTATTTTCTCAAAAGCTGGTCAATGTTACCTAGTTGAATTGCGAGGATAATGCGTTGCCCGAGGTAAGCGCCAGCTCTTTGGTCCTGTAGTATTAGCGTCTTCTTTTATATCTGATGCTGCTCTCAGGATTTGATTGAAACTTTTTTTTTTATATTATTGTCATTTGTAGGTAATATAGTAAAGAACTCGAAAAAATATAAAGGGCTTAAGAAAGCTAATAACAATTCATTAACCCGTATGTAGGTAAATACCACATCTTTTCCGGACATAAAACGCAACGGACAATTAACATAACTCTAATGAACGCCAAGACTTGAGATTCTTACACCTGCAGCGACGGTTAGCGTAAACTTCACACTTATCCGCCTAATTACAGAAGGCACCGTTTACACTGTACGCTGGTAAATACTTGTGCCTCACTTTAGCTGGCAGGGTGCCTCGAGGCGTCACGCTCTGAGTATTTTCATTGACGGTTCAGCGGCTAAACTTTAAACATTTAGTTTTATTTGAGTTTGTATATAAATGTTTAATTCGTGTATGTGTAAGTAAATGAGACATTTGAATTATCATTTATTGGAACCAAACCTCATTGGTAGTTTTTTCCTTGGGTTATCTGTGATTAATTTTATTATTATTTATCAATTCATTAATGATTGAAAGAAGTCTATCTTCTTGGTAAATAATATACAAAAAATACTTGTATTAATCAATAACCCACACCATGTTAAAACATAAAATAGATAACAAAACTAGCCCATTAATTAAAAGCCCGACTGCGTAAAACAAAAATTAACTCAAAAGAGAAAAACAAGCTCTATAATCTATGGAATTTTTTGCAGTCGGGTTTTTGTGTCTTTTAATAATTTAGTTTATTTCAGACTTTTTAGTTTTATACAGAATGAGTTGTATGTATTAGTAAGTAAATGAGTTACGTACGGTAACCGCTCAGTCTCAGTACTTACCTACTGTCCTTACATTAAACGTGGTTTTTTGCAGTTTACGTCAAAATGGTAGCATAAAAGTACATTTTTGTTTTGAATACCCCCCCCCCCCTATTTTTTTATTCGTAGACGCCATATAAACATAATATACCCTATGACACTCCCAAAGTAAAGACAACTCAATATTACGCTAACTACAATGTAACATCGACATAACGTTTAAGGTGGTTCCCGGAACGATAACAATTCGATATCGTCACAGACAGATATCAAAATGTTGAAAATGTCTATATATATGGTACTCTAGACTCGACAAAGGTAACAATATCGAGAGTATTTCCATACGATTTGCACTAAGACCGCTTTGCTGACATCGGAATGACCTTTTCAGAACGTTCGAGAACGCTCACCTACTTTGCGCCAAATTGCGCCTCGGTAGGTGTCATCGGTACTTTATAAAGAAAGTGTGCAAGTTACATGTAATTTTTTTGGGGGCGATGTTCACTCTTTCTGTCTTCATTTGCTTAGAATTTCTAATTTGTTTATGCCCGGTTTCAATAAACAAAAACTAATCATTTTGCTTACCAATGGTAGGTTTTTTATTGCCAAACTGAGCATATAGATCATTTCGTAAGCTAATTTTACCTGTGATAGCTACTTCCATAGGCGAGGGTCTGCTATGTAAGTAAAGCTTTGAGGTATTTGCTTCATTAATAGTAAAGATATAAGAGTCTTAATTTTAATAAATCTTAACCGATAACGATCCATAAATTATTGAAACGGGGCATTAGACTCTCAAAAATGACTTATTTTCTTAGTAAAAAATCTATCAGTTTTGAAAGATTGAGGATGGCATTGTTTGTCTACTGTTACTTTTATAAATACATTTGTTGAACAAATAATAATGGGTCGTGCGTGACACTTTAGCCGTGACTTTAGTGTGTGCTACTCAATCTCAATTGTCACAGACCGTGTTTTTTATTTCTTTTTATAAAACAAGCGTATTGCCCGCCTGATGGTAAGCGGTTACCGTAGCTATATGGATGCTTGCACCACGGGGCATCACTCGCGTAACTACCAACTCTTTCCGTATGGTGACTTTACTCACACGTTGGAACACAACATAAAGTTATTTGGCTGCGGTATTCCGTATGGTGGAGGTATTTTCCCAGTCGAGCTGCTCTTTGAGCGAATAAACGATCTTTCATCATCATCATCATCAGCCTATAATGTCCCACTGCTGAGAACAGGCCTCCTTTCACAAATAATGGTGAAAGGGACTGGGCGATACTCCACCACGCGTGCCCACTGCGGATTGGTGGAGGTAGGCTAGTGGTCAACCTACTGTTGGAATTTTTCAAGCTGCCTGGGAGGCATCCAACTAGCTTAACGACTATCACAATTAAGTGATAACCGGGACCAACGGCTTTCCGTGCACGCGGAAACGCTCGATTTGAAATACCACTAGGCGGTCACCCATCCAGGTACCGACCACGACAGACATAGCTTAACTTTGCCGATCGATTAAGAACGGCTAATCATGCTACGCCACGAGCGCTTCCACACGAACGCTTTCACGAACGATCTTTACCTCACTCTAAAGTAACATTTATTTTGGGTGGAAAACTCTTGTCCTGAAACATGTACATCTCTATACCTATTTCAATTGATAGTACGTGCGTCCCTACATCCAATCAAAGATCCAATCCATAGTCTTGAAGTATCGATATTTGTACTCTACCGTGCCTTGGTCGGTGGTCAAAGGGCAAAACTTCGCAGTTAGCTAAGTTTATTAACCGATGGATTACTGACTGAAGTTCAGCCCCAATGGATTAACATGTTTTGTACCCTACCTACTTATAGTTAGAGTACATTGTTACTATTAAGGTAACTGAGGCATTGTGGTACAAAGTTTGAGATTTTGGTTGCAATAGATTATAACCTAACAAGGCTAAGAAAGACGATATCCTTATAGCGAGTAGGTACCTACTACATTCGTCTCCAATTTGCACTGGTAATGGTAATTGTATCTTGGAGTTACCTTCATGAGTGTCCAATTAGACCTCAAAGAATACAACAGGAATTAATTTTTTGTTTGTTGTTCAAAACAAGTTTTTGTATACAAACGATTATCTATATAAGTATTTACTTTCATGTAGGAGTATGCAGTATATCAGCTGTCCGTCTGGTCTCCATAGTACAAGCTGAGCTTAGTTTGGGATCTGATGACCGCGTGAGGAATGTCCCAGGATAATGAAAATATTTAACGTAGTTCCAAATTTTAAACAAAATAATGGTATTGTATAATTGTTTATGTTCAATTAAACAGATTCTCTCTATATAGGTTTTCTAGATTTCGCTTCATGCTATAAAGCACTTATAATAATGTAGTATTATTTATATAATGTTTGTTGCATTATAACAATAGGCACAATGAGGAAACAGAGGGAAAAGCTTTATTGTAGTAGTATTGTCAAGTTTTTGCAAGCAGCGAGATACAATAATTAATTAGTTGGGAAAATTAATAAGTTTTTCATTCGGTTTATAAAGTGTTTCAGTTTTGTTTGTGGCTTTATTTTCAATCCTGAGAGTGGAAGATCCTCATCGGATTGGGTATACAGTCTTATTTATGTTATATCAATTTTGAAAATCGTACATCTTTGTTATGAAAGATATCATCCTAGTGCTAGTCGGATTCATGCATGGTTCGATGCAAGAATAAAGACCATCAGACCAACAGAAACCATCCTCTAACGGTCCCCTAAGCTTGCTTTGTTTCACCAACAGTTAGGGGTCACCTAAACGATAAAAGGTCCCCCTTAATTTAGGTGGTCGAAATTCGACCAGCACATAAGTAAGTGATCTCTCAAGCAACCAAGATGGATAGGGATTTATATGAACTTTTTAAAAATTTAGAAACTGTTTCTACTATATTCGACGTAAATAACAACCGTAGATCTAAAATATATCGGAAAAGACCAAATTACTTCGATAGTTTTGATGAATATGTAAATAATACCTATGTTATTATGTAATAATATGTACCTACCTAGTTATTCATCAAAAATATTTTTGTTTTTTATGTGGGAATAAAGGATTTATTATTTATTTATTATTACTCTTTATGTACTGATCTTAAAACTATTTTTTATAACATTTAAATAAAATCAAAAATATTTAAAAAAACCTAACACTATAAAATTTATCTCTAGATTTAGTTATTAATAAATAATAATAAATTATTTTAATCCATATTTAATCAGGTAATTTGTACCCATTGTCATCAAAATAAACCAAAATCTTATAAAATACATAAATAAATAATCATAATAATAAAATATAAATAAAATAAACATTCAATTATCATAATAAACATTATTGAAGCATTCTCTCTCGAAAAAAAAATGTTAAATCAACACGCAACGTAACGCAAAACAAAACTACCATCTAGCGTGCATCTAGCAAAAGAAAGAAGTGTCAAATTACAAATATGACCACAGATAATACGTGAGGTTAATGTACACACAGAGTAAATATGCAAGAAAAAATAAAATAAATAGAAATATGAATAAAATAACATTTAATATTGCTATCAAAACATAATTTATTAATAACTGGGTCCATATAAGTGTATACTTTAGAGAATTTGATAAAAAAATTAAATTATTAAAAGAAACAAAAAACCCGACTGCGTAAAACAAAAATTAACTGAAAAGAGAAAAACAAGCTCTTTAATCTATAGAATTTGGAATATAACTTGAATGTTATAAGGTCTTGCAGTCGGGGACAAACCAATAACCTAAGTATGTGTTTTTTGTAATATTTGTTTATCCCCGACTGCAACAACTTATAACATTCAAGTTATATTCCAAATTCTATAGATTAAAGAGCTTGTTTTTCTCTTTTCAGTTAATTTTTGTTTTACGCAGTCGGGTTTTTTGTTTCTTTTAATAATTTAATTTATTTCAGACTTTTTAGTTTTATATAGAATGAGTTGTAAGTATTAGTAAGTAAATAAGCGGTACGGTAAAGTAACGCTAACAACCATCGCGACTCTGTGAGTTACGTACCGTAACGTGCCGTAACCGCTCATAGTAGGTACCTATACCTACTGTCCTTGCATTCAACATGGTTTTTTGCAGTTTACGTCAAAATGGTAGCACAAAAGTATTACAATATATACATATTTGGAATGGGCTGTTCACAAGCTTTCATTTGATACCCATATTGTTATAATAACGAAATTTTTGTTTTTAATACCCCCCCTCTTTTCTTATCCGTAGACGCCATATAAAAATAATATACCCTATGACACTCCCACAGTTCAGACGAATTTAACGATACCCCATATGCTGAAATCCATCAAGCCGTTTAGGCTGCAGAGCGTGCCAAAGAAATAGACATACATACATACATACATACATACATATATACATACATACATACATACATACACTCGAAAAACATAACCCTCCTTCCGGGTCAGTCGGGTAAAAAGATCTTGTTTCAACGTATCGATAAGTTCAAAGACGAATCAGTCACTATTATCGAATACAAAACGTCACATAGCTAAGTATCCCCTAGTTAGATGATAAAAATAATGGTGAAATGAAATTTTATTTAGGGGCCCGTTTAGGGGAGCTTTTAGGCAAAGTATCCCATACGTTGGTGCTAGTATAGGGGATGTTGGTGAAAACGGGCATTAGTCAACCGCAGGTACTATTTATAAGAGATAGCACATTACTTTAAATGCATTTTGTTCGAGGTTTCTTTATGGGGATTTTGACTCTGTTGATTTTAAATTAGGTTATGGTAGTTTCTTAGCCTTTGGTAGCCTTATATTTTATACAGAAATTTCTGTGACACTAATAAATCAAGAAGTTAGAAACCTTATTGTATTTATACAACACTAAAAAACGACTACCTAAAAAAATCGTCATCTCTTTATCTCAAAATAAAACATTAACCACAAAAAATATTAAAGAAACACCTAAAAAAAAACAGGGCAAAAATAAAACCAACCCGCGACAAAACCCTTGCAATAAAGGGTAATGGAAACTGTTAATCCTTGTGAAAGTGTTTCCAACTAACCTACCGTGTCTCTGCGTGCCTCAGCGGTGTGCACTCAGTGTAACGTTATACTCGCCTCGTCTTGTCTCCCATTGTTGAAGGGCGCGTCCATTAAGTGAGCAATCTTGAAGTCATTCTTCACAGACTCCATTCTCTGCCTTCACGTAAAGTTAAAGGAGGTTGGGAATTTTATATTTTGCTGGCTAGTGGTAGTGTAAGTAAGTGGGAATTATAGTTTCCGTCTGAGGTTTTGCTTGCGTTCTTGGATTAAAAAATAACCTATATCCCTCTATGACATAGGTCATTGGCTACCTGCATACGATTGGCTGTACCGTTGATGCAAACAGACAAAAGGTAAAGGTGCGTAACGCGGTATTTGATGTGGCAGTTTTTCTAAGACAATTATTGTGAACAAATACGTATGCCATACATTTAATTTGTGAATAAGTCGACATTTGACTGGTCGATTGAATGGGATGAGGGCTCCTGAAGAACATTGTAAGACGCCGCGCTCCCAAATTTTAACTGGCATTTCAGAATATGGTAGTGGTTAATTTTTAAACAATCTTTCAAATTTAATTGAATAACATTAACGTTAAACCATAGCTTTTCAGAAATTAACCCTCTATTACATAAGATGGTTTTATAGCAAGTCTAGTAAAACATAGGTTTATATTTCCGTCATTTTCTTACGTCATAATATATCAAAAAGAGGTTGCCTAATAACCTGGGTTTAACTAAACTTGGCTTAAACCATCTCATGTAATCATGTAAAAAGACAGAAAAGATACCAACATATTCTTCAACTATCACTAACACAAAGAGAGTATTTGTAAAAAGAAAATACAAAAGAATCACTTTATTTATCCTCCCTAATGTACCTTTTATGAACACTTGTCGAGAAGTAATAAACTGGTATTCCACATGTAAAAACTTTTTTAGGGTTTTTACATGGAATAATACAAGAATTATATGATAAATCTATATAATATGGTATTACTTGTCGTGTGAAGTTCGTGCCTCGTTAGGCTCAACTTCAACAGTACTTTGTTCTCTTGGATGATTCTTTACCGTCTGTAGCTCCATTAACTTTCCTTAAGATATTTGATAATATGGATTTGTCTTCAGATAGTGGCATACGCAAAGCTCGTCGGGAAGTCTAAGCTCCCAATATCTTAGTGACAATTGAGTAGTTATCGGTTATCACTTAATTGTGATAGTAGTTTAGTTGGAGGCCTACTAGGCTGGCTTGCAAACTCCTACAGTAGGTTGACCACTAGCCTACCTCCACCGATCCGCAGTGGGCACGCGTGGTGGAGTATTTGTGTCACCGTAAGAAGGCTTGTGCTCAGGCAGTGGGACATTATAAGCTGATGATGAATTGTGTAGTTTATCATTACAAAATTATATATTTTTGTGATGATTTGTAAATGACAAGGGTATATTTCTTAGGGTGTTTAAGTTGAGACCAGATAACTGATATAATACATAAACTACATTTTGTTTGTTAATACATACTTAATATACATAATTACACCCATACTCAGGACATACAGACATGTTCATGCACACAAATGCATGTCCTGTGTGGGAATCGAACCCACGACCTGCGGCGCGATAGGTGGAATCTTAACCAGAGTCTTAACCAACCGCGCCACCTGCCCCGTCAAAATATTGTAGTTCACAAAGGCATTATAGCGTATGGCAAAGCGTAAGTTAAGGCAAGTCAAGGCGTAAGCAAAGGCGTAAAACGGATCATAACTACTTCATTCCTCACTTCAGTGCCACGGATAAAAAGCAATTCACTTAACTTGTCCCGTAAATGCACTGTGAAGGGCGCGACTAAGAGCAATCGTCACGGTTAAATCCTATTGTTGACAACTTCACGATTGATCTACGAACAACATGTGAAAAGGGCATTTGAGATAGTTGCCAAAGTGCTTTGAAAGATTCATGAGACCTTTTTAGGATTCCGTTTGTGGACTGCTGTTTGTTTTGATGTTGGATTTGGATACGAATATTCTGTTTACATGATACTATCTACAAATAATGTAACATATTTAAAGGATATAGAAAATAAGTAGTTTGGAATAGGAGATAGTAATAATAATGTGAACATGCCTGTCTATCTAAATATATATTAAAACCAAATGGTATCGATGCAGAAGCTAAAATTGGGGTATATTATTATTATAGGTCAGGACATTGTAGTTACAGAAGATGATGAAGATTTTGAAAATAGGATTTTAATATCTAAAATATATCTTAATATGAGATATATTTTGATAACCCAATAATATTATTATTCATAAAAACGTA
Source organism: Achlya flavicornis (assembly GCA_947623365.1). Classification (NCBI taxonomy): domain Eukaryota; kingdom Metazoa; phylum Arthropoda; class Insecta; order Lepidoptera; family Drepanidae; genus Achlya; species Achlya flavicornis. The sequence continues at coordinate 4,298,111 of OX392485.1, read as the reverse complement.
GCAGTTGATTTTCCCGCATCCCAGAAGGATTGAGCACTATCAAGAAAATCAGATCCGCGGAATTTATTTCTCCTTATGATTCGACACACGCTTGACCTGCTCAGGGTCAAAAGGAATGTTTCCATAAAGAATTATATATCTTCCATCGGCAAAGTTTCAGGGACGATGTTTTATATAAATCTCATCACGTGAAACTCGTTTTTTGACGGTCAAAATACGGTTTGGATATTCTTAAGGAAAGTGCTTTGATACGAAACCAATTTAGGGGAATTAGCGTGGAGAATGTTTAAGCTACAGGAAAGGTGGAATGTTTGCAGGTTTACAGGTTGTGCTACAATATGGATGGGAATTTAATTAAAATAATTGGTGTAATCAAATATTCACGTAGCAGTCAGTTATTTTTAAATTAAATATACAAAATTCAGGAGTTTTTAATTAACCGACTTCAAAAAAGGAGGAGGTTCTCAATTCGAATGTTTTTTTTTTAATGTATGTTCGGGCATAACTCCGTCATATATAAACGAATTTTCAAAATACTTTTTTTTGTTTGAAAGGGGTTTATGCCGAAATGGTCCCATATAAATTTCATATAGATTTGATGATGAGTTTCGGAGACAACAACGGAACTCTTAAAAAATTACAGCAAATCAACCGCGATTGCTGCTATCGCATAAATATGCATTGTTTACCTTTGCCTTTATACGCGAAAGTATTTAAGTATATATGAAACTAAAAATTCAAAAATAAATTAACATTTTAACAAAAAAATAAACCGCCTTCAAAATACACTAAAAGGGGGTTTATCTTTTAGTTAAAAAGTTATAAAAGTAAACGTTGATAATAAAAGTTTATGACATGTCAGACGTGAAATATTTGTATTATGTTATCCTTATATATATAGATAAAAGTACTTATTTATAAAAGGGCATAAAATATTTTCTTCAAAAAGCGGATGGAAGGAACAATACCCCAGAAAACATTTGGCAGAAGACAACAGGATTCACAAATGACTGCTTATTTTTGGGGCGCCTAGATCTTATTCTAGACCAGTGACCTGAATATAACTACACAAAAACTAAGTAATGAAGCGTCTACCGTGATTCGGAATAAGATAAAGGTGGTGGAAAATGTAGGATTAATAACAATGTTGCCTTAATGAAAGACATCTCGTTTAGTTATTTTCTTTTCACTAATACCTAGTTACAATATATTCATACTAATTGCTATTTGCAATTGAAAATAGCAATTGCTGAAATTCGCCTCGGAAATTTTTAAATCCGTTTCCGATATCGAATCCGACGTTTTAAAATAGCTCTGCAGGTCGTCGGTCCACCTGGTGGGAGGTCGTCCCCCTCGGCGCTTTCCAGTACGTGGTCGCCATTCGAGAACCTTTCTTCCCCATCGGTTATCAGCTCTTCGAGCGATGTGGCCTGCCCATTGTCACTTCAGGTTACTAACTCTACGAGCTATGTCCGTCGTTTTCGTTTTCGCGGAATGAACTCAATCCCTACTAATGGCGGATTTGAATAAACCAACCATAGCTTGTCGGCACCGTCACAATATTTTAACATAATTTGTTTAATAGGTATATTAGTAGCTAACAACCCGCAGTAATTCAGAACAAGTACAGTTGAGGACATAAATATGTATACACTTTTTGAAAGTCAAAAGCAATTTTCTCGCATGTTTAACATTTAAGTGTTAAACTATTACACAAATTATAATAGTATATGTTAGAAGATTCTGCCTTTATAATATCTCATATATCTTCAAGAGGAAACCGTTGTTGAATTTTACTAAATGTATACATATTTATGTCCTCGACTGTACTTATTACCCAAAAACATGGCGTTTATAAGAGCCTGTAGTATAACCGGACTAAACGATGAATAAGAAATGAATTACTTTGGTTTTGATGCTGAAAATATCTCCCGAGGCTTTGTCATTCTGTGGGAACGATGTTTTCGTAATGACTGAGCTGTTTTGTTTTGTATTTATAATCCTGAATAGGTTGGGAATGTTGTAAAGTTCTTTGTCCTACCTTACATAATACCTACTAGTTTTCGGTAGAACAATTTATTTCTCATTATGACAGTAGTATTTTAAATGAGAAAATAGATTGGTCGAATTACGAAGATATGTTAAAGCAAAATGATATAAAAATATGAATAGAATATGTTAGGTGGGTAGGATCGCACTGTCAAAAAGTTATCAGATCTCATGTAGAGCCATGCTAATAACTCTACACGCCCTAATATTTAACTCTACATGCCCTAACTTCACAAACTACACCTTAGTCAAAATATGTGGCTTGGCCGTTTCGCTACCGTCACATGGGCGTAAGGATTTTTTTTTTCACTGTTAATTACTTTTATGTAATACAATAGTTCTTGTAGTAGCGAAACGGCCAAGCCACATATTTTGACTACGGTGTGTAGAGTTTTTGAAGTTAGGGCTTGTAGAGTTAGAGCGCGTAGAGTTAGAAGCTTGGCTCTACATGAGATCTGATAACTTTATGACAGTGCGAGCCATATGGTCTCGTCTTGGCCACATTTGACATGAACATGTTTTTGGTGGGATTTCAATTCTTTTTGCTAGTTTGCTTATGCCATTTTTTTTGTATTTTTTTTTTGGTAAAAGTTCCAAGTATTATATTTTTTTTGTTGTTTGTACTAATACAAGCTTACTTACCAAATTTCTACTTTCTAGGACTTCAGGAAGTACCCTAAGAGTTTTAATGATCATCAGTGAGCCAGACGAAATGGGGATTTTTTAGATTTCTATCTTAATACCTGGGTGTTACAAGACTGGCTTACACCTTATTTATTAATAAGGGGGAATATTAATTTATTTATTTATATAATTAAGGGAAACAAACAGCTTTATTAAATATAGTTATTCTTTTAGAAATTAAAAATATGTTTAAAGCTACTAATAAGTTTCCGCAACTGGAAACTGGATGTTTAATAAGTTCGAAGCGCTTCGAGAAAAAGTAGGTAATGCCCTTGCGCTTCGTTTGGCTCGCCTTGGCGAAAGGCACTCCCATGCCTCCAGATTACCAATAGGTATTAAAAAACAGCATGTTGCATTTTTTTATTTAATAAAATAATATTATAATGCTGCTTCTCGTACTGGCAGTGCATTGTCTACTGCCCAGGGCATTGTTAACGACATTACACGACTATTTGTCTTCGCATTGGCTGCAGTTCACTGCTCGCTGATGGATCGCCATTGTTCCGATACATTGCGGTCTGCAAATGTAGTGTCGACAGACCGCATGATGGAGACGGAACGATGTAGCATACCTACGTGCTCTGGGCAAAATGTTGATAAACCTACGTACGACATGAATTGGTGCCTAGACATTTATCTACAGTAGACCAAAATTTATGTGAGTTTTTACTGTGAAAATATTGTTATTACAGTGCGGCCGCCGAAAGAATGTGTTTCTTATTGACTAAATCTCGGAAACTGTAGTAAGAGAGATAGAGCATAGCGTTTATTCGCTCAAAGAGCATCTCGACTGGGGAAGTACCTCCACCTTACAGAATACCGCAGCCAAATAACTTTATGTTGTGTAAAGTTGTGTTCCTGCGCGTGAGTAAGGTTGCCAGAGCTCATAGGGGAGGGGGGATAGGTCGATAACGCGTGAGCGATGCTTCGTGTGCTGCAAGCGTCTATATGTCTACGGTAACCGCTTACCATCAGGTGGGCCGTATGCTTGTTTATCGAATAAGTTGTATAAAAAAAAAAAAACGACTCGTGCGCTAAAAGCAATTATCATCTTCCTATAAATCGTAGAAATTGTATCGTTAAAATAATGAAATGACTCAATAGTAATATAATAACTAGTGCTCATCAAAGACTGTCTCAGCCGAAAAGACCGAGTGTGAAAAAAGACACAAGTGAAAAATCATTGAAAAAAAATTTTATTTATCCTCAATTACAGTTCTCTTTTTTAGTAACTCAACAAGAATCATAGTGTAGTTTTCAACAATGCTTCATAAAGCAATAACATAAATCGTTGAGGCACTCACATAAATACACTGAGTGAGTCACACGATCGCAATCGTCTAGCCGGAATAGCCCCAGAAGTCCAACTAACTCAACTTGTACAATTAATTGTTCAGATACTTAAACTATAAATTGTATAGCATATTATGTATTATAGATTAACCCCCTTACTCATAAAACGTTATTTAACTAATATCCTGTTTAAAGGGTCACGTAAATAACGTCACTGTATGGTCATTGTCAAACAATGTGACATTATTTACGTGACCATTTAAACAGTATATTAGTTAAATAGCGCTTTATGAGTAAGGGGGTAGGAACCTAATGTTATAAGTATATAACATTAGGTATACAGTAGTATACTTCTGAAATTCAAGATTCTATAGAAAAAAATACAAGTTTTATGTCATAAAGGTTGACCTTATTACTTATTCTGTGCTTGCAATACAGAGGAGAGGGGAACTGTCTTGTGTTTTTTTGTATACTACTAAGGTATATGGCATACGGCCCTCCTTATGGTAAGCAAAATGGCAAAATTTCTCTGGTTTATGTAATAATGTGATGAATATATATTTACCTCAGAGTATATAAATAAATAAATATCCTGGGACATTCCTCACACACGGTCATCTGATCCCAAACTAAGCAGAGCTTGTACTATGGAAACCAGATAACTGATATAATACATATACTACTTTTTGTTTGTAAATACGTACGTACAATATTTACTAACAAAATAATATGGATGATGTTCGAAATAAATGAATTTATTATTATATTATAGGTCATTAGTAATCAAAAAATAATATTAGAAATATAATCCGTGCGATAAAAACAAAATTCCGAAATTGAACTTAATATCAGTACAAAGCAAATTTAAGCATTTATCAAAAAAAAAACCCACGGATCATTCTTCTAATACATTCATCCCTCAATAGGAAATTCACTAATTTATTAGGACCTTATATAAATGTTTGTTGTTGTCAGTCAGTACTCACTCACGTAAGTATGTGATTCTAGTTATTATGTAGATAATGACGTGTTTACTTGTATTCTGTAACCATAGGGGGGTCTGATCATTCATCATCATAATCATTTCATTACCGTAATATGCATGTTTTTTCCGCACATTCAAACTAGACATGAAATATATTATCTCCATTTCCTCCTCCAATCTGCGCTATCAAGTTAATGCCACTAATATTTTATGCAGGTGCTTCCTAATCCCGAATGATGTACGTATTTTATTACTAATCTGAGGAATGACTGCGCCAAAACCGGTGCTCATGTTATTCTGATTAATGTTTCCGGACATTTGCACTATTTAGAGGCTTGCATATGAGTTGTTTCAACACAGATAGCTTTCGTACTTAATTTCGTCCTGGAAAAGTTAGTTGTGATACGTTTCACTTTAAAAGTCAATAAAATGTAAAAGAGGCACCTATTTATATCAGAGACATACATGTCTCTGATATAAATAGGTGCCTCTTTTTAAATTATCGGCTTTTACCATACATCAACATCGCTCCATATTTAAATTATGGACAGTGCAATGGGATCACGCACCCTGGACACTTTCTATAGATATTTGTATTACCAGATAAATTAAGAATGTATTACTGGGGTAAGAGCCTATGGTAATTTGTGGTACAGGTTTCCTAGTATAGAGATACCAGTCTCTAACAGATTGTGCTTTTTGCCGTACTAAAATGCTCATTATTTTTATTGTTAGAGAATAAATTTTAATGATTATTATTACCTTCACTCCGCTTCAGAAAAAAAATGAAATGGAGGATTTTACCCCAGGTCTCCCGCGCGCATTTAGTATAATATAGCATATAATATAAATAATATTGTTGATATCTCAATCGGTCGTGAAGATAGCGCGAAGGCTATTGCCCCTGCTTTTTTTGAACTTCTTATAGTACAGCCGCCGATAGAATGCATTTCTGACACCGTCAATATCGAAATCAAGCCAGAAAATACTGAACCTTCCTGAGAAAATCCCATCATAATAGGTTTAGCCGTTTCTGAGAATAGACAAATAATAACAGGTGCTAGAAACGTATTATCTCTGCGCCCGTACTGTAGTATAATTTAATTGACGTTCATTCGTTGCTATTCATAGTTGGATACACTTTTTATAGGCAGCCGGCTCGTCTGTCGTCCTTAAAATATCCTAATCATCTATATAAATATGGATCCCTATTTCCCTTGGTCACGCCATCACGCGTGAGCGGCTAGACCGATTTCGCTAATTATGTTTTTGTTGTGTTTGTTATTGTCAGGAGAAGGTTCTTATGAAATAAAAAATTAAGAAAGTTGCGAGAGTAGGGTAGGGTAGGGTAAGGTAGGGCCGGTAGTGGTAGGGTAGGGTAGGTAAGGGTTAGTAGGACACCACGCAAACGAAGTCGTGCCGGGCAGCTAGCTAGTCTAAAATAAACAATAAGCTATATTCTCCATCGACGTCGACATCGACCAATACCCGTATGAGTTATCAAACTATCGTTATTATCGTTCACGATTGATGCGACCACTCGCCGGTTATTCACATAAGACCTATTTATACACGTGGCGTTACGCCGTGATTTACAAACGGCTTTGTTCACGCCGCCGCGCCGCCGTTATCAGCGCTTTGTGATAACCGGCTGTGGAAGCTTACGTATACAACACATTAATGGCCTTTGTAAATACGAAAACAAATTGGGCAGTCACCTGGACGTTGCCTATCCTACATCTGCTAATGAGAGAAATGCAAATGAAATTATATCAAGTAGATAAGGTAAGTAAAGCTAATTTCAGTTTCATTATCAGGGTACTTAATGTGTCCCAGATATTAGTTTGTTCAGTTATAGATAGCCAGTATGACGTACGGTCGCGGCGTCAGAATGCGTTTCTGACACCTGATTATATTGGGCTATTTTCTGAAATGGCTAACCCTATTGGGAAGGGCCTTTGACATGAAGTAGAAGAATCATAGTAAGTGAAATTCTCATCATAATCAGATTAGCCGTTTCCGTGATTTGGCCAGTATTAACGGGTGTCAGAAATTCACTCTCTCGGCGGCCGCACTGTAGATCCATATGAGTATTATGACGAAAGTTTTAGTATGAAAAAAGTAATTTTAACAAAATCAAATACATTTATTTGTAATTAAAATTTATTTTTAATGCCTAACGTCTCCATCTAGTCTCCATACAGTATTGTCTTAACAATAAAACAATATTATCTCCCACTTCGTGTGTTCTGTACCAAAAACTTAAATTCATTCTTAAACCACTTCCCACCTTGCTCCATGAAATATAAACAAGGTACTAACAGTTCCGTGAGCACTAAAGGTGCAGCAAACACTGAGCGATCACGTCTCGGTCACGTCCCGCCCACGTCCCGGATACGTAGTGGTCACGTATCGTCCCACAGGGCATGAGTTCATGCTACGTGCTTACCAGACCAATTATTATATTATGTGTTTATTATTAAGGGTCAGCTTTAAAGTTTTGCACTTGTTAGCTATGTCTAAATTATTTATAAAGTTATTATTTGGTGCTTTTGGTACAGTCCCTCCCTACGTTATTTGTATTCGGTGTTGATTTGTCTACTTATTTCTACTAATCAGGGAAATGTTATTTTGTATTCGTGTTTTTTTACAACTTTACAGTATTTATGTAATACTTACTGCACCCCGCGGTTTTGCTCATAATTTTGTCTATACTATAATACTTACGATATAATTATAATAAAGCTGAAGAGTTTTTGTTTGATTGTCTGTTTGTATAAATGAGCTTATCTCTGGAACGGTATACTCATTCTGTACTCTAGAGAAAACCACGGCCGAGAGCTCATTCCACAGCCCGAGCCACTCCGAGCGTCCGCGGAAGAAAACTCCTTTTAGCCCGCACAGTTCGAAACAATTCTGGTTTCAATGTTTCAAGGATTCGAAAAGTTCTTTCACTAATAGGAAACTCCGAGTAATATAGGTTATCGCGGGAACGCAGGTGAAGCTGCCGGCGACAGCTAGTATATACAGCCTTTAAGCTTCCTCAATAAATTAGTACCATGTACAGAATTAACTAAAGCAAAAAAATAAATTATTAGAATAGTTCCTAAGCTTTTTAAAACAGATTTTCTGATTGTGTTTTGTTTTCAAAGATAACGATCCGATATATTTTTTTTAATTAAATCCTTTTTTTTTTTTCAGGTAAGTAACAGATATAGAGCCACAACAGAAAATTATCATAAATGGTAAGTCAGGCCCCGGTTGTGTTTGATGGAGTTAATCTTCCATAGCAATGTAATTAGGAATCTTGGTATTCACGATGTCGCTATTAAGACCTCGCTTCAATAGTAAGAGAGTCTTACCTACTTTACCGTACCTAGCGTTTCGCTTCCTCTTACTCATTTTCGGCGGAAGTTTGCATCGTAATGTACATAATAATACATTTTTTAGTTTTATCATTCTCTTATTTTAGAAGGTACAGGGGGGCGACACACATTTTACCACTTTGGAAGTGTCTCTCGCGCAAACTATTCAGTTTAGAAAAAGATTATATTAGAAACCTCAATATCATTTTTGAAGGCCTATCCACAAACACAAACACTTATGGGTTTTATTAAAAAAAAAAATAGTTTCAGTTCTAAGTATGGGGAACCCCCAAAATTTATTGTTTTTTGACCCCAAGACAGTGTAAAAAGTGTGAGTACCATAATGAGTTCCGTGTAGTTCTTTCCAATTGAAAGCTGACGGAAAGTGTTCAGCGGGACGACCTCTCAACGTAGTGGAAGGATAACTAGGGGCTCTACCGCGTATCTTTGGTAGTAATCGTAACGAACACCATTAATAAATTTCATCCTATTAGGGATCACTTCAATGGTCTACGTCGTACCGCGTCATATTGAATGAAATCATTAACTGTGTTTATTACGATCACCACTGAAGATACGCGAAAGTCCGGCTGTGTCAGAGTTGCTGGATGCAAGCAGTCTAATATCTTTAGTTGTGGTAATGTATAGAGCAAGCTTATTTCCAGAAGTGGACATCCTTGGGCTGTCTACTAAGTAAAGACTACTAACTAATAAAGACGAGAATATAATTAGTTTTCCAATCAAAAGTCTAAAATGTTCTGTGACCAGTTCATTCTACTTTGCTATTAAAATATAATTAATTAAATGACTATCTAGCCAAATATTCAACTGCGCCAAAACTTTAACTTAAGTAACCAAGATTCCAAAGTTTCATGCCAAGGTGTAGATAAATTTACCTTACGGACAGAGCAAACATTACTATTACTCTATGGATATTACCTATCTCTCTCTAACGCATCGACAAAGTAGAGACAGATATTTCAAATGAACATCGAGATGTTCGGTGCAGGGTAAACTGCCTGTCCCTTTGGTGGATTGACGTAACTTATTCAAACAGTTCTATGCTTAAGTTATCTCCAGTTATGTGAATGAAGGTATACATTGTTTGGTGTAAGGTTGCTTATAAAGCAGGGCTCAATTGGTCTTACATTTTCTTGATGAAAAAGCAATTAGAAAATGATGGGTAGTAGAGGAAAAAATCAGATTTCAAAGCTGTTTTCTCCACACAAGCTTTACGCTCCGCTAATAAAAGTTAGAGTAGAGTTAATAATGTAATAATAATAATAATGTCATACACGAAAAATCATTTTTTATCAATATTTATATCGTTTTTGTGCTTTTTCTTCGACAACATTTAATTCTGAGACCTTTACAACACTTCTAGAAAACACAAAATGTAACGCGAGGCCACTAGCATTGCCGCGCTGTAGGTACCTACGCTAGCTCTCGCACTCGTTGACTGCGCCCCGCGGGCCTCTCGCCCGCGTCTAGCGACGGAGCGGGACGCGAGGCGGCTGTTCGCCAGTCGCTCTACCGCAGCTACAAGTGATACACTACGTTTATGTTAATTGTCACCGCCATAGTCTGTCATTACGTGTTGTTATTATTATCTACATTTGAATTGTGATTTGAATATATATATTATTGTAATTGACTCCTTACACTGGCTCCCAACCGTGGGCACGTCCCATTTCTGTCGTGAACATGCCGACGACGCGTGCTGCTTCACAAAAACAACCAGGAGACGAGGCTATGAGCGACAGCAGCGGCCAAGAAGATTACGACTCGGCGGCAGAGCCGCACGGGAGCGGCGGACTCAATCCCGCCCGCACCCCGGCCACCGCCCCTTTCACCGCCAGTGAAGACCCTGGCTGCTCTGGCGCCGCGGCGCCACTTGGAATAGAGAGGTTCATGTCCACCATAATGGAATCATTCGTAAGAACCCAGGCGGAGGCGAACAGAACCCTCATCGAAACCATGCGGTCGATGCAATACCCAGCGTCGTCAACACCGACGCCAGGCTCCCCCGCGCCCGCTGCAAATACGTCCGCTGTGTCAGGAGGAAACTTCTCCAAGTGCACGGCGAGGTTCAACGGTGCAGCTCGCGACGCGGAGGTGCTGGAGGCGTTTATCGACGCGGTCGAGGTGTACAAGGAGTGCGCCAACGTATCCGAAGAGCACGCGCTGCGCGGCCTCCCTATGCTGCTGGAGGGCGACGCCGCCGTGTGGTGGCGCGGCGCCCGCCGCGGCGTTTCAACCTGGACGGAGGCGACGGCGCGCCTACGTACTATGTATGGAGTTCAACGACCGGGATACAAAGTGTTTCGAGACATTTTTGCTAATGAACAAAAAGAAAGTGAACGCGCGGATGTGTTTGTCGCGAGAGTTCGTGCATTAATTGTAAAATTGCCATACGATGTGCCAGAGATTATGCAAATAGATATGGTATACGGATTGTTAAATAGGCGAATTCGCAAACGGTTGCCGCGAGATGCCATAGATAGTGTTGATGGTCTTATCGATAGGGCGAGAGTTACCGAGGATGCAATACGCGAGGTAGAGAAGCCGCCGAGCGTCCCCGCGACCGCGACCAACTCGACATCAACTCGCGCAGTCGAACGCGCCGAGCGCGGCGTTACCACGAGTGCGAGCGCTACTACCGGTCCGAAACTCACTTCAAACTCGAACGAGATTTCGAAACGTACTCGCGTTCGTTGTTCTCATTGCAAATTTTTTGGGCATAGTTCAAATGAATGTCGTAACTTACAAAATAAATCCGCGAAGCCCCAGTCGAGTGATACAACCGAGTCTAACCCGATACGTTGTTATGGATGTGGCCAGCAGGGTGTATTAAGGTCAAAATGCGATAAGTGTGCAGTTAATCGACATCCTGCGAAACCAGTGGAGTTCAACATGGTATCGAGCGAGGAAACTTCGCATCCTACGGTTGAGGTAAGTATTTTAGGAACTGAGGGTGTAGCGATAGTTGACACAGGGGCCACGCACAGTGTAGCAAGCCCATCGTTATATTCTATGTTACAAAAAAAAGGAATACATTTTCAAAATACAAACCGTACAATTGGGCTTGCTGACGGTGCGCGAATATGTAAAACTGTGGCAACCGGTACGGTACCGGTTATTTTAGGTGGTCGAGAATTTTCCACGGAGTTCATGGTGTTTCCTGGGGACAACACCCGAACTCTCCTCGGTCGTGACTTCATCGCCGCGGCCGGGATGGTATTGGAAATAGGCCAGGAGTCATGGTACTTTTCTGATAACCCATCGATTAAGTGGCCTTTTGTCAAATCTTTTTTTTTTTAAAGATACACAGGTGATGTTAGCGGATGTCTCCAGCGTATCCTTACGCGAGGATGAAGGCACGGAGCTTACGGCAGAGCAAAGGGACAAGCTCAACGAGTTCTTGCGAAGTCGTGAAAGCCAGTTTGCTACCGAAGGCCCCCCTACAGAGTTCGCCACCCACAAAATAAAGGTAAGGGACAATCAGGAGCCCTTAGCTTCACCACCATATAGATTATCCCCGTTGAAGAAAGAAGCACTCGAGAAGGAACTTCAAAAGTTGCTGAGTGCTGACGTCATCGAAGAGTGCGAGTCCCCGTGGGCCTCTAATGTAGTCCTCGTGAAGAAGAAGGATGGTAGCTTTAGGCTTTGCGTAGACTACCGCAAACTTAATGCGGTGACCGAACCTGATCGCTACCCTCTTCCGAGGATAGAGGACGTACTCCACGCCGCTAAAACTTCGAAATACATGACGACATGTGATCTCAGAACCGGTTTTTTCCAACTTAGTGTATGCCCTGACGACAGGGACAAAACTGCTTTTACCACACCGCTTGGTACATTTAGGTTTAAGCGTATGCCAATGGGTCTGCGAAATTCTGGGGCCACTTTCCAAAGATTGATCGATCGGTTCAAGTCCAACCTCCCTGAAATAATGATAGTAGCTTATTTAGATGACCTATTGATTTTGTCTGAAGGGTCATTCGAAAAGCATTTACAGGACCTCGGGGCCGTTTTCGATCGCCTTGCAATGTTTAATTTGCGTGTAAATAGAGAGAAGAGCCATTTTGCTAGGCAATCTGTTAAGTTTTTAGGTCATGTTATCGTACCAGGTGGTATACACGTGGACCCGGACAAGACTGCTGCCATTGCAAATATGCCAACACCTCAGAACGTGAAGCACCTTAAATGTTTCCTGCAGACCTCTAGCTGGTTCAGGCGATTTATCCCCAATTACGCCGAGATCGCCAAGCCACTGACATTATTGCTCAAAAAGGCAAGCACATGGCAGTGGGGAGCTGAACAGCATGACGCATTTGAGCATATCAAAACACTGCTTGTGTCGGCGCCGATATTGCGTCAAGCTGATGAGACAAAGCCTTTTGTCCTCAGAACAGACAGCAGTGGATATGCTCTCGGGGCAGCTCTGCTCCAGGGGGAGGGTACTGATGAACGTCCTATAGAATACGCAAGCCGCCTCCTCACACCTGCTGAAAAAAATTACAACACGACGGAGAGAGAGGCTCTAGCCGTCGTGTGGGCCGTGTCAAAGTTCCGTGGGTACATAGACGGAGCTGAGGTGGTGGTCAGGTCAGATCACCAGCCACTTAGGTGGCTGATGAATATGAAAGCTCCGAGCGGTCGCCTTGCTAGGTGGGCCCTCTGTCTACAAGAATACAATCTAAAAATTGAGTACACACCTGGCAAGGCTAACGTTATTGCAGATACCCTATCACGCCCTGCATGTACTGAAGAAATACAGTGCGACTTGTGTTACACTGTAGTCGACATGCCTGCACGCAGCTCTAAGGATGTTCGGGAAAGTCAGTTATTAGACCCCGAGTTATCCAAAATCGTCGAGGCAATGGAGTCCGACGATCCATTTAGGGGGAGGGCGTGGGCCGATAAAGGGTACGTACTTGTCGATGGTGTATTGTACAGGTACGGGCCGGAAAATGAAGACAACGATGACGCAAGCCTTGTAGTACCGGAGCAGGAGCGTAAGGACGTTATGGCTGATTACCACGACGCTCCTACTGCCGGTCACTTTGGCATAGAACGTACGTTGCAGCGTATCGCCGGTAAATACTACTGGCCGGGAATGCGCACGTATATATCGCAATATGTTAAAAACTGTGCGCAGTGTCAACGGTACAAAGCTGATACGAGAAAGCCAGCTGGTTTGTTACAGACGCCTGCCACTGCGCGCCGTTTTGAAACTTTGGCCGTAGATTTGTTTGGGCCACTACCAGTAACTGCTGATGGTAACAAGTGGATCCTAATAGTAGAGGATACCTGCACTCGATGGGTGGAGTTATTCGCACTCGCATCTGCCACGAGCGAAGAGTGTGCAAAGGTCTTGGTCTCGGAAGTTTTCATGCGATACGGAGTCCCTAGAAGGCTCCTGAGTGATAATGGCGTACAATTTATTAGCGAGGTTATGCAGCAAACTTGTCATGTCATGGACATTTCGCAAACCTTGACATCCTATTATCACCCAGAGAGCAATCCGGTGGAACGTAAAAACCGAGATCTCAAACCACAACTCGCTATGCTTGTCGGGAATGACCATAGTTCATGGGATACACACCTTTCAGCGATACGGTTCGCCATGAACTCAGCAGTTACGAGCAGTACTGGCTACTCACCGGCTTACTTGTGTTTCGCTCGTGAGATGCGCGCGCCAGCAGATGTGTTGTCTGATATGCACGCCATCGTTACGAATGACAATGTGGCACTGAGTATAACACCGTACTTGAAGAAGCTATCTTCTGTGCTGATAGATGCTCGAGACGTCCACGAAAAGGCCCAGGCAGCGCAGAAGAAGTACGCAGATGAAAACCGTCGGCCAGCGCCGGATTATAAGGTAGGAGATTTGGTGCTACTAAAGACCCAAGGGTCTAACGATACTTCTAAGGGGCAAACACCAAAGTTTATTCCCCGCCGCGACGGGCCCTACAAGATACAGGAGGTGGTTGGCACAACCACTTACTCTTTGGAGCGTATCCGCGATGGCACCGTACTAGGTAAGTACCACGCTTCCTTACTAACCCCATTTGTTGGTCACATCCAATCGCCAATTAAAGAGAAACGTAAGAGGGGAAGGCCACGTAAGGCTAACCCGAATTCGGGGACGTAATTTCCGGGTTAGAGGGGGAGGATGTAACGCGAGGCCACTAGCATTGCCGCGCTGTAGGTACCTACGCTAGCTCTCGCACTCGTTGACTGCGCCCCGCGGGCCTCTCGCCCGCGTCTAGCGACGGAGCGGGACGCGAGGCGGCTGTTCGCCAGTCGCTCTACCGCAGCTACAAGTGATACACTACGTTTATGTTAATTGTCACCGCCATAGTCTGTCATTACGTGTTGTTATTATTATCTACATTTGAATTGTGATTTGAATATATATATTATTGTAATTGACTCCTTACAAAAATTATTTAAAATACTTTATGCATTTTCGCTTTATCCATAAAAATTGCAATAGTCTGTCTACTAGTATGAAGTGACAGTTGTCAAACTGAATTGAACTAAAATCACCACAAGAAAAAATATTGACAAAATGATTACAAAGACATGCTGACAAGGAGCAGAGCACACCTTAGACCCCCGGACCCGCCGCCTCGCTCCGCATCGCAACAGTCGGTGTCATACGCAGTCGCGACACCGACAAACGCAGCAGCGTCGAGCGAGAGTGACGAGTATTTTTCGCCGCCGACGTCGCCACCACCTGTACGTCGGCGGCGAGGCCGGCCACCTCGCAACTTGGGGCCATCGGACCAACCGGTTCCGAACAGGGTCCCCGTTCCCGGTGGTGTAGTGCGGCGCATGAGATGGACGTCATCAATGAATGAGAACGTCATGCGCGCCTACTACGAGGCTACAGAGGGGGGAACTAACCTCACTGCGTATCGTAGCCGAATGCTGTCTCTGTTTCAGGTCCATGAGCCAGCTGCCAACGTATCGGCGCAACGACTGTCGGATCAGGTACGGGTCATTCAACGTGGACACATGTTGGCTGATACCGTGCTTGATCGGCTACGCTCGGAGGCACTGAGTAGTCGTGTCGTCCCTACTACGTTATCGCATCCTGTGGCCCAGCCTGTGGCAAATGCCACGGCCGCTTCTCGGCCTGCCACCGATGTTGATGATGGTATGGATGACACGGCTACTGAGGTAAGTACCCAGTATATTGGTATTTTGAGGAGTACTTTGGAGGATGTGGTTCGGGAGTATCGATCCATACCGCATCACCTTAAACCCCGTATACCTCGTTTGCCCATGAATAGATGTAATAGAGCGCTGATGTGTACTTTAGATTCACTACTGGCAAGTTACTTTGACAGTAGTGAAGACCTTGCTGATACGCACTCTCTTCCGTATTGCGCGGCGATAACGGCATGTCGTGTAGCACGCGTCAAGTTCCCCAACTGATGCGGCTACGCGACCGAAACCCGCCGTACCCGCCTGGCAGTGCAGAATAGAGGATCGTATTAGCGAGGCTAGGGTACTCATCGGCAAGCTCAGCTGCTTCAGGGAGGGCAATATACGCCCTAGAGTGATGCGCATTCAACGGGACTGATGTCAACTCCCGCGAATATATGTCCCGTGTCACAGAGCGCATTGACTTCCTGAAGCAGAAGATTTATGCATGGTCAAACCGTATACGCAGGTATAAGGCGCGCGTGGATAGATACTCTCAGAACTCCATATTCCAAAGGGATCAAAGGTGGGTTTACAGGTCATGGGAGCGACCTAGCCAACCAGATAGTGATGTGCAGCGGCCGGATATTAACGCCATGACTTCATTCTGGCGCAATATCTGGTCGGTGCCCGTCACTCATTCTGAGGGCAACTGGACTAGGGACGTCGAGCAAGTGTGCGAGCCTATTCAAGAAATGGGGGCTATTAACATCGAGCCCCAAGACGTAGCCAGTGCAGTCCGTTCGGTGCCTAATTGGAAGGCACCGGGACCGGATGGACTGCACAACTTTTGGCTTAAATGGCTGCGCAGTTCGCATGCTTGCTTGGCGTCCCAGTTCCAATTAGCCTTAGAATCTGGGTCACTCCCAGAATTTCTAACGACTGGTGAAACCCACCTTCTCCATAAATCCGGTAGTACCATAGTGAGGAAGTTCCTGTCTCTGGAGCCTTGACCACCGGTACCTAGGACCTTGTTCCCGATGCCGGTGGGGAGCTGTTTTTATACTTTTAAATATATGTATTGTTTTTTTTTTATATATATCTATATTTAAATGTGTAAAAATAAGTGTAAAGATTAATAAATGGAATAATAATGTAATAATAATGTAATAACCTTATAATAATGTGATAATTGTGTAATAATAATAATGCAATATACTAACCATTTACTTTAGAATTATACTAATAAATGTTGCAATGCCCTTGCAGGGCTCATGTTGTGAACTAATAAGAATTATAACACCTATATATTTGTACCACATGAAGCAATGAATGAATAAATAAATAAATAAAAAGTGTAGACGATGGGAACCATCTTAAAAAATACAATGACCTGCGGTTTGGTTTGTCAGAGAGTCAATTTCTCCATTTATATATACAAAGTCAAAGCCATTTATTCAATTTAGGCCCCAGAAGGGCACATACGAAGGTCACATTTACTGAAGCTACCACCGGTTCGAACTCAGCCTTCAGCTGAGAAGAATCCGGCAAGAAACTCAGCAAGGTAACATTTTTTAAATATTTTTTGGACATTCTGACTATGTTTGGCGTTTTTTTTTACAGATAGAGATATGCCTTATAAACGATTGGTTCACCACATTGAATAGAAAATAATACTAGAAATAACAGTGATAATGTCTTAAAGATCTATCTTCTCTATCTTTAATCTTTTTAGTCTATTTTTGTTGGAAGGACACTTGAAATAGGCTAATCTACTAAAGTTACCATAACCAATATAATAGCTTAACATCTCATAGTATACACCAATGAAAATAAATATTAATTTCAAGATATTAATATTAATGCCGCCGGTATCCTAGGTACTCTTCCCCTACCACTAGGGGATGAGTTAGGGGAAGTTTTTTATTTATAATTTAGTTTTTTTATTAGTTTTAGATAGATTTTAATTTTTTACTAGTTTAAGTTAGATTTATTTAGTTAGATTAATTATATTAGATTATTTAGATAAATTATAGTATGTTAAAATAAAAACAACATAGTTTCAAGACGTAGACACCAATTTTTTTACCCTCTAGTACCTAAACGACGTGAAACCCGAGTTATGGCCTAAATCCTAAATAACGAGCCCTAAATTCCCTCAGGGTTCACTCAACTAAACTTTGTACATAAAATACACAAGACGGGAAAACTGAAGCGATAAAGCAAAAATACGTTCTTTAAAGTATAACATGGCTAGATTTAATAACACACATGGTGCCCCGGATGGGCTAACTTGCAAGGAATCTCTAAAAAGAGCTGGATTGGGCTATAAAGCTTGAAACATTGCTCGCTTAGTTCAGCAGATATAATGCTGGATGTATTGCAATTGATCGTGCTGAATCTGCCAGTAAACTGGGTGCCGTATCTGTATTAATTTATCTATGATAGGTACTGTATTCGAATTGATCGTTATGGATATTAATTTGGAAATATTATTACTGACTTACATTTCATTTTGCTGTTGTAAATAACTCGTCTACATAGATGCAATGTGAAGATATATAAACAGTGATCAAAGTTCTCCTTAATAATAAAAAAAAATACAGAAGAGAAGAGTATAATATCTATCAATAGTAAAAAAAAAATAAGAAGATTTTATTGATAATGAATACATACTAACTAACCTATCGGCTTGCTATGCCACGTGACATTACCAACTCCACGTGCGTATAAATGCCTATATACATTGCAATCTATTGCAATCGAAAGATTATCATGTCATTATTATCTAGGAACAGACGATCTTTTATACGCCTACGTTCGGACGAATACTTTTTCAATCATGCAACGCGCGTTATTAACCTACTTCAAAAAAAGAAGGAGGTTCTCAATTCAGTTGTACGTTTTTTTTTTATGTTTGTTACCTCATAACTCCGTCATTTATGAACCGATTTGGAAAATTCTTTTTTTGTCTGGAAGGGTACACTTCCCATGTGGTCCCATTATCATCAGATCAGGATTTAATAACTTCTTAGTGTACTTTGAAGTCGGTTTAAGTTTTTTGTAAAACAGTCCAATTATTTTTAAAGTTATGAATAGAATGTATGACTTCTCCTTACGTGTTCGCATGCTGTCGCTTTTTTACGCCTTGGGAGTATTAATACTTTCTATTGATAACTATAAAAATAACGGGCGTTGAATGATTGAAAAAGCGTTCGTGCGAATGGAGGCTTAGAGCTGCGATAGGTACAGCAGCGCACTGGAGGTGAGGTGGTATGGCCGTATGGGATCACAAAGTAGGTATATAAGTGTCTAATCTAGTAGATTTGTTATCTATGGCGTTTTAATACTCAAAATTTTAGTAAAGTATCTATAGTTCCAGAAGACTTTAGTAGTGTCATAGATGTAACATTTCAGTTATTATTCATTTTTTTTTATTACAGCATTTTTTATGTATCTTATTTATTTTATGTTTAACATCACATATTACGTAAGTATACATTGTTCACAAAACTCGTATACAGCATCCCTCACAGCTGGAGGGTTACGCTAACAAATTACCTCGTAAAATATAACCCAATCTAATATAATATGGCCAATATCATCTCAGTAGGCAGGCAAGTCACGGTATTGCAATACGACACATCTGTCGGCATCAGACACTTATTTAATCCTCTACTGATTTATGGTATAATTATTCATGGCTAATATCACTGTAACTTGAACCCTATCTACATATTAATAAGGGTATAAATTGTTTAACGTATATGTTAATTCGTGACACGGGCTTGTATGAGGACATCTTCAATAACACTTGATTAGTGAACGGTCGATGTACAGATTGTACAGTTATTCATAATCAAAAGGGTTCAAATCAAATCAAAAGGGGACGGGCCTGTTGGCGCAGTTGTTTAAGACGTGGAGTCTTAACCTATAGCGCCGCAGGTCGTGGGTTCGATTTCCACACAGGACATGCATTTGCGTGCCTGTACATGTCTGTATGTCCTGAGTCTGGGTGTAATTATGTATATTAAGTATGTATTTACAAACAAAAAGTAGTATATGTATTATATCAGTTATCTGGTTTCCATAGTAGCTTTGTTTAGTTTGGGATCAGATGACCGTGTGTGAGGAATGTCCCAGGATATTTATTATATGTTACATTTTCTGGTGTAGGATAGGTAGGTTATTAGTATATATTTTAACTGTAATTTAGTCCAAAGAGATAGTTTTTTCTTTATCATCAGTAAAAAGCCACGACACGCAAGCTATTTAGTAAATAGCGCATAAAATAATTTTATTTTCAGCTTTTATTCGCGTACTGAAATTCTTATAAACTATGTGAATGTCACATTCCTGCCAGCTTAAAAGTCATAGTCACATTGTCTTAAAGCAACAGCGACTAACGTGCACGATTGTGACAGCTCTTCGTTGTAACTTGTGAATGTTTGGGAGGGTTAAACTACTTTTGTCGCTGACAGTACGAAGTACTAAGTAGTTGAACAATTAAATGTTCGCGCAAACTCAACAAAAGCCATTTTCATTTTAATTAATTACGAACCCTTAACTGCTTTGAGCGGGTTATCCTATATTAGTGATGTGTGTATTGTAATTATTGTTATGTAAACAAATTATGTAACATAATCAAAATTTACGTATATTTTAACATATTACAATTTTTCTAGAAATTAGTCTCGTTGTTTTGTTTTATTCTGTTTTAATTTCGCTTGGTTTTTAGACTGATGGTTTGACTCACAATCCTGGATTTCTATATTTTCATATTTTAGGGATAGAACGCGCCTCCAATCCTCAAGCCAACGGGTTGAGGGTCAATCATAGTTAATGTCCCTAATATTGAGTTTTTTTTAAAACTGTATTTCTGTATAGCAACAACGACGGCCAGGCTGCTACGTGATTGATGTATGCGTTTGGTGCGTATTGGTACGCACACATGCAAGGCGTTAACATTTGCTTTGTACAAATAAAACAAAACAACCAACACTACAAACTTTTAACTATTTAGATAATTAACCCTTTAAAAATAGCAGCTAATTAATCTGTGTCTAAGATAAGAGTTATTATTAGGAAACTGTACAATAGCGTTTGAAGATAAAATTGTGGTATTTATACAATTAGGAATTATTAATCTGTATATATAAAAGGAAACCGTGACTGACTGATCTATCAACGCATAGCTCAAACCACTGAACCGATTGGGCTGAAATTTGGCACACAGATAGTTGTTATAACGAAGGCATCCGCTAAGAACGGATTTTTGAAAATTACACCCCTAAGGGGGTAAAATAGGGGATGAAAGTTTGTATGAAAGTCCGTCAGTTTTGATGTTAGGATCTTCAAATTTTGTGTTTAGGCTGACGATTGAAAATTAATTTATAGGTGTCTCAGCGTTTGTGATAATTCCACCCCCAAAGGGGGGAAAAAGGGGATGAAGTTGGGTAAGCAAGGCCTTCAATTCCATAATAAACTTAATTAAATGTATTATAATACAGTGTAGGTATCCAGTAAGGAAGGATTTTTGGAAATTCCACCCCTAAAGGGGTAAAATAGGGGATGAAAGTTTGTATGCAAGTCCGTCAGTTTTGAAGTTAGGATCTTCAAATTTTGTGTTTAGGCTGTCGATTGAAAATTAATGTAAAGTTGTCTCAGCGTTTGTGATAATTCCACTCCCAATGGGGGAAAAAAGGGGATGAAGTTGGGTAAGCAAAGCCTTCAATTCCACAATAAACTTAACTAAATATATTATTATACAGTGTAGGTATCCAGTAAGGAAGGATTTTTGGAAATTCCACCCCTAAGGGGGTAAAATAAGGGATGAAAGTTTTAATACAAGTCCGTCAGTTTTGAAGTTAGGATCTTCAAATTTTGTGTATAGGCTGACGATTGAAAATTAACGTAAAGTTGTCACAGTGTTTGTGATAATTCCACCCCCGAAGAGGGAAAAGAGGATTAAGTTGTATATGAAAGTACTTCAATTCCACAGTAAACTTCACTAAATTTATAATTATACAGTGTAGGTATGGACTAAAGAAGGATTTTTTAATATTACACCCCTATTAACATAGGGGATGCAAGTTTGTACGAAAGTCCATCAGTTTCGAAGTTAGGACCTTCAAATTTTGTGTTTAGGCTGATGATTGAAAATTAATTTATATGTGCCTCAGCGTTTTTGATAATTCCGACCCCGAAGGGGTAAAAATGGGGATGAAGTTGTGAATGGAAGTATACTAAATTTATTATTTAAGCTTATAGTTGGAAACGAACGGAACGAATATCGGTGTTGTTGGAATTTGAACTCTTAAGGGGTGAAAAGGGGGACAAAATTTTGAATTTGAAGTTCTTTATTTTCGGAGTAAAAATCACAAAATTTATTATTTCGGCTTATGGTTGGAAACTAAACTTCTTCACACAATTTTGTATTCAAGTAAAAATAATGTACACGTGTATCATGTTATTAAGAAGCCTACTGACTGCCGCCCATCTATATGTCTGTCAGCCACGAGAAAAATTCTCACTGTCTGATTGAGGAACTTATGGATATATCTCCGCCCGTCGATCTTTTTGTCTGTCTGTCTGCTACGGGCAATTTTAAAATTATTATTTCAAACTTAAAACGAAGGTCACACAAGCATACGGCCCGCTTGATGGTAAGCGGTCACCGTAGGTACTCTTGCGTTGCTGATCCTACAGAAATATCTTTACACCGTTTTTGAAGACCCACCTGGCTATACTCCTTAGGGAAAGCCACGGTGGGGAGTTAATTCCACAGCCTGAGTGTACGCGGTAGAAAACTCCTTTGAAACCGCACAGTAGAAACCATTTTGGTTCCGATATATAAGTATGGACTCCCCGTCGATGGCGAGAGTAGAAGGTAGCCCGTGAGAATCAGGTCAAACAATTCTTCAGAGAACTGTAAGGAGGCAGTCTCTCCTCAGACTGACAGACAAAAACATCTCAGCTGTCTGGAAATTATTGAGAAACTTGTGGATATAAGTCTCCACCCGTATATTCGTCTGTCTGTCTGTGTGCCATGAGCAAATAGGTATCTCAGAGATCTTGACACCTCCCAAAAAAACATATTTCACCTTCCCATACCTACATACACGATGCATATTTCTGCCGGTAGATTTTCAGATCTTCTTCTTCAAATCGGGAACGTAAACTTTCCATAAATAGATGGGTTGATACAATTACCAACATAGGTATAGGTAAAATGTATACTGATGTTACTATGAACACAAACCGATAGAGTGGTTATGCGCGAGAGAGCCATTAAGACTCCCAAAAATGACCAACCCGCTGCGATCAATGAAATGTTGATATATTCATTTGAAGGTTGTTGCCACCATGACGGACCAGCTGGCGTGGTTGGTTAAGACTCTGGACAAGATTCCACCTATCGCGCCGCTGGTCGCGGGTTCGATTCCCACACAGGACATGCATTGTGTGCATGAACATGTCTGTATGTCCTGAGTCTGGGTGTAATTATCTATATTAAGTATGTATTTACAAACAAAAAGTAGTATATGTATTATATCAGTTATCTGGTTCCCATAGTACAAGCTCTGCTTGCTGAATGTCCCAGGACCATGGTCGATATGGATGAGTCGGTAAATTATCCTGTTCAATTTTTAAACTCTCTTAATCCGCCGTGTCATGGATGTAAGTGCTCCTGTATATATTGATTAGAAATATACGGCCTCCAAAATCGTGCTGTGGAACTAGACTTCAAGTGACAGCTCTCCGCCGCAATGTTATTGAGGCCAAAATATTAACTGATTCTGCCAGAGGAGAAACAGTGTTCGTGCCGCGTATACCATTGATCCCAAATCCTTCGTTTAATTTAAAAGTTTACAGTTCCTTATCAAGGTTTGTTTCGCGATGGCTATTAATAGTAAGTTTCTCTATCTTTCAGAGTTTATTTACGGCAGGACTGTTTCAGTTTTATGTGGCATGCTCGCATGTAAGCTCTCAATCTACATGAACTTTTGTCAAATATCACACGTAGTGGCGGGCACAAGCCATGAACAAAGCTCTATATTGTTAAAATGATTCATACTAGAAAAAATAATTAATGTACGCGGACGAAGTCGCGGGCTAAAGCTAGTATTCAATATTTCACTACTAAATTCACTTTATTATGGATCTGTATTTGAACCCAAAGATACAAATATTCTTGTCAAGTTCGTAGGCTCAGACAGAATTCGTAGGGATTGAGTTGTCCTAATGAATTGAATAACTAATACAAATTATTTTATTGAATATTATATTGGAAGCTAATTTTAGACAAGTCGTTATTTAGATGCTTATAACTAGGTAATATTCAATTCATTGTAATGGTACACTGAAAAAATAATAATTTAACAGTAACACAAAATTTTACTACCAATAACCTAAACAGAGTGGCTTGCGAACTAAAAATCACCAGTAACAAAACTAGTTTTGGTTCATTACTAAATTATTTGATTAAATCTAAAAGATATAAGATTAAATGTAACTAAAGTTAGTTTCCAGACAACAACTAACGTACACTTTGTCACCTAGTCGTAGCTCGTTAGTTTATCCCGGACATGGGATAATTGTTTTACTTTGTCACCGTAATTTTTTTAGTGTAGTATTGTCAAAAATAAGCTGTAATTTAATAACTAGCTGTCCACCACGATATTTACCGCGTTCACGGGATGAAAATAAGAAGAATCCGGGTGAAATGTAGCTTTATTTATTTCAGTGAAAGAATTTTCAGAATCTGATCAGTTGAAGCGCTCGTGTACCATGATTGGCCGTTCTTAATCGATCGAAAAGTTAAGCTACCACCGTCGTGGTCGGTCCTGGATGGGTGACTGCCTAGTGGTATTTCAAATCGAGCGTTTCCTTGCTTCGGAAGGCACGTAAAGCCGTTGGTCCCGGTTATCACTTAATTGTGATAGTCGTTAAGCTAGTTGGAGGCCTTCTAGGCGGCTTGAAAACTCAAACACTTCTAGGCGGCTTGAAAACTCAAACAGTAGGTTGACCACTAGCCTAACTTCACCGATCCGCAGTTGGCACGTGTGGTGGAGTATGTGCCCATTCCCTTTCACCCTGATCTGAGAAAGGAGGCCTGTGCTCTGCAGTGGGACATTATAGACTGATGATGATGATGATCAATAGTTCCAGAGATTGCGCCCTACATATATACTTTACTAATTTAGAATATTAATATCTCATCTCATCTCACTAATATTATAAATGCGAAAGTTTGGATGTTTGTGAGTTTTTGTGTTTGGATGTTTATACCTCAATCACGCTTCAATAACTCAACGGATTTAGATGAAATTTGGCACACAAATAGAATATGTTCTGGATTAACACATAGGATACTTTTTATACCGGGAAAGCAATATATCCCTCGGGTACGCGGGTGAAACCGCGGGGCGCAACGAGTAGATTATATTTTGCCAGGTACGTAATTTATTGTTATATGACAAGTTAATAACACTAACAGCTATAAAAGTGACTTTGATGAGACAATAAAATTGAACAAATTATAATATAATACCTAATAATAATATAATAAAGCGTATCCTGGGTACAGGTATAACGCCAGGCTCCCCTCGTCCAGTGACCGTGAAAAGGTTGTCTGAAACTCACAAAGCATCTCTAAATAGAAGAAAAATATCTTATAATAACTCTGCCTCATATTATTTATTTCTTAGATCTTTTTTTACGGTTTAATTTGATTGTGATATCTGCACCTACCCGTGATATTAATAAAACTGTACCTATGTTTTCTTATTCTTTAGTTTTCACTTCTCGGTTTCACATGCGTTCCTAAAACTGTTTTCTCGAGGTAAAAGTATCCTATATATAATTTTATCTACACCCATGCTATAAATCCTCTATAACAGTTAGCTTATTGCCAAAATTAAAACACTGGTTGTCATAATAAAATAATAATAAATAAAAAAGCCATTTAATTCCATATTTCTAAGTAATTTTTTTACATTTCAAATGTTATTATTTTTTGATGTTGAAATATGGACCCCTTTTTGGGTAAAGGCCTCCTCCAGCTTTTTCCACAAATCCCTGTCCTTGCCTGTATTTGTCCAGTCGATTCCTGACACCTGGATAATATCGTCAGCCCACCGTCTTACAGGTCTGCCAACATTCCTCTTTCCCTGAGGACCTTTCCATCGTGTGGTTTCTATGGTCCATCTATTGTCAGTGTAACGTGCGATGTGTCCAGCCCACCTCCATTTAAGTTTGAGTGCATGTGTGATAGCATCAGTTATTTTTGTTTTTTGTCTGATATGTTTATTCTTTACTTTGTCTATCTTCCTGAGATTCAGCATGCTCCTTTCCATAGCTGTTTGGGTACATTTAATTTTTTGATTGACTTTATTGGTATAAACCCAAGTCTGGCAGCCGTACAGTAAACATGGTAATAGACATGTGTCAAATACTGTCTTTTTTAAATGCAAACTATAATTTCCTTTAAAAATTTCCTTCTGTGACCAGTATTTTTTTTCTGTCTGGTTGTCATAGTAACCATTATATCATCCAAAACAGTGTTATAATGTTGTACTGAAATTCATTATACAACTCTTTTTTTTTTTGTTGCCTTTTCGGACCATTTCTTCCTCATCAAACAGCCACATTCTCCGTGGTATCCTCATGAATTTAAAAAAAAGAACATTTTCATGCAGGCGCGTTACCCTATCACAGAGCCGTAATAAAAAAAATACTTAAGAGGTTATTCGAATTCACGTCGTATGCCGCCATTTATTACTTTGTTGTTTACAAAAATGATCGTCTTGTATGCAACTGTACATAATTAGGAATTAAAACCCTCATGTGATACTATTATCACACTCGCTTCGCTATGTGTGATAAACCCACATTCGTGTTTTAATACCCCTTATTATACGATAGTTGCATAAATAACTATTAGGTTATGGTCTACCTGCGTGCCAAATTTCATGACTTATTGGTTGTGCCGCTGAGTCGTCAATGGTTAACAAATAAGCAAACAAACTCACATTCGCATTTATTATATAAGTGGTTTGATACCCTTGAAGTGAATAACAGTGCGGTGGGTTCCTGATAAGTTTTTTTTTTTTTTTTTATACAACTTAGTCGATTAACAAGCATACGGCCCGCCTGATGGTAAGCGGTTACCATAGCCATATAGACGCTTGCAACACACGAAGCATCGCTCACGCGTTATCGACCTATCCCCCCTCCCCTATGAGCTCTGGCAACCTTACTCACGCGCAGGAACACAACTTTACACAACATAAAGTTATTTGGCTGCGGTATTCTGTAAGGTGGAAGTACTTCCCCAGTCGAGCTGCTCTTTGAGCGAATAAACGCTATGCTCTACCTCTCTTAAAAGATACAATAACGTTTACTAGCTTGTTCCAAAATCAGAAGATTTTAATCAATTTAATAAGGCAAAGCACGTTCATACTATAGCAGTGTGACTAAAGCACATGCATCTAGGTATAACAAGTATCATAGGCAGTACTATAATTGGGTACAACTTTCGGTACAACAATAATAACTTTATACTTAAATACAGAAGATTTAAACACTAAGGCCTGTATTATAGAAAGAGATCATTACTCAGATCAATTATTATAATATAATATAATTAGTATAATCAAGTCTCAAGAATAGATCGTTTTAATCGAAATTAGACCTAATAGCATTTTTGCATGTACCAAATTCTATTGTTTAATCTCAACTCAAAATTTGACTTGAGCATTGATTGAAGTTGATTGATTTAACCAGGAATAAGTATTTTTTTCGGCGCTCCTCCGTCATGTCATAGTACCATCTTTCAGACTGAGTTAGCTAACTCACTATGTGGTCACTCCCCTTCAGATGGATCGTCAGTCTGCTTGACTGCTTTTTGACAAAAAAATACTTTTGCTACTAAATTCCAAAAGATTAATTGCATTGTCAAAGAGAAATTCTTACGCTGCGCTAACATGAGACATTTTCTCGAGTAGACGTAACGACGACATCTTTTGCAACGAAAAGCTTGCTTCGTCGAAAGTAATCGCACTCTACACATTCTGTGATGTATAGCGAATCCATTACGGTGCGCTGTAGCAGGAAACAATTACGTTTGAAACGTGATGTTATATGTATCGTATTCGAGTTACTTTAGGATTTGCGAGTTATAAGAGATACTACACTCCTATTTTACAATTTTATATGACTTATAATCTAAACATATCTAATTGACTATCATGGTAAATTATAGTTTGGTTGGCGGTTAGTGGTCAAAAGATAGAATCAAATATTTCTTAGGAATCTTAGTTATGAGTTATGACTCCAATGTGCCGATGCTTTTAAAGGATGTGATTAAGCCAATCTTGGTCCCTGAGGAAATTAGGCCCGATAATAGCATGTATAAAAACAACATAAAGTCAGTAAGCTTACGATAGTGATATAGGTAGCTTCAAAAAGCTTTTATAAGAAACGGAGAATTAATGTGCCTATAAAGGCAACAAAAAAAAACAAATAGATGATGCTCAGTCATAAAACCACAAACTCAATGTTCATGAAATGAATATCTCCATGAAGTAGAAAAGTAAAAAAGAAAATCTGATATTCAATTTAGTTTCCAATTTACCCCTTGCAACAATCAGTTAGTTTACTAACCCCTAAATCACTCCGTAAAAACCTGCTAGCTTACGTTCGCATTAAATCACATTAGCAACGTCCATTGCATTTCCAAATCCAGAGACGGTGTAATGAACAGCCTTAATACTGCGTAATGTTTGCTCCACTTCTCGAGCTATCTTTATAGCCTCCCTGATTACGCTCGCTCAGGCACCGACAATTTGATTAGGCTGGTGCTAACGTATGCCTCCTACCTACGGCCGGTATGTTTGTTCAACTGAACTACGAACAATATAAAAGTTGCCGAGATTTATGGCTAAAACTTTTTTGCTATTAGACTTGTGTTTCACAATTTCAACGTATATGATGTGGCTGACAGTGTTACGTATACAAATCGTAGAATTGAAATAACGTGTTCTTAAGAGGCGACAACCTGGAGAAGTTGCTAATTACTGGCATGGTGGACGGAAAGAGGCCGAGGGGTCGAAGCCCGATGCGTTGGTCTGATCAAATACGCGCAGCGTTGGAAACCAGTGTGTGTGCTGCTATCCACACAGCAGAAGATCGATCCAGATGGCGTGCAATAGTCCGTGAAAAGATAACCCACAAAGGTCACGTCCCTCAGCAATGAGGTATACGATGCAAGGAGGAGGAAGTTCTCAAGTGTTGTTTCTAGAACATACTGATAAGCGTGCTTTGGCTATTAGTGTTACTGTTTGAAATATTGCAGCATTGTCATTTGACTGTTGCAGGGCTGCAATAGGTTTAATGTTCAAAGCACGTGACTATTATCGACTGCGACAACTTAGTAGGTATTCAGATATATTTCGGTGTGAAACCAAAACTGATAGATGTATTGTATCAATGAAAGCTGTGGAAGCACGTACATAATAATTTAGCGCTATTGAAAGTCTTTAAATTAATTGAAAATTTAAAGACTTTATATTGGATTGGATGGCTATGGGTGGACTTTAATAAATCGTAATGAATAACGAAATCAATGGCCGTGCGCGTTAGAAATACGGTAGCAGTGTTAGTTCGAGAAAACAATTTGAATTATTTAAAATAAGCATTTTCAATTTTAGATTATCAAATTGAAAGTTGGACTATTCAGTACAGTATCCCTGGCTCAATTTAATTTCATTTCGGCAGAACTCTGGACGGAGGGTAAAATGTAGAAATTAAATTATTTTCTGTGCTAACCAAACGTTTTGTCTGAATACAAATATCAGGATTATTATTCAGCTCACTCTAAGTTGTGCTACTTCTGTTGTATTAAGCAATCTACTTTTCCGGCTTCGTACTTTTTTCAATTATACCTTCTCAACTGAAGAAATCTTGAATTATCTCTCGCTTTTGCCACTCACAAATCTTTGAGTTTTCTAGCAATATCGGTTACGATTTCAAGAATCGACGTTGAATTATGTAAAAAGGCGTGAATTAAACTATTTAATTCCCCTAGTGCTGCTTATATTTATAAGCAGCAATGACCACTTACCATTAGGCGTCGTCCTAACTGGCGACGATCGTACAATCAAACGATGCGATTTCGTCGCACGATCGCGCTGATGTTCCTGTGCTCGCGCGATGACTTGCAAGCTTCAATTAGGACACTCTAAAGCGTTTTGTGCATTTAATCTCGTCGTGCGACGAAATCGCATCGTTTTTTTTTTTTTGACTAAAATCTCACCTCAGTAAGACTGTATCATATAAAAAATATTGTCAAGCCATCCTAAAGTAACAAGAAATATTAAATCTGCTGTCAGGTATACTCCAGAAATTGGTTTTAACTACTGTGCATAATATTTCGTTTGTATAACGCAAATAAACCTTCAGTAAAGTAAACCAAACACCTCCGAAAATCTTGTTGGATTCAGGTCAACTCAGGTCAATAGACAATACACTGACCGCTTACACGAGTAAGTTCACTTCACGATATTTCCAATACGTAGAATCCTCAAAGGATCGCTTAAGGAAAAATTTTGTTACGCGTTTTTTTTCTTATTTCGTTACATATTGCTCATTGTCTGTTTAATATCTCCAAATAACTAAATTATTTTTTTATGCATTTATGCGTCCGTCCGTCTGTCCTTCTGTTCTCCATTCATCTTTTGTCCTTCAACCCTCCCTCCGTCTTGTCCGTCTCAGCTCTCAAGGCTCTATTTTTTAACCATATTAAATAACCAAAGAAATGTTCTTAACGTATTATATATATCAAGCAATCTACTTTTATCATGGCAAATAGGTAAAAAGAAAAGTAATAACTCAAAAACAATATTTTTTTTAAAGAATCATGGCGAGATTTGTACAAAAAAATTAAGATTTTTTTTAGAGAAGTTGAAATGACGTTATAATTGATCCTTGGTGCCTAAAAAATTACTTCAGGCATTTAAAATATTTTTAGATCCCGGGATTAAAATGCGACATTCTATGCCATGCCGGCGAATCTCAACCAAAACCATAATTTTGTTGTTATGTTTTGCGGGGTTTATAAAATATTTCAAGTATATAAATACCTATGTTCCTTGCTGGTAATGTTATCTCAATATTGGAAGTGATTCCAAACCCTCTAAAAAGTTTTTTTTTTGTACAAATTTATTTATGGATGTCGCCATGATTCTTTATATTCTATCTTAAAAATTACGTTGGTAACTTGATGATTATCCAAAGCCAATTATTCACATGACATCATTATTTATTTTCATCCTCACCATATTAAAATTAAATTATTCTCAAAAGGCAATGGAATCAATCGACAAACATACTCTTTCAATCACTCAGATCTATTTGGTATGCACAAAGCCGGATAGTACACACGGCTACAGATCAAGCTATACATTTCCAGTATAAGCTGAGCTCGCATTGTATAGGACTTCCGTACAATGGGAAGTCAGCTTATACTAGAAATGTATAGCTTGATCTGTTGCCGTGTGTACGTACTCAAACTCCCGACTTTTTTATTCGGCACTCGACGCATTTTTCAGTGCATAAACAGTTTCAAAAGACTACATTTAATATTTAATGACTTAGAAAATGTAATATTCGATTTTGATGACTAAAATAGAGTTTTTTTTTAATGTTAAATAAATTTAGAATTTCTATCTCTATCATACGATTTTCCACTCATCTGTACCATATATAGGATAGACTGTATTGATTATCATCTGACGTCCACCCATTATTCTATGGATCATAAATGCCAATTATTTTCTTATTTGCATTAAAATAATGCCCGCGCGCAAATTCTTCAGCGATATTTTAGTAGTGCCGGCTTGCAAAAAGTATTGAATTAGTTCTTTGAGTATCAAAAAAAATATCAGTTCACAGAATTTAAGAAAAGTACATTACATAACATACCTTTCATGCCTGGTACCTGAAAATTGACCAACGACATAATTCTATACATTGTGTCCGGCGATTGTAAGTCTGGCGAGCCTGGGATCTCGGTCCACTATGTGATATCGTAAACAGTGCTTTAGTTACGAATGACCTTGCTCATAAAAGGCAATGTAACTAATATTAAATCTTCACCAAGTATACTTTTTTATAAGTGAAGCCTTAAATTTCAAAGCAGTAAATATTTTATTTAAAATTTCCAGTAAGTATATTAAAAAAATTGAAATTGGATTCGAAAAAACATGGGTGGAATATGATAATGCTAATACTGTAACACATTGTGAGCATGAACACGCTGTCAGTATGGACGGAGCAATGTAGCTGTCCCTCAGGGTTTACAACGATAAAGTGTTGTTTGTATTGTTAGAGCTTGTCGAAAAATTTAATAACATGCTCATATTGCTCATAGGTTTATTGTGATGTGTTGGTAGTTTATTAATGTGTATTTATGTTGTAGTTGTGTTTTCATATATGGATTTAGAGGGGTAGATAGATAGATAATTCTTTATTGTACACCAAAAAACAAAAACAAGATAGAGTACAATGGGCGGTCTTGGGGGTGTTATATAAAATGGTTTGGCTTACCTCGAAGGTCCCGCCCAGGTACTTCATATAAAGAAACTAGCTTAATTAGCCGTTCAATTAACAGCCTAGCCTTTTTACTAAACAACGCCGTTCAACTAGCGGCAGTGAACAATGAAATAAATGGAATAAATATTCTCAAACAAAACGACGAACCTCAATAGTAGGTTAACGATAAAACAATGGCGAAGGCAAAAACACGTCCCTGATTTAAAATATTCTGACAATTTCACATAAAATAGTGAATGTATTCTGGGCAACCTTTTCAGGCAAGACAAAAGGCCGAGTCCAACCGTCCACTCAATTCGGACAGAAGTTGGTATATCGGCTATGTTGCGTGTCCTAATTTAAATCCTTTCTTATTTTACTTGACAACGACAACAAATGGTTGAATTTAAATTATTTTAAAATATCCGTTGCTTTTGGCTTTGTCCCCATTTAAATTTATTTTCAAACAGAGGTCAGCTGTTATTCTTATAGCTGGTACTGGAAAGGTTGGCCTAGTTTGGGATATTTACCGGTTGTATATAAATTTCCCAATAATGTATGTGTTACGTAAAATTATATTTTGACATGAATATAAACAAAATGATAATTATTTATTTGATTAGCCTTCCTTAATCGATGCTACCACCGGTGAGGACGGTGTCTGGATGGGTGATCGCCTAGTGCTATTTCAACTCGAGCGTTTTCCGTGCTTCGGAAGGCACTTAAAGCCGTTGGTCTCAGCAATGGACATGCGTGGTAGAGTATTTGCCCGTCATTTGTGAAAGGAGCTGTGCTCAGCAGAAGGACATTATAGGCAGATGATGATGATGAATTATTTGGTCAGTATTCAGTCAGTCACTATATTATTTGTAGGGGTACCTATATGTGAATCATTTAATACTAGATAATTTGTCTAAACTGTGAGTAGGTAACCTAAGTAACTACATAAGGGGACCCTTAAAGTAGCACCACTGACTGAAACATGTTATGAGGACGAATGAAAGCCATGTATATAAAGCCAGAGTTATGAATATGAAAGTGGATGGATATACGGAAAGAGGAAAAGGAAAAAAGATGGGTAGATTGTGTGAAAGATGATATGTGTATGAAAGGAGTGAATGCTGGTATGACGGATAGAAGAGACGAATGGAAGAAGCTTACATATTGCACCGACGCCAAATAATTGGAAACAGGGCAGGTAGATGATGATGATGATGAATTAGGTTTGTGTGTGACCAAAATCTCAGTGATGATGTTAAGAGTGCGTAATATTGAAAGGGCATTTTGCCTAACGCTATCGCAAATCCCATAGATTAACCTTCCTTTCGTCTATTGTATTACTCAAATAACTGCCCAAATACACACTGCAACCATAAAGTTGCGTACCTATTTGTATAAAGTTAAAAACCAACCACTCGTCTGTCGAAACTTGCGTTTGGCAGCACATACATACATACGTAATTGTATGTATGCACCCGTTAATATATGGGCGGGAGGATGACGAGGCAGTACGCGAGATGTGCCGCAACGAGCTTCCGCCCCGGTAGGGCTGTCACAAATACAAAAAAGGCTTTTATCATGTTTTATTTAAAACTTGACTATATTTTCTAACACACTTGTGTACTTTAAAGTTAACTGTATAATAAATAAGTTTACTGTATAATGATTACACTTGTAGTTTTTGAAAATCTGAAATACCAACACATTCCATTTTTGAGATCGTTTTCAAGGAGCATGATTAAATTATCATAACTGATTTGAAAGAAGTTATATTTGTGACTAGCTGTCCCCCGGGGATTCTCAGGATAAAAATCAGGCTATAACACTCGGGGATAATTTTGCTTACTTTAGTGAAATATTATTCAATTCTGACTGGTAGATCCAGAGATTAGCGCATGTAAACAAACAAACAATCAAGCAAAAATCATGTCATGCTGAGCAACTTTTACTATGGGGCCAATAGTGAATTATCAAAAAAAATTTTTTTACTTTTCGCATTATGATCGAGCAAAGTTGAAATTTGGTAGGAAAAGTTAAAAAAAAATTGAGAATTCACTATTGGTCCATAGTAAAAGTTGTTCAGCATGACTAAACTAACATAGGTTTCGAAAATCTTGCATTAAGAAATCTCCACCCAGTTATCAATTCGAAAAGCCTTTCTCAAAATGACTCCAAATATGACAATTCCAAATAGTGTATGATATAAGATTCCTATAATAAAATTTTATAATCATTACGTTGCCTGAAAAGATGAAATTCCTGGCTAATCCGAAAGCCTTGAAAAGGCCATTGTAGTGACAACCCTATATCCACCATTTGTATGCCAGGTACCTCGCTGTTTACTCTGAAATGCTCCCACTACATTATTACTTGTGACATTCATATAATTTTTATAATAAACACTATAAAAGATGCGGGTAGAGCGGTTTTTTTTCGTATTACTCTAATGAGACGGGCGGGAGCGGCAGTTGTTTCAGAGATCATTTTCAAAGTGTGGCACACACTAATGAGGCGGATTTTTAGTTTGAAAACTTTCTGGCTTGGGTGGTTCAACTTGGCAACGTACTTATGTGGAAAATATACAAAATAATTTACAGTATTTTCTTTTGTATGCTGGTTTTTCAAGTTTTTTTTGGATGCATTTTATTTAACATTTTAACTTTTATGTGAGTCACGAACAACGACGTCGTCGACGTCTAGTCTTCCAGTTGTCGGGATTATCTATAGGTAGGTACCTCCTAACAAACCTAGTACAGCCATTGTTAAGGCTGCACCTCTCCACACCTGTCCTTTTCCATAGCTATTCAATAAAAAAAGACAGAAGTACTGCTAGTCATTAAATTCTAATTCAGTTTTTAAATACGTCAGATATTCTTCACACCTCACAGAAACAAGACATTTTAAAGAGAGTAAGTAAAGCAATTAACACATATACACAGATCTCCCACCTAGAGACCTCATCTTAAAGCTGAAAGACGGTTAATACCAGCTGAAAATAGAAATTAGTTTATATCCCAGGCATCTTACTCACAGTGGTAACATATTTCCGGCTCAGAACAAGTAGGAACATTCTGGAACATTCTAGAACATGTTATATAAGACACAGGTAGAGAGTTAATCGTATAACGATATACATTTGCCTAGGTTTTGTAAACATAGATTATTTGGATTACATAGCAAACTTTTTGACAACAAATAGGGATTTGGAAAGAAAAAATGGGGTTCCATAGTGACACAAATAACACTTAGATAATATGACTTAGATATAGTTTCTTCACGATCATCCGAATGTGTATTTCTATTGCCGCTATAACGAAGCGTTTTTACAGAACCCTTCGTATGCGTGAGCTACGCAACTTGGCCGGTTTTTTGCTATCCGTTTAGCATGAGTTACAACGAGGTTAGGCACTACATTTTTGATTGTATTGTGTTTTTAATATGATGGAAAATAAATAAACACACGGTCATCTGATCCCAAACTAAGCAGAGCTTGTACTATGGAAACCAGATAACTGATATAATACATATACTACTTTGTGTTTGTAAATACATACTTAATATACATAATTACACCCAGACTCAGGACATACAGACATGTTCATGCACACAAATGCATGTCCTGTGCGGGAATCGAGCCAACGACGTGCGGCGCAATAGGTGGAATCTTTACCAGAGTCTTAACCAACTGCGCCAACTGGCCCGTCAACTAACGAATACCTTATTAAGTTATGTATGAACCAAAGATTTTCATAGGGCATCGTGCCTCTACCCAGATGGATAATCCGCCTTACTAAAGCATGACATTTAATTTCACTCCGCTTGAGGGCCTCCCTGAGCAAATCGCTCTCAGTTCGTACTGCGCACGGCTGTCAAATACTGTCAATTCTGGCTTGTTTATTTCATGTTCCCATAGAGGCGACTATCCTTCTGGACGTTTTAAATTCTTTGGTATGAACATGGGCATTTTTCCCCAAAATGAAAATGTTTAAATAAATATTATTAATTGAGCGTGAGTTATTGCAATATCATCATAATTAACAAGAGATTATTAATGGCTCTCACATTGTGTTTGGCGCCGGTAATCTGTTTTTGTTTGATTAATTATTATCCCTTAAAAATCACCACACGCATCCATAAAAAAACAATTATATAATATACTCACTGAAAAAATGTAGGTAGATTTTTCTGATACATTTTCATAAAATCCTTATAAAAACTGTTTAAAAATGAGACTATTTTTAGCATTACGAGAGAGAAAAAAACGAAATTTAACAGTAATTGACAAAATTTGGCAACGAAAATTCTGCAAAAAAATCTTATCGTATCCACAGAGTTGAACAATATTGCCAGCACAAAAAAGCCAGACACCGCTAAAGTTCTACTAGTAGCGAGTAAAAACTGCGGTCATTGTTATTTTTGCCACCTGTTTATTATACTTGTTTTCGAGTATTCGATTAATCGCAATACAAGTGCAATTCGATTAACGGTAGCTATTGACTGAGCAATTAGTGGGTATCGATATAATACACTATGATATAATGCTGTGATGCTGGTTGGGATTTTATAGGTGTTGACAGGGACTCTCCATAGTAGCATCAGCTAACTTGTAACCATAGAGATAGAATATTAGTAGAGTGATTGTAGCTAGAGATGTGTCATGACACAAATACGGTTAACGCAGCCGCGGCACTAACTCTTTCGACTTTAACAAGTAAGTACTTCAATAAATCTCGTCGCTTTCTATAATAATATATACGGGTGGATACTATATTACGACAATAAATGAAACCACGTAAACTCATAAATTCGATATTTTTTTTACTATGGGACCAACTTCGAAATCACAGTATTGTCAAAAATATTTTCAATGGAATACGTCGTGCTCTTTCGCTTACTTCAAATCAGTGTCAGATTAGAGTTATTTCATACATTTTAGTGTATTTTGAAGTCGATTGAATTTTTATAATTTACTTTTTTATTTTAAATCAAATAAAAATAATTCACCTTCGATATTTAAATCGGGCCGAATAAAATAAATCGCAGCATATTGAATTACTATATTTAAAGATTTATTTATCGATATTTTCTGGAAAATTCTAATGACGAACTCAATCTATTTAATCATCATATATAAATCTCAGTATATTTTTAATTCTCTTTTATCACTCAATTTTTAGAATTTTAGCACTTTTACACCTTTTTTTATACTTTATTATTCATGTTCGTTCATGGGCGATAATTTATTTGGTGACTAGTTGTCCACCACGGTTTCACCTGCGTTCCCGGGATAAAATAGCATATGTCCTTCTCCATACCATAGGCTATCTGCATGCCAAATTTCATGATGGTCCGTTGAGAAGTTGAGCCTTAAAGGAGTCACTTTCGCATTTATAATATTAGTTAGGATTACGAGTTTCTTTTTCTCTATTTTCATACAATCTGACTCAGTATTTCTATTAATATATTTATATTAAACAAACTGAAAAAGTTGATATAAAAGGAAAAAGTCAAAACATTTGGTTCTTTAAAAAAATGCAATTAAATGTCATGAATTTTATTTTTCTTGACAAATCAAATCAAACAGATAGTTCACTTTTTATGCAATCGGGTATAGCTAGTTTTACAAATTTATTTTTCATATTTACCGAATATTTCCATCAAAATAAACTGGCTTATCCTGTATTACGCCGATTGGGACACCACATTGTTGGAAGTTTCAATAAAATTCCCATAGAGTGCGCTCGCAACCGCTTGATTTAACCCATTCATAAAGATGGCCTTTGTGCCACGGTTACCTGGACATATCGAGATCCCATCGGAATCCTTTTATGGATCCTCGGGACTTCAAAGAGCGTTATCCCCCCGGTATTGCATAAGTTTAGATATGAGCGGTTATGGGTTACTCTCAGATAAAAGAAACGTGTTTGTAGTCAGTCAATAAGTGACTGGATGGGTCTTTGTGGACAAGCGAAATCCCACAGAGAGAGTTCTAGAGTTCTGCGTTCCGCGGTCACTGTAATCTATGCAGCGTCTTTGCTTTGAACGCATAAAAGTGTATGATGTGTGATCGGTAGCGAATATTGCAGAATTCTAGAACTCTAGAAAGAAAGAAAGAAAACATTTATTGGACACAAAAAAATAGCACAATACACAACAATACAATACATTTATAATACAATAATATAACAACACTAGCAGACCCCCGCGGTTTCACCCGCGAACGGTTAGAATTTTTTTGCGCGGAACACTAATTATTTTCAAAAATAAAAGTAGCTAAGTTACTCCTTATAACATCAGCTATGAACCGGAACAGACAGACAAAAATGTTTAAAAACTCAATCCGATTTTTTAAAACAGTTGAACTCTATGTGAGTTGAAAGCTTGGTGCAATGCGTAGATAGAGAATTGTAGGTAGATAGGCTGTCAGCGTATAGCGATAGTTCGACGAAATTATCTAACTAAATCATCTAAATTATTATACAATTAGGGTTTCATAGTTTCACTGCTCTCATCAACAAATATCGACACTGAGGTCAAACAATAAAAAACTATACCTACACGAGATAGGGACACAAAAATACGCTTAGTCCTGCTCAAAAATATACGCGTTTTGACATATGAGTATCTTGGCTCGTCTAACTATAATTCTCCGTCTACGGTGCAATGCAATACTTGTGGCAATACTCTTTAAAATTGGAATGTCAAATACCTATCAAAGAATATTTAAATGGAAAGCACTAAGGAGTATTTATATCAAGTTCGATGAAAATCATCCCTAAAATAACTTTCTACCCCTTTTTGACCCCGTTAGGCGATGAGTTTCAATAGAATACGAAACACCTCTTCCATCAATTCTGTTAAGGAATGTTTATGCAAAATTTGAAGTAAATCGGACCAAGGAATCACGTTGTCCCATACAAACTTTGCCCCCGTTTTTCACCCCCTTAGGGGTAGAATTTCGGAAAATCCTTTCTTATCGGATGCCTACGTCATACAGAGAACACACCCTCCAAGTTTCAGGTCTCTACAATCAGCGGTTTAGGCTGTGCGTTGATTCTCAGTCATTCAGGACAAAGCATTTTATATATATAGATTATTATATTATATTATGTTGTTATATTATTGTATTATAAATGTATTGTATTGTTGTGTATTGTGCTATTCTAGTAACTAGACAGCTTGCTGTGTGCACAATAATGAATACCGAACGCAGAACTTTAGAACTCTCTGTGGGATCGGCATCTAAGATTGAGCATAGCCTAAAACAAAAATAAAGAATATTATATCAGAATATTTCTGGGTAACGCAGGTAAAACCGCGGCGAAAGCTATACTAAGGCGCCGATACCAGAGCGAGCGGTTCTGCGTTCCGCGTCTATGCGGTGCTTTTGATCATTGCACACAGCGACCGCGGTGGTCAAGGAGAACGCACGTAGTACTAGAGTTCCCTCGCTGTGGGATCGGTTGCTAAGGCCCACTTGCGTCAACCTGGGTTAACTTAATAACTCAGAATTAGTTGCTTACCTGAGCACAGATTACTACGTAAACCTGAGGTTGACTTGATATTATTATTATATTCTCAGATTTTGGCGAAATTTGGGTGAAAATGGCGTACCATTATCAGGGTATGTAATTTCGGGTTAAATGGTTAAAAAAAAAAAACAGGTTGACGCTGGGCCTTAGTAAATAAAAACGGATTGAATGTGTGCGTGGTAAAAATATCGTAGTATAATGTGTTTTGTATTTGATTGAATATCGAACTACTTTCTCCCGCGAGTTTTAATACGACTTTCTTGTTAGCTATTTTTTGCGTTCCCTTTGATGTGTTACTATACGTTATATGATTTCTATAGAAAGGGTAAACGACACATAAAAAACTTTTTCGCAAATTGATCGCTTTGGTGGTCGAGCGATACTTAGACGAAGGTTCGAGGTTCGATTCCGGGGTTGGGCAAGATGCAGTCAATGGATTCGAATGAATGATACCTACTCTCCTTTCTAATATGAAAAGAGACACATTGTCAACAATTTTTGGAGTTTATATCTCACCATGATGGTCCCCAATATAAAAAGTCACTTAAAGACAGAGAGAAGAAAGATAATATATTTCTGATGAATTATTCCTTTTAAATTTCCTATCCAAGCTTTTTAAACCCTCTGCTCTATACAGGGTGTTGTTTTGCATTCGTGCCATATTTACAGAACCAATAGTAAATGATTTATTTAGTTATTATAAAATAGGTAATTAATTCTGGGCTTAAGAAGTAAACAATTATTGATGATTTGTAATTAACGTCAAATCAGAATAATACTTCATACCTGCACAGAATAGGTCTGCGATCCGGGGCGAGGCGAGAAACCGGGCCGCTGCGCAGCGGTCACCAACCTAGATCTTATAAATCTTTATAAAACATCGTCAAAGACGGGGGGATTTTTATTTTTACAAAACTTTAAAAATAATATTTAATTTTACGACCATGATTTTATAATTTTTCAGTGTTCTATACAAGGTAAATATCAACCTCCTTAAATATGGCACAAATGCAGAACAACACCCGGTATACTACACGATTAAGTATATGGCGGTTCTCAAAACCACTTTTTTGACCAAATTTCATTTGGCTACGGAATCCTACTGTAACCTGAATTACGAATAATCTTAGCCAAAACAAAGCCATTGGGAAAAACCAAGCTTGATTATTAGCTCTCTCCCCCACTTTGGCAACGCCATCTACATTTGAATCCAAAAATGTATACACAGCAGCTTATTTCACTAAATTACTGTACTACATTTTAATAGGCCTAAAACCTAGATCAGAAGAATGGCAAGTCCATGTATTTATTAAAAATGTTAGGGTATGCATGCAGAAGATGCCAAGCAAGTCACGGTTTGCCAAGTTCAGTCCTTGGCGCTGCGCCCACCGCAACGCTAGTCGGCTTTACTGAATACCTATCCTTTTTACACGATCCAAGTTAAATGTGTTTACCCCGGATTCGAAATGAGGATCGGCACTCGAGATTTGTTCTTTAAACCATACTCTTGTTTGTATTGTGAATATTAAATAATCTTATCTGGGCCGACAAAATCTGATAATGGATAATGCCTTTTTGTTCTGAAAATTGAAATTGTTTGTTGTTTAAACCTGTATGTTGGGCTGGGTCTGTAATAAAGACAATATTTGCATTGAACATCGAATGGTATAATATGTTGTGCCGATAACCAATGATATTATAATTTAAAAAAGAGGTAGATATCGCACTAACGCACGCTAATTGTTGCAGACAAATTGAGACAATTATCGTAATTTTGCTTAGCGGCTACATATAGCTGTCTGTTTCTGTACCATACGTTCCGTATTATCTATCGCATTCACCTAGTTAATTCAACAATAACTGAACGCCGCTTAGTATGAGGGTAGCTTATCTCTATTATAATATCATTGCCGATAACTTTAAGAGTATATATATCTTCATTTTATGTATAAATCTATGATATTGAGGATATCCTTAGGATAAATATGATAACAAACGCTTGTATATTATCTTCGTTCAGGAAAATAGAAAATATACATACTGATATAACGATAAATACTTTGAATTAGATTTTTATTTGGTTGTAGCAATACGTTGTAAATATACTGTCAAATGATAATCTGGGTCCGTGAAACTGCGCACAATGAAACCTAATCTCAGGCGCCGATCCCTCAGTGAGCGGTCTAGAGTTCTGGGTTCCGCGTTCACGTAATCTATGATTGCACTCAACGACCGCAGAGTTCAAGAAGATCGGCGCCTTAGAAACTATATAATTCGTGATTTTTGATTAAGGATAAATCCAGATTGAGCGTAGAAGCTGTGCAAGCGTCGAAAAAATAGCCCCTAAGTTAGTTGTTAGGGGCTAAATGAAATAAAATGGCTAAATAATGTTTAATATTTAAATTTCTCCCGATTTTAATTGGAATATTTCAACAACTTATATCATTATGAACGTCACTATGACAAGCAGAATGACGCAGTGGGAGCGTAAAACGTAGCTGTTACGCGCAGCAGCCTATAAAAGTTGGCCTGTTTTATATATTCGTGTAGTAAGGCGACGTTATTTCTAGGTATATTTATTTCTATGTTCGTGATATTATCATAATAATCAGAAACATAGACTAGAATGAGATACCTAATTATATGAACCATTTATAAACATATAAAGTAACATCTTGGCTTACAAAACAGCTCGCTCATTAAGTTTTCAAAAGAAGTCATTAATTTTAAAGAAATTCTCAGGTTGTTTAAAGCAAGAGAGCGGAGTGAAATATCCCGTAGTGTACTGTCTCAAGGGAGAGCCCTTGTGAAGTAGGATGGATCACTTCACGCCCCGCGGGACGACAGCGTGACGTGAACACTGCGAAGAGGCGATCGGATTATCTGTTACGATGTAACTCTATGTACGAGAGAAACGGAAAATACAATGCGTGTTTTGAGAGGAAAGATTTATGTGTAAGGCTGTTTTCTGCTGATATATTGAATAGATATATGATGAAGGTTAGCGAA
Source organism: Achlya flavicornis (assembly GCA_947623365.1). Lineage (NCBI taxonomy): Eukaryota > Metazoa > Arthropoda > Insecta > Lepidoptera > Drepanidae > Achlya > Achlya flavicornis. The sequence continues at coordinate 4,255,443 of OX392485.1, read as the reverse complement.
AAAGCTGTAACCCACAGTTTCACCCGCGTTTCCTTGATAAAAAGCCTATAACACTCGGGGTTAATTTAGCTATTAGTAAAATATTTTTCGAATCCGACTAGCGACAGATATTAACGCGTTCAAACTGAGAGTTAAAATATAAGCTAAAACAATACATTGTAAATAATATTCCTAGTTATATACCTACACAATTTTTCTATTTTACAGACTCACAAATTATATAAAAAAAACACAAATACATACACTGTACAGTAAATACACCATCGAGACGATACAGCGCGAACTGCGGGAGGTGTGGTGACGATCCGTTCCACGAAGGGCTTTTCCTATTTCTACCTACTATTTTTTTTTGTTTTTTACTAACTTTTTATTTCGCTACTTGTGAACATTATATAATTATTTAATTAAGGTTCGCCCTCATTAAGTACTAATATGGCATTTAGTGGCGGTTTCAACCTTGGTACACGGTAAAACTCGAATGAGTTCATGTTATACTATGTATCATGATAGTTTTAAGTTTTGAATAAATAAATAAATAAAAAAACAAATAAACTATCGAACAAAAAACTCTTCAGCTTCATTAGTAGGCCCGCCTTTTGTTGGGAGTACCGTAGCCTAATAGACACTTACAACACCGAATGTAGGAGTTCGACTCTGGAAAAATCTCAACTTCGCAGAATTCTCAACTTGGCCTGAATTATTTAATGCTCAACTACAATATAGCCTCGCTAAAATAAATGCTATTGAGAATTGTAGTTTAGAGCAAAACTTCGAACAAACTGAACCATATTGTGAGTACAGTTCTCATAATAAACTTGGACTGGAATCGACTGTCATTAAAGTATTTTTGTGTGGAAAGTTCGTCGTTGGAATTCTGAAATAGGTGTTTATATAGCTAAAGTTGAACAGCTTGAAAACAATCGTTACTTTAACAATAAAGTCAGTATTTACATAAATTGAATTATATTCTTCTTGGCATTGTAGTCAAAGTCAAATAACTTTATCCTAAATAAATTGGTCCTAGGTGGACGCGAACAAAGACAAAAGTTCGGAACTCGGCCTTAAACTAAGAAGAATCGGCAAGTAACGCATTATTTGACAATTATGAAGGTGATTATTATAGCTCAGTGGTAGTGAATGCCGAGACGAAGGTCAGGGTTCGAATCCTACAATGAACTTGAGCTTCCGGTGAAGGAATACATCGTTTGGAAACCATAGCAGGGTACATTATAGGAAGTATTTGAGCACCGATGCTATTCCCTTTTGAGCACCGATCCATATTTTGGGTCGGTGCTTAAATGGGAACAAAAATTAAATTCGAAATCAGTCCGTTTTGAGCACTGACGGTTTTGTAGCTTCTAGTGATGTGGTGTTTTATAAAACGTATCGATAAAATGTACAGTTTTATTATAAAAGGAAGTACCTATTATCGAAATCGAGGAAATTTTCTATATATAGATTGTATTTTGTACATATTTGTTGTAAATAAATTACTATCTCTCTCCAAATACCTCCAAAAAATTTATACCTACTTTTGAAAAAATTCTACCAAGATAACATAAGCTCGAAGGAGCTCTCTCTAATAACTCCAAAAATAAATCAATAAATAAGATCATGTCACATCACATAGTAATCCATTGGACGGAAGAATCATAAGGGTCAAAGTGACAGAAAAAATATATCACTTTGACCCTTATGCTTCTTACATCCAGCACTAAAAAAAGGGTATTTAAATTTTTACCCCTAAGGGGAGTAAAATAGGGGATTATTGCAGATGAAACCGCGGAGTGGAATGCCAATTTCTGTATAAATTCTGTTTGAAATTATAATTACATTTTATAGCCTAAATAGTGCTTATGGCTTATTTTCAAAGCAGAGATAGCGATGTATTCTGATACTGCATGTCAGACTACTCACATTACAACTGCTTACTAAGAGTTCACGACTAAATGGCACTCGATGTTGCAAAATGAACTAATTTGCATACCTGCGCTTTGAATCACACGCACGCAGCGAGAGGTACTACCCCTGTCCCCCTAGACAAGATGGTTGTCGACAATCGTCAACGTTAGTAAACGATCAACCTTTGTATGGGATTGACATAAGAGATTGTTAAAAATCACGTGATATTTCGATTTGAAATGTCAATCCCATACAAAGGTTGATCGTTTACTGTCGATGACGATTGTCGATAGCCATCTTGTCTACTGGCCCTGGTATTGCAAGCGGCTACGGTACTACATCAGGTGGAATGCTTGTAAGCAACAAAAAGCAGTTCAAAAAATGCTGCAAACTTTTATCGACTCGATGCAAACAGCGAGTCGAATAAAACGTGTTCGACTCACATCCCTAGACCGAGCGCGAGGGTATTTTGTGTAATCACTGAAAACAAAGCGCACCTTTTTACTAATTCCCATAAGCTCGGAGTGAAACCAATAATACCTTTTGTTTTACAAACGCTCCCCGTCTATAACATTTTAACCCGTGTATTTCAAAATTCTCTCGGGAAGTACCTTTTACCGTTTGTATGTTAAACAAAAATATGTGATGTAGTACCTACATGATTTCGTATTTGGTAAAAACGGAAACAAAAACAAACGTATTGCAAATGTTTCCCATAAACCTCTTATTTTGTTAGGGTTCCCTATCCAAAGGGTGCCTACGGGATTATACCTATTACTAAGCTTCCGCTATCCGTCCGTCCGTCTGTCCGTCTGTGTGTCAGTGAGCTGTATCTCATGAACCGTAATAGATAGATACTTATAATTTTCACAGAATGTGTATTTCTAATGCCGCTATAGCAAGTCAGACTAGCTCAAGGTTCCGGCCGTAAAAAACAATGCAGTCAGCTAGGGGTCCTTCATCATCATCATCATCAGCCTATAATATCCCACTGCTGAGCACAGGCCTCCTTTCACAAATCAGGGTGAAAGGCGCAGGTGAAAGGGAATGGGCAGATACTCCATCACGCGTGCCCACTGCGGATCGGTGTAGGGAGCTTATGGGTCAACCTACTGTTGGAGTTTTCAAGCCGCCTAGAAGGCCTCCAATAACAATTAAGTGATAACCGGGACCAATGGCTTTACGTGCCTTCCGAAGCACGGAAACGCTTGATTTGAAATACCACTAGGTGGTCACCCATCTAGGTACCGAACACGACGCGACGGTGGTAGCTTAACTTGTCAATCGATTAAGAACGGCTTATCATGCTACCGTACACAACGAGCGCTTCAATAACATTCAGAAAGAACGCATATTTGAGTTCAATAGAAAATGGTTAGGACTGGGAACTCTGGTCTTTTGGTACTTCTCGAATAAAACACAATCTTTGTTTTTTTTTTATACGACTAAGTCGGCAAACAAGCATGTAGCCATATGGACGCTTGCAACACACGAAGCATCGCTCACGCGTTACCGACCTTTCCCCCCTCCCCAATGAGCTCTGGCGACCTTACTTACGCGCAGGAACACAACTTTACACAACATAAAGTTATTTGGCTGCGGTATTCTGTAAGGTGGAGGTATTTCCCTAGTCGAGCTGCTCTTTGAGCGAATAAACGCTACGCTCTAACTCTCTTTCTAATCGAAAAAAAAAATCGATAATTAAGAGAGAATTCAAAGACATCAAAATATATATTCAAACTCAATTTAGTTAAACAAACTTATACGTTTTTATAACTTTATTATTCCTTCGATGATATTTTTTTATCTTATGAAGTTCTTTACAAAGAAATTGTCTCGTAAAGTTATAATGGAACCAAGATTTCATCGTCTAGTATAATTGTATTTGAAATTGATTCAGTCTATGTTTTGTAAGTCGTAGGTCATTTTAGATTTATATCATAAAGTAAATTGATATTCAACTTTGAAACTAATATCAATTTATTCTGGGCTTTTGTTTTTCTAATTTGTTATATTCGTATCCTCATTAAGTAATTCATTTATAAAACCTGACTGGATCAAATAGAGCTGAATTATTATCTGTTTATAGAAAAATCATTTACATTATTATATAATTAAAGTATCTTCTTCTAGTTCTAAGTCTATGTATGTTCTAAGTCTCTGTGGAGTTATTTACTAACTAAATGGCCTTTTTTTAACCGACTTCAAAAAAAGGAGGAGGTTCTCAATTCGGTTGTTTTTTTTTTTATGTTTGTTACCTCATAACTCCGCCATTTATGAACCGATTTGGAAAATTCTTTTTTTGTCTGGAAGGGTACACTTCCCGATTGGTCCCATTGTCATCAGATCAGGATTTGATAACGTTTAAGTGTACTTTGAAGTCGGTTTTAGGTTTTTTTTAAAACAGTCCAATTATTCCGTAAATTATTATCGCTTGAAAAGCAACATATTGGTTTGGTGATATTAATCCCATAGCAACCATAGTCACCAAGTATATAAATATATAATTAAAATATTCAAAAGCCTACCGCTCCTTTATTTCATACATTTCTTCCAATTCCACAAGAGTGGTATATAAAAAATCTACGCAGTACTCCGGCCTATTTCTCATAAGAACAATACGGATAATTTATGCAGTGCACTCGGCTGCCGTATCGCGGATGTGACGTAAAAATGTGCAGCCTGCAGCTAGCAGTGAAATCTCACGTCTCTGATATATCGCTGGATGTTGCCGTGACTTCATACCGGAGTGATGATATATTTTCAACTGCTGTGTCATTTTGCCATATTTATGTCTAGATTTTGTGGTAAAATTATAATACACGTTTTGCGGATTTGATGAGAATGTTATTGCCAATGCTATAAGTTGTTTCCAGTTTCTGCACATCTTTACTACCTGGGTTCTAGTTAATGGCTATGATGGAGCAAAATTCATGCAGAATGGCTGAAGAAGAAACTGCAGTGGCGAATGCAAAGATTAATGGTCCAAATAATGTGCAACGCGGTCGATTCAAATGGTCTTTATCGACCGGGTTGCTATGAGTTCAGGTTGCTGTTTTAGGTGTTTGGTGTCGCACAACATTCACAAAGGAGTAATGGACCTTTGAAAACTCGTAAAGTTCCCCCAAAACTCTGCTAATAACTTGACTGTAACATAGTAGAACTTTAAAAATATGTGCTATAAATAATGCTAAAACATGTATTAACTTGTCTTCAAACATTCTTGGCTAAATATTGATATTCTGAATTATTAAAATATTCAGCAAATATTACCCTCATTTAGTACGTTTCGCGTCGTATAATTATTTACTTATAGAATTCTAACTATATCGCCCTGAAATTTCTTTCCTAATTATTCTGGGTTTCTAAAGTTATTTAAAATGCCTCAAATTATTCCTAATGTCGTGTCGACAAAATGGTAAAATGGGTTTAAACGAATTTCGATGATAGAGTCAGCGCCAACAGTTACCAAGGATAATAAAATTGTACGTCCTTCTCTAAAACTCTTTTTTGTACATGATAATATATTTTTATTTGAATATTATAACGGTTTAGTAATTACCTGATAGCTGCAATTATAATTGCAACTGGAGCCACTATGATTAAATTGTAATGTGTAAAATAAGTTAATTTCAATCAAAAACTAATTGGAACAAAGTTACCTGCAGACAAACCAGTCTTGATGAGAAGTCTTACTGTGTAGATATAGTTTTGGTAGGATCAACTAATACAATATAATAAAGTTGCAGTAGCTTCTCTCTTCACTGGCATATCGCTGGCTGAGTGACTTGTTATGTGTATTTGAAGCTAAATATTTTAAAGAAGGATGAAAAAGCCTTGCTGAGTTTGTTCCCAGAGCTTCCTTAGTTTAAGTGTATTTGATCCAAACCGGTGCAGCGGTGGTATACTCAACTGTAACTGCTTTGATTTCTGACATCGTCAAACAATTATACATAAAGTCAATTACGATATACAAATAGTCCAATAAAATGTCACAGAAATCCAAAGCTTAATTCAGAAAGTCCAAACGGTATACAGTGGCTTTCTTACAGGTCTAGGTTATAATGAAATCCTGAGCATTTTATTTTCATACAACTAGGTTAGTTGCGGAGCTCTGTGGAGCTAGTGGCTTTTTTACGACAATGATAAATTCTAAAGTGTATTGTACATGGACCGCACATTTCCATTCCCACTGTACTATTCGGAAGTCCTAGCATTTAAAGTGATAATGCTGGTAATAATGGCACCAATATTGTATTTATAAAATACACGCGTAAGCGTACCGCGTAAAAAAATAGTGGTACAGGATGAGGTATAAGTGGTGAGCACAGATAGGCAGTAGTGGGGGCAAGCTCGCGCATGTACTCTTTTGGCCAAATCACATTAGCCAAATGACACGCGAGAATCCAATAGACGACGAGAATTGACCGACGAACCAATCGTGTGCAGCTCGGCGCTCCTCCCCTTCTTCATTCCGCCAAACAGACCGAAAAATAACTACTGCGCAGGTGTCAATCTGTGCTCACGACTCGTGCCCCTTATTATACCTGCATTGTTTTTTTACATAATTTATGGTGCAAACATGTGTATGTAATGCAAATATCAAACGAACTATCCACTGACTCGCCTAGTTGGGTCTAAATATTAAGTATATCATTCTAGATAACGGGAACTAAATCCTTGCCCCGCTGAGATGGACTTGGGGAACATTTTATTCCGTTAATGCGGTTGAAACCGCGGGTGGGAAGTAAGTAATATCACTGAATAGATTATATAAAGGTCAGTATGAAATGAGTTCTTTATCATCCTCCGAAAGGAAGAAGAAGGATAAAAGCGCTTAGCAGCATTTTTATGTCAAAACTTTTGCTTCAGGGTCATTTGTCTCCGCAGCCATTCTTAAGTCAACTTAGATTTTTCTTTTGGAGTAAATGGTACAGAAAATCTGTTGCTGTGTAGATTTAAAATTTTGTTCGGTATAAACTCAGAGTAGATAAATACTACGTACAAGTATAAATTACAAGTTTACTTCAGAATGCCGAATTGAGTAGGTATCAAAATTAAAGTAAACAATTCTCAGTAACTATACAGGTATCTTAAAATATAATTTATTAAACAAGCACTTCACGAGAAAAAAAAAGATTTTAGTCAAATTACAAGATGATATATACTATCTTTTTTGATAAAACTAAAATAACTTAACTGATAGATTACCCATGGGAATCCTATCATCCCAAATAATAAATAGTGACCTCATAAAAGTTGTATCAAAGACATATGACGGAAGAATATAACGGGCTTATCTCATAGCTAGAAGGTACAGTTACAGACTTTGTGACGTCATATCGCACGCATTTCACGGATGTCAACGTAAATAAACATGAGATTGTACTGACGACGAAGAAGTAAAGTTTGTCCCTTATATTGTTTATGCTGGATGTGCTATGGCAAATTGTTCCAGTCGTTTGATTGACTCAAAATATAATGCTGAAAATCTTAAAAGTAGTAAAGTTTTTCCCTCTAAGGTTGGCAAGTCAGTGGGCCAACAGATGGACGAGCTAATGGTAGTGTTCAGCGCCACCGACCGAAATTTATAAAACCAGGGGGATTGCCAATGTGTTATCAACCTTGAAGTAGCTCCATGTCATAGCGAGAGAACCGTAATGGGATAATTAATCAGGAAACATTGTCCGGAATCAGAAATAATAGAGATAAAAGTATAATAGAACAGAACGTTCCTGATTATTATTCTTTATACACTCGACCTCAAAACAAAATAGTCTATAGATAATATTCAGGAATCATCGCCACTAACTCATTCGACATACATACATTGAAATGTACGTAGAAGGATTAAAAGCTACGAACATTACTCGTAGAGTCAGTAACCTGAAGTAGCAATGGGTAGGCCATATCGCCAGAAAGGCGATAACCGATGGAGTGGAAAGGTGATGAAAAGTGTGGAGAAAGGGATGAGTGGCGATGTTTCAAAGCCCAAGGTAGCCCATCCACGAAGTTCTATATTGTATCGCTGTCTCAAAAGTGTGCGCCGCGTCGCATCTCGTCGGGTCTTGGTGTGAATTGACCCCCCACAGAAAATTCAACATAAATACACATGTACATAAATAAAAGCAACATACTTGTTATTTGTTGTTGTATGAATCCTGTCGGAAAGAAAGGAAAACCTTTTTGAATAAAATATGAGGTTCAGTTAACATCAATAATATTCCAAGATAGGAACATAAAATTCAAGTAAAAAAACTACTTTTACATCATATATATGCATCACTATCACTAGATAAATACTACTATCACTATGCATCATTGTTTTTTTTTTATTTTATTTGATAATTGTATACCGTCCGTACTGTGTCACTGTATGTTCGTGATGTCATGGACGTGGGCCTCGACTGAAAACCAGCGCAAGGGTTAGTTTTTAGGGTTCCGTAGCCAAATGGCAAAAAACGGAACCCTTATAGATTCGTCATGTCTGTCTGTCTGTCTGTCTGTCTGTCTGTCTGTCCGTGTATGTCACAGCCATTTATTTCCGAAACTATAAGAACTATAATGTTGAAACTTGGTAAGTAGATGTATTCTGTGAACCGCATTAAGATTTTTACACAAAAATAGAAAAAAAACAATAAATTTTGGGGGTTCCCCATACTTAGAACTGAAACTCAATTTTTATTTTTTCATCAAACCCATAAGTGTGGGGTGTCTATGGATAGGTCTTCAAAAATGATATTGAGGTTTCTAATATCATTTTTTTCTAAACTGAATAGTTTGCGCGAGAGACACTTCCAAAGTGGTAAAATGTGTGTCCCCCCCCCTGTAACTTAAAAAACTACTTACTAGATCTCGTTCAAACCAATTTTCGTTGGTAGTTTGCATTGTAATGTACATCATATATTTTTTATAGATTTATCATTCTCTTATTTTAGAAGTTACAGGGGGGGGGACACACATTTTACCACTTTGGAAGTGTCTCTCGCTCAAACTATTCAGTTTAGAAAAAAATGATATTAGAAACCTCAATATCATTTTTGAAGACCTATCCATAGACACCCCACACTTATGGGTTTGATGAAAAAAAAAAATTTGAGTTTTAGTTCTAAGTATGGGGAACCCCCAAAATTTAATGTTTTTTTTCTAATTTTGTGTGAAAATCTTAATTGCGTTCACAGAATACATCTACTTACCAAGTTTCAACATTATAGTTCTTATAGTTTCGGAAATAAATGGCTGTGACATACGGACGGACAGACAGACAGACAGACAGACAGACAGACAGACAGACAGACATGACGAATCTATAAGGGTTCCGTTTTTTGCCATTTGGCTACGGAACCCTAAAAATATATGATGTACATTACGGTGCAAACTTCCACTGAAAATTGGTTTGAACGAGATCTAGTAAGTAGTTTTTTTTTAATAGGTCATAAATTGAAATTAATATCAAATACTCAGGTCTATACTACCATTAACTTATATACCTACAGGTTTGTACGGAACCCTCGGTGCGCGAGTCTGACTCGCACTTGGCCGGTTTTTCTTACTAACCTGAGCATATTGCTGAGTCGAGACCTATTCCTGGCATCACGCAACATTGCATTTTTTGTGTAGTTTTTAATTCGTTCTGTTTGTTTTTTTTTTAATTCTTGTTTTTTGTAATTTCTACAGTCTAATGTAGTGTTGTGTGTTGTCCAGAATAAATCTTTTTCTTTCTTTCTTTCTTTCTATATATCGCATATAATGTTAATTTCCATGATATAACTATTTTTTTTTTTTTTCAAATACTTTTATTAAAGCTGAATTGAAAGCAAATTTTACTGAATTTAAAGCTAATTTTAAAGACATAAAAATGTATATTGGTTTTCATGCTATCTTGTAGATGTAACTCAATAACACTAACGAGGCCAATGTCAATATTATCCTCCGCCCGAGCTTTAACCGGAAACATGACTTTATTAGCGATCATTCAAGAGATTCCCCCACATCCTTTGGCTCTAAAATTTCGCCAAGTAAAGGATAAAACGCTATGAATTGACTTTAGTTCGAACCAATATAAAAATTGAGGTGACTTTTGAGTTCGAATTAAAATTCGTGGTTTACCCAATGGGGTTCTGCAAAAAGGGTGTGAAGAGATTTCTTCAGGGTCGGAAACGCGCGAGTTTTAACCCTGGTGTTGTAAGCGTCCATAGGCTACGGTAACTGCTCATCATCAGGCGGGCCGTATGCTTGTGTGCCACTTTAGTGGTACAAAAAAAAAGTATCAATTGTTTATTCTCAGTTAATCAATCTTTGTAATAATGATTAAAATTTTACTGTGCCTAGATCAAATTAAACATTTAAGCAGTTTTTTAGAACTTAGAGGAAATTATATGTAGTAAACAATTATATTTTTATTGCCAACACAGAACAGATAGGTGCCGTGCAGGCCCAGTGAGAAAGCATGCAGTAGTACAATCTCATAGAAATATGCATCCACCGATGTCGTGGATGGCTGCCGTTGCCGTTTCGTGTCGTGTCGTGTCGTGTCGGCCAATGAAGAAACGCTCATAGAGATTTAGATTTTGTCTACACCTGACGGAATGGATAATATTGACTTATTAACAATTCCGGAGAGCAATAAGCCGTTCAATTAGGCTTTAACTTATTTCTTAAACTTTTTTTATTTTAAGCAGAATATAGTGGTTTCCGTCCCGCGTTTTCCACCGCGATATTAGTGAGTACTGATTCTTGGCTAAGTGATCCCTTGACTATAACGCAGTCTCATCTAGGAAATCCTCACAATTATCAACTACATCTTCGCCAGCATCTTCATCCTTGCGGGTTGAATATGTAAATGTCACGTGATACGCTCCTGAGAGCCCCGAAAGGTGTTCCACTTAGCTGCGGCGTCACGTACCGACGTTTAGGCGACATTTGTTTTTATTTACGACTGTCTCTGTTTATTTTTCATTTAATTTTACGACAAAATACGTTGATACGGGAAATATCTTCAAGTTTTTTAGCCATGCTAAGTTGGAAACAAAGCCTACCGCTAGAAAGAAACACAGTTACAGGTTAATTCATATGTTTCATTTCATTTTTTTTTTATAAGTATCTCTCTTTTAATAAATAAAAAATAAATAAATATCCTTGGACATTCCTCACACACGGTCATCTCATCCCAAAGTAAGCAGAGCTTGTACTATGGAAACCAGATAACTGATATAATACATAAACTACTTTTTGTTTGTAAATACATACTTAATATACATAATTACACCCAGACTCAGGACATACAGACATGTTCATGCACACAAATGCATGTGTGGGAATCGAACCCACGAGCAGCGGCGCGATAGGTGGTTTCTTGACCCGAGTCTTAACCAACCGTGCCAGCTGGCCCGTTAATAACGATGGTGGGATACTGTGAAGCTACTTTCCTTACTGACCATCCTCAAGTTGAGAAACTACCGCCAAACACCTACTGACATATTCTGGCAGCTAAACTTGAGAACCTTATGCTTATGGGCTTTGTGAGCTCCCTTTTAGAAACATCACAATATGCTGATCAAAGACAAGACTCATCACCATCATCATCATATCAGCATGGATGTCCACTGCTGAACATAGGCATTCCGCATTGACTTCCACTTTGAACGGTTTAAGGCCGCTTGCATTCAGCGGCGCCTAGCGACCCTGACCAAGTCGTCAGTCCACCTGGGGGGTCGTTCTGCCCGGCGCTTTTCAGTTCGTTGTCGCCACTCGAGAACCTTTCTTCCCCAGCGTTTACCGGCTCTTCGAGCGACCTGGCCCGCCCATTGCCACTTCAGCTTGTAACGATGCGACCTCTCCCATTTCAATTATTGCTTCTGGTCACAAATCTTTATTCTAATTTTCTTATTTTTAAATTATCAAATTCTAATTTTCAAATTTTTGAAATCTCATATGAAGTATGTCCATCAGACATTCAGTCTATTCGATCAGTTCTGAGACAAAACTTAAATTGTGCGGTCATGTTTTTACAAGTGAAATAAAACAAATCAGAATATATTTATTGAATAAAGAGAAATAAGTTACCAGTGTGTTCAAATTACTTATGTATAGCCGTGTGTACAATGTGACATTATCAGTGCACTTATAGTATAAATAATTAACATACTAATAGAACCCAGCTGGGGTAAGTTCCTTGGTTTCATATTACCACTTCCTTGTATACCAAATTGTTGTCTCAGTATTCATATCAAAATATTTGGTTATTCTTTCTTACAAGTGTTTTATATCATATTTTCATTGTTACAGTTCTTTATTTTACTCAATAAACTACATATATGGAAGACAGTCTATAAGTTTCATTTTCTTCAACATCTACTATTTTGAATGCTCCGGTCGTAGGCTGATAGTTAGCTGATAGCCAAAGCCAACGTGCGTGACAAGCTTATTATCTCGAGCTATGTCCGTCGTTTTCGTTCTCCTACGAATGTCCTCATTTCGGACTCTGGCACGTAGAGAAATTCCAAGCATAGCTCGTTCCAAATGCAAGACTAAAAGGAAACCTAGAACCTGAAAGTAGGTCTGTGCTCAGCAGTGGGACATTATAGGCTGATGATGATGATGATGAAACAATGTCAACAATGTCTTTCACAACAATGTGCATTACTTATAGAAAGTTAAAGTCAAAGTTATGTCAAAGTTTTTGGCCGTCACAAACAAACTACTTAAGTTGTCGTATTTATTTCATTCAACTTTCGTAATATTTTCAGGTAAGTAAATCCTGCAAAGTTTATGCCAGCGTGAAACATAGAACTTTATGATAGATGAGAAACTATAGCGAGAATGTAAATAGAGATAAAATAAATGATATAATAAATAATAAACAAAAGTCATTATTCGGTCCGGTGGTGGAAAATATGTTTTATTGGGCAGAAAATGTGAATGTCTCGTCTTTATTTTGTCATTCTTACGAGCTTATTTATGTAACTCCATTTTGATATAAAAATAAATTACACTTTAGTAACGTATTTTTCTTAATATGGAGTATTTTTTATCAAGTGTTTCGGAGTAGGCCGTAGATTTAATTATTTCTTCGAACCGATAAAACTGTGATATCGTACCACAGGTCGTGGACTCAAATCCGAATACACATTTATATGCGTAATCATGACTGTGTTTGTTCTGTGTTTGGATAGTATACCAGTTAAATAGTTAATGCCGTCGGATATTTCTTTAATATATTATTATTTTCTTTTTATTCTATACGGATTGCATTCAGAATAAGTTTTATTAAAGTTTGCGTTCTTAATTTTTTTTAAGGATTGTCTTTTTTATAAAATTTAACGTCATGTTTGAGTCAGTATGAAGAAAGAAGTTATATTAAATTGGGTTTTCATTGATTTTATTACATAGAATAATAAAAACGCTGCCAGAAACTATTGACAAAGCTTCATTTGAACTATCTATAAAATAGATTGAAATTGAAATGTCAAAAGCCTAGGTGGATAGTCGAATAAAATTCCATTGATTCCTCATATTTTACGTGAGGCAGGAATGTTTTAATAAAAATATCTGTAATATTCCTATTCTATGCATAGGTATATTTATTCAGGAGTTTAGGGATTTTGCTGTTATATTTTGAAACTACAGTTCAGTCACAGTTTTACCATTAGGCATATTTTATAAACTACAAAATATCTAACAAACATAGTCAAAGAGCGAATGTTCACTATATTTTCGTAAATTCTTGAATCGGTACCAACTCTTTTTTTGCTGAGAAAAGCCAGCAATCACTCCTTTTTTAACCGACTTCAAAAAAGGAGGGGCTTCTCAATTCGGTTGTATGTTTTTTTATGTTTGTTTACCTCAGAACTCCGTCATTTATTAACCGATTTGGAAAATTATTTTTTTGCTTGAAAGGGTATACCTCCCGTTTGGTCGTTTTGTCATCAGAACAGAGTTTGATTACTTTTAGTGTACTTTGAAGTCGGTTTAAGTTTTTTGTAAAACAGTTTTCAATTATTATTATTTGTACGTAGTATTTATATACTCTTAGTTATTATGTATTAAGCAAACTCATACGTCCCTACAATGGTTACAAATATGACGTTCATAAGTAAACGATAATAGTCCGCCGCATAAGTCTTAGTAATCGCTTATTAATATAAAATAGGATAAAAGGTTTACACACGAATATCACTCCGGAGGTACGAGAAGTACGCCTCTATATAGAGTCGAGAATATGTCTCAAGACGCCTTCGGCAAACAAAAGCTCTTCGGAATACTTCGGATCCGACTGTGTGAATAAGGGATATGAATATTTTATATCAAACGTAATAACATGACAAATATAAAAGTGATGTACTAACATAATACTATCAAGTGCTTGTATGTTTGTTTAGAAGCGGTTTACTTTATGTAATCTTTCATTATTGGATGAAAAAAGTAGGCATGTATCAATTGACAGAATTTCCAGGTTACGTTATTTTGAACGTCACATTCAATATTTTTAGGTCAGTGTTTTAGAGTGATTGAATTTAAGAACCAACCTTCATGAAAACTGTAGAGGTCAATGGACCTCTACAGTGGAACAGACTACACACTCTACAGACTCTATGTGGAATGCCACATCCTATAAATCCGCAATAGGAACATACACAAGAATAGACCACCGAGTCTGCTCGGAAAACAGATGATGAGCGATGATGAGCTACTATATTATGTCCGGCGTGCGATGAAACAGGAGAAAAGTGACATTGGCACCAGGTCAAAGAGTTCAAATTGTGAATACCAATTTTTTATATAAAAAATAGAGATAAATAAAAGCGGTCAGGGGGCCAACCACAAGCTCTTAAAACAATATTATTATAACCTTATTTGTCTTTTGTCCTGTTTTGATGCCGGATGTCAAAGAGGGACAAAAGAAAAATAAGGTTATTTTAACCTTGTTTTAGAAAGTTTGTTTGTTTTAAAGAGCTTGGTGTGAATGAATGAATGAATGAAATATTCTTTATTGTATACACTTACATAGAGCACAAGATTACAACAACACAAATTAGAGGAAGTTATACAATATAGGCGGCCTTATCGCTTAAGCGATCTCTTCCAGTACCGGTGTGCTGTATCAACATGTTAGAACTATATATTTTAGAACGTCAATGCTCAAATCAAGTTTTGAGTCAACATTTGTATGATATAAGGTTTAATTTCAATTAATACAATATATTTTTGAGACTTATCTTAGTTTTGACTCTATAATAAAGGAGTATGTGGCTTCAGGTAAATAATTCAGCTAATTTCCGTTTTGTTAATTATTCGTTTAATTTCCTTGAAAATGTTAACTGAATTTCATCATAGCTAATATCGTATATTGAGAGCAAGGTAGATTGATCAAACTAATCGTATTAAAGCTGGTGTTACATCCAGGTATTAGGTAGTAGTAGGTAGGTGAATAATTCCAGCTATATCTGCGGAAATCCTTGAACTAACATAATCCAATCCAATTTCAAGGAGGTGGTAATCTAAGTAATTTATATAAATATTATGCACTGATTAATTTATAATACCTATCAATCATTCTCGCATACATTGAAACGTTTAAAATAAAAATAAAATAATAAATATAATGGGACATTCCTCACACACGGTCATCTGATCCCAAACTAAGCAGAGCTTGTACTATGGAAACCAGATAACTGATATAATACATATACTACTTTTTGTTTGTAAATACATACTTAATATACATAATTACACCCAGACTCAGGACATACAGACATGTTCATGCACACAAATGCATGTCCTGTGTGGGAATCGAACCCACGACCTGCGGCGCGTAAGGTGAACCTTAACCAACTGCGCCAACTGGCCCGTCAAAATAATGTAAAAGGTACTCTAATTTGACAAGAATTAAGGTACTGTTTCGGACATAGTTAAATACTAAGCGGTACTTACTCGTAAATCTCCATTGTATTGAATTTTATTTTATTTATTCTTATTTATTTAAAATACCAATTACATATTTATAACCGACGAAAAAACGGAGGAGGTTTACAAGTCGACGCTTATATTTTATTTTTTTTTATGTATGGTCACGCATAACTTTTTACAGAGTAATCCGATTTTGATAATTCTTTTTTTATTCGATAGGGTATACCTCGAAGTTGATCCCATATAAATATGGATAAAAAATACCTACCCTAAGGGTGAGAAAATTGGGATGATTTATTATTCACTCACAGATTTTAATGCTGAGTTGTGTATTACATCAAAAGAAATCAAAAATTAAGCATGTAGTAATTAATAGAGTATAGCCACAAAAAAATATAAAATAAAAACTTTTTAATAAAAAAATAAACCACCGGAATAACTGAAAAGCAAAAAAATAATTTTGAATATAACTTGAATTTTATAAGGTTTTGCAGTCGGGGACAAACAAATAACATAAGCTATTACGACAATAAGAGATTTTATATGAAAACACGTAAAGTACTCATGCATACGATCAACTTAGACTATGGGACCGGGGGCTCTACCGCGTGACTTTGGTGTTAATCGTAACGAACACCATTAATGAATTTCATCCAATCAGGGCCCACGAATGGTCATCGTCGCGACATACCGCGTTCGCATCATTGGATGAAATAATGGTGTTCGTTACGATTACCAGCAAAGTTACGCGGTAGAGCCCCAGCTTTAAATTCGAAAAAATGAATTGCATTAGCAATATTGCTTAGCTTATCCTTTTTAGAAAAACATTAAATTTAACAAATATTACAAAAAGTACATATCTACGTAGGTTATTGGTTTGTCCCCGACTGCAAAACCTTATAAAATTCAAGTTATATTCAAAATTATTTTTTTGCTTTTCAGTTTTTTCGGTGGATTATTTTTTTGTTAAAAAGTTTTTACATTATTTAAACTTAACATATGGCAATTACCGGTTTTCTTAATTAATTGAGAGTAATCGGAGATAGGAGTGGTTGGATTACATTTGTACAGTATGTGTCAAAGGTAAGAGTGAGTAGTAGATGTAGGTATGTGGGGGTGTGGATGTCTCCATGTAGAGGGTGTATTCGTATTAAAATTTATTCTGTGAAACATACACATTTTTTATATGTTATTTTATATCCCCAAATCCACATTCTCCTTTGAAATCCCAATACAAATATTCTTATTAATAAGAAGGTATACGTACGTTTATACTTACATATTAAAAACATGATTTCTATACGTTTGATGTTTACAAGTATGGAACATTTTATGGAAGAGAGAATAAAATTTATATTTCCATGTAAACGACAATTTTATTTAGTAATTGATATTCTGGTAAAAGTAAGCTAAATGGGGCATGAAACTTACTTATAGCTTACCGGGGCAAAATGGGACTACGCAACACGGAGACTTTAGGCGACGATGAGGATTCTCCAGGTAATTTTTGGGGGATGATAAATTAGGCTTCCTTTTAGCACGCAGAAAACCCGTATAATTTCAATGAGTTATTGCCGATTCCTATAATTTACGGTCCGCTATCGGTTAAAATTAAGACTCTTATATCTTTACTAATAATAAAGCAAATACCTCAAAGCTTTGCATAGCAGACTCTCCCATATGGAAGTAGCTATCACAGGTAAAATTAGCTTACGAAATGATCTATATGCCCAGTTTGGCAATAAAAACCTACCATTGGTGAGCAAAACGATTCGTTTTTGTTTATAGAAACCGGGCATAAGTAAAGTGTTATGAATGTACAGATATAGGTACATAAAATAATGTAAGCGCCTGATAAGTAACAATAGTAAAAACGCCGTCTTAAAGCAAAATATAATAATAGATGCGCTGCAACAAAGACTTAATCAATATTTTATTTATTTGGTTAATATCAACTATTGGCCCTGCTGCGCTAGCAAATACTCGTAACTCGTACCTATGTGATTTGTCAACGACAGAGATTGGATCCACTCGGTAGTAGCGCCAACTGGTGGATACAGAAATGATACCCTCATTACATTAATATTTAGTCGAGTACTTAAAGAATTTTATTAGTTTATACCAACTTATCGCATCTGACCCTAACCATATTTATTTAAGGCTCCGTATGCTAAATTTTGCCGATTTCGCTGATTTACGTGATTTTACAGACGTGATTTTACTGTTTAAATACTGTATTTCTATAAGTTTTAATGCACAACATGAAAGATCATTTCAATTATGATCTAATAAACCAGCAACTTTTTTTATATTTATTATTTAATTTTGATTAATCGACGTTTAAACGGATGGCTGTTTCTGTTTTTTTTGCTGTAAGAGGTGTAGAATATCAATCAAAGTCTTGTATAAAATAAACCAATCCCTTTCGGTCTGAAAAAATCTCGGTAACTTTAGGAGAGACTTTGTTTGGAGAGCATGACGGCATTAATTAATTATTTAATAGCTTTTTCTCTCGGTTTCTTTTGGTAGTCGATTTTCCCAGAATCATTTGATAGTATATCAAATTTAAAAAGAAACAATATTTTAAGGACAGAGTTATATATATTTCGCAATGAAGATTTTTAAAGCCACCTTTTGAAGATACTTCTTTGAACAAATACGTCAGTTTTTCATAACAAAAAATAATATTAATACAAATAGGTAAATTAAATTGGAATCATATAATCGAATCCCATTGTTCGATACAAATCAAAACCATAGTCCGCATATTGTATTAAAGTTTAATGAATATTACAAATCATATTAATTGGTGCTGGTTCAAACACCACTAGGATCGTGAGAATTTAATTTATATGGCAGTTTGTTAGTTTATCATAATTGTATATAGGTACTTAGGTGTTCATCGCGGTTTCACCCACGTAACCCCCGGGATAAAAAGTAACCTATAATACTCGGAGATAATGTCTCTTATTATTATAAATGAAAGAATTGTTGGAATCCGACTGGTAGTTCCAGAGTTTAAACAAACAAAAAATATTTACTTATATAATAAAGCTGAACAGTTTATTGTTTGATTGTTTGTTTCAGAGAAATAAACAAATCTCTTGTCCGTGGTTTGTTTGAATGCTAAACTTTAACCCCCTTATTAATAAGTAAGGTGTAAGTCAAGTACCTATAGTAATACCTAGGTTTTAAATATATCCGTCACTTTCTAATGTCATATTAACAAAAAGAGCTGAGGCTATCTTAATACCTGGGTGTTACAAGACTGACTTACACCTTATTTATTAATAAGGGGGTATAAGACTGTAGGTAAAAAAAATCTTTACGCGTAATTTCAAGCATCGGATTTTCACACATCCATTTCCAACCTACATCTGCATTGTTAAATTTTACGCGAAAAAAATCAACCCTATGTTGAAAAATTCAGGTCGAATCGACCCCACGTCTTTTTTTTTCCGTAGTTACTTTTAACCGAAATTTCCCCGGTAAAAGTCGGCGGAGTAATACACTCGAATATAAAACGAACTGCAGTTAACTAAAAGCCTATAAAGCGTAGTTTTTGCGAGGAAATACTTTCTATTCATGATAAATGCCACTCGGGACATCGTATAAATGACGTCATTTTATCTAAATTTGTTGCAAAATTATTCTTATTGGAACCGCTTGATGAGTCATTCAATTTGATATAGGTATTAAATAAAAACGGGACAAGTGCGTTTCGGGGCACGTGCAGTGTGACTAATGGCCGATTCATATAATTTACGGTCCGTTATCGGTTAAAATTAAGACTATTATATCTTTACTAATAATGAAGCAAAGACCTCAAAGCTTTGCATAGCAGACCCTCGCCTATGGAAGTAGCTATCACAGGTAAAATTTGCTTACGAAATTATCTATATGCCCAGTTTGGCAATAAATAAACCTACCATTGGTAAGCAAAACGATTCGTTTTTGCTTATAGAAACCGGGCATTAGAAGGAGGCTATTTAATACCTGTTTTACACAACTAACAACTTCATCTAAGTAATTTACAATGGAATTGGTACGAAATTTTCCTTTTCACTTCTCCAAGTAGGTACATTTTACAAGCAAACGGATCCCTGAATCGAAAAATAATTGGGCAATGAGCACAACCCGCAATATTTTTGATCGACTCATTTAACACCCCACACCATGGGATAGACGGGAAAAAAAACATCCCCACTTTACGTGTAGGGGAGGCAGACACCAAAATAATAATAATTTATCACTTTGTCGTTGTGATTCATATGTGGATACAAAATTACAGCTTTCTAGTAATCAGAGCCTCTGAACTAAGCCGCAGACCGACGGATGGCCATGTGAAACTATATATAATAATAGTATCATGTTACTTCGCAGAAATATCTTTCACCTGTCAAATAAGTACCAAAACGTAGAAACGTTTTTAAATTCCCTAGGTACTACCTATATATTTCGGATGATTTTGATATAAAAAATTACGTTTTCCAGATTCAACGTTTTTTTTAAGGATCTCTGGCCGTCATAGTAGATTGACTGGTGTATTTTTTTTAAACATCAGTAATATAATTTATATCTTTACGAAGAAAAAATATCTAAAAACCCAAAATACTCGAAATGAAATTAAAACGATAACGCAATGCAAAACGCAACGTCATTTGGAAATATCCGGCAAGAAACAAATTATTACATTACTAATGTCGCAGCTAAATTAAATTCCAAGTTTATCTTTTTAAGTTTGTTAAAACTCGTAGTTCGTACCAAAAATATTTAACAATTTGTCACCATCACGATAGCAGGTACTATGAAAGTACAGTCGGAACTAAAATACAAATTATTTTAGCTAACACAAATGTTTAACGATTGAATGATTTAAATAAGCGATTTTTATCTCGAGGATTGTTATCAGACTATTGGATAAAAGTTTATAACTAAGGTAGCTAACAAGCCTACGTCCCTTCTGGAAGAGCCCTACTCTACTTTCTTAGGAAAACCACGGCGAGGAGCTCAGTCAGTGCACAACTTGAGCGTCCACTATAGAGTTTCTTTGAAACCGCACATTGCGAGACCATTTTGATTAAAATCGTTTTTTTTTTGTTTCAGGCTAACCATGCAATGTCTTCTCAGCATCACACTCATCACTATCGTAGCAGACCACGTATACTCACAAGAAGGCGACAGGGAGCACCAGGGACCTCAAACCTGCGGTGGTCACTTACGAGGTCCCGTGGGGGTAATTCAGACTCCAAACTTCCCCAACCCATTTCCCGTGCCGATAAAATGTCGATGGATTATCGAGCACGATATAGTGAATGGAACTATATCCATATATTTCACTCAGCAGTACACAACTAGTGGATTGACGTTTACTGAGTACATGTATTATGATGAATCGTATAAGTTAGGGGAGAGACGGGCGCTGACAGTCACTGAGGAGAACATCACTAGGATTAAATGGCTTCAGGTTAGTAACTTAATTGTTTAAATTAAGGTTTATTTGTACTTAGCCCATAGTAGAAAAATTAAATAAAAAATATACCTACTAAAAAACTAGGGTCTTCCAAATAGGTCACTTTTGACATCCATGTATCAAAAAGAGACAACGTAGTGCGGCAAGGCGAGAAATCCTCTTGTCAAATATGACCTCTTAGCATGGCCATATTTTAAAACAGTTTTTCTGAGCATGTAATTTCTTCAATCATATATTTTTTTACTATAATTATATTAAGTTAACGAATTTTGTACGACGCGGCGACGGGACAAAAAGTTTACAAAAACATAATCATAAAGGTGTATTGTAAGTTATCCTAAAATATTTCAAATAAAAACACTATTTCTATAAAAAAATACAAGTCTAAAAATAAATAACTAACTACTACCAAGCAATTTTCATCAAAGCTTTAGTAGCAAATACGCCATAGAAGAAAATTGAAAAATACAGGTACAAGCTGACAAATACCCATAGATTTTATGATGACAAGGAAAAACTTCACTGTAAAGTGGTTGATAATATGGAATATTACGGTAATTATTCACCTTAACAAGGTTGTAGGTGACTGTACTGTGAGCTTGGAATGAGAATTTTATGTATTTGACTTTTTGTGCGGTTAGAACATGTCAGTTTTTATTTAAAGCTGTTTCTTTTTATCTGTACTGTGTACACAATATTTATAGTCCCACAAACTTATCTGGTCCGGCGAGAGGGGTATTTTTAACAAGCTTCAATATGATTAATCCTTGAGTACCTAACATTGATCCTCCTAAAGTTTAATTTTAAATTACACTTTTAAAGTGATCTCAAAACAGCTTTTATTTCAAAAGAAAAGGAGACTGATATTAAAAGTGTTTTCCTTCGCTTTCGCTTTGCGAATAATTTTAAGGGTCATCAATCCTTTTTAGATAGAATTTATTATTTCGCCTTCATTTGTTTATTACCAATATATTTTAATATTATTTTTCAGTATGTACTTTGTATAATCCAAAAGAAACAATGATAGTCATCATAATAACGTTAGGTTTTTACATTTAATTTGTGAAATTGTTATCCATCAAAAACATAAATGTGAAAATGGGAGCCAAGTTCAATATTATGATAGTAAAATTATCGTGTGGTTGTCGACTTCACCGACAAAAGTCTTGAGATCTAATTGGATGTCAAGTTCTGAAGGTAATCCTGTAATTTATTTTTCAGAATCACATTCACATTCGTGTAAATTTAAAAAACAATTTCTTGTTTTTTTTACTGCTACAACAATGTTTGCTATTTAAAAATATGTTTTTTTAAATTTGAAAATTCAAATTAATTACACAATGCAAATAACTTCTGATCTATTCAATTGAACCTCAACATTTGACTTGGCTAGTTTTTACCAGCAATTTAGTAGAATAGAATATTACAATATAAAAAACCTTATAAAAACAATAACTTGCATTAAAATAAAGATGATAACTGACTAGTATGTAAAAACTAGCAAAGTCAAATTTTAATGTTGAGGTTCAATAGATCATATTCGTAAGTTATTTGCATTGTGTAATTAATTCGACTATTTTAAAAAGTCATATTTTTAAATAGCAAACATTGTTGTAGCAGAAAACAAATCAAGAAATTGTGTTTTAAATTTACTTACACATTTATGTTTTCTGTGGGATATCATTACTTATAAAATTATGCTTTTTTCCTTTTCAACAGTTACGACATAATTATTATTTTATTACATACTCTACTATTCCAGTGCCTACCTCCAACACCATCATCAGACCCTGAAAACCATACATGATCAAAGTTCATCTCACGACAATTCTAACAACCCCAAACATGGCTGGGACATGATGCTCCACTATGGAGTTCCAGTGAGAGGAAATTTACGTTTATTACCCGACTGACCTGGAAGGAGGGTTAGTCAGGAAGTTCGTCTCTCTGGATCCTTGACCACCGGTACCTAGGACCCTGTTCCCGATGCCGGTGGGGATCTTTTTAGGGTTCCGTAGCCAAATGGCAAAAAACGGAACCCTTATAGATTCGTCATGTCTGTCTGTCTGTCTGTCTGTCTGTCTGTCTGTCTGTCCGCCTGTATGTCACAGCCATTTATTTCCGAAACTATAAGAACTATAATGTTGAAACTTGGTAAGTAGATGTATTCTGTGAACCGCATTAAGATTTTCACACAAAAATAGAAAAAAAACAATAAATTTTGGGGGTTCCCCATACTTAGAACTGAAACTCAAAATTTTTTTTTTCATCAAACCCATAAGTGTGTGGTGTCTATGGATAGGTCTTCAAAAATGATATTAAGGTTTCTAATATCATTTTTTTCTAAACTGAATAGTTTGCGCGAGAGACACTTCCAAAGTGGTAAAATGTGTGTCCCCCCCCCTGTAACTTCTAAAATAAGAGAATGATAAATCTATAAAAAATATATGATGTACATTACGGTGGAAACTTCCACCGAAAATTGGTTTGAACGAGATCTAGTAAGTAGTTTCTTTTTAATACGTCATAAATTGAAATTAATATCAAATACTCAGGTCTATACCACCATTTACTTATATATACAGGTTTGTACGGAACCCTCGGTGCGCGAGTCTGACTCGCACTTGGCCGGTTTTTTATTATACTTTTAAATATATGTATCTTAATATATAAAATGATAAACTGATTGTTGATATATCAGCGCACAGCCTAAACCGCTGGACCTAGAGATTTGAAATTTTGCACACAGATACCTTATACAGTGGAGGCATCCACTAAGGAAGGATTTTTGGAAATTCCACCCTTAAGAGGGTAATATAGGGGATGACAGTTTGTATGCAAGTCCGTCAGTTTTGAAGTTAGGATCTTCAAATTTTGTGTTTAGGCTGACGATTGAAAATTAATGTATAGTTATCTCAGCATTTGTGATAATTCCACCCCCGAAGGGAGGAAAAGGGGGATGAAGTTGGGTTTGCAAGGCCTTCAATTTCAAAGTAAACTTCATGAAACGTATTATTATACGGTGTAGGCATCCACTATGGAAGGATTTTCGGAAATTCCACCCCTAAGGGGGTAAAATAAGGGAAGAAAGTTTGTATGCAAGTTCGTCAGTTTTGAAGTTAGGATCTTCAAATTTTGTGTTTAGGCTGACGATTGAAAATTAATATTTAGTTATCTCAGCGTTTGTGATAATTCCACCACCGAAGGGAGGAAAAGGGGTATGAAGTGGTTTATGCAAGTCCTTCAATTTCAAAGTAAACTTCACTAAATTTATTATTATACGGTGTAGGCATCCACTAAGGAAGGTTTTTTTGGAAATTCCACCCCTAAGGGGGTAAAATAAGGGATGAAAGTTTGTATGCATGTCCGTCAGTTTTGAAGTTAGGATCTTCAAATTTTGTGTTTAGGCTGACGATTGAAAATTAATGTTTAGTTATCTCAGCGTTTGTGATAATTCCACCACCGAAGGGAGGAAAAGGGGGATCAAGTGGTTTATGCAAGTCCTTCAATTTCAAAGTAAACTTCACTAAATATATTATTATATAGTGTAGGCATCCACAAAAGAAGGATTTTTAAAAATTGTACCCCTAACAGGTTAAAATAAGGGATGAAAGTTTGTAAGCAATATATCAACGCATAGCCCAAATCGCTGGACCTAGAGATTTGAAATTTTGCACAAAGATACCTTATACAATGTAGGCATCCACTAAGGAAGGATTTTCGGAAATTCTACCCCTAAGGGGGTAAAATAGGGGATGAAAGTTTGTATGCAAGTCCGTCAGTTTTGAAGTTAGGATCTTCAAATTTTGTGTTTAGGCTTACGATTGAAAATTAATGTATAGTTATCTCAGCGTTTGTGATAATTCCACCACCGAAGGGAGGAAAAGGGGGATGAAGTTGTTAATGCAAGTCCTTCAATTTGAAAGTAAACTTCACTAAATGTATTATTATACGGCGTAGGCATCCACTAAGGAAGGATTTTTGGAAATTCCGCCCCTATGGGGTTAAAATAAGGGATGACAGTTTGTATGCAAGTCCGTCAGTTTTGAAGTTAGGATCTTCAAATTTTGTATTTAGGCTGACGATTGAAAATCAATGTATAGTTATCTCAGCGATTGTGATAATTCCACTACCGAAGGGAGGAAAAGGGGGATGAAGTTGCCTTCAATTTCACGATAAACTTCACTAAATTTATTATTATACAGTGTAGGTATCCAGTAAAGAAGATTTTTGGAAATTCCACCCCTAAGGGGGTAAAATAGGCCATGAAATTTTGTATGGAAGTCTGTTAGTTTTGAAGATAGGATCATCAAATTTTGTGTTTAGGCTGACGATTGAAAATTTAAGTAAAGTTGTCACAGCGTTTGTGATAATTCCACCCCCGAAGAGGGAAAAGGGGGATTAAGTTGTATACGAAAATCTTTCATTTCCATAGTAAACATCACTAAATTTATAATTATAAAGTGTAGGTATCCACTAACGAAGGATTTTTCAATATTACATCCCTATGTGGGTAAAATAGGGGATGCGAGTTTGTATGAAAGTCCATCAGTTTGGAAGTTAGGACCTTCAAATTTTGTGTTTAGGTTGATGATTGAAAATTAATTTATATGTGCCTCAGCGTTTTCGATAATTCCGACCCCGAAGGGGTAAAAAAGGGATGAAGTTGTGTATGGATGTATACTAAATTTATTATATAAGCTTGGAATATAATTAAAATTTGGAAACTAACGCAAAGAATATCGGTGTTGTTGGAATTTGATCCATTAATGAGTGAACAGGGGGATTAAATTTTGTATTTAAGCTGTTCATTCACATAATTTTGTATTCAAGTAAAATAATGTACACGTGTATCATGTTATTAAGAAGCCTACTGCCGCCCATCTATCTGTCTGTCTGCCACGAGAAAAATTCTCAGCTGTCTGGTTGAGGAACTTTTGGATAGATCTCCGCCCGTGTCGATCCGTCTGTCTGTCTGTCTTCTACGGGTAATTTTTAAATTATTATTATTATTTAAATTTAATACTAAGGTGTCAAACAAGCATACGGCCGGCCTGATGGTAAGCGGTCACCGTATGTATCACTCGTGCGTTGCCGACCATACAGAAATATCTTCACACCCTGGCGCCATGGCGGGGAGCTCATTCCACAGCCTGAGTTTACGCGCTAGAAAACTCCTTTGAAACCGCACAGTAGAAACCATTTCGGTTCCAATATATGAGTATGGACTCCCCGTCGATGGCGAGAGTTGCGATGGTAGAAGGTAGCCCGTGAGCATCAAGTCAAACAATTCTTCAGAGAACTGTCCGTTGTACAAGCGGTACACACATAAGGAGGCAAATTCTCCCCTCAGACTGACAGACAGACAGAAACATCTCAGCTGTCTGGAAATTATTGAGGAACTTGTGGATATAGGTGTATTCGTCTGTCTGTCCGTGTGCCATGAGCAAAATATCTCAGCTGTCATGAAATGGTTGAGGAATTTGTGGATAGGTCTTATGGCGTAATTTTAGATAAATAATCCCGATCTCGACACCTCCCAAAAAAAACATATTTCTTCTTCAGCTAATCGGACAGTGTATGTATGCATATTTCTGCCGGTAGATTTTCAGATCTTCTTCTTCAAATCGGGCAGGACTGTTTCAGTTTTATGTGGCATGTTCGCATGTAAGCTCTCAATCTTCCTGAACTTTTGTCAAATATCACACGTAGTGGCGGGCTATAGCCATGAACAAAGCTCTATATTGTTACAATGATTCATATCTAGAAAAAATAAATAATCTACGCGGACGAAGTCGCGGGTTAAAGCTAGTTTTTTTATATATCTATACTAGCGGCCCGGTACGTGCTTCGCTATGTATAAAGTGAAATAATAAAAATGTCATAAATGAAGAACCGCTCGACCGATTTTGTGCAACCTTCACATAAACCATCTACTAAATAGTCTAAACATTTGGTTTGGATAGGTGATCCCGTTCTTGAGTTATAAAATTACAACGAAAAGTGGCATTTTTATATATTAAGAAGATTTAAAAATTTAAAAATAAGTAATAAAAGATGAATAGATGAGATAATAATAATAACCATTTATTTTCAGGCTCTAGACCCGTAGTGCGTTAGTAGTTACAAAGAAAGTCTTAAAAATATTGTTAGTAGGTAGTTATACAGGTTAAACAATTTATACATGTTACAGATTCTCGTCCATTTCTTGTAAATTACATTAAAAAGATTCTCACATAAAGCCATTATAAAAACATTCTTCAAAACAAACAAACTTCGACATAGTCTCGTCCTAAAAGAACAAATCCTCTTCCTCATTATTGCATGAACACCGTCAATTCAACATTAATAGGGACACCATCCAAAAATACTAGAGGTACATAGTCGGGGCCTTTTCCTGCTCTGAAAACCAGTAGTTCACTTTCCTTGCGTTACATAACAATCCATGATCTTTAGCGTATCACTTGCAAATCCCAATCAGAGTTTCTAGACCTTTGATCGCGGGGCACAGCAAGACCATGTCATAGCATAGCTTATATTGTTAGTACAGACATTTGCAATATGTGGTCCAATGCCAGTCCTAGTGAGCTCCACGATCAAATCGTTTACGTAAAAGTTAAATAAGAAAGCAGAGGTAATTCCACCTTGACTCACACCACATTAAAGCTGACCGAGAAGGCATTCCCCCATTTCACTACGTTAGTCTGATGTTTATAACAAAATTTCAGAGTCCTAGTTATCGTGATTGGAATGTCCGATCTAGCCATTTTAGCCCATAACTTATTATAATCAACACGATCAAATGCTTTGCTGAGGTCAAGAAAACATGCATACAAAGAGGTTTGACGTCCAACGTATCTATGAACAATTCAATGTGTATATTGCCATGTCAGTAGATTGACCCTCCCGAAAACCATACTGCCTGTCATCAAGTTTAACATTTTTAATCAAATTAGGTGGCAACAAAATTTCAAAAAAAAATTACAATGCTGTAGTCAAGGATATAGATCTAGTTTGCTGAGTAAGTACAATCACCAGTTTTATTTTTAATAATGGGTACAACTACGTTTTGGGTACTGGTGGCGAGCAGTTCGTGCAACAGAGGTCCAGCATACATTAAATGTTATTATTTTTATTTTGTTAAATCAAATAGAATAAGGCAAGTGTTGGGAGGGAACTGTCTTCTGACACACAGCTTGCGCTAGTTTAGAAGACAGGGCTGCATTATGAATATTATGTAATTTGATTGACCAATAAAAACATTTATTATTGTTATTAATGTTCAATAGAGAGACTATCATGACCCGGCGACGGCGGCGACTTCTCGCTTCATGCTCTTTATAACTTTTGCAATGTTGACAAGTGTGAATTTTAAAGTCGCCACCACACCATATACCTCCTGACCAACATCAACATTTGAAAGTGGTTCAACTCTAAAGCATTCCTTACATATGTTTGCGATTGATTGGTGCTCCTCCTCATTATTTAAATGATCAGGCAATTATAGACCTTCTAACAGTCAGTTGAGCTTCAAAACCTGAACTAGCAGCTTGGTCAGTTGTAGATAATCTTATACCCATTGTATTATTGGATGAAAGTATCTTCGGCGGTAAAGTATGTCCGCAAAATCTTCCAATACGGAAACTGATTGGATTGATTCCATCTTTAATCTCAACCCAACCACAACCGCATCTGTAGCAAGGCGAGATGTGAAATGATGTAAATTCAATACTAATATAGGTATCTACTGGTGATCTAATTTTCCAAAAACAATCCAAATAATTCTTATAGACTGATGAGTTTCCTATAAGAGGAGATTTCAAAGTTCGTGTGGTGAGAGAAGTCATATCAATAATGCCACCACATCCAACAGATTCTGAATAATTAAAGTATACTTCTACCTCGAAACCTTTGAACGCAACGCTGGCGTCAGTAACGAAATTTAAAACCATTGTATTATTGCTACTCCTCAATACAGTTGTAGAGTTGATACGTCCGCACAATGATGCTATGCGTTTATTATCATCTTTCTTCATACCATTATAAACGGCTAAATAATCTTTATAACATTCAGTACTACTTTCCAAATCAATGTAGTTAAATTTCAGTACCACAATTTTATTTAAAGGTGCTTCTATTATCCATGTACAATCAACATTATTAGCGTAGGATTCAAAATGATTGGACGATAATACAGTTTCATTACTTACGTTACCACCACAATTATATATGCTATAAGATAATTTGAAACCTTTCTTTTGTATGTTTCGGTTAGATTTAAAGACTAAAGATACTTTATCTATAAAATGTTCAGTTATTTCGGGCATTTTATGGCCACAATACGTGGAATCAAAATGATGCTTATTACTTTCTGCTGTAATCGTTAAGTTATCAAATTCACAGCTAGGATAAGAGCCTTCTAATTCAAATTCATCGAATTTTATAAAGATATTTTCATTTGGAGCTATTATTTCATACAAACAATCCAAAACTGGTGGATACTCGTGAGGATAGCCAGGACTGTACAATACCTGAGATGTTTCTGTGGCTTTTAATGTTCCTCCACAAATAGGAACCCATTGTGCCTTGAACCCATCTAAGTTTATGCTAGCATCAGTACGTAAAACAACTTTCATTTTATTGTAAGTGGAATTGTAAGGCAATGGTAATTGACGGCCACAAAGCCGTGCTATTTCAAAGTATGTATCGTCCTTCCAATCATAAATAATAACAACGTCTTTAGTACATTTAATAGAATCTTCCAAAATAAAGCGTTCAATGAATTGAAGGGATATTCTATAACCTAAATCAGCTTTTATTTCCCACGTGCAATCTTCATTTGATTTATAACTATTGGGAAAGTTAGGAGAAGAAAATATTCTATCGTACATACTTAAATGTGTCCCACACTGACTACCTATAATATTTGCTTTGAGAATAATATTGTTAGTATTATTCTTGCTTTTAGAATGATATTCGACATACATGTGTCTGAAGTGTGTACTTACTGGTAGTTCTTGCATTTTCCCTTTGCAGTACTCAAATAATATCGGAGAATTGGTAGTTAGTCCCCTCCGTACATGTATAAATTCATCTTCACATTCCAACTTGAAAGAACCTTCTAATTTCAATTCTAGGCTTTCCCCAAATGGAGCTTGAATAACCCAAGCACAATCTAAAGAACCGTTATAAGAACTAGGGATATTGATAATGTTATTGGGATTTTCCGTCGCCACTACTATTCC
The DNA here is from genome assembly GCA_947623365.1 of Achlya flavicornis. Classification (NCBI taxonomy): domain Eukaryota; kingdom Metazoa; phylum Arthropoda; class Insecta; order Lepidoptera; family Drepanidae; genus Achlya; species Achlya flavicornis. The sequence continues at coordinate 4,224,915 of OX392485.1, read as the reverse complement.
ACCACATGGCTGAGCTATCCAATCCACGTGAAAGTAAAAAGAACTACTTTTAGATTTTATTGCCTTGAAATTTATGACTGATAATGGGATCCTGTAAGATACGTCTACATTACCACAAATATCTCTAATGAATGTAAACCCTCGATCACGTGCTAAAGATACAACACTTATCTTAGGATCACTGTGTCCGCACCAATTTCTCGAAACTGAAGAATTAACTTTTGCCGTAATATATATACTTTCGTATTTGAAAGCGTTATTCGAACTATCAGATTCACTATCGTATTTCCATTCGCAAGAGTAGGATCTATTCATAACTGGGGACACAAGTTCTCCGGTAACATTTCTCAGATTGCCACCGCATAATGCCTGCTCATCAGAACTAAATTTAGCTTTAAAACGATGTTGCATGTTTAATGGGTTGAGCGATAAATATAGTGCTAGTTTGTGACCAGTTGATTCAAACACCTTCGTCCCTGGAGTGTCTTCACCTGTTATAATTTGTATGGCTGATTGGAAACTTAAATCATTGAATATTCCTATTCTATGTTTTTCAGTATCTATATCCATAATTTCCAAACGTACTCTCCGTGATTCATCTGGCACTTTAATTAGCCAATGACAGTACCGTAACGTTGTTTCAAGAGGATAACTTGGAGTCATCAAAAATCCTTTAGGTGTTGTGATCATGCCACCACATTCAGGAACTGAAGAATAACCCCGAGTTTCCGAACTTTGAACCCATTCACTTGGTTTCATTGTATTGGAAATATCGTTTGTAGTAGGTAGATTTTGTTTTTCTTCATTAACAAAATTTGTTTTGACTGTGTTTACTTCACCGACAAAAATATTGGACTTAGGTCCATCCGGTAGATAGATATTTTTGTCAAAAGCTGGTTCTATTGTTAGGTCCCCATCAGAAGTCTTGATTTTAGGCCGATCTTGATAAACTTCACAGTTGAGTTGTATGACCCAAACAGTTAGGAATAAACATTTTATAATTGTTATTGACATGACGGTCAACGGCGGATGACGGTGAGCTTTGCAGATGAAAGCTGAATGTAGACTGGTTGATTCACTTGTTATTTCGATTTAACGAGACAGGCGTTTCAACGCCCCTTTAAATGTTATCGCTGCATACTATCAGGTGGCCATAAGGTATTATACAAATTAGCGATGGGCGATTGTTGCAAAAAAAGTAATCGAAAGAATCGACAATTGTAAAACTGTACATTCGATTGTCGATTCATTCGTTCTAATGAATAAACAATCGACCTTTCGAATGAAAATTGGCGCACGCAACGCAGGTTGCAATAGTATGCACAATCAACGGGTGAGAGCGGGGGCGAATAGATTCATTCGTTCGGTGGACGGACAGCCAGCAGCGCACGGCACGGCGCGGTGCCGCACGAAGCGTATTATGAACAATCGAAAAATGTCGATTGTTATTCGAATGATTCGGATAAATTGGACAATCGAATAATTCGATTGTTTTTAGTAACAATCGCCCATCGAAGTTACACATTAAATTTACCGTCGTATTCTAATGATATTGTTGCAGTTTTTCATTGCCTGAAAACACGGATAAAATTATGTTTTTTAAAAATGAAACTTAGCTAGATCGATTTATCGCCCCGAAATCACATGCATACAAAATTTCATGAAAATCGTTGGAACCGTTTCCGAGATTCAGATTATATATCTACACATATACAAGAACTTCTCGTTTAAAGGTATTAGATAGATTATTAATATTTCATTTCATTTTTACAGATAATAAATACGATAATTTAGTTTCAATGTGGTTTCAACATCAAAGTAAATTTAACATTAAAATCAATTAAGTATGTATTATTATGTATGCATAGCGGCAAAACTTGACATTCCCGCTTAATTAATTTTGCTTGAACTTTATTCAAAATCTAAAGCATACCTTCATATTTATGTCAATGTGTCTAAAGATATATGAAATGAAGGTTAAATGAGCTATTAACGTCAGGAATAGACACATTAGTTTTGATTGTTTAAACAAAATAATTTTGTGTCGTTTTGTTTTAAAAACTCATCAAGTATAGACATATTTTTTCTCTTTAAATTGGCTAAACCCATAGAGATAGACTATTAATAGAGTGATAACGTCACCTTGAGCGAAGCGTGAGCAGTTTGATGCATTCATAGATATATCGTGTACTGATTTACTGTCAGAAACAATTAAAAGTTCCTGTCATTTATTCTCGGTAAAAGCATCGATAAAGAATAACAATTGATTCGTAGTAATGTATTTAGTCGTTTAAACTATGAACGTGTAGTTCGTGTTGCTACTGCATTGATCTGTTACACGTGTCACGGTTCTTACTCTAGTCTAGTATATTTCATCATAATCATCAGCTTTTTTTTTTAGTCTACTGCTGGACATAAGCCTCTCCCAGAGCGCGCCACTCCTTCGGGTTTCTTGCCACCCGCATCCAGCCCAGTCCGGCCACTTTTTTGAGGTCGTCAGTCCATCGGGCTGGCGGGCGCCCCACACTACGTTTGCCAAGACGCGGTCTCCACTCTAAGACTCGTCTGCTCCATCGACCGTCGGTTCTGCGGCAGATGTGACCGGCCCATTGTCACTTCAGCTTGCTAATTCTATGATTACATCACTGTTTTTGCAAGCGTCTTTACGCTTCGGTATCCGCTTACCATCGGGTTGTTAATTGTTTGCAACCTACCTTAGTACTTTGAATGATACACAAAGGCATTCCCTCACTTTAACCGCGCCCAAAATGGTTTCTCATCAAAAGATCGAAAACAACTTAAGCGTGATTGCATCAATATATAGTTCAACGTCAAATTCCACGAGCCTTTTGCTATAAGCTCACCGTTCATCAGGTTGGAAATCCAAAGCGTATCAACTTTAGCAGAAATAGGCTCTGCGTGCACCGAGCCGGCGCGGCGCGCTATTGAAAAACAGCGGGGCGCGTAAAACGGGTGGTTTGAGCCTAAATCAAATATTTACTGTGGGAACACTGCGGCACAGCGAATGCAATTCGTATAAGCGCTTGTTACGTACGAAAGTGTACGACGGGTTGAGTTATATAGAATAGAGTCGAATATTTATTTGTTGAACCCAGGTTATTATAAAACAAGGTGTTACAAAATGTCAGAGTTGGTACCTTCTATGTTCTGCCGTTAGGCGTACAAATGCTTAATACAATCAAATTAATATAATTGCTTAATACAAAAAAATTAATACAAGAATTAATCGAAAATGATAATACAAAATAAGTTACAGCATTAATTAATTTATGTGGACATAAAAACTAAACATGTCGGGCTAGTTATATGTCATATCTAATAGCGATAGTAATAAAAATAAAATAAAAATGGTTTGTGACATTTCAAATTGTATCATTCATAAATTCATCAATAGTGTAGTAAGCTTTGAATGTCAATAATTGTAATAACAGTTTTTTTTAAATAAATTAATGTTTGCACATTGCTTTATATTTTGAGGAAGATAGTTGTACTCATTTATCGAAAAAAATATAACACTTTTCTGATAATGAACTGATTTTGAGGGTACAAGGCACAGATTGACTTGTCGTCGTTTACAAAAGTTTGTCAAAAGGGCACAATGTTGGATCTGGTCCGCAGATTCAACGCCTTGTGATGATTGCTGGACTTTGATGTGCAGCCTGAATATATTGTGTCTTCTAGTTTACACAAAATTAGCCAACTTTCAATTTATAATAGGTTTTTTGCGCGAATCTTCGTTGCTAACAGTATAAAATTCAAAAAGAAACAGCGGGGCGATTACATAACTGAGTTTCAATCATTTTCGAATTGAAATCTGTTCAATAAAGCGGTTTTCTGATAACTTTTTTACGTTCTGATAATTGCAAATACAAACAGTGGTTCATTAGACATGGAACCATTTCCGATTTTGTAATATTTCTACCGATTCAGAGGTTATTTCAATCTGAATTTCATTGCAATAAAGTTACGTAATCCACGTACAGATTGTGACAAACTGTCACAAATCAGCCCGGCAGATGGCGCTACAGTCGATAATATAACCTTGCTACCCTACCCTTTTTTTTTTTTTTTTTTTTTTTTCGTGGGGCAATCCTCATAGGATACCCGACCGCCTCGGGGGTAGCGGCCAGGTTATGCCGGACTTGTACCGGCTAAAACCCCACGGTGGTCGCCATCTGCGCTGTAGAGAGGGGGGCGGGCTCTCGTGTTGAACGCGTACCTGCTCACCCCTCTAAGCGCGGCGCTGTGATAGCTCGTCCCGGGGGAAAAAAAATCATTCAAATCGGTCCAGCCGTTTAGGAGGAGTTCAGTGACAAACACACGTACAGTTGAATTTTTTGTATGCGTTTGGGTGACGCCCTGGATGGTTTAGATAGGGTAGGGTAGGGTAGGGTAGCACCACAGGGTAGGATAGCACCACACGAACGAAGTCATATAGTCTAGCACCGGGCAGCTAGTTGATTATGAAATCTTATTCGGAGAAAAAACTCCGTATCTCCGAAAATACTATTTTTTTAAATAATTTTTAATAGCATTTTTGTTCTCTTAAAAATTCAGCTCGGGGTTCCATTCAGCTGGCTGCATTCATACTGGCTAGAAAAAAAAAACACCAGTATAATATTCATGTTTTTTTTTTACTATTTAAAAGCAAAACCCTATACAGCCCTCTCAAACCCATCCGGCTTTTTTATCAAACCCATAAAAAATCATGGTTGCCTCACTATTGTAGGAAAAACTTCGGTTATATAGAAATTATGCATTCCATTAGAATTCCCCGAGGCGGTCTTTTTACCAACAATGCCACGGGACGTGCTATGAATGATAATCATCTCTTACCGACGCGTTTTCATAATTCATTGATGTATTTTCTATGCGTAATTTCAGGGTATAGGTAGTTTGAATGATATAGCAGGAGGTTCACCTAGCTATCAATAAAAAAAGTGTTTTTTTAATTTGACACTGGCATAAAGTAACAGAATTGACATTTGGAAATAGTTTAGAGAATGGTATATCCAGATTAAGCGTAGAAGCTGTTCACGCGTCGGAACATTTTGCCCCTAACTGTTATATCCTACATAATCTCTCGCCATCGACGGGGAGTCCATCCATTTGTGCAGGGTCGGCAACACGCAAGTGATACCCCTAGTGTTGCAAGCGTCCATAGGCTACGGTAACCGCTTACCATCAAACAGGCCGTATAATATGCTTGTTTGTTACCTTAGGTTGTATAAATAAATAAAAATGCAAAATAATATTTAATATTTAAATTTCTCCCGATTTAATGGGAATACATAGTTAACAACTGCTATCATTATGAACGTCACTATGACAAGCAGAATGACGCAGAGCGAGTGTAAAACGTACCTGTCACGTACACGAGCCTAAAAAAGTTGGCCTGTTTTATTATGTATAGTTGTTTAGAATGGCGACGCTCTTTCTAGGTATTATTTTGTATTCTTGTTGCTGATGCGGAATTAATATGGAGGTAGGTAGGTACACACTATGACAAAAAAAAGCTTACAATTCCAACTAAATACTTGCTGAAATTGAAGTAGGTACACGTGGAATACTTACAAGTAAACTGCTGCACATTTGTTGCAGTACGCAATTGAGAACTTGTGCTGTGAACTGTTTGAATCGTTTTCAGTTGTTTTCAGGACTGCAAGAAATCAGTAGATTTTCTCACTGGGTACCAACGGGTAGGTAGCTAAACGGGTTACCAATATCCAAGCTTTGCTTAACTGAGACCTTGTAAATAATATTTATACAATTTCTTAGAGCACTTCTTTTAGTAGAAGGAAAATGCACGATTTTATATTTTTGCAAATGTACGTATCTAAAAGTGCGTTAAATACAGGATGTTCAAGAGGTTTTCTGTAATCGTTTTTCAGGCCAAAGTGTCATGTAATTGCTCTTTTGTATATTTACTCACGAACCCATTTTAGTACCTTTTCCCATCCCACTACTTTTGTTACGATAAAACTGAAGTCTCCAAATTATAAGGCCTTTGATCTCACAATCGTATATATCAATCAAGATTTTATCTCAAACAACTAATGTTCCGAATGACCTCTGGCAACCTTGCTCCACGCGCAGGAATACAACATAAAGTTATTGGGAACGAACAAAGGGATTCGCATCGTGCTCGTTGTAGGTTCGTTCGTGGCTCGGCTCATGCTCGGTTCGCCAAGCATGGACGCATCATAATGGTGCGTCCATGCCACGCGAGCCACGAACGAACATGCAACGAGCCTACAACGAGCACGATGTGAATCCCTTTGTACGTGAAAAAACTGACATCCGCGCTCGTTCGAGGCTCGCAAGCCCGTCCACGCTACGCGAATCGTGCTCGCAGTGTGCTCGTTCGAGGCTCGGCTCGTGCTCGATTCGCGTAGCATGGACGCACCATTAGATTATCATCTGATATCTTCAAGATTATAGTCTTTCACAAAGAACAGGTTTTACTTAATTAATTACAAAATTGAGGACCTAAATGTCTCTTCATTAAAATCTAATTATACCTAGTTAGTTCTTATACTTTATTATTACTATTTAAATATAAATTCTGTGGAATTTAATCAAACTATATGAGATATTTAATTAGATAGAAATTGCTTTAGCTTGTTCTAATCATAATTAGTCGAATATCTATAGATACCTCCCAAAATAATTTATAATAAAAAAATTACGTGTATAAATTCCTCTCTATCCAGAGGTTGTCTGGAAGTTATCGCTTCTTGTATGTACTATACTTACATTAATTTTAACTTAAAGCATTTATTTTTTACTTTGTTAAATAATTTTTTATCAATTTTATAAACTACAAAGAAAAAAATGTATAATTTGTTGGGTTAAACATGCCGTTGTAATGAAGAAACATAATACTTGATAAGAATATTGGCCCCTCAAAAATAATTAAAATACGATGCCTTATGATCAAGGGATTGTGTGAAATAAATTAAAGTAAAAAAAAGTTTTAAACAAGCTTTTGAGCTTTGTATTAACTTAGAAACAATTGTCATAAACACTGTTTCAGAAACAAAACAAATCTAAATGTTTTTGAAACAATTTTTTCTAAAACATGTGAAACTTTTGCGGTAAACACTACGTGTTTCTAGCATGTTTCAACACTACCATCTCAGGTGACATATTTGAAACAACTGACATGTGGACGGCCAAGACCCCGAAACATTGTTTCTGTTACGTATTGTTCCAGAAACTTTGTATAGGAAACTATGTTTCTAAGTGAATACATGGCTTTATATATTGCATAGTGTACTGTCACCAGAACTAAAGGTGTATGAAAAATTTCAGCTCAATTGGATGTCAAGAAGTGCTTCTAATTCAGCTTGCAAGATTTGACCTAAACAAACTAACTAACCAACATATATATACATAGCAAGTTAAATAAAAGCCAGTAAAAGAGATGGAATGGAAGAAACTATGTACCTAATTGAGAATTAAATCAAACTGAAGACGTTATTAAGAATAATTTCAATCATGAAAGATCCAGAATCATTATTAAGAATCACTTTTCTTTTATCATTTGGATGATTTTCTATTAATATAATTATCTGGAGCGAGGATACATCCCGGATATAATACTATTTATTACTAAACTGTACGTGAGTAACAATATTTCATTTATCTGACGTGGATCAAGGGTAATAGAATTGATATGGTACGCGAGTGAATATCATATTAATTCTCCGACATGACACCATCGGAGCGCTACTGGTAGAGAGATCTTCCAATGAATATTTTTATTCTGTCATTTTCAATCTCTATGGTCATTTTGGTCACAAATATGATATTTCTATGAGTTTATAGAATTGGACATTATACTATAATTCTAGTCGAATAACCGTGGTTTCTCATTAGGTTTCCTTGCTGTTTAATTATGTTAATAATTCTAAATTAATAGTACGGTTTCTCTATCATATTTTAAACAATGATCAAAATAACTGTATTGGATCTCTAATGATTCACTGTTTTGAAGTCAGATTGTCAAGCACTTTTTTCCCTTTTCAAGCTTTGTGTGCTTACCACCTTCGGACCACATCATCACTTACCATGTTGAGATTGTATCAAACACAGACCAGATACATGAACTGATGAACCGAACCGTGACCTTTACTCGGCCTGTACCCAGACATTGTTAAAGATCTAAAGCCGTTATCCACTAACCACATCGTATATTTGCTGGCATGTTGGAGCCGTCGAATGTGGGCACAACTTTACCCACACCGTGTGAAGTGAGCTCAACAAAACAAGAAAACTTTAAATTTGTTGTTAATAGTAAATGCTTTGCGGTAAACCGTACTTAGATTTATTATATGACTGAATACGCTGTTCGTTCAAATAGTGATATTAGTACGTGTGGTAATATGCATAGAGTTTAATATTAAAACGACCGCACTGTAATTAAATCAAATGTATTCGATGTAGTTAGAAACAATAATATTCGTAAAATCTGAGGTAAGTAAAATTAACTTTAATGACGTTCTGTTTATGGGTTAATATTACTTGTACGTAGTATTTATATGCTCTGAGATATTACTGTTAATGAGAAGATTTTGCAATTATTTGTATTGCAAATTGTCATTTTTGTTTTATATTAAGTGATATCCCAGCAAGTCCTGTTCCAAGTTAAATTTCTAAATCTTGCCCTATCTGAGCATCCTCAAATGAAATTATCGTCGGTAGAATCATGTTACTTACCTTTAAGTTCTGAATTTGAGCTCACTGCCTAAAGCCCTGTCATTCTTCACATGCATAATCGAACTAAATTCACTCCATCTCCACACTATTGTGTAAAGCTGACCAAAATTCCACCTTTATTCTAGAGTCTGCAGCTTTGAACTGCGTATTCCGTTTACCTTTCCATCTAATCTCCCCACTTTTGTTTTCTCCGTATTTACATATTTTATTTTTCAAAGGATTTCGGAGGATTTAGTTCTTGCTTGGGATTTTAAAATAATTGTTTCTTTTGCGTTTTACGGTCTTTCACCCTGCTTTGCGGTCACACCAAAACCAACATAATACAAAAGAGTAACATAAAGATTTTCAATTTTTTTTATGTGGTTACTCTGACTCCAAGGTTTCACCAATCTGGTAGGTAGGTGGTCTGGTAGTAGTATCGTGTGATGAAGATAGAGTAAAGTACTCTACCTACATCACATCACAGACCTAACTAACCATCTAAATAGGTAGACATTTTATGCTGCTCGTTCTTACTAAAAGAAAAAAAATTAAAAATTCCTGGAAAATTAGAAAATTTGCGATAAACTTTTTCCATGGGATTGACCCTGCTGTTTATCCCTGACTGAAGCGCTGGTGAAACAGCTGTTTCCATCATGCCTCCACATTACAAATATGTTTTTCCTCAAGTGTACACAATAAACAAAATGGCCCGCCAATAATAATAGCACGGTGTTTTTCATAGAGATGATTTCTATTAGTTAGCTTTTAACATTTTTCTAGTTTCGCGTGGCATTGACAGGGGTCGGCGTGGACCTTCATCACTTACCAGCGATTGGGGTTCAAGTCATAAACGATGCGAGTAGCGTTTTAACAATACTTTTAAAACGTCACTGTGTGGTGAAATATAATCCCCTGTCTTCTAATAAAATTGTAATTTGGCACAATAGATCATAACCTAATATAACATACAGACCACTTTTATCCTAGGAAAACATTAGATCTATAAGATATATCTGTCTGAAAGGGGTGAAAGACTACATGGTATAGATAGACTCTGTAAAAAGTCTCAGCGCATCTTTAATGGACAGCGCATCGCTGTCAAAAAAAAACCTGCGCGCCTGTTTGTTAACGTTCTCATTGTGTGGTTGATGATTATCAAAAAATATAAGTATTTTTTTCCTCGCAAGTGTGTTGAAAAACGTCGTATGACACGCGTTTGCAATGATCATTACACTCTCGGCTCTCTTAATACCGCCTAGTCTGTAATTGCCGGAGTCTTCTCAGTTTTAGTGTATTTCGTACCGGTGGTTAATTAGAAAAAGAAAAGAAAGAAAGAAAAATGATTTAATTCAGGACAACACACAACATTAAATTAATGATAGATGATCAAACACACATATAGTTACGGCATCCAACAATAATTCAACTGTATGTAAGTACCAATTTAACGTTCATAAGTGCCTTACCAGGGCCTAAACTGAAATGACTTTTTGATTTTTGATGACCAACTTTCACACATGTATCATAATGTACTATAACCTACCATCCATAATCCATAAATCAATGATTACATCTATATGATTTGTTCATAATATGTGAAAATTCTTTATTGCGATTTTATGATTTTTTTAGAAGCAATCGCTGCCGCTTACTTTCGCCCCTTGTCCCACTTCTTACTGTGAATATTTCTGTTCGTTTCTTATGAAACCGACGTCTATTGCCCTTTTTCAATTAAAGTTTGCGGTAAAGATTGTTGAGGGTTCATGGAAATGTAATCGTTTTGAACTTACTTTCTTGCTCAGTTTAATATTAAAGTTATAATATTGTTTGATAAACTTTAAAATGTTACATCTAAACGGATTAAAAACTTATTGTTGTATAAGAATTTCATATTTGCCTGGAGTTTCTCTAGGATGGAATTAATACCATTAAAAAACTCAACGTTTTACAGAAATGACTCCTAGAACAAAAGTTTTTTTCAAAAAATGTTAATTTTTGTAATAATATTAGTTGACTAGCTTTGCTTAGATATGGATCAGCCATAGCTATAAACTGGAAGTAAAAATTTGTTATTAATTTTATATCATTACTAGCTGTCCCCCGCGGTTTCTTCCGCGTTCCCGGGATAAAAATAAAGCCTATGTCCTTCTCCATACCATAGGCTATCTGCATCCCAAATTTCATGATGATCCGTTGAGTAGTTGAGGCGTGAAGGCGTAACAAACAAATAAACAAACAAACAAACTTTCGCATCCTAACTATCCTAACTAATATTATAAATGCGAAAGTGAGTTTGTTTGTTTGTTACGCCTTTCACTTGCCGGCAAAGGTCCCAACTTGATAGGTGTTCCCGTCACTAAATTCATGGGCAGAGTGCCAACCCTAGGCCATAATTGAAATTTTATAGTTCTAAGAAAAGTCCAGTAAAATTTATTCTATACTATCTTGGTCGTATGGATTTTCAATTAATAATCAGTAGGGTTGTCTCTTGTTACAGTTGATATTATGTGTTTATTTAAGTCTTTTTAACGAGATTTCGATTGTGAAAATATCTAGTTACTATTTAATATTATAAAGAGGAAAGAGTTGATTGTTTGCTTCCATTGAATAGGCTCCGAAACTACTGAACCGATTTAAAATTCTTTCACTGTTGGGAAGCTACTCTATCCCCGGTTGACATAGGCTACTTTTTATCACGGAAACGCGAGTGAAACCGTGAGAGACAGCTAGTTTAAAATAAATCCGCTAAAACAATTTAATAAATAATAATGGTAGTCTTAGAGCTACCAGATACTCGCGACTGACTGGGTCAGTAAAAACGTCAGTCAGTCAGGCAGTCAGCCACAGAAAACCAACAACCGTCATACAGTGTGGAAATTAAAACGCGCATAACACAAGCTGCCGCAATCAAATGCACAATGTGAAATGTCCGGGAATAATAGCTCTGTGCAACTGTTACTTGCAGTTTTTACCCAACAACGTAGAGACAAATAGGTATTATATAGGATTGACGGGCCAGTTGGCGCAGTTTGTTAAGAATTTGTGTGCATGAACATGTCTATGTCCTGAGTCTGGGTATAATTAAAGTTAAGTCTGCCTTAGAAATAAAAAAATAACTAAAGGGAAACTACTAAACACACAATTTGTTATCACTGTGACTACTGACAAGTTTAGATTAAATATCATTTATATAGAAAATATTACAATTAGATAGACATAATATATCGATGCATTTATATCAAAATAAATAAATGAGGAACATTGAATTTAATTAATTACATGAATCAAACCATCAACCGAAAAATCAATAGAAATGTCCGAGGATATCCCAGTATGTAATTTCCTGAAAACAATTTGTTAAAAAATACCACAGATTATAAAACCTCGTTTAATAAAGCATCTGACTCACAGATAAGCTCGGCTACCGCTTGCCACTCGGGTATCGGGTAATCTCTATTAAATATGGACCCGAGACCCATGTAACGAATTACCTCCAACTCATACAAAATTTATTATTCACATCTTGTACGAGCTCATACCCTTTTACGAGCCTGTCTTATGATATTTTAATGTTGTAAAAAAATAATGTACGTGCGGTGAATTTGCTCTGAAAGATGTTTAATACTATGATATATGTTACGAAATAAAATTAGGTAAAGAAATATTTATTGCCAGCTGTCCCGCGGTCCAACTGCGGGCAGGTTGACCGAATTTCCCTCGATGAAAAGTATCCTGTGTCCTAACAGGACCTACATACCTCCTATACCAAATTTCATGTTTTGTTTATAGTAGCGACTTCATACAAAATTCCCATGGAAAAGCGACTTTCTTTTTTCCGAAGTTTTCCAATTTAGCGAACAACTTTCGTTTTTTTTCTATCCTTATAAATCTTAGGCTACGTGCGCACTGTGCGGCCAGCCGCATTACAGTGCGTATAAAAATGTTTTTTTTTATCATACATATTCTTAATTGCGGTTAACCGGAAACGCACGAGAATGCGCATGTACCCTTATTCGGACTATTACGAACATAAATGCCAAAACGGTCCAGCCGATCTAATGTGATGCGTTACAACAAACGGCATTAAATATATATACGGATTAATAGTCCCAAGAGTGTTTTATGTGCTGTCAAATCCTACTTCTTATTATAAACTTGAAAGTTTGTGCGGATATAAGGATTTTTGTCACTTTATCAAACAAAAATCTACTTATATAACTCGATGAAGTCATGAAATACTGAAGTAAAAATAACAAACTGTTCGTACCTCAAATGTTTTATGAAATTTTTCGTCTCATCCAAAAGTATCTGCTGGGAAGAAAAGTATTATTTAAAAACTTTCCCGTTTTAATTTAGCTCCAAATATCAACTTTGAAATTAAATTCGAGGGCCAGATGACGTTCTTCATTAAACGATTGGCAGCACACAGTTTTGATAGCAGATGATATAAGGAAAAAAATGTATTTTCGTTTGAAATTCAAATGAAAAAATATCATTCGCTTGGAACGTTATAAAACTGTTTGCTTTAAATGTTGTGATATGTTTAATAAAAAAACTTAATAAGAAATATAGGTATAAAAAGGATCGCATGAAAAAGTCTATATATACATTTATGATGATTTATTTTTATTATCGTATTCATGAATTTTGAATTCGATTTGTGAAAGAATTTCACACTGCGTATACCTATGCAAAAAAAAATAGAATAAAATAAAAAAACGTGGAATCCAAACTTAAAAAAAAAATCGCTCCTTTTTCATAAAGGTACTCTTTTGTCTAGCTTCTACTTCTTAGTTTTGTAGTGTTACAACCAAATTCTTTTTCGGACTTATATTTGACATCATCATCATCAGCCTATAATGTCCCACTACTGAGCTCACTCAGGCTTCCTTTCACAAATCAGGGTGAAAGGGAATGGGCAGATACTGCACCACGCGTATCCGGATCGGTGGAGGTAGGCTAGTGGCTAGTTGTCAACCTACTGTTGAAGTTTTCAAGCCGCCTAGAAGGCCTCCAACTAGTTTAACGACTATGCTATTGTCCTCGTAATGAATTAACTTACTAAGTGACTGTAGTATTTTTATTTCTTTTTTAAGGCTTAGTTATTGTAAGTAAATTTAATTTGTATACCTCTGACATTTATAGACTAAAATACGTCCCAATCGTCAAATAAAAAATAACAGCTCTTTATATGTTACGCAAACCGAAACAGAAAAAAGTATATTGTAACAAACAATAAGAAATTCAATTTTGCCAACATCTCATATGACTCTAGGGTGTAGTTATAAAATATATCTGAAATTCAGCTATTGAGACGTGTTAAAATAACAGTCATTCCATTTTCTAAACTCTTATAAAAAAAAAGTTTTTTTTTCTATTTTAATTTAAGTTAAATTATTAATTGCATACCTATGTCAGTCTTTTAAACCGACTTCAAAAAAAAGAGTAGGTTCTCAATTCGGTTGTATTTTTTTTTTTTTTATGTTTGTTACCTCCGTCATTTATCAACCGATTTGGAAAATTCTTTTTTTGTCTGGAAGGGTACACTTCCCGTTTGGTCCCATTGTCATTAGATCAGGATTTGATTACTTCTTAGTGTACTTTGAGGTCGGTTTAAGTTTTTTGTAAAACAATCCAATTATTGTTTTTAGAAAACCTAATAATTTTGATTATTATCCCTAAAATTTTGATTTTAGGGATAATAATACGAGATACTCGTAATTTGGGCTGTTAGTTTTAACGAAATAAGTCAAAGACAATGCAATTAAAATCTCTCCCCCGCGGGAGCCACCGGGTGCTATTCATGTATAAGACAAAGAAATTATGCGCTAACACGTTTCAAAGGTTCCCAACATATATGCTACCCACAGGCTCTACCAAAGGGGCGGAATTCGGAAAGTCAATTCTGCGCGCCCCTAAATTTCTTCTAATTAAATTTAATGTGGGCGCCCAGCCTGCGCCCTTCGGTCCTATGGGACTATTTGAGCTACACTCATGGCACACACTTGCTGTATGTTTGCAATTACGTTTCTTGGTGTTTATATTATATATTACATTTTATTAGATGAGCCCAATTTTCTTTTAGGTACTTGTTAATACAAGTTTTTAATAATTACTCGCATTATAAAGCACATCAATAAAAAAATTGCTGCTGAATATCTCATCAAAAAAACAGTGACGCATTTAAGACTATTAAATTTCTTTTGCCATTTAGCTAGATGAGTATTATACCAGAGTGAATATTACGGGACCTCGTTGCGATCAACCAGTAAATTATTAAGCATAAGAATAAAAAATTGTTTGAAAATTTCATGTCGCTTTAACCTTGATCCAACGTTTTAGAGGCTTTTTAATAAAACCAAGAACACGTACCTATAGAACTGCATAGATACGCCCCAAATAGCCGGAATTACTGCTCTATACATTCCAAAATATGAATTTTCGTATGTTAAGTTTTAAACAATTTTGTAGTCAAGTATTATTTAATACTTTGCCCTCACAAAAAGGATATAAAACAAAGGAAATCATTAGTTATTGGCCCCTGGCGGCACGTTTGTCTTGTCACCCGATGTCAAGGGGAGGTGATGTGATGACAAGGGTATTTGTAAGGCCAACAACAACGTTTCTATGACAAATCATCAGGTTATTTGTTTATTTTCTTGCGATAGTGTTTTGTTTCAACATTGTAAAATACCGTGTCCAGAAAGGACGAATTCGCCGCGAATCTCTCGCGCGTATTACGAGTCGAGACTGGCGAAGTGCACGCAATTTTTCGTGCGTTACTGTCGACCGCGTATATGATACCACACCGCAGCCACGTCTCAACCACAACAACAACAACGATTACAAGATAGAAGAGATCTGACTTTTTCTAATTTTTGTCCATTTTCTATCATGAGCCTGGTAGAGATCACTTTTAGGCTTTTAGTGATAAATTCACCGCTTTTGTACGGCTGGCGGTGGCGGTGCCGCTATCTCAGGAAACGCAAGCTTTACATTGTAATATTTTGGGTACATATCTGATAGGAGATATCGCGCATTGCTACACCTCGCACAAGAAGCCCTGCCTACCAGAACCGCAGCACCTCCGAACCACCGCAATATACATATGGCAAATAGGTTCAGAGAAGACAGTGATCGAGCAGTCCTGATACCTATCTAATTGCAGACCATAGATACAGCGCCTCCAGCATAGAGTGACAGAAGCTCTAGGTGCCAGGAGGCGAAAATTCCAAATTTGAAAAACATTTTCGAGCGAATAATAACATTTTTATGGCGCCTTTTCAGAACAGCTGCGCGACTTTCTGGGGCAGTCGACATGTCAACCAAAGGTCGCCAAAAAACAATCTCGCTCTACCCTGATCAAGGGTAAGGAAGGGCCTTAGGGGTGCTGCATAAGTGTGTGAAAAAAAATATTTTATTGTAAATATGAGCGTTTATTATTATTATAATCCTGTAAAGCAGGGCACCAGCCCTCTGGGCACGATTCCACTTGGCAGCGTAGAAACACGCCTCTGTAGATGATTTAATTAGTTAATTAGTCTGTTAAGCTTATTTGCTGAGCAATTTGATTCTATTTTTAAATAATTGAATATTATTTATTAGTGTATCATTGGGACTGAACTGGCAATAGGTATAGGCCATAACTTTGTTCCCAATGTATTTTTGGATTGTTTTAATTACATTTCAACCACATTTCAATGAGACAACTCGAATAGGCCTCGCGGCATCGAACAATTAACCCAAAGAAGCCTAATGACGTTCATATTGGTTGAAATATATTCCGCCAATTTTCAACCGCCGACAATGCGCTTTGATTTGCTAAGTCAAAGACGCATGCAATCTGATTGGCCAAGTCAAAACGGCGTAGTGATTGGTCCTTACTGTTTACATTCAGTGACAAATCACTGACGAGTTTCGGAATTTGATTGTTCAGAATTACTACTCTAAAGGGATTTTTCCTCGATGCCTCGCGGCGACGCGTGGTGCCGTGGTAGCGCGACGCAACGCGACATAGACAGCGTTGCTACGC
The DNA here is from genome assembly GCA_947623365.1 of Achlya flavicornis. Lineage (NCBI taxonomy): Eukaryota > Metazoa > Arthropoda > Insecta > Lepidoptera > Drepanidae > Achlya > Achlya flavicornis. The sequence goes on along the minus strand of OX392485.1, from coordinate 4,208,159 downwards.
CGCCCGCCGATAGATGCGGCGTGTAATAGACCGTGCTGCACCTCCTCGTGAAGACGCTTGACGTAGCGCGACGCCCGCGAGCCGTAGCGCGGCGCAGCGCAAATCTGCCGTGGCCGTGACTGCTACTCGTGACCCCGTACCGCTACCGCCCGTTACGCCGCGCGGTTTCGCTCTGCGACGCGCGGCGTCACGCTGTGCCGTACAAAACAATTGCGCGAAACAATTGCAGCGTCACGTCGCGTCGCGTCGCGTCTCGGTGTGAACAGACCTTACGTGTCTATGGGATGGGAAAATATACAACTCTTTGCACATTAATCGAACAATATTGACAGTTTGCGAATGATACTTCTCTTCGCCTTTCTAACTATTTAATAACAGAGTAGGTACTTACGTAAAGTCACATGTTTGTGTGATTTTATTGGATTCTAGCAAACTATATCAATTATATTAACATTCCGAAATATCCTATGAAGAAAGTAGCCCAACTTAAAGGTTCAGAACACATTAGAAGTCAAATATTGTGTTGGACCGTACCCATACAAGTTTGGTTCACGAACCTCGTTCGATCACGTATTCGGTCCTTAATATCACCGAGACCCTTAAACTATAAAGTCAAAAGTAACCAAACCCCATTCGAGGGTAAATGGGTATTTTACTAAACTTTTACGATTATTAAAATGGCCTATTAGATTTTGATCTAGAGTTAAAAGTGGACATTAGGTTAATCTTATTATTAAGGGTTTGTGATGAGTTTCATAATCATTTACCTTCCAAAAGAATCATGGCGTACAAGAAAATAAAGATTTTTAGACACGTTTGAATGACGTTATAATTGGTCCTTGGTGCCTAAGGAATAAATTGAGGCATTTAAAAAAAAATTGGTCCCCGGGATAAAAATGCGACATTCTATGCCATGCCGACGATCGCGACCAAAACCGTTATGTTGTTGTTATGTTTTGCGGGGTTTATAAAATACTAGCTGTCTCGCGCAGTTTCATCCGCGTTCCCGTATTAAAAAGTAGCCTATAATACTCGGGGATAATGTAGCTTCCTATTAGTGAAAGAATTTTTCGAATCCGACTGGTAGTTCCAGTGATTAGCCCATTTAAACAAACAAACAAAAAAACTCTTCCGCTTTATTATATTATATATATAGTATAGAAGATTTCATGTATATTGATATGTTGCTGGTAATGTAATCTCAACATTGGAAGTGATTCAAAACCCTCTAAAATGTTATAATTTTTTGTACAAATCAATGTATGGAGTTCGCCATGATTCTTTGATGCGTACAAACCTATACAAATTGTCAATTTGAGAGCTATTGAATTCTCAACATTGATAAAATAATTAATAAAAATATAGTTTTTTTAAAGGTTACTCCAAAATGAGCTTGCACAAAATTCAATTACGTACATAATACATTTTAATACTTATAAATATAACTGCTATAAAGCAACGACAAAGTTTTTCTGACGCCCATTTTACAAGCGAATTCACACTCTATTTCTCGATACATGTAAATCAAATAAGAACTCTACAGTAAGAAAATGAATCATCATCATCAGCCATCTCGCCCTATCTTCGGCTAGACGCATCCACTTCTTACCATCAGCCTTTCGCAGATCGTCACTCCATCTCGCTGGAGGGCGCTCTACACTACGTTTGCGCGAGACGCGGTCTCCTCTCAAGAACACGTTTTCCCCTTAGAAAATTGATACGCCTTAGATATATGTTGTATCTAAATACAGACGTTAATATCGATCCATGTATGATGATGGATGTAGCTAATCGTAGCACAGTCTTCTGTAATACCAGATATGGTGTAGGATTGCAAGCGGTTCAATAGGTACAAGGTTTTTATATTTTATAACCTTTGGAAATATACATTATAGCAATTATTTACTACACTTTACGCTTACGAAACATTTCCCTAATATTGGGTGTATATTGGTCATTATTATTCTTCACGCGTCTCAACAAATCAAATTGGGTACAAATTGACTTGACCCGCCGATAGCTAAGAGATCTTTGTTTATTGTAGTTTTGTTTGGACGTGCTACACGAGATAAGCCAAGCAATGGCTTGGGTAAAGTTTTACCCACCTCTTTTTGTACAAATACTAGCCTTCTACCAATATTGGTGTTACTTGTCCGACCATCTGTAGCAAATTAAAAAAAACTAAAAGCTCCTTTATTTTTGATTTGGTAATTGAAATGGTTGGTTACAAAATTATTTATCTTCTAAACTACTGAAGTTCTGGAAGCCACCTCCAAGGCGACTGCAGGACTCAAGCGCGGCGACTTTGACTAGCTTGTCCTCAGTAGGTCTAGATAAAATCCAAACGCATGTTTATGTGTGAGTTTTGTATCCAAGATATTAACCGATATCTCCGATATTAACAACTTTGAAGATACTAGAAAAAAAAAGCTGTTCTGTACAAATATCAATTGCCTCAGGTGTCTCAATTAACGTTAGGTAAGTACCTGAGCGGGACGACCTCCCACCAGGTGGACCGACGACCTGGTCAGAGTCGCTGGGCGCCGCTGGATAAAAGCGGCCCAGAACCGTTCGAAGTGGAAATCAATGGGAGAGGCCTATGTTCAGCAGTGGACATCCATGGGCTGATATGATGATGAAGTACCTGAGACTAAACGAGACGTCCATTTTCATCCCCGCAAATAAGTATACGCCTATTTTACGCATGCAAGCACTAAATAATTAATATTCGCGAGGAAATCTTGCCAACACAGGGACCCTACCCTACGGGAGTTTTAACACAACAGGGCTCTTTTGAGATAAAGGACGATTCACGAATGAGCCGTTTTTGCATCCACAAAGCCCTTTTTTGGAGAGTCCATTTCTTTAGTGATGAGGTTACATGCCGTTAGCACTTTTCCCTAAGGATGAGCCGGAAACGAATATATTATTTTTTCACTCAGTGTTTTTACGACGATACTAACTTCAAAGCCGCGGTTTCACCTACGTTCCTTGAGATCTAATAATTTCCAGGGATAAAAGTTCCTATAATATTCCAGAATAGCATTTTCTGTATTATTATTTTTTACTCTGTTTAGGCCCTTGTTTGACCGCAATGTCACTATGGTAAGGGATGACGTGGCCAAAGGTGGTAAGCACACAAAGCGCATTTATTAGGAAGATTTGTGTCTATAATTTATAACGTGTGCGAAGCCGCGAGCGTAAAGCTAGTATGAAATATAAAAAGACAATTATACTTTTTATTCACAGTTATGTGTGTTCTGTGTGCCTCCTTATGTGTGTTCTACCGCTTGTACAACGGAGAGTGTTCTAAAGAATTTTTCGACTTGATGCCCACGGCTACCTTCCACCATCGCAACTCTCGGGGAGTCCATCCTCACACATTGAAACCAGAATTGTTTCGAACTGTGTGGGCTAAAAGGAGTTTTCTTCCGCGTACGTTCGGACTGTGGAATGAGCTCCCCGCCGTGGTGCACCCAATAGAGTACAGCATGGGGTTCTTCAAAAAGAGCGTGAGGAGATTTCTTCAGTTCCGGCAACAGAAATGAAGACCAATCACTGCATCGTGTGTTCTTGATTCGGCCAATCAGAGCGCATGTGTCCCTGACAGCCAGTCAGAGCGCATTGTCGGTGTTGGCAAATTGGCGGAATAGATTTCAAGCAAAATGAACATCATTATGCTTCTTTGGGTTAATTTTTCGATGTTCTAGCACTACTTGACATTGATCGGGTTTGGATACACCCATGTACAAGCCGTCCCGCAAATCCTGTAAATCCCGCAACTAAAAATTGATAGTCGGAACACACCGATGAGTATGAGGCTCTTAAGTACCGTATGAGGTGTGTGTAATGTACCCTACCACCGTGCTATGGTTTCCTCATGATATTTTCCTTCACCGAAAGCTCTAGTACGTCGTAGGATTCCAACCCGCGACCTTCGTCTCGGCATCCGACGTCAACTACTACTGAGCTATCCTAGTTACATTCAATGCTATTCACTCAAACGGCATGGTTGTTTAAAACTGAAATATTTTTGAATAATGTCTTTTCTTTGAATATTTGATAAAACATATTTTTTTTGTGGCTAGTAATATGTACCAATACGCCTAGCTGTGCTACAAAAACTAAGCGTTTTACGGTCTCCAGCATCGACTAGTGCCTTAAATATAAGAAACTAGCTGTCCTCCGCGGTGTCACCCGCGTTCCTGGGATAAACAGTAGCCTATGTCCTTCTCCATACTATAGGCTATCTGCATGCCAAAATAATGAGCCGTTGAGTAGTTGAGGCGTGAAGGCGTGAAGGCGTAACAAACAAACAAAATCACTTTCGCATTTATAATATTAGTTAGGAAAGAAAAAAGAAAGAAAAAATGTATACCTACGTACTAAACCGTAATAAACTCCTTTTTCCATTTGGATTCGCCTTAGTTTCGTACAGAAATTTTGATATTCATACCATAGACATAAAAAATCAAGAAGGACTGTCAGCTTATAAAGTGAAGCAAAAAATTACTTACGTGTGCGTGAGTAAAATCAGTACTGGCTCAAGCAGGCACAAATGGTACTGTGCCTTATTGTCACTGTCAACGTCTCAATACGGAATGACAACCGATCGGCTTCCTATGGTCTATATATGACTTGTGTGTGAGGCCATGAGGGTATTTACAAGAACGCCGGCTTCCTATTACTTGCGTCACTTAAGAACACAGACCGTTCCGTCTTTCATTTTTCTTGGTCTGAGATTCATACCTATTAGTATAATAGAAATATACTATGTAGGTAGAAGCTACATAATATAGTTTGTGCAATTGAAAGTGACCCATAATCTTGTTAGCCGACAAACCCTTTGCGACGGAAAACTTGACAATTCTAAATTCTAAGTCTCAAACGAACAGATTGCGAACCTAACTGAGTAATTTGAATGTCAAATATCATAAAGTGTACTCGAGTAAATCAAAATGCTCCTTGTCTCGCGGACAGCGTTTCAGTTTATTGGAGCCCATTTGCTCGGTCTTTTGAATTGACATGAAATCCTACTTCAAATATTAGTTACGGATATTTTACAGACCTAAGAAACGATAAATACCGAATATTTGTGTTCGATTTAAAGCAATATCTAATGCTTAGGTTAAGCTTTCTAATGCTCTGCGTGTTTTGCAACGCCCTTTTTAAGGGGAAAGGATGGCTGCAAGAAATTTTAAAAATAGGTTTTTATCCCGCCCGAGGGCGATAGAGACAACTACAGCTTGGACGGATTAAACCTATTTAAATTAGACGAAATCGCTATTTTATAATCCCCGGTTTTCTACTCCAAAATCGGAACAATTTTAAAAATAAAACCGGCCAAGTGCGAGTCAGACTCGCGCACCGAGGGTTCCGTACAAACCTGTAGGTATATAAGTAAATGGTAGTATAGACCTGAGTATTTGATATTAATTTCAATTTATGACCTATTAAAAAAAAACTACTTACTAGATCTCGCTCAAACCAATTTTCAGTGGAAGTTTGCACCGTAATGTACATCATATGTTTTTTATAGATTTATCATTCTCTTATTTTAGAAGTTACAGGGGGGGGGGACACATTTTACCACTTTGGAAGTGTCTCTCGCGCAAACTATTCAGTTTAGAAAAAAATGATATTAGAAACCTCAATATCATTTTTGAAGACCTATCCATAGACACCCCACACTTATGGGTTTGATGAAAAAAAAAAATTTGAGTTTCAGTTCTAAGTATGGGGAACCCCCAAAATTTATTGTTTTTTTTCTATTTTTGTGTAAAAATCTTAATGCGGTTCACAGAATACATCTACTTACCAAGTTTCAACATTATAGTTCTTATAGTTTCGGAAATAAATGGCTGTGACATACACGGACAGACAGACAGACAGACAGACAGACAGACAGACAGACAGACATGACGAATCTATAAGGGTTCCGTTTTTTGCCATTTGGCTACGGAACCCTAAAAACATGAATCTTAATAAGGAGGGCTTTGGCTATGTCTGTCGGTTATCCTTTGTTTTGTTTCTATATTCGTCAAAGAATCATGGCGAGATTTAGGTATACAAAAAAATAAAGATTTTTAGAGACCTTGAAATGACGTTATTATTGATCCTTGGTGCCTAAGGAATAACTTGAGGCATTTATAATATTTTTAGATCCCCGGGATAAAAATGCGACATTCTATGCCATACCAGCGAATCGCGACCTAAACCATTATGTTGTTGCTATATTTTGCGGAGTTTATAAAATATTTCAAGTATATTAATATGTTTCTGGTAATGTCATCTCATCATTGAAAGGGATTGAAAACTCTCTAAAATGCAAAAAATATATGTACAAATCAATGTATGGATCTCGCCATTATTCTTTGTTCGCTGGACGTCTGATAAGGGCGTTAATTTTTTTTTGTGATTTTAGAAGGCTCCTAATTCTTATAATAATATATTTATTGAGAAAAACACAATCGAGGGACATACAGTGGTACCTATAGAATGCATGGTAAAATAATCATTGTTCTAGTGTTTATAGGTTAAAGGAACGCTTATGGTGCCACTCCGTCCATTTGTCTGTCCGTCTGTCACAGCATAGTCACAGCACTATAATTCCAGCAAATACCACAATGCCCTTGATATATAGTTATATTATTTATTTATTTATTCATTCATTGCTTCATGTGGTACAAATATATAGGTGTTATAATTCTAATTAGTTCACAACATTGTAACATTTATTAGTATAAGTCTACATTAAATGGTTAGTATATTGCATTATTATTATTACACAATTATCACATTATTATAAATAAGGTTATTATTACATTATTATTATTATTACATTAAATAACTTGACCGTCAATTTGAAGCCTAATAATACATGAGAGAGAAGCCATCGTTCTGTCCTTTTTTCGCTCATTTACCCTACCTATGTCTCCCCACTATTGCCTTCTCTGTCTCTCCCACCACCACCAGCAATGACAATCGTAGATTGCTTTTGGATTTTGACTCATTGACGTCGTTGTTCCCGTCCTGACAACATTGGAGAAAACAAGGTACTGTTATTTTGTTTCAACATTATTTTCCATGTTAAAATCATAATTTATTATGATCATTTCATAATTCATGTGTTTTCTTTCGATGAATATTCGTTCATAATTTATACGCATTTACAAAGTTTATTGAAATAAGATTACTATAGTATAATTTTAATCGCGGTGAATCTCACCAATCTTTCAGTATTCCGTAATTATTTTGCATACTATTTAAAGAAAGCTGTAAAGCGTAGTACCTGGGTACCCTATTTTACGTATCTAACGGTGTTACCGTTCGTTTTTATGTACCTAATATTGATTTTGAAATTGTGTTGTTACCCACTTATTCCTTTTTATTTTTGTTATGCTGTAATTAATTGTATTGCAGTGTGAATTAATAATGAGTGATAATCAGAGTATCTTACAAGACAATATGAACACTCAAGTAAATAATGAAGATGTGCCCTCTCGCAAAAGAATGCGTAAAGTTCGTGATTCAAGTAGTTCATCATCAAGTAGTCAGTCTAGCTCGAGTGGTTCCAGTAGTTCGCGTCATCGTAAGCGTACTCGGCGTTCTCGTAAAAATAAGCGTGACCATAAAAATCGAATGCTCGAAAAGTTATTTGAGGAAGTAGCCGACCTTAAGAAAAATTTTGTGCCACGTGCTAACGAATTTGATCGTAGATCTTATTATGATGAAAGTATAGACGATAATGTTAGTCGACAGCTTTATTGCGATAATAATTTGCTTGAATCTCCTGAAAATCGGGATCCTGAACCAGAATTATCTTTATCAATCGGCACAAAGGTAAAGGACCCTGAAATTTTGAAGACCCCTAATGAGTACCTAAAAATTTTGAAGGATATTCAACGTCTAGATGATCCCGATTGGACAAACGTTAGGTACGCCGAAGTTCAAAAATTATATAGACATACCCCCGGTTTTACGGAGTTGGACGCAAATGACGAGGTGAAACGGTATGATGCCTCACGATCGCTAATAAACGCCGAAAAGGCATTTGCCTCATTAAGTTTTACCCTTATCAAACAAAAAGAGATATTGCAAACAGAGCTCCGCTCTTTTTTAAGTTGGACTAGGGAGACGGATAACTTGAACCCTGACACAATAAGTGAAAAGATAACAGAAATCTTTGTTAACGGCGATCACGCTAAAATTTCATGCGATGCTTTACAAATGATTTGCGGTCATCGAGCAGAATGTATCCAGCAGAGAAGGGAGACTATATTGGCCGCTGTTAAGGACCCTTTGCACAAGAGCATAATCAGAAAAATTCCACCTTCGTGTCAGAACCTGTTTGGAGCCGAGAAATTAACTTCTACCCTCGAGAAAGCTGGAGGAATAAATAAGGTGTTTTGGCCCCGTGACAAGGATCGCGCTTCTGCACCGCAGACCGATCCAAGTACTTCCATGACTCAGCGAAGATTACCACTTCCGAGTCAAAGAAAGGTGACCTATAAACCCATGGGACAAGCAGCACCAAAGGCAAATGATACACCTTTCCATAACAGTAACAAGCATTTTCGGGGCCGCGGTGGAAAACAGTCGAACCACCGCAAAACTAACGACGAAGCATATGGATATCGACGTAAACACTCTCCCTCATCCCACCGGGATAGGAGAGGAAAGTCCCGACGATACTGACTCACCGAGTCTGTTTCGCGCCGGTCAGCTGAGACATTTTCACGACCGGTGGAAGAAAATGGGTGCACCAGATTACATTTTGAAAATAATTTCCGGCTACCGCATTCCATTCATCCAAAAGCATCCACTTCATACGCCCAATTTAAGCAATTCAGCTCAATCAACACCACTCTCTCAAGAGATGGACCAGATTATTCACAAAATGAAAACAGAGAAGGTGCTATCCGTAGTACCGCTATCTCAAAGCTTCGTTTCCCCAATGTTTCTTGTGCCCAAGGAAGAAGGAAATTTCAGACCCATTTTCAACTTGAAAGCCTTAAACCGGTATGTCGATATCTCGACTTTCAGGCTAATCAATATGTACAAGATCCCAGATTTTCTCCAACCAAACGACTGGATGGTGAAAATAGATCTCTCGCAGGCGTATTTTCATCTGCCAATCGCAGAGGCTCACAGAAGGTTCCTACGCCTCATATACCGACGCCAATTACTTCAAATGAACTGCCTGCCCTTCGGGCTCAGTTCAGCACCCGAGACCTTTGCATCCCTGAGCAATTGGGTGGCCCAGAATCTACGAGAGCGCGGAATACGCGTGGTTGTGTATTTGGACGACTACCTTTTAGTCAACCAAAATTGGGCCACGTTGGTGAGTCATGTCGAAATTACACTGGACATACTGAGATACCTCGGATGGATGATAAATATGGAAAAGTCCATCATACAACCAAAACAGTCCATAGAGTATCTGGGAATATCATGGGACCCGTGGAAAAATCAAAAGACGCTTCCAATAAAAAAGTGTCTGAAAATCAAAACCATAATGACTCAATTGATCTGCAAGAAAAAAGCAAGCCTAAAAGAGTTGCAAAGTATCATAGGAATGATGAACTTTGCCAGTTTTGTAATACTTCGCGGAAGGATACATTTTCGTCATCTGCAAAGACATTGTATCGGCATGTTACACCTAAAGCCAACGATATCGCAACCACTTCCCGAGGCAGCTCTGATAGACTTACAATGGTGGCTAAACCATCTCGAGACCTCATCTCTGATCCATATGCCGCATCCAACACACTACATAGTGACAGATGCTTCCGACACCGCCTGGGGTGCTTACATAAACGGCATGAACGTGTCCGGAACCTGGACAGAAACAGAACAGTTGTTGCACTGCAACCGAAAAGAAATGTTGGCCATTCTGAAAGCTATACAACATTGCGGGCATAACCTATTCAAGGCCACACTTCATATTCAATGCGACAACAAGACCGCGGTTTCGTATCTGAGGAACGAAGGCGGAACCATGTCCCTAGCACTTGTGGATCTCACCTATCAAATTCTACATATTTTCGACACTTACCAGATACAATTTACCATTCACCACATCCCAGGTATTTACAATGTGGAGGCAGACAGATTATCTCGCCTACAGAAACTTCCGGAGTGGCATCTACTCCCTTCAGTAACGAAAATTATATTTGCCAAATGGGGAGTCCCAAAAATAGACCTATTCGCATCTCAACGAGCACATGTAGTCCCCCGCTATTGCACTCTAGATTATCAAGACCAGCAGGCGGTGTTCCACGACGCCTTCACCCAGATTTGGAACTACCCGTTAGCCTGGATATTTCCACCTCCATTTCTAATGCCCAAAGTTCTGCTCCATCTGAACAAATGTCGAGGTGTGTTTCTAATAGTGGTACCCAAGTGGGACCAAGTATTTTGGAGACCAGACATGAAAAACCGGGCGATAGACCATCCGTGGACCATCAGAAACCTGGACCAAGTACTGGTGGACGTTTCAACCCACCAACCCCCCCACAAAGTCATCGACATGACTCTGGAAGTGTGGAGATGTGGGGGTGGAGTGAGAAACTAGCTGACTGGACGGATGAACAAAAGAATCTGCTAATGAAAAGCTGGCGACCGTCTACCATAAACACATATAAACCTGCATGGGCTCGTTGGGTTAATTGGGCTAATCATAATCACATATCTGTCAGTGAGCCCAGTGGTACCGAGTTAGCTAGATTTCTCGCTGACCTTTATCAAAGAGAACGACTCTCATACAATACCATTTTAAGCCATAAAGCTGTTGTTTCAACATTATGTAGTCCCGATTCTATGGAACGGTTAAGTGGACATCCTTTAGTCAAGCGAATTTTGAAATCAATAGCGCTGGCTATCCCAAAATCAACGAAATCTCCAATTTGGGATATTGACCAAGTTATATCATTCATATCAAAACAGGATCCTAATACTGATAAACTTTACGATATATCAAAATATACAGCTTGCCTTCTACTTCTTTGTTCTGGGCGTCGTGTACACGACTTAACATTATTAAGTATAAATTCAAATGAATGTGAGATTACTGATAGTTATGTTATATTTTGGCCAATGTTTGGGTCAAAAACAGATTCTGCTGAGTACCGTCAATCTGGCTGGAAATTAATGATCAATAAAAATAATAATTGCTTGGATCCAGTTCATTGGATTAAAAGGTTAATTTTGATAGGAAAAGTAAGAAGAGATAAAGCTAATTGTGATAATTTGTTTGTTACTGTGTGTGGAAAACCTCGTCCTGCTTCTCGCTGTGTCATAGCTGGCTGGGTCAAAAATGTTTTGAAGGATGCTGGCATAAAGGCTTCAGCCGGCAGCTTCAGGTCTGCTGTGGCCTCTAAAAGCTGGTTCGAGAACTGTTCTTTAGATGACATACTTTCTAAAGGTAATTGGCGGTCAGAAAATACCTTTAAGCGTTTTTACCACAAAGAAATCATGAAAAGTAATGACCAAAATTCTGTTCGAAAGCTATTCAACGCAGTTTAATATTGTGTTTGTCCTATAGACTTTTCATATGTTACTGATTTCTTATAAATATTATGCGTAGATTTTAATTATATAGTTGTGTATTATGATTTTCACCAAAATAATTTCAGTTGCAAATAATTTTCTGCTAGCTAGCTAAGCTATCTGATAATTTAAGTGTGTTATTATTCTTTATGTTCATTACATGTATTTAACAAATTACATAATTACATGATATTGACTGATTACTAGTAAGCTTCCATAATTTTTATTAAAATATTTTTTTCTACCGATATATATGTACTTTTACTACAAGATCCTTCTGTGTACCTACATTACGCTTACCTTGTACCTTGATTACTTCCATACTATTTTCTCCATCTGTAGTTAACTTTAGGTATAATTTAGATATACACGTATACATCATACGTATTGGCTTAGTATCACAAACTAAGTAGAGATACTACTCATCTTAGGATCCATTCCTTTCCAAGTCATGTGATCTAAACTAAGATCTATTAATCACATTGACGTTTCTCCACCACCACCAGGCGATATCAAACACGTCTCTCATGTATTATTAGGCTTCAAATTGACGGTCAAGTTATTTAATACAAACGTTTTACCTGAAATTAAAACGTTAATTAAATTACTTACCTAAATTTGAAGCCTAATAACCTAAATTCTGCCTGTTTCTACTTTACAACGCTTCAATGAGTCAAAATCCAAAAGCAATCTACGATTGTCATTGCTGGTGGTGGTGGGAGAGACAGAGAAGGCAATAGTGGGGAGACATAGGTAGGGTAAATGAGCGAAAAAAGGACAGAACGATGGCTTCTCTCTCATGTATTATTAGGCTTCAAATTTAGGTAAGTAATTTAATTAACGTTTTAATTTCAGGTAAAACGTTTGTATTATTAACTCAAAACTAATAAGTCTGCCTGTTACTCTTATGCAACTCAATGCATTTTGTTTTTAGATATCCAGCTTTAGTATACATAATTACACACAATTTCACATTCTAATTATGAATTTCATTTCAAACCGAAATTCAGAACAATTATTTGGAATGTAAACATTGATACTATCATTTTGTCATTATATCGGGCAGTTATCAAACGAACTCGCATTGCAGTATAACATCATTGTTTTGTGGCTGCACGTGTATCGAGTTACATTGTTTGTCAAAATTTGCGTGGGCGTTAGTTGAAATTTGAACCGAACCAGATGTTTCTTTAAATAGGTACAGGTTTTTACAATCGCCATGATCGGTGTTTGACTCATATTAAGACAATAAAAAAAACAGCCAATTGCGAATCTGAGTCTAAGCCCACGTTCGCACGAACGACTTTTACGCACGTTATTTTCAACGTTATGAATAGAACGTATGACTTCTCCTATTCGTTCGCACGCTGACGTTTCTTTACGTCGGGAGTTTTCCTACATTCTTGTAAAAAACGTCGATATTAACGTTTTTTTAAACGCCCGTACGAACGAAGGCTAACTCGATCACCAAGGGTTCCGATCTTCACCGGCGTGAAGTTAGCAGCCAAAAGTTAGCGGCCAATATAATCCGACCAAATTAAGAAGAATCCAAAAAAATGATTTATTTACCTTATTTACAGAAGAAAATTAATTTAAATATAAGGAAATTATAAAAACAATTGAAAAAAGTCCTAACAGGCGTTAAAATATATTAAATAGACATGAATTCAGAATTAACAAAAACCCAAAGTCTTTTGTAATTTAATCGGTTTCAAGAGTTCAAATCTAAAAAAAAAATACTAATTACAAAAGACTACATAGTACCTTCATAGTGAATTGAGATTTGATGATCCCATTAAAGTTTCAGAGTCATAAATCGAACAAAAACAAACGTAATGCAATAATCATACGTTTTCGCTTCTTAAGAAAGAGTATAAGATATCAAAAATGTGATGGTGTCACTCTGAAAATGTATTTATTTTAAAGATGTATATGTATACTAAGTAAATAATATCATTCTATGTACTTACCGAGGGGACACATAGGTTTATTAGCCACCGGCGACAATAATATCGACAACAATCTTTACTTTGATTTTGATGGTAGATTAACCTCTCAAGACATGTCCTTGTCAATCCAGCTATGTATTCAGATTATAGATACATAAGTTATCTAAGTAAATAACAGCATTCTATGAACTTATCGAGGGGATATCATAGGTTTGTGAGCCAGCAACAAATAATATATCCACAAAAAAAAACACTTTGACTTTGATGGTAGATTAACATTTCAAGACTGGTCCTTGTCACTCCAGCTTTGTATTTAGATTATAGATACATAAGTTTACTAAGTAAATAACAGCAGTCTATTAACTTAGCAAGGGGACATCATAGGTTTAAGAGCTGGCAGCTACAAAAATATCCTCAAAAAAAATCCCTTTGATATGAATGGTAGATTAACATCCCAAAACTCATCCTTGTCACTTCAGCTATGTACTTAGATTATAGATACATTAGTTATCTAAGTAAATAACAGCATTCTATGAACTTAGCGAGGGGATATGAAAGGCTTGTGAGCTGTCATCTAAAAATATATCGGAAAAATCTCTTTTTTAATTTTGATGGTAGATTAACCTCTCAGGACTTGTCCTTGTCACTCCAGCTATGTATTTAGATTATAGATACATAAGTCTTCTAAGTAAATAACAGCATTCTATGAACTTAGCAAGGGGATATGAATGGTTTGTTAGCTGTCATCTAAAAATATATCGAAAAAATCTCTACATTAATTTTGATGGTAGATTAACCTCTTTAGACTTGTCCTTGTCACTCCAAGTACGTATTTATATTATAGATACATAAGTTATCTAAGTAAATAACAGCATTCTATGTACTTAGCGAGGGGATATCATAGGTTTGTGAGCTGTCAGCTGAAAATATATCGAAAAAAAAAACCCTTTGATTTTGATGGTAGATTAACCTCCCAAAATTTGTCCTTGTCACACCAGCTATGTATTTATATTATAGATACATAAGTTATCTAAGTAAATAACAGCATTCTATCAACTTAGTGAGGGGATATCATAGGTTTGTGAGCTGTCAGCTAAAAATATATCAAAAAAAAAAAAACCCTTTGACTTTGATGGTAGATTAACGTCCCAAAACTTGTCCTTGTCACACCAGCTATGTATTTATATTATAGATATATAAGTTATCTAAGTAAATAACAGCATTCTATGAACTTAGCGAGGGGATATCATAGGTTTGTGAGCTAGCAGCTAAAAATATATCGAAAAAATCTCTACATTAATTTTGATGGTAGATTAACCTCTTTAGACTTGTCCTTGTCACTCCAAGTACGTATTTATATTATAGATACATTAGTTATCTAAGTAATTAACAGCATTCAATGAACTTAGCGAGGGGATATCATAGGTTTGTGAGCTGTCAGCTAAAAATATATCGGAAAAAAAACCCTTTTACTTAGATGGTAGATTAACAATTCAAGACTGGTCCTTGTCACTCCAGCTTTGTATTTAGATTATAGATACATTAGTTTGCAAAGTAAATAACAGCAGTCTACGAACTTAGCAAGGGGACATCATAGGTTTAAAACCTGGCAGCTAAAAAAAAACCTCGAAAAAATTCCCTTTGATATTAATGGTAGATTAACCTCCCAAAACTTATCCTTGTCACTTCAGGTATGTACTAAGATTATAGATACATAAGTTATCTAAGTAAATAACAGCATTCTATGAACTTAGCGAGGGGATATCATAGGTTTGTGAGCTGTCAGCTAAAAATATATCGAAAAAAAAAACCCTATGACTTTGATGGCAGATTAACATTTCAAGACTGGTCCTTGTCACTCCAGATATGTATTTAGATTATAGATGCATAAGTCTTCTAAGTAAATAACAGCTTTCTTTGAACTTAGCGAGGGGATATCATAGGTTTGTGAGCTGTCAGCTAAAAATATATCGGAAAACAAAAACCCTTTTACTTTGATGGTAGATTAACAATTCAAGACTGGTCCTTGTCACTCCAGCTTTATATTTATATTATAGATACATAAGTCTTCTAAGTAAATAACAGTATTCTATGAACTTAGCGAGGGGATATCATAGGTTTGTGAGCTGTCAGCTGAAAATATATCGAAAAAAAAAACCCTTTGATTTTGATGGTAGATTAACCTCCCAAAATTTGTCCTTGTCACACCAGCTATGTATTTATATTATAGATACATAAGTTATCTAAGTAAATAACAGCATTATATGTACTTAGCGAGGGGATATCATAGGTTTGTGAGCTGTCAGCTGAAAATATATCGAAAAAAAAAAACCCTTTGATTTTGATGGTAGATTAACCTCCCAAA
Source organism: Achlya flavicornis (assembly GCA_947623365.1). Taxonomy (NCBI): domain Eukaryota; kingdom Metazoa; phylum Arthropoda; class Insecta; order Lepidoptera; family Drepanidae; genus Achlya; species Achlya flavicornis. The sequence continues at coordinate 4,192,295 of OX392485.1, read as the reverse complement.
ATTTGTCCTTGTCACACCAGCTATGTATTTATATTATAGATACATAAGTTATCTAAGTAAATAACAGCATACTATGACCTTAGCGAGGGGATATCAAAGGTTTGTGAGCTGTCAGCTGAAAATATATCGAAAAAAAAAACCCTTTGATTTTGATGGTAGATTAACCTCCCAAAACTTATCCTTGTCACTTCAGGTATGTACTAAGATTATAGATACATAAGTTATCTAAGTAAATAACAGCATTCTATGAACTTAGCGAGGAGATATCATAGGTTTGTGAGCTGTCAGCTAAAAATATATCGAAAAAAAACCCTATGACTTTGATGGCAGATTAACATTTCAAGACTGGTCCTTGTCACTCCAGATATGTATTTAGATTATAGATGCATATGTCTTCTAAGTAAATAACAGCATTCTATGAACTTAGCGAGGGGATATCATAGGTTTGTGAGCTGTCAGCTAAAAATATATCGGAAAAAAAACCCTTTTACTTTGATGGTAGATTAACAATTCAAGACTGGTCCTTGTCACTCCAGCTTTATATTTATATTATAGATACATAAGTCTTCTAAGTAAATAACAGCATTCTATGAACTTAGCGAGGGGATATCATAGGTTTGTGAGCTGTCAGCTGAAAATATATCGAAAAAAAAAACCCTTTGATTTTGATGGTAGACTAACCTCCCAAAATTTGTCCTTGTCACACCAGCTATGTATTTATATTATAGATACATAAGTTATCTAAGTAAATAACAGCATTCTATGTACTTAGCGAGGGGATATCATAGGTTTGTGAGCTGTCAGCTGAAAATATATCGAAAAAAAAACCCTTTGATTTTGATGGTAGATTAACCTCCCAAAATTTGTCCTTGTCACACCAGCTATGTATTTATATTATAGATACATAAGTTATCTAAGTAAATAACAGCATTCTATGAACTTAGCGAGGGGATATCAAAGGTTTGTGAGCTAGCAGCTAAAAATATATCGAAAAAATCTCTACATTAATTTTGATGGTAGATTAACCTCTTAAGACTTGTCCTTGTCACTCCAAGTACGTATTTATATTATAGATACATAAGTTATCTAAGTAAATAACAGCATTGTATGTACTTAGCGAGGGGATATCATAGGTTTGTGAGCTGTCAGCTAAAAATATATCGAAAAAATCTCTACATTAATTTTGATGGGAGATTAACCTCTTTAGACTTGTCCTTGTCACTCCAAGTACGTATTTATATTATAGATTCCTTAGTTATCTAAGTAATTAACAGCATTCTATGAACTTAGCGAGGGGATATCAAAGGTTTGTGAGCTAGCAGCTAAAAATATATCGAAAAAATCTCTACATTAATTTTGATGGTAGATTAACCTCTTTAGACTTGTCCTTGTCACTCCAAGTACGTATTTATATTATAGATACATAAGTTATCTAAGTAAATAACAGCATTGTATGTACTTAGCGAGGGGTACTTAGCGAGGGGATATCATAGGTTTGTGAGCTGTCAGCTGAAAATATATCGAAAAAAAAATCCCTTTGATTTTGATGGTAGATTAACCTCCCAAAATTTGTCCTTGTCACACCAGCTATGTATTTATATTATAGATACATAAGTTATCTAAGTAAATAACAGCATTCTATGAACTTAGCGAGGGGATATCATAGGTTTGTGAGCTGTCAGCTAAAAATAAATCGAAAAAAAAAACCCTTTGACTTTGATGGTAGATTAACCTCCCAAAACTTGTCCTTGTCACACCAGCTATGTATTTATATTATAGATACATAAGTTATCTAAGTAAATAACAGCATTCTATGAACTTAGCGAGGGGCTTTCAAAGGTTTGTGAGCTAGCAGCTAAAAATATATCGAAAAAATCTCTACATTAATTTTGATGGTAGATTAACCTCTTTAGACTTGTCCTTGTCACTCCAAGTACGTATTTATATTATAGATACATAAGTTATCTAAGTAAATAACAGCATTCTATGAACTTAGCGAGGGGATATCATGGGTTTGTGAGCTGTCAGCTAAAAATATATCGAAAAAAAAACCCTATGACTTTGATGGCAGATTAACATTTCAAGACTGGTCCTTGTCACTCCAGCTTTGTATTAAGATTATAGATACAATAGTTTACTAAGTAAATAACAGCAGTCTATGAACTTAGTAAGGGGACATCATAGGTTTAAAACTTGGCAGCTAAAAATATATCCTCGAAAAAATTCCCTTTGGCATTAATGGTAGATTAACCTCCCAAAACTTATCCTTGTCACTTCAGCTATGTACTAAGATTATAGATACATAAGTTATCTAAGTAAATAACAGCATTCTATGAACTTAGCGAGGGGATATGATAGGTTTATGTGCTGTCATCTAAAAAAAACCTATGATATCCCTTCGCTTAGTACATACAATACTGTTATTTACTTACATAACATATGTATCTATAATATAAATACATACTTGGAGTGACAAGGACAAGTCTAAAGAGGTTAATCTACCATCAAAATTAATGTAGAGATTTTTTCGATATATTTTTTCTGACAGCTCACAAACCTATGATATCCCCTTGCTAAGTACATACAATGCTGTTATTTACTTAGATAACTTATGTATCTATAATATAAATACGTACTTGGAGTGACAAGGACAAGTCTAAAGAGGTTAATCTACCATCAAAATTAATGTAGAGATTTTTTCGATATATTTTTAGCTGCTAGCTCACAAACCTTTGATATCCCCTCGCTAAGTTCATTGAATGCTGTTAATTACTTAGATAACTTATGTGTCTATAATATAAATATGTACTTGGAGTGACAAGGACAAGTCTAAAGAGGTTAATCTACCATCAAAATTAATGTAGAGATTTGTTCGATATATTTTTAGCTGCTAGCTCACAAACCTTTGATATCCCCTCGCTAAGTTCATAGAATGCTGTTATTTACTTAGATAACTTATGTATCTATAATATAAATACATAGCTGGTGTGACAAGGACAAGTTTTGGGAGGTTAATCTACCATTAAAGTCAAAGGGTTTTTTTTTTCGATTTATTTTTAGCTGACAGCTCACAAACCTATGATATCCCCTCGCTAAGTTCATAGAATGCTATTATTTACTTAGATAACTTATGTATCTATAATATAAATACATAGCTGGTGTGACAAGGACAAATTTTGGGAGGTTAATCTACCATCAAAATCAAAGGGTTTTTTTTTTCGATATATTTTCAGCTGACAGCTCACAAACCTATGATATCCCCTCGCTAAGTACATAGAATGCTGTTATTTACTTAGATAACTTATGTATCTATAATATAAATACATAGCTGGTGTGACAAGGACAAATTTTGGGAGGTTAATCTACCATCAAAATCAAAGGGTTTTTTTTTTCGATATATTTTCAGCTGACAGCTCACAAACCTATGATATCCCCTCGCTAAGTTCATAGAATACTGTTATTTACTTAGAAGACTTATGTATCTATAACATAAATATAAAGCTGGAGTGACAAGGACCAGTCTTGAATTGTTAATCTACCATCAAAGTAAAAGGGTTTTTGTTTTCCGATATATTTTTAGCTGACAGCTCACAAACCTATGATATCCCCTCGCTAAGTTCAAAGAAAGCTGTTATTTACTTAGAAGACTTATGCATCTATAATCTAAATACATATCTGGAGTGACAAGGACCAGTCTTGAAATGTTAATCTGCCATCAAAGTCATAGGGTTTTTTTTTTCGATATATTTTTAGCTGACAGCTCACAAACCTATGATATCCCCTCGCTAAGTTCATAGAATGCTGTTATTTACTTAGATAACTTATGTATCTATAATCTTAGTACATACCTGAAGTGACAAGGATAAGTTTTGGGAGGTTAATCTACCATTAATATCAAAGGGAATTTTTTCGAGGTTTTTTTTTAGCTGCCAGGTTTTAAACCTATGATGTCCCCTTGCTAAGTTCGTAGACTGCTGTTATTTACTTTGCAAACTAATGTATCTATAATCTAAATACAAAGCTGGAGTGACAAGGACCAGTCTTGAATTGTTAATCTACCATCTAAGTAAAAGGGTTTTTTTTCCGATATATTTTTAGCTGACAGCTCACAAACCTATGATATCCCCTCGCTAAGTTCATTGAATGCTGTTAATTACTTAGATAACTAATGTATCTATAATATAAATACGTACTTGGAGTGACAAGGACAAGTCTAAAGAGGTTAATCTACCATCAAAATTAATGTAGAGATTTTTTCGATATATTTTTAGCTGCTAGCTCACAAACCTTTGATATCCCCTCGCTAAGTTCATAGAATGCTGTTATTTACTTAGATAACTAATGTATCTATAATATAAATACATAGCTGGTGTGACAAGGACAAGTTTTGGGAGGTTAATCTACCATCAAAGTCAAAGGGTTTTTTTTTTTTGATATATTTTTAGCTGACAGCTCACAAACCTATGATATCCCCTCGCTAAGTACATAGAATGCTGTTATTTACTTAGATAACTTATGTATCTATAATATTAATACGTACTTGGAGTGACAAGGACAAGTCTAAAGAGGTTAATCTACCATCAAAATTAATGTAGAGATTTTTTCGATATATTTTCAGCTGACAGCTCACAAACCTATGATATCCCCTCGCTAAGTTCATTGAATGCTGTTAATTACTTAGATAACTAATGTATCTATAATATAAATACGTACTTGGAGTGACAAAGACAAGTCTAAAGAGGTTAATCTACCATCAAAATTAATGTAGAGATTTTTTCGATATATTTTCAGCTGACAGCTCACAAACCTTTGATATCCCCTCGCTAAGTTCATAGAATGCTGTTATTTACTTAGATAACTTATATATCTATAATATAAATACATAGCTGGTGTGACAAGGACAAGTTTTGGGAGGTTAATCTACCATCAAAGTCAAAGGGTTTTTTTTTAAATATATTTTTAGCTGACAGCTCACAAACCTATGATATCCCCTCACTAAGTTCATAGAATGCTGTTATTTACTTAGATAACTTATGTATCTATAATATAAATACATAGCTGATGTGACAAGGACAAATTTTGGGAGGTTAATCTACCATCAAAATCAAAGGGATTTTTTTTTCGATATATTTTCATCTGACAGCTCACAAACCTATGATATCCCCTCGCTAAGTACATAGAATGCTGTTATTTATTTAGATAACTTATGTATCTATAATATAAATACGTACTTGGAGTGACAAGGACAAGTCTAAAGAGGTTAATCTACCATCAAAATTAATGTAGAGATTTTTTCGATATATTTTTAGATGACAGCTCACAAACCATTCATATCCCCTTGCTAAGTTGATAGAATGCTGTTATTTACGTAGAAGACTTATGTATCTATAATCTAAATACATAGCTGGAGTGACAAGGACAAGTCCTGAGAGGTTAATCTACCATCAAAATTAAAAAAGAGATTTTTCCGATATACTTTTAGATGACAGCTCACAAACCTTTCATATCCCCTCGCTAAGTTCATAGAATGCTGTTATTTACTTAGATAACTTATGTATCTATAATCTAAGTACATAGCTGAAGTGACAAGGATAAGTTCTGGGAGGTTAATCTACCATTAATATCAAAGGGAATTTTTTTGAGGATATTTTTTTAGCTGCCAGCTCTTAAACATATGATGTCCCCTTGCTAAGTTCATAGACTGCTGTTATTTACTTAGTAAACTTATGTATCTATAATCTAAATACAAAGCTGGAGTGACAAAGACCAGTCTTGAAATGTTAATCTACCATCAAAGTCAAAGTGTTTTTTTTTGTGGATATATTATTTGTTGCTGGCTCACAAACCTATGATATCCCCTCGCTAAGTTCATAGAATGCTGTTATTTACTTAGATAACTTATGTATCTTTAATCTGAATACATAGCTGGATTGACAAGGACATGTCTTGAGAGGTTAATCTACCATCAAAATCAAAGTAAAGATTGTTGTCGATATTATTGTCGCCGGTGGCTAATAAACCTATGTGTCCCCTCGGTAAGTACATAGAATGATATTATTTACTTAGTATACATATACATCTTTAAAATAAGTACATTTTCAGAGTGACACCATCACAGTTTTGATATCTTATGCTCTTTCTTAAGAAGCGAAAACGTATGATTATTGCATTACGTTTTTTTTTGTTCGATTTATGACTCTGAAACTTTAATGGGATCATCAAATCTCAATTCACTATGAAGGTACTATGTAGTCTTTTGTAATTAGTATTTTTTTTTTAGATTTGAACTCTTGAAACCGATTAAATTACAAAAGACTTTGGGTTTTTGTTAATTCTGAATTCATGTCTATTTAATATATTTTAACGTCTGTTAGGCCTTTTTTCAATTGTTTTTATAATTTCCTTATATTTAAATCAATTTTCCTCTGTAAATAAGGTAAATAAAGCAATTTTTTGGATTCTTCTTAATTTGGTCGGATTATATTGGCCGCTAACTTTTGGCTGCTAACTTCACGCCGGTCCGATCTTCCTTGGACGATTATTTCTTGGTATGGGTCTATAACTGTTGTAAAAACAAGGACCGCGTAACTAAGTTTGTGTATAAACGAATTTTGATGATTTCGAAAAAACTGTGTTAGCTAGAAACATCGTTCTATTTTTACACGATTGCCCTGTACTGTTATGTTGTACATATGTAGGTACCAATAAAACACAAGATAGGTACTTCCACAGAGACGGTACTCGCTCGGCGGCCGGACAGAGAGTGCGCAGCGAGCTGGCGCTCCCCGCGCCCCCACCACCGCACACCTAACCAGTATTCGTATCTATAATATACACACATCAACAGAATCTAGGGATATTTTATATTTCATAAAATATTTAAAAATCTATGAAGAATTTTCTGATATAGTAAATCGAAGAATGATAGGTTATTTAACATACAAATTTTCTATGGCTTTCTAAAAACATTGTTTTTAATTTAAAACAATTAAATCATGAAATGTTTTTTATTTTTTATTAAAGACCTTAAAATAACCTATCATTCTTACATTTACTATATAAGAAAATTCTTTATAGATTTTTAGATATTTGATGAAATATAAAATATCCCTAGATTCTGTTGATGTGTGTATATTATGTGTATTGCACATTAGTTCATACACTACATGCCCAAAAAAGCAGTATACCTAAAAGTTACCTGTAATATTTACAGCAATGTCTATATATATACTGTAATTACTCCAGATTTTTTTAGAACTTCGCGAAGATAAGGGAGAAATGGTATCACAAGTCAAAAACTAAGCGACATAGAAGAAAATAAAAACCTTTTTTTGAATATATACCCCCTTATTCATAATCGCTTTTTAACTAAATCAGTGTAATAGTGTCCTCCGTCTCACTTTTTCGAGCACCAAATGTCACGTGTCAGATAAAGACTTCAGAAGTTTAGCTAATCAACGTTTGATAACTCTATTATGATTAAGTTATGTTACTTCTAAAATAAGAGAATGATAAATCTATTATAAATATATGATATACATTACGATGCAAACTTCCACCGAAAATTGGTTTGAACGAGATCTAGTAAGTAGTTTTTTTTTTAATACGTCATAAATTGAAATTCATATCAAATATTCAGATCTATACTACCATTCACTTATATACCTACAGGTTTGTACGGAACCCTCGGTGCGCGAGTCTGACTCGCACTTGGCCGGTTTTTATTTTTCACTCATATGAAAACCTCACTATATCTTTTGCAAAGAAACTAAAAATATATATTTTTTTAATTTTTAATCTTTCTTTCAAATCAATAGCATCATTGGTTGCTGAAATATACCACTGAGACAGACGGAAGGACGGACGGAGTACCATAAGAGTTCATTTGAACACGCTTTTATTAGCTTCACCTGTATGTATGTATGTATGCATGTAATGGAATCTTCAAAAGTAATTTTCATCGACTTCCAAACGTCAGATTAAACTGAAATTTTGCATACTTATCAAGTACCGATGACAATACAATAATTTGGTACCATCGAGCTGATCTGATGATGGATCCGGAAGGTAGGCACTGGTACTCCATAATGGAGCAACGTTTCCTACCCGTGTTTGGGGTTGTTGGAATTATCGTGAGATGAACTTTGATCATGTATGGTTTTCAGGGTCTGATGATAGAATAAGAGGGTAAGCACTGGAACAACATAGTGGAGCATCGTATCCGAGCCAAGTTTGGGGTTGTTGGAATTGTCGTGAGATGAATTTTGACCATGTATGGTTTTCAGGGTCTGATGATGGAGTCGGAGGGTAGGCACTGGAACCCCATAGCGGAGCATCATATCCTAGCCGTGTTTTGGCGTATTGGAATCGTATTAGGGTGCATTTTGGCCATATATGGTTTTTAGAGTCTGATGGTAGAGTCAAAGGGTAGGGACTGAAGTTAAATACTTATAAATAAATGTGAAAGAAAGTGAGATTGGGTAAAAATATAAGTAGCATAATAAAATTGTATGAATAATTTATTTTGACTAAAAAATAAAAAGTAAATTACAGTTTAAAACAACTAAAAAAAACATGCTTTAAAAAGCCCTGCACTTAAAAGTGTTAAATAATAATAAAATTGAACCTAAGTATATTCTCTGTCTATAGATATTATAGATTTATAATATTAGTAGTATAATAATAGTAGTACAATTATAATATTAGTAGCTCAGATTACAGAACAAAAGGCAGACAGAGTGCGCGTAACATTTGTATTTGTTTTGTTTAAAAAACTCTATTCAACGATAAACTTTGTTTAAACATAGCAAATACAAATTCAAAAGCGAATATCAGGTAGGTATGTGTTTTTCAATTTGTATTTGCTTTTTTGGCCTCACTCCCGTGTTCCGCGCGTTCTATCTGCCTTATTCTGTAATCTGTGATTAGTAGAGTCTTATTAAAGAAATAAAAGAATATCATAATAAGCTTTATTTATTTGAAATTACATTACATAATGTCCACTCACATTCAACTTAGAAAATACCTAAAACTTATGTATAAAATCATTCAGTAGGCTATTTGACACATGCAAATTATCTATTTTTGTATGTATAAGTATTCCTATTGTTTTATATTTATACTATAATGATTAAATTATTTACATTAGGTAATAATTTAGAAACATAAATATAGAAAGATGAACTTATACAAAAGAAGTTTTAAAGCAAGTTTAGTAAAACCAGTCGCTCGGTCTCTTTCTAGCGTCATATGACAAAACGAGACGAGGCTATTTTAAAACCCGGGTTTGCTTTAAACCATTTTGTAATAAGGTGGTAGGTCTTAATCATAGATCGTTATATAAATATAAAGGTTATATAAGACATAATATACCTGGTTAAAAGAAAGTAGTATTTTTTTATATAAACATTTTCTGATTAGTATAAATATTAAATATTCTGGGACATTCCTCACACACGGTCATCTGATCCCAAACTAAGCAAAGCTTGTACTATGGAAACCAGATAACAGATATAATACATACACTACTTTTTGTTTGTAAATACATACCTAATATACATAATTACACCCAGAGTCAGGACATACAGACATGTTCATGCACACAAATGCATGTCCTGTGTGGGAATCGAACCCACGACCTGCGGCGCTATAGGTTAAGACACCATGTCTTAACCAACTGCGCCAACTGGCCCGTCAACTTTATAAAAATATCATGTCATTAATGTTTATTGTTTATTTTATTTTATTTTTAAAGTAACTTAAAGGCAAGCACAACAGTTTATTACAAAGTATGAGTATGAAGACACATAGACCGGGGGATGATGACACAAATTTCCTGGACATTTGTACCAGTATGGCGACCCTACAGGCGTCTAATTACGTAATGCCGTTTTTGCCATCATCCCCGGTTTAACATTTAAAATGAAAAGTATTCTTAATTTAGATTTAAATTACATTTGCCTGCTACGTGTAGCTGCCGAGAGAAGGCTTTTCTGACACCTAGTTATTATCGTAAACGGCTAAGCCTATTGTCAAGGGATTTTCTAAGTGAAAGTCAAGATAATCAGATTAGCCGTTTCCGTGGAGGTGTCAGCAAGGCATTTTCTCGGCGGCGGCAATGTAGTTGGCTATAAACAGTTGCCTCTGAGACTAAATTACTAACCTGATTAATGATCTACATACTCTGAGGTAGGTATATGCAAGAAAACGCAATGTTTTTGTTTGAACAGTCAAAGATTAATTCGCTCAATTTAATTGGTACTACCTACCAGTACCAGGGACTAGAGCAATACTATATTATAATATACCATCATCATCATCAGCCTATAATGTCCCACTGCTGAGCACAGGCCTCCTTTCACAAATCAGGGTGAAAGGGAATGGGCAGATACTCCACCACGCGTGCCCACTGCGGATCGGTGGAGGTAGGCTAGTGGCCAACCTACTGTTGGAGTTTTTCAAGCCGCCTAGGAGGCATCCAACCAGCTTAACGACTATCACAATTAAGTGATAACCGGGACCAACGGCTTTACGTGCCTTCCGAAGCACGGAAACGCTCGATTTGAAATACCACTAGGCGGTCACCCATCCAGGTACCGACCAAGACAGACGTAGCTTAACTTTGCCGATCGATTAAGAACGGCTAATCATGCTACACCACGAGCGCTTCCATGCTTCCAATATACCATGGTAAAACGTTACTACAAGCTATCTAGTCTGGTATTTAATTTGGTTCCAAAAATATATACCAACTTTTTAAGTTATTAATTATGTTTCAGACGTAGATTCACAGATAAATAAAATAATATGCAGAAGCTAGGGTTTTTAATAATTATTTAACAAAACTTCTATTTCCGAGCACAGAACTACCGAGTACTACCTAGCTGTAATTCATAACTCCATAAATATAAAAAATATTAGTTTTACACTACGGCAATAAACTCTGCGTTCCAACCTGTTCCCCCATTGTTCCTGCTAGTAACATAAACTATCTTCACATAGTTGTCTGTGCTTGTATAATCTGCTGGCTCTTCGGAGCAGAATGTCGATATGGTTTCACCTTTACTGTCAACCAGTTGCAAGTAATTATAGTCGCAGTTACCACTCATATCGAAATTTAAAAATTTCAAGAATATCCGAGTGCCAACAGGCGTTTCCAGTTCCCACTCGCATGTTGTCTCCCTTCTGTAAATGTTTGGATACAATGGACTTGTCACTTTGCCCATAATGTTGTTCATCTTTCCACCGCACCCCTTACCTTTTTCGGTTGTTGTATAAATTAAATCATATGAACAAGCACTTACATCAACTTCATGATTATGTATTAAAACATATCTACTATTTGAAAATATAGGATACTTATGTTCTTGAGTACCATTTATACTAATTAACTTTGGAGAATTTGTATTGTTGCCATCGTAGAAATCGAGATGACTATTAAAGCTCCAGCTCGCATACAACAATATGAAGTAAATCGAAATTGTACTATTTTCTGGTGCTGTAATAAGTGTGTAACAATCTCTTTGCAAAACCTCTTTAATGTTATCACCGAAGTTTGATTGTATTCTGCCTTGAGATTCCGTGTAATTTCTACCACAAAAACCTGCAAATACAGCTTCTATTTCAAATCCTTTGTGAACTATAGAGTCAGATTCAGCGGATGTTATTAAATTTATAGTAACACTCCCTGTTACATATAAGTCTATTGATTCTCCACGTCCACACATCTCTATACGATCAGGGAAATTATTAGATGCTGTATAGAAACGATATGAATGAGTAATGAATGTATCAGAATTATGATTTAAAATAAAGTTCTCTCCGAGGGTTGTGTTCGGTGAAACTGAATTACTTGTAATTATTAATTTATCTTTGTCACAACGTTTGAAACCAGTTGCATCAGTGGTCGCTGGTTGTAAATCAAGATACTTAATGGTTATTCGGAAATTATTATATCCATAAGGTCTGACACCTAAATGATAGAAGCAATGCAACCCTCGAGGGATTGATCCTGAATCATAACCTGGAGATTTAAAATTATGGGCATCAAAATCTAAAGAAAACATAGATCTACCGCATATAGACCTTCTCACAGTCAATTGAGCTTCAAAACCTGAACTAGCAACTTCGTTATTTGTAGATAATCTAATACTCATTGTGTTTCTGGATGAAAGTACCTTCGGTGGCAAAGTATGTCCGCAATAGGTTCCAATAGATAGACTGTTTGGATTTACTCCATCTTTAATCTCAACCAAATCGCAATCACATTTGTTGTACCCTATCGCGGTCTGATTCACGTCACGGCAAGGCGAGATGTGAAATGATGTAAATTCAATACTAATAAAGGTATCCACTGGTGATCTAATTTCCCAAAAACAATCCAAATAATTCTCATAGACCGGTGAGTTTCCTATGAGAGGAGATTTCAAAGTTCGTGTGGTGATAGAAGTCATATCAATAATGCCACCACATCCAACAGATTCTGAATAACTAAAGTATACTTCTACCTTGAAACCTTTGAACGTAACGCTGGAGTCAGTAACGAAATTTAAAACCATTGTATTATTGCTACTCCTTAATACAGTTGTAGAGTTGATACGTCCGCACAATAATGCTATGCGTTTATTATCATCTTTCGTCATACCATTATAAACTGCTAAATAATCGTTATAACATTCAGTATTACTTTCCAAATCAATGTAGTTAAATTTCAATACCACAATTTTATGTAAAGGTGCTTCTATTATCCATGTACAATCAACATTATTAGCGTAGGATTCAAAATGATTCGAAGATAATACAGTTTCATTACTTACGTTACCACCACAAGTATATATACTATAAGACATTTTGAATCCTTTTCTTTGGATGTATCGGTCAGATTTAAAGACTAAAGATACTTTATCGATAAAATGTTCAGTTATTTCGGGCATTTTATGGCCACAATACATGGAATCAAAATAATGCGTGTTACTTTCTGCTGTAATCGTTAAGTTATCAAATTCACAGCTAGGATAAGAGCCTTCTAATTCCAATTCATCGAATTTTATAAAGATATTTTCATTTGGAGCTATTATTTCATACGAACAATCCAAAACTGGTGGATATTCGTAAGGATACCCAGGACTGTACAATACTTGAGATGTTTCTGTGGCTATTAATGTTCCTCCACAAATAGGAACCCATTGAACCTTGAACCCATCTAAGTTTATGTCAGCATCTGTACGTAAAACAACTTTCATTTTATTGTAAGTGGAATTGTAAGGCAATGGTAATTGACGGCCACAAAGCCGTGCTATTTCAATGTATGTATCGTCCTTCCAATCATAAATAATAACAACGTCTTTAGTGCAATTAACATTATCTTCCACAACAAAGCGTTCAATGAATTGAAGGGATATTCTATAACCTAAATCAGCTTTTATTTCCCAAGTGCACTCTTCATTTGGTTTATAACTCTTTGGAAAGTTAGGAGAAGAAAATATTCTATCGTACATACTTAAATATCTCCCACACTGACTACTTACAACTTTTGCTATGAGCATTATATCGTTAGTATTATTCTTGCTATTAGAATGATATTCGACATACATGTGTCTGAAGTGTGTACTTACTGGTAGTTCTTGCATTTTCCCTTTGCAGTACTCAAACAATATCGGAGAATTGGTAGTTAGTCCCCTTCGTACATGTATAAATTCATCTTCACATTCCAACTTGAAAGAACCTCCTAATTTCAATTCTAGACTTTCCCCGAATGGAGCTTGAATAACCCAAGCACAATCTAAAGAACCGTTATAAGAACTAGGGATATTGATAATGTTATTGGGATTTTCCGTCGCCACTACTATTCCACCACATGGCTGAGCTATCCAATCCACGTGAAAGTAAAAAGAAGTACTTTTAGATTTTATTGCATTGAAATTTATGACTGAGAATGGGATCCTGTAAGATACGTCTACATTACCACAAATATCTCTAATGAATGTAAAACCTCCATCACGTGAAAAAGATATAACACTTACCTTAGGATCACTGTATCCGCACCTATTTCTCGAAACTGAAGAATTAACTCTTGCTGTAATATATATACTTTTATATTTGGCAGCATTGTTCGAATCAAATTCACTATCGTATTTCCATTCGCAAGAGTAAGATCTATTCATAACTGGGGAAACAAGTTCTCCGGTAACATTTCTCAGATTGCCGCCGCACAATGCCTGCTCATCAGAACTAAATTTAGCTTTAAAACGATGTCGCATATTTAATGGGTTGAGCCATAAATATAATGCTAGTTTGTGTCCAGTTGATTCAAACACCTTCGTACCAGGAGTGTAGTCTTCACCTGGTATAATTTGTATGGCTGATTGGAAACTTAAATCATTGAATATTCCTATTCTATGTTTTTCAGTATCTATATCCATAATTTCCAAACGTACTCTCCGTGATTCATCTGGCACTTTAATTAGCCAATGACAGTACCGTAACGTTGTTTCAAGAGGATAACTTGGAGTCATCAAAAATCCTTCAGGTGTTGTAATCATGCCACCACATTCAGGAACTGAAGAATTAAATGTGAATCGAAAACCCCGAGTTTCCGAACCTTGATCCCATTCACTTGGTTTACCAATATGTAATTTAATGGTCATATTATTTGTGGATGTTTGGACTGGTTGCAAATTTATATTGGTATCATAACGGTCTTCATTGCAGTATGTTTTTAATATGGTCATAGTATTGTTTGCTGGTATAACTTCTTCAATAGTTATTTTAGTATCACATGGTGCTTCAGAAACTGGTAAATGGATGTCTTCTGGCTTGATTTGGAAAACATGTCTGTTGTTCCCAATGATACGCCATTCACAATTTGTTCCATAAGGGAATGCCATCATATGTGGATACCCTGGCGATATTATTTCTCCATTTCTAGCAACTATCGTACCCCCACACACATCAATAGATACGTTGGCTTTAAATCCGACATTTGGTTCGGCTCGCTCCGTGAAATACTTTATATACACCACATTGTTAGTTGTTTTTACTGTTCCAGGCTTTTCGTGACAAAATTTACCTTTAAGTGGCGATCTCCCTGATGATCCATCTCGTATTTCTACAGCTTCTGTAGCACAATCTTCATTTCTGTATATGTCAAATCTATCAATGAAATCGACTCTTATTATCTCTCCGGGTGGTCCGAATATCACCCATTCACAAACTAAGTATGGAATTGGAACATACGGATAATTTGGTGAATTTATAACTTCCCAACTATTATCCGGACCTAATCTTATCGTTCCACCGCAATTTACATTTTGTTCCTCATACTGTATTATAAAATTTTCAAAACTACCGTATGGTTGGCCGTTGTCAATTATGTAGCTGACAAACAGAGCATTACTGGAAGTTATCATTTCGTATCTAGATTCATGTGAAAATCCACAAAACTTACCATTACCAAGCATCGGCGCTTCGATCGAGTCTCCATTCCGCAATACAACATAATTTTCACAATGATTATCATCATTGTTGGTAATATTGAAATGGTCAAATTTAAACTTAATTTGCCTCCCTGACCTTACTTTTACTACCCAGTCACATCGTAATTTAAACCCCAGTATGGAACCACTGTGAGTATCCAACAACGTGGGACCAAAACTACCTGATAAATCAGAAATTTTTCCGCCGCATACTGAACTTATTTGAGCTCGAAAACCTTTTTTTGTGACCGATGAATCAGTATTGAATTTTAGTTTCATGTAATTAGTGGCATTAATAGGTAAACTCACTGACTGTAATGTACACACATTATCTATTACAGATTTCCAATTTTCTGGTTTATCGGCTGAGTAAACAGACACAGAATCTGCAAAGCATTCACTGGTTTCTTCAAGTATGAACTTGTCGAAATATATCTGTAAATGTCTTCCAGCGATAGACTTGAAAGTCCATTCACATTGTAAGTTATCATCATAATTTTCTGGATAATTTGGTGACGTTATAAACTTATATTTCCCCGGTAAGATCAATTCAGTTTCGTTTGAGCCACAGTTAATGCTGTCTTCCTCTTCCACGTCCATATCAGATTTTTCCCAACGTAAATGGAAGATAGAACCGGTGTTTGATTGATCTGTTGTAAGTGTTATATACACCGCACTGGATGTTGTAGCTACAACTTTCTGTTCACTTAATAATCCACACAGTTCTTCTAGAAGTTCCCCATCCCCATCATAACCGTCATATATGGATAATTTATTGTTACAACCGTCTCCATAGGAATGAATTTCTAAGCGATCAATAGTAATCGTAATGGGTTCAGAGCCACTGGTTATTATTCGCCACGAATAGTCACTACTACCTACATACATAGAAGGATATAACGGGGAAGAAATTACTCCACTGTCCTGTCCACTGATATCGCTTCCATGTAAAAACCCGTAATGCAAAAGGAATCCACGTTCATTATCTATATCATTAGTATGGAATTTCACGTAAATTTTAGTTGCTGTTGTCGTATTGGTAGGTATTTGGTCACCACAATACACACCTAATATTTTACCACCACCGTCATTTTCTCTCACTTCCAAATAATCTTCATTGCAGCCATCCGAATAATCCAAATTAAACTCCTCAAATGTAATATAAACTCTATTACCAGGTGAAGTACTTAGAATCCATTCACAGTCAGCGTTCACAGGATAAGAATGGGGGTAGTTAGGTGAGGTTATAGTTCCTTCCTCTGAACTCAGGGTGCCTCCACATGCATTGGTCAGAGGTGAGTAATGAGCAGAAAAATGACCCATAATTGTGTCACCGTATGTGCCCAACTCAATTGTAATAGCACTCCCATGACTGACTATCATAGGAGGAGCTATGCGTCCACAATATTCATCAACCAAAGGCGCGTTGTTGTCATCACCATCGAAAACTCTAAGAAACGACGATGCACAGCTTCGATTTGTGACCAAATCATTATTTTGAGGTAATGCTATGTGGGTTATAGTTAAATATATTTTTTGGTCTGGACTTGGTGCTAAAATAGTCCACGAGCAGTTTTTACTCATGTGGCTAACGAATTTATCATTAGTTATTATTCCGCTATGCAAGGCTGTTATGATGGCTCCGCATGTCACAGTAAAGTTTGCTTTAAAGCCCTTCGCCGTGCCTTCACTGTCTGTTATGAACTGTAATACTAGTGTATTGAATTTGGATATGAATTGTGTTGTATTGGAATTTGGACATATTCGATACGTGTAATTTGAACTTACGCTGACACTGTCATATATCTTAATAAAATCACCACATTCCTCATCTTCGCCGTAATCGCTATATGAATACAAATCAAGATCTACAAAATTAAATTCAATGCGGTGGTTCATAGGAACATGTATACCCCAAATGCAGTTCATTGAGTTATCGTAATTTTTCGGGTAGTTTTTTGAATAAATGAAACCCGACATTGCATTTATATTTCCGCCACAAATAGAGTTAGTCGACTCAAAATAAGCTTTGAATTGTATATCCCTCATTGAGGAGTGCTTCACAAACCGCACTAACATATAATTCGACGTCGATTGTACCCAAGCAGTTGTCCTATGACAAATCTTTGATAAAAGTGGAGATTTTATGCTTTGACCGTTATATATTTCAAGAGCGTCATTTGTACAGTTCTTGGTTTCCGCCATGAAAACTTCATTAAATGTTAGGTAAACAGCCGTCCCCACTGGAGTTTCGATAAGCCACTCGCATTCCATCTCTTCTGTGGTAACTAGACTTTTATCTAAAGATACAATTCCTGATTGCTTTTGAATATGTGCTCCGCAGCCATAGCTTACCCACTCAAGTTGAAATCCGCTTCGAGGAACGTACGAACTAGTGATAAACTCAATTATCAAAGAATTGCTTCTAGTGGTAAGTGGCTGAGGCGCTGCAGATCCGCATTGTTTGTCAGAATAGTTAACATCCTTTGATTCTTTCATTTGCACATAATCTTGAGAACAATTTGTAGTTGGCCTTCGCCACCAACTATAACCATACGGCTTATATATATCAAAGTGTGTATAAGTGATATTTATTCTATTTCCTTTGGGAACAGTTATAATCCATGAACAATTTAAGTTAGATTTGTAATTATTCGGATAGCCAGGACTTTCTATGACGCCATAACTGCCTGTTACGTTAGTTCGACAAATTGTGTTATAATTGAGTAAAAATCCTTTGCGACTAACTAAAAAGTCAGAGCGGAATTTAATAAATGCAATATTAGAAGACGTTTCAATATTAATCAATTCAGGACCCATAGTACAATGTCTTCCTAAGCTGGGAGTATTTACATCTCTGCCATCAAATATTTCAACGTAATCGTCTCTACATCTGTGCGTTCGTTCCAATTCTAAATCCGTAAAAGATATTCGCAGACGAGATCCATGACTTGTAATTATTCTATAAAAGCATACTGCATTCTCG
The DNA here is from genome assembly GCA_947623365.1 of Achlya flavicornis. Taxonomy (NCBI): domain Eukaryota; kingdom Metazoa; phylum Arthropoda; class Insecta; order Lepidoptera; family Drepanidae; genus Achlya; species Achlya flavicornis. The sequence goes on along the minus strand of OX392485.1, from coordinate 4,173,836 downwards.
TTATAGTTATTTGGGTAGTTGGGAGAAGATATCGTTCCTGTGAAGCCAGTGAGTGTTCCACCACATCCAGTGAGGGTTCCATCCCATTCAATTTTAAAACCTTTTCCAGACAAATAAAAATCAGAGTGGAATTGCAAGAATAATGAGTTGGAAAGTGACACGATATATTTGGATTTAAATTTTCCACAAAACCTGCCAACTAATGGCGTATCGACCGTTGCACCATTTCTTATTAATAAATAATCGCCATGATCGCAACGATCAAGAATCGGTCGTTCTAAATCGAAGTCCGTTATATTGAGCTTTATTTGTTGACCTACAGGCACCCTTATTACCCACGTACAATCGCGATTTGGCTCATACGACTTAGGCCAACCAGGAGAATATATGACTCCATGAGATTTAATAAATATCCCACCGCAATGAGATTTTTCATCTAATAATGAGTATGAGAGCGAGAAACCAGCTGATCGAACACTGGAATCGGATTGAAACCTTAATTTTAATCGATTTGTAGAAGCAGTGAACGCGGGTGGGGGATTTCTTCCGCAGTATTTACCTATTACAGCCTCTTCATTATCATAATCTATCTCTATAATTTCCAAATAGTCACTATCACAAGTTGGCATCTGCTCTATATCGAACCTGTTCCAGGTCAATTTAATGTGCATTCCTTCGGGAGCTATTATCATCCAACTGCAATTCTGATTATTATTGTATGTGGTTTTATCACCAGAAGGAAAGTTAATGAGACCAGTAGTTTCTCTATATATACCACCACATTCAGTATCAATAGTCGTATAATTCGCATAAAAGCCTGTCCCCGCGACGCTCATATCTGACTTAAATTGAATGTACATGTAGTTATGTGTAGATGTTTGTACAGGTGGTGTGTGAGCAGAACCACCACAATATCTACCAAAAAGAGTTGAGTTACCGTTGGGGCCATCTCTGATTTCAACATTATCATATCGACAATGGAAGTATCGATTATCCTCGATATCAAAATCTTGGAACGTTAACTGAATTGCTTTGCCAGGTGTCGTACTTATGACGTACTCACATATTCTGTTTTCGGGGTAAGTGAATGGATACCCCGGTGACTTAATGATGCCACTGTCGCCAATTATATTAATCTGACAAACTGCTTCATACGATATTCTGATTCCTTCGGATTTTAATGTGCGATCAGTTTTAAATTTGAAATAAAGCTGATTTGTTGACGATGTGAACGATTTTGGATACGAGTGACCACAAAATTTACCTACGAGCCGTGCATCTGCAGATGCACCATCATAAATTTTAAGGTAGTCGTATTTACATCTAAATGCATATTCTATTGAAAATGTTTTGAAATCTAGTCGAATTTTGGTATCAGGACTAGTTTTTATTTTGTATTCACACAAAACATTATTCAAGTACGATCCATTGAATGAAGGTGATGAAATTTCTCCTTTGTCTAAGGTAAAGAAGCCACCACATCCAGGCACTCCTTGCACGGGCGCGAATGCTATTTGAAATCCGTTACCAGAACCGTACGCATCAGAGTGGAAATGAATCAATACGTCAGATCCGGCTGACTCGAGAGGAGCTGGTTGGGTCGAATTGCAATACCTGCTTAGTAGAGGGTCACTTGTACGCTCGCCATCGTAAATGGATACATGATCATAACTACAGTTGGGATGTGTTTCAATGTCGAGCACAAAGAAATGCAATTGGATCCTTTTTCCTAGTGATGTTGACAAGTGCCAATAACAATCACGATTCGGAGGATACTTTCCTGGAGAGCCCGGTGAGCTGATTTGGCCATGTGTAGTAGCATCAACTTCTCCACCGCAAACTGGCGCTATACTAGTCCAATGTAATGCAAACCCATCTTTTGCTACTGATCCATCAGAACGGAACCAGAAATACAAATTGTTATGACTTGATATTATATTACCACCCTTAGGATAGTTGCTTCCACAAAACCTACCTATCAATTGACTTGCTGAACTACGGCCATCGTGAATTTGCAAGAAGTCGTATGGACAATCAGGACTATCTTCTAAGTTAAATTTACTGAAGGTTACATTAATTACTTTATCTGGAGTTGTATGAATTACCCACAAACATTTAGCATTGTGACTATAACTAGTATTAGATAGGGGATAAACAATACTACCTTCTCCATTATCCAATACACCGCCGCAAGTTCTTGACAGTATCTGACACAAGGGTCCTGTATATTGGGCAGTGCACTCACATCTATATCCTCTAGTCAAGCTATCGTCTTGCCGGCAGACGCCTCCATTTTGGCAGGGGTTGTTCGCACAGTAGTTCACTGCTACATCACAATGTGCACCACTGAATTCTTTAAAACAAATACACGTGTAACCATTCCGAAGAGTGTGGCACTGACCGTGAATACCACATGGATTACTTTGACAGGGCTCAGAGAAGTTGCGATCAGTTGGTACGTAGCAACCGTGGAGCCCTACTCCATTGCCATCCATTCCTTCGGGGCAAATACATTGCGTAGCCAGTCCATTATCGATACACTGTGCAGAAGGATGGCAACCTCCTCGATCAATATTGCATGATCCTCTCCAAGAACAAGTGATTCCATCGCCTTGGTAACCAGGTGGGCATGAACCACATATACGAGATCCAATGGTGTTGTGGCAGGACACTAAAGAACTACAGCCGCCGTTGGGAACCGTTATGCATTCGTCGATATCATGACACCTGAAACCGTCGCCTTCATAGCCTGAAGGACACGGATCGCATCCGAAAGAGCCTGGAAGATTTTTACACTTAACCTTAGGATTTACTGAGCAACGATTTCCCAAATACTGTGGGTCGCACTCGTTGATATCTGTTAAGCAAGCGCCACCACTAGTGCCATTTGTTGTCCATCCCTGATCACATATGCATGTGATACCCTCTCCTGAGTTGACTTGCAGACATGTGCCATGCCCACACATTTCAAAGTTCCCTTCGGAGCAATCCTTCTTTTTTCGTGTGCAATGAAGACCAAACCAGCCAGACCTACACATGCATTCATAACTACCTGGTCTGTTAATGCATGTAGCACCATTTTGACATCCCAAATCGGTCCCAGCAAAGTTGCGACATTCGTTCACATCAACATCACAGTCTCTTCCTTCCCAATTCAATGGGCACATGCAGTAATAGCCGTTTACTAGGTTTAAACAAGTACCTCCATGCTGACAAGGGTTTGATTGACATTCATCTCGAGCTCTAGTACTTATTTGGTTTTGTAGGTTATTTACTTTTCTTTGTAAGAAGTTTACTCTCCTCCAAAGTGACGATATGTTCAGTAAGTCACTGGTGAAGGCAACACTTTGGTTTTCCAGTCGCTCAAGTCTTTCTAGTATTTCGTTGGGCACAAGTATATACTTATTAGAATTATCGTTTGTAGTAGGTAGTTTTTGTTCTTCTTCCTTTGGAACATTTATTTTGAGTATGTTTACTTCACCGACAAAAATGTTGGACTTGGGTCCATTCGGGAGTAGATAGATATTTTTGTCAAAAGCCGGTTCTAATATTAGGTCCCCATCAGAAGTCTTGATTTTAGGCCGATCTTGATAAACTTCACAGTCAAGTTGTATGAACCAAACAGTTAGGGATAAACATTTTATGATTGTTCTTGACATGACGGTCCATGAGCTTTGCGGGTGAAGGCAGAATGTAGACTGGTTGATTCACTTGATATTTTTATTTATAGAGACAGGCGTTTCAACGCCCCTTTAAATTTTATCGCTGCATACTATCAGGTGGCCATGTGGTATTACATAGATAAAAATAGATAAAATAGAAATAATAAGTAACTATTAATTTTTAATTAGGTTTCAATGTTAACCATAATCATTATACACTCCGTCCGTCTGTCACAGCCTCACGGGGCGGTATATTTATGCAATCACTAATGATTTTATTCAAAATTCTGAACATTATCCTTTTTTTTACCTACTGAGATTTTCTATAGTGGCCACTTTTATCGACCAATTTAAAATTTAGAAAAGTTTTTAATGTGATATAATTATGCTGAGCCAAGTCCCAATATTGCAAATGAAAAATTTTGAAAATATTTTTGTTTATTTTCACTTATCTTACATAATGAAATTTTTTATCTTTCGGGCCCGAATGGGACACCGAAAGAATCATGCGAGATCCGTACATTAATTTTTACAAATAATAAAACATTTTAGAGGGTTTTGAATCACTTCCAATGTTGAGATTACATTACCAGCATCATGTTAATATAAATGAAATATTTTATAAACCCCGCAAAACATAACCACAACATAACGGTTTTAGTCGCGAATCAAATTCACCGGAAAGGTCAAATTCACCGGAATGCCATAGAAATTCGCATATTTATCCCAGGGTTCTAAAAATATTTTAAACGGCTCAAGTTATTCCATAGGCACCAAGGATCAATTAACCTTCAAAAATTAAACTCATCCAAACATTCGCAGTAGGATATATATATTTAGGTATGTATAGTTATAGTCATTCAAATAAATTTACATTGAAAATCATCCCACAGGAACACATTTCTGGGTTAAAAAGTCCTTTTCCATACCATAGGCTATATGCATGCCAAATTTCATGATGATCCGTTGAATAGTTGAGGCGTGATGGCGTAACAAACAAACAAACAAACTCACTTTCGCATTTATAATATTAATATATATATATAGTTAGGATGTATCTACTTATTTTACACCACACATTTATTTATTTATGTCAGGATCACTCCGCGAGTGCATCTCGACTTTTTCAAGGGGCTCCACTGAAAATCAGTGCTGATGGTAAGTACTTGCCACAACATTATGCTGAGTTGGAGTCCTTTTTGGCATCACACCACAAATATAAATTACATTTATTATTTTCATTTATAGCATAATTATATATAAGAATTGTGTTATTGTTTTTATTTTTGTTCGTTTGTTATTTATAAGCTTCCGTTTTTGTTGTTTTTATTTTATTTTGCATTATGTTTCAATGTTTGTGATGTGTGTGTGCCAAATAAAGCTTTGTCTATGGTCAAAGCAGACCCTTACTGATACACCTTTGCTATCTGCTAACTAAAATATCAAGTATTTACAGGTATTTTGAGCATAGAGGTATCATAACAAAACTCCTCTTTTACATGGTATGAATGAAATATTTTTTAGGATAATAAAAGTTTTGGCGTCGGTAAAGTTGTTCTCAAGTTTTGGCGTGACCATAACTTGAGAACGTCTTTACCGATTTCATCCACCTTTTTTTCGTTCATGGAAATAAATAGTAATAATAAAAAAGGATTAATTTTTATATACAACTTGTAACAGATTAAGATGTTAAACCGTTAAACTGTTTGTTCAGCATCGTTTTCTGAATCGATTTTGTATCTTTTAAGAAGTATAGATAAAGTTACTAGCTAATTCTTTATGGCTAAACATAGGGAGGTCCCTGCGAGATCTGCTCCACCTCGTCAAACTTTACGCAGGATAAAACCATAGTCAAGGAAAATATAAAATAATATTTTGGATAACATCTAGTAACTTGTGACCAAGATTGTCATCTATAATTTTGTTCATATTGTGACGAAGAAACAGAATTTTGAAAAAAATCCATATCTCTTAAAATATATATAAGTCACAGATAATTAAGTATAGATAGAATGTATCATCTCATTGTACCTAATACTTGTACGTAGTATTTATCTACTCTGAGCTAATACCTTGAATACTTACATTATTTCACCTTTTTGGTTCGGAAGTTGGAACCCTAAGCATACATACTTAAAATATTTTTAATATTAGTACAGTCTTATTAAAGAAATAAAAGAATATTATAATATAAGCTTTATTTACTTGAAATTACATTACAAAACGTCCACTCAAAATTCAACTTAGAAAGTACCACCTAAAACTAAAGTATAAACTTATTCAGTAGGCTATTTGAGACATGCAAATTATCAATGTTTTCATGTATGTATCAAATGCCAATTTAAATGTTGAGAAATAAAATTTATTTTATTATTATAATTAATAAGAAATCCTATTGTTTTATTTTCACAATAAAAAAATTATAATTTTTAGGTTAATTATTTACATACATAAATATAGTAACACCTTATTTTGTGATAATCTTAAAGGTCTTAATCATAGGAGACAGATCTTTTTATAAGTTAAAGGAATGATAGTAATACATAATATAGCTGGTTAAATAAAAGAAAGCAGTATTAGTTTATATAACCATTTCCAGCTTAGTATGCAGGTTAGGTTATAAAGCCAGAACCTATTTGGAAATTCTAAACTACGAAGAACACATAATACCATGAAGAGAAAATGCTTAAAGGACTATTCTCGTAAACGGCTAATTCTATTGCAATGGGATTTTCTAAGAGAAAGTCCTATCATAATCAGATTAGCCGTTTCCGTAAATTTCCCAATATCAACCCGCCCAGCTGTAGTAGGCTATAAAAAATTGCCTAGCTGACTCTCAAATAAAGAAAGACCTGTCTTTTGAGTCAATTGGTCTCCGCCAGCAATACCTTATAATATTCAAAATGCTATAGATTACACAGCTTGTTTTGACCTTTTCGATTAATTTTTAATTTTCGTTGTCGTTATTTTTGTTTCTTTAATTGACTGGTAAAATTTCTATTACAAAGATACTTTGTGTGTTACAAAAAGTGCTTGCATGTCGTTCCAGCTAATAGACATTTTTATTACTCCCATTAACTACTACCTTACCTACTTATGTTTAATTCATAACTCCATATATTATATAAAAAATATTTGTGTTACACTACGGCAATAAACTCTGCGTTCCAACCTGTTCCCCCATTATTCCTACTAGTAACATAAACTATCTTCACATAGTTGTCTGTGCTTGTATAATCTGCTGGCTCTTCGGAGCAGAATGTCGATATGGTTTTACCTTTACTGTCAACCAGTTGCAAGTAATTATAGTCGCAGTTACCGCTCATATCGAAATTTAAAAATTTCAAGAATATCCGAGTGCCAACAGGCGTTTCCAGTTCCCACTCGCATGTTGTCTCCCTTCTGTAAATGTTTGGATACAATGGACTTGTCACTTTACCCATAATATTGTTCATCTTTCCACCGCACCCCTTACCTTTTTCAGTTGTTGTGTAAGTGAAATCATATGAACAAGCACTTACATCAACTTCATGATTATGTATTAATACATATCTACTATTTGAAAATATAGGATAGTCATCTTCGTAAGTACTATTTATACTAATTAACTTTGGAGAATTTGTATTGTTGCCATCGTAGAAATCGAGATGACTATCATAGCCCCAGCTCTCAAACAGCGATATGAAGTAAATCGAAATTGTACTATTTTCTGGAGCAGTAATAAGTGTGTAACAATCTCTTTGCAAAACTTCTTTAATGTTATCACCGAAGTTTGATTGTATTCTACCTTGAGATTCCGTGTAATTTCTACCACAAAAACCTGCAAATACAGCTTCTATTTCGACTCCTTTGTGAACTAATGAGTCAGATTCAGCGGATGTTATTAAATTTATAGTAACACTACCTGTTACATATAAGTCTATTGATTCTCCACGTCCACACATCTCTATTCGATCAGGGAAATTATTAGATGCTGTATCGAAACGATATGAATGAGTAATGAATGTATCAGTATCATGATTCAAAATATAGTTCTCTCCGAGGGTGGCGTTCGGTAAAACTGAATTACTTGTAATTATTAATTTATCTTTGTCACAACGTTTGAAACCAGTTGCATCAGTGGTCGCTGGTTGTAAATCAAGATACTTAATGGTTATTCGGAAATTATTATATCCATAAGGACTGACACCTAAATGATAGAAGCAATGCAACCCTCGAGGGATTGATCCTGAATCATAACCTGGCGATTTAAAATTATGGGCATCAAAGCTTAAAGAAAACATAGATCTACCGCATACAGACCTTCTCACAGTCAGTTGAGCTTCAAAACCTGAACTAGCAACTTCGTCATTTGTAGATAATCTAATACTCATTGTATTTCTGGATGAAATTAGCTTTGGTGGGAAAGTATGTCCGCAATAGGTTCCAATAGAGAGACTATTTGGATTTACTCCATCTTTAATCTCAACCAAATCGCAATCACATTTGTTGTACCCTATCGCGGTCTGATTCACGTCACGGCAAGGTGAGATGTGAAATGATGTAAATTCAATACTAATAAAGGTATCCACTGGTGATCTTATTTCCCAAAAACAATCCAAATAATTCTCATAGACCGGTGAGTTTCCTATGAGAGGAGATTTCAAAGTTCGTGTGGTGACAGAAGTCATATCAATAATGCCACCACATCCAACAGATTCTGAATAACTAAAGTATACTTCTACCTTGAAACCTTTGAACGTAACGCTGGAGTCAGTAACGAAATTTAAAACCATTGTATTATTGCTACTCCTTAATACAGTTGTAGAGTTGATACGTCCGCACAATAATGCTATGCGTTTATTATCATCTTTCGTCATACCATTATAAACTGCTAAATAATCGTTATAACATTCAGTATTACTTTCCAAATCAATGTAGTTAAATTTCAGTACCACAATTTTATTTGAAGGTGCTTCAATTGTCCATGTACAATCAACATTATTAGCGTAGGATTCAAAATGATTCGAAGATAATACAGTTTCATTTCTTACCCTACCACCACAAGTATATATACTATAAGACAATTTGAATCCTTTTCTTTGGATGTATCGGTCAGATTTAAAGACTAAAGATACTTTATCGATAAAATATTCAGTTATTTCGGGCATTTTATGGCCACAATACATGGAATCAAAATAATGCGTGTTACTTTCTGCTGTAATCGTTAAGTTATCAAATTCACAGCTAGGATAAGAGCCTTCTAATTCAAATTCATCGAATTTTATAAAGATATTTTCATTTGGAGCTATTATTTCATACGAACAATCCATAACTGGTGGATATTCATAAGGATATCCAGGACTATACAATACTTGAGATGTTTCTGTGGCTTTTAATGTTCCTCCACAAATAGGAACCCATTGAACCTTGAACCCATCTAAGTTTATGTCAGCATCTGTACGTAAAACAACTTTCATTTTATTGTAAGTGGAATTGTAAGGCAATGGTAATTGACGGCCACAAAGCCGTGCTATTTCAATGTACGTATCGTCCTTCCAATCATAAATAATAACAACGTCTTTCGTGCAATTAACATTATCTTCCACAACAAAGCGTTCAATGAATTGAAGGGATATTCTATAACCTAAATCAGCTTTTATTTCCCAAGTGCACTCTTCATTTGGTTTATAACTCTTTGGAAAGTTAGGAGAAGAAAATATTCTATCGTACATACTTAAATATCTCCCACACTGACTACTTACAACTTTCGCTATGAGCATTATATCGTTAGTATTATTCTTGCTATTAGAATGATATTCGACATACATGTGTCTGAAGTGTGTACTTACTGGTAGTTCTTGCATTTTCCCTTTGCAGTACTCAAACAATATCGGAGAATTGGTAGTTAGTCCCCTTCGTACATGTATAAATTCATCTTCACATTCCAACTTGAAAGAACCTCCTAATTTCAATTCTAGACTTTCCCCGAATGGAGCTTGAATAACCCAAGAACAATCTAAAGAACCGTTATAAGAACTAGGAATATTGATAACGTTATTGGGATTTTCCGTCGCCACTACTATTCCACCACATGGCTGAGCTATCCAATCCACGTGAAAGTAAAAAGAACTACTTTTAGATTTTATTGCTTTGAAATTTATGACTGATAATGGGATCCTGTAAGATACGTCTGCATTACCACAAATATCTCTAATGAATGTAAAACCTCGATCACGTGCAAAAGATACAACACTTACCTTAGGATCACTGTATCCGCACCTATTTCTCGAAACTGAAGAATTAACTCTTGCTGTAATATATATACTTTTATATTTGGCAGCATTGTTCGAATCAAATTCACTATCGTATTTCCATTCGCAAGAGTAAGATCTATTCATAACTGGGGAAACAAGTTCTCCGGTAACATTTCTCAGATTGCCGCCGCACAAAGCCTGCTCATCAGAACTAAATTTAGCTTTAAAACGATGTCGCATATTTAATGGGTTGAGCCATAAATATAATGCTAGTTTGTGACCAGTTGATTCAAACACCTTCGTACCAGGAGTATAGTCTTCACCTGGTATAATTTGTATGGCTGATTGGAAACTTAAATCATTGAATATTCCTATTCTATGTTTTTCAGTATCTATATCCAAAATTTCCAAACGTACTCTCCGTGATTCATCTGGCACTTTAATTAGCCAATGACAGTACCGTAACGTTGTTTCAAGAGGATAACTTGGAGTCATCAAAAATCCTTCAGGTGTTGTGATCATGCCACCACATTCAGGAACTGAAGAATTAAATGTGAATCGAAAACCCCGAGTTTCCGAACCTTGAACCCATTCACTTGGTTTACCAATATGTAATTTAATGGTCATATTATTTGTGGATGTTTGGACTGGTTGCAAATTTATATTGGTATCATAACGGTCTTCATTGCAGTATGTTTTTAATATTGTCATAGTATTGTTTGCTGGTATAACTTCTTCAATCGTTATTTTAGTATCACATGGTGCTTCAGAAACTGGTAAATGGATGTCTTCTGGCTTGATTTGGAAAACATGTCTGTTGTTCCCAATGATACGCCATTCACAATTTGTTCCATAAGGGAATGCCATCATATGTGGATACCCTGGCGATATTATTTCTCCATTTCTAGCAACTATCGTACCCCCACACACATCAATAGATACGTTGGCTTTAAATCCGACATTTGGTTCGGCTCGCTCCGTGAAATACTTTATATACACCACATTGTTAGTTGATTTTACTGTTCCAGGCTTTTCATGACAAAATTTACCTTTAAGTGGCGATCTCCCTGATGATCCATCTCGTATTTCTACAGCTTCTGTAGCACAATCTTCATTTCTGTATATGTCAAATCTATCAATGAAATCGACTCTTATTACCTCTCCGGGTGGTCCGAATATCACCCATTCACAAACTAAGTATGGAATTGGAACATACGGATAATTTGGTGAATTTATAACTTCCCAACTATTATCCGGACCTAATCTTAACGTTCCACCGCAATTTACATTTTGTTCCTCATACTGTATTATAAAATTTTGAAAACTACCGTATGGTTGGCCGTTGTCAATTATATAGCTGACAAACAGAGCATTACTGGAAGTTATCATTTCATCTCTAGATTCATGTGAATATCCACAAAACTTACCATTACCAAGCATCGGCGCTTCTATCGAGTCTCCATTCCGCAAAACAACAGAATATTTACAATGATTATCATCATTGTTGGTAATATTGAAATGGTCAAATTTAAACTTAATTTGCCTTCCTGGCCTTACTTTTATTACCCAGTCACATCGTAATTTAAACATAAGTATGGAACCACTGTGAGTATCAAACCACTTGGGACCAAAACTACCTGATAAATCAGAAATTTTTCCGCCGCATGCTGAACTTATTTGAGCTCGAAAACCTTTTTTTGTGACCGATGAATCAGTATTGAATTTTAGTTTCATGTAATTAGTGGCATTAATAGGTAAACTCACAGACTGTAATGTACAAACATTATCTATTATTGTTTTCCAATTTTCTAGTTTATCGGCTGAGTAAACAGACACAGAATCTGCAAAGCATTCACTGGTTTCTTCAAGTATGAACTTGTGGAAATATATATCTAAATGTCTTCCAGGGGTAGACCTGAAAGTCCATTCACAATGTAAGTTATCATCATAATTTTCTGGATAATTTGGAGACGTTATAAACTTATATTTCCCCGGTAAGATCAATTCAGTTTCGTTTGATCCACAATTAATGTTGTCTTCCTCTTCCACATTCATATCAGATTTTTCCCAACGTAAATGGAAGATAGAACCGGTGTTTGATTGATCTGTTGTAAGTGTTATATACACCGCACTGTTTGTTGTAGCTACAACTTTCTGTTCACTTAATAATCCACACAGTTCTTCTAGAAGTTGCGCACCTCCATCATAACCGTCATATATGGATAATTTATTGTTACAACCGTCTCCATAGGAATGAATTTCTAAGCGATCAATAGTAATCGTAATGGGTTCAGAGCCACTGGTTATTATTCGCCACGAATAGTCACTACTACCTACATACATAGAAGGATATAACGGGGAAGAAATTACTCCACTGTCTTGTCCGCTGATATCGCTTCCATGTAAAAACCCGTAATGCAAAAGGAATCCACGTTCATTATCTATATCATTAGTATGGAATTTCACGTAAATTTTAGTTGCTGTTGTCGTATTGGTAGGTATTTGGTCACCACAATACACACCTAATATTTTACCACCACCGTCATTTTCTCTCACTTCCAAATAATCTTCATTGCAGCCATCCGAATAATCCAAATTAAACTCCTCAAATGTAATATAAACTCTATTACCAGGTGAAGTACTTAGAATCCATTCACAGTCAGCGTTCACAGGATAAGAATGGGGGTAGTTAGGTGAGGTTATAGTTCCTTCCTCTGAACTCAGGGTGCCTCCACATGCATTGGTCAGAGGTGAGTAATGAGCAGAAAAATGACCCATAATTGTGTCACCGTATGTGCCCAACTCAATTGTAATAGCACTCCCATGACTGACTATCATAGGAGGAGCTATGCGTCCACAATATTCATCAACCAAAGGCGCGTTGTTGTCATCACCATCGAAAACTCTAAGAAACGACGATGCACAACTTCGATTTGTGATCAAATCATTATTTTGAGGTAATGCTATGTGGGTTATAGTTAAATATATTTTTTGGTCTGGACTTGGTGCTAAAATAGTCCACGAGCAGTTTTTACTCATGTGGCTAACGAATTTATCATTAGTTATTATTCCGCTATGCAAGGCTGTTATGATGGCTCCGCATGTCACAGTAAAGTTTGCTTTAAAGCCCTTCGCCGTGCCTTCACTATCTGTTATGAACTGTAATACTAGTGTATTGAATTTGGATATGAATTGTGTTGTATTGGAATTTGGACATATTCGATACGTGTAATTTGAACTTACGCTGACACTGTCATATATCTTAATAAAATCACCACATTCCTCATCTTCGCCGTAATCGCTATATGAATACAAATCAAGATCTACAAAATTTAATTCAATGCGGTGGTTCATAGGAACATGTATACCCCAAATGCAGTTCATTGAGTTATCGTAATTTTTCGGGTAGTTTTTTGAATAAATGAAACCTGACATTGCATTTATATTTCCGCCACAAATAGAGTTAGTCGACTCAAAATAAGCTTTGAATTGTATATCCCTCATTGAGGAGTGCTTCACAAACCGCACTAACATATAATTCGACGTCGATTGTACCCAAGCAGTTGTCCTATGACAAATCTTTGATAAAAGTGGAGATTTTATGCTTTGACCGTTATATATTTCAAGAGCGTCATTTGTACAGTTCTTGGTTTCCGCCATGAAAACTTCATTAAATGTTAGGTAAACAGCCGTCCCCACTGGAGTTTCGATAAGCCACTCGCATTCCATCTCTTCTGTGGTAACTAGACTTTTATCTAAAGATACAATTCCTGATTGCTTTTGAATGTGTGCTCCGCAGCCATAGCTTACCCACTCAAGTTGAAATCCGCTTCGAGGAACGTACGAACTAGTGATAAACTCAATTATCAAAGAATTGCTTCTAGTGGTAAGTGGCTGAGGCGCTGCAGATCCGCATTGTTTGTCAGAATAGTTAACATCCTTTGATTCTTTCATTTGCACATAATCTTGAGAACAATTTGTAGTTGGCCTTCGCCACCAACTATAACCATACGGCTTAAATATATCAAAGTGTGTATAAGTGATATTTATTCTATTTCCTTTGGGAACAGTTATAATCCATGAACAATTTAAGTTAGATTTGTAATTATTCGGATAGCCAGGACTTTCTATGACGCCATAACTGCCTGTTACGTTATTTCGACAAATTGTGTTATAATTGAGTAAAAATCCTTTGCGACTAACTAAAAAGTCAGAGCGGAATTTAATAAATGCAATATTAGAAGACGTTTCAATATTAATCAATTCAGGACCCATAGTACAATGTCTTCCTAAGCTGGGAGTATTTACATCTCTGCCATCAAATATTTCAACGTAATCGTCTCTACATCTGTGCGTTCGTTCCAATTCTAAATCCGTAAAAGATATTCGCAGACGAGATCCATGACTTGTGATTATTCTATAAAAGCATACTGCATTCTCGTTATAGTTATTTGGGTAGTTGGGAGAAGATATCGTTCCTGTGAAGCCAGTGAGTGTTCCACCACATCCAGTGAGGGTTCCATCCCATTCAATTTTAAAACCTTTTCCAGACAAATAAATATCAGAGTGGAATTGCAAGAATAATGTATTGGAAAGTGACACAATATATTTGGATTTAAATTTTCCACAAAACCTACCAACTAATGGCGTATCGACCGTTGCACCATTTCTTATTAACAAATAATCGCCAATATCGCAACGGTCACGAATCGGTCGTTCTAAATCGAAGTCCGTTATATTGAGCTTTATTTGTTGACCTAAAGGCACCCTTATTACCCATGTACAATCGCGATTTGGCTCATAGGACTTAGGCCAACCAGGAGAATATATGACTCCATGAGATTTAATAAATATCCCACCGCAATGAGATTTTTCATCTAATAATGAGTATGAGAGCGAAAAACCAGCTGATTGAACACTGGAATCGGATTCAAACCTTAATTTTAATCGATTTGTAGAAGCAGTGAATGCAGGTGGGGGATTTCTTCCGCAGTATTTACCTATTACAGCCTCTTCATTATCATAATCTATCTCTATAATTTCCAAATAGTCACTATCACAAGTTGGCATCTGCTCTATATCGAACCTGTTCCAGGTCAATTTAATGCGCATTCCTTCGGGAGCTATTATCATCCAACTGCAATTCTGATTATTATTGTATGTGGTTTTATCACCAGAAGGAAAGTTGATGAGACCAGTAGTTTCTCTATATATACCACCACATTCAGTATCAATAGTCGTATAATTCGCATAGAAGCCTGTACCCGCGACGCTCATATCTGACTTAAATTGAATGTACATGTAGTTATGTGTAGATGTTTGTACAGGTGGTGTGTGAGCAGAACCACCACAATATCTACCAAAAAGAGTTGAGTTACCGTTGGGGCCATCTCTGATTTCAACATTATCATATCGACAATGGAAGTATCGATTATCCTCGATATCAAAATCTTGGAACGTTAACTGAATTGCTTTGCCAGGTGTCGTACTTATGACGTACTCACATATTCTGTTTTCGGGGTAAGTGAATGGATACCCCGGTGACTTAATGATGCCACTGTCGCCAGTTATATTAATCTGACAAACTGCTTCATACGATATTCTGAATCCTTCGGATTTTAATGTGCGATCAGTTTTAAATTTGAAATAAAGCTGATTTGTTGACGATGTGAACGATTTTGGATACGAGTGACCACAAAATTTACCTACGAGCCGTGCATCTGCAGATGCACCATCATAAATTTTAAGGTAGTCGTATTTACATCTAAATGCATATTCTATTGAAAATGTTGTGAAATCTAGTCGAATTTTGG
This sequence comes from Achlya flavicornis, assembly GCA_947623365.1. NCBI lineage: Eukaryota > Metazoa > Arthropoda > Insecta > Lepidoptera > Drepanidae > Achlya > Achlya flavicornis. The sequence continues at coordinate 4,158,125 of OX392485.1, read as the reverse complement.
TATCAGGACTAGTTTTTATTTTGTATTCACACAAAACATTATTCAAGTACGATCCATTGAATGACGGTGATGAAATTTCTCCTTTGTCTAAAGTAAAGAAGCCACCACATCCAGGCACTCCTTGCACGGGCGCGAATGCTATTTGAAATCCGTTACCAGAACCGTACGCATCAGAGTGGAAATGAATCAATACGTCAGATCCGGCTGACTCGAGAGGAGCTGGTTGGGTCGAATTGCAATACCTGCTTAGTAGAGGGTCACTTGTACGCTCGCCATCATAAATGGATACATGATCATAACTACAGTTGGGATGTGTTTCAATGTCGAGCAGAAAGAAATGCAATTGGATCCTTTTTCCTAGTGATGTTGACAAGTGCCAATAACAATCACGATTCGGAGGATACTTTCCTGGAGAGCCCGGTGAGCTGATTTGGCCATGTGTAGTAGCATCAACTTCTCCACCGCAAACTGGCGCTATACTAGTCCAATGTAATGCAAACCCATCTTTTGCTATTGATCCATCAGAACGGAACCAGAAATACAAATTGTTATGACTTGATATTATATTACCACCCTTAGGATAGTTCCTTCCACAAAACCTACCTATCAATTGACTTGCTGAACTACGACCATCGTGAATTTGCAAGAAGTCATATGGGCAATCAGGACTATCTTCTAAGTTAAATTTACTGAAGGTTACATTAATTACTTTATCTGGAGTTGTACGAATTACCCACAGACATTTAGCATTGTGACTATAACTAGTATTAGATAAGGGATAAACAATACTACCTTCTCCATTATCCAACACACCGCCGCAAGTTCTTGACAGTATCTGACACAAGGGTCCTGTATATTGGGCAGTGCACTCACATCTATATCCTCTAGTCAAGCTATCGTCTTGCCGGCAGACGCCTCCATTTTGGCAGGGGTTGTTCGCACAGTAGTTCACTGCTACATCACAATGTGCACCACTGAATTCTTTAAAACAAATACACGTGTAACCATTCCGAAGAGTGTGGCACTGACCGTGAATACCACATGGATTACTTTGACAGGGCTCAGAGAAGTTGCGATCAGTTGGTACATAGCAACCGTGGAGCCCTACTCCATTGCCATCCATTCCTTCGGGGCAAATACATTGCGTAGCCAGTCCATTATCGATACACTGTGCAGAAGGATGGCAACCTCCTCGATCAATATTGCATGATCCTCTCCAAGAACAAGTGATTCCATCGCCTTGGTAACCAGGTGGGCATGAACCACATATACGAGATCCAATGGTGTTGTGGCAGGACACTAAAGAACTACAGCCGCCGTTGGGAACCGTTATGCATTCGTCGATATCATGACACCTGAAACCGTCGCCTTCATAGCCTGAAGGACACGGATCGCATCCGAAAGAGCCTGGAAGATTTTTACACTTAACCTTAGGATTTACTGAGCAACGATTTCCCAAATACTGTGGGTCGCACTCGTTGATATCTGTTAAGCAAGCGCCACCACTAGTGCCATTCGTTGTCCATCCTTGATCACATATGCATGTGATACCCTCTCCTGAGTTGACTTGCAGACATGTGCCATGCCCACACATTTCAAAGTTCCCTTCGGAGCAATCCTTCTTTTTTCGTGTGCAATGAAGACCAAACCAGCCAGACCTACACATGCATTCATAACTACCTGGTCTGTTAATGCATGTAGCACCATTTTGACATCCCAAATCGGTCCCAGCAAAGTTGCGACATTCGTTCACATCAACATCACAGTCTCTTCCTTCCCAATTCAATGGGCACATGCAGTAATAGCCGTTTACTAGGTTTAAACAAGTACCTCCATGCTGACAAGGGTTTGATTGACATTCATCTCGAGCTCTAGTACTTATTTGGTTTTGTAGGTTATTTACTTTTCTTTGTAAGAAGTTTACTCTCCTCCAAAGTGACGATATGTTCAGTAAGTCACTGGTGAAGGCAACACTTTGGTTTTCCAGTCGCTCAAGTCTTTCTAGTATTTCGTTGGGCACAAGTATATACTTATTAGAATTTTCGTTATTAGTAGGTAGATTTTGTTCTTCTTCCTTTGGAAAATTGGTTTTGAGTATATTTACTTCACCGACAAAAATGTTGGACTTGGGTCCATTCGGGAGTAGATAGATATTTTTGTCAAAAGCCGGTTCTAATATTAGGTCCCCATCAGAAGTCTTGATTTTAGGCCGATCTTGATAAACTTCACAGTCAAGTTGTATGAACCAAACAGTTAGGAATAAACATTTTATGATTGTTCTTGACATGACGGTCCATGAGCTTTGCGGGTGAAGGCTGAATGTAGACTGGTTGATTCGCTTGTTATTTTGATTTATAGAGACAGGCGTTTCAACGCCCCTTTAAATGTTATCGCTGCATACTATCAGGTGGCCATGTGGCACAAAAGATAAAATAGAAATAATAAGTACCTATTAATTTTAATTAGGTTTTAATGTTAATCATAATCATTACAAAGTCAGATACAGATTTCACCTATCTGGGGTTCCGAACCAAAAAATTTAAAAAGGAACCACTCCTGGTTATGGTGCCACACCGTTCATCTGTCACTGGGCAGTATATTTATGCAATCACAAATAATTTTATTCAAACTAGCTGTGCCCCGCAGTTTCACCCTCCTCCATACCATAGGCTTTATGAATGCCAAATTTCATGATGAAGTTGAGGCGTGAAGGTATAACAAACGAACTCACTTTCACATTTAATTTTAATTTTAAAAAAAAAATATGAAAGTCCTTCATTTCCACAATAAACATCACTAAAATCACTAATTTTCAGTAGCTTAATAGGCTTGTAGAGTAAGAGCATGTAGAGTTATAAGCTTGGCTCTACATGAGATCTGATAACTTTTTGACAGTGCAAGTCATGTCTTGGCAACATTTTACATAAAAATGTTTTTGGTAGGTTGTATTTTTCAGATTGTCAAAAAATGAAATCTTGCTAAGTTTCTTGCCGGTGCCTTCCGAACCGGTGGTAAATTCAGTAAATTAGGTAGACCTTCATAAGTACGCTTCTGGGGCCATTTTTTTTTTTTTATATCAATAGGTTGACAAGCAGGCAGACGGGCCACCTGATGGTAAGTGGTCACCGCCGCCTATGGATATTTACAATACCAGGGGGATTGCCAATGTGTTGCTGACCTTGTAGAGCTCAAGAAATTGTAGAGTTGATTAAATGGCTTTGACCTAAGAAATATGTACTGGAATAATATATACCTTATACATTATTTCAAAATACACATAAGATCCCTCGAATACCTGGGTGAAATCGCGGGGCGAACACTAGTTTATTATATGTCTCTACACGCCTGCTGGTGAAAACACAAGCACCTTATTTGATACCTTTTTAATATGACATTTCTTTTCATCGTTTCAGGTACTTATGTTGGTGTGATTACGTCACCCTGCCAGCGCACGAGCTTCACCTAATGACAAAGTGGATAAACACAATGCAGTCCACGATACAGTCACCTTTCTAACCTATCAGTAGCATTTTTTGTTTGACGATAGTCATCTGATTCTGACTGCACTGGAATTAATTACCAAGATTGAAGCTTGTGCCTTTATCGTTTTTAAGATAGAGCGGGAACAAAAACCATGCCTAGGGTTTTGACTTATAGACTTAGGGCCGTAAGATCAATAACAGTTTAAACTACAGAACAAAGTTTAATCTTCCGCTTTAGATTATTTCTTAAGATCATTGTAGTTAAACTACCACTGACAGTTTAAACTATAGATTATTTTAAACTGGACCAGCACTACGGTTAAACTATCAAGTGGGGTTTAAACTTGACGTTGACGTTTATTTCAATATGGCTGCATGTTGTTTTTTGTTTTGTTTGTGAATTCGTGTTTGTCTGTGTCGTGCTTTTAAATTAAAATGGAAAATTAAAACAGTGATTCCGATTCGAATATTTATTATTCACACAGATTTAATTTATTATTCACTAGGTCTGTTTTTTATTTTCCAAAACCGAATGTTTTAATATCTCTAAACCAAAGTGGTTAAAAGTTCTGTTCCAGACTTGCAGAGAATTGGTACTCTTTTAACTAAAACTATTTCTTTCTGATAACAAAGAAATAGTAATAATTAAATAAATCTTAGAAAATAACACGGCGCAAACAAGTAAAATGATAAATGTTAAATTATAAATGTCAGTGGTACATCTGTCAATGTCAAACGAACAAAAGCTGTCATTATTTACATGAACGAATGAATGAAATCTTAAGAAATGATTCAGTGTTGCCATTTATAATAGATTAATCGTAGTTTAGCTAATCTCCCGATGTTTTGGATATCTAGCTTAAGCTATGGATTTTTAAATCCATAGTTTAAGCTTTCATTGATCTTACGGCCCTTAGAGAATCCTATGTGTTAATCCAGAATATATTCTATCAGCGTGCCAGTGACATACAAACAAATAGACAGATGGCGCAGGCTCTTTAGCACATAATCCTAAATAAAATAATTATAAACAATCTATACGCGTAGTATTGCCTTTTTTAAAGACAACAAATCGTTTGGTCAAACAAATGCTTCTCTTCGAAAGCAATAAATCAGTACGCTCACTAATTGAAAACGGGAAAATATCGCTCGTAAGGGTGAAAAATTATAATCCCCGACGGAGATAGGCCCTGTGTGAACGATAGCCAGGATAACGTAAACCTCGACCAACGCAATGAATGCGTTTTTATATAGTATCCGTAATTTGCCTTTGTTTTGTTGACTTGTTGAATTGTAATCGATTAAAGAGATTTCGGACACTGCGAAAAACAGCCGTGGTTTGAATTCTACACTTATTTTAGAAATGTATATTTTTTTTTTTTTTTACTGTGTATAGGCCTGTGTTTGACCACAATCTCACTATGGTAAGTGATGATGTGGTCGAAGGTGGTAAGCACACAAAGCCTAGAAGGAACTGGCTCTCAAGTGCAGCTGACGGAACACACCGATAGGTGCTTGGCGACAGATTTTAACTTGAGGGTGGCAGCCAGCCAGATGGGTACTACAAAGTACCCTACCACCGTGCTATGGTTTCCTCACGATGTTTTCCTTCACCGAAAGCTCAAGCTCATTGTAGGATTCGAACCCGGGACCTTCGTCTCGGTATCCGACGTCACTACCACTGAGCTATCATCGCCTTAAAATTCGGGTAGATATTCCGACTTCTAATTTGTCCGTAACCTTACTGAAAAAGTGATAATGTAACAAATGGATTGTCATGGGCACCGATATCGGTATAAGCTTGATGACAGATTTTTTACCTTGAGAGCTTCAGACAGACATTTTCGGCCAATTCAATCAAATCAAAAAATATATAATGATACTATGAAATATATAATACTAATTTGGTTACGTTAGTACTACCTCAGAGTATATAAATACTACGTACAAGTACTACTTATATCTATTCTGTCGTATGGTCGAATCTACCCTTAAACGCGTAAACAGTACTGTCTTTTTCTTCCAAACAAATAACGAAAAATCTCACAAATAGTTTGATAATTGGTTTGATATGAATTTATGTGGAAGTATTTAAAGAATAACAGAGTTTTACACCAATAACCATAGATTTAGAATTTTCTACTACCCAATAACCGAGTTCTATTTCCTTATATTTGGACACCGATCAAATTCAAATCAAAATCATTTCATTTGTGTCAGCAAAAATGAATTTATAAATCCGAAAATCCACAAAATTCTCTTGGGCATAGTGCCGATTTGCGTTCACTTCGTATTTTCTAGTGTCAACATAAAACGAGAAATAAATAAAGAGCTTTTATTTGCCTACGCATACACGAATCTCGACCCGATAGAACTAGATCAGATCATACAAATCGAATTCGCCAGGAGATATCGTTGTTGGTATATAACAATATATATGTATGTATGTAGGTACTGAGTTTATTGCCGGCTTCTCAACAAATGCAACCTTCCGAACCGGTATTAAAAGAGTCAGACTTTTCATAAGTGCCTGTTTTATTTTAATGTCTATGTAATGCCAAATTAGTTTAATAAGAATGATATTGTGCCGATTCTGTTGTAAATCGCACTAAACAAATTTTAGTCAAATCTCATCTCTTTCTTAAGAACATTATTGAAAAAGGATAGAACATATTTAAAGCTGTCAAATTAATCTTTGCCGTCTTGTTTTGCGTGTATTTAGGCGTAACCGCGATAGATGGCGACTAAATTTATATAGAAAACAAGCATTGGACTAATTTGACAGGACTAAATTTCTTACACCCTTTTCTTATGTTCTTTGTTAGAAAGAGACATAGTGAAATTAAAATTAGTTTAGTTGTAAACAACAGAATCAGGGCCAATTTATTATGCAATTAGGGAACTCAGAAAGACAACTGACACTACTTACACTTGCACTAGTGGCTTACTATATATTGTTACGACATCGCGACATCAGGAATAAATTGCTACCAGTAACGCCATCTGTTATTGAATAGCGGTACTATCTGTAACGCTGTTATTGTATAGGAGTAAACATCTATCAAGCAACGCCATCTATCGCCGAATAGCTACCGGCTTCTGGAATATTCCCGATAGCACTGTAGGCATGTAGAATACGCGGGTAAATTGTGGAATGTTCCAGATGCCGTTTATGAAGTATAAATACGAGACAATGCACAGAGGAGTTGGAGTTTGGTTTTGTATAACAGTGAGTAAACATCGAAGTGAAATACAGTTAAGTGCTAGTGAACTATTTAATTTCTGAGTGTTTTAATTAGAGTTTTAATAAAAGTGTGACCAGTGTTTTGGTAAATTCGTGTACCATTATTTATCCTGAACCCCAGCTCGTAACAATTGGTGTCAGAAGTAGTAGGATAAATAATGCCGGTTATGCCAAAGGAAGTCACTGAGGGTGTCCGTACAAGGGGCCAGCGGCAGCAGGAGATGGATGAAAGGAGGTTTGGAGGTTCTCCGTCGCAGACTTCGGGTGGCCAGCAGCCAACTGCCTCTTTGCCAGTTGCCGACCCACCTGAAGTCAGAGCAGTACCTGCAACCTCAGATCTTGGCGCTTTGATGGTAATGCTACAGGAGCAGGCTCGCCGACAACAGGAGCAGGCTCGCCGTCAGGAGGAGCAGGCTCGCCGTCAGGAGGAGCAGGCTCGCCGACTGGAGGAACAGCTACAGCGGGATAAGGAGGAGCAGGCTCGCCGCCAAGAGGAACAGATGGTTTTATTAGAAAATTTACAAGTAACTCTTGGCAAGGATCTCAAGGTGGTGAAGGAACAGCTTCAGCATCATGAGTCCCGTATCTCGGAATCCGAAAATCGTATGTCCAAGGCTGAAGTACAGATAGAAGACGTGAAGAAGGCTCTGGTTGGACTCAAGGTTGGAACTGCTACTTCTTTACCTGTGGCTTCTTCACGTGGTTTCAAGGTACCGCCATTTGATGGCACCTCGTCATGGTCAGCCTATAGAATCCAGTTCGAAGCTGTCATGAAGGCGAATGGTTGGACTAGTGCACAGGCGATGACAGCACTCACTTTGGGTCTTCGCGACCAGGCCCTCACTATACTGGAGGCCCTCGGGAAGGACGTGACGTATGAGCAACTGTTGGAAGCTCTAGAATCTAGATACGGGGACGCACACCTGGAACACGTATTCCGTGCCCAACTCAAGGACCGTGTGCAACGGAGCGCTGAAACTATACAACAGTGGGCTCTAGAGATAGAAAAGCTGGTCCGTAAAGCATACCAGTCTGCACCAGCGATGATCAACGGTAATCTAGTGCAAGCGTTCGTGGATGGTATACGCGACTTGGAAGTTAGAGCTGCCGTGAGATTAGGGCACCACGAGTCGCTGAAAGACGCTTTAGCCCATGCCTTAGAAGTGGAGGCTGTGCGACGCGATGACCGACCTCACCGCATCAGGGAAGTGGCCTCGCCCCGTTGCTACAACTGTGGAGAAAAGGGCCACCTTCGGATGAGTTGCCCGAAGTGGAGAAACTATAGAAAAGAAGAAAATCGACCCCGGGAAGAAAATGCAGCGGTGACTGGTGGCACTGCTCAGCAACAGGGAAACGAGTAAACGCCAGGACCGCGGGGCGGGTGCTGGCTGGTGTTCGAAGAGCCCCAAGGATCTCGATCTCACAAGCCCATAACGGGAACAGTCTGATCATTATAGGTGAAATTAATGGCAAGCCATGTAACGTAACGTTGGATACTGGAGCATCTCGCACGATCGTCAGTTCCCAACTAGCAAGTCGGTTTCTTGGGGACTACTTCAAAGACTACAAGCAAATTGAATTGGTAACAGCTACCGGCCAGCAGATAACCGTCGAAGGCGAGAAGGAGGTAGAATTAAAATTGGGCAACCAAAGCTACCGTCACAAAGTAATCGTGGCCGACATTATGGATGACTGTATCCTGGGATTAGACTTCATGAGGAAACATCACTGTGAGATCGACGTCAATCACGGAGTATTAAAATGTGCTTCGGAAGAAGTCTTCATAGAAGGCGCATCGTCGGGCCAAGTGTATTGCTTGAAGAAGAGTGTTCTCTCTCCCATGTCTGAAACAATCGTGCCGGTAATCTTACCAGAAAATGCAGGTCATAGAAATCGTTGCATCCTTATAGAGAAACTGGACAGTGATCTTCCATGGAAGATGGTACGAACTTTAGTTAAAGCTAACAACGTCTCGGCAGTACGTGTACTAAATTTAAGTGAGCATGAACAAGTACTCAAGAAGGGGACATTGATGGGCACTTGTGAAGAAGTTGCTTGGATGCGTACATGTCAAGACCAGCCTACGGGGTCTGTTGGGGGAAATGTTCAGTTCAACGTGACAACGCTATTGGAAGACTGTAGTGATAATTTGTCGAAGGAAGAGATGGATAAGGCTAAGAAGATGTTGCTCCGTTACGCTGATATTTTCTCAGTTGGTGATACTGACATAGGGAAGACTGGATTAGTTCAGCACAAAATAAATACGGGTGATGAGTTACCAATCCGCCAACGACCAAGAAGGTTACCCATAGCACGGGAACAGGAAGTAGATGCCATGATTCAGGGAATGGTAAAAGGTGGTGTTATAGAGCCCTCATCTAGTCCATGGTGTTCTCCCGTGGTATTGGTGAAAAAGAAGGATGGTAGCATGCGCTTTTGTGTTGACTATCGTCGGTTGAATGACATTACGAAGAAGGACAGTTACCCACTACCAAGGATTGACGACACGCTAGATACGCTGACAAGAACGAAGTGGTTTACCACGCTGGACCTGAAAAGTGGCTACTGGCAAGTTGAAATAGACCCAAAGGACAAGGAAAAGACTGCATTCTCTACAGGAAAAGGACTATGGCAATTTAACGTCATGCCATTTGGACTATGCAATGCGCCTGCTACTTTTGAACGGCTAATGGAGCTAGTACTAAGTGGTTTAATTGGAGACGCCTGCCTTGTTTATTTGGATGACATCATTATCGTGGGACGAACATTCGAAAATCATCTCCAAAACTTGGAACAAGTACTCGCGAAAATACGTGGAGCCAACCTTAAATTGAGCCCAAAGAAGTGCTCATTTTTTAGACGACAAGCAAACTTTTTAGGACACATAGTCTCAGAAGAAGGAGTTCAGACAGATCCTGAGAAAATAGCTGCTGTCAACGATTGGCCAGTTCCAAGAGATAAAACGCAGGTCAGGGCATTCTTGGGCTTGTGCTCCTATTATCGACGTTTTGTGAAAAATTTTGCTGACCTTGCTAGACCTCTACATAAGTTGACAGAGGAAAAATCACAATTCTTTTGGGACAAAGCATGTGATGTGGCATTCCAAGAATTAAAGAAACGGCTGTGTAGCTCACCTATTTTGGGTTATCCTGATACTGAAAAAGAATTCATAGTAGATACTGATGCGAGTAATAATGGAATTGGTGGCGTGTTATCCCAAAGAAAAGGAGATCAAGAGGTTGTGATAGCTTATTTTAGCAAGTCCTTGTCGAAACCGGAGAGAAATTACTGTGTTACAAGAAAAGAATTACTTGCTGTTGTGAAAACGTTGCAGCATTTTAGCAAGTATTTGATAGGGAGGAAATTTCATCTCCGCACTGACCATGCCGCATTGAAGTGGCTATTGCAATTCAAAAATCCAGAAGGACAAGTCGCTAGATGGATTGAACTGTTACAAGAGTTTGACTTTGTAACTGAACATCGCAGTGGGAGGTTGCATGGCAACGCAGATGCCTTATCAAGGAGACCTTGTCCTGAAAATTGTAAGCACTGTGTTAGGCAAGAAGATAAGGAAGTAATAACCGTAAAGATGCTAAGGACTGACCTAAGTGAAGAGTGGATAGAAACCCTAAAGCAGGCTCAGCAAGATGACACGGACATCAAGCCGATTCGCGACTGGATTCAGGCTAGTGCCACTAAACCTAAGTGGTGTGACGTGGCAACGACGAGTTCAGTCACAAAAAGTTATTGGGCACAGTGGGAGAGCCTAGCTATACAGGATGGAATTTTATGCCGTAAATGGGAAAATGCCCGAGGGGACAGCTCTCACCTACAAATGGTTGTTCCGAAGGCAAGGATACCAGATATCTTGAAATTCTATCACAATGGATGTTCAGGAGGTCACATGGGAGTAAAACGAACCCTTTTAAAGATTCGTGAGCGATTTTACTGGATCCACTGCAGGGACGATGTGGAAGACTGGATACGAAAGTGCGTCAGTTGCGCAGCTGTAAAAGGACCACAAACACGCAGTAGAGGTGCGCTGAAGCTGTACAATGTTGGAGCTCCCTGGGAACGGATAGCGTTGGATGTCGCGGGGCCGTTTCCTGAAAGTGATAGTGGAAACAAGTACTTCCTGGTCGTCATGGACTACTTCACAAAGTGGCCAGAGGTCTTCGCGATACCGAATCAGGAAGCTTCTACTGTGGCAGATAAATTAGTCCATGAAGTCTTCTGTCGGTTTGGTGTACCACTAGAAATTCACAGCGATCAAGGAAGAAATTTCGAGTCTCAAATATTTCAGGAGGCATGTCGAGTAATGGGTATACACAAAACCAGGACCACATCTTATCACCCGCAATCGGACGGAATGGTTGAACGGTTCAACCAAACGTTGGAGAGATATCTGGCAAAAGTTGTGGACAGCCGGCAGAAGGATTGGGACAAACACATACAACCCTTTCTCCTGTCATATCGAAGTGCAACTCATAAAAGTACGACGGTGACGCCTGCTTTTGCAAACTTCGGTAGAGAATTGCGATTGCCTGCAGATTTGCTCACCGGTATTCCGCCTGACGATCCACGTAGTGTTACAGATTATGCGAACGACTTACGAAACAAAATGAATGACGTATATGAGCACGTCAGGCAGTATGGCCAACAAATGTCTGAACGAATGAAGACCCGTTACGATCGGAAAGCGAACAATAGAGTATTCGAGATGGGGTCCCTAGTATGGCTACATAACCCAGTGCGCAGGAAAGGAAAGTCCCCGAAACTGCAAGCAAAATGGGATGGACCATATCGTGTTGTTACGAAAATCAATGATGTCACCTACCGTATCCAGAAGGGGGCTCGAGGTAAACCGAAGATTGTCCATATAGACCGTTTGGCGCAATACCATGGAACTCACATTGCTCGGGACGAGCATGTCTAAGGAGGGGGTAGTGTTACGACATCGCGACATCAGGAATAAATTGCTACCAGTAACGCCATCTGTTATTGAATAGCGGTACTATCTGTAACGCTGTTATTGTATAGGAGTAAACATCTATCAAGCAACGCCATCTATCGCCGAATAGCTACCGGCTTCTGGAATATTCCCGATAGCACTGTAGGCATGTAGAATACGCGGGTAAATTGTGGAATGTTCCAGATGCCGTTTATGAAGTATAAATACGAGACAATGCACAGAGTTGGAGTTTGGTTTTGTATAACAGTGAGTAAACATCGAAGTGAAATACAGTTAAGTGCTAGTGAACTATTTAATTTCTGAGTGTTTTAATTAGAGTTTTAATAAAAGTGTGACCAGTGTTTTGGTAAATTCGTGTACCATTATTTATCCTGAACCCCAGCTCGTAACAATATTTACTAATGTAACAAACAAACATACAGCCCGCCTGAGGGGGTTCATTCGTACGTTGCGAAACTGCAAAAATCTCTTCACACCTTTCTTTTCTCTTCAATAACCCCAAACTGTACTCCCTTGGAAGCTAATTCCACAACTTGAGCGAACAAGCTAGGAAGCTTTTTTGAAACCGCACTGATCGTGGTCGTGGGTTCCAATTCTGTCGGTAAAGAAAATCATCGTAATTTTAACTTTATGTTGCTATCACTACACTGAAAAAAAGGTTCTACAAAACTAGTTATGTGTTGACGTTTTGTTTTCGGGAAACTAACTTTACTTACATTTAATCGTATATCTATTTAGATTTAATCAAATAATTTAGTAATGAACCAAAACTAGTTTTGTTACTGGTTATTTCTAGTTCACAAGTCACTCTGGTTAGGTTATTGGTAGTAAAATTTTGTGTTTTTTTTTATGTTAAATGGGCTTGCGTTTGACCTTCGACTGACCCCATGAGGAGTTAAGACGAGGCCGAGGATGTAGCACGCTTTTACTTAGTAAAAGCCTATTCACTCTGGCCTTGAATACATCTAGGTTATAGGTGTCGGGAAACACAGATCCCGGAAGAGAGTTCCACTCCTTTGCTGTTCGTATAAGAAACGATGAAGCGAAGCGTTGAGTCTGGGTACGCGGGATGTCGACAACGTATGGGTGGAAATTCTCCCGGCGTCTTGTGTTTCGGTGGAGAAATGGGGATGGCGGAATTAGATTGAACAATACTGTAGCACACTCTCCAAAATATATCCTATAGAAGACCGACAAACACGAAACCTTACGCCGATGTTCAAGGCTCGTTAATTTCGCCTCAGTTATCGAAACATCGCCGACTAAAACGTATATCAAAAATAGTTACTTTTAAATAAAGAAATTTTTCAGTGTAATTGTAACAAAAGTGATATTATTGTACCTTAGTAGCTACGTGTTTGTGTGACTCTCTTTTTGATATACGGTTTAATCAATATACTAGTTCCTCCTCCGACTTCCGAACCAGTGGTAACTTCAATAAATTTGACCTTCATAAGTGCCCCTCTGGGGCCTAAATTGAATAAATGGCTTTGATTTAGACTTACCACAGACTTACCCCCTTATTCATAATAAAGTTATCAAACGTTTATTAGCTATAATTCTGGTCTTTATCTGACACGTGACATTTGGTGATCGAAAGAGTGAGACGGAGGACACTATAATACTGATTTAGTTAAAAAGTGATTAGGAATAAGGGGGTTACTATATACTTCTAACTAATATTATAAATGCGAATGTGATTTTATTTGTTTGTTTGTTTGTAGTTATGCATTCACGTATAAGATACTCAACCATGAAATTCGGCATGTAGATAGCCTATGGTATGGAGAAGGACATAGGCTACTTTTAATCTGGAAACGCGGGTGACACCTAGTATAATATTATAAACTGAAGGTTTATATGGATGTGAGGATGAGCCGATAACCGATGGGGAAGAAAGGTTCTCGAGTGGCGACCACGTACTGGAAAGCGCCGAGCGGGACGACCTCCCACCAGGTGGACCGACGACCTGGTCAGAGTCGCTGGGCGCCGCTGGATGCAAGCGGCCCAGAACAGTTACAAATGGAAATCAATGGGGGAGGCCTATGTTCAACAGTGGACATCCATGGGCTGATATGATGATGATGATGATGATCAGGATATGATTTATGATTCGTGAAGATGTTTGTTTCTCTTATCCACAAAAACTACCGAACGGATTTAAATGCAATTTAGCATACAGATAGAATATATTCTGGATTAATACATAGGTTACTTTTTATTCCGGAAAATAACTCGGAAATCCCTCGGTAACGCGGGTGTAATCGCTGGCAGCTGTTGGCACCCACCGATAGGTGCTTGGCGACATATTTGCAACTTGAGGTTGGTAGCCAGCCAGTTGGGTACTATAAAGTACCCTACCACCGTGCTATGTTTTCCTTCACCGAAAGCTCAAGCTAATTGTAGGATTCGAGCCCGCGACCTTCGTCTCGGCATCGGACGTCACTACCACTGAGCTATCATCGCCTTATAAAATTACATCTTTTTATAGATGAATCGTTTTTTAGGAAATTATAGAAGATAAGCTTAGATGACAGAAACACTTTTTGATGACAAAAACAGGAAACAGGAACGCGGGTGGAACCGCAGGGAACAACTGGTACTAAAGCGTGAGACCGGAGTGGGGGGGGGGGGAAGTATCAGCCGCTCTCTCCCCCTCCGTCTCATCTTATACTAATTTAATTATACTCCAGTGAGGAAGGTGTTTTCGAAATTAAACCTCTAAACATATAAAATCATTTTTTTATGATAAACACCAGCAATAATAATTAAAAACCATATTCAATCATAATAATTTTATTTATTTGATATATTATCTACATATAAAACACATTTATTTGATAGAATATAAAAGATTTACTTGATTATAAAATTTTAAAGATTCCCTATGATTTTTACAAGCTTTTATTTTTTAACTTGCAATTCTATAAACTATATTTGTTCGGATGGCATCTTAAAAGTCGAATTCACCCACTTCCAGTCGGATTGACTTAATTTTTTTTTCTTTTTTTTTAGGGTGTTTTATCCTATAAGGATATGTCAGTCCCATCATAACCTAAACTAAACAAAAACAATGTTGACACAAAAATAAGCTTCTGGTCTAAACAAAACTACATTATAATAATTGGACTGTTTTACAAAAAACTTAAACCGACTTCAAAGTACACTAAGAAGTAATCAAATCCTGATCTGATGACAATGGGACCAAACGGGAAGTGTACCCTTCCAGACAAAAAAAGAATTTTCCAAATCGGTTCATAAACAAATATAAAAAAAAAAAAACATACAACCGAATTGAGAACCTCCTCCTTTTTTTGAAGTCGGTTAAAAATATTCTAACACGTACTAATGTAAATCAAAACAAACGAATATGCATTCATTTGTCGAACAGCCACTTCAACTGCCTAGGTCATTTTTGCAGCAATGGATGTCGGATCAGCCAAAATACTTTCTATTACACCGACATCCATTAAGTTAATGTTTAATTTTCGTATATTTGGTAGGTATACATTATTAAATTAGATAATGCAAGTACAGTCACAAAAAAAAGCTTGTATTGAAAATGTTATGTTTAACAAAAACTTATTATAACATGAAGTTTTTATACAAAATACCTGCTTCTTTAAAAACCATTGAATTTTTTTTTTTTTTTTATACAACTTAGTCGATACACAAGCATACGGCCCGCCTGATGGTAAGCGGTTACCGTAGCCATATAGACGCTTGCAACACACGAAGCATCGCTCACGCGTTATCGACCTATCCCCCCTCCCCTATGAGCTCTGGCAACCTTACTCACGCGCAGGAACACAACTTTACACAACATAAAGTTATTTGGCTGCGGTATTCTGTAAGATGGAGGTACCTACTTCACCAGTCGAGCTGCTCTTTGAGCGAATAAACGGTATGCTCTTAAATTGCCCTAAAAGGGCTAAATTGCTCAAAATAATATGATACAGTCGCGAACTTTATTTTGAGACCCACCTAAGTTTTACAGCAAACGTATGACAATGCGTTGGGCACTGCTGTTACTAGGGGCAAATAAATGCTCTCAGATATGCCATACCGACTATAGAGCTTTCGACCTTATTGCCTTATTTGTTCGTAAAACATCTACCCCCTTATTCATAATCGCTTTTTAACTAAATGTGTGTAATAGTGTCCTCCGTCTCACTCTTTCGTTCACCAAATGTCACGTGTCAGATAAAGACTTCAGAATTTTAGCTAATCAACGTTTGATAACTTTATTATGAATAAGGGGGTTAGGAAATATGTCTCATAATAATGATCACCTCTACATATTTACATACAGGATGACTGCAAGGTCGTGTAGCAACAAAGTACTTACTGTACCATTAGGAATACAAGGTAAAGATTTCAACACACTCGCTATTTTAGTATCATAAGACAGCTTATTACGAACTGGTGCTTTTTACTTTACATTACTGCATTTTATGTTTTATGATATTATCACGTTTATGTTAAGTTTGTATCTCCTCACTGTAAGTGATATGTGTGTAGACGAAGCATTCTTAATTTAACCGGATAAAACATTAATAGTGCATCGCTGTAAAAAATAAACTGCGCGCCATATTTGATAACGTTCTCATTGTGTGATTGATGATTATCAAAAAATCTACGCACGCTTGGTTTTCATACCGAGGTACCGTTAGGTATCTAGATGTATCTATATAGGTGTGTGGGACCAACACACTGTTTTTCCTCGCCAGTTTGTTGCAAAACGTCGTATGACACGTATGTGCATTGATCATTACACTCTCGGCATCTTAATCGCTTGATACCGCCTCATCTGTAATGACCAACTTTGCACACATGTATCACAATGTACTATAAGCGTTTAACGGTGTTAAGTCGTTGCTATTTATAATAAGGAGTTTATTCAGGATTTATTACAGATCTATGATAGTAGATTATGCACCAAGGGTATAAAGAACTGTCCAACGTCACGGGTGCCATATTGAACCCTGCGGGCACGGGCGCCAAATTGAGCGTTCCTAGCGAGAAATTTATGGAGAGTCCTGAGTGAAGCGAGGAGTTCAAGCCACCCAAGATGAAGATAGGCTGTATCCTCGAGGCGAATACTCTACTTTTCATACCCTCTGGTAGATAACCAAACACCGTCTTTTGTTTTACATTCTTTACAATCGCGCCTTTTTTCTTTTTTATTTGTGCTCTACTTTTGGTGGCCAGTTCAATTTTCGAACAATTTATATTTTTGTTCGTCAACTAAAACCTATGAACTCTTTGGTCGAGCCGTACTTTGATAGAAAAAAATATGGTAGGTTTTCATACGAATTATTTAGTTGAAGTTCCATATTCAAATCACTTCATGCACCAGAGCGGTTCATTATGAAATTCAGTACAATATTATTGATCGGTTGGACCCCATGGCTCTAATGACTTACTTTAGGATTGGTTTGCATTACATATAATTTGATATTGTCGAGCAGGTGGTATGAAAAGATATATATATAGTATCTTGACCTTGTTATCATATACAGTGACTTTTGACAATGTATACAGGTGTCTCATGACACCTCAAGTATATACTCAAGTAAAGTTTTTGGGTGAATTTGGAATCTGAAGTTATTATTATGTCAGTCCTTTTCGGGTTTCTCAGCGTTATGCTGGTATTAAGGAACCAAGCACGGGCTTACGCCAAGTCACTTGGTTCCTGGTCTATTGTATTTTGTATCTGGGTAGTTGACGTTAGGAATCGCCTCACAATAGAGCAAGTATCTAAAATAACTGATTTCTGCAATGCTATATAAATAGTGTTTGGGATATTTATCTCCTTTAAGGCTATGGATAAAGTTTTAGGAATAACTCCGGTGGATGATAATATTATTGGTATTATAATAACACGGTTCTGATGCCACATCTGCTTTATTTCATCTGCTAATTGGGTGTATTTGTGTACTTTTTCGCTATGTTTTTGTCTAAGATTATTTGTATTCGGTACTGATATATCTATTAAGTATGTGATTTTAGACGATTTTATAGTAAGTGTTATGTCTGGTCTATTATTCAATGTTGTTTTATCTGTCACTATCTCTCTATCCCAGTATAATTTGGCACTACTATTTTCTAAGACGCTATCTGGTTTATATTTGTAGTAAGGTTCTATTTTTTCAATGAGTTGATAGTTTTTGGCCAACTGCATATGAATTTGTTTAGCTACATTATTGTGTCGTTCGGTATATTGTTTGCTAGCTAGAAAAGCACATCCACCTGTTATATGGTCTATTGTCTCCTGTTGTCTATGGCACAATCTACATATATCTGATGCTACGTTTGGGTCTTTTATTATGTATTTCTGGTAATTTCTAGTATTAATTATTTGATCCTGTATCGCCAGCATAAAGCCTTCAGTTTCTGCGTATATATTCCCTTTTACAAGCCACGTGTGTGAAGCTGTCGTGTCAATGTGATCCTGGTGTATTTGTTGTGGATATTTACCGTGTAGTGCTTTTGCTTTCCATTTTTGTTTCTTCACCTCATCTGTAACTATTGCATTCGTAGGATTATAATCATCATCGCTTAATTGTAAAGGGTTTCCTGAGGTGTTTATATATGAAATTGCTTTATGTAGCGGGCTGTCTATGGCTCTATCTTTAAAGTAGTTTCTAAGATTAACTACTTGGCTATAGTGTAGGTTCTTAATGTCTACAATTCCTCTACCTCCTTCTTTTCTCCTAAGTGTAAATCTTTCAACTGCTGAGTGAATGTGGTGTATGTTGTGTTTATTGCAAGTTGTTCTTGTGACCGTGTTGAGTGCATCTAAATCTGTGTTGGACCAATTTATTATTCCAAATGAATATGTCAAAACTGGTATAGCGTAAGTGTTGATAGCTTTTATTTTATTTCGCGCCGATAGTTGTGTTTTTAATATTTGTGTTAATCTGTGTTTGTATTTAGTTTTTAGATCCTGTTTGATTTTAGTATGGTTTATTTCATTACTTTGATGGAATCCTAGATATTTGTATGTGTCGTTTTCACCAATCCCTTGGATATCTTCCGCTTGATATTGTAGATAATAGGGTTCTTGGTTGGCGTGTTTACCTTTAATAATACTATTAAGCTTACATTTGTCAACTCCTAACTGCATTTTTATGTCGTTGCTGAATTCTTCCGTAATTTTGAGTAGCTTATTAAGGTGATTGCGTGTTGCTGCGAATAATTTAATATCATCCATGTAAAGTAAATGTGTGATTTTAGTGTTGGTGTCTCTCTCAATATTGTAACCAAGATTGGTATTGTTCAGACTTCGTGATAGTGGATTTAATGCTAAGCAGAACCAGAGTGGGCTTAGAGAATCTCCCTGAAAAATTCCTCTATTTATGTGTATCAGTTGCGATTTTAATGTATCTGTATTTGTTTTAATGTTGAGTATTGTTGACCAGTTTTTCATTACCTTTTTTAGAAATTCTATTATCTTAGTATCTATTTTATAAATTTTTAGTATTTTTAATAACCATGAATGTGGTACGCTGTCGTAAGCTTTTTGGTAGTCTATGTAGGAATAGTGTAGATTTCGATGTTTTACTTTAACCTGCTTATGAATTTCTGTATCTATTACAAGTTGCTCTTTGCAACCTCTTCCTCCCTTATAACAACCTTTCTGTTCTTCTGCCATGATTTTATTATTTTTGGTATGCGTGTAAATTTTATTAGCTATTATTGATGTTAGGATTTTGTAAAGTGTTGGGAGACATGTAATTGGCCGGTATTTTGCTGGATTTGATGTATCTGTATCTTTTGGTTTTAGATAGGTTACACCTTGTGTTAGAAACTGTGGTGTTTGATCTGGATTTTGGATCAGTGCGTTGAAAATATCGGTTAGTGGTTTATGAGTAGCTATTAACATTTTTAACCAAAAATTTTGGATTTTATCTAGTCCTGGGGCTTTCCAATTGTGGCTTTTTAAAATTGCTTCGCGTAAATCTTCTTCTTTAATTAGTATTTCAGCCATAGGTACCACCCTGTTTGCTATTGCTTCTTCCTCTATTAACCACATGGCATCTTCATTGTAATCTACTGAATTTGACCATATACTAGTCCAAAATTTGGTCAAATCATCAATTTGTGGTGGATTTTCTATACTTATTTCATTATCTAATTTTCTATAAAATAGTTTCTCGTTATTATTAAAATTTTGGTTGTCTTCGCGTCTCTTCTTTGATTTTATGTACCTTTTTAATCGTTTGGCTTTAGCTTGTAGTGTTTGTTTCTTTCTATCAAGCAAATCTTTAATTTCTACCATTGTTTTATTACCTGGGTTAATTTTTCTTTTTTTTCTTTCTGAAAGATTTCCCTGTATATATTGTGATATTTGACCTATCTGTTTTCGAAGTTCTGATATATTTTTCTCCAGGCGTATTTCCCAGGCTGATTTGCTTACCATCCTTCTACCTTTTGTATTGTCTTTACTATGGTATATTTGTTTTTTATTGTGAACAGTAGTGGCGGCTATTCCTGCAGCATAAATAAATATGTGAATATCTTCTAGTGTAGGATTAATTATGTCAGTTAGTGTATCTTGAATTATACTATTAAGTTTGTCATTATTATTAATTATTATTTAAATTATTTTCGTGTTTTTTATTTAAGTTATCAAACAAATGATTTAATCTCGTCTCAAAACTTGACTTGAACATTGATTGATGTTCTAGAATACTACTTATTTGAAACCCGAATCAACCCGATGTATGTTCAGCGAAGTTATATTATTTTCATTTGATATTATTAATTGAATTAACTCTGACAATAAAAAAATTGAGCATAGTGATTCTCAATCAGCTGAATAGTGTCGTTTTTGGTAGATTTTATATTTTCTTATAATCATTATTAAAACAAATCTCTTTTGTTTTTTCTTGTTTGTGTAATTTATGTACCTATCACTTGCCGTAAATAAATAAATCTTTTTTTCTTTCTTTCTTTTTCTTTAATAGTGGGAGCGGGGTGCTAAGCTACTCCAATTAGCCTTGTAAATGAGTGCTCACATAGGTGGTGTAGATGGAAAGGTCGAAAGCAGAAATTTTATCGTGGGACTTTGTTTGGACTAGTAGCACGGTAAAAAATATCTATCGAGGCAAACATACTAAATGTCCCGTTTTTAGGGTTCCGTAGCCAAATGGCAAAAAACGGAACCTTTATAGATTCGTCATGTCTGTCTGTCTGTGTGTCCGTCCGTATGTCACAGCCACTTTTTTCCGAAACTATAAAAACTATAATGTTGAAACTTTGTAAGTAGATGTATTATGTGAACCGCATTAAGATTTTCACATAAAAATAGAAAAAAAACAATAAATTTTGGGGGAACTGAAACTTTTTTTAATAAAAGCCATAAGTGTGGGGTTGTCTATACTGTCTATGGATAGGTCTTCAGAAATGATATTGAGGTTTCTAATATTTTTTTTTTCTAAACTGTGTGTGTCCCCCCCTGTAACTTCTAAAATAAGAGAATGATTAAACTAAAAAAAAAATATGTACATTACGATGCAAACTTCCACTGAAAATTGGTTTGAACGAGATCTAGTAAGTAGTTTTAATACATATACCTACAGGTATGTACGGAACCCTCGGTGCGCGAGTCTGACTTGCACTTGGCCGGTTTTTTTTTTACATCTCGAAAACGATATGTATCGTTATCATAGGAAATAACTTAAATCCCATGGAAAAAATCACATTAAATTTTCCCGATTTTTCAATTTTTCGGCAAACTGTTCAAATATTTTTTTCCGTAAACCGAAACATTATGAACATTTAGCCCGTTGGCTTACATAAAGGCGTCGTCACTAAAATACAATTCCAGGAACTGCTATTCAACTGATTTAAAAAAATCGCCCCAGCCGTTCTCTTGTGATGCGCTTCTCAACGGACAGCATACCTATACGTTATAATGTTTTACACAACAGCAATAAACTCTGCATCCCACCCTGTTCCTCCATTATTCCTACTAGTAACATAAACTATCTTCACATAGTTGTCTATGCTCGTATAATCTGCTGGCTCTTCGGAGCAGAATGTCGATATGATTTTACCTTTACTATCAACCAATTGCAAGTAATTATAGTCGCAGTTACCACTTACATCGAAATTTAAAAATGTCAAGAATATCCGAGTGCCAATAGGCGTTTCCAGTTCCCACTCGCAAGTTGTCTCCCTTCTGTAAATGATTGGATACAATGGACTTGTCACTTTACCCATTACGTTGTTCACCTTTCCACCGCACCCCTTACCTTTATCAGTTGTTGTATAAATTAAATCATATGTCAATAAGTCAAATTCAGTAGCTTTATAAGTGTGTACTAATATATATCTTCCATTTGAAAACATTGGATACGTATGCGCATATTTTATGCTAAACAATTTAGGAGAATTTGTATTATTACCATCATAGAAGTCGAGAGAACTATTGCTACCCCTGTAAACATTCAACAAGAAAAAATAGATCGAAATTGTGCTATTTTCAGGTGCAGTAATAAGTGTATAGCAATCACTTTGAAAATCTTTTTTTTTACTAACTTCGAAGTTTGATTGTATTCTACCTTGAGTTTCTGTGTAATTTCTACCACAAAAGCCTGCAAATACAGCTTCTATTTCGACACCTTTGTGAACTAATGAGTCAGATTCAGCGGATGTTATTAAATTTATAGTAAAACTTCGTGTTACATATAAATCTATTGATTCTCCACGTCCACACAACTCTATACGATCAGGAATATTAGAAGATGCAGTTTTTAATCGATATGCATTACTAATGAAAGTATCTGAATCTTGATATAAAATAAAATCCATTCCAAGGGTGGTGTTCGGTGAAACTGAATTACCTGTGATAATTAATTTATCTTTGTTACAACGTTTGAAACCAGTTACGTCAATAGACGCTGGTTGTAAATCAAGATACTTGACGGTTATTCGGAAATTATCATATGCATACAAAGAACTTACATCTAAATAATAGAAGCAAAACAACCCTCGAGGGATTGATCCTGAATCATAACCTGGAGATTTAAAATGATGGGAGTGAAAGTCTAAAGAAAACATAGATCTCCCGCATATAGACTTTCTAACAGTCAATAGAGCTTCAAAACCGGAACTAGCATCTTCGCCATTTGTAGATAATCTAATACTCATTGTGTTTCTAGATGATACTAGCTTCGATGGAAAAATATGTCCGCAATAAGTTCCAATAGAGAGACTATTTGGATTTACTCCATCTTTAATCTCAACCAAATCGCAATCGCATTTGTTGTACCCTATCGCTGTCTGATTCACGTCACGGCAAGATGAGATGTGAAATGATGAAAATTCAATACTAATAAAGGTATCCACTGGTGATCTAATTTCCCAAAAACAATCCAAATAATTCTCATAGACCGATGAGTTTCCTATGAGAGGAGATTTCAAAGTTCGTGTGGTGACAGAAGTCATATCAATAATGCCACCACATCCAACAGATTCTGAATAACTAAAGTATACTTCTACCTTGAAACCTTTGAACGTAACGCTGGAGTCAGTAACGAAATTTAAAACCATTGTATTATTGCTACTCCTTAATACAGTTGTAGAGTTGATACGTCCGCACAATAATGCTATGCGCTTATTATCAACTTTCGTCATACCATTATAAACTGCTAAATAATCGTTATAACATTCAGTATTACTTTCCAAATCAATGTACTTAAATTTCAGTACCACAATTTTATTTAAAGGTGCTTCTATTATCCATGTACAATCAATATTATTAGCGTAGGACTCAAAATGATTCGACGATAATACAGTTTCATTACTTACGTTACCACCACAATTATATATGCTATAAGATAATTTGAAACCTTTCCTTTGTATGTATCGGTCAGATTTAAAGATTAAAGATACTTTATCGATAATATATTCAGTTATTTCGGGCATTTTATGGCCGCAATACATGGAATCAAAATAATGCATATTACTTTCTGCTGTAATCGTCAAGTTATCAAATTCACAGCTAGAATAAGAGCCTTCTAATTCAAATTCATCGAATTTTATAAAGATATTTTCATTTGGAGCTATTATTTCATACGAACAATCCAAAAGTGGTGGATACTCGTAAGGATACCCAGGACTATACAATACTTGAGATGTTTCTGTGGCTTTTAATGTTCCTCCACAAATAGGAACCCATCGCACCTTGAACCCATCTAAGTTTATATCTGCATCTGTGCGTAAAACAACTTTCATTTTATTGTAAGTGGAATTGTAAGGCAATGGTAATTGACGGCCACAAAGCCGTGCTATTTCATTGTATGTATCGTCCTTCCAATCATAAATAATAACAACGTCATTAGTGCAATTAACACGATCTTCCACAACAAAGCGTTCTATGAATTGAAGGGATATTCTATACCCTAAATCTGCTTTTATTTTCCAAGTGCACTCTTCATTTGGTTCATAACTCTTTGGAAAGTTAGGAGAAGAAAATATTCTATCGTTCATACTTAAATATCTTCCACACTGACTACTTACAACTTTCGCTATGAGCAGTATATCGTTAGTATTATTCTTGCTATTAGAATGATATTCGACATACATGTGTCTGAAGTGTGTACTTACTGGTAGTTCTTGCATTTTCCCTTTGCAGTACTCAAATAATATCGGAGAATTGGCAGTTAATCCCCTACGTACATGTATAAATTCATCTTCACATTCCAACTTGAAAGAACCTTCTAATTTCAATTCTAGACTTTCCCCGAATGGAGATTGAATAACCCAAGCACAATCTAAAGAACCGTTATAAGAACTAGGGATATTGATAATGTTATTGGGATTTTCCGTGGCTACTACTATTCCACCACATGGCTGAGCTATCCAATTCACGTGAAAGTAAAAAGAACTACTTTTAGATTTTATTGCCTTGAAATTTATGACTGATAACGGGATCCTGTAAGATACGTCTACATTACCACAAATATGTCTAATAAATTGAAACCCTCCATCACGTGCAATAGATTCGACA
Organism: Achlya flavicornis; assembly: GCA_947623365.1. Taxonomy (NCBI): domain Eukaryota; kingdom Metazoa; phylum Arthropoda; class Insecta; order Lepidoptera; family Drepanidae; genus Achlya; species Achlya flavicornis. Next base: position 4,133,406 of record OX392485.1, on the reverse strand, counting down.
CTTATCTTAGTATCACTGTATCGGCACCTATTTCTCGACACTGAAGAATTAATTTTTGCCGTAATATATATACTTTTGTAGTTGACAGCATTATTCATTGTATCAAGCTTATTGTTATATTTCCATTCGCAAGAGTAGGATCGATTCATAACTGGGGACACAAGTTCTCCGGTAACATTTCTCAAATGGCCGCCACACAATGCCTGCTCATTAGAACTAAATTTAGCTTTAAAACGATGTCGCATATTAAATGGGTTGAGCCATATATATAGTCCAAGACTGTGACCAGTTGATTCAAACACCTTCGTCCCTGGAGTATAGTCTACATCTGGTATTATTTGTATAGCAGATTCAAAAGTTAATTCATTAAATATTCCAATTCTATGTTTTTCAATATCTGCATCGATAATTTCCAAACGGACTCTCCGCGATTCATCTGGTACTTTTATCAACCAATAACAGTACAGTAATATTATTTCAATAGGATAACTTGGAGTCATAATAAAACCTTCAGGTGTTGTGATCATTCCGCCGCATTCAGGAATTGAAGAATTAAAAGTGAACCGAAACCCTTGACTTTCTGAATTTTGACCCCATTGTTTTGGTTTACCAACATGTAATTTAATAATCACATTATTCGTGGATGTTTGGACTGGTTAAAAATTCATATCATTGTCATGACGGTCCTCATTACAGTATGTTTTCAATATTGTCATAGTATTGTTTGCTGGTATAACTTCTTCAATCGTTATTTTGGTATCACATGGTGCTTCAGAAACTGGTAAATGGATATATTCTGGTTTGATTAGGAAAACAGGTCTGTTGTAGCCAATTATACGCCATTCACAATTTGTTCCATAAGGGAATGCCATTATATGTGGATACCCTGGCGATTGTATTTCTCCATTTGTAGCAATTATCGTACCACCACATACATCAATAGATACGTTAGCTTTAAATCCGACATTTGGTTCGGCTCGCTCCGTCAAATACTTTATATACGCAACGTTGTTAGTGGTTTTGACTGTTCCAGGCTTACCATGACAAAATTTACCTTTAAGAGGCGATCTCTCTGATGATCCGTCTCGTATCTCTACAGCTTCTGTTGTACAATCTTCTGTTTTATATAAGTCAAACCTATCAATAAAATCGATTCTTATTATCTCACCAGGTGGTCCGAATATCATCCATTCACAAACTAAGTATGGAATAGGAACAGATGGATAATTTTGTGAATTTATAATTTCCCAACTATGATCCGGACTTAATCTTAACGTTCCACCGCAATTTACGTTTTGTTCTTCATACCTTATTATAAAATTTTGAAAATTACCATATGGTTGGACATTATCAATTATGTAGCTGACAAACAGAGAATTACTAGAAGTTATAATTTTTTCTCTAGATTCATGTGAATATCCACAATACTTACCGTTACCAAGCATCGGTGCTTCGATCGTGTCTCCATTCCGCAATACAACGGAATTTATACATTCATTATCATCATTGTTGGTAATATTAAAATGCTCAAATTTTAACTTGATTTGCCTTCCTGGCCTTACTTTTATTACCCAGTCACATCGTAAATTAAACTTTAGCATCGAACCACTGTGAGTATCAAACCAAGTCGGACCAAAACTACTGGATAAATCGGAAATGAGTCCACCGCATACTGAACTTACTTGAGCTAGAAACCCTTGTTTGTTGACCGATGAATCAGTATTAAATTCCAGTTTCATTAAATTAGTAGCGTTAATAGGTAAATGTACAGACTGGAGAGTACAAACATTATCTATTACAGATTTCCAATTTTCTGGTGTTTCGGCTGAGTAAATAGACACAGAATCTGCAAAGCATGCACTAGTTTCTTCAAGTATAAAGTTTTGGAAATATATCTGTAAATGTCTTCCAGCGAGAGACTTGAAAGTCCATTTACAATGTAAGTTATCATCATAATTGTTTGGGAAATTGGGTGATTTTACCATCTTATCTTTCCCAGATAATATCAATTCAGTTTCATTTGATCCACAATTGATGTAGTCTGCCTCTTCTACATCCATATCGGATTTTTTCCAACGTAAATGAAAGATACAACCAGTGTTTGATTTGTCTGTTGTAAGTGTTATAAACACTACACTGGATGTTATTGCTACAACTTTCTGTTCACTTAATAACCCACAAAGTTCATCTCGAAGTTGCGCATCCTCATCATAACCATCATATATGGATAATTTACTGTCACAACCGTCTCCATAGGAATGGATTTCTAAGCGGTCAATAGTAATCGTAATGGGTTCAGATCCACTGGTTATTATACGCCACGAATATTCACTACTACCTACATACATAGAAGGATATAACGGGGAAGAAATGACTCCACTGTCTTGTCCGCTGATATCGCTTCCATGTAAAAACCCGTAATGCAAAAGGAATCCACGTTCATTATCTATATCATTAGTATGGAATTTCACGTAAATTTTAGTTGCTGTTGTCGTATTGGTAGGTATTTGGTCACCACAATACACACCTAATATTTTACCACCACCATCATTTTCTCTCACTTCCAAATAATCTTCATTGCAGCCATCCGAATAATCCAAATTAAACTCTTCAAATATAATATAAACTCTATTACCAGGTGAAGTACTTAGAATCCACTCACAGTTAGTATTAACAGGATAAGAACGTGGGTAGTTAGGTGATGTGATAGTTCCTTCCTCTGAAGTCAGGGTGCCTCCACATGCATTGGTCAGAGGTGAGTAATGAGCAGAAAAATGACCCATAATTGTGTCACCGTATGTGCCCAACTCAATTGTAATAGCACTCCCATGACTGACGATCATAGGAGGAGCTATACGTCCACAATATTCATCAACCAAAGGCGAGTTGTTATCATCACCATCGAAAACTCTCAGAAACGACGATGCACAACTTCGATTTGTAATCAAATCATTATTTTGAGGTAATGCTATGTGTGTTATAGTCAAATATACTTTTTGGTCCGGACTTGGTGCTAAAATAGTCCATGAGCAGTTTTTACTTAAGTGGCTAATGAATTTATCATTAGTTATTATTCCGCTGTGAAAAGCTGTTATGATGGCTCCGCATGTCACACTGAAGTTTGCTTTAAAGCCCTTCGCAGTGCCTTCGCTATCTGTTATGAACTGTAATACTAATGTATTGAATTTGGATATGAATTGTGTCGTATTAGAATTTGGACATATTCGATACATGTAATTTGAGTTTACACTGACACCGTTGTATATTTTAATCAAGTCACCACATTTACTATCTTCACCGTGATCAGCATTCGAATACAAATCAAGATCTACGAAATTTAACTCAATGCGGTGGTTTACAGGAACTTTTATACTCCATATACAGTCCATTGAGTTATCGTAATTTTTTGGATAGTTTTTTGAATAAATGAAACCTGACAGTGCATTTATGTCTCCGCCACAATCAGAGTCAGTCGACACAAAATTAGCTTTGAATTGTATGTCCCTCATTGAAGAGCGCTTCACAAATCTCACTAACATATAATTCGATGTCGATTGTACCCAAGCAGTTGTCCTATGACAAATCTTTGATAAAAGTGGAGATTTTATGCTTTGACCATTATATATTTCAAGGGCGTCATTTGTACAGTTCTTGGTTTCCGCCATGAAAACTTCATTAAATGTTAGGTAAACAGCCGTCCCCACTGGAGTTTCGATAAGCCACTCGCATTCCATCTCTTCTGTGGTAACTAGACTTTTATCTAAAGATACAATTCCTGATTGCTTTTGAATGTGTGCTCCGCAGCCATAGCTTACCCACTCAAGTTGAAAACCACTTCGAGGAATGTCTGACCTAGTGATAAACTCAATTATGAAAGAATTGCTTCTAGAGGTAAGTGGCTGAGGCGCTGCAGATCCGCATTGTTTATCAGAATAGGTAACATTCGTTGATTCTTTCATTTGCACATAATCTTCAGAACAATTTGTAGTTGGCCTTCGCCACCAACTATAACCATACGGCATATATATATCAAAGTGTGTATAAGTGATATTTATTCTATTTCCTTTAGGAACAGTTATAGTCCATGAACAATTTAAGTTAGATTTGTAATTATTCGGATAGCCAGGACTTTCTATGACGCCATAACTGCCTGTTACGTTAGTTCGACAAATTGTATTATAATTGAGTAAAAATCCTTTGCGGGTAACTAAAAAGTCAGAGCGAAATTTAATAAATGCAATATTAGAAGATGTTTCAATATTAATCAATTCAGGACCCATAGTACAATGTCTTCCTAAGCTGGGAGTATTTACATCTCTGCCATCAAATATTTCAACGTAATCATCTCTACATCTGTATCTTTGTTCCAATTCCAATTCCGTAAAAGATATTCGCAGACGAGATCCATGACTTGTAATTATTCTATAAAAGCATTCTGCATTCTCGTTATAGTTATTTGGGTAGTTCGGAGAAGATATCGTTCCTGTCGAGCCAGTAAGTGTTCCACCACATCCAGTGAGTGTTCCATCCCATTGAATTTTAAAGCCATTTTTACACACATAAGAATCTGAGTGGAAATGCATATATAATGAATTTGACAGTGACAAAATACGCTTTGATTTAAAATATCCACAAAAAGACCCAACTACTTGCGAGTCCGCAGTTGCACCATTTTTGATTGCCAAATAATCGCCACTATCACAATGGCCAAGAACCGGTCGTTCTAAATCGAAGTCTGTTATATTGAGCTTTATTTGTTGACCTACAGGCACCGTTATTACCCACGTACAATCGCGGTTTGGCTCATACGACTTAGGCCAACCAGGAGAATATATGACTCCTTGAGATTTAATAAATTTCCCACCGCAATGAGTTCTTTCATCTAATAACGAGTATGAAAGTGAGAAACCAGCTGATCGAATACTAGAATCAGATTTAAACCTTAATTTTAATCGATTAGTAGAAGCAGTAAACGTTGGTGGGCGATTTCTTCCGCAATATTTACCTAATAAGGCCTCTTCGTTATCATAATCTATCTCTAAGATCTCTAAATTGTCACTATTACAAGCTGTCGTCTGCTCTATATCGAATCTGTTCCAGGTCAAGTCAATATGCATTCCTACCGGAGCTATTATCATCCAACTGCAATTCTGATTATTATTGTATGTGGTTTTATCACCAGAAGGAAAGTTAATGAGACCAGTAGTTTCTCTATATATACCACCACATTCCGTATCAATAGACGTATAATTCGCATAAAAGCCTGTCCCCGCGACGCTCATATCTGACTTAAATTTAATGTACATGTAGTTATGTGTAGATGTTTGTACAGGTGGTATGTGAGCAGAACCACCACAATATCTACCAAAAAGAGTTGAGTTACCGTTGGGGCCATCTCTGATTTCAACATTATCATATCGACAATGGAAGTATTGATTATCCCCGATATCAAAATCTTGGAACGTTAACTGAATTGCTTTGCCAGGTGTCGTACTTATGACGTACTCACATATTTTGTTTTCGGGGTAAGTGAATGGATACCCCGGTGACTTAATGATGCCACTATCACCGATTATATTAATCTGACAAACTGTTTCATATGATATAATGAAGCCTTCGGTGTTTATTATGCGATCAGTTTTAAATTTGAAATAAAGCTGATTTGTCGAAGATGTAAACGATTTTGGATACGAGTGGCCACAAAATTTACCTACGAGCCGTGAATCTGCAGATGCACCATCATAAATTTTAAGGTAATCATATTTACATCTAAATGCATATTCTATTGAAAATGTTTTGAAATCTAGTCGAATTTTGGTATCAGGACTAGTTTTTATTCTGTACTCACACAAAAGATTATTCAAGTACGATCCATTGAATGACGGTGATGCTATCTCTCCTTTCTCTAAGGTAAATAAGCCACCACATCCAGGAACTCCTTGCACGGGCACGAATGCTATTTGAAATCCGTTACCAGAACCGTACGCATCTGAGTGGAAATTAATCAATACATCAGATCCGGCTGACTCGAGAGGAGCTGGTTGGGTCGAATTGCAATACCTGCTTAGTAGAGGGTCACTTGTACGCTCGCCATCGTAAATGGACAGATGATCATAACTACAGTTGGGATGTGTTTCAATGTCGAACACGAAGAAATGCAATTGGATCCTTTTTCCTAGAGATGTTGACAAGTGCCAATAACAATCACGATTCGGAGGATACTTTCCTGGAGAGCCCGGTGAGCTGATTTGGCCATGTATAGTAGCATCAACTTCTCCACCGCAAACTGGCGCTATACTAGTCCAATGTAATGCAAACCCACGTTTTGCTACTGATCCATCAGAACGGAACCAGAAATACAAATTGTTATGACTTGATATTATATTACCACCCTTAGGATAGTTGCTTCCACAAAACCTACCTATCAATTGATTTGCTGAGCTACGACCATCGTGAATTTGCAAGAAGTCGTATGGGCAATCAAGACTATCCTCCAAGTTAAATTTTGTAAAGGTTACATTAATTACTTTATCTGGAGTTGTATGAATTACCCACAGACATTTATCATTGTGATTATAGCTTGTATTAGATAGAGGATAAACAATACTACCTTCTCCATTATCCAACACGCCGCCGCAAGTTCTTGACTGTATCTGACAGAAAGGTCCTGTATATTGGGCAGTGCACTCACATCTATATCCTCTCGTCAAGCTATCATCTTGCCGACAGACGCCTCCATTTTGGCATGGGTTATTCTCACAGTAGTTCACTGGTACATCGCAATGAGCACCGCTGAATCCTTTAAAACAAATGCATGTGTAACCATTCCGAAGAGTGTGGCACTTACCGTGAATACCACATGGATTACTTTGACAAGGCTCAGAGAAGTTGCGATCAGTTGGTACATAGCAACCGTGGAGCCCTACTCCATCGCCATCCATTCCTTCGGGGCAATTACATTGCGTAGCCAGTCCATTATCGATACACTGTGCAGAAGGATGGCAACCTCCTCGATTGATATTGCATGATCCTCTCCAAGAACAAGTGATTCCATCACCTTGGTAACCAGGTGGACATGAACCACATATGCGAGATCCAATGGTGTTGTGGCAGGACACTAAAGAACTACAGCCGCCGTTGGGAACCGTTATGCATTCATCGATATCGTGACAGTTGAAGCCGTCGCCCACATAGCCAGAAGGACACGGGCCGCATTGAAAAGATCCTGGTAGATTGATACACTTAACCTTAGGATTTACTGCGCAACGATTTCCCAAATACTGTGAGTCGCATTCGTTGATATCTGTTAAGCAAGCTCCACCGCTAGTGCCATTCGTTGTCCATCCTTGATCACATATGCATGTGACACCCTCTCCTGAGTTGACTTGCAGACATATGCCATACCCACACATTTCAAAGTTTCCTTCGGAGCAATCCTTCTTTTTTCGTGTGCAATGAAGTCCAAACCAGCCAGACCTACACATGCATTCATAACTACCCGGTCTATTAATGCATGTAGCGCCATTTTGACATCCCAAATCGGTCCCGGCAAAGTTGCGACATTCGTTCACATCAACATCACAGTCTCTTCCTTCCCAATTCAATGGGCACATGCAGTAATAGCCGTTTACTAGGTTTAAACAAGTACCTCCATGCTGACAAGGGTTAGATTGACATTCATCTCGAGCTCTAATACTTATTTGGTTTTGTTGATTATTTATTTTTCTATCTATGAAGTTTACTCTCCTCCAAAGTGACGATACGTTCAGTAAGTTACTGGTAAAGGCAGCACTCTGGTTTTCCAATCGCTCGAGTCTTTCTAGTATTCCGTTTGGCACAAGTATAAACTTATTAGAGTTATCGATTGTAGTAGGTAGATTTTGTTCTTCTTCCTTTGGAACATTTGTTTTGAGTATGTTTACTTCACCGACAAAAATGTTGGACTTGGGTCCATTCGGGAGTAGATAGATATCTTTGTCAAAAGCTGATTCTATTATTATATCCCCATCAGAACTTTTAATTTTAGGCTGATCTTGATAAACTTCACAGTCGTGGTGTAAGAACCAAACAGCTAGGAATAAATATTGAATGATTGTTCTGGACATGACGGTCCATAAGCATTGCGGGTGAAGGCTGAATGTTGACTGGTTGATTTGCTTATTTCTATATACAAATGAAGGGGGCGTTACATACAACACCTATTTAATTATCATCGAATATTATCATTCGGCCATCTGGCATTATAATACATAAAATAATATTTTGCAAGATGGTCGATGAAATAAATTTAAAAGGACGTTTTGAATTTTTTTTAGTTCGTATATTTTTGAAAGTTAACTCGATTCAATTTTTCAATCCAGAGCAGTCGTCCCAAGCACCGTAATACTGTTTATTATTCCCAAACTCGTTCGCTCTCTCCCGCAATTAGATAACCTTTACCTAAGTAAAATATCTGCCGGAGCCCACTGTAAATATTTTGGCAACCAGCACCGGCAACCAAATAGGCGCTGGTAGCAGGGGCACTATCTCAACTTTGATTACGTCAAGGGGGATTTCTGGACTTAGTTTTTTTTCGATTCCAGTTTTCCCCCTAAGGGGGATTATTAGGGGTGAATTCTAGACTTTATTTCTTTTGATTCCACTTTTCCCCCTTACGGTGGTATTTCAGGGGGGAATTGTGGAAAAAGATTTTCTTCGAGTCCAGTTTTCCCCCCTAAGGGGGATTATCAGGGGGGAATTATAAACTTTTTGTATAGATTCCACTTTTCCCCCTTAGGGGGGATTTCCAGGGGGGATTTTAGGAATAAGCCAAAACTATCGGTTATGAATACATAATTATATGAAAATGAAACAAAAGTGAAAATAGACGTGGATCTCACCAAACGAAAAAATAAAGAATGAAATGGATTACATCATGTCAAACCAGCCAAAAAAAATAAAGAAGATAGAAGTACTACACGGTTTAGGGTTCAGTTCTGATCACAGACTTGTAAGAGCCACTTATCTCCTAAGCGACATTAAAAAATGCAGGAAGTCATTCAAATCATCTTAAAATACTTCAAAAATAAATAACACTCTACACAAAAATTTAAAAAACAATGTCAAAGAATTGGAAACTTTAAATCACGACATGGATGTCTAGACATTATACAGACAGGACTTAGCTATTTTAAAGAAGTCCACTCATGAATAAAAAATAGAAAATACATTTCATTGTTTCATTTATAGATATATTTTTTATAGAAAAAAAGAATGTTTTGACGACGACGCTACGTCACATAGCTGTCAACAACCGAGAATGTACTGCCTATGTATGCACAAACACGTACATCATCCAAATTAAATATCCTATACATAATTCTAGGTGTTCTACAAAAACTCACTTTTTATTAACTCAATTACAATTATACTCATAGTATCGCCATTGTAACATATGTAATCGTTGTAACACTTTAAAATTTTAGGGCCAACTTAATACTAATTCAAAATCACATTAATATTGCATTTATTATCAATGCATTATCCCGCCTGATGGTAAACAGTTAATTCACAACAGATTCGCAGATGATATAGTTATAAACAGACAGAAAAGAGAAGAAAACAAGAACAAAAACAAAGAACAAAATGTAGAACGCCGAATAAATGAGCTGGAAAAAATACTGGCCATTCAAAGAGATTATGAAAAGGAAAAACAGTGATGGATACATGTATTTTACCAACTCTCACGTATGGTTCCCAGATGAGGACCTACAACACTTAAGCATTTAAAATATTAGTTAGGATAAGCAGTGTCTCAACAAGTTGAACAAAGATAGCAAATCGATAAGTATTGTGTGAAGTGCGGAGATACCTAACGTTAAAAAACCGGCCAAGTGCGAGTCTGACACGCGCACCGAGGGTTCCGTACAAACCTGTAGGTATATAAGTAAATGGTAGTATAGACCTGAGTATTTGATATGGATTTCAATTTATGACGTATTAAAAAAAACTACTAACTAGATCTCGTTCAAACCAATTTTCGTTGGTAGTTTGCATCGTAATGTACATCATATATTTTTTATAGATTTATCATTCTCTTTTTTTAGAAGTTACAGGGGGGGTTACACACATTTTACCACTTTGGAAGCGTGTCTCGCGCAAACTATTCAGTTTAGAAAAAAAAATTATTAGAAACCTCGATATCATTTTTGAAGACCTATCCATAGACAACCCACAATTATGGGTTTTGTTAAAAAAAAAATTGTTTCAGTTCTATGTATGGGGAACCCCCAAAATTTATTGTTTTTTTTCTATTTTTGTGTGAAAATCTTAATGCGGTTCACATAATATATCTACTTACCAAGTTTCAACATTATAGTTCTTATAGTTTCGGAAATAAATGGCTGTGACATACGGACGGACAGACAGATAGACAGACAGACAGACAGACATGACGAATCTATAAGGGTTCCGTTTTTTGCCATTTGGCTACGGAACCCTAAAAAGGACAACGCCAATTAGTAATTCGCACTCACATTGCAATTGCATCATTCTTATCTATCGATCTAAGCTCCGCCCTTTACGTAGGAGCATTGCCGTCGGAACTGCATTGTAGGCCCATTTTATCTACGACTGCTATTGACAATTTGTAAGCCCGTAAACTATAGTTAACATCAATCAACAAATCCAATTTACTTATAATAGGCTAGTTTCCTGAAAAAATCTTTTTAGTCCATCATATACATTATCAAAAAATATTAGACACGTATTTTTTATTTTGTCATTAAACAAAAAAATACGAGGATATGGTTTGTTGAAGTTCCGCGTGACGTCACGGTGTGGTACACTTTTTAGTAACAAGTGACGTCACGAGCCCCCACTCCCGAACTTAGTCGCGCTTTATCTTCTTCAATTGTTATTGATTTGGTACAGCAAAAAATACGTGTCGAATAAGTTTTGATAATCTAAATGACGGACTATTTAGAATTACAAGACATCCAAGGTAACATCCCTATTGTTATACTGGGACACTGAGTGGAGCTTTCGAGATGGCATATTTTCGAAACCTATGTTGGATTAGTCATGCTGAACAACTTTTACTATGGGAACGACACTGAATTCTCAAAAATTTGCCATCTCGAAATCTCCACCTGTTATATTAATAATCGTCTAAAATTACAAAGTCACCATCTAAACAGAAGCAAAAGATTATTGGAATGGACAAAACTAATTTCCAGATGGAATTAACCCAAAAACATGGATCTGTTACCACTCGGGACAAAAAAAAAATCTGGACGGCATCGTACCCACGACAATACACACCATCTTACCTACCAGCATACCTAACCTACGAGTATAATCATAACCTCATTATGATCAGGCGATCAAATTGGGAACTAAAGCTCTCATTCGAAAATGTATTACTGTCGGTATTACTACTATTATGGGAATTTTCCTCGATATTATGCAATAACTCTTCCATAACATTGTGGTCAATATGCTAAATAATTTAGTAACTGCAACACAAAATACAAAACTATTATAGTTTTAGTTAACTATTGACATTTACATTTACGTGACTGTAAATGTTAATAAGTAACCACATGGAATTTTTAGTCTTAGTAAAATAAATAGTTCACAATGAAAGAACCATGGCGAGATCCATACATTGATTTGTAAAAAAAAATAAAAACTTTTAGAGGGTTTTGAATCACTTCCAATGTTCAGATTACATTACCAGGAACATATTAATATACTTGAAATATTTTATAAACCCCGCAAAACAGAACAACAACATAACGGTTTTTGTCGCGAATAGTCGCGATTCACCGGCATGCCATAGAAATTCGCATTTTTATCCCGGGGTTCTAAAAATATTTTAAATGGCTCAAGTTATTCCTTAGGCACCAAGGATCAATTATAACTTCATTGTAACGTCTCTAAAAATCTTTATTTTTATGTACAAATCTCGACATGATCCTTTGAAATACAATTAAAACAACATCAGCATTTCTTTATAAGTAAATCTGCAAACTTAACAGTGGTTTGGTGTTAACTATCCTACAACAATATCTGGAGTGCCGTCTACGACGAGACAACCCCAACACAATACAGGAAAGTATTTGGTGAACTTTTATTAATTATCGTACGACAATCAACAGCGATACAAAAGACACAAATATTAAAGGCATAACCAATACAAGATTTTCACAACAATATATAATTTTTTCATACCTAAACAAATATAGCATTGAGTATATAAAAAATTAAGGTTACATGGCTCGCTTTTCGAGCTAGAGAGGTGAAAAATTTTTGATGCAAAAACTCCATCGATGACTATTTCAAATAATTCGTTATTATTATGCAATTTTATTTATCTTTATTTGATTTAGCCCCTAATTGTTAGGGGCTATTTTTTTCGACGCGTGCACAGGTTCGACTCTCAATCTGGATAATCTGCATTTTCAACGTTACAATTAAATGATCGAAATACTTTTAAATTATATTTACTTGGATGTAATCGATTTTTTATAGCTACCTAACTAAAACGCGGAAAACAGTGTAGTATTACCATAAAATACATCTACCGACTAAATAAACATAAAATTTCGAATAAAACAAATATTTATTGCAAACCAAAATTCTGTAAATTGTGTGTCTACAACATCCGTAAAGTATGATACTGTGTAATTAGCTTTACCGCAACCGGCTTTGGCTTAAATTTAATTACTATATTAAAATAAAATAAACCATATCCAGACCGGCACTGCGTAGCTAGGGCGGCATCGCGGCACTGCATAGCCGGTGTGGCACTGCTTAGCTAGGGCAGCACAGCATAGCCAGGGCGGGCGGATGGCATAATTACATTGGCGAGTGTTCTGCTCACTGTCCTGTGATCGACGACCACGGTACTACTGTGAAATTAGAGTTTAAATAACTATTGTATTGTGTTTACTTGGATGTTTTAGCCAAAATTCCAATGGCATTTATGCTGTCATTCTTCCGTTTTATTAACCGACTTCAAAAAAGGAGGAGGTTCTCAATTCGGTGGTGTCTTTTTTTTTTTTTTTTTTTATGTTTGTTACCTCATAACTCCGTCATTTATGAACCGATTTGGAAAATTCTTTTTTTATCTGGAAGTGTACACTTCCCGTTTGGTCCCATTGTCATCAGATCAGGATTTGATTACTTCTTAGTGTACTTTGAAGTCGGTTTAAGTTTTTTGTAAAACAGTCCATTTATTTATACATAGTGTAATATTCATACCACCTACTCGACAATGTCAAATTATATACAAACCTAGCCTAAATTGTCTTTTACTTTTTTTTAAATTATTATTTCTTATTGTATTGACAATTAAGCGAAGCGCTCGTGGTGTAGCATGATTAGCCGTTCTTAATCGATCGGCAAAGTTAAGCTACGTCTGTCTTGGTCGGTACCTGGATGGGTGACCGTCTAGTGGTATTTCAAATCGAGCGTTTCCGTGCTTCGGAAGGCACGTAAAGCCGTTGGTCCCGGTTATCACTTAATTGTGATAGTCGTTAAGCTAGTTGGATGCCTCCTAGGCGGCTTGAAAAATTCCAACAGTAGGTTGACCACTAGCCTACCTCCACCGATCCGCAGTGGGCACGCGTGGTGGAGTATCTGCCCATTCCCTTTCACCCTGATTTGTGAAAGGAGGCCTGTGCTCAGCAGTGGGACATTATAGGCTGATGATGAATTGTATTGTGTAATTTTTCTTTGCTTGTTTTAATTTTTGTTATTTTCTTTTATGCGTCGAATGGCGGGCAAAAAATAAAATATTTTTCTTTCTTCGTTCTTTCTTTCTTGTCATTAGAGCCCTGGGGTCTAGCCGGACAATAATATTGTACCTACTGAATTTCATTATGACCCGCTGCCGCACTGGTGCATAATGTGATTTGAATATGGAACCTCAACTAAATAATTCTTCTTCTTCTTCTTCTTATTTTTAAGTTTGGCAACCAAGTCCACATTAGGGCTCTTTTCTGCCAGGGTTATATTATAGTTTCCAGTCACAATAAATCACTTTCACATTATAGTCCTCAGTCAGTCAGCGTCCATAAAAGTCATGTTTTACTACAATGGTGGTCATTGTACTAAAACTCTACACGGACTTTTTGAGACATCTTCAAAAGTCACGATACACTGAAAATGAAATGAATTATGTGTATCGTGACTTTTCTATTTTCTTTATTGGGTAAAATACCACCAAAAATACACAATAAAACTCACAAAACACAAATTTATGAAAATAAAAACGCACTCTGTAAGTTCCCGCCAAAAAGTCTAAATAATTCGTATGAAAACTTTTACCACATTTTTCTAAATTTAAGTACCGCTTCTCAAGAGTTCTCACTTCATAGATTTTAGTTACCGTCGACCACAGACATATGAAAACAAGCAGTCTAAGCATTCGCTAAAATGTTGAAGCCAATTATACCTACAAAGAAAGTGCAGCTGTTACAGAGCATTTACGTATATGAATGAGGGTCGGCGGCGGTGGGTGGAGATAATCCATACTAATATTATAAATGCCAAAGTAGCTTATTTTTTTGTTTGTTACGATCTCACGCCTCAACTACTCAACCGATCATCATGAAATTTGGTGTACAGATAAAAATGTTACTTAACTTACTGTTTAAGGCGATGATAGCTCAGTGGTTGTGACGTCGGATATCGAGACGAAGTTCCCGGGTAAGAACCCTACAATGAGCTTGAGCTTTCGGCGAAGGAAAACATCGTGAGGAAATCATAGCACGGTGATAGGGTACTTTGTAGTACCCATCTGGCTGGCTACCACCCTCAAGCTGAAAATCTGTCGCCACGCACCTATCGATGTGTTCCTACAGCTGCACTTGAGAGCCAGTTCCTTGGTAGGCTTTGTGTGCTTACCACCTTCTGCCACATCATGACTTATCATGGTGAGATTGTGGTCAAAAACAGGCCTATACTCAGTAAAAAAAAACATTATAAAAAACCTAAATAGCCTTAACTTAGACACTTAACTTTATCAATTTAATTAATTAGGTAAACTCTCTAATTCATTCTATGAAGTTTTTAATTTACTTACGAGTATACGAAAATACTATTAGTCTATAGTTTTTAACTAAATTCAGAAGTTTGAGAAATGCTTTAGTACTTGTTCCGAATTTTTCTTAAAACTACACAATCAGAGTGGATTTTATCTGCAATTTGTATTACCTTTTCAATCGATGTTTTTAAATCTTAGTTATTTTTAGATAACAGTGGAACATTTTTCCATCGTAAATATTAATATTTTTTTTTATTTCCCTTTGCCATTTTTTTATTATTTTGTCAGTCAGAAGCAAAAAGGCCTGGGGCCTACCACAAGCTCTTAAAACAAGGTTAAAATAACCTTATTTGTGTTTTGTCCCTCTTTGACATCCGGCGTCAAAACAGGACAAAGTGCAAAAGACAAATAAGATTATAATAATATTGCCTTTTTTTCTTGGTCTGAGTAATATTGTTTTAAGAGCAAAAATTCAAAATTCAAAATCATTTATTCAAATAGACCTTCGCAGGCACTTATGAAAAGTCTGACTCTAATACTCTAATACCGGTTCGGAGCTTATGGTTGGCCCCCTGGTACTAAGTAATACTTGTCTGTATAATGGCACAACCATAGAAATAAAATAACTACTTCGGTGCTATTCTGTGAAATAGCAACGTTATATAAATATCTATATGGGTCCTACTATTGAATATTCTGTGCTTGTACTATGGAAACCAGACAACTGATATACTACATACATACATACTTTTCGTTTGAATATTGAATTATAAACCTTTGTGGTTTTATTGAGAATGATTTCATACTAAATAAACCCTATGTATATTTTTTGGATTGATAATAAAAAAAAAATATATTAAGCATGTATTTATACTTAATATACATAATAGATAGTATACATAATTCAATATTCAAAAAATATGTAATTATTTCCAGACTACTAATGATATTTTTGCTTAGCTATTTTTAGGATCATCACATGATCATCATAACTTCAGCCTTTTTCAGTCCACTGCTGGCCTAAGCTTCTACTACTGCCACTACTATTATTTCCTTTCCACATGGTTGCCATTCGCTTTCACCCAGTCCGACCATCAGTCCATTGAGCTGAGGCCTCCCATATTACGCTTGCCAAGACGGTCTACACTACGACCAAAAGATAATAAAGAACAAATCCGACATACAATCAAAGTTTGTAACTGACATAGCTTCTCTAATTAGCTAGCCTGTGGCTGGAAATATAATGATCACGTCTATCGAAAAAAGGACGGTCGATGGAGCAGAAGAGTGTTAGAGACTAGACTAATATCAGTTATCTGGTGCCCACGGCCCACCGTATGACTAAGTTAAATAATTTATCGGTATCGTGACAAATGCTGTTCTAAGTAAAGAGATAAACGAAATACGAGACTTACTGACGGCAATCTATAATGAGAAATGAAATGGAATGTGGGGGCGTTGTAAGGAACAAATTAATATCGTTGAGGATGTAATGTCAGTATCGTAGATGTGGCGACTACAAATTGACAGAGGTTCCTAATAAAGGAAAGAGTATCGTTTCATGCAATTATTTATGAAAGATATCGAACAAAAATAGCTCCTAAAACTGCGAATCTCTACGCTTGATTGCTAATCTCAATTAATTATTGTACCTAATCTTCATAAATTTCTTGCAATATCTTACTACTATACTACTAGCTGCACCCAGCGGTTTCACCCGCGTTCCCGGGATCATAAAAAGCCTTCGGGGATAAAGCAGCTTCCAATTAATTATCGATTTTTTCGAAACAAAAGTCAAACAAAAATAAACTCTTCTTTGTTATATAAGTATAGATTTTCCATGAATACCTAGTAGTGCACTCCATGAAATGCAATAGGCGCAGAAGTTGAGATACCGCCGAAATCGAAATCGCACTATTTTTAACCGAAAAACTTCAAAAAAAAGGAGGATGTTCTCAATTCGGGTGTATTTTTTCTTTATTTTATTTTTTTATGTTTGTTATCCTCATAACTCCATCATTTATTAACCGATTTGGAAAATTATTTTTTTGTCTGGAAGGGTACACTTCCCGTTTGGTCCCATTGTCATCAGATCAGGATTTTATTACTTCTTAGTGTACTTTGAAGACGGTTTAAGTTTTTTGTAAAACAGTCCAATTATTACACTTTCACTTCGTACAAAATCGATTCGGTTGAAACCGTGAAAATGTAGCAAACAAACAGACAAACTTTTGTTTTTTTTATGGTATGTATTTTCATCCCACTAAGTAATATTTCAAATACTTGCGAAAAAAGCGTGTTAAGCAACCTATTATACTACATAGAAATTCCTAGAGGATAAGTAATTTCTGCTACTTTATTTCGTTATTTTATTACCCTAATTTATACAGACAGTCTGACAAATTATCGCCCTCTTATTCCTACACAAAATAATAGGAGAATTTTATATGGGGACAAAGAACATACTAAAATGTTTACTATCAAAGCTAAATACATAAATTATCATAATTAAAAGGCCTAGCGTGGAAAACAAAACATCGTAGTAACTGTTTTCATTATACGTTTTAAAGGAATTTTAATAGACCCTGACCCAAAACTTTTCATGGTTAATTTTATCTTAATCTACGGGTGAGCAATTTTAACCATTAAAATAAAATTTTACATAATATTACACAAGTTATAATTTAAATAAATGAACTAGACAGTCATTGCAATATGGCTAAGTGTGGTGTCTACGGAAAGCTTATAAGAGACAGCTCACAAATGCAGCTAACAGAACACAAAAAATAACTGTGTGACAAAACTTTACAAAACATTGAAGGCGATAATAGTTCAGTGGTAGTGACGTCGGATACCGAGGCGAAGGCCCCGGGCTCGAATCCTACAATGAACTTGAGCTTTCGGTGAAGGAAAACATCGTGAGAAAACCATAGCACGGTGGTAGGGTGTAGTACCCATCTGGGTGGCTACCACCCTCAATTTGAAAATCTGTCGCCAAGCACCTATCGGTGTGTTCCATAGCTGCACTTGAGAGCCAGTTTCTTCCAGGCTTTGTGTGCTTACCACCTTCTGCCACATCATCACGTATCATGGTGAGATTGTGGCCAAACACAGGCCTTATCAAAGTAAAAAAAAAAAAACTGGTACATTTCTTTGTTAGTAGTCAACTTACGTATTCCTCTTTTCCATAATAAAGTAGATAAAGCCAGAGCCTAAAACCTGATTTCGGAATGATGATACACTCTCGGCACTACCTCATTATGTATGAAGTACACTTATAAACAGTATACTGTTAATAATTAGGCTGTACATATTTACGAAGGTTGTGGTGGATCCTAAACCAACATGTTGCCAAGTGTACGCCATCCCTACTTCTATGATGCAACCAACATTGTATGTTTTATGAATGTTTACCTTACGCCTACGGTAAATCCTCGGAACATGGGCAAATGTTGTATGTAGGTATAGCCAAAGTCTATGGCGTAACCAGGATTGTTTATGGGGGGAGGGCAGATAAATAAAATTCTAGATTATTATCCTTATATTAGACATCACATCCCGTATTGTTGGATTTCTTCAAGCCTGTTAGTTTCTTAGGTCTTATATGAAGCGTCGCAAGCTATGAAGCCCGTCAGAATTACAGTTTACCAGCGAACGACTGCTCTTCTATGGGAGATAAGGTTGCTCGCGTCCGTACGTTATACCTAATTGCCGTACACGTGTTCTCCGGTTGGTGCAAAATGAGCAACAGCCCACATCTGTAGTACCCGAACAGATGGGGTTCGCAGCTGGAACTACCGGCTGTTTGGATAAGGGAACGCGGGGTCAGGTAGGCCCATCGCCTTTATTAAGGCGGCACCTGACATTGGAGTTGGTCTCGCGTTGATTGGCACTTTCCTGGATAGAAAGTAGAGGGCTACTCGTTGGACTAGTTTTCCGGCAACCCAGCTGTAGGCATTGGGTAGATGCGTGGATACGTATTGAGAAGTGAGCGCGCATGACAGCTCTGGTACCATTCATGGAGAAATGGAAGTGGGCTTCTCTGTCGTCCCCAGCGGGGATTGAATCCGCGAGCACCCTAGGGTGTGTTTGTGCTAGTGCTTACGCTTGCGTAAGTACTGGCACAGACGCAGCTAGTGGGGTACGCACATTTTCTCAAGAGTACCAGGGGCGAGTACTCTGGCGGCGTGACCTACCGCAGAGGGTCTCTGACGCTTCGTAAGGGGTTGCCAGGAATAGTGTGCCGTCTTTTATGACCTAGCGGTTGGTAGAGATAGCCACTATAGAAAATCTCAGTAGATTTATAAGGGTTTGCTCTTCTATGGGGGGCAGCTGCCCCTCCCTGCCCGTACCTCGCTACGCCCATGGCCAAAGTTACAATTTACAGCTAAGCTTCTTCCTTTATTAATTATTTTTATTGCCAATACGGGTATTCAGTTGGACTGATGTAGAGTAAACACGTATACACTTGTAAACCTAGAGCTTTTTTTTTTGGGTTATTTTGTCATTCATTTTTAGGGTTTCGAACCAAAAAAAGTTAAGAGGAAACCTTATGGTGCCACTCCGTCCTTCTCTCTGCCTGTTTGTCTGTCTGATCGTCTGCCACAGCAGTATATTAATCAGCAATCACCAATGCTTGCTTGCAATTGATTTGTGGAATAGTTTTTAAACATTATTTACCCAACCTTATTGCAAATAAAAAAAATAAGAAATATTTTTATTTGCTTGGCCGTTTCACTACTACAAAAACTATTGTATAACAAAAAAGTAATGAACAGTTAATAAAATTTTCACCTTACTCCCAGGTGATGGTAGCGAAAAAGGATATCGGCAACTTTTTATCCCGGGAACGCGAGTGAAACCGCGGGGGACAGATAGTATTTTCATGTAGGTACGTCTAAGGAAGTCCTCGGTGAGCGAGTCAAACTCGCACTTCGCCAGTTTATATTTCAAAAATCTTTTCTGTATCTCTCTCTAGCCAGCTTTTTGCCCTAGTTAAGGTGTCCTTGTTTTGAGGTCAGTTTATAACATTGCTGGTTCTGCAGAAGATCTAATTGCTTCGTCTAGTTGCCTTAATTGAACCATTTCAGACGCTCGCTGTCACCGTCCGTCGTTTAGAGGGCTATCTTGATGCAAATTTTAATATATATTTTTTTTAATCTTTATTTATTTATAGAGGGTTTAAGCACAACGTTATCATTTTACACTTATCATAATAATATTCTACATTTAATTCCTATTTTAACCATATTTTTATTAACATCTTGGCTTCCTAATACGCTATGATTTTAAGTCCCTTGGCAAGTTTTAGTTTTATTCAGTCAAAAACATGTATTCTGGAAAGAATTGGCGTTTTAGCGACGATCATGAACTGAGTAAAATTACCTCTCACCAGTACATTCACAAAGGTGTAAAATTAGGTACTTTTCGAAGCACTGCATGAATACTAAAATTTATCTTTTACCATCCCGAATAAACAACAGACATTCAGAAAAGTTATACCACAGTAATAATATTATCTGCTGCGTGTATAAATAGCTCTATCACACCCAGTATTGATGTCATATTTATAGATAAAAACAAACATCTGCACATATTAATTTCACTTTCACTGTTCGCAAAGTGTCAAAGTTTAATGTGAATTTATTTTTTATTATGCGGCAAACATAGATGTACAAAAAATCTGGACGGAGCATCGCCTTATACGAAAGCAGAATATTTCATACATATGTGTTAAATCCCTATATTCTTCTATCGTAAGTGTCACTGTCGACGCGACGTCTCAATTAGGAATGACAACATGATCAGCATACTATGGTGTATCAGTACACTTTTATTATTCAAATTTAATTCTCCATGTTTTAACTTGTATTATTTGTACAATATTGTACGAAAATGTTATGTTACGTTAACCGTGGGGTGGAGACCTGGTGTCCTGAAATACAGGCTCTGCCTAGCTTAGGCACCAGTCTCCCGCAATTTAAGTGTATATTAAATTATTATTACTTTTTCTTTCATTGGTTTTACTGTTTACTTATTGGGGGGAAAAATACATATCTTTATTATGAGCGTGAGCCTTGTATTCATAAGACGGCCTGGCCTACTTGTTGTGCTTCATTCCGTACAATTTTCTTTGTACGTCAATGACGGTTTTTTTTTTATTTATGGCTCTGTTCGTGCATCAGGTTGCATTTGTAACAGAATAGCCATGATAAATACTGTACGAGATTTACTTGCAATACGCGCTCGTTGCGCATTTGTCATGCGGCTGCGAGATGCATACTTGATTATGTAGATGCCTCCTTCCCTCGAGCATCTTCTATCTGACAGGTTCTAATAAATTTGTGTTTGAAAACATAGCTGAATTATTGAGGTTGTTTCTTTTAGATCGTATTATAATTACGAAGATTTTTCATCACTACATGTGGAAGTTTCCTTAACGATATGTCATTGTTATAATGTACTGAATCTAAATATGGAGTTCATATCTAAAACAGATTCATTAATGAATCATATTACCTAATTAATTACAAATATTCTAGATAAACGTTTCCCCGTAACCTGATCATGTTTGTGTATTTCGTTCGCCGCGTCGGACAATTCCAACTCTTGGTTATTTATCGCACATCTTTCGCGATGCCAGCCGTGAGTTTTATGAATTTTGTGAGGACTTTTTTATAGTTTCACATTGAGATCCTAAAACATTTTATTGCATTGTTTTTTCCAATTTGGATTTAATCTAATAAAGTACCTTAAAGCAGTCCGACGAAAGCCGAGAGAGTGTCATAAACTAAATCGAATTTGTAAACGTTTTATGACAAATCAAATGGTCGTTTGGTCTTATTTCCCGTTTCAGTTTTATTTATTTCCCTGTTTATTGTCATCTGACAAGCATTTAGTGGGCAGCGACGGGTCTGCTCCTCTGGCTGTAAACCCAGTTTTTATATCCCGCCGAGGAAAGTGAATAAACTAACAAAGTTGTATTTCTTTCGTGAGACCAACTTTTATGTGTTTTTTCGCCGGATTTTATACCTTATGCCTTTGACGGAGTAGGTGATAAATGAAGATTAAATACTTTATGGACGTGGTGGAGCCCATAGACGGTCTTTGCGTAATTGCAGAATAGTGAATGTTTTTGTTTGTTATAGATTAAGCAACAATAAAAAAATCCTTACCTCTATATGTTTTTTTTATTATCAGTTTATTACTTGCGACAACCTGCCTACGCCGTATATTTGAGTACTTTGGCCACATTGCAAGAAAGAGAGGCGACAACCTGTAGAACTTGCTAATTACTGGCAAGGTGGACGGAAAGAGGCCGAGGGGTCGAAGCCCGATGCGTTAGTCTGATCAAATACGCGCAGCATTGAAAACCAGTGTGTGTGCTGCTATCCACACAGCAGAAGATCGATCCAGATGGCGTGCAACAGTCCGTGAAAAGATAACCCAAAAAGGTCACGTCCCTCAGCAATGAGGTATGCGATGCAAGGAGGAGGACTTTTCAGATTGCGATGGTAACTGTTTCTGTACGTGTACGGTGTATGTTACAAGCATGCCGTTTGATCCATTATTATTTTTACCACTATACAAACCGTTTCACAATTTTTATTTCGAATGGAAATCTTCCCATAGAAAAAAAAAGTTGGGACTAATTTGTAGTATCCGTAATTAAAAACATGTTTTGTTTCATAATTTTGCTATTTGTTTGTGTTAATTTTACATCTTTTCTTCACATTAGTAGACTTTAGGGGCTCTAGTTTTTTTAAATAGCACGAAACATGTAGGTTTTTCAAACTCTATTTTAGCACTATTAATTAGCTCTATTTTTTAACTCTATTTTATTTTAGACAAACATTTTCACAATGAAATTTTCATTGTGAAAATGTTTGTCTTTCAAACTAGATTATAACACAAATAAATTATTTCCACCATCCAGCAATTTTCTGATCTAATCTAAACATTCCAAATTTAAACACAACAAATAAAACTAAAGCACCATCCAGTAATAAGCTACAATTTTCAGAGCGATACCGCGCCGCTCTGTCGGCCAGTAAGTTATGACATCATAAATTTGTCGGTTGTCAGCATTACTGGAGCGTGACGTCAGCATAATCCTGGACTACGGAGACTATTAAGGCTAGTATGGCTAGTGCAATTAGATCCTGGGTTGAAGTCGAGGTGACGTGAATTGATTCGTTTCACTCGATAATATGAATATAGTCAATTGTTGAGTGTCTTTTACTAAAACCTATATTTAAAACAAGTTTTTGTTAAAAATTTAATTTATAATCATTGAGCTATTATTACCACGTATAGCTTAATGTTTTGAATACGTTTTTTTATGGTGACTGTACTTTTTTTTGTCTGTACTTACATTGGTATACCACCTGCTGTTACGACTTATACCAAATATTTTTTATTACGACGATCAATTTTGTTCAAATTTTAACAAGTTTAACACGCCGTCTGTAAAAATGAATGTATGTACATGTACATATAAAAACAGATTTCGGCGAGTCCTAAATAAATTTGTCGGGTCGATCCGCACGGACGAACCCGATTATTAACTGTGAAAACACTATTGAGTTTTCAGTGCCCCACATTGAGAAAACCCTGATCTAAAACATATGTTTATTCCAAAAGATTTTCAAAAATGGTTAATTATCCTCTTCCAGCAAATCGAAAACCAAACAGTATAAAACAAAGCTCTTTTGGCTTTACAATAAATTCCTCTTCAAAGCAAATAGCCGACGTTACAGCGCAATCACGGATTCAGTGATCTGCAATAATTCCTTACGAGTTGTACCACCTCCGTGCCGCCTTGCCTTCGGGGCATCGATGTAGGAATTTGTGGATATGCCCAAACAGCTGAATTCCACTATTATTATTCCTTGAATCATTTTCTCATCTTTCTGTTTGTTATTATGAAGATTTTTAATAAAGCAGAGCTTCTTGCTTTATATTTGCCACAAATATAAATAGAAAACTATTCAAAATTCAAAATCATTTATTCAAATAGACCTTTGCCTGCGAAGGTCTATTTGAATATCTTATGAAAAGTCTGACTCTAATACTCTAATACCGGTTCGGAAGGTTGCATTTGCTGAGAAGAGCCGGCAATAAACTCAGCAATTACTCTTTTCAGAACAAGCTTAGATTCATTACATAATATTTACATTCTAATCGCACTGAAAACAATTGCGTGCCCCGGCGCGGCGGCAAAATTACAAAGAAGACTGAATAAATATTTAATAAGTAAATAAATAGCAAACTTAAGCAGACAAGCCCCCACAAGCAGCACCTGTTCACAAGTATGACGCGTGTGGCAGCCATCGCCCTCCTCGCCATATTGGAGGGAAGTGAGCAACCCGTCACACTCTATATGTAGGTAATGTCCACAATGTTCCCAGCAGGCTCGTAATGTTTTCTCAATGGATGCCCAATATAGTGCGTTGGCGGAAAAAGCTTCCCGCCCACTGGTCTCAATCTTTTACACTTCGTGTTTAATACAAAACTCAATTATTCAAACAAAAGTGCGTGTGTGAGTATCGTCTTATTACAATCGTTTATTTAATAATATTAAACAAACAAAAAAAACTTTAAAGTGATAAAGAAACTGTGTCACTTAATGCAAGAAGTCATAGTCACAAATAGATATTCTATTCTATTCGATAACTTCCAAGGTCTCCTGACCTCATGCTTTGTGCCTTTTTTCTTTGGGGATTTTGAAGAACAATTGACTCGAATCGGGTCAAAATTTTTGCATAACAGGCACTTTCACAACCCAATATAATATATAGTTTCTTTTCTAATTAACAACTAGGTTCTTAAAAGAAGCTTAGAGTGTAGAATGAATATTGATTTGGTTACATAATTCGAAAAAAATATTCTCATTTGCAATATCATATTCCAATTAAACGCTTTCAGCATAAACTGTTTCAGCAATACCAAGCTCATCTGCGAATAATTTAGTCTCGGTAAATGCACAAAGCAGTGGTTTAATATTTAAGGCCTTGGAGTAAACATACGTTTACTAACCGGCGGCGAGTATAGTAAGGGGCACGAGTCGTGAGCACAGATTGCCACTTGCGCAGTAGTTAATTTTCGGTCTGTTTGGCGGAATGAAGCAGGGGGGAGCGCCGAGCTGCATACGATTGGTTCGTCAGTCGATGCTCGTCGTTCATTGGATTCTTGCGTGTCATTTGGCTACTGTGATTTGGCCAAAAGTGTACATGCGCGAGTTTTCCCGCACTACTGCCTATCTGTGCTCACCATTCGTGCCTCATACTGTAATAGCTCTGTGATTTTTTGTTCTCAAAGAATCATGGCAAGATTTGTACGATAAAATTATTTTTTAGAGACGTTAGAATGACTTTTTGATTGATCCATGGTGCCTAAGAAATAACTTGAGCAATTTAAAATATTATTAAAACCCCGGGATAAAAATGCTAATTTCTATGGCATGCTGGCGAATCGCAACCTCGCGAATTCGCGACCAAAACCGTTATGTTGTTGTTATGTTCTGCGGGGTCTATAAAATATTTCATGTATATTGTATAACATGTTGCTGGTAATGTAATCTCAACATTGGAAGTGATTCAAAACCCTCTAAAACGTTTTTGTACCAATAGTCCGTTTTTTTGTACCAATCAATGTATGGATCTCACCATGATTCTTTCGTTCCTCCTTGTCCATTCCTTGTTAATTGCAAGTTGCAAACGGGAAGCTATGGCCGCTGAACTCATGACGAACATTCCTGGTCAGGTGCGTTGCAACTTGGAATTTCTCCTAGATTATTCGCTTGATTTGATTTACAAATATTTACCTCTGAGCGTGAAGAATTTAGTTTCAACACATGCGATTAAGCTGTACTCAGTCGGATACTAAATACCTTGGAGCTGTAATGGATTTTGAGAATTACATCTATGTCTGGCAAAGCTTGTGTAGATTATATTGATTGATTGTGATATCGGAGGATCCACGGTGCGCGATTTAAAGAATGCACTTGCCTATTTTTCACCTCCAATTTGGTCCTGTCAAATTAGTCCAATGCTTCTTTTCAATATAAATTTTGTCGCCATCTATCGCGTATGTTCTAGCCTTTGTCAATAATGTTTGTAAGAAAGAGATGTGATGTGACTAAAAATTAGTTTAGAGCGATTTACAACAGAATCGGCACCAGTATCTATTCTGTTACAGTTTTCTAATCTTTAAAATTCCAATGCATCTGTTCCACCGTCGCATAAATATGTCCTTTACACGGAACAACAATAAATTCCTAGATATGGCCAGGAACTTTTCGCATGGAGAAAATGGAGAATGGAACGTCGAACAATATGCGTTGTATTTTAGTGGGACCACAAAGCCAGAGCACCGAATATCGGAAGCGGGAGCCAGGCGACCGACACTCGGTTCACACATGTGTAGTTAAAATGACATACGTGTGGGACGTATAGCGTGCCCATGTGAACTACTTTATTTTAATTAGTTTAATCCATTACAATAGGTATCGATGTAGTTATATATTTTTTTATTGATAATTCATTAAAATTGAAATTGCCTTGCGTTGCTGTAAAGAGTTTATGCAGATACAAAATGCTGAAAGCTTCGAGGTGCGGGGGCTCTGCCGCGTAACTTTGGTGGTAATCGTAACGAACACCATCAATTGTTTCATCCAATGACGCGCACGCGGTATGACGCGACGATGATCATTCGTGGGCCCTGATTGGATGAAATTTATTAATGGTGTTCGTTACGATTACCACTAAAGTTACGCGGTAGAGCCCCTGGTCGAGTAAAAGGCCCTGTGATGCGCAAAGAGCAAGTGGTGCTCCGCCCCGCAGCTTAAAGGTAGGCCTAAAATACAAAAGTAAAATTTAAAAAAAAGTATGAGATAAAAACTTTAAAACCCGTCGGTTCACGCGAGGGACAAAAAGTAATGGAATGTATGAACCTGTGCATCAGAGCGAAGCAAGCATTTTATAGTATACGATTAGTTTATGTTGGTCGTATCACAAAGGTTGGATTATCCTGCAGTTTAGTACACGGCATATTCAATATGCTCTCCGCACTCAAAGTCGGTGTGTGGTTCACAAAACATTATAACTTGGTTGCACAGTGCGGCTTTGAATATCCCAGCCTGGACATAAACTGAGCTCTATCTCCCCACTGGAGTCTAATCAAAGATTGATCAGTTTGTGATGAAACTGTGTGCCGGATTGGCAACAAAATTCCAGAACATTCAAGAAGCATCTTTATCCAATTTACTTGGAGAGTTGGAAGCTAAAATGTTCCGGGAATTTATGCGGAATAGGAAAAAATCTTGTGTTAGTGGAATTGAGAATTATTTCAAAATATCATCCAGTTGTAAAGTTCTAATTTTTTTTATTTACTTGACGTTCATAACTCACTTAAAATTACTCTACCTGCCCTATTGTAATACACTGAGTGAAACCTCAGAGTATATAAATACTAGGTGAGTTACACCTAGTATTTATATAAAACTAAACATAATAATAAACACTACATTTCAAATTCAGCACAGTATAATAATATAATCTGAATGTACGGTTAGCCGCACGTACAGTCAATACTAATTTGAAAACGAAAATAAAATCAGGAAATATCATTTGTTCAAATAAACATGTAGGTACTTCATCGTATTCGTCTTGCGAGCTGCTCGCACGAGTAAATACAATATAACGCGAAAATAGGAAGTCGACAAGCGAAGGAATATTCCATACGGTTCACCTCACTAATTTAACTTCTAATATAGATTCGACCACAACTAACGAGGCTCGCCGCGTCACCGATAAATAAATTGTCCAAGTTTGCCGAACACCCATTCGGAATGCCGAATTTCTCATCTGTTCAAACCACAAAATAGAATGGCGAGTGAAGTTGTCCCTAGTGTATCTATTATATAAATACGTGAAGAGACATCTTTGGATCCCTTTCTTAGCCTATTGTGCGGACGGATGACTGTGAGATTTGGCCTAGTTAAATTTTATATGGAGAAGTGAGCCAAGCGAGACCTCTAATATCCGACTCACTTTTACACCTTGTGGTTACACTTTACGGAAAAACGATCACACCTATAGATTTGAAATTGGGAACAAGTCTCGCAAGTTACGCGTTGTATATATTCATATTATAGTTGTAGTTATAAAGAAGTCCTACCTCCTGGCCACTGATTTTACCCTATATTATAATAGTATTTGATTTCGTTGTTACCTGAATCCGGTACTCTTGGTTTATTCGTTAGTGGTAAACGATTTGTGAAGTTAATCTGCAGCGATTCATTGAATTAGTGTATTGTGGAGCTGATTAGCTCCGTTGATTGTTCAGCATAGATTGGTGAATTACCGTTTGCCATTTCTGTGCAGAACATTAACCTTTAAGTATGGACGTGGAGTCTCACAGGCTACTCGATGTTTTCGTTTTCTTAGTTTCACCTAATTCCCCCCACTCCCTGCGATTGAGCGGCTCAGTAGCTTTTGTTTTTGTTGTAAAACTACCAATAAGCGAGGAGGTTGCGTCTTCCGATGAATACCACGTAAGTAATGACCATCAAAATATTGACCGGAGCCTGTCAGGCTACACGTCCATTTTTGCCCTATAATATATTTTGTAAGAGCGATTATGTTTGTTTTAGATTTTGTAGTACAAAATATCAAAAATCAATAAAGCCGTTAGTTTTAAATCAAAACGACTATCTACGAGTTCTGTTCTGGGCTCTGTGAGAAAAACTTTTTATGCAGGAGATCCATCTTTCGAGCAAGAAGTGAGTGCGTTGTTGTTAGCTTCGGATCAGTCTGACAATGAAGAGAATATTGAAGATTTTTTTATATTGGAGTCCGAACTGATACAAAATCATGAATGTGACAATGATGAAGATCAGGACCACCAGGAGTACAGCATAAGGTTCTTCAAGTAGGGTGTGAAGTGGTTTCTTCAGGGTCGGCAACGCACTAGTGATACCCCTGGTGTTGCAAGCGTCCATTGGCTACTGTAACCGCTTACCATCAGGCGGGCCGTATGCTTGTTTGCGACCATAGTGGTATAAACAAAAAAGGACCAGGATCTAGGATAAGAGCTGAGGTTGACCATGACTCAACTTTTAGGTAATGATATGGTTACAGAAGATGTCCAGGATCAAGAAACCATTCAAGGAACCAGAAGAGCATGTAGAATCTGTCCCGCGAAAATACATAGTATGACTACCCATGTTTGTGTTGGGTGCAACAAACCTATGTGTCTCCAATGTTCTTTGTTTCTTCTGACCTTTGTGCACTGACTGTCAATAAATTTACGTTATTAGACTGTTGTCATTTTTTTTTTATATTTGTTACCTGAAGTAGGAGTTTTGTGTTTTTGGTTTCTTATATATTATATTTTGAGACAAAAAGACTCATTTTATTATAGGAATAAGTTTGGCTGTTTTTAATACCTAAAAATGCAACATAAGTAGATTTAGACTGAAAAGTGCCATAATTATTGATTTTTAAAATTTATATAATTTTTGAAATAAAAGTTGATTATATAAGCACGTTATTTTATTGCTAAATCCCATAACTTTAATATTCAATCAGTTTTAAAGCGATCTCATATCAATTTCCCCAAAAAAATGTGTTTACATATAGGAGCCTGTGAGACGTCCACAGTAGTTTTAAGAAAAAATGACGTCCATACTTTACCCGTCAGTTCTCGTGAGGGACGCGCGTCCTATTATAACAATTGATGTCCTTGTTATATTTTTAACCGCGAGCCAATGAGTTAACATATTAATTTAAATTGTTGTCTCGATGACAAGACTTTGATCATATATGGTTTTCAGGGTCTGATGATAGAGTAGGAGGGTAGGCACTGGAACTCCATAGTGGAACATCGTATCCTAGCCGTGTTTGGGGTTGTTGGGATTGTAGTGAGCTGAATTTTGACCATATATGGTTTTCAGGCTCTGATGATGGAGGAGGTAGGTAGGTAATGAAACTCTAGAGCGGAGCAACGTATCCTAGCCAAGTTTGGGGTTGTTAGAATTGAAAATAATTACTAAGTACAAAAATCTTTCGAGCCCTTACAAATCTGCACTTTGCTAGTATATTCAAACCAAAAAATCGGTCCGTTTGTGATGTCAAAACAACAGAATAACTTTTTACTAAATGCATTTGAAAGTATATACGGGAAAAGTGGCATGAAAGAGCCAGTTTACTACTGGCTGGCTTGCTGAGTTTCATGCCGGATTATTTTCAGTTGAAGGCCGACTTCCGAACCGGTGGTAACTTCGACTTTCATAAGTGCCCTTCTGGGGCCTAAATTGAATAAATGGCTTTAACTTTCATTTTCGCGGTTACAGAGTGTGTCCCATAATAAAAGTTGTTCATCATAATGAAATAACCTCTGATACGAAATACGAAAATAACTGCACTAAAATAACCTCTGATACAAATACGAAAATACCTGTCACTAAAAAGTTTAAATTTCTCTAAGCTGTCTTGAAAGATATTTTGATTATTAAAAGACAGTGGTATTTAGTATTCAACAGCTTTCCATTTCGAGGGCAGAAGATTATTTGCCGAAGACGAACGAAATATGAAAATAATTTTTTTTTTTTTTTTTTTTTTTTTTTTTTTTTTTTTATTCAATTTTTGGGAAACATACAGTCATAACATGTTATATATATATATCAAAAATAGTAACAAATAGACCTAAAGTCCCACATAAGTAGTTACATAAATAAACAAAGAAGAGAATAGAAGTGATAGACGCATAAATAAATACTATTAAATACTAATAATTACAATTACAAACAAATATAATGCATTACTCAGTTATGAAATAATTTGGTGCTCACTACTTTTTGTAAGTGCTCAACGGTAGATTATAAATATCAATATCCATAAGATTTTTGTTATAGAAATTCAAAGAACGCCTGAAAAATGAATTTTGTACATGCCTTTTTTTACATGGTTTTATATAAAATTTAGATTTAAAACGTGAGGAGGGACGGGGTACAGTAAGTTTAATTTGTTCTAAAAGATCGGAGGAGTCAATATGACTATTTAGGATTTTGAATAAAAATAAAACATCTATATAGTTACGTCGGTCTTGGAGTGTAAGTATATTATGCCTAGTGGAGGAAGTCTCATAGTCAATGAAATAGTTACCAGTTCGGTATTCAAGCAATTTAACAAATCTTTTTTGAATTCTTTCTATGCGTTCAATGTGTACTTTGTAATATGGGCTCCAGACAATACATCCGAATTCTAAAATACTGCGGACAAAAGAGAAGTACAATATTTTGAATGTGGAAGCGCGCTGAAAGGGTTGGGAGACTCTTTGTATGAATCCTAATTGTTTGAAGGCTCTTGAAACTATTTCATCGATATGGAGATTGAAGGTCAATTTGCTGTCAAGAATCACTCCGAGGTCCCTTATATGATGAACTCGTTTGATTTTTCTATCATTTAAAGTATACTCAAATTCAATGGGGTTCTTTTTACGCGTGAATGAAATGATGTTACATTTGTCCGTATTAATGATAAGCTGATTATGAAGACAATACTCACAGAAGAGGCTTAAATCGTGTTGTAGCCTTACACAATCATTTATAGTACGTACTATACGGAAAATTTTGGTGTCATCTGCGTAAAGGATATGATGGGAGTTAGAGAAGATGTTACCCATATCATTTAAGTACAGGGTGAATAAAAGGGGGCCCAAATGAGATCCTTGTGGTATACCGGAAGGTATCGGAAGAAAATTAGAAATGACTCCCTTGACCGAGACTGCCTGACTACGATTATTAATATATGATTTTATCCATCTGAATAGATCGCCGTGTACACCGAGCCTCCAAAGCTTTGTGAGTAGAGTATTATGGTTAATTTTATCAAAAGCTTTGGAAAAATCGGTGTACACAGCGTCCACTTGATCACCATCATCTAGGCTATCAATAATAAAATCTGTATAAGCTAATAGGTTCGTGTCAACCGAGCGACCGCGTATGAAACCATGCTGATTTGGTGTAATGTGACGTGAGAAGGTAAATGCAAGTTGTTGGGTGACGATTTTTTCTAGTAGTTTGCCGAAAATATTTAATTTAGATATTGGCCTATAATTTCCTATAACGTCCTTGCTGCCGGACTTGTGAATCGGCGTAATTAAAGCTTTCTTCCATATGTTAGGGAAATATCCTTCAGATAGGGATTTATTAAAAAGAGTAGAAATCGGGGGGGTTAATTCTTTATGGCAAATTGAAATAAATACCGGGTGAATGTTGTCCAGTCCTGCACTTGTGTTAACATTAACATTTTTAAGATATGACTGAACTGTTTCATGGGATATATTAATAGAAGATATATTAACTGGTGAATCACAGGTATGGCTTAGAAGAAGGGGAGTGTTGTCTGTTTTAAAGACCGAGTTGAAATAACCATTAAACATGTTTGAAATATCCTGGGGATTATTCGCAATACAATCATTCATAAGTAAAAATTCCGGTAATTGATTTGTGGGGAATTTAGATTGTACAAAGCTCCAGAAATACTTAGGGGATTGGTTAATGATGTCTTCAGAGTACTTAATATATTTTGTATACGATTCGCTTTCCAATTTTTTTTCTCGAGTTCGTAACAAACTAAATGCCCGATAATCCAAAGGGTTTGCATATTTTTTCCACTTTGTGTGCATTTTTCTTTTTTCCCGACTCACTTTATTTAAAGCTTGCGTAAACCAAGGAGGTTTCTTACCATTTATTCTAATTTGCCTTTTTGGAATATATTTATCAATCAGGTGATATAAAACATTATAGAAATGACTTACCGCTTGTTCTGTGTCTAAATTATTTAGAATGTTCCAGTTATAAGTGGTTAATTCCTTTTTTAATTTGTCGTAATCTGCCGAGTGAAAGTTGTATTTAATAAATGGAACCTTATATAGAACTGCAGTATGCACGAAGTTAACAGTAATATCTAATGTTTTATGATGCGGATCTTCAGAAACTAATGGGGTATTACATGTAGAAACGGAACAATGTAGGTTTGTGAGAATCAAGTCTAAAATCCGACCATTTCTGTTGAATAGATGGTTATATTGCTTAAAATCCGTCAGGGCCATGAAATCAGACAGAGTAACTGCGATATTATTATTATTTGTGTCCAGCTCCAAATGACTATAATTTAAATTTTGTTTCCACAAGGCAGATGATATATTAAAGTCACCTAATATCAGAAAATTATCTTGCGGGTGTTGTAGTAATAAATCGGAAACATTATCAAAGAATCTTCTTAATGCGTTGTGATGATTATTATTATGTGGAAAATAGGCGCACACGATATGGAGCT
Source organism: Achlya flavicornis (assembly GCA_947623365.1). Classification (NCBI taxonomy): domain Eukaryota; kingdom Metazoa; phylum Arthropoda; class Insecta; order Lepidoptera; family Drepanidae; genus Achlya; species Achlya flavicornis. The sequence continues at coordinate 4,100,031 of OX392485.1, read as the reverse complement.
GTGGCGGTGAGGGCGGTGTGGCGGTACGAGAGGGGGATGTATCACTCGGTAGTAATGGCACACTCAGTCCGTGTCCAATAGTCAGCCATAGCTCCTCAGCGTCAGTCGCGGAGCGCCACTCTTCTCTCAATCGCGCAGGCAGGTAGCGGCGCACGGCGATGAGCACGCCACCGCCCGCCCCGCCGCGCTCGCGATCCCGACGGAAAACATTATATCTAGTGTCAAAGTATTCAGAGTCCTGAAAACCCGGGGTCAACCATGTCTCAGTCAGGTTAATCACGTCAAAGTCATGTAGTAAAATGTTTCGTATAAAAGTATGAGACTTAGTCCTTAGGCCCCTCACGTTCTGATAATAAAAATGAATATTGTTATTTACAGAAGCCATAACGAAAGGTATTTAGTGTGGTTAATATTATAATGATTTGCAAAACTATGTTCGAATAAAAGTAATGAGTATGGTAATACAAGCGTGAGAAAACAATTTTTAATAATGTTTAAATACAATAAACAATAAAATGAGCACAATTTAGTACGAGTATAAAATAAAAAGTAGACAACAAGTAAGCAGTAGCACCTGATAATAACAAACATATTCATAACTTTATAACATGATAATAAATAGTAAGTCATTATGATTTTTGCCACAGAAAGTAATAAGTTTATGAAGTAGTTATATAATAAAAATATTGAAATTAGTCACTTTATGTTGAGTAAATCTTTTTCATTGTGAATTAGTATTACTTTAGATTTATCATTTTTTCTTACAAATATCTTGCAATCTCTAATCCACAAGTATTGGTAGTTTAACTTAGATCTAAGCTCTCTGGCATTTTTGAGTAGCATTTTATTGGCCAGTGTGAGGTGTTCGTTGACATATATTCTTACGGCTGGTCCGGGGAGGCCAACGTCGACGGTGGTAAGATCACGGCGAGCGCGCACGGCTGCAATCAGTTGGTCTTTTCTGTGACGCTGGGTGAAACGGACGATGATGGCCGGGGGTCGCGACTGTTGTTGTTGGGGATCCTTGCCAGCTACGCCAGTATTTACAAAACGTCGTACACGATGAATTGTGTCTATATCAGATTCAGCAACAGTAAAGTTTACTTTGGCACACAAAAGATGAAGTATAGAAACTAGGTTTTCACTATTAGATAGCGGTACGCCTGAGATTTCTAGGTTGTTCAACCTAGAATATTGTTCACGGACGTTATTTACATCTTTCAGGTGTTGGATGGTTGCTGAAGCCTCTTTCAACTCGGAGGAGAAAGAACTCAATTTATCTTCGTTTGAGGTTAACCGACCCTCCATTCCACTGAATAAAAGGATTTTTTTATCATTAGCAGTATTATATTTTTTTATATCTGCTATATCTCCTTTGATAACGACCTGTTCCTCCATCAAGTGCTTTGTTTCTACCTTTACACTTTTAATATCATCTCTAAGCTCGAAAACGCTATCTCGAATTTGGTTCAACTTATCATCCTGACTTTTGCCGAAGGATTCTAAGACACTCATAATATCCTTACGAAATGCTGCCAATTCCTGTTTGATTTCAGTTTCGCATTCACGTTCCTTACGTTTCTTTGCCATTGCCATAGAAGTAAGCTTTGTTAAGTCTGGATGAGAACCGCTACCGCTGCCACAAACACCGATCGATTTTTTCTCAGGAGATTGATGTTGGCTCATATTTATTTTATTTTTTTTCCTCTGTTGTACTCGGTATAGCACTAAACAACTCCAGTTAAGGTTGAATTTCGTTTGGCTGATCTACAGTTAAAAACTGATTGAAAATATCACTTAATTTGCGGGTAAGACACCACTGTGATGCACTTTTAGCTAATATATGCCGTAATTAGTTAAGTATAAGTACTATGTTTGAATACGATTTAATATTTGTAACGGGGAGCGAGTGACACGCGTCTATTCACTAAGTTCACCGGTCGCAATTCTGTACAGTTCAAATTTTGTACAGTCAGCTTGAAAAGTAGCTGGTAATTTTAGTACCTTGCGTACATATTTCGCAATTCACAGTTTTCATGCAAACTGTCAAGAGAATGCCAATAGATTATTATGAAAGGGTACTAGAGTGACAATCTATATTGGACGTTGACTGTACAGGGAAAATATCTTCCTTGGGACATTTTAGTAAGATGAACGTGCTGTGGTATATTGATCATAGCATAGCACGTGCAAAACCTGAGTCAAAGGTTGTCAAATATTATATCTAAAAAAAAGATTTATAAAAGAATTATTTTAGTAAAGCGCGAGGTATTTTGAACACATTAATTGGCTTGTCGAAAAAAAATGGTCCAAATTTGACCTACTTTGTAAGTTGCTCAAACATATTTCTTGGCAAAGTTTACATAATATAAATAAGTCATGGTCCACACCTCCACGGGTCATGTTGTGTTCTGTATTCACGTTAATCCGGCCGGTCCAACATCCGTTTTGCATAATTACCGGTTAATCACCGGTGAATATTCCGGTAAACTCGCCTTTAACATTAACCCGGGCGAAACCCTCGAATAAATTGGGCATCTAAACAAATTTCGTTGCGTAATTACTAAGTTTAATTATATTATTATTCGAATTTAATTTTTGTTTTAACAGCCCTATACTTAAAGCATTATCTGCGAAATGTTTTCAACTTTCTTAAATCGACTGTCCCTACGTAGAGTATCGAATCTCAAAATTTTTAATTTTTTTTTATTAGCGCAATTTGTTATTTATCTTAGTATATTTCAACTGGGAAAATATCAAAGCAAAATTATTATTAGTTTTTGTTTTAGCAAGACGTAAAGTATCGAATGTGACATCACTAATTCGTCGTATAATCACGAAACTCAAATTTCGTCATCTTACGCGGGAACATACGTCGTAAGAAAACAAGTGAGCGAGACGCAACTACGACTATCGTTTGTTTACGTCGCATACCTCGCTCATCATTCATCACGCGCGCGCGCTACTTGTCAGTGGATGTTTATTACTATAAAACTATGCGAATAATTGTTATTTTAGTGACAGAAGTTCTTGTATAGAATAGTTTATAATGCATAGAAGGCGTTCACGATCATCTTACATATTAGATCTAGCCAGGAATGAAATAAGCTCCAACCAAATACAAGAAAATGAAAACAATGTTCCAGGTAAGTTTTTGTTATGAAAACTCAATGTTAATTCACTGTTATCAACCCTTATATGTATTATTTTAATATTGTATAGCAAAACGAAATATGTCCCCAAATGATTATTGATGCTTTTCATATAAATAACTTGTTTTAATATTTTTTTATGCATTACCCAAGTAAACTATCGAAACTTGTAGATTCGATGTTATACAGCGTAGTTTTATTCCGTCCGTCAATCGAAAGTGGTAGTTACAATACTTTACTACGAACTTTAGTACAAAATCTTACAATGCGTTTTATCGAAAGTGTTAGTTTCCATTGTGTACATCGCAACATATGTATTTTTACCATCGAAAATGTTAGTTCCGATTATTTACGTCGATTTTTGCCGGACTGCGCTATATTAAGTTATGTTTTCGATAGTATGTTGTATGTTTGAATGAATCTATTATGTTTGTATCTATCTACTATGCATTTTTGTATGGGCTGGGCATTAATGAAATAAACTATATGTTAATATTATTGTAGTAAATAATAATAAATTGGCACTAATTTATTTCATTTCAGATTCACCAGTACGAATGAGTGAATCGGATTTTAAGGCTTTAGAAGCACTAGTAGATGACGAACTATCATCAGACAGACCTTGGACGCCTAGCCAAAACTGTATAAGTTTTGCAACTTTTGAGGCACCTGCAGATAAAGTTAACAGTGATACCGATGAAATTCCCGATAGCAATGAAGATAGTCTAGTAGATTCTCCTACAGCACCAAATTGTGTTGCACTGACAATACCAAAAAAAGCATTACGTCCATTAGTAAATACACCACTTGTTAATTCTCCACAAGATGTATCTACAAACCACCTGAGTCATGTTTCTTTACAGAATACTTTTCCCACTCGCTCTGAAAATTCAAATGCTTGCGAAACGAGTGAATCCAGTACTGGCAGTAGCGCTACAGATAAAAACAACATTTTACCGAGAGATCTAAATGATTCCCAGATAATTTCGGAAATAGACGACTCTGCTCCGATTCTCGATAGCAATGAAGAAAGTATAGTGGAATCTCCTACACCACCAAATTATATTGCACAGACAATACCTGAAAAAACATTAGATCCAATAGTAAATACACCACTAGAAAATTCTCCACAAGATTTAGAAACAGACAACTCTGCTCCGATTCCCAGTATTAGCTCCCTCGTAACTATTTCAGATTGTGAATCTCCTTATTCACCACAAATCAATAAAAAACGCAAATCTAGCTTCAAAAGAAATCCAGGCAAAAAAAGAGCTAGAGAAGAACAGACATGGATTGACAACAAACGAAAACTATTGCTTAATACGGGACAGCAATATACGACCAGAAAAGGAAAGGAAATGAAAGCGAAAGAATTAGGTCCAATATGCAGTAGCACTTGTAAAAAAGAATGCTATAAAAAATTCGATTTAAACATCCGTGGAAACATAAAAAACAATTTCTGGCATCTTGGAGATCATGCAAAACAGTGGGACTATATCAACACGTTCACAAAAAAAGTTAACAAGAAATCTCGAACCACAGAAGGAGAATCTCGTCGAGATTACACGACTCAGTATTATCTTCCACTGCCTTCTGAAAACAAATTTGTAGAAGAAAATGTTTGTATGAAAACTTTTCTTAATACCCTTTGTATCAGTGACCAGTTTGTACGAACAGCCCACAATAAGTTGAATCTAGAAGGCTCTACTGTATCTGACAACAGAGGAAAACACGAAAATCATCCTGTGATAGTCAATAGTGCCGTGACTAAAAGCGTATGTGATCACGTGGCTTCATTTCAGCCTGTAGAATCCCATTATACTAGAAAAAATAGCAGTAAATTGTATCTCAGCAATGACTTAAACATGACCAAGATGTTTAAATTGTATAAAGATTGGGACCAACTTGGTAGTTATGAAAACAAGGCTACTACTCTACGCCAGTATCGGGACGTAGTAAACAAACACATGAACATTGAGTTCTTTACACCTAAAAAGGATATATGTGACAAATGTCATGCTTTTTCTAATGAAAACATGCCAACAGAGGAACAGATAGAAGCTCACAACAGACATATAAATAATAAAACTGTAGCTAGAGAATTAAAAAATGAGGATAAAAAAATGGCTAATGAATGCCCTGAAATTGTATGTGCAACATTTGATTTCCAGAAGATTCTCAACGCTCCTCACGGTGACGTTGGACTCCTTTATTACAAAAGAAAACTATCCGTTTTTAACTTCACTGTTTTTGATGTAGCTAAGCTAGAAGGGTTCTGTTACATGTGGACAGAGATTACCGCTAAAAGAGGAGCTAATGAGGTAAGCAGCTGTTTGAGACTGTTTATGAAAGAAAATATCGACAAGGGGTCTAAACAATTTCGGTTTTGGTCCGACAATTGCTCTGGCCAAAATAGGAACAGAGTAGTTTACTCTATGTATATGGATATTTCCAGGGAACTAAAAGTAGATATTACTCACAGATTTCTAGAGCAGGGACATACACAAAATGAGGGCGACAGTGTCCATGCTCTCATTGAAAAAGAGTCTAAACGAAAAATGGTTTATACCCCTGATCAGTGGTATGCATTAGTTCGATGGGCTAAGACCAATGGAAAACCTTACAGGGTAATTGAAATAGACCAAAGCCATATTATTGACTACAAACCACTTTTAGAGAACAGAAATTGGAAAAAGGATACGGCCAATGAGAACGTAAAATGGAACTGCATCAAAGAAATATCAGTAAGAAAAGAGGAAGCTGACTGTATCTATTTCAAATACGACTTGAAAGGAGAATACCACTGCTTAAAAACTATTTTAGGCACCAGAAGAAGAGGCCAGAGAATACCTGCTGCCAACGAAGAATTAAAGGTAGCATATTCAGGCATGCTTCCCGTTACTGAAGCAAAACATAAAGATTTGGTGTCGTTGTGTGATACGGGGGTGATACCGCGAGAGTATCATCGTTTCTTCAAAGAACTGAAACACAGTGCCGATACATCTGATGTAGTAGACGATTTTGATTAATTGGAACTACACTCAACAAAAGTGTAAGTAGTTCCAATTAATCAAATCTTTTAAGTTACTTTGTGCCATATTGCTACTTGTGAACTAGTGTTAAAGTGCGGACACTGAGAGAGCGCGTTTGACAACTACCATAATTATTGCATTATAAAGAAAATCTGATCACTTGAACCAGATTTTTTAAATTAAAATTTAGCTGCTACAATAAATATAACTTCAGTAATTTATTAACATCTTTTTATTAAGCTTTTTGCAATATTGGTATCTGGCAAAATGCATTCTCTTAGAGTACGCTCTAAAATGATTAATAATTATAAGCGTAGTGTAATAAATTACAACATAACGTTACATACAAGAAAGGTTTATTTAGATAACAAGTAGGTACTGTGATTTTGTATAACATAGGGACTGTTTAAAATTTAACTAGTAGGTACTTAGTACAATATAAGTGTCATAAGATTCCAAATAATGTTCCTAAAAAGTGGTTATAGCCATATTATTAATAACAAGTACCAAAATAACATTTCAGACTGACATATCTTAAGATAATATTTGAGACTGAAACCGATGTAGGATGTAGGCAGACAAATGTTTCATTATTATAAATAATGTGTTAGTAATAAAATTTTATTGAGATTATTAGTGATATTTTATGGTACATTCCATAGAATAGATAATAGATAACTCACTTTATTATTAATTATGATGTTATTAAGAGCATCGGTTGGTAAGGTAAATAACAATTTTTTGTAATAAAATTTCGAATTATAAAATAAAAGCATTCTCTCTATGAAATATTCTTTTCTTGTGTCATATTATTACCTGATCTTTCAATTATTAGGAATAAAAAATAAAATCTCACATAGATTCGGATCTTTTATAAAGATTTCGATAGGCACATTATGAACAAAATATTACTTCACGTACGATGTAAACTATTGAATGTGTCACATTCGATATAGTTTTATATCAAAATTCCCATGAAAATAATCGAAAGTGTCAGTTTCGATCCAAATGTTCACTTAAAATTCGATGTAGACAATCGAATCTTTATTTTCTAAAGAACTACACATATTTATTACAATGTGATTAACACTACCTAAACCGGTCTAGAAACTATCAAGACTGCTAAAAAACTACTCTCTTACGATGTATAATTAATGAGATATTGCGAAAAATTTACCCAAAAATACTTCTAACCGCTCCCCTGTAAAGTGCTGTTTTCTAGTTTCGATAGTATACGCAGGGACAGTCGAAATATGCTTTTGATATCAATATTACTTAATTAATGGTTTGTAATTGGTGGTAATTTCAGTAGCTTTAACTTTCATAAGCGCCCCTTGGGCCTTTACTGTATAAATGACTTTGACTTATATTAAAATCACAACCCTATATTTTGTTTGATAGATATTGAAAACAGACTGTACACGGAGAAAGTATTCAAATTATACATTACTAGATTAAAAATACTGGGACATGTCTTCAGTCAAGATCATCGATAGGTACCTACCTAACTTACCAGAGCGTTGAGCTATGGAAAACTAACTTTTTTAATTGCCTAAATACAACAAAATTGTGAGAAAATATTTTTGTATATACTTTATAATTGGGTAGAGTATAAATAAACTTATTATAATACAAAACTCAATAATGATAAGTTATTGTATCCCCGACTGCTAATAATAAGTAATATCTTCTTACTTGAGATGTTTGATTTGGCAGGCGTCCCGTTGTCTCAATCAATAGCCCAGCAAGCTCCCTCCCATAGACTCAGTATAGTTCCTTCATTTCCATTCCCCTTCTTCTCTGCAATAGTCCTTGCACTTCGCGGATGCTGTCTTTGGCCGTACCTCTTCAATAGTACGGGCAGAGATAGAATCCGCTTAGTGTAACATATCCCAACACATTAAAGTATCTTAAAGGGGCCTCTACGTGTTGGATCTGTATCCCCATGCACGCCTTCCAAAAGGACCGGTCCTCGGACCGTGAAATTCCCAAAGGAAAGATACAAGTAATATCTTCTTACTTAATATTATAAATGCGAAAGGGAGTTGCTTTGTTACACCTTCACGCCTCAACTACTCAACGGATAATCATGAAATTTGGCATGCAGATAGGCATATGGTATGGAGAAGGACATAGGCTACTTTTTATCCCGGGAACGAGGGTGAAACCGCGGGGGACAGCTACTAGTAATATATTTTTTATTTTTTCTGGTATGTTATGTATATAATTTAAACATCATGGTATAAGAGCTAGCAACGTCGCGAAAAAAAGAACTTTAGCAAGGCTGGTTTTTTGATATTTTCTTAGGCATTAAAGCCTGATAGAGATGCGCCAAGTCTGGAAGCTGGGAGTGGTTGCGTTTGCTTTTGCGCATCTCATATATATACTAGTGAAAATTTCGGATTTTTAACCCATTAAACCATTTTAGCACGAAAAATGTTTTCTTCTCCATTTTCTACAGCCTTTTAGCAACCTAAATTTAAATCGACAAAGCGTTATGTGCCAGATGCTATTATAGTTGTGAATCTTGTGAAAGACATATTTTCTTCTAAACCATTTTCTAAAAGCTGAAATTTTAACATTATATAGTTATGTCATCTAGGAACCTAAAATTAATTTGCCAGACGGATATCTGGTTGTATAAGGGTACACAGACTAATTTAAGATCGGTTCAAGAATGTACCGGAAATGGAATTCGAGACCCAATCTATAGCAGAAATGAACAAAATGCTAACTTGAAAAAGTAAATTTTAAGACACACCTCCCGCACCACTACCGCAGGAACCTATTCAGTTATGCGCTATGCCTGTAAGTACCAAAAGGTACAGTTGAGGCACGAATGGTGAGCACAGATAGGCAGTAGTGGGGGCAAGCTCGCGCATGTATACTTTTGGCTAAATCACAGTAGCCAAATGACATGCAAGACTGACGAACCAATTGTGCAGCTCGGCTCTCCCGCTTCTTCATTCCGCCAAACAGACCGCTGGTGACAATCTGTGCTCACCACTCGTGCCACTTACTATAGCTACATTATTATCGGCATGACTATACAAATACTATACTTCATAAGAATTATATTCATCCTCATGATACGGTATTATAGCTCTACTCATAATAATAATAATTCATAATAATAATTGCTAGCGGACAAAATTGCAACGTCTCGACTTGTTGCGTAAAAGATAAATAAGGCTTTGCACATATCGCTGACTCGCAGGCACGGTAATGTTGTCGCGGTTGTCGCAGTTTCTACTCTCGGCGACGCTTTCTCCGAGACATTTTGATTTATTGCGAGTGGCTTTTTACATATTATATGGAGGACTTTTCGATACATGGATTTCCAAGCAACTGTAAAGAAAAATCATTTTCAGTGTAGTTTTACAAAAGTATTAAGCTCCAAGTAATTTTAATTACGTTCCAACTGTCAGTGTTGTATGAACGGTGTTTAACTGAAATTATAACTTTTAATATTGGGAAAACTTCCATGAAATGTAGGTGCACTGCACTTAGGTTCCGCTCAGGGTTCTCCCTGACACAGTCAACACAGCAATATGATACAAACGTTAAACATAAAAACGTTCAATATGGTAAAACGTTTTCCTCGAAAACTTCTAGATAACTAAACTACATCAAAATCCGTTCAGTGTTTCTTGAGTTATACCTCACACATACAGTGTAAAATAAATTTCAGTTATTGTGGAATTAACTTGAACTTAATTAGGTACTAAATAATAACTTTGGCAACAGGTGTTCTTAAAATCAGTAAAATCCGAACTTTCTGTTCATCATTATCATCAGCCTATAATGACCCACTGCTGAGCACAGGCCTCCTTTCACAAATGAGCAGGGTGAAAGGGAATGGGCGATACTCCACCACGCGTGCCCACTGCGGATTGGTGGAGGTAGGCTAGTGGTCAACCTACTGTTGGAATTTTTCAAGCCGCCTAGGAGGCATCCAACAGCTTAACGACTATCACAATTAAGTGATAACCGGAACCAACGGCTTTACGTGCCTTCCGAAGCACGGAAACGCTCGATTTGAAATACCACCAAGCGGTTACCCATCCAGGTACCGACCACGACAGAGGTAGTTTAACTTTGTCGATCTATTAAGAACGGCTAATCATGCTACACCACGAGCGCTTCAACTTTCTGTTACGCGCCATTAATTGATTGATTTACCGGAAAATTTCCATCATCCAGTTTCTATTGAGTTTAAGTCGATTCATTCCCGATTTAACCGAGATCGTAACTCAATTAATGCACCCTCTTTTACCTTATCGTTAAGTTGAAAAGTCTGTGTGATGTTTCATAATTCACATTTGAATAAACATGTACCTACGAGTTTAATGATTATTTGCTTCATTACTTACTTAAATTCAGTAAGATGTAATGAAATCAAGAAAATTGAAGTGTTCTTTTGTAATGTCAATATAACAGCTTTTACTAAATACATATTAAAGTATATACATATTTTTGTAAACAAGCATACGGCCCGCCTGATGGTAAGCGGGTACCGTAAATTGCAGTGTTCTTTTGTAATGTCAATGTAACAGCTTTTACTACCTAAATGCATATTATAGTACCTATATACATATTTTTGTAAACAAGCATACGGCCCGCCTGATGGTAAGCGGTTACCGTAGCCATACGGACGATTGCAAGACATGAAGCACCACTCACGCATATTATAGGGTGACTGGTAATTATTAAACGATACTTAGACACATGATTGTACTCATGATAACAAACCATCCCCCGTATCTCAAAATTATCCGATCAAAAAGTGGTAGAAAAACTGGTAAAACGGCCAGTAAAATCACAAACAAAGTTAAAACAGGAAAACTAATTAATAAGCAATAAATACAAGTGAAGGCTTATAAGCACACGTCAATCAGAGCGTTAATTAACCGGGTTAACAGGCACTTTTCGCGTACAATGATCCTGAAGCACGAATATGGAATATATAGCTATATTACGTTTGTATTGGGCCACGGCGTACAAACAACGTTCGTATGTTTGTTTAGGACCCTTGATTATACGCTGCGACGATTAATGGTAAATTAAATCATAGATTGCCAGCTTCGCTGATCTTTTTTTAATGTTTTTAATGGTTTAGATAATTTTTAGAGGCATTGGTTTGTAATTAACAGAGATTGGAATAGGTAGAGTAAATTTACCTAAACTTCGAGGAAGGTAACATAGAGTGGATACCTCCTCTACCCGGAATAATAAACATAAAGATGAAGTCCCGGGATTTAAGAAATTGCAAATTAATTATTGCATTCTGAATTATATTAAATTCGTAACAAATTCGTATGAAACCTAATAAATAAAAGACTAAAATTTGACACAATTAAAAAAAAAATTTACTATCCAATAAATTAATTGTTATAAAAGTCCCTAGATTAACGTCATCATCATCATTCTGGAATATTTGAGGAAGTATTACTACTCTATGTTACTTACTGTCTCGAAGTTTAGGTAAATACTCTACCTATTCCGATCTCTGGTAATTTAATACTCATATCCTCATATGAGGCCGAGCTTCGCGTTTGATAGCTTTTACTTAAAAATAACACGCCCATCATTTTCACAAACTTTGAATGGAAAAACAATGTAACATACCTAAAATATTCTCATGAAATAAATCAAAAGTTACGCCGCACGCGAGTACTAACGTGTAACAACTTATTATCGGTCGATAGAACGTAATGGGCCGTAAATTCCAATAATTACGTAGCGTTTGACGCATCACCGAACCGAGCTCTCCACTTTACACTCTGGCTGCCGGTTGCACGTTGCCACTTTGACGCAATGCAATCAAATTTTTGCAATGGGAACACTGGAAACTTTTCATAGGCAGACACTTTTAATCATTCCCATTCCTATTGAATGTCGGGCTCGGGTTGGAGTGAAAAATTGGCGCTCCTATGACGTCACGTCGCGTATGGGCTGAAAGCGAGTTGACGACTATTTACGTTCAACTGCGGTGGGTTAATTGGGTCAGTGGACAGGGACAATTTCATGAAATGGAAAGTCTAGGTAGAGTATCATTTAAATTGAAGCTCGAATATGAGAACAGTTTGTTAATAAATATCGCTAACTTGCCAAGGAATTAGTATGACTTCTAAGACTCAGTACGGATTTTACCTAGTAGGTACATCTCACCTCTATATGGCAATCATGCACATCAATTATGATCTAATCAATGGCTAAGCCCTGAGCAAAAAATTTCTTCTTGTTTTTTTTCATTTCCTATCTCACTGCGGCCGGCCGACGGTGGTAAGCACACAAAGCCTAGAAGGAACTGGCTCTCAAGTGCAACTGTCAGAACACACCGATAGGTGCTTGGCGACAGATTTTCAACTTGAGGGTGGTAGCCAGCCAGGCGGGTACTGCAAAAGTACCCCAAAGAAGCAAATTAACCCAAAGAAGCGCAATGCCTGCATTTTGTTTGAAATACATTCCGCCCATTCCCCACCACCGACAAAGCGCTCTGATTGGCTAAGTCAAGGACACACTCAACATTTAGATGCAGTGATTGGTCCGTTCTGTTATTAATCAGTGCAAAAGCACTATCTAGTTGCGAAATTGTTTTTTTTTCCTCGATGTGCAGAAGACACGTCACACTCATTTAAACTCTACTCTACTACACACACATATTCGGTTTATTTTTTTACCTTTTGTTATTCTTTGGATTACCTTACCTTGTGTCCTTTTTCCTCCTTTTAGAACTTAGGGAGATGGGAGTAGCAGAAAATTAGTTGAAGATGTCAATCAAATATCTTCATGTTTCATTTATCTTTCAATAGCATTAGCTGCGATTATGGATTTGGTAATGACAAGAACAAAAATATTGAAAAAAAATCATAAACACACTGAACGGTCTTGGACGTCTTGCAAAGGTCTGTGTTCTTGTATCGTCGTCATTACACTCCAGGGTCTGGTTTCCGTCTGTCCAGTCACCTCATGTATATTGTTTTTCTTCAATGTCTTACTCAAATTCAAGTTTCGGTATTTTTCGTCTAATCAACCAGTCAGTCAGTCATGTCACGGCCATAGAGGTTGGACAGCCCACGCACTAAATTATGAAATTCCATTTCTGCAGTCTTATCGCATCGCAATATACTTATACCTAATCAATTCTTGTTAGTTAATTTTTCATGAAATTCACTGTACCTAGTAAATTTATGTGAATTAAATCTTTACGAAAGCAACGACTAGACCTAGTTTCCTGGGTTCCTCGCAACATCAACAGTAAGTTTGCACTCTCCATCTTTAACTTGAATTGAAGTTACAAAGTAACCAAGTTGAAAGAAATTCTGCAGGCGAAGATACATTTTAACTTGAACTATAATTAAAAACGACAGAATGAACTTATAAATTATGATTCCTCTCATTGCACTCAATTCGTTTTTAATTTAAATAACATTTATAAACGCCATCTGCAATGAATTGAGGCTCAAGCCACAGATTACAGAACAAAAGGCAGATAGAGCATGCGGATCACGGAAGTGGGGCCAAAAAAGCAAATACAAATTGAAAAACACATAACTGGTATTCACGTTTGAATTTGTATTTGCTATGTTTAATCAAAGTTTATTAAAACGAAGTGTTTCTCGTTAAATAATGTTAGTTAAACAAAGTTAATACAAATACCAGGTATTTGTTTTTAAATTTGTATTTGCTTTTTTGGCCTCACTCCCCTGTTCCGCGCGCTCCATCTGCCTTATTCTGTAATCTGAGGCTCAAGCACGAAATTTCATACAAAGGTGGTTTTTTTTTTCTAAATTAATATAGCAAAATTAACGATATTTTTTTTCTTCATTCTAATTATAATTGTTGGCATATACAAGAAATGGCACGGTAAATTCAATAGTTTTTCAAATGCTTGCTTTGCATCTTTTAATCTGTACAGTGTTTATTATCAGCGGGGCGATTACGTACCTAAATTACAATCATTTTCAAATTGAAATCGGTTCAATATAGCGGTTTTCTGATAATTTTTTTACGTTCTGATAACTGCAAATACAAACAGTGGTTCATTAGAAATGGAACCATTTCCGATTTTGTAATATTTCTACCGATTCAGAGGTAATTTCAATCTGAATTTCATTGCAATAAAGTTACGTAATCCACGTACAGTAGATAGAACTTATTGGGTCAGATTTTCTCTTCTTTTATACCAATACTAGCAGACCCCCGCGGTTTCACCCGCGTACGGTTTAAATTTTCCGCTTCGAAAACCAATGCACGCCACTGATTATTAAATTAGACACAACAAATCGAACACAGATATTTTTACAAATTAAAGCTAAAACCATAGAAATAAATATACCTAGAAAGAACGTCGCCATACTACACTAATATACAAAACAGGCCAACTTTTATAGGCTGCTGCGCGTAACAGCTACGTTTTACGCTCCCTCTGCGTCATTCTGCTTGTCATAATGACGTTCATAATGATAGTAGTTGTTAAAATATTCCAATTAAAATCGTGAGAAATTTAAATATTGATCATTATTTTGCATTTTTATTTGATTTACATCATACATACAAGGATACATCCAGATAGAGAGTCGCACAGCTGCGACTCTCTATCTGGATGTATCCTTAATCAAAGACTAAAACCTATATTATACCTACACAAAAAAACGAACTCAAATCTTATTTAATTATTATAACAAAAAATGAGAAAGAAATTAAATTAACTACAATCAAAATATTCTAATGAAATAGAGAAAATGTACTTTTTTTTTTGGCGTCACACGGTTGTGTATTTTGCCAATTTCCAGTTATATTATATAAGTTCTAGTCACAATAAATCACTTTCACGTAGTCCTCAACTCATGCAGTCAGTCACTGTCCATAAAAGTCATGTTATACCTACAGTGGTGGTCATGTACTAAAACTCTTCACGGACTTTTGAAAAGACACGATACACATAATTCATTTCATTTCACTTGACTGGTGCAAATGGATTGATCTTTATTGGATAAAATACCACCGATAATATGCAATAAAACTCAAAATACACGAATTAATGAAAATAAAAATGAAAACGCAACGTCACTCTGCAAGTTCCCGCCAAAAAGTCCGAGAAAATTAACTTCCAAACCAATTTCGAATTCTAATCCGATTTAAATATTCTTTTATATTTGACATTCCAATTTTAAAGAGCATTTCAGTTTCCAGAACAAAAGGCAGATAGAGCGCGCGAAACACGGGAGTGAGGCCAAAAAAAGCAATTAGGTACAAATTGAAAAACACATACCTGGTATTCGCTTTTGAAATTGTATTTGATATGTTTAAAAGCTGCTGTGTGCTAATTTATTAAAAAGAAAGTGTTTTTCGTTAAATAAAGTTGTTTAAACAAAGCAAATACAAATTCAATAGCGAATACCAGGTATGTGTTTTTCAATTTGTATTTGATTTTTTTGGCCTCACTCCCGTTTTCCTTTCGCTCTATCTGCCTTATTCTGTAATCTGTGAAAATCGGATATAGATTTCAAACATGTGTCAAAATAAAAAAAAATATTTAAATCAAAAGCACTAAGGAGTATTGATATCAACTTCGATGCAAATCACCCCTAAAATTACTTTCTACCCCTTTGCGATGAGTGTCAATAAAATATGAAACACCACTTCCATCAATCATGTTAAAGAATGTTTATGCAAAATTTGAAGTAGATCGGACCAAGGAATCACATTGTCCCATACAAACTTTGCCCCCATTTTTCACCCCCTTAGGGGTAGAATTTCGGAAAATCCCTTCTTATCTGATGCCTACGTCATACAAAGAACACACCCTCCAAGTTTCAGGTCTCTACGATCAGCGGTTTAGGCTGTGCGTTGATTGTCAGTCAGTCATTCAGGACAAAGCATTTTATATGTATAGACTAGCAGACCCCCGCGGTTTCACCCGCGTACGGTTTAAATTTTCCGCTTCGAAAACCAATGCACGCCACTGATTATTAGACACAACAAATCGAACACAGATATTTTTACAAATTAAAACTAAAACCATAGAAATAAATATACCTAGAAAGAACGTCGCCATACTACACTAATATACAAAACAGGCCAACTTTTATAGGCTGCTGCGCGTAACAGCTACGTTTTACGCTCCCTCTGCGTCATTCTGCTTGTCATAATGACGTTCATAATGATAGTAGTTGTTAAAATTCCAATTAAAATCGTGAGAAATTTAAATATTGATCATTATTTTGCATTTTTATTTGATTTAGCCCCTAACGGTTAGAGCGTATTTTTATCGACGCGTGCACAGCTGCGACTCTCTATCTGGATGTATCCTTAATCAAAGACTAAAACCTATATTATACCTACACAAAAAAACGAACTCAAATCTTATTTAATTATTATAACAAAAAATGAGAAAGAAATTAAATTAACTACAATCAAAATATTCTAATGAAATAGAGAAAATGTACTTTTTTTTTGGCGTCACACGGTTGTGTATTTTGCCAATTTCCAGTTATATTATATAAGTTCTAGTCACAATAAATCACTTTCACATAGTCCTCAACTCATGCAGTCAGTCACTGTCCATAAAAGTCATGTTATACCTACAGTGGTGGTCATGTACTAAAACTCTTCACGGACTTTTGAAAAGACACGATACACATAATTCATTTCATTTCACTTGACTGGTGCAAATGGATTGATCTTTATTGGATAAAATACCACCGATAATATGCAATAAAACTCAAAATACACGAATTTATATATATAAAAATTTAAACGCAACGTCACTGCTAGTTCCCGCCAAAAACTCCGAGAAAATGAACTTCCAAACAAATTTCGAATTCTAATCCGATTTAAATATTCTTTTATATTTGACATTCCAATTTTAAAGAGCATTTCAGTTTCCAGAACAAAAGGCAGATTGAGCGCGCGAAACACGGGCCAAAAAAGCAATTAGGTACAAATTGAAAAACACATACCTGGTATTCGCTTTTGAATTTGTATTTGCTATGTTTAAAATCTGCTGTATGCTAATTTATTTAAAAGAAAGTGTTTTCCGTTAAATAAAGTTTTTTAAACAAAGCAAATACAAATTCAATAAAGAATACCAGTTGTGTTTTTCAATTTGTATTTGCTTTTTTTGGCCTCGCTCCCGTGTTCCGTTCGCTCCATCTGCCTTATTCTGTAATCTGTGAAAATCGGATTGAGATTTCAAACATGTGTCAAAATAAAAAATGTTATTTAAATCAAAAGTACTAAGGAGTATTGATATCAACTTCGATGAAAATTACCCCTAAAATAACTTTCTACCCCTTTTTAGCCCCGTTTGGCGATGAGTTTCAATAAAATATGAAACACGTCTTCCATCAATTCTGTTAAAGAATGTTTATGCAAAATTTGAAGTAGATCGGACCAAGGAATCACGTTGTCCCATACAAACTTTGCCCCCGTTTTTCACCCCCTTAGGGGTAGAATTTCGGAAAATCCTTTCTTATCTGATGCCTACGTTATAGAAAGAACACACCCTCCAAGTTTCAGGTCTCTACGATCAGCGGTTTAGGCTGTGCGTTGATTGTCAGTCAGTCATTCAGGACAAAGCATTTTATATATATAGATAAGTGTATAAGTAATGATCATAAAAGAAGAGAAAATATTTGTAGAAAAAACCTTATTTATATAAAATGTCGTGCTCGGGCTACATTTTATTATTAACTCTATGTCATTATTTTAATTAGTGCTTATAGTTTTATTTAATTTAGGAATGAATAAATGTAAAGAATCTTATATTGTTTTAAAAAAAATATTACAAAGAATAATTTAATTAAACCTGTCAGAAACATTCATTTAAACAAATTTATTAGATTAAACAATAATAAAGAAATTAAAATACAAAAGAGTTCTTCATCTAAAATAAATTATTCAAATACAGAATAACTTTCAATGTCAAACAGAAATACGCCTTATTATTTAAATTACATTAAATGTCTACAAAAAGCATAAGTAAATTATTTTGCAATTTTATAATAAAGGCAAATTTGACTTGTTCGTATTTAAAATGTTATTGGATATTAAATAACATTCAAATAACCAAACACGATGCCCTATGAAAATCTTTGCACCTAACTTAAAAGGGATGCAATGGCAACTGTTTAAGAAGGCGTAAATCCGGAGAAGTCTTAATAGTTGGAACTGTAGTAAAATTCAAAAAAATCAATATTCTAAATCATTAATTCAAATAGACCTTAATCCCGGTTCGGAAGGTTGCATTTGCTGAGAAGAGCCGGTAATAAACTCAGCAATTACTCTTTTCAAAACGAGCCTAGATTCATTACATTATAATATTTAAATTCTAATCGCACTGACAACAATTGCGTGCCCCCGGCGCGGCGGCAAAACTAAAAAGTAGACTGAATCCAAAGATTTTCATAGGGCATCGTGCCTCTACCCAGATGGATAATCCGCCTTACTAAAGCATGACATTTAATTTCACTCCGCTTGAGGGGCTCCCTGAGCAAATCGCTCTCAGTTCGTACTGCGCACGGCTGTCAAATACTGTCAATTCTGGCTTGTTTATTTCATGTTCCCATAGAGGCGACTATCCTTCTGGACGTTTTAAATTCTTTGACTGAATCTTTATTTAATATAAGGTACTTATAATATTTTATGTTAAATTTAGTTTCACCAATATTAAAAAAATTACTTGTTAAATACATGTAAACTATTTTTATTAATTTTTTAGTAACAGTAATTATTATTATTTTTGTTTTTAAAGGTATAATATATAAACACAAAATAACTTAAAAACTATAACAAACTAAAACTATAACTTAAAAAATAAACTTAATCTAACAGGCCGCTACCACTAAATATTATTTATTAGTAACTAATGATTACCCGGTCATTGGGTATGTGAGACTGGCACAAACCTTATGTAATTAAGTTAATACTGAGCCCACCTCTCGTTTGTCGGTTATCAATTTACACTCAGTCTATACTCGCCATAGGGATGTTCTCGAACTGTGACTAGTATAGCGGAGAACAGTATAACAGTAGAGTTTGGGGGGACAAGATGGTGATTACGTCAGCAGTAATTATTAACGTTTTTACACATATGGCAACCCACACATTGTCTATGCTTGAAAACGAAACGCGGGGATAATTCGGGGATTCCTACAAATAATCATAAATGCTGCACATGAATCAATAAAAAAAATATAGAAAACTTACACTACAAGAAAAAAAAGGGAGGGGGGTAAGCTTTGCTTACTTTTGCTGACAAAGGGTAAATAAATGTAATAAATCTGCTTACGTTATACTTGAACGGGCCCTTTCAACTATACGAGTAAATTCATTTTCCAATTACTCCTTATAGCACTCACATACGTCTACAAAGTAACCAGAATGACCTGACCTAATTACTTAGTCACTGCAATAGCTGTAGAAATTCACAGAGAGGCCCTACTTTAGCAAAACATTTCTTGTGATATAATAATTATGTACGAGATTCTGCGTTGCTGTTTTACTCACGTTACCGAGAGATTTTTATGTTTTTTGGCTAAATATATATATTTTATGCCATCTCTCTATGTTGCAGCCCATCTTTTATTATAATATTTAGCTTCAAGACCGTGCCTTTGCTTACGTATTTGATCAGGCACTAACATTATTATTTTATGCCAACGTCATGACTAGATACCTACATATCATTACATAACTTCTTACTTTGAAATTACACGAGTTTTTACTACGTTAACGGGAAATCTTATTTATCATCCCAAAATTACCTGATTAATCCTCAACGTCGCCCACATGGTCCTTGCAAGCAGGATATATTCATTAGAAATTACCAGTGCAAGTGGAATTAATTACAGACACAATTAGAGGAAAAATTGTTACATCAAGGAGTGGTACATATGAGTACATGGAGTGCAGATTTGAAATCAACGGTATATAAGGAAAGTGGCTTATGGACTTTAGAGTGATTATCAATTAAAATAAAGTGTATAATTAATTATTTATTATATTGCACCCAACATTCTGTATGTAACATTTCAGGTAATGTAAATCCTTAGGTACTTACAAAGGTTACATGAAGGTTAGTACAACTTAAATTACTATATTTTACTGTAATTAAAGGTTAAAAAGCTATCTACATAATATAATAGGTATTATATACATTGTATTAGGTTAAATTATATAAATTATTATCATAAAGTACAATAGTTAGCCGTGCTTAATTACTACAGTACAGTAACAGTAAAGTTACCTTAGTTATCTATTGTATTAAGATTTAATTTAACCATTGTGAATTTGCATTGTATTTTATTAAAATCCTGCCTATAAAGATACGTATATTAATCTTTGTGTAGATAGATTCAATCAGTAAAATTATCAAGTACTAATTACTTTTTAAATTATACAGTTAAGATTATTTCTTTCAAATTATATATACATTGCCAATCTTAACTAGTATTGTACCTATTTTATCTAAATAACTAACGCAAATTATTATAAACTACTATCTACCTATGTACATTAAAACTTAATCGAATATTTGTAAAATTAAAAGCTCAGATCAAAACTTAACCTATATTATATACACATTAGTCAATTTATTATTGTAAATTTCCAGGTCTACGGCACTCGTTTCTCATAATGACCGATTCTAAGGATTACGAGGAACTAAAGAGGAAGCGTGGCAGTTGTAAAGGGAGATTAACAAACTTTGGAAGTTATCTAACATCTTTCAAAACTGAACCAACTGCTTGTCAGGTAATGGAGTTACAACTGCGTATTGACAAAATAGAGAGCTTATACGATGAATTTCATGATCTTCAATTACAATTAGAATGCCTTTCTGACAATTCAGAAACCGAGACACTTGAAAGAACCAATTTCGAATCACGATTCTTTAGTTTCTTAGCTAAGGGTAAGGATATGATCAATACATTTACTCAAGATGACAACAAATCTAATCACAGTAGTTCTGATCACAGTAAATCTAATCACAGTAGTTCTAAACGTCAACTAGTCAAATTACCTACTATTAATTTGCCTAAATTCTCTGGCTCATATGATAACTGGCTCGAGTTTCGCGACACCTTTACCAGTCTCATTCATGACAATGACGATATTGACGAAATCAACAAGTTTCATTATTTGAGATCGTCCTTGGACGGGTCGGCTGCTGTTGTTATACAATCAATTGAGTTTTCATCCAAAAATTACAGCTTGGCATGGCAACTCTTATGTGAGAGGTTCGATAATAAACGTCTACTTATACAAAATCACGTTACAGCGATATTCAATCTCGAACCGATTACAAAAGAGTCCTCACTATTATTAAAACGTATGATAGATCAAGTAAATAAAAATATTCGAGCATAAAGTACATTAGGTGAACCTGTTCACAGCTGGGATACACTATTAATTTATATAATTAGTCATAAATTAGACACAAAAACATTCCGTGAGTGGGAGGAGTGTAAAGGACATTTTGATAAAGGTAGCACTGTTTCTTTTGTCCAATTCATGGATTTTATGCGTAATCATGCTGATCTGATTGAAACATTGGAACTATCTCGTCAGTCTACCACAAGTAATAATCATTCAAACAGTTCATGTAAGCAGGGTTCCAAACTTAAGTCTTTGGTTTCATTGGATAAAACGAATTCACCCTCTTATAATTGTCCGAAGTGTAACGGTGATCATAACCTTAACACTTGCCCACAATTCTTAGCATTAAGTCTGAACGAGAGAATGACATCACTTGCAAGTTATAAGGTGTGTTTCAATTGCTTTCGTCGTGGTCACTATCCTAATCGATGCAAACAATCTGGTTGTAAAATATGTAAGCGTAAACATCACACACTTATTCACAACTCCGATTATAAACCGAATGTAAATAAAACATCGAGCGCGACAAGCAACGATAATGAACGGGTCGATCAGGCGATGACGTCATCCGCCGCCTGCACCGGCACAACCACATCTACTGATAACACTCAAGCATTCTCAGCTAGCGTTAACGCGCCTTCACAATCGTGTAGCTCAGGCGAGATCCTGTTGTCGACTGCACTAATTAGGTGCTACGATGTTAATAATAAGGAACACATCGCACGCGCATTGCTTGATTCTGGAAGTACGTCGTGTCTAATGACGGAGAAATTATTTAAGACGTTAAACTTACCTACTATTAACACAGATAGGTTTATACAGGGAATTAATAATTCAATTACGTCCGTACAAAAAATGTGCCGAGTTCACATTGAATCTTTGAATGATTCTTATTCAGATAATGTTGTTTGTTTCGTTTTACCTACGATAACAAATAATATTCCCGCTAGACAGATACATTTAAATATTCCGTCTAATTTACATTTAGCAGATCCCTATTTTAACACGCCAGCACCCATTGATATGATTATAGGAGCTGACGTATTTTGGAATTTATTAGGATCAGAAAGGATTGTATTAGGTGATCAAAAACCAACACTTCATCAAACCAGGCTTGGCTGGCTGGTTTGTGGTCCAGTAAACGGCGGCCATACAGTGTATTCACAATCTTTTCATAATAATATTAAATGTAACTTTTCAAATTTAAATAAAGTTGATGTAGATAATATACAAAGCCAATTAACGCGTTTTTGGCAGATTGAAGAGCTTTCTTGTCAATCTTCTATCTACTCAGCTGAAGAAAGGTTATGCGAAGAACACTTTATAAAAAATACCTCACGCTTAGAGGATGGCCGATTTTGTGTAAGGATACCATTAAAGGAATCCATAGATAATTTGGGTGACTCATATAATCGCGCCAAGCGATGTTTTCTATCATTAGAGCGTCGAAATCAGAATCAACCTCCACTCGATAAAATGTATAAAGATTTCATGTCGGAGTACATATCATTAGGTCACATGTCTGAGTGTCATATCGATGGAGATTTTAGGTCATACTTTTTACCTCACCATGGCGTGATACGTGAGAGTAGTTCAACTACAAAATTACGTGTAGTATTTAATGCTAGTGCACCTACCACCTCTGGCGTATCTTTCAATCAAATCCAGATGGTAGGGCCTACCGTTCAAGATGATTTAACATCTATTCTTCTTAGATTTAGGTTGTACAAATATGTACTTTCCGCGGATGTCGAGAAGATGTACCGACAGATATTAGTACATCCATCAGACAGACATCTACAGAAAATTATCTGGCGTGATAATGTTTCTAATCCGATTAAGGTTTACAACTTAAACACAGTTACGTATGGTACTGCTAGTGCTCCTTTCCTCGCCACTAGATGTCTCAAACAGGTTGGTCTTGAGTGTAATGATCAAAAAGTCGCGGATGTCATCATTCACGACTTCTATGTTGATGATCTTTTGACAGGTGGAGACCAAATCGAGGAGGTTCATATGTTGCGCCAAAGGGTAACTGATGCTCTTGCTTCCGCTTCAATGCATTTGCGGAAATGGAAGTCTAACGAGCCCACCTTAATTTCGGAACAGCCCGATCAGACTCCCTTCGATTTAAATATGGAAGGTGACGTCCTGAATAAAACTCTAGGATTGAGCTGGCAAACGCAAACAGATAATCTATGCTTTCCAATAATGGTTCCTGAGAAGATAGAAAACACAAAGCGTGAAATGCTAGGGGTTATTGCTAGGATTTTCGATCCCTTAGGTTTATTGGCACCATGTGTTATACGCATGAAGATGCTGCTTCAAAAGCTTTGGCTTGATAAGTTGACCTGGGATGAGCAGTTGTCAACCGAAGTCAGCAAAGCATGGGCCAATATGATTCGAATGTTACCAGCACTTAATGAGTTAATTATCCCTCGCCGCGTTGTCTGTGATCATTATGAACGGCTGGAGTTTCACATTTTCACTGACGCTTCAGAATCAGCTTACGGTGCATGTTTATACATTCGTAGTGTTGACAAAGATGGTAAGGTTGACGTACGTCTATTGATGGCTAAAAGTCGTGTTGCTCCTCTCAAACCTTTAACTATACCGCGACTGGAGCTCTGTGCTGCTGTCATTGGAGCACAGTTATATCAACGGGTCGCTAGTGCATTTCGAACGCAGGTTTCGAGTGTTGAGTTCTGGACAGACTCCATGATTGTTTTAGGTTGGCTAAGGATGTTGCCCATTAAATTAAATACGTTTGTACGCAATCGTGTTGCAAACATTTTAGAGGAAACCAGTTCACACAGGTGGAGACATGTACCAACACTCGAAAACCCCGCGGATTTATTATCACGAGGAGTGGAACCTACCACTATGCAAACATTAGATCTGTGGTGGTTCGGTCCATCCATTTTGAAGGAAAATAATAATATGTGGCCAACCACACCCGATAGCTCTTGTATATTACCCGAGATGAAAACAAATGTTTCACTTCATGTTAATCACCGTGATAGCACAATATTAGTAGAATTTGAACGTTTTTCAAACTTAAAGAGGTTGCAGCGTACTTTTTGTTACGTATTTCGTTTCATTAATTTATGTAAAAAACGCTCTGTGATCACCTCGCATTTTACTACAGACGAATTAAACTATTCATTAAACTTTATTATTATTCAGTCGCAAAAGGAATCCTTTCCTGAATACAATTTATTACTAACTGATAGAAAATTACCACATAAAAATAGACTCTTAAAATTAAATGTATTTTTAGATATAAATAAAATCATGCGAGTTGGTGGTAGATTAGATAACTCAGAATATTCATTTGATAAGAAACATCCAATTGTTTTACAGTCCACTCATCATTTTGCTAAACTTTTATTTAAATATGAGCATTTGAAGTTAATGCATGCTGGTCCACAGCTATTGCTAGCCACTATACGTGAGACATTTTGGCCATTAGGCGGCCGCAACTTAGCTAGAGCTTGTTATCGGCAATGCGTTCGCTGCCAGCGTCTGAAAGGACAGACTGTCGTCCCTCAAATGGGTCACCTGCCATCGAGCAGACTCTCACCAGCAGACTACCCTTTCCAGAATGTAGGCGTTGATTACGCAGGCCCTATTACTTCAGTCAGTCGTCAAGGTCGAGGATGTAGATTGGTAAAAGTTTACATTGTTATCTTTGTATGTTTCACGACGAAAGCATTACATATAGAATTAGTAGGCGATTTGACTAGTAATAATTACATTCAAGCTTTACGTAGGTTCATGTCTCGAAGAGGAAAACCTCTCAATATTTATTCTGACAATGGAACATCATTTGTAGGCGCCTATAATGAAATTTCAAAATTTTTAAAGAGCAGTTGTGACTCCATATCTGAAAGCGTGGCGAATGACGGAATTAAGTTCCACTTTATACCTGCTTACGCTCCGCACTTTGGTGGTCTTTGGGAGGCGGGTGTTAAGTCGACCAAACATCATTTAATTAGAGTGTTGGGCAATTGTCACTTAACTTACGAAGAGCTTAACTCAACCCTCATACAAATTGAGGCTATTTTGAATTCACGGCCACTTACTCCTTTATCATCGGACGTTGAAGATCTTCTACCTCTCACTCCGGGTCACTTCTTAATCGGAAGACCACTAACTTCTCTGCCAGTTAAGGACTTCCGTGAACACTCCACATCTCACCTCTCCAGGCATCATCGAATTGAGCAGCTTCGACAGCACTTTTGGGAGAGGTGGACTAAAGAATATGTTTCCGAGCTCCAGCAGAGAGTCAAATGGCACGACAATAAGGACTCCTTAAAACTCAACACACTCGTCGTTATTAAGGAGGACAACCTGCCGCCGTTGAAATGGAGGATGGGAAGAATAATAGCTCTTCACCCTGGCAAGGATCAAATATGCAGAGTTGCCGATATCAGAACAGCCACGGGAATAATCAGACGAGATTTTTCAAGAATTTGTCCACTTATTGAAGACTGTTGAAAGACAAGCTTTCAACGGCCGGGGGCATGTTGCAGCCCATCTTTTATTATAATATTTAGCTTCAAGACCGTGCCTTTGCTTACGTATTTGATCAGGCACTAACATTATTATTTTATGCCAACGTCATGACTAGATACCTACATATCATTACATAACTTCTTACTTTGAAATTACACGAGTTTTTACTACGTTAACGGGAAATCTTATTTATCATCCCAAAATTACCTGATTAATCCTCAACGTCGCCCACACTCTATGTCCCATGTTTCATTCAAATGCGTTCTGCTGTTTATGCGTGATTGGACACAAATTAATTTATTTATTAGTGAAATGAGATATCAAAGTACATGCGTGCACTTGTAACAGAACATTTCTGAACTCAATTGCACTACTATTTTCCTTCGCACTGTGTCATCAATTTTCAGTCTACGCTGTAATCAAACCCTCACACTCACACCGTGGTCACACGGCTCACGAACTAACTTTGATAATTGTAATAACAAACTGTTTTGCAAGTCATACGATGTATCTACAAGATACATAAATCTCATTTGCTGAATTCACAATTCAAGGAGATTTGGAATGAAGAGATTGAGCAAATGCGATGCGAGATGTTACTGAGAAATTGTGTGTGTAGAATTATCACCGCAATACAAATGAGTTATATTTGAGGCTTGACGAGTTGTGTACTAAAGGATTATTATATCTATTTTGTTAGTAGAGTTGAGTTAGAGTCAACAAACTTAAGTGGCAA
Organism: Achlya flavicornis; assembly: GCA_947623365.1. Classification (NCBI taxonomy): domain Eukaryota; kingdom Metazoa; phylum Arthropoda; class Insecta; order Lepidoptera; family Drepanidae; genus Achlya; species Achlya flavicornis. The sequence continues at coordinate 4,073,209 of OX392485.1, read as the reverse complement.
AAGGCAAGCATCCTATTCTCGCGTTTTCGACATCAATATCCATTTTCGACTTTTACCGAAAAGCAGCTTAGGAGCTTTTGGCTGATACGCTAAAATTCTTGACGTCAAGAATTTTGCTGTATTTAGTTAATTTGACATTACAGCTATATTCCAATAATATTTCGACTATCAACGGCCAGGGTTAATATAACTTTGACAAAGTATTGATTCTGTTTGCAATACTGCACGTCTATAAAATAAGTAAGCATTATGAATTTCTAAGGCACTTTCGTCAGAGTTATTTGCTTATAGTAAGGGGCACGAATCGTGACCACAGATTGACAGCTGATTTTTCGGTCTGTTTGGCGGAATGAAGAAGGGGAGAGCGCCGAGCTGCACACGATTGGTTCGTCAGTCGATGCTCGTCGTCTATTGGATTCTTACGTGTCATTTGGCTACTGTGATTTGGCCAAAAGTGTACATGCGCGAGCTTGCCCCCACTACTGCCTATCTGTGCTCACCACTCGTGCCTTATACTGTACCTGGGGTTAAATATATCATATAATTCCTAAGCAGTTCTTGTGCATTACATATATTATGTACAATACATATTGTAACTCTTAATATTTTATATTATTAAATCAATGTTTCTTAAGATCTGCAGTAAAATTTACCTACAGCACATCCTCGGAGCTGATGACATGGTGTTCAACTTATTATTTTGCTTCTCCAAAAAGCGAGGTACAATATTAGACCAGACTTTCTATATAATGTAATTTAATAGAAACTACATGCTTACAAAATATGAAACTAATAAAATGAAAGAAACTCAATATAGGTGTACTGTTAATTAAAGTTAGAATAATATTAGGACTGTTGTAGAAGCTAGGCCATCGAGTAACACACTCAAACTTGTGTAATTCCACCTACATCGCAGCCATGTAATACCGTTGGATATAGTTCAATAAATAGTCTGAAGTTTGCTAGGCTATTTTGGTATTCAGGGGGCCAATTCCGCAAAATTCCAACGTTAGACAATCAATTTCGATTGAGTTACAGTTCGTTTGCAATTCAATTTTGGTAATGACCAAAAAAGCTATTCTACTATTTGCTGGCTCAAACTGCAACTTAAACGAAAACGAACCTCAGCTGGATCGTAACTGGATTAGAGTTTGACTTGCTCTCAGTGTAGCAGTGTTACCTCACCAAAATTAATATTATATACAAAATCTTTTATAATATGAATTAGGCACATAAATTATAATAGCACTGTCTTAAAAACTAAAAACATAGTATTTAAGTCTTTATAAATATTTCAGTGATATAAAAGAACTATTGTATGCCTAGTAATATTTTTTTTTATCGAATACAAGGAAGAATATGTTTCTATCTATGCAGCTATGGTCATAGAAAAAAAAATGTCATAACACCACATAGGTAAACAAAACAAATTATCACGAGTTCAAGCAAAGCAGAAGTGGTGAAATTCAAACAATATTAATAGTAAAATTAATAGCGGAATGTGGAAAGGTATTAAGTTTTTACCTTTGGTCAGTCAAGTGACTTTGTACCATTGAATAAAAAGGATTTGTCCTCGATGGTGAGTGAGTACCTAAGAAATTCCAAGATATTTCCCCGTTAGTTTTGTACATAAGTATCGAGTCTTTGTGTATATACCTAATCCTTTTATGTATCATTGCTCTTTTTTGTTGTCTCCTATTATATAAGTAGGATGGCAGTATCATCCTGTGTTAGGTAAAATTACTTAGTATGAAAGTTGCTTAGAAAATACTAAAGACTTGTTTAGAAGAAGGGATTTCATGTCATAAATATGTCTTGCATCACAGGATTAAGTTAGTCTAGTTTCATAACTTTCATAGCATATAGCTAGCAGTCTTACCAAAGTAATCTCTACTGTGTAATTTCTGTGCTGAACACTATCTTTACTTGTATTTTTAGACATGAATAGGAGAAGAATTACATCGGTGAGGCTACTGGAGCTCCTCATCCAGTATACGGAAGACCATACAGATGTTAGTTTGGGTTGTGAGCGTGGAAGGGAGGCACAAGCTCTTTCATGTCACCTGTGGGAGCAGTGCACTGCTATTTTAAATACCAAAGGGGATGCTTGCACTGAAAAGGAGTGGTCCATGGTAAGAACGTCAAGTAGTGGTTGTTTAATAAGTAAATAAAATTATAATAAGAGAAAATTAATCTAGAAAGATATACCAGACTTTATAGAAAATCCTAACTAATATTATAAATGCAAATGTGAGTTTGTTTGTTTATTTGTAACACTTTCATGCCTTAACTACTACACAGTGTAAATTTTATTATATATGATTTGTTTCAGAATAATTATGAATAATGAAGACTGATTCCGCCAACGCGTCAGCTTGGCTATCCAAAGAGGAAACGCTGCCAGCCTTCTGGGAACCTTGCCGTTAATCGGAAGCAGCGGCAGGCTTGAGGAAATTTTCCATATATAGATTGTATTTTGTACATATTTGAAGACTGATTATAAATAATGAAGACTATGTATAAAAATAGAAACTGATCAAAATATTTTTGTTTGGAATTTGTATTATATTGTTTAATGTGTATCAATAGTATCTTTTTTTGACTGTATTGAAATGTTGGTCATGCATGTAGTATATATATAACTATTGTCAATAATTTATTGAACTTGAATTGTTCTATTTTTTGAAATTAAATGAGCTATACTTTTTTAAATTACATTATTATTAAAATATAAGATTTAAGTGGAAACGCTGCCAGCCTTCTGGGAACCTTGCCCGGAAGCAGCGGCAGACTTGAGGAAATTTTCTATATATAGATTTTAATTTGTACATATTTGTTGTTAAGATATAGAATTTTACTATTCTAAGATATATATATATGTACACTACTACCATATTCTTGTAAATAAATTTATTTCATTTCAATTATATTTATATTTTAATCTAAAAAAGCCAGTTTAATTCGCCCTCTCCACAAAGGTTGCACTAAATTCTGTCAATAATTGCGACTGAACTGTGTGAATGATTAAGTCTGGCAAAGCGGGCTGCATCAATATTGTAAATATAACCCCCCTAACATTGAATTATTACACATTCAATGCCCCCTAACTCTTTCTACACGCTCTCTGTCCAATGCTTGTTGTTCTTCACTACTATCAGGCTTTTGGTTGCATTTCAGTGCAATGTTAAGAAGAACACACAGAATAAAAGGCTTGCACTAGTTGCACTTGCATTTTAATCCGAAGGTTTTTACGAACTCGCGGTATGTAGTACTATTAAATATTCTGTGCTCGCGGTCAGGTCCTAAAGGCGTACGTAGTTGCTTAATCTCAACATCAAATTCCTCATCACTCTACCGAGGTCAACCTCGTGAGCAAGTTCAACGAAATCCATGTAAAACATCATGATTATAATGATATTGTTATTTATTACTCAGTTACGATCGACAAAAAGTTAGTGCAAACGTACTTTTGTTCAACCGTTGATTTTGACATTAGAACGGCTGTGGTTCGGTTACAATCAAGTTACAATTCATTTCAATCATACGTCAAAATTTTAGCGGAATAGATATTGGTTGAAGTTCTTGTTCGTCTCATGTTCAATCGAATTAGCAGAATAGGACTTTTGTAACTTTCGACCGAACGTCAACTTTAACTCAACCATTACTTTAGTTGGACCGTTGTTTGATTAGTGGAATACAAAAACACGTAAAAGTCGTCCTTCGACTGAGGTTCAATTGCAATTCGGAGATAATTTTATTAGCAGAATTGGCCCCCTGGTCTCTATAACATTTTCTCATTTGATTTAATCAACGTCTATTTATACTTTTTGATCCTTCTTATTTCTCAAAAACCAGTAAAAGTATATTAAACGCCGAGATACCTAAAGTTTTAATGGATCTAAGTAAATCAAAAGGATGTCAGGTCCGACACGTCCAACCCCGAATCGTCCAAAAAATAGCGGTATGCAGTATTTTTTCCAACGTTAATCAAGCGCTACAGCAAATAATATCTAGGCTTAAAACGCGGTGTGATGAGTATGTGAAAAAAAAATTCAAAACTAGCGGCCCGGTACGTGCTTCGCTACGTATAAAGTGAAATAATAAAAATGTGATAATTAAAGAAACGCTCGACCTATTTTGTGCAAACTTCACATAAACCATCTACTACATAGTCCGAACAAATCCTAAACATTTTGTTTGGATAGGTGAGCCCGTTCTTGAGTTATAAAATTACAACGTAAAGTGGCATTGATTTTTATATATAAAGATAGAAGAGAAGAAGATAGATATAAACAATAACAAAATAGGTACTACCATAATCATAGCTTCCCACCATATTATTAAATTCACCTACTACAACAAGACCTCAAATCACTCCAACTCCCAATAACACACGTGCTCAATCACATTCACAATGCAAGTTCCCCGTGGCGGAAAACCTCGGGGGCGAAAATTGCGAAAGCCTATATTGACAGGCCATTGGCTTCCTTCACGGTGAATACGTTCGATAGCCGGGTCTTAGCCCCGCAATCGACTTGGAATCGCCGAACGCCAAACGTGCTTCAACGATGCCACTGAGGCGTTCCTACTTGAGGATAAGTGTTTGGCAGAATTCTCGGAAATATAATTTTAGGAATAGATTAAGTAGCTCTTACAAATAATATTGTTTGTGATTACATCCGATATTACCAGTAGTTGTGAAAGTTTACTAAAATTGTTTATCCTGGAGATGTGCTCAGTATACAGTTTTATTGGTAAAATACTAAAAATCTCTAAGGACCATATTCCAAACATTATAAACAACAAATTTTGTTATATCATCATCATCATATCAGCCCATGGATGTCAACTGCTCAACAAAGGCCACCCCCATTGATTTCCACTTCGAACGGCTCTGGGCCACTAGCATCCAGCGGCGCCCAGCGACTCTGACTAGGTCGTCGGTCCACCTGGTAGGAGGTCGTCCCGCTCGGCGCTTTCCAGTACATGGTCGCCACTCAAGAACCTTTCCCTGCCCATTGCCACTTCAGCTTACTAACTACGTACTTACTAATTGTGTTATATGACTTGTAATAATTCATTAGACTTTCATACAAAAATAAATATTTTATATATAAATTCAAATAAAACGTTACGAACTACGCGCAGCAAAAAGTTTGTGACAGTGCTCGAGAGACGAAACATACAACAAAATAAAGAATTGAAATGTGTTAGATAGGACAACAAAATCTTAAAAGTTTGTTTAATGTTAAATGTTATACTTTGCAAAAAGTCATTGAACAAAAGTTGCTTTTTTTGATGTTAGTAATAGCACTAGCACGGTTGTCAGTGTTTTACCAATAATTTGTTAGGTTTTTACCAATAACCCTGTGACACACATTTTGGCAGCAAATTCCTGTTTTAATTAGGATAAAATGATTCATCTGCGAAAGTTTTCATATTATTATAATTATGTTGCAAATATAAACAATATTTTAGACTCGATTTAAGGCAAACATATGACGTAGATACGTTAGTACCTTGATCATTAATGCCTACCTTATCATTTACCTGTCTCAAACTTAGAAGGAAGTTATGCTTAACATCCACAGACATTAAATTATCAAAGTTTAGGACAATTATCTTGAATAGCGGTCATAAGATCCATATTTAACCACCGAGTTGAATTGGAACACCTAACTTTGTCAGGAGTTTGATCAAAATTCCCTTAAATAATAAAATTAATCTAAAGGTACATACCTACTAAGTACATACCTACGTACATTAAATAATAAATAAATATCTTGGGACATTCCTCACACACGGTCATATCCCAAAAAACTAAGCAGAGCTTGTACTATGGAAACCAGATAACTGATATAATACATTTAGTACTTTTTGTTTGTAAATACATACAATTACACCCAGACTCAGGACAGTGTGGGAATCGAACCCAGGACCCTGCGGCGCGATAGGTGGAATCTTAACCTACCTATCTTAACTAACCGCTCCAGCTGGCCCGTCATTAGACTCCCTATAAAAAGATTCAACTCAAAAATTGCTCAAAATTTCATAGCAAATTTTTAACCAAGGGGTCATCGCTCAGTGAGAGTCATCTTTTTACGTCCCTTGCTATTATATTATTATTATAAAATATCTCTTAGTACCAAAGAAGTATACCCTTTCCGTTACGCGTTGTATAATAATGGTGCTGATTCTGTTGTTCACAATTAAACTAATTTTAGTCTCATTATGTCTCTTTCTAACAAAGACCATAAGGATGTAAGAAATTTAGTCGTGTCAAATTAGTCCAATGCTTGTTTTCAATATAAATTTAGTCGCCATCTATCGCGGTTACATTTAAATACCCTCAAATGAAGACGGCAAAGACAAATTTGACAGCTTTAAATATGTTCTATCCTTTTTCAATAATGTTCGTAAAGAGATGTGCGTCCATGCTTGGCGAACCGAGCACGACCCGAGCCTCGAACGAGCACACTGCGAGCACGATTCGCGTAATGCGTAGCGTGGACGGACTCGCGAGCCTCGGACGAGCGCGATTGTCAGTTTTTTTTACGTACAAAGGGATTCGCATCTTTCTCGTTGTAGGCTCGTAGTAGGTTCGTTCGTGGCTCGGCTCGTGCTCGATTCGCGTAGCATGGACGCATCATAATGTGACTCAAATTAGTTTAGTGCGATTTGCATCCGAATCGGCGTCTAATTAGTTGATCCTAATTAGTTGATCATAATTGAATGACTCACATTCTAATCAAGGATATAATATCCAGAATCAGTTTTGGTTTCGTGTCATTAGTAGTCATTATTCACGCATGTGATTATTCGTAGTTATAAGATAGTAATATAAGTTTACTTACATATGTATATTATGAATGACGACAGTAGACTGTACAGTACTAATTTAGTAACAGGATGAGTTATTACTTGTGACTCTCTAATATGTAATATACAATTGTGGATTTTTTGTATGTTTGTTTGCCATTTGATAGGTAGAAGGTCGCTTGAAGCGAAAAAAGTTCAGCTTGAATTGTTGGTAGAATCATCAGAATCCTATATGAAATCGAGCGTTTCCGTGCCTCGGAAATTACTTAAAGCCGTTGATCACGGTTATCACTTAATTGTGATACTCGTTAAGCTAGTTGGACGCCTCCTAGGCGGCTTGAAAAATTCCAATAGCAGGTTGATAGCCTACCTTCATCAATCCGCGATGGGCAGTATTGCCTATTCCCTTTCACCCTCATTTGTGAAAGGAGGCCTGTGCTCAGCAGTGGGACATTATAAGCAGATGATGATGAACTATCGTTGTCTATTGTAGGTTGCGGCATTGGAGGTCACTGCCATTATCAATTTGAAATGTCTTCTGATACCGAATTTAAAAGTCATTAACCATTAAACAGATCAAGGGCTAATTATGTCTGACCACAATTTCACCATGGTAAAAAATGATGTATCCAAAGACGATAAGCCCACAAAACAAAGGTAAAATAATCAGATTTGTTAATTCACCTCCATAAATATTTAAATCACGTCTCATTTCTTCCATTTGCAACAACTCTCATTTTTCTTGTTATTTTAGCACAAACAGCAGTGCAAAGCTCAAAGCGGACTCCTAAGTCCACAAACATTTCCGGCCAATCCTTTATTATGTATGTCCGTTTGTATTCCGCTTCGCAAAGCTTTCACGTTTTCAAAAAAGCTAAATCCCTGTACAGGCGGATATCGCAATCTTATTTGGACATTCCGTAAGAAGGCTCCTGTAGCCTATTTTGTCGTGCCACCGGCTCCGGAACTTTTTACGGGATGAAACTACAAAATGGTAGTTGTAAATAAAATTTTATATTCTGCAACAAAAATACGTGGGGTTACTTTTGATAATATTTGCTGTGAGGTTGGTAGGCGTGATTCAATATTTATTTGGAGTTTACAATGATTCAATTCAATTACAGGGAATATGCATCAGGGCATACCTACGTTGTGTGCGGTTTTTACAATCTTTTTATGAGATATTCTGGTAGGTATTTGGGAAATTCTAGTGGTGAAATGTATGTACATTACATGTGGGTGGCAAAAGTTCTTTCCCGCAGTTTATAAGAAGGCAATTAAATACCACCTACCTCGATCACCTTCCAGGGGATGAATGAATTGATGAATTAAGGTCGTCAAAACTACACAATTCACGGCCATAATGAGAAATAAAATTAGATTTGTGTGTTATGGTAGGCATATTCTAGTTGGTATTTATTATAATACATATACCCCCTTACTCATAAACCGTTATTTAACTAATATACTGTTTAAAGGGTCACGTAAATAACGTTGCTCTATTGTCATTGTCAAATAATGTGACATTATTTACGTGACCATTTAAACAGTATATTAGGTAAATAGCGCTTTATGAGTAAGGGGGTTTGTCCCACCATTATATCAATGTCACCACTATAACAAATATTTATGTCTTGCCAATAAAGTCAAACAAAACATATTTCTGTGACACAGACAGATAGGCAACTTGACATGGCAGATATTAAAGAAGTCACCGACATCGATAAAATTATGGGCTTTGGCGACTACATTTCAGTACCAACTTACAATGTAAGTTGAGAGGCTAAATTTCTCGAAGAATCTCCCAATAGCAATACCCAATTCGATTGCGTCGGTTCAATTTATGGGCACTCGGATTTCGGCCACAGTCAAACCACTAACTATGCTGCCATCTAGCATTAAGTGTCCAGTTTAGTTGGTCTCTGTTTATGTAGTTATTTCTTTAACAGAGGGATCTCAGTCTGGTGCTGCTTGTGGGGGCTGGTCTGCTTAAGTTTGCTATTTATTTGCTTATTAAATATTTATTCAGTCTTCTTTGTAATTTTGCTGCCTCGCCGGGGCACGCAATTGTTTTCAGTGCGATTAGAATGTAAATATTATGTAATGAATCTAAGCTTGTTTTGAAAAGAGTAATTGCTGAGTTTATTGCCGGCTCTTCTCAGCAAATGCAACCTTCCGAACCGGTATTACAGTATTAGAGTCAGACTTTTCATAAGTGCCTGCGAAGGTCTATTTGAATAAATGATTTTGAATTTTGTCGTTTTCGAAGCTATCATTCAAGGCTCAACCGTTGAACTATCAAAGTGGTAACACTTAAATTTTAACGATAATCAAGATTTACAGGAATAAGATTTGGCACCGTAATGATTCATAACTGTCTACATAATTATATGTTCATTAGACATGACAAGACATGGATAATATGGTACCATATAGAATACGTTATAGGTGTCTTTATATCATCTTCAAACTTTCTACCGATTCTGCTATATTACCCGCTTTCATATTTTCAAATTTTAAACACAATCACAAAATACTACACCATAAAATCACAAAATATTATACCAACATAGATAAAGTATAACCAGAGTAGATAAATCAACAAAATTTGTTAACTATCTCAAAATTGATCCAACTTAAACGTAAAACTCCTCCTAAATTGAGATAAAACGATCGACAACGGGATGAGACGCCTACTTCCATTGAATAGACATCATCAAAGCTATCGATTGTTCATTTCACAACAGAATTTCGTGTCATTGAATATTCGACTCAACTCTCAGAGATTACGGATTAGATTTCAGTGGGTTTTCCACTTGTCAGGTATTATCAAGCGATGACAATCTTGCACTATACTTCCGAGTCCAAGTCTAACTGAAAAGACAGTTCATTAACGAGATGCGCTGAGAGAAACTTTACTAACTTTGTAACAGAAATGCTGGATGAGTTGCGTCTTTACATGCATTTACTTAAACCTCTGTTGCTAACCCGTAGGTATGTTGGTGCTTAGCTAACATTGTCCATAAAGCGCATGTAGGTTAGTTCCAGTACGAACTGTTTTAAGTTGTGGGTCTTTAGTCCAATCACTCACCTGTCAGGAAAAGCTTTGTTTTATGAGTTTAGTGGAACAAGTTTAGTTTGTAGGTATCCTTATTATTATTAACTAGTTTTACGCTCTGCGGATTCACTTGCTTTTTCCGTTTTCGCTAACTATCAAACGGATTTTGAAAATTGACAGAGGAGTATTTTGGACCCTGGAGATATATTTTTTTAACAAGCAAAACTTTTTATTTTATCCATATACATAGGTATTGAATCGATAAACATTTTTATAACTTATTTCACCTCAATGATTTAAAAATACTAATCCAAAAATATTTCAATAAAAATACACAACCTCACTTAACAATAAACACATTCAACCGAAAAATCAACTCCATATGATTGAAATGGCTCACAATAAAATCGTAACCTATTTGGAGCTGAATAAAAATCTGGGTTTATTTTCACCACCTACACCCACTTAAGTAAACCTTTTCCACTTAAGTCCCGAAAGGCTACGATTTCAGGTCGAGCCTATTCGTAAATCACCTTGTACGTGGGCGCCTTACCTTCAGGGATAGACAGTTTCTAGTATTGGATACTTGAACCTTTTCTATATCATTTCGATCAATAGTAACATTACTAACATGTATTTCTATGACATATCCTTCTGGCTGGGTCAAAGAGGGTATAACACCTAATAACCTAGATGTCTTCATGGCTACAGTGAATAGGCATTTTCTGGGTAAGCGTGAATTCTCCTCATCATAAGTAGCAGGTAACCCAAAGTGTTACCCAAAGTGCTACCTTCCACCATCGCAATTCTCGCCATCGACGAGGAGTCAATCCTTACACATTGACACAGAATTGTTTCGAACTGTGCGGGCTCAAAGGAGCTTTCTTCCGCGGTCGCTCAGATTGTGGAATGAGCGCCGTGGTTTTCGCAATGGAGTACAGCATGGGGTTCTTCAAAAAAGGCGTGAACAGATTTCTTCAGGGTCGGCAACGCGCGAGTGTTGCAAGCGTCCATAGGCTACGGTAACTGCTTACCATCAGGTGGGCCATATGCTTGTTTGCCACCTTAATAATTTGTGAGGTTGTTCTACTTAAAAATAGCTCATGAAGTGTATATTATCTTACATTCTAAACTACTACGTGGATGGATATACGGGAAGAGGAAGACCGAAAAAGAGATGGATGGATTGTATGAAAGATGCTATGGGTATGACGGACAGAAGAGACGAATGGAATTAGCATACAGATTTCGAACAGGGCAGTTGGATGATGATGATTCTAAACTACTACACTACAATCTGTTACAATCCACTTAAACCAGATTCAGTTAGTTGTTCTACAGCAAAATGCTGAATCAGTAAAAAAACAATTCCGATTTATATCGCAGAGAACCAAACTACGATTCAGCCAGAGTTAACTGTTCATAAATCCATCCGGTTAACAACTAATTTAGTGAACTGCCTTCTCGTAAAACCTCTCTCGCCACTATGAAATTACAATGCATTGTAAGTTGGGCTACTGTGTCTGACAATACGATCTTTGGCATCACTTAACTGAACGTCATATCCTATATTATTATATACTATTAAACGAGCAATATTTGTATGTTTTGAGATCTCGAAAACGGCTCTAACAATATCTAGGTCTGGGAAAGCGCATTTCTCCGAGTATTCGAGTAAAGGTCGGTCGCTCAGGTACCTTCATCATCATCAGCCTATAATGTCTCAATGCTGAGCACAGGCCTCCTTTCACAAATGAGAGTGAAAGGGACTGGGCGATGTTCCACCACGCGTGCCCACTGCGGGTTGGTGGAGGTAGGCTAGTGGTCTACTGTTGGAATTTTTCAAGCGGCCTATGAGGCATCCAACTAGCTTAACGACTATCACAATTAAGTGATAACCGGTACCAACGGCTTTACGTGCCTTCCGAAGCACGGAAACACTCGATTTGAAATACCACTAGGCGGTCACCCATCCAGGTACTGACCACGACAGACGTAGCTTAACTTTGCCGATCGATTAAGAACGGCTAATCATGCTACACCACGAGCGCTTCATCATTCATTCATCAGGTACCTTATGAATTATTTAGGTCGGCAACGCGCGCGTGATACCCCTGGTGCTGCAAGCGTCCATAGGCTACGGTAACCGCTTACCATCAGGCGGGCCGTATGCCTGTTTGCCAACTAAGTGGTATAAAAAAAAAAAAAAAACCATTTTATTTTATTTTATATATTTTATTGAAATACTTTGCGTTATTTTTCAGCATTATAACAAATTGTATGGTGTTTTTTTTTAACCATTTATTTATTTTCGTGAATTAGTTTACCAGTCGACAGTTATGGGTATGAATAAATAACAACACTTTTTTATAAAGGCGGGGAAATAAGTAAGAATTTATTTTTTAAATTTTGCAAACCCCACTACATTTGACCTTTGTTGCGACTCGTATCATTATAGAAAAAGAACACATAACATTTCTTCCATTAATCTTAATATATAAAATGATAAACTGATTGTTGATATATCAGCGCACAGCCCAAACCGCTGGACCTAGAGATTTGAAATTTTGCAAACAGATACCTTATACAGTGGAGGCATCCACTAAGGAAGGATTTTTGGAAATTCCACCCCTAAGAGGTTAAAATAGGGGATGAAAGTTTGTATGCAAGTCCGTCAGTTTTGAAGTTAGGATCTCCAAATTTTGTGTATAGGCTGACGAATGAAAATGAATGTAAAGTTGTCTCAGCGTTTGTGATAATTCCAGCCCCGAAGAGAGAAAAAGGGAGATTAAGTTGGGTATGCAAGGCCTTCAATTCCACGATAAACTTCACTAATTTTATGATTATACAGTGGAGGCATCCATTAAGGAAGGATTTTTGGAAATTCCACCCCTAAGAGGGTAAAATAGGGGATGAAAGTTTGTATGCAAGTCCGTCAGTTTTGAAGTTAGGATCTTCAAATTTTGTGTATAGGCTGACGAATGAAAATGAATGTAAAGTTGTCTCAGCGTTTGTGATAAATCCAACCCCTAAGAGGGAAAAAGGGGGATGAAGTTGGGTATGCAAGTCCTTCAATTCCACAATAAAATTCACTAAATTTATTATTATACAGTGTAGGTATCCAGTAAGGAAGGATTTTTGGAAATTCCATCCCTTAGCGGGTAAAATAGGGGATGAAAGTTTGTATGCAAGTCCGTCAGTTTTGCAGTTAGGATCTTCAAATTTTGTGTTTAGGCTGACGATTGAAAATTAATGTAAAGTTATCTCAGCGTTTATGATAATTCAACCCCCGAAGGGGGAAAGAGGGGGATGTTGTTAAGATGATAAACTGATTGTTGATATATCAACGCACTGCCCAAACCGCTGGACCTAGAGATTTGAAATGTTGCAAACAGATACCTTATACAGTGGAGGCATCCACTAAGGAAGGATTTTTGGAAATTCCACCCCTAAGAGGGTAAAATTGGGGATGAAAGTTTGTATGAGAGTCCGTCAGTTTTGAAGTTAGGATCTTCAAATTTTGTGTATAGGCTGATGATTGAAAATTAATGTATAGTTATCTCAGTAAGTAACAGCTCTCCGCCGCAATGTTATTGAGGCCAAAATATTAACTGGCTCTGCCAGAGGAGAAACTGTCTTCGTACCGCGTATAACATTGATCCCAAATCACCTTCCGTTTAATTTAAAAGATTAGAGTTCCTTATCAAGGTTTGTTTCGCGATGGCTATTAATAAATCATAGGGAAATACTCTCTGAAATTTGCTAGAGTTTATTTGCGGCAGGACTGTTTCAGTTTTATGTGGCATGCTCGCATGTAAGCTCAATCTACCTGAACTTTTGTCAAATATCACACGTAGTGGCGGGCAATAGCCATGAATAAAGCTCTATATTGTTACAATAATTCATATCCAGAAAAAAGAAATAATCTACGCGGACGAAGTCGCGGGCTAAAGCTAGTTTCATGTAAATAATAAAATCGGCTTTTCCTTTTCGTAATCTGACACCCTATTACACAAATTACACGCGTCAGCACGCCACATACCAATAACATTTGAAATCCTCCACACTCGTTCAAATTACGATAAAAAATCACGAATAATCTCACGCCAAGGTATTCGAGAAAACTCGAATTTGTATAATAAACCAGAAAAAAAGTTCCGTCAAAGGAAAATGGGCGCAAAATTATTTCTTTCATTTGCATAAGTATGGAGTGGGTGGAAGTATCACCCGCGTAACCTCTGATGATATCGCCTGTCTCTTTTATTATTTACGTAAATAATATAAGGGAGAAAGGGATAGAAGACGCTCGTTGTGGGTTATCTAAGATAAGTTGCACATGGCGGCAATCTAAAGCGTAATGGAAATTAGGTTAATCTGGCTGTTTTGTGTGGTTAGTAGCGGGTCGGTCGCTTTATTGGTATTGAAAATCGATTACTTTTGGAGTTCTGAGAACGTTTAGTTTCTTGTTATTGGATGGGTAGTTTAAACGAGTTTCTGTGTTCAAAGACAAATTTGTGAAAATGTCCGTCACATAGTTTATATATTATAGCATTTCAGTGGTAGTGATGTCGAATGCCGAGACAAAGAAAATTCCAATCCTACAATAAACTTGAGCTTTCAGTGTAGGAAAACATCGTGAGAAAACCGTATTATGGTACTTTATAGTAACCACCTGGCTGGCTACCATCTTCAAGTTGAGAATATGTCACCAAGCACCTATCGGTGTGTTCAGACAGCTGTACTTGATAGCTAGTTCCTTCTCGGCTTTGTGTTCTTACCACCTTCGGCCACAGCATCAAATAGTGATGCAACAAACCTCTGCTGCTGCTTCCACAACTGCGGTAGTTCTGCACACATTTTGACATCCGTTTCCGTTTCTGTTTCCGCAACTTTTATAAAGAAAATTTGAACGGAACTTTACGACGGTTGAGAGAGGAAGCGCGGTGGACGAGCTGCGCGCGGGTCGATTGGCGGTAGAACACGTACAGGAGGGGTGATCCAGCCGACGAGCCAGCGAGTCGGTCGCGTGCTTTCGAACTTGTCGAACGTGTTTTTGTTTACATGTATTTTTAATTGCATTAAAAAAAGAAAAATACTTTTTTCAGTAGTATTTACACTTTCGCATCCGTTACTGTTTCTGTTTCTGCAAAAAATACTTTTGACATCTGTTTCCATTTCCGACCATGTTAAGGTTGTGGTCAAACACAGGCATAATAAAAAAAAACAGACATACTTCACTGGTATCTTTAAGAATTATCAGAAACCTTCTTATGTAACAAACTAAGCTCATAACATAATCCTGCGGACAGCAAAAGACCAACAAATCACCCGATCCCTACAGCCACCCATATAAAAAGCCGTGAAAGCCATAATTTGGGGCCCACAAAAGATTTATATGGATCTTATAAAAGCCATTTATATTTCACGACCACTTGAAGACGATTCATCACTGAAAATCCGTCTAAATTAAATTGCAGTTCGCAAACCAAACTTTGCAATTAAAACTCTGGGCGTGGAGGGAGATATGTGTTCCTGTAAATATTAAACAAATGAGTTTATACTAATTTATGTTTTCATACTTAGATAAACTTTTGCCACTCCAAATAAAAACGTGGTTGAAGCAACGTAATTTTCACTGAGTTTACATTTATTTATTTTTCCTAAAATACTTTTTAGCTAATTGGTGAGAATAAACGAATAATCTATTTCAAATTGACGAAGCTAACTTTTTAATGGTCTCTCTAACTCGAATTACAAATTACTACAGCAATGTCAAGGGTAAAGTTGTCAAAGAATTCCAAACTTTGTTCGTTATGGAATAAAAAACGTCGCGAATCGAATCAAATCAGCATTATGTCGCAGCGTCAACAAATTAAAATAATCTTGTTATTTCATTTACAGAACCCAGCTGGGGGTGTGAAGCGAGACATTTTTAGACATTTAAATGAATGATGACATTATTTTGTACCTGCCGACGTCTGTGCCTTCCACGCTTACTTTTTCATTTTCATTTCCTATTTGCACGTCATACCTTTACAAATTCCGTTGTTGCTCATAAAAGATGTCAGATTTATTATGTTTATTTCATTTTATGTATTTAATATTTATGGAATTATATGCTTGAAGCTAAATTGTTGATGTAAGCAAATATATTTTCCTTGTAACGGGACGTTTAGATAGAAATGATTTTAGCTGTTAAGATGTTTTATGTTTATTTATTATTTGATTATGCTTTATGAATTTTCACTCTTATGTTGTTATATGGTTAAATTTATTTAGAACGCATGTCCTAATAATGTTTGGTATTTTACAAAGGACTGTGAAAAGTAGTATGCGCAAAAATACACGCAATATTCGCGAGAAACAACGGCAGTGCATATCGCTATATTTTCTCCGCAACCACTTATATTTACTCCTACATACACCTGCACACACTGTCATGAATATAGGGTGACTGGTAATTAGTGACCCGTGATTGTACCCATGATAAAAAAAAACGACTAACAGCTGACAGGGCGCGCGCAGTCCGTACGGATGAAAGAAAAATGTGCATGGTAAAAGTGATATAGTTTTGTTAGTAAAAAGGGATAAGTAACTAAATTAAATAACAGCTTATGGTGTTATTTTTGTTTAGGTACTCAATATTCTATTGGGGTAATGGGCTTTGTAAGTAAAAAAAAATCGGTTCTTTGTGTAAAGTATTTGTTATCATGAGTACAATCATGTGTTTAAGTATCGGTCACTAATTACCAGTCACCTGTATTGGACTACTTTAAAAAAATGTTATGGATCCCAGACATAATACCCTTTTCCTTATTTTTTTGCCTAGCAATATGTGATATCAAGTTCTGAAAATAGAATAACTAAAGGCAAGGCTAGGCAATAAATCTTAATCTGCATCTCTAAGAAAAGTTTCTGATCGATACCTAAACCCTCCAGAATAACCGCCTTAGACTTTGAATTAATAAAAGAATAAACAATGACCAAAATCAACACAAACATAGTCATAACACAATATCTCGGACGACGTGTGTTTGCAAGCAAATGTAAATAAAAGCAAACGGCGCGTAGCCCAAGGCATCATGTTATGAGGACCGGCCGGAATATCCGAGTAAAAAGGGTGCCTTTCACCACCTACGATGGAATAGTCTAGACCTAGAGTGAAAATTTTCTATTGCAAATTGTAGTCATTTGCTAAGCAAGCTTTTTCGGATGTTGTACTCTCTCACGCTTTACGATTGACCATTAAATCCGAGCCATTTTCCAGATGTAAGTCCATCAGTTTCCAAATGTCTCTACTCTTCGCTCGATACCTACGCCAATGTACACCCAGGTACCTACGTATTATTAGTCTAAAATGAGAATATAGCCTGACGGCATTCTCTATATCTGGAGAAAATAACCGGCCAAGTGCGAGTTGGACTCGCAAACGGAGGGTTCCGTACAATATTAACTAACGCATCGTGCTATGAAAACAAAATACAAAAAAAAATTGTAATGAAAAAAATGTTTTGTGTGGGAGCCGCCTTTCATTTTAAATATCATTTATTTATAATTATTTTTTGTTATATGTAGCGGCAATAGAAATACATATTCTCTGAAATTTTTAGCTATACCGTTCATGAGATACAGCTCACTGACAGACAGACGGACGGACGGACAGCGGAGTCTTAGTAATAGGTTGAGATGGGACTTTCATTAAACTATGCCTAAGAAAATACTGGACCATCTTATGAAAGTCCCATTACAATAGGATGAGCCATTTCCGAGATTAGTCCAATATAAACAGCGGGGCGATTACGTAACTAAATTTCAAACAATTTCGAATTGAAATCGGTTCAATATAGCTGTAACTTTTTTACGTTCTTATAATTGCAAATACAAACAGTAGTTCATTAGAAATGGAACCATTTCCGACTTTGTAATATTTCTACGAATTCAGAGGTTATTTCAATCTGAATTTCATTGCAATAAAGTTACGTAATCCACGTACAGGTATCAGAAACGCATTCTCTCGGCGGTCGAACTGTAGCTTCGTTATCTTTTCCTCATCTTGATTGCTTCTAAGTAACATCAGATTAATTTCTTCCCCTATTCCTACCCCATTCCTTACTAGTATAAATGCAACTTAACAGGATGTTCTCTGCAGTATTGTCTCAAGGCATTGTCTAAACCATATCATCTCTATATTTACGATAATGCAACTGGGTCGCATCCAAATGCTTCCGATGCCCGGAGCTAGCTATAGCTAGTGTCTTTGTCTATTCTATTTATTGCCAGAAAACAGCGCTAGACTTCCGTGTCTTTGTAAGATATCTCAGCTTTCGGAATCAGCCATCATTTTAGGACGTACGAAGATTTGGGTTTTTATTATAGTTCCTCTCAGATGTGTTGCTGTCTCAGTTGACTAGAATTTGCTATCAAGAAAAGGTACAAGAATGATTTCCTAAGTGCTTACCACTCCCGTTTAAAGAAATAGTTGACGTTAAATATATTTGTAAAATTTTGTACGGTCCGTTTACCAGAATATCTCATAAAGAAAAAAAAGTAAAAAGACTTGATAAACCGTAAACAATGAGGGATATATGTTAACTAATCTTTAACATTTACTCGTACCAACCCCCTAACCTGCCAAACGAAATAATACGTGTACCAGTCAAATCCAAAGTTTCGTGATGCTTCCAATATGATCCTGTCTAAACCATGCATAATGTTTCACCTATCTCCCATAACTTATATCTATTATGCTACACTTCATATTACTACCAGTCCGAGTTTGAACCAAGAAAACTTAAGAACATCCTGTCTCGATAATATCGATTTAAAATCATTATTCAGCGAACTCTGTGAGTTATTCGAGTCTTGGAGCGATATACGAGTGAAAACTCGCCGAGTACTCGATTGAAACTGTTGAATTTAAACTTGGAATCGGATCGTACCTTCCCGACGGCGACGAAATTAAATTCACTTGTAAATTCGATTCGAAATCTTAAACCGTTGCAGGGGATGAATACAAATATTATTGTTGAATATAACATTTTCAGCAGTTCGTTTGCGATTTTATTCCCTAATTAATATTACTTGCTCTGTTTAATTGGAGGCTCTTGTATTACAACTTTTTAATTCTCTCCTCGAAATTAATAAAAAAAAATGCTTTATCTATTAAGTAATGAAAACGGTATTTTTGTAATTATTTACCTAATAATTTCAGATATTATAGGACTAAAGTTTTATAGTTTCATAATTATATTAAATCTTACGTATTAATAATTGGACTGTTTTACAAAAATCTTAAACCGACTTCAAAGTACACTAAGAAGTAATCAAATCCTGATCTGATGATGATGGGACCAAACGGGAAGAGTACCCTTCCAGACAAAAAAAAGAATTTTCCAAATCGATTAATAAATGACGGACTTAGGAGGTAACAAACATTAAAAAAGAAATACAACCGAATTGAGAACCTCATCCTTTTTTTGAAGTTGGTTAAAAATACGACCGAATTAAGAACCTTCTTTTTTTGAAGTCGGCTAAAAATAAATCTCATACCCAAAAATAGCTAAACAATAAATCGCAAAGCTACCTCCGCCCGCCCCAGCAACGCCACTGAGGTTTTCACGTTACCGCAAGTGATTTTGCGGATTTCAAAAGTTTGTGCAACCGCCTTCTTATTCTTCAACTTCAAATCCTGAACTATTCAAGCTAGTCTCGATGCCACTAGAAATTGTGACAATGTTACGGATCTGGATGGCAATGTTATGACGTTATACTTGCAATAGTGTATTGCTTTTACTTTTTATTAAACAATAATACTGTACAATTTTGTATTTTTACCTTTACAAAAATCTATACTATTTCTATATGTAAACTTATTATGAGAATCGAACCCATATCATAAAATAAAGCAATAATGGGTCCCGTCTATTACCATCGTTACACACAACAACGCAGTGGAAACCGCGGTTAAAAGTTTGCGAGTAAACCATATGAATTTTAAAAACATAACGAGTCATTCGTACAAAAAAACCAAATGGTGGTCCCATAGCTTCGAACAAGGTTCGTACAACTTTTTCATACCGCAACGGTACAGGGTTGCCTCAAAAATAAAAATAAAATGTATATTTAAATAAATTACAGAACCGTGTGCTGGAAAACTTTTCTTTTAAACGTTTTCTTTCTTACACTTAATTTATGGAGGCTCCTTCCAAAAAACAATCATCATCATCATCATCAGCCTATAATGTCCCACTGCTGAGCACAGGCCTCTGAACAGGCCAGGGACTGGGCGATACTCCACCACACGTGCCCACTGCGGATTGGTGGAGGTAGGCTAGTGGTCAACCTACTGTTGGAATTGTTCAAGCCGCCTAGGAGGCGTCCACCTAGCTTTTAACGACTATCACAATTAAATCACTTAACCGTAACCATCGCCTTTACGTGCCTTCCGAAGCACGGAAACGCTCGATTTGAAATACCACTAGGCACCATCCACGTACCGACCACGACAGACTATCGATTAAGAAGGGGTAATCATGCTTTTTTTTTTTTTTTGTTAATAACATCTAGGTAGAAACTTACAATTAACATATGACAGTTTATTGAGTCTAAGTACTCCTTTATGAGAGACTGATGCCTGTACTAGGATACCCTGTTTTACAGGTCACCAGGCCCTCAGCCCTCGGACATTTGTACTGTTTATTAGATTTTGAAATAAAAGTTACTAGTCTAAATATAAAATAAAATATACTTAAATATACTAAAAAATAACAAAATAAAATTACAAAGGTAACTTAAAGGTACAACGCAAAGTATTATATGTATTTGTGTGGGGGTGTGTGTGTGTGTGTGTGTGTGGGGGGGGGGTTATTATAAATGTGAATCTTAGTTCCGGCAAAATTATAGCGTTTCTAAGTGCTACACCACGATTGCTTCCAAAAAACAATACTTTACATGTATTTCTTGACCTTTTTTATAAGCATATCACAAGATCAAGACTGAATTGTAACTATAATATGATATGATAAACCTGTGTTCTAGTATTCTCACAATGGTGACTTGAATTCCACATGAACAACAAGGGCTTTACTCCAGGGGAATAAAAAAGGCACCTTTTAAAAGTTCTAAACTGTTTCCAAATGTTTGTATCATTT
This sequence comes from Achlya flavicornis, assembly GCA_947623365.1. NCBI lineage: Eukaryota > Metazoa > Arthropoda > Insecta > Lepidoptera > Drepanidae > Achlya > Achlya flavicornis. The sequence continues at coordinate 4,052,182 of OX392485.1, read as the reverse complement.
CTGACAACCCTACGACACGGTGCTCCTATTTTCCCTGGAGGGGTACAAACGTTGAATTTTAAACGAAAAACTTAAATACGGTACGAGGAAACTTTTTAAACAATAAGTAATGGATACTATTTTACTTTTTGTGCGGTTTGCTCACTCTCAATATTGCTTTAACTTTATGTATTGACATTGTGAGCTATTATAGTTGGCTGCAGACATTCTAGCAAGGGATAGTGGTGGCACCAAACGGCTGTGGGCAAAAATCTTATACCTTGTGTATAAAACTGTAATTTCTGAGACTATTAGTTGGCTAGCTCTACATGATATAATGTCACTATTTTTGTCGACCAGAAGCGAATTTTAATAAAATAAAACAACATCAAAGACACAATTTTAATTATTACTCTAAATTACACAATTAGAAAAAAAGCTATATATATCAAATGTCGGCACGCTTCGACCGCCCGAGCAAAAGTGAAGATGGCACGTCGGGGTTTGTAAACGTAGCCACAGATCAAACACAGCCGAGACACCAAACCTAAGCGCGCTGGTAGTTCCAACCATTCGACCTAGCACAGACCTCCACAAAGTGTGACGTGTTCGCTAGAGCGCTCCCACATCATGTTTTTGTCGTTACACTAACTATAATAATTACGTCTGTGTCTTTTTAGGGTTCCGTAGCCAAATGGCAAAAAACGGAACCCTTATAGATTCGTCATGTCTGTCTGTCCGTGTATGTCACAGCCATTTATTTCCGAAACTATAAGAACTATAATGTTGAAACTTGGTAAGTAGATGTATTCTGTGAACCGCATTAAGATTTTTACACAAAAATAGAAAAAAAACAATAAATTTTGGGGGTTCCCCATACTTAGAACTGAAACTCAATTTTTTTTTTTCATCAAACCCATAAGTGTGGGGTGTCTATGGATAGGTCTTCAAAAATGATATTGAGGTTTCTAATATCATTTTTTTCTAAACTGAATAGTTTGCGCGAGAGACACTTCCAAAGTGGTAAAATGTGTGTCCCCCCCCCTGTAACTTCTAAAATAAGAGAATGATAAATCTATAAAAAATATATGATGTACATTACGGTGCAAACTTCCACTGAAAATTGGTTTGAACGAGATCTAGTAAGTAGTTTTTTTTTAATAGGTCATAAATTGAAATTAATATCAAATACTCAGGTCTATACTACCATTTACTTATATACCTACAGGTTTGTACGGAACCCTCGGTGCGCGAGTCTGACTCGCACTTGGCCGGTTTTTTGGTCTATTAGTTGACTATCTATCTCTAAAGCTAGGGGCATAGTAGCAACCAAAGAAATGTTGACAATTAATTTTGTTACGAAGGTCTGTGACATTTGTCACATGTTTAAAAATTGTTGGTCATGGAATCAAAGCAGAGTATGGGCTAGATGTATGCCTTCCTGCCTTTTTATGTTTACGGGTTCAAATTATTGCTATTGTTTTATTCAGCGGTACAGAGTAAACATTGACTGATCATTATTTTAAAGCGTTGACTTTCGTTTTCAATGGCATGTAAAATAATAAAGGAGGTATCAAACATTTTGTTGGACGGAAACTTTTATATACACCGAAAACAAAAATGTATACATAACCGTATTTTCATGAATTAATTAAACTAATTTGTTGTATATACTCAGTTAAAATATTAAAACTAATTTATTATTTCTATTGTTTCAGGTACGCAACCATCAGATCATCATAAACAGATTATTATCACTCAGGCACTCCCGGTTGAATCGAAACAAAACATTATACGAAATTCGTATAAGGTGTAGCGCAGACTACAGACATTTTGTGAGTTTGCTATTTATTTACTTATTAAATATTTATTCAGTCTACTTTGTAATTTTGCCGCCGCGCCGGGGCACGCAATTGTTTTCAGTGCGATTAGAATGTAAATATTATGTAATGAATCTGAGCTTGTTTTGAAAAGAATTGCTGAGTTTATTGCCTTTTCTCAGCAAATGCAACCTTCCGAACCGGTATTAGAGTATTAGAGTCAGACTTTCATAAGTGCCTGCGAAGTTCTATTTGAATAAAATGATTTTGAATTTCAAGGAGTCACAAAAAATCTGTCACGGATTTTTCACAGATTCAAAGCTAAAAACTTACATTTCGATAATTCTGTCGGTGGAACTAAGACGTTCACGCTCTGGAAATGCAGAGATTTTGATGTATTATTTTGTGATTGAAAAACAGAAAAAGAAGAAGTAATAGAGAATATAGTGCCCTGTGGGAAAAAGTAAGACGCCATACTGACAATTTCTTTGAAAAGTTTTTTTCTCCTCTCTCCATTCGTTCGGTCTTAGGCCAGCTCTTCCAGAGAGCGATGATAACTCAGTGAGTCAAACGTAATAATAATAATATCTCTTTATTTTCAATTATAAAAAGCTTTCGATGATGGTAAATTCTAGATTACGTGTGCAAACCCGCCCAGGCTGGCTATATCACAAATCTGACGCCAAACACTTAGGTATTACTGTGTTCCGACAATTATTGCAATTGAGACAAGCGGTCACTCAGTCACCATTTAGTGAGCCGTCTGCTTTCGGATTTCAAAATATATAAAGCTTACCGACATTCTGGTCTAAATCTTCCGACTGTTCGGGTCAGTATGGTCTGCCTGGCAATAATTAATTATCGTCCGTTCTTTGGCCATTATTTCGGCCTGCCTTTGCCTACTATCTTTCCACCAAAAAATATATTTAGTCCGTAGAATTATATATTTTTTTACCAAGGATGGTACCCAATTTACTAGAAGGTCAAAAAAGATCACCCTTACACGGACAAGGAAACTACGCCTGAGGACACCCCAGGTGGACCACGAACCTCGACCCAGGGCGTTACCGGGGCGAGGGGTCGGATATTTTATAACAAGTTACCACTAATTAGGGGCGGTCGAATTACAGTTGGCAGCTCGGGCCGCTAGAACGGGACGAGACTGAGTAAGATGTCGTAACTCGTCCTCTCCGACCACATAGGTAATCTGTATGCCGACAAAAATAGCTAAGAGAACATATAAATCGTTCAACGTTCATATCGTCAGAGAAACTTATTTACATAATATCATATTCACGTCACCTCTGGGCGTAAGCTTCGAGTGTCAGACTCATACATAAATCACCTAAATCTTGGAGATTTGGAGATAAGCAATCAATCAACACTATGTACTCCTTCATACATACAAATCACTTATTGAGCGATAGCAATATAGCATAGATTGTTTCATAGATTGCCTTTGGCGTGCTCTGTCGAATTACTCCCTTTGACGCGAAGCAATAAAATGCGGGCCCATTTTTGCTGTATACAACTATCGGTTGCATAAGTGATAGTTGAACGAGCGATTTGTGAGTAAATAGGCACAGACAAAATCTAAATAGATAACGTAAGTCCCTCCATCCGTATGAAAACCAAGCGTGTAACTTTTTTTTTACCTACCATAATGTCTTGTGACATTATGGTAGGTAAAAAAAAAGAATTATTATAGATTTAGTTAGGCTGGCATTAGATTTTTTACGTGAAAATGAAGACGGAATATCCTATTTTTCAGCTAAACTTATCCCCCGCTACACATCTCTGGTGGACATTCAGTCTTTCCCTAGGCTGTCCGCGCGAAACAGTTTCAAACATTGAAGAACATTGGGCCTCTTTTTTAACACGCGAAGTACATACACTCGCAGCATCTATTTAGATGGATATATGTGGCGATAGGAGATGTTTTTGTGAGCTATCCGAAAAACAGCGCTGCAGCATGAGCTCAGATTACTTTTGGCCTCACACACATCTTAATTTTTGAATGGACCAGTAGTTGTTAGCTTGGAATGGCTTATACACCTATATCATGCTTTGATGTAAGCATTTGATTTTAAGTAAGTCATGCTCACTTTAAGGCCTTTGCTTGCGGCGGCATCGTGTGACGGGTCGCTCACTTCCCTCCAATATGGCGAGGAGGGCGATGGCTGCCACACGCGTCATACTTGTGAACAGGTGCTGCTTGTGGGGGCTGGTCTGCTTAAGTTTGCTATTTATTTACTTATTAAATATTTTTTCAGTCTACTTTGTAATTTTGCCGCCGCGCCGGGGCACGCAATTGTTTTCAGTGCGATTAGAATGTAAATGTTATGTAATGAATCTAAGCCTGTTTTGAAAAGAGTAATTGCTGAGTTTATTGCCGGCTCTTCTCAGCAAATGCAACCTTCCGAACCGGTATTAGAGTATTAGAGTCCGACTTTTCATAAGTGCCTGCGAAGGTCTATTTGAATAAATGATTTTGAATTAGAATTTGAACTTGATGATTTTTCTTTATTTTGTTCATTCATGTAAGTTTCACGATGCTTCCTTATTTGAAATGGCTATTGAGTCTTATAACGATATATTTACCTCTAGTTAATAAAACTCTATCATTGACTGGCAGACAATGAATGAGATAAATTCAACCCTTTAGGGCAGGGGTCGGCAATCTGCGGCTCTTTCGATGTAAAGTTGGGGCTAAGTCTTTAGATGAATACGCAAAAAAATATAATTATCATAACCCGTTCTAGTTTATAGTAGAGTTACACGTAGAGTTAGACATCCATAATTGTCATGTATGTGTTACGGCTAAAAGCCGAAGTGGGGCTACACCTATTTGTAGCCGGTTGCAGTTATTCAAACTTAGTTGTATTCTATTTATTCACGGCTTCAACTATTGGTGTAGTCTATATCAACAAACTACAACAAGATATAGCCATTATCTGTACCTTTACAGTCCATGAGTTGCAAATCCTCCAAAACGATATCCCAATCAATATGCTACCATCCAAATAACCGTTCAAATACTAACTTATCAAACATAAAATAAACTAACAATAGTAAGGGAAATGAAAATGGATAGAGTGTCAATATTTGCAGCTATTTGTCACCGATTTGTGTCGAAGCGCGATAGATTCCAAACGGCACTAAATTCCAAACTGGTTTTTCATTTTACAGAATAGAATGCTATCACTTTGTTTTACATTTTATTCAGGTGGCAGATGGAAATATAATTATACTAGGTTTTCAACCGGTTTCACTCGCGAACTTCAGGAGTTCGCGAGTGAAACCGGATTTAATTTTGTAAAACCTTACCCCCTTTACATAAGATAGTTTAAAGCAAGTCTTCTAAAATCTAGGTTTTAAGATAGCCTCATCTCTTTTCGTTATATGATGTTAGAAAATGATGGATATATTTTAAATCTGGGTTTTACTAGCCTTGGTTTAAACCATCTCATGTGATTAGACCGTTATTGGATGCGTACGATAAGGCAGCTGTGTGCAAAATTTCAAGTTTCCAAACCCTTTAACTATCAATCAGTTTTTTTTTTCAGCATCTAATCCTAGGTAGTCTTCCGCAACGAAAAACAAACCATAGATGTTATACAAGTAGACTTGTATTCATTTATAACGATATAATTTTCCGCTTATATTCCGTTTTGTGGAGAAAAACTTCAAAAACTGCTATAACACATGTAAATAATATAAAAGTTGACAAAGCACCAAAGCTGTGATATAGAGTACCACCCTGGAGTGTTGAAACTCAATTTTGCTGAAAACAGTCCCGCGTTCACACCTGCTCTCTTGGATACATTACTACAAAATAGCGTATGATAATGTTTGTAAAAGCTATTTGAGAAGAATACCATGTTTCACATGATCACTGTGTTTGACCACAATTTCATCGTGGCCAGATGTGGCCGAAGGTGGTAAGCACACAAAGCCTAAACGGAATTGGCTCTCAAGGACATCTGTCGGAACACATCGATGTAGTAGGATTCGAACCCGAGACGTTGTCTCAGCATTTGAAGTCGCTACCACTGCGCTATCATGGCTTAAATATTCATGGCGAGATTTGCACAAAAAAATAAGATTTTTAGAGACGTTGAAATGACGTTATTATTGATCCTTGGTGCCTAAGGAATAACTTGAGGCATTTAAAATATCTCCGGGATACAAATGCGACATTCTATACCATGTCAGCGAATCGCGACCAAAACCATTATGTTGTTGTTATGTTTTGCGGGGTTTATAAAATATTAATATATTGCTGGTAATGTAATCTCAACATTGGAAGTGATTCAAAACTCTCTAAAATGTTTAATTTTTTTGTACAAATCAATGTGGATCTCGCCATGATTCTTTATTGCCTATCATTTATAGAAGGAATTCCAATCAAAATCTTTTTTTTCTGTATATAGAATTGTGTTTGACCACAATCTGACCGTAGTAAGTGATGATGTGGTCGATGGTAGTAGATTAAAAGGCAACATGGCTCTCATATGCGCCCATCGCGATACACCGAGAAGCACAGCGACGATATGCTCAAAGATTCTTCTGTTAAAAAAGCTGATTTTTGAGTCAGTATAGTAAAAACTTGCTCTAATATAAATAATTACCTTAGAAAATCTTCATCCACCTCGGTTCTCAATCATTTGGAGGTTGACGCAAGATGTTCGCTTCTTCTATTCGGGCATATCCATCATGCTAGCTTCACTCCTTTCCTTACAAAATAAGAACAATAAACACTCCAAAAATATAATGGTGAAGAAATAAAAGGCATCCTCAAGTATTCTCCCCTGCCCTCTTACTACGCAAAGCGTTGCATCATAACATCCTTAGCTGTGGTCTATAAATTGTTTTAAGGAAGGCATAAATTACTCTAGAGTTGGGTTGCTTGCAAAATTCACTTCCCGGCGAAGTAACTTTGTTTGGGGGTTTATTTATTTTCGCGGTACATTTAAGTGACACTGTGAAGTGTCACGAAAGGAAATTATATACAGGTTGTAGTTTTGTCGTAGGTATTGATATTTTTAAATTTGGTTAGAATTTTAGTACGTACACCGCAAAAAAAAATGAATGGATTGTATGAAAGATAATAAATATTAAAGGAGGAGTGGATACTGGGTGATATGATGGACAGAAGGCCGCATGGAAGAAGCGTAATAATAAGGAATAGGGCAGGTATAGATGATGATGTTTAGTACGTAAATACGAGGTTTCCTCTGTGCCTATAAGATAGTGAAATATTTAACACGTAGATTCTCAAGAAAGGAAAATTTCGCATATAATTTGACGACAAAGTTACTGGTAAAATATTAAGTCAAAGGTGAGGCTTAAAAAAATACTTTTCTCGTGGGAGCCTTTACGGAGCTTAACTTTTACAAATTAGTTTGAAACTGAGGAAACTTTGGCTTTTAGACAGATCAAATTCTTTGTGAAGTCAGTGAGGAAGAGTGTTTGCGCATTAATTAATTAATAATGAAAAAAAAGCTGCTTTTAATATCTGCGGTATATAGCTTTACGTACAACTTACTTTGGATAAGGCTTATTTAAAAAAAGCTCACCGTAAAAAGTGACGACGATGAAGTCAGGTACGTATTCTATCTACAGTTTGACAGCTCATGGGCTTCCTTATCTTAATACCGCCTTTATATTGCATTGTACAAATCTTAGTAAAAGAGACATCATTGTAGGTATACTACAGTGATCCACTTAGGTTAGCCCGCCCTTACCGGTCTGTAATTAATATTTCAAATACTTGCCCCTTTAATTACCCGGCTAATATTGTATGTGGCCTCCAGAGGGAACCCTAGGTAATTAACTAGATACATGCCTTGTGTATATTCAAGCAAATCTGCCTCCAAATTATTCAGAAGCACTCATTAGACTTGGGCAAGTATCCACTTAGATTGCTCCACAAGGCAGTGTTGTTTTTGTTTCTGTAAGCTCTCCGTTAGGATCAATGAGACTGAAAATATTTATAAATTATTAAGTCAAAGTTAAAATCTAAGCCATTTATTCAATTTAGGCCCTAGTAGGGCACTAATGAAAGTCAAAGGTACTGAAGTTACCACCAGTTCGTAAGTCGGCCTTCAACTGAGAAGAACAGGCAAGAAACTCAACAACGTAACATTTTTTAAATATTTTTCGAGAGACACTTCCAAAGTTTTAAAATGTGTGTCCCCCCCCCTGTAACTTCTAAAATAAGAGAATGAATAAACTAAAAAAAATATGTGATGTACATTACCATGCAAACTTCTTATTTTTCTATTATTTGAAGCCAGATTGCTGGTCTAAATTCAACAACTCTAAGCGATTCTATAAAAAAAACTACAACTGCTTCTACTTCTAAGTGTACCATGCACCTCCTAACTTAAATACTAGATAGCATAGCATAAAAGTTTCATAATAAAATAAGAAAAAGTTTATTATGCCAGTGTTTTTTATCGCCTGATAAAATCTTTTTTTGTTGCTGTCCTGTCGGATAAAGTCACAAAGCGTCAATGGGTCGAACTTGGGACTGTCCGCGGGACTATTATCTACTAATTACAGCGCGTTCATGAGCGCGTTAAATGAATTATACTCCGTCATGTATACTGTACACCACTTGTCATCGTATTCGCTAAAACCTTACACGCCATTATCAGCTTTATGATTAGGATGTGGAGTCCAAAGTTGAATGCACATTTCCAAGTGTGTGTCGAGTCAATTTATTTGGATGATTTTTTCACGAGAAGCGTACACGTCTGCACGATTTATTTGTTTTTCTCCATTTTTATGTGATTTAATTAATCTGATGTTCCAATTATTGTTACATTTACCTACACATTTAACTGTATAATACAAATGCACTGTTTTTTAAAACATGTTCTTTTTTTCAAGCACCTCGTTTCATAACAATAAACAAAACATACAACTTCAAACTAACCACTTGATACTCTTACTAAACAGTGACTTTACCACAGGAAAATAAACAGTTTGCACGCTGTTATTTTTAAAACAGCCAGTTATAAAAGCTATTACGGTACGAGTACAGTCTCTTTGATCTCGTCGTAGCCCGGAGCGGCGGCTCTCGACGGCAAATCTCGCGGAATACCCGTTTGACTTGAGCTGAGCTGAGCGTAGCTGAGCTGACTATACAAACGGCACCTGCCTGACGCCAGCCCAGGTATAGCCCCGTAGAGTGTGGCGAGTGGCGTATTCTCAAGGAGCGCTCTTCGTTTGCAAGGTTTGCATCACAAAACGCGACCTGTAGCTCTTGTTAAGTAAGCTTTGGGATGCATCTTTGATGTATGTCTGTCGGTGCATATTATCGCTGATGACACTGATTTCGTTATAACGGATCGGAATAAGAACTGGTTCACTTTCGGTTTGGTAATGTAAATTTTTGTGACGTTCTTTTCTTCTTTTTGTTTGATTGCTATATTAACAACGCGGGCGGGCCGTACGCTTTTTTGCCAACTAATTGGTATAAAAAAAATAGAATTTACGAATATTATACTAAATTATGTGTATCATCGCGGCAAAAATATAGTAATAATAAGCTACTTTTAGCCACTTTTTTATTTCAGTGTATATAATTCTATAATGTTGTGTGTATATCGGAAGAATATTTTTTTTCTTTCTTGCAAAAAATCCGATTCGCTTGACTGTCTGGTCTGCCCATCCCTGCGGTCAAGTATAACAACAGAAATCAATGGGTTAAGAAAAAACCCCAGATAGAAACCAGAACAAGGAAATAAATCCCGTATTCCCCAAACACTCAAACACGTAACAAAGTTTAAATTTAAAGCCTTATCCACATTCACGTATCAATCAAAAGAATATAAAAGTGAGGTAATAGCTACGGTTCTGCGAGTGAATCGAATCAGAGTGCACTCCACGATCAGTGAGCCGAGTGGGCCAGCTTGCATAATGCTTGAATATGAGTTCAACTGAATGAAGCTCCTGCTTTACTATTGAGTTTGAGACTTCGAAGTTTAAAAGTAAAATAGGATTAGGCCCGTGGGGTTTAAAAAGTTAACTTAGCAGTTTGAATTTAGAATGTGTGCTACACCTGTAAGGCGCCGATCCCGCAGAGATAGTTCTAGAGTTCTGCGTTCCGCATTCACTATTGTGGACACAGCAATCAGTCTAGAGTTCTTTGATATTCGCTTCCGATCACACGTCACACACTTTTTTTTACTTTTAAAGGCGCCGCTTTGATTACAGCGACCGCGAAACGCAGAACTCTGAACGCAAAACTCTAGAACTCTCTATGTGGGATCGGCACCTAAATGTTTATTACTCATAAATAAATGATGACATTATCATAACAAATTAATAATTTTATTTCCATTTTGTGACAACTCTTTCGTGTCTGCTCATGACAACGTTGGTACTCACATGGATGGCGGCTCGGTCCAACATCAAAGGCGATTCTCTACTGTAAGATGGTAATACTGTGACAGAGCATTGACACAAAGAAAACAGACGCACGGGACTCCTTGCTCTGAACCTTACTGACTTTTTATGAAGATCCTGAAGCTCTTAAGTTCAAGCTTCTAATGTCACTATTATAAATTTGTCCGCAAACATTATTTTGTTAACATTTTCCTTCATTATTATTTCTTTAAAAACAATTGCTTAATTACTTTAAAAGGAATTTCCTCGTTTATCCATTACCATCGCATTAATCTTTAAAATCTCTCTCTTATTCCTTCGGATGTTATTATCCTTATTAGTTTTTGGTGTTCAGTAAAATTTTAATACAAATTGTAATTGTATATTGTGTTTTGTTCATCTTTGTTACCTTTAATATAATGTAACATGAATGTAATAAATTATGACCAATTACTCATTGTGTAACAAAAAACTTGATAAATCATTGAATTCTTATTCTTTTATTTCTTGGTAAGTGTCATTCATAAATCAGTATTAAAGTTAGAACCAAAACTCTCGACAGCGCAGCGTGATGACTCAAAACTGCCTTTCGACATTGACCCGTAGACACAGTCACGACACGATCTTAAAAAAAAAATTCTTTAGGCATCTCGACTCAAATCATCTCATCTCATACCCATACATCCTTTTTGCATTGGCCAACTCGATATACTGACATTTCGAACAATAATTGGACTGTGTTACAAAAAACTTAAACCGACTTCAAAGTCCACGAAGAAGTAAACAAATCCTGATCTGATTACAATGGGACCAAACGGGAAGTGTACTCTTCCAGACAAAAAAAGAATTTTCCAAATTGGTTCATAAATGACGGAGTTATGAGGTAACAAACATAAAAAAAAAAAAAAAAAAAAAAAAAACATACAACCGAATTGAGAACCTCCTCCTTTTTTTGAAGTCGGTTAAAAAAAAAAAAACATACAACCGAATTGAGAACCTCCTCCTTTTTTTGAAGTCGGTTAAAAAATTGCTATAACTCCACTCTAAGCGTGCTTGCAGTGAGCAGGATTTTTTAAGGTTCACCATAAGAATCTTCTTCAAATAGTATGATTATAGCTTCCAACATAACCCGAGAACACCACAACTCTTATCCAGCACTTAAAGTGATACATGTATCCATAAATCCCCATCGCAAAGCTATTTCAAACAAAAACACAAGTATACAAGTTTATCCGTTCCGGTGCATGTGGAATTGAGATGCAACATGCATTATTCACCTGGTTGCTCCTGGATCTCTCTGGTCACCCCTGGTCGCCCCTGGTTGCCCCCATATGCACCTCTTAAGCCCCGTTTACAAAGTACTAGGCGTTATTTCTTATTCCACCCCGTTCTCACACTATTTGCTTGTGCAGTTTGTTGAAACTTCGGCCGAATAGGAATCTTTGTTATTATCACGTCTAAACTATATGATCTATCTATACTTTACGTGAGATGTTTGCTTGAATAATGCTCTTGAGTTTTGACAGAATGTCTCGTCTTTTGTTTGTCACTGAATGGGGTGAGTTTCTTCTGAAAATGTTTGAAGAAGTTCAGGGCCGTCTTAAGTCATGCCGAGACCCTTGGTTACATAAGAATTTGGGGCTCCATTGGAAAGTAAATATTTTTCTTTTATCTATACTAATATAATAAAGCGGAAGAGTTTTTTGTTCGTTTGTTTAAACGGGCTAATCACTGGAAAAGCGTGTCGGATTCGAAAATTTTTTTCACTAATAGGTAGCTACATTATCCCCGAGTATTATAGGCTACTTTTTATCACGGGAACGCGGGTGAAACCGCGCGAGACAGCTAGTGATTTTATATTTTTATTGCGGTTAAGATTTAAAACTGATATGGTGTCGTACGTAAGGTAATATGTGCCTACATAATGGCATTTTAAACCTTACGACAATGTGATAAAGAAACTGTGTATATGCACATAATAAACACGTTGTATGTACAATAAGTGCTCACGCTTCGCACTAGGTCATGTTGCACTCTATTAATATTCTTACTCTACGCATTTAAAATAGGTAGCACCATACCACTTGACAGAAAAAAACTGATATTTTGTGTTAAAATTCTTCAATTCGAGTCGATGTACCTACTTGGAAAGCGGCCAACCCGCACATAAAACTTGCATACAACCACTGACAGCGCCCTCTTTGCCAACATAAATGATGTGCCTCCGAGTTCGCAATGTGACCCGACACTCGATTGCGTGGACCAAATCGTGACGTTATAAAAAAAAAAACCGGCCAAGTGCGAGTCAGACACGCGCACCGAGGGTTCCGTACAAACCTATAGGTATATAAGTAAATGGTAGTATAGACCTGAGTATTTGATATGAATTTCAATTTATGACGTATTAAAAAAAAACTACTTACTAGATCTCGTTCAAACCAATTTTCGTTGGTAGTTTGCATCGTAATGTACATCATATATTTTTTATAGATTTATCATTCTCTTATTTTAGAAGTTACAGGGGGGGGACACACATTTTACCACTTTGGAAGTGTCTCTCGCTCAAACTATTCAGTTTAGAAAAAAATGATATTAGAAACCTCAATATCATTTTTGAAGACCTATCCATAGACACCCCACACTTATGGGTCTGATGAAAAAAAAAAATTGAGTTTCAGTTCTAAGTATGGGGAACCCCCAAAATTTAATGTTTTTTTTCTATTTTTGTGTGAAAATCTTAATTGCGTTCACAGAATACATCTACTTACCAAGTTTCAACATTATAGTTCTTATAGTTTCGGAAATAAATGGCTGTGACATACGGACGGACAGACAGACAGACAGACAGACAGACAGACAGACAGACAGACAGACAGACAGACATGACGAATCTATAAGGGTTCCGTTTTTTGCCATTTGGCTACGGAACCCTAAAAACGATTCCTCATGCCATATCCGAAGATAATAATAAATACTATCCGCCTAGATTTTTTAAATTATTTGGAACCAGGTACTTAGTTATTCATTTTTTTTTAATTTAAGTAAGAATATCGATCATAAATGTATTTTGAATAAGTCTGAAATATCATAAAAATTCAAATTGGAAAAAAAGAATTCTAAAAAAGATGTCAAAATTAACAAATATTTTTCAATAAATATAAAATTCACCATTGGTCTCTTCATAGTAAGATAGATCTATACCGTGTCATCATCATCGTCATCATCAGCCTATAATGTACCACTAATAAGCACATGCCTCCTTTCAAAAATTAGGGTGAAAGGGAATGGGCAGATACTCCACCACGCGTGCCCACTGCGGATCAGTAGAGGTAGGCTAGCGGTCAACCTACTGTTGGAGTTTTCAAGCCGTCTAGTAGGCCTCCAACTAGCTTAACGACTATCAAAATTAAGTAATAATCTGAACCAATGGCTTTACGTGCCTTCCGAAGCACGGAAACGCTCGATTTGAAATACCACTAGGCAGTCACCCATCCAGGTACCGACCACGAACGGTGGTAGCTTAACTATGCCGATCGATTGAGAAAGGCTAATCATGCTACACCACACCACGAGCTGATACTGTGTATAACCAGATATATAGTAACAACCCTTTTGTGTTTTATAAAGAAGTAAAACCACAGAAAAACAAAAGACTCATGAAATGATGAATTCTTACCAATGTTATGAAAACAAATAGTCTTATTAGACTTGTCTCTTTATTTCACTTACAATGTTCGAGGAAAATTAGATTTTTATGTCACTTTTCATAGCGACAACGCATACATTACGGTATTTTTATTAAAAATATTCCTCAAATAATAAAGGAGATGGTTTTTTACATTAAAAAAGTTGTTTCTGTAGACCCGTCCATATCGTCGGTTAGTAAAAATGAAATTACCGGGTTTATGAAGTATTAATATTTTTAGAGGGTTTGCAATCCATGGTATCATGTTATCAGGAGACTACAGGCAGTTTTTGGAACATAAAACTATAACGTTTATTAAGGCTCACTTCCCGACTTGGTTTTCATTATTTTTTCGTATCAGCGCTTCAGTGTAATCAAAATATTCCAGCCCTATGAAATAAAAGAGGTATCATTGCTTTATAAAACCTCAAGCAATTGAGAACATTTTATATTGACAATGAAAGAAGAAAGAAAGAAAAAAATATTTATTGCCCCACAGTACAGTACACACTTATTTAACAAAATTTTATAAAGAAATGAATTTTTACAATGCAACATCAGTAGTGCAAAAAAGATTCAAGTGCGTAGATATGAAAAAAAAAAGTTAATAACTACAATTTTAGGTACATACCCGAAGTTAAATGACGCTGCAACAATGACAGGGAGCTGGCTCTTCTTCACATATTGAACAAAAACTGTCTCGAATTTTTACAGGATTTATTTTAAACTATGGAAACCGCTGACCCCCAGATGGGCCGTTTGCTTGTACCTTTGTAGTATACACAATACACATAAACACTTTTAAAGTGCTATTTATTTTGTAATTCTTGGAATATCTACCAAGAGCATCAGCAGATGTACGAATCCACATCAACAATGGCGGCAAATCGCAATTTTACCATTCACATCCGCATGTACATTGGGCCCAGGCCCGTAGCTACCGCCGTACCAGCCCGCCGGGGCTCCCGGGTTACAGGGGCCCCATACGTGTGTAAGCAAAAATTTGCAAAAATCTTTACACTTCATTTGGGGTAGTTAGGCAAAAGAGAAAGAAACAAGGCCCGACTAGGACAAGAAACGCCACAACACCTAAAAAAATTGACTCCAATTCTTTGCCTTTTCCCATAAAACCACTTATAAAATTCAATTTTAGGCAACATCAAACCTGTCGCTGTCATTTTAACCTAAACAAAGAATGTTTGAAATGAGTTCGCGTTGTTGGCCTCTCAGACACTCACCCACTTAATGGAGAATAAACTTAAAACTCCAAGTAACTTGGCACGCTCAAGTTGTTCGATTGAATGCTGAATTCCATAAACAACGGTTTAATGATGAAACGCTCATTGAAATACGACGAGGTGCTTCATATTTTTAAATGAAAAAGCTGGTTCGAGGCATTAAAAGGTTCCACGTTAACAATAGAGCCTTGTTCAATAAACATAATTCTTTGATACAAACTTTTTTGCATGCAACCATTGCATGGACATTGAAATGGTAAAGCTTACCGCATACTATAGCCTATAGCTATCCTTTATTTTTGATCTTTGCAAAACATGTAAAGTACCTATTTGCCCTTGTTTAACTGATGCGAGATTCCATGTTTACATACAATTAAGCTGGCTCGATACTTAATTACTCGCTAATTTGTTGATATACTCCATTTACGTTTTAATGTATATTTTAATGCGTTTGCCTTTGGGATACGTAATCTTGGTGTGAATAATCGCCAAAATTATATTGCAATTAGATTCCCTAAGTGGTCTTGGGAGTGCGTTACCGGCGTGATTTCTATGTAGAAGGGGTATTTTGTATTCGTGCTGCTAAATAAAAATATTTTCTTTCGTTCTTTCTTATTTAGGGTTTTCAAATTGACGATTCAACGATGCAGAAGACCATGATAATTAGAGTTGTGGTTTTAAACGAGGATCGTACTACGCGGTGCTTTTCACTGTGGTACAAGGGAGTACAGCGAGGAGTTCTTCCAGCAGGGTGTGAAGAGATTTTTGCACAGCAACGATAGTGTAGTATAATCTCTTACCATCAAGTAGGCCAGCGGGGCGATTACGTGACAAAATTTCAATCATTTTCGGATTGAAATCGTTTCAATATAGCGGTTTTCTGATATTTTTGTACGTTCCGATAACTGCAAATACAAACAGTGGTTCATTAGAAATGCAAACATTTCCGATTTTGTTATATTTCTACCGATTCTGAGGTTATTTCAATCTGAATTGCATTGCAATAAAGTTACGTAATCCACGTACTGATACTTCTTTGCTCTTTTTTCTCAGTTTAAGTGTATTTCGAACCAACATATTTACCAACTTAACGTTCATAAGTGCCTTACCAGGGCCTAAACTGAATAAATAACTCCTTGATTTTTGATTTGCTAGCTTTGTAAAAATAAACAGAGAATATTTTAGAAGACGAATCAAACCTTATTCTCGGCTACAAAGAAGTAAATGGTTCTTGCTGGTATTCTCAAAAAGTCGTTGATAACAGTGTTATAGTCAAAAAATATATTTGAATACGCCTCTGATGCTTGAATAAACATCGATATAGATTTTAGACCAGGCTTTCACTTAAAACCTCAATTTTTTGCTTTTTCCTTCCAATTTATATTCGCTTCTATGATTCTACTTTGAATAGACAAAACTGTTGAAAACATCGCCGATGCAACCTTGACTGAAAATATTGACTGGATCATCATCCCAGTTGTGAACCCCGATGGCTACGAATACACCTTCGAAGAGGTAAAACAAAATTGTCTTTTTGCGTTGAATAGCCAACATTTTCGATTATGGTACACGTAGTTGGTACATTTTAGGAAAAACAACGGAACTATAATTTGGTATTCATGATAAACCCAAACTGACCCGAAACAGATTGAAGGGCATTCAAGCAATTTTCTTAAGTGCCTCATCCATAAATAATAGAATGATATGCACTTTTTCGCTTAGTCTTACTGTTTGTACGGAATTCTTTCAAATAACAACAACAAACTATTTCGGTTTCAGGATCGTTTATGGCGTAAAACTCGTTCTTTATCACACGAAGGAGCTGAGAAATGCCCCGGAGTAGACGTCAACCGTAACTTTGACCACTACTGGGGAACCGTTGAAGCCAATGCAGACCCTTGCAGTATAATTTTCGAAGGTCCTTCAGCATTCTCAGAGCCAGAAACCCGTGTGGTCAGAGACGTCGTGTGGCAGCACATTGACAGAACTCATCTTTACATTTCCCTGCATAGTTACGGAAACATGTTCTTGTATGCTTGGGGTAACAATGGTAATCTAGATTTTCTGTGTTATAAAATATTGCTCATTTATTTTGCGAGATAATTTCTGCTATATTAATCTTCTGTCACCAGGTACTCTCCCAGCAAATGGTCTGATCCTTCACCTGGCTGGTGTCAGAATGGCGACAGCTATCGATGAGTTGGCATTGGATAAAGCCAGTCCTTATATCGTTGGCAACGCTGCCAATGTTCTATACTTCAGCACAGGAACATCTCGAGACTGGACTCGTGCCGCCGGCATCCCGCTGACCTACACCTTGGAGTTACCCGGCTACGAATACGACTTCATCGTCCCACCGAATTATATCAAACAAATTGTTAATGAAACTTGGGCCGGAATTCGTGAAGGTGGCCATTATGTCTTGTCCTCTGTGTAATTTTTATTGAAATAAATAAATTGTTATTTAAAATTATTTCAACTAATTGGTTGGGTTGATTTTATCTGTTTAAACTTTGTTTTTTATATAATCTAAAGATCGGATTACTTATCTCTAATCGCTTTGGAATTGAGAAATATTCTACTTTACTTATTCATCACTTATCAAGACCAAAGTGTAGTTAACGTTGTAAAATAATTGAATAGATTGAAACTAGAGTGGTTTGAAACTAAACTATTAGGTAGCGTGTACCTAGGTACTGTCGCGGTTGATTTACTTCACAGAATATTCACACAATAGACATAGAAGTAACTTCATAAAGGAACAAATGAGAACTATTAGTACAACTTCTTAGCATATCTATAACAGCATATCATACATCCGTATACGTGAATCAATGTGAATCGTTCCCGTTAATTTAAGAATCGAATCCCGATTCGTTTTGCTTACCAATGGAAGGTTTCTTTATTGCCAAACTGGGCATATCGTAAGCTAATTATACCTGTGATAGCTACTTCGATATGGGAGAGTTTGCTATACAAAGCTTTGAGGTCTTTGCTTCATTATTAGTAATGATATAAGAGTCTTAATTTTAACCGATAACGGTCCGTAAATGATAGGATTCGGCCATTAGTCTGTGAACAAGCACACGGCCCGCTGGATGGTAAGCGGTTACCGTAGCCATATGGACGCAACACGACAAGTATCACTAACGCGTTACTGACTTTTCTCCTCTCCCCAATAAGCTCTGGCGACCTTACTCACGCGCAGAACACAACATAAAGTTATTTGGCTGCGTTATTATGTAAGGTACCTCCCTAGTCAAGCTGCTCTTTGAGTGATACGCCATATAGGCGCCCTTGATGAGGGTAGAGAGCGAGCTAGACTATCTTTTGACGCCCTTTGGTTGACGCTTCCTTCGACTGCCCCGACCGCGTAGCCCTGCACTTCTCAAAAGGCGCCATCAACATTTTACTATTCGCTCAAAATAGTTTTTCATGTTTGTCGTCCCCTGGCCTGGCGCCTAGAGCGACCGCTCCTGTCTCTCTACCCTAGGGCCGGCACTGCCTGCCACCATTTTATCACTAGTGGTTGTGCCGTAGATACGTCAAGGTAGAATATAGTTTTTTTTTTTTTTTTTTTAATTTAATTAATATCAATATAATTTTCATGTTTATATGTAGACAAGTCACAAAGTAAAATTGAATTATATCTTGTAATCTTAGTGAACTGGAAATGACAGGCAATAACAACCTTACTCACGAAATAATAACGTTCTCTTTTTTTAGTTTTACTTACCATTAAAAATAATAAGAATAATGTCGAATAGCGAAGTGGACTATTATTAATTGTACTTTTTTCTTGTATAAAATGTAGTTGCTATTTAATAAATAAAACATCCCACACGTCACGGTACTTTTTAGGCGCCGATCCCATATCGACCGGTCTAGAGTTCTGCGGTCAAAGTTCTGCGTTCCACGTTCATTGTAGTCTATGTGGCACTTCTGATCATTACATGCAGAAATATATACGCCGCGGCGTTCAAAGAGAACGCACGCAGAAATCTGACCGCAGTACTCTAGACCGCTCGCTGTGGAATCGACGCCTAAATATGAATGAATGAAATGAAATAATTTATTCATTCAAATAGGCCTTCACAGGCACTTATGAATAGTCAAACTCTAATACTCTAATGCACGGTTCGGAAGGTTGCTTTTGCTAAGAAGAGCCGGCAATAAACTCAGCAATTACTCTTTTCAAAATCAAACTTAAATTTATTACATCAGATGTTTCCTGTAGAGCGAGCGCACCCAAGCATTTTTATCATTTAAATATTCGGTAATATTGTAGTAAGCCTTCTGTACTAAAGCGGCCTTAATACATTCCTTAAACTTATGTGACGGTAAATTCAAAATTTTATTAGGGATTTTATTATAAAATTGTATACTCAGTCCTAAAAATGAACCTTGCACTTTTTGGAGTCTATAAGCAGAGGTCACAAGTTTATGCTTATTTCTAGTATTAAAAGAGTGCACGTCACTTTTTTTTACAAAAATATTAATATTCTGATGTACAAATAATATATTTGCATAAATATACTGCGATGCTACTGTGAGGATACCTATATGTTTAAACTTATCTCTGAGGGAAGCTCGAGAACTCATATTATAAATAGCTCGCACTGCTTTTTTTTGCAAAATAAAAATGGTTTCTATATCAGCAGCAAATTATAAATTATAATCTATCTCAAATAGTAAATTATAATCTATCTCAAATAGTAAATTATAATCTATCTCAAAAGTAAACAGAATCACCCAGGTATAATAAACCCATCTATAGTTAATTCCGGTTTACGCTGTAATCTATTCCAATGCGGTGAAACGTCTGGGTGCTCTAGATAAATGCTTAAATACACAAGATGCCGGGAACTTAACCTGTTTATTACATCTAGATTGATTTCTTTGGTGGATTTTGTAACGAGACCCAATGTCATAACAATCCTATGATGTAAAGTAAACTTATCAATGTAAAGGTGAATTTGGTTGATCTTCTTTCTTGAAGTTACTTTGTCCGTGAACATATTTATTTTTCCGGTGCGGAAAATTCTTAAAATACGCATCGATTGGACCAAATTATCTCTATATGCCTTTTGCGGTCGAGACCATGGGAGCGTGGGGGTCCGAAGCTTTTGATTTGTTCGCAACTTGTCATCAAAATTGATCGAAGCCAGAGACCAGTGGTCAGTGAGCTCTTTCTGCCAACGCATTAGCTTAGCTATCCAAACAGGAAACGCTGCCAGCCTGCTGGAAACCTTGCCTTTAATCGGTAGCAGCGGCAGACCCGAGGAACATTTCTATATACATATATTTTTAAGGCGATGATAGCTCAGTGGTAGTGACGTCGGATACCGAGACGAAGGTCCCGGGTTCGAATCTTACAATGAACTTGAGCTTTCAGTGAAGGAAAACATCGTGAGGAAACCATAGCACGGTGGTAGGGTACTTTGTAGTACCCATCTGGCTGGCTACCACCCTCAAGTTGAAAATCTGTCGCCAAGCACCTATCGGTGTGTTCCGACAGCTGCACTTGAGAGCCAGTTCCTTCTAGGCTTTGTGTGCTTACCACCTTCGGCCACATCATCACTTACCATGGTGAGATTGTGGTCAAACACAGGCCTATACGTAATAAAAAAAAAAAAAAAAAATACAAATTGTATTTTGTACATAGTTGTTGTAAATAAAGTATATATACATAACTTTACTATATTCATATAATACAGTTGGCGCAAATAGGATTAGAACGGGCGGCAACTTTTTATATATATTTTTCAGGGTGTTCGGAACACAGAGAAAAGAAATATAAATAGAGACGCTATGCTAGCGGAGCCCGCGCGCCACACATGACATCAAATGGGCATATATCAACCAAAACACGCGTCAACGCTTCGTAGTATCCGCCATACTTAGCAGAGGTGCGTAGCTCTGCGAAAAATATTAATTATGTCGTGATGCGCTATTATTTCCTGTAGGAAACGAAGTGAGGAGTCGGAGTGTAACTCAAGGAGGGATTTCCTTTCATCGATGAGTCTACAAACCTTTATTTAATTGTGATATTTATAAAAATGTATTCGAGATTATGATAATTTTAGGTGTAAACGATAAACTCTGATACTACTGCAAAATTATACATTGAAGGCAATGTACTCACTTTATTTGTACGCAAGGTAGCGAGCGCAACTCCGCACGTAATGTATTGCGTTCTTTCACATTTGTCGTGAGTCGTGACCTGTCGTGACCCCAAAACAAGTGCATCGATAGTTTTGTTCGATCAATATCGATAAAATTCATCTTTTTATCACTGATTTGATTAAGGCTATAGTTGAAAGTTGGCAACACCGGTGTCGTAACGTAAACACTTATATTGAACTGCTCCCTAGTTTTTATTGAAAATTGTGCGCAAAACAAAAACTTTTGTGAAATCTTCTGAATAAAATCAAATCATACAGTGACAAAGACGAAATCGAACTATAATTCTCCAAAGTTAAAGGTGAATTAAGTGTAATTTCTCGACTGCAATTATAGCATATTCTGTTGAGGTTATCTGTCAAAAGTAGACAATAGAGCAAACAGTTGCAGGACTACCAACATAATAAGATAATAAAGCCGCCTACACACGGGTCACAACTACACAGCAACCAGTGTCGTGGCAAAACCAAGCTATACAATCAAGATGACTTCTGAACTGACAACGGAAATGTCACTGTTATTTAGCAAGCTGAAAGATGAAATGGATAAACAGACATGTACGCTAACCGAAAAAATAACGGCAAATGTGATGAGAAGCATTGACGAGAAGTTAAAACCTATCAAAGATGAAAATGATAGATTGAAGTGTGAAGTAAATGTGCTGAATCGTAAAATAAACCAGTTGGAGTTAAATGCTCGGAAAAACAACATAATAATCCACGGATTGCCTGAAACTACCGCCGAGACTCACGACGAACTTCTAGACTTAGCTGTCACTACAATACATGAGTTGGACGTAAACCTAGAAATTGGCGAGGTAAACAATGTTTTTCGCCTGGGGAAAAGGCAAGACAAAGGGAAAAATAGACCAATACTTTTGGCAACAACTACAATTAGGAAGAAGATTGAAATTCTCAAAAATAAGAAGAAAATGCCTCCCAATACATACATTACGCAAGACCACACCAAAGAGGAACTCCAACGCCGCAAACTTGACAAACAGAATAATAGGGAGAGTGAGAAGAGGAAATGGACAGCACCCTCACCACCAGGAGGTCAAAAGGAGAGCATTCCAAAAGAAAAGGACACGAAAATGCAGAAAATAGATGCCTTCTCATATATGCGTTCCAAGTCCTACTCGCTGTCTGATAAAAACACTTATGGTAAAAACTAGGATAAACTTGACATCGGAAACCAACAAACAACATATAACAACACTATTTATATCCCCAATCCGGCTGGTCCCCGTGGGGAAATCGACCACAACCCTCCGGACAGAAAAAACATACAATCACAAAAGCAATCAAACAAAGAACAAGCCTTTTATATATCAACATTGAACACAAGAACACTGAGAACTGATGAGCGACTATTTGAACTCGAGGAAGCATTAATTGAGATAAAATGGGACATTTTGGGGCTCGCAGAAATACGAAGATTGGGTGAAGAAATTAGGGAATACCAAAACTATATTCTGTATTACAATGGAGAAAAACAAGGCCAATATGGCGTTGGGTTTATGGTAAAGAAACACATGAAAAAGGATATTATACAGTTTAAAAGTAAATCAGATAGAATAGCAATATTGGACATAATACTGCCGGGAAACAAAATACCAAGGTCTATTATCCAAATTTATTCCCCAACTGAACAAGCAAGTGTTGAAGATAAAGACAGATTCTACTCACAACTTCATGAGACCCTGATAGAAACACAGAAAAATAAAATTATTTTGGGAGACTTTAATGGACAAGTTGGAAAGAGTCTAGTAGGTGAACAACATATTATTGGGCAATTTGGTGAAGGTAAAAGAAACATTAACGGTCAGAGACTAGTTGATTTAGCAATCGAGCACAACTTGAAAATAATGAACAGTTATTTCAAGAAAAAATCCTCAAGGAAATGGACGTGGATTTGTCCTGACGGGAATAGTTGCAATGAAATTGATTTCATACTGACAAATTCTGCATACACCTTCACTAATGTTGAAGTCATTAACAACCTCAACTTTAGCACTGACCACAGGATGGTGAGAGCAACATTAAACTGCAACCTCAGAAAAGCTAGAAAGAACTTGATCTCAAGTAAATTAAAGCCAATTGTACTGCCGATTCCTGAAAATATTCTCAACAAGTTTCAAAATTCCTTAAAAATACAATACTCAGTGGATAATGTACAACAAAAATACAATGAGTTAGAAAAATCACTAACCAATCTGGCTAAAGAACTATCAGATGCAACAAAGCTCAAAAAAACAGATAAGGTTGGATCAGAAGCTAGAGAATTATTAGACAAAAGGAAAGTAATGATTTTAGATAGAAAAACCAACAAGAAAGGCATTGAACAAATAAGCAAAAGAATAAATGAAAGCATACGGAAACATAAAAATAAAACTAGACTAGAAACAATCAAATTTGAAATAGAGAGAACAGGTGGCATCAAAAAGGCTTTAAACCATCTACGTGATCATAAAACTTGGATACCAAACATGAAGAACACAATGAAAACTGGAGCAGAATATGCCACTGCACATAGACCACATATTAGCAGCATAGCCACTAATTTCTACCGTAATTTGTATAAAGCTGACATAACATCAACACACCAAGCTAAAGAACCATGGTCGATCGCCGGTAGCAAGGCTCACGAGGAAAATATACCCACTATCCCGACCAGCGAAGTAAACAAGGCAATATTATCACAAAAAAGTGGCAAAGCAGTAGGAGAGGATAAATTAAGCAACGAATTACTCAAGGGATCAGTTGAAATCTTACTTGAACCTTTAACACATTTGTTTAATGATATCCTAATAAAGGAGACAATACCAACTCAATGGACAACATCTACAATAATCTTACTTCATAAGAAAGGAGACAAAAATAGAATCGACAATTACAGACCAATCAGCATTATGTCAAACATCTACAAAATATTTTCTAAAGTACTACTGAACAGACTTACTAAGATACTCGATGAAGAACAACCAAGAGAACAAGCGGGGTTCCGTCGTGATTTTTCAACTATAGACCACATACACGCACTAAAACAGCTGATTGAAAAGTACACTGAATATGGTAAGCACTACTATCTCGCATTTGTCGACTACAACAAGGCATTCGATTCGCTGCTCCATGAAGCAATTTATACAGCTTTATCAAACCAGGGAGTACAGAAAAAGTATGTAAACTTGATAAAACAGATCTATGAGAATAGTACAGCGAAAGTCCAGCTGGAGAAGATAGGAGAGGAGTTTAAAGTTCAAAAAGGGGTGAGACAAGGGGACCCACTCTCTCCAAAACTATTTTCAGCCGTGCTAGAAGATGTATTCAGGAAACTTAACTGGGAACGTTACGGTCTGAGTATCAATGGTAAAAAACTAACGCATTTGAGATTTGCTGATGATTTAGTCCTATTTGCAGAGGATGCGGAAACTTTACAATCCATGTTATTACAACTAACACTAGAAAGCGAGAAAGTGGGCCTCACAATGAACACAACCAAAACAAAAGTCATGACCAACTCCTACAAGTTAAATATAAGTGTGAAAAATCAGGAGATCGAATACGTGGATGAATATGTTTACTTAGGACAAATAATTTCACCAAAGAACCTTATGTCACAGGAAATCGAGAAAAGAATAACCAGCAGCTGGGCTCGCTATTGGTCTCTCAAGGAAATTATGAAAAGTAAGTCTATACCAATTTTGGACAAGGGCAGAGTATTCAACACCTGTATACTTCCGGTTCTTACTTATGGTTGTCAGACATGGGGCCTTACAAAAGCTAATAACCAAAGACTGAAAGTTTGCCAGCACAGAATGGAACGAAGCATGCTTAATATCAAGCTAAAAGACAGAATTAAACTTGCAGACATAAGGCAAAAGACTAAAGTGGCTGATGTTCCATGTAAAATCCGCAGACTTAAATGGCGATGGACTGGGCATATGATGAGGTCAAAGACAAGCAAGTGGTCCTATGATAATACAGTCTGGTATCCTAGAGACGGGAAACGAAATAGAGGGAGGCAACTAAAAAGATGGGAGGATGATTTGCCCAAAGATTGGCATCGATTATGTTTGGATCGTGCAACTTGGCAAAATCTGGAGGAGGCCTATGTCAGAGGACAACCTGACCAGGGATAATAAAAACACACACATGGTTACTGATGTCTATCAAAGTGAATTTTTGGTCACTATAAGTGTTAATTTTATAATACTAGATTTAGGTTAGAGGAAATAAAGGCTTATTTTATTTTATTTTATTTTATAGTTGAAAGTTATATCAATATATATAAAAACGTTCCGCATTCATCTGTTAAAATTAAGCTTTCAAAACGAGAATTTCGAAACAAATAAATTTTATTTCAAGGGCAATAAACCGTGTAAAAATAACTTTTTTTAAATTTACTTCATCATGTTAAACGTTTTTTTTTACTATTCAGTATTCTTAGCACAATTATTCTTATCGAACGTGAATTTTCTTACGGAATTTCTAAAAATAATTAAATTTAATATCGATGAAATTAAAATATCGATAATTTTATTGATATTTTATCGATTACTTTCGCTGCATTAAGCGAATAGCAATAAGTGTTGCTACTCGACGCCAGTCGACGAAGCTATTACGCAATTATCAACATTATGTCTAATGCGTATGAGTTCAAAATTGCGTTCCATGAAAATAACGCCATCTAGTGCCGAGTGGCAGAACTTTTTCGTCGATTGAATCTAGTGAGTTTGTAGATTACAAAACGACGTAAATACTTTGTACGCTATTGAAAAATAAATTTTATGTTAACGTAAAAAGGTATATTTTCATATGTATGACCTGTGTTATTAAAGCTATTTTTGAGTAAAATAGAAACGACCAATCAAAAGAATTGTTTATTTGTAGTACAATATATGATTTAACATTTATTTGTGTGAGTTTGGCGACGCTGGTTCCGATACAAATTCTAACGCATCGCCCTTCCAGTGTATTCTCTTTTCCGTGGTTCGGAAGCTTGTTGATGACCACATTTCCAGAATAAAAGTTCAATATTCATAAATAGACGACAAACTGAAAGAATCATTCCTTTTTATAATATTGCATTTAAATATTTATCTCAAACAAACATAAATCCCAAAATAATAACGCTGACGAATCCCTAAGCAAAGCGATGAGATTCTCACAGGTTTACTAAAACTAATAAAAATATATGAAGATATTGATTGCGGGCTCAAATATCCCTACATGACATCAGACAAAAGGGCCTAGCAATAAACAGATACCAGTAAATTGGAAATTCCCGAGCGGCTCCGACCTTCGTTTCATTACATTACTCGATAAGATCGGGTTCAGATGTGCCCTTAACATAATTAAACAACTTCACTCGATTAAATTATATAGGTGTGTAATCAATTTACCTTATAAGCGGTATATAGCAAGCGTCAGATGATTAACATAACAAGTTTTCATGCATATGCAATGACATCTATCAGCCTCTAGTTCTCACACAGAAAGATAGATGGTGCCACAACATACTTTATCGCACTTATGAAGTTTTCACTGCGATCTGCTTTATATACAACAGTCCGACATTTTCTGCGTAAAGGTGTAAACATTCTCGGAATTGTCACCTTCTGTCAGTTCCAAAGACAAAAGAAGGTACAGTTGGACCGCGGTCTCCAGGCACGATGACCCAGCCTGGTGGAAGATCTTCCCTTTTAAGTGGAGGTGTCATCCACCTTGCAACTCCATACATACTAATATTATAAATGCAGAATTGTATTTGTTGGTTTGTCCTTCTGTTTTACACAACTAAGTCTGCTAACGAGCATACGGCCTAACTCGTGGCATGACATAATAAGTTTTTTTTGCTTCAGTAAATAAATAAACAAATATCCTGGGACATTCCTCACACACGGTCATCTAATCCCAAACTAAGCAGAGCTTGTACTATGGAAACCAGATAACTGATATAATACTACTTTTTGTTTGTAAATACATACTTAATTACACCCAGACTCAGGACATACAGACAGACATGTTCATGCACACAAATGCATGTCCTGTGCGGGAATCGAACCCACGACCTGCGGCGCAATAGGTGGAATCTTTACCAGCCAGAGTCTTAACCAACTGCGCCAACTGGCCCATCAAATTCCGTATTCTGTAAAGTACTTCCCCAGTTGCTCTTTGAGCGAAATAACTCTTTGCTCTGCCTCTTCTAAAATATGCGTTCCTCTCTTTGTCCTTCTTTACGCGACCGGACCGAACCGGGTGAAACCAGTAACTGGATATAAGCTAATTTAATATATATCTAATTTTCTTCTACTAAGACCCAGAGTAGATCAGAGGCCTACAGGTACAGTGTTCGCGAAAAACTGTAGCAATTAAAAAAATACTGTAGAAGAGATCCACCACCCTATTTTTTCTGTCTTATATACATGAATTGTGCGAAAGTACTTATATGTTTACATATGTGGTACCATTTCCTATAGCCCTTCCATTGCGTTCTAAAACCTAGTTACATACTTCTTCATCAACTCTACTTTGCGCTAAAAGCTAAAAACTAAACCAATTCGCTTGGTCCATACATAATTACGTTTGGAGCGGTACGAGTATATCGGAGAGTATACTCAATGCCTCTGCATAATGGAACAACTGCCAGCCGGGTCCTAATGACCTTAGACGCCGCTGTTAGGATTAGAGCTATGTCTCAGGGCATCACCTAAGTGTAAAGGTGATATTACTATCACGGGTGTAAGCGGGAGCGAGAATAAAAGACGATGTTGGCTAAGAACTTTTTTGGTCCTGTGTTTGACCACAATTTCATATTGTAAATGATGATTATGGCGTAAGGTGGTAAACGTTCTTAGTCAGGAGGGTTGGACCTGGCAGCCAGAACACGCAGGAATATACTTAGCGGTATATTTTAGCCTTTTTTACCTGGTTTTCTTCACTGAATTACAGTACAACTGATATGGATTACCTATGTAATGTACCTGCGCAGAAGATACATTTTTCAAAGCGCGGGAATCGCTATTGGTCGGCAGCTGCCGCCATGTTAGCGCGCGCCGTGCGGAGGGGCGTGCGTGACTTGCGAGTGAGACGGAACTAACAGCTACAATTTATTATGAACCTTATAGTAGTGAACTAAGGTTGATTGTAAGTTTTAAGCATTCTTTCGTTAATCTTCGGGGCCATACTTTTTTTCTGTGCGAACGAAGATTCACGACGCGCCTTATCAGCTGGGTACCACTTTTTTTGTCTATCTATTCATATTCTTGTAGATATGCTTTGTCTTACATCATGTAATTAATTAAATATCTTCAATGAATACTTGTGGTTTTCATTTCTTGAAACTTTTTCCTAACATAAACAATTTCATTGAGGGTAAAATTTAAATACGACGTTTAATACTTTCAGCCATCTTTTAGCAACAATAATTACAATTGTTTCTCAATGAACAATATAATTTACTTTAAATTTTGTTTTAGTTTTCATGGCTTCTTGTTGTTTCTAGATGCTTCGGTAGGTAGATCTAGATTGATTCTTATTTAATGTTTCTGAAACTTCTTCGTCTCTTTGTCTCAATAATACCCTCTTCTATTCGAAGAAATGTCATTTTGTAATTGTCTTCATTTAGAAAGACTCTAAAATCCATTCATATAGTGAAATAAGGTACACCGTCAGCAATCTCGCAACCTATGAAATGCTTACATTTGTTACTAGAAAACAACAAAAAATAAAATAAAAATTCTAAACAAATCTTACTCAATATCTAACAGCCGATCATTTACTCATCTATACAAATGCGATAGATGTCTTCTCACATTATATAGTGTGTATTTTTGAAATTACGAAATTAAACTAGTTTTGTATTTCCATTTATAAATGTTTATAGACCACATAGACCACAACAACAGAACCGCTACAAAAAGAACCGACGCTGTTTGCATTCAATACTATGAATTATCAAGCTACTTTATATTTAAGCCCAGTTTTATCGCATAAACGTATATCCGCACTTACAACATTCATGTTGTTGAGAAGAGTACAGCATTATGTATTATCGTTAGGAGAGACAGAGGCAGAAACATTTATGCTAAAAATCCCGGCGTTTCAGGGTTTAGGAAGGCCTCATGAATACTAATCCCAGTAGAGAGCCGGCAACTGTATCTAAACAGCCGCTACTTGGTGATAAAATTCACCAATTCCCACCAAGGGGGCTGCAAAGTTTGTAAGTTTAAAAATTGTAAAGTACTGAACCGATATGCGAGGGAAACTACAATGGCTATTCTATTATATACCAACTGCGTATGTATTTAAAGTCTAGTTATGAGATATCACAATCACTGAAGCTGACTGTTTATCTTTGTTTTGTTTGTAAAATAAAGATCGTCTAACAGGGTACTTAGTTCTCAACAAAGGTTAAGGCGCTAATTCCACAGCGAGCTGTCTAGAGTTCTGCGGTTCTAACAGCAGAAGAAAACTGGTTTGGTTAAAGCTGGTTTGTCAAGAACCAGCATTATGCTGAGCTGGGACCGTTTTGTGGCAAATTAATTTTTCTTTTGTTTAAATGATTATTATTATTAATTTTTCTCCCTTGTCTCTAATGTTTGTACCTATTTCTTTGTACTATAAATAAAGTTATTTTCTTTCTTTCAGTAGAAGAAGAACTGACGTAGAACTCTGGTTCTACGTCCGTTCTTCTTCACCGTCGCGGTCGATGTGAGCAATTATGAAAAGCGCCGCATAGATTAGGGACAGTGAATGCAGAACGCATAACTCTATACCGCTTGCTGTGGGATCTGGGGAAGAGCATCTAGATAAGATCTTTTGAAAATGATAAGGCATACGTCAGACTTACATTAATTTTAAAGCTATCAATAAGGCCGACAGTAGACAGCAGTGCAGCAGGCGACGTGTCGCCACGAACAATACTGGCCTCCATAGGTTTACCACAGTTTTACCATTTGGCATAGTAATACATAGAAACGAAAGAGAAAGATGTTGTGTCGTGGCGACACGTGGCGTGGCCTGCTGCTGCTGCATGTAGTCGGCTACGAACTTGTACCTTCAAGATAATATAAAGCTGCCAAATAATAAATAGCTGCACGGCTGAACTTTGTAGACTCGCCTCGGCTGGCCACAACATCAAGTTTGAAATCTTTTGTCAAGCACCTAACAGTGTGTTCCTTCAGCTGTCCCTTAAAGCCAGGCTTTGACAGTATAGTCAAACACAATAATCCAAATAAATCGTGTTTGCCCGAATCATATTCAAAACAGTTCTTGGAAAATCTATGACCTATAAAAAAGCGTATGCTATTAGAGCCTCCAGAGACGAAACAATGGTGGCACGCATGCATGCATATGGCAGCGCATACAAAATAGAAGCATTGTATTGTCTATCGAACCGGAACGATAGTGAAGGCATGTTTCACTGCTCTACGTTTTTCTTTTCCATGTACACACATCCGAATAAATAGGCCTTAGTATTCTGTAATCTGTGAAATAGGCATACATTTTCATCAACACTATATGGGGGGCTAAAACAGAAGCCAAAGCAATATTGCTACGCAATTCATTTTTTTGAATTCTTGGCAGATTCTAAGTGATTCCAATATTTTTTGGTAAAATAGTTACTCATTATATACAATTCAATTCATTAAAAGATTTGGAATTGATGAATTGTATAAGATCTGCTTTAAATTCGAAAAAATGAATTGCGTTAGCAATATTGCTTAGCTTCCTTTTTAGGGGGCCAGGTCTTGGCAGTGAAATTTAATTAACGTGGCGATCACAATAGATCTAGTCTGGTCGCAGTGATACAAGCTCTGGAAATACTTGAAATAGCCACTTAACCCCAAATAATAATAACAATAATATTCTTCTACTAACTGTTTTGAAAGTATAGATAATTTAACACATTCTTATATCCATAATACCACAGATTACAGAATACTAAGCATAATACCTATGCTTTGCCTATTCTGTTAAATCCAACAAATAACTAATTTACTTTTAATCATTAAAAATGCAGATTATTATTATGTTTTAATAACCTGGCCATTGAAAAATCGGATCTTAAAGACTATACTAAATTACAACAGTTTTTGTCACCTTTTGTACGTCAAGGATATTATTTATTATAGACTTTATTACAGGAAAACCAAATCGAGCATGCACAATATTATATATTTAGACAATGGTGCCGATTCTGTTATAAATCGCACTAAACTAATTTTAGTCACAACTCACCCACATCGGTGAGTCCAGCGCTTCACTAACTATGTTGTTGTTTAGTTCTTTCATTCTTATCATGATGTGTAATGTAATATAAGAAGGCAAATCTAAATAAAATAAAGACACCGCACTATAAGCTGATCAATGTGCCAGTACCCTAATACCGTGCATTACCTGCCTAAATTTGCAGCTGAATTGCTTCCCATTTATGCTGAATATTAGACAACTATTTAATCTTATTTTATAGAACGAGATACTTGTACTACTACGTGAAAATTCTTTCCAGTTTTAATTACTTCTTATTCATTTTAACAGACTTCATAAAAAGGAGGTTCTCAATTCGACTGTATGTTTGCTACCCGGCAACGGATAATCTGATTTCGATGGTTTAAAAATTTAAACTGTTATTGTATTAAAATAAATCACGAGGATGCTGATTTTAAAACATTGTCAGATTCGAGTTCCTACATCGTTAATTTATTTTATTTTAATAGTTTATTTAATTAGGGTTCCATACCTAAAAGGTAAATAAAGGAACCCTTATAAGATCACTCTCTTGTCCGTCTGTCTGTCCATGTGTCACGACCGATTTTCTCAGGAATGAGTGGACCTAGCAAGTTGAAATTTATACCAGATACTGAGGTCTATAATCCCTATTAGGTGTATAAAAATCAAGGTCAACACGATAAAAAGATATGGGCAAATTTAGATTTTCACGAAAACTTGTAAGTACCAAAATTTACCTTAATTTTCAACTTCTTTTATTAAAGTACGTACCAAGTACGAGTCGGACTCGCACACGGAGGGTTTCGTATAATAATGATAATGTAACCTTACTCAAATTGACTGTGAAATGAATAGTAGGCGCAAAATTTAAAGGTACCAATATTAACAAAATTTTCAACTTTTTTTATTTTACGGAATTTTCCCTTTACTTGTGCTGTAAGACCTTGCTTTTAACCAAAATTGACAACCGGAAGTACCCTATAGGTTGGATAGAAAACCTATATGGTAGTTTCCGTTGACCTACAATCACGAAATTTGGCAGCACAAGTAAAGAAAAAATTCCGAAAAATTAAAAAATTTGAAAATTAAGTTAATATTGGTACCTGATGAGGCGATTAGGTTGATTTTAGATTGTAGGGATTATTATGAAGAAAACGACGTGTACTTAGTATGTTGGTTTATTAGCAACTGACTCGATAGAAAAATATAAAAACACAATGGACTGTATAGGTAGCTATAGACACCTCTATGCAGGTTGCGGTACATACATATTAGACATTCCGCCCACCAAGAACATAGTTCTTTAACCATGCTTGCAACAAAATATAAGAATAACAAATCTCAAAAGGTCTATGAACAAAAACAAATATATGAATAAGTAAGTACTCGTTTCTAGAGACACTAAACAAAACTTGACCATTGAGACAGACATAGAAAAATATGCAAATAATAACAAAAAAAAACATGGTTTCAATATTTACCTAAACTTCTGAGAAGCGAGAAATCCGCCCACCGTAACACATGTAAGTAATTGATTAAATACCAACCTTAAAAATAGTAACAAATTGATAATAACAAGCTTAACTATGTATAAAAATTTGTAAACAAAAATAACAAAATAGAAATAATAAGTAATGCATGTCTGTTTACTTCGTTATTACGCAAAGTTTATTAACTGGACGTTTAAACATTCCTGATTTACATTTAACAGTCACAACTCTAGTTACATTGTCTGGTCCAGTATGTTTGTGAGTTATTTTGCCTAAAATCCATTTAGCAGGAGGAATATTGTCCTCTTTCAAAATAACAATATCACCAATTTCAGGTTCAGTACATTTAGTATTCCATTTATATCTCTGATTAAGATTAACAAGGTACTCTTTATACCATCTCTTCCAGAAATCACTAACAATTTTTTGCGTTAAGCGCCATCTATCTAAACCAATCACATTACAATTCGTATAATCATCATCAGCTATATTAATTAAAGGTTCTCCTATCAAAAAATTACCTGGTGTCAAAGGGAGAGGGTCGTTCGGATCGTCACTAAGTAATGATAACGGCCGTGAATTTAAACAAGCTTCCACTTGCGTCAGAATCGTCGCCATCTCCTCATAAGTAAATGTATGATTACCGACTACTTTACGCAAATGTGTTTTTGTACTACGCACCCCTGCTTCCCATAACCCTCCGAAATTTGGTGCATGCGGAGGAATGAAGTGCCACGTTGTACGTTCCAGTGTCAGCAACGGGACTATTTCTTCAGGTAGTGATGATTTAGAACTGTTGAACATTTCTCGCATTTCTCTATCTGCGCCGACAAAATTTGTGCCATTGTCACTATATAAATCTTGACAATGTCCTCTGCGTGAAGTAAAACGCTTGAATGCAGCGATGAACCCCTTAGCAGTTAAGTCTGTAACTGCCTCCAGATGTACTGCTCGGGTGACCATGCAGACAAAAAGACAAATGTAGCTTTTATACGATTTGGCTCCTCTTCCGGGAGAAAATCGAATATTTATCGGTCCACAATAATCTACTCCTGTAGATTTAAATGGTTTGCTAGGTTTCAATCTAGCCTCAGGTAAAAGTCCCATCAATGGAGTAGACTTCTTCAATGAATATCTCAAACAAATAACACATTCACGGTAACACTTCTTAACACGTTCTTTTGCACACAATATCCAATATTTAGTTCAGAGAAAATTTAGCATAATCTGTGGACCGCCGTGAAGAGTTTGATAATGAGCATCGACAATTATCAGCTTGGTAAAATGATTTTTAGCAGGCATAATTATCGGATGTCTTGTATCGTAACGGGCGTCCGACTGCGATATGCGTCCACCTACTCTTAGAGTCCCTTTTTCGTCAAGAAAAGGACAAAGAGTACGTAAATTACTCTTCTTCGATACAAACCCTCTAGTTTTTAACTGTTTTATTTCTACTGCAAATTCGATCTCTTGAACTTGTTTTATACAACCCAATAAAGTCTCATTAATTTCTTTTGACGTAATAAATTTAGGTAAAGTAGCTCGTTTCTCTTTTGGTAACTTTAAATTCAAAATTCTTCTGCAATATGACAAAACTCTCAATACTCTTGTTAATGATGAAAATCGTGACCAAATAAAATCTTCTTCTGTGTTTGATAAAACAGTTAAAACTTGAATTCTTTCCTCCTCTTGTGTATCTTCCACGACTGACTTTTCTATTTGTATTGTAGTCTCTGCCAACCACTCTGGTCCGTTCCACCATAAAGAATGAACTGCTAAGTTTCCTGACTGCAGACCTCGCGAAGCGCAGTCCGCAGGGTTTGATTCGGAAGGTACATGACTCCATTGCTCAAATTCTAAAATATTTAATATAGTAGATACTCGATTACTCACAAAGGTAGTCCAGCGAGCCGAACCTCCCTTTAGCCATGCAAGAACTATGGTGGAATCTGTCCAGCCATACAAACTCTCCTTAGATATCTCCATCACTTGCGAGACTTCGAACACAAGCTTCGCTGCCAAAGCAGCACCGCACAACTCCAATCTGGGAATGGTGATTTCTTTTTCTACTGGCGCAACTTTGGTTTTGGCAGTAACCAAATGCACGTGAACATGTCCCGACTCATCAACCACTCGGATGTATACTGCCGCTGCGTAGGCTAACTTTGAAGCGTCTGAAAAAACGTGTAGTTCCGCTTTAGAGCCGCATGTCATATCAAACCATCTCGGTATCGTCAGCTGTTTTAAATTTAGCAATTCATCTCTGTACGTCAGCCACTGTTTCAATAGATCTTCAGTTAAGTAATCGTCCCACTCAAGACCCGATTTCCATAGTTTCTGGATTAACATTTTAGCAATAACAACAACAGGAGCTATCCAACCTAAAGGATCATATAATCTTGCTACGTCAGATAGCACTTGTCTCTTAGTAACACGCTCCTTAGGTTCAGATAAATTAAGCACGTATTCAAAATTATCCGTTTCTCTGTTCCAAGTTACTCCAAGGATCTTGATAGATTTATTTAATTTCATAGTAACTGATTGATTATTTATCTCATCGCCTTTGCCTATTTTTCGCAATACTTCTTTACAGTTACTATTCCATTTTTGTAGTTCGAATCCTCCTGATTTCATTAATTCATTCATTTCACTGTATATTTTTAATGCCTCCGTTATATTATCGGCACCAGAAATCACATCGTCCATATACAGATCTTCTTTTGTTATTCTCGCAGCTATTGAGTATGTCTCTTCCTCTATATCAGCTAGTCTTTGTAAAGACTTAACTGCCAAATATGGAGCACATGCTGTTCCGAAAGTAAGTCGTAGTAATTTATAATGATGTATGGGTTCTGATCCATCTGAAGCAAATCTCCATACAAGTCGTTGAAAATCTGTGTCTTGGTCAGCTACACGAACCATTCTATACATTTTAACAATGTCCGCAACAAGACACACTTTATGCTTTCTCCATCTCATTAATATGTGTCTCAAGTCCTGCTGTAACTTTGGTCCAACAAGCAGGTCATCATTTAGAGACACATTATTGTCACCCTTACTCGACGCATCGAACACAACTCTTACTTTCGTTGTCTCCTTATCTTCTCTTACCACGGCGTGATGAGGAAGATACACAGCCTTTGGATTCTCTAGTTCATTCTCCTCAACTCTTGTCATGTGTTTTAAGCTCAAATATTCATCCATAACCTTGTTGTACTCTTCTCTCAGTTTAGAATCTCTCAATAACTTTCTCTCTAAAATGTTAAATCTCTTTATAGCAATATCCTTTGAGTTGCCATATTGACTCTTAGGATCATCCGTTGTAAAAGGTAATCTCACTACAAATCTCCCTTCTTCATCTCTCATCGTGGTAGAATCAAAAATATCCTCACATAATTTCTCAGTTTTTGTCATCTCATTATTAATTATGTTTGGCTCATTCTCCATTTCCCAAAATTTTCTCAATAAATCGTCTTCCTTAAATTGTACATGCATGCTCGTTATATTAGCTTTTGTAAATTCATCCTTTTCTCTTACCGCTCTTCCAGACAGTATCCATCCAAAGACAGTATTCTGTGCCATTAGACTCCCTTCAGGCTGCTTGCGAATTCCATCCAGCATAATTTCACCGTACACATCTGCACCAAGTAGGATATCAATCTTGCCCGGTGTTGAATATGTTGAATCAGCTAGAGGTAAATTCCCAATCTCTGTCCACTCAGGTAATATAAGTTTGGTTGCTGGAAGCAAAGAAGTTAACGAATGTAACACATATGCATTTACATAAATATAATTTTCGGGATTATGGCGTGATTCCACTTTAAGTGAAACCGTGTGTTTGATCCTCATACGACCTTCTCCTATACCTGACACCCAGCCACTTACCGGTTTTCGTTTAAGTCCAAGTAACTGTGTAGTAGCCTCGGTAATAAACGAAGCTTGTGAGCCTTGGTCTAACAAAGCTCTTATAATTAATTTACAACCAGACAAATTAAATACCTTAACTCTAGCCGTCGCTAACAGCACACTGCTAGGTTGCAGCTCTCCTCTAGAAAACATAGTAGTAAAGTGGGTGTCACCTCGTGATGTTGTCGCTCTCTCGTGGTGATGTGGTACACTAGGTGACGACGGTACCGCTGCGGCTTCGCTCGCTGGGTTCATTACCTGGTTAGTCTCATTATTCTCTCGCTCAAAATGTAACATACTGTGATGTCTTCTTCCGCACTTTCTGCAACTCATTGGTCTTCGGCATTTAATTACTGCATGCGTAGACGACAGACAGTTAAAACACAATCTATTAGTTTGCACGAAGTCTTGTCTATCTTTTGGTGTCATGAGCTCGAACTGTTTACAATGGTAAATGTAATGGTTTTCATGACACATCGCACATTCGACTTCGCTAGTTTTCGGCTTATGCTCACTTGATATATTGCTCGTATGGAATGATTTAGACTTAATGATAGGTTTACCTGACTGTGAATGTTGTGATGGGCGTACATAATTTGTGTCAATCATTTCTAAAGTTCTGAATCTATTCTCTAAATAACCACTAAGCTGGTCCCAGGTAGGTAAAACATTGCTTATTGTATTAAGATGCTGTTCCCACAATTTTATAGATTCTGAATCCAACTTTGATACGACGAGAAAAACAATAATAATATCCCAGCTGTTCGTACTAATACCCATATTCTGTAACGACTTCAAACAGGTAGATGTAGTGTCTAATAATTGCTTAATTGCGTTCGCCGACTCAGTGTGTATTTTCTTTAATGCAAATAAATTCCTCATAACAGCGTTACAGTTATATCTTTTATTGTCATAACGTTCAATTAGTAGTTTCCATGCCTCTTGATAATTAGCTTCAGTTATAGAAAAATTACGTAACAAACCTTGTGCTTCTCCAGATAAATTTCCTTTTAAATAATGTAATTTTTGAACTGACGTAATTTTCTTATTGTTGTGTATTAACGATGAAAACATATCATAAAACGTTTGCCACTCTTCATATTTGCCACTAAATATTGGTAGAATCATTCGAGGTAATTTAACATCAAAATTATTATTCTCGGTAACAACCGGCAACGACATTGGACTTGAGAGTTGTGTACTAGATGGCAAAAATGATTGCAAGGCTTCCCGTAAATTAGTTTTGTACTGCACGTAAAGTTCCTCAAAATTCTCATAATTATTCTGGGTGAAGTACAATTCTTTCTTCTCTTTGGAAGCTATAGAAACAATATTTTTATGTCCCTCTTTGAACTCTTTAAACTGTTCTTCTAGTAACTGCAATCTTGTTTCTAAATAAGATAATTTTATTCTTTCTTTCGGTGTTTTTCGATAATTCTTTTCTGCTTTCATCAAATTCTCGAACAACTCATTTTGTAACAAATGTAACTTCTCGATAGTAGCCATTATAACTCGTAAGCAAAGTTAACGTTCGTTTAATCCCAACAAACAGTAGTTTTGTTATTAAGTACGGTTCACTCACTCGATATAATTAAGTAATTAACTTGTAAACACTATCGTTTTAACACTCATAGCTCATATTATAATGTTTTTATAACTCATTAATTATAACCGCACTTAAAACTTGCACATTTGCCACGATGAATCAATCTCAGGTAGCCGCCTGTTGTTCTCAAGGGTCGACTCGCTCATCGACGTAGCTCTGCGATCCGGCTCGAGTTTGGACCATATGATGAGGCGATTAGGTTGATTTTAGATTGTAGGGATTATTATGAAGAAAACGACGTGTACTTAGTATGTTGGTTTATTAGCAACTGACTCGATAGAAAAATATAAAAACACAATGGACTGTATAGGTAGCTATAGACACCTCTATGCAGGTTGCGGTACATACATATTAGACAGTACCTTTAAATTTTGCGCCTACTATTCATTTCACAGTCTATTTGAGTAAGGTTACATTATTATTATTATCGAGTCCTACTCGTACTTGGCCGGCTTTTATTTTTTGTAGGTATTCATGTTGCAAAGAATCATACAGCCTGCCTAATGGTAAGCGGATACAGTAACTTACAGACGCTTGCTACACCCTAGGTATGCATAGTTATCACTTCCGTGTTACCGACCCTGAAATCTCTTCACACCCTTCTTGAATAATCCTATGCTGTACTCTGTGGAAAGCCACGACGGGCGGGGGCTTATTTTGGATGGACATAATATATCATAATCTTTGAGAGTCACTTTTGTGTCCCATTCTTCACTTTATTTCTCAATTTTTTTTTTTTTTTTTTACAACTAAGTCGGTAAACAAGCTTACGGCCCGCCTGATGGTAAGCGGTTACCGTAGCCATATGGACGCTTGCAACACAAAAAGTATCGCTCACGCGTTACCGACCTTTCCCCCCTCCCCTATGAGCTCTGGCGACCTTACTCACGCGCAGGAACACAACTTTACACAACATAAAGTTATTTGGCTGCGGTATTCTGTAAGGTGGAGGTACTTCCCCAGTTGAGCTGCTCTTTTAGCGAATATACGCTATGCTCTACCTCTCTCACTCTTCAATAATCTATCAGTATTTAGAATAAAACCTACTACAGCTTTATATCTATTTCTAAAGTGCTTTAGCTACATAAACACGACCGTGTTTATCCAAAGCAGTTTCCAGAAACTCCAACGTCTGTGGTTCTAATATTGCACCTTCAGCTCCAATTTAATGAGATAACACACGTCCAACGCCTGAAACTGATCCGAGGTCCCAAAAACAACAACTTTACTTAGTAAATACTGTAGCAGAAACAGAAGTAGGTACTGACGAATTAAATTAAACTGTAGCCAATTGAATTTAGAATTATTCTTCGAATTGTTACGCTTGCGTTCATTTCGTTGGAACTCGTCAAGTTAATGCTGATCACTTGTAATAAACTTGAGACCTTTTTCACAGTTGTTGAAGGAATTCTGTACTCATTAGATAAACTGCTACTAAGAATTGTAGAACTTTGGGGAAGCTGTTATAACTTTCTTGACTGAGCATTACAGAACATATTAGTTACTTTGGATACATAGGTAGCAGGAACCTAGTAAAATTATCACCACAATCAGGGCACAGCAAAAGCATAATAAATGCAATGTGATTTCCAATAAGATGGTATTACAGCAATTTGCTCGATGGAAACCTCTCTTGTAGCTAATCGAAGTATCGAATGGTTTCCTTAATCTAGTTTCCTGACGCATCTGCTGATTTACATTGTCGTGTAAGATACAGAATGCAATAGCTGATAAAGGATTCTTATTCATTGGATACAAAGATAAAGAGGGTATACAAATAAAAAAAAGTTTATTTAACTAAAATTACTTAACCTAAGTCAAATCCTGAGGAGCTGAAAAGGCGCCCACTCAGCATAATGTCGCGGCAGCACTAGGATACGACAAAATTGCTATGACGCCTAGTTTTCAGTGGGGACTATATAGGGTGACTGGTAATTTGTAAACGACACTTAGGCACATGATTTAACTAATGACTACAATCAACTTTACCAAAAAAGTTTTTTTATTATTTACTTAACACATGACCCATAATATTTAGTAACTAACAAGAATAAGAATGCAAAATCAGCTTTTATTTAATTTGGTTACTTATCACTATTTACAAACAAAACTACCATTTATAAACCTCTTTTCCACCCCGTACGGACCGCGCGCGCGCTATGATGGTTGCAAAATAGTGTAGCATAATTAACCGTTCTTAATCGATTGGCAAAGTGAAGCTACGTCTGTCGTGGTCGGTACCTGGATGGGTCACCGTCTAGTTGTATTTCCAAACGAGCGTTTCCGCTCTTCGGAAGGCACGTAAAGCCGTTGGTATCACTTAATTGTGATAGTCGTTAAGCTAGTTGGATGCCTCCTAGGCGGCTTAAAAAATTCCAACTGTAGGTTGACCACTAGCCTACCTCCACCAATCCGCAGTGGGCACGCGTGGAGGAGTATCTGCCCATTCCCTTTCACCCTCATTTTTTAAAGGAGGCCTGTGCTCAGCTTTGGGACATTATAGGCTGATGATGTTGATGATGAAGCAAATTATGTTCTTTTTAAATAAATCCGACGCAATCATGCACTGATTAACGTATTTACACTAAATTCTCACGTGAGATTAAGGGGGAGGGTCGAAAAATTGCTAACAACTCCTCATATATTAAAAGGACGCCCCCTTAACAACCTCACAAACATACAAATATAAAAACATACTGACAAAACTTCACATTTATAATATTAAGTAGAATAATAACATGAAAACAACCGTCCCTTTTGTAAAAGAGTTAACATCATAAGAATTTTCTATTTCAGGCTTTTGTCAGGAATTCACTTTTATGTGGCAACCCTGTGGAAACCCGGACCGCGATCCGGATGATATCCCACATGACCCCTTGTAATTGCGGCG
Organism: Achlya flavicornis; assembly: GCA_947623365.1. Classification (NCBI taxonomy): domain Eukaryota; kingdom Metazoa; phylum Arthropoda; class Insecta; order Lepidoptera; family Drepanidae; genus Achlya; species Achlya flavicornis. The sequence goes on along the minus strand of OX392485.1, from coordinate 4,010,753 downwards.
TAGCGCCATTTATGGCATATTCGTATTCTTTTTTATTTTGATGAAAAAAATATTTTCCTGTTTTAGTAAATATTATAAGCATGTACGGTCGAAGGAAATAGCGGTAAGAATCTATTCAATCACTACACTAAATATAATGATGATGATTGGTAATGTATTCAGTTCATGTTGTCGTTGGGTCGGAACTCATCCACATATATTATTAATGTATTTATATGTATATATATTCAAAATTCAAAAAATATGTATCGATTGGACTCAATTATATTTTTATGCCTTTTGCGGTCGAGACCTTGGGACCGTGGGGGTCCGAAGCCCGCCGTTTTGCTGTCACCTTGTCTTCAAAATTGATCGAGACCTCCGGAGACCAGCGGGCGGGGAGCTTTTTCCGCCAACGCGTCAGCTTGGATATCTAAAGAGGAAACGCTGCCAGCCTTCTGGGAACCTTGCCGTTAATCGGAAGCAGCGGCAGGCTTGAGGAAATTTTCTATTATATAGATTGTATTTTTTACATATTTGTTGTATATATCACGAAGATTATTTTCATGTATTTATGTTTATTTTTTTAATATTACACCTGCCACATTGTTATGTATCCTTTTACCTCAAGGCTATCTGGAAGAAATTGCTTAAGACGAGGTCTTACCTCAAATTCTCAAAAATGGGTTTCTTTGAGAGTCGAGTATAACACAAAAAATACGGTGGACAGAAGAGGGTTTTGAGAAAAATTTTAACCGAATAGAATATTAAAGAGTGCTTTGATATTCCCAAAAACGTCTCAAAAAAATCTTTCACGTCGAAATTCTCCGTATTTACAGCGATGACAACAATTTTATTCTTAAGAATATATTCGATACAGAATTATATTAGATTGTTAGCCGGACACTTATTCAATCTAATGTGTATATTCTGTATAATCTAAAGAAAACCCGTAAATAAATATACATTTCATAGAGTCGACATTTATGATTTACCATTTTCAACCCTATTCCAGTGAAGAACGAGTGCTGTCAAAATCGTAGTCAGTCCGCGCCTTAAGCAATAAAACTGCCTGTTTTGTATCACTTCTTCCTCTTATTGATGTGCAAATAAAGCATACTTTTATCCTATAACAGATAGCACCAATTGCAAGATTCTATGCATGTAGATTTTTTTCATATACCCAAGAGGACCTCTATTACTAATAGATTAGACTTTGTTTTCCTTAATTACTCCGAGCATCGACTCTTTTCAACCACTCTTTTCAAAAGTGGAGCACACGTAGTTATAAAGCACTGATTACACGTATCCTCCAAGAACAAATAAACGGAATTCAATCCGAACACAGAGTAAAGACTCGCCAATATACGTCTAGAATATAGAAGATTCTAGAGCCAGCGGACCATCGTCAAATACTTGTTGCGAGTGGCCCCAGGGACAGCAATTTCGCCGCATCCTAATACCGTGACTTACTGACATTCGATTCCAATTTAAACCCACTTTTGACTAGTAAATTGATTTTTTTGCTTATGTTTTTACCTTTGAGGAAGCTTTCAATAAAAATCTAGGAAAAAATGTTCTACTTTTAGTTATTCATATGTTTTCACTTTAGCTGCTTTATTTTTGATGGCTGTATTCGTCCCGTTGGTATAAGTCCTTCAGGTTGATAGCCACTTTATATGGTTTTTTTTTTATTAGACGGGCTTGCGTTTGGCCACTGACCCGCCCATAAGGGGCGATGACGAAGCCTAAGATGAAACACGCTTCCCCAGAAGAAACCTATTCACTCTGGCCTTGAAAGTTTTTAGATTATAAGCGTCAGGAAACACAGACGCCGTAAGCAAGTTCCACTCCCTCGCCGTCCGCATTACAAATGAGGATGCAAAACGCTGTGTCCGTATTTTCGGAATGTCAACAACGTACGGGTGAAAATTTTCCCGGCGTCTTGTGGTTCGGTGTAAAAATGGGGATGGTGGAATAAGGTTGAACAATTCCTTCGATATCCCTACTTACTTAAATATTAATCTTGTATTTGATTCAAATGAACGTTGACTCTTTGTCTTTGAAGAAAGATATCATTTCACTATAAAGTGTCTATACATTTTTAAATTGATCATTAATTTTTATATAGTTAAAATAGATAATTAATTCTCCATTAATAAATTGGCTCAGAGCGTGTGTCTCCGACCACTTAAAGCCTAATACATTAAAGACAGGGGTTGGCCCACTACAAACAGTTCCACTGAATATTGTATGCGCTGAGTGCCCACAGAATTATACACAAATTACCGACCCCTGGGATCATTTTGTACTTGTAGACTGATCACTTTGTAAATAGACTATTTCTTAATAAAAAGCCACTAAAATTGTAACAGCATAAGTAAGCTTCAAATATTTAAATTTTTGGAGAATGTAGCTCTTTTATGTACCCTTATAAGACGACCCAATCTAAATTTTCGCTGTTCTAAACCTAACTTCATTATTGGATTAAATTTTATAAGAAAATTAGGCATCGAGACTATCAGCTTAAATTGTATCATAGCAGGAGTAGTATTATATTTTTAACCAACTTCAAAAAAAGGAGGAGGTTCTCTATTTGGTTGTTTTTTTTTTGTGTGTTACCTCATATCTCTGTCATTTATTAACTTATTTGGAAAATTCTTTTTTGTTTGGAAAAGTATACTTCCCGGTTGGTCCCATTGTGATCAGGTCAGGATTTGATTACTTTTTAGTGTATTTTGAAGTCAGTTTAAGCTTTTTGTAAAACAGTTTTCAATTATTTAAGCTGGGGAGCGTAATCTCCAGACACGTCACGACTCTTAACACCGCATCAACATGCCGAAAGTCTCCAAAAGTACATACAAGGTTAAGCAGACATCATAATATAGATTTATCAATACATGCTCCAATAATTTGCAAAACTCCGACTCGGTAACTATAATTAGACTTTCTTTGAGCGCTAATGAAATAATTAGCAGCAGGAATGCTTCTTCGTTACTTTATCTTCTGTTAAGTCTAATGACTTGCCAAAGGATAGATAAGAATGGCACAAGTTGCCACGTAAAATTGGTCTCACTCGACACGACGTGGGCTTTTGAGTCAAGGGCTTCCGACTTGTATTTGGCAGATCTGTCCCAGATACCATGAATTAACGGACTTATACATGCCTATTTCATTGCAGCGTCTGTCGTGGCGTAAAGCGGTTTTTTGCCTTTGACTCAATAGTCCAGGAGTTTAAGCTCAGTTATCGGTAAGGATATATTCGAATTACATATCAAAAGTGTGAGTCGAACTGGTGCTCCAATAAAAAGTAAAGGTTCCGCAATACCACACAAATTCAAATAATATAGATTTCTCGTATTTTTAACTAGCTGATTTTTTGGCATGATAAAGAGCATAGTAATACGTATTCTGGGAAAACTGGCTATCGAGTCAGATAGTCCGCCAGATAGACGGATGGTGCTTGGCGAAGGCTTAAGAATAAATTTGACAATAGCATACAGAAGTAAGAGTAGGTATATAGATCCAGTAATAAATAAAAATCTTTGGTCGGCTTTTACATATACACATATATTTTACACATACAGTAGTAGTATTGTAGACATTCTGTATTTTGCCCTGTATTTATAGTATGTGGCACTATGCAATCAAGTCAGACAATGAGAATGAAATAGCTAAGCCGGTTCAAAACCTATTTGATAGACTACAGGCTTGAATGATTAATCGAAAGCGTTTTGAAAATGTCTGAGACTATATATTTCGTGTTCTCTACTTATAATATGGTCCTAAAAATTCGTTGTTTTTTTAAAATTCTGGTGCACTACCGTTTGGCAAAAATGCTTGGTTGCCTAATTTAGAAAAAGAGTATGAAATTGGCTCGGAGCCAATTGGGAATATTGACAAGTTGCAAAAAGATGTTGTAGCAGTAAAAATACCGAGAACAGAATGTGCTGTGGACGATAAATTATTTATCTTTTTGTCTCTTTAATAATGTTTGGCTTCAGATTTTATTCAATTTTGAATAAGAGGTTGGTGCGAGGAAAATCAGATTTTTAAAAACACTTGCCGTCCCCTCCGGATTTGTACGAAGTAAATGAGTATACGTACAGGTCGGTTAACTAAAGCTGGCACGTTTCAACACATTTACACCGTCTCTCTCGCGCAAAGTCAAGCTTATGAGTATGAAGGAGACAGTTATTGTTTTGCTTTTGCTACTGCTCATAAATATAGAGTGGTCTATTTTTGCATTCGTCCATTAGACTTGACTGATTGCAAATTTATGAGTACTGTGAACGTGCCAGCTTTCGTTAACCGACCTGTACAGGGTGGTTACGACAATACGACGTTAAATGAAACCACGTAAAGTACTCATGTATACGATCAACTTTTACTATGAACCAACTTCGAAATTACAAAAAAAAAAACTGCTTTTCATACAAAAGTTGCATGCCTCCTCGGCAAAATTTTCCCATTGTAGTACTTTACGTGGTTTCATTTAATGTCGTATTGTCGTATCCACACCGTATATTCGTAATCCAAACTACTCCTTACTCTAAAGCTGTGATCTTTAAGAATATACATGTAAGGATTATATTACTTTGAATCCCATCTGTAGTTTTCTATAGTATTATTTTCATCGTGCGGCATTAGAAACGGTTACCTCCCCAATAATCTTGAAAGTCAAACAGGGAACTAAATAAATCGGAAAGTTCCCGCCTTCAAGCGTGTTGGCGACGAGTGCTAGGATTGAAAGTTTACCTACTTGAGGTTTGTTCGACGATAATGATCTACGTATTTTTACCCGACACTGGCAATAAAATAGTTTGATTCTGGCTTGTTCCACTCGCCAAAAGACTTTAGCACATACCTACGAGTTCCTCACAATTTGAACTCTAATAACTTTTAAACTTATGGAGGTGCAAGGTGGATGACACCTCCATTTAAAAGGGAAGATCTTCCGCCAGGCTGGGTCATCGTGCCTGGGGACCGCGGTCCAACATGTTGGACAGTTGTATATATGCAGATCGCCGAGAAATCTTCGCAAGTGCGATGCAGGATGTAGTGGGCTTGTATGCGCGATGCAGAATAATGTGGCGCAACGCCATCTATCTATCGGCGTGTGAACTTCATTATGTAGTGGTTCGCTACAAACTTTATGTTCAAAAGTGTGCTCCCGACTCGTGCCGCTAACTATATGTCCTAGGACTCCTAGGTTTCCTCACAACGTACGTCGATGTTCAAACACAAAACCGTTTTAAATATTTAATTCCTCTGAGAATAGAACCCTAAAACAATATACAATCAATTAGATTGCTATCCCTTGTTTATCTTCCATATATTCTCGAAAAACAACCTAATTTCCCTTGTAAAAACAAACACATGGGATGTGCATCTCCTTTCGCTCTTTACATCGTTTCCAATCATTAATGCGGCCCTTTATCCTAGCAAGTTGTTTTTCTTGTATTCCCTTTATATTGTTATTCACCAAGAAATGAAGGAATTGATTACTTAATCCAATTCTTCGGACGCTTTCCCCGACTTCATTATTCCAATTCCATTTACTTCAGCGCTTTCGTGAAAGCTCCCGGTCTGGTCATTATTTTCGACGAGTATTTTTTCGAGATACGAATGGGCAAACATTTATATGCGGTAGCTTATGATACTTAGCGACTACAGATTCAATCAGGTGCGTAAATATTACATGGATTATTGGAATCAATCTCAGTTCTAATGAACCTAGCTCAGAATCCTCAGAAATACCTTACATTATAATATTGAATTGTATAGAAGAGCTAGTCTTTCTGTAGAATAAATTCGGGGGTTAAGTTTCAAAAAATTCGTTCCACAGCGTTACATTAACGTTTTACGTTTCAGCACAATAAATACAATGTGTTTCCATATTATGAAATAAATATTTGCAGCCTTTATAATAGCCTAAGATGTTGAGTTTGAAAACGGTCAAAATAAAGTCTAGACTTAACAGGACCATCCTGTATTTTCATACCTAGTGGTCGTAATTCCATATTTTTTTTAGTTTTTATAAATTCTCTTCATTTATTTACATATGACTAGCTGTCCCCGCGGTTTCACCCGCGTTCCCGGGATAAAAAGTAGCCTATGTCATTCTCCATACCATAGGCTATCTGTATGCCATAGTCAAGGCCATAGTGATCCGTTGAGTATTTGAGGCGTGAAGGCGTAACAAACAAATAACCAAACAAACTGACTTTCGCATTTATAATATTTATTATATTATTATATATATACGGCGATGATAGCTCAGTGGTAGTGACGTCGGATACCGAGACGAAGGTCCCCGGGTTCGAATCCTACAATGAGCTTGAGCTTTCGGTGAAGGAAAACATCGTGAGGAAACCATAGCACGGTGGTAGGGTACTTTGTAGTACCCATCTGGCTGGCTACCACCCTCAAGTTGAAAATCTGTCGCCAAGCACCTTTCGGTGTGTTCCGACAGCTGCACTTGAGAGCCAGTTCCTTCTAGGCTTTGTGTGCTTACCACCTTCGGCCACATCATCACTTACCATGGTGTGATTGTGGTCAAACACAGGCCTATACATAATAAAAAAAAAAAAAAAAATACTAGCTATCCCTCACGGTTTCACGCGCGTTCCTAGGATAAAAAGTAGCCTATGTCCTTCTCCATACCATAGGCTATCTGCATGCCAAATTTTATGATGATCCGTTGAGTAAGTAGTTGAGACGTGAAGGCGTAACAAACAAACAAATAAACAAAAAAAACAAATAGTAAACAAATAGATGAATGAATGAATGAATGAAATTCTTTATTGTATACACTTACATAGAGCACATGATTACAACAACAAATTAGAGGAAGTTATACAATATAGGCGGCCTTATTGCTTAAGCGATCTCTTCCAGGCAACCTTTGGGTACAGGAAAAACTTCAAAAGGCTGTATAATAGTCTTCGAATGATAAGTAATTGTTCTAAAATCTACATAGCCTAGTTATTAATAAGTTCAGGGCAATATCAAACATATGATCCTTGTATAAAGTCACTTGTGATGCACAGGAAAATCGCGTGTTCCTAAAATGTTATCTACTCTATACCTTTCATTTGCGTATAAGCGGATTTCTTATCGCACGAACACTCCAATTGGAACATCTTTTGAGAGCTTATCCTGCCAATATCCTTAATCTCAATATTATTATAAAAACGTGAGTCTGTTCTCAAATGCTTGGTATAAGGTTTATTTTAGATTTGGATACAACACATTTTGATACATTTACATTTACATACATTTGGATGCAAACGGTATTTTTTTATGATGAGGCAAACAAGCATACGGCCCGCCTGATACCATACCAACTGCTTATAATCAGGCGGGCCGTATGCTTGTTTGCCATCTCAGTGGTATAATAAAATAAAAAAAAATAAAAAAATGCAGTTACCTAAAAAAATGCCTATGGACGCTTGCAAGGGGTATCATTCGCGCGTTGCTGACCCTGCAGAAATCTCTTCACACCCTTTTTAGAGAACCCTATATCACTCCCACTCCCTTGGGAAAACCACAGCGGGATCTCATTACACAGTCTGAGGCAATATTGTCGATGGTACCGGTCCCTCCGACTGTACAGATAAGTTGGTGTGACCATAGACTTAGGATTTCGCTACGCTAAGCAATCGTCAATAGCATGGAAAAGAAATATGACAATCCTTATTAATGACACATTGCGAGAGAGAAAGAGACGCACAGATACAATACGAGGCACGAATGGTGAGCACAGATAGGCAGTAGAGGGAGCAAGGTCGCGCATGTACACTTTTGGCTAAATCACAGTAGCCAAATGACACGCGAGAATCCAATAGACGACGAGCATCAACTGACGAACCAATCGTGTGCAGCTCGGCGCTCCTCCCTGCTTCATTCCGCCAAACAGACCCAAAAATTACTTCTGCGCGGCTGGCAATCTGTGCTCACGACTCGTGCCCCTTACTATACACATTTTTGACGTGAGTCAATAATATTGTCGAGTATCAACTCATATAAACCCGGGTGCTTATGTCAGATTTCGTATTTGACTGAAATTAAAACGATCGTGCCAATAAAACTAGAAAAGTGGATGTTATAGACATTGTCACTTATTCTGTGAGCAAATATGATGTGAATAGAAAATCATACCCCACAGAATAGGCTAGTTTCCTGAAAAATTCTATTTAGTCCATCATATGAAACCATCATATCATGAAATTATAATAAAATATTAGACACGTATTTTTTCTTTTGTCAATTAAACAAAAAAAAATGAGGATTATGGTTTGTTAAAGTTCCGCGTGACGTCAAGTGACGTCACGAGCCCCCACTCCCGAACTTTGTCGCGCTTTATCTTTGTCAATTTTTAATGACTTGGTTAAGCAAAAAATACGTGACCAATATTTTTTGATAATCTAACTGACGGACTATTAATTATACCACGTACTGGTGTGTTTCAAAGATGCACTTGATAGGCAGTTGCCCCCAGTTATCGCAAATTTTCATGTGACGTTGGCCATAAAAAGCTCTGACAAGGTATTAGCAGGTGGATTATCATGTCAGAGTTCTGACATAAAAGAGATATAAAAGCTTAAGCGGTTTTTTATAAAATTGTAACTGATACTACAAACAAACCATCCTATCCCGGAACGTTTATATTTGAGTGACGTAAATTTAGTTTCCATTCAGGGTGATCCATTTTACAGCCCTCCCCGGCTTTCCCGTCGAGTTTACCATTCATAGCGAATAAAAGAATTCACTCTGTGTAATAATTTCATCTCAATTTATTGAATTTTGTTGCGGAATGGGCAACAATGAAACAAATTTTTCACATCCAATCCGACATAATGAAATCTCTGCCTGAATTTTCCCCGGCCCTCTGTCCTGAATCATTTTTTTTGTATTATTTCATCATTGGGTTTTTTTTACATTATTTTCCTTTTCACTGGAGCGTAAGGACGGACTGTTTTGGTCTTTATTATATTTTATTGTTCTAGATCAATTTAAAGTCATGATTTTCATATTGATCATGTAGAATAATCAAAACGATAGTCTTCGGTAATAGTACATTACGATACATGTGTGCAAAGTTGGTTATAAACAGGCGAACGCGATAAGTGGGCCGAGAGTGTAATAATCAATGCACACGCGTGTCATACGACGTTTTTCAACACACTTGCGAGGAAAAAAAACAGACTTGTATTTTTTTAAGTAGATTTTTTGATTATACCTAATCAACCACACAATGAGAACGTTAACAAATATGGCGGCCAATTTTTTTTTTGACATCGTTGAACTGTCAAACTTTTTTACCCGTTCAAATTAAGAATGCTTGGTCTACACACATATCACTTGCATTGAGGTACAAACTAATCATAATCGGGATTATACCTATCATAAAACTGTGCGGTAATATAATGTAATAAAAGAAACAAAAAACCCGACTGCATAAAACAAAAATTAACTGAAAAGACAAAAACAAGCTTTTTAATCTATAGACTTTGGAATATAACTTAAATGTTATAAATAAGGTCTTACAGTCGGGGACAAACCAATAACCTAAGTATGTGTTTTTTTTAAATATTTGTTTATCCCCGACTGCAATACCTTATAAAATTTAAGTTATATTCCAAAGTATATAGATTAAAAAGCTTGTTTTTCTCTTTTCAGTTAATTTTTGTTTTATGCAGTCGGGTTTTTTGTTTCTTTTAATAATTTAATTTATTTCAGACTTTTTAGTTTTATACACAATGAGTTGTAAGTATTATTAAGTAAATGAGCGGTACGGTAAAGTAACGCTAACAACCATCGCAACTCTGTGTGAGTTACGTACGGTAAGCGCTCATAGTATCCTACTGTCCTTGCATTAAACATGTTTTTTTGCAGTTTACGTCAAAATGGTTGCACAAAAGTATTACAATATATACATATATGGAAAGAGCTGTTCACAGGCTTTCATTTGATACCCATATTGTTACAATAACGGAATTTTTGTTTTTAATACCCCCCCTCTTTTTTTATCCGTAGACGCCATATAAAAATAATATACCCTATGACACTCCCACAGTTCAGACGAATCTAACGATACCCCATATGCTTAAATCCATCAAGCCGTTTAGGCTGCAGAGCGTGCCAAAGAAATAGACATACATACATACATACATACATACATATATACACTCGAAAAACATAACCCTCCTTCCGGGTCAGTCGGGTAAAAAGTACAAGTGCGAGATGCATTAAGATACTAAAAACGGTGCAATAAATTTCACTTTACGAGCGAGTGTGTTGAAAAGTAAGTTAGTAAGAAAAACATACTCTGAAAATAGTAGACGAGTTAACAAATTAAAGCGCTCGTGGTGTACCATAATTAGCTGTACCTGGATGGGTGACTGCCTAGTGGTATTCAAACTGAAGGGTTTTCCATATTTTGAATGGCACGTAAAACCCCGGTTATCACTTAATTTTGATAGTCGTTAAGCTAGATGGAGGCCTTTTGGTTTGAAAACGTCAACAGTAGGTTGACAACTAGCATACCTCCACCAATCTGCAGTGGGCATACGTGGTGGTGTATCTGCACATTCCCTTTCAACCTCATTTGTGAAAGGAGGCCAGTGCTCAGCAGTGGGACATGATGACGATGATGATATGAAAAGTTAATCACATTAAAAATCTGGATTGGAAATGATCTGGGGGGCTAAAAAGGAAGCTAAAGCAATACAATTACAAAATAAATATTGCTACGTAATTATTTTTTTCGAATTCTCGGCAGATCCTAAGTGATTCCAATATTTTTTGGTAAAATAGTTACTCAGTATATACAATTCAATTCATTAAAAGATTTGGAATTGATGAATTCCATAAGATCTGCTTTAAATTCGAAAAAATGAATTGCGTTAGCAATATTGCTAAGCTTCCTTTTTAGGGGGCCTTGGAAGTTTATAGTAAACCTTACATTATAGGCTGTATAGTGGATAAGTTCGTTCAAATACTTCTAAACTTTTTATCCTAATAGCGCGTTAACCCACTTACCCATAAATACAATTGCAATGAAAACAAAGTAGATGCCAATATGCCGCGATGACGTTACTTTAGAAAACTGTATTGTTCATCCAATTATTGGATAATTTCCAGCTTTTCTCAGAAATGACACGATTTCAAAGGAAGTGTAAACTAGAGTGTAAGAAGTTCCTTTTCTCTGTAAACCATTCTTTGTTCTATTAATTTTCTTACTAGAAATGCTTCAGTTGTCTTTGATTAGTTTTACTTTAGTCGTACAGACATTTCTAGTTATTATTTGATCTTAAGGTTAAACTAATGTTGGTGAAATATATTCCATACCAAAAACAGTACTTATTATCATAAGATGTAAGTATGCTTTTTACATCACTAGGCAATTATGTTATGATATCATTGTCTCTAGGCAAATCTGTGTTGTAAATTTCACCCTAAACTGTTCAACAGTTTATTCTATGAAAAATCTAGTTGAATTCACCAAATACCTATACTGTTATTATAACGCGAACAAAATATTTTACAGAAATTTTCTGTACTGTTTATTATTACAAGCCCAATATTCGGCTATAACTAAAATGTAGGCAAACAATATTCACATTCTAAAGCGGAGTTGACCACATAATTTAGCTGGTTATATGTTGCCAGATAGTGATGTGATAGTGACATGAATATTAAGTGACTCGAGTAGCCCTGTACTAAATTAAATGTGAATATTTTAGGTAGAGTGAACATATACATTTTAACACTATTATATTATTTACATATTTAAAATAAAATATACAAAATTCTACTACAACATTGAGTCCATTTATAAGGGGGACATATATTCAATAAACATTGGCATTATGGAACACAACTTTTTAGTTAGAAAAGTTTCTAATTTAATAAAACATTGAATGGAACATGGAACATTGTCAAGGCAATGAAGCGCTTACAGTTTTTTTTTATACGAATAAGTCGGTAAACAAGCATACGGCCCGCCTGATGGTAAGCGGTTACCGTAGCCATATGGACGCTTGCAACACACGAAGCATCGCTCACGAGTTACCGACCTTTCCCCCCTCCCCAATGAGCTCTGGCGACCTTACTCAAGCGCAGGAACACAACTTTACACAACATAAAGTTATTTGGCTGCGGTATTCTTTAAAGTGGAGGTACTTCCCCAGTCGAGCTGCTCTTTGAGCGAATAAACGCTATGCTCTACCTCTCTCCTTACAGATCTCTAAATCTTAAGATTTTGGCCTCAAACCAAGTAACATGAGTCTCGTATTTAGTAAATTTTGGATAAATGTAATACTTACTAACAAAGTAGATCTAACTCGAGTAAATTGATGCACGAAACTAGTAACGTACAACAGTTATGTGGCAAGGATTATCCTCGACCCATCTACTAGATACAGCGAAGATTAGTGCATCCGACTGGCTACAGGCCAAACTACAGTTTTATACAATCAGCATTTTCAGCTCTCGGCTGCAGCACTCGTGACACTACTGAAAATATCCTCAATCATTTTCACTGGAGCACTCGGATTTCTCTGATGTCCGCTTTTTATTATCGCTTTAAGCGCTTCATTTTCAAGTCGACTGTGACATATTTTTTCAAAGGATTAAAATATTGCGCTCATAGTTAAAAATTGCTTCGCTCAATCGTTCGCTTAATGAAAAGGTTCATTGCGTTCATAGCATAGCTTTCTGGCATTATGTTCATTTTAGCGTTTGAGTTTCATAAAGTTCGAGTTAGTACCTAAGATATGACAGATACTCTTTGCATTCATAACGTGGAGTTGTGGAGTTAGAATGCTACGCACGTGGAGTCAAAATGCTATGAAAAACAGTAGAAGTGCTCGTTGACTGTTAGAAAAGTTGAAGAAGCGAGCGAGTTCCAAATAACGTGGTGGAATTATATTCGAAACCAAATGAACCCCTGCAATGATAATGGTTGAAAGCGGTCTGACGTGGAATTGCGGCGCTTCTTTGCATTTATAGCACCGAAAATGAAAGATCGCGAATAAAAAATAGAATGGTGGGTTGGGAACACGGAAGCTGTTAGTCTGGAAATGCTCATATAAAAGATAAAGATAAAGATATTTATTTGCGAGAATATGGTAACAAATGGTATGGTATTATTAATATATAGTATGCAAAATTTGCAGCTCGCAGGCGTGCTTGCTTCAAAAAACAAAAAAAAATTACATTAAAAATTAAATCTCAATTATATTAATACAAATGTCCTAACTCATAAAATTAAATAAAATGTCTAAATTGTGCCTATTTTGTTAGAAGCTCTTTAACAGAGTAGAAATTCTTCTCGCCAAGTCTTGAAGCCTGGATTTAAAATATTTAATTGGTAAGCGTCTAAGAAGCCTATTTGCATAAAAATTAAAATACGCATGAGTAGTGATCTATACTGATGTTGATCTCAGCTAACCCTGAGATTATTTATCGCAGGTAGATTATTCATAGGAATATCTATAAGATTTATAGTAGCTTCAAGTCTTAGAAGTTCCTCGCTTGTAATTCTCCTCAGTTGTAATGTAAACAGTTCATAAATTTCAAACTTTTGCTATAAGTTTTCTTTTACTGTTGGATATTAAATCAGATGAGTTCGAGATGACTTAGGCCCGTAACGATGCGACCTCTTTCTTATTTTAATTATTGTTCCTGGTCATATACTCTATTTTGAAATAAGGAATGTCCTTAAATATTCAATCAAACTCTTTACACTTTTTATTACACAAGCTTCTATTTAGTTTAAGCAGTATTTATATACTCTGAGGTTTAAGCTTTCAGCTCATGTCGCAACGTACAAAATAGTATTCCATAAAAGATAGTAATGTCCATGCACTTTATTGGTAAAATAAATAATGTAGTAAATAAAAAGATATATTCATAACACACCTGAAGTTGTAGGTTAAAATTATGGAACTTAGCTCAGTAGGTTTCGGTAAAATACAGGGTTATTCTAATACAGTAGAAGTATCCATTTGTTTACTATAAATTCACCAACATAATAAATAAATAAATAAACACAAATGCCACAACAGAATAAGGTACTAGATTTCCTTCTATAAAATTTACTTGTGTTGAGGATTTGCAATCAGATGAACAGACATATGTCGTGTATGTTAAACGGTTCTCTCACACGGGGTTCTCTCAATTACGAAACAAAGTTTTGTTAAACATTAACCCCCTTACTCATAAAACGTTATTTAACTAATATGCTGTTTAAAGGGTCACGTAAATAAAGTCACTCTATTGTCACTGTCAAATAATGTGACATTATTTACGTGACCATTTAATCAGTATATTAGTTAAATAGCGCTTTATGAGTAAGGGGGTAAATTTTTAATACAAGCTTTTTATGGTGACTGTACTCCTTGTTAGATAACAAGGATATTATAATGACAATGCAAGTACATCTGTAATTGCATTGTCATTATAATATACTAATGTATACCAAAATGTCAATCGGACACTGGGAAGGGGGTCAAATTTAACTTGCAAGATTCGATTATAGACACCGGACGGGTTATTCCTGACAAGCCTATTAAAACCTTGCTAAAAAATAAATTATCTAAAAACAATGCTCATCCCATATCACTTTTTTTTTATTCACACATCTAGAACTTCATATCCGTGACGCGCCGCCGTAGAATTATATCCGGGTTGGTTGTATTTTTGGGCGCGTCCAGCTTGCAATATTCAACCTGGCCCGGATACCCGCTTTGCGGCTGTTAACGAGCGCTGTGTACGTCGACATTATATCCAATTATATGAAATTTGAAGGGTGTGTCCATTCGTATGTCTCAAGGGAATGATAAAAAAAACCTTTTTTTATGAGTATACATTTTTTTGAAGCGCCCGTGGTGTAGCATGATAAGCCGTTCATAATCTATCGGCAAGTTAAGCTACCACCGTCGTGGTCGGTACCTGGATGGGTGACCGCCTAGTGGTATTTCAAATCAAGCGTTTCCGTGCTCCGGAAGGCACGTAAAGCCGTTGGTCCCGGTTATCACTTAATTGTGATAGACGTTAAGCTAGTTGGATAACTCCAACAGTAGGTTGACCACTTGCCTACCTCCACCGAGCCGCAGGGGGCACGCGTGGTGGAGTATCTGCCCATTCCCTTTCACCCTGATTTGTGAAAGGAGGCCTGTGCTCAGCAGTGGGACATTAAAGGCTGATGATGATGATGATACATTTTGTATCATGAGGAAATCGAATGGTAGGATACTTGTGTCCTGCCAGACGCTAGCCACCTACTTGTACACATATCTAATGTAAGTAAAGCTGGTAAACGCGCTAAGCCTTCTAGAAAGACTAGTTCTTAGCCTTGATTGACTAGGCTGGCTCTGACTAATTCCCTAATCACAATGTTGACTAGCTGTGGTTAAGGTTACGAGTCGTCGTAGATGTGCTACGAGCTCTACGATGTGCTACGTTACTTCTACTACCGGTAATAATGCCGGTTTCTATATACAAAAACGAATCGTTTTGCGCCAAACTGGGCATATAGATCATTTCGTAAGCTAATTTTACCTGTGATAGCTACTTCCATATAGGAGGGTCTGCTTCGCAAAGCTTTGTGGAGAGTCTTAATTTTAACCGATAACGGTCCGTAAATTATAGGAATGGGTCATAAATTACAATTACAACACATTTCTTATTCTGAGTTTAAACCGAAAGTTATTATTTACCTTGTTTCTTTTGTACAAACTATTCTATTTTATTTTTTATTATTGTGTTCGTTATTGTGATACAGAATAATTAAAGCCGGGTGCTCTGTGTATAGTTTTACCTTTTAAATATTGTTTTAATGAATGTTCTCTTGAAATATTGTTTCGTATTTGTTTAACGAGGTGTTCGTTATTGTGTAAGGATTTGTAATTTCTACTCATTTTCATTTTTTTTTTTTCAAAAAAAACCCTGCGCGCCATATTTGTTAACGTTCTCATTGTGTGGTTGATTATTATTAAAAATCAAGTCCAAGAAATACAAGTCTGTATTTTTTCTCACGAGTGTGTTGAAAGACGTCGTATGACACGCGTGTGCATTGATCATTACACTCTCGGCTTCCTTATCTCGTTCGCCTGCGGCTCACGCGCCTCGTCTGTAATTACCAACTTTGCACACATGTATCATAATGTACTATTACTGTCTGCAAAAGGGGCCGGAGTGGGAGACCTAAATCAAAGTAGAGCTACAAGTTCAAATGGGATATCATAATATGAAGGGATATTTATGCATTCCAAACAGGTATTTATTTTATGTTGTGGAGTTTTTGACTTATAATGAAAAATTACAAAAATTAGACTTTGACTCGCACTTGGCCGGTTTGCATTGCGGGTACTACAAAGTACCGTGACAAAGGTACCGTGCTATAGTTTCCTCACGATGTTTTTCTTCACACATTGAAACCATCCCTTCTCACATTCATTCTCATTTCTCATATTGGAGCCTATTGCCGTTTACCCTACGTCAAGTTACTTCGATAATAGCTCCACCAAGTAAGAGTATTTTCAGAGTGTAACTAAATCACGCCTAAACGTTTAGACAGATAGATGGATGTGCTTACCTTAGGGTCTGGATTAACTCGGCCTTTTTCATTTCTCCCTTATTTGATTTGACATTTGATTCTTAACATTGTTTGACCACATTTTTGTGATTTTATTTTATACCAATAACATAGCAAACAAGCATACGGCCCGCCTGATGGTAAGCAGTTACCGTAGCCTATGGACGCTTGCAACACCAGGGGTATCAATCGCGCGATGCCGAGCCTGCAAAAATCTCATCAAACGCTTTTTGAAGTACCCCATGCTGTACGTTTTGGGAAAACCACGGTGGGAAGCTCCTTTCACAGCATTTGCGTTCGCGATATGAAGCTCCTTTGAAACCGCAGAGTACGAGACCATTTTGGAAAAGGGGCCTAAGAGTGACTGACAATTGACTATAGATACTGTCTTTCTTTGCAAAACTCCACACTCATACAATAATTTGCACGCACAGCCCAAACCGGGGTCAGAAACTAGATAATTTACACACTGCTTCCTTTTAATAATGTGGGCATCGTGCATCTCCGGCCCCTAAGGGGCAAAAACGATGGGGCGGAATGCTAGTGTTCTATAAAAGTAAATTTTTTTCTTTTTTTTTTATTCATTAAGATGAATAAAAATTTGATTTGATTACCGACTAAGGTCGGTAATCAAGCATACGGCCCACCTGATGGTAAACGGTTACCGTAGCCATATGGACGCTTGAAACACAAGAACCATCGCTCACGCATTACCGACCTACTGACCGACTCACGCGCAGGAACACAACTTTACACAACATAAAGTTATTTGGCTGCGGTATTCTGTAAGTTGGAGGTACTTCCCCAGTCGAGCTGCTCTTTGAGCGAATAAACGCTATGTTCTACCTCTCTCAAACACTGCAACATGCCTGCGAATTCAGCGTCCAATTAAAAAAGGCGATTCTAAAATAAATGTTATACCCACTGAAACGCACTTAGCCCCGCAATTAGCTTTAAATGTTAATTCGAATTCAGAAAACCCGCTTGCAATATAAAACTGAAGCGTTTCGTTTCACTGCCGTATGGAATTTATTTTAACGTACACAGATTCTGAAATTGTGTTGGAAATTGCTCACTATTGCAAGGTATACAATTGCAGAAATATTAATCCATACATAATATATAATATTATAAATGCGAAAGGAACTCTGTCTGTCTGTTACCTTTTCACGCCTAAACCGATCTGAGTTGAGTCGATCGCGGTAAACCCCAGGATATTTATATTAGTATATACTTATAATGTGTCTAAGTGAAATAGAAATAGCCGGAATACAGATATCTATATATCTCGTGAAACAGCTTTTTTTAATTAGCGAAACATACAAGGTAGATTTTATTCTATTTATAGCGTGATACAATCCAACAACGGTTTAGTTAAATTTTAAATAAAAACTTCACTTAATACTGAGCGTACCCTACAGCTATTCCGCACAGAGGGAAAGCACTTTGAATATTTCAGATCGGAAATGTTTCCGATAGGACTTCATTTGATTTCAATAAAATGAGTTAAACTTTATTATAAGTAACTAGTCATAGTAAGCAGGGCCGTCTTTAACCTATTAGAGGCCCTGGGCACTTTAGGATAATGGGCTGGGGCCCCCATATGACTATGATAGAGAATAATTTTACATAGGCAAAGAGGAGGAAAAGAGGTACCCTTCTAGCTTTAAAATAAGCAAAATCGTCAATCATATGTATTTAAGAACATAAATATATTTATTGATAATACTGGTTATCGGTTGGTGATCTGGTAGGAACTAGAGGCCCCCATCGATTGCGGGGCCCTGGGCTCTTGCCCAGTGTCCAGTGGAAAAGAGGGGCCTGATAGTAAGTTCCGCCTCTACTATTGACAATCCATGGTACGCCCTGTATATAGCTATATCTTGCCCTAATTCTATTTAAATGTCAGATATTTCACTGAAAAGAAAGTCTGAACCGAACCCTACCTAAATATCGATAATCTACACAGCTTCGGTCAGTATATAAATGGAGTCAATTGAATTGCCGATGTTCAGTTCATTGAGTTATCATTTATTATTACTTAGAAATACGTTTCGTTTCCCGAAAAAAATCTGTGTGAAAACGTCACTTAATCAATCTTATTTTCTCTCAACGAGGCCGAGGAGCAGAGCGTTATTTTTTCTGAGATTAAACGTAATTGATTTACGGATTAAGAGTTCTTAATGTGTTCATGAATAAATGTCGTCTAGGGATAAATTTGTCGTAATTATAGGTCGTCGGGGACAAATAAGACTTACGACTCTTGAGCCTAATGCAAAGAAAAGTGCTCGTAAAACTACATTCCTAATAGAAACTAACTTGAGTATGCATTTATCCATAGCATATACTCAATCTGCTATGCGTACTATGATAAAAACAGAATTTTTTGATATCACGTTTTAAAAATTTGAAATTTTGCGTGTGATAGTTTGTAAAACCTTTAAAACTTTATAAAACCCTGTTTTACAAAGGTTAATGCAACTCTGTATATAGAATCGAAAAAAATAGAAACCATTCTTGAAAAAGGCTCGGGAATCCTTTCATATACTTCCATTCAAACATTTGCCTGAAGACCAACTTCTAAACGATATTTCTAACACCCATACAGGAAAATGTATTGAGAATTATTTCATGTTACCCACATAACGATCATAACTCATTGTAATGACTCCTCGCGAAACTCCGGCAACTTTCGTAATTAACAACACTTTCACCGACTGCGAGTTCAACGAGCATAGGAGCCGGAAAATGCTGGCTCCTTTGTCGCTAATTTATACTTTGTTTATTTGAATTGGCTACACTTTGATACTGTCGGTTTTAACACAATTAGGACTCTTAAGTAACTCATTGAGAATATTCGGCACACACTACTTATTTATGAATGACTGCTTTTCCGCCATGTGGTTCCCTTGGAGATAATGTTTTGAGCTGTACTTGCATTTGTCAATATAATAGATTAAAGTACATACAATACAAATTGGAACGTACGCAAGTATTATTTCATACTAGCTTCATCCTCGGTCTTTCCGAGTATAAAAAGTATAATGTAAGTACTAGAACATTATTATTGAGTATGTTATTAGGAACACACATTCTTCAGGATATTATATTTTTTGTTACAGCTTCTAAACGTAGAGATGAAGCATAGGATCATGCTTTTCTATATTTTACTATACCAAAGCCAACGAGACGAGATAAAGAATTTAAAACTGCAACCTTCCGAACTGGTATTAGAGTATTAGAGTCAGACTTTTCATAAGTGCCTGCGAAGGTCTATTTGAATCATAGATTTGAATAAATGATTTAGAATTTTGAAACAAACTTAAAATGTTTATTTAAATAAATTATACTGACAGCTGCATTACCGGCCGCTTTTCTGTACCGCGCATCAATCTCAAGCTAATTTCATAATTTCCTTAACTTTAATTGAATTCTATATTTTATCTTTATACTTGCTCGAACATTATTTAACAACATAATCTTTTTATAATAAATTTGATTTGCTACTCTCCACACGGTCTCGCCGCTAAGTTATCGCTCCATAGGGACATACGACTTTAGAATTTTCATATATTTCCCGTGCTAGCAACACTACAGACTACCAGTAAGCAGACATCGCATACATTTTCTAGAACGAATTATAATTTAAACAGTACTCGTCAGAAATAAGGTTATGGAATACTTTTGAATCCATGTATGAAAATGCTTTGCTGAGTTTGTGCAGGCGACGTCTCAGTTTAAGCACAGTTTAAGTGTATTCTGAACCGGTGATAGAGTCGATTGTTAAGTTGATAACTGACTTATCACTAAATAGATGGTTTTTTTTGGTCGTAGGTACAATACCCACCCAAGACAAATAAAACCGTCTTATATAAATATATTTTTAAAAGAGGGGGTGTTTATATATCGAATCAGTTATCAGGTAGATAGCACAACCCTACTTATTTTGAGACCAATGGCCGTATGTAAAGAATGTCTCAGCATATCTGTATAACATAAATTGTGCAAATTATTAAACGTCTAACAACACTTAAGCCAAATTTTTACAGGATTTTAGCATCATCAGCTATCTACAAACGCTTTGCATTCCTTATCTCTATCCACCTTACAACACACGACCAAAATGAGACTCGTTGCACTGAACTGGTCATTTTACGGTCACTGTTTTGCATAAAATATCGCTGTATAAGCGTTGGTTATACTGCTACGTTGACCATGTACGGAATTGTGGAAAAATAGACTAGTATGTTTCGTGAACCAGTGTTTTTTTAGGTTTTGAAGTCAGCGGCGTTACCCGGTATCTTTGGTGGTCATTTCAATGAACACCATTGATTAATTCATTCAATGACGATCCACCAATGAACTTTATCGTACCGCAGTATACGAAATTTTGATGCTTTCTGCGTTTTATTTCTTACCAGCATCCAAGGCTTAATTTTTTTGTGTTTTTTTTGTATCCGATGGCTGTATGCAGGCAAGCGATCCACTTGTTTGTATATGGCTACCATCCACTATGGCAATAACAAAACCATGACGATAGCAGAGTCAATATCAGCTTAGAAGTCAACTGGCTCTCAAGTGTCGGAATCAGAACACACCGATGCTTGGCGATAGATTTTTGCTATAATAATAAAACCACCAAAACAACAAAAAAAGCCAAATGTTCTGCACTATTAACTTCAGAACAATCGTCAAAAAGCTTAAAACAAGTATGATGTAGACAAGAAAATATCAAAAATAACTTCATATCACGATTCCGTCTCGTCACATTACACTGAAAGAACTCACGACACGGTCTCTGGAGGGGGTGAAAAAAAAAACAATAATTCCAACGTCTGGAGATTTGCCAATGCCCATTCGCACTAAAGAGGCTCTGAATGATGCCTTCATTAATAATTCGATAGGGTGTTTCTTTGAGTTTCTTGACATCTACTCTTTTGTCTTCATATTTAAACGTTCTCAATTTACATACGAAATGCCCTTGTGCAAATATCTGGAGTGAGATAGGTGCCGAGATGTTTGTTTTACATTTATATGATATTGTAAACCTAGGCGGCGCGAAGGGTGCTTCAATATTTGTATATAATTATAACGGAATAGTATGTCAAGTCTTAATGTAACTGGGGATTATTTAACTCGAATTTAAGCTTATTTTGTGAAGTGCTCGACTGGAAAACTGAATACGGTAACGTGTGAGTGGTGCCCGGAGGTGCCCCGGGTGTCGCATACATCCATAGCCTAAATGCTTAACAGTAGCCTGGCCGTATGCTTGTTTGCCGACTTGTATTTAAAAAATATGTTTGTAGAGCAATAATTAATAAAGTCCCTTTCTTTTCAGGTCCAAAGTCCAGTGCTGGTAGTGGAGCTAACCCTCAACAGGCTAGAGGGGACCCAGCTAAGAGCGCTGGGCCTCCTTTCAGTATTTGGGTTCAACGTGACGTATGCTGTTCGGGGGCCCACGGACTCCTCGGGCCCAACGTCGTGTAGTGCCATTGAGTGCCGGCTGCTGGGCCATTGTTATGCTAAGCGAGATTATAAGTAAGTCTTTGTACCGTATTTACTGTATCATAAGGTCTTAAATCAGGCCCTTCAAAAAGTTTATCGAATGAATAAGATCTCATCCAAAACGAATATAAAAAGTAAAATACGCCGCCGGACGCCCTTCAAATGATCAAGGATGTCTCACGCCTTATTAGGACTCTCGTGACAAAAGGGCTTCAGTGTCATTTAATTAACGTGGAAATTTTGCTAGACTTAATGGCACGTTACACAAGTTTTAAAAATATTTTTATACGATACTAATCAGGATTAATAATGTATCTAATTCCAAGCTGTAGATCTAATTAGAGTATTCTTCAGCCAAATCCTAGACATTTCAATTTGGCATCCACCAGTGATTCATAGCCAATTAGTCTTCTGGCTCTCTCTATTTTGCTAAAGTTGAATAAAGCCGAAGATAAAGTTTCCCCAAGAGAAAATGTAATATTCTTTCCATATCCGATCATTTAAATAATTGAATCTGAAATGATCCGTTGAAATCCCTTTCAAAATACGATAAATTAAGTGTATAAAAAAATAATCTCCGTTTTTGTAATAAAAATTTACGAATATATTATTTTAAATTGAGGGAGTTATCAACGAAATTTCTCACTTGAAAACCCATTTACGTAGTCAATAGCGCGTGATAATTTAGTGCGGTGCGGAACAAAACGCGCTCGATAGAGTCGCTGACAAGCAAAGTCATCCACAGCCAATATCATGTCGTTCACTATTAACAAATTCGACGGCAAACGGCAAAAACGCGCCGTCACATAATGTAGTGTCACAGCGGGTATTTCCGCTTGGTTATTTTGTGTAATTTATTACTGAAACCGCAATTTTTTTCCGCTTGGCAGGGAATTTTACTGCTCATGTTTCGAGGGGTACTCCGGTGCGGACTGCGGCGTCGGGCCGCTCTGTCCGCGGACGCCCAACATGTGCAAAAACGGTGGCACCTGCAGGTAAGCAAAATTCATCAACCCAATCCAGTTATGAATATATTTCTCTTTCCTGCGAGCCTTCACTCTGAGGCCGTTTCCATGAATGTTCTGCAATTTCCGCGGAATAACGAATTTCCCGCGGTCCACGGCGGAAATCCGCCGCGATATTTGTTGAGAGAAACTTTATCTCGTTACAAGTTAAATGCACATTACTCCGAAGCGGTTCCGTCCTATTTAAGTTAGCGTTTCACGATGAAACACTGGAAACTGCTGTCGGCGACAATTTCTTGAGAACGGGCCGTCACATGATTTTCATTTTAGCTCGCATTGTTAAGCTGTTTAATTAATGTACTTTATGTGTTTTGTTTTAAGCCTTTTGCTGTTATATCTCTCTGTAGAACGTAAGCAAACGTGTCTACTTTCATAAGGAAGTAGTTTGTTACAGTAATCCCGCGACGTTTACTTTGTATAATGCATTTACTCGCTGCAGAGCGCTCGGGAAATGTTGGCATATTACAATTTTATAAAGTAAATCTAATGTTGGAAAGATGAGCGAGTTCCTTACATATTGTAACAATAGTATTTCAGCATATCTCCTTTAAAGTTAACGTTTTAGTTTGTTGAAACAAAACCTTTTTTTACGTTGTGTACCCTTAATTAGGTAGGCATGCGTTATTGTAGGACAAAAAAGGGTCATTGTAAAATGGCAGAAGTTTATGTACTTAGGTTGTGATTTACGAGCAAACATAACGAACATAAGCGAGAAGGGTGAGCCTACGTCGTAATTGGTACAGTCAAGGACATTATAAATATGTATACACTTTCAAAAGTAATTTCTCGCACTTTGTAAGATCCAAATATTGAAATATTACACAAATCATAATACCTATGTACCCATATATTAAAAGATTTTGCCTGCATAATATCTCGTAAATTCTATCAATAATTACTAGAAAATCGTTGTTGAATTTCACACCTACATATTTATGACGTCGACTGTACTGTGGTTTGAAAATGAAAACAAAATTAATAATCCTTTTTTTTATGTTCAAGAGCTCAGGTGGCGTGTTTAGTGATATTTTAGTACAAAAAATAACCTCATGAAAACTTGGTAAATTCATCGCAAATTAGGTAGAGCTTGTACTATGGACATCAGACAACTGTCTGCATTGACTTGTCCTTCCATAACACAAATGTGTCCTGGGCGGGAATCTAACTAACTACCGGCGTCGTATCTAAACGTCTTTGTGAGTGTATACATGTGTATACATGGTGTGATTGCAGACAGATGGGTCCAGCAGCTGTGAGCTGTATATGTGCGCCGGGGTACACCGGTGATCTGTGTGAATCACAGATAGCTGCACCAGGTAATATCTTCATTTTATGTTACAGTATGCGTTGCAGGGCCTCTTTCTAATTTATTTTTGATGTGAATTTCTTTGAGCGTGATAGTGAATTCTCAAGGTCGATGTTGCATGAAAAAATGTTGCTATAAAAATGTTGCTAGATATTTTTTTATAAGAAACTAACACAAACGTTTCTTATTACGTAAATGTAAGGAAAAAATCCTTTGAGACGTTTGCAGCTTTCAAAACGTGCTTTGAAATATGAAGCGAAACATCAAAGGCTTTTGTACAAGTTTCTTTAAGTACCAAATCTTTAACTTGTACTGACTTGGTATAGCGATAATAGTTTCTTAGTACAACATTATTACCATCAGTGTTGGGAAATTAGCTCTATGTCAACATTGCTAGCTCTCAGAATAGTATGACTACAATGAATTCATTGAGGTATTATTTCTACGTATAGCGTAGATATCAAAGGCAAAGGTTCTGTGCCATTTTTTTTGTGTCAACTAAAGTTCTCTTTAGCGCTGTAACAGTAATTAGCCGTCTAATAGTGCGTTCGAATTGGAGTGATGTCGTTTTTAACAGTTTCAAAATAGCTTCAAAATGGGCATTTTTGTTTATGCGTTCGAATTGGAAAATTTCAACAATTTTGCAACTTTTGCCACAAACGATATTTCCCAAATCGAACGATTAGATACAAAAATTACATTTCCATGCTCATCGCCTGCTTGTCACTTGTCTCAACCTACCTTTTTCCTTCAGTTAATCATTAAACAAAGTTAATCTAACAAATTATTCTCTTACCTGTTAGTATTTCTATAAAATTTTATAATAAAAATTAGAATTTTCGCTTACCGTATGAATTTTCCGAAACTTATCCGTCAGATTCAAAGATGTTAAAATATGATCACAAACGACCCTGCCTCGGAGGTGGGTCAAAATTTGCAGTTCACGATGTCGTTTTTAACTGTTTCCAAGCAAAACGAACGGTGAACGAAAACTGTTCAAAACGCCAATTTCGCTCACAACTTTCCAAATCGAACGCCAGTTGTGATCGTTTTTGGCATTTTGGACTGTTATTTTTGCTACCATAGCCCAATTCGAACGCACCTTAAGCAGACAGTAGAAACACGTAGCGCTATCAAAAACACCGTGATTTTCACGGCACTTACGCGTTTCGTTCATCGTTCTACAACAAGTGTGGCCTCACTTGAACGGAACATAGTTGTGATGTGTGGCGTCTTCTCTATACGTAGTAATAATAACACAATGTATGAATGCAATAAAGTTTGAATTTCAATTTATATACGTCTCTATAGATCTTTCTTGGAACTGGAGCTCTGTTTACAAAGACTTTTTTTATTTCATGTATCCTTATTAACAATGGTGATTTCTTTTCGGCTTTCACCTTTGGTTTTCTTTTGATTTTTGTGTTTCGTTTATAGATCAAATATTATTTGTGAAAAAGTGCTATATGAAAAATGTTATCAAGTACTGAAACTAATGGCCTATAATTTAACTCTTTTTGAGTGTAAAAATAAACCTTTTTAGCTTTATTTTTAAGAATCATTAACTCTGCAATGTTTTTGTTGCCTCTAACGATTGTATACTAAGTCAAGTAATAATGATTAATAATTATAAAGACTGAGCTTGAAGTCATTTTGCGTTTGATCATAGATTCTTCTGTAGGACCTATTATTCTAAATTGATATTTATAATAATAGAATTACGATGTGTTTTTGCATATGTAGCATACTAAAATTCATAGGTGTATCGCAGTATAAATAAAAGCCTAAAACAAATACTTATAAAACCGTAATTTCGCTATACGTGAGCAAAATTTTGCGTAAAGATCGGATATCCATCAATTCATTACATCAATCTTACGACGCGGAAGACCTCAAGTAATGCAGTGATTTATCAGCATTATCCCAACCGTCCCCCAAATATGAGCACCATTTCGACGAAATTAATAAGGATTCCGTGAGACACTGCGGAGATTGTAATAACTATATTTTATTTGGAGTTGAGCTATTTTCGGTTATCTTCTGGTTTTCTAGAACTACCATGCTATCAATTTGTCGAGAGAAAAGATGTAGCAGGAAAAATACGCCTATATAACTAAATTCATAGACATATAAAAAAATCAAGACGGAGTGTCAACTTATAAGAAAGTGAAACAAAAAATGTCCTACGTGTGCGTGAGTAAAATCAGTACTGGCCCAAGCAGGCACAAATGGTACTGAGCCTTATTATCACTGTCAACGTCTCAATACGGAATGACAACCGATCGGATTCCTATGGTCTATATGACTTGTGTGTGAGGCCATGTATTTACAAGACCGCCGGCTTCCTATTACTTGCGTCACTTAAGAACACAGACCGTTCCGTCTTTCATTTTTTTCTTGGTCTGAGCCTAAATTGATGTATTTCTAATGTGAAGTGGTCACTCATTTAAGTACTGGCCAGTTTTGTAAGCATCTGCTTTTTTGTTTAAAAGAAAAAAAATGTTTTTTGTATTGAATTTTAAATTCAGAATTAGACGCCAATCAATAAATTAATCCTACTATTCGGTAATCTGTGAAATTAATAATCATAATTTTGATTTTATTTAATCTGATATTTTTTGTATCGACAAAGAATAACTATAATAATTAGAATGTTTACTTGTATTATCTATATTATAAGCTGAGCGGATGATTGTGTATTTGCATTTAGAAAAATGATTTATGCATTAGATAGCTATCTAGCTATGTTAGCTGATGTTAGCTATCTAGCTACAGGGCAGCGTTGTTAGTAAGTTAAACAGATTTACGGCTGTTTTTTGTGTTTGTTCAATAATAAGAAATAACTGCAACTCAGGCCAATGTGTGGCCTATTAAAACTATAATAAAGTTATTTTTTTATTTAATTTTATTTTGTTTTTACAGAATGTGGAATAGAAGAGTGTGCGGAAGGTTGCAAAGAAGGCACTACATGCGACTGTAACCCAAAAGATACCGATTTTTGTAAGTAGAATAATAAATTCTATCTTTACTAATATTATAAAGAGGAAAGATTTGATTGTTTGTTTGTTTGTTTGCATTGAATAGGCTCTGAAAGTACTGAACCGATTTGAAAAACTATTTCACTGTTGGGAAGCTACACTATCCCCGGGTGACATAGGCTATATTATATTTTCAATAAAATTAGGGATACTTACTAAAACTACAATAATGTAACCCAAGGGTAGGGTAGGGTAGCACCACAGGGTAGGGTAGCCCCACGCGAACAAAGTCGCGCCGGCTAGTATGAAAGTATGAAATAATTTTAATGTAAAATTCAAATAAGTAATCATATGGCTTGTTATATTTCAGCATCGGCGCGTTTTGAAACTAGACTGCAGGTTTTGGACCTAGAAAATGTCAACATATCTCAAGAAGTTGTTAAACAGGTACTTTCCAATAACAATTATGTCCTTAAACTAGTGCCATCTTAATAGGTCACTTTTGACAGCCCATAAAGTACATGTGTCAAAAAGAGACATTGTGCGGCAAGGAGCACTACCCTCTTGCCAAAGTGACTTCTTATATTTTGGCTTTAGTTTAAGTTTAAGCATTTTTTCTTCTTCTGAAATAACACATTTTTTATTTTCTTTACAGATTACAAGCTATTTAAGAGCATCAAATATCACATTAGAAGATGATTTAGAAATTTTAAATATAAGGTACGCCGGCCTTACTTTTTACTGTTTCTTATAAAAATTATTGACATACAACATATCCGTAAATCCTGAGATTACAGGAAATAGGGTTATTTCATGATTTTAAACAAAGACTAAATAAATAAAATAAATATCCTGGGATCAGATGACCGTGTGTGAGGTATGCCTCACACACGGTCATCTGATCCCAAACTAAGCAGAGCTTGTACTCTGAAAACCAGATAACTGATATAATACATATACTACTTTTTGTTTGTAAATACATACTTAATATACATAATTACATCCAGACTCAGGACATATAGACATGTTCATGCACACAAATGTATGTCCTGTGTGGGAATCGAACCCACGACCTGCGGCGCTATAGGCTTAGACTCCACGTCTTAACCAACTGCGCCAACTGGCCCGTCAATAGTCTCTTAATTCATTTATTTGGAAGTCTTATACATTTTTATTTTTATTTTAAGTGGGCTTGCGTTTGACCTTCGACTGACCCCATGAGGAGTTATGACGAGGCCGAGGATGTAGCACGCTTACCCAGAAAAAGCCTATTAACTCTGGCCTTGAATACATCTAGGTTGTAGGTGTCGGGAAACAGATCCCGGAAGAGAGTTCCACTCCTTTGCTGTTCGTATAAGAAACGATGAAGCGAAGCGTTGTGTCCGGGTACGCGGGATGTCGACAGCGTATCGGTGGAAATTCTCCCGGCGTCTTGTGTTTCGGTGGAGAAATGGGGATGGAGGAATTAGATTGAACAATATTGTAGCAAACTCTCCAAAATATATCCTATAGATATATTTTTATTCCCAGCATCCCGGACACAAACAAAGCACGAACTGTTTGGCTCCGAGTATGGGGCGCCAGGAGGGAAGCCGGCGCCCTCCGCGCGGCCCTAGCGCGGCTCGCGGCGACCCGGACCAAGACCGACAGACTCCGCCTCCTACCCGCCACACTGCACTTCGACATGCAACCTGCTTTGAGCTTGCACGTCAGTATACATTTGAATTTATAATATAAAAGAATTAATTAGCACATATGAGGTAAGGCCCTTCTGACACTATTCACATAGACCTTCGCAGGCACTTATGAAAAGTCTGACTCTAATACCGGTTCGGAAGGTTGCATTTGCTGAGAAGAACCGGCAATAAACTTAGCAATTACTCTTTTCAAAACAAGCTTAGATTCATTACATAATATATTTACATTCTAATCGCACTGACAAAAATTGCGTGCCACGGCGCGGCGGCAAAATTACACAGGCATTACGGCATAAAAATGCACAGTGCACAGCTTTAAATGCCAATAAAATTAAACAAATTGGGAAATCCATATTGAGTGCAATTACTATTTTGTTCCACAAACATATATATTCTGCAAACAGACGCTAGCGCTACTTGGGCGTTGCCTAAGAAGGATCCGGTCGCCCAAAGCTTTGACCTACTTGGTTGCTAGCCTAAAAACCCTTCCAAAATCTATATAATATCACTTTGGGCTCGCAATTAACGAGACGAATTTCTTTAAGACACCGCAGTAGTTAAAAGTGTAGCCATCTCAATCAAGCAACCGAAACTTTATCCCGGACGGTCCAGATAAGAGATTGCCTCATTTTTCTTCAGAACTTCTCGGATATGGTCCCGTTAGAACTTTAATTGTTTGAAATGTGATTTTTCTAACTCGATTCTCACGATAAATTGGATGAGATCCAAGTTAACAGGGTATATATCTGTTCTCACTTCGAGTGGATAACTTCAAATCATGGATTTTCTTTTTTTATGTCTTCTAAACTCGCAAGTCGTTTCACGCAAGATTTTTAGTGAAAAGTTTTTGACTCAAATCTCGTGAAATATTCCCAAAATTAGTCAGTTGTAGCGACATCTATCAGTTACACTAAGATAGTTCACACAGAATAATAGATGGCACCACAACATCCTGCATCGCGCTAATGAAGTTTATTTAATTATGTTATATATATGTGATTTTTCCGTAACCGAAATCTCAAACTCAGTGTGGGATTGGAACCTTTGTCACAATATTCTTCTCAAGGAATTTCACTTCTCAGACTAGTGCAAAGGCATCAAAGTTTTAGCTTCGTATTCTTAATATAACGTCAATCAATTAACGATTAAAACAATTGAATTTGAATGCATGAATGATTTTAGGTTTTTTTTCGATTAATAAGATCTATTCTTGAGACTTTATCTGAGTTTTATTCTCGTTCTATAATACAGACCTAAAAGACTTACAATACTTGACTCAAGTCTCAAGAATAGATTGGGTTAATCGAAAATGAACATTATGACATAGGTTCAGGTAACAAATTCAATTGTTTAAATCTTGACAGAAGCATTAATTGACGTTCTAGATTACGGTCCTT
Organism: Achlya flavicornis; assembly: GCA_947623365.1. Taxonomy (NCBI): domain Eukaryota; kingdom Metazoa; phylum Arthropoda; class Insecta; order Lepidoptera; family Drepanidae; genus Achlya; species Achlya flavicornis. The sequence goes on along the minus strand of OX392485.1, from coordinate 3,980,260 downwards.
AGACTTCTGTTCTTTGTAAGACTTTTCATCCTTCCAATCTAACATTCAGATCTCTAAAAAGCAACACCACAAGTAATTACGTTTCGCGAACAAAGACGGAGCAAAGTTACAGGGTCATCTTATTACATGGAATGAGACGAGGGTAATGAAAAAATAAACACATTGGGATTTTACTGATGATAAATATTTTAGGATTTTTTACTTTCCATTTATTTGGCAATCTTTGTATGTTGGTTACTTATTAATATTTAGAATTTACTAAACTATATTTAGAATCCTAAAAGAAAAATTTACAGGATTTTGTCATCAAAATTTTAATGTATCGCCACCATAATATAATGTCATACTAACGCAGTATACCTTACGTTCATTTTGAAGTATTGAACATAGTTCTTACGTTAATAATATTATCACACGCCTCTAACGCAAATCTCAAAATTACGCCTCATATGCGCCAGAATATATAAATATATATATAATTACTATTATAATTTTTTTATTTATATAGGCCTATTTTTTTATCACTTAGGTGGCAAACGAGCATACGGCCCGCCTGATGGTAAGCAGTTACCGTAGCCTATGGACGCTTGCATGAAACGCCAGGTATTACTCGCGCGTTGCCGACCCAACAAAAATCTCTTCACACCCTTTTTGAATAACCCCATGTACTCCTTTGGGGAAAACACGGCGGGGAGCTCATTCCACAGACCGAGCGTCTGCGGAAGAAAACTACTTTTAGCCCGCACAGTTCGAAACAATTCTGGTTTCAATGTGTGAGGATGGACTCCCCGTCGATGACGAGAGTTGCGATGGTGGAAGATAGCCGTGGGCATCAAGTCGAACAATTCTTTAACTCCGAACACTCTCCGTTGTATAAGGGGTAGACCACACATAGGGAGGCAAAGTCTCTCCTCAGACTGAGGGGCTCCAAACCGCTTGTGAGCTCGAGATCGTCAACAATTCTAACGGCACGGAAGACGTCGGACGGAAGGAACTAACTCTCAAGTGCAGCTTATTATTGTAATCATAGAAATAACATAAGGTTGTAATAAATAAATAATTAAAATGCATAAAATATCAATATTAGATTATATATAAGGTAACCGTTCAATTTCCGATTCATTTAATTTCTGGAACAAAAAAGTAGCGAAACGATTCCAATAATGTCCTCGGTGTAAGTTTAATTATTTGAAATGTAGTTCCCGAGAGCGTTGGCGGCTAGCCAATGGCGCTCGCACCCTATACGTAGGTATATCTCTCTAACCTGACTTTGCACCCACTTTATTATACTAAGACCGACAAAGGCGTTGAACCGTTTACTCTGCATGTTAATTTTCATACTCTGTTCCATATTAATTTTCATTTGATCATAATACCCGTAATTATTTCATGTCTATTCAAACGTGCATTTCCACTTTGTTTTAATGCAGTAATTTCTCTTGGGGTTAACGCGAAGTGAAGGTTATTATTTAATGGTGGCCGTTTGTTTTATTCATTGGCTTCTTAAGAATTGCTAATGGCAGTTTTAGCTCCTCATGACGTAAACAAGAGATGGCTATTGTTATGTCTTAGTTGAAAATTGAAGTCGGAGCTGTTTGTCTTTGGAACTCCTTATCTCAGACCATTTTCTTTTACGTCGCACATATTCTCCCACTAACACTTATTAAGAGTTTTATCGATAACTCTACTATTTCCTATTATCCAAACATTGGAAGAGGTCAGAATCAGAATCAGAATCATTTATTCGTAAAACATAGGTAAACATAATTGGATCATAAATACTGTTACGAGCTGGGGTTCAGGATAAATAATGGTACACGAATTTACCAAAACAATGGTCACACTTTTATTAAAACACTCACAAATTAAATAGTTCACTAGCACTTAACTGTATTTCACTTCGATGTTTACTCACTGTTATACAAAATCAAACTCCAACTCCCCTTTTTTACAAAATCCAGAACCCAGTATTTATATACTCTGAGATAATACCAAATTTATTATTTTTATTCCCTCATACTCTGAAAGAGACCATAGTTTAACAAAGAAACTAACTAAAAATGTTCGATCCTGGAGCGGATATTAAACTTTAATAAAAAAAAGTATACTGTTAACTATAGGCACTGAGCAATTACAGAAATATATACAGCCACACACTTCGATAAAATTATATTTGTAATTTTTATAAACAGAATATTTAAATTACATTCTGACATTTTGACACTTTATACCTACCTACAAATTGAAAGCATTTAACAGAAAAATAAAGTAGAGATGTTATTTTAATATTCCTATAGGTACAACTGCTTCAAAACAGAGTAAAAAAAAGCAGGCACTATGGCGCTTCAAAAATATATATGTGCGATGGAAAAGTGTTAATATATTTTGTATTTTGCTTTTGTGACTTTTCTCATAATCGAAATGAAAAGCAGAGTGTTTAACTCGGGTCAAACTTAACAATTTCACACTCAAACTATTGGCCAAAACATTTCGCGTGAAGATACACCTTTCCATTGGTAAATAATCTATCTCGCATTTGCAACGAATTTTGTCACATTCAATAAAATAACTAAAAAGTAGTTTCCCATCAAAATCAAATGAAACATGTAACACAAATGTAAAATAACAACCCGGTTGAAACCCTTCTATAACCCATTTAAAAAAATCTAATAAAAAACATAAAACAAATAAAGTATTAACAAATGATAGTCCGATTTATTGGTTCATTTCAAAATCGCATATAATTCGTTCATCCAGAAGTGGTCATTGGGTTTGTGATTCGTACCTAGTAAATGGAATGTTTTTTTTTCCTTTTTAACAAACCTTTCTGAGTATTTTTTGGACAAAATACTTACTATAACGTGCTACAACTTATCAGTGGTTTATAAACATTTATTGTTATATTATGATGACAGAGAGACCTTTGAGAACAAACTTCATGTAATTCTTATGGTGCGTCCATGCTAGTTCGAGGCTCGCAAGTCAAGTGCGTAGACGCTACGCTAATCCGTGCTCCACGTTTGCGCGGTTCGCGTAGCATGGACGCACCATGAGACTTTTCACGTTAGGTGGTTAGGTGTATTTCTCGACCAAATGTATTACTACCATTATGAATAAAAACTCTTTTTTCAGGCTTTGATAGTAAACCAGCGACCAGAAGTATGGGAAGGATCAGAATTCATACTCAGTTGTATGGCGTATGGATCCCCGGATATTGCCTTCACTTGGTACAAAGATGGAATTAAAATCAACTTCAATGGCACTACAAGGTTAGTTGAAACTAAATTGAAACTAAGGTTTTCGAATAAAAGATAAGACGGTTTCGGTAAATAGCAAGTTGGATCGAAAGAAAGTTGAAGTTTCACTTATCTCTCATTTCTTTTTCCAGAGACATATGGACGAGAACAGTCTCAGAAGACGCCCTTGGTCGTCGGATGTCTGTCCTAGGAGTATCAGAAGCTAAGAGACCCGACAGCGGTAGGTGGTCCTGTTCAGCCGATGACGCTGGCAGGAGAAGATGTAGGGCTTTGAGGCTAGCTGTGCTGAGGCCACCTGATATACGCCTCGTGCCTTCCACATTAACGGTTAATAAGGTACGAATTTCAAGCCGTTTCGAATTTCAAAACTATAGCAAGAAGAGTTTGAGGCTTATCAAAGCATATTTGTAATTTGATTTTCTGGTGCTCGTAAAGTGGAGGCATGTTATCTAAAATATGTCTGCTCTAACCTCGCTATATTCTGAGAGTATACGTAAAAGCTGTATTTGAGCTTTAAGCTACCATAGAGCTGCCAGCAAATTAGCTATTCGTGTTAAACCAAATGCTGCAGGAACATTTTATTTCAACTTTTAAACTCATAAACCAATAACAATCTATTCAGGGAGACAACGTAAGCATCACATGCTTGGCTGGCGCCGGTCGAGTGCATGGTGCTCTTGGCTTCAGCTGGGCGAGGGAAAGGACTCTACTGCCACTAGCACCTGGACGGGAAGTCTGGGAGGACCTTTATCCTGCTGGCAGTGTGCTTAAGCTTTATAATGTGCAGGTACTGTGAATACTGTTAATGTAGTATTTATTATTTGCATCATAAACCTTCCTCAAACAAACCATTTACCTCTCATTTCAGGATGTTGAACTATTGAACTCAAGCGAAACCGAAAACATGTATTATTACCACATCTTTGGTACCTTAGTAAGTAAGAAATATTTCTGTCTCCAGAGATCTGGTGAATTCCGATGCCAGGTATCATCAGTTGCGGGCACCAACGCTAAGGGTGTGACAATGTGGGCATTAGGAGTGAATGATGAAGCATGCGATAGTGAAGCTTCTCATGGACTGCGGTGGCCCAAGACAGCACCGGGGGCCCATGCTTCCGCATCGTGCCCACCGGGACATAATGGGGAAACCACAAGGTACCTACTGTACTGTAAATGAAAAGAGATCTTTATACAGATAAAATCTGAGAGTTCACTTGAAAGACTTCATTGTATTCTGCTTTCAGATTCTGTGAACCCAAGACAGGACAGCATGGTGTGAAGTGGATGCTACCAGATTTTTCTGGTTGCGTTGCTGATTCTTTACGAGATATCTACGAACAGGTAAAATTCAAAATTGAGGTGATGAAATTTTTTATACCTGATAAAATAATTTCCTACGAATATTTAAAAAAATGATTCTTCATATTATTGTATTGCAAACAAAACACAATAAGTTGTGCCCTAAGTTCACCATTCTACAGCTTTATGACGTTTTCTAGTTCACCCGAATTTCGTATGGCTACTCCTGGGCCAATGTCTCCCACGTGGCGCGTCAATACGGAGCCGTCCTTCGTTCCCTCCCCGCACACCCCGGTGAAGGAACCCTGCCCCTTCGCCACTCGAAGGATATGCTGGAATACCTGCTGTCTAAAGCTGGTACACCTAGAGATAGGGTCGAGAGTGCGGACCATCTGTTGAAGATATATGACACGTTATTGAAGCATCCTGACGCTTTTTTGGATGAAGAGGTAAGTCAAGATAATCCTGAAAAATACTTTTTACTATTCTGAAGAAAACGGATAATTTTAAATTCAAGTATCTTTAGGAAAATATCTGAGCAATTTTTTGTGAATTGAATCATCCATCAAGTCAATGAGTCTTATATTGATTTTTTTCTCCAACATCCCTAAGTAAACCTCATTATTGAATAAAAAAAGGAGAATCATAAAAAGATGTTCTTTATTTAACATAATTTTTAGAAAGTCTACGAACTCCAAAACGCAGTAGCAGACACGGCTGGTATGAAAGACAATGTAGACCAGCGTTACCACGAGTTCACAATAAAGACCAAAGCAGTACGAGACGATATCGCAGCACATTTCGATCTTCAAGTCAATCCTATTGGAACAGAAGAGTGGATGCTTACCTCAGCTAGCGTGGAAGTGGTCGGCAGAACTGGAAATGCATCAGTTGTCACTGTGCTGTACCATAATTTGTCCGCTAGATTGCCGTCGTTGAGAAGGTCTATCGAATTCAAGTGAGTATTTTTACAGCTTCTCAAGAATGCTGGAATTAATTCACCCTGTATTCTATCTATCTAATCAGCCCTGGTCTGTCCACTGATGAGCATAACCTTCCTTCTTATCAAGCTATACTGTGCCAATCTCAATAAAAGCCGGGTAAAGTGATATAAAGAAAAAAAAAGTCTTGGCCACCACTTCATAGCCGCTTTAATACATCGTCCGTCATTAGTCCTTATGCTGGATAACAGCAATTTCGGTCTGTTAATAATCTTTTTGAAGCGCTCGTGGTGTAGCATGATTAGCCGTTCTTAATCGATCGGCAAAGTTAAGCTACGTCTGTCACGGTCGGTACCTGAATGGGTGACCGCCTAGTGGTATTTCAAATAGAGCGTTTCCGTGCTTCGGAAGGCACGTAAAGCCGTTGGTCCCGGTTATCACTTAATTGTGATAATCGTTAAGCTAGTTAGATGCCTCCTAGGCGGCTTGAAAAATTCCAACAGTAGGTTGACCACTAGCCTACCTCCACCAATCCGCAGTGGGCACGCGTGGTGGAGTATCGCTCAGTACCTTTCACCCTCATTTGTGTGCAGGAGGCCTGTGCTCAGCAGTGGGACATTATAGGCTGATGATGATGATGATAAATAATCTTTTGTCATTTGTTTTTGCCTTCTTTATTTTCACTTAGTTGAGAATAACTATCAGTTGTTTTTTCTTTCTTTCTTTTATCAATTATTTTTCCCATTTTATGTTATATTATTTTGTTTATTTTTGTTTTAAATACATTAATTCGGATGTTTGTAGCAAGTCAACTTCTAGGACGGGGCGAGAGATGGAGTACCTACTAGCATCACAGCAAGTCCAGCTCTCAGCAAGTGGCATCGGAGTCGATAGATCTTTACAACACACTGTTATGCTACTGTTTACACACGTCAAGAACTATAGTGCTGTTGGTATGTATAATTTTGAACAACTGTACATTATATAGATACTTGAGTATGTCAGGCTGGTTGCCTTTCTTATGTCACCAGTGGCATCATAAAGAACTGCCAATTAGCTAAAAATATTCTTATGACTCTTTTCCAGCATCAAAACTAGCTTGTGGTCTTCGCACATCAGCTGAACCAAGTGCTTGGAGTACAAAGCTGTGTGAGGTTCGAGTTTCGGAGCCAACACATGTATCGTGTCGATGTCGAGGCCTTGGGACTATTGGACTCTTCACTATTGCCAGATCTACGCTTGTAAGTGCATCTGGTATTTCTTAGTTATATAAACAAAAGTACTAAACCTTACTTGCTTCACGTAAAACCTTAGCATTTCATCATATAGTAGGGTGCATACACCATAAAATGGATTTTGAGTCATCCGGCTCGAAGGACCAAATTCTTGTTTGATTACAAAATTTTGTGTCAAAATTCCAAAAATAACTTTTTAATGGTTTGCAATTTTTAGACAGATGCAGAGAAGGACCTCCGTGGCGTAGTCAGGATAACAGTCAGCCTATCCGGAGCGATGTGTCTACTTGCAGCCGCTTTACAACTGCTCGGTCTAGCTCCCGGAAGAAAGGCTAGATTACCTGTGCTATTGAAGGCGGCCACAGCTGGGACGCATTCTGCTGCTATGTTGGCACTGCTAGAGTGTGATACTAGACAGGTATGGGTATAATGCTCAAATCATCTAGAAAGAGCTTTGGTGTCAATAATACACTGAAATGAAAATATGTAAAAAAAAAAAAAAAACTTCCATTATTTTGACTATTTAGTACCTAAAGACCGTTCACAGTTATTTTACCTCCAGCTATAAGGTTGGCTAGCCTGAACTCTGAACTTTTGCAATAAATGCCGTGGTTATATACAACATACATACATACATAGATCTGTAGGTACATATAGTAAGTGATGACTATGTGCACCCCCAGGAGGAAGCGTGTCCCGGTACATTAGGATGGGTGTGCGCTGCGTGCTGGTGTGCCGGGTGTGCAGCTCTTTGCGCTCAGCCTTTACTGCTGCAGGCTGAACTCGCTGGCAGGGTGCAGCGGGCACCTTCTATTGGGCTACTGGCAGGTAAAGGCACATTTGTTTTGGCTTACAAAGAAGTTCTCATCTATTTGTTATGGTGAGTCCAAATTTGAATGACCACTGGGGCTTATACTATTAGGAGTAGGTACTATCACACCAATATGTGACAGGAGAAGATTGTATCGCGGTGTGGGGTTTGTGTTGTCTTGCTGGATTCTTCTCAGTTGAAGGCTTACTCCCGAACCAGTGGTAACTTCAGTTAATTTTACCTTCATAGGTCCTAAATTGGGGCCTAAATTAAATAAATTAATTATAATGAGGGCCTTTGGAGAGACTAAGCTGTGGATAGGCTAATTGGTGAAATATTCACTGTTTTATAAGCAGGTTGACCATTAGCCTACCTCCACCTATCCGCAGTGGGCACTCGTGGTGGAGTATCGCTCAGTACCTTTCACCCTCATTTGTGTGCAGGAGGCCTGTGCTCAGCAGTGGGACATTATAGGCTGATGATGATGATGATGAATGGTTGTCAGGTGTGTGCACGCTGGCGTGCCTGATGGCGCGCGTGTCGGGCGGCGCGCCGCTGCAGCTGGGCGCGGCGGCGGCGGCGGTGTGCGCGGCCGCCTGCGCGCTGCTCGCCGCGCTCTGCCTCGCGCTCGCGCTCTGCGCCGCGCTGCGCCTGCGCACCGTCACGCACACCCACACGCACAAGGTCACCGTAGAGAGGAGGAACTATCTCAAGGATAGGTAAGTGATCTATATCAACCATTCCAATAGAAGGTGCGCGCTACACCCTGCCGGCGAGTTCAGCCTGCAGTAGAGGAGCTCAGCTCAGTTAGAAGTGACGAAATTATCTTTTCACGCCCGTGCAGCCCCGTACTTCAAAAAGGCGCCATCAAAAGGAGAATGGGCGTTTTTGTCTACCCTTGTAGTTTAATCTTAGCTTTCAATTATCCGAGAATTGTTCTACCTAAAATAACCCTTCTATTGATTATCACTCGTTGCTAGAGGCGGGGTAGACCAACTTTCATAAATTTTACTCCAAAAAACGGAAAAAGAAGATCAAGTTCTCTGGATTTCTTACAGATGTCGCGTAGTCCGACACACACTAGTACTACTTTTTACGACGTCAATCGCGCAAGTGGCGGGCGTAGTGTACGCGCAGCCAGGAGATAGGCTGGTCACACACGTCGCTGCACTGTCGACAGCTGCGCTTGCTAATGTAAGTGGGATACAGCTTTATAGTTCGCAAAAATCTCGAATATCGATTATATTCCTTGGCAAGGCATCAACGGGTCACATGGTAAAAAAAATATGTTTTAAATTGCCATGCCATCTTTTCACTTAGAGACTGTCGTACCAGCGACGCAATTACTTTAGTTTGTTTATGTGACTATTAAATATTCCAGGGTGTAGCGATGGTGGTGTGCTACGTGATCCGCGACGAGGAGTGCGTGCGGTGGGCGCGTCGCCTGCTCACGCTGCCGGTGCACCGACACTGCCAACACTCACCTGCTGGAGACACCTCGCTCAGCTGTTAGTACTGTACTACACACTACACTACACAGCACACTACTCACCTACCTGCACACTGCTCACCTCACAACACACTACACCACACACTACTTGCTTGCTTGCTTAGTGCATGCACTACTCACTGCAATACTAACAACTCATATGCAATAAATACTCTTTGCTTTACACAGTGCCCACTTCACTGTGCACTACACTAAACGCTGCACAACACATCACTCACCTCATTACACACTATACTACACACTGCACTACGAACTGCACATTTTTCGCAGACTACACACTGAACTTCCCACTGCACTCTACACTGCTTGCTTCATTGTACATGAATAATAATAAGAATAAAAGTAGTGCTGCACCTATGAACTACTTCAATACTTCCCTAGCCTTTACGCTAACTAACCAAAAATGTACCCTAACATTGTGCAATAACATCCACATTGCAGTGTACATAAAACAAGGCGGTGAGGTTGAGAGTCGCGGAGGCGTGGGCATGTTGGAGACGTCTTCATCACCTGTCTCACCAGTCACGTCGTACTGGAGAGCCCCGGGCCTAGAGAGTCCAGCTAGAATGCACAGGTAACTGATCACATATGGGTTGAACTAAAATATGTTTACGATACAAGCTACAGTTTAACATTTTCTTGATAAACCTTATTGTAAAGTTATAAAGTTCATTTTTATGTGGCGTTATTAGAAGTCAACAAATGGACACACTATAAAAATTCTTGTTTGTTTCCAGGAGACAATCCAACCCCGACAGCCGCGCGGACATAGTCCGCTGCGTTGAGTACAAAGACTCGATGCTAGGTCCGCACCAGTACAACGCACACCACATGACCACAACGCACGCAGTCTGCGACCTCATACCCCACGCCCCACCCCAGCCGGAGTACATGGCCCGGGTCTGCCTAGAACTCGGGGTACTCAACACCCCACCAGCCCGGGAAACATCCACCCCACTCCTCACATGCTCCGTAGACTTTGAACCCTACACGGAAAAAAGATTCGACACCTCCAAGGAAAGTTGTACAATTTGCGTCCAGTCCAACCCAGACGTATCAAAAATCCCCTCCCCTCCCATAAAAAGTTGTTTAAAAAAGAGTAAAAACCAAGAATTCGCGTCCAGCACATCCCTCCCGTCCATTGAAGTGAAAGACGATAAGAAATCTGACATAGAACAAGTGAATAGAGAGTGGAATAAAGCGTACGATAGTCCAGACACCGATAGAATGTTAAACAAAATATCCAATGATCTGGATTTTCTATTAAATAGGACTCAGGAACCTAATAATGTTATACACGACCAAATTGAGGAGGCGCCCACTTAGGGGAACGTTGGTGTCGTTAGCAGTGATAGTAATTTAGCTGTGTAAGCAAACGAATAACATGGAAACAGGGGTGCAATATGCCAAACTTAAGATAAATGGAATCATGTACATAAATATATTTTATAAGTGAAATCGTATTTAAAAGTATTTTTATTTATAGATATAAGGTTAGTTAGTTAACTTTGTTACCATGAGAATTTATTGTTTAAGATGATAGTACCGTTGTAAACTTTTTGATATTTTATTTTAGACTAAATGATCTTAATTAATGAAACCATTAAAACTAGTCACTAATAAAAGACGTACCTACAATATCATAATGTTAGTTGTTATTTCGAAATAAATTTTGATTGAGTTAATATTAACTTATAACTTACTGGCTGTTCGTCGCCCGGGTGAAATTTCAAAATGTACAGTAGATTTTTCAAAAAAAATCTTTGTTTGAAAGTTTTTTTTTTTTTTAAAACCCTTGTCATAAAAGGAATCAGACAAATCGGTCGCACCTCTCTCGAGTGATAGGTACTCTTACATACATGTGGCAATTGATTTTTATTTATATAGATCTGTATAACAGGAAACTTTTATCGTTGACTTGCCGTCATTTTCTTTCATACATTTTTATATCCTCCGAGTACCAAATGTGAGAATTAACTACACATAATCCTATATCTATGTATGTAATCTGTATTGAACTAGATCAAGTATCAAGAATAGATCCTGTTAATCGAAAATAAACCTAATGTCATTGGTGCAGGTTCCAAATTCAATTGTATAATCTTGACTCTAAACTTGAGCATTGATTGACGTCCTAGAATACGGATCATAGATCTACCTATACTATATATTTTTTCATCTCATAGCGTGACAAATATACTCAAAAACCCTTGTTTAGTTATTTAAGTTTACTTAAATTAATATTGTATTAACTAATTAAGACACAAATTAGGTTGTAACTTACAAAATGTGATATTCGTTTTTGTGGATAATTTAATTTATACGAAAACGTTGAAATTATTGTAACATAATAACAAAGGAAGCATACAAACAAACATGTTTGAATGCATTGTACATAATATTATACTATCTATACTTATAAGATACAGTATCACAAATTAATTAGTATTTAACTTAATCAATGCATTTTCATCATAACACAATATGGTGTCCTAAAGGACCCAGTAAACATTTCTACCATCATAGAAATATAACACTGACTGGTACTCCAAAGTATTATAAAAGCAGCGATTTCAAAAGTATTAGACAACTTTTTTTACTGCATATTAACGTGTGACACTTCCTGCCAGGGCCACAACCACGGATTAGATTTTCTCTGTAATAGTGCTGTCGCTATTTTTGTCACCACTTTGTAAAATTTTGCCACCGGATTCAAAACAATCAAATACACAAGTCCATGAATTTAACTACCTAATTACGTAGTACCTTATTTGGTAGTTTATCTGAGGAAAGCCCCTCTTGTTTCACTGTCCAGAACTCTCATCAAACTAACACACATTTTAAAAGAAACACGCCATGTTTTCTGATAAATATTGGCATAAGCACAAAAATTAAGTAAAAACTTAACTCAGGCGCACGTGATTTCCACGTTCGTTGTAAAATTCACAAGAAATAGCAATATGCTTGACAGTACCTATAGAAACCTACCTACTTCCTTTCACTTTATTTTTATAATTCTGATGCGAGCTTGTATTTGGTTACATTCTTGGGAACAATTCATCCAAATATGGGTGTGAAATTGCTACAGAAAAACACCCTAACAACGAATACCTATTATATTTTTATGAACAATTCCTTAAGAGTTATTATTATTATGACAAATCAGCAGTTTAATTTAACTCTGAGCATCTAATGTAAATAAATGTAAATAGATTGTATAATGTAAGACGATTCTAAACGAATTATATTTTATGTTATATCGGGTATTACAATATATTTTTATTTAGAATAAATTTTTTACTATTGATTTTTGAGTTTTCTTTAACCAGAAACATAACATACCTACAAATCAAGTTTCTACTAAGTTTAGACGGAACCGTTCGTCGTAGTATGATGGACATGTTATGAAGAGGCATAAAAGCCATATCACTAACAGATTTATGAATTTGAATGTAGATGGATAATACGGGAAGAGGAAGACCAAAAAAGAGACGGAATAGAGTAAGTATGTGTAAGATGTTATGCGTAAGGAATACCGATAGAAAGGCTTATAGGAAGAAGCGTAAGCGTACATATTGCATTTTCCCCAAATAATCAGGAAGGCAGTAAGATAAGATCTTTTATTTGTAGATTCTTACGAAAGCCTGTTATTCCGAATCATGGCTAGCTCGGGGCACAGTATGCCAATAAACTATTATTATAAATTAAATTACACGAATATATTAAACCTAACTCAGAAAAACCTACTCCTATTTCTTTTTTTTTTCCACAGTATTCCTATAAAAGAAAGTATATCATAGTTGAACGTATCTATTGGTAGTCCATTAGAGACGTTCATCACCTAATCCATAATTAGTTACTCAATCACGCCATAGTACAACAGCCACCCTAGACAAGATGGTTGTCGACAATCGTCATCGTTAGTAAACGATCAACCTTTGTATGGGATTGAGATAAGAGATTGCTAAAAATCACGTGATATTTCGATTTGAAATTTCAATCCCATACAAGTAGTTTACTAACGATGACGATTGTCGAAAACCATCTTGTCTACTGACCCAGGCATGAAAGAGAAATCTACCTGTGGTTTTAATAAAAAAAACAAATGTAAACGTGTAATAAAATATTATTTATTAAAGCTCAACTAGCATAAATAAACAAAAAAGGGATAATTTAAACTAAAAGCATAGACTAATTGGCAAATTAATCAAAACAGTTGAACACTAATTTACACAATTTAGAAAGTGCTCATTATTACGATAACCACAGATACAATAAAAAACTATATTTAAATGTACATTTAACACTTTAAATTTATTTGTATCAACATTTTCTGATTACAGTAATATTTCAGTACATTTTTTTTTTATAATGAGATATGTTGACCATATCTTGTCCATTATTTAGATATGTTTGACGTCTAAGAATGCCGAAGAAAAATGAACATTTCTACTTTATAATAAGGTTTATCAGTAAAACAATGGTTTAATTGTATAATAGAAATGAACTTTATTGTAGAGCAAAAAGGTTTATTTTTCTTGGACATACTTAAACGTCAAACAAATATAACGGACGCGGTTGAATTTTCATTTACAAATCAATTAGCCATAACATACAGTTTGAGACTAGATTTATTTTGACACGATTACGATACAAATGGAATAATTTAGGTTATTTAACTACTATAGGTGTTTAGGGTAAGGGGATGTAATTTATATCGATTTTATATTTTATTTCTGTACATTTTTTTTTTCTTGACTGTACTGCTAGAAAATACTTATAATTTAGCACCAGCAATAACTAAAATATGCAAAGTTTTTTTTATTGTTTGATACAACCATGTAATTACAAATATTGCTTCGTTCGGCAGATTTATAAAATAATATTGTATTAAACCTTTTTTTATTGACTATTCCCCTTACTCATAAAGCGTTATTTAACTAATATACTGTTTAAAGGGTCCCGTAAATAACGACACTCTATTATCATTGTCAAATAATGTAACATTATTTACGTGACCATTTAAACAGTATATTAGTTAAATAACGTTTTATGAGTAAGGGGGTATGTTTTTAAACGATATATAGATGCCAAGAGAACAGCCTTCATCCGCTGACTGTTCCAAAATCCGCGCGGGCAGAATAACAATACAAATCAATTGTTATTTTCTAACCGCAATATGTATTCAACTAAAATTGAAATAAATCCTTGGTTCATTTAGGCTAAATACCGTTATTATGTTATTAATATTAGCTGCTACTTTCTAGACTATTATTTATTTTAGCTATCACAAGGCACTGTTGTCGTATTATAATATATTTACATAAGCATGCTCGGAACATACTGAAAGATTACATGATTTAGGTTATTTTTTTCATGGATAGCTGTCAGTTATATTTGTTTATTTTATATCGCATTGAATAACAGTCTATAAAAACCTATATACATTTTAAACATCGAAAATGTGCAATAGTTCATAAATTGTCTAATATTAATTTATACAATATACTATGTTTCATGAAAACGTATCGCCTTTTCGTTTTTTTTTATCGTATTACAGTTATTTATTATAACATGCAGCTGTTATCTATAACGGTTATATTGAATATATTTACATAATTATGCCTTGTTTATTAATTACATAATACAAACGTACTTACATATAAAACGATTATGTGGATGAGGTATACGACCGGAACATACACACATTTTTGGACATAGTATAATTATGTTTTATATCCTAACAACACAATATAAATATGTGTGCTCCTTACATTATCTTATTTATGTATTATTTTAATTATACTGTTATATTAAGCTCAACAAATTTTATTTTACAACACTCATATGGAGTTAGTGCCTCAACAGAATTATTTAAACAATTATACACTTTTTATTTCATTCACATTCTATCTAAATAAAGGACATTCAATGACAGTAAAGCTGCGTTCTTGATAGTAGCAAGTCTCTCTACATAATATGTTGCAATGCAAAGATTATTCAGTATTTATTTATCTATAATCGCTTAGCTCATTAGCTTAGGGTCAGTTCACACCGAAAGGCCAATTGTTTCGAGCTGCGCCGCGAGACGTAGTAAATAAAGGCTACATTCCGAATTAAATAATATCGCTCACAGTGCTCACAGCAATAATTTGCGTACCGAGTTAGATATCACGAGAATGACAGCTGAGAACTGTCAACAATTCGGAACGCCCGTTATCGCGCTCACCGTATTCAAAACAGAACATGTAGGAATTTAATTAAAACCTGAATTAACAATGCGGACTCATTATATCTTTTATTAGTTGAGTCGCAGAAAGGAATATCCGCATTTTTTATTATTTTTCACTCATAAAATCATAAAAAGTATCTTTGCCATACGGAAAACCAAAAATCTTATTAGATTTTTGCCGAGAACACAATAACTTACCGTCACTTTTTGACAGCGCTCACGGTAATATCAGTTTAGGGAATGTCGGTGTGAGCCCAAGATGGCGCATGTCATGACGTCATCTATGACGTTTCACGGGACTTCGTGATCGCGCTCACACTAATATGGAACGGGTTTAAGCACGCTCAAATCGATTACAGCGATTATATCATTAATTCGGAATGCAGCCAAAGTTCGATGTTGTATCGCTACCTTAAAAAGTTCGCGCCGCGTCGCCTCTCGGTGTGAGCTGTCCCTTACAGACATAATATTACATAATGCTATATGCATTTATTAATCAACGTATGTATAGAATCATGATAGTATTAATTATTACTTTCCTTACAATCGCGGTGAGTCCGAGGCTGAGATTACTAATCTGTCACCAACATACCGTAATACATTTTCCTATATTAATTTATTACATATGAAAACGGTATACTTACATACATATATAGATATGGCTTTAGCTACCATAGATAGAAATCTTATCTGCAGAAAATGTTTAGGGTATTATGATAATTTAGAATTTGATTGAACAATACATAGAACAAGGTTTAAGTGCAAATATTTTTACCAGAAGCAAAATCGACCGAAACTGCGATATAAACTAAGAAAATACAATTAAAGTCAAGACAGACAGAAAGTAAACGTTGGTAGAAGAGTTTTTTGTTAAAATATGTTTGACAGACATCGGGAATGGTTATAGCTGCAATTAGGTTATATATGGAAACATAAGTCATGAGATATTTCCATAATTTAAAGACAGCCCTAAAAGGTACATAATTTAATGTATACGTAGTTATTTATCACCTAATATCACTTGCAGTGACCACAGACTCACCGGTTGCGTAGTGTTCATTGCACGACCGATATCGCCGCTACGATCGACCGATCGCGGCGCGATCTCGGGCGCGGGCGACCGCTGTGACGTCACAGCGACGGCCCGCTACGTTCATTGGAACCGCGCATATCTGAAATTTAGCAAAATTTATGACGTCATCAACATTTTGGTAACAAAGTATTCTGCTAGTTCGAAGTATATTACCAAACATGATAAGGTTTTATTTACCAGCAAGTTACATCAATAGATTAGGGTCTAGGTACATATACAGGGCGTCACACGGAACGTTAAATTTCACGGTCTCGAATTGAATAGATTTCATACCGTTCAACCAAATATCATACCATAGTAAGTAATATGTGCCAAGCCAATATTTATTAGATCAGAAGTATTACATAAGACATAAGTATTTATTTATGTAAATATTATGTGCGACTGTGGATAGAAAACCAAATTATTGTTACTAATATTTCTTAAATACCGGTTTGTTCCATTTAAAACTTGATTGAATACAAAATCGATTTGGTATTTGAATAAATTTTATAAAATTCACTATAAAGGCACGAAAAAATTGTGCTAAGAAGTAATTTATGCGAAGATTGTCGTAGGTTAGGCCCATATGTAGAACATTTTTTTCCGCTTGAATCTCATAAGCGAATCGTAAGTCAGAGCAGTTTTCCAGAGAGTTCCCACTCCAATTCCGTAACTAGTAAGTGCTTGTGCACTGTAGCAAAAAAACACTACATCTAAATGTTTAGGGTACTTGATGTAGCCAATCAGAGCGCCTAGTCGCTGGTGGGGAATTGGCCGAATAGATTTAAAACAAAATGAAAATCATTACGCTTCTTGTTCGATGACTATAAAGTATAATGCATACAGTTGAGTAAATAGAAATATTTCTATTTACTCAACTGTACTCTGACTTACAAACTATAAATAGAGTAATTGAAAAAAAAAACGCAGAACTCTGAACGCGGAACTCTAGAACTCTCTATGTGGGATCGGCGCCTAATATTTCGCATAAAAACAAACAGTTGTTCACCCTTCATACGGATTATCATGACTGACACGACGGCGGTGTTCCGTCACCATCTGCACTAATTACAGTGAACTATATCAAGACTAAATCACAGCCCCATAATTAAATCTTAAATAAATCTATTGTGGCGCCACCTGCAAACTGTAATTTATTTCTTTTTCGTTTCATGCTTGTATTTGAGACTGAAAGAGGTTGATTGAAGGATAAATATAAGAGCAGAGATATAAAAGATATTACAATAAAAACATGCGTCATAACACAAACATTGTAAATAAAACGTAATAAAAAAAACGTGATAAAAAAATATTTATCATAGTGACGTCAATAGACAGCAATAAAACTGTAGAAAGAGAAGATAGTTCAATGAGAGAATAATTATTACATTTGTAGCACGCACAGGACGACAGGAAATGCCTTGACCTGGTTTCCATAAGTGTGCTACTGATACCGACTAATGATGGTGATACACGTAGATATCATTTATAATGCACGTTATTAAAAGGCTATAAAGACAAAATATACCTGACATTGTATGATATAAACTAAAATAAAAAGTTACTATTCTTTACAAAATAATTAAACTGTTTACAAAAAAACCTTAAACCGACTTCAAAGTACACTAAGAAGTAATCAAATCCTGATCTGATGACAATGGGACCAGACGGGAAGTGTACCTATTCAAACAAAAAAGAATTTTCCAAATCGGTTAATAAATGACGGAGAAGAGGTAACAAACATAAAAAAAAAATAACCGAACCTCCTCCTTTTATTGAAGTCGGTTAAAAATAAAAATAAGGAGAAACAAATTACATTGTTGTCACTATTTAGTACACCTAATAACCTAACCAAGGAGAAGTCTATATTTTAGACAGCCATCGAACAATGAACCCAAAGAAGCGCGCATTAACGTTCATTTTGTTTGAAATCTATTCCACCAATTCCCTACTACCGACAATGCGCTCTGATTGGCTAAGTCTAACATACATTGTCTAAGTTAAGGACACACTTTACATTTAGAAGCAGTGATTTGTCGGTACAGTGAGTTGCGGAATTGGACTTCTCGGTATTACCAGCATTACTACCCTAAACATTGAGCTATTATTACTATGTATAGAGAAGCGCTCGTGGTGTAGCATGATTAGCGGTTCTTAATCGATCGGAAAAGTTAAGCTACGTCTGTCTTGGTCGGTACCTGGATGGGTGACCGCCTAGTGGTATTTCAAATCGAGCGTTTCCGTGCTTCGGAAGGCACGTAAAGCCGTTGGTCCCGGTTATCACTTAATTGTGATAGTCGTTAAGCTAGTTGGATGCCTCCTAGGCGGCTTGAAAAATTCCAACAGTAGGTTGACCACTAGCCTACCTCCACCGATCCGCAGTGGGCACGCGTGGTGGAGTATCTGCCCATTCCCTTTCACCCTGATTTGTGAAAGGAGGCCTGTGCTCAGCAGTGGGACATTATAGGCTGATGATGATGATGATAGAGAAGACGCCACACATCACAACTATGTTCCGTTCAAGTGAAGTCATCCGGCCACACCGGCCGAAACGCGTAAGCGCCGTGAAAATCACGGTGTTTGCGAGAAAAATACGCCTAAAAGCGTTCTGATAGCGCTTTCGTTTCTACTGTCTGTTTAGACGACTAATTATTGTTTCAGCGCTAAAGAGACCTTTCCTTGACTCTATAAAATGGGACATAGCCATTGCTTATGAAAACTTCTCTATAACGTATTAATAGCTCAATGACTCTAAAGGGGATTTTCTTCAATGTAGACAGCAAACTCTTGTAGTATTTAATTTAATGTTCTTAAATGATCGTGGTTATAGAAAATATCAATTACTCAGGCATATGAATAATATTCCGAAAAACTTAAGTGTAGTTACGCAAGTGAAACCGCTTTTACGTAGTTAACTATAAGTGTCAAATTACAAGAATTGTCAATAAATGTTAAAATAACAAATTTTAATTTGCATTCATGCATTCCTTTATATATTTTTCATGAGGTGTCTCAGAGCCACTTCATCCTTCATCTTACGACCTTTGTAGTTATAGCCATTGCGTTTCTTCTCAGCTATGAGTCTTCACCACCTTTGGTCACATGCATCACATTGAGACTAGCCTAATATAAGCCAATCTAAAATAAATCAAGTTGAAAATCTGTTACCATGCACCTACAATTTTCTCCAGAAGTTGTACCTACTCGAGAGCCAATTCATTTCTAGGCTGTGTGTGCACACCACTTTCGGCCCCATCAACAGATCACATGCTATAGTCAGTAATATTCAGTTTAAAAAGTATATAGGTATAAGGTGCGAGTTTGTGTCTATCCGTATATCTACTAGGTATATTTGCTACGAATTCGCGGCTAGCTTAGAGTTCTAGCTTTAATGTAACTAGGTAGAAGTTAGCTTAGAAGATGTATATAGGAACAGCTAATACATATTAAAGGTAGGTACACACCTGCGCTGCTTCGGCCGCTACAACTGGAACAGGTCATCATGCGCTCTCTCGAGGCGCCTCAGCGACGTGTCCACACGTCGGCCCTGCGTGAGAGTCACCGGCGGAGGCGGCAGAGGCGGCGGTATGATCTCGTTGTACGACGTCGAGGCGCCCATCGACGCAGACTGTCGGAGGCGGGCCATCGGACGGTGTCGGACGAAGCCGTCTTCCAAATCTTTTACGAATCTGGAATTATGGATATTTGCAATAGAATGAATGCCCTCTACATGTCACGTTGGGTCTGCGAAGCGATGATACAAGATCTCGGCGCGGAGATAAGGTGTCAGTGTGTCATAAAGTGCATACAACGCATCTCCGCACTACATGTACAGCCACCTCGTGCCCAGTAGAATAATACGCGTGACGATATTTTCTTTTTGATCAGTAATATGCCTAAAAAAATTAGCTCTTTGCTCATAAGCTTCAAGAATACAGACATGGTGTTAAGTATACCTAAGACATTCTTATCGGTTCGAGGTATAGATGAGGGATTAATTCTTCCGAATATATAGGTATTGCATAATTCAAATAAGACTTTATGGATTGCTGCCAAATAAATCTAGAACAGGTAGGTCTTTCTTGATTTAGTATATTTTCCTATAACTCTCGACCTTGCAATTTGTTCCAATGTTGATAAATAGTTTTTCGAAAGTGCAACACTATTGGTAAAACCATCACTTTTAAATGAGGTGCAAAAGAAAAAGTTTCTTACAATATTAAACACTAGCAATAAGTAACATAACTGTACCGATCACAGGTACCGATATTGTTTTCACTTATTTGTTTAGCCATGTGAATTGTACAACAAATAAGAGCACAAATAGTTTGTACTAATTATTCTTAACGACAATTTGCTTATTCAACCCGTGGTTGAAAACTCAGAAACCGATGCGTTCATGTATTAGTTGTTGTAAGTACATCAGTAATTTGGGTTTTCATACAGCTTTGCTTAGTTTGGGACTGTGTGTAAAGAATGTCAATTTCAATGTCATGTCAAGAATTCATAGTAAGGTTTGATTTTTACCCCATACCCCGAATGGCGATGCTTACTTCTCTACCTAACCTTGATTCCTACCCATCCCTTCCCTTCCATATTCAAATATTTTAGAACCAGCTGGAAAAAACGACATAAGATTTCCTTATATGGAACATCACATATTGAGCAAAAACAGGAACAATGTAAGTCATCCACCACAAAGCTATGTTATTTTTAGCGGCGGATGTCAAGCAGTAAACTATGGTTGCCGACTATCAGCATTTTTATAAAAAACTGCAGTACTATGAAAAAATTGGTTTTCTAATTTTGGACAGAAAACAAAACAGGTACAGAAGGATTCTAGAAGCATAAAGCTTCAAAGAAACCCGATACATTCAAAATAGAAAAGACACTGCCTCCGTTAGTCCAGTGGCAACCCTACAGCAAAACCAAGACGGCACAATTGATGCTTCCTTTGGAATCGGATAGCGGTTTTATTACAAGGCCATAAGATTTATATTTATATAGGTAGTTTGCTAACAGATCTATATAAGAGCGAAATTAAGAAGAGCTAATCTAATCCTATGAGCGCTCACGATATATGAGGAATTGATATTGTGAATTACGTTTAATGTAATGAAACGATAAAAAGCTTTTTCTTATACCACAAAGTCGGTAAACAAGCATACGGCCCGCCTGATGGGAAGCGGTTACCGTAGCCATATGGACGCTGGCAACACATGAGGCATCACGCGTTACTAGGGATTGCAATCCGGATACTTCGAAATCCGAAAATGACTGAAAAATCCGGATTTTAGGGTCCTATTATAAATCCGAATATTGAGAATAAAATCCGGTTTTTTCGAATTTTAATCTTAATTGATGTTTAACTAAAAATTTTCATTAAATATCCAGTACATTTAGGTCAGTATTACTCTGAAATCTATGCACCGCTCGGCTCACACGCGGCTAGCTGCTACCGCTCATCCGTCTAGCTAATAGTTAAGTCGGCCAGTGAGTCTTAGATGGAGGCGATGCGCGCGCGGCGCGAGTAACAACTCTTTGCACAACGTAATATCAAGAATGATAGTTCTATATAGTCGGGTTACCGCTGAAAGCATTTTGTACATCGGCTGATCTCAGTTTTTTTTTACTTTTGAAAGGGTCTGACACACCCGCTTTCTAAGCTAGCTTCCTTCATATGAAATCTCTGGTGGTTTGTGCGCTTGGATTTCCAATTTCCTGAGCGAACGGTCTATTCATGTAGTCATAGACGGTTGTTCGTCGGACCTTTTCGCAATCAATTCCACAGAGATCAGATTCAGTTCTCTCTGCAACCTTATTTCTGCTGCATGCATATTAACGATCTGGTGAAGCCCGGTATCTTTGGGTATGTAGACGATAGCACCGTTGTCATAGATCCAATTGTTGCGAGAGGCCATGGTAGAGCGTTTGAACGTTTTTTTTTTTTTTTTTTTTTATTAAATGGGCTTGCTTTTTGGCCACTGACCCGCCTATAAGGGGCGATGACGAAGCCTAAGATGAAACTTACCCAGCAGAAACCTATTCACTCTGGCCTTGAAAGTTCCTAGATTGTAGGCGTCAGGAAACACAGACGCCGGAAGCAAGTTCCACTCCCTTGCTGTCCGCATTATAAATGAGGATGCAAAACGCTGTGTCCGTATTGTCGGTATGTCAACAACGTATGGGTGAAAATTTTCCCAGCGTCTTGTGGTTCGGTGTAAAAATGGGGATGGTGGAATTAGGTTGAACAATTCCTGCGCACACTCTCCAAAATATAACCTGTAGAAAACTGATAAGCAAGCAACCTTTCTTCGATGGTCGAGGCTCGTGAGTTTAGCCTTAATTAAAGACTCATCTCCAATGAGTCTCCTGGCTCGGCGGTCTATTGAATCGAGGGCCTCAAGCTGGTACTTAGCTTACGTAACATTACAGGCAGTCTCCGATTGGGGCAATGCCAATCTGGTCACTTTTAATGCCACCATGACGCAGGTGTGTCTTTTCACCACCAAACGGAGCCCTTTCCACCAGGCTCTCGCCCTCGACTCAATAAACCACCGAACCAGAAGACTCATCGAATATGAGACTAATTATGACGAAACTCACGAGGCTCGACCATCGAAGAAAGGTTACTTGCCTTATCGGTTTTGTACAGGATATATTTTTGAGAGTGTGTGCAGGAATTGCTCAACCTTATTCCAACCACAATCCCTATTTTTACTCCGAACCACAAGACACGGGGATTTTTTTTCTTTTGTATCCTCAATTATAATGTGGACAGCAAGGGAGTGGAACTTGCTTCCGGCGACTGTAGTTCCTGACGCCTACAATCTAGGAACTTTCAAGGCCAGAATGAATAGGTTCCATTTGGGTTAGCGTGCTCCACCTTAGGCTTCGTCATTATCCTTTATGGACGGCTCAGTAGCCAAATACAAGCCCATTTTTTTTTAATATTACTTGCAGTTTAATTGAATTTTTATTCAAAAGCAAGCAATGGAAATACAATAAAATAGAACATCTCTCTTCAAACTACTAATAATTAAGCATAAACTACGCGTACAGTTTAAAATTACAAATTATTGCAAAAAAATACAAAAATCCGAAAAATCCGGATAATCCGGATTTATATGTGATGATAAACTTTGAATCCGGATTTGAAAAACATCCGGATTTTGCAATCCCTACGCGTTACCGACCCTTCCACCCCTCCCCAATGCGCGCTGGCGACCTTACTCACGCGCACAACAAAGTTATTTTTTATTTATTTTTTCCCCAGTCGAGCTGAGGCCTTACCACGAGCCACTTTCGTATCGCCTTCGTAGCGTCGTCGAATCGAGTAGATGTCATTTTTGACAGAAGTTCTATCGTCTACTCGATACCTAGCTTGCGAGCTACGTTAAATTCGTCCAGAATTTTGATTCATATATTTCTGATTTTATTGGTACACAATTATACAATATTTATTCCTAATAACATAAACTAAATTAAATAATCGGCTTATCTTATATTATTAGCTAACGAAATAAGGTATTATATTATGATTCCCATGTGAATGTTTCCTTATTCACTATTTAAATATGATGAATGTGAAAATATTTTTGAACGAAAACCATTCTTAACTGTCAAACCAAAAACCGCGCGTAGGTAGTTTTTTTTTTATTTCAGCAAAGAGTTCATGAATATTAAGGTTTGAATTTAGAACAATACTACAAGAAGATGGAGTCTTGTGACTCCGATAGAAATAAATTCGTCGATTTTCAATTCTAGATTTGTGTTTAGCAGTTTTACGGGATTTCATTTAAAGAGTGGCTGAACTTGAACTATCGAATTTAAACATTTAAACGCTTATTATAATTAAGTATATATAGGATGTTCGAAATCAATTAAATCATGATTTTGCATTACAAGATTATTAATTCCGATGGAATATTTTCGAAAGATTATTAGAGTACTTAGTCATTCATTTCAATAGCACGAACTTTAGAGAATGTAGAATTCTTGACACGTCGTAGTAGTTTAATATTGTAAATAATTGGTATAGGTAATTTCGAACAATTTACATAATTATCAAAATTTTAATGTAAGCAAAATAAAATGGGTTTTCTTAAATATTTGAAATTCTCTTTAGTTTACCATTTAACATTACTTCCCAGAATTTGATACTTTTAAGTGACACTATGGGATGGCCCTATAATACAGGATGTGATTTTTTCGGAATCAATGGGTTCGATTCTCGGCAATTCTTAGTCAAATAAAACATAAGGCACCCCAATTGAATGTTTTAAATTTGAATAACTTAAATACCTACTTAATTAATGATTCACCATGTTTAGTTATGAGATTATAAATAAAGAAATACAAACTAAAAATCTTAATGCTTAAAAAAAAACAACATATTAGAAAAAAAAAAAAAAATAACACTTTACGTGGGCTCTCACTGAAAAAAATACGGTGAGAAGGTTTACGTTAGCTGGCTTGCGTACGTTATACGTTCCAATTTCAAATTATATACCAAACCACGTTTACGTAGCGTGACGTGAGGTTAACGTAGTTGTTCGTGCTACCGATTTAAACGTTTGACAGCATTCGAATGACACATTCCCATACAAATTTGAGTTAACTCTCTCGATACGAATACGTTACGCTTGCGATAGATTTTCGTGCTAAGGCCTCTGCTCTTTGAGCGAATAACCTCTCTTGTGATGATAAAGTCATGACATTATTACAGATAATTTTGGAGAGACTCTTTGCACCTTATTACAAAACATGGTTTAAGAGCTTATACTACCCCAGCTCAAATCCACATTTTGCCCCCGCTTCATGGCTCGGCCGTGCAGCCCCCGCATCGCGCAGTCGCAACTATCTCACTCGCACGAGTTCATGACACGGCAGCCCGGCAGGAGTCACGCACGACTCACGAGTCGACCGTACGATAGGGTAAATACACAGTTATTTGACCTAAGTATGGAAATAAAATAAAACGATTGTAGAAAAGTACTAAAGCGCCGCACGATAGGGTAAATACACCAGTATTTGACATCTGCTAACTAGGTATGGAAATAAAATCAAAGAATAGAATAGAATATCATTTATTTGCTTTAAATGTGGTTTTACAAGGTCTTAAAATGTATACAGTTCATTGTTATAGTATTCAGCACATTCAGCTTTCATAATAAGCATGCAAATAGGTACACTAGGTACACTAGGTAAAATTATTAAATAAAATACAAATTACTATTAAATCAAAAACACGTTATCAATTTAAATATTAATTTACTAAAATTAAGTATTATACACAGACATATAGGAACAAGGTATTATATTAATTTAATTGACTATGTTAACTTTTTGTCTATTTTACTCAAATGTCAAATACAATTTAGCCTAAGAATAACGAAAAAAATAATAATAAAACGAAAAACCTATGACAAACAATTTTACCTATATAATTCATTAATATTATAGACATTTTGGGATTTTAGCCACTGTATCAATTTACATTTAAAACGTATCAGTGGAAGTGTTTTAATATTATTTGGTATCGCATTATATACCTTTATGCACATTGCAAAACATTGCTTTTGATAAAGAGCCATTCGAGGCGGATTGTCAAAGACCAATCGATCTGGATGCCTTGTGTTTCTTGGATAAATGTCCTGCCCTGTTTTAAAATAACTATGATGAGATTTTACAAATAATGCAACTTCGAGTATGTACATACAAGGAAGAGATAATATACCCAGACTATCGAACAGGAGCCTTCATGAGGCATGTGGTGGTACACCACATATTGCTCGAACGTATTTCTTTTGTGCAATGAATGCTTCTGGAGAATTTCCCCAAATAAGTAACCCATATTTTAATGTAGATGCTATGTGACCATGGAACGCTGCTAATATAGTAGAACGCGCGGATGTTTGTCTCAATCTGTTCAATACGTATATGAATTTATTAATATTTTTACAAACATAATCTATATGCGACTTCCAATTTAGGTGCCTATCAATAAATAGACCCATAAACTTTGTTTGGTCCGTTTCCATTATATCCTGTCCTTTATAATTAATGTTTAGTTTAGCGTTCTTAGATCCATAATTACTGAATTGTATAAAATGTGTTTTTGTTAAATTTAAATTTAAATTATTATTAATAAGACAATTCGAAATTAATTTGATATTACTATTTATATCATTCTCATAATTATTAATTAAATTTTTATTACAACTTATAATTATTGATATGTCATCAGCAAAAAGGGTACATTTATTTGTAGTCACATCCGGAAGGTCGTTTATATAGATCAAGAAAAGCAACGGCCCCAGGACGCTTCCTTGAGGCACACCACAGCCATTAACTCTATTTATCGATTTATGAGAAACTAGTGCCAGTTCTTTATTTAAACTATTTATCTCGACATATTGTTCCCGATTTTGTAAATAAGTCTGCAACCACTTAAGCGCTGTACCTCGTAGGCCAATATTATTTAATTTAGTGACTAGAAGTTCATGTGATACGAAATCGAAAGCTCGCGACATATCAAAGAATATAACAGACGTTGCCAGTCTTGAGTTGAGAGAATCTGTTATTTCACGTACCAGTTTAAATGCAGCTAATGTAGTGGATTTTTTACTCTGAAATCCAAATTGCTCCTCTTTAATAATATTCAGCTTATTTACAAACGACATAATCCTTTTATGCATAGCTTTTTCGAATAACTTTGACAGAATCGGTACTAACGTTATTGGTCTATAATTATTTATATTCGATTTATCGCCTTTTTTGTGTAGTGGTTTGATCACAGACCCCTTCAATAAGTCTGGAAATTCACCATTTTCAAAGGATAGATTTATTATAATAAGCTAAAATCGGGCTAAGCTCTTGTTTGTTGTTGTTGTTGTGTATTTAATTACTTTTGTAGCGATTTCGTCATATCCTTCTGCAGATGTATTATTTAGCGATTTAATTAAACAATTTGTTTCATTTTGATCACATGGCGTTAGGAATATGGTCAAAAATTATTTATTCAATATAGGCCCTAATGAGGCAGTTATGAACGTAAACTTACTCCGGTTCCAAATACAACTTGAACTGAGAAGACTCCGGCAAAAAACTCAGCAAGCTTTTTATTTGTACTTAGAAGTATTATAATTTCTAAACGATATATTATTATATAACAATAGCCTGCGAAGCGAACAATTCATTCAAATGCATTCTTGTCATCTACAAACTCTGAAACTTTATAGTACCCTTTCTTGCATAACTTATGTTTGACTATCTTTTTAAATGTATTTAAATAATTGCAATTGTACAAATTGTAGGCTTAATTTACATTTACTTCAACTTAGGGAACAGTGCAAGTTTCTTCAGAATCGGTTCAGTAGCTTTCAAAATATGGATTAATAAGTGTGTCGGCCTGGCATATTGATACCAGCTACGGGTGCGCTCTCAAAGGGAAAACATCAAATTCAAGTCAAATTCTAGTGCATATAAGAAAAACTAAACATGCCTATTAGAGATCTCTATGTATATATAAAAATTAATCCCTATTTCCCTTGGTCATGCAATAACTTGAGAACGACTTTACAGACTTCATCTTTCTATTGAGAAGATTCTTACGGGAAAATAAATAAGTAAGTAAAAGACAATCCATTGATGAAAATAATTCTTTAAATTGGGAAAAGCCAATTCCAGTAGATATAATGCCAGATGTTGCAGCTTTATTTAAATCCTGGTTTGATTTGGGTTCCGAGTCGAGACTAAATTTTAAATTGCACATGTTGCATTTCAACGTGTATTTGGAAAGTAGTCCTTTTCTTTTTTCTCCAATAATGTGGACATTACTCAATGTACACACGGCAACAGATCAAGCTATACATTTCTAGTATAAGCTGACCTCCCATCGTACGGAAATCCTATACAATGCGAGATCAGCGTATACTGGAAATGTATAGCTTGATCTGTAGCCGTGTGTACATCCAAACGCTTTGTTGTGATTACATGTTGTTTGAAGTGATTTAAAAAATGATCCAAATCGATGATTCTTCGTCCATCCACGGGAATAATATGCTCTGCTTCGCTTCCACAATAGTTTATTACGTACCTGAAATAACCAGTTTTAAATTAATTATGTAATTTATGTAACTAACACTTCGTTCTAAGTGAGTAATAATAAGTTAAGAATCGCAGAAATAAAGTACCCAATTACATTCAAACTTATATATGAGAACAAAATGTAAATATATTATATGTATGTAAACTAAGAATTATATGTATTGAAGTTAAGATGTAAAAAGATAATAGACAGAAAGAGTTACTTACACTAAAGTACACACTAATAGGTAACGATAGTTAGATAAACTCACAATTCTACAGTTTGTAAAGCCATCAAATCAGGTTCGTTTGCATGTTTGGAACTACTGGCATCCATGTGTTCCGTTGGTATTTGCAATCTGTAACAAAATAGGCTATACGTTTCATCTTACATACTACTAAAATGATATAATAATATGACCGTGGCCAATTACTTGGACGATTACCCTAATATTTAACCCTTATATTTAGAACTAGCTGTCCCCCGCCTTTTCACCCGCGTTCCCGGGATAAAAAGTAGCCAATGTCCTTCTCCATACCATAGGCTATCTACATGCCGAATTTCATGATGATCCGTTGAGTATTTGAGGCGTGAAGGCGTAACAAACAAACTCACTTTCGCATTTATAATAGTAGTAAGGATAACCAATAAGATATTTATTGAAGTAATTCAATTCACTACATAACATATACCTACCTAGTAGGTGGGTACCTACCTTATTAGGTAGGTAAATAAACCAACAGAGTAAATAAAGTTTGCACAGGTTATTACCTGTGCAAACTTTATTTACTCTGTTGGGAAAACATTTAGTATCTAACCTAATAAGCTAGGCGGTTGATACTCACGGGCACGGGTCCACGTGCGGTACATTTTCTGTATTGCAGTCAGAATCGGGTATATGTTTATTTCTGAAAATGAAAAATGTATGTAGGTGGGTAGGTACCACAGAACAGAAGGTACAATTATGATTAGGTATGTACGTTGGTATTTGCATTCTGTAACAAAATAGGCTTTACTACTCTTTATCTCATACTAATAAAATAATATGTGACCGTGGCCATTTACTTGGACGACTACCCTAATATTTACCAATAAAATGTTTATTGTAGAAATTCAATTTACTGCATAATATATACCTACCTAGTAGGTAGGAACCTAAATGTACATGCTTTACTTACGCTGTTGTGAAAACATTTTAGTATCTAACCTAATAAGCTAGGTGGTTGATACTTACGGGCACGGGTCCACGTCCGGTACCTATATTTTCTTTATTTCGGCTACACATCAAGATATAAATTTCCAGTATAAGCTGATCTCGCATTGTATAGGATTTCCGTACAATGGAAGGTCAGATCAGAGGAGCTTATACTGGAAATTACCTACTTTTCTTACCCATTACAATAATCAGACTCAGAATTTATTGGTAGATACAAACCAAAATGCCTTCCTAGGTAAAAACACATATTATGATTCATTTTAGGTAGGTACTTACTTCAATATTTTATTCTTAATATGTGTAGCATTTTCTTTTCTCCAATTCCATCTTTTCTTTTCTTGTCTCGATCATTTCCCATTTAAAACAAAATACACTTCACTTATAATTTATTAGGTACGTATCTACGTGGGTCGTGAGAGCAAGAGACACGGGTTCCCCGTTCGAACGCCGGAGCGCGACTGAATCTGTGCGGCAGCGCATCGTACCACTCGAAATATTTGAGATTTAATTTCTAACAAATTAAAATAAAACATTATTTTAAATTCAAATCATATGGTACACGTATTGTACTTACTACAGTTTATATAAAAAGTTTCATTAGTATTGGTAAAGTATTAATTGACTACTGCGATTTATTTGTAAAATTCAGAGGGAAGTTTGAGATTTTTTTTCTATCGAGAAAATGTTTAGGAATCGTGTTTTCACATCATACTGGAGTCAGTATATATCCTCAACTGTACTATATATTTTTTTCAAAATTATTGATTGGTTACTTTTATTGATATGCAGGATCAAAAGTGAGAGGTGGAGCACTTTTGAGGTATAGTACGGCCTTAAAGGAAAACCAGGTTTTAAAATAGCCTCGTCCCTTTTTATTGTATGACGTTAGAAAGTGACCAAATGACAGTAAAACCTGGCTTTGCTTTAAACCATGTTTTGTAATAAGGGGGTTTATGTTTTGTTTTATGATGCGTGGACGCAAGTTGTAAGCTGTATGAGCCCGCGCCCTGGCGCAAAGGGTAGGCCTGTATTTATGAACTACTCACCTATTTATTTAATATAGTTTTACTGACGTAGAAAACAAGGATCATTTTATTGAGTTCTGTTCCCAAAGTGGAAATCTTTCTACACCGACTCTATCAACGAATGACTGAGAAGAAGGTAAACATATATAGGTAACTACAGGTATTAGTAGCAATAGTTAACAATACAACAGCTTAGCCCAGTTTAGTTTGTTGCCAAACGAGCGGTTTAAACATTGCTCCTCCAATATGCACACTTCGTGTACTCGAGACCTACTTCCGTCCAAATCCGTCCACCGCAATGAGAAATGATAACAATGATAAAAATACCAGAGTCGCGGGCAATGACCTCTTTGCAAAACAAAATTGTCATATCCTATAGGTACGCCATGCGTTTGCATATACTTATTTAAAAAGTTATTGATCACAGATATTCATACTTATATTTATCATAGTAAGGCATTTAATACATAGGTACTTGAGATATGGATATAAATAAAGAGTATGTGAAAATATTGACTCGGACAAACTCGTCCGCGGAAATTGTTTTTCAATGAGTCATTTCTCGGAAATATTTTTTCAAAAAGACTGTAAAATCAAACATCTGCATTTAGCCAATGACTTATTATGTGGTCAAAGGTGTTTGGAGAATTACCGTCTGATTCTTCTCCGAAACTCTTGACCATCGTTTAATTGACAAATATCCTAATGAAGAAAAGAGGAGAAAATCTCAAGCAGGGCTCAGCACAGACGTCATTGAATATATTAGGCGATCTAGTTGCTTTGTGGCAATAAGGCACATAAGTACTTTTAAGACGCTAAAACCCGTGCGAACTAAAGAATTTTACAAAGTTTTTTTTTTTTTAACCCCAATAAAGCTCAATGGCCACAATGAGATTCCATTAATATATGAACAATGTCACGATATTTACGTGCACATTTCATATGTATTTGTCACGGTATTAAGAACAGTGATATTGAATCAGCTCAGCAGACTCAGATAAATACATTCAATAATGCCCTTTTTTTTTTTTTTTTTTTTTTTTATACAACTTAGTCGTTAAACAAGCATACGGCCCGCCTGATGGTAAGCGGTTACCGTAGCCATATAGACGCTTGCAACACACGAAGCATCGCTCACGCGTTATCGACCTATCCCCCCTCCCCTATGAGCTATTTATATCTATTGCATCAAATTGATAAGCAATAACTATTTGTCTGGCCACCCTAGGCCCGGGACTTCTGTGGTCTTAGGGCAAATAAGCCTACGAATAATAAAAATATTATTCATAGGGTAAACATGATACAAGCAGAGTTCCCCTGTGAACATGGATTTTGCCTAAAAGCTGTCTATTCCATTTTAGACTTTATGTCAAATCGATAAATATCATAACCCTTTAATCCGCTCATTTCCAATACTTATGTAAATAAAAAATTAATTACACCAACATCGGTGATCATGTGACTGGCGCATAGAAAGTGCCGCTTACATGCGCGCGCGCATAACCGCGGCCTTGACGTACTCAGATCACAAGACATGCAAAAAATACATCAAATCATAGTTTTTTTTATTGCCAGTATTCATTTAATGGTGCTCTATATTTAGATAACCTGTGGCTTGAGTAACAGTTTATTTTGTAAATGCAACTTTGCCTTTGATACTGTTACATTTTAACAGTATTTTTAATGATTTATAAGCTTATTCATGTGTTATTTATACACCCCTGTATTTGAAAAAAGAATTGGAAAGCGGTCTAGTGTTCTGCGGTCCGAGTTCTGCGTTCCGCGTTCACTGTTGGTAATCTATGCGGGGCGCTTTTGATAATGGCACGCATCGACCGCGGCGGTCACCTAAACAATTACAATTAGAAGATAATTACAATTAGGATCACATGAAATGCTCCACCCATGACTAACCATTCCAGTACAGTTGATGCAAAAAATCTATTACACATACTTTTCTAATTAGTCTGAGTAAGAGTTTATTCCTAACCTTAATAAGTTAATGTACATTGCTACATTAAACGAAGGTGGCAAAAAGTTGTGGCTATATGTAGACTATACAAGTGGTATATTTCTGGGCTCAAGTTCAAAATTTTAGTTGAATAATCATTTATTCTTCCATTTAAATTAAATCATTATAATTTGTACTATTTACAAACACCTATTATCATAAATAACTCATAATAAATATGCAATCAATTTATTGATAACTTTTTAACATCCAATTATTTAAAAACTACAAACTAAATAAGAATTTTTATCTCTAATTTCACAACATTGTTGTGTAGGTAGGTAGGTACCAGGATTTTAACACAAGTTATGTATTTCTATTCTCATACTGACATTGGATGAATTGTTATGTTAAAAGTTGTGTGGGCAGAATAAATGTATGCTGCAGGCCTACAGGTAATAAAATCGCAGTAAACTCAGGGTTCAGTTTTCAAAAAGATTGCGAAGCTAACATTATGAAAAATAAAATGTATGCCAGTTATAGTTTGATCAAGTAATGTTTTTTTTATATCAATAGATTGACAAACAGGCAGGTACTTAACAGTTTACAGGCAGGTAAGTAGTCACCGCCGCCTATGGACATTTACAATACCAGGGGGATTGCCGATGTGTTGACGACCTTGAAGAGCTCTTTTTACGACCCTTTTGAAGAACCCCATATCATCCTAAATCATTTTGAGATGCTTCCTTTTATAATCAGAGTGTTGCCTAAATTAAAATAAAATTAATGTATATTTTTCCAGTCAAATGTTACTGTATTCTTCAAATACCATTACTGATAATAATCATTCAGATATCTGGAGGAATATGACAATCTGAATTGATTATGTTTAAATCTTTTTTGATTGATAGCAACACACTGTGATATTAGGTTTTGTTTTACTGGAAACTTCCAGGAAATCTATTTGGTTTCAACCAATTTGTGGCAGTGTTCCAATTTTACTATCCCTAAAACACTGCAGATTATGTAACTGGTGCAGTAATAATCAGAAGTGCCAAAACAAGGTTCCTTCTCCTCAATAGCCTACTTGGACACTTAGACACACTTTTAAATTAAATATAATGATTAACTCTAGACCTGGGCCTCTACCCCATATCTGTATTGGTAATCGTAATGAATACCATTCATGAATTTCATCCAATGAGGGTCCAATAATTCGTTAATGGTGTTCATCTTCATACCATGTCATTACATCACATTAGCCCATCTGCATAGGAATTTCATTCATTCACTGGTGATGGTGTTACATTAGAGAACAGACTTCAGTGAGTTATGCAGTATGACAAAAATAAGACATGCAAAAATTTGATAAAAACTGTGAGATCATAAGTGAGATCGTAAAGCATACATTAAATAAACGGTTATCAGTTGGCTTCACAAACACACTTATCACTATATTAATTTGCGGCTCGTACACTAGTTTACGCAGTGTCTGACACCTTTATCTTTAATTGCGTAGCCATAAATAATATAAGGTACCACTTCAGAAGATAACAGTACATTTTAATAGTTATAGTGCAGACATGTTGAAGAGACATTAGATCAGAATGTTAATGTTATGTAATGAAACTAAGCATGTTTTGAAAAGAGTAATTGCTGAGTTAATTGCAGGATCTACTCAGCACATGCAACCTTCCGAACCAGTATTAAAGTCAAACTATTCATATGTGCCCGGGAAGGTCTATTTATGTAAATGTATAAATAACTTTGAATGTGTTAACATAAAACTTATCACATGATGATTTGAATAAAGAACAGTAACCTATAACAGTTTTCTTTATGCCAACTTACCAATGGGTGCAAATAACTATGCATTACAATCTGCAGGTTGTTGGTTCTTACTAGTGTTCATAGATTGCATTAGAAATAACTCTGAAAGATAGTCTTGTCTTGTCTTAAATTATACCTATAATAGAAATTATTTTTCTAGATACTCACTCGCTATTTTCTTTAGTTTTTTCTACATGCTTTTTGATGTCTGCCAGGGATGAGTCCAGTCTATTGAGGAAGTCATCAAAACTTTTCTTCTCATCAGGACTGCCCGGCGAGAAGTCCCTGGTGGGCATGCCCGCGATGGAGGCGCGGTGGTTCAGCGGCGCTGGCTCCGTCACTCGCTCACCATTCTCGTAGAAAGGCGATTCTTTGGTGACAGGAATCAATAAATACTCCCTCAAAAACAAACTGTCCGAAGCGAACAAACGGTTCGCTCTCCGTATTTTCTCCATCTAATAACAAATAACAACACTACTAACTCACTGTACATCCAAATAGAAAAAAATACACAAGTTTAACACTTTAATGCGTGATAATACACTTACTGTTACACCATATTTTAGAGCGATTCCTTGCAGGGTATCGCCTTTCGTCATCACATGCTTGATGAATTCCTCGTTCCTTTTCATGTGGTTGCAAGTACTCCCATATTTTTTAAGGGGGCGAGCAGAATCTCTAATTGAAACCCTTTCGTCGAAGAGACGATCCTCCTCCATTTTTGACGTATAATAAAATGACATACATGATGACATGACAGGACCGAGTTGAATAAACTGACTGAAGATAGGCACGATAGGCTGCATTCCGAATTAATGCTATAATCGCTGTAATCGATTGATACTTTTGATGATTTTATGAGAGAAAAATAATAAAGAACGCGAATATTCCTTTTTGCGAGTCCAATTAAAAAATATATAAGGAGTCCTAGGGCATTGTTAAATCAGATTTTAATTAAATTCACAAATGTTCTGTTTTGAATGCTGTGAGCGCGATAACGGCGTAGCGCAGCGTAGCTGTCAATATCGTGATATATATATCACGATATATATATATATAGATATATATATCACTCTCAGCAATCATTTGCGTACCGAGTTATAACTCGGTACGCAAATGATTGCTGAGAGCACTGTGAGCGATATTATTCAATTCGGAATGTAGCCGAATGACTTTTCGGTCAGTTCAGTAACGCATATGACCCAGTTCAATAAATTAATTGAGTGTTCGAGTGATCATATTTTTTTCAGTCATTACAAAATCGAATCTAAATTAAATCTAAGTTAAATTAATATAAGGTATCTAAAACCAAATGAATGAATTGTATGTTTCATTTTTATTTGTATGCCATTTGTATGCCATCTAACGGGGTAACTTAGCAATAAAATACTTTGATATTCACAAGATGACTCTACTCATCATGGAACTATGAAATAGATGGCGCTGTTTTTACCGAAAAGAACGATAGAACCAGCGAACCAGCTCAATCCGGGGGCCAGCCATTCGACCAATGGGAATCAAGGATATGCAGTTCATTCGTAGTTCATTCATAAATCATAGATTCGCGTTTTAAAATCGTTCACTCACGTTCACTCATTTCATTCAGTCTTACTGGACAACTGACGGGAGACGGTGTGATGTTGTGTGATTTGTTTTCATGAAAATAAGATTGTAATGAACTTTAATGTATAAATTGGTGATATAATCTTTACATTTGTGAATTATAAAGTGAGTGTAATAAATTATTTGTACGGTAGACTGTATAATAATCGTACTATTCGATCGTTTTACATGGATTTTTATTTATGATTTGTGTACATACACATGTGATCAATACAAAATCATCACATTTTTTTCATCGTCAACGTGGGTATGTATAAAACTAATTAAAACTGATATTGGTTTTCGTATTAATTGAGCTAAATTGGTATTACTTATAGTCTATCAGCAATGTAGCGCTTGTTTCCCCAGTGCAGTCTGCTGTCGGGCGCACACCCGCCCCATTGCGAAAAATACATTATTCCGAGGGTTGCACTGGCTTGCTTTGCTCCACGATTATTTTATTAGTTTGGGGCTTTGAGACACATTTTATTACTAATGAAAATAATAACACTGGAGTAATCGCATTAATTATTATTTTTTAATTTTTTTACGAACATGTTATGAAGGTAAGGTGCCGTGATCGTGGTAGCTAAGGATTGAGACATTACAGCTAATATACCTACCTAGGTATTAAAGGTACAGGTTAATTAATATAAATGTGTTGTTGTCTAGGTTTAGGTAGTAGGTAGGTACCTACCTATTTATTTTATAATCCAAACCATTTGACTTTTCGACGCATAATCCTACTAACATAAAATCATAGGTTTTTTCGTATTCCAATAAGGATAGGATCTTTGTCTTGATTCCTTTCAAGATGCCTTCTTGATAGGAATCGGTTCCGAGGACATGCTAAGCATGACAGAATCATTTTAGGGCGTTTTAACGTAATTCTTTATGTCAGGAGGCTGTCATGATCAGGCAGACGATCTGATCACGATGACCGACACTGCCAGAACACATCGCTAACGATTGCACACATCAAACACTAGCTAGCGAAGAATTGTCGCCAAGCATCTAAATGCTTGGCGATTATTCAACTTAAGAGTGGTAGCCAGCCAAGTGCCAGCCACTACAAAGTCCCCTACCACAAGGTTTCCTCACGTATCCTTCACCAAAACCACATATCAGCAACTACAACCTTTATCAAGGCATTCGCCTAGGTTGCCAGCTATAATGACTGAGCTACCATCGCCTTGTTGGTAAATGATCTAGGTAGGTACTACCTACCTATGACCAAAAAAACCTGGGGAAGCCGACTAGGTAGTTACCTATTACGTAGTTAGGTTAGGTGTAGGTAGGTCCCTACAGAAGTCGTCTACTTAATAGGTAGGTAGGCGTACTTGTAACTTGAACCACTACAAAGCCACTTAGATTGCAAAAATACCTACACTATCTACCCAAAATACATGAGAGCACCTACCTACCTATTATGCCCAAATAACCGTTAGAAAATAATATCCCCTTACCTACTAAAAATCCAAAGATTGCCTTGGCATCCCACCATTTCCATAAAGAAAGAGATTTAAATCACATTATCTATGTAGGTATAGGTACCTATCATCCCATTATAGGTACCTAGGCACCTACCTGACTAGGTAATAAATCTTCGGTTCCTCACAACACCGCCAGCAACGGTCCCTAAACAAAACCGATTCATTATCATGCATCAAGATAAAAATCATTTTTGAATAATCTAAATTCCAAACAGTTGACTCACCAAAATACAAATTAAACCGTTCGATCGACCTTTCCCAACCCTATACGGATACCGGTTGAACAGATATTGTAAACCATTAGTTAGAGAAAAAAAATGCGCATGAGTCACTTACGAAGCGAAGAATGGAACCCGTTCCACATGACTGACTGTCATTATGATCACTCCACTCCGTCATTATTTCGTGAGTCATCGATTCCAAGGATTTGGAATCCCCTCTTATCTTGTAATCTAGTTGGAATTAATTTAATTATCCTAAAGCAATCAGCCTAGTTAGGATAATAGTCATCAAGTTTTTTTTTCATCATCGCGCCAATAGTGCTTTCGCGATCGATAGCGTGACATAGGGAGGACCAACATAATCTGGGGAATAATATACCTAGGTAATATGTTTTTTCTATTAAAAATACCATTATAGGTACCTGTTAGGTAAATAAAATATATCGTCCCCGTAGCGCGAGAATTAACTAAGTCGAGTTAAGTAATTCTTTTTTTATTGTATAATATGAATCAGCTTTTCAAGCTCTTTATTTCTGTCTAACTCTCATTTTTGTAGGTGTCATAGTTTTTGAGTTATGAAATTCGAAATTTCACTAAGTTATGATTATGGACAATATCACGTAAAGAGAAAATTACCTAATTAAGTTAGTCATTTTACATTTCAAATTAAATTACATAAATAGGAATTAAAATCAATTAATTAGTTTTTCCCTGATTTTTTTGTTGTATACTTTGCTCTCATAAATCACTAAACAGATTTAGATAGTTTGGAAATCAGTAGTTCGGTTCAACATTTGGATGCGAAAATTAACTAACTTGGTTTGTTGATTTCTCTTTCTCAATTGAAATATAATTCATACAAAAACAAAAATGCGAAAATCCCTTACACAGTTTTAATTATTTTTATTCTAGTAAAATGGGTGACATTGCTTCTGTTTCAAATAGTAATGATATTAGTTTAGTTAATATTTGTAAGAATTTGGTGTTGATTTAGTAGTTTAGGTATTTTTCACGCGCGACTTGGTTACTTTATGTGTGCAGTGCGGCGTGAAGGCGGCAGTTGGTGACTTTCATTTTTCACGTATGCGTTGAAGTGTGCGTACGCGTTTCTTTTGCCGCCACACGAATTAGTCATTTTATGAATACAGTCGAGCCAAGTTTTTATTCAAATATAATAAATGGACTTGCGTTTGGCCACTGACTTACCCATAAAGGACGATTAAGATGCCTAAGACGGAGCACGCTTACCCAGAAGAAACCTATTCACTCTGACGTTGAAAGTCTCTAGATTTTAAGAGTCAGGAAACAAAGCCGGAAGCAAGTTCCACACCCTTGGTGTCTGCAATAAATGAGGATGCAAAACGTTACGTCTGTAGCTTCAGTATGTCAACAACGTACGGGTAAAAAAAATCCCGGCGTCTTGTTGTTCGGTGTAAAAAAGGGATGGTGGAATAAGATTGAATAATTCCTGCGCACATTCTCCAAAATATATCCTCTAGCTAGACTCTAGAAATCTCTAGGCAAGCAACATTTCTTCGATAGTCAAGGCTCCGATGAGTCTCTTGACATGGCGATCTTTTAAATCAATGGTGTCAAGCTGGTGCTTAGCGGATCCATCACAGAGATGGCATCAGTACTCCATGTACGATCGTACTTTTGCTTGACAAAGTTGTAGCAAATTTTCAGGCATGAAGTACCAAAGGAAATTAGACAGAATACCCAGCATCCTAGCAGCTGTTTCTGCCTTTGACTCAATAGAATAGCTAAAGCTAAATTTGGCCGTAAAGGTCAAGCCGATCACTTAAAGGCAAGGATATATTTTGAATTGTAGAGGCTGTTTGAAAGGACTCCATTGGCGGTGTAAATTCTTGGTGGAGTTAAAAATTACCAGATTGGCTTTGCCCTAATTGGAGGCTGCCTATAAGGTCATATCCAAACGCTCTACCATGGCCTCTTGCAACAATTGGATCTTGTGCATCAGTGCTGTCGTACTCAACAGATCGTTAATCTGAAGCATAAATAAAGTTGCAGAGAGAACTGAACCCGGGATTGATTGCCAAAAGGTCCGACAGGCACCCGTCTATGTATAGACTGTTAACTCAGGAAATCGGAAATCCAATCGCACAGGCCACCAGGAACTCCAATGAAGGAAGCTTACTTAGAGGGCTGGTGTGCCAGTATCTTTCGAAAGCCGTAAGTGATAAATCAAATCAAATCAAGCGAAGGATATTTATTTCAAATAGACCTTCGCAGGGACTTATGAATAATCTGACTCGAATACTCTTATACCGGTTCGGAAGGTTGCATTTGATGAGAAGAGCCGGGAATAAACTCAGCAATTACTCTTTTCAAAACAAGCTTAGATTCATAAAATAATATTTACATTCTAATCGCACTGACAACAATTGCGTGCCCCGGCGGAAAAACTACAAATTAGATTGTATCGATATTTAATAAGTAAATAGCAAACTTAAGTAGACCAGCCTCTAAAAGCAGCACCTGTTCAAGTTAAGTTGATGGAGCTTTAAAAATCTAAGAGATAATACCTTGATAGCAAGCTTACAATAACAACAACTTAAGCTTTATATTTAGGAGCTTTATAAAAAGCAACTAACAATATTTATAGGAAGATATTTGGCAGCTAATTGAAATGCAAGAAAAATGAGTGTATGATCAGCACTCACTATGATGGAGCTGATCGACCAGAACAAAAGAGGAATATGAAATGCATATTTTAATAAAAATGCGGCACGAGACTTAGGTATCTGACTAACTGCGGTCTATTTCTGATAACGTAACATAATCAACAATTTTTTACAAACTATACCATCTTTAAGGCTTACGCTTAGGCTTACCAGAGGTATCCGAGGCAAAAAGAAAG
This sequence comes from Achlya flavicornis, assembly GCA_947623365.1. Taxonomy (NCBI): domain Eukaryota; kingdom Metazoa; phylum Arthropoda; class Insecta; order Lepidoptera; family Drepanidae; genus Achlya; species Achlya flavicornis. Next base: position 3,939,590 of record OX392485.1, on the reverse strand, counting down.
ATCTTTTGAATAACTGCCTATCTTCAGGCTGGTCATACACTTGTTTGCCACCTTGGTAGTATAAAAAACTATCTCAAAGGGGGTAATTCCCCAAGAGCTTCATCCATGGTACGAATTTTACCTTCATGTAATGATTTTGTGGAGATGATTTCAGAGCCTGATGGCGAGGAAGAAGAATAGGACCCCTCTGCTAAAGTTTGATGGTCTTTTTAGGCTTCCGCACATAAACGGTGCCAACGGGACCCTATTACTAGGCCTACGCTGTCTGTCGGCCGTTCCGTCCGCCGTCGTACCTTCAGTGGGCTATATCTCATGAACCATGATAGATAGACAATTAAATTTTTCACAGAATGTGTATTTCTATTGCCGCTTAAACAATAAATAATAAAAATGAAATAAAACTTCAAATTAAAGGGGGGCACCATACAAGATACGTCTTTACGGAACCCTATGTGTGCGAGTCCGACTTGCACTTGGCTGGTATTTTATATTTGATTAATTTTATGCATCAGGGTTTATCTAATTAATGTATTGATTGCTCAATTGTGGTATCGATTTGTTGATTTTACTATTTTCGTTCATTTATGTGATTATTAATGGAGATTTTTAAATATATGTAACTGCAAAGGTATTTGCAAACGAAAAAGACTTTGTTTTATTTTAATTTCCTTTAAAATAATAAGTTATAATTAAATTACAGTAATGTGATACAAGTTAGGTAATATTCACCGAACGTAGCTTGTGTGTCTAATGGTAAGCTCTAGTTTACTTAACTCAAGTTAATTTCTTTAATATTAGCCTATTGCCGTGAGAAAAATCACTAACTCAGGTCGATGATTAACTAACTCGAAGTTATGGCAATAGATAAGTAGAGTAAAATTCATTAAATGTTTATTTTATTTATACCTAATTAAGTTACGGTTTTTTACCCACCATTTTTATTTAGTCAAAAACTTTACAATATTTCCTTCAAATCGAGAAAAGAATTTCGAAAATCTGTAATACCTGTAAAAAGTTAGGGCCATTTCAATTTTCCAAACTTTCAAACGCGATTATCTCAAAACACACTTTTTAGACTTAGTTAATTCTCGCGCTACGGGGACGATATAAGCGTACGAGCTACGTAAAAATCTACGAAATATTCATGACCCTAGTTAGGGTGGTGTGGTGATTCAGCACTAAAAGAACACGTCACACGCAGCACGTAGAAATAAAGTGCAGAAAGAATACGCAGCTTGTCAACCCCAATATTTAAAAAGATTCGGAAGACAGTCTCATTACTTCTTATTTTGCAGAGTAAATGGCTCAAGTTATCGATACCAATTTGGACTCTGTCGAAACCATCCGCTCAAAGTAGGTAGGTATACGACAATTTGCTAAAACCACACCCACTCCAATTTGAGAAAATTGCTGATTATTACTGTGAACTTGCCACACGTGTTATAAGCTCATAAACGGTTACCTATACCCGAACCTATTCTTCCGTAAAATCCTATAATTAAACAGGACACCTGATACCTACTGTGAAAAACAATGAAATTCCTTTAAATGCGTAACACAAGAAGGCAGCGTTGCAAGCGTGTAGTGCAACCTGATAAGCGAAAGCGATCTATTTGTCCAATTACGTCATCAGAACCTGTACCTGAAAGTCGGTTTGACACTGTATGATGATGCGTCAAGTTCGTATTCGCGTATAAGACGCGTCACTTCCAAGAAATTCAACGATGAATAATAACCTGATTCTTACGATACTGATCTCTTTTGTAATACCCCAAAAGTAGAAAGCAACTTATCACTCATCGATATAAATTAAGGTGTTCCTTTCGATGAATCTGTTTATAAAAGTATCAAAACAAACAACAAACCTATTCAACGCTACATATTTAGGTATTATTGTATAACGTATGAAAGGACTGAAACATAAAATTAGGTTTGTTTGTGCTTCGATTGAAAATATTATTGTATTTTAAGAAGAAGTAACGTTAGTAAAGATAGTAATCGGTTCATTAAGTATTGGCATAAGATTAGAGAGCATTATCATCTGGTACCTACCTAGTTATTGGGTGTAATGTTATTCGATTTCTTGATATTAAATTAGGCAATAAGTATTTCGTCTCGGTGTCGAAGTGCGACCTACGCAAGGACTTGATTACCTAAGTTCTAACTAGGTAATAAAGTACCTACTACGTGCTTGCTGCTTCGTTGGCTAAGATCCTAGTTGTTAAAATTTTGTCTAGGTTTCTCTTACCGAGAAGCTGCTTGAAATTTTTGGTTTTGTCAGATTTTGAGCAATATCTTGTTCAAATCATTGTTTTACACGTACGCAGACCTTTTCCCAGTGTATAAAAAGCTGTTTCAACATTGCCTACAGAACATGAACTCAGTTAGCTGCGTACGCTCCTCAGTTAACAACGATTGCAACAAGCTGATATAAACCTAAAGGTCAGTCGGTGCACACCGCTGAAGACAATAGCGACATACGTTGCAAAGTTGTACAACGCCGGAGGCCAACACTGTGCTGTCCAATGCGTGTTCCATAATGCAACAAAGCGTATCCAGTAAAGAGCAAGCATTCGGCACAAAATTGCTGTCACAGACAGATAAAATCGCGGTTCTGTGCCCGTAATAGGCATGAGACAGGGAGTGGACACGATTGTGACCCCACTCAGGGCGTTTGCCCTTACTATCACGACATGGAAGTGACTTTATGTCACATCTTGTTGTGTACTTTATCTGTAAAGCTGTTCCGTACCTTTTCATTGCCCGCTAAGGCTAATAGCTACACCGTTTTTGGTACTGACACAATCATATTGTTTGTTCAGTGGGTTTCATTCAGTTACCCCATAAGGAAATTGCTCTATAGCTATTTTTAGATGCAGCTTTTGCTTCTTAGATATTAATTTTTTTTGTAACTATGCTATCAAATAATGAAATCCACGTCTGCACGTCAATAAAACGATTTGTTTTGCACTAAACTAAACACCATGTAATCGTTTTACGAGCTATTAAAGGAGATATTCGCCAGCAAGTACCTAATCTCTATTCCATCCATTTTGCATACCTTGTTTGTACCTACAGCATTAATGAAGCCAACAAACTGCAATAAAACGACTTATCTACATAAATTCCTGTGTAATTGAGTGCCACTACATGAATTAATTGCATGCAGTGATACCTATTATACTATTTCATTCAAGTATTCACTTACAACTTGTTCATCTACTTACTGATGAAACTAATCAAGTCGTCGTCTCATAAAAATACATATTATCTTACCGTATTCATTTTAATTTGGTATTTTATATCCCTCAACACCAAAGACTTTCTTACTTGATCATTCAATTTCGTCTTCTTGGAATTTAATCTTTTCACCCTTTTACTCGCTTGACTCCATTTTAATGTAGGTAGGAGTTATGTATCCCTTGTTTTATTTAAGTCAGGGACCCTTCAAGATATTGTCATGATGAGGATAGGAATCACAAAGGGAAATGCAAAATTAACCATGCTAAAAATACACGCTACCTAGCAAATTAAAAAGCTAGATGTCATGGCAGTCGCCAGCCACGGAATGCAATAACTAACTACTATAATTTTTATGAAAGTAGTAGGGTAGGAGTTACTTAACTCCAGACGAAATTACTGGCATTGCAAACACACATTGTATTTATTTCCATGCACAAAATAATAAATGCCTTGTCAACATAATTTTCTGTGCTCAGTTTCGTTTACCACCTTTACGTGATGTTGAACACTATAATTCACCGGTAGGTGCTCGTTACGAACTTCAAAAAAAATATATAGAAGGCAGCTGGTATCCAAAATCTTTAGCACAACAACAGGTGTGCACGCGCGCCTCGATGTTTTATCCCGTCTCTTTTGAACGCTGTCTCGCTCACTCCTAAGATAACGACCACAATTCGGTTAGGGAGGTTACCTTATTGTTTGTTATCAAGTAAAAAAACTTAGTTAAAATTATTCTTGTAATCGTTTTAGCTTTGGTCGGATGAAGTTTTACTCGGTGATACTTTGTAGTACTAAGTTACCATCTACGTACATCTGTCGCACAATACCTAACGTTGTGTTCCGGATATTGGGAAGGTTGCAAGCCATTCCTCTTGTGAGCTTACCACAAAATACAACATTCATAGGTAATTCATATTTATCATTATTTAATTTTAGTAAGGATTTGCCTTCCAATAGAGTATTTAATCTATTTTACGTTGTGCTAAATTTCCCACTTCCCGTGTGCTTCCTCAAAATATTCACGCTGATATTTTTTATCTAAACCACCTTGCAAATGGCAAATAAACCTATTAAACCCATGATAAGCGCAGTCTTCGTCGTATTGAACCAGTTTACCCCACGGCACGATAAAAACGTGGAATATATATTAAAGATAATTCCGTTGCAAAAACACCCATCGACATTTGCAGCAAGCTGCATTCTGCACGTCCACAATTTCGTGGATCGGCAGCTGTGACAGATTCGATATTTTTTGTACGAATACATCAGACATCGATTTGCAATTTTTATGCAAGTGGTTCGACCTTTAATGTTCCTACCTGCTGCTTTAGTGCACCTTATTGGAAATATTTTTAAAAAAATTACGATTTTTTTTGTTTACTTTCCGTCCTTTTTCAACAGATGCAGTTTCATTAGTAATATGGATAATTTGATTCTGTTTATTCTAGTTAATCTGAATCTGTTTATGATATAAGATCAATGTTGTTATTCAAATTATGATAGTCATATAAATCCTGTTTGTCTGGGCTATTTTTTGGTATCGATAACTTATTTCCATTCTCAAAGAATGAAAGCAATAAAATCGGTGCCAGCTTTGTTTTTTCCTAAAAAATCTGTTGATCATGTTCAATGTCGAGGGATTTGTAAAACCTTGCCCCAAAGTCGTTATGCCATCAAAGCGATGACTACGGAGAAACCTAATAGCTTTTGGGCTAATGTCAAATGCGATAAAGATACAAATTGCCTTCAATGGTGGAGTCCAACCAAAAGGGTCTAGATTTAAGAGACATAAAAGCTTCAGGTTGACTGGAAACCAAATCAAAACAATTTATTTAAACCCTAAAAAAGCACTCAACATTTTACACCCACAATTTGGAGTAGAGCCTGGAGCTAAGATCAAATTCTTTTGCCGTAACAAAATTATTGAGAGAGTAATCGATTTATTTATCGTTGGATGATGCTTAAATAAATTACAACGGCAAATGATTGATATTTTTGATCAGAACGCTTATCACGCAAAATGATTTAATTAAGTTCTCTTCTTTTTTATTGTGTCGGCTGATTCCATCAATTTTATTCCAACTTAATCACTGCGTTTAACGGATCAATGACCAAATTGCTATAATGAAGCGTTATGGTCATGGCTAAGCGTGTCTCCTATAAACTTTCCCTCCCCATTGTCGATAAACGAGCTTCGATGCCGCTGACAATTCGTCCAGGCATCAATCATTCGCGGCGGAGGTTAGGTAACCTTCGCATAGAATTAATATTTACCAAAGAAAGCTTGACCTTGTTGGATCATCGTGACTAGTGGGATGCTACTTTTCCATGTAATCATCTATTGTTAATGATAACTATACCAAAAAATGGGTATGAAAGATTTATTACATAATTGCCTTTGTCCAACAATCGAGTAAAAATCAAATTGTTCGAAGGTAATAATTTGTTGCAGGGTGCCCCAAAAACATTGTTTTTAATTTCAGTTTCGTTGCAGCAAAATTGAAAACTAGAAATTTGCCGTCCTTTCCCTTGCCTTCGATTGATGATGTTCTCCGATTCGTTCTATTTTCGGGTCGATTCGTTTATTTTCGGGTCGATTCGTTTATTTTCGTATTCCAAAGTTGTCCTACGGATAAATAAACAACGAAACGCAGACAGTGGTTTCCTATCCAACTTTATTCGTTGTTTTTTAAACCGACAATAGTAGGTTACAAACTGTACCGTGAATTTCTTGGTACGGTTTATAAATTTGGTTTCTCTCTTTGTTTTAAATTGCGCTACTAAATGGGTTTCATTAAAAGACGTCAAATACCTAGAACAGAAGATAATATATCAATGACCTAGAAGAAAGTCTTCTAAATTGCAAAGAGAATCGATTGTAATCAATTTTCTTTCAAATTTGTGTGAACTAGTGATTTCATCGTCATCTTCTGTATTTACCAAGTGCAGAGTTATATTTAGCATAATTTTATTTTCTAAATATCGTGGTTCAAAATTGAAGATACTGCATCATAGGACGTTGAGAAAATCGTCTTTCCATATTTTCAGGTAGGGTTAGGTAGCGGGTGGCAATTGTTCCCACAATATAATTTAATTCATGTCAATACCGGACACCCGGTATCTCCAGTTATCACACACAAGCGGACTGGCACTCTGTTATCATATACGCTCCTCATTCTGGTTTGCACAAGGATAATTTAGTGCCTAAATATTTAACTTGACTAATTTTGTCTAATGAAAATAATGTTATTAAAAAAAAATTTTGCTTTTATGTTATGTTTAAAGGAGGCAGCAAAGCTTTGATGTCGGAGAAGAATGGAAGAAGGAGTAACTACTCGTACAATCATATGTTTATTGGCATTTTACATACCTACTGCTAATTGTAGTGGGGCTTTCAGCTTTGAATCTGCTTACACTTCTTTACATTTAATGTTTGGTTTAATTTAACATCTACTTTACCAAAGAATCTTGAGCTGTAGGGAGAAACTGCTAATTAAATAATCGAATTTGCTAATCGGAACATTAAAAACATGCTGCTATCATAGATATTATCGACATTTCCATAGACAGCACAATAGCTGTAACAATAGACATTGCATCCAATGCCATAAGTCCGTTTGGTCACGTACCTAGATTACAAATAATATACTAGTGTACTATTCTATTTGGCACATAAAAATTCTTCACACAGAATGAATGAGTCTCTTTATTTGTTTACAACTGACATATGTGTGAATGTGTCCATGGCTCGTAATGTAACGTCAAGTGCATGTGAGAATTGTATAACAAGTGTTCCTTGTATTGGCTGTCATGTTAGCATGAGTCGGCAATATCTTTGGACTATCTCAATTGTTGATTTTATCCCACTCATATCACATTTAAGATATACCCTAATTTTGTTATCCTAATGACAAATGTGGGCGTGCAATGTTATCATCGAATAATTACCGAAAGAAGCGTAATGACGTTGATTTTGTTTGTAATCCGCCAATTTGCCACCATCCATAATGCGCTCTGATTGGCTATGACAAGGACACGTGCGCTCTGATTGGCCAAGTCAAGAACACACGACGCAGTGATTGGTCCTTACTGTTCAAAATCAGTGACAAATCACTGACTAGTTTCGGAATCGGATTGCTCGGTATTACTACTCTAAGGGATTGTTCCTCGATGAATGTGATTTAATAGCATTACTTCGGTAATGTTGTTCTGATAAATAAACAGTTCAACAGGATTTCTTGGCAGTTCTAAGAAAACTGAGGGAGCAGGTGTCTGTTGCCCTGGAAACTGCTATAACAGCAATAAAAGTGTCTTCTAACTTTGTAGGTTTCTTTAACCCCTCTGTTATTTCAATGGAAAGTTTATAGGTACAAGTAGGTATCTACTTATTAAACTTTGACCACCATTTTACTGAAGTAGTTTGAATTTATTTGGCTGCGGTATTCTGTAAGGTGGAGGTACTTCCCCAGTCGAGCTGCTCTTTGAGCGAATAAACGCTATGCTCTACCTCTCTTAATCTCTCTCTCTCTTGTTGAATATTCAAATATCAGTTATAGTATATATTGTATCTGCTAAATCTTTCTCCATAAAGTTATAATCAAGCTAAGCATATTCTCATGCACACAATCTGATAATTCCTGGAGATGACCTGAAAATAATTCGTCTGTGATCCGATTATGGCTAATAAATGAAGGCAAACATGTGGTGAGGTTGTTGACCTCAATGTGACCGAAAACTGGAACCCCCCAAAGCCAGCCACGTGCGTTCGATCGGACAAGTGTTTGCACAAAAAATAATTAGATGGCTGTAGTAGAATGACCTACAAGAGATCTCGTTACGTATGTAGGCGAAGCTCGAGCGTAGTTGACTCTTGAATAGCAATTAGAAAAACGGTTATCATGTTTACTAGCATCAGTATTCAAGAGCATTGTGTTAAATGTCCTAATCACCCACCAAGGGATATTCTCTACATGCCAATGTCAAAGTACTTAATACTCCTTGTAGATAATCTCAAAACAAATTTGACATTAAAAGAGTTGCAAAATGCAAAAGTTGCGTTTCGCGTGCTTGTTGGGCATAAAAAATAAAAGCCTGGCAGAATTTTTGTCTTTTCACATTAACAACATACCAGGGGGGGGCTAAAAAGAAAGCAAAGCAATAGTGCTAACGGGATTATTTTTTTCAAATTCTCGGTAGAAATAGACAATTCAATTTAATAAAAGATTCGAAATTGATTAATTGCATAAGATCTGCTGTAAATTCGAAAAAAATATTCCATTACCAATATTGCTTTAGCTTCCTTTTTAGGGGGGCAGGCCCTCAACAAGCTATAGCTCTATCTATCTTCGTACTTAGAGCTGATAAATTGTAAATACTTTATTTTACTAATGAAACAAAAACAGTCAATTGAGAGTCGAAAAGGGCAGAAATTAGCAATGGAGCATCCTTTTGTTCGAACATGAATGTCCTATTTTCTGATGGCCGTTGACTCAATGTCGACGTACTAGAAATCCTGTGCAAACAACGTTTGAGGACCCTTGAGGTCCTCACGAACCTTTTGTGTGCCACGTTCCGTTTGCTCCACCATTTCTACGACCAATTAATTTGGGAGAATTATTTCGTACCAGAATTAAAATGGAAATTAGGTTCACTTTGTTGATACAGATTTGGTTGAAGTCGCTTATTGGGAGTTTAAAATGTTGCTTTATTTTTTAAATTAGGAAGGCAACAGTTTTACCAGTTGTATTTATGATAACCAAATGTGACTGAGACGGCGCTATTGCCAATTTTATAGTTATTTGGCACACAACATCCAGTTTGTAGTTAATAGCCTCTGCATATTTTTAAGCCTTGTATTCTACCGCCTCATTTTTTTTACAGTGCTTTATCATTAAAAAGTATAGAGAAATATTTTCAAAAGTATTTTGATGAATGTAGTTTATTGCCAATAAGTTGTTAACAGCGTAAGATCATGGTTTGTGCACCAGTTAATAAATTCCGAATAGCTATTATATCGCTAAAGAACTAACTGAAGCCTGTAATTAAGAAACGGTTATGCAATGAATTGAGTATAATTGAGCAACTTGGTATAATGCAACGTAACAAAATTATAGACTTTTCTATTATACTGCAACGAAGTAAATTTACAAAAAAAAACTATCATTAAAAAACATGATTTTGAATACAAAATTACTGCAAAATTACTTTAATTAAACTAATACAGCTGTTATTTGGTTAAATTCGAACGCATTACATTGTTTTTTTTTATATATCCACCACCAAGCACCATGCTATCGATTCCATGCTAGATTTAACTTAATTTTTATAACCAAATATTTGTGGCAATTTTATTTCATGTCACCATTTTTATCAATTGTTCAGTAGTTAGGTATTTATTTTTAATAGCTGCCCTGTGCGACTTCGTTCGCGTGGTGCTACCCTACCCTGTGGTGCTACCCTACCCTATCCTACCCTACCCTACCCTACCCTACCCTACCCTACCCTACCCTACCCTACCCTACCCTACCCTACCCTACGGGTATGAAAAATAGTTTACGTCCTATTCTCAGACCTATATACACAACATTTCATAAGAATCGGCCAAGCAGTTTTTTACGAACACTGAACCACTCGCAAAGAGATTGACGCCCGTACGGCCCGTAGCCCAGTGACGTGATTTTTCTGCTAATACTTATATTTTTAAACTCGTGATATCTTTTGAATGGAATGTCCGAATTGAATAATTCAAAAAGTTATATAAAGGTATTGAAGCAATCTTGAATATGAAGTAATTTATTTTGATAAGGATTAATACCAAGATACAAATAGAGAGCCATTTCTGGCGGCGGCATTTCAATAAAAAAATTAAAATAGAAAAACACTTATTGTGGCATAACTATAATAGTTAGACATATGGTATCGCGACACTTTTTGTAAATAATAAAGTGTTCTACAAAGTCGTAGTACATTATTTTATTCTATCATCAATAGTTTTCGCAGCGCACGCGATGTAATGAATATTTTAGGATTTTTTTTACACCTTGGGTTACATTATTGGAGTTTTAGTAAGGATCCCTAATTTTTTTGAAAATATAATATAGCCTATGTCAACCGGGGATAGTGTAGCTTGCCAACAGTGAAAGAATTTTTCAAATCGGTTCAGTACTTTCGGAGCCTATTCAATGCAAACAAACAAACAAACAAACAAACAATCAAATCTTTCCTCTTTATAATATTATTATATATTATATATTATATTATATTTTTAATTACCATTCAAGACAGAAGACGTATAGTCAGCTATTTACTGCGCCTGCTATGCTATATATTATGTTTATGTTAGTGGGTGATTGTTAAGATCAGTAATCAGCAATTTTGGTCAAAATCACTTCATTGTGAACACAATGAATGAATTGCGTTATTCTCCAGATAATTTACAAATTTGTTTTCTATAAAAATAATCTTAAACGTTAGAAAATGTATTACGTTGTACGTGTCAGAAGATTCATGACAGACAGACATGTCTTAGGGCAAGTGGTGAAATAACATTAAGTATCCCAACCAAACCGAGATAAAATTGTTGACACCAACTTAACTACTTAAAACAATCCACACCCTCGCTCTCCCTTATTAATAATACGAACCTGCTGTCAAATTCATGTCAAGTTACATAATATACCCCGGCCCCGCTGAAGATAAATTGTCGAAACTCGTATCGTTCACGCATAAAGGACTTCGTAAGCAGTAATCTTTTGGCCATAGTCCTATAATAATGCGTCTAAAACGAAAAAGATTAACCCCCTTATTCATAATCGCTTTTTAACTAAATCATTGTAATAGTGTCCTCCGTCTCACTCTTTCGATCACCAAATATCACGTGTCAGATAAAGACTTCAGAATTTTAGCTAATCAACGTTTGATAACTTTATTATGAATAAGGGGGTTAGTATTTAAGAGGAAGATCCGCGCATAATATACCACCCTTGACTCTTCTCAGGTTAAGTGTATAGAGAAGTAGAGGTGTGTAACTCAGCTCTGAACCAGCTCAATGAATCAGATCACACGGGTTTGAGCCGTTGAGCTACAGCTCAACAACAAAATGACTAGCTCACGGCTCAATCTAACTCCTATTGTATCTGCGTCTCCCTCCAAAGATTATTTTTGTGATTCTAATATACGGATTATTATTTCGTTCTAAACATTTAAATAATAATTTAATTCAATAAATAAATATGTAACATAACTAGATAATATTAAAAAAAAAAAAAAAACCAAATCTAAAGTATGAAAAGAGTCGCTCAGCGGAGTCGAACGAATCGCGGCAGCTCAGGCGGCTCGATTCGACGCAGTACGCACGCAGTGAGCGTGCGTGCGTATCGTGGACTATAGGTACAAATTGAGCTGATCTGCGAGCTGAGTCATTGAACCAGCTCACACACTTGAGCCGTGAGCTGTTATGCAGCTCGCGAATTTTTGATGAGTTACACACCTCTATAGAGAAGGTACCTTTATGGAGGAGTCTACCACCTTGCTCCTGCATACCTTACCATCATAATCTGAATAAATAAGTTTAAGTAAGACAATCTCAAGACAAGACATAGCAAAATAAAGAGCCTAAAACTTGAAGAATGACCCACGTCGCGTGCGTTTACCGCAGTGCCGCACTACCAGCCCATCACGCGATCTCCGGTCAGCTACCACTTTACTATCGTAGTAATGTGTAATATCTGATTTTACTACGTTTACTATGCTACGTGCATCTGAGAATATCTGATTGTTACGATTTTTGACACAGTACCAATCGATGCTTCACACCCTGAGTATTATTTTAATTCCAAATTAATACTTCCTATTAATTTGCTTAAAGGTTGCTAAATTTGTCTTGCAACAGCTATAAAATTAAATGAGGTTTAGTTAAGTTAAATTAGGGATAAAAAGGGCGCAGAAAAATATGCTGATATTATAAAAATAAAATGGGTACAAAATGTACCTACCTATAATACGAAATAGATTCTTTTGCGCCGACGTTGGAATCACGAAAAATGGCCTGCAATGGTAATTTGACTTTGACCTTACCCAATTTGCATAATTGCTGTAAATTATTTTTTTATAGATCCTGAAGCTTTATAAATGTGCTCATTTTGTAATCCAGTTTTTACGAATATTGATCACTTTAACGTGTGCCGACACTGCCGACTCACTTTTGACCAGTTTTTCTCTCCCAGTCACGCGATGTTTGTACTTATTGCGCTTGCGCATTATTACAAGTTTAAAGATCTTAACATGCTCTTAACACTACTGTTTAGGGTTCTATAGCGGAATGTTGTCAGAAACAGAACCATTATTGTTTGTTTATGTCACAACCAATTTATTTGGGAACCATGGGGTCTATGAAATTTGGAACTAAAAATATCGTGTAATTGGGTTGGTACTCCCTCCATACAAGGATACATGGGGTTGGAATCAATTTCATACATTATCGTACAAGTTATCGTTGGTTAGAAAGCGCGATAACAAAAAATGAGGTTTTTTTTTTAGGATGGTATAGTAAGGGGCAGCAGTCGTGAGCACAGATTGACAGCTGCGCAGTAGTTAATTTTTCGGTCTGTTTGGCGGAATGAAGAAGGAGGGAGCGCCGAGCTGCTCACCATTGGTTCGTCAGTCAATGCTCGTCGTCTATTGGATTCTTGCGTGTCATTTGGCTACTGTGATTTGGCCAAAAGTGATCTTTGTAATCCATACAATTTACAGTGTAAATTAAAACTTACTACTTAGATGCTACGGAACCCAAAACACTCCGCAAGGTCTAACTCACACTTGGCTACTTTGATTGCTTATTACCGTGATATAATTGGTTTCGATTCCACATGATCAGCGTCTTTACTAACGAGCAACCTGGACTTGCAATGAAGCTAATTAAACAACAAATATAAATGAAGTTTTCTACTCTTATAAAAACTTTATGAAAGTTAATACTTACAACTTGAAATGGTCTCGCACAGTGCGGTATCAAAGGAGTTTCCTACCGCGGACGCTCAGGTTGTAAATTGAGCGCCGTGGGTCAAGTGGGCCGTCAAGAGACTGATGTTCTTTAAAAAGGGTGTGAAGGGATTTTATAAGGGCGTTTTGGTGTTACGCCTTGTATTGCAAACGTCTGTCTAAAGGCATGGTTACCGCTATCAACCAGGTAACCTAATCATTAAAATCAGCCGCCAGTGTGTTTTGTCAGTTAATCTTGAAAGCCAGTTCCCTGTGAACGATACCATAATCATAGTAAGCTATGGCACAGAATTAATAAAAGTACCTACTAATGTGCCATGGTGCTAATGGTGTTACTTGTTGAGGGCTCGTCTTTTCCGCAAAAGACCGCTGAGATGGGACCTTTTTCCGCGAAGAAAACGCCGGCTATGTCTCTAGCCAGCCAATGTGATCCATGGTGAAATAAAGTTCGAAAACAAAACTAAAAAAAAAATGGAAAGACGTCTTATGATCTCTGTTTTCTGTTATCTTATCTACAACATCATCATCATCATCATCATCATCAGCCTATAATGTCCCACTGCTGAGCACAGGCCTCCGTTCACAAATCAGGGTTAAAGGGAATGGGCAGATACTCCACCACGCGTGCCCACTGCGGATCGGTGGAGGTAGGCTAGTGGCCAACCTACTGTTGGAGTTTTTCAAGCCGCCTAGGAGGCATCCAACCAGCTTAACGACTATCACAATTAAGTGATAACCGGGACCAACGGCTTTACGTGCCTTCCGAAGCACGGAAACGCTCGATTTGAAATACCACTAGGCGGTCACCCATCCAGGTACCGACCAAGACAGACGTAGCATAACTTTGCCGATCGATTAAGAACGGCTAATCATGCTACACCACGAGCGCTACAACATAGCTACTTACATATATAGTTAGTAATGGAACCGTACTTTTTGCCCGCTATACTATAATTCACAAAGAACCCCGTTCTTGTAATTACTGACGCACGTTCCAATGTTCCATGCAATGTGACGGTTGAATGGAATGGAGTCCATAGAACCAGGAACATGCTGTGCTCACGTCGCGTGATGCCACGCTATGCAGATACCTTACCTTTACAACCCCCCATCCAAAAAAGTTATTGCAAAGTAATAGAAATAGGCGGGATATAGCTAATAGCTATTTAGTGGTGTTTTATGTTCCTACCACTAGATACTTACATTATAATTAACATTATATATGGGTGCTTTTCTTATGCGTATGCTGTCTAACATAACGGTCAAACTTGTAGAACCATTCGCTATTTTTGACACATTTATGCTATAACTACCAATAATAATTACTAATAATAAATTGTGATAGTGATGGTAGTGGTAGTACGTCGTACTATTATGTGTTCTCTGGTTGTAGTTTTAACCACATAATATTTATCACTTTGATTAAGGATACATCCAGATTGAGCGTCGAAGCTGTGCACGCGTCGAAAAAATAGCCCCTAACTGTAAGGGGCTAAATCAAATAAAAATAAATAAAATTGCAAAATAATGTTTAATATTTAGATTTCTCCCGATCATCATGCTATGACAAGCAGAATGACGCAGAGTGAGCGTAAAACGTAGCTGTTACGCTCAGCAGCTTAGCCTATAAAAGTTGGCCTGTTTTATAATATTCGTGTAGTATGGCGACGTTCTTTCTAGGTATATTTATTTCTATGATTTATCACTAGCTAACGAGGCTATTCGTATATATATTATATAGTATTTTTGAATTGATTTTGTTTTTGAAAGGCTAAATAATATTCAAGTAAAAAACGAAGTTTATGATAAAACCTCTGCAACAAAGAAGTAAAGTCTAGCCTAATATAGCGTGACTCTTAAACTACCTATTTTAGTACAAAAGTACTAAATTCAAATTTTACCGTGAGCTGCAGCCATAAATTCGCTGTATAACGATTAAGTACTTATCTGATGTTAAAAGCTACTTACAGCGAGACACTTAATATATTTAAACACCTTGTATGTAAGTATTATACTTGAAAATAAACCAGATACTATGCAGATGCAGACATTATCGAAAATAACCGGCAGCTGCCGCCTATATAACAGCAAATTATACAACTTATTTTAATACTCACCGTGGTTTAGCTATAGGATAATTCTGTGGCTACCTGCGGTTTTGGCGCTCATATTATCTGATATCTCTTTATTATCTACCTACATGATTATATTGCATTTTAGAGTAGGTAGAGGGTAGAGTTAATTCGCTCAAAGAGCAGCTCGACTGGGGAACCACCTCCACCTTACAGAATGCGCAGCCAAATAACTTTATGTTGTGTAAAGTTGTGTTCCTGTGCGTGAGTAAGGTCGCCAGATCTCATTGGGGATGGGGGAAAGGTCGGCAACGCGTGAGCGATGCTTCGTGTGTTGCAAGCGTCCATATGGCTACGGTAACCGCTTACCATCAGGTGGGCCGTATGCTTGTTTGCCGAATTACTCGTATTAAAAAAAAAAGATTAAATGAAATAGGAAGACATTTACAACACGTAATTGACACCGTTTTATCCAGCATGTTTTTTGGGTTTGTACCCTATGGGGTATGTATGCTTTAATCTTCGACACATCATCACTTATACAAATAAAAACCTAGTACGTAATTTAGGTGCCTACTTACATAATAAGTGGCGACCTGCATAATCGTATTGTACAGAAATTAAGATGATTGACGACTAAATATTTATCTGTCTGATTAGAAACCGTTCAATATTGTCATCACGAAATGGGCTTAATCTTTATTATCCCTGAAATTGGGAGCTTCTAATGATATGTCTGTGTTCGGCTTCGGCCCCTCTGAATCCAGATTATCGAAAATAATCACATTTACAATAAAAGTAATGAGGAAGCCGAAACGAACTCTAATGAGATATAATTTAGACTGAAATTCATATTCACCATCGTTAAACTTAGATGTTTTGTTTTGTTCAGGAATGCAACGCTTCTGGTCTTTATTAAAATGCTCATGTGAGGAAACAAAGGGGTTTACGTTTAGGAAGAATAATGTTATGAAGCAAATGGTCAACGACCCGTATCGTATTGAGATGTTCTTATGTTGGATGTGATCCAAAAGCTTTATGATATAACAAAGTCTATGCCGAGACTATCCAAATTTTCAGTCGTTTCATAATTTGCAATAGGGATGATTCCTAGGTCAAAAAATTATAAGTCTAATTTGTCCGTCAGTGACGACACGCGAAACTTCAACACGATATCTTCGTATTTTTTTGCTTAACTGACAAATGAAAAAATACGTGTCTATTATTTTTTGATAACATAAAAGACTGATTAAATAGAATTTTTTCTAGCCCTTTCTTGTTGCTGAACCAACTGTAACTACTCGTAAACAATTACCCTATATGGCGGAGTATTCTGCCTCTGACCTTGTGTGTAAAATATCACCAGAACCATGTAAAGGTGTAACAGACATCTGAAGTTAACAACTTCAAAAACCATTTCAAAAATCAATGCATATCAACTGCTTGCATTATTCCGAAGAATTTGGCGTCGGCGTTTTATGTACGCTACGCTTCTCCTTTGTTACTCTTATCTACTATTTCACAACCTTTACACAACCCTTACATCTCTTAGCAACATAGTAGACACAATATGCGAAAGACTATATTTTTAACAAAAAAAACTGTAAATTTAAGTGAGCTGTTGGCTAACCGCGACATAATAGCGCGTGCAGCTAATTAGAGAGCCCCAAAATAGACTTTATTAACTCGGCAAAAACCATTGTAACCAAATATTATCTGCATGTGTGAATAACCAACATCCTTCCCAACTTACTCGTGTTGTGAATAAAGCATTTAAATGCACACTTTCTGATGCAAAAGTTAGTGTGTTTGGACTGCACTCAGCTTTGCCATCGATGCGAGGTATCCTCAACGGAAATTGCTCATTGCTCCACACTTTTTAATGATCATTTCCTTAATGAAAGCTTAATGAGTACGTTCTGTCGATGATTTAGGGGTTTACCGAAGTAGCAATTTTATTTCTAGTTATTGTTAAATGCGTAGTATAACAGTATGTTCCCAAATATTACAGGTTAATAAAATATTGTTATTTTATTTGTATAATTAATGAGTTATAGCTGCAGTATGTACATAGTTTATGTTATGTCTATCTTTCCTAGTCGTAATATTATTTCCCATGCCTCTTGTTCTCAGAAATCAACAAGTCCTAATTAGATTGTTCGATTCAATTGTTCCTAACAACAGAAAACAATATTAATTTCCTGCTTCGCTGATTGTTTTATATAATACCTAATTATTATAAACAATATACAATTTATTTAATATAACTGTTATGCTTATATACCTATGTATCATATGAAACAATACAGTGAATAACTGAATTAATGACAGACAATGCATAGCCTAAACCGGTCGACCTAGAGATTTGCAATTTTGAAGAAATATTACTTGACTAGCTGTCCCCCGCGGTTCCACCCGCGTTCCCCGGATAAGAAATAGCCTATAACACTCGGGTATAATGTAGGTTCTTATTAGTGAAAGATTTTATCGAATCCGGTTGGTAGTTCCAGAGATTAGCAAGTTTAAAAAAACAGGGAAAGTAGCTGTAAGTGTGGAAATAAAATAAAGATACATTCTCAAATTCTCACCAGTATGGCGATCCCATTGATCGAATCAGTACGAAGTTTTTAGTGGACACTTATGATGAAATTATTAGGTATTTGTTGTGGTCGATAAACAGGAAAGAGTTATGTAGTTCAATAATTAATATAGAAATTCCAATAGTCGGAATACATAATAATTTATACAATACTAGATCCCAGCATTTCCCCGCGCGCTCACGGCATGAAAGTTGCCTGTGTCCCTTTCCATGCTTTAAGCTTTCCAGCGTGCCAACCCGTTTTCCTGAATTTTCAGAATATATCTCTTCACCCGTTGGTTCTCGCGAGGGACGCGCATCCTATTATAACAATTGATGTTATTGTTATTTTTAACCGACTTCAAAAAAAGGAGGAGGTTCACAATTCGATTGTATGTTTTTTTGTTTTTTTTTTTTTTTTATGTTTGTTACCTCATTACTCCGTCATTTGTTAACCGATTTGGAAATTCTTTTTTTATCTGGAAGGGTACACTTCCCGTTTGGTCCCATTGTCATCAGATCAGGATTTGATTACGTCTTAGTGTACTTTGAAGTCGGTTTAAGTTTTTTGTAAAACAGACCAATTATATAACCGCGAGTCAAGGTATTAATAACTTAATCACACATTTGTGTCCGATAAGACCAATGTCGAATCGCAAAAATAGAATTATAGTTGTCGGATACTCAAGCGGCGGATTAACGAGTAACTACTGTATAATATACCACTAAGTATAGGTACCTAGATACATGAAGTCAAAAATAAACTGCAAAATGATAGGCGTTAATAGGGTTTTTATTGAATACATTGCAGTTTCCTTATTTCCACTTATCCTTGTTTGCATAATAGGGACGTTTATGTATAAAATTCCATAGACTTTTAGTACTTAGGTACCTACAATTTAAAATATACTCAATCCAAAGAATACTACAAATTTCTACGTAAAGAAGGGACACTCGCAATCCCTTCGAATTTATAGTCGCGTGCAACGTAACGGCGCGACAGTACTCCTGATAGTATTGTCCCGTCCATGTACCAATGGACACGCACCGCTTGCTTCGTAGGTAATTAAATTAGTTATTAGCTTGTATGAAGTGCCTAAGACAAAACCGCATGCAAAGTTGCTATCGCTAACTCGAGAGTCGTAATTTAAAATTATTATTTGCCGCTTCCTCATGACTCAGTCATATTTAAATTAATATCGAGTTAATAATCGATGCACGCCCGCCAAGTTCGAAAACCTTTGCTTATAGTTACTAAAATAGAAAAAAAAAAGGTAAAGTTAGCCCGCTATTTTCCGGTGCGCCTGCCGGAATTATGGTGGCCATCGACTTTATTGTAATAATTTTTGCATAATAACTGTGTAACGTTCTTTTAATTGATGCAATAATTGAGTCGCGTGCATCGAATTTTTCCTATACGATTTCAATTGACTCAATTTCAGAACGAATAATTTTCACGCCAAGCTTGGGTGTAGGTAATTAAAATACTGTGACGCTATATATTTCTTTATTGCACAATGTAGGTACACAAAATAACATATTATATTATTTAGGTATACATCGACCCTGTTAGGGTATTGCAAAACTTATTATACTTAATCATTATCTATTACATTAAATTATATACTAACATAACTAAATTATATTTATTTTCAATAACACTGCTTATTTTAGACTTCCTTATATTTTTTTCCTTTCAATCACTTCTGCAGATTTCGAAGTAAATTGCATTTTGTTATTAAATTTAAGCAAATCCTTACAAATAGAGGATGTTGGCAAGAACATACTTCTATCAATCACATGTCCCCATGTAGTGATACGACGCGTGACTCGCCGGGGCTGGGTGGCGCCACATGCAGAACACTCCCTGAACTATTAAACTGGGTGGATATAACACGGCCTGATTACATATTGCTGTAAAATTTCACAAAATAGGCAAGGTTTTTGTATCTCTTTCTTTCTTTTACTTTAGCTTGGTTTATTCTGTGGCGGTTCAAAATTTAATTCTAATATAATGTCGGTAGGGGAGAGGGGGGCAGCTTTGATTGAACACTTTTTATACTTTATTCCATAAGTTCTAAATTTGTTTGATTTACCTACTTAGTTTTTTCTTCCTAAATAGCGGCCATGGTTATCAGACAACAAAATAATTATGTCCTTATTAATCATTCATAGACCTAGTCAGTATTAGATATTTTAATTTTTGTACAGGCTTGTAAATTTTCAAAGCTGCCCCGAAGTTGGGGCCCTATGTATGAACCTTAGTTTTTTTTTATAAATTTGGTAGATGCGGTACCCAGGACTAGTGCGTGGGACAATAAATCTGCGTCAAACTCCGAACCTAAATCTAAATCATACAGCTATCTAAAACTTTGATGGCCAAAGACTTGTTAAATTCTATATACTCAAACAGAAGAAAATAAGCGAGGAAGTATTGTCCCTGACACAGGAAGGATGGAACGTTTCGAGCGCTCCCCGAGAATATTTAGTTTCCGGACATCACGACATTCGCTGCTCGCTCAACAACACAAATTCAATAGTACTTCTTATAGTTTGTAACTAAGGAAAATATTGGGCAAAATTTTGCTTACTATACTAAATTCGAAAAAGGACATCCTTTTTCGAACTGAATGCCGAAACTACATAGTTTCGGCATTCAGTTTGTTATTCTTTTTTCTAATTTATGTGAAAAAAATATTAATCGAAAGATTATTCTTATGATAAACCCAGGAATCTTTTGGATAAACGTTATGAAAGAACTACCATTTACATCCATTTTACATCACTCATTTTTATATGGATTTGGTTATAATACGTGTGTTTTGTACTTATTTTGTTTATCTGTGTTAATATTGTGTTTCAAATTAAATGTTCTTTCTTTTGTTTATTTTAATACGCATCTAATAAACATTATTTGTTTCAGATACCCGTACGATGAGACCGTGACGTAAAGTAATATTTCGACGTGACAGCGAGTCGACAAACAGGTGCGTTCGATACCCTGACCCCCTGTCAGACAACACCTGTCCTAAAACTGACATTTATTATCTTACGCACGTTTCGTACCCACCATTATCAATATTATTTTTAAAGTTGTCAGACGCCAACATTTTTGGAGCTAAGCTTTGACATTATCCGTTGTTTAAAGATCGAAAATATTTAAGCTAGAAAGCAGGCAAGAGATTTAAATTGTGTGAATAATAAGAAAGGAGAGAATGCCGTGATGGTGATTAATAAGGGATTAGCTTTCCGCGCAATTTCCGCTGCTGTTATACCTGTCTATACCCCTTAGGGCTTGAATTTAGAAAAGCCCTTTCATAGTTACGTAATAGTATATGTAACCTGTGAACAAAATTTCAAATGTGTCTAACAGCTAGGTTCTATACAAGCCTGCACGCATAGATTAATAGAAGATGCGTGCAAATAATCGTAAAATACTTTACTCCTAACGCCGAGATAATTAGACAATTAAAATTCAATCAATCATTAATTTTGCATCCATAAATCATATAATGAGCTTTGCAACGCATAAGGCCTAAACACGCACCGGCAAGCCGGCAGTCCATAGGTGCGCGAGCGCATACGGCGCACAATAGACAATAGCCTGCTTGTCATTCCGGATGATGCGCCCTGCGGAAGTGTAAACGTGTAGAACGGTGTCAACGGATGGCAGGGCCGGTTTGTACAAACATCTGTATGAATAAGGCGCCTTTAGGGATACCACTTGAAGTTAGATTAATGATATTCGAAGAACATGCACTATAAGTCGAGATTATAATACCAATATAAATAAGCCTCTGGTAGGTTGAATCAGGCAAACATTCGCGGGGCCAGGTTTTTGTGGTTGTGTATAGCTTGATTACCGGCTGTACCATCTTTCATGATAGGGTCAGCACAAACATTTGAAATTGATATCGTTGAATCCTGATTAAAATTTTACGAATTCAACATTTATTATTTGCCAATTAAATATGTATTTATTTATTTTGGTATGTATCTGTAAATACCTACATGCCAATTAACCTGTTAGTATTGTATTTTTTTTTTAATACGTCATAAATTGAAATTCATATCGAATACTCAGGTCTATACTACCATTTACTTATATTCCTACAGGTTTGTACGGAACCCTCGGTGCGCGAGTCTGACTCGCACTTGGCCGGTTTTTTTATTCTTTAGAACTAAATTTAAAAAAAAAACTCCTTACTGGGTCAATGCGAACCCACCTATAAGAGGATCATCCACAGAGGATCGTATGGTTATAGTAATCTGTGCCTTTACACTGTACCTACCACTCCACTGTACTGTAAGATTTCTTCTCACAATTATTTAATAGAAGAATCATAATAAATGGGATCAGATAACCGTGTCAGAAGAATGTCCCAGGATGATTATTTATTATTTACTAGATTTAAAGAACAAAGAAAAATAATACATAAAAAATTGTCACATGTGAGTTTTGGGTTCACTAACCCTAAAACAGCTTGCCGGAGTATAATAGATCCGAGCACGCCACCAAGCTCTACAGCCACTTGAGAGCGCCCCAGATTTTGCGTTTCCGCATTATAAGCTTTTTTTACCAATCTTTATTTTCTTTATGTCATTAAACTTGGTGCATTCGTAAAGAATACGATTCATTTAGTGATATGTATAAAAATATGTAGTAAAAATCGAAAAAAATAAATATTAAAATATTTATTTTTTTCGATTATTTTAACAAATACATATTTGGTAGCTATACATCGCGGTTTTCCGGGATACAAAGTTGCCTATGGCCCTGTCCATACCTGAGCCTATCCTCGTGCCAAAATCATCGCAATCGGTTATTGGTTTAATCGTGAAAAGGTGACAAACAGTTACGGGTTACTTTGCTTTCATAATATTAGTGTGAAAATTACTAATATCTCCTTTTTAAATTCGTATCCATATATTCAGTAAAGAAATAAATGCACACATTAATTTAATCTTGACATAAAATTAATTAATTGCATTCATAAAACGTAATGTTGTAAAATAATTACCCTTCCGACTGAACCCTAATAAATGCTCATTATCATGAATGCTGTTTCCAGTGAACCCTTAACTTAGGTCCATTACGTAACTGTCTGTTCTAAGTTGCAAATAATTTATATTTGCAATCATTTGCCTATTGATTGAATATTAATTTCGGCGTAAATCTATTTGGCTACCTGTTCACACCGGAGCAAAGCGGCGAGAAATTGTAACATAAATTGCCGCGACGTGGTATTAGTGGGTTTCCACGGTGCGCGGATATAGCAGTACATTCTAAAAATCAGTCGGGTAAAAAGACTAGAAAGCAATTTTAGATTCAATTCAATTAATCAATTTTATGTAAAATTAATGAGGCTGTGTGAACTTGGCACCCGACTTTGAAAAATCGAAATTATTATTTTTGATTCTTATAGATCTTCGTTAGTAGTTGATTGTAGTGAAAAAATTTTTGAATGTAGAAGCTCCAAAAAAAAAATATAGGACTTTGAAAAAATACCTAGCACCCGACTTTGGAAAATCGAAATTATTCTTTTTGATTCTTGTAGAGCTTCGTTAGTAGTTGATTGTAGTGAAAACCATTTCGATTGTAGTAGCTCCAAAAAAAAATTAGAGGCCTTTGAAAAATTCCTGGCCCCCCACTTTGAAAAATCGAAATTATTATTTTTGATTCTTATAGATCTTCGTTAGTAGTTGATTGTAGTGAAAAAATTTTTGAATGTAGTAGCTCCAATAAAAAAATATTGAACTTTGAAAAAATACCTAGCACCCGACTTTGGAAAATCGAAATTATTCTTTTTGTTTCTTGTAGACCTTCGTTAGTAGTTGATTCTAGTGAAAACCATTTCGTTTGTAGTAGCTCCAAAAAAAAATTAGAGGCCATTGAAAAATTCCTGGCCCCCACTTTGAAAAATCGAACCCGACTTTGGAAAATCGAAATTATTATTTTTGTTTCTTGTAGACCTTCGTTAGTAGTTGATTGTAGTGAAAACCATTTCGTTAGTAGTAGCTCCAAAAAAAAATTTAAGGCCTTTGAAAATTTCCTGCCACGGGTGAAAGTCGGGACTTAGGAAAATCTAAATTATTCGTTTTGATTCTTGTAGACCTTGGTTTGTAGTTGATTGTAATGAAAACCATTTCGTTTGTAGTAGCTCCAAAAAAAAGTTAGAGGCCTTTGAAAATTTCCTGCCACGGGTGAAAGTCGGGACTTTCGACATTCGAAATTATTCGTTTTGATTCTTGTAGACCTTGGTTTGTAGTTGATTGTAGTGAAACAAATTTTGAATGTAGTAGCTCCAAAAAAAAATATAGGACTTTGAAAAAATACCTAGCACCCGACTTTGGAAAATCGAAATTATTCTTTTTGATTCTTGTAGAACTTCGTTAGTAGTTGATTGTAGTGAAAACCAATTCGTTTGTAGTAGCTCCAAAAAAAAATTAGAGGCCTTTGAAAATTTCCTGCAACGGGTGAAAGTCGGGACTTTGGAAATTCGAAATTATTCGTTTTGATTCTTGTAGACCTGGGTTTGTAGTTGATTGTAGTGAAAACCATTTCTTAGTAGTAGCTCCAAAAAAAAATTTGAGGCCATTGAAAAATTCCTGGCCCCCACTTTGAAAAATCGAAATTATTATTTTTGATTCTTATAGATCTTCGTTAGTAGTTGATTGTAGTGAAAATATTTTTGAATGTAGTAGCTCCAAAAAAAAAATATAGGACTTTGAAAAAATACCTAGAACCCGACTTTGGAAAATCGAAATTATTCTTTTTGATTCTTATAGATCTTCGTTAGTAGTTGATTGTAGTGAAAATATTTTTGAATGTAGTAGCTCCAAAAAAAAAATATAGGACTTTGAAAAAATACCTAGAACCCGACTTTGGAAAATCGAAATTACTCTTTTTGATTCTTGTAGACCTTCGTTAGTAGTTGATTGTAGTGAAAACCATTTCGTATGTAGTAGCTCCAAAAAAAAGTTAGAGGCCTTTGAAAATTTCCTGCAACGGGTGAAAGTCGGGACTTTGGAAATTCGAAATTATTCGTTTTGATTCTGGTAGACCTTGGTTTGTAGTTGATTGTAGTGAAAAAAATTTCGTTTGTAGTAGCTCCAAAAAAAAGTTAGAGGCCTTTGAAAATTTCCTGCCACGGGTGAAAGTCGGGACTTTGGAAATTCGAAATAATTCTTTTTGATTCTTGTAGACCTTGGTTTGTAGTTGATTGTAGTGAAAACCATTTCGTTTGTAGTAGCTCCAAAAAAAAGTTAGGCCTTTGCATAATTTTTATCACCCGATTTTGGAAAATCTAAATTATTCGTTTTGATTCTTGCTGACCTTGGTTTGTAGTTGATTGTAGTGAAAACCATTTCGTTTGTAGTAGCTCCAAAAAAAAGTTAGAGGCCTTTGAAAATTTCCTGCCACGGGTGAAAGTCGGGACTTAGGAAAATCTAAATTATTCGTTTTGATTCTTGTAGACCTTGGTTTGTAGTTGATTGTAGTGAAAACCATTTCGTTTGTAGTAGCTCCAAAAAAAAGTTAGAGGCCTTTGAAAATTTCCTGCCACGGGTGAAAGTCGGGACTTTCGACATTCAAAATTATTCGTTTTGATTCTTGTAGACCTTGGTTTGTAGTTGATTGTAGTGAAAACCATTTCGTTTGTAGTAGCTCCAAAAAAAAGTTAGGCCTTTGCATATTTTTTTTCACTCGAGTATGGAAAATCTAAATTATTCGTTTTGATTCTTGTACACCTTGGTTTGTAATGCACTACAAACGAAATGGTTTTCACTACAATCAACAACAAACCAAGGTCTACAAGAATCAAAACGAATAATTTAGGTTTTTCAAACTCGGGTGAAAAAAATTTTTCAAAGGCCTAACTTTTTTTGGAGCTACTACAAACGAAATGGTTTTCACTACAACTACAAACCAAGGTCTACAAGAATCAAAACGAATAATTTCGAATGTCCAA
This sequence comes from Achlya flavicornis, assembly GCA_947623365.1. Lineage (NCBI taxonomy): Eukaryota > Metazoa > Arthropoda > Insecta > Lepidoptera > Drepanidae > Achlya > Achlya flavicornis. The sequence goes on along the minus strand of OX392485.1, from coordinate 3,913,728 downwards.
AGTCCCGACTTTCACCCGTGGCAGGAAATTTGCAAAGGCCTCTAACTTTTTTTTGGAGCTACTACAAACGAAATGGTTTTCACTACAATCAACTACAAACCAAGGTCTACAAGAATCAAAACGAATAATTTAGATTTTCCTAAGTCCCGACTTTCACCCGTGGCAGGAAATTTTCAAAGGCCTCTAACTTTTTTTTGGAGCTACTACAAACGAAATGGTTTTCACTACAATCAACTACAAACCAAGGTCAGCAAGAATCAAAACGAATAATTTAGATTTTCCAAAATCGGGTGATAAAAATTATGCAAAGGCCTAACTTTTTTTTGGAGCTACTACAAACGAAATGGTTTTCACTACAATCAACTACAAACCAAGGTCTACAAGAATGAAAAAGAATTATTTCGAATTTCCAAAGTCCCGACATTCACCCGTGGCAGGAAATTTTCAAAGGCCTCTTAACTTTTTTTTGGAGCTACTACAAACGAAATGGTTTTCACTACAATCAACTACAATTCAAGGTCGACAAGAATCAAAACGAATAATTTAGATTTTTTAAACTCGGGTGAAAAAAATTATGCAAAGGCCTAACTTTTTTTTGGAGCTACTACAAACGAAATGGTTTTCACTACAATCAACTACAAACCAAGGTCTACAAGAATCAAAACGAATAATTTCGAATGTTGAAAGTCCCGACTTTCACCCGTGGCAGGAAATTTTCAAAGGCCTCTAACTTTTTTTTGGAGCAACTACAAACGAAATGGTTTTCACTACAATAAACTACAAACCAAGGTCTACAAGAATCAAAACGAATAATTTAGATTTTCCAAAATCGGGTGATAAAAATTATGCAAAGGCCTAACTTTTTTTTGGAGCTACTACAAACGAAATGGTTTTCACTACAATCAACTACAAACCAAGGTCTACAAGAATCAAAAAGAATAATTTCGTATTTCCAAAGTCCCGACTTTCACCCGTTGCAGGAAATTTTCAAAGGCCTCTAACTTTTTTTTGGAGCTACTACAAACGAATTGGTTTTCACTACAATCAACTACTAACGAAGTTCTACAAGAATCAAAAAGATTAATTTCGATTTACCAAAGCCGGGTGCTAGGTATTTTTTCAAAGTCCTATATTTTTTTTTTGGAGCTACTACATTCAAAATTTTTTTCACTACAATCAACTACAAACCAAGGTCTACAAGAATCAAAACGAATAATTTCGAATTTCCAAAGTCCCGACTTTCACCCGTTGCAGGAAATTTTCAAAGGCCTCTAACTTTTTTTTGGAGCTACTACAAACGAAATGGTTTTCACTACAATCAACTACTAACGAAGCTCTACAAGAATCAAAAAGAATAATTTCGATTTTCCAAAGTCTGGTTCTAGGTATTTTTTCAAAGTCTTATATTTTTTTTTGGAGCTACTACATTCAAAAAAATTTTCACTACAATCAACTATTAACTAATTTAACTATTAACTAACTAATTTAGATTTTCCAAACTCGGGTGAAAAAAATTATGCAAAGGCCTAACTTTTTTTGGAGCTACTACAAACGAAATGGTTTTCACTACAATCAACTACAAACCAAGGTCAGCAAGAATCAAAACGACTAATTTAGATTTTCCAAAATCGGGTGATAAAAATTATGCAAAGGCCTAACTTTTTTTTGGAGCTACTACAAACGAAATGGTTTTCACTACAATCAACTACAAACCAAGGTCTACAAGAATGAAAAAGAATTATTTCGAATTTCCAAAGTCCCGACATTCACCCGTGGCAGGAAATTTTCAAAGGCCTCTTAACTTTTTTTTGGAGCTACTACAAACGAAATGGTTTTCACTACAATCAACTACAATTCAAGGTCGACAAGAATCAAAACGAATAATTTAGATTTTTTAAACTCGGGTGAAAAAAATTATGCAAAGGCCTAACTTTTTTTTGGAGCTACTACAAACGAAATGGTTTTCACTACAATCAACTACAAACCAAGGTCTACAAGAATCAAAACGAATAATTTCGAATGTTGAAAGTCCCGACTTTCACCCGTGGCAGGAAATTTTCAAAGGCCTCTAACTTTTTTTTGGAGCAACTACAAACGAAATGGTTTTCAGTACAATAAACTACAAACCAAGGTCTACAAGAATCAAAACGAATAATTTCGAATTTCCAAAGTCCCGACTTTCACCCGTTGCAGGAAATTTTCAAAGGCCTCTAACTTTTTTTTGGAGCTACTACAAACGAAATGGTTTTCACTACAATCAACTACTAACGAAGGTCTACAAGAATCAAAAAGAATAATTTCGATTTTCCAAAGTCGGGTTCTAGGTATTTTTTCAAAGTCTTATATTTTTTTTTTGGAGCTACTACATTCAAAAAAAATTTCACTACAATCAACTACTAACGAAGATCTATAAGAATCAAAAATAATAATTTCGATTTTTCAAAGTGGGGGCCAGGAATTTTTCAATGGCCTCTATTTTTTTTTTGGAGCTACTACAAACGAAATGGTTTTCACTACAATCAACTACTAACGAAGGTCTACAAGAAACAAAAAGAATAATTTCGATTTTCCAAAGTCGGGTGCTAGGTATTTTTTCAAAGTACAATAATTTTTTTTTGGAGCTACTACATTCAAAAATTTTTTCACTACTATCAACTACTAACGAAGATCTATAAGAATCAAAAATAATAATTTCGATTTTTCAAAGTGGGCGGCCAGGAATTTTTCAAAGGCCTCTAATTTTTTTTTGGAGCTACTACAATCGAAATGGTTTTCACTACAATCAACTACTAACGAAGGTCTACAAGAATCAAAAAGAATAATTTCGATTTTCCAAAGTCGGGTGCTATGTATTTTTTCAAAGTCCTATATTTTTTTTTTGGAGCTACTACATTCAAAAATTTTTTCACTACAATCAACTACTAACGAAGATCTATAAGAATCAAAAATAATAATTTCGATTTTTCAAAGTCGGGTGCCAAGTTCACACAGCCAATTAATGAAGCGCCTTAAAAAAAAAAATTGTTATACCACTTTGGTGGCAAACAAGCTTACGGCCCGCCTGATGGTAAGGGGTTACCTTAGCCTATGGACGCTTGCAACACGAGGGGTATCACGCGCGTTGCCGACCCTGCAGAAATCTCTTCACACCCCTTTTGAAGAACCCCATGCTGTACTCCATTGGGAAAACCACGGCGGGGAGCTCATTCCACAGTCTGAGCGTCCGCGGAAGGAAGCTCCTTTGAGCCCGCACAGTACGAAACAATTCAGGTTTCAATATGTGAGGATGAATAGGATATATAAATTTCCATTAGTAAAAAGATTGAATAAAAACCGATTGCAACAAAGTTACGTAATACGTACCACTTAGAAGCAGACGGGCCACTTGAACATTCACGACCTAATTCCGTTACGGCTGCGCTGACTTAGCACTGCTAGACTCGTCGCCTGATTAGTTTACCAGACTATTGTGGCCACCGAATTACACGCTCCACTTTGTTGACAACCTGTTTGGATTTACTGCTGATTCAGCGCCGTAGCGTGTTTGTTTGTGGATTAAATTATAATTTGATTCTATTGTATAATATCATTAATGCTAAATTTTATTTAATTTTTATTATTTGTTGTTGTTCAAGTGTCTACCTATTACGGTTCATGAGATACAGCCCACTGACAGACAGACGGACGGACGGACAGCGGACTCTTATAAATAGGGTCCCGTTTGTCAGTCACCCTTTGGGTATGGAACCCTAAAAATACAATAATTATAAAAACGAAATTATACAAGAAACGGTATTTTTTTGCGTACTTTACTCGATTTTCATAAAGGCAATAAATAGGTAGACACTTTAAATGTTCGCAGAGTGTGTATGGTCGCTATACAAACAAATGATAAATTACTATACGGTGGTACGGAACCTTACGTGTGCAAGTCCGACTCGCACTTTGCCGGTTTTATTTCCTATGTGAAATACCTTTTCCGGCTAGCGAAAAACAACTCGGCATAGTTCAAACTACTTCAAACACAGAGGTTCAATCGCATTCGTATATAAATATGTAATTTTAAACAATAAATATTTGTCTGTTTTTCTATAATTTAATACCTATCTGTTTGGTTTTATGCAATGCTTAAAGTACATGTTTTGTTCGGGACACTTGTTGTGTTCAGGACATTTATTGTTATTTTTTATGATTACGTAATATTTTGTTAAAATTAAAATGTTTAGAAATAAGAAATATTAAAGAGTTTACTCACGAGTGTACAATGATTACCCTTAGAATACGTATCAACATAAATTGTATAGTAAATAAACAGTACTTGAACCCTAAACATAGGTAAAAGTCTAGACAAAGTCTAGGTAGAACTAAGATTTACAATGTACTTTTAGAATCGTGAATAACCCTCTACAAATGTAAAACTTGTTACACGATAAAGTTAGTATTCATGTTGAAACCTAAGTTAACAAAAAAGTGTTAACATGTCAACAAAACACTCGATTAGGCATAGTAATCTAGTTAGAATTGTTTCGTAAGCACCATATGTGCACACCAACTACTTACTATGTATTTACTGTTTAAACTCGCATTACCTAACGTAAGACCTAAATAATAAGTTTTACTACAAGCCCTGAATGAAACCCTGATCATATTTTGAAATTTACGTGATTTTACCCGGAACTATAAATATCAACAATAAAATTTCCTTATATATGCGAAAGGGAGACAAAATGTATCGGAGAACCTTTGGAGATGTGGTAACCGGACTACACTTTTTGGATTAGATCCTTCTAGAACTTTTAGACAAGGTTAGCGCTATATGCAAGATAGAGAGGTTACTTAAATGCACTTAAATTAGACAAGAAAAAGATATGTTTTCTCTCGTAAAAAAGTTACTCGCTCACCGCGTGAGTCGTATACACAGCGTTTATAATTTGCATATAATCAGTACATTTTTCTCATTTAGTATCGATTCCAGGACAGCAAGTATCTACTAAGTATAGTAGTAGTAGTAGTCAGACAGATGTCACAGTAGTAGGACAGTACCGGGACAGTACCAAGTAAGGCAGATGCCAAGTTGAGATTACCATCAAGTAGTATAACGTCAGGCAGATGCCACAGTAGCGGCTAGTTAGTTACCCCATCGGTAAACAGTAAGGCAGATGCCATAGTAGCGGCTAAGTAAAAATATCAGTGTAACATCAGGCACCCATTGTCTACGTATATTTGTGTAAATCATCTATGTAAATTAAAAAGTTTGTTAATTATTGTATTCAGACAGATTGTCACAGAAGTGTTAAAGTTCAATAAATAAATCGTTTATATACCAACCATACGGCTTTTCATGACGCCCTTGGCAATCCAGCAAATGAAATAAAGTACGGGAAAAGGGATCTCACGATTCGCGCATTCGTCCTAAGCGGCGTCTTATTACACGAGGTCCCCGGCCGCCCGTACATTTGGTCCTTCGAGCCGGATTATCCAAGATACTGAACGGCCACAGCCATGGTTGGTACCAGATCAACTACCGCAAGAGGTAGATCGCAGAGTCGCGATGGCGACGCACCGCCGCCAGCACCTGCAGACGATCTGGCCACAGATGCCGCCCCAACGGGGAGTACTGCCCCTACAGTAGCACCATCGTCGAGTCGTACTGCCACTGCTACTGAAGCTACCCTAACCTCAGGGTTTACGACTACTACTACCGAAGAGGAAACCGGAACCGATCAAAGACAGGCCCCTGATGACCGAATCGAACGCAGCACCATCAGGGGAAATAAGTCAACAAAGAGTCAACGAGCGCGCCGCATAGCTCTGGCTAAAGAAGAGGTAGCAAGACTGAAACTTGAGCTAGCAATAGCTAGCCTCGCCGTCATAGACCAATCTGAAGAGTCTGAAGGTGACGACGTAGGATCCGTGTCCATCAAATCCACTGCCCGGAGGGTGGACACATGGCTAGACAAGAGTCAGCGCCTGCTTGCTATTTCGAATGAGCCTCATCACCAGCCAGAGCACCGAGAGGTGGAACCGAATTGTAACGCCGCACCTGTTGCGGCACCATATCCATCCGTAGCTACGCATCCAGTCGTGCTCTTGGGCGCAACCTCGGAGACTCAGATGACTCAACAGCAGTCAAAAGTTGACAACGATGAGGGTAATAAAGGAATCCCTCAACACTCTGTACAGGGTAATAAAGGAATCCCTCAGAGACCAGAAGCGCAGATACCGACGGGAATAGAAGCTGCAATCACCCCGTATTCTGCGCAACAGAAAATAGATTTCAGTGAGTTAGCGTCAGCAATCACTATTGCTGTAAAGGCAGGTCAACGCGCAATGCCGTCGCGTTACCGATTCGAATTACCTGCTTTTACTGGCGCGCATCAGGATTGGCTGTCATTCCGAACAGCGTACTTCGAGTCAGCAACTGACTTTTCGGAAACCGAGAATATGACCAGACTACGCCGTGCACTTAAAGGACGTGCTAAAGAGGCCGTTGAGAGTCTGCTCATTAATAGTGCCAATCCCACTGAAGTGATGAAAATATTGGAGTCCCGCTTTGGAAGACCGGACTCAATAGCTCTCGCAGAGATGGATCGACTTAGGAACCTGCCACGGTTCACGGATTCATCTAAAGACCTTTGCATACTGTCAAGCAAGGTCACGAATATAGTGGCGACTCTTCGTGCTCTGAATAAGACTACGTACTTATACAATCCAGAGCTGACGAAGGTCACGATCGATAAGCTAACACCGACACTTCGATATAGATGGTTCGATTTCTCCGCCATGCAGCCCAAAGAGGAAGCAGACTTGCTCAAACTCACCCGATTCCTCGAGAGAGAAGTGGAATTATGGGCACCCTACGCTCAAGTAGAGGTCATACCCTCGACTTCACATACAGAGCCAGCTTCGCGCAATCCTTACAAGCGCACTCAACGTACGCTAAACGCTAATGCGAACGTTGATAGGAAGCCATATAGATGCTGTATATGTGAACGAGAGGGACATTCGCCACCAGATTGCGATAAATTCCGCGATGCCGACATCAACCAAAGATGGGATCTTGCAAAGACGCACCGACTTTGTTTCCGATGTTTGAGATACAGGAACAAAACGCATAATTGCAAGCCGCCCAAATGCGGCGTCAACGAATGCCCATATAGACACCACCACTTGCTCCATTATGAGAAGCAAAGGAATACGAGTGACAGGACAGATAAGACGGAAAAAGTTACGTCGACTTGGCTGCCTGTACAATCGCAGACGTACTTGAAGGTACTGCCTGTACAGATTTCCGGACCGGCGGGAGAAGTCAACACACATGCGTTGTTGGATGATGGGTCAACTGTGACTTTGATCGACGCCGACTTAGCGAACACAGTCGGCGCTTATGGACCCTGCCAACCAATGCACATCGAAGCCATAGGAGGAGCAGAAGTACCTGCTTCGACATCTCAACGCATCGCAATCACCATTAAGGGTGCAACCCAGCCACATAAGATTTACGCACGCACCATTGATAACCTGAGGCTATCGACTCAGACAGTCGCCGATGAAGATCTGGACGACTGCCAACATCTGATCGACATACAGGACGCTTTGAAGTTTGTAGAAGCCAAACCAAAGATACTTGTCGGTCAAGATAACTGGAATTTATTACTAGCCTCAGAGGTACGAAAAGGAAAGAAGAACCAACCAATAGCATCACACACTCCGCTTGGTTGGGTTCTCCATGGTGCGCATACAAGGTCGCTGGGAAAACGCATCGACTTCGTCCATCACTTTACAATGGAGGAAAGTATGGATGCACAATTGAAACATCACTTTGCGATCGAGGCGTTGACGATTACACCTAAGAAGCCGCAGACTGATCCGGAACAACGTGCACTCAAAATACTCGATGAGTGCACAACTCGAACCGAAGACGGACAGTATCAGACGGCGCTCCTATGGAAGAATGATGACATCGCGATGCCATGCAATTACGACAACGCGATGAAGAGGCTTATCACTACCGAGAAGAAGATCGATAGAAATCCAGAGCTGAAGGAAAAGTATGAACAACAGATGACAGCACTTATTGAGAAGGGCTATGCTGAACCGGCTCCACTGGCGAAAACGATTAATAAGACGTGGTACCTACCACATTTCGCAGTGGTGAACCCTATGAAGCCGGGGAAGATTCGAATAGTCCATGATGCTGCAGCAGAAACAAAGGGGGTCTCACTGAACGACCACCTTCTCACGGGTCCTGATTTGCTGCAGTCATTACCGGGGGTCATGATGCGTTTCAGGCAACACCCCATCGCTGTCTCAGCTGACATAGCTGAAATGTTCATGCAAGTTAAGATTCGCCCTGAAGACAGAGACGCGCTAAGATACTTATGGCGCGGAAAGCGTAGACATGGAGAACCCGAAGAATATCGTATGACGTCACTGATCTTCGGCGCCACGAGTTCCCCATCTACAGCGATCTACATTAAAGATCACAATGCGTCGCGATTTAAAGAAACGCATCCTGAAGCCACCGCAGCGATTGTCAACAACCATTATGTTGACGACTATTTGGACAGCTTTCAAACGATTGAAGATGCAGTCAAGACGGCTTCAGAAGTACGCGACATCCATAAGCAAGGTCACTTCGAGTTGCGTCAGTGGACTTCCAATTCAAGTAAAGTCCTAGAAGCATTAGACGATAACGCAACTCCACAGTCGGTTATTGACCTTAGCGACGGTACCAGAACTGAAAGGGTACTAGGATTGATCTGGAAGCCGGGATCAGATGAACTTGCTTTCAATCTGGATCTGGCAAGAATACCACCGGCTATCCTCAACAGCGCAGCCCCGACGAAGAGAGAAGCACTCAAGATTGTGATGTCACTCTTCGATCCACTCGGATTGGCATCACCCGTCACGGTACGAGCAAAGCAGATACTTCAAGAAGTATGGCGCCGTGGTACAGAATGGGATCAAACCCTGGACCCCGACCTAGCACTCCAATGGCTAGACTGGATAGGTCACTTGAAGAGCCTAAAACAAGTCGCTCTACCCCGCTGCTACCTCAACTACAGCAATGCCACGTCACTTCAACTGCACGTATTCGTTGACGCAAGTGAAACTGCATACGCCGCTACGCTCTATTGGCGAGCAGTAACACCAGAAGGACTCGTGAAGATATCGCTTATCATCGCGAAGTCAAGAGTAGCTCCTCTGAAGCTCACTTCGATACCACGTCTGGAGCTGCAAGCTGCCGTAATGGGAAGTCGGATGGCAGCCACTGTAATAGACGAGCACCCCAGGAAACCAGAGTCCAAGACTTTCTGGTCAGATAGTAAGACGGTGCTCACTTGGCTGAAAACGGGATCCAGATCCTACCGACCGTTTGTCGCCCACCGCATCGCGGCTATAGAAGAACATAGTACGCTGAATGAATGGCGCTGGGTGCCTACGAAGCTTAACGTCGCAGACGATGCAACTCGCGACGTCCCGCTTCACTTCAATGGCCAGCATCGATGGTATCAGGGTCCAGAGTTCCTCATGGACGACCCGAGCACCTGGCCAACAGAGAAACCTACACAGAAGGAACTGACTGGTGAAGAGAAGACACTCAACATCACCGAGAAGCGCGAGAAAACGAAGCTGAGCCACGTCATACCTGACGGCGCTCGTTTCTCCAAGTGGGAACGATATCTCCGCGCTACAGCTAGAGTCTTACAGTTCATCAATCTGTGCAGGCGAACAAAACAGCGTGCACATTACAAACGCACGCTGAAGAACACAGAGGCAGATCCGGATTGGAGACGCAAACAGAAGGCGTCAAAACCAAGGCCAACAGTTGCCAAACCCGATGCAACAGCAAGAAGATTCGTGCCATTGGACGCCATCCTTCTGAGAGAAGCCGAGAAACTGCTGGTAAGAGCAAGCCAAGAAGAATCCTTCCCTACAGAGATGGAAGACTTGAAGAACAACAGGGCTGTATCTACCAGCAGTCGTCTGCGCCCAATATCTGTCGCTTTAGTCGACGGAATCATTTTGCTGAGGTCTCGCATCGGAGCTACGAAGAATGTTGACGGCCTCGAGAAGTCTCCACCTGTCCTCGACGGAAATCACATAACAACGAAGCTGTGGATTGAATATACCCACAGACAGCTGCTGCACGCTGGCGTAGAGGCAACAATAAACGAATGTCGCCAATACTATTGGATTCTACGCCTACGTCCAGTCACGAAGATGATGGTCCACCGATGTTTACCATGCCGCATTCGAAGAAATATGCCGTCACAGCCAGCCACAGGAAACCACCCCCCATGCAGACTGGCTCACCACGTCAGGCCCTTTACATACACGGGTCTCGACTATTTCGGCCCGATGTCAGTCACAGTCGGGCGTAGTCGCCAGAAGAGGTATGGGGCACTATTTACCTGCCTCACCACACGGGCGGTTCACCTGGAGCTGGCAGCATCCCTGACGACGGACTCTGCGGTCATGGCCCTGCGAAGGATGATAGCACGGAGAGGATGTCCTACAGAAATCTGGTCAGACAACGGGACAAATTTGCGTGGCGCTGACAAAGAGCTGCGTCAATCCATCGACGCAGCCACTGAAGACGAAGCCACCAAGAGGATGATATCCTGGCGTTTCATTCCGCCAGGAGCTCCGTTCATGGGAGGAGCCTGGGAGCGGCTGGTCCGATCAGTTAAGACCGCCCTCTCAGTGATACTTCAAGAGCAACATCCCCCAGAAGAAGTACTCGCAACTCTATTGGTTGAAGCGGAGTACACAGTCAACAGTCGTCCCCTTACGCACGTGTCTACAGATCCTGAGGATGAAGAAACGCTGACCCCCAACCACTTCCTTCTTGGCGGGTCAGCGCGAGTTCCGGCACCAGGCACCTTCAACGAAAAGGACCTCATCGGCAGAACACACTGGCGAGCTTCACAACATCTTGCCGACCGATTTTGGGCAAGATGGGTGAAAGAATACCTCCCCGATTTGCAATACCGGCGGGAGCCACACGGAAGAGGCGCGGAGATCAAAATTGGAGACGTCGTACTAGTCGCCGACGACAACCTGCCTCGCAACACATGGCCAAGAGGGATCGTCGAAGCAATCTACCCCGGAGCTGATGGCATCGTACGAGCAGTCGACGTGCGCACCCGAAGCGGAACACTACGACGTCCCACGAAGAAGCTGATCATCCTGCCCACCGAGCCAGTAGTCCCTCAACCGGAAATGTCTTCATCGACACCGTAGTCGAAGAACGGCGGGAGAATGTTCGGGACACTTGTTGTGTTCAGGACATTTATTGTTATTTTTTATGATTACGTAATATTTTGTTAAAATTAAAATGTTTAGAAATAAGAAATATTAAAGAGTTTACTCACGAGTGTACAATGATTACCCTTAGAATACGTATCAACATAAATTGTATAGTAAATAAACAGTACTTGAACCCTAAACATAGGTAAAAGTCTAGACAAAGTCTAGGTAGAACTAAGATTTACAATGTACTTTTAGAATCGTGAATAACCCTCTACAAATGTAAAACTTGTTACACGATAAAGTTAGTATTCATGTTGAAACCTAAGTTAACAAAAAAGTGTTAACATGTCAACAAAACACTCGATTAGGCATAGTAATCTAGTTAGAATTGTTTCGTAAGCACCATATGTGCACACCAACTACTTACTATGTATTTACTGTTTAAACTCGCATTACCTAACGTAAGACCTAAATAATAAGTTTTACTACAAGCCCTGAATGAAACCCTGATCATATTTTGAAATTTACGTGATTTTACCCGGAACTATAAATATCAACAATAAAATTTCCTTATATATGCGAAAGGGAGACAAAATGTATCGGAGAACCTTTGGAGATGTGGTAACCGGACTACACTTTTTGGATTAGATCCTTCTAGAACTTTTAGACAAGGTTAGCGCTATATGCAAGATAGAGAGGTTACTTAAATGCACTTAAATTAGACAAGAAAAAGATATGTTTTCTCTCGTAAAAAAGTTACTCGCTCACCGCGTGAGTCGTATACACAGCGTTTATAATTTGCATATAATCAGTACATTTTTCTCATTTAGTATCGATTCCAGGACAGCAAGTATCTACTAAGTATAGTAGTAGTAGTAGTCAGACAGATGTCACAGTAGTAGGACAGTACCGGGACAGTACCAAGTAAGGCAGATGCCAAGTTGAGATTACCATCAAGTAGTATAACGTCAGGCAGATGCCACAGTAGCGGCTAGTTAGTTACCCCATCGGTAAACAGTAAGGCAGATGCCATAGTAGCGGCTAAGTAAAAATATCAGTGTAACATCAGGCACCCATTGTCTACGTATATTTGTGTAAATCATCTATGTAAATTAAAAAGTTTGTTAATTATTGTATTCAGACAGATTGTCACAGAAGTGTTAAAGTTCAATAAATAAATCGTTTATATACCAACCATACGGCTTTTCATGACGCCCTTGGCAATCCAGCAAATGAAATAAAGTACGGGAAAAGGGATCTCACGATTCGCGCATTCGTCCTAAGCGGCGTCTTATTACACGAGGTCCCCGGCCGCCCGTACATGTTTAGCTTTGCGGAAGCTGGATGAAAACTAAATGAGTATAAGTCTGATTCTCTTTTAGAGCGTTGTTTCTGAATTTGGCTTTTTTCGACGCGATTTTAATCGTAAGTAGTTCGCAACGGCCAAAACCCGCTGAAAAACACTAAATAAACTTCATTCACTACACATTGTTTCACCACAAGCACAGGCATAAGGGTCATTGACGAGAAAATCGAGTAACAAATCTGTCAACTCGTCGGCAATAAAATCCTGTACACATGGTGGCGTGGTGGTTTAGAGTTTAGTCTACCGAACTGGGACGCGCTTTGAGAGTGAAATTGTGAGCTCGCAGCCGCATGCCGGCTATCCAATGCGGGCTGTCAGACTCTCTTTGATATGTGTTTACATGAACGTGTGTTGTGTACAGAACTACAATGCTACGGAGTAGGTGTTGCCAACTTTATAGGATAGAACGCGGTTGGTAGTTATTTTATATTGAGTATTTAACGAATTGTTAGAAATACAAAATTCAATTTGAACCAACTTGAGGTATTTCTAAAAAAACTTTATAGTGATTTCCAGAGGTAAATTGGTAGAAAATTGCGGCAATCCTACTTCTCCTACTAATATTATCAATGAAAATGTTCTTTATTCAATCAAGCTATCTTGGCTGAGCACATGTGATTCTCTGGACTCCAAATACTCCAATCATTAGATGGATACTACAGTACTCAGAAAAAATTTACATCCTTCGGGAACGTGAGTATATCAACGGCACAGAAACGATGTACTCGTAGTATTAAAATATCCTCTAATATCCTGTAGTGTTCAGGTTTCAGTTGGCAACACCCACATAGGCACAGTCCCACACATTACTTTCCTGTACTAGATGATATATGACCTAATCTACACCTACTCATAAATCTGAAAGCTTTATAGCCTTTCGAAGCATACTATAACTACGGCAGCATTATACAAATGTATTTTCCTTTACAGTGTAACGCCAGCGCCAATTTTTGATATTGGTTTGAAAAATGGATGAATTTATACAACATGCGGTTTTTCATTTGGTTTGCACAGTGAACTCGTGTCTATTGAAAGCTGTGTTTAATTCTCATTATTTATCACTAGCGGGGCCCTGCTGTTTCACCCGTTAAAAAGTAGCCCATGTCACTCTCCCTCCAGATTAACCCCTCTTGTCAAACAATCACGTCGATCCGGAAATTAGGATTGCTGCATGAAAGAAACACAAACTAAATGTTTATTGAAAAATTTCAATTTAGTTAGCGAATGTTATTTGGGTCTTTAGTCATTATGTCCCACTCGCGAATGGCCCGCGGGCCATAACGCCTATTCTTTTTTATTTTCAAATTTTGCATTAGTCATTATGGGCAAAACAAACAAAAAACTATATCAAGTATCCTAGCGACAAAATACGTATGTATATGTATATCCGGCAGCCGCTAGAGAAGGGTTAAAAATAAAAACGAAATATCTTTTATTTAATTATGTGTATTATTATTATCTCTTTATTTAATATTTTTTATACAATCATTTTTTTATAAAAAACCCTAATCCTAGTTTGCCGCCGGCAGCGGGGCAGGGCCCAAACTACCGGTGGTTAGGGCTGCAGAGAGAGGAATCTCCTGACGATGCGTGCCGTGTCCAGGAGTAACGCCTTCTGTATCTGACCCTTGACCCAGCCATCTAGCGAGAGCCTCTCAAGATATTGGTCGAGACTATTCGCTATTATTATTATTACTAAATAATATTGAATACAAATTAATATTGGTACAATCTCCGATAAACATAATCACGCCTATAACGTAACAAAACCCATAGACCTCGTAACATCGATCTACATTACACCTTATTACTTAATTAATTATCTAAATATTAGCTAATTAAACGTGAATCACGTAGGTACATAATGTTATCAACATATAAACACGCGCGTGTCTTGTCTGTGTGAACACTTCGTGCGGGGACAGGGTGTGTATGCAAAATTACCATTAATTTAAGTACAGCAGTTTAAGGTCAGTACCTGTTGACCTCATTATATTCGCGTGAATGTTTTACTTGCGCTTTTTTGGGGTTATGGTAAATTTTGTACCGCAGAGAAATAAAAAAATTGGCCAAGTGCGAGTCAGACTCGCGCACCGAGGGTTCCGTACAAACCTGTAGGTATATAAGTAAATGGTAGTATAGACCTGACGACGACTTATGACGTATAAAAAAAACTACTTACTAGATCTCGTTCAAACCAATTTTCGGTGGAAGTTTGCATCGTAATGTCCATCATATATTTTTTATAGATTTATCATTCTCTTATTTTAGAAGTTACAGGGGGGGGGGACACACATTTTACCACTTTGGAAGTGTCTCTCGCGCAAACTATTCAGTTTAGAAAAAAATTATATTAGAAACCTCAATATCATTTTTGAAGAACTATCCATAGACACGCCAGAGTTTTATTAAAAAAAATGAGTTTCAGTTCTAAGTATGGGGAACCCCCAAAATTTATTGTTTTTTTTTTCTATTTTTGTGTGAAAATCTTAATGCGGTTCACAGAATACCAAGTTTCAACATTATAGTTCTTATAGATTCGGAAAAAAGTGGCTGTGACATACAGCGGACAGACAGACAGACAGACGGACAGACATGACGAATCTATAAGGGTTCCGTTTTTTGCCATTTGGCTACGGAACCCTAAAAAACTATCCTTCTAATATGAATGAACAATAAACAATTTATTGGGTATGCTTACCACAATAATGGCTATAAATAGGTACAACTCACCTTAATTAAAATTAACCAAAATACAGAAATATCAGTCCGTCTGAATTATAGCTATAAGTTACATAACCAACTCAAAATTATAGCGTTTAGCATAATTAGTCCGGTGCCCAAAACGATCCTGTATACCTACTGTCTTAGTACACACGGCTACAGATCAAGCTATACATTTCCAGTATAAGCTGATCTTGCATTGTATAGGATTTCGGTATAATGGGCGGTCAGCTTATACTAGAAATGTATAGCTTGATCTGTTGCCGTGTGTACCACGTAGTAGTAGATATTGCGCGCACGGAGTTTGAGATTCGTCATATCATAGGTGGAGACGAGAAGAAAAATATAAGTTTGAAAAAATTATTCGTTCAAACTTATTTCTTTTATGAATTACAGTCGAATTTCGATCACTGGGCGGTCATTACTCTTAATAAAAGCTACATGGATCCGATAGCTTTGACATTTCTATTTGATCCTACGCAGCTTCAGTAATATAATTCTACTCGTAGATTTATTGCCGTTCAAAGCAACACTCGATCGCCTCTTGAGATCGTAAATTAAATGTTATGTGCTTAGAGATAAACAGACGTTTGTTTTACAATATTGTTAATAGAGTTAGTTCCATTGGAAATCAATTTTGTATGACTACACACTCACACGATTTGCTTAGTAATTAATTCTGTTTGATTCTAAAATATTGTTGGTGGTTGGTTTACTTGACCTGTTGCCCTTAATTTAAGATGCAAAGCAATCATACTATGTCTCGAAGGGATAATTTTTGGAAACACTATCCTTACTTCCTTATGTGAATGCATTGAATGTGAGTTTTTTTTCTATTACGCACGTATCACGATGAAATTCGGCACGCAGGTAGTTTATGGTATGGAGAGGGACATAACCTCTTTTTAGCCCGGGGATGCGAGCGAAACTGCGGGAGCAAATTTTCTTACAATTTGAAGTCAAAATAATAAAAAAAGCGTATTTTAAAAATATTTTCCCCGAAGCCCCAGTAGAAAAGCCCGTTTGAGCTTCACGAAGCCTAAAAAAAACAGCTATACATAAGAAGTCAACTGTAGTCTGGGTAAAATACCGCCCGCGCTGTCTCCAGAGTAATTCCAAAGCCTAGCCAGACAATAAGGCACAGAGATCTAGACTTTATCCCCTGGAACCGCCCACCACCCTGTTTATCTCGTATCTACAACCTATGCCTTAGTTGGACGGTATTCATACAATGTTGTTTAGTAAATTCGTTAGAGTAGTGTTGCTAATTGATATATAGTATCGATAGTTTGGGATGCGGCAATACTATTGATAGTCTCTCATATATAACTATTTGTACTATCGGATGTACTTGTTACTCATAATTGCCTGTAGTTGAACACGTACTGTTAATTACTTCTATCAAAGTTGCCTTGTAATTGTTTTAATGTGTGTGCTCTTTGATATACCTTTTTGAAAATAAATAAATATAGCAATAGCTATACTGTCGATAGTGGCGTATATTTCAAAAGTATCATTTGTAAATGCGTGAAAGATGAGGCGCGATTACTTTTATATTACACACATAATGAATTTGGTATTATAACAGGTGGAGATTTTGAGATGGCATATTTTCGAAATCTATGTTAGGTTACTAATGCTGAACAACTTTTACTATGGGACCAATAGTGAATTCTCAAAACTATTTTTTTACTTTTCTTACATAATGTCTAATGTATGAAAAGAAAACATTTTTTTTTGAGATTTCAGTGTTGGTCCCATTGTAAAAGTTGTTCAGCATGACTAATCCAACATAGGTTTCGAAAATATGCCATCTCAAAATCTCCACCCGGTATACAATCGATACATGTTTGGGAAGGCAAACTATCGATAATTCAGCAACACTAGTTGAAGAACGTAAACAGAGTTCAGGAGTTAATTCTCGATTTGTTTTTGTATCTTCAGGTGAAATAACATTTCATTAGGTAGGTAACTCCTAACCTTGACCTTGTCAAGGTTGTTAGGGGATTGTGAACTTGTTTTGTTTAACCTTGTCGTTTAAAGTTCCGTAGTTCCGTACCCAAATACATCTGTTTTAATTTCGACTCAAAACCTACCTTACACTCATCTGCCCGTAGTCGTCACCGGCTTTTTCTCTCTCATTGCTCATTGCAAATTCGAGACCACTTTCTTCGCCACCGCATCGACCACGTTCTTCGCCACAGCATCGGACACGTTCTTCGCCACCGCATCGACCACTTCCATCATCACCTTACTTTAATATTGTACTTGTGTATACTATATCTATCGACATAAATGGTGTCCTTAATGGAAATCGAACCCATGACCTGTTGCGTGACTGTCGGACTAACCTCCACACTAGCCCATGAAACTTATTCATATAAACCTCATAATATCGGAACGTCTCCAAGATATGCAATAAGACGGCAATCCATGTTCAGGAATCCGAAATGAGGAATAGCGAATATAGCGATAGAGATTAATATAAAATACGCTTCGAATGTGATAACTTTCTTCCGCTTTGGTTCATACTGATACGTGAAGGTAGGCTCTTGAGCGATGAATCGGTGTCAGATATGGCTTAGCTTTGATCATGATTGACTAGGATTAGGGATAGATTAAAGAATATTCGAGATTAAAAATGAAATCCCCAAAAAATCCGCTGAAGTGTTAGTATGTACGAACAAGCAAGTGTTTTATTTTTTAGCTGTGTCGACTTTTAGCCAGCTTTTTGAATTGTATTGTTTGAATTTTGCTTAAGGCAGCTGTATTTTTATTGAATTGACATTGTTAATAATGATGAATGAATAATAGGCGTATATATAAGTTATAGTATAGTAGATGTTACATTAGATTTGGTTACAATTATCCGGCTCGAAGGACCAAAAATTGGCAAATAAGCAAAAATAAAAGTTAATTACGAAATTATCAACTCATCAACAAGTTACATATAACCAGGTACAAAAAGCACACTCGACTTAACCCTCTCAATGCATCTTTTATTACAGGCTTCCAACAACAAACAACAGCATAAAAATAAATGTTGCGAACGTTACCTCACACCATGTCTCTAACCACCTCTCCCACAGCCCCATAAACCGAACTGAAGCACTAAGTAATATCTTCGCAGTGCACTGTACCCGGTCCTTTGTGCCGCAATCGCAGGCCCATTCAAGCTGTGCACTTTTTTCTTCCATTCATCCCGGAAGTTTTACTCTGTCATTACGACGCATGGTATAGATAGATTACTCAGCTGCGTATACAATACAATGGCCTGTGACTAGCTAGGCTAGAATTATGGCTGAGAAAAGAAAAGAAATCCTGAGAATCTCTATGATTTTGATGAGGCTGTTTCGTCTTTTATTACATTTGCGTAGGATTAGGTCTCGTAAAGAAGTTTTTAAGTATTATTGGAGGAACACATTTAGAGATTAAAGGGTATCTAATCTAGCCACCGCAATATTATATTTAGTTTGTGACTAAAATTTAATCGCGCCACTGGAAAGTCTTGTCGTCGTACCATTCCATTAGGTACGACGTGAACTTGTTTAGGTCATTATTTTGATTTTGTTGGTTTATTATTTACGTTTTATGCTTTGATATACTTTGGTAATAAATTAAATTATTAAAAGAAACAAAAAACCCGACTGCGTAAAACAAAAAATAACTGAAAAGAGAAAAACAAGCTCTTAAATCTATAGGATTTTGAATATAACTTGAATTTTATAAGGAATTGCAACCGGGGATAACCAATAACCTAAGTATGTATTTTTTTGTAATATTTGTTTATCCCCGACTGCAATACCTTATAAAATTCAAGTTTTATTCAAAATCCTATAGATTTAAGAGTTTGTTTTTCTCTTTTCAGTTATTTTTTGTTTTACGCAGTCGGGTTTTTTGTTTCTTTTAATAATTTAATTTATTTCAGACTTTTTAGTTTCATTTGAGCGGTACGGTAAAGTAAGGCTACTAACCATCGCAACTCTTTCGAGTTACTTACGGTAACCGCTCAGTAGTCTCAGTAGGTACCTACCTACCTACTGTTCTTGCATTAAAAGTGGGTTTTTGCAGTTTACGTCAAAATGGTAGAATAAAAGTATTACAATATATACATATATGGAATGGGCTTTTTACAAGCTTTCATTTGATACCCATATTGTTATAATAACGAAATTTTTGGTTTTAATACCCCCCCTATTTTTTGATTCGTAGACGCCTTATAAAATTAATATACCCTATGACACTCCCACAGTTAAGACGAATCTAACGACACCTCATATGCTTAAATCCATCAAGCCGTTTAGGCTGCAGAGCGTGCCAAAGAAATAGACATACATACATACACTCGAAAAACATAACCCTCCTTCCGGGTCAGTCGGGTAAAAAATAACCAATATAGTCAGATTGACCAAAAAAATAAAAAAAATTAATTGCTAAGTTTCTTACCTGTTCTTCTCAGTTGAAGGTCGACTTACGAACTGGTGGTAACTTCAGTAGCTTTGACCTTCATTAGTGCCCTACTGGGGCCTAAATTAAATAAATGGCTTTGACTTTGACGTAGTGAGCCGAGCCAATAGGGATGGTTCATGTCATTGTATAGGTCCATATTCTTGTTTTAGAACGTGAATCAATGCTGACTGAATTAAGTTCTGAGTCGAGATTAAAACAATTTAATTTGGTACCTGCACCAATGATATTACGTTTATTTTTACCCGACTGACCCGGAAGGAGGGTTATGTTTTTCGAGTGTATGTATGTATGTATGTATGTATGTATGTATGTATGTCTATTTCTTTGGCACGCTCTGCAGCCTAAACGGCTTGATGGATTTAAGCATATGAGGTGTCGTTAGATTCGCCTTGACTGTGGGAGTGTCATAGGGTATATTGTTTTTATATGGCGTCTACGGATAAGAAAAGAGGGGGGGTATTAAAAACAAAAATTTCGTTATTATAACAATATGGGTATCAAATGAAAGCTTTTGAACAGCCCATTCCATATATGTATATATTGCAATACTTTTGTGTTACCATTTTGACGTAAACTGCAAAAAACCATGTTTAATGCAAGGACAGTAGGTAGGTACTATGAGCGGTACCGTACGTAACTCAACAGAGTTGCGATGGTTGTTAGCGTTACTTTACCGTACCACTCATTTACTTACTAATACTTACAACTCATTCTGTATAGAACTAAAAATTCTGAAATAAATTAAATTATTAAAAGAAACAAAAAACCCGACTGCGTAAAACAAAAATTAACTGAAAAGAGAAAAACAAGCTCTGGAATATTACTTGAATGTTATAAGGTATTGCAGTCGGGGATAAACAAATATTACAAAAAAAACACATACCTAGGTTATTGGTTTGTCCCCGACTGCAATACCTTATAACATTCAAGTAATATTCCAGAGCTTGTTTTTCTCTTTTCAGTTAATTTTTGTTTTACGCAGTCGGGTTTTTTGTTTCTTTTAATAATTTAATTTATTTGATTAACACGATCTATTCTTGAGACTTGATCTGAGTTTTGATCTCGTTTTATAATACAGGCGCAGACGTAAAATAAATTCAGACGGATCACTGCCATTAGCAAACTGAACCCACTTGTCTATGGATAAATGCGCGTGTATGCAATGAAATGTTAGGACTGAGCAGAATTTTTATGCATATGTAGAATAGAATAGAATTTATTTGTGACATAAAAATTACACAGAAATGTTACATAAAAAAGAGGTAAAAATATTGCCACAAATCGGTCCTCCAACTCAGCATGTTGTTAGTTATACGTAGGTGTACGTATAACCAACGCTGATCTTCCGTTGGGGCCGGCAAGTGAAAACACGGTAGGATCACTAATAAATACACTACAACACTGATTATGAAGAAGTAAACAACCAAAACAATATTATAACAAAAGCAAAACAATAGATAAACAAAACAAAAAAATTCTATTGGTATTATAAATAATTAAATAAATATCATACTAGGTACATGAGAAAAATAAAATAAAATAAATAATATATAATTACGTTATGGGCATAAGGACGTTATACGTTCAATAAAAATATGTGTTTCATACTGCGCATGTACTTATGTAAGTATTAACAAAACTGAAAATGATTTCCTATATAGCACTTGTGTCGTGGCGTTGCATTTCCTGAAGAAGTTGGTGCATAAAAAGATAACTTTTAAGTTTAATTCTAAAACATTGAATACCTTGAATATGTGTGATTGAGTGGTGTATATGTATACGGTAGAGGAGCAGAGTTTGGGCTCCACTTTTATCGCGGGCCGTGCGTGTTCTGTCTGAACTGCTTTTAGGTACACTTTTGTGAATACAGGCCTAAATCTGTGTACGGTCTTAAATGAAACAAGCTTCTATTAACGTTTATTAATAGCAAATTAAATGTCCAAGGTAACTGTGTAAAGTGACCATCTCGAACTTATATACCATTCCACTGCAGTCATGGGTTAAATGCTTTATTCAATCTGCTGACACCAACGCAATTGTTCCTATTCGTTTATCACCGACCACTTTATTATACTGTTCAACTAATGCGAATTATACTTTAACATCATCTAAATAAAGTTCGGGAAGTTTGTTTTGGGTTTCGCGAACTTGTCAAGCCATGACGATATGAGAATGACGCCTGCGGCCCACTTAACTACATAAATTGTTATTTTTATGTGGTTTGAACTAGTATTTTCGGGTTAGAATACTTCAAATTAGCATAGGGTGTCTAAAATAATTAGGACTAGTCTATTGCATATTTGTCCACAAATAACCGACTGTATATTAGTTGCAATTTTTCAAATATGTAGTTTACGAATCTGTCACATTCTGTCGAGTAGACATAATAAAGTATGCTCATGCAATCATGTTATGCTTCTCTAATAACATAACTCATGTACTTTTATAGCTTTTGGCGTAATAACATGAGAAAAATCGACATTATACGTTCAATGTCCCTGTACACTGACAACTGCAGTGTTGTTTGTAAAGAATATGTTGATCAAGCCTCGTCATCATCAAGTCCTCAGGTTTTTTTATACTAAGAAATCGGTAATCAAGCCTGATGGTACGCGGTTACCGTAGCCATATGGATGCTTGCAACACTCGAGGCATCACTCACGCGTTACCGACCTTTCCCACCTGCAATGAGCTCAACATAAAGTTATTAAGTTATTCGGCTGCGGTATTCTGTAAGGTGGAGGTACTTCCCCAGTCGAGCTGCTCTTTGAGTGAATAAACGGTATGCTCTACCTCTCTTTGGTGCGACCCTACTCAAATCATATCAGTCGTATCTTTCTCGTATATATAAAAGCTGTAACTGGCAGATTGACAGTCGCACAGTTGCAAACAGCAGGGTCCATCCATAATCATGAAATTTTGCACACAGGTGGCATCAAGTTCAACTCCTTTCCTTTTCACCTGCGATTCCCTCATTTATCCCCAAATGAGGGAATCGCAGGTGAAACACCTGGAAGGAAGCTAGTTAAATTACAATGCTTCAGCTATAACAATAATACTGTTCTTCGATCTATCACTTGCAATCAGTTGGCACAAACGCATTGTATTCTTCAATCAATTTTCATTATCTTTAACCATAAAAGAACAGGGTTTCCTGTCGACGTCGACATTCCTTTCAGCCGTACGTAGGTCTCGTCGTTCACGGCTAGGATATGCTCCCCTATTATGGTTTAAGCATTCGTTGATCGTAGACTTCCTTGATCGTCTTTGTTTCTATAATAACAACCTGTAAATGGATAGTCCAACGTTTACATTTGACTTACTCCAAACATCAAAGTACATTATGCTTCTGTCAATGATTTTCTTACGAGGAATTTCATTTTGAAAGCGGCGTATACCTTTGATAGTTCTGCAAAAATTTCACATCAAGAAGCCACAAATCTCTCCATTCCTTTTCTGGCAAATTAGTTAAGTACTTGTTCTCTTTTTTGTAAGCGATTCTGATAACTTACACATAAGTATATCAAATACTCAATTACAAAGTTTGATCTAATAACTTCTTTCGGGACATAACCCCTAATACGTAAATAAACAAAACATTCTAAACACATTACGCTTCTTAATACCACATCCACCGCAACCAATTATAGTATAATTTCACTCAAATAGCCGTTAAGCTGCTGAATAGATCTATTAGAGATGTTACCAATGTATTGTATTGTAAACCAATATTTAAAGAGTTAAAAATTTTACCGCTCCCATGTCTGTATATTTTTGACATATGCTTATTTGTAAAAAAGAATTCCTCACTTTTCCCACTTCATGATGTTGTTTTAAATAAAAAAAACAGCAGAGACTTGTATAAAATATATGTGCCAAATCAAAGATTAAATGTATAAATGTCCATTGTATGGCAATAAGAATTTATAATAAATTATCAAAAGACATTAGATCATTACCTTTTCAAAAATTTTAAGCGAGACTTTTCGATTGGTTAATTGACATGTGTTTTTATTCATTGCAGGAATTTTTCGAATATAAAATTTAATTTAATTTGTGCTAATTTACCCTTTGATTATTATTATTTAATTTTTTATTGATGCTGGCTATTGACATTGTTTTTTTTTTTTTGTAGGTAATTCCTTAATTTGATTTCTTATATTTTGTGTTTTGTTTCGTTTAATAATAATCTGATAATCATGCTTACTAATATTTCTACACCTGGAACAGGTAGAATATGCTGTATTTTTTTTTTTTTTTTTTTTTTTTTTTATTATTATTATTATTGATCAGGGACTACACGTGCGGATATTTTTGTCTGATCAGCCTTGTCCGTTTTTATTTTCCTTCGCCATATTACTGCGTCAACTACAATTTATACCCAGATTTACCGTCCCAATCTGACTCTTATTGTCTGCTTTCGGCTGAATAGAAGTTTCCTATTTTCTACGGCTTTGTTTTCTGGTGCTTGTATTTTTACAACTTTTCTTTTGAAAGATTTAAGTGTGTATATTGCTGATTCTACAGTATAATAAACATGATTACGATGTTAGATTTTACTTTTTTTTTCGAATTTTACTGTCCCAATTTTAATTGAACTGGCTGCCTTATATCCGCAAGTTTCGGTTTAGTTTATTCACATCACTACTCTACACTTCTATGGCGTCTATTTCCGGGCACGGCACGCGCCACTTTTTACGGCTATTAGATAACAGGAGATAAATTACCGATTACGGGACGGTGCGTGCGCGCAGCCACCGCAGTTCAGTCACGGCAGGAAATTATAAAAATAAAATTTTACTTTACGGATGTTTACCCGTGTCGCAACCGGATTATGGATCAATCACACTGTCAAAAATTCAGTATGACTTGATAAATGCTTAGAATTAATTCTTATATGTAAATTGTACAGAATTATAATTTAAAAAAAACATGGCATATACCTAGTTGCCTTACTTGTACTTGTTGTTCTCTCGATTCTATTAAGGGAATGGAGGAAATGAAAAGTCTTTGTATAGGATAATGGAAAACTTATTGAGAAAAATACCACAAGCGACTTGAGTTCCTTAGTAGGATGTAGTTTTGTTATTGGATTTATGTTATACTAGCTGCCCGGCGTGACTTCGTTCGCGTAATACTCTACCCTACATTTAAACCTTCCCCGGACTTTCACGAATATTTAAAACCCAAAATTAGCCAAATCGGTCCAGCCGTTCTCGAGTTTTAGCGAGACTAACGAACAGCAATTCATTTTTATATACATACTAGCTGCCCGGCGCGACTTCGTTCGCGTAATACCCTACCCTACCTTTCATTTAAACCTTCCCCGGACTTCCACGAATAGTTCAAACCCAAAATTAGCCAAATCGGTCCAGCCATTCTCGAGTTTTAGCGAGACTAACGAACAGCAACTCATTTTTATATATATAGATATATAAGATATAAGATTAATAAGAGGACGAAATATAAAATAAATATGCAATTAGCGCAGCAGAAAATATGAAGTAGAACTAGGTACTAACTTAAATTATAAGTAGAAAGGTGTACAGTGGTGTGATACGTTAGCTCGAAGAAAGGGTTTTGACAACTTAAAATTGTTGCAAAGGATCAACTAAGTGTTATTAAAACAAGAATGTATGTGCAATGACAAAAGCATTTGTTCAATAAGGAAATAATTAAGTACCAACTATGCCATATCAGCCTAGTTTGTTCCCCGCACAAGCAATTTAGGTCTATTTTACAACCGCACGAGGTAAATCTAGGCTAATATTAATTGGCTTGAATTTGTGACGAACATGTAGACATGCCGTGTACGTGATGTGTTGGTAGCAATCAGAAAACCAATATCGTGTCTTCCCGCGGGGTTGTAATTAAGTTGACGATGTTACTAAATAGTTTGTCTACGTTTTGTTTGTCAACTTTAAAAGTAAAAGCTTAGATGTACAGTCGAGGACATAAATATGTATACAATTAGTAAAATTCAACAACGGTTTCCTCTTAAACTACTGATTGAAATTATGAGATATTATAAAGGCAGAATCCTCTAACATATACTATTATGATTTGTGTAATAGCTTAACACTTAAATGTTAAACATGCGAGAAAATCGCTTTTGAATTTCAAAAAGTGTATACATATTTATGTCCTCGACTGTACCTACAGGTACTTTTATGAGACGAAATTTATCTTCTTTATTAATCTAATGTCTCATGTAACCGTGTTTAGTTTAACCTGTTAGTAAAATGAGAACCCGATCCAATTGAAATTTAGCCAAACTACAGCTCCATTCTACATGAAAATAATGATACTTTAAAATAAAAGTATCACAAAAATAATATCCGAAAGGTATCTTATTAATAGAGGGATAGGAATTACATAACTAGTTTCACTAACATGTCCCACTAATAAAGTTATTTATCCTGAAAATCTGCCATCATTGAAGTGTGGGTGGTTGAGGCAAATAGAGCGGTGCAACAGCCTCCACTGGCGCTGCAGGCTTCATATCCGATACGAGCGATGTTCATTTAACGCCATATCCGATGGAGTGTAGGCTGGTTGCGCAACTGGCACAAATAGGCCGAGCCCAACGCGATTTTTTACCGTTCA
The DNA here is from genome assembly GCA_947623365.1 of Achlya flavicornis. Classification (NCBI taxonomy): domain Eukaryota; kingdom Metazoa; phylum Arthropoda; class Insecta; order Lepidoptera; family Drepanidae; genus Achlya; species Achlya flavicornis. The sequence goes on along the minus strand of OX392485.1, from coordinate 3,887,303 downwards.
TATGACACTTTAAAGAGCTTTAAAGCTGTATGTATTCAAAGGTATAACATAAATACAGGTTTTTCTTTATTTTGTCACAAAGTTAAACTTCTATTCAATGAATGCAAGATCTATTTGCGAATATCTATCAGTCCTAGTATTTGCAGCAGTAATGAAGCTTGTACCTTCCTGAAACATAAATAATAAGCTAAATCATTGTTTCTTATAAAGTTGTTTTTACAAGAGGAATACTACAGCTAATATAGCCATACAGCTGCACCTGGACGCCTTCAAGGATATAGGGCATATTTTGGGCAATGTTAACATTTCCTATTCTATTTTTTTTTTTATTTATAACGGCTTGTTCAATTCAATTCAAAATCATTTATTCAAATAGACCTTCGCAGGCACTTTTCGTTCGGAAGGTTGCATTTGCTGAGAAGAGCCGGCAATAAACTCAGCAATTACTCTTTTCAAAACAAGCTGAATCTTCATTAAATAATGGGTATTTAAATTCTAGTTTATACTCATATTACTCCAAAGCTCAGTTTGTTTGAAATTAAGTTCTTAATGAGAATACTTATCAGAAACGAGAACACCAAGTTACGAAATCTTAAAACTGAATGTTAATTAATGGGCCACTAAAGCCTAAAGCGCTTGTTCGTGTACTTCAGTTGAATGGTTGATCGGTTTATTAATTAATTCGAAAATAAAACACTGGATAAGTCACGGGGGCTAATAAATCCCTTAAAAATCATAAAGGGAATAATAAATCAAATGACGGAAATGATATTTACGTCGTTCCTTAACAAACGGGGGTGACACGAAGTCGGGGCATTATTTTTGTCGTTTTTACTCTGCTTAACACCGTATCATGTTTTGGTGAATATAATGTTTCAAAGAAGTTAAATGAATGATTTTAGAACATCTCATTACATGTTCTACATTCTGTAGTTATTCTTATAGCTCTTATACCTATCTCTTGTAACAAAGCAAAGAAAAGCAGGTGCTATAACAACTCTATTGTCTAATGTTAATTTACATAACTATATGGATACTTCATTAAGAAAGGTTTCAAAACATGAGAACATGCAATAAGACTGTAGGGAGATTTCAATAGCCCGACTGGATTTTTTAATTATGATTTTAGGAAATAAAAATAATCACTTGACAAACAGTGAACTATTAAATGTTGTACTTTATAGCGTTGATTTATTCACCCTTAGCGAGAAATATTGTTCATGCATGCATTAGAAACTTTGTAAACTCAACTGGTGATAGCTGCTTTGGAAAGTTTCAACGACTAACATTTGCTATGCTAAATAATAAACGGATGTATGTTTAATATTTGTAGCAACACTAGCAACGTATTATGCTCATAAAATATATGACAATACCATTACATTAAATTATGCACATATATACTTTCTGATGAGAGAGCGCTCGTGGTGTAGCATGATTAGCCGTTCTTAATCGATCGACAAGTTAAGCTACGTATGTCGTGGTCGGTATCTGGATGGGTGACCGCCTATTGGTATTTCAAATCGTGCGTTTTCCGTGCTTCGGAAGGCACGTAAAGCCGTTATCACTTAATTGTGATGGTCGTTAAGCTTGTTGGAGGCCTTCTAGGCGGCTTGAAAACTCCAACAGTAGGTTGACCACTAGCCTACCTCCACCGATACGCAGTGTGGTGGAATATCTGCCCATTCCCTTTCACCCTGATTTGTGAAAGGAGGCCTGTGCTCAGCAGTGGGACATTATAGGCTGATTATGATGATGATACTTTCTGATATTTAATAATTCAATGCAGTTAAACAAATTTGAATTCTATAGCGCTAATAGCTCTGACAATTCCAAATTAACACCTATTCGTATCGAATAACGGCAGTTTAACGTAATGCTACGTAAGCCCGTATAAACAAAACTGTAATCCTCATGAGTCGGATAATGCGCTCTTGTGGCTTAATAGCCATTGCTGCCACCGCTATACGCCTTTTGGCTCCCATTACGGAGTTTATTTTGGTTAAGTAGCGTTTAACTGATTTTATGCTATAATTATCAGTAAGATGTTTTAAATTTAAGCTATTAAATAGAGATTATTTTAAACAAGCTTTTGCGTTCCGCTATCGAATTTTTTAAAATCTTCAGTTTTTTTACGACACTAGTATCTTATGTATAGATTATTCTATTTTTTGGCACTATTCCTTTTTCACCTGTTTATATTATTCATAGATAATTATGATCTACCAAATCATATCTCAAACATCTATAATAATAATATAATATAACCATATAGAGACACGATTCACAGATATATAAAACTAGCTGCCCGGCGCGACTTCGTTCGCGTGGTGCTACCCTACCCTGTGGTGCTACCCTACCCCACCCCACCCTACCCTACCCTGACAGCAAAATCCTCATTAACAAAATGATCCGCCATTTATTGAATTCATTTGTTACAAGAAATTTGATAATAGAAGAACCGCTCGAAAGATTTTGTGCAAACTTCACATAAACCATCTACTAAATAGTCCGAACAAAGCCTAAACATTGGGTTTGGATAGGTGAGCCCGTTCTTGAGTTATAAAATTACAACGAAAAGTGGCATTGATTTTTATATATATAGATTACGTATTATAATCATATTATTTACTTGCTTTATAACAAATTCTTAGTATTCTGTAATATAATATCTTAGTTATCATAATCATTTACAAGAACTCATAGGCGAGTAAAATAAATAAGTAGATACATTTTTCGTAGAAAGCAATGTTCGTATGTAATTCTTGTATAGGCATTTCTCTGAAAAATAAGTTATATACTTATATCGTATTTAATGATATACTTATTATTATAGCAAGCGACAGTCTATGTATGTTTTTCTCTATTTGGTTTTTAACTGTGTTTTTCCAAGATTACATAATTTGACCTATATTGTATCTCTCTGGAGCAAATCAGTAGATTTTTTTTTTTATACAACTAAGTCGGTAAACAAGCTTACGGCCCGCCTGTTGGTAAGCGGTTACCGTAGCCATATGGACGCTTGCAACACAAAAAGTATCGCTCACGCGTTACCGACCTTTCCCCCCTCCCCTATGAGCTCTGGCGACCTTACTCACGCGCAGGAACACAACTTTACACAACATATAGTTATTTGGCTGCGGTATTCTGTAAGGTGGAGGTACTTCCCCAGTCGAGCTGCTCTTTTAGCGAATATACGCTATGCTCTACCTCTCTCAAAATAATACTATAGCTATAATATAATACTATAGCTATACTATAGTATAGTACTATAACACTATAATAATAATACTAAGGCTTAAGTTCAAGTAATTAAAGCTTATATTTCAATGCACTTCGTGTAGACTGCAATATTAATATCGGTTTTCAAAAGTTTATTGTAGTCTGATTTATATATTAAGATTGACATATATTAATATATTTTTAGGAACTTATTGATTTAAAGCCATATTTTTAATTTGTTAAATTAGAATAAGCTGAGACAAAACTTAGAACAATTCAAAATGCGGTGCTCCTAGCTAGGGAAACGTATTTAAAGATTCAAGAATGAAACTTTAATTTAATTGTATTTATTGTTTTCAAGTTTTTTTAATCCCCAGCATCATCAATTACTTTTGTACAATCCGAAGCAGCCGTAAACAACTTTTTCTGACGAGAATACCTATCTTCGGCGGCATTATGTCGGCAGGTTCCCAGAATAACTTTCACGTAGTCCTTGAGAGCCGCATTGTCTTCCACATTAGGTAAGGAATGTACCATCCCCACTCCTTGACAGCCTCTTGGCAACGCCGCCTCATCTTGCGACTGCACGCGTCCTGGCGAAACTCAGTGAATTATGAACGAAGTTGTTGACAATTTTATATTTAGGAAGGGAAAGCATTCTGCATTTAGCTGTATAATAGCGGCATAATGAAAATTTTATAGTATCTTTCAACTCACTATTGACCATTATAACATTATTGTTTACCATTTCTCAGTAATGTATCATTACTTTCTCTCAGACTTACAGCTTCAAGAGTATTAGATAAATCTATTATTAGAGAAAGACGTGAAATGGAAAGCTTTGTGATGTATGAGTGATGACGTATTTAAATACTTATAGTTGATGAGTGCCCAGCGTGGTAATTATGAGTAATACTTCTGTACTAATGACACTATATGGTAAAAAGATGATGACTATAGAAATTCATAAGCGAGACGTAAGAGTCGAAACGTTAAAAGAGGCAATTGCTGTATAATTGCGTACAAAATACATAGTTTCCTTAATGGTCTGTGTTCACAACCGTGCAATACTGGGTGGCAGCCCTAGGCGTAATGCATTTATAATGGCAATAGAACATTATATTAAGTACCGTGATAGAAGATAGACTGTAGATAGGTATTCTACGTGGTTGATACTTGTTCGCTCTTAGTAAAATGTATCGATTAGGGTTGGCTGCTCCCACAGAGAAAAGAAATATAAATTCTCTTTTCCGTGGCTGCTCCTGTAACTCAAGTTTCAGTGTAAGTGGTAGAGACGTCTCACACCAAGATTAGATCGAAACATCGTAAAGATAGCATACTTTGCCTGGCGGCGTTACCAACTTTAAGTTGAAAATATGCACCTAGCGGTGTCGTCCGGCACATGTGCAATTCTCCTGGAATTGCTAATGTCAAGCGAGGGTAGCCAATTACCATGAGGTGGATCGCCTAGACTCTAGACAGACGAGGAGACCCTTGTCAGTGTCAGACGAGTCCAAATTGAAGATCGTGAAGTAATCTAAACACAGTTTGCGACGCTTCAAAGCTTATATATGCATCTCGCTTCAATTATATCAATTCTTCATTTGTAATTGTTGCATAGTAAAACTGTGTAATTGTAATCAATTTTCGTCATCATCATCTTCCTACCGTTATCCTACTAAAGTGGGGTTGGTGCAGTATGTTATCATTCCTCCCATTAGCTGTCATCTCTTTCACACACTGCTCGCGCAGAATATATTGTGTTAACTACTACTGAACTCAGGGTCCAAAATCAGTTGTTTAAATCTCGTCTCAAAACTTAACTTATGCTTTGATTGACATTCTGTGTTCTCTATAATATGGGCATAAAAGTGTTCTCTCTGTCTAATATTCAATAGAAAATTGCTGTATTAAAAGCTGGCAGCCCTATTACTGATCGAAAGTTATGATTTGAATAGTCGGTTCTCAAGGGACCGGAGACATACCTCGACACGCTTCAAGACCGTGTGAACGTCTTATTTGACTACCTCTGAGTTCATTGTTATACTATGTACGTCACTAGCCCTCCCACTAAGCGTATGCAATGCCCTTATTCTAAAACCACATAAAGTACGAACAACTTTTACTATGGGACCAACGTCGACATCGCAAAAAAAAACACAACTTTAGATACAAAAGGTGTTTCCTCGGCTAAAATGTATATGAAAAGCAGTTTTTTTTTGTAACAGAATTTAGTTTGCGAAAGCTTAATTATTATTTTTTTCAATTAGAATTTTTCTCATAATAAAGGTTGTTCGTACGAGTACATTAATTATTCTGTAGAGCGGAGCGACTTTAGGACACCGCATTGACTACCTAATGAAAATGATATAACAAGGTTGGGTTAAAATTATACAACTTTGTTGACTAGAAAGTCTTAAAAAGGCATTCAGGTCTTAAAACTTTAGGTCAGTTTCTCCTAGCAAAATAGGTTAAAATTGGGTTGCCAGGCGGCCGGCTTTTCGTCTGATTGAGCAGGCAACATTTTGGGAGTCCGGCTCTTAGACGAGCTAAGCTAGCTCAAATAGATCCGCCTCAGAGTCGCGGAAAAGCTGCTCTATGCCCGGCTTTTTCAATGGCAACTTCTGGTTCATCATCATCACGGTGAGATTGTTGTCAAATACAGTATGTTCCATAATCATAGGAAAAAATGTGATATATACCCGAAAGACGGCGACAATGCTCATGACTCTTAGAAAATACCATTCTAGTAAAATAAAAGCATTTCTATTTCTAGTCTAATTGTGTGTGATCAAAGAGCTCAATCGCTTTGACACAGTACTCATGAAAACGCATTTCTTTTCACAATCTTTAAGCATAGATGTCATTGCACTATAAATCCCACACACGCAATGGTCATCGCCCCAGCCCTAGACATTGGCATCTTAACGCCATAACGCCTACATTGTACGGATTCAGATGTGTGTAAACAAGGCTTCACATACAAATTAAGAAAGAGAACAGTTACCACGAATCGAGTCACACTGTAAAATACATTCGAGTTTACATTACAAATCATTAAAGTTGCCGCGAGTTGGGCGTCATAAACCATGAGAGGTCACGTTAGGGTAATCGCTTTTGAAAATAATAGTGGTAAATATTTAATATTACATTGACATGTATAATATTACATTTTCGACATTAGTCACATCTTATTTTACATATATCTCTTGAAACAAAAAGGAAAGTAACAAGATCAAAATGTGCAAAATTCTAACAATTGCACACATATCTCAATAGTTTCATTACTTACATCAATGAATCTTTTATCATCATAATTTTTTCTTTGGGCAGTTGTGTAAATATCTCCCGTTCCTCATAAATGACAACAACATAACCTTAGTGACCTAGTTCTCACAGAATCTAGTGATCTTGTCGTCGTGATCGACATAATGCGACATGTGATACTATATCTATGTCTAATCACGGTGACATTACTGTGGTCTAAGCTTAGCATCAACAGGTTAACATACTATCGTGGAATGGATTAAATATAGCTTAGGCGATCTTTATGTCAAAAGATTGACTATATACATTATAACGTCACACGACTAACTAGGCGCGTAATAAGAATTCCTGACTAAAATGAATGGCGGTGAAGGTATAAGAAACTACAGGACAGTAATAAATATGTTTATAACATCATCATCAGCCTATAATGTCCCACTGCTGAGCACAGGCCTCCTTTCACAAATCAGGGTGAAAGGGAATGGGCAGATACTCCACCACGCGTGCCCACTGCGGATAGGTGGAGGTAGGCTAGTGGCCAACCTACTGTTGGAATTTTTCAAGCCGCCTAGGAGGCATCCAACTAGCTTAACGACTATCACAATTAAGTGATAACCGGGACCAACGGCTTTACGTGCCTTCCGAAGCACGGAAACGCTCGATTTGAAATACCACTAGGTGGTCACCCATACAGGTACCGACCAAGACAAACGTAGCTCAACGAACGGCTAATCATGCTACACCACGAGCGCTTCTTGTTTATAACAGTTTATCCTAAATGTAGTTCATAGGCATCGCCACGCATAGATTACAGTGAACGCGGAACTCTAGACCGCTTGCTATGGGATCGACGCCTTAGAAAGTATAAAAAAATAAACGAAACGACTCCGAAACGTGCCGAAACTGTTCTTGGTTATTTATCCATAGGAAAATATGACATCTGAAGAGGGTGTGAAGTTCCAAGGCAATTCCGTATACTATTAATCATACATAAGATGTTATTCAGAAAAGAAATGCATTTTTCTTACATATATTATTATATAGAGTTACTTTGCATGCAATGTCTCTATATTTATATTTCACTATAAAATTTTCACGCGTGCGCAAGCAACAACTTCTAAGTTTCAACTCAATACGATGAACGATGCGCAAGCAAACACACAAACATGAACTTTTACATATAGGTAATGTTTAGAACTAAATCATCATCAATATAGAGAAGAGAGAGGTAGAGGTTGCGTTTATTCGCTCAAAGAGCAGCTCGACTGGGGACGTACCACCACCTTAGAGAATACCGCAGACAATTTTGGTCGCCAGAGCTCTTTGAGGAGGGGGGTCGGTAACGCGTGAGTGATGCCTCGTGTGTAGCAAGCGTCCATATCACTACGGTAACCGCTTACCATTGATGTGACTGAAGATCCTCCCCACGAAGTCAACTGTTACTCAAATCCAACTATTGCGGATAAACCGCTGGTTCTTTACGACAGATTTCTACAAGGCGGGTTCTACAAAGTGCTAACACCGTGCTATCTATGAATATAATAAGTATAAAATCAAATTACCAACGATAAAGCAGATATTATCGAGTTAGTAACGAATGGCTCCTGTCCTGTGTCTACAAACAGTATTTTATTATACGCCCACGCGCTCCCAGCTGGCATTACATACTTTTTACTCGTAATCCTGAATTTTCTCCAAGGGCTTCTTTCTTGTTCACCCACGCAATTCTTTTTCTCGTCTATTTGCTCCGTAAAATGTCAATGTCTTCACTTACATTTCATTATAATGGATGGAATGTTGCTTGTTTCTTGATAATTTTGACCTTTTTGATGGGCCTCCTCGCACCTCCTCTCATCATCTAAATGTTGGATGAGTTAGAATTTACATCAAAGCTGAAGATCTACCAATGCATTCAGCTGCAATAGGTAATCTTTTAAGTCGATGATTGTTCAGTGGTTGAATACCGGGGTGAGGTCGTGAGTTCGAATCCTTCAATGAGCTTGAGCTTTAGATGAAGGAAAACATTCGTGAGGAAAACATATTCGGTGGTAATTACCTTTTTAATAACATCTATTATCATTTGCTTGACAGTTTGTGTGAAAACTGTGAATTGCGTAATGTGACTCGGTGGGAAAGAGATCAGCTACTTTTGACGCTGACTGTACATAAACCTTCAATAACTAGAATAACCAAGATATCATCATATTTCAATCATGCACTCCTATTTCGTTTCCAATATAGTGCAATGTATTTCAAATTTAGAAATATTTTTGAATGGCACCATTAAATCACGCAGTTTGAATGGTAGTGCCTACCCACGGCCACTATAGGTGCCCGTTAAATTGGGAGGGAAAGGTGTCCCCCGGCGCGGCGCGACGAGGATACCTACACATTTACTACGAATAGATCGTGGGCTCGTGGGCGACGTGACAGCGCCGGCGCCACCTACCCGGTATATCATGTGGTACCACTTATAAGACAACAGCGGGTGAAAAAAGATACCTACATGAAGAGGCGCTGTGCTGGCTGAGTGTGTAGTAGATACTACCAAATCACTACGCTATGTCTCTTCCGCTGCCGGCAGATAACCTGCAAGAACGCAATAAATAATCTTACCTTACTTTTAAGCCCATATAATAGCTCGATGGTAGTGATCGAGGATGGGGTCAAAGATATGTTTACATTTGAAGTTACAAAAATATGTATCCATTTAAATACCTAACCTTATAATGCTATACATAAGGTTAGATATTTAAATGGATACATATTTTTGTAACTCCAAATGTAAATATATCTTTGACCTCGACTGTACAGTCGAGGACATAAATATTTATACACTTTTTGAAATTCAAAAGCAATTTTCTCGCATGTTTAACATTTAAGTGTTAAACTATTACACAAATTATAATAGTATATGTTAGAAGATTCTGCCTTTATAATATCTCATAATTTCAATCAGTAGTTTAAGAGGAAACCGTTGTTGAATTTTACTAAGTGTATACATATTTATGTCCTCGACTGTACAGTATGAGGCACGAGTGGTGAGCACAGATAGGCAGAAGTGGGGGCAAGCTCGCGCATGTACACTTTTGGCCTAATCACAGTAGCCAAATGACACGCTAGAAACCTATAAACGACATGCGTCAGCTGACGAACCAATCGTGTGCAGCTCGGCGATCCCCCCTTCTTCATTCCGCCAAACAGACCGAAAAATTAACTACTGCGCAATCTGTGTTCACGACTCGTGCCCCTTACTATAGTGGACATTGAATTTCGGGGCAAAATCGAGTTTGAATTTTACACTGAAACTGAGATTTTGGTGAAGGGAAACGTATGAGGATCGTAAGGAAACCATAGCACGGTGGTTTTGTAATATCCGCTTGTTGGGCTACCAGACTGTAGTTTAAAATCGGTCGTCGAGCACCTAAAGCGGTGAGTTCCGAGATGCGAGTTTCCTATTTATAGAGCATTGTATACTTACTATCTTCGGCCATATCACGTTAAAATTGTTAAACGCTAGTATATTCAAGGAAGAAAGAGTATGAAATTATCGACGACAGACAATGGGAATGTTAATTGCGTGGGAAAATAAATTGATTACAAATCTACTGCATCTTTTGACTTGCACCACTTAAACACCAGTCTTGGGAAACCGCTTTGAATGTCGCTTACAGTGCTATGCACAGGCTCTTGAATTAAATGGATCCACGCACTGAATTTACAGAACGCGCAATTTTTGTCAGCGGTTTTTATTAAAATGACTAAAATCGTACTAATTATTAGATTTGCCACCAAAATGTGATTATTGTATCTAAAAATGGAAAACATAAGATAGGCAACATTCTAATCACAATTATTTACATTTTACAGTTATTGTAAAAGATGTGGTTCATTGAAGCCAAATAAAATAAATAAATATCCTGGAAAATTCCTCACACACGGTCATCTGATCAATTCTGATCCCAAACTAAGCAGAACTTGTACTATGGAAACCAGATAACCGATATTTAATACATATACCTACCTAATACTTGTTTGTTTGTAAATACATACTTAATATAAATATAGTTATACGAAAAAGTTTAGTCTCAAATGTTATAGAAAGTAATCGCCAGTCACCGATTTAATTAAGCCTTTCAAGTCAATGATAAATTAATTTACCGGAGGATTTGTCCCTTCCGTCAAATTATAGTGAATAATTAAACGCCGCTGCTCAATTAGCTAGTGCGTAATATGAGTTGTAAGCTACGTTCATATACTGTTTATTGGGAGCTTTCATTCATAGTATTTGTTTACCATAATAGGTAAAACCGCGGTACGATTACTTCTACAGAAATGACGATCGATTTAATTCAATAAAATTGTTGTTTATCGGTACGATCCGATGATATTTTCAATTGTAAATACGGTTGGCAAACTTTGACAATTGATGTCTAACTATTGGAATTATTGGATCTTATAATATTAAGATTGTATATTTAGTATTCCTTGATTATAGAAACCATGATTGTAAAAAATACCTTACTATTATCGAATTCTTGTTTTATTAGCAAAGGACTTGGGTAGTTCCCGGGATCCCCAATGACTTAGGGCATCAGAAGGGGAGTCCACACGCACAAATGCCATTATTCTGTATTTCGTGACTTGGCATTTCTAACATCAAAATATTTAATACTATCAAATGCCAGATGCCACCCAGTCCGTCCGTAGCTGTTGTTGCTATTTTCTTTTCATTCTCTTTAACCCACCATTCGTAGCCTGTAGCCTGACATGTAGCCTGTATATTGATTGCGATCTCTTTGTCTGTCGGTAACAATACCTGTTCCTTTAACAATGTACCTACTAATATACATGATTCAAGTTACAAATATGGTAGGTAGGAGCCCTTGAATGTCGGACGTCTGAATAAACACAGGAAATTCCACGATTATTAAGCCAGAGATAAACTTTAATTAACAAGAAACATTTCACTTCCAGTGAAACCTCTCGTATTTCTGCGTAACTTATTATTAACATTTTCAAAGTTACTTAATAGTCTTAGTAGGTAGGTATCTTATTCTCTTTTATTTTAACTGAAAAGTGTCTTTATAAAATTATGTTCTTCGTTTATTTTTCGTTCGTCAATTTCATCATAATAATTTTCTACAAGCTTTTGAAGCGACTTGTATTGTTTTTATTTATTCCAATTATTTGCCGACCGACTTATTTGCAAGGGCTTCTTGTTATTTTTATCACATCGATGTTTTTGCCTAATTACGGAGAAAGGTCTTATCGACTTCGCGAAAAAAATACTTATTCGAATTTAATTTGTATAATTGAGACAGATGGAAGTGCTCGTGGTGTAGCATGATAAGCCGTTCTTAATCGATCGGCAAGTTCAGCTACCACGCACCGTCGTGGTCGGTACCTGGATGGGTGACCGTCTAATGGTATTTCAAATCGAGCGTTTCCGTGCTTCAGAAGGCTTCACTTAATTATGATAGTCGTTAAGCTAGTTCTAGGCGGCTTGAAAATTCCAACAGTAGGTTGACCACTAGCCTACCTTCACCGATCCGCAGTGGGCACGCGTGGTGGAGTTTCTGCCCATTCCCTTTCAGCCTGATTTGTGAAAGGAGGCCTGTGCTCAGCAGTGGGTCATTAAAGGCTGATGATGAAGATGATGATGAATTCAGAACCCTTACATTTTTAATTTAAAGTCACTATTGTATTTTAAAATGATGTCAAAAACCTTTTTCATTTTTGAACGAAGAAAATGACAATAAGGTCAGATATTAGTAAACTCATTATCATACACATTCCATATTAATCTCTACCACTCAAACAATAAGAACTATCTCATTGTTCCCGCACCCATAGCGGCACAAAGAATCAGTTTCATATAGACAAGTGTAGCAAGCACTAGTCACTGAGCAAATAATGTGTATTGATAAGTAGCAAGTGCGAGGGCGCGAAGTGAAGTGAAGTGACGTAGTTATCCGCAAGTGACATTTCCGCCCGACAAGTCACTGGCCCTCGACTGGGAACGGAGCTTCCAAGGCTGGGTTTGGTTATCTTAGTGCATGAGTGCGGTAGGTCATGGGCCAAGGTACAATCTTGAGAAGGTGAAAAGCTTCATCAGCCTATGATGCGAAAAGGTATGTCGTTTGGGATAAGAGGTTGCTAGGTGTGTCTTTGTCTGTTACCATTATCTCCAAAGCAGCTGTCTTAAATGCGTCGGAGAATTTGAATAAAAAAAAAAAAAATATCAACAATAATTTAAAACTAAGTAGAAGCTTGGTGACAGATTTGCGAGTTGAGAGTGCTATTTTAAATGAGTGCGACTTAAGTGAATGACGGTGGTAGAGTATTTTGTTGTTGTTGTTTTAAATTCTGAAATTATGAAGAAATATAAACGGGCCAAGTGCTACTCTGAGTCTGAATCGCGCAACGAGGGTACTGACCTTCCTCGGACGTATATTTCTAGGTTTGGGCCGTAACTGTTGAAAAATACCGGACTGCATAACTAAGTTTGTTTGTGATGGAATTTTGATGATTTTGAAAAACTGTGAAAACTACCTACAATCGAAATTTTTCATAATATGATACCCCACTTAAACCCTGTACTTTGCAATAAAATTGGGTAAGCTATATTTAAAAATATTCCCAATTTCAAATATATTGCATTATTGGTTGCTGAAATAAACCGCTATGAAAGACGGACAGATAAGGGTTCCTTTTTACCTTTTTGGTTCAAACCCTAAAAAGGCTTTCAATATCTAAGTTATCTTAAAATATCGAACCCACATGATATGATCAATATGAATAAATGTTACTTAACTCTAAATTTATAAAATACCCTGCCCTCGTAACCTAGCGAAGTGATATCGAACTTTCTCCCCAAAATATCGTAAGCTGTTAAATGTAATAATGTGTTATCAATCGATCAACACGATTAAATCGCGTTTAGGGGAACGCCCCAGTTGGCCAGGGCGAAAAGTCAAGATCGATGTAAATTGAGACTCAACACCAGGAGGCCATTCTAAATATATTCGTTTTTTGACGATTGAAAATTATCCGAATTTATGCGCGATTTTATTGACCAAGTGCCGCTTAACACTGCTTATTGGCAACCTTAACCTTACATGACAGGTTTCTATTACTGTTATCTGAAAGTTTGGTCTAAGGACACTAGATTTAAGAATATTAAATTTAACCGTTTTCATTAGCCAATTATGCCTAACATTTGTTGAATCCTTACGCATAATAGTAGTTTTACTAACCTTTATCGATTTGATATGTGTTCTGACATATTTTTTTTGTGATTTATAACAAAATAAGTGTTATTAAAACTACCTTGCTGATTTATTCAAGCATTTTTGCTAACTAAAATTGACTACGATATCGAGCGACACTTTAATAAGCTCCTCAGACAGTCGACTTTGAGACAACATTGGAGCTCTCATAAGGGAGATCTTCGCAATTATTGATGTTACATTATTAGCTCGCGGCTATGAAAATATTTTCACACATTTGATCGGAAAATGAACAAATTTGGGGTAGATTTTGAAATATACCTAATACAAATCTGTATGTGTCAACAAATTAGTTCTAGCTTAAATATGAAATTGAGGAGCGTTATTTTTAGTAGCATAATATAATTTCTTAGATGTTATAATTAATTGAGAATGTTATGTTATTTATGCCCTATTCAAACTTCCTAATCACATCTTGTACCCTAAAATAATAAATGTGAATTCTTAGCCAATTGTCTTTCGTATTTGCATGCAATAAAGCTCTGATCTTTTAATTTATTAGATCATTGATGTACCCATAGCTTAAACCCTGGAATCAAGTCTATAAACAGCATTTTCTGAAATATCCCGTATTTCCTGACGACTTAACTCAATAGCATTCCGAAAGGAACCTTGCAATAAAGCTTGCAATCCATAAATTTTATTTGACCAAGATACGATAAGTGCCACTTTTCTCTATTGATACTTCTATTTTGTCGCTAGAATTTTATTTAACTCTAAAAATATTTGTTCTTACTTTAATTTGTTTATAAGATGATATGTCATAGCTAGGCAAATACAAATACAAGTAACTTTGGTGCGGTGTTTTCTGATTCACCAAAGCGATTGTAATATCGGTAGGATATTGGCACCATTATAACCAACACAAGCCTGTCGCGCCTTGGTAGGTATATTCGCTTTTGTGTTTAATGACTTCCATAGATAATTCTCGGTCTTGTGCATTGTTTAAAACAAAAATCGAAGAGCTCGCACGACCATGCCGATGCCACAGTATAACCATCACTGTGCCGATGCCGTGGACAGACTGGACAGCCTGACTTCGAACCCGAAGCATGTTGCTATAGACACTGACCATATAATGGCGCGGATTTATCGTCCCTTCCGGCTTTCTTCCGATATTTCTTTGGTTTAAAAAAACTCATAACCTATTTTTCTTTGGAAATCTAATATTGCAAATAATTATGTATTCTGAAATTCTTGTATTTACTTGGCATCGCTTTTTGGCTGCCCTAATATGCTTTTTTTTTCTTTTCAGCAACTATGGAGGAAGACAACAATGTGGGCCCGGGCGTGCCCGACATGACGGTGATGCCGCAGATCACCGAGGCGGCCATCAACGACAACCTCAAGAGGCGGTACACGCACGACCTCGTTTATGTATCCTTTACACATTGACATTGAGTTGAAAATTGCTTAGCGAAAAAACGTAGCTCCTTCCTTATCCCCCTTTCCTCATGGAATAAAGAAAGACGGTATTGCAAGAACATTCCCTCATCTGTTACTATACTAGGTAGCGTAAAATATTTATGGTAATGATACAAAATGGGAAATCACATTTAGAACGTATGATAAGTGAACAGTTTTGAATAAATTACCTTAATAAATTATACAGACATACACAGGTTCAATATTGGTCGCTGTAAATCCATACAAGGAATTAGGATGCTATACAATGGTAAGTACTTGTATTGTCACCTAGTAATATCCATTTTATGCTAGCAATATGCGGAAATAATAACGGTGTTACTTTCAATTGATACTTCATCATATAAGTCTAAGTCTAGACAATTTCTGATACTTTTCCAGTGCTCAATGAAGTATCAACCGTTAATACCCCATTAAAACTTTTCCTATCATTATCATCATTTCTTGTGATGAATTTATCATACAATGGGCCGGCGCTTTCTCGATAACATTTCCTCTTTTACCTGAACAAAGAAATAATAAATTAAGGGAACTAATTTTTTGAGCTGTTATTTAAATATTTGAGATGTTATTATGATCAGTTGAAAAACATATTGAGCAGTTATTTAATTTAATGGCGGTTGATTAATTATTGCGACAGTAAAACATGGACAGTAATAAAAAAACAATTAGTCGGTTATTTTATCATACAATGTCAATTCTAAAAATATTTGAGCAGTCCAATAACTGAATGAGCGGTAAAAATGATGGAATGAGCGGTTCAATAAATAGTTCGGCAGATCATAGCGACTGGTGACACTCGAACTCAAATTCATTGAAAAGAGAGGTATGTGTTCGTTAGTTGGGCGGAGCTTATTAGCGCGGGTGGCGGAAGCGACCAATCACGTAATCGTTTAAATTACGAATAAAAGTTCATTATTATTATTATACAATTTGTTCTATTTAATTCTTTCAGTCAAAGTAAAAGTATTAATATTTCATTACTATTTAAGTACTGTTTTTAGGGTTCCGTACCAAAAAGGTAATAATTGGACTGTTTTACAAAAAACTTAAACCGACTTCAAAGTACACTAAGAAGTAATCAAATCCTGATCTGATGATGACAATGGGACCAAACGGAAAGTGTACCCTTCCAGACAAAAATAATTTTCCTAATTGGTTAATAAATGACGGAGTTATGAGGTAACAAATATAAAAAAAAAAAAACAACCGAATTGAGAACCTCCTATTTTTTTTGAATTCGGTTAAAAACATACAACCGAATTGACATGTATTTACATTTGCTTACACAAAGGATATAGTTCATGTTCTTATCATCGTGAATTAAAATGATACATCGTTGTTTAGCTTGACGTAAGCATACGCCGACATATTTCCTCTCGGGCATAAAATAGATAATAGTACTAACATACAGTAGGTACCCCGAGTGTAAAGAATTGACGTCAGTAAACGCTTACTAATAATTGAGATAATTGAGAACCTCCTCCTTTTTTTGAAGTCGGTTAAAAAGGAACCCTTATGGTGCGACTTCGTCCGTCTGTCCGTCCGTCCGTCACACCGCTATATCTCGAAAACTACTTTACCACCTCATTGTTTATAGAATTTCTTAGAATGAGATTTCTTACCGACAAATTCCGATTTATTACTGCCCACAATTAACCGCTCGTTCAATATTTTTTACCGCTCATTAAATTATTTCCTGCTCAATTATATATTCACTGATCCATTTCATTATTTTTTATTACTCATTTTTGTTTACTTTACTGCTTAGTTTTAACTGCTGAACTAGTTATTAAACTTGTCATTTATAATTTTTAACTTACCAAATCCGCTATTTAAAACTGCCTCTTTAAATCAGTGCCATAAATTAATCATGACATTAGTAGCATCATTTGCATAAACTATTACTTTTACACTATCACTTCCTTTGACGGACAGTGTATCAGTCAATCATATCTAATCGGGTTTTTAATTAGCTGGTATTCCTTAATGATTGTTCACTTACTATCATACCATACTATCAGAGGTATAGCATAGCTCCATCTTACAGAATACCTCAGCCAAATAACTTATCCCCTTACTCATAAAGCGCTATTTAGCTAATAAACTGTTTAAATGGTCACGTAAATAATGTCACATTATTTGACAATGACAATAGAGTGTCGTTATTTACGTGACCCTAGTTAAATAACGTTTCGTGAGTAAGGGGGTTAATGTTGTGGCCTGGGAAGGTCGCCAGAGCTATTCGGGGTGGGGGGAAGGTTCGGTAACGCGCCAGTAATGACTCGTGTGTTGCAAGCGTGCCTAGAGCTACGGTAACCGCTTCCCACCAGGCGGGCCTAAGCTTTTTGGCCGACTTAGTAGTATAAAAACTTTGTATTACAGGAGGACATGCAGAATTACAGAGGCAAAGCATTTGGAAGTCTACCACCACATGTGTTTGCGCTGGCTGAATCAGCCTACAGCTCATTACAGGTAAGTTAACCTTTTAATGGGAATACCTCCGTAATTGGTAAGGTTTTAGATGAAATTTGGCACATATATCCACTATAATCTGGCTTAAACATAAGAAACTCTTATGTATATTTTAGATCCTTCGTGAACGGGAGTAAAACCATAATTCCTTGATATCTTATGTATGAGTTCACCATCCAAAAACCGCAATAGCTAGATAATAAAATTAGTCAACTGCGTCAGATGATCCACATTCCCATGAGTAACAGTCATGCATGACAATTATCTAAGTGTTAGGAATGTTAGGTACCGTCATATGAAAATACTAGACGCGGTTTCACCCGTGTTACTGGGATAAAAAGTAGCCTATAATACTCGGGGATAATGTAGCTTCTTATTAGTGAAAGAATTTTTCGAATCCGGCTGGTAGCCCATTTAAACAGGCCCAAAAAGCTTCGGATTTATTACATTAGTACCTATAGATTGGCGTTTAGCTTACGATCTTCAACCGTTATCCTCCATTTCATAGGAATATCGGAAAATCCTTTCTTCCTCCAAATTATAAGAAAGAGCGACCCTCCAAACTTTATTGCTCTATGGTTTGATTTCTCTATTATTTTTTTATATACATTACTAACTTGAGTACACCCAAAAGTGATATTGTAACGCTAGAATTCAAGGTCTAAAGAGTTACATAAAGGATCTGCTGGTACCTCTGAGACTTTTCGAATGTAGAAACTTTCTTCATAAACAAATCGCGGTAAATTTTACAGAACGGTGAAAAGAATCAGTCAGTAGTAATATCAGGTGAAAGTGGTGCTGGTAAAACGGAGACGACGAAGCTGATACTACAGTACCTTTGTGCAGCTGGTGGTCAGGCGACGTGGGCTGAACAGCAGATCTTAGAGGCTAATACAGTGCTTGAAGCTTTTGGTACGTATTTTCTAGAGATTTGGGTTCAATTTCTAGTGACATACTGCATACATCAGTTATGCTCTGATTTTGATCAAAATTAAGGGAAGCTTAGTATTAATTATGAAGATATTTAAGGGAATGATAGCTCTGTGATCCTTCAATGAGCTCGAGCTTTCAGCAAAACATCGTGAGGACTAATGAGGACAGCATGGTAGTACAGCACAGTGGTAGATTTGTTGGCATTACTACGAAGTACCCTCGTAGTAATGCCAACAAATCTTTCATCGTGTACCAACTGGTGTGTTCCATACATTTATACTTTATATTTGCACTTGAGAGTCAGGTCTCTTGTTGGCTTTGTTTACTTACCACCTGCGGCCAAATCATCGCTTACTATGGTGAAAATTTTGTCAAATTAACTACAAAAAATAATATAGAAATATGTGTATTTCACCAGGAAACGCCAAAACAGTTCGAAACGATAACTCATCCCGTTTCGGCAAGTTCGTTGAAGTGCGATTGGACCATCGAGGTGGCATCCGCGGCGCAATACTCCGAGACTTTCTGCTAGAGCGAGCGAGGATCACAGGACCAGCGCCCAGGGAGACCAACTACCATGTATTCTATCAGCTGGTGGAAGGGGCTAAGGTAATTCTGAAAAATTAAAAATTTCTCTGTAAAAATGTTTGGAAGCACCGGTTATTAAAGCGTTTTCTTGAAATTTATTAAAATATTTTATTTAACATTCCAGCACAACGCAGAACTGCGAACCATCCTTCGACTCCGCGATGGTGTCCAGTTCAAATACCTCAGGCCTGAAGACGACGAGGCTCACAAGGGAAGGGGCGCAGAGCAAGGCAAGCTTGAAGCGCTGCAACTAGCGCTCACAGTGCTGCAAGTGCCGCCGCACATGTGCGAGGGGCTGTTTAAAGTGCTCGCAGCGGTTCTGTGGCTGGGGAACATACAGTTTCAGGTATGTTGGGTTTGCACTAATCAGCTAAATGAAGAAGTTCACACTCCAGTCTGTTCAGAAGTTCACACTCAAGTTTCCTGCACTCGGCATACATAGATACTGCTGTACAACATCTAGCAGTTGAACCGCGGTCCTCAGACAAAATGTCCAAGCTCGGCGGAAGATCTTCATTTTTTCAATGGAGGAGTCTTATCTTTGCTTCCTCCATATTGAGTATTCGAGAACTGTCTGATCGTATCCATCATAAACAATATTTTTTGTCTTGGAAGTTAATAGAATTTTCTTTACGTTGAGGTCTTGAGGTTAATTTTATGAAATAACGAGACCCTTTTTTATGAGGAATAAAATACAATAAAAAAAATTATCATAATTCTTTAGGACGTGGATGGCGAGCGCACAACCCTAGCCCCAGAAGACACGGAGGCGGTGGATGCTGTAGCAAACCTACTAGGGCTGGCACCGCCGACTGCGCAACGAGTGCTGTTAGAACGACAGATCAATGTCAGGGGAAATGTTACGGATATTCCCTTGCGGCTACATGAGGTGAGCATACTTGCCTGTTTATTTATTATTAGTGGCTTTGTGAGCTGTGGACCTCGTGAGTGTCGATGATTATATGGAATTCTTTTGTCGATTCACTATTTGGATTTCTGAACCGAACCTCACTAAACAAATCTGACACAAATTCACAAGAATCGGTTGAGAAATGCAACTTGTAGAGAACAGCTATCCAGCTGTTCTCCTCTACAGATATCCCATCAGGACAGACATACGAAAGCATTTTTTACCAAGTTGAAACGGAGACTTCACGCTTGCTCGGTCAACGAAAGTGATTACTTTACTTCTCATATGGCTAGGACAGAATATGAAGACTATCTAGTACACTGCGGACTGTTGTCTGTTACGCTGCGAATAGTGTATGTTATGTATGTGAGATAAATTATAACTTTTTTTTATTTATCATTGAAATTGTTAAAATACTCATTATAAATATTTTAAGGCGATGATAGCTCAATGGTAGTGACGTCGGATACCGAGATGAAGGTCCCGGGTTCGAATCCTACAATAAGCTGTCGGTGAAGGAAAACATCGTGAGGCAACCATAGCACGGTGGTACTTTGTAGTACTCATCTGGCTGGCTACCACCCTCAAGTTGAAAGTCTGACGCCAAGCACCTATCGGTGTGTTCCGTCAGTTGCACTTGACAGCCAGTTCCTTCTAGGCTTTGTGTGCTTACCACTCTCGGCCACATCATCACTTACCATGGTGAGATGTGGTCAAACACAGGCCTATAAAAAGTAAAAAACAAATATGCAATAAAGTATCTATTTCTATGGCTCAGACATATTTGTTCAAGTTTTTACCTTATGATATAATGTTGAGGTCTACCACTGTGATCGTTGTGAACATGCCCAGGCGCGCGAGAACCGGCACGCGATGTCGCGCGCGCTGTACGCGCGCACGTTCGCGTGGCTGGTGCGGCACGTGAACAGCTGCGCGGCGGCCGGCCGCGACGCGCCGCGCGCGCTCGGCGTGCTCGACATCTTCGGCTTCGAGAACTTCGCCGCCAACTCGCTCGAGCAGCTCTGCATCAACTACGCCAACGAGAAGCTGCACATGTTCTTCAATAATTATGTGTTCGCGCTCGAGCAGGACATTGTGAGTAGCATCTGTAAACTTGTCGGTATTTACTGTTCGCTTGTTTGCTTTCTATAATAATTATAAAATGGGGTTTTAAAGTGTTTAATTTAGACCGGGAGATACTGGCACAAATTTCCTGGTCATTTGTACCAGTATGGCGATCCATCAGGAGTCTAATTACGTAATGACGAAAAGGAAAATGATGGTCGTAGCGCTGATACCGGCCGCCCAATGGCGTGGGCGTTAATTTAACAGGATCGCCATACTGGTACAAATGACCAGGAAATTTGTGCCAGTATCTCCCGGTCTATTTTGTTAAGAAGTTTATCACAAAAACTTGAGTAGTTTAGGAGTACAATTTCTGTATATTATCCATACTAATATTATAAAAGCGAAAGTAACTCTCACTTGTCTGGTTTTTATAAAGTCATTCCAATCAGTTTTCTGATTCTTATTGTTTATGTTTATACAACGTTTTGTTACAGTACCGACAAGAAGGTATAGTGTACAATCAGATCCAGTTCACAGACAACGCAGCGTGTTTGGAACTGCTTGAGAAACCACCCAGGAGTTTGCTCAAGCTGCTCAGTGAGCAGTGTCACATGCCAAAGGTAAGATAATTGATGCAAGAATATTTCGTATGGAACCATCGTAGAGGTAGAGTTATGATCAAAATATATAAAATGAGGGATTTAATAATGTTTCCTTTGAATGATGATGAGAAATAGAATAGTAGGTTGGAAATCTTACTTGCTTTTTTTTGTATTGGACTATAAGGGGAAGACTCAAGTAGCCGGAACAGAAAATGAAAATGGCTAATATTTTCAATATTGCATAATTATACAATATTTCAGTAATTCTTCGTTGCAGGGTTCAGACGGCGCCTACCTTACAAACATACAAGGCGAATTCGGCGAACACCAAAGCTTCGTCAAAGGCTCCCGACGGAAATGGGAGGAAGAGTTCGGGGTACAACACTACGCTGGTGCTGTCACGTATAGCGTGCAGGGATTTGTCGATAAAAATAGGGATACCCAGCAGGATGCGTTTATCGATCATTTAAGTCGATCGGCGAATCCTTTCGTGAGGGAGTTGGCTGATTATGTACAGGATTTGGCGCCACCTAGCCATGTAAGTTGACTGTTATTAAATATTGACGAATGAAAACTTACACGTCACCATCACAATCAAAACTATTCGACTGATTTTTGTGACATATTAAAATAGTCTTTAACGACTTTGCGATATAGTTGAAAGAATCATGGCGAGATCCATACATCGATTAGTACAAAAAAATAAAATATTTTAGAGAGTTTTGAATCACTTCCAATGTTGCGATTACATTATCAGTAACATGTTAATATACATGAAATATTTTATAAACCCCGCAAAACATAACAACAACATAACGGTTTTGGTCGCGAATAGTCGCGATTCGCCAGCATGCCATAGAAATTTGCATTTTTAACCCGGGGTTCTATAAATATTTTAAATGGCTCAAGTTATTCCTTAGGCACCAAGGATCAATTATAACTTCATTCTAACGTCTCTATAAATCTTTATTTGTTTGTACAAATCTCGCCATGATTCTTTCAATGCCTGCAATATACTCGGTGCGCTCGTCGCGTTTACTAGAAACTATGTATTGAAATATCAACTCTATGCTGATTTGTTTTAAGCCTTGTTTCATTTAGCCCTGGCAGTTAATACCTATGTTTTATTTTTAATAATTGATTATCCTTAGGATTTGTCCCTCTCGAGTCCAAACTCGACTGGCACTACTCAACGCGGCACGTCCAAGGGGCGGCCAACAGTTGTTGATACATTCAGAGCACAACTGCAGTCATTAGTCGACATGTTACAAGCTACTGATGTGTGGTAAGTGAAATGAAATGAAATTGTATTTGCATGAACATGGTACATAAAATGGATCTTAAAATTATACAAGCTCTGCATATTCTGCTACGAATTTAGCGTGCAAAAAAATATATATATGTAACGAAAATCGTAAAAGAAAAGTGTAAAGTAATTGTGGATTTTTATGCTGCGATGTTCTTCACAAACTATCATTAAAGTGAGCGTTTAATAATTGAAATAAATTGTATTTATTGTGACTTTTGATAAGTCCTCCGCGATTATTTTTTTTGGCTATGATGTAACACACTCACACAAAAACTCGCATTTACAATATAAAGAAGATTTTATTTATGATTCTTTATCCCATTTAGGTACGTCCGCTGTATAAAACCCAACGAGAACAAGGAGGCTGGTAAATACAGCGACCACCTCGTGCTAGAACAGCTCAAGTACCTCGGCATGAACGAGATAGTTCGCATCAGACGCGACGGGTACCCCATACACCTGCCCACGCCGCACTTCCAAGCGCGCTACAGGTGTCTACTGCCGCACCCGAGGCCGAGGGAGCCGGATATAGCGTGAGTATAGCTCTGTCTCTGTCTTTACCGTACGTAATACTTTATCTGTACGTAAGCATAAGCAGTGATTGTAAATCTTTTTCTTTGATGAAAACAAATAATGTAAACTTTCATGTACAGTAGTACCCAACTGATAAGGCGCGTCGTGAATCTTCGTTCGCACAGGAAAAAATGTATGGCCCCGAAGATTATCGAAAGAATGTTATAAACTTACAATCAACCTTAGATAACTACTATAAGGTTCATAATACACTGCAGCTGTTAGTTCCGTCACACTCGCAAGTCACGCCCCTCCGCACACATGGCGGAAACTGCCGACCAATAGCATTTCCCGCGCTTTGAAAATGTATCTTCTGCGCAGGTACATCGGAAAGCCATATCAGTTGGGTACTACTGTAACAGACTCTTTTATTTTAGAAGTTTCGTTATTCGCTATAATTATAAATAAAACTTAGATTTCGAGTAACTAATACTCATAATACAATTTTAGAGCCCAAATAATTTTCATGGTTTGCTAATCGCTTTGTTAGTAAACATTCCATATCTATCTTGGCTTTAAAGGTAGGTATCTACAGTTTATAATTATTTAATTGAAGAATATTTTTTTCGATCACTAGTACATTGTTTAAGTTTTGATATTTTTTTAATAAATAAATAGTTTAAATATATAGTAACTATAACTGTTATATTTTTTTTATATCTGGTCAAAATTATTTTGTTCTTTTCAGAATGGTAATGATGATAGTAAATGCCCCAAAGAACGATTGGCAGATTGGTCATACGAAAATATTCATGAGATCATCGGTACACTCGCCGCTGGAAGCCATGAGGACGGCTCTACTGCATTCATCCGCTTTACGGATACAGAAGGTAAATATACACTTAATCGACTGCCACCTTTATTAAACACTAGTTCTCCCCCGCGGTTTCACCCGGTATGCAAAGTAGGGACAATGTAGCTTCCTATAAGTGAAAGAATTTTCAGAATTGGATCAGTAGTTTCGGAAATTTAACAAACTCTACCTCTTTATAATACTGCTAGTAGATAAAGAGTTCTTATACGAGGTGGATACGACAATAAATGAAACCAAGTAAAGTACTCATGAATACAAACAACTATTAGTATGGGACTTACTTCTAAATCGCAAAAAGAAATACAGCTTTTTATACTAAAAGGTCTCCTCGACTAAAATGTATGACAAGCTGTTTTTTTTTAAGTATCTGTTGCGTCTTAATCTGTGATCATACTTTCCACTTTAAATTTAATATCAAAAGTAAATCATCAAACTCCATCCCGTTTTCATTCAATTTCATTCAATCAATATTTATCGCCTCTAAGATCCAATTCTAGAGATTAATACAATTGAATTTGGAACCTGCACTGATGTTATTTGGTTTATTTTCGATTAACACGATCTATTCTTGATTGATTGAGTTTTCATCTCGTTCTCCGCTCGGGCATCATATCTCTACTCTAATGGCTTAACTTTAACCTAATATAATCTGTGACAGTGGTACTTGGGAAGCGTCAAACGTCGCCAATACCTGTGGTGGCGCAACGCAGTGATAGTGCTGCAAGCGGCATGTCGCGGGTGGAAGGAACGCGCGGCCTTTTTACGACTCCGTCGCGCCGCTCTCACGATACAGAGGCACTTGAGAGGCGCCTTCGCGAGGGAAGTCGCCGCCGCACTGAGGGAGATGAAGAGGGTCAACCAGGAAATCAAGTTGAGGGAGGAGAGGAACAGGTGAGTCGCTGTGGCTATGGGATACGTTAGGTATTGATTGAAAATAGATGTTCTTTTTTGTGTGACGCCCACTTTGGAGCAATGAGGAGATTTCTTATGATACCTCTTTTTTTCAAAATACCTGTCAAACTGTTGATAATTTTAACCAGTTTGAACCTTAAGTACACGATGATTTGACAGGTATTTTGACCATAGAGGTATCGTAAGAAAACTCCTCATTGTCTGGCAAATTTTTGCTATATCTAAGGCGCCTTCTTAAAACATCACCGTTATAGTACTGAAGCATCGTCTTCCTAGTCTCTGATACAGCTACCAACTGCTTCACCTTTTCTCAACTCTCTAATTGTTCCGTAGCCTTGCCGAAAAAGCAGATCAAGAACGAGCAGAGCTAGAAACAATGGCTGGCCAACTCCGTGGTCTATCTTGCCCGGCCACCACTCGGGCGGAATCCGTCAACTTGGACAACCTGTTCGACTTCTTAGCGGATGTTCCCACGCAAAGGGGCGCTCCTGATGGCGAACCTGACGCTCATCAACCCACGATAGCTGAGATCGGGGACTCCATGGAGAGATTAGCTGATGATTTGCACCAGGAGGTGAGTTGTAGAAATCTTTTAGAACTAATAGATGGGTCAATGGCTTAATCGTCTGGGGATATAAAAACCACTCAATTAATGTTGCTCCAAAGAATTCATTTTGGGATTTTCTGATCTCCCGTAAATTCTGAAAAGGAATAGAATTTTATTGACCCAAATGAAGCTGTGTTTAAATGATTTTACCACTGCAAGTTGACGATTTAATTCAATCATTCTTTATCCCAGCTGGAACACGTCCTAGCAGCCGAAATGAACGAGCTAAGCAAGTCCCACACGGAAGCCCAACGCAAGCCCGACGGCGCACCATCAGAATCCATCCCCCCTCCACCGCCGTCATCATTACCTTTGACATCGATCCTGCAGCCGGCCGTCCCGGGCAGTATGACGTCATCGTACAACGGCATGTCAGCTTCCATGAACGGTTTGTCGCCGATGTCGAACGGAGATGCTATGACGTCATCGCTGATATTGCCGCCTCCGCCGCCGATGGAGCCAGCGGTTGAGGATTCGCCGGTGTTCCCTCCACCGCCGGCGCCATGTTCGCTTCCCGAGCCGGCTGGGCCGCCACCACCGCCGCCTTGTGGCAAAGGTTAGTATTAGTAGTATATATGAGGAGTGTTGCTTATATTGTTGCGACGAGTGATATTTTTACCTGAGACCATTTTGGTTCCAATCCAATGTGTGAGGATGGACTCCGCGTCGATGGCGAGAGGTGTGATGGTAGAAGTTATCAAATCAAACAATACCTCAGATTTTCGTCCGATGTACAAGCGATAGCTAGAACAAATAAAGAGGCAAAGTCTCTTCTTGGACTAAAGTGTTCCAAACCGCTTGTCAACTCGGGATCGTCGACAATTCGATTGGCAATATTAATAAATAAAATTTTCTGGACTATGTAAATGGTACTTTATTTGGTCCACTTCTTTCAGATACCACACCCCCGGAACTAACAAATGGCGTGATACCAAACGGAAAACTAGCAGTACTGAATGGAAAGGAACCGATATACGAATCGGTGATACCTCGGCCGGCCTCAGTGCAAGGCAAAGAAGCACCTGTATCGCCGCCCCCGCCTCCACTGATGCCTGAAAATAATGGGTATGTATTTTTATGTTATGTCAGGAAGATAACAGTATTTTTCACTTTTCAGACTGACATCACTGGACATCATCAATAAGGTTCATATTGTTTGAAATCTTTTCCGCCTTTTCCCCACCACTGAAAGTGCGCTCTGATTGGCTAATGCCCGATTTGAAAAAGCGAATCGTTTTGCTTACCAATGGTAGGTTTTTTATTGCCAAATTGGGCATATAGATCATTCGAAGGTTAATTTTACCTGTGATAGCTACTTCTATATGGGAGGGTCTGCTATGCAAAGCCAAGGTCTTAGCTTCATTAATAAAGATATAAGAGAATTTTAACCGATAATGGTCCGTACATAAGTTAACGACACACTAAACCCTCGTTATTTATATGTTATCTGACGTAATTTAATGACTTCAGCTTCACCAAAGACTCGGAAGATGAAGAGCCGTCAGAAGCGCCCCTCCCGCCCCTACCCAGTGGTGTGACGTCACAGGAGATGACGCCATCGCCGCCGCCGCCCATACCCATGGATACGTGCATTAGTCCACCGCCAATGATGAATGGTGACTCCACCGTGAGTGTTCCTTCCTGTTTCTATCATCAGGTTAAACAATTGTCATCAGCTTTGACGGGCCAGTTGGCGCAGTTGGTTAAGGCTCTGGTAAAAATTCCAGCTATTGCGCCGCAGGTCGTGGGTTCGATTCCCGCACAGGACATGCATTTGTGTGCATGAACATGTCTATATGTCTTGAGTCTGGTTGTAATTATGTATATTAAGTATGTATTATATGTATTATATGTAGTATATTTATATTGAAGCGCTCGTGGTGTAGCATGATTAGCCGTTCTTAATCGATCGGCAAAGTTAAGCTACGTCTGTCGTGGTCGGTACCTGGATGGGTGACCGTCTAGTGGTATTTCAAATCGAGCGTTTCCGTGCTTCGGAAGGCACGTAAAGCCGTTGGTCCCGGTTATCACTTAATTGTGATAGTCGTAAAGCTAGTTGGATGCCTCCTAGGCGGCTTGAAAAATTCCAACAGTAGGTTGACCACTAGCCTACCTCCACCAATCCGCAGTGGGCACGCGTGGTGGAGTATCTGCCCATTCCCTTTCACCCTTATTTGTGAAAGGAGGCCTGTTCTCAGCAGTGGGACATTATAAGCTGATGATGAATGAAGTATGTATTTACAAACAAAAAAGTAGTATATGTATTATATCAGTTATCTGGTTTCCATAGTACAAGCTCTGCTTTGTTTGGGATCAGTTGACCGTGTGTGAGGAATGTCCCACGTTATTTAGCTTCTGGCTTCGTGTGCATTATCATTTACGAGCTGTTACCTGCGACTTCGTCCGCATTTATATGAAAGCTTTAACCCCTTACTTTGCCACCTTTAGAGAGGATTTTGCATAAAATCGTATATCTTTATTTATTACCAAAAGTCTAAATATGATTTTTCAGATCCCTAACTTGAAATATTATAGATTGACTATACAAACTTTTAAACCCTATTTCAACCCCTTCAAGATTATTTTTTGAATAAAAGATAGCCTATGTCCTTCCGCAGGATATAATCTATCTTCTTGCCAAGTTTCAGTACGATCCGTTCTCCCGTTTAGTCGTGAAAAGGTAACAAATAAACTAACAAACAGAGTTACATCGCATTTATAATATTAGTATGGATAACTATATTATCACTTACCATACTGAGATTGTTGTATCTGGTGTTGATAGTAAAATGATTTTGACCATTGAAAATTTCACCTGAAAATCCTGCCGAACACATCTCCAAAAGTATATAAACTAAAGTGATCCTTATGTCCCATACAATAGAGTACAGAACGCAACGCTCGTCGCAAGGAGCGAGTGGAGCGTCGCTTGCATCAAATGGAAACGTCTTCTCCCCTCTCTTCGGCGGTGCTCCCCACCACCCCGCCCGCTGACGTCACCAACGATCTCTCAGAATTCGCCAAGTTATACTTCAATGATCACCCGAGGTCTCCTGAAGGTATATTATTTGTTGTATCATTGATTACTCTTACAGGTAGATGCATCTAAATAAAACCTAAGTGTGCAGTCAAAAAGAAAATTTTGAGTTGATAAAAACAAATAACATTCTCTAGTCAAATTGTTTGCGAATTCGTAACATGATATAATGTATGCGTTTAATGTAATCATAGAGATAGAATAATTGTAGAGTGACTGTACTAAAGTACGTGTCGTGAGCTATTTGCAACGCTGCTTTGTAACGAACTGCGCGTTTTTAGTTTGAACGACTAAATACATATAATGAATGCTAATTTCTGCAGGAACTCATATCGTAATTTTTTTCTGTCACTGTACTATATATCTTCAGTTCATTTATTTACTTTTTTTCTTTTATTTTCATAGGTACAATAATGGCAACCCTGACCCGTAAGAGCAAATCCATGGAGTTGCTAACCAAGGAGGAAATGATAACGTACCACAAAGGCAATAACATCCCGACCTCTCATATACAGCTCCACGATCCTGATAGCGTTACTGCTGCTGTCAGTATATTCCGTGTAAGTATGTTTTTTTTGTTAACTGTGTACATGCCATTATAAGTTCTTTTTTATAGGATTAAGGCTCAAAATTATTAGCATAGATAATAAAATAATGTATCTATCGTTAGAGTAATTTGTCGAGATTGGTTATAAATTGGAACCTCGCTTTGATACATAAGGTTTATTTTCGTTTCACACAATATATTCATGGACTCGAAATAAATCATGATTCTCGCAAGACAGACCTAAGACAGTAGTTTTGAACACCGAAGAATCCTTGAACTCCTGAAAATTTTAACTCCGAAGAATCCAATGTTGCATTTTAGAAGATAACACACTGTCTTTTGGGTTTCTAAAACATGTTCGCGACTTACAGTAGAGTCAAGGCTTTAATATTGTTTTTAAACGTTTAGGACTTATGCCGGTACATGCGTGGCGAGTTGACACCCGATAAGGAAACTCAAGTCATTCAGTCGCTCATTGGCAAAGGATTGGAGCGCGAGGAGTTGAGAGACGAGATCTTGGTGCAGTGTGTTAGACAGGTGAGTCACTTTTGATGTTGTGAGGACCATAACTTTTGCGGAACTAAATATTTGATAGAATTGATTTATTTTTCGTATTGGAAACAAAATAATATTTTGCCAAGTAAGAAGTTTCTTTTTGTATTTCGTCGAGAATTTCTTCAAAAATTTATAATTCTATCCTTCTTAAAAAAAAACTAGCAATGATGTTACCTAAATTGTATTTGCCCACTATCGTAACTTTCCTTACTTTATAGTGCCTTTATTAGAATCCCAGATTCAAAAATCTGATGATCATCCCATTTACACCAATTTTATCATCTCAGATCAAAAACCATAGTTTAAACGACGAAAATACATCGACATTTTGTCTGACTGTAAATCTACTATTGTACGATATATCTGTGAATGCTTCTACACTGTGACTTTATAATCGATGTTTTGCTAGAACAAACGTTGTTGAGACCAGTCTAAGAACATTTTATAGCATCAAATTAAATAACTATGACAGTGGGGTCTGAACAATGTTTGTTCTAGCAAAATAACGATTATAAAGTCGCCGTGTATATGGAAACGGCTCAATCTTCGCACAAGGTAATGTTGTTAACGTTATGACCCTATAATATTTGAACCTATGTGTTTGGACAGATAACGGAATGTCCGTCAGAGGAGTGGTCGGAGCGCGTGTGGCTGATCCTGTGCCTGTGCGCGGTGGCGTGGCAGCCGAGCCGCGGGCTGGCGCGCTACTACAGCGCGTGGCTGCGCGCGCGCGCCCGCGCCCCGCCGCGCGCCTCGCCCGCCTCCCCCTCCCCCTCGCCCGCGCCCTGCCCCGCCCTCGCGCCCTCGCCCGCGCCCGCGCGCGCCGCGCACTGCGCGCAGTGGTGCCTCGACAACTGCCGGGGCGCCGCGCCCAGGCAGCTGCCGCCTAGCACTGTCGAGATTGCTGTGAGTTATTATTTTTATACAACAAATGTGGCAAACACGCCTACAGCCCGTATCTAAGCGGTACCGTAGCCTATGGACGCTTGACACACCAGGGGTATCACTCCTTGCTGATTCTGCAGAAATCACTTCACACCCTTTTTGAAGAATCCCATGCTGAACTCCCTTGAGAAAAAAGTTCACGTGTCTTCTGAGTTAGCTTGTCTTGTTATACAATTGTATCAGTTTTTATTATTACCTAGTCATAGCGTTTTAATTGGGATGCGCCCTGGGTAACAAAATCATAATTCTAATTAGTTAACCATTTATCAAAAAATATTGGACACTTATTTGCTTTATCAAATAAATAGACTTTTTCAGGTCGGTCAATATCTAATAGCTTTAGAACAGACAACATCTATCATATAACTCCCGGTTCACGGCACTCAATAGCTTAAGATTTATGGTAATAGCTCCGTACATCATTGGTCCTTCGAGCCGGACAAACAAAATGACATAGCCGATCCAAACTACAATTAGCTAATATGGTACAGGCGATGCGCCGTCTGGGCACAATAGTATGCCGTTTCTTCTTCCTGGACGGGCGCACGAAGGCGATCGACGTGCACCCGGCGGACACGGCGGCGGCGGCGGCCGCGCGGCTCGCCGACAAGCTGGGCCTCGCGCACCACTCGCGCGCCGGCTGGGCCGTCTACCAGCAGCGGGCCGGCAAGGAGGAACACGTCAGGGCCACGCATTATCTATACGACGTTATTGCAGCTTGGGAGATGTAAGTTAATAGTGTTTTTATTTACCCATTATGTCTCCAAGCGCTCATGGTGTATCATGATTAGCCGTTCTTAATCGATCGGGTAATAAGATAAATAGATGTAACTTTGATGGCGACTAATTGAAGGCGATGATAGCTCAGTGGTAGTGACGTCGGATACCGAGACGAAGGTCCCGGGTTCGAATCCTACAATGAGCTTGAGCTTTCGGTGAAGGAAAACATCGTGAGGAAACCATAGCACGGTGGTAGGGTACTTTGTAGTACCCGTCTGGCTGGCTACCACCCTCAAGTTGAAAATCTGTCGCCAAGCACCTATCGGTGTGTTCCGACAGCTGCACTTGAGAGCCAGTTCCTTCTAGGCTTTGTGTGCTTACCACCTTCGGCCACATCATCACTTACCATGGTGAGATTGTGGTCAAACACAGGCCTATACATAATAAAAAAAAAAAAAAAAAAAAAATTTATGTGTTAAAAACAAGTGATTGGACTAATTTGACAGGAATAAATTTAACACAGGAACAGGGGATAGGAGGCGAGTGCATAAGTTGCTCTGCCAGCTAGGGCAACTAGCTTAAGGGCACCTCGAAAGAGGATCGAACCATGACTTGGGCAATTACAAATCTTTAAAGACTGGTCTAACTCGTTAATGTAAAATTTAAAATGTATCTTTTCATTCCGTTATGCAAATAATGGTTGATCTATTCGTTATAGTTTGGGCAAATCGCCCATTAAATTCACGCCTAGATTCTACCCTTTAATCAGTTGGATACCGCTTGCATTCTCTCGCTCACGCTTTCGTCTCTATAATGTTGATATTGTCTCAAAGGCAACAAGGCCCCGGCGGTGGTTCAGCGGACAATCGCTTCGTGTTCAAACGGCGACTGTTCCGCGGCGGGCGAGAGTTGCCCCACGATCCTGTTGAAGTTGCGCTACTTTATGCGCAGGCTGTACATAGTGTTGTTAAGGTGAGTCAAGAAACAAATATACTACTTCAGCATCAGGCCCTCAATTTAGGAGACACACTTATTAAAATTCCAAACAAATCAACATCAATTGTTGAGTTAACGCCTCTACCTACTCTATTTAGAATGAGTGGAGAGTTACTCGATTTACGGAGATATTAAATACTGAATGAGTTTTTAATGCTGGTCGTTCTCTCTCTTGTTGAAAGTTGACTTCGGACACGGTGGTAACATCAGTTACATTGTCTTTATTATGTGCTTTTCTAATGTGAATAAATTGCAACTCAAAACTCATTAAGATAAGATTGACATTTTGCCCATTCCAAATACGACTCTAACTTCACCAGTTCTTCATATACCTTTTCGAAGAGCTCGTGGTGTAGCGTGATTAGCCGTTGTTAATTGATCGGCAAAGATACGCTACCACCAGTGAGACCGGTACCTAGATGGGTGACCGACCGTCTAGTGGTTTTTCAATTTGAGTGTTTTCCAAGCACATAAAGCCGTTGGTCCCGGTTATCACTTAATTGTGGTAGTCGTTAAGCTAGTTGGAAGCCTCATAGGCGCCTTGAAAACAGGATGTTGCCCACTAGCCTACATCCACCGATCTGCAGTGGGCATGCGTGGTGAAGTATTGCCCATTCCCTTTCACCCTCATTTAAAGGAGGCCTTTGCTCAGTGGTTTCACATTAAAAGCTGGTGATGATGATATACCTATTTATTTACTTAATTTTTTATTGTTTAGATGGACGAATTTCCAGTGTCAGAGAAGGTGGCCCTACAGCTGGCTGGATTACAAGCGCAAGTGTCACTGGGCGAGCCGCCGCCGAGCCCCGCGCCGCCGCACACCCGCGCCTACTACTCGCATCCCGACCAGTTCCTGCCGAACAGAGTCGCGCGCGCGAGGCCGCCGCACCAGTGGGTATGTATACCTGATGTGCCTGAGACATTATTACAAGCGCAAGTGTCACTGGGCGAGCCGCCGCCGAGCCCCGCGCCGCCGCACACCCGCGCCTACTACTCGCATCCCGACCAGTTCCTGCCGAACAGAGTCGCGCGCGCGAGGTCGCCGCACCAGTGGGTATGTATACCTGATGTGCCTGAGACATTATTACAAGCGCAAGTGTCACTGGGCGAGCCGCCGCCGAGCCCCGCGCCGCCGCACACCCGCGCCTACTACTCGCATCCCGACCAGTTCCTGCCGAACAGAACCGCGCGCGCGAGGCCGCCGCACCAGTGGGTATGTATACCTAGCTGAGACATTATTGACAATAAGGTACAGTAGTACCCAACTAATATGGCTTACCGATGAATTTTGATGTACCTGCGCAGAAGACACATTTTCGGGAAATGCTATTGCTCGGCAGCCGCCGCCCAATATGTGTAATGTGTGCGGAAGGCCGTGACTTGCGAGTGAGACGGAACTAACAGCTGCAGTGTATTATGAACCTTATTGTAGTGTGATCTAAGGTTGTTTGTAAGTTTTAAGCATCCTTTCGTTAATCTTCGGGGCCATACTTTCTTTTCTGTGCGAACGATTATTCACGACGCGCCTTTTCAGTTGGGTACTACTGTACCAATAAACCTAAATGATGACAATTAACCGGATACCCACTTGTACTAAATAAGAGTCGCACGCTAACCAACCCACACCGTCTGTCCCCCCCCGACTAATTCTCATTCAAAACTTTATTGATGTGTTACTGATTGGTCCGCGTTTCGATGTCTCAAATATTGCATAAATTAAACAAAACTATACGATTGTTATTGTTAATCAAATAATCCCTCCCCAGGCGACAATACTTGCTCAAGCCCACCGACAATACGGCGCGGGTCGCGCGGAGCTGACAGCTAAGGCGTTGTACTTGTCCTGCGTAATGCAGTACCCGCTATATGGGGTCACATTGTTCCCTGTCACTTATAAGGGATATTGGGCTCACGGTAAGTGTTGCGCGATTTATTTTATTGTATACTTTCTTTTATAGTAAATCATTATTTTGCTCTTTAGATGAGGGAAGAAGAAGATTAATTGTGCAAAATGTGTATATTACCAGCACAATAAATTGAATTATTCTTCAACACAAATAGCAGTCTTTGGTCGCATTTCGTTGTATAATTATTTACACAGAATGTAATATTTTTTCATCTTCCTTAGATACCGCCGATGCCATTACAATTTTCTCAAAAAATATGTATTTGCCATGTGTCTTTAAAATACCTTTTATCACCATTGCGTCAGCCACCACTAATACAGTATTTTCTAGAAACAACCGTCTACCACAAAGAAACATCGAAATAATAACCCCAATTTCCACCTAGGTCCAAGCGTGCTCCTCGGCGTGGGTGCCGAAGGCGTCGTGCTAGTCCGCCCTTCAGACAAAGTCGTGTTAGCTGAATACCCGTACAATAACATAGCGGCGTTGCTAATGGACCCCGTGGACAACGGCCTTACCATCAGCCTTACGCACCATGGGCAGCATGATGGCCATAGGTAAGATATCCTGGTGATGACTGTAAGATTTTCTTTAATGTCCAAAGACTGATAAGCTTCTTCATTTTATTTTAGAAGACTTTACAAAGCATCGAAAGACTCCACAGTTTCCCCTCTCTCTCTGGTTCCATACTGCTTTCTTTATGGCTTTTTACTAATAAACCAACGATAAACTGCTTATCACCAGCAAGCTTCCGCGTATCTTTGGTGGTAGTGGGAATAGTGCCATTCACGTTTGAAGACCATTGGTGGGCTTCGGTGTACTGCGTCATTGGATGAAATTAATTAATGGTGTTCATTTCGGTCAGCATCAAAAACACGAGGTAGCCCTGCAGGGGGCCGTATATAATGGTTTTGCTTCCATAGTAGAATATAAATAAAAAACCGGCTAAGTGTGACTCGGACTCGCCCACGTCGGTTCCGTAAAGACGTTTCTTGTATTGAGGCCTCCTTTAATTTTATTTCATTTTTATTATTGTTGTTGTTATAGCGGCAATAGAAATACACATTCTGTGCAAAATTTCAACTGTCTATCTATCACGTCTTCTATACTTACGAGTGGGTAAGGTGGCTACTATAGACAATAGTTTGTCATGATGGGTATGTCTACGAACTGATGGACAGCGGAGGCTTAGAAATAGGGTCCCGTTGAGCACCCTTTGAGAACGGAAGAAAAAAGATGTCTGCTATACACACAACGCTTCCAAGTTGTATAGTATTCCCGACTTGTCCCACAGATGCATAGTCCTAGAGTCGGCTCAAAAGAACGAGGCGGCGTGGCTGATGGCGGCGTACAGTCCGGTACTAGCGAACGGTCTGGCGGAGGAGCCGCCGCGCCGCGCCGCGCCCTCGGCCGAGCGGTCCCGCCTCGCCGCCGCGCTCAAAAGCGCCAGGCGAGCGCTAGTCGACGCCGGCATGCTGAGGCGACCTACCGAACTATCCGCTGGGAACTTCCTCAGGAATACGCTCAGAAGGTTACTCTTAGTTTTCTTCTTCTTCTTATTTTTAATTTTGGCAACCAAGCCCAAATTAGGGCTCATTTCTGCCAGTGTCGAGTTATATTATAGTTTCCAGTCACAATAAATCACTTCACATTATAGTCCTCGGTCAGTCACCGTCCATAAAAGTCATGTTTTACTACAATGGTGGTCATTGTAATAAAACTCTTCACGGACATTTTGAGACAACTTGAATAGTCACGATACACATAATTCATTTCATTTCACTTCACTGGTGCACATGGATGATGCACCAAAAATACACAATAAAACTCAAAATACAGAAATTTATGAAAATAAAAATGAAAACGCAACGTCACTCTGCAAGTTTCTGCCAAAAAGTATCTATGTTAGGCAATGACAGCCTTTTAATTAGGACTTATTTTTGCCAGTGTCGAGTTATATGTTCTAGTCCCAATAAATCACTTTCAACAAATACTACACATTTTTGATACTTGTAGCTATGAAGCAAACTGCCTTGTTCCTCAATCATCGACATAATATTCAGTCCAATGATGTCCACTGTTGAATACAGACAAGCCCAATTATTGTCTAACTTCAAAACCATTAAATAATATACCGTATGTAATGTGAACTACACAAAGTTCACTTCTCTGACTTACTAATCCCCGCTATTTGCCTATTTTATTAAACTGTCCTCTGTTATAGTCAGATGGGGCCCCATTCCTAATTTGCTTAGGGCCTCCAATAGGTTAAACACAGTACTGACTTCAAGAATTATACCTATTATTTTGATGAAATAGGCTCAGCAAGCACAGATTAGAGAAGCTTCGGCTGGATATGTCAGCGGAGGCCCAGGGCGAGTGCTATAAGAGCTTCCCGTCGGGGTACTGGTGCTGGTCGCGCACTTTGCCTCACAGCCTCACTAAGCTCAACGAGGCCGAGGAGGTCGCTGCCATGCAAATATTTAAGGTATGTACTATCGACTACATACAATATGCTCCCAGTATAGTATATGTATGTCTATCTGTGGTATTTATATTTCTCTACTGCAGAACATGTCATTTAAAGCACTCATAAGTCCATTGTTTTGCGCATACTGCTGCTGTTACAAATCGCACTCTCATATATCTTACTTTCCCAGATTATTGAAAAAGGATAGATAATATTCAAAACATATTAATCTGATGGAAACATTTGACAGGATAAAAACTTGTTTTTAGTTCGATAGTGATATAGTAAGAAAAATCAGAAGGACTACTCAAATATTAAATAAATAAATAAATATTAACTAATAGAATTCCAGCATAACTGTCAAGACGTAAATTTTGTGCAATTCTATTTTATTTGCTAATTGTTTGAAAACGATGTTCTATCGTGTATCGTTTTTCCTCGTAGTAGGAGTAGGTTCTCGTCACCAATGATTCCTTATTTCTAATGATTCTGTATACGCTGCCATACTAACTTCGGAGCTTCTTCCCCAGGACATAATGAGCCACGCAGGGCTGAACACGAATGAAGGCAGCACAACAAACCTGGCCAACAACAACAGCGTGAGCAGCCAGGAGAGCGACAGCGACGACCGCGTGGCCCTCGCACAAGCGCTGCTGCAGCGCTGCTTGCAGAAGGACACGCTGCTCTGCGAGCTGTACATGCAGCTCATCAAACAGGTACTGTCTCATATACAGTTTAGAACTTTGTCATTTTCAGGGTTCTTAACCAAAAATGTAAAAGAGGAACCCTTTTGGTGCGACTGCGTCCGTCTGTCACAGCGGTATATTTCAGCAACTACTGATGCTATTGATTTGAAATAAATTTAAATATTGCTTGTTTAATTTTATTGCAAATGATAGATTAAAAAAATATTTTTCTTTGCAAAAGTAGCCGAAATGGGGGACCTTAATTTCAAAGTAGGGCTACAAGTTTAAACGGAGTTTTTTAGAATAGGTAGAAGTACTTTCACCTTACAGAATACCGCAGCCAAATATCTTTATGTTGTGTAGAGTTGTGTTCCTGCGCGTGAGTAAGGTTGCCAGAGCTCATCGGGGAGACCACCTACCCTGGTTTACCATCAGGCGGGCCGTATGCTAGTATACCGAAATCGTCGTATAAAATATACCATCTCAGTCTCACCTCTCAATTCGATTGGAGACGCGGACGTTCTAAGGACCATCCTGATATTACAAATGTTTATAAGCGGCGGTGACTTATCATCAAGTGGTCCATCTGCCAGCTTGTCAACCTATTGAAATAAAAAAGAATTACAATTGGTTTGTTTTTATTTTAGAATCAAAAGCACGTCCACCATTGTATGTTGTAACAGACGACAGAGCACCCGGAGCCGCAGTCGCGCGTGTCGGCGCGGCACTGGGCGCTGCTGTGCGCGGCGGTGGGCGCGGCGCTGCCGCCGCTCAAGCCGCTGCGGCGCCTGCTGCTGGCGCACCTGCGGTACCGCGGCACGGCCGCGCACACCGGCGAGGAGGGCAAGTTCGCCAGGCGCGCTGAACAGGTACTGCACTGTGTGCCTCTATACAACTGGCTCTCTATATGGCGCATTTATTATACTCGACGTGGCACTAATACTGATTGTGCCATAAAGGGTTCAAAGATTTTTGTATCAGGCGCCATTTTAAAAAGACAATATGGCGGTCGAAACGTATGCCAAAATCTTCATACTCCTTTTTTTAGCTATTTATTTTTATTAAGTGTTTAGCTGTTCGTGCCCGGCGTTGCGCGTCGTCCGGGTAAAATATACGACTTGGTTTCCTAATATTAAGCCGAATAGTACAAAAAAAAAAACTGTCGAGCCATTTCCAAGTTTTTGCGAGATTTATTACGAACCTTGCAATAGTTCCTAGTACGTTACAAATTAAAGTCCGCCCACTCTCAGATAATTGGCTAACAAAAGTTCTTATAAAATCTACAATTTATTTTAGTTTTGAGACATTCTTATTTCCTATACAAAATGGCTTTTTGGGCTTAAATTACGATCACTATCAGAACAGGTGCAACCAACAGGTCTATACCATACACATTCCCCAACAGGTAGCTCTAAGCATAGCCCAAGTGCCCCGTCGCGTGGCAGCCCCCTCCAAAGAGGAGGTTTTGTGTGCGGCCGCGCGGCGCCCCATGCACGTGCGCGTGTTGTTGCTCGACGGGAAACAACACGGCCTCGTGTTCGGACCTGCCGCCACTGCTGACCACCTCGTGACGATGCTCAGGGAGAAGATTGGACTTAGTGATGCCGCCACTGGTTAGTATTTTTACTAGACCTGGGAATAATAATGTTACGAGCTGGGGTTCAGGATAAATAATGGTACCCAATTTACCAAACTATTTATACTTCTTATACGGCATCCGGAACATTCGACAACTTTCGCGAGTATACTACTATACTGTATTATCGAGAATATTCCAGAAGGTGTATATTTAGCGATAGATGGCGTTGCTTATATGTTTACTTCTGTTCAATAACAGATGGCGTTACTGGAAGCAATTTATTCCTGATTATGTTACAATACTATAGCAATATTCATTGCTTTATAGATCTGTATGAACTTTTTTTTTGGGAATTTTAGTGAAATAGTGCCAAGATCACCTTAATTTCTTAAAACTTCGTGGTTGTATGTAGACAACGGTTTTCGATCCATAAAAAAATCCGTTTCTTTTTATGTAAAAAGTCTAGTTTATAACTGAAAAGCTGTCTGGAACAATCCACATACAAACCCAAATTAATGTTTTCTTCCCTAACTGTGTCACTTTCAGCCTTTATCATGCCCCAAAACCAACCGGCTTATGTATAATGAGAACATGCCCAGCAGGTTACGCCCTGTACGAGGTGTGCGCGAACTCGACGCCGGCGGGCGCGGGCGAGCGCGCGCTGGGCGGCAGCGAGCGCGTCGGCGACGTGCTCGCGCGCTGGGAGAAGGCCGGCGCCACGGCTGCTGCCTGCAGGTATATCTTACCATCATCAGCCTATAATATCCCATCGCTGTGCACAGCCCTCCTGAACACAAATGAGAGTGAAAGTGACAGGGCAATAATTCACCATGCGTGCCCACTGCGGATCGGTGGAGGTAGGCTAGTGGATAACCTACTGTTGGAATTTTCAAGCCGCCTAGGAGGCCTCCAACTAGCTAGACGAAGCACGAAAACGCTCGATTTAAAATACCGGCCACACCGGTGGTAGCTTAACTTAGGTTTAAAGATATTTATTCTCAAAGAAAGACTACATAGTCACTTACATGAGAACAATATGAGCTTATAAGTAAAATATTATAAACAATTTGTCATTCGTCTATAACGTTTGTTTTGTACTCATTTAATGCATCCCGCATTTTATTTTGTTCATTAGTATTTTTCTGTAAAATATTGCATATGTTTACTTTTGAACACATTAAATGAGTTTACATTTTTTATGATTGACGGTAAGTTATTGTACAGCTGTGCACCTTCAAAAGTAAAATTTGTTTTGCCATAGTTTGTTCTCGTCTTAGGAAGTACCAAATAACTAGCTCGACGTGTGGTCCGTGTTGTTATTTGTTTCGATTTCTTAAAAGATACATTAGTATGGACTGAGTTATTTAGTATTTTCCTTACAAGAATGCATGTATTGTAAATATATAGTTGTTTTATGTTCATCAATTTTGTATCTTTATATAATTTCGATGTAGGTGTTAAATAGTGATAGTGAAAAAGTATTTTTATAATTTTGTCTTTCCCGATCGATTAAGAACTGGTAATCACACACACCACGAGCGATTCATATATCTTATACTTTTGAAAAACTAGATGAGTTCGCCATGCTCTACGATATTTTTAAGTCCATGGAGTCGTACGGCCCGCCTGATGGTAAGCGGTCACCGTAGCCTATAGACGCTTGCAACACAAGGGGAATCACTCACGCTTTACCGAACCTTCCTTCCTCCCCAACTTACTCACACGTAGGTACACAACATAAAGTTATTTGGCTGCGGTATTCTGTTTGGTGGAGGTACTTCCCTAGTAGACTAATTATATAATAGTTTTATACTTAGTAAGGAAAGAAGCATTTGGCCTGCGTGATGGTAAGCGGTCACCGTTGACTATAGACGCTTGAAACACCAGGGGTATCACTCACGTGTTGCTCAATATGACGAATAGATTTTGCATCTAAAGATTTTTTCGAGTTTATTATTTATTAAGGTTTCTAAGTGCGGCCATTAGTAATCATTATTCAGGGGGAACTACATAAGAAACTATTTTGCATTCAAAAAGCAGCCAAGTAAGAGTGTAACATCCATTAATCGAAAATACTGCTTACCTATTTCAATTCAATAAATCACCTACCTACATGGAACTCTTTCAAACAATATAAGATCCCCCACTCGCCTAAAACTAATTGTTTTCGTTAAATTGTGTTTAGGCTAGTATTCAAAAAGCGGTTATTCCTGGGCGAGCGTCCGCTGCAGACCGCGTGTCCGGCTGAAATGGAACTGCTGTACTACCAGGTGCTGCACTCGGTGCGCCACGACCGCCTGCCCATTGAGACTGATGAAGCTGTAAGTATCTATCTATTCTATATGTATAAAAATGAATCCCTATTTTCCTTGGTCACGCAATAACTGGAGAATGACTTTACCTTTTATGTTTGAAAGACTTTACCAATTTCATCCATCTTTTTTTTTAAAGTTTTATATCTATAGGTGCGTTCGAATTGGGGTATGGTAGCAAAAATAACAGTCAAAAATGCCAAAAACGATCACAACTGGCGTTCGATTTGGAAAGTTGTGGGCGAAATTGGCGTTTTGAACTGTTTTCGTTCACCGTTCGTTTTGCTTGGAAACAGTTAAAAAGGACATCGTGAACTGCAAATTTTGACCCACCTCCGAGGCAGGGTCGTTTCGTTTGTGATCATATTTTGACATCTTTGAATCTGACAGATAAGTTTCGGAAAATTCATACGGGAAGCGATAATTCTAATTTTTATTGTAAAATTTTATAGAAATACTAACAGGCAAGAGAATAATTTGTTAGATTTACTTTGTTTAATGTTAACTGAAGGAAAAAGGTAGGTTGAGACAAGTGACAAGCAGGCGATCAGCATGGAAATGTAATTTTTGTATCTAATCGTTCGATTTGGGAAATATCGTTTGTGGCAAAAGTTGCAAAATTGTTGAAATTTTCCAATTCGAACGCATAAACAAAAATGCCCATTTTGAAACTGTTGAAAACGACATCACTCCAATTCGAACGCACTATTTGTAGAAGGTTTTTAAGGAAAAATATTAAGAAATTTGCGAGGGTAGGGTATATTGATTTGGCTCATATCGTTGCATTTTTATGACCGTTTCTAGTCAGGCACTACAATTTTCCGCTTTTCAGGATATTCTATCATTCTGTGGTTTCAAGATGTTCGTAAAAGTTTTAAAATAATGACTGATAGAGTTTTATTTAACAGGCTCTGGAACTAATAGACTGATTCGATAATATATTTCACTAATAGGAAACTACACTATCCTCGAGTATTATTTACCCTGGGAACGCGGTTGAAACATCGGGACACAGCTGGCTAGTTATTATATATGAATACTAGCTGTCCCCCGCGGTTTCACCCGCGTTCCCGGGATAAACAGTAGCCGAAGTCCTTCTCCATACCATAGACTATCTGCATGCCAAATTTCATGGTGATCCGTTGAGTAGTTGAGGCGTGAAGGCGTAACAAACAAACAAACTCACTTTCGCATTTATAATATATTATTAGTTATGATTGAGTAGTTTAGGATAAATAAGTATTTGTGTACAACATGTGTTGTAAATGCAGGTGATGCTGGCGGCCCTGCACGCG
The DNA here is from genome assembly GCA_947623365.1 of Achlya flavicornis. NCBI lineage: Eukaryota > Metazoa > Arthropoda > Insecta > Lepidoptera > Drepanidae > Achlya > Achlya flavicornis. The sequence continues at coordinate 3,844,257 of OX392485.1, read as the reverse complement.
CAAGTGGTGAACGGCGAGTGCATGGGCGGCGGCGAGGAGTGCGCGGCGGCGGCGGGCGCGGTGCTGCCGCCGCGGCTGGCGCACCCCGCGCTGCCCGCGCCCGCCGTGCGCCTGCACCACCTGGCGCTGCGCGGCACCGCGCCGCACGCCGCCATGCAGCGCGCGCTCACGCTCGCCGCCTCCTGGCCGCTCACCAGGGCCACCATCTTTGATGTCATGGTAACTACACATAGCATTTCTTTGTGTACCACTCAGGTGCCAAACAACCATACGGCTCGCCTGATGGGAACCGTAGCCTTTGGACGCTTGTCGCGCGTTGCCGACCCTGCAGAAATCTCTTCACACCCTTTTTGAAGAACCCCATGCTGTACTCCCTTGAGAAAACCATGGCGAGGAGCTCATTCCACAGTCTGAACTTTCGCGGAAGGAATCTCCTTTGATACCGCACAGTACGAAACCCAATGGCGTAGCGTGGGGTTCTGCCTCTGGGGTGCAAACAAATTTTGGCGCCCTCCTACTCGGTCCAAGTTGTAAGTGCGATATAAATATGAAATGGTACCAGTGGCCGATTTACCAGCAGGCTGAGTAGGCTTGAACCTAAGGCGGTAGATTTTAGGGGCGGCAAATTTAAAAACAGATTTTATTCTCATGTCATGCAGAAAGAAGCATACTTTACTCCGACTTATTAATTAACTTGGGAAATGTACAAATCCACTACTGAATGAAATTAATGAAATATTTACAAGATATAACTATTATTATTTATTGTGAAATTTTGGCAGGCCCAGGCTCCAAATTCAATTGCTTTTATCTCGACTCAACCTTGAGCTTGACCTAAAACATGCAATTAAAATGTGTATTGTTTGTAGCAATCGTTCACATCGAACTGGCCGCGCGCGCTGTGGCTGGCGGTGGACGCGCGCGGGCTGACGCTGCTGCGGCGCGGGTGCCGCGCGGCGCTGGTGTCGCACGACCACGACCAGCTGCTGGCCGTGTCGCCCGCGCCGCGCGCGCTGCTGCTCGTCACGCGCGCCGACCGCAAGCACGCCAAGCTCGTGCTCTCCACCGAACAGGTAACACCACTACCTGTTATGCTCTATAGGGTTCCCTACCCGAACGTTGCCAAACTCTCTTACTAAGACTCCGCTGTCCGTCCGTGTATCTCATGAACGTTAATAGTTGGATATTTTCAGAAAATATGTATTTCTATTGCCGCTAACTACAAATAATAATAATTAAATAAAATTTAAACTTAAAGGGTCACATACAAGAAATCTTTATTTGTTTTTTTTTATAGCATCTAGTATACTATATAGCTTTTTAGTATATATAGTTCAGTTAGTTAATATTGTACAGAACCCTCCATGTGCGAGTCCAACTCGCACTTGACCGTTGTTTATTTATTTATTTTTGAACTGACAGGTTTACTAATTTATTTTTTAACACATAAATCCTTCGCTCCGCTCCTCGCCCGCATTAAGAAACCAATGTAACCATAACATTACTTCCGCAGGCATACCAAATCGCGACGCTGATCAAGGACTACATAGAGGCGGTGCGGGGCCCGGTGTCCCCGGCGGTGGCGGACCCGAGTGGGGCCGCGCCCGCCGCTATTACCCCCCTCGCCCCCGCCCCCGCCTCGTGACACCCGCACCCGCACCCGCCCGCATAGTGCCAGTGCTTCCACGTCAGGCGTTGAATGTAATACACTGATCGTAATACACGTTTAGTACAGTGCGGCCCTGTTTGAACGCGAGACGGGGTAGCTTGTGGGATTTTTGACAGCCGATTTGAGATGAGGAAAGTTATTGATGATATACCAGAATATTAGACTAAAAATAACGTGTCCGTGTAAGCGAGATATGCACTAAACTTGTATGAGATTCTAGTATAGACATCAGAAAATATCTATGTCCCTGACTACTTCATTGTTTAAGTATGTTTGTAACAAATTCTCATTTTTAATAAATATTTATTGTGGGACCAACTTTGAAATCGCAAAAAAATACAGCTGTTTCATACGTTTTAACCGAGGAGACATTGACCTTGTATTTATTGACTTTGTATGAAACTGCTTTTATTTTGCGATTTCAAAGTTTTTCCCATTGTAAAAGTTGTACGTATTTATGAGTACTTTACGACAATAAATACGACCGTAATACAAATACATATAAATCAATCACACTCACTCATATTGAAGTTGTCATAAAATCACGCGAGTTTAATCCCAGTTAAGTTTACGTTCAAGTTTAGTCACTAGATGAACTGTGTATAAAGTTACAGTAGAATACTTGAAGTAAACGCTCGCGGCTCAAACAGAAGGATAGTCTATGAGTCACATTGGAGAAGTAAATGTTGATTCGATAGGTTTAAATGAACCTTATTATAATGGTATAAGGTTCGAATTGCATTTGATTGTAGTAAACTGGTGAATTACTAGATTTAATTTATTGTTTTTATTATTCAAAAAGGCGTATACAAATCAGTCTACATTTACTTCAGAGCACAACAACAGGATAAAGCAAGTGGTGTTTGGTTTTGAGTGTTAGAATGGACGATTTAAGTTGCCAGAAGACGGGGAAGCAAAAAATAACAATGAATAAAATAATTAACATTAAATATGTCTATCCCAGTATATAAAAAAATATAAATTATATTCCACTTTAACAAATTCCCTTAAAATAAATTTCAGTATTATAACTGTTAATGTGTATTTTATTATTAAATGTAATAATGTTGCATTTTAGACATATTGGACGTTAATGTTAAAACATTTTTCTGTGTTAAATAATGTAGAACTATCAATCTTATTCCCCTCTTAATCTATGGTTAACTATTAAGATCTGAATGTAGTAAATCTCAAGTTAATAAGTGTCTAAATTAGAAGAAAAAATAGACTAAGCCAACCCACTTAAAATTATACTCAACTAAAATACATTCTTTCGATATACCTACAGGCTGTAGATAAACTTTTTAAAATATGTACAGCGGGTCTTTTACGTGATAATGTTGCGATTCGTTTCAAATTGAAACCGGTTAAAAATGGTACATAGTTAATTTGATAACCTATTTATGTTCTGAAACCTTGACTTTGATATTGTAATATTTCTGTCGGTGTAAAGTTATTTTTAATGTTTGACCGCTATCTCACCATAGTAAGTGATGATGTGGCCGAAGGTGGTAAGCACACAAAGTCAAGTGCAGCTGGCGGAACACCGATAGGTGCTTGGCGACAGATTTTCAATTTGAGTGTTGTAGCCATACAAACCGGGTACTACTACCCCGTGCTATGGTTTCCTCACGATGTTTTCCTTCACCGAAAACACAAGCTCATCGTAGGATTCGAACCCGGGACCTTCGTCTCGGCATCCGACTTCACTACCACCAGTGGCGTAATAATAGGGTGGCAGGGCTGGCAAAATGCCACGGGCCCCCGACCCAAGAGGGCGCGAGCTTAAAAATATTTTTTACATTGTACCTGAGTATTTTATTTTATTTGAAAAGTATATTTTTATAAGTTCTGCTTAAAATCCAAAGTGAGACAACTAAAGACCATAATACAATTTCAAGTTAATCGTTAAGCATTTCAACCAGGTTGGTGATTTTTCAAAGATGTTGATTCATTTTTAGAGATGTACACGTTACCCGTGACGAGTAATTTTACGTACTTATGATCGACGATTTTTACTGATAGGGCCCCATCAAAAGAATTTGCCACGGGCCCCAGATGGTATAGTTACGCCACTGACTACCACTGAACTGAGCTATTGTCGCCTTCATTAACTTATTTTCATATTGAAACTGATTGCAATATTAATATAATATCAATATATATTGCTATTGCCGTAGGCTGAAAACAAAACGTTTTATTACGTATTAAAAGGAGGAAAATCATGATTGGCCTGTAGTTGACCTCGCAACTACAAAATATATTAACGATTTTATCTACTTCCTTCATACTGTTAGATATAAAGTATATGGTAATAGTAAGATAATAATAATGTAATATTACCATTTATTTTGATAAAAATGCATTATACATTTTGCTATCTTCCAAGAAGTGATATGATTTATGTATAATCAATCTGCCTTTAATGTATAATATGAAATCCTGAAATCTTAGTTTGTGCCTTGTAAAGTTGAAACAATATTGCTGAATGAATTTCAATATACGAATTCAGGCTTACTTCAACTAACATTGTTTAGTGAGCAATTTGTGCAAATTTATTGTGACTGCAAAATAATTAAATGATTGTTTCAAATATAATTATAACTTCTATCATGCATATTACTCTATATTGCACAATGTTATGTCTCAATATTTTATGATAAAAAATATATTTGATATTTGTAGGTTTAAATTGATATACTAATAACGTTTAGTGGCAACCCTGCGTTCCTGTGTTTTACGATATTGGCATACATTAATCATGTATAACCATGCATTAAATGAACTATAAATGTTGTAAAGAAATAAAACAGCGCGATATGTTACATACGCTTCCAAGTACAGCACAAGTACTTAGAATATCAAATTCATAGTTAATAAATAATACATACTTGGATAGTTACTAACTTAATAATTATATGAACTCTCGAATTTCTATTCCTGAAGCTCTCGGACTGCTTCTAGGGATATTTTTTGTCGGCAATTGCATAAATAAAGCTTTTTAGGACAATTATCTATTTAATTTCCTATAATTTCTCGTAATTTAAAATAGTTAACTCAATTATTTTAGGCCTATTTGGTGCTTGCTTAGACAATTCACGATTTGCTTAGCTTGTGTTTCTGATCTCATATTGAGTATTATTTATTTAGATGCCATATTTTTGTGTGTAGGGTCAGCAATATTTGATTAGGTTTATTTATTTATACATTACCTATATATCATGACTTTGTATATAATTGGTGAACCAAAGACTTTGAATTGTCCCTTTGAATATTTTTTGTAATATTTTTATTTAATTCCATTAGGTATTTGTACATAATAGTTAAAATAGATACATTATACAAAATAGTATAATCATTGACGTGAAATTCTCTTGTTTATTATAGAGCCTGATATTATATGAAATAATTGCAAGATTTGGCATTCAATAAAGTTATATCAGGCTTCCAGCTTATGGTATAAGTCAATTTACTTATGACAAATAACTTCAAAGACTTTATATTTATTTTAGATTAATAATAATATTATGACAAGGCACGGCATAATTAACTGTTAAGACATCAGTAATGTGCTGTTTGACGCCATGCTTCATATAATCTGACACTTGCATTGCATGTTATAAACACTAATCACCACTGTATTAATAGACAATATTTCTTAACGAAATTCTTTGTTAGATGTAAGTTTAATGTATAATATAAGTTAATTTCAAGTCTGAAAATCATCGACAGGAACCACTACAAGGTTTACAACAAGCACACTTATACTGCCCAAATAGACTGAAAGTGTCCAAATATTTTATCCTTTTTTGATGGATTATTTTTTTGTTACATTATGTATGGAATTTTACCCTATTATTTGAATGCCAAATAAATGATTATAAAATAATAAAGCGTTTCACTTGAAAGTCATTTGTATTTTATAATTAATTTACATTATATTTACTTATGATAGTAAAACAATAAAACTATTGTGTCACTAAACCTAAATAGTCGTCCATCAATGTCCCAATGGCGAACTGAAAAAGACAAAATTAATATTAAATATTATTATCTTATTCACCATATCTTTTCATACTTTTCAATGTAACACTTAAGTCACCCATCCAGATACCGGCCACGAGGGTGGTAGCTTAACTTTACCAATTGATTAAGAATGGCTTATCATGCTACAACACAAGGGCTTTGTGTTGTATTACGTATCCCGTTTATATACAGGTGCTATTTTTACTTGCCAGTATGGGTAAGCTTTGTTAGTTTTGTGACATAGAGCTGTATATGGAAAAAAACATTTGGAAAAGTTTCATAGGTATCCCTGAAAAGAACTGTTTATCGATAAATTTTAATGTAACTTTTATTTTCATAAAAAATCAGCTCACAGTTACTTTTTAGACTTTTTGATGTTTTTACTAGTAGTTTAGAACTTACCCATACTGGCTAGATAAAATAATTCACGCTGTATATGAGGAAGGTTGTAGTGTAGGCATAACATCAATCTATGACATAATCTAAAGATGAAACCACACTAGAAAAATATAATAACTTACAATTCCAGTGGCATCAACTCTTGTACCCACTATCTTGAGTCTGATAACATCCTCTTCTTGTATGACATTGTCCTCCTGTTTACTTTTGTAGCATGGGGGATTTACATTCGGACAGAATTCCATATCTGCAGGTATTGACTGGAATTTTACAATAAATCCATTTAAATAACCTTTTACCTTATCCTTTTCAAATTCGAAATTGTTCATTGAAATATAAATAGACCCAAGTACTTATGAATATTCTGACTCTAATACTTAAGCCCATCACAGACGTAGCTATAATATATATTAATATGCCGAGCTATAATATAAATTCCAGTACAAGTTGGTGAAGTAACAGAAATATATATTATAGCTGCGTTTGCGGTCACTCAAAAATCAGTATTGAAAATATATCGTAATATGCCTTGCTATGATTTATATTAATATATATTATAGCTACGTCTGTGATGGGCTTTATGATACTTACATGATGAGATATAAAACAGCTAAGAGGACCAATCTGAGCAAACATTCCAACCTGAAACAAGTTATCACTCCTTATAACCATATTGAATCCTTAGCTACATAAATATTGAGGACTTGAAATTGTTACAAACATTTTAAATTAGATATTACAATATCAAAGTAGCTAACAAGGATTCTAGTTTATATAGTTTAACCCCGGTGGTTAGATCAGGTATGTCTAAAATTGGAATTAAATTATACATACCAATTGACACATTTATTGCCAGCCAAGCAGGTACTATAAAAAGTACCCTATTGCTGTGAAAACTAAAACGCCTTCATGGCTGAAAGCGGCAGTTTAGTTGCCTATAACCCATAATGGCTTACCTTATTTACTTGGGTGACAATGGCATCAAGCACCTCTCCCTTGAACGGCCTGAACACAATAGCCTTGTATTTGACCGGGTAAACCACAAACCCTTGGCCTGGCTGTATCAGGCCTGCCCCAATGTTATCTATAGTTGTTACTGCTATCACAAAACCATACCTGAAATAATAAAATTACGTATATTGCTAAAATACAAAGCTGTTCTGTTCCCCAGTACTTTTTATAACCTATAACAATTGTTTTCATAAAACTTACTTGCCAGTACATGTTCCCTCGACTTCTGTATAAAGCTTTTGTTTAACAGTATCGAGTAATTGCGGGCCGAAATATCTGGGGTGCAATAAGATTTCGTGTTCTAAAGAAATCTGAAAAGTTTTATTTACATTACAATTTTTTTTTTTGATTGTTACATTTAGTAAGAAAGTTGTATGATTACTTACATGGTAAAACATTGTAACGCTTTATTTTCATAAATATATTATAACCGCATAATGAACAACAAAATCGAAATAAAACTTTATATTTATTTACAAATTCATTCGCTTTATAATATTCGTAAGTAAACCGCGTCAAATGCTAATGTTGCCATAATGAATGCACTAGATAGTACCAATCTTAACAAAAAGTAACGATTTATCTTGGCATGATTTTAGTACGGTCGGGTCATGGATAATAGGGAAGTGGAATCGCTGTCAAAATACAGTCGCTGTCTTGGGAGCCAATTCTCACCCCATTAAAAATGTATCACTCGATCGAAAAAAGTACGAATTGAATTGAAACAGGTCCCAGGGAACCAATTACAAGGGGACGCTCATTACACGGGTCGTGCAAATATCCCTCGTCCCGGGGTGGAGGAAAGCCGCGAACGGCTGGTGTCTGAAATCGAAAGTAACTTGTGTCTCCGATTGGGGTCGACTAAACCTAGTCAATTTTCACCCCACCAAGGCTCAAGCCTGCGCGTTCACCGCTAAGAAAACTCCATGGTCTGTAGCTCCACAATTCCAGAACACTTCCTTGAACATCAGTCAATGCATCGGGATCCTTGGCGTCGACATTTCTAGCGACGTTTTGTTCCGAAGTCATTTGGAGGACTAGGTTAAGCTGGCATCCAAAAAGCTTGGAGTGCTCAACAGAACGAGGCAAAAAAAATGTATCACTTAATCATAATTGATCGCTCGATTGAAAAATGTACGAATTCAAACTTTGATCCAGTGTAAATCACGTTCACAAACATACGAATCATATGTCTGTGATCACGTTACGTTATTCTAGCAATTTTGAGGCTGCCATATATACAAAGAGAACCAGTCAACTCGAGCTTTGATTGGTTGGGTTGGGACCGTTCAAATTGACTCCACTCCTCGAAATTTTACAGTCGAATAGGACTCGAACCGTAAGTTCGACTCGAAGGACGCGAGAATTGTGTCCCTGGGACCCAATTCTTACTGCTGGTTTTCTTTCTAAATATGCCAGTCAAATTCGTACATCATCGATCGAGTGATCAATTTCGATAGGGTGAGAATTGGCTCCTTGAAATGTGTACCATTTTGTTTACTAAATAAAATTCTATATAATATTCTTATTTTAAAAAGTGCGTCGCGTCTCATTGCGTCTCGGAATGAACTGACCCTTAAACTCGATAAAAGTTCGAATTTGTACTTATTTCGATCGAGCGATCAATTTTGATTAGGTGAGATTTGGCTCTCAGCCCCCCTAGACGAGTTGGTTGTCGACAATATTCATCGTTAGTAAACGATCAACCTTTGTATGGGATTGAAATAAGAGATTGTTAAAAATCACGTGATATTTCGATTTGAAATGTCAATCCCATACAAAGGTTGATCGTTCCCATACAAAGGCCCTTGTCTACTGAGTGTTGAAAGAACTTAAGTAAGAATATACTTCTTAAATAAATAACCGAGCGTCCGAAGTAAGCGAAGTACCTATCACCGTTTTGAAAAATGACCCAAAAACTGAACCAATTCTCGTGAAATTTTTGTGAGCAGTGATTCAAACTTACGGTTCGAGTCCTATTCGACTGTAACGTGGGTCCATTCGAACGGATCCGACCAATCAAAGCTCGAGTTTACTGGTTTTCTTTCTAAATAAGTATGCCGGTCTCGAAATTGCCAGAATAACGTAACGTGATTCACACTCGATAAAAGTTCGAAATGTTATTTTCTAGATTAGAAGAGCTCGGTGCCGAGACTTGGCCTGAGCACCGTGCTCTTCTTTGATGTTTGAAATAAAGTTCAATATATTCGAGACACTGGTTCGAGGGTACAGGAACACGCAGTTATTAAGTTATCCTATTTTTAGGATCCTAACTAGGAAGCAGGAAGCTAGTATTGCATTCTAAATAGGACGCAGCGGCAAAGAGTATAGCAACCAAAGATAGCAACTGTACAAAAGCGGGATGGACGACTCGTAGGGATGCAACATCGTTCTTAAAAACATCGATGTTTTTTTTAAGAATTCGGACGACAAAGACCGATTTAAAAAAAAACATCGGTAACATTAACGATAAAATCATTGATGTTCTTCCGATGTCAAAAAAAATTAATTCTCTCAAACCGATCACTTGAATTAAAATTTTAATGAACACTAATTAACTCCTTTATGTTCATTAAATAAATCTGAACAGTTTTCAACTCCATACCTTAGCTAAACTTCCATTTATTAACTTCCGATTTTAAATTGAAAACACATTTAAAATACAACGTTATTCTATTTTTTTAAGATCAATGTCAAAAGTCACAAACATCGACATCGTTCATTCATTCCGTTTGTGACCGATTGACCGACGAAATCACGTTGGTTCACCGTGCTTTCTTCTTCTTCAACAGGCCCATCACAGACGTAGCTATAATATATATTAATATACCGAGCTATAATATAAATTACAGTACATACAGATTGGTGAAGTAACAGAAATATATTATTATATTATAGCTGCGTGTGCGGTCACTCAAAGATTAGTATTGAAAATATATCGTAATATGCCTTGCTATGATTTATATTAATATATATTATAGCTACGTCTGTGATGGGCTTAATAAGCGGGTTCCTACTTAAATAGGATTTATTTATTTATTAAAGGACAGCCAACCGCTAAATATCTTACTTATATACTAAACAATTTGATTGTATGCTAACAAACGAATTATAGGCTATCACAAAGATAGCAGAGCATTTACAAAACTATTTCCTATATTATAATTTATGAAAGTTATTGTAAAAATATATAAAGAAAGATCGGATCGCTTTGTCCCAGAGATGAAATCTAGCTAGATCACTTTTTCGACCCAAAAACCCCCATATAGCAAATTTCATCGAAATCGTTAAAGCCGTTTTCGAGATCTCAAAACATATATGCTCGTTAAATAGGATAGGTAGGTAGGTACACCTACGTATTTGAAATCATAAACACCAATCATGCCATAAATTTACGAGAAATGAGACAATATAAAAACAATTACCAAGCTAATACCTACCTACCTACCTATTATATGCAAGATACTAAAAGAAAACTTATTTAATTCTATTATTTTTCATAGACTCAGTACAGTAAACCATATTTACACATTAAATCCTGTACGTTACTCGAAGCCTACACATTAAATGAGAGAGGCAAATCTATTTTCCCTAAATGTATCGTGTATTGGCTTCCGGTCTTCCATTTTATATGACCCCCTCCACCGTTTGGCGGGAATGCTAACTTCCGGTAAGAGTATTGTGAAGGCAGCATTTCCATAATTTCCATTTTTGGTCATTGGCGTTTATTTTCCCGACCCGAAAGGTCGTCCTTTAAATCATCCCATAACAGTGAAGCACCCAAGGAGGATTGCTAGATTAACGGCCATTTTGTATCGTGAGTTCTTTGTAAAAATTTTTACTTTGTTTCAATTTCAATTTATAGATCTATCTATGGATGTGAAAGATATTAATGTAATATTTAACGGTTTACCGTTCGTTAATTTTTATACCTATACGTAAACTATTACGTAAAATGAAAGTGATTAATATCTACCCCTCATTTCATTGTTCATTTACTTCATTTATGTAATGGGTTATACCACCTACCTACATATATTATCATAGGGTTTTACTGATTTTAACTGTGTGTTGAATTTATTATTGATATTTTATATTGCTTCCAGATTAAGTGTCTTCCAAAAATGAGTTCATTACAGCCTGATAAGGTCATACATAATGAAGACAAAGCAAATTCGAGTTCTTCGGATAGTACTAGTAGTTCATCGTCTGAATCGAGTGTGTCTTCACCAAAACGAAGGCAAAGTCGTCGTAAAAAGGCTAAGCGGCGTCGAGAAAAGGATAACCTGTTGAAGAAACTTTCATTAGAGGTTAGTCAATTACGGAATTATGTTCAGAATGCGAATTCACATAGCACACCAAACTACCCACCATTAAATGAAGAAATTTACGATTGTATCGATCCTAATGTAAGTGGGGATCTTTAGGCTCCATCTGAGCCAGTGCCTGATGTAGACGTTATGCAACCCATTTTTAATATAGATATGTGTACTAGTGTTAAGGAACCTACTATTCCAAAAGCTCCCGATGATTATTTGACTACTCTCAAAAGCTTACAGCATTTTGGGGCACAATCATGGAGTGAAGTCCGATTTGCAGATGTGCAAAAAACGTATGTTCATTCACCTGGTTTCATAGAACTAGAAGTGAATGATGAGGTTAAGGAGTATGAAAGCAATTCCAAGCAGCTTCCGCTTACTGAGAGATCTTATGCTGCCTTATCCTTTGCTTTATTAAAACAAAAAGAAGTTTTAGAAAAGGAACTGCGTGGCTTTTTGCAATGGGCACATAGTGCGAATCAGTTTACTTATAAAGATATAGAAACTAAAATAGAAAATATATTTGTAAAAGGTGATTTTCATAAAGTTTCAGTTGATGCATTACAGTTGATCTGCGGCCACAGAGCCGATACTATTGAACAACGAAGGGAATTCTTTTTAAGGTTTGTAAAGGATCCGTTGGTGAAAACTACTTTACGGAAAATACCTCCTTCCAGCAATAACTTATTTGAAGCTCAAGCGTTTACAACGGCCTTAGAAAAAGCAGGAGGAGTACGAAAATCTTTTTGGCCCGTTAAAAGAAGCACACACCCACTTGGTGCGCAATCAAGTGAAAGTACCGCTTCCAAAATTCGTCCCGCGCAGGGATGCTATGCACAATCAATGCCTGCGCAAGGCTATTACTATAACCAAAGAAGGGCACCTGCGCAAGGTGCCCACACTCACTTACCCGCGCAAGGTAATAATTATCACTACAATCATGCGCACGGACCAAACAATAGTGGAGGTCACAAAAAATATACACGTGCTTACGATAAACCGCCCTTTCATGCTAAAGGAAATTATAAATACAATAACACAACGAAAAGTGGTTCAAAACGACCACCATCGCCGGCTTACAGAGATAGATCTGGAAATAAACGTAAAAAATATTGACTCGAGGCCGTTCCAGGCAGGGCAACTTCAAGAGTTTGTAGCGGAATGGAGGGACTTAGGGGCCTCCTCTTATATAATGAAATTGATTCAAGGGTATCGCATACCTTTCATAGAAAAACCACCCCTAGTATTACCATGCCGCAACAACTTCTTGCAGACGCCATCATCTCCGGATATGACACTAATAATTCAGACTCTAAAAAAACAAGGAGTGCTACAGGCTGCAACCTCAGGTCCAAGTTTCATTTCAAAACTTTTCCTGGTTTCGAAAAGCGACGGTTCACCGAGACCCGTGTTCAATCTGAAGGCCTTGAACATGTACGTCTACACGGAAAAGTTTCATCTCATAAATGTTGCTTCAGTCCCAAATTTCCTGCAGACCAAGGACTGGCTAGCCAAAATAGATTTGTCACAAGCCTATTTCCATGTACCAATCGCAACAGCTCACCGCCGTTTCTTACGGCTCATATACGAAGGCCAGTTATTAGAAATGACTTGTCTACCATTTGGCTTAAGTTCGGCACCCAAAGTATTCGCTTCCCTTACGAACTGGATCGCTCAAATATTAAGAAATCAAGGCATAAGGATTCTCGTATTCTTGGACGATTATTTGATGGCACACCAAAATCGCTTAGTTCTAATCAGTCATGTGAAAATAGTCTTGCGGTTATTGAAGCGATTAGGGTGGCAAATCAACATGACAAAATCAATCGTAGAACCTCAGACCAATCTCTCTTATTTGGGCATAGAATGGAATCCTTGGATGAACGAAAAACTCCTTCCAGACAAAAAAGTCCAGAAAATAATAGATCTATCCTCAAAACTAATTCAACAACCTCTAACAGGTCTGGAGGATCTTCAAGTTCTCATTGGAGTTCTGAACTTTGCCAGTTTCGTTATACCCAGAGGTCGGCTCAATTACAGATATCTGCAAAAGATAATGAACCAGTTAATCATGCAGAATCCCAGAAAAAAGGTTCAGTTATCAGCAGAAGCGATTCACGAACTCAATTGGTGGCTTCTAAATTGCCGAACATCCTCCCCGATACATATGACAGCACCAACCCACTATTTGACGACCGATGCCTCGGACACAGCATGGGGAGCGAAACTGAACAATTTAAAGCTATCAGGCCTTTGGTCCAAAGAAGAACAACTATTACACTGCAACCAAAAGGAACTTTTGGCAATATTAAAGGTACTAGAACAGTCCAGCGAACTCAATCTCTATCAATGCTCAATCATGCTGCAGAGCGACAGTCGCACAGTAGTGGCATACTTGCGAAACGAGGGTGGGACAAAGTCAGAAGCCCTAATGAACCTTACATACAGAGTATATCACCTTCTAGATCAATACAAAATAGAATTGAAAGCCTATCATCTACCAGGAATATACAATTACGAAGCGGACAGCCTCTCGAGGCTCCAACAAACTCCCGAATGGCATTTACTACCTCAAGCAACATCGGTGATATTTCGGAAATGGGGAATACCGGAGATAGACTTATTTGCGTCTCGAATGGCTCATGTGGTGCCGATGTATGTAAGCCTGGATCAGACGGACACAGAAGCAATATTCTGGGATGCCTTCAGCAGGAGATGGTCGTATCAAATCGCTTGGATATTTCCGCCACCAAGTCTTATGCCCAGAATTCTGCAACACTTGAATCAAGCAACAGGAATATTCCTAATAGTAGCTCCAAAGTGGGAGAGAGTGTTCTGGCGAGCAGACCTCAAGAACCGATCACTATGTGCACCTCACACGATATGGCATCTGGAACAAGTATTAATAGATCTATCGACATCATTGCCACCCCCGAACGTGACGGCAATGACACTCGAGGTATGGAAATGTGGGGGTGGGATAAAGAGTTAACAGGCTGGTCCATGGAACAAAAGTCTCTTTTAAAATCCTCATGGCGTTCTTCAACTTTAAAAACATATAAAACTGCATGGAATCGTTGGCTTAAATGGGGTAGTGAAAATAATGTTTCTATAAATACACCAACAGCATCAGACCTAGCAAGATTCTTGATGGACCTTCATCAGATTCATGCCTTATCGTACAATACAATCCTATTACATAAGTCCGTTATTTCAACATTATGCAATACTAACTCTGTATCTCTTAGTACCCATAAATTAATTAAGCAAGTTCTGAAAGCTATTTGTCTGCAGCAGCGAAAGCTTCCAAAACCACCAATATGGAATGTAACTGATTTGATTTCCTATTTATCTAATATAAATATTCCTTTGGATAGTTTATTTGAAGTGTCAAGACATACAGCTAGTCTACTTTTGTTATGCTCAGGAAGGAGGGTACACGACTTAACTCTTTTATGTATAGATAGTCAACATATGATTGAATCTCAAGAACATATTATTTTCTGGCCAAAATATGGTTCAAAAACTGATGGAACTGATTATAGACAGTCCGGCTGGAAACTTCTTGCTAATTCCGAAAATATTGCCATAAATCCGGTTTTCTGGATAAAACAGCTGATTACAATTTCATCATTACGTAGAGCTCAATGTAAAAGTTGGAATTTATTTATAACTACCAGAGGAAATCCTAAAACTGCATCACGCACTGTCATCGCTGGGTGGGTAAAGACTTTGTTCCGAGATGCTGGTATCAAAGCTACACCAGGTAGTTGTAGAGCCGCAGTAGCATCCCGAAATTGGTTAGATAACTTTCCACTTGACCAGATATTATCCCAAGGGAACTGGCGCTCTGCAAGCACTTTTCAAAAATTTTATTGTAGACAGATCATGGGAAGTTCTGGTACAAGTACATACAATAATATGAGTAATTTGTTCCAAACTATATAAATAAGATCAGCTCAATTAATTTTCTATTCAGTGTATCAATTAATAATGTGTGATTATGATTATTTAAATCAGATAATTGTTGATCACTATTATAGCTATGTACCTATTATTATAATTGTCAGTAAGAATAATTTCAAATTGTTTCAAACTACATTTCATCAATTTTAATGTGTGCTTATGATTATTAATCAGAGAGTTATTGTTGATCACTATTATTCATTATATGTATTATTATAATTGTCAATAGCAATTATGTATGCTTTGAAATAAAAAACTTTATTTTCATTCTTAAAGTATCTTATCATTCATACCTATCATTTAAGATGTTTCCTACTTATCACATTGGCGTCCTCCACCGCCAGGCGATAACAAACACGTCTCTCATTTAATGTGTAGGCTTCGAGTAACGTACAGGATTTAATAAAAGCGTTTTACCTTACAATAAAACGCATATTAAATACTTACCTTACTCGAAGCCTACACAACAAGTCCTGCCTGGCATACATGCATACCTCCCAAATGAGAAACACAATGACCAAAAATGGAAATTATGGAAATGCTGCCTTCACAATACTCTTACCGGAAGTTAGCATTCCCGCCAAACGGTGGAGGGGGTCATATAAAATGGAAGACCGGAAGCCAATACACGATACATTTAGGGAAAATAGATTTGCCTCTCTCATTTAATGTGTAGGCTTCGAGTAAGGTAAGTATTTAATATGCGTTTTATTGTAAGGTAAAACGCTTTTATTTTCATATTAAAATTCTATTATTTAAATCTAAACGTAAACAAACACGATGCGCGAGTGCCCTGAGTTTGGGCACAGGCCGAGCCAGTATAAACCGGTTTCCTCTCGTGACGAGCCGCCAGTGCTTTCGAACACACGCGCCTCAAGCTTGTTGTTGTGTACCTTATACCTACCGTAGCGCGGTTGTATGAAGCTTGGTCTCTGTCCCCTTTATTTACTTTGTGGTGCGTAGTATCTCTACTTAGTTTGTGCTTTGTGGTTCTAACTGCGATTACACCTTCCTATTTCCTAGTTAGGAACCTAAAAACAGGAAGGTGTAATAGCTTCTTTTATCATACCGTCCTATTTCTTTTCTTTGATATATACTAGCTGTTGATGTATCGATATAGAAAGAATAACATTATAATAATATAATCGATAAAATACTATTTTTTACATTCAAAGTAAACCCAAAACACGCAATGCCAAATAAATAGATACATTTATTTTATTGAAATACAATTAAATAGCAATAGAATATAATTTATGCATTCGAAATGAAGTTCGACATGAAGTAAAGGAATTCTTCCCATCACTAGTGATTACTCAAAAATGCCAAATGAATGGCAGGCTTATGTGTATCGTAATCAGATTGTTGTAAAAAATGGCAAAAACTTACGATTATTTATTTAAATTACTTTTGATAGGTGATTCTGGAGTGGGGAAGACATCAATATTATTTAGATTTTCCGAAGACGCGTTCAATATATCATTTATATCAACAATTGGTAAGTGTTAAATGTCCTAAATCAAAGGTTATTGTCAGATGATATTTTTTTTATACGTATGTATTTTGTGTCATGGAATGGATGTAGATTTCTTGCTTCCTTGTTCATATTTTTTTTGTTTGTGAATTATGGTGATGGCGGATAGGGCGCGGTGGTTTAATAGGTATATGAATCCCTATCGAACGAAACTGGAGTGGAGTTCATGACATCATACACATTAATTAGTTTAAGTCCGGAATTTAATAAGTGGTTGCTGTTTTCAGGTATTGACTTCAAAATTCGGACAATAGACCTAGATGGGAAAAAAGTAAAGTTACAAATATGGTAAGTTCTCATAAAATTATTTAAAATATGAGCTAGTTGTAACTGTAAGGACTGAGCTAGTTTTCGTGCTGGCATAGTTTGTAGGTGCGGTCAGTGTTTTCATTACTTTAAAGATACCTATTTAAAAAATCTTTGTTTCATAATTTCAAGCAGCATTCACTTAAAAATCTGTCAAGAAAATAAATCAAATTATTTCCTACTGTAATTGTATAGAAGGAAAAGAATGCTATCTAAGGCATTAAATGTAGTGATAATATCCTCATTGTTATCTTATAGGGATACAGCAGGCCAAGAGAGATTCCGTACAATTACAACGGCATACTACCGTGGCTCCATGGGCATCATGCTTGTGTATGATGTAACAAATGAGAAAAGTTTTGAAAATATAAAGAATTGGATAAGAAACATTGAAGAGAATGCAAGCGCTGATGTTGAGAAGATGATCCTTGGTAACAAGTGTGATTTAGATGCTAAAAGACAGGTAAATATTATAGTATATCTTTATTTTAAAAAACAGGTCCTCATTGATGAAGTTTAATGATTTAATATAAGCACATACTGTAAAATGATTATCTTGTATGTTTCAAGAGTATGCCATCATAAAGTACTTAACTTCAAGCAGCTAGGTCTTCCAAAAGTTGGTTGAATCAATATATCATCATAAACTTTGTTAATAATTATTAATTACAAAGGGACAGTTAGAATGGAAGATATTATTTTTGATATAGTGTTTTGGATTGAAGTACCTGGTGAGCACAGATATACATCTAAATAGATGCCGTGAGTGTATGTATTTCGCGTGTCAAAATTTGTGCAAAAAATGGGCACAATGTTCTTCTTTTGAAACTGTTTCACATGGACAGGGAACTCGCATAAGGCTGCATGTCCACCAGAGATGTGTAGAGAGGGATATGTTTAGCTGACAAATAAGATAGCTTCATTTTCATGTAAAAAAATTAATGCCAGCCTAACTAAATCAATCTTGTGACATTATGGTAGGTACAAAAAAAATTACATGCTTTGTTTTCATATGGATGGAGGAATTTGCATCATCTACTTAGATTTATATTTGCGCTGCTGGGCTACTATCCATCAACCTTTATAAGAGATTTAAATTTAATTAAACTGAATGACTAATGACATGACACTATGACACAAAAACACCTCTATTCAATTAGAGTTGATGATAGGACCCTTATTAGTTTATTCTTTAAATTACAAGATGTAAGGGGACATCCCTTAAAAATAGGGGATATGTCCGTCATCATAATGTAATCAATTAATTAACCATCTGAATTTGTGAGGAAACTGACTAATGCAACAAAAATATGTAAATTGGTACAAATTGAGTGAGTCATAGTTTATTCAACATTAAGACTACATACCATAGATAACTTCAAAACCTACAGTTTCATATATTCATGGAAATAAGGGATTAACATTGCTATTAGGTATTCCCTCAGTATCCTATACACTGATAGAATGTATTTATATTTTCACACATGTCAGTCATTATAATATGTATGTGATGATGACTCAAAACACTGATTAAGAAAATAGGTTCATAGTTTTAGTAAACAATGAAAATTAACTCTGAATTAGTACTAATTACTTTGAGCGCCAGTTGGATAAGACTGGTAATGTTTCTAGCTATTACGGTGCAGGTCGTGGGTTCGATTCCCACACAGGACATGCATTTGTGTGCATGAACATGTCTGCATGTCCTGAGTCTGGGTGTAATTATGTATATTAAGTATGTATTTACAAACAAGTAGTATATGTATTATATCAGTTATCTGGTTTCCATAGTACAAGCTCTGCTTAGTTTGTGATCAGATGACCCCAAACTAAGCAGAGAAATTATAGATTTCCTAACATAAGGTGCCCAGTGAACATGAAATGCCCCCTTTTTCGTCTCACAGCTCTACCTACTGGACAAATTAAAGTCATTAATTGTTTTGTAAACTCATATATTCTTCATTTTCAGGTGTCAAAAGAACGAGGTGAACAATTAGCAATAGAATATCAGATCAAATTTGTAGAAACATCTGCGAAAGACTCATTAAATGTAGAATACGCATTTTACACACTGGCACGAGACATTAAGGCGAAGATGGAGAAGAAACAGGTATGTGTTGCTCTTTTATAAACCAGTCTCTGAATCCAACTTCAAAAAAGAAAATTAGTCTATATCCCTACAAAATTAACCTCCTTATAATTTTTTCACTTATACCAGTATATTTATAGCAAATCCTCCTTAACTAATCTCAGTAGATTTATATTACTGCTCATAATTTAACATTTTCCAAATAGTTGTCTTGGTTCTCCTAAACTTAGAATACAAGTATACAATGCAGTATCATGATGGGCCAGTCAGTGTGGGGACAATATACCTTTGTTTAGATACTTACCCTGTTGGTTGTGGGTTTGATTCCTAACATTGCACAAACATATATGTGCATTATAAGTAGTATGTTTGAAATGTATTATCTCTAAAAACGGTGTTATGGTCCATTAGAACATATTTTCTATCTCTTATAGTTTCCGACATTCCTGTTCTCACCACACTTTATGTTTCTGCATTATTTCTATAGAATTATATTATTCAAAATTTTTATGTTTACATAAGTATGTGCAAAAATCTACTACAATATAGTCATGAAGCCAAATCTGATCCAGGTCTATGAGAAAAAGTCAGTATAATTTAAGGTGATCACACTTTCACCAAATTGTAATTAATAGGCAGTTTATAACAATTGTACCAAGGTCTTATTCATAACTGTGATCTATTTGTAGCCTCATATTCCACCTACATAATAATTTAGTGTAGTGAGTAGTCAATACAGTTAGTATTTGTTTAGATTTCATGCCACAAATAAGTGACACTTTATACAAGACTTATCATTTATTCTGTGGTATTTTGTTCATTTTATTTATAATACCAAGAGTCTTATAGGAGATAAATCAATTATGTTATGATACTTTATAAATGTACACATTATTTAAAATCCAAATACCTAATTTATAGTAGGTTGTGAAACTGGTAGCTAAGTTAGGTATAAAATAATTGATGTGAAGAAATATGAGATGGGATGTCAAATGTATCGTAATTAGCTAAAGATAGTTATGAGAAAGCCATTCATTTTAATTACCTTAAATTTGGTAGAAAATATCTATTAAGAAAATATTTTAGGGTCGGCAATGCGCGAGTGATACCCCTGGTGTTGCAAGCGTCCATAGGCTACGGTACAGGTCGGTTAACGAAAGCTGGCACGTTCACAGTACTCATAAATTTGCAATCAGTCAAGTCTAATGGACGAATGCAAAAATAGACCACTCTATATTTATGAGCAGTAGTAAAAGCAAAACAATAACTGTCTCCTTCATACTCATAAGCTTGACTTTGCGCGAGAGAGACGGTGTAAATGTGTTGAAACGTGCCAGCTTTAGTTAACCGACCTGTAACTGCTTACCGTCAGGCGGGCCGTATGCTTGTTTGCCACTTTAGTGGTATAAAAAAAGTTTTTTTCCTGTAATTTCTAAAACACTTTATTTTTGTTCCATGGCTCTCTATTGTGAAAACAGAAGGTAAAAATGCTTAGTGCTGTTGTGTAGTAACTTGTATTTTAATTTGTAGCAATTAATCATTCAACATGTGCATGGATAATTTGAAAAGCTTATTTTATAATCTATTATTTAAATCGTGTATTTTTTCTGTAATTCCAAAAGAATGTTCTAAAATATGCATGTTGTGAAGCCGGAAATATAATGATTACCTTTTCTACAGTATGTGTGAAAAATTAAAATCAATTTTATTTGCATGATTTATGATAACCATTGAATCAGACTTATGTTTTAATAGTTTTTGGAATCACACAACTTTATCAGGATGATGTCAGCCAATATAATGTGATAACAAATTAATCTACTATCTAAGAGATATCACAAGAATATATAGTAGGGTGCTTGATAACTTTTGTAAACAAAATAGATCATTGGCAGATTATTAAATAAATGTATAATTTAACAGGAAGCGAGTAATCCTCCGGCAAGGACTGGTGGGCACCAGCTGAAGGCTAACGAGAAGACAAACAAACCCCCATCGTGGCTGTCTCGCTGCAGCATCCTCTGACGACGCCCCGCCGCCGCCGCCCCGGGCCGCCGCCAACGCCGCGCTCTCCTCCCCGCCCCACCACCATACTCATATCTACAACTTATCTAAAACTCAGTGGAACTTCCAACATATGTAATTTTCGACCTTCACTTTTACTGGTGCGTCAACTCCACACGGGGATCAGAATTGCTTTTTGTATTTTTATATCCGCGACTATACCTAATTATTTCGACTTTTCAGTTGAAAAATGGAACAGTATTTTATTTGTCGTAAATTATGTTAACTTGTAAAGTGACAATTTTGTTTTCATTAGGGCGAAATTACGTGGTTATAAAGAAGAATAATGGTTAATGGATATTATTTCAATAGATTATTTTAGCTGTACTTTTTCTTTTGCTATTTTAATTAAGATATATATTTTAATGTAATATATACTATTTAATTTGAATAAACAGTGCTTTTTTTACAAATAGTTTTTGTAATAGAAAATGACAAGCCACAAATTATTATCAGTAACTTTAATTGCCCAACATTTAAACAAAGAGATAAACATACTTTGGAAATATTAAATATATGGAAGAATTCTCTCCAGTCATTATTGAGTGACCAAATAATTACTATAAAATTTGTGTAACATATTTGGTACAAACTCTTAACTATGTTAAGTAACAAATTTTATAAAATAAATGCTCTCATGTTGCTTGTACTTGTTTTGAAGTGGCTCTGAATGGTCTGAGTACTAGGTATTTGACTCCTGATAAGGCACTTTTAGACCCCACACTAAGGAGTTGTATAGATTTTTTGGCTGTGAAGAAAAAGAGCTCTGTTGCAAGTTGTGACCCTTTTCTCCAGTAAACTACATATGCCGGTAAAGGAGGGAGTGTTTCAGACCAAATGCCATTACGGTAATTCTTTGCTTTTGCTTCTGCTGATAGCAAAGCAGGTGCCAGTTTTGACTCAATTGTGTTTTTGGCAATGGGTTTAGGGACTGATACTTTTGCAAACCCAAGTTCTACCAACTTCTGGCCAATGTCAAGTGTTTCTGTACTTTTATCCTGGAAAAGAATATAAATTTACTGAATCTGGATAATATAATAAGATTAATATTAATATTTGTACAAAACATCCTTTAATTGATACCTTAGAATGTGGTAAATGCAATAAGACAGTTGATACAAGATCATCATTATCTCTACTAATAGGTTTGAGAGTGACCTGGTTACCCCTTGCCACACACTCCAGCCAGTTCACTGCGTTCCCACTCACAATGTCAACACCCCACAACTGTGGAAGCAAAAATATTTACATTAAAACCTGGCATCAGGATATAGGTCAAATCAATACAGATATAAGAATAACATTGTATACTTCACCTTGACAGGTAGAGGAGGTTTTCCAGAGTGCCACAGTGGTAAATAAATAGGAGCTTTGTGGTCAACCAGCACACGGACAGGGGAATGTTGCACCCCTGAGTACACCCCTCTCAATGGCACATTATTCCTTATAAAGTGATTAGGAACTTTGCTTGCCTTCGAAAACTTGCTAACCTAATTAGAAATATAATGTTAAAGTTATGTAATAAAAGTGTTATTAAACCTAAAAATAAGACGAGATACTCACCGGCCGGATCATATGTACTGATACGGCCAATCCAGCAGTTGCAAGAGCGTAAACCGCTATCTGTAAATAATGAACAAGCATTAAAAACATCTACCTATCAACTGATTACATTTGACCCGCGATACGTACGTTAACACCGCGGTAATCTTGATCCAGTAGATTCTGTAGGTTGTAAAAAATACCGCCTTCTTTAGAAGACATTTTGCTAATTGTTATAACACCAAACTTTCATAATTCTCGATTGGTAAGGTCATCAATAATTCCAGATTTCAGTTTTCTCGTTTGAGGTATTTTCGTTCGCTTTCACAATCACAATTTTTGATTGACGTTTTAGATTTAGTGTTGCCAATCCAATTACAATCTTTCGTGCAACTTAGAACTTGTGGTTTTTAAGTTCAAATAAAACCGATCCCGGTTTATAGGAGAGGCATACATTGAACGCACCCATAACATGAACTGGATCAGCTGGCAACACCAGATTCCACGTCAACAGTCATCTGTGATTTTGACAGTTTTATAGAATCGCGGTTGATTATTTTTTGGATTCGTAATTTTCAATATAAAATTAAAAATGATCAGTGTTCTAAACACAATCGACACGGGCCATGAGGATATGATACATGACGCCGAGTTAGATTACTACGGCTTGAGGTTGGCCACGTGTTCCTCGGATAATTCAGTGAAAATTTACGACATCAAGAGCGGTACACAAACACTGGCCGCTGACTTGAAAGGCCACTTCGGCCCGGTGTGGCAGGTGGCTTGGGCGCATCCTAAGTTCGGGAACCTTCTGGCATCTTGCTCATACGACAGAAAAGTCATCATATGGAAGGAGTCGGGAGAATGGACGAAGTTGTACGAGTATACCGGACACGAGAGTTCAGTTAACTCTATAGCATGGGCACCCGCTGAATATGGCTTGATACTCGCATGCTGTAGCTCCGACGGCTCCATTTCTATCATAACATACGCCCAGGATGGTGGCAACTGGGAGGTGAAGAAGATCCCAGGGGCTCATGCAATTGGCGTCAATTCGATCAGTTGGTGTCCGGCTATCTCAGCTGATTTGAACTTGGACCCTCTTAGCAATAAGGAAGCACCAAAGAGGATAGTTACTGGAGGCTGTGACAACCTGATAAAGGTAATTCAAGGTTGATTTATGTTTCTTATTGGAAATGGGTATTTTTCCTAATAGTGTTAAAATAACATTATTAACATAGGTTGGATACATGTACTAATTGGACAAAACAAAAGTTTTGTATACCACAACCAAGAAATATACACACTGTGCTTATTGCCTATACTACACCTATTTAGTTTTCTAACAGTTTTAAGGCGATGATAGCTCAGTGGTAGTGACGTCGGATACCGAGACGAAGGTCCCGGGTTCGAATCCTACAATGAGCTTGAGCTTTCGGTGAAGGAAAACATCGTGAGGAAACCATAGCACGGTGGTAGGGTACTGTGTAGTACCCATCTGGCTGGCTACCACCCTCAAGTTGAAAATCTGTCGCCAAGCACCTATCGGTGTGTTCCGACAGCTGCACTTGAGAGCCAGTTCCTTCTAGGCTTTGTGTGCTTACCACCTTCGGCCACATCATCACTTACCATGGTGAGATTGTGGTCAAACACAGGCCTATACATAATACAAAAAAAATAAAAAAAACTTTTCTGTATGAGGTATATCTCATACATTCTTATTTTTCAAATGGGATATTCTATTATATTGTATTTCCTAGCACACCTTGTAAATGTGTACATACCATCACCCAATTATTGTTAATAAAAAAAATCTTTTTATTCCTCAGATATGGAGAGAGCAAGGCAATCAATGGGTAGAAGAAAACAGGCTAGACATGCACATGGACTGGGTCAGAGACGTAGCCTGGGCCCCATCCCTAGGCCTTCAACGGTCAATGATTGCCAGCTGCTCCCAGGATAAAAGAGTTGTCATTTGGACTAGTGATGACAATGTTTCCTGGACACCAACTATTCTGAACACCTTTGATGATGTAGTATGGAGTGTGAGCTGGTCTCTAACAGGCAATATCCTAGCCGTTTCTGGAGGAGATAATAAAGTTAGCCTATGGCGAGAAGGCACTGATGGCCAGTGGTTATGTATAAGTGAAGTAGCCAAAGGATTGGGGCAGACACCTAATGATGAACGCAGCACTCTTTAATTTGTATACTAATATTTTTGTTTTAATTCTGTGAATAATTCTTTAATAGTAATAATATAATATTATGTACCTTTATTGATTTTGTGTTTCTTTTCTACATTTTACTCCAAATTATGGTTAATGGAAAGATTGAACATTGTGAATCACACACATCTACAGGAACTATTAAATACACCTCAAAGGTTTTACAAAAATAAAACATTCTGCACATGCAAAAGTGGAACTTCAATATTGTTATGAGTCATTGGGTAATAAAATGTTCTAAAATAAAAAATCTTATTACTTTATTATAAAAATGTAAACTTAACATTAACATCACATATGGCTGAGATTAAAATCGATAAGTTCTAACAATAAAGGCATCTTGTAATACTGGGCTATTGTCTTGAATGTGGTGAGTTGTGTGTGGATTTCCTTCGCTGGCACCATTAGGTTGAAATCGCCTGCGCAGTCGCACACAACTGACAGGTTCTCGCGTTTCACCTAACAAATATAAAGGAAGTTAATATGTTCTAGGAAATATATATAACAATAACTACTGCTGAGTCCTAGGTCCGTATTCTAGAATGTCAATCAATGATCATGTCAAATATTAGTCATGTTTAAAACAACTGAATTTTGAACCTGCACCAATGATATAAGGTTTATTTTCAATTAGCACAATCTATTTTTGAGACTTGATCGCATTATAAAGTAGATTCAGTTAACGATAACAACAATAAATCTTTTACTATTCAACTATTATTGAAATTAAACCTTATGTATTAAACAATTAGGCGTATTCTTGTAGAAAGACTACACGATAAATACGCAATAAAAAAAAAACTAAAATCGTTTGGTTCGTAATGAAGTTAATTTGGCTTGAAATCTATTCCGCCAATTTACCACCACCGACAACGTTCTCTGATTGGCTATGTCAAGGATATATGCGCTCTGCTTGGCAAGTCAAAGACACACGTTGCAGTTATTGGTCGATACTGTTATTAATCAGTGCAAAAGCACTGACTAGTTGCGGAATTGGATTGCTAGGTATCACTACTCTAAAAGGTTTATGTTTTATGTGAATTACAAAACGAAAATGATCTTTTCCTCTTATTTAGATGACACACAAGGTTTAATGGATTTAAGACATTCTAAGCATAGTTTAAGTATAAATTGTTTGTGGCATCATTAAAAAATGCATAATATTCTTGTTCATACGTTTTTTGCCGTTTTATTAAACTAACCTTTGTTCTTTATTGAAATATTTACCTGATGACATCTACTGCAAATAAGGTCCTGCAACGTGAAGGACATGGCCCTCCGGTTCATAGTCTCAATCAGTCTCCACTCCAGCTCTTCATTGTCGTACGGTGTACCGCATGTCGGACAAACGCACACGGGACTGAAATGTCAACATATATTATATTAAAGCCCTTTGCCCGCATGATCAATAATGGGGATATAGTGGGAATTGAATAAAATAATTAAAAATTGTTCCCGATATTCCAATTTCAATTGTATTCAATTCTGATTATCCCTTTTAATGGGGACAGAGGGAGGAAATACTCATGTTTTTGTAATTTATGCAAATAAGTAAAGTAAAAAGTAATAAAATTATAGCTGTGTCTATCGTGCATATTATAAACCTTCACATGTTTTTGATAAAGCACTAATCGTCTAAGTTATATTTTCTGACATTTTCAGAGTAGGTTCGATAAGAGTTGATGCGATATGTATAATACTAACACATTATGATGTAGGGTGCGGTGCGTGTCCCGGCAGAGGTCGAGGTCCCGGCAGTGGTTGCACACCTTGCAGATGAGCTCGGTGAGCAGGCACGAGTAGCACGGGTCGCGCCACTCCGCGCGCGCGCTGAACTCGCCCACGCCGATCAGACGGAGCAGGTTACGCCGGAGGAGGGTCACCTGGGGGCATCGAGGAACAATCCCGTAGAGCAGTAATATCGAACAATCCGATTCCGAAACTAGTCAGTGATTTCCACAAGTGTCCACAAGATACAGGTTATCCTAGTTTGTGGACCAACAATTTATGTAACATATTTTTAGAACTGCACAATAAATATTATTATTATTATTCCGTTTATTCATATTATATACATATTAAATATATTTTTAAATATTTTTATAAAATCATGACATACAAAAAAACATTTAAAAATATAAAAAATAGTGTTCCGCCGGTGTCGGGAGCAGGGTCCAAGCTACCGGTGGTTAGGGCTGCAGAGACAGGAACCTCCTCACAATGCGAGCCGTATCGAGGAGTACTGCCTTCTGAATCAGGCTCTTGATCCAACCGCCTAACGAGAGCCTTATTATTATTATTATTTGTCACTGATTTTGAACAGTAAGGACCAATCACTGCATCGTGTGTTCTTGACTTGGCCAATCAGAGCGCATCAGTCCTTGTCTTAGCCAATCAGAGCGCATTGTCGATGGTGGCAAATTGGCGGAATAAATTGCAAGTAAAAATTATTAAGTCATTACGCTTCTTTGGGTTAATTGTTCGATGCCTGGGGGACAACGACGTGGAGGATACCTCACTGGTTACGAATTGTAAGGAAACCATAGCAAAGTGACACCCTCAAAGTCAAAGCCATTTATACAATTTAGGCCCTAGACCCCTAGTAGGGCACTTCTGAAGGTCAAAGCTACTGAAGTTACCACCTCAAGTTGAAAAGCTGTTGCAAAGCCTAAGTTTCAATATTTAGGTACCATTATAGTAATGTGGCCTTAAAATCGTACAATAGTATCCAACTGATAAGGCGCGTCGTGAATCTTCGTTCGCACAGAAAAGAAAGTATGGTCCCGAAGATTAACGAAAGAATGCTTAAACTTACAATCAACCTTAGATCACTACGTTAGTTCCGTCTCACTCGCAAGTGACGCCCCTCCGCACACATGGCGGCAGCTGCCGACCAATAGCATTTCCCGCGCTTTGAAAATGTATCTTCTGCGCAGTTACATCGGTAAGCCATATCAGTTGGGTAATACATGATAAGATATGTTATCTTGTCTCATTGACATCAAGACATCTCGTAAGTAAAGCAAAATGCAACACTTACAAACTTAAGAAAAATTATGACGGTATAAAATATATGAAAATCAATATGTCCTTTTACAATCTATCTACTATAACAAAACTGTAGAACAATCAGGTCATAATTTCCCTAAAGATGGTGTGCCATTTTGCTCCCTACCTGCTCTGTTCTGACAAGACGTTCATCTGTTGTGGCAAAATAACGGTGTGTGTGTATACCTCATCTTCGAGTGAAACATCCAAAGACAGTACTTTACAGACTGCGTTAACGTAGAGCAAGGCCGGCGTAGCGTCTAGTGGGACCGCGTCGGGCCGCAGGCCGGGCGCTTGCGTCGCTTGCGACGGCTGCATCGACGGCATGCGAGAGTTTATCTTCTCTGTCACTCTGTACAAGAGAACAAGAGATAGATGATGACGAGTCCTTGTCGACGGAAATGGTAACATTGCAGCATCATAATATGTGAAAGCTTGTGATATGCTTTTTTTCAACACACTCGCTCGTAAAGTGACATTTATTGCACCGTTTTTAGTATCTTTATGCAGCTCATTACGTACTAGTGCTTTTTACTTTACATTACCGTACAGTTTTATGATAGGTATAATCCCGATTATGATAAATTTGTACCTCACTGCAAGTGATATGTGGGTAGACTTAAAAAAATACACGTTTTTTGATTTTTGAAAACTAGAGTTGAAAAACGTCGTATGGCACGCGTGTGCATTGATTATTACACTCTCGGCTCACTTATCGCGTTCGCTTAATACCGCCTCGAGTGTTAATAACTAACTTTGCACACATGTATCATAATTTACTATTACGGTCCGTACACAAAGGGACTCTACTAAGCCTTCGCTGTCCATTCCGTCCGTCAGTGGGCTGTATCATGAACCGTAATAGATAGACAGTTAAAACTTTCACAGAATGTGTATTTCTATTGCCGCTATAACTGTTTGCTCCACACCTCAACATAATGTACCTATAAGTATTGCTTCCTGGCCTTCTGGCAACACTAGGTCAGTTACTTGTGTATAGCTGCGCAATGAGTGCTACTTTTTGTGGTTAGGTCATTTACTTTAAATCCTTTACCTTGAAATACTGTTCATAAACGTTTTATGTGGGTTTTAATTAATACTAGCGCCCTACAATAACAACAAATAATAAAAATAAAATCAAAAGGATTTGATTTTAGTTCGTCGAGAAACGTCTTTACGGAACCTTCGTGTGCAAGTCCTACTCGGACTTGGCCGCTTTTTTATATACAAATTAGGTAACAAACAATGGACCCTGATGGTAAGCGGTTACCTTTAGACGTCTGCAATACCACCTTGTATATGTTAGTATAGATATACTATTGCTGTAATTAGCTGTTAGTTCTGCGAAAAATACTGGCAAATTAGTGAAAGATACTGTCAAGTTTTGGGTACAAGTGAAATCCCGTCAGTAGTTCATATACAGACTTAAATTTACAATAATACAATTGCTTTTGATTACTTATTATTATTTTTGTCGACAAACATCCACTATTGCTTAATAATACTCACTGGAACAGTTTCTGTGAGATTTCTCCCCTTATCAAGGAAGGTAGTCGATCTGGTTCAGAGTAGGCGGCGCTAAGGAACCCGGCCACAGCGGTCGCGAACTGTTCCCGAACCACTCCCGGCAGGAAGTCGGCTAAGTTCCATTGCATTGTTATTGAACCCTCCTGAAATGTTTACACTATTTAAATAACGGTTTTTGTAGGTAAGTGTAATAGACCGGGAGATACTGGCACAAATTTCCTGGTCATTTGTACCAGTATGGCGATCTTTCAGGGGTCTTATTACGTGATGACGAAAAGGAAAATTTATTTATTTATTTATTAAGGAACTCCAACAACGTGTCGGATAAATAACGAGTGTCGAACGATTTGTTCCACAACATTTTCGTATGTTAATAAAACATTCATGCAGTTGAGTGGTCGGTTTGCAACATATCCTACTGTCATTCAAAAGACCGTAGGTTCCAAAGGCCTATTCAAAATTCAAAATCATTTATTCAAATAGACCTTCGCAGGCACTTATGAAAAGTCTGACTCTAATACTCTAATACCGGTTCGGAAGGTTGCATTTGCTGAGAAAAGCCGGCAATAATCTCAGCAATTACTCTTTTCAAAACAAGCTTAGATTCATTACATAATATTTACATTCTAATCGCACTGAGAACAATTGCGTGCCTCATTTCCATTCCCCATGCCATATTTCCATTCCTTAATGTTCCTAGAGCATGTTATCTCACCTCCTCTCGATGATTCTCTTCGCTTTCAGTCGGCAACTGTGACGACCCCACTTCAGTCAAACCTTCTGGTAATTTTCCCTGCGGCAATATTATTACAGTATAAATACATATGGCAGTTTCACAAAAGTCTCACCATGGTAAGTGATGATGTGGCCGAAGGTGGTAAGCACACAAAGCCTAGAAGGAACTGGCTCTCAAGTGCTACTGTGGGAACACACCGATAGGTGCTTGTAACTGTTCAACTTGAGGGTGGTAGCCAGCCAGGTGGGTACTACAAAGTACCCTATCACCGTGCTATGGTTTCCTCACGATGTTTTTCTTCTCAAGCTCAAGCTCATTGTAGGTTTCGAACCCGGGACCTTCGTCTCGGTATCCGACGTCACTACCACTGTGCTATCATCGCCTTAAATATTTATTACTTATTCTGTATGTTAATTGTAGAAATATCATAGCTAAAGTTTATAAGCCCACAAATCGTTACGTGATCATGCGAGCCTGCTTATTACAAAATATTTTTTAGTAAAATACAGACATAATTTATGTCCATCTCTTTCTAACATCATATATAAATAAGAGCCGGTACTATCTAAAATTGAAACCAGAACTGTTTCGAACTGTGCGGGCTAAAAGGAGTTTTCTTCCGCGGACGCTCGGACTGTGGAATGAGTTCCCCGCCGTGGTTTTCTCAATGGAGTACAGCATGGGGTTCTTCAAAAAAGGTGTGAAGAGGTTTCTACAGGGTCGGCAAAGCGCGAGTGATAACCCCGGTGTTGCAAGCGTCCATAGGCTACGGTAACTGCTTACCATCAGGCGGGCCGTATGCTTGTTTGACACCTCAGTGGTATATAAAAAAAAAAACTTGGGTTTTATAAATGTTTGCTTTGAAGCATCTATTGTAATAAGAATAGTGTATAAATACCTGTATCCCCGCATGGTTGGCCTGGTCCAGCCACAGCAGGTACGGCCAGCAATGCTTGTACCTGATGTCGATGCCGTGGAACAGCTCCTTGTTCCTGATGCTCTGCACCACGAACTCCACGTAGCCTGGGACATTTTAATGGCTTTTCAGTCATACAAAATATAGCTTTTTCTTCGCGATTTCACTTATCGACCTAAGGGTCAAGGTCAGGGTAAGGTAACTATCAACGAATAAGTTTTTGTTAAAAAAATCATTTTTAATACAACAATACAATTAACTTTTTTGGTGACTGTACTTGCACTGTCTTCCAAAATACTAATGTATACCAAATATCAAGTCAATCCGACCACTGGAAGTGGGTGAAATTCGTCTAGCAAGATTCCACCCGAACAAACAAGCAATTTTTTTAATTTTGGTTAAAAAGAACCCGCTTCAAAAAGCCCTGTACCGAAAAGTATTAACGATGGCACCAAATTATTATATTGCCATCAGTCCTTGATAAATATGCAAAACTACGTTTGAAGATTTCATTACATGGATACATACAGGTGAAGCTAATAAAATTGTTTCTATCTATTAATGAATAAAATATTCTGGGACATTCCTCACACACGGCTAACCGATCCCAAACTAAGCAGAGCTTGTACTATGGAAACCAGATAACTGATATAATACATATACTACTTTTTGTTTGTAAATACATACTTAATATAATAATTACACCAAGACTCAGGACAAACATACATGTTCAAGCACACAAATGCATGTCCTGTGTGGGAATCGAACCCACGGCCTGTGGCGCGATAGGTGGAATCTCAACCAACTACGCTAACTCAATAAATGCAAATAAATAAATGTAAATATGCTTTAGAAATAGCGAGAACACGTAACGAGGCAGAAATAAGTAGTTTTTTTTTATACTCAGGTAGCAAACATGATGGTAAGCGGTCACTGTAGCCTATTAACGCTTGCAACACCAGAGTATCACTCGCACATTGCCGACCCTGTAAAATATCTCTTCATACATTAAACCCGGGGCCAGAAATATACGACACATAGCTTACCAATTCCATCCAGAACGGAATTCTTCTTAGTGCACAGCAGTATTTTGTTGAAGTCTGCATACACGATCAAGGAGCCGAGTCGTTTGAACTCCGCCACCAGCATCAGGAAGAGCTTCTTCATCAAGTTGTACAGCGTGCGCCGGAGCGCCGGGTCGTACAGGAGAGATGTCGGGGTTTTTAACCACCTGTATAATTGTCATTTAGTTATCCAAGTTTTTATACAACATGACGAAAGATGGTCAAGGAGTTTTTGGAGGGAACTTGTAGAGTGACGTTTCGTATTAGTTTTTATTTTCATAAATTTGTGTACCTATTCTGAGTTTTATTGTGTATTTTTGGTGGTATTTTACCCAATAAAGATCATCCATGTGCACAGTGAAGTGAAATGACATGAATTATTTGTATCGTGATTTTTCAAGTTGTTTCGAAAGGTCCGTGAAGAGTTTTAGTTCAACAATGACCACCATTGTGGTAAAACATGATTTTTATGGTCGGTGACTGACTGAGGACTAGCCAGTATATACACTATTGTATTCTTTGCTGAGGACTGATGTGAAAGTGATTTATTATGACTGGAAACTATAATATAACTCGACACTGGCAGAAATGAGCCCTAATATGGGCTTGGTTGCCAAACTTAAAAATAAGAAGAAGAAAGATGGTCTAGAAACACAAAAACAATCTAGAACGAGAAATTTAGATGCATCAACCACTACAGTAAGTAGGGGAAAAGGCATCACTGTCCTTCCATTCCTTCTGGTTCGGTGTTTCCAAAATGACAATCAAGGATTCTCTACGGGGAAGCTATTCAAAATTTTCCCAAACTCAGATTTCATTTATGAGAGTATATATGTATAAGGTAGAAGCCAATGATCAGCAAAGACCCTCCCTAGACTGAATATGACAACTTACCTATAAAAGTGCGATATCTGAAAGTCGGCGAACACGTTCTTATATTGCGTGACGTCACGCAACCATGACGCAATCATTGTGCGCAGGATTTTGAACGCAGCGCTGCACTGCGCTGTTTCGTCGTAATTCATTGATGCATTCGAACCTGGAAAGGTTGATTCAAGGTAGTTTTTTTGGGAGTGGAGGCCGAAGCGATTTGAAATAAAAAACTGTAAACGTTATATTTTAATGTGATTTTAAGGGAAGTGGTTTGTTTTTTATCACAACCTCTCCATAGTAAGATGTCGTGAACGATGGTGGTAAAAACAGAAAGCCTAGTAGGGAACTGGGTTTCAAGTTGTTCTGTTAGTGTAGTCTAGTTGTGTATAGTGTGTAGTATAGTTGTGTGAAATGTAGTTGTGTGTACTGTAGTTGTGTGTAATGTAGTAGTGTGTGAGGTGAAGTTAAGTAGTGTGTGAGGTGAAGTTTAGTAGTGTGTTGTGTATAGTGTAGATGTGTGTACTGTAGTTGTGTGTAATGTAGTAGTGTGTAGTGTAGTAGTGTGTAGTGTGTATTGTAGTTATGTATAGTGTGTAGTATACTTGTGTACATTGGAGTTGTGTGTTTTGTAGTTGTGTATAGTGTATTTGTGTGTAGTATAGTTGTGTGTATTGTAGTGCAGTGGTGTGTGGTGCAGTGGTGTGTAGTTGTGCGTAGAGTACCAGTGTTGTGCATGACGTCCTGTATGTTGGCGTGGTGGGCCCCCAGGTGGAAGGAGGTGGCGACGCTGGTGCCCTCGACCTGCAGGATGTGGTGCGCCTGCAGCAGCGCGCACACGGCCAGCGCGTCGCTCTCCAGCTCCACGCACACGCTGCTGTACGCGCCGCAAGCGTTGTGGCTGCAGCCTGACAGCTCTTCTACTTCGCTCACTAGTCTATGGACCGAGTACCGCGATATTGGTAGGTAGCCACATACAGGTTTGTAAAGGAGAAGTCATGTAGGTTGTGGACATCGAGGAACAATGCCTTTAGAGTTGTAATACCGAGCAATCCGATTCCAAAACTAGTCACGTGATTTCTCACTAATTTTGAGCAGTTAAGGCCAATCACTGCATCTTGTGTTCTTGACTTGACCAATCAGAGCGCATGTGTCCTTGAATTAGCCAATCAGAGCGTATTATCGATGGCGTAAGTGCAGCAAAGGCCAGACATTAGGCAATTTATGTTTTGCCAATACCGAAACATACATACATCCCAGATGACAAAACTTGACTTTCCAATACAATAAGATGATCCGTTGAATATTACTACGACTATCAAGTAATTCTGAAAATCGGTAGTTTAAAAATATACCTGTTATCGTCAATCTCCCTGCCTCCAAGATCAGGACGCTCCAAGTTAGAGCACCACAGTACAAAGTTGTGTTTGATTAGATGTCGCGCGTAGAACAAATCAGCACCAAACAGCGTTGGGTCCGCTGGCATATTGCCTAGCGGCACGTGGAAGTATCTGTGGATATAGTGGATTTTTTAAAAGCTTGCCGTCGCCTTTTTTCACCAGTAATTCTAGGATTGTCAAATTGTTTGCTGACCTTTACAAAGCCATAAATGCAACTAAATGGCTCTTAATTATAACTGATAGAACGCGCTAGTTTAATTACAGTTTCAAATTATTATTGTTAGTCTACTTTTAGTGTTTCTCAAAATTTCAGGAATATTGGCAATTCTTGAAAACAAAATCGGAATACACCATTAATTAAAACAGGGTACATTTTATACGAATCAATTTAACAGCAAATAGAAAAACTGTCTAAATAACAATCACTGTCCATCCAAAATTATGGTCCAAATAGCTTTTCTTGAATCAAACATCTGAAAAATACCCATCTCGTCTTATTTCAAAAGAAAATCCAATCTGTTTTCCGCAATTACCTGCACTGTTCTATAGTGAGATGCAACACGGAGTCCAAGTTGAGGAAGTGACGTACGATGGCTCTGGCGCCGACCCGCTGCCACTCCAGCGTGTTGTACAACGTCTCCACGTCACGCACGTGTAGGGGCACCAGGGGGAAGTCCGATAGACCTGTTCAAGTACTTAAAGGTATGGACTGAAATTCTCAAGGACGACGAGATTCTAGATATGGTTACCGAAGCGAGACGGAGAACATCGGACAAAATGAGTGAGATCAACGGACATAAGAGTTCGTAGCACGTATTATCCCATTACAAAAGACGGTTTAACGGAAGTCTAGTAAAACCCAGCTTTTAAGATAGCCCCAGCTGTTTTTGTTAGAAAGTGACGGATATATTTGATTAGGAAAGTCCGAGGTTTTTTTTATATAGATATGCTAAGCTATAAAAAGTTGAAGCCATTTATTTAATTTAGGCCCCATTTATGCTGGTCTCTACTGAAGTAACCGCCGGTTCGGAAGTCGGCCTTCAAATGAGAAGAACCGGCAAGAAATTCAGCAAGGTTGAATTTGTTAATTATTTTTGGACATTCTGACTATATTGCCATTTTTTTCTTATCTATCTATGTTAATAACATTTGTTTGTTTAAACGGGCTAATCTGTGGAATTCGAAACAATTCTGGAGTCGAATTCGAAAAAATATTTCACTAATAGGAAGCTACATTATCCTACTACTTTTTTTTTTTTCCATTTATTTGGGTTCACAAACAGTAACACAGGATATTACAAAGCAATTTTACATAAATACAATATTAAATGTGTTACCAACTACAAGAACCACATATAAAATAAAAGAGTAGGTACGAGGACGGACGAGGCCCCACAATACAATAATGATAACCGCGTTTTTTTTTTTTTTTTTTTTTACTTACTTACAGACAGAAACGCCTGTTAAGCAGTAATTATAAGTATTTCTTGTAACCTTTGTTAACATCTTATGGTGTACAATAAAGAGTTATCTATTTATATATAAACCATCAGCGCCAAAAGCAGACGATGATCACTACTGTAACAATTGAATAATATTATATTTTTGATTGACTGTTAGAAAGAGAAGTGAAGTGATAAGATACTGAAGTGATCAGCCACCCCGACGCCGACAGCAGATACACGCACATAAATCAACAATAAAAACACAGAATAAAAATTACAAATTATTTTGTATACCTAAGTAGTTTTTATCCCGGAAAAGCGGAAGAAACCGCGGGGGACAGCTAGTGAAGACAAATAATTATGCCGACATACATACACAAAAATACAAGGTACAATAATAACAAGCTACTTGTTACCTGGCATGATGGCGACAAGTGCAGGCGGCGAGAGTGTAGCCTGTATCGCGACGAGTGTGGGACCGCATTTTTCGTCGCGGTACCGCTGCAAGGCGCGCTGCACATTACGGTACACTACACGAGCTTCTGTCTCTACCGACACCTCCCAGGATAGCTCTGTGCCGGGCAGGGTGCTCTCTTCTGTTCCTAGGTTGATCCTGGTCGTGGGGAGTTGTGTGGAGGTTTTAGAAAAGATATTCATTGCCGCCTTTACTCAATATATTTATTCTATCCTTGGGAGATGGGGCCCGATATTCGATGTCGCATTGTTAATGTCCCAAGATATTATGATTCGACATTTGAAAAAACAACATGGCGGACATCTATCTAATATATTGAAGTTACGCGCTATTTTTGCCAAAAGTCAAATTAGACATCGATAACGAAAACGAATTGACTCGTAAATTTTAATAGGTACTACCGTTTATTGTCAATTTTACGATTATTTTTTTTATTCAGATATTAAACATACTACAAATGTGAAATTTACCCTCCTGAGATCTCGATTAATTATAATAGAACTCATTGCTACCACCGGTTCAAAATACATACAAAAGAATAAGTTCTCAAAGTAAACATTATAAAAATAGCATGAGAACGATTTTAGACGGTGTTTTAATATTTCAACTCTTCTTATTCTCATTTTTCATCACATGAAAAATACTTCTGAGTATACATAAGGTAGGGTCCATCATATTTCCATAATAGCATTAGATAATACTCACTTAGCGGTCCTCTCAGCAGAAAACAGGGTGTTCATATTGGGCACTTGGTTGGTCTTGACCGAGTCGAGTACGAAGATGTACGCTTTTTTTGTGGGGCCGAGGATAAGCGCCCACATGCTGCGACCAGAGTTCACAGCTGAGTGTTGGTATAGATATATGTGCTTTACTGGGGATACGCCGTCCTGGGACATAACCGACACATATATAAGGATTATTTTCAAATAATACAATAAATTGTTGAGACTTGATTTAAGTTTTAATTATCGGTCTATAATACGAGGAGGCGAGGAGTGCGATGGCTGCCACACGCGTCATACTTGTGAACAGGTGCTGCTTGTGGGGGCTGGTCTGCTTAAGTTTGCTATTTATTTACTTATTAAATATTTATATAGACGGGCCAGTTGGCGCAGTTGGTTAAGAGTCTGGTAAAGATTCCACCTATAGCGCCGCAGGTCGTGGGTTCGATTCCCGGACAGGACATCCATTTGTGTGCATGAACATGTCTGTATGTCCTGAGTCTGGGTGTAATTATGTATATTAAGTATGTATTTACAAACAAAAAAGTATTATATGTATTATATCAGTTATCTGGTTTCCACAGTACAAGCTCTGCTTAGTTTGGGATCAGATGACCGTGTGTGAGGAATGTCCCAGGATATTTTATTCAGTCTTATTTGTAATTTTGCCGCCCAACGGGGCACGCAATTGTTTTCAGTGCGATTAGAATGTAAATATTATGTAATTAATCTAAGCTTGTTTTGAAAAGAGTAATTGCTAAGTTTATTGCCGGCTCTTCTCAGCAAATGCAACCTTCCGAACCGGCATTAGAGTATTAGAGTCAGACTTTTCATAAGTGCCTGCGAAGGTCTATTTGAATAAATGATTTTGAATTTTGAATACCATCGAATAATTAGCCCAAAGAAGCGCAGTGACGTTAATTTTGCTGGAAATCTATCCCACCACTTTCCTTACTGTTCAAAATCAGTGCAAAAATACTAGTTGCGGAATTGGATTGCTACGCTAAAGAGATTTTTTATCGATCGATGTATATAATATATACAATACTTACATGTGATATTGTTTAAAAATTAGAAGAGTATAATAAGAAAAAACAAAATACTGAAATTAATTTTGCTTTTTAGTGATTTATGTGTGTGGGTTGTGTTTGCGGATGTGTGATTGGGTGCGTGCGTATGTGAAGGGGTGAATGTGAGTGAACAATTAAAACTTGTTTTTTTTTTCAGCTTTAGTGGTACTAGTATACATGTTGAGTAATTCAAAGACACCCATACCTGCTTCTGTAAATACGGCTGATGAGCAACACTTTTGAACAGAAGTTGATTAAGCTTGAACGAATCCATATTATTTGATCCGAACTGAATCAATCTGTGAAAATAAATAACATTAAAAACAGTTGTTAAATAAACCATATGAATTACATTTTAAGGTTTAATATCGTACCGTCTAGCTTCCTGTTGATCCACGGCACATATACAGCCAAGTTGTACGAGTACTCTGAATTCGAGACTCATTTGTGTTTCGTATATTCCTTCGATTTCTGGCGCCGATAACTCTCCCATAAGTTCTCTGGAAGTAAATTGAAAGCAAAGTAAAGTAAATTTAAGGTGTCTAACCATTTGTTTTTTCATTTTTTAGGCCAGTACTGGCCGCTGTCACTCGCTCGGGACAGTACTTGATCTAACTATACATATATACTCACTCCTGATGCTCCCTATACAAGTGCTCGGGCACAGTATACTGGTAGAGATGCAGCACTGGGTGCGCTCGAGGCAGTATCCTGCTACACTTGCGCCAGTACTGGCCGCTGTCAATCGCTCGGGACAGTTACTTGATCTAGCTATACATATATACTCACTCCTGATGCTCCCTATACAAATGCTCGGGCACAGTATACTGGTAGAGATGCAGCACTGGGTGCGCTCGCGGCAGTATCCTGCTACACTTGCGCCAGTACTGGCCGCTGTCAATCGCTCGGGACAGTAACTTGATCTAGCTATACATATATACTCACTCCTGATGCTCCCTATACAAATGCTCGGGCACAGTATACTGGTAGAGATGCAGCACTGGGTGCGCTCGCGGCAGTATCCTGCTACACTTGCGCCAGTACTGGCCGCTGTCACTCGCTCGGGACAGTAACTTGATCTAGCTATACATATATACTCACTCCTGATGCTCCCTATACAAGTGCTCGGGCACAGTATACTGGTAGAGATGCAGCACTGGGTGCGCTCGCGGCAGTATCCTGCTACACTTGCGCCAGTACTGGCCGCTGTCACTCGCTCGGGACAGTTACTTGATCTAGCTATACATATATACTCACTCCTGATGCTCCCTATACAAGTGCTCGGGCACAGTATACTGGTAGAGATGCAGCACTGGGTGCGCTCGCGGCAGTATCCTGCTACACTTGCGCCAGTACTGGCCGCTGTCACTCGCTCGGGACAGTAACTTGATCTAGCTATACATATATACTCACTCCTGATGCTCCCTATACAAGTGCTCGGGCACAGTATACTGCTAGAGATGCAGCACTGGGTGCGCTCGCGGCAGTATCCTGCTACACTTGCGCCAGTACTGGCCGCTGTCACTCGCTCGGGACAGTTACTTGATCTAGCTATACATATATACTCACTCCTGATGCTCCCTATACAAATGCTCGGGCACAGTATACTGGTAGAGATGCAGCACTGGGTGCGCTCGCGGCAGTATCCTGCTACACTTGCGCCAGTACTGGCCGCTGTCAATCGCTCGGGACAGTAACTTGATCTAGCTATACATATATACTCACTCCTGATGCTCCCTATACAAATGCTCGGGCACAGTATACTGGTAGAGATGCAGCACTGGGTGCGCTCGCGGCAGTATCCTGCTACACTTGCGCCAGTACTGGCCGCTGTCACTCGCTCGGGACAGTAACTTGATCTAGCTATACATATATACTCACTCCTGATGCTCCCTATACAAGTGCTCGGGCACAGTATACTGGTAGAGATGCAGCACTGGGTGCGCTCGCGGCAGTATCCTGCTACACTTGCGCCAGTACTGGCCGCTGTCACTCGCTCGGGACAGTTACTTGATCTAGCTATACATATATACTCACTCCTGATGCTCCCTATACAAGTGCTCGGGCACAGTATACTGGTAGAGATGCAGCACTGGGTGCGCTCGCGGCAGTATCCTGCTACACTTGCGCCAGTACTGGCCGCTGTCACTCGCTCGGGACAGTAACTTGATCTAGCTATACATATATACTCACTCCTGATGCTCCCTATACAAGTGCTCGGGCACAGTATACTGCTAGAGATGCAGCACTGGGTGCGCTCGCGGCAGTATCCTGCTACACTTGCGCCAGTACTGGCCGCTGTCACTCGCTCGGGACAGTTACTTGATCTAGCTATACATATATACTCACTCCTGATGCTCCCTATACAAATGCTCGGGCACAGTATACTGGTAGAGATGCAGCACTGGGTGCGCTCGCGGCAGTATCCTGCTACACTTGCGCCAGTACTGGCCGCTGTCAATCGCTCGGGACAGTAACTTGATCTAGCTATACATATATACTCACTCCTGATGCTCCCTATACAAATGCTCGGGCACAGTATACTGGTAGAGATGCAGCACTGGGTGCGCTCGCGGCAGTATCCTGCTACACTTGCGCCAGTACTGGCCGCTGTCACTCGCTCGGGACAGTAACTTGATCTAGCTATACATATATACTCACTCCTGATGCTCCCTATACAAGTGCTCGGGCACAGTATACTGGTAGAGATGCAGCACTGGGTGCGCTCGCGGCAGTATCCTGCTACACTTGCGCCAGTACTGGCCGCTGTCACTCGCTCGGGACAGTTACTTGATCTAGCTATACATATATACTCACTCCTGATGCTCCCTATACAAGTGCTCGGGCACAGTATACTGGTAGAGATGCAGCACTGGGTGCGCTCGCGGCAGTATCCTGCTACACTTGCGCCAGTACTGGCCGCTGTCAATCGCTCGGGACAGTAACTTGATCTAGCTATACATATATACTCACTCCTGATGCTCCCTATACAAATGCTCGGGCACAGTATACTGGTAGAGATGCAGCACTGGGTGCGCTCGCGGCAGTATCCTGCTACACTTGCGCCAGTACTGGCCGCTGTCACTCGCTCGGGACAGTTACTTGATCTAGCTATACATATATACTCACTCCTGATGCTCCCTATACAAATGCTCGGGCACAGTATACTGGTAGAGATGCAGCACTGGGTGCGCTCGCGGCAGTATCCTGCTACACTTGCGCCAGTACTGGCCGCTGTCAATCGCTCGGGACAGTAACTTGATCTAGCTATACATATATACTCACTCCTGATGCTCCCTATACAAGTGCTCGGGCACAGTATACTGGTAGAGATGCAGCACTGGGTGCGCTCGCGGCAGTATCCTGCTACACTTGCGCCAGTACTGGCCGCTGTCACTCGCTCGGGACAGTTACTTGATCTAGCTATACATATATACTCACTCCTGATGCTCCCTATACAAGTGCTCGGGCACAGTATACTGGTAGAGATGCAGCACTGGGTGCGCTCGCGGCAGTATCCTGCTACACTTGCGCCAGTACTGGCCGCTGTCAATCGCTCGGGACAGTAACTTGATCTAGCTATACATATATACTCACTCCTGATGCTCCCTATACAAATGCTCGGGCACAGTATACTGGTAGAGATGCAGCACTGGGTGCGCTCGCGGCAGTATCCTGCTACACTTGCGCCAGTACTGGCCGCTGTCACTCGCTCGGGCCAGTTACTTGATCTAGCTATACATATATACTCACTCCTGATGCTCCCTATACAAATGCTCGGGCACAGTATACTGGTAGAGATGCAGCACTGGGTGCGCTCGCGGCAGTATCCTGCTACACTTGCGCCAGTACTGGCCGCTGTCAATCGCTCGGGACA
Organism: Achlya flavicornis; assembly: GCA_947623365.1. Classification (NCBI taxonomy): domain Eukaryota; kingdom Metazoa; phylum Arthropoda; class Insecta; order Lepidoptera; family Drepanidae; genus Achlya; species Achlya flavicornis. Next base: position 3,801,957 of record OX392485.1, on the reverse strand, counting down.
GTAACTTGATCTAGCTATACATATATACTCACTCCTGATGCTCCCTATACAAATGCTCGGGCACAGTATACTGGTAGAGATGCAGCACTGGGTGCGCTCGCGGCAGTATCCTTTTACACTTGCGCCAGTACTGGCCGCTGTCACTCGCTCGGGACAGTAACTTGATCTAGCTATACATATATACTCACTCCTGATGCTCCCTATACAAGTGCTCGGGCACAGTATACTGGTAGAGATGCAGCACTGGGTGCGCTCGCGGCAGTATCCTGCTACACTTGCGCCAGTACTGGCCGCTGTCACTCGCTCGGGACAGTTACTTGATCTAGCTATACATATATACTCACTCCTGATGCTCCCTATACAAGTGCTCGGGCACAGTATACTGGTAGAGATGCAGCACTGGGTGCGCTCGCGGCAGTATCCTGCTACACTTGCGCCAGTACTGGCCGCTGTCACTCGCTCGGGACAGTAACTTGATCTAGCTATACATATATACTCACTCCTGATGCTCCCTATACAAGTGCTCGGGCACAGTATACTGCTAGAGATGCAGCACTGGGTGCGCTCGCGGCAGTATCCTGCTACACTTGCGCCAGTACTGGCCGCTGTCACTCGCTCGGGACAGTTACTTGATCTAGCTATACATATATACTCACTCCTGATGCTCCCTATACAAGTGCTCGGGCACAGTATACTGGTAGAGATGCAGCACTGGGTGCGCTCGCGGCAGTATCCTGCTACACTTGCGCCAGTACTGGCCGCTGTCACTCGCTCGGCAAACGCGCTGGTTCACGTAGAACACGCGAGGAACTGTTAACTTGATCTGATGAAGTTCTGAGCCAACTAGCGCCCATAGTTTGAACAGGCCAGGTTCAGCTGTTTCAGCTACCTATGAGGAATTCTGTGATGTAATTTACTATTGAAATAAGTAATAATAATTATATCATGCGAATGACTGAACGTAAGTATGTTATAGCTTACCTGGATAACTTGCCATGGTGTATTGAGCAAGGTTCTCTGTGCTCTTTTGATGAATCCACCTAAAGTGGTCACAGGTCCTGTGCTCCTTGGAGGTGGCATCATGTCACTGTCCATTTTACCTGCCAAATAAAATATATATTTTGAAGTAAAATACCAACCCTCGCTTTCTACTATTAATGTTATTAAAATGTTTGTTAATTAATGACGGCGTAATGGCTGACCGAATTTAGATGTAACTTAACGCATAGATTGATTTTATCCCCGAATAATAGGTTTTTATGATAACCGGGAATACATATGATCCCTCGGAGACGCGGGCTAATCTGCAGTGGAGAAGTTAGTTTTCAATCATTAATAGTTATTTTTGGGGGCATTACAGGGTTCAATAGCACAAACTCACCTCGTTTACTGCGGTTCCGGAGGCCCCGCTGCTCCATTTGCCACATCCATTTCTTCTTTTGGAATAGTATCCACTTTTTACGCTCCTCCTAAATAATTCAATCAAATACTCAATCATCAATAGTAAATTTGCTAAATAAAATAACCAATATATAATTTACATACCTAAATGACCGCGGCTTGTAACGGAAGCAAATAATATTAGTGTATTAAAAAAACCCAGAAGATTGCTTATTAGGTAGTTAATAGAGAATAGGCATCTATTCATTTTAAACCCTGAGAGGGCATTTAGGAAGGTCAAAGCTACTGAAATCACAACCGTTTCAAAAATCAGTATTTAATTGGGAAGAACGGGCAAGATATTCACGCATGGTTATATTTTTATCTATATTGGCTATTTCAAAAATCAATACGCATTTGACGGGCTAGTTGGCGCAGTTGGTTAAGACTCTGGTAAAGATTCCACCTATTGCGCCGCAGGTCGTGGGTTCGATTCCCGCACAGGACATGCATTTGTGTGCATGAACATGTCTGTATGTCCTGAGTCTGGGTGTAATTATGTATATTAAGTATGTATTTACAAAAAATAAGTATTATATGTATTATATCAGTTATCTGGTTTCCATAGTACAAGCTCTGCTTAGTTTGGGATCAGATGACCGTGTGTGAGGAATGTCCCAGTTTTTTTTTTTTATATTTCATATCACAATCACATTTAAGACATCTTTGCCACACTAAAATAATCTAAATTCTTACCCTTGTAGTACCAAAAGGCGGCGGAGAGCCGACGGCCTCTCTCCAAGTGGAAGCGTCTCTCGGAGGAGTTTCCTCTCGCTTCCTCTTCACTGTGTGTACGATAGGCCTTAATGTGTGCTCTGATGGCTCCTTGCCTATATCTTCCATGTCTACTTCTGTATCCTGTTAGTGGATAATATTGGTCATGCTGTGCCAAAAAAAGCAATGGGAAATAGTCAATATAATCTTTTTTTTTATACCACAAAGTCGGCCAAAAACCATACGTGGTGATAAGCGGTTACCTTAGCCTATGATCGCATGCAGTACCATGGAGATATGGCCAAATACTCATCGCATGAACACAACTCTAAATAAAGAAACATTATCTGGCTCCGCTATTCTGTGAGGAGGTACTTCTCCAGTCGAGCTGCTCTTATAGTGAAGAATCTACCTATTTTATCTCCCCACCAAGGTACACTTACCATAGCACTACTGGTCCCCGCTTCCTCCTCGTCCCGTTGCCTCAACTCTTTAGGTTCTGCGGAGAACATATCAGTGATCTTCCTAGTCTTGAACTTGTCGGTTTTGGCTAACATCTTCTTGTGGAGCCAGTCCGGGTACTGGACACGGGGGACTGGGTTGTCTAACTGGAGATTTAAGGTGGTTTATGTTTAGTTGAAAAAATCTGTAATCCCTACGCAACATGCACGCAATTATTCAACTACACTCTTTCGTCATAGCGCCATATTTATTAGAGTTTGCCTTCCAAAACCAACACATTTTAATGTATAAAATTTTTTCAATAAGGTTTAGCCAAACATGATATCACCTGCCACTATTGGCAAATGTATACACGACGCAAACAACTCTACTGGGTGGAGATATTGAGATGGCATATTTTCGAATCCTAAGTTGGGTTAGTCATGCTGAACAACTTTTACTATGGGACCAACAGTTTTTTTTTATACAACTTAGTCGATATACAAGCATACGGCCCGCCTGATGGTAAGCGGTTACCGTAGCCATATAGACGCTTGCAACACACGAAGCATCGCTCACGCGTTATCGACCTATCCCCCCTCCCCTATGAGCTCTGGCAAACTTACTCATGCGCAGGAACACAACTTTACACAACATAAAGTTATTTGGCTGTGGTATTCTGTAAGGTGGAGGTACTTCCCCAGTCGAGCTGCTCTTTGAGATCTCAAAAAAAAAAAAAACTTTTCATACAAAAGGTCAACCTTAATCGATCATAATGATCGAAAATATGCCATCTCGTATATGTTATATGAACACTTACGCCCTGCATAGCAGCTGGTATAGTGATAATCTTCTGTATAGCACCGCTGAGCCTCTCGATGTAGTAGGCCCAGTCCAGCACGTCTCTAATGTCTATATCCTCAGTGATGCTGTTGTCTTTGAGCCAGCGTCGCAGGTGGTGTCGCTTCACAGCCGCGGGCGACTGGAATATAGCCAGAGGTATCGCGCGCTCTGTTACTGGCGCGCCTTCTGGCTTACGGGATATTATGAATCTGGAATGGTTTTTGATATTTTACGACCCTTCAAAATTCAATATCACTTATTCAAATAGACCTTCGCAGGCACTTATGAAAACTCTGACTCTAATACTCTAATACCGGTTCGGAAGGTTGCATTTGCTGAGAAGAGCCGGCAATAAACTCAGCAATTACTCTTTTCAAAATAGGCTTAGATTCATTACATAATATTTACATTCTAATCGCACTGAAAACAATTGCGTGCCCCGGCGCGGCTGCAAAATTACAAAGTAATATAGAATAAATATTTATTAAGTAAATAAATAGCAAACCACGATGTGGCCGTTGGTGGAAGAAACTAAAAACACCAGTAGGTGCTTGCATTTTAGGGTTGTAGCCAGTCAGGTGGGCACTATAAAGTACTCTACCATAATGGTAGGGATTCCTTCATCGAAAGATCAAGCTCATTGTAGAATTTAGAAGGACAGGGGTCAGGGGAAGTCAAGTATAATCTCTTTAGAATAGTAATACTGATCAATCCAATTCCGCAACTAGTCAATGATTTTGCACTGAGAAAGGACCAATCACTGCTTCGTGTGTTCTTGTCCTGGCCATTCAGAGCGCATTGTAGGTGCTGGGAAATTGGCGGAATAGATTTCAATCATAATGAACATCATTACGCTTCTTTGGGTTAATTGTTCGATGATCAAGGCCCAAGTCGAGATTAAAATAATTGAATTTGGAACCTGCACCAATTACATTAGGTTTATTTTCGATAAACACGATCTATTCTTGATACTTGTACAGTTTTCATAACGTTCTATAATACAGGCCTTTAACAGTGGATCAGAACACAAAAACCACCCAATGCTGCAGTCGATTATAAAATACCTGCATGCCAATCCAGCGTCTTTCACCATCTGATCACCCAAGAACTCGGCTAATCTCTTCGCAGTTGAAATGGACGTTGACTTCTGTCCTCCATAATCTTCCAACTTCTTTGACATAGACCTGTTTTCAGATATAAGCTCGAATAGCTCTGTATCGGGCATATTGGAACCCTTGCTGTATAGCACGTCGAGCCAATAATCGGCGACTTTAGCCACTGCGCCATAGCACGTTTTGAGGTCATTCCCTTTGAGGAAAGCTTCGAAAACTGAGGACTGGAATATCTTTATGAGCTGGAGTTCACCTCGGCGTTTCACTTCGAAACCTGTTGAAGAAAACAAAACAGATTATACAAATGAGATGTATTTGTTTCGACTTTCTTCGTCCAAAATTACTAAATCTAAATGAATACCTTTCAACTCCGCCAAAGATCCATCAAAATTAAATACAGCATATCGCTTCTTCAACCTTTTCCCCTCTTCCTTGGAAGCAGGCAGTACCATGGCGAGATATGGCCCATCTACTTCGAAGAATATGGAGTTTTCTGAACGTTGCTCATATTTCTTCGCTTCAGGATCCGAAAGCTCGTAATATTGGTCGTTTGTGAAGTGATCCTGAAGGCGAAAAGTATAGTGTTCACTAAAATTCAAACGAAAATTATCCTTAAACTTAAGATGAGAAAGGTTAAAATACCTTGACCATAGCGTTGAGAACAGCATTGGGGAAAGAAACGTTGATCTTTTTCTTCTTCGCGTGTGTCGTGAGAACTGTCACGTTTTCGGGGAAAGACGCTGGTAGGATGCACCATATACCTGCGGATACACGAAAGTACAAGAAATGCAAACAGATTGCACAGATGCAAACGACGGGCCAACCGGGTTGGTTAAGACTCTGGTTAAGATTCCATCGCGCCCCAGGTCGTGGGTTCGATTCCCTCACACACATGCATTTGTGGGCATGAACATGTCTGTATGTCCTGAGTCTGGGTGTAATTATGCATATTAAGTATTTATTACAAACAAAAAGTATTATATGTATTATATCAGTTATCTGGTTTCCATAGTACAAGCTCTGCTTAGTTTGGGATCATATGACCGTGTGTGAGGAATGTCCCAGGATATTTATTTATTTATATTATTGTCCTTGGCGGGAAAAGCCTCCACATTATTCTCGACGACCTACTTCGCAATGTGTCCAACATTTTATTTATTTAATCAAAATCTTGATGATCTTTCGGAATCCATAACCTGTGATATTTTTTTTAATTCAGCTTCGAATCGAAAGGCTTTCATCATCTATCTATACTAATATAATAAAGCGGAAAACTTTTTTTGTTTGTTTGTTTCAACGGGCTAATCTCTGGAACTACCAGTCGGATTCGAAAAATTCTTTCACAAAAAGAAAGCTATATTATCCCCGAGTATTATAGGCTTTTGACAGGAACGCGGGTGAAATCGCGGGGCATAGCTAGTTCCTCATAAAGCGCTAAATAAGAACATACCATCGGTGTCCAACTCGAGCGGTCTGCCGACTTGCTCGATGATCTCGCGAGCTTTCATGATGATATTGGCGCCGGTGTAACACACTATACCCGCCATTTCCATACTGTGCCACCGCGCTCTGTCACATACAACATAATTCATATAGTATAGACACCGAGATGTTTTCATCTACTAAAAAACAATGGTATGAACAACTCTAGTTTTAAAGGTTCCGCACCTTATAATGGACAATTAAAATCGTTATAGAAAAACTTCCATCTGTCCGTGTGTTAAGGCCGTAAACTAAAGTGAACAAGGGTTATGCTTCTAAAAAAACTTCTCATTACTAATGATCCCGATTCCCCCACCGAATCATAATCTATTTGAAAATGATGCGATAATTCTGCCTGTCTTTGGCGACGAGTAGTCTCATGGAGTTGTGGTGGTGGTGTTCAGACATAAGCTGATCTGGTCAGACCAACTTTTAGGACTCTTGGGCGATTATCGTCGATTTTGCCAGTGAATAAACGGTTTAAAATTGTGCCCATCTCTCCTAGCTATGTGAGTAAAGAACTCAAACATTGTACTCGTGGCTTCCCTTCACAAAGAATATCTTGCGCCTTTTACAAAATTCTGACAATAAAGTTTAAGAGAAGATATTTTTGCAGGGTCGGTAAAGCGCGAGTGATACTCCTTGTATTGCAAGCGTCCTTAGTCAACGGTAACCGCTTACCATCAGGCGGGCCGTATGCTTGTTTGCTACCTTAGTGGTATAAAAAAAAACATAATCATTCTTACCCTCTCCTCATGACATATCCATAGAAAGAGTTGAGGATACACTTGTGTGCGAGCTGCAGTGAATCGTACAGCACTTCCCTGCTCTTAGCGGACTTGATCTCAGCCGCGTCGCCGCTTGCAACCGCCTCAGACACTTTAGCTTTAGCTTGCTTGTTCAGTGCTTTATATTCATAACGACGATCTCTGTGGTAAAAAGGGATAATGTAGTTCTCAAACTTATAGCCCCATATAACAATGACATCAATTTTTATTATAGGAAGCGTGTCACTCGCGAGAACCAACGGATTAGACCATAGAGTTAGAATATTATAGAGTTATTATTGTTACGTCATCAGGAGTGGATTGCTACCAGTAACGCCATCTGTTTTTGAATAGCGTTAATCTCTGTAACGCCATCTGTTATTGAATTGGAGTAAACATCTAAAGCAACGCCATCTATCGCCGAATAGATACCTGCTTCTGGAATATACCCGATAACACTTTAGGGAGCTTTAGGCATGTTGAATACTCGCGTAAATTATTGAATGTTCCGGATGCCGCTTATGAAGTATAAATACGAGACAATGCACAGGAGAGTTGGAGTTTGATTTAGTGAAACAGTGAGTAAACATCGAAGTGAAATACAGTTAAGTGCTAGTGAACTATTTAATTTGTGTTTTAATAAAAGTGTGACCAGTGTTTTGACACATTCGTGTACCATTATTTATCCTGAACCCCAGCTCGTAACATTATATTGTGAGCACGCTTACGGTCTAAATGCCTTGAAATGAAGTGCGCGTACATAGTTTGAACGACTAAAATACATACAATGAATACCAATGTCTCGTTTTTTATCGATAATTTTAACGAAGACAAATGGCAAGGAATCCATATCGACATTTTGTCTGAGTATAAATCAAATAGTGTACGATATATCTGTGAATGCATCTATATGGAAACTGCTCACGCTTCGCACAAGGTAACGTTGTTAATGCTATCAATCTATAATATTCTAACTATGGGTTACACATTTGAAATGGTTACGGTCAGTCATCATACCGCGTTCTCCCTACAACTAAATGACGTACCCCATTCTGAGAAACTGCTTTAGAATAACGTAGTAAGTAAAAATACTTATAATGTAGACATATCAGGTCAGGATTTGGTTACTTGTTGAGTGTACTTTGAAGTCGGTTTAAGTTTTTTGTAAAACAGTTTCAATTATTTAAAAAGACATACTACATTAAAGAACTATTTCCTGTGTACTTAGAGCTTACCTGAATGCTCTAACAGTGTCAACATAAAAGGAATTCTCCTTCTGACATATAGTAGTGGTCCTCACTTCGGTTCTTGTTATTTTTGTCTTCTTGTACGCAACTCTACAGTAGTCTGCGAGACGTTTCTTTTCGTATGCTGCCTAAAACAAGGAGACGTTTCGAGACCAACATTTAGACACCATGACACACATTTTATCGTCGCAAAGAGTGCTTTTTTTTCTTTAGTTCTTGAAACAGATAGTCATCTATAGGGCCATTCATATTCGACAAATTAGTTCTTAAGTTATGTCGTAGTCTGTTTACTATTTTTTTTCAACACACTTGCTCGTAAAGCGACATTTATTGCACCGTGTTTAGTATCATAATGTAGCTTATTACGAACTAGTGCTTTTTACTTTACATTACCGCACAGTTTTATGTTAGGTATTATCCAGATTATGTTAAGTTTGTACCTCAATGCAATTTATAAGTGTGTAGACGAAGCATTCTTAATTTAAACGAGTAAAACAGTCAAACAGAGCACAGCTTTAAAAAAAATCTGCGCGCCATATTTGCCAACGTTCTCATTGTGTGGTTAATTATTATCAAAAAAAAATGTCCAAGAAATACAAATCTGTCTTTTTCCTCGCAAGTGTGTTGAAAAACGTCGTATGACACGCGTGTGCATTGATCATTACGCTCTAGGCTCTCTAATCGCATTCGCCAGCGTCTCACGCGCTTAATACTGCCTCGTTTATAATTACCAACTTTGCACACATGTATCATAATGCAGTATTTTCGTAAATCCATTATATTTAGAAGCCCTGCCAAGTAAAATCAGCAATTTTATATTAAGCCTTGAAGATGGGTCCTATAATCACCTGCTAATGCTCCTGGTACTGTTCCCATACGTTTTATTTGTTAAACTTACCTGATCTTCTTTGGGCAGTGCGTGAAACGCTCTCGTTGGTCCACCAGGGAACAATGGCGGGAATTTCTCAGTCTCTAACTGCTGTTGAATCCGCTGGTATTCACTTCTTGTTGCCGGCACTGAAGGATAACGATATAATAAAAGCTGATGTGTGAATGATTTCCTTTTACTGGTACCAAATCTTTGTAGTGCATCAGGAATGAACGAGGAGAAAGGTTTTTTTTTTTATACGATTAAGTAGTTAAACACGCATACCGCCGCCTGATGGTAAGCGGTTACCGTAGCCATATGGACGCTTGCAACACACGAAGCATTGCTCAAGCGTTATCGAACTTTCCCCCCTCCCCAATGAGCTCTGGCGACCTTACTCACGCGCAGGAACACAACTTTACACAACATACAGTTATTTGGCTACGGTATTCTGTAAGGTGGAGGTGCTTCCCCAGTCGAGCTGCTCTTTGAGCGAATAAACGCTATGCTCTACCTCTCTGATGATGTTCTATAAATTTCTGTCAAACTTTATTACAGTTGCAATTACTGTGAAGTTTTATCCCTCATGAATATAATCAGAGATTTTCTTAATAGCATCCTTAACAGTACTGAAAGTAAGGGAGGTCGCCCACGACTTTTTGCAGCGATACAATCGCTAAAGGAACTCGATACAGTCGAGTTACGATGCGCTTCTGAATCGCTGCAAATAATTAACCGACTTCCCGACTAAATCCACGTTTCAGAGGGTCTACTACGAAAATCGATACACGATAGTACAGTTGTACACAACTGATAAGGCGCATCGTGAATCTTCGTTCGCACAGAAAAGAAAGTAAGGCCCCGAAGATTAACGAAAGAATGCTTAAACTTACAATCAACCTTAGGTCACTACTATAAGGTTCATAATACAGTGCAGCTGTTAGTTCCGTCTCACTCGCAAGTGACGCCCCTCCGCACACATGGCGGCAGCTGCCACCAATAGCATTTCCCGCGCTTTGAAAATGTATCTTCTGCGCAGGTACATCGGTAAGCCATATAAGTTGGGTACTACTGTACGATCATCGTTGTCGTGTAGATTTAATTCAGGACAACACACAACATTACATTAATGATAGTACAAAATATAAAAATAAAATTATAAAACTAAACAAAATTTAATGTTGCGTGATGCCAAGAATAGGTCTCGCTCGACTAAGCATTGTTTTTTTTTTTTTTTTTTATACCACTTGGGTGGCAAACAAGCATACGGCCCGCCTGATGGTAAGCGGTTACCGTAGCCTATGGACGCTTGCAACACCAGGGGTATCACGCGCGCGTTGCCGACCCTGCAGACATCTCTTCACACCCCTTTTGAAGAACCCCATGCTGTACTCCATTGGGAAAACCACGGCGGGGAGCTCATTGTGCTTAGGTCAGTAAAAAAACCGGCCAAGTGCGAGTCAGACTCGCGCACCGAGGGTTCCGTACAAACCGTAGGTATATAAGTAAATGGTAGTATAGACCTGAGTATTTGATATTAATTTCAATTTATTTCGTATTAAAAAAAAACTACTTACTAGATCTCGTTCAAACCAATTTTCGGTGGAAGTTTGCACCGTAATGTACATCATATATTTTTTATAGATTTATCATTCTCTTATTTTAGAAGTTACAGGGGGGGGGACACACATTTTACCACTTTGGAAGTGTCTTTCGCGCAAACTATTCAGTTTAGAAAAAAATGATATTAGAAACCTCAGTATCATTTTTGAAGACCTATCCATTGACACCCCAAACTTATGGGTTTGATGAAAAAAAAAATTGAGTTTCAGTTCTAAGTATGGGGAACCCCCAAAATTTATTGTTTTTCTTCTATTTTTGTGTCAAAATCTTAATGCGGTTCACAGAATACATCTACTTACCAAGTTTCAACATTATAGTTCTTATAGTTTCGGAAATAAATGGCTGTGACATACGGACGGACAGACAGACAGACAGACAGACATGACGAATCTATAAGGGTTCCATTTTTTGCCATTTGGCTACGGAACCCTAAAAAATAACTCTCGCGCTGGTTTCCAGTAGAGGCCCACGTTCATGACATCACGAACGAACATACAGTGGGGGTTCTTTCGTTTTACAGGATTATGATTCTACTTACAATATTCCCCGCGCCACATCCACTCCATGTGTCTCTGACAGTTAGCTCCGGGCTTGTTATAGTCACACACGGCGCATATACTTGTATTTACCATTGCCGACGGCTGCAATCTATGAAAAACTTTGAACTTTCGATACACTCCATTATAGACCTTAAAATAACTAAGTTAAAGATCAATTTCAAAAGTCATAAATACAAAAGCATTAACACGTTATTACCTGTTAGTCAAAATTATATTCGGGTACATAGCACCAACATCCAGATGGTAAATCAATGGATTCTCATCTCTTCTCGGGTGATCTTTCATATGTTGCAATTTTTCCTTTATTTCGGCGCAAACCTCATCGAAATTGGTCACCATGTCTAATGGTATTCCTTCCTCGACCTCAATCGCGTGCTTCATGGTTTTTTCCGTGGTTTCCATCAGCTTATCGACCGCTGATGGTACGATTCTGAACTTGCATTTTATATCTGCTCTGAATACGCCTACAAAGATATTGTTTATGAAATAAAAATAATCTATACCTTTTTTTTTTTTTTTATTAAATGGGCTTGCGTTTGGCCACTGACCCGCCCATAAGGGGACGATGATGAAGCCTAAGATGAAACACGCGAGTCTCCTGGCTCGGCGGTCTATTGAGTCGAGGGCCTCAAGCTGGTACTTAGCTGATCCATCCCAAAGATGGCAGCAGTACTCCATGCATGACCGGACTTGTGCTTTATAAAGTTGGAGCAACTGCCCAGGCGTGAAGTACCGTTTAACCTTAGAGATGATACCTAGCTTTCTGTCAGCTGTTTCAGCCTTTGACTCAATAGAACAGCCAAAGATTATTTTGGCTGTTAATGTTATGCCTAGATCAAGATCAAGCCGATCGCATATTGGCAAGGATATATTTTGGAAAGTAGGAGCCTGATAGTAAGGACTCCGTTTGGCGGTGAAAAGACACGCCTGTGTCTTGGTGGGTCTCTATCTCGGGCCGAGCTAAGACGGCCTTGCTCCTTGCCACACTCACTATGTGTCTTTTTTTTACTAGTTTGAATATGGATCATAATAATTGAGATGGTCATAATTTCTATACGCTAGTGATAACTAAGATCATAGACATATAAAAAAATCAAGTCGGAGTGTAACCTTATAAGTAAGTGAAGCAAAAACATTTCCTACGTGTGCGTGAGTAAAATCAGTACTGACCCAAGCAGGCACAAATGGTACTGAGCCTTATTGTCACTGCCAACGTCTCAATACGGAATGACAACCGATCGGCTTCCTATGGTGTATATGTGTGTGAGGCCATGTTGTTACAAGAACGCCGGCTTCCTATTTCTTGCGTCACTTAACTATATTAAGGGCGATGGCTGCCACACGCGTCATACTTGTGAACAGGTGCTGCTTTTGGGGGCTGGTCTGCTTAAGTTTGCTATTTATTTACTTATTAAATATTTATTCAGTCGACTTTGTAATTTTGCCGTCGCGCCGGGGCACGCAATTGTTTTCAGTGCGATTAGAATGTAAATATTATGTAATGAATCTAAGCTTGTTTTGAAAAGAGTAATTGCTGAGTTTATTGCCGGCTCTTCTCAGCAAATGCAACCTTCCGAACCGGTATTAGAGTCAGACTTTTCATAAGTGCTTGCGAAGGTCTATTTGAATAAATGATTTTGAATTTTAAGAACACAGACCGTTCCGTCTTTCATTTTTTCTCGGTCTGAGACTAAGATCACTTTTATCTCGGACACGAGGGTGAAACCGCGGGGCACAGCTATTAATACAGTATATTACATATTATATTTGAAATATCACTAGGCGGTCACCCATCCAGGTACCGACCACGACGATGGTAGCTTAACTTTGCCGTTCAATTAAGAACGGGTAATAAAAAATGTCACTATGCAGGTAGGTGGGTAGTACTAAATCTGTTTGTAATATTATTCTATTTGTACTAACTGTTATGTGTTATATGGCTATAATGAACATACTAACTTAGTTTACAGTTTGTTGACTAATGTAACAGCTGCCAATCACCAACCGACGAACAGATATGGTGTGCGGAAAAACCAAAAATGGTTTATGTCACACCTTACCTTTAAGTTTTTTGTATACTTTTAATAATAAATAAAATAAATAAATGCCTGACATACCTGACTCCAAAGCCTCCACATGTCCCCCGACGTAGGTCTCAGTCTCCAGCACATGCCCATCGCCGGTGAGCTTGTTCAACTCTTCCACTTGTTTGTTCGGGAACACTATGTTGGCGTGGAACGCTTCCACCATCAGAAGTGATTCGCAGAGCGTTCCTGAACCTTTGCGGAGTACCTTGTTTGAGGGATATTGATAATTTTTAATGAGGTTTTGGTGATTTGGAACATTTAAAAATATACATAAAGGACATATTGCGGATTACGAAAGTCACATAATGTAATATGAAACAAAGTCACATTTCTAGTATAAAATAAAGTTCCTATGTCTATCTGTCTGTCTGATTTTGACACTGTTTATACTATCATTTAGACAATTTCTGTATATCGTGGTTTTCTCAATGGAGTACAGCATGGCGTTCTTCAAAAAGGGCGTGCAGAGATTTCTGCAGGGTCGGCAACGCGCGTGAGGCCTCTGGTGTTGCAAGTGTCCATAGGCTACGGTAACCGCTTACCATCAGGCGGGCCGCATACTTGTTTGCTACCAAAGTAGAATAAAAAAAAAATGCCAGGTCAAAGCCGGGCAGATCGCTAGTACACCATAAATAAATGCCCGTCTCTTCTATTTTTACAATAGCTGTGGGTAGTTTTGTTTGACCACGAAAACCATTGTGATAATCGTTATCAATTGGCCAAAGATGGTAAGCACACAAAGCCTAGAAGGAACTAGATCTCAAGGTCAGCTGCCGGACTATACCACTAGATGCTTGGCAACTTGAGGATTAAAGGAAAGCCAGCCAGGTTTAGTTAAAAAAACAGTTTTAAAAAAACTACAAAAAACACGCTTTAAAAAGCCCCGCGCTAAAAAGTGTTAAATAATAATAAAATTGAGCCTAAGGATGTTCTCTGTATATCCCGTAAGGGCCTAAACGTAAGCAATTTTTGTAATTAAGTTTAATACTACTAATAGACTAAAATAAAAAATAAAAAAAAGGCTTGCTGTGTTTCTTGCCGGAGTCTTCTCAGTTTAAGGGTATTTCGAACCGGTGGCAAATTCAACTGTGTGTAACGTTCATAAGTGCCTTACCAGGGCCTAAATTGAATAAATGACTTTTTGAATATAAAGGCGCTTTTCCTACTCCGTCATCAGACCCTGAAAACCATACATGGTCAAAGTTCATCTTACGATAATTCCAACAAGCCCAAATACGGCTAGGAAACTTTGCTTCGTTATGGAGTTCCAGTGCCTACCTTCCGGATCCATCATCGGATCAGCTCGATGGTACCAAATTATTGTATTGTCATCGGTACTTGATAAGTGTCCAAAATTTCAGTTTAATCTGACGTTTGGAAGTCGATGAAAATTACGTTTGAAGATTCCATTACATGCATACATACATATATACATGTCATCATCATCATCATCAGCCCATAATGTCCCACTGCTGAGCACAGGCCTCCTAACACAAATCAGGGTGAAAGAGAATGGGCGATACTCCACCACGCGTGCCCACTGCGGATTGGTGGAGGTAGGCTAGTGGTCAACCTACTGTTGGAATTTTTCAAGCCGCCTAGGAGGCATCCAACTAGCTTAACGACTATCACAATTAAGTGATAACCGGAACCAACGGCTTTACGTGCCTTCCGAAGCACCACTAGACACACGATTTGAAATACCACTAGGCGGCCACCCATCCAGGTAACGACCACGACAGACGTAGCTTAACTTTGCCGATCGATTAAGAACGGCTAATCATGATAAACCCGAGCGCTTCATATATACATGCAAAGCTAATAAAAGCCTGTTAATAATATAATTTGGTATAGCATACCTCATCCGGTTCCAGCGGGATGATGGTACAAAGCGCAAATATGAACGGGTGCACATACTTCATATACAAGTAGTACGTAGCCACTGCGTCGGACACTGAGTAATTTGATAACACCTGGAATTATAACACATTTAACCATAATCTACCTAGGGATGTCCACTGATGAACACATAATCAGACAAATTGTGCAGATAATTAAATAAAAGAAAATCAAACGGGAGTATTTATGACCATACTTCTTTTTTGGTCCTTCGAGCCGGATTATGGCAAATTAATCAATAGAGTACATAATTGGACTGTTTTACAAAAAACTTAAACCGACTTCAACGTACACGAAGAAGTAATCAAATCCTGATCTGATGACAATGGGACCAAACGGGAAGTGTACCCTTGCAGACAAAAAAAGAATTTTCCAAATCGGTTCATAAATGACGGAGTTATGAGGTAATAAACATAAAAAAAAAAAAAAAAAAAAAAAAAACAATCGAATTGAGAACCTCCTCCTTTGTTTGAAGTCGGTTAAAAAAGAGCTAACAATAATCCCAGGTTTATATGACTTACAAATGGCAAAGTTTACAGATTTACGGAGCAAGACACAAAATGTGCTGATAGTGGTCATTTGATTTAGCGCCAAGTAATCAAAACGAAATCTGTTTTTCTATTTATCTTGATCCTTATAACAGTTGCATAAGGTTAATTATTTATGATATCGAGAAATTACTTCTCGTGACACAAAATTTGGTTGACCTTTAAGACGCCGATCCCAGAGCGAGCGGTCTAAGTTCTGCGGTCTGAGTTCTACGTGCGTTCTCCTTGGCGCCGTGTGCAATGATCAAAAGCGCCACACAGATTACAGTGGACGCGGAACTCTTGAACGCTCGCTGTGAGATCGGCGCCTAAGTCCTGTAACTAGGGCTTTACCTGCGGTTGCTCAGCTGCCATTCTGCACATATCTTCAGGGTCTAACTCCACGGGATCGTATCTCAACTTGGCCTTAGCCACCGCCTTCAAGCCTTGTGACCCGACTGGCAGGTACGAGTCTCTTTTTACCCAACTGAAAATAAATAAGGTTATATTTTTGTCAGAAGACTTACACTAAGCGATCCAGCTCATGGTAAGTTATTATATGGCTACCTACAGTTGTGTGTGGCCAACATAAAGTATAACGCAGAACAATGCTCGGATTCTCAGTCTTACCTAGACGAGTATAAAACATTTAGGCTTGTATTGTAGAACGAGATGAAAACTCAGATAAGTCTCAAGAATAAATAAATAATAAATAAATAAATATCCTGGGACATTCCTCACACACAGTCATCTGATCCCAAACTAAGCAGAGCTTGTACTATGGAAACCAGATAACTGATATAATACAAATACTACTTTTTGTTTGTAAATACATACTTAATATACATAATTACACCCAGATACAGGACATACAGACATGTTCATGCACACAAATGAATGACCTTTGTGGGAATCGAACCAACGACCTGCGACGTGATAGGTGGAATCTTAACCAGAGTCTTAACCAACCACGCCAGCCGGCCTGTCGTATATAATAGATCGTGTTAATCGAAAATAAACCTAATATCATTGGTACAGGTTCCAAAATCTCTACCCACTGAACTTGACCATTGATTGACGGTTCTCGAATACGGAACTTAGACCTTAATAATATAAAATAAAAAGTACAAAACTTCGGAGCTAATTTTGTAGAAGTCAGTGCTCTCTTTAATTTGTTGCACTCTTTTGGATGAGTGGGGATGGCGTGTGTGTGGAGGGGTGTGTGCTTGTGTGTGATCATCGAGGGAAGATACCTTTAAAGTAGTAATAATGAACAATCAAATTCCGAAACTCATCAGTGATTTGTCACTGAATTTGAACAGTAAGCACCAATCACTGCATCGTGTGTTTTTGACTTGGCCAATCAGAGTGCATGCGTGCTTGACTTAGCCAATCAGAGCGCGTTGTCGGCGGTGGGAAATTGGCGGCATATATTTCAACCAAAATGAACGTCATTGCGCTTCTTTGGGTTGACTTTTCGATGTGTATGATGAATAAATCCGGATTGATAATCGCATCGTATATAAGGTACTTACCACAAACAATCCATGTGCATAGCGGGTCGACACGCGTAAGTGCCGTCTCGCGCGGTGACCTTACTGAACCCAATCTCCTGCTTCATGTCCAAACCCAGGATAGCAGCACGAGCCTCCACAAATGGCCAGTCGAAGAAATCACCTAATAAATTGTTTTATAGGTGACTAGCTGTTCCCCGCGGTTTCAAACGCGTTCCCGGAATAAAAAAAGTTACCTCCTCCTGTTCCTCATGAATCTGGCTATCATAGACAAAAATATTTTTTCGAATCCGACTTTTAGTTCTAGACATTAGCCCGTTTAAACAAACAAACTCTTCTGGTTTATTATATACGTAAAGATTATGTATTGTTCCTATGAGGAATGGATATGATATTTGAATGATGGTTCGGACATAGTGGAACCACAAATCACGCGAAGCTAATTAAAGGAGCGTTATCGTCGAGTGTCACTAAAGGAAGGATGGGTGGGATCAAAATTGAGCCAAATGCATCACATGATTTATGGACTTTCCCTTATAAAATGCAAGGAATACAAAGGAGACATCTGAAATATGTTATTCATTACCATTTTGAAATGCAATATGAATGAGATTGATTTTTTAGGAATAGGCATAAAGAAACAAAGTTCTTACCGTTGTATGTAACGAAAATATGGGGCTTCACGTCCATAATGTGATCAAAAAACTTCTGTAATAGCGCCAGTTCGTTCACTTCATTGAAAATTATAAAGTTCCTGGAAAAAGTCATCACAAATTGAAATTACAATACAAATATCATAAGTAGCTGTACTAGGGAAGTACCTCCACCTTACAGAATACTACAGCCAAATAACTGTTTGTGTAAGTAAGGTTACCAGAGCACATTGGGGAGGGGAGAAGGGTTGGTAACGCGCGAGTGATTCCCCGTGTATTGCAAGCTTCGTATGACTACGTAACCGCTTACCATCAGGCCGGCCGTATGCTTGTTTACCGACTTGTTTATATAATAATTGGACTGTTTTACAAAAATCTTAAACCGACTTCAAAGTACACTAAGAAGTAATCAAATCCTGATCTGATGACAATGGGAGCAAACGGGAAGTGTACCCTTCCAGACAAAAAAATAATTTTCCAAATCGGTTGATAAATGACGTAGTTATGAGGTAACATACAAAAAAAAAAAAAAAAGTATATGTATATATACAACCGAATTGAGAAACCTCCTCCTTTTTTTGAAGTTGGTTAAAAAATGAAATTAAAAGTATCAAAAATTGTTACCCTTCAAATTCCGGCTTGGGGGTATACTCAAAATCCTCGACATCGACCGATATGATCTCTCTATTGGTGATCAAATACCCCTGTGCATCAATCATATAAGAAATCATCATAATTTGATCTGTCTGTGAATCGGGAAATTTTAGCGGTAGCTTTGTGGTTTCTATATCAAATGCTAGGACGATTGGGTCTGGCCGTTCTATGATGTCATCTCTTTTTGTGAATATTGGTGTCTCTGTCCCTCTGCTCTTGATTGTGTACCAGGTACCGCAGAAGATCTTCATGTCGATTGATACCCTTACATGGAAGGGGACGTCGTGTTCTCTGTTAAAAGGGAAAAAAGCATAATGATTAAAAAAGGGACATTATTTTACCTTAGATTTTATTTAGATGCAGCCTAAACCTATACAATTCTAAGCAATAATGCACACGACATGCAAAAAGTCTGCGAAAGAATAGGATGTACCCAAAATTCTTTATTCCTTCTTCTTTTTCTGTATTTCAAGCACAGAATAATACATTGCATTTCCATAGCGTGTACGTCCTTAAGTTCCGCCGACAGAATGATCGACGGGTACTATTTTTCACAGTTTCAAAAACCGCGACGGACTTTATTGTGTGCCGCAGACTCCTTCGAATAAAAAGTCTGTCGCCTGCGCGGCACCGTACTTTTTAGGGTTCCGTAGCCAAATGGCAAAAAACGGAACCCTTATAGATTCGTCATGTCTGTCTGTCTGTCTGTCTGTCTGTCTGTCCGTCCGTATGTGCCGTCTTTTATGACCTAGCGGTTGGTGAAGGTGGCCACTATAGAAAATCTCAGTAGATTAATGGGGGTTTGTCCGTCCGTATGTCACAGCCATTTATTTCCGAAACTATAAGAACTATAATGTTGAAACTTGGTAAGTAGATGTATTCTGTGAACCGCATTAAGATTTTCACACAAAAATAGAATAAAAACAATAAATTTTGGGGGTTCCCCATACTTAGAACTGAAACTCAAAAAATTTCTTTTCATCAAACCCATAAGTGTGGGGTGTCTATGGATAGGTCTTCAAAAATGATATTGAGGTTTCTAATATCATTTTTTTCCAAACTGAACAGTTTGCGCGAGAGACACTTCCAAAGTGGAAAAATGCGTGTCCCCCCCCCTGTAACTTCTAAATTAAGAGAATGATAAATCTATAAAAAATATATGATGTACATTACGGTGGAAACTTCCACCGAAAATTGGTATGAACGAGATCTAGTAAGTAGTTTTTTTTTAATACCTCATGAATTGAAATTAATATCAAATACTCAGGTCTATACTACCATTTACTTATATACCTACAGGTTTGTACGGAACCCTCGGTGCGCGAGTCTGACTCGCACTTGGTCGGTTTTTTTTACTTTTCATACAATATGTTCGCGCAAGGTTGACATTTACTATGAGAAGTTAAAAAAAAAATTAAGAATTCACTATTGGTTCCATAGTAAAAGTTGTTCAGAATGACTAATCCAACATAGGTTTTGAAAATATGACATCTCGAAATCTCCACCTGTTATAATGTAAGAATCTAGGTGTAATTATGTATATTAAGTATGTATTTGAAAAAAAAAGGTAGTATATTAATAATCTGGTTTCCATAGTACTTAGTTTGGGATCAGTCAGATAGCCGTGAGGAATGTCCCAGGATATTTAAATGAATTTCAAGCTTATCCTACGTTATGAAAATTCAAAATCACAAATGAAGAAGTTACTTATAGATATGTTATCATACCTAATATCAAGTATATTCTCCATGTGATCTGTAGTCTTCTTCGCATGCTCCAAAGCAGCTTTACTAGTAAGTGCATTAGTCAACATCTCTGCATAAATAGCATCTTTCTTCTCCCTCTCTTTATTCTTATTGACTGCTGTTAGAATCTCTTTTCTTACTTTCATGAGTTCATTTTGTGACATAAAGGAGAGCTTTATGTACCGCTGCTTTAATCCGGATAGGTGGTTTAGCTGGAAATTAATTAATCAAGGGATCGTATTATTGTCTTAAATAAAGTATCTAAAATGATTAATCTGCGGCCGCCGAGATAATGCATTTCTAAAACCTGTTAATATTGGGCTATTCTCGGAAATGGCTAATCCTATTGCGATGAGACTTTCACAGGAAGTTTCAGTATTTTCATAAGCATATAGCAGTAGCTTAGTGAAAGTCCCATCATTACCGTGTGAACATCATACATTATCGTGTGACGGGTCGCTCACTTCCCTCCAATATGGCGAGGAGGGCGATGGCTGCCACACGCGTCATACTTGTGAACAGGTGCTGCTTGTGGGTTGTTGCCGCCGCGCCGGGGCACGCAATTGTTTTCAGTGCAATTAGAATGTTGTGCTCTTCTCAGCAAATGCAACCTTCCGAACCGGTATTAGAGTATTAGAGTCAGACTTTTCATAAGTGCCTGCGAAGGTCTATTTGAATAAATGATTTTGAGTTTTGAATTTTTTGAATTTTGAATTATTCCTGCTATTTGGACTATATTAACAGGTGTCTAAAACACATTCTCTCTGCGGCCACACTGTAGCATGTATAGTTAACAACAAAGTGAATCTTACCAAATCCAAATCCTCCTTTTCAAGTACTTCAATCTTATGTATAGTGCTGGCAAACTTCTTGGACAGGTACTGAATGACCTCCTGCTCGCATTCCTTCCGCGCCATAATGAGGAAGTACGGCTGGAAGGTTAGCGACACCTTAAACCGGGTGCCATCCATCTCTATGAAGTAGTAGTCCATTGCAGCAACAAGACGCTTGTCTTCATCAAGGACTTCTGCCTGGATTTAGAGTAACTTTTAGGTATTTTAGTACCACATAATCACATTTTAAATTCTAGTCTAAGTCTATTAAATGGAAAGAGAGAAAGGAGGCTATTACCACAGAAAGCACCATTATGGGCTCTAGATAAAAGTTTTAACAATTCATCGCTATATTATTCCAGACTAGTATGATGACAAAACCAGCTTAACATAGTCAGATTGTCCAAAAAAATTAACGTTGCCGAGTTTCTTGTCGGATTCTTCTCGGTTGAAGGCGGAGTTCCGAACCGCTGGTAACTTCAGTAAATGTGACCTTCATAAGTGCCCTTCTGGGGCCTAAATTGAATAAATGGCTTTGACTTTGGCAAAAGTTATTTATTCAATTTATGAGTTGAGTATAACCAAGTCCAGAAGTTGCAAAACTAGCATAGTAGATATGAATATGTTTGAGTTATCTCATAAATTAATATGAGGAACTATGTCTGTTTTAATATAAAATAACCGTATACCTCTCTAGTATAAGTATTGTTACTAGTAGAATTTACTTACAGTGTGCATGTTTATCAAATACCCTGTCCTCTCCTTGGTATCTCGAACTCTGTCGAATCCATACTTTGAGTCAATCTTGTCATTTTCTAGCGCCACCCGAATACGTGTTTCGGATGATTCCTCCCTATAACAACACAAAAACTTACTAATGGAAGCATCAGCTGATTGCTAACATATAATACTTGAAACGCTATTACCTGGGGCCCGATGGACCAGCATCTCCTTTTTTAGAATTATCTCTTTCAGCCCTATACTTTCCGGTGTTTTGATATACCATTTTGAATAAAAATTAAAAATAATTAACAAAATCACATACATTCGACTCGGGTCATGCATTCGACCATATTTTGACATTTACAATTTGTGCCAGCCGGTTGGGCATATTTCGCGCCAATTTTACATGATGGGTGCATTCCGAATTATACCATAATCGAGGGTTTTTTTTTCCCGGAATAAAAAGTATCCTATGTGTTTCACTTCACTGGTGCACATGGATTGATCTTTATCGGAAAAAATATGAAATAAAAATCAAAATACACTTTATGATAATAAAAACGAAAACGCCACATCACTCTGCAAGTCCCGCCAAAATGACCGTAAAATTAATCTACTTGTGTTTGGCAAGTATTATAATTAGTCGAGTTTCGACTTTTTAGCGGGAACTTGCAGACGTTGCATTATCGTTTTTATTTTCATAAATTCGTGTATTTTGAGTTTTGTTGCGTATTACATATATTATATGGTATTTTATCCAATAAAGTGCAATAGTGAAGTGAAATGAATTATATGTATCGTGACTTTTCAAGTTGTCTCAAAAAGTCCGTGTAAAGTTTTAGTACAATGACCACCATTTTACTATAACATAACTGGACGGTGACTGATAATGCAAACTATGTAAAAGTTAATGTGCGGACCACAGATTAGTTACTAGTTACTCCGTAAGTGCGGACTATATGAAAGTGATATTATAAATAAAATGTATGCGACTGAAGGACTGTCTGTGTATGGTCCATGGTCACTGGTCAACAAACAAATTAAGAAAATAGAAGTTGTGTTTTGCTGAAGTCGTTGAAATGCTGAGGTTATTTACAATTCGTTAAAGATTTTGAATAATTTCTCAGTAAATATGGAGAGTACTTACAGCAGCATTGAAGATCTATCGCGAAGCAGTTATAGAAATAAGGACATAAGTATCAGCGACACCCTCACTGGTTTTGAAAGATTACGCATTTCGGCCCTTACGAATGCAGCTGAAATCAGTCCATTGGTGAAAGAAGTGACTATTGGACCCAACAGTCCCATCAAGAAAGAGATTATCTCCGAAGCAACACCGGTTAATAAAAATGATTTCACTAAAATTGAAGATTTGACAGAAGACAGGTTACGGGACGACCTACGATACACGCTCATTATGAAAGAGTATGAGAATAGTATACAAGAATCGTCGGAGGTCCTATTTAAGAATTTAGTTGAAAGAATGATCGCAAAGCGCGCCGAAAGTATGAGTAAATTTTGGAACAAACAAACTGAGGAATGTAAACGTCGGGCCCTGGAGGTGAGAGCAAGGAAACTGCAAATGCTCAAAGAGCTGCAAGATAATGACAATATTTCTGTTTTAGAGAGAGCCCGTTTGGACGAGCAGAAAAGTCAGATGATCAATAGTCAAACTATAGAAAATATGAATAGGGTTTTAGAAGAACAGAATAAAGCAACAGCCCGGTTCGCCTCAATTTCTGATAGTCAAACTAAAATATGTATCTGTTATAATAAACTAACTGAATTGTTGAATACTGAACCATTAGCTAAAACAGTTAGTGATAAATATATAATGGCCATAAATACTGTAATGGTAAATATTAGTAAAATCTTAGACATATGTAAAACAGGCAATGTTTCAGACAAAGAAGTAAAACAAGCTGAAATATTGGCTGTTAATATTGATAGTATTATAAAGAAAATAATTAATGAAGTTAATGAAATTAAACAGCAAGAACAAATAAAGAAACATAAGGATATGTTAAGAGAAAGAGAATTAAAGGAAAAAGAAGCTCAAAAGCAAAAAGAACAGTTAAAAGCTGCAGAAATAGCTAATGCACAGAAAGCAGCTAAAACAATAGGAAAAAAGACAAATCCAGTGTTTTATTCTGATTTGAATTATAAGTATTATGAAGAATTACGCCTGTACCTTGACACTTATGAAGCTCAATACAAAGAGTTACTTGAAAATCCTAATTTGAAAAAGTTCAGATTTGACTGTCAAAAAGCTGTCAATACTCCAGTGAATGCTTTATCATCTGTAAGTGGTGTACACATGAAAGACAAATATGAGAAATTGTATAAGTTGTTGAATGGAGAACCCGTTAAAGTGTTAGACACATATGTCACAGCTACGCAGTACCCTCAAGGCCTATCTTATTGTACTGCTTTATTAGCAAAGAAGATTGTCAGACAAGGAGATCTTCTTGTCTCCAGTAACCCAGAAGCGGCTTTCCCTTTAGCTGCTGTAACTGTAGCCTTATGGGTTCATTTCCCTAAATTTGGTGTATTATTAGAAGCTAATTTCCACAAGCAATGCCCTTATTTAGTGCCAATGTTTTTGCCAGTTAAAGAAGGTCAAACAGACAAAGATTTTTATCTATCAAGAGGTTATACATACAATGACGAAGGAGTGGTAGAGAAACAAGACAAATTTTTGAAGAGGATGTCTGGGATTTTCAGACTTCGCTGTGCTATATGGATAGCGAGCATGCCTAAATTTATAAATGCTCCAAATCCTCACGGACTGCGGCATGGATGGCAGTGGATAGCCTCATTCATAAACTTAAAGCCTGAACCAGATATCTGTGCAACACTACTACATGATTTTTTCACCATATGTGGATCAGAATTCATCAAACACTATGGGAAACAATTTGTTAAAATAATTAAATTAATAAATACAGATTATTTTGCTATTCTTAAAAATATTGATGAAGGAGGTCCTAAGACAAGATTAGAAGTATTTTTGATGAATGTGTCAAGAACTGGTTACATACCCCCACCAAGTGGGCTGTTGGAACCTAATACTTGGTAAAATGAAGCAATCTTTAGGAGTCCCTACCCAAAGGGTTTTTAAAACTATCATGTTTTCTTTAAATATTCCATCAAGGACATACTCCAGTTTTAAATACTAAATAATTTTTGTACCTTACCAACTGATCATTTTTTTAAATATAAGTTTTTTGATATATTGTGTAAATGGTTTTTTGCAATGTGTTAGCATATGAAATAAGCTATGTGATTTTGACATTTTGATTAAGCATGATATAATTAGTTTAATTTTACATTTTCAATACACATACAAGTACATCTGAAATCTGTTGTGTTATTTCAAGTCATATTTTTATTTGGATACATTTTGATTTATACCTGTTGATATGTATGATTAATGTTTCCTTTGAGGTGGGTGATCAATTATTATGAAAGAAAGAGATAACAGGCATTACATTTATTTATGGAATTAAGTTCAAAAAATATATTTTCAGAGCAATACAATGCAGTTTTGTATTTAATTTACAGATTTGGATTATACAAGAAATTCATAGAATTACTACTCTACCCCTAGTTCCCAGGAGAAAATGTATTATATTTTTACAAGCATTTTATTAACTTCGAAACGAAAGTCTAATTTCACCCACTACAAGTAATTGGATTGACTTGATATTTGGTATACATTAATATTTTGGAAGACGATGCAAGTACAGTCAACAAAAATTACAGTGACCAAAAAAAAGGTTGTATTAAAAATTAATTTTTAACAAAATCTTTTATCTCTGTGGTCAATGTTACCCCTCTACCAATTTTAATCAAAATAATTACAAAGTCATTTATTTTTAAGTGAGACACTTTCCGTTTTTAAGTATCAAGAATGTTAAACATGAAAAATCTTAACTGCTTTATTCTTCTCCACTCAAGCATACATTTATATTAGAAGCACCCATCGAGGGAAGCACCACAATTCGTACAAACTGTTTGCCATGTAAAAGGGTAATAATAAAAATCACAAAGATCGTACAACAAAATTTATTAAGTATCTAGTAAAGCGATTCGCCACTGAATGGTTGGTACCAGACAATCCTCCCCTCTAGACAGCCGGTGACCAGCATATGGTACCTTGGACTGAATTTGGAACTGACTACAAGGTCTTGGTGGATGCCAAGGCTCTGGCCCACGTCTACTAGTGGTCTCGGGTTTTGGAAGTCTTGGATGCAGTGGGGCAGTTCACTGCAATTCTCATTTAGTGCTAGTAGCCTCATGCCGCGTCCAAATGGTGAACAAACAAGTCGTCCGTCCGCCGAGTAACATAGTTCCTGTGGAATATAATACATACCTATAACCTAAAAGATGCATTACAATTTATTTGGGCTGAAAGAACAGGGGTCCGATGAATATGAATTAATTTCATCCAATATGAGTTATTTGTAGAGCATTTTTTTTATTAGTTTCCTAGCTGCCCGGCACGACTTCGTTCGCGTGGTATCCTACTAACCTATACCCTAACCTACCCTACCCTACCCTACCGTACCCTATTCTACCCTACCCTCGCAACTTTCTTAATTTTTTATATCATAAGAACCTTCTCCTGACAATAACAAACAACAAAAATATAATTAGCGAAATCGGTCCAGCCGTTCACGCGTGATGGCGTGACCAAGGAAAATAGGGATTAATTTTTATATATATATAATTATGAGTTTTGACAGTAAGACATGATAGGGTATCGCTTACTATAACTAACGCAGAATATAGAAACCCGATTGATCAACTGACTATATTCTGCGCACATTGAAGAGGAGTTATTTCCGCCATTGACATAGTCTATCTCTGTCGTGAACTTACAAAGGCATAGCTCTCTCTTTCGCACATCCTATCGAACTTACAGTCGCTGAAAGAAGTAGCACATTCCTGATACTCATAGCATACAGACCTTAATAAACCCTTTCCCTTCATTTGTCTCTTCGATGTAATACAACAGTCGATCCCGGTTCTGCCTGATGTAGTGCCGCGTCGCCGCTTCTTCGTCCCACACGTTCAAGTCTACTACGGGCGTCACTCCAGAGGTTGATGGTACACTGGTCAGAAAAGAATATAGCTTTAAATAATAACTAGCAAACGTCCGTAGTGTACTCAGGAGAAGAAGTATAGTTTTCGTTAAGTGAAATGGCACAATTTCTGCTCATTAGATCTATTGTTTTGGTGTTTTAACAGGGCAATAAGCCGGCCAATGGCGCAGCAGCCATAAAGCGTTCATCGCGGTGTATGCAAGTCTACAAAAATTATAGCCCTGGGTGGACCAAAATTATGTAGGTACTGAATATCGGTGGAGGGCGCGGTAGCGTGGTAGGCGGCTAGCCGCACTTTGTTTGTAGCCAGACAAATCGACACGTCAACCACAGGGCGCCAAAAGATTATGTCGCTCGACCACATTGAGGAAAAAACCCTTTCAAGTACAGTAGTACCCAACTGATAAGGCGCGTCGTGAATCTTTGTTCACACAGAAAATAAAGATGTATGTATGGCCCCGAAGATTAACGAAAGAATGCTTAAAACTTAAATCAACCTTGGATCACTACTATAAGGTTCATAATACAATGCAGCTGTTAGTTCCGTCTCACTAGCATGTGACGCCCCTCCGCACACATGGCGGCAGCTGCCGACCAATAGAAGTTCCCGCGCTTGAAAATGTATCTTCTGCGCAGTTACATCGGTAAGCCATAGCCATATCAGTTGGGTACTACTGTATAGTGGCCGGCAAACATCTTAAATTTTGAAAATTTGCGCACGTAGGGAGAGTGACAGAGAAGCGTTGCGCGCACCACTCCATGCGACAGACAGGGATGCACACTTCTCCTTTCCCGCGTCCCACTCGCTAAAGAGACCTAAAAATCGACCTATACGCAGTTAAGCTTACTCAAGTTTGTCGGCATTTGTTATACTGCACAATCCAATTCCGCTGTTAAGTCTTTTTCAATTTCTGAATAACTATATCAACCAATCACTGGATCAAAAATGTTTGTGTCCTCGTTAGCCAATCAGATCGAATTATCGGTGGTTTTTTGTCGGAACAAAATTAACGATATTGCGGTTTTTTGGGTTAATTGTTCGTTGGTCTACGTAGATAAAGGTCTAGTGTAATATACCTGTTGGTGGTAGGTAGTGCTGGTCTTAAGGGTGTGGGGGGCGGCGCGGGGGCGGGGGCGGGGGCGGGCGCGAGGGCGGGCGGCGAGATGCCCGTGTTGATGCCAGTGATACGCTGCATGTTGAAACTGCGACGCACCTGACCTCTACAACACAACACACTATTTTATCATACTTCATTCAAATATTTACACTTAACAGGGTTATTCAATCGTGCATAAACTTTAATCACATCTCTTTCTTACAAATATTATTGAAAAAGGATAGAAAATATTCCAAGCTGTAAAATGTGTGTATTTCACGATGAAATCAAGCATTTCGGGCTAACTTTACCGACTATATTTCTCATTCCAAAAACATAAACAACCAGGGTCGTCTTAAGCCATACAGGGCCCTTTGGCACACAAGAATTTGGGGCCGCGTTGGAAAGTAAGCTTAAGTAGTTTTATATTTTTATTAAGTTTAAAATTAAGAACTGATCATATCCGATTAACATTTTAATTACAATATTGAAGGCAATAATTTGTTACTATCTACCGAAAACAGAAAAAACATTGTGTAGTATAAGCGAATATATCGGCATATACATCATAGTATGCCAAGTACGGGACTCGTTTGCACCTTGCAAACGAGTCCCGTGAGCAAAGTATTGATAGATGAAGGAAATGGGCGTAATTTATATGAATGCTCAAATGTTAGTACATATTATGAACAGAGCGTAAACGAAATGTGATGAAATTAATAAATATAGATAACATAAAAATGGCGGTACGATTTATTCATGAAGGATACATCCTAATAAATGCTATATTAGTCCTATTATAAAATATGCATGTTCAAAGAAAAACATCTGAGAATATGAAAACAATTCAACACTTTTCTAATAGCACTTCTCACCTGCTATACATCTCCTGAAGCATTCTGTGTTGTTTGATAGTTATCGATGCCTCCCACACATCGTTCTGTATACTCGACAAGCCCTACGGACAAAATTATTGGTTAATAGAAGTATGATATTGAGAAGAATGGAATTTTTTACTTACATCATCTTTTTGCTCTAGTTTTAAACAGATAAATCTTCATATTGATTCAAATCATCAAACCGAAAGAAATCATTCAATATTAATTATCAAGACTTTTCCGAAGTTTTAAAATTTTGATCCAAATAACTAACTGTCAAGACATATCGTCCCTTTTTTCCGACATTTGTAACACAGTCGATAGCCATACAACATTGGACATTATCAAAGAATAAATCAGCTAACTTTCATTTGTGCGTGCGATTGTAGGAAGCTAAGCTTCGTCCTTACCCCGGCGAGCCTGGAGGAGGAGGGCGCGGGCGAGGCCCCGATGGAGGCCACGGTGGGCCCCGAGGCCTCGCGCGCCGAGCTGGGCCCCGGTTCGGGCGAGGCGGCCTCTCTGTAACCTTCCCTTCGATTCTGACTTTCTGACGTCGACCTGCCGACAAATGTCTCTGTAAACCGCATGGTAAAACCCGAATGTGAAAACTTCACTTTCGAAACACTGTCATAGAGTAGCTAACTTTCTTTCCTGCTTCGACCACATCATGCTTTACAATGTTGCGATATTTGACACAACTCTTATGTGCATTCAAATAAAGGCGATAATCGTAATTCGTGCGTAGATGCGACAGTTCGGGTGTCTTTCAGGTCAGGCATGGATAACTATCAAATCGAGTATTTAAATGTGTGCATAAAGTAGAAAAGTGTTGAATGCATGTCAATAAGTAAAAGTAGCAGTATTCCTGCCTTGATTTTGCCTAAAACATGATAACATAAAATTTTCCTACGATGCTATAGTAGAAGAGGAAGAACGAAGAAGAGACGGATTGATTGTGGAGAATGATATAAGTGAAGTTGAGGTGATGAAAAGATAGCATAGAAGCGTACACAATGCGTCGACCCTAGATATTTGGAATAGGTGATGAGATGATAGCCGGGGCATGAGACATATTCAGAGACGATAATATATACAATTATTATAAATAAGTATCTCCAGCTTTGACTAGTGAATAGTAGAAAAAAGGGAGAGTTTGAAATCTATTCCGCCAATTCCCCACCACCGAAAATGCGCTCTGATTGGCTAAGTCAAGGAACACTCACTCACACTAAACATTTAAATACAATGCTTGGTATTGTTATTAATCAGTGCAAAGTACTGACTAGTTGCGGTTTTTTTTTTTTTTTTTCCAAAAAATAACATTACATATTTTCTTAATTTTAATAGTCGCCAAACTACTATTGCAGTTTGTAGGCGTGCACTCTTTCACAGTTTTGTTAGTTTTGTACGTACATATACCATTATTTACATTATTACTTAACAATCACATGCATATATTCTAGTGTACTAGTCCAGTAACTTATGAAAGAAACATATATCATAGGTATATCATTTCTTTCTTAAGCAACTAGACTGCTTCTCTAATAAATTGCTCGGTGTTACTATTCTAAAGAGATTTTTCCTCGACACGTAATAAATAAATGAGTGAGTACACCAAAAAGTGACACAATAATACTCACGGTGCGGGCGCATCAGGCGTAGGTGGTTCCCGCTCCCGCTCCCCCTCCCCCTGCCCGTCCCCCGGGATGTCGGGTGTGGGTGTGGGGTGGCGGCGTGGGTGTCGGTAGCGGCGGGCGCGGCGGAGCGGCAGGCGGCGCGGGGCCGCGCGGCGCAGGGGCGGCGCCGCGCCCGCCGGGGACGAGTCGCGGGTGCTCTTGTCCACACTGTTGTTGGGTTGGATGTCGTGGATGCATGTCCACTGTCACACAACATTCATACCTATTTATATACCACCGTTGCACTGCTTTGTGAGCAGGGCAGCTTTATGCTGAGGTAAAGACCTATTGACCCCACGCAACAGATTAATCCTTCCTTCCTTATAATATCCTTACTAATATTATAAATGCGAAAGTGAGTTTGTTTGTTTGTTACGCTTTCACGCCTCAACTACTCAACGGAGCATCATGAAATTTGGCATGCAGATAGCCTATGGTATGGAGAAGGACATAGGCTACTTTTTATCCCGGGAACGCGGGTGAAACCGCGGGGGACAGCTAGTTAAGTATAAACGCGAAAGTTTGTATGTGTTTGTTACTCTTTCACGCAATATTGAAAGGATTTGGATGAAATTTTGCACACAGATAGAATATGTTCTGGATTAACACATAGGGTACTTTTTATGCCGGGAAAGTAATGTATCCCTCGGGTACGCGGGTGAAACCGCGGGGCGCAACTTGTATTATATTTTTTTTTTTTTTTTTTCATAAATATTGTTACAAATTTGTACCTTCACCTTGTGTTGTGGAGCAATAATAATTATTATTTTCTTTCTTTCTTTCTATTTAGAACCTGTAAATCTACTGATATTTGACGGACCAGTTGGCGTGGTTGGTTAAGACTCCACCTGTCACGCCGCAGGTAATGGTATCGAAGAGACATGCATTTGTGTGCATGAACATATCTGCATGTCCTGAGACTGGGTGTAATAATGCATATGTATAATTTCTTATTTTCTATATGCTATATAACAGTTATCTTTATTATTATCTGAAAATAACAGGTTTTAAAAGGGTGTGTGACCTACCTCTGATCTGTCATCATGACTGATGTTTCTGCTCAATGCGCTCCAGCCTTGTGGGTGAACCTGTTAACAGTTTGTCATGGTTACTATTAATAATCTTAATGTTCTCAGACACACACATCATTAGTTTATTCCAGGCCAGAGTGCACAAGCATTGAGTCAAGTGCAAGCGCAGGACTTTCAAATTAATATATGACAGATATGAATTCCATTTAGCTGCAGGTCCCCTTTATATATTTTCCATCACCGTAACTGCAGCTTATGTATAATCCAGATAGAATTTTTTTAAACTCACACCCCCTTATTAATAAATAAAGTGTAAGTCAAGTATAGTAATACAGTAGTACCCAACTAATATGGCTTACTGATATACCGTACCTGCGCATAAAATACATTTTCAAAGCGCGGGAAATTCTATTGGTCGGCAGCTGCCGCCATGTGTGCGGAGGGGCGTGACTTGCGAGTGAGACGGAACTAACAGCTGCAGTGTATTATGTACCTTATAGTAGTGATCTAAGGTTGATTGTGAGTTTTAAGCATTCTTTCGTTAATCTTCGGGCCATATTTTCTTTTCTGTGCGAACGAAGATTCACGACGCGCCTTACCAGTTGGGTACTACTGTACCTACGTTTTAAATATATCCGTCACTTTCTAATGTCATATAAACAAAAAAGGCTGGGGCTATCTTAATACCTGGGTGTTACAAGACTGACTTACACCTTATTTATTAATCAGGGGGACAGAGGATCTCACAAAGACATAGGTACCTGTAAAGCGCTGACGACAGTGGCGTCGTTCCCATCGGGGAAGTCCGACACGAACTCGACGCGGTTCTCCTTGCGCGACGCGTCGAACAGGTGGTCGTGGAGCGCAGCTATGGGGATCACTTGCTGGCTCATTTGCATCAAACGGTATAGGTTTGGCTGGGAACAATTTGAATTATTGGAAAATTACTGTTGACGAAAATAGCTCTAGAAAGGATATTCAATTGATATGTGGTGATTTTAAACTTGAGGGTGGTACCCAGCACTACAAAGTACCCTACTACCACCATGCTATGGTTTCCTCATTATGTTTTCTTTCGCCGAAAGCTCAAGCTTATCGTAGGATTCGAACCCGGGACATTCGTCTTGACATTCGACGTCACTACCGCTGAGCTATCTATTGGGAGGTCCGTAGCTACTACGTAAGGCGGTGTTGGCGAGGAGCCGCTCTAATTCCTCGTCATCTGATATGTTGACGCGTAAGCAATTCATATATCATCGCTTATCCAATAAATATTTATTTAAAAACGAAACTTCTCAACGCACATTCGATATGCACATCAAAATGAAATAATTTGTAACGAACGTGATTTTACAACGTGGCGGTTGTGCGCAATGAAACGCCGCGTATTCCGATTGAAAAGTTAATGGCCAATTGAAAAAGAAATACTTTGATGATACGAAAATGAACTTCCTTCCTTACATTACAAAAGGTTTATTCATCTGTTAATTCAGTGGTTAACTGTATGATGGTACAAATTAACTTTATTCTTCCTTCCTTCTTCAGTCGGTACCTCATTTCTGAGGATTGTGGTCACTGGAATCCCTTAAACGGACAATCTGCCTCCATCGATTCCGGTCCGAAGTAGCCCTCACCACTTGGTAGAATTTAGAAGAAGACTTTATTCTACACTAATCTATACTAATATGATAAAGCGGAAGAGTTTTTTTGTTTGCATATTTAAATGGGCTAATCACTGGAACTACCAGTAGGATTCGAAAAATTCTTTCAATAATAGGAAGATTGTGAGATTGATTCAATAATATTTCTAGCGATGTTGTCGCTTCAGACACACCTGAAACCCTGTCTGCTTTAGAATCTAAACATCCATCTCCGCTTTCAAATGTAAACCTCCCAGATCCCCCCCCCCATCTTTAGACCAATCTGTTCTAAATTGTAACGCCCAAGATCTCTTGAGCGTCATTATGTCATTTAAACCTGGTTCTGCTGGCGGTCTCGACGGTTTTACACCACAGCATTACAAAGATCTTGTCTGTGGTGCCGCCGGAGACGCTGGTACCAAATTATTATCGAAATTAACCTCTCTTATAAATTTAATGTTGGCAGGAAAGGTGCCAAGCCCATTCACTGAGATCATTTATGGGGCCAACCTTTGCGCGCTATCCAAAAAAGATGGCGGAGTAAGACCCATCGCTGTGGGTAATACTATCCGTCGTATGGCCTCCAAAATTTGTTGTCGTCACATTCTCCCGAAACTTTCGGAAATATTTCAGCCCATTCAACTCGGTTTTGGCTCAAAGGGAGGTTGTGAGGCAGCTGTTCATGCGGCTCGGACCTTTCTATTAAATAACGGAGGTGAAGTGCTGCTTAAAGTTGACATAAAAAATGCATTTAACTCTGTCGATAGGGGCGCTTTATTGACCCAAATTCGGGATATCTGCCCTGACGTATATACCTTTGGCAATGCTATGGGCATCCATCAAAACTTTTTTTCAGAGAACACCCACTTATTTCCGCCATGGGTTGTCAACAGGGCGACCCTCTCGGTCCAGCTATCTTCAGTTTGGCCATCCATTCAATTATTTCTGGGTTACAATCTAAATTTAATGTATGGTATCTAGACGACGGTACGCTGGGGGGTGATGCGGCTTCCGTTCTCAGTGATTTTAAAACATTGACAGAAAATTTTAAAAAGATTGGCCTAGAATTCAATAGCTCCAAATGTGAGCTCCTTATTTTAGATTCTTTCCCAGAATCTGAAAAACCAGAATTAATTCAAAATTTTAATGTTTTGGCTCCCAATATTAAGTTACTGTCAAAGGAGTCGCTTCATCTTCTCGGAGCCCCAGTCTTAGATGAATCCATACCTAGTTTCTTTGAGAAAAAGATTCAAAATTTTAATGACTCTTCAAATAGACTCTATGAAATTAATGCCCATTATGCATTTTTTATTGTTCGACTCTGCCTTTTCGTGCCTAAGTTTACCTATTTACTCCGCAGTACGCACTTATTTAAATTCGTTCACATATTAGATACCTTGGATAATATGATCAAAACGTCTCTTTCCAAAATTCTAAATTGCAGTTTTTGTGAAAACAAAGTGTGGTCTCAGGCCACCCTACCCGTGTGTTATGGTGGCCTAGGAGTGCGGAAAATTTCAAGCATATCAGTACCGGCGTTTCTATCCTCGGTATACAGTGTGGGCACCCTTGTCAGATCTGTTTTGGACCCTTCTATTGGATCTGTTGAGGTTTCTTACCTGTCCGATGCTAGAGACGCCTGGCAGGCAGCTTGTCCAGGCACAAATATTCCAACCTTGAGTCACTCTCAGAGAGCGTGGGACAAGCCTCTTTGTGAAAAAACTTGGCAAAATTTATTTTCAAACTTTTCGATAGATACAGACCGCGCGCGTTTGTTAGCCGTCTCTCAGAGTGACTCAGGTCACTGGCTACAAGCTATTCCATCCACAAATACAGGGACAATGTTAGACCGTATAACATTAAGTCTGTGTATTTGTCTTCGTCTTGGTTGCAGGACCAATCAGCCTCATCGCTGCCGCTGCGGAGACCTCGTCAATGAGCTCGGCCACCATGGACTTTCGTGCTCCCTAAGTGCTGGTCGAATATCACGGCACTCGGCTATTAATGACATTATCCGCAGGGCTCTTGTTGTCGCTAACGTGCCTTCCGTACTGGAACCAGTCGGTATTGCGCGGGGCGATGGCAAGAGACCGGATGGTATGTCTTTGATCCCTTGGAGTGTCGGCAAGTCGCTGGTGTGGGATGCCACATGTGTCGATACACTCGCGCCATCTCACTTACCGGCTACTTGTAAAGCTGCAGGGGCAGCGGCGGCCAGTGCGGAAAATTCAAAATTCAAAAAATATGCATCGATTGGACCCAATTATATTTTTATGCCTTTTGCGGTCGAGACCTTGGGACCATGGGGGTCAGAAGCTCGCCGTTTTGCTCGCACCTTGTCTTCAAAATTGATCGAGACCTCCGGAGACCAGCGGGCGGGGAGCTTTTTCCGCCAACGCGTCAGCTTGGCTATCCAAAGAGGAAACGCTGCCAGCCTTCTGGGAACCTTGCCGTTAATCGGAAGCAGCGGCAGGCTTGAGGAAATTTTCTATATATAGATTATATTTTGTAAATATAGATTGTATTTTGTACATATTTGTTGTAAATAAAAAATATAGTTCACATAGGAAGCTACATTATCCCCGAGTATTATAGGCTACTTTTTATCACGGGAACGCGAGTGAAACCGCGCGAGACAGCTAGTAAGGTATATTTTTATTTGACAAACAGACATATAAATAATATAATTTTTAAATTATGATGACTTCAAAGGAGGGGTTTTTGGATTTATTACTTAAATCTAAATTATATTTAATTACCTTAAATCCATGCAAGTCCTGTGCCAAAGTCGACAAATTCAAATCATGTATAATAACGAGAAGTCCCCCAGTAGTACACATAACCATTTGCCGAGCGTCCGGGGACAATCTACACCTCATCAAACTCGAGGTATGAAACACTCTCTGATAAACCAAATTATATTCTGTATAACAATTAATATCCCATGTGTATATGCTGCCGTCAAGTCCCGATGTGACTAACAACTTGTCTTTCACTGAAAATTCTATGTTTTTCACCCATTTGGAGTGGCCGAGGAGTGAACGTATTTTTTTCTTTAGATTTCTGACATCCCATAGAGCTATTGTCGTGTCATCTGAACATGTCGCGAACATTCTACCGTCCAGGAACCTGAGGATAATATTAAAACTCTCTTATTACATGAGATGGTTTATGCCATGTCCAGGTCCAATATATTAAAACCCAGGTTTTAATATATTCTTGGCTCTTGTTATATGATGTTAGCAAGTGATGGATATATTTGAAACCTGGGTTTGCTAGACTTGCTTTAAACTATGTAATAGGTGGGCAATACAAAATTTGGTTACTAAATAACTGAAGAAATCAATTTAATGAACTCTTTTTGACACCTTAAAATGGTTTCATTGAATATTATTAGGTAAGCACTGCCTTTCCTTTCTTTTTTATTAAAAATAAATAAATTAAATTAAAAGATAAATTTCTAAAATACAGACCTAAATACAACTCCTGAAAATCATGTACACAATATAAAAAATACTCACTTGACACAGTTAACACAATCTGAATGTGCTCCATTAACAGAATGGATCCGCTGATGAGTGAGGGGATCAAATATTTGTATGGATTTCTTCTCACAGGCCGCAACTAAGAGTGACCTGTGGAATTAAGATATTTTATTAATACCTTAAGTTTTATCCCAAGGTTCCACTTACATTCCCAAGGAATAAATAATAAATAAATATCCTGGGACATTCCTCACACACGGTCATCTGATCCCAAATTAAGCAGAGGTAGTACTATGGAAACCAGACAACTGATATAACATACTATACCACTTTTTGTTTGTAAATATATACTTAATATACATAATTACACCCAGACTATATAGACACCAATACATACAGACATGTTCATGCACACAATTGCATGTCCTGGGCGCGATAGGTGTAGCCTTAACCAACCGTGCCAGCTGGCCCATCAAGAATATATGGCTTTCCCAGGATAAACAGTAGATCTGGAGGAATTTAATTAATTTACTATCTCTCTTTATAATATTAGTATAGATAGATAGTAACAAAGTATTTCTTAATCGATCATGGTATTATGGCAGAAAGGATTTGATCAAAATTAGCCCATACCCTAACAATTCAGAGAGGGTAATTTCTATCATTTTTGACGGGCCCGTTGGCGCAGTTGGTTAAGACGTGGAGTCTTAACCTATAGCGCCGCAGGTCGTGGGTTCGATTCCCATACAGGACATACATTTGTGTGCATGAACATGTCTGTATGTCCTGAGTCTGGGTGTAATTATGTATATTAAGTATGTATTTACAAACAAAAAGTAGTATATGTATTATATCAGTTATCTGGTTTCCATAGTACAAGCTCTGCTTAGTTTGGGATCAGATGACCGTTTGTGAGGAATGTCCCAGGATATTTTATATTTATTTTATTATCATATGAATGTTTAGTATCCTTTTAAAACAGATAAAATATCTGACAGAAGCAAGTTGTTATGTTAATTGTTTTTGAAATGGAAAAATACAAATTATTTGAAAAATGAAGCAACTAATGATCCTAATGTAATATCATCCATTATAATATCATTACAAAATTGTATGCATTACTATCAATCATTTCTGATAATACACCTATTTAGAATGTTATTGGTGTGTGAGCAAAGTCAAGGCTGACCGCTGCATTCTTATTTTATTTAGCGTATACTGACCCTTCCGGTGAGAATTCAAGGTTGAACACTCCTCCAGTGGGAAGAGCCTTCGCTCTATCGAAATCCCATGATGCTATCGGCTTCATGCCGCAGTAGAGGCTCTTGGCCATCGCGTCACCAGCTCCTATTGGCGTTTGGAACCCCATCTCTCGGTTGACCAGCCGATAGGGGTTAAATGCTGAATATCTCGCCATAAAAGTAGAGTCATCTATATTACCCATTTTATAAAATTTCACTTCTCTCCGTTATGTAATACACACTATATTTAAGTACACATCATAATCATTAAATTAAATGCAATTTCATTTATAAAACAACATTAGTTTCGTGTAATATAAAATGATTTTATGATTTGAAACAATAAACTTGCGTGCAGCTGCAGGTACCTACCGACAATCTGTTTTTGACAGATTTATATCTGTGTTGCCATTTTTTAATAAACATATTAAAATAAGCTATTGCAAGCCGCACTCACATCCCCGGTTTATTATCGTACAGGTAAACCGTTATACCTGACTACACGCTCCGTTTTGGATGCAAGTAAGACTGCACAAACCAGTTTTCGCAAGTAAGAATGTGTGTGTGGACATACGGTTGCCAGGCCCTAAAACACAAAAGCCGGACTCGGGCTTAATTTAGCCGGACAGGACACATGTTCGAAAAGACGGACAATATTTCATAATAAAAAAACTCATTTACTTATTTAAAATGTTTAATGTACTCATTAAGACTAAGAACAAAACCCCGCTCCGTATATCAGCGTAGGTATCCGCGTCGCGTGAGGAGAGCGAGTGCGGGGAGCGTAGGGTGCCGCCCGCGACGCGTGCCGTCATTCTCATTCACGATCCGCACCGCACCACCTTGTCAAGAACAGCGCTCGGGCGGGGACTCACTTGCGCTTTGCCTGTGGCTCTGCGCTCGAGTCTCGACTCGCGCGCAGCTAGACAAAAAGCCTGACAAAATCCGGACAGGCCAAATGCGTAAATATTTAGGTGGACACGACCATAAAAATCCTGACATGTCCGGCTAAAGCTGGATACCTGGGAAAGTGGAAACCCTATGTGAACAGCAAGCAAGACGGTAGCTAGTAGTCATAGTGTATTAACAATAATGGTCTCATAGCGAAGAGTCTCGACCAACATCTTGAGAGACTCGCGCTGGATGGCTGGATCAAGGGTCAGATACAGAAGGCGGTACTCCTGGACACGGCGCGCATCGTCAGGAGATTCCTCTCTCTGCAGCCCTAACCACCGGTAGCTTGGGCCCTACCCCGCTGCCGGCGGCATACTAGAATTAGGTTTTTTATAACATTTTTACTCTATTAGCTGCCGCCATCGCGCGCCGTGTGACTTGCGAGTGAGACGGAACTAACAGCTGCAGTGTATTATGAACCTTAAGTAACTAGTGATCTAAGGTTGATTGTAAGTTTAAGCATTCTTTCGTTAATCTTCGGGACCATACTTTCCTCTCTGTGCGAACGAAGATTCACGACGCGTACCATCGTTTATACCCCGTCCTCCTCTTTAGACTGCCAGATTCCTACATTTACACATACAGTTAGCAAGAAAACATTTTCATTGTATGGGCGTAACATAAATATAATTGATAACAAAGGGGGTTTGTTTCGCTTATCCTAGTATGTAAATAAATTCACCTTTAGTTTCAACAGGAATATAATGTATATTTAAAACGATATTTATACAT
The DNA here is from genome assembly GCA_947623365.1 of Achlya flavicornis. Classification (NCBI taxonomy): domain Eukaryota; kingdom Metazoa; phylum Arthropoda; class Insecta; order Lepidoptera; family Drepanidae; genus Achlya; species Achlya flavicornis. The sequence continues at coordinate 3,762,383 of OX392485.1, read as the reverse complement.
AATAAGCTATACTATTGATACAATTACTCTTACGACAAATTACGAATTTTATCATTATAACAATGGATGTATTCAAATATGTCCGCCTTCCTTCAGTTTAGCGATCAGAGTGTCCACATCTGGGACAATAGAACCAGCCTGTCTTACTGGCGGGTCTTCAACTGAGACAATTTTAATTCTAGGGGTCAGGTCAACACCAAGGTCTTTGGCTGTGACCTTCTTTAGCGGCTTCTTTTTAGCTTTCTGAAATTGTAAAAAAGACAATTTATGAAAAATCTATTTCATGTAAATCCTTTTAATTTTACGTATTATTTAATACATAGGTTCCACACCTTCCAATTTTTTCTAGAGAAACTTAGATCTTAAACTTTTCAAAACAAATAAAAATTAATTTATACCATAATATTGGGCAGTGTAGCATATCTAGGCTCGTTCAACCTCAGGTCTGCACTGATGACGGCTGGCACCTTCGTCTTGATCACTTCGAGACCGCCATCGATCTCCCGAGTTACCGTCAGTCCAGCACCTGATTTTTCCACCTACGTTGTGGTAGAAATTATACTTAATACTTTGGGTCAATGACATCAATTGTTATAATAGGACGCGCGCCCCTCGCGAGAAGTATCGGGAATTGAATAGGTATACTTGTAGAGGTAAGGGATTTTTCTCAATATGAATAGGTAACTGGTACCAACACATCATGTCATCTCTATATATAAAAATGAATCCCTTTTTCCCTTGGTCACGCCATAACTTCAGAACGACTTTACCAATTTCATCCATCTTACGGAAACAAATTAAAGAGATATAATTAAAGAAATAATTATGAAAATTTAAGGGTAGGATATCCCTCGGGTATGCGGGTGAAATCGCGGGGCGCAACTAGTTTTATAATAATTTCAAGTTTTTATAACATTCATTAAAGAAACAAACACAATATTATCTAAACATTTACCAATACTTTAATTAGAAATATAATATGATAATGATTTATTACAAGTACTGAGTTGGTGATAATGATAACATAATTTGAATCAAAAGGTTATCAGGATTGATAAATGAATGTTCAAAAAATATTTGTAAGTGCAAAATTACATTGATACATATACCTTTGAAGCAAAAGTACCCTGTGGCCAGTCCAGTAGAGCAGCAGTCATTTGCGCCGTCTGGTTTGAGTCATCATCAATAGCCTGGAATATATAATCACCAATTATTTATTATTTAATATATTACTTTATTAAAACATCCTTCTTAGTATTTACATTACAAATATGCTTAATAATGTGCATGCAAATCATATTGAAATGACTGAACAGATTTTGAATTTCAGCACATGGAAGGTGGCAAACAAGCATACAGCCCGCCTGATGGTAAGCAGTTACTGTAGCCTACGGACGCTTGCAACACCATGGGTGTTACTCGCGCATTGCCGACCCTGAAGAAATCTCTTCACGCCCTTTTTGAAGAAGGCATTTCACACTCATCTCAAGAAAAAAATGAAACAGATAAAAAAAACTGATTGAATGCTTGTATAATAAAATACCCTTATTTGTGATATTATCCTAAGAATATAATAATAAAACTAAAAATAAGCAGTCCTAAATTTATCACAAGCCCTACCTTCTAGTTTAAAGTTCATTACAAACCTGTTTGCCCACAATGACAAGGTCTGCCTTCTCATCCTGGGTGAGCTTAGCTAGGATCTTGGCTACATGGATGGGCTGCATGGTCTCATATTCCGCACCAGCCACTTCTACATGGATGGCACGGTCCGCTCCCATGGCTAATGCTGTTCTTAGGGTTTCCTGTAATGACATTAATTGAGTCTTAGCAACATGGTTTTGATATAATAATTATATCTTTCATGATCCAAAGACTCAAACAAACAAGGAACCAAAACAATCCTGTTGTCCGTCATGTCTATGTCATGATACGTTTACTCACAAACAGCCAGTGATATCAAGTGCTCCCATAATTTTCCTAATACCTCATCATATTTATTATGGAATTCTACATGTCAGTGTTCCTAATATTAATGTTCCTAGTGATCATTTATTATTAGTATTTGAGTTGAGCCAAGCAATAATTGTATCATGGTATATTTAAATTGTCCAAGAAATGGGAAAAGGAACAGAGGACGTCAAAATAAAAGATGGAGAGACGAAATAGAAAAGACGGGAGGAAAGTTATGGATAAGGGCTGCAAAGGACAGAATACTATGGAAGAAGTTGGAGGAGGGCTATGCCAAAGGGCACACAGACTATTAAATTTAGTCTGAATAAATGGCTTATATTATTATTATTATATTATTATATTTAAATTGTACTAGAAGCTCTCTGAAGATGAACATCTGGTACTAATAATAGATAGCTAAATAGTGTATTTTTTACGCAGGCACTTGTGAGCCAGCTCCATCTAGACTTTGGGTTCTTATCAGCTTCAGCTAAACTAATTTGCTAGCATAACTTGTATATATATTAATCAATATTATTGTGGTATCTCACTTGAGCCTGTGCAGGGCCACAAGAGACTGCAATGACTTCACTAGCAATCTTCTTCTCCTTCATCCTGACTGCCTCTTCTACGGCAATCTCATCAAACGGGTTCATTGAGTGCTTCACACCATCTGTCACCACGCCAGTCTTGTCTGGCTTCACACGGATCTATGGGTAAAACATTTAGTTAATTTACTTATTTATTTAGGCAAATTTTAATTAAAATTTGAAAATCCCTTGTCCAGTTTGTACCATAGTCTGTCACTTAAACTAATTACTTTACATATGCATATGTTTGTGTAGATGTTTGCTATGAAAAGCAAGATTCTTCAAGAATATTCATAAAAGCCTGTGAAGGCCTGTGAATCTTTATTTAAAATTTTTTTTTTTTTTCTTGTTGTCAGCTATTTCTTCTGCTGTGGCATGAGTTTCCAAAATATATATATATAATATTTTACTGTGTATTTTTTTTAACAATCAATAGTTAATGATTGAAATAATATTTGCAAGAAATTCAGAGAAATTGACTTATTGTGTGCGTGTGTGTGAGCCAGATTTTGGTACTGATAACAAAATTATAGGTTGGTTACTATCATTAAGACAATGACTGAGTCTAAATTATGTTTAAGTCAATATAATGTAAAATTAAATGAAATATTACACGTTATTTGTAACATTTTAAAAGCAATGAGACAATGAACTTGAAAAAAAATTAAAAATAACAAGTGAATGAAAAGCAACCTTTGCACTCGACAAAAACTTACTTTAACAGCATAATCGATAACTCTCTTCACTCCAACCAAAACACGAGACATTTTATAAGTTTATTTGATTAAGGTTTGTTTCAAAATAGTTGAATATTTAAATTAGTTTTAGGAAAAACAAAATAATTTGCGAGTTCGAAGTCCGAAAAAAACTACAGTATAGTGATTTAGTGATGCTCCTCTGAAATCAGAGATGAGTAGCTATTCATATAACTAGCCAAAAAACGGCTATTCACAAAATAGCCACGGCTATGTTATCTGTCAACACGATAATTAGCTACTGGCTACTGGATGGCTACTGGCTATGGCTAGCTAGAATGAAGAGTTTTCTCAAGATATCTCTATGCTGAAAATACCTGTCTAACTATTGATAATTCGAACCAATTTGAACCTTAAGTGCACGATTTTACAGGTATTTTCACCATTTTAACATAAAAAAAACAAAAAATATAACATAAAACAACTCATTACGAGAAGTTTACGTCACACACAGCGGGTAGCCGCCTAACCACCACAGGTTACTAACTGCAGTAGCCGTCACTAGCCGGTAGCTGGCCGGCTAGCTAAAGCAATTCTAGCCGGGAGCCTAGCTGGCCGGCTAGCCAAAGCCATTCTAGCCGATAGCCGAGTAGCCGCGTAGCCGATAGCTGTGTGTGCGTGCGCTCACTGCGAAACTGAGTTGTGCAAGTTTCGAAAGAGTAAAATTCGAGTGCATCTCGTTATTATTAATTCGAATTTGAAAGGTACTACTAATTATACGAATTTAAACCTATTGTTTTTTAATTAAATTAAATCATTAAAATCATCTGACGCAGCGCGACATCTATGGTTTACTTGCCTACAACTAACGACTGAGTCGATGTGCTGTGAAAGCTTTTAGTTCATATCCATACATACAGATGACGTTATTGTTGATTTTTGATGTTTTTTTTTGTATTACGTACGACCTATGAGGAAAAGTCTTTTCTTTTCAAAAGAGTATACAATAAAATAAAAAGTAAATTAAAAACAAAATTATTACATTAATTTATTATAATTTATCATCTAGACTAGACTTTTTGCAGCGGCGAGGATCGAACCCAGATCGCAGTTGAACGTTATTCAACTAGCTGCGCCGCCGCTCAAGCCAAATAGCTGGCTTTTACACCACATATAGCTGGCTAGCTAAGCTATTGAAATTTCGGCTAGTTACCCATCGCTATCGAAATCGACTAACTGACATAACGCTGTGCAATGCAATGCAAAGTATCGATTAACTTCAATACAGGAGAGCCGTACCCGCGGGTAGTTCAGGAAAATACGTGGAATTGGGCTTTATTTTCACGACAATTCACAATAAATGTCTTCTTCTTCAAGGTTTTAAGTTTGGCAATCAAATCAAAATTGGGACTTATTTCTGCCAGTGTCGAGTTGTATCATAATTTCCAGTCACATTAAATCACTTTCACATATTATAGCCCTCCGTCAGTCACCATCCATAAAATTCTACTACAATGGTGGTCATTGTACTAAAACTCTTCAGCATGGACTTTTAGAGACAACTTGAAAAGTCACGATACACATAAATCATTTCATTTCACTTCACTGGTGCACATGGATTAATCTTTATTGGATAAAATACCAGCGAGCAATAAAACTCAAAATACACCAATTTATGAAAATAAAAACGAAAACGCGACGTCACTCTGCAAGTTCCCGCCAAAAAGTCCTCAGTGAAGACTCCTACACTAAGTACATTGCAACTTCAAAGATGCGAAAAATTAAAATACGATCTACATACCGTTTTTCATGTGTATCTACTTTAGCGCCACCTCATCAGCCTAAATATCCCACTGCTAAGCACAGGCCTCCTTTCACAAAAGGAAATGGGCAAATACTCCATTACTCATGCCCACTGCGGATTGGTGGCTAGTGGTCTACCTACTGTTGGAGTTTTCAAGCCGCCTAAGAGGCCTTCAACTGGCTTAACGACTATCACAATTAAGTGATAACCGGGACCAACGGCTTTACGTGCCTTCCGAAGCACGGAAACGCGCGGTTTGAAATACCACTAGGTGGTCACCCATCCAGGTACCGACCACGACGGTAGTAGCTTAACTTTGCCGATCGATTAAGAACGGCTAATCATGCTACACCACGAGCGCTTCAAACCAATCAATTTAACGCCTTTTATGTAAGTCTTAAGAACTTAAGTTCGGTAGTTCAAGAGATTAGCGTGTTTAACCAAACAAACAAAAAAACTCTTCAGCTTCAGGTATTTCTTTGACTTTGAAGCTAGTATGAAATTAATGAAATAATTAACAATTATTTAATAATAGTTAAATTCCAACATAATAATATCAGTTCATTTTTATCCTTTCTTTTAAACCTACTAATAAATGGGAAAGTGAGTTTGTTTGTTACCTCTTGACGTCTCAACGGCACAACCAACCATGAGGGTAGAATATAACCTGGAATAGCATAAAAAATACTTTTTATCCCGGGAAAACATAAGATTTCTCGGGAAAGCGGGTGAAATCAAGTACCTACCTATACAAAAAAATCTTAATATAGGTTGTAGTTTGTACGTAGTATTTATATACTCTGAGATATAGGTTTTTGTAGGTAGGTTAGGTACTAATGAAAGCATGTTCTTTAACCTTTAAGTATGGACGTCATTTTTAGGGTTCCGTAGCCAAATGGCAAAAAACGGAACCCTTATAGATTCGTCATGTCTGTCTGTCTGTCTGTCTGTCTGTCTGTCTGTCTGTCTGTCTGTCTGTCTGTCTGTCCGTGTATGTCACAGCCATTTATTTCCGAAACTATAAGAACTATAATGTTGAAACTTGGTAAGTAGATGTATTCTGTGAACCGCATTAAGATTTTAACACAAAAATAGAAAAAAAACAAAAAATTTTGGGGGTTCCCCATACTTAGAACTGAAACTCAATTTTTTTTTTTTCATCAAACCCATAAGTGTGGGGTGTCTATGGATAGGTCTTCAAAAATGATATTGAGGTTTCTAATATCATTTTTTTCTAAACTGAATAGTTTGCGCGAGAGACACTTCCAAAGTGGTAAAATGTGTGTCCCCCCCCCTGTAACTTCTAAAATAAGAGAATGATAAATCTATAAAAAAAATATGATGTACATTACGGTGCAAACTTCCACTGAAAATTGGTTTGAACGAGATCTAGTAAGTAGTTTTTTTTTAATAGGTCATAAATTGAAATTAATATCAAATACTCAGGTCTATACTACCATTTACTTATATACCTACAGGTTTGTACGGAACCCTCGGTGCGCGAGTCTGACTCGCACTTGGCCGGTTTTTTCTTAACACTACTGTGGACGTGTAGTCTCACAGGCTCCTATATGTAAACACATTTTTTTGGGGAAATTGATATGAGATCGCTTTAAAACTGATTGAATATTAAAGTTATGGGATTTAGCAATAAAATAACGTGCTTATATAATCAACTTTTATTTCAAAAATTATATAAATTTTGAAAATCAATAATTATGGCACTCTTCAGTCTAAATCTACTTATGTTGCATTTTTAGGTATTAAAAACAGCCAAACTTATTCCTATAATAAAATGAGTATTTTTTTCTCAAAATATAATATATAAGAAACCAAAAACACAAAAATCCTACTTCAGGTAACAAATATAAAAAAAAATGACAACAGTCTAATAACGTAAATTTATTGTCAGTCAGTGCACAAAGGTCTAGAACATTGGAGACACATAGGTTTGTTGCACCCAACACAAACATGGGTAGTCATACTATGTATTTTCGCGGGACAGATTCTACATGCTCTTCTGGTTCCTTGAATGGTTTCTTGATCCTGGACATCTTCTGTAACCATATCATTACCTAAAAGTTGAGTCATGGTCAACCTCAGCTCTTATCCTAGATCCTGGTCCTTTTTTGTTTATACCACTATGGTCGCAAACAAGCATATGGCCCGCCTGATGGTAAGCGGTTACAGTAGCCAATGGACGCTTGCAACACCAGGGGTATCACTAGTGCGTTGCCGACCCTGAAGAAACCACTTCACACCCTACTTGAAGAACCTTATGCTGTACTCCTGGTGGTCCTGATCTTCATCATTGTCACATTCATGATTTTGTATCAGTTCGGACTCCAATATAAAAAAATCTTCAATATTCTCTTCATTGTCAGACTGATCCGAAGCTAACAACAACGCACTCACTTCTTGCTCGAAAGATGGATCTCCTGCATAAAAAGTTTTTCTCACAGAGCCCAGAACAGAACTCGTAGATAGTCGTTTTGATTTAAAACTAACGGCTTTATTGATTTCTGATATTTTGTACTACAAAATCTAAAACAAACATAATCGCTCTTACAAAATATATTATAGGGCAAAAATGGACGTGTAGCCTGACAGGCTCCGGTCAATATTTTGATGGTCATTACTTACGTGGTATTCATCGGAAGACGCAACCTCCTCGCTTATTGGTAGTTTTACAACAAAAACAAAAGCTACTGAGCCGCTCAATCGCAGGGAGTGGGGGGAATTAGGTGAAACTAAGAAAACGAAAACATCGAGTAGCCTGTGAGACTCCACGTCCATACTTAAAGGTTAAATTTGATTTCGGGATATTATTTTATTTATTAACGATAAGTGTTGTCTGACAATCGTGGAATAAGAAACAGAAATACAATTTAAATATTACGCATGTTGTATTTATTATTTCATAATATTCAATCACAATGAAACTGAATGCGTAAAAGTTGACCTGAACCCAAATACATAATTGAAAATGTCAAAGAAAATATTTTTGGGTATTTTACACTTGTCATTACTATACGCTGATAAACCTTAAAATAATAATTTATTTACTATAATAATATAACTATTAACACTATTAGAACTTGAACTCTTTGTATTTCTTTGCTTGTTTTGAATCTGTGTTCTGTTGTCGCTTCCTCTTGCTCTGAAACAAAAGAATAAAATTTTTAAGAATTAATTCGTCAAACAAAGACGCGAGCGCGATCCCCTATACAAGGATTTTAATGAAGGTCACGCACGTACTGCGTGCTCGCGGCGACGCAATACGGTCAAAGACCCATGTCAATATGGAAGCTATGCTTAGCTTCAACTTGAGGATGGTAGCCAGTCAGGTGGGTACTACAAAGTACCCTGCCACCGTGCTATGGTTTCCCACAGACGTTTTCCTTTACCAAAAACTCAAGCTCATTGTAGGATTCGAACCCGGGACCATCATCTCAGCACCCGACGTCACTATTACTCAGCTGATGATAGCTCAGTGGTGGTGGTAGTGGGCCTTAGGGTCAGCTCACGCGTCGCGTCTCGGTGGCAACTGACCCTTAAAATCGCCATTGTTTGCTAACTTAGTAGTACATATAAAAGCAAAAAAAAACCCTAAAGTAGCCTGCAAGCAAAATATTTGTGCAGTAGCATAGAGTTAGAATATTAATAGAGCGACTGTACTAGAGTACGGGTACAGGCAAAATGCCTTGCGAAGTGCGCGTACATAGGCTACATTCCGAATTAAATAATATCGCTCACAGTGCTCACAGCAATAATTTGCGTACCGAGTTAGATATCACGATAATGACAGCTGAGAACTGTCAACAATTCGGAACGCCCTTTATCGCGCTCACCGTATTCAAAACAGAACATTTGGGAATTTAATTAAAACCTGAATTAACAATGCGCTAGAACTCATTATATCTTTTATTAGTTGAGTCGCAGAAAGGAATATCCGCATTTTTTATTATTTTTCAGTCATAAAATCATAAAAAGTATCTTTGCCATATGGAAAACCAAAAATCTTATTAGATTTTTGCCGAGAACACAATAACTAACCGTCACTTTTTGACAGCGCTCACGGTGATATCAGTTTAGGGCATGGTCGGTGTGAGCGCAAGATGGCGCATGTCATGACGTCATCTATGACGTTTCACGGGACATCGTGATCGCGCTCACACTAATATGGAACGGGTTTAAGCACGCTCAAATCGATTACAGCGATTATATCATTAATTCGGAATGCAGCCATAGTTTGAACGACTAAAATACATACAATGAATGCCCATTTCTCGTTTTTATTGACACTTTTACTTAGAACAAATGACAAGGAATCCATATCGTCATTTTGTCTGACTGTAAATCAACTAGTGTACAGTAGTATCCAACTGATAAGGCGCGTCGTGAATCTTCATTCGCACAGTAAAGAAAGTATGGCCCGAAAATTAATAAAAGAATGCTTAAAATTTACAATCAACCTTAGGTCACTATTTTAAGGTTCATAATACAGTGCAGCTGTTAGTTCCGTCTCACTCGCAAGTGACGCCCTTCCGCACACATGGTGGCAGCTGCCGACCAATAGCATTTCCCGAGCTTCTGCACAGGTACATCGGTAAGCCATATCAGTTGGGTACTGCTGTACGATATAATATTAGTGAATGCATCTATATGGCAACTGATGTGCAGTAGAGTAGCATGTATAAGCGGTAACCTTCTGTCGGGCGACATGGTCGGCGAGCATGTCGGAGAGGTCCTCGTGGTCTTGCGGGCGCTGGTCGCGCAGGTGCCGCTCGTAGCGCGCCGCCACCGCCTCGGGCTCCAGCTCCAGCTCCGAGGGGTCCAGCGCCACCTCCACGCCGCCCGCACCCACGCCCACCCCGCCGCCGCCGCCACCCTCGCTGCTGGTACCCGCTGCAGCTGCGCCTGACACGCGCTTACCTGCTCACACAACATACAACATATTATGACGGGCCAGCTGGTTGTTTAAGACTCTGGTTAACATTCTACCTATCGCCGCAGGTCGTGAGTTTGATTCCCACACAGGACATGCATTTGTGTGCATGAACATGTCTGTATGTCCTGAGTCCGGGTGTAATTAGGTATATTAAGTATGTATTTACAAACAAAAAGTAGTATATGTATTATATCAGTTGTCTGGTTTCCATAGTACAAGCTATGCTTAGTTTGGGATCAGATGACCGTGTGTGAGGAATGTCCCAGGATATTTATTATAATAGTGGCTCTATGCGTTGACCTCGCGATTCTCGATATCTAGGTATATGGAAATTTCACGAGAATCGGTAGAGAAATGCGACTTGTACAGAAGAACAGAAGATATAAGACAGCATTTTCACCCAAGGTGAAATGGAGACCTTTTGCTTGCACTGGTGAATTACGCACATTATTTCAAAGAATATATATCCTCACGTCGTCGGATTGCTTCAGATGATTCCATTACTTACATCAACAATACTGAACCATTCACTTTGTAATAGATAAAGGGGAAATTTGAAGTACGCTAAAAATTATCTCTTTACAGAAAAAAAACACACCCAATAGTATAATCGGCAGCATTAACTTAATATTGTACATGAGATCATGAAAATTTACAATACGAGTGTGAGCACCTAATGATCTAGGAACTATGATTCTTGCGTACTATCTTCTTATGCGTGCACTCTTGACAGAGTGGTCGTGGTCGTTCGTCATGACGTGTCATTTGTGGCGCGCTTCACAACACGCCGCCATTCTTCCCTAACTGCTGCCCTTCTGGTGCAGTTATTGATGGGACCGCCCATTGCGGCCTTAATTTGGTCGGTCCATCTATAGTCTATGGTCTATAGCAACTAGTTAATAAATGTAATATTACCAGGGTTGGCAGCGCTGATATCGTAAACATGGGTGGACGCCATCATGCCGGCCGTGACGCCAACACGCCGCTCCGGCAACACTTGGTACAGCGCAGGGGTGTCACCACTGGAACAATACAAATATAATAAGATTTTTGTATGCAAATATTTTTTATACCAAAAGGAGCAACTCTCACATTTTTGGTAATTCAATGATATATCATTAATTTAGTGCAAAGATTGTTGGTGAGACAAGACGTGTTGTAATGTATCATCACCATCATCAGCCTATAATGTCCCACTGCTGAGCACAGGCATCCTGCACACAAATCTGGGTGAAAGGTAATGGGCAGATACTCCACCACGCGTGCCCACTGCGGATCGGTGCAGGTAGGCTAGTGGTCAACCTACTGTTGGAGCTCAACGATTATCAAAATTAAGTGATAGCTCTACGTGCCTTCCGAAGCACGGAAACGCTCGATTTGAAATACCACTAGGCGGTCACCCATCCAGGTACGCTACCACCGTCGTGGTCGGTACGGTAGCAACTTGCCAATCGATTAAGCACGGCTTATAACGCTACACCACGAGCGCTTCAGCTTGTAATGTAAAGATTAGGGTAGTGGTACGCTTACTATTGAAGACAGTACATTATTGTAGTATAACACAATTCAAGGAAATATTTTTAAGCCCCCTTACAAAACCCGTATTTTTTTGGCATTCATTTCATAGCAAAGTTGAGTTAGTTCATATATTTTAACCAACTTCAAAAAAAGGAGGAGGTTCGGAATTCGGTTGTTTTTTTAATGTTTTTCACGTCATTTTTTTTTTTTTTTACTTTGTGTAGGCCTGTGTTTGACCACAATCTCACTATGGTAAGTGATGACGTGGACGAAGGTGGTAAGCACACAAAGCCTAGAAGGAACTCCGACATTTATTAACCGATTTGGATTTTTTTTTGTTTGGAAGAGTACACTTCCTGTAAAACAGTAAGAGGGTAAGAGTGTAAGTATAGTAGGTGTAGTAGTGACCCCTCGATGTCGTTGTCTTGCTTCTTCTTGCGGAGCTCGATGGTGTCGGGCGTCTCCATGCCGGGCGGCACGGAGCTGATGCCGAGCGGCGTCACCAGCCCCTCGCCCGGCGTCGCCACGCCCAGACCCATCTCCGTCTCGCCCGGACCCTCGCCCTCATCCGATTCCTCTGTTAACCGACAATCATTATCTTTGAAACAGGAAAGGAGCAGAACATTTAAAAAATATGGGAGACGTTAACAAAAAGAACATGGCGGTTACCTTAAAAACTCTATATATTTTGACAAAAGACTGCACTGTTTTTCACCAAATATCTTATTCGACATCTATGTCGAAAGCGCAAGAATTGAGGGCCAGGTACAGTCCCAAAGTGGCGGTAACGGCTATCTATCCATCGAAATCTGTAGCTCAGCTCTGCTATCCAGCCCTCTCATACGTTTCGTTATTACAAGAGCCAATAAAATTAATAATGTTATAAAACATTTCTTTTTTCCACGAAACATTAGGTAAGAATAATTGATCAAATCATAGCATGATATATATTTTTAAGCAAAAAAAGTTCAAAGAATCAGGGTTATAAATATTTTTACGATCACTTTAACTTCTATACCTAACTATAGTGGTTGTGTTGCGTGGTATTTTTAAAGTTTATCGGATTATTTTGCCTTTTACGTCTGTGAATATTGTTTATTTTTCATAAAATGAGCGCTGTAAGTATAACCTACCAGTAATTATACGTTCCCTTAAATTATTAACGGCAGTTTTATTTAAACGAAATCTGTATGTAAATTCGCTACTATTTAATTCGCCCATATGATTTACGGGATTTTTGTAGGTTCTCTGGGATTCATCTTCAAAATCACTGTCCCAATCAGATAATTCCATTAACATAGATAAATCACTGTCACTAGAATCAGACATTACTAATAACGAAACCACACTGCTGACTGCACCTAAAATAATCTATTTAAACTTAATATAAAAATAACACATTGCCTATTCGTCTGTTATCCGTGCAATTTGATGGTTTGACGAATTTGGAAGACATGGTCGAATATCGACTTTATAGATCTCAACTTTAAGTTTAGTTTTGTATAAAGTACAATACCAAGAATGCATTCCAGTTACGTTAGTATATATAATTTCCTTGGGGATGCATATAAGCCGTCTTCATGGTTTTCAAAGATAACAGAGAGCTTTATAACATACCTTCTTCGGATTCTTCTTCAGATTCAGACTCCAACTCTCCCCACATCGTCCTATCTATATCCTGATCTTCACCATCCTGTCATTGAACAATAAACAAAACTTTAGGCTTTTTAAAAACGTCACCACCAATGGGCTAGTTTCCTGAAAAAATCTATTTAGTCCGTCATACACATTATCACAGAATATTAGACACGTATTAATTTTTTTGTCAATTAAACAAAAAAATACGAGGATATAGTTTGTTGAAGTTCCGCGTGACGTCACGGTGTGGTACAATTTTTAGTAATAAGTGACATTATTAGCCCCCACTCCTGAACTTAGGCGCGCTTTATCTTCTTCAATTGTTAATGATTTGGTAAAGCAAAAAATACGTGTCCAATATTTTTTGATAATCTAACTGACGGACTAATTAGAATTATTATTTTTTTACCCAGGAAACATCCCTATTATTGTACTTATGATGAATGTAATCTAATCTAAATTATATCTAATCTAAATCTAAAAATCTAAATTATAATAATTTGATCACCATGGTAAGTGAAGATATGGTTCAATCATCATCAAACCAAAAGATAGAACTCTCGGACTCACTGGAAGTATAGCAGCCAGAACACATTAGAAAGCTTGGTGCTAGTTTTTTTATTTTTATGTCAACAGGTTGACAAGCAAGCAGACGGGCCACCTGATGGTAAGTGGTCACCGCCGCCTATGGACATTTGCAATACCAGGGGGATTGCCAATGTGTTGTCGACCTTGTAGAGCTCTTTTTACGCGTTTTTTGAAGAACCCCATATCGTAGCGCTGAGGGAAAACCGTAATGGGGAGCTCATTCCACAACCTAATGGTCCGCAGTAAGAACGTCCGACTAAAACGTTGTGTGGACGATCGAGGCGGCTCGAGGATGTGAGGATGAACTCCACATCTCCGGCGAGCAGTGCGATGGTAGAAAAGTGATGGTGGCACCAGATCAAAAAGTTCACGAGAACACTCCCCATTATACAGGCGGTAGAATACACAGAGAGAGCCTATATCTCTCCGAAGGCTAAGAGGTTCTAAACCGCCAGTGAGTATGGGATCGTCAACGATACGAGTGGCCCGCCTTTGCACCGAGGCAAGTGGATTAAGCTGATAAGCGGGTGCGCCTGCCCAGAGGTGCGAGCAGTACTCCATATGCGGCCTAACCTGAGCTTTATAAAGCTATAGCCGCTGGCGTGTCGTGAAGTACCACTTAGCCTTATTAAGCACACCCAACTTTTTTGAAGCCAATTTGGCTTTGCTTTCCAAATGACCTCGGAACTGGATATCACTCGCAATATCGACACCGAGGATCCCGATACTCTTTGCGATGTTGAGAGGAGTGTCTGCGAATTTCGGTGCTACTACGAATTTATCTCCGCGAAATAAACGAAATACGTTTATTTCGCGGAGAACGCGCAGACTTGTGTCTTCGAGGGGTTAAAACGGACTAAATTAAGTCTCCCCCATTCCGAGACCCGCTCCAACGAAGTCTCGACTTCAGACACAAGTCGAATTCGACTTTCCTCCACCGTGGACCGAGGGATGTTAGCACGGCCGGAGTATTGGGCATCACCAGTGCTGTCATCCGCATAGCAGTGAATGTTGGGAATTTTCAACATATCATTGATATGCAGGATGAACAGTGTGGGTGATAGCACATAGCCTTGCGGTACGCCAGCATTAATATTTTTGATATCGCAGCAGCATCCGTCAACGGCGACTTTGATGCTCCGATCAGCAAGAAAACTGGACACCCAAGTGCACAAACCCTCGGGAATTCCGTAAGACGGCAGCTTCGATAGAAGTGCCCTGTGCCAGACCCGATCGAAGGCCTTAGCGATGTCGAGGCTAACTGCCAATGCCTCGCCTTTACTCTCTATGGCTTCAGCCCATCGGTGCGTTAGGTAAACAAGAAGATCACCAGCTGAACGACCATGACGAAAGCCGTACTGGCGGTCGCTTATCAGCTGGTGCTCCTCTAAATAACTAAGGAGCTGAGTATTGATGACCCGCTCCATCACCTTAGAGAGGAGGGAGGTTATCGCTATTGGCCTGTAATTGGACGGATCTGTTCGGTCCCCTTTTTTGGGAATCGGATGGACAAGGGCTGTCTTCCACGAAGAAGGTACACGTCCGGCGGTATAGGAAAGCCTGAATAGGCGCGTCAACACTGGAGACAACTCTGGAGCACACGTCCTAAGCACAATGGCGGGGATACCGTCAGGCCCACTCGACTTTCGGACATCAAGGGAGAACAGAGCTCGTCGGACCGCGATTTGCGAAAAGCGGATTTCCGGCATTGAGCTCCCAAGCAGCACGCAAGCATATTCTACATCAATAAACCAGCCCATTTAGAACTTAGAGTTCTTTTAGAGACTTACAAGAGTGTAAAGAACAGTTTTAATACTTATAAGAGTGATTTATGAGATATTATACAGCTCTAGCTGTATAAAATTCTTAGTAAGGGATCCGCGTCAGCTTAGGGTTCTTAAACAGAATATCAAAACTCTAGTATACAGCGTTAAGAATTTTATAACACTCCAAGCTGGTTTTATCGTTAAAGCTGTATATAGGCTGTATAAAGGGATCCGCGTCAGCTTAGGGTTCTGAAACAGATATTATAACTCTATAATACAGCGTTAAGTGTTTTCTGACACTTCAAACTGGTTTTATCGTTAAAGCTGTATACAGGCTGTATTAAGCATGTGTTCACTTACTTAATACAGCAATAAACGTTCATAACTTACTTAATACAGCTACTAAGACTTATAACACACTCCAAGTATCGTCTAGGCTGTATAGCAAATTGTCAACATTTTAACATTTACAATAACAACATTTAAATAACAATTAAAGGACTATTTGATAATAACTATAGCCGTATCATGGTTATCAGCTTGAATAATGATCTTGTATACTCATATCTATTATTTATAAATATATTTTTATTCTAACCTTAAAAACAAACACTTATTTACTGTATTTAGTATAATTTCTTTATTTTGGCTTGATTATTTTGTTGGCGCGTGAATATTTTGACGGAAAACATACACAGGTTCACAATAAATTAAAATTTGCACATTGAATTCATCAATAAACAGCATTAGATATCCAAGTCCAAGATTTTATCCTTTCCATTTATTAAATATTATGTCGCCATTCAATATGGCATCGTAAATTTATTTTATTCTCACATAATTCTCTTCGACAACCTATTTAGAACTCTTATTCTTACAAGATACTTATAAGAGGATATCCGTGGAGTATAGGCTGCTCTATACACCTAATAACAGCTCTAATACAGCTTTTATACTTGTCTTTTGTTTATACAGCCTCTATACAGCTCCAATAACGAAATAAGCTGTGTAATGTGGGCCCTTTTTACACTTATAAGGCCTGTATAAGCGCTTATACAGCCTTTTACAGCCTGAATATTCAGCTTTTAGTATAAGAATGAACTTTAATACAGCCTTTAAACAGCTTGTTATGCTACTTGGGCTGCCACAACGCGGGATGCTAGGCGGTGTGGCTCCCCCGTCGTCAAGTGTCGAATTAGCTGCAAAGAGGGCTGCCAGTAAATCGGCTTTCTCTTTTGCAGTGTGGGTCAGGGAGTCATCCGGTGTGTGCAGCGGAGGAAGCGATGACCGACAGAAGTTACCTTCGACAGCCTTGGCGAGCGACCAGAATGCTCGACTCCCAGAAGGGAAACCTGTAAGCCGATCGCCAATCCTGCCGATGTGCTGGAACTTCGCTCTGGCAATTTGCTTTTTGCTGGACCAAGAAGCAGAATTATATACTTTTCTCAATTTGGATTTATCCGGATTCAAGTTAGGAGGAACTTCCTCCTTAAGAATCACGTCCGAGGAAGGTCAAAGTTAGAAGGTTAGGTCTGAAGTTGCCACCAGCGGGCCACGCATAAATCAATCTTAATAAATTTCATTTAAATCCCATTATCTGCAGTTTTATAACATTTAGACCTCAAGGATATCACCCGATGAGTCAATTAATGGATGCCTTTCGTAACTCCTTTGGTATTCATGAATATAAAAGAATTGTAGAATAACTGGCTGATCTGCTAAGCTAAGTTTGTTAGTTACTTATTAAATATCGATTCAGTCTACTTTGTAGATTTGCCGCGGGGCACGAAATTGTTTTCAGTGCGATTAGAATGCTAATATTATGTAATGAATCTAATCTTGTTTTGAAAAGAGTAATTGCGGAGTTTAATGCCGGCTCTTCTCAGCAAATGCAACCTTCCGAGCCTTAGAGCATTAGAGTCAGACTTTTCATAAGAGCCTGCGAAGGTCTACTTGAATAAATGATTTTGAATTTGAATTCGAAAAAAGGAAGACCAATTTACCTTAAGCGGTAGCCTCGCAGTAAGGGAGTCGGCCTTAATATTTTTAGAGGGTGATGGCCAGGCATGTATCACAAAATACTTCACCACTGTGCTATGATTTCACATATTTCCACTGTTCGGGCATAAAGTAAAAATTTTTTTTTTTTTTTTTATACCACTTAGGTGGCAAACAAGCATACGGCCCGCCTGATGGTAAGCGGTTACCGTAGCCTATGGACGCTTGCAACACCAGGGGTATCACGCGCGCGTTGGCGACCCTAAAAAACATTAGACTTATACATACATCCTGTCCGCTGGTGTGATGTCCAAAGACGTCACCATAGAGCGGTTTCCCGGTCTCGTCGACGGGCGGTTTCCCCCAGCCGCCCGCGTGGTACCCGAAGGCGCAGCCCTCCGGTATGGGCGCGTTGAGGCCCGGGATCTTCAGGTTGGGGTACGACGGTGGCGGCCCGTAACGCTGCTGGGCTATTAGCCATGGAGGTGGTACCTGAATAACATTGTTCATGTTCAGTTACAGATGGTTTGGTCATAATAAGGTGAATTCTATTCGGGATCATACGTTTTACGAATAGGGGATCGTAAATAAAATACATTGCTCTTTTTAGGGTTCCGTAGCCAAATGGCAAAAAACGGAACCCTTATAGATTCGTCATGTCTGTCTTTCTGTCCGTCCGTATGTCACAGCCATTTATTTCCGAAATTATAAGAACTATAATGTTGAAACTTGTAGAAGTAGATGTATTCTGTGAACCGCATTAAGATTTTCACACAAAAATAGAAAAAAAAACAATAAATTTTGGGGGTTCCCCATACTTAGAACTGAAACTTAAAAAAAAATTTTTTCATGAAACCCATAAGTGTGGGGTGTCTATGGATAGGTCTTCAAAAATGATATTGAGGTTTCTAATATCATTTTTTCCTAAACTGAATAGTTTGCGCGAGAGACACTTCCAAAGTGGTAAAATGTGTCCCCCCCCCTGTAACTTCTAAAATAAGAGAATGATAAATCTATAAAAAATATATGATGTACATTACGGTGCAAACTTCCACCGAAAATTGGTTTGAACGAGATCTAGTAAGTAGTTTTTTTTTTAATACGTCATAAATTGAAATTAATATCAAATACTCAGGTCTATACTACCATTTACTTATACCTACAGGTTTGTACGGAACTCTCGGTGCGCGAGTTTTTTTTTGGACTCTTTTCACCAACAAATTTTATGGATACTGTTATCAATGTTATATGGACATTTTCAATACTAAAATATTACCAGTGTTTTCTAACTAAAAGAACTCTTTTTACGGCATTACTTTTAGGGTATCGTACCCATAGGATGCCAACGGGATCCTATTACTAAGCCTCCGAAAGTCCGTCCGTGGGCTGTATCTCATGCACCATAATAGACAGGACAATTGAATTTTTCACAGAATGTATATTTTTACTGCTGCTATAACAACAAATAATAAAAATGAACATACATATTAACATATAAGAAACGTCTTTATGGAACCCTTCGTGCGCGTGGCCGACTCCCACTTGGCCGGTTTTCACAACTTTTATAATTAAAGTATTAGAAAGTTTTTTTTTTAGTAAGTAGTTAAAAAAATACACCTCATTAATATATTGACATTAACCTTTTGAGAGCCAGGTCCCACGGGCATACCGAGCGCTGTCCTCAACTCCTCAGATAGATCACCAGGTTTCTTCTCTCGCAGCCTTGTCTCAAACTCTTTACCTTCGTAGTAGAGGTCGCCGTGAATCGTCATGCGAGGCTTCGTCTGCCATCTTTATAGTAACGAAACAAACATAGGATTATAGACTTTATTCAAAATACACTAAGATTTAATTTAAAAAAATAATTAAGAACTACTTACCAATGTTCTTAACTTTTACGTGTCTCGGCCGTTTGTAATTTGTAACCCTGTATGAAAAATTATGTTTTGGTCGTTCCAGTTTTTACACTGGTTCAATGGGATCCAAAAATGAAGAGTTCATTTAACTCACTTTTAGGATCACTCATTTAGAAAAAAAAACATAAATACAATGACACGCTCACCTAAATGTTTACAATGTGCTAATGTGTATTCTGTTGTAAATCACACTAAACAAATTTTAGTCACATCACATGTATTTTAGAACAAACATTATTGAAAAAGGATAGAACATATTTAAAGCTGTCAAATTAGTCTTTGCCGTCTTCATTTGCGGGAATTAAGATGTAACCGCGATAGATGGCGACTTTTATATTTAACAAGCATTGGACTAGTTTGACAGGACATTTGTTCTTTGTTAGAAAGAGACATAGTAAGAATAAATTTGTTCAGTTTTAAACAATAGAATCAGCACCAATATCTGTTACATACTGAACCGATTTTGATGAAAATTTACAGTAAGTAACTTCTTACAAGTTACCACTGTGTCTTGTAAACTCAGATGTGGTCATAAGTATTCCTTATATAGGGGAATAAAAATAAACACGGTATAATTTTACAAATAGTCATAAGACAAGGTCACCAGCTTTAATAAGAGAGACACAGTATATCGTTATTTCGCTCACAGAGCAGCTCAACTGTGGAGTAACTCCACCTTAAAGAATACCGCAGCCAAATAACTTTATGTTGAGTTCCTGCGCGTGAGTAAGGTCGCCAGAGCTCTTTGGGGAGGGGGGGAAGGTTCGGTAATGTATAAGTGATGCCTCGTGAGTTGCAAGCGTCCATAGGCTTACGGTAACCGCTTACCACCAGGCGGGCCGTATGATCTATTGCCGACTTGTATAAAAAAATAATTTTTGGTTTAATGATATAAATAAATATTCTGGAAAATTCTTCACACACGCCCATCTGATAAACCAGATAACTGATATACTACGGTCTACGAACCCTGGCTTATGCTTAGGTAATTGCTTACCATCAGAAGGATTGTATAAAGGCAGACAGGCTAATGCACAAAAAGGTTTGTGGTGAACGAGAGTCGAGCCCACGACCTGTGCATAGTATCAGACCTCTACGCCAATCCGGCTCTACCACATTTATAATTTTACTTAGATTGAACCAGTCTTCTATTATATGAAAAAACACTTACTTAAAGAATGCGTCGTGGAGTTTCTGATAATCAATATCGATTTTGCCGAGTTTCGGTCGGGATCGTTCGCGCATCTTCGCCTTGAGAGTCTTCGTCTCCTCCTTGTCCTGTAGTGAGGCGCGCATCTCCATGATGCCGGTCTTCTTGATGAAGTCAGGCAGGTCGAATGGAGGTTTCTCTATACCACGTTTTCCTTGCAAATACTGGAAAGGATGTGCAAAATTATATCTCTGGATATTATTTCACTGTTGACTACCTACATTTAAGGCGATGATAGTTCAGTGGTTTTGAGATACAATGAGCTTGAGCTTTCGGTGAAGGAAAACATCGTGAGGGACCATAGCACGGTGGTAGAGTACTTTGTAGTACCCATCTGGATGGCTACCACCCTTAAGTTGAAAATCTGTCGCCAAGCACCTATCGGTGTGTTCCAACAGCTGCACTTGAAACCGAGCCAGTTTAACAACCAACCTACCTTCCTCTTATAGCACCAGTGGCGCGGCACCTGCACGGTGTTCCTGTGCGCCTTCAGCTGCACCAGCAGCTTGGGGTCTCGAGCGGTCACGTCATACATCTCCACCACGTCCGGCCGCGACACAAGCTGCTTCAGTTCAGCCACCGACAGACGCGACAGCTTCTTCAGCTTACGTTTGGAGAGGCGCTCCTTTTCATCGGCCGCGTTTTTCTGGTGATTTAATTTTTTAGCTATAAAACACTATATTAAAATCTTAAATAATTACCGTTGATGAAAACTGTGCTATTCCTTCACAAACAAAATCAGTAATGGCCCAAACGGCGACGAAGGTCGGAACCCTAGACGCGCGACTCACACTCAGACTTTCTTTTTTTATGCGACAAAGTAAACAAGCGTACGGCCCGTACCCTTATGGTAAGCGCGTACCGTAACTATATGGACTTTTGCAACACACGAGACATCACTAACCCGTTACCGTCCCTTCCCCCCTCCCCAATGAGCTCTGGCGACTTTACTTACGCGCAGGAACACAACATAAAGTTATTTGGCTGCGGTATTCTTAAGTTGGAGGTAATTTCCCAGTCGAGTTGCTCTTTGAGCTCTTTAAATCTCTAGCACTTAGCTGGTTCTATTTTAACATGATTTCTAGTTCTCGCCATTGGATCCCTAAATGATTAATCAGCTATTATTCATACCTCTACAGCCTCTTCATCAACTGCAAACTGATCCTGCACTTTCTCCAGAGGTTTAGAGGATGGTTTGGGCGCGTCCTTCCCTTCCTCTTTGATTGCATCTTCTTTCTTCTCAGTGATCTTGAACGACTCCAATATGCGATGGAACTGACGGTACATCGGCTCCAGTTCATGGAACTGTATGCTCTCTTGAACATACCTGAGTAAGGAAGAACAATTACTATTATTATTGAGTTGTTTTAACTATGTTTATAGTAATATATCTGATTTATTTGTGCACATATTATTAATTAAAAAAACGGAACCCGCAGGTTTCACTGGGATTAAAACTGTCCGTCCATACATAGTCTGTATACATACACCATGCATTTAATTATATGTAGAGAGTTGTTTGGCATTTTAGTACCCTTTCATAATACTTGGATTTTTTAATATTGATTTCATAATCATTCCTTACCATCAGGCGGGCCGTATCCTGTTTATCGGGCCGTATGCCTGTGTATCAACTGAGTTGTATAAAAAAAAAACCTAATCTATTGACATTCTTATGACAGTTTTTTGAAAACTGTGAATTGTAAAAAAGTTAATTAAACACAAGCTTTATTCCCTACATACAAATAAAATAGAATATGTATGTACATAAATGTGCTCCAAGACTATTAAAAACTCTTACTCAATATCAGCTTCTTTTTCATTCTCCTTGTCACTGGTCTTCTTGCTGTCATCCTGACTGACCATGTCTACATCTTTCTTACTTGCTTCCTCTTTGCGTTTCTGCTTTGCTACCTTCTTCTTCTTCTTTTTTCTCTTATTTTTGGTTGCTTTGCTTGCTTGACTCTAAAACAAAACATCCATTAGATGATTACAGGCAAAAAGCGAATCAATAACGTTTACTAATAAACTGATAAAATGGTCCCAAACATAATGTAATGTTGCTGTCACTGTCAAACAATGTGTTTTTGAGTTAAATATATATAAAAACAACTCCTCAAAAGTACCTCTTGTTTAGAAATGACAGGGGGTTGTGGTGCATCAGGTATATTGTCATCATCAGAGTCTCCCTCATCCTCTTCAGCATCATACTCAGTACTGATGACGGGCGCTGGTGGGGCTTCAGGCAGGCTCTCCAGTTCTGTTTATTATAAATTGATCAAGTATAAAAACCAGTGAAATGCGAGTTGGAATCGCACATGGAAGGTTCTGTACAATATTCATTTTGCTATGGTTTGGAAATATGAACACCACACAATCTAATTTTATTTACACAGACATTTAGGTAAACTATTTTTGTATTATTCTATAGAATATGCAAGAATCTATGCTTTTAGCAAGGTTTCTTGTTCATGGGGTTTATATAACTTTTTGTGTTTTTGATGCTATAATATGGACGGGCCAGTTGGCGCAGTTGGCGCAGTTGGTTAAGACATGGAGTCTTAAACTATAGCGCCGCAGGTCGTGGGTTCGATTCCCACACAGGACATGCATTTGTGTGCATGAACATGTCTGTATGTCCTGAGTCTGGGTGTAGTTATGTATATTAAGTATGTATTTACAAACAAAAAGTAGTATATGTATTATATCAGATATCTGGTTTCCATAGTACAAGCTCTGCTTAGTTTGGGACATTGAGGAAATATCCCTTTAGAGTAGTAATACTGAACAATCAAATTCCGAAACTAGTCAGTGATCTGTCACTGATTTTGAACAGTAAGGACCACTCGCTGCATCGTGCGTTTGCGACTGGGCTAATCAGAGCCCATGTTTCCTTGACTTAACCGATCAGAGCGCATTGTCGGCGGTGGGAAATTGGCG
This sequence comes from Achlya flavicornis, assembly GCA_947623365.1. NCBI lineage: Eukaryota > Metazoa > Arthropoda > Insecta > Lepidoptera > Drepanidae > Achlya > Achlya flavicornis. Next base: position 3,738,816 of record OX392485.1, on the reverse strand, counting down.
GAATATATTTCAACAAAAATGAACGTGATTGCGCTTCTTTGGGTTAATTGTTCGATGGTTTGGGATCAGTTGACCGTGTGTGAGGAATGTCCCAGGATATTTATATTTATTTATTTATATACTGAATGGATACTATGATCACCCATATTGGGCCATATTCTATGAAAATTAAAATCAGATACCTGTTATCGTCAAATAAATACACATTTACTAACTAATGAACCACAAAGGTTTAGTTAGTAATAAGGTCCTGATAGCATCCTTTGCATATGATGCACGAACCGGTGGTAAATTCAACTATATGTACCAATTTAACGTTCATAAGTGCCTAACCAGAGCCTAAATTGAATGAAAAACTTTTTGATTTGATTTGATCATACAGAACCCTAAAAAGTGCCTGTTAAATTGATTGATATATTTATTTAAGTTCCGATACCTATATTTAAAATGTATAAGTGGGTATTAAAACAACAATCACCTTTCTGAGGTTCATCATCATCACCAAGAGCTGCCTGTCTTTGGTCTTTATAAGCCAGTGCTTCTTCTAAAGCCTTAGGGAGAACCACTCCACCTACTCCAACAGGTTTATTTCTAAACTCCTCCGGTGTATCAATCTTCATGGTCAATAAGGATGGTAACACTGAAGCAGACCCTGGTGGAGCCTCCTCATCATCCACCTCCTCTTCATCACCCTCATGATCATCCCAACCAGGAGGTCCATCATGACCCTGCATGCCCCACCCGGGAGGACCCTGCCCATCCCAGGGGTTCATTGGCATGTTAGGTGGTGGACCCATTCCAGGAGGACCCATGTCCATATTAGGATTATTGAAGTTCCCTTTCATATTTGGTCCACTTCGCATCATGTTTGGTGGCATCCTCGGAGGCCCCATACCTGAAGGTCCCATTGGTGGACCCATTCCCATCCCTGGTGGACCCATTCCTGGAGGCGGTGGACCCATGCCAGGCGGCGGTGGACCCATGCCAGGTGGCGGTGGACCCATACCTGGTGGCGGTGGACCCATACCAGGTGGTGGCGGACCCATACCTGGCGGGCCCATGCCCATCATACCGGGTGGCGGGCCCATTCCGGGGGGCATATTTGGAGGTCCATTTGGTGGCATATTAGGCGGGCCACTGGATGCACTTACTGGTGGCATAGTGCCAGGAGGACCCATGGATGGCGGTGGCATACTCCCTGGTCCCATAGACCCGGGAGGTGGAGGCATGGGAGGAAAGCTTGGCATTCCCGGCGGGCCCATTGATCCATTATTCGGAGGCCCAGTACCCGGTGGACCGTCCATTTTCACCAAAGTCTTTTGATTATTAGTTTAAAATCCAGAGCGGCATTAACGCTGCTATTTTATATTAATTGCTGCAATTTTATTTCACAAAAATACACTAAAACACAAACTTAGGTTATTTTGACATTACGTGACAAACGAACGCTTCAAAGCGTAGAGCATAGTAGTGTTGCATAGCAATAGTGAAACTATCGATAGTCTATCGATACTATCGTGACCTTGGAAAATAGTAACAATATCGATAGCGCTATCGATTGTATCGATACTATCGATATTATCGATATCGCAGACCGACCAATACTATTGATTCAAGGCAATACTATCGATATAATCGATACTATTGAATCTCAATACTATCGATAGTATCGAGATTCAATAGTATTGGTATGTATTTGACTAATACTATCGATAGTATCGATAGTATTAATTGAATTTAACCAATACTATCGATAGTATCGATACTATCGATAGTATTGTACTATCGATAGCTTGACAAACTTCGATAGTATTGCCTTCCAATATTAGTATACCTACGTAGCTAAACGTATCCCAACTGTCTTTTATTCGGTGAAAGGTATTTAAAAAAAACATTCAATGGTTATTTCAGAATAAATAGGTAATAGTCCGGTCAAGTTAGCCCTAAAATTAGGGGTAGGTTAACAAAAAATCTCATAGAGCTGAAAATTGGTACAGTACAGTACAGTGTACGATGTTCGGAACTCCATTATAAATGTTCCCATCCATCCCACACTTCCAATAAAAATTATTCAAGGTCAAAGTTCGCAAGTATGGGTTTTTTAGCGAAACGGTAAGTTGTATGATAGATGTAGGACTAGCTTTGATATCGCATGCTAGCTAGGTTCTCCTACACGTCATAAATAACCGTATTCGCCATTTCCTTGACTGGCAAATGAACTGGCACAAGAACAGGCGGGTTTCGTGAAAGGGAGCAGATCCTCAACGTTCGTCAACTCAGATGGTCGGATCCGCAAATCCCTGGAGACGAACTTTCACGACGCTCTTCACGTCGCCAAGGACAGACACAACTGGCGCAACGTAACGTAATACGAGATAAAATTAGTTTACGGGGGAATCACGATCCTCAGACGAAGCTATCGATATTACAATACTATCGATAGTATCGATACTATCGATAGTATTAGTCAAATACATACTATTGAATCTCAATACTATCGATAGTATCGAGATTAAATAGTATCGATTATATCGATAGTATTGCCTTGAATCAATAGTATTGGTCGGTCTGCAATAGTATTGGTCGGTATCGATAGTATCGATAATATCGATAGCACTGTCGATATTGTAACTAGTTTTCGAGGTCAACTATCGATAGTCAAACTATCGATAGTTTGACAACACTACTTTTGGTATAGTTACTATACTCTTTGGAGCATAGATAACTCAAGGTGCGTTCGAATGAGGAGGCACACTGACAATTTATCCCGCTAGGTGTCGTATAGTCGCTGGTGCCGTCTATCTGTCAAACACCATACATTTTTTACGTATTCGTTATCAAATAAGTTATTCAATAATTATAATGCCTTTCTGTAGTGAATTTTAATGCAATAATAAAGGTTTACACCAATTGAAAAGAAAAAAAGCCGTGGATTATTAAAAAAAAATTGACACCAAGCTCATAGGAAGATTATGCAGTTATCACTTCAAACCTAACGATTTTATTATAAAAGCCGGTTACTGGTTGGTTTAATTAATTGAAATTCATGAAAATCCATCAATTCAATATCAATGACAGTTACCAGTGAGGGTGGCGCCATCTGAGATTAGCTTTGCCTGTCCCTCCCCATTGGAGTGATGTCGTTTTTAGGCTGGACACATACAGTCGTTTTCCGTATACGGTTTCCTGATCAGGAAACCGAATACGGAATTCCGTGAGCCTAGCGCTTGCCTAGCGCAGACGTAAATTTTTTTGAATTCGGAATATTATACTGCCCGTGCGTTTAGTGGTGGCATTGTGAACGCAAGGCCATGGAGAACGACGATTTAATTGCGATTGCATTTAAATTGGTTATTTTATGAGGTAAAAACATTAAAAAAAAAAAAAAAAAACAGCTGAATTGAGAACCTCCTCCTTTTTTTTGAAGTCGGTTAAAAAATAATTTTATCCTTGTTTTCTCTATCCACTTTGGTGCATGTGCTCCAATCCTGTATAACATCTTTAAGGAATTTCTAGTTACCTACGTACATACAATATCCTTGGGATATATTCCTACGGCGCTGATAGTATAGTGCATGTTAGTGCTACAAACTTACCGTGGCCAAAAGAGGAACTAACGTCGCCAGTTTGAAATGTCAACCTACCTGCCAGTCGCCATTGATTGTTTGCACAGACTAGGTAGAGATACTACGTATATTGTTTGCTCCATCCACGGAATAAAAAAAACAATTGTTTTTTCTGTACCCATCGAGGAACAATTAATCCCTTTATTCCGATTCCGAAACTAACTAGTCAGTGATTTTGAACAGTAAAGGCCAATCACTGCATCTTGTGTTCTTTGACTTGACCAATCAGAGCGCATGTGTCCTTGAATAAGCCAATCAGAGCGCTTTGTCGGCGGTGGGAAATTGGTGGAATATATTGCAAGCAAAATTAACGTCATTGCGCTTCTTTGGGTTAGGTTGTTCTCTAAGTAGGTATATACTTTGAGTTACGTCTACGAGTCTACGTCTTTGAGTTGTTCGATGGCTCCAACAAATCCGATAACAACGCTTCTCTCACGGTCAGCCCCCCTAGACAAGATGGTTATCGACAATCGTCATCGTTAGTAAACGATCAACCTTTGTATGCGATTGACATTTCAAATCGAAATATCACGTGACTTTTAACAATCTCTTATGTCAAGGTTGATCGTTTACTAACGATGACGATTGTCGATAACCATCTTGTCTACTGGCCCAGATATGTCTGTAGGACTCAAAGACTACTATTGTATACAAAGACTACTATTGTATACTGCATCAAGCTATACATTTTCAGTATAAGCTGATCTCGCATTTTATAGGATTTTCGTACAATGAGAGGTCAGCTAATATTGGAAATGTATAGCTTGATTTTAGCCGTGCGTACACGTATGTACCTACGTGGTTATGTAATGGTAATTATACTCTTTGCTGAAAGCCTGCATGACTGTGCCCATGGGTAATATACTCGTAATAAGTATTCACCAGGCACGTAACTTGGCCACATTTTGGCTTTCAATTATCTGTTTTTTGCTATATGTGCTGGCTTTCAGTTGTTCTTTTCACTCAAATTGCTTGTTATTATTCTATGGATATTGAATTAATTTATTTTTAAACTTATCTGTTTACAAGTTACTGAAGAAAGAATAAAAATTATTTTAGCCGAGTTACGTGGCGGCAACTATACCTATCAACCACGGCATACGTAGTTAGTATCCCCTTTTGTAGTTTGTGACCACGGCCGCACGGCTATCTCTAGTATAGTGTATTATCTATGCGGCTATCTGTGCCTGACATACGCACTTAAAGGTGAGTAATATTATAGGGTACTCTCATAGAATAAAGAATAGCATTAGTCCAATATCTTTGGGTACTCTCCTACGGAACTCTCCTTACTCTATGGGGAACATACGCACTACGCACGCACCCAGAAAATCATCAATCTGTCATTTTTTTGACAGTTAATGAGCTAAATGATATCGTCACAACACAGAAAAGGATTTTGTTATCAAATTTTCCTGTGATTACATCAATAACTTGCGTATTACTGTTACTTTTTAGTTGCGTCATAAAATCGGAACACGTTTTAAGTGTTTCTATAATTGGTATTCTAGCTTTCTATTCTGGAATATGGCAGAAATGGGTGAGAGATATAATACTAAATGTCCTGGAGTAAAACGTCTCATGCGCGAGGCCTTGGAACTAGCTGAGGCTACGGAAGAATATTGCGCGAGGCCTTTAGAAGATAATCTATTCGAGTGGCACTTCACCGTACAAGGACCTAAAGGTACGGACTTCGAGGGCGGTATCTATCATGGCAGGATATTATTGCCTAAAGAATATCCTATGCATCCACCTCACATCATACTTCTCACGCCGAACGGAAGATTCGAAATAAACAAAAAGATATGCTTGTCAATTTCTGGTCATCATCCTGAAACTTGGCAACCTTCATGGTCGATCAGGACAGCCCTGTTAGCTCTCATTGCGTTCATGCCCACTCCATCAGAGGGCACTATCGGATCATTGGATTACAGTCCAGCTGAGAGGAAAGTTTTGGCAAAAAAGTCTGTAACTTGGGTTTGTTCACAATGTGGGGAAATTACCTCTCTTTTGTCCTCAACTGCAGCAAAACCTTTGACTGAAGAGGAACAGACAGTGCTTAACCAGATAGCATTCAAAGGTGAAGATGAGCAGGCAGCAAAACCACCAGAGGAGCCGGTTCATGAAACTGAAGCTGAGGTGCTGGAGTCATTGGAACTGAGCACTGGTTACCTCGACCAATTGATGGAGATACTGGTAGCTCTCCTCGTGGGGGCTATAGGTATATTCATTTACAGACGCTGGAATGCATTTCATAGCTCAGCTGAATCGGAGCTGTAATTTCTTATTATATTAGCATAGGGCCTAAGAATAATTCAATACTTTAACCAATTGAAAAATCTATACTTAATGCAGTATCTAAGTTAAACCTTTGAAAGGGGTCAACATCAAAAAAATGGTTTCACTCATTCTGAATAGCAAAATTTTTTTTGGTAACTATTGAATCATATAATTTTCAAAATGAGTGCCTTAAGAATAAGGATATAAATACTATAAGGCATCCATCACTTAATCCATTCCTGAAAGAGGAAGAAAATATATTTTTCATTGATCATCACTTTGATTTATGTGATCACTTGTAGATAATGATTTATTTATTTCTTGTAAATTATTATCTTTAAGTTTTTTTTTAAGATACAAGAGGATGCAAAATAAGGAGTGAATGAAATTCATTTATTGAAGTTCGTAACAATCTTAGAAAGACAACTTTTGTGAAACTAATTTTGTTTGTTATGTTAATTATAATATGTCCCATATTCATTAGAAAGTTTCGTTGATATATATTTTTCTTATTGAGTTTACTTGCCAAAGAGTGACTGTGATGATTTGGATGACAAATAGATAAACAATTATATGTATCTAAAAAATCCTGTATCCTATCAAAATGTTGGGTAATTTTGAATAAATACTATTAGAGCTTTATAATTTTATTTATGATGCCTATCTTTATTTTGCACCGTCATTGTGTAGGTATATAATATAATAATTTAAAGTAAATTACTACGGGAAAGTTTTCATGTCCTGTGGTGGATACATTCCGAGAGTTTAGATTACAATTGTTTTTACAATAACTTTTGGAATCAACTGTTTTAGAAATTATACTGAACATTTGTTTATGTTGTGTAAGTAGGTATGTAAAATTATTAATAGTGTTAAGCCTTAATTGTAAATTGTATGTCATTGTATTATAAATAAATATTTTGCTTTGTGAAAAATTACTTGTTACATTAATTTCACTAAAATAAAGTTTGTAAATTCAGAACATTGTTTAATTACTTTTACTTAGTTTCTTTAGCTATAGAAATAGATAGGATGTGCAGATTCTTGTAAGCATCGGTTCACACCGAGATGCAACACCCACCAGTGGTGGGTCGCACCCACTGGTGGGTTTGGGAATTACTGGGCTAGATTACTAAAAAAATATATTTGGTATGTTAATATACAAACAAACAATTTGTATATCAGTTATCTGGTTTCCATAGTACAAGCTCTGCTTAGTTTGGGATCAGATTACCGTGTGTGAGGATGTCTCAGGATTTTTATTTACATTATCAAAAAATGTTAAGACACATAACTATTTTTTATTTCGTCAATTAACCAAAAATTACGAAGATATCGTGTGTTGAAGTTCCGCGTAAGGTCACGTTATGGTACAGTAAAGTGTTTTGTGGCCCCCACTCCCGAACTTTGACGCGCTTTATCTTGTTAATTTTTAACTAATCTCTCAGTAGGAAAACTATTCTCTCCATAGACAGAAAAAACCTTTTCTCTCAGTGAAATGTGGTTCCTTTTTGTGTAGTGTAAATAGTTCTATATATATAATCGCGATATAATATATATATATTGCATCGCGATCTTAAAAAGAGCGCGCCGCGTCGCGTCTCGTTTCGGTGTGAACTGACCCTAACTAGCCATTATGACCATTGCAAATTGGATTGGAGCACTGAGAGAAGATTGTTTGCTCTGTGAAGTAGTCGCTAATTCGTCGCCAAATTGCGGGTCCACAGGTTTATATAATACAGCTCCCTTTTGTTCACAAATCTGTGTACAGCTCCATATTTGTACGTAGTATTTATATACTCTGAGTTCATACTAATAATTTTTACTATTATTGAATCAGTATCCCAAATAGCCAGTTGACATTTTCACAGAATGTGTATTTATCTACAATAAATAAAATGCAGAATTAAGATTTAAAGTTTATTATCAAGAACATATTATCATATAAAGATACACCTAGAATAGCTTAACTGCCACTTAATTAAGTTATCAAGCTAAGAATTGTGAGCATGAAAGCCCTTTCACCACAGTGCGTTCCACCAGTATGATGGGTGCAATAAAGATCTTTTAATTTGGGAAATCATATTAAATCTGCCACATTCATGGGCATCTCGTCAATTTGCGTGGAGTAGTACTGTTCAATATCTCTCAGGATCCTGATGTCATCTGACTTTACGAAGTTGATGGCTACACCCTTGCGACCGAAACGTCCAGAACGGCCGATCCTGTGTATGTACAGCTCACGGTTGTTTGGCAGGTCGTAGTTGATGACCAGGGACACTTGTTGGACGTCGATACCTCTCGCCCATACATCAGTAGTGATTAGTACACGGCTGAAATAAGAAAAGAAAACTGTGTGACAGAACACAACATTAGGGACATTTTAAGATGGCATAATGGGTATTCCTCTTCAAAATTCAGAACATTTTGGGGAAGACCTTACAGAAGATCCCAGCCAAATAACATTACTTTATTGTGTTCCTGCAGTGAGTAAAGTCGCCAGAGCTACATGAGTAGGAATTATGCTGGTGGTATGTGGGGCACACACTTTTTTCAAACCCCTTTTGGTTTTGAGTGAAGAGATTTTAGCAGGATCATCCACATGCTTGTACCACACCATCAGGCAGGCCATATGCTAGATTAGAACATAGATGATTATCCCTAACAAAATAAAGATAATAGATTTATACCTCTGCCCTGAACGGAACTCCTTCATTATATTGTCCCTTTCTTTCTGCGGCATGTCTCCATGCATAGAGCTCACTGTGAAGTTAGCCTCCTGCATCTTCTGTGTCAACCAGTCCACCTTCCTCTTGGTGTTACAGAAGATGACTGCCTGTGTGATTGTGAGGGTGTCATATAGATCACAGAGGGTGTCAAACTTCCACTCTTCACGTTCAACTGCTACGAAGAACTGCTTGATGCCTTCCAGAGTCAACTCATCACTGAAATTTATGGAAAATATGATCAATATCTGTCAACAAAACTGAAAAATTGACAGATTCTTACTTAATGGGAAAGTGGATGCAGCAGCAGCTCTTTATTAATATTATAAAAGAGTAGTGGCAGGTATTTAATTCAATGGAATGTAAATAAAATCTATTGAAACTGGCTTGCTGATATTGTTTAATACTTTTACAAAAGAAAGAATACACACCGTTTAACCAAAATCCTAATAGGGTCTGTCATAAACTTCGAGGTCATCTCAAGTATTTCATGAGGCAGAGTGGCAGAGATAAGCACCACCTGTGTTGCAGGCGGTAAGTAACGGTAGACATCATAGATCTGTTCCTTGAACCCTTTGTTCAGCATCTCATCAGCTTCATCAAGGACCAGCATTTTGATTGCCCTTGTTCGCAGCACACGCCTTCTGATCATGTCTGGAAAGGAATGGTCATTTTTATGGAAAAATAGTTTTAAAAAAACTGTATAGCTTAAATAAACTTCTGTCTTGTATCTAAACTCAGCATTTAGACTTTAGTTAAGCCCAACATTTCTTACTAAAGATCTCAACAAATATTTTCCCCTATTTACTGTAAAATAATGCAATCTATATGGCATCATAAAAATAGTAAATTTAAGCATTTTGAAAACATAGTTAAATTCACTGTGCAATTTCTCATATATGCCATAAATGTTACGACAATAATATCCATTTTTTTAAAATATGTATTATTACAAATTGATCACCGAACAAGGCTAAATTGTTTTTTTTATTTAGTTACTACTGGCATTTATTGTGAAATAATTAAAGTGCTAGAAACTAATTGTTGGTAGATATTGACTAAATATGATATGAATTTCTTACCAAACACTCTACCAGGTGTGCCAGATACTACATGCTGACCATAGTCCAACTTCCTAATGTCTTCTCCGAGGTTAGTTCCACCAATGCATGCGTGGCACTGCACATTCATAAAGTCCCCCAAAGCGAGGATAACCTTCTGGATCTGTGTAGCCAACTCACGCGTCGGTGAAAGCACCAGGACTTGGGTCTCACGCAGTGTGGTGTCCAAAGACTGAAGTATGGAGATGGAAAATGTTGCTGTTTTACCAGTACCGGATTGCGCTTGTGCGATCACGTCTCTACCTTTCACTATAGGCAGGATGCTCCTCTGTTGAATGGCTGAAGGCTTTTCAAATCCTGAAAAATGTGAAAGTTGCGTTGTATGCGTGGGTAATTCTTATATGTAACTACAACAAGTAGGTATTGCGAAAAACAAATGGTAGTTATTGTACAAGTATATTACCGTAAGTGTAAATTCCACGCAATAGCTCGTCCCGAAGGTTCATAGAATCAAATGTTGGTATAACTTCCACATCTTCACTTGTGTCGAATTCAACATTCGACAAGTCTTCCGATATTATTTTGCGGTTAAATGACACCTCCGATGTAGTCATCTTGCCCTTTAGCTTATTTCTACACTGAATAAATAACTAACGCACACGCGATGAGTAATTTATCATCAAACTTCACAAAATACCGAAATGAAATCAGCAAGCAAATGCAAACGAGGTTATTACTACAGGAACCTAAACAATTCCATAGACTAGACTATCATCAAATTCTCATTCTCTCTTCATCCGTCCCTCAAGAAAGCAATACAAATCACTACTTTATCTTTTTCTTATAATAGCGATATGATAGAGAGAGAAGATTTCTGGGTGAAGTAGAAATGAGTTCACATCTCGTCGTCTCATAGTAGTGGTAGTGGTCGGTCATGGACAGACAGATTTTTTCTTTTTCTTTAGTGGCAAGGCAATCGGGATATTTCTGCCAATGTCGTGTTTATAAGATTGCGAAGAGATTTCTGCAGGGTCGGCGTAGATGGTAGGCAACGCGCGAGTGACATCTCTGGGGTTGCAAGCGTCCATAGGCTACGGTAACCACTTACTATAGGCGGGCCGTATGCTTGTTTGCTACCTAAGTAGTATAAAAAAAAAGTCACGTTCACTTCCACCGAGTCAAATCTGACGTATACTCACATCACTTTACAGAGAGTTCACTCACTAGAGCCTGTGCTAGAAGAGCTCACTTTGTACGTAGTATTTATCTACTCTGAGCTACCTAGTAACAATACCCGTTTTGTTGTTGTATGTACCTACAAAGTTTTAGTAAAATGGTGTTTTATAGTCTGTATGCCTTACAAGCCAGAGTAATAGTATTCTATGCTTACAAGATTTAAAGTTTTGATTAGGTATATATAGTTTTGATTTTGACTTTACGTTTCTCTGTCTTTTATAAGCAAATATTGGGAAACAAAACATATCATGAATTTTATTATAAAACGTTTTGTTTCGTAAATTTTTATATAACATTCACATTATTCTATTCAATTTTAATATTTCGATTTCAGTTGCTAATAATTATTGATGAAATAAAACAATAAATAGAAAATATTATTAAGATTTTAAACTTACAGATAGCCTGAACTTTTAATGCACGTTCTAGTAGAACAAAATTTTTTTTATGGAAAAATAACTAAACGCTTTTTACAACGCGCATACGGATCATTCGGATTTCAAGTTTATTTGTGGTCGAAAGAACGATCATATTTGATTTTGAACGAATCAAAATGGATGCTGGGTGTGAATGAACTATGTACTGAAAAACGAACAGCTTTTTATTGAGTTGTGTCGTGGGCCCGATTATAATCGGGAATTTGGCGTTGTGGTTTTGTTTTGTAGTTATTAGGGTAGTGACAAACGTAAAGTGCCATCGGGAACGGAATAGATTGTAATATTAGTGCAATTCAGTAGTCACCGTGTCGGTAATGTGTTTATACGAAGAATCGGTACGAGCTTCCAACCCGCAGGTGGCCTTAGGATGAGGACTGTGACAGAAATATCGTGCGTTGGTGCTAATCTACGGGTGTTTGATGTGTCGACGTTACAGTTTGTCGGCGCGACATGGCGATAAGATTCCCACTAGAGGCTCGCTCGCGTGCTGTATGAGCGGTCAGAAATGAAATGCATATACAGGAAGGAACAATTACAACTCTGACAACATGTACCAAAATGACAGAGGAAGTAGACAGAAGACATGGCGTGAATGGTAACAGCAGTAAGGGTGTTAGTGAGGAACCTCCTGGACACAACTCGGCTCTCTCTGCCACTGGTGGGAGGCTCAAGTTCTTCAAAGGTGTGTATACTTGAAGATACAAATATCAGACAATCATTTTGTAGTACATACAAGGCTGGTTTGCATGCTTAGAAAAACTAGAAAGTCATTCATGCTCTGATTAACATATATAAGCACATTTGAGTTTGCCGTTGCCAATTGTCTGAGCTACAGCCTCTGTGCTATTGTTATGTGTTTCGTAAGGAACTGAGCACTCTAGTGGAAACAAACAACAGTTTTATAGTCTCTTGGCAAATTAATCTCTGTTTATTATCTTTTTCATTTAATTGGTTTGCAAGTTCAACTAAGGAAATGCATTAAATATAGTTAAAATAAAGTATGGATTTGTAATCATTACCAGATTGCCCCTGTTCCCAATATTTTGAACCTATATATCCAACACAAACTCAAATATCAGTTACTAGTTCAAGATATCACACAAATAATAGTTGCTTTGTAAGAAGTGACTTAAAATTAATTTATCAAAAGCAAATAGCCAGGAGGATTACAATTAGGGTTACCACATAAAAGTCTACTTGTATCTGTGTAAATCAATGATTTCAATAAAGTAAGAATGCATGAACTACAGCCACCTCTATGACCATACCATTAATAATATGGAGAGGTTTCACTCTACATACTCTAAAGCCCTATAAATCTATGTACCCTAGATTAGTCTAGATAGTCTTAAAATAAACATAAATTCCAGTAGGTACATAGATTACAAAAGTTTTTGAGATATGTTACCAACCAAACTAGTATGCAATGACAGGAGAGGTTTTGCAATATTCTCACAGCCTGTACAGCAGACACTTCAGAGTGATCAGTTACTTATGGCTAAGTGTGACTGGCCCACTGTGAGACAGCATGGCCACAGTCAGAGGTGTAATCAGGCAAGGGTCAGACAATAATTACAATATAATTTTATTGCATACACAGCATTCACATAGTTAGTTATCCATGCATGTATGCAGCACTCATTGGTGTTATATGAGAGTAGTTTGCAAGTCTGCTGAATTGCCATGTACAAGGGTTTAACATGTGTGTTTATTAAGTATTTGCATTGTATTAATATATTTTATAAACAGCAGTATTGTGGCAGCCCTAACAATAGTATCATTATAATGAAGAAACCTTTATCCAAATTGAAACTGTTTGAGTAAGCAATTACATATTTATCAAATTGGATTTTTAATTTGTTAGTTTGATCTACTTTCCTGTGATTTGTGTGCACCATATATGGGGCATTTTGAAGTTCTTCTCATATGTGGTACAGGTCCAAAGAAGTTTGAAGGCTTGTAACTTTTTGCATTTTTGGAATAACAAAGCTACTTATTTGTATTGTATTTTATTTAGAAACTAACCAACTTAATCAGTATGGTTGTACCAGTTATTAAAATATATTTATTTTAAAGTTACATCGTCAGGGACAGATACCGGGAACTAAATTTTACAAGATAGTGTGTATGTAAGACTCAAATGAGAAAACATGCTTTTAGAAAAAGCAATGTTCCCAAATCAAACTTTCTGAAGTAGGTACTTGTTAATATTTCTAGACATCTGTGTGTGTGGATGACTGTGTGATTGTGGATCCTTTTGGCAATTGTATTTTGTATCTATAGTAAGTATGTACAATATATAATGCAAACATGACATAATCTGGATCAACAAGAATGATAACAGTAAGCACATTCCACAAATGCTTAAGTAAACATTGAAGTCAAGCATCTGTCACATGATACCTGACTGAAACTGGATTAGAATGTATGTTTTGATAATTATAGATTTATCTAGCTGTCCATGGTTTTCCCGGCATTCTCAAGGGATCTTTAGTTTTCAGGCTAAAAAGCATTGTATGTTACTAGGTGCCTGGCGCAACTTCGTTTACTTGGTGTCTTAACCTACACTTTCTTTCATTATTCGGCTATTTGGAGCGGAGATAAAAACAACAAATTATTATTTATTATATTTTATAGATTTCAGGGTATAATCTATGTATATGTCTCATCATCATCATCATATCAGCCTATGGATGTTCACTGCTGAACATAGGCCCATAGGAATGGGGGAGCCCATTGACTTCCACTTCGAACGGTTTTGGGCTGCTTGCATCCAGCGGTGCCCAGCGACTCTAACCAGGTCGTCGGTCCACCTAGTAGGAGGGCGTCCTGCTCGGCGCTTTCCAGTACGTGGTCGCCACTCGAGAACCTTTCTTCCCCAGCGGTTATCGGCTCTTCGAGCGATGTGGCCTGCCCATTGCCACTTCAGCTTACTAACTCTACGAGCTATGTCCGTCGTTTTCGTTCTCCTACGAAAAAATGTATATGTCTAGTTTCATATAAATCCGTGTATCCCTAACAGAGCCAAGTGATTTGTTACCAATTAATGTAGAGGCTAATTATTAATTAGGCTTTGCAATATATAAAGATTTTGTATTCCTTTTATCTATGTTTTGTATAGATGATAATTTCAAACATTCAAAGTTTATCTTAATAGTGATGAATTTATTATCTAGTTACTTAATTGGTGTTTTATCAACGAATAATAGACAATTAGAATTAAATAAATATCTATAGGCTATTAGTTGTTATAATTGTTAGATTAAAATATAATGCCTACGAGATTAAAGTACATATTTTTTATTGACAATATGCTCTCTCCATAATATCTATTCTATACTGAAAATAAAGGTTATTCAGTTTCAGAATCTTTTATTTTACTAATGTGTATGTCACTAAAATTTCAAAAATAATTGTAATGCCACCAACATTCAAAATTAAAGAACTTAATATAAAGCAAAGCATCAATTAATTATTTCATCATTAGGTCCATTGACCTACTTAAATACTAAGCACTTGCAAGAATAATAAATTTGGTATTTATCAGTTTAACATTAAATCAATTTACATATTGCATAATTAATAATCAAAATGTTAAAATTTTTGCTGCATTAATAAGCACTGTATAAATTTTTACAGATGGAAAATTTATCTTGGAGTTGGTGCGAGGGTGTGCTCGTGAGGGCGAGCGCGCGAGCTGGGTGTCGGTGCCGCGCAAGACGTTCTGGCCGCCCGCCGCCGCGCCGCCCACGCCGCCCGCCCACCACGCGCCCTCCGCCTCGCTCTCCGTCTCCGACGACAACAGCTCCGTGCAGTCCTCGCCCTGGCAACGAGACCACTGCTGGAAGCAGACCGCCCCCCGACGCAACGTATCCAAAGAGCTAGCCATGTACTACTGCCGGCCCGCCACGCTGCTCAACGCCGCCATCGAGCGCGGCGCGCGCCTCAAGCGCCGGCGGCCGCACGACGCCACGCCCGCGCCGCCCGACGCCGCCGCCGCCGCCGCCGACCCGCGCCGCTCGCTCACCAACGGCCTCGTCGGGGACCACAGGAGGAACGGCGACCTCGGCTCGACCGAGGACGCCCTCGACGGGCCCGCGCCCCGGCCCAAGCCCAACTCCGACGACGACCGAGAGAAGTACTATCATATGAAACTAAAGAAACCGTACCAGTATCGTAAGCTAAGGGTGTACAAGAAGACGAGGTCCGCGCTCCGGCGCCGGGAGCTGATGGCGATCGTGACCAAGCTCCGCGAGCGCGCGCCGCCGCCGCCCGCGCCCGCGCCGGCCCCGGTCAACGCCAAGCTGGCGAGCTGCCGGCAGGAGCACGCCATGGTGTCGCCGCGGAAGCGCATTCTGCGCGAGCTCGAGCGAGTCAGCCTCGAGGACCAGGGGGGCAAGCGGCGCGCCAAGACCGTGCCGGCGCTCAGCACCGCCTCGTACCCGCCGCCGGGCCCCGCCCCCACCGCCGCCGCCGCCATCGCCGCCGCCCCCGCCGGCCCGAGCCACGCGCCGCCCCGCGCCGAGCCGCGCCCGCACAACGGCGCCGCGGCGCGCAAGGACGCGCCGCTCACCAAGAATGCGAGCAGCTACAGCATCCACTCGCTGCTGAGCATGTCCGACGAGGGTGCGTCGCGACGCTCGCCGGACGGCAAGCACTCGTACCCGCCCTCGCTGAAGACGGAGTCGCCGTCGAGCGTGCACTCGCCGGACCTGAGCCCGAGCCCCGACAACTACCGCTACCGGTACTCGTCGCTGATGAGCTCGCCGAGCGGCGCCGCCCTCGAGTCGAGCACGCCGCCGCCGGAGCTGGCGCGGTACCGGAGCGGGGGCGGGGGCGGGGGCGGGGGCGGCGGCGGCGGGTACGCGTCGCCGTACTCGCGCCAGTGGGCGGGCTCGGGCGCGCAGTACCGCGGCGCGCCGGCGCGGGACGAGTGGCGCGAGGTGCCGTACCTGTACCCGTACGCGTACGCGGCGCCGCTGTACCGCGGCGCGCCGCCGCTGTGGATGCAGTACGCGATGTCCCCGGCGGCGGTGGGGGTGGGGCTGGGCGTGGGCGCGGGGGCGGGCGCGGTGCCGGTGCCGCCCGGCCCCTGGGCGCCGCTGCCGCATCCCCTACTCAACGATCATATACCTAAGGATGAACCCACTTCAGGTATATAATGTATATGTATTTTAAATTAATTTTATATTGCAATTCAACATTATATGATTATTATCTTCCCCACAAGCAGCATTAGCAGTATTTTCACTAAAATATTGTTTGTATACTTTCCAGATTTGCCACTAAACTTGTCGAAGCACTGAAGGCGCGGCTCGGCGCTGGCGCAAGTCTGCACGTGAGACTGAACACACACACAAACATGTCGAGATGAATGCCGCCGCGCGACGCGACGCGACGCGACCTTCAGTGTTCCCTTCAGTGCGGGCGCGTCGCGTCGTGCGAACGACAAGAATGCGATCAAAGACTTTCTAGATTTATGTAGCATATAAATTGCAATACCTTTGATTTTTATATTGTATATTAAAACATTCGGATGGCAAGTCGAACAGTAAACTTGTGGTATCGCGACGGTTTGTCGATAACATATTGTCCTATAACATTCCATTGTCACACTGATCGATTGGCGCGTGTTAAAAGTCCAAAAACTACATCCCACCTAAACCGGCGTATGTTTATGATCGCGCTCGAGCGGTCATATTATATTATAACTATAGCGAATATGTTTTGTAAAACTAGCAAGACGATATTTTTGTATAAATGGTGGTTTTCCGACAGAGCCGCTCTGTGTGGGAATCTATTTACAAACTAATGTATATTACACTGAAATATTATATTTTAGTATAAACGTATTGTATGTATGTATGTATGCAGAGTCATGTACGTGTATTTTCATACGAAATATTTGTACTGCGAGTTGAATATTTTAATATTGGCTATTATTGTAGGGTAAGATACTAAGATGATCTAAATAAACAAAAAAAAAACAGTTATCAATTGTTGACAATCAGTGCCTTGAAACTAATAAAGATATTAAGAACATATTTATGAATGAATAGTATTACATAAAAGATTACCTGGCTTCGTCCAAATTTACAATGAAAATGCGTAGTACCTATACAACTGTATTCCATTTATAATTATTCTCTGAATGAGAAAAAAAAATATACAAAAATAAAAAAATTGGATTCCTATTCCTAACTCATTTGCAAAATTCCATAATTGTTTATGTTCGATCTCATTATTTAATTTAGAAAATAAAATGAGGTAAAGACTACAGTTTTGGGATCAAATTTGGATGTGTGTTTATGTAACATGTATAAAAATAAGCGACATTGTATATAATTTGTGAATGGTGTATTATTGTGGGACGTTCGGGAGTAGATATTATCAGATGATTAACCGCTTACGAGTTATCGGTAAGAGTTTTATTACCTTCAAAATAATTATTGTAATTGTACAGTATTTTTATAATGAGTATTTTATGAGGTGTACGAGGACGACAGTGGGTGGGTGTGTCGCGTGTTGAGAGGTGCCTATACTGTACCTCTCCTATCTGTACCTACCTATAGCAGTATAGCGAGTGGAGTGGAGTGGAGTGGAGTGGAGTGGAGTGAAGTGGAGTGGAGTGGAGCGGTGTGGACGCCGACCGCGACCCAACCGCGCACGGCAAGGCTTTGAGATTAAAATATAAAGCTAGATTATACGGCAATCTTATTTGATGTACGGGGTTATGTATTATGAGGACAGTTAAATAACGGTATGGGACTGACTTCTGATGTAATATTATTATTAATGGAAATTGTATAAAATAGATGTGTAATCGGAGGCCTACTGTAACGTTCGCGTTGTCCGCCAACAAAGTTGACTTAGTATAAATATAGCTATAGTACATCCTGCTCAATTTAACTATTGAGTACATTTAGGGAACGTCATGTATCATAGTTGTGCCGTGAAATGGGAGGATGCTGTATTTTTTATTTTTCCGAGTTGTGTGTCATGTGTTATGTCATATTTGCTCGAATGTGTGCTACCCACGTAATGACGAGATGCTATTTGTACAGCGTTTCTTGGATAGCATGCATTTGAAATAAATGATTGTTGATTCTGTTCTGCTATATATTTTCAGATAATGTAACTGAATTAATTCAAGTTTCATATACATTTTTAATTGATATATTTTTTGTATAATAAGTAATTTATTGTTGTCTTTGATCACCGTGTCTGATCGTAAACCATTCTTAACTGTTATATTACATTGTTTTTAACCAGATATTGGTGCCGATTCTGTTGTAAATCGCACTAAACTAATTTTAGTCACATCACATCTCTTTCTTACAAACATTATTGAAATAGGATAGAACATATTTAAAGCTGTCGAATTAAGTCTTTTCTGTCTTCATTTGCGTGTATTTAGACGTAACCGCGATAGATGGCGACTAAATTTATATTGAAAACTAGCATTGGACTAATTTGACAGGACTAAATTTCCGACATCCTTTTCTTATGTTCTCTGTTAGAAAGGGATATAGTGAGACTAAATTTAGTTTAGTTGTACACAACAGAATCAGCACCATTTCATTGAATACCATTATACAATCTATACAAACATCTTTTCTTGTATCCAAATCTATCAAAATAATATATTATGTACTCCAATAGTTGTTACATTAATGCAGCTATCTTTATTTTTTCTTATATATAAGCTTCAGTATCAAATGTGAGACTGAAATCAAATGTTTTCCACTGTTTAAGTAGGTACTAGGGTGAAGTAATTATCAAGTACATTTTGTGCCATTTGAAAATGCGACGGTACTACTGAGGTTTACTGATAAAGGATTCACATTAGATTTACAAAACAATGGTTGATCGTTCGAGTTTTATTGCCCAGCACAAAATGCTATAGCAACAAAAGGCTGAGAGGTAACAATACATGTTATACTGTAAGTATACATTAACGCTTATGGTTGTTTATATTAAATTTTATAGCATACTCATTTATTTGACATTCCAAGAAACCAACACATTTGAATCCTAATCAGTATTACCTCATTAGTACCGTCGCCACAATATGCCTTATAAGTTATTTTGTATAAATTAAAATAGAAAATGCAGGTTCTCCCATCAACGACAACATTGTTTTACCCGCTCTGATAATAAAATTAAACTAAAATATTTTTCTACTTGAATACAATACAAACTTCGAAATAATATCGCTTATCCAATTAATTGCGATGCGATGATGCAGGTGTCTTAAATGAACTTAAAAACATATTTATCTTGCGGAAAAATAGTTATTCTCCATTTATATTAAGATGTAGTTATGTACTCGAATAAATATAACTTTTCCAAGAAGTGTGTTTTTATTTTCTACTATTTTTAATGACCTGATAGCATAGCTCATAGTTTGGTTACCCTGATAGAATATTCCAGTCAATTATACTCTGTATGTAGCGCGAGTTTTAAAGATAAAAGGCCTGAAACTGCGCACGCGCGGTCACACACAAGTGCTCCGTCGAGGTGGGTCCGCCTTCCTGCGACAGAATCTGTCGCGGGGGCATGCTCGGGGCTCAAATTCAACTCCAGTTTCAAAAATAATTCATCATAGATCTAAACTTTATATCGAAACTAAGATATTTGTAAAATTAGTTATATTTCTCTTAATATACTGAATGAACTTTACAACAAATTCCCCACATAGCACCCTAGAATTAATAAACGGGCTTAATAGCTGGCGTATTTAGGGTTCCGAACAATATTTCAACGCTATATTTTGGGTAGCGCTATATTTCAACAACCGCTGATGCTTGCTATTGATTTGAAATTTGGAATTGTTATAAATATTGCAGGCCCACGTTTTTTTTTTATACCTCTAAGGTGGCAAACAAGCATAAGGCCCGCCTGATGGTAAGCGGTTACCGTAGCCTATGGAAACTTGCAACACCAGGGATATCAGTCGCGCGTTGCCAACGTGTAGGTATATTGAAAGTAAAAAAAATCGAGAAATAATTGTATTTTTTTTGCAAGTTTAAATCAAAGTTGACGGGCCAGTTTGCCACAGACATATAAATATGGCAGTTGGCGCAGTTGGTTCAGACTTAAGACTCCACCTATTGCGCCGCAGGACGTGGGTTCGATTCCCGCACAGGACATGCATTTGTGTGCATGAACATGTCTGTATATCCTGATTCTGGGTGTAATTATGTATATTATTTACAAACAAAAAGTAGTAGGTATATATGTATTATATCAGTTATCTGGTTTCCATAGTACAAGCTCTGCTTAGTTTGGGATCAGATGACCGTGTGTGAGGAATTTCCCACCAGGATATATTTTTATTTATTTATAAAGTCAAAGCCATTTATTCAATTTAGGCCCTAGTAGGGCAATTATGAAGGTCATAGCTACTGATGTTACCACCAGTTCGTAAGTCGGCCTTCAACTGAGAAGAACAAGCAAGAAACTCAGCAAGGTTACACTTTTTAAATGGGGTATCATATGAAAGAACTTCATTTGTACTTATTTGTACCCCCCTACCCATCTCCAAAGTTCGCAAAGCCAAAAATCTAAAATAATTATAGATAGACATTGATTTACTTAAAAGTTACAGGAAAAATAGAACGATGTTCCTCTAGCTAGCAGTTTTTCGAATCATTAAAATTCCTTCACAAACAAATTTTGTTATGCGGTCCGGTTTTTTTCTACAATTTGGGCCCAAAACAAGAAATTATACGTCTAGGAAGATCGGAACCCTCGGTGCGCGAGTCAGACTCGAATTCTTAGAGTCCGCTTTACTACGTAGTACTATTAAATATTCTGTGGCTTTACGCAGTTTCAGGCCTAAGATATTTTAAAACATTCATCGCTCAAATAGAACCTTCGTATGTTCGAGCTCGTTGTTCTGTTTAGCGAAAGCTGAATTCGATAATTCCATGTGTAATTTTTATAAACCTAGTTTGGGTTCTCCTTGCTGAACAACCTATGTGTTGGGTTGGGACGGTCTTATCATCCTTCCATCTTAGGTTTGCAAACTAGGTATGTTATAAATAATACCACCGCTTTCCATCAGATGGGCCGTACCTATGCATCGTTTGCCGAAGGGCTTACCACTTATAAGACCCGATTTAAAAAATCCTTTTCTATGGTGAAAACATATTGTTACCTATAGCTTTCCACCCCCCGTGAATTTGTTCACGATCCCCTTTTAAACCCGAATAGGACTGGAATTTCTAAAACTCGAGCTATATAGCGGTTTGGGCTGTGCATTGATATTGATACCGTGCCAGGCCCCCCCACCCCCTTTTTTAGCCCAATGTAGCCTACATAGGTTATATACCTATAACCTGTCCTTTTATAACGTAGGCATATTAAGGATTTTTGGAAATTCCACCTTTTGTGGTGGGGTGAAAATGTATTCCTTGAGTTTTTAAACATGAACCTTAGCACGATTACTTACTTACCTAAATAAATAACGAGTGGCAGCTGCCCCCCAAAAAAAAATTCGCCACTTTCATTTTACGCGCGAAGCTTTGCTGCTTTTTTCATCTGCTCCCCTTCTCCTTTATTAGGCAGAGTTTATGCAGAATTAAAATTGTTATATGTATAAGAAAGGCGGGACCTCTTAATTAAAATTTGAAAAAAATACATTATGTATTATAAATTCAGCGAAAAGGATAGCACACAAGGCAACTTCACAGCAGATGTATTGTTCCTTCTATTTTTAGGGTTCCGTACCTCAAAAGAAAATAAAACGGAAACCTTACTCCTCTTTGTTTTCCGTCTGTCAAGAACCTTTTTCGCAGGAACACGTGGAGGTATCAAGCTGAAATTAATACCAAATACAATCCCTTGGAGCAGGGAAAATCTCAACCTTCTAAGTTAACGCAATCAAAAGATACGGTCGTTTATGCCGCATATTTAAGAAACCGGGAAAATTTACATGACATTGATAAAATATGAATAAAAACGTGTTATAGAAATCAAAACAGAAAATAAGGCAGACTTCGTGCTCGCATTTTCACACATGTCAATTGTCGATGGTCCTTCATCTACGAAACTCCAAGCTGGGGTGGAATTTCGAGCCCCTCTTCATCGGGATCATCTTCAAAGGGACTTGGCAGTTACTTGGCCCCCACAAGTTATGCAAACCTCTTAGAATTGCGCAAACTCTGATTACAGGCATTTAGGACCAAATGAAGGTATCAAAACGATTTCCAGCCTACTGGAAATTAATACTTTGAAAAAATCTAATTTGATTGGCCTTCATCATCAACATCATCGTCATATCAGCCTATGGATGTCCACTGCTGAACATAGGCCTACCCCATTGACATCCACTTCGAACGGTTTCGGTCCAGTGGCGCCCAGCGACTCTGAGCAGGTCGTCCCGCTCGGTGCTTTCCAGTTTGTGGTCGCCTCTCGAGAACCTTTCATCCTCAGCGGTTATCGGCTCTTCGAGCGAGCGTATCTTCACGTCCAGAATACCTCAGAGTCTGAAGTGATGACATACGGGTAAGCCCGGTAGAGATCACTTTTAGTGATAAGGCCGCCCATTGTAACGCTTTCTTTATTATTTTAAGTTCTTGTGTATAATTATTTTCATGTGGTGTAACAATAAAGTGTTATCTATCTATCTATCTACGTGACAGAGATGTGGTCTTTTACTGCAGGCTGCATAAATAAGCTCCCGAGTCACTCAGCGAGCTATGGAACGAGCTACACTCGGAATTTCTCTACGTGACAGGGTCCGAAATGAGGATATTCGTAGGAGACAATTTAACAGAATTTTACAATTTTACAGAATTTAAATAATTGGACTGTTTTACAAAAAACTCAAACCGACTTCAAAGTACACTAAGAAGTAATCAAATCCTGATCTGATGACAATGGGACCAAACGGGAAGTGTACCCTTCCGGAAAAAAAAAGAATTTTCCAAATCGGTTAATAAACGACAGAGTTATGAGGTAAATAACAAAAAAAAATACAACCGATTTGAGAACTTCCTCCTTTTTTTGAAGTCGGTTAATAAAAAAAAATACAACCGAATTGAGAACCTCCTCCTTTTTAGGGTTCCGTAGCCAAATGGCAAAAAACGGAACCCTTATAGATTCGTCATGTCTGTCTGTCTGTCCGTCCGTATGTCACAGCCACTTTTTTCCGAATCTATAAGAACTATAATGTTGAAACTTGGTAAGTAGATGTATTCTGTGAACCGCATTAAGATTTTCACACAAAAATATAAAAAAACAATAAATTTTGGGGGTCCCCATACTTAGAACTGAAACTCAAAATTTTTTTTTTAATAAAACCCATAAGTGTGGGGTGTCTATGGATAGGTCTTCAAAAATGATATTGAGGTTTCTAATATCATTTTTTTCTAAACTGAATAGTTTGCGCGAGAGAATCTTCCAAAGTGGTAAAATGTGTGTCCCCCCCCCTGTAACTTCTAAAATAAGAGACAAATCAATAAAAAATATATGATATACATTACGATGCAAACTTCCACCGAAAATTGGTTTGAACGAGATCTAGTAAGTAGTTTTTTTTTTAATAGGTCATAAATTGAAATTCATATCAAATACTCAGGACTATACTACCATTCACTTATATACCTACAGGTTTGTACGGAACCCTCGGTGCGCGAGTCTGACTCGCACTTGGCCGGTTTTTTTTGAAGTCGATTCAAAAGACATTAAAATGAGGACATTCACTGAACCGTCAAAAATTTCCACCTGTATGGAGTAAATTCTATGGTTTATGTAGTATGTTACCATTGATATAAAGAGTAATGGTTGTAACAGTTGGTAACACTTTTAGTGACTCTGCGAGTAAGTTGCTCTCTAAGTAAATTACACTTCACATTTTCACTTCACCAAGACAAATAAAACCAAACAATATTTCAATTTGTGCTTTATTTATGAAAAAAATTGTAAATTATCCTACAATGAATCTCCGAATGAAATAGACTTACATATCGTTTTATGTATCAAATACATTATTTTGCTCGACGCCAGATCAAACCACATAAGAACAATATAGTTTAAAATATTATCTACAGAATCCATTCTCGGCGATTCGATTACCAAAAATACAATCTTCGTTTAATCGCCGTCTCGCGATCGGACGGCGGGCGCGGCGAGAGATTATTTACATCACGAATATACAACAGAGCGTTCCGCGGGTCGAGGCGGCAGCGGGGCCGGGGCGGGGCGAGGCCGGGGCGGGGCGGGGCGGGGCCGGGGCGGGCGAGGCTAGCCCAGCAGCGCCTCCATGGTGTAGGGGTGCGGCGGGTGCGGCGGGCGCAGCGGCTCCTGTCAGTCGAGGATCACCAGCTGCAGCGGCGCCGCGGGCGCGCCCGCCCCCGCCGCGGCCGCGGCCGCCTTGCCCGCCGGCGCCGCCCCTGCGACCAGCCCCGCGCCGGCCCCCGCGCTCGGCGCGCCCGCCGCCCCCAGCATGGAGCCGAGCGTGGCGCTGCGCATCGCCCGCCAGGGGGCGCGCGCGCCGCGTCGCAGCTCGCCGCAGCTTAGTGAGCGCCGACCGGCCCTACACGACAACAAACTTGTTATATACCTACAATACTATACCACTTTCGCAGTAAGATAATGCGTGGGAATACAAGGTTTTTAACCCATATCTTGTTAAATACATAAATAAATAATACACACATCATCTTATGGCGAACAGAGTATAGTTAACATATAACACCAACACAACGATATGACAGTTCGCTATATTATAAATAGTTACTCGGCATGATCAATTAAAATGCCTCCAAATTTTATGAAAATAATGTATGTGAAGCTCACCTGGAGGCTTCGGATGCTCTGAAGTAGAGGTCATCGGGTGCGTCCATCCATGAGATGACGTGACGGCGACCGCCGCGACCGCTTATGTTCGTCGGCTTACCGTTTACCTGCCAAACATAGTTTGAAGTTGTTAATTGTGCTTAAAACAATACTCATTTAATAATCACTAGCTTCTGTCCCGCAGTATCACCAGTTTTCACGAGGGATAAAAACCTATAAAATATAGGGAGTCTATAGCACTTAGTTATAATGTAACTTCCTATTAGTGAAATATGTTTCAGAATGGGATCGGCAAGTTAAGCTACCAACGTCGTGGTCGGTACCTTGATGGGTGACCGCCTAGTGGTATTTCAAATCGAGCATTTCCGTGCTTCGAAAGGCACGTAAATCCGTTGGTCCCAGTTATCACTTAATTGTGAGTCGTTAAGCTAGTTGGAAGCCTTCTAGGCGGCTTGGAAAACTCCTTGATCCGCAGCGGGCACGCGTGGTGGAGTACTCGTATCTGCCCATTTCCTTTCACCCTGATTTGTGTGCTGGAGGTCTGTGCTCAGCAGTGGGACATTATAGGCTGATGATGATGATGATAACACTGTCAACAAGTGTAGTGTGAACAAGGAACTCACGTGTGTAAAGACATGCGAGGGCAGCGGTTGGCCGGTGGCCTGCGCGCGCGCACACATGGCGGCGTACTGCTCGCGGCTGGGGCGCTGCATGGGCGCCGGGTGCTTGTTGGGGCGCTTGGCCGGCGGGGGCGCCACCGTCGGGTCCCGCCCGCCCACTCCCGAGCCCGCTCCTGGTGACATACCTACTTATCAATCGATATTATACTAAAAACATGTTTTAAGACTACATTAGGTACAGACTCCCTACAAACAGTTTCAGTTCAAAATAAATTACTCAAAAATTCATACATATTTTTTTGCATTTGCAAGTTTATTGAATTAAAATCATAACCGACATGTCTTCGCTCTAATTATCATGTTACGACACTTGCTAATATTAATATAAAATTTTCTCTTCCGCGATCTGTGCGGAAATAAGTGGATTACTGTAATGTATTCTTTCCGTTACACATTGTATAACCAAAGGGCTGGCTCGTACTTAGGCCAGATACAGGTACATAGCCGGTATTTTAGGCACTCTATCTATATTTGTTAGTATGTTGTGTAAAGTTGTGTTCCTGCGCGTGAGTAAGGTCGCCAGTGCTCGTAGGGGAGGAGGGAAATGTCGGTAACGCGTGAGCGATGCTTCGTGTGTCGCAAGCGTCCATATGGCTACGGTAACCGCTTACCATCAGGCGGGCCGCATGCTTGTTTCCCGACTTAGTCGTATAAAAAAATAAAATAAAATATGCAGTTACCCAAATTAGAACCTTTTACTAGTAAATTTTAGGTCATTTTTCCCTTTTTATCATGTTAATAGTTAAAAATTATACACAAAGAAACATATGTATGTATTATTCTTGTAAATTTTTATTATTCTAGTATGCTGTTATTGTTATTTATCTATTTTATCGTATTTATTAGTTTATTTTATTTTTATTTTTATTTTATTGTATGTATTAGTATTTATATTTAGGTTGTTCTACTTGGGCCATAAGTACTTTTCTATTACCCAAATGTTGCCTGGAAGAGATCGCTTTAGCGATAAGGCCGCCTATATTGTTTTCGCCATTTTATTCTTTGTTAAATGTTATTTTTTGTTCTTTCATGTAGTGTGCACAATAAAGTATATTCTATTCTATGTAGCCTGAGTATACTAAAACATTGTTAACTTTTATCACATAGTTATGGATCACCTGAGTGTTATTATCATGCAACGTGACATTATTTACGTGACCATTTTATAAGTATAGAAATAGCGTTTAATAAGTAAGGACGTATGTGTATAGGTTGTGTGTGTGTGTAGGAAGGTATACGTACCTGATGCTGTGCCAAGCAGCGGGTGAGGAACAAAAATGTGCTTTGTTACATTTTATAAATGAGGGTGGTAACTTGTTGGCCGCGCCTTAGGCATGTGACCAGTGGTAATGACATTATCTTTTAGGACTGGTCGACGCTTTCTAAGGTGCGGCCAACTATTTACGCGTTCACTATACTTAGTGGAATAGGGATGGTGCTCTGGATAAAAATTAATCTTATTCCAATTAGTCCGTCACTTATATTATCAAAAACTATTATTGCTTGGGGCCTTTACTGGGCACTTTTTGTTTGATTGACAAAAGAAGAAATACGTGATATGGATGACTAAATAGATTTCAGGACACTAGTCTATTTCTGAGAAAATAAGGTCCAGATAAAATATAATAATATAATGAGTGGCTTCATTTATTTTTAAAGTTGAATGGGCTTGCATTTGGCCTTCGACTGACCTCATGAGGAGTTATGACGCTTACCCAGAAATACTGCTTTAGGAAAAAGAATAACAACGCCCGCTCGGTTTGTCATTGCATATAAAAAAATATAGAAAATTATTCATAAGTAGTTAATTTAATTTAAATTATTGGGTCAGCAGTAAAAAATAACTGCGTATAAAGTAACAATATACGAAATAAATGAAAGAAAAAGGTTGTCTTCGTAACTTTTTTTGTAATTTTATTTTATTTTCATTACAATTATCTAAATAAATATATCTTTATATTATTAGTTCCTCGTTAGTGTTTGAAACCATTATACGATGATGCAGTCCAGTTAATATAAAGGTGTGTGATACTGACTGTCAAGTCCATTGATATCGTCGTAGGCGCGACGCTTGAGAGGGGGCGCGGGTGAGGGCGCGGTGGAGGGCGCGACGGAGGGCGCGAGGGGCGCCGGCGCGGGCTCGGCGGCCAGGCGCCGCGCCTCAATCTCAGCGCGGGACAACACGCGCTCGTACAGTAGGCTGCCGTCTGGAAACATGGTATATACTGTTACTATAACTTCATCATCAGCCTTTTTAACCGACTTCAAAAAAGGAGGAGGTTCTCAATTCGGATGTTTATATTTTTTTTTTTTTTTTTTTTTTTTATGTATGTTCGGGCATAACTCCGTCATATGTAGACGGATTTTCAAAATTCTTTTTTTTGTTCGAAAGGGTTTTATTTGAGTCTACTGCTGGACATAGGCCTCTCCCACTCCTTCCGGTTTCTTGCCACAGTTCGTCGACACTAGGTCGTCATAACTTGATAATCGTCATATTTAGCACGAGTTAGAAAGAACTGTCTAACGTACATTCTTCATACACGTCCATCTAGATCAGAACTAAGAGAGCTTGCACTATGAATATCATGATGCCATAATCCTGTGGCGACTGAGGGGATGACCACATACACCAAATATTAGTCTTCAAACCTATGCAATAGATATTGTACCAAAGCAGTATAGTACTAAGTTGTGTCCATGATCTGATGATGGATCCGGAAGGTGGACATACAATTCGAGTTTTTGCTCGTTAGATTTGTGTCGACAAGCCCTATAGCAAATATTGATATCCAGCGTCAGATGATGGAGGTGGTTACAGCAACTCTTCGATGGTACTACATAACTACGTCGTGTTTGGGCTGCTAGATAATGTTTTAATAAGGACTATTGTACGAAGTTGTATCTAGGGTCTGATGATGGAGCTGGAAGGTCGCCATAGCAACTCCTCGATTATAAACCATGGCCTACAAACAAACATGAAAACTTTAGAAGATATCAAATGATTAGAACTCGACAACATGGTCGGTAAGTAAGCCGTGTCGTGTCGTGTCGCGCGTGTCGTACATACCGGGTGCTTTAGGCGGCTTGGGGAAGGCCTGGTGCTTGGGCAGCGGCATCCTGTCGCGGGGCGTGAGCAGCAGCCACTCGTGAGCGCGCGGCGGCGGCACGGGGCAGCCCCGCGCCGCCGCGAGCCGCGCCGCCACGTTGCCCACCGGGCCGCGGGACCGCCCCGCCCCGCCCGTGCCGCCGGCGCCCAGCGCGCGCACTTCCGCCGCGCCGAGACCTTGCATTGCTATCGAACCTGTAGGTGGGAAACCTGATCAGACATCGTTTTTATTCATATACTTGCATAATACACGTGCATCAGTATAAACATATTGTTTTTTTTTTTATAATTATCCTGGGACATTCCTCACACACGGTCATTTGATCCCAAACTAAGCAGAGCTTGTAGTATGGAAACCAGATAACTGATATAATACATATACTACATTTTGTTTGTAAATACATACTTAATATACATAATTGCACCCAGACTCAGGCCATACAGACATGTTCATGCACACAAATGCATGTCCTGTGCGGCAATCGAACCCACGACCTGCGGCGCAATAGGTGGAATCTTTTACCAGAGTCTTAACCAACTGGCCCGTCATAATAAATATCGTATAAAGTAGGCGCGAAGCGCTCGTGGTGTAGCATGATTAGCCGTTCTTAATCGATCGGCAAAGCTAAGCTACGTCTGTCGTGGTCGGTACCTGTATGGGTGACCGTCTAGTGGTATTTCAAATCGAGCGTTTCCGTGCTTCAGAAGGCACGTAAAGCCATTGGTCCCGGTTATCACTTAATTGTGATAGTCGTTAAGCTAGTTGGATGCCTCCTAGGCGGCTTGGAAAATTCCAACAGTAGGTTGACCACTAGCCTACCTCCATCAATCCGCAGTGGGCACGCGTGGTGGAGTATCTGCCCATTCCGTTTCACCCTTATTTGTGTGCAGGAGGCCTGTTCTCAGCAGTGGGACATTATAGGCTGATGATGATGATGATCATAAAGTAGGCGAGGTCGGTAGTTGTGTGTGTTGTATACTCACACTCGTGCTTGACCTGCGCGAGGTTGATGGGCGAGAAGGGCGAGCGCGCGTAGTGGCGGGGGCGGCGCAGCGCGCGCGTGAGGCGGCGCGCGAGGCGCGTGAAGGGCGACGCGCGCAGGTAGAAGGCGGCGCGCGTCTTCATCACGGGCCGCGCGCCCTCGCCCGCGCCGTGCGCCGTCGCCACGTGCCGCGCCAGGTGCGCGCGCAACTTGAACTCCTGCACGGATACGGATCACATTATACGGGTCGCTCACTTCCCTCCAATATGGCGAGGAGGGCGATGGCTGCCACACGCGTCATACTTGCGAACAGGTGCTGCTTGTGGGGGCTGGTCTGCTTAAGTTTGCTATTTATTTACTTATTAAATATTTATTCAGTCTACTTTGTAATTTTGCCGCCGCGCCGGGCCACGCAATTGTTTTCAGTGCGATTAGAATGTAAATATTATGTAATGAATCTAAGCTTGTTTTGAAAAGAGTAATTGCTGAGTTTATTGCCGGGTCTTCTCAGCAAATGCAACCTTCCGAACCGGTATTAGAGTCAGACTTTTCATAAGTGCCTGCGAAGGTCTATTTGAATAAATGATTTCGAATTTTGAACATTCATTTTTACAGTAGGTGGAGTTTCATCGACAAACGTAGTCAGATTGTCCAAAATATATTAAAAAAATGTAATCTTGCCGAGTTTCTTGCCGGATTCTTCTCAGTTGAAGGCCGACGAAAATGAATGTTAAGGATTTGTTAGTGTGTTGATAATTTTATTTTGTATATTAGATAAATAGATTGTTATAAAAACTGTTTTTGGAGCCGAAATGATAATATTGTGAAACATATAATTTTGTGATATACTTGAGAATGAGAATAATTTATTTGCTAGAGACATTGCTACTTCATTCTATACACGTCACAATACCTATAACATACACTTTTCTAGTTCTATTTACACGATCGTAATTATTTTAATTTAAATGTGATATCACACTAATGTACGCGAGACACTATAGGCTCTTACTGGAATACATTTTTCTCACAATTGCTCACGTCAAATTGTGTATGCGTCTTTTTCTCTCGCATAGTGTTCTTAAGGATTGTAATGCATTTCACGCTTCGGAGGTGTGCTTAGCGTAGCGAAATCCTAAGTCAATGAGCATTAGACTGTACAATAACTGTAGAATGTTATACCTTTGCGCAGTTGAGCACGGTGCAGCGGTGGGGACGATGCGACACGGAGAGCGCGGCGTCTTCACCCTCGCCGCGAGGGCCCTTCGCCGCCTCCACCTCCACCTCGCCGAATACACCCGCCGTCTGAAACGATACAGAGTTACTTCTCGAATGTTCTCTATGGGCCAATGGCGCGACTGCCACGCTAAAGGCAACTAAGCAAATGCCAAGCGAAATTATAGCCTCGTAGCGTGCCATTTGCGTTGTGGCCGAAAAGAAAATATTGTCACTATCTACATTTAACAAAAAAAGTTACTTGGACCATAATTCGTTATCTGTGCATTTAACAACTCTATGGTAATGATATGATCTTGGTCTAGCACCTAGCGGCGCAGTCCAGCATTTGCATTTGAGTACCATCAGGTATTTTTTTTATTCTACGAAGTCGGTAAACAAGCGTACCCGGCCCGCCTGATGGTAAGCTGTTACCGTAGCCATAGGACGCTTGCAGCTCTGGCAACCTTACTTACGCGCAGTAACACAACATAAAGTTTGGCTGCGGTATTCTGTGGAGGTATTCCCCAGTCGAGCTGCTCTTTGAGCGAATGAACGCTATGCTCTACCTCTCAGGTGGACCCAGTGCCTGACTTATAAAGACATAAAAAGCTTAGTGTGATTTAATTATGAAATAATTGATTTTAAAATGGTGTCTCCAACATGTTGATGAATGGAAACAAACAACAATTTTTTTAATTTTTTTAATACAACTAAGTCGGTAAACAAGCAACCGGCCCGCCTGATGGTAAGCGATTACCGTAGCCATATGGACGCTTGCAACACGAGAAGCATCGCTCACGCGTTACCGACCTTTCCCCCCTCCTCTATGAACTCTGGCAACCTTACTCACGCGCAGGAACACAACTTTACACAACATAAAGTTATTTGGTTGCGGTATTCTGTAAGGTGGAGGTACTTCCCCAGACGAGCTGTTCTTTAAGCGAATAAACGCTATGCTCTACCTCTCTCAAATTTCCCGAGTCAAAGACCATTACAAGCCATCTTATAATATAAACTTATACTAATAAAATGTATAAATGTTTACTTACACCACTGATACTCACTTTGAGCCCGCCATACTTCTTCCAGTACTGCCAGCATGTGCCGCACAGTCTGTATTGTAAATGCTGCGGTCCCCACGAGTACCACTGGTTTGAATTTGTCACTGAAATAAACAAAACACTTGTTAATTATAATTCTGTGGGCGAAAAAAAAACAGTCAACTTGACTATTTGGTACAACGAATAAGTTTATTCTTATTTTTTATACCATTCTTTGGATGACAATAAAGATTTATATATCTGCAAATTGGACAAGAGTTACATGAACATTTTTACACCAATTCATATAAAATTAATGACTGATAATCAACGGACAGTCAACACCTCAAAACATGAACTACTAAACTAAACTTTACGCGGCAAACATTTTGGGGCAACAGATATAAAAATAAGCTATCAGTGTATTGACATTACAAAAGTGTATAGTTTAGTTTTATATTTACTTTGTAGTGAGAGGAGATTGAATAGTCATCGATCCATCTGCAGTGCAGAGTGGTCTGTGCACTAACTGCCTTCTAAGAGAAGAAATAACAGGTCTACGTTTATTAGAAATGGTTATTTGTTAGTTCCAAATGAAATTTCAATGGAAATCTACACCAAAAGGGAGAAGGGAATTTGAGAATTCATTCACCTCTGAATAAAAAACACAAGACATAATAACCAATTTCTTTATACATACAGTCGGAAACTTTAATTTGGAACCTATTTAAGGTTGAATATCTTACAGCAGACATATAACTTAAAAGCTATTGACAATGGATTGTGCACTAAAGTTACTATTTGCGTTTTGCATCCTCATTTATAATGCGGACAGCAAGGGAGTGGAACCTGCTTCCGGCGTCTGTGTTTCCTGACGCCTGCAATCTAGGAACTTTCAAGGCCAGAGTGAATAGGTTTCTTCTGGGTAAGCGTGTTTCATCTTAGGCTTCGTCATCGCCCCTTATGGGCGGGTCAGTGGCCAAACGCAAGCCCATATAATTAAAAAAAAAAAAAAAAAAACTGGACAACTGCTCTGCCTACCCGACTATTGATTTGGAGCTTTCGACCTTATTGCCTTATATAGGTATATAACATAACTAGGAAATGGGCCTCATATTAATAATCGCGACTCTACACGAATTGTTAGCCAGGAAAATAAACTATTGCATTTGTGTGTATAAGATCAAATTATGCGAAGAAACTAAAATAAAATCATGATTGAAAAATATTAGTTAGAATTAAGCTAATATTCCATTACGTGTGCACTGAATAAAAATGTAGGAAATGTAATCCCATAGATTGCATACCATTCTGTATCTAAAGACCGCAAAGTATATCGCAGTCATCAAACAATTAACCCAAAGAAGCCAATTTCCCACCACGGACAATGCGCTCTGATTGGCTATGTCAAGGACACACTAAACATTGAGATACAGTGATTGGTCTGTACTGATAATTGATATTAATCAGTTCGAAAGAACTCAGAAGATTGCTCGGCTATTCCTATGCAGGCACTTTGGTTTACCAGCTAGGCCCATGTCATCACTTAAGATGTTGGGATTATGGTCAGAACAAACCTATCCACCAACTCACTAAATAAAAGGAAACCATAGCACGGAAGTACGACCTGACTGGCCACCTTTCAGTGTTTCAGCAGCTGTACCTAAGGTATGTATTTATTTATAAGTGTCTCGTATGATGGCATCTATGTGCCAAAAAGAGACAAATATATCGAGACATGATGAAAAAAGAGACAAACATATAGTGTAGTGTACTGTAGTCTAGTTAAGTGTAGTGTACTATAGTATAGTGTAGTTTAGTGTTGTATAGTTTAATGTAGTCTAGTAGTGTACTGTAGTGTAGTTAGTGTTGTACAGTGTAGTATAGTTTAGTGTAGTGTAGTTTAGTATAGTTTAGTGTAATGTAGTTTAGTATAGTGCTGAGTTTCTTGCCAGAGTCTTCTCAGTTCAAGTTGTATTTGGAACCGGTGTAGAGTCATTTGTTAACGTTCATAAGTGCCTTATCAGGGCCTAAATTGAATAAATGCTTTTTGAATTTGAATTTATAGTATACTTTAGTTTAGTGTAGTGTAGTTTAGTGTGGTGTGGTGTTGTATAGTGTTGTGTAGTTAGTTTAGTGTAGTATAGTTGTATGTAGCACATACCTTGACAGGAGGCGCAGAGTTGGTGCGCGGTGACGGCGGCGGCGGCGGTGCCGTTGGTGCCTCCGTTGAGCACGGCAGCCGTCTTGCCGCTCGAACTGTTGCTCGTGATTAGCGCCGGATTCGGCTTGTTGCTGCAATGGTTGCACAATATGGATTACTGGACTATGTTGGCCACATTATAAACTACTATAACGGGCAAGAAACTTTACATATTGTAATTAATTAATAATTAAAATAGAGCTGCAGAATAATGAGGTATATTTTCATGAATAAGGGAGACTCGGATCTGTTCTACGACAACGCAATCCCTAGCAGTTGACCTTAACTCAATATCCTGCTACATGGACATCCAAATACTAGATATATAATTAAAAAGCTAAACAAATCCAGACAAAACAACAGAAAGTGTAATATAATGGTATGCAGTTGGTACAAACACTCACTAGTTGGGAATGTACACTTGCTTCAGCTTGGACTCGGCCTCGACCGCCTTGACGCGCTTCTGTTGCACGTAGCGGTCGGTCGTCTTCCACATGTAGTAGTACTCCACGAGGTTCTTTAGCGTCTTCCATGGCAACTGTTCAATGTAACGCACTTTAGTTTATATTACTTGGTCAAACACAAGAATTTACAAAATACACTTTAGGTTCCTTCTTTCTTTAACAGATAATATATGGGTTATACAGAAGAGAAAGAACTAGTTTTGCTGTCGCAGCCCAGCCGGATTTATTCCTCATTGCATAGTGTTATGTCGAGGAACAAGGATGTGAAGTGAAACGTGGTCATTTACACACATATTCAGAACATAGTTACGTTTCCTTATACATACACAATACATTTTTTTTATGTTACTTGGACTTGCGTTTGACATTCGAGGGAGGAGTTATGACGTGGCCGAGGATACCGCACGCTTAACCATAAAACGCCTTTTCACTCTGTTAAAGTTTAAGACATCTAGGTTAAAGGTATCGGGAAACAGTACCCGGAAGAGAGTTCTAGCCAGACCTTTGCTACTAACATAAGGAAAAAAGAAGCGAAGCGTTCTGTCCGTATAAGCGGGTTGTCAACAACGTGTAGTCGGAAATTCCCCCAGCATCTTATGGTTCGATGGAGAAATGGGGATGGAGGAATTAAATGAAACAGTTTTTTTATACAACTAAGTCAGTAAACAAGCATTCGGCCCACGTGATGGTAAGCGGCTACCATAGCCATATGGACGCTTGCAACAAACGAAGCATCGCTCACGCGTTACCGACCTTTCCCTCCTTCCTAATGAGCTCTGGCTACCTAACTCACGCGCATGAACACAAAAAAGTTATTTGGCTGCGGTATTCTGTAAGGTGGAGGTACTCTCCAGTCGACCTGCTCCTCTCTTATGAAAACAGTTCTGTAGTCTGTAGCAAACTTGCACACGGTCCACCTGATGGTAAGCGGTGACCGTAGCCTATTGACGTTTGCAACACCAGGGGTGATACCCCCGCGCGTTGCCGACCCTTTCTAAAGAACCCCATGGTAGTAAATGTATGAACTCACAAAGTCCTGTCTAATATCGGCGAAGTCCTTGCCGTACTTGTCGAGCGCCTCCTCGAAGAGGTTCGCCTCGGAGGCGGACCACTCCTCCATCTCGTCGCGGCACAGCACCGGGCCCGACGCCGGCACCAGCGACGACAGCGCCGACTCTATGCTGTACCCGGACTTGTGCAGGGTGTCCATGGCGTGGAACTGTACATACAAACAAACATAACAGGTGGAGATTTCGAGATGGCATATTTTCGAAACCTATGTTGGGTTAGTCATGCTGAACAACTTTTAAAATGGGACGAATAGCGAATTCTCAACGAACGACTATCCCAATTAAGTGATAACCGGGACCAACGGCTTTACGTGCCTTCAGAAGCACGGAAACGCTCGATTTGAAATACCACTAGGCGGTCACCCATCCAGATACCGACCACGACAGTGGTAGCTTAACTTGCCGATCGATTAAGAACGGCTTATCATGCTACACCACGAACGCTTACAAAGATATTACATATCGTTAAAACAAGTTTAGTTAAAAAATATATTTTAATATAAGCATGCATTGTCATCCAATATACAAATGTATACCAAACTAGCTTTAGCCCGCGACTTCGTCCGCGTACATTAATTATTTTTTCTAGTATGAATCATTTTAACAATATAGAGCTTTGTTCATGGCTTGTGCCCGCCACTACGTGTGATATTTGACAAAAGTTCATGTAGATTGAGAGCTTACATGCGAGCATGCCACATAAAACTGAAACAGTCCTGCCGTAAATAAACTCTGAAAGATAGAGAAACTTACTATTAATAGCCATCGCGAAACAAACCTTGATAAGGAACTGTAAACTTTTAAATTAAACGAAGGATTTGGGATCAATGGTATACGCGGCACGAACACTGTTTCTCCTCTGGCAGAATCAGTTAATATTTTGGCCTCAATAACATTGCGGCGGAGAGCTGTCACTTGAAGTCTAGTTCCACAGCACGATTTTGGAGGCCGTATATTTCTAATCAATATATACAGGAGCACTTACATCCATGACACGGCGGATTAAGAGAGTTTAAAAATTTAACAGGATAATTTACCGACTCATCCATATCGACCATGGTCCTGGGACATTCAGCAAGCAGAGCTTGTACTATGGGAACCAGATAACTGATATAATACATATACTACTTTTTGTTTGTAAATACATACTTAATATAGATAATTACACCCAGACTCAGGACATACAGACATGTTCATGCACACAATGCATGTCCTGTGTGGGAATCGAACCCGCGACCAGCGGCGCGATAGGTGGAATCTTGTCCAGAGTCTTAACCAACCACGCCAGCTGGTCCGTCATGGTGGCAACAACCTTCAAATGAATATATCAACATTTCATTGATCGCAGCGGGTTGGTCATTTTTGGGAGTCTTAATGGCTCTCTCGCGCATAACCACTCTATCGGTTTGTGTTCATAGTAACATCAGTATACATTTTACCTATACCTATGTTGGTAATTGTATCAACCCATCTATTTATGGAAAGTTTACGTTCCCGATTTGAAGAAGAAGATCTGAAAATCTACCGGCAGAAATATGCATCGTGTATGTAGGTATGGGAAGGTGAAATATGTTTTTTTGGGAGGTGTCAAGATCGGGATGATTTATCTAAAATTGCGCCATGAGACCTATCCACAAATTCCACAACCATTTCATGACAGCTGAGATACCTATTTGCTCATGGCACACAGACAGACAGACGAATATACGGGTGGAGACTTATATCCACAAGTTTCTCAATAATTTCCAGACAGCTGAGATGTTTTTGTCTGTCAGTCTGAGGAGAGACTGCCTCCTTACAGTTCTCTGAAGAATTGTTTGACCTGATTCTCACGGGCTACCTTCTACTCTCGCCATCGACGGGGAGTCCATACTTATATATCGGAACCAAAATGGTTTCTACTGTGCGGTTTCAAAGGAGTTTTCTACCGCGTACACTCAGGCTGTGGAATTAACTCCCCACCGTGGCTTTCCCTAAGGAGTATAGCCAG
Organism: Achlya flavicornis; assembly: GCA_947623365.1. Lineage (NCBI taxonomy): Eukaryota > Metazoa > Arthropoda > Insecta > Lepidoptera > Drepanidae > Achlya > Achlya flavicornis. Next base: position 3,700,890 of record OX392485.1, on the reverse strand, counting down.
GTGGGTCTTCAAAAACGGTGTAAAGATATTTCTGTAGGATCAGCAACGCAAGAGTACCTACGGTGACCGCTTACCATCAAGCGGGCCGTATGCTTGTGTGACCTTCGTTTTAAGTTTGAAATAATAATTTTAAAATTGCCCGTAGCAGACAGACAGACAAAAAGATCGACGGGCGGAGATATATCCATAAGTTCCTCAATCAGACAGTGAGAATTTTTCTCGTGGCTGACAGACATATAGATGGGCGGCAGTCAGTAGGCTTCTTAATAACATGATACACGTGTACATTATTTTTACTTGAATACAAAATTGTGTGAAGAAGTTTAGTTTCCAACCATAAGCCGAAATAATAAATTTTGTGATTTTTACTCCGAAAATAAAGAACTTCAAATTCAAAATTTTGTCCCCCTTTTCACCCCTTAAGAGTTCAAATTCCAACAACACCGATATTCGTTCCGTTCGTTTCCAACTATAAGCTTAAATAATAAATTTAGTATACTTCCATTCACAACTTCATCCCCATTTTTACCCCTTCGGGGTCGGAATTATCAAAAACGCTGAGGCACATATAAATTAATTTTCAATCATCAGCCTAAACACAAAATTTGAAGGTCCTAACTTCGAAACTGATGGACTTTCGTACAAACTTGCATCCCCTATGTTAATAGGGGTGTAATATTAAAAAATCCTTCTTTAGTCCATACCTACACTGTATAATTATAAATTTAGTGAAGTTTACTGTGGAATTGAAGTACTTTCATATACAACTTAATCCTCTTTTCCCTCTTCGGGGGTGGAATTATCACAAACACTGTGACAACTTTACGTTAATTTTCAATCGTCAGCCTATACACAAAATTTGAAGATCCTAACTTCAAAACTGACGGACTTGTATTAAAACTTTCATCCCTTATTTTACCCCCTTAAGGGTGGAATTTCCAAAAATCCTTCCTTACTGGATACCTACACTGTATAATAATATATTTAGTTAAGTTTATTGTGGAATTGAAGGCTTTGCTTACCCAACTTCATCCCCTTTTTCCCCCATTGGGAGTGGAATTATCACAAACGCTGAGACAACTTTACATTAATTTTCAATCGACAGCCTAAACACAAAATTTGAAGATCCTAACTTCAAAACTGACGGACTTGCATACAAACTTTCATCCCCTATTTTACCCCTTTAGGGGTGGAATTTCCAAAAATCCTTCCTTACTGGATACCTACACTGTATTATAATACATTTAATTAAGTTTATTATGGAATTGAAGGCCTTGCTTACCCAACTTCATCCCCTTTTTCCCCCCTTTGGGGGTGGAATTATCACAAACGCTGAGACACCTATAAATTAATTTTCAATCGTCAGCCTAAACACAAAATTTGAAGATCCTAACATCAAAACTGACGGACTTTCATACAAACTTTCATCCCCTATTTTACCCCCTTAGGGGTGTAATTTTCAAAAATCCGTTCTTAGCGGATGCCTACGTTATAACAACTATCTGTGTGCCAAATTTCAGCCCAATCGGTTCAGTGGTTTGAGCTATGCGTTGATAGATCAGTCAGTCACGGTTTCCTTTTATATATACAGATTACAGCTCAATTGGGCACTGGGAAGTGGGTCAAATTTAACTTGCAAGATTCAATTACAGACACCGGACAGGTGAAACTAAATAGAAGCTTGTTTTTTCATACTAATATTAGCAAGTGACGTGAAAAGATAATGACCCTCATTGAGCGGTGCTACGTTGGTTATGATTTTAATTCAATAAACTTAGAAGCAAACATTTGGTATGAATTTTTGAATTTTTTATTTTGATCTGAAACTTTTTATGTAGTCTTCACCCCTTTCGCATAGATTACGATTAAGCCGTTAAACTTTTTGTTCAGAATAAATTTATGTATCTTTTAATATAGATATTAAACCATTTAGCATCCAAATCTGTTACACGTTGTAAACTGCATAGCCAAGAGGCTATACAACCTAAAGGACTATTGTCTTTTAGGCTTTGAACTATCGCCACTTTCGGGCACACCATCACTTACAACGGTATGGTTTCGGTCAAACACATGCAGTGCAGAGTATATTAATACTAGCTGCCCGGCGCGACTTCGTTCGCGTGGTGCTACCCTACCGTACCCTACTTCAACCATCACATTAGATTCACAAATCAGCCCGGCAGATGGCGCTGCAGTGGGTATCTAAGTTATATTATTGCCTGCAAGCTTATTTGAAGCACGTCCAAAATGAAATGACAGAAATGAATGACATAACAACATGCTTGTACTGTCAACACTGAAAAAAGATTCAATTTGACAGCACAATCCCCATCTGAACAAAGTTTAAATTTGACAGCAAAATCCCCATTAACAAAATGATCCGCCATTTATTGAATATACATTTGTTACAAAAAATGTGATAAATGAAGAACCACTCGACTGATTTTGTGCAAACTTCACATATGCCATCTACTAAATAGTCCAAACAAAGCCTAAACATTTGGTTTGGATAGGTGAGCTTCTTGAGTTATAAAATTACAACGAAAAGTGGCATTGTTTTATATATATATAGATATGTAGTGCACAGCACATACCAGCGTGATGTCCCGACTGGCTGCGGCGGCGGACATGTGCAGCGAGGGCTGCTTCACGCTGGAGGAGCAGTCGAGCGCGCGCGCGAACGTGCCCACCGAGCGCGACACCACCAGGAACTGGTCGATCTGCCGGTCCGACAGCCCGTGCTCCGGCGTCCACACCACCGTCTCCAGCGACGAACTGGTCCGTGGCTCTTCTTCGCCTGACAACACAACACAACACAACACATTTAGTAATATGCCACAGCGATATGCTGAGTTGGGTTCCTTTTTGGCATCACACCACAAATATCTGTGCTATTTTTTTTTTTTTTATTGTATATCATAATTATAAAAGCTTTGTGTGTTATTTATTTTTATTTTAGGTTATTTTTTTGCATACTTTGTAATTTTTATTTTATTTTTGTGATGGCAAATAAAGCTGTGTATATTGTCTAATAAATAACGAGCGAGTAATTAGTGTAAGTTTAGTTCTCTATTTGAGCAAGCACACCGCGAAAATGTTCTCTTCTTATCGAGAGATAAAATTACGCACATTTTTTTTTGTCTGCGCTATACATGCATATGGCCCGTATAAAAAAGTCATGCAACATTCCAATATTCTTCTTAAGACATGGTCCTGCTACGATGATTATACTATTTTCATGATAATGCTACTGATAAGGATTTATTTTAGTTTCTATAAGGCACTATCTTTTGAAATTAACACTGTCTTCAGTTTCTCTTTTTACCCGACTACGGCGAAGCAAAATGGAGGGTTATGATTAGATGTTCACTATAGGACAATATAGGCTTTATTTAAACTATAACAAGCTAAAATTACGTAATAATTATACCAAACTATAATACATTTAACATGTTTAAAAAAAAACTGGATAATGCTTCAGTTTGAAACTATATGTATATTCTTATATCGGTCAATAGATTTTACGCAAAAGTAATAACAATTTTACATATTTTAAAGTGTAAACATACGCGGATAGATTTGAATAGAAATTGTAGGTGTACAGCACCCACTGCCGGATTTATCAGTTGAGTAGGTCGATTTGTAAACAAATCGCGTCATCTAGATCAATATTTGTACACCAGGTGCAACTACTTCGATAATTTAGACTCTAATGCCTTCCGTTAGTTGATTTTCAACAATAGAATTACCAATCTTAAGGTGCTCGACACTGCGGTCTACCCATGACATTGACCATCCAATGCCGTGTATGGTACAACAAAAAGCCCAATCGTGGATTGTGTATTTGAATCTATGAATATCAAATTGATTTTGACGTGGTAACCTTTAGTGCTTAGTCCACGTCCACTATATTTGACCATACCACAACTGAGAGCAGATCTTATGTTAATTTAGTAGGTTGTTATCAAACTCCATGTACAATCGAGGACATAGATATGTATAAACGTTTTGATATTCAATAGCAATTTTCTCGCACGGTATACATCATCAGCCTTCATCATAATTTCAATCAATAGTATAAGAGAAAATCGTTGTTGAATTTCACTGAGTGTATACATATTTGTGTCCTCGACTGTACATACTAAGCCATTTGTACATGTGGCAGCATCGAGGAACAATCCCTTAGAGTAGTAATACCGACCAGTCCGATTCCGAAACTAGTCAGTGATTTGTCACTGATTTCGAATAGTAAGGACCAATCACTGCATCGTGTGTTCTTGACTTGGCCTATCAGAGCGCATGAGTCCATGTCTTAGCCAATCAGAGCGCATTGTGTCGGTGGTGGCAAATTGGCGGAATATATTGCATGCAAAATCGACGTCATTACGCTTCTTTGGGTTAATTGTTCGATGTGTGGCAGTTTATAGTGGGTGTAGTGGATGGACACCTTTAATCTAATAAATGTTATATACTGTTAATACATACCTTCTTTTAATAAATTAGTTACTTCAGTCTGATATCTACTTCCAACTCTGATTTCTCCCTTATCTGCTAATAAAGTCTTTTGTGAAGGATCAAATACTAAACAATAAAAAAATGCGTCCTGAAACAAAAGAAAAAGGACATTTTCAATTGGATATTTCACAATTCAATACATTCAATATAACAATACAGCTATAAAACTTGAGAATGTTGTTACTTTTTTCTCACGAACATGGTGCATGTAGGTAGGACATTAAAATAATTTTGTGTTTAATAAATTAAACCTTGCATCATGATTATTCTTTTGAATGAGTCATAGATGTAATGATGATTGCATAATTATGCACCAAAGTTAGAGTTATTATGCTAGTTAAAGTGACAACCATTTCATTATTTTAAGTCTCTAAGAAAATATGGTTATAATCTGAAATAAATTAATACTTAACAATATTAATTAGTATCTATCATCCAAACCTACATAATGAAGACGTTTTACCTAAAAATAAAACGTGTATTAAACATACTTACCTTATTCAAAGCCTAATAATATATATGAGAGATGCCATCGCTTCCGTTCCTTTTCTTTCCCTTTCTAGCAGATAATGCCTTCTCTTTCGCACAGTCCACCACCACCAGCAGTGGGCGCGGTTATGGCGAGCGCACATTTTTTAATTCATTACGTCGAATTGACCAACAGGCAGAATTACACTTATTAGGCTTTGAATAAGGTAAGTATGTTTAATACACGTTTTATTTTTAGGTAAAACGTCTTCATTAAACAACTTGACCGTTATTCAAAGCCTAATAATATATATGAGAGACGTGTTTGTTATCGCCTGGTGGTGGTGGATGACGTCAATGTGATTACGGGATAGTGAGAGAAACACATCGACGTGATGGGTGTAGACCGTAGATATGCTCGACCCATAATAAAAAGAAATATGTAAGTTTCACTAAAAATCTACATAGTTTTACAGTTAGACTTTATTATGCAAGTATTCATTCACTCTGACAGCAGTCAGCAAGGTTTTCGAGGGAATACTCGTAGATACTTTTTACCAGACATAATTAAAATGAAACATCATGTAAATGCTTATAATTATATTAGAAACAAAATAATTCAAATCGAAACAATAATATTACTTAATAATTGTTTTTTCATGTTGATTCTGTAGAAAACAAATTAGTCAAATCAACGTTATTATAATTTTTTATAGCAACAATCTCTCGGCAATAAAAACGTCTAAATGTATTTGCCGATCTCCAGTTGCCTCTGGCCAAGATCTGTTCCAATGGTGAATTTTCTAGCCAACTTTTTGATGCCACAGCAGCCCTGAAACTTCCGGCTGAGGCTTCGATGCCAGCTTCCTTCAGCAGGTTTTTTACCCAACCTGCTATGACACATCTTGAAGCGGGTTTTGCTTGGCTGCATGTAGACACAAACAAGTGATCGCAATTTGCACTTTGTCTTCTTTCATGACCAACTTCGATGAGACGTTTAATCCAATATACAGGATCTAAATTCTTACTATTGCGATTTCTTTTCAACTTCCAGCTTGATTGGCGATAATTGGCAGAGTCTGTCTTAGAACCGAAGGCTGGAGTCATAATAATATAATCATCTGTTATTTTACATTCCGACGAATTTACTCGAAGTAAGGTCAGGTCGTGAACTCGCCGTCCTGAACACAGCAAGAGTATGGATGCTGTGCATTTGGATATGTGATAAAGATTGTTTATGCTTGCATCCAGACGTGAAATGTGTTGAATAACTATATCCACATCCCAAACGGTTGGTTTCGTCGTTTTAGGTTTCTCTAATTCTATGGATTTCAGTACTCGTTTCACTATTGGGTGAGCACTGAGACGCTCAGATGTTTCTGGTTCACTCATTGTAGAAACCACAGACTTGTGTGCTAGTATGGTATTATATGACAAGCCCTCCTTTTGATGCAGGTCTGCTAGGAATCTAGCTAGCTCTGAACCATTTGGCTTATTCACAGATAGATTATTATTTTGTGCCCAAGTTACCCAGCGAGCCCATGCTGCTTTATAGGACTTCAGTGTAGAAGAACGCCAACTTTTCATAAGAAGAGATTTTTGCGATTCAGACCAATTTCTCAAACATTTATTCCACCCCCACATCGCCAGACTTCCAGAGTCATTTCGGACACCTGTTGAGGTGGTAGGCCTGTCGAAACATCTACTAGAACTTGTGAGAGGTTCTTGATTGTCCACGGAGGTGCTGTTGCTCTGCACTTTAGATCTGCTCTCCAGAATACTTTCTCCCACCTCGGGGCTATGATTAGGTAAGTTCCCTGACATCTGTTTAAGTGCTGTAGGACTTTGGGTATCAAGAAGGGTGGTGGAAAAACCCAACCCAGTGAATAATTCCATATTCGAGACAGAGCGTCGCAGAATTCGGCCTGATTGTCTCGATAGTCGAGGGTGCAGTACTTGGGAACTACTCGAGTCACTTTGGATGCGAATAAATCTACGACAGGTGTCCCCCATTTGGAAAATATTAGACATGTTGCTTGTGGTAATAGGTGCCACTCTGGCATTAGTCGTAGGCGAGACAGACAGTCGGCTTCGGCATTGTATATGCCAGGAATATGATGGACAGTCAAATCGATGAGAAGAGAGTCCAGGAGTTTCATGATTTTGTATGTCAAATCCAAAAGGGGAAGCGATCTCGTCCCGCCCTCGTTCCTCAAATAAGACACTGCAGTCTTGTTGTCGCTCTGTAAGTGGATTGATGCGCGATTCAGGGCAGGACCTTGATCTTCCAAAACTTTGAGGAAAGCGAGTAATTCCTTTTGGTTGCAATGCAACTCCGTTTCTGAACTGGACCAAGTTCCTGATATAAATGTGTTGTTTATTTGAGCACCCCAAGCCTGATCTGAAGCATCTGTCACCACATAATGCGTTGGAAAGGGCACGTGAACATGGGATGGGAGTTTGTGATGGTTCACCCACCAATGCAGTTCTTGTTTTACCTCTGCTGTTAGAGGAATTTGATTCTTGGTGTCCCGTTTTGAGTGAGTAATGCATAACCTTTGCAGCTGACGACAATTGAGCCTCCCCCTGGGAACTATATAGCTGGCAAAATTCATCATGCCCAACAAACTCTGAATTTGCTTCAAAGTGACCGTTTGAGCTTTGAGCAGAACGGTGATTAGCGTGGTTAGTTTCTGACATTTGCGTTGTGGCAGGGTTTTGCAATTTTTCCAAGGATCCCAGTTTATGCCAAGGTACTCTATTGTTCGAAATGGAATCAAAATAGATTTCTCGTAATTTATTTTCCAGCCCAGTCGCTCCAGCATGTTTATAGTGATCTGAACATGACGTTGCAGTGTCAGAGCATCCTGGTTTGCTAGGAGATAATCGTCGAGGTATACTATAAGGCGTATGCCCTGCTGCCGAAGTATTTGAGCTATCCAATTGCTCACTGACGCAAACGTTTTGGGTGCTGAACATAGCCCGAAGGGCAAGCAGTTCATTTCCAATAATTCTTGGCGATACAGTAAACGCAGGAACCGTCGGTGTGACTGCGATATTAACAGGTGAAAATATGCCTGGGACAGGTCTATTTTTGCCAGCCAGTCCTGTGGCTGAAGAAAATCGGGAACCTTGTTTTGATTTATCAGTCTGAAAGGTGTTGTGTACACGTAAAAATTTAGTGCCTTTAGATTGAAAATCGGCCTCAAACTTTCGTCGCCCTTGGGAACCAAGAACATTGGTGAGACAAAGCTTGGTGATAGGGGTACAGCGGTAAGCACACCCTCGGCTTTCATTTTGTCTATCACCATATCCATCTCGTCTGATATAGGCGTTGCCTGATGACACTTGTGAACATTGGGCACGTGAAGCGGAGGTTTTTCCAAAAATGGGATACGGTATCCTGAAATAATTTTTTGAATATAGTTTGGAGCTCTTAGTCTCTTCCAAATCCGGTAATAGTCGGCTACTTGTCCGGCTTTGAAGGAACTCGGTGAGTCAATACCTTCGAGTCTTGCCTCTCCTATCCCGGTGGGATGAGGGAGAATATCTGCGGTTCTGACCGTAGGAGTCGCCATCTTTTCTGTGTCCCGTCTGCTTGCCACCACGACCCCGAAAGGGCTTGTAGTTGGTAGCATTGGAGTTACTCGATTTCTTAGCTTGTAGTTTTCCTCGGTTATTTATGTTCCTGGTAGGTTGGATTGTAAAAGGATTTCGCTGAGCAGACGTGCTGGGTCCTGGATCAGTCTGCGTTGCAGGAACGTGATCCTTTTCACGAGGCCAGAATACCTTCCGTACACCCCCCCCTTTTTCAAGGGTGGAACTAAATTTTTCGCATTCGAAAAGATTGTGGCAGGTTGGCGGTATTTTACGCAGCGCACTTTTATACACAGGGTCTTTGACTGAAGCGAGAATAGTCTCTCTGCGTTGTTGTATTACTTCTGCCCGATGGCCGCAGACCAATTGCAGGGCATCATTCGATATTTTAGAAAAATCGCCGGTTATAAAAATATCTTCAATCTTTGTATGAATATCATTATAAGTGAGGGTAGGAGTTTCCTTTGCCCATGCTAAAAAACTGCGAATTTCTTTTTCGAGATGATCTCTCTGCTTAATAAGAGCGAAGCTCAGAGAAGCAAAAGCTTTTTCAGTATTAGCTAACGTGCGAGAAGCGTCGTATCGCGTGATTTCGTCATTAGCTTCTAGATTTATAAAACCAGGCGCGTGACAGTAATTTTTTTGGACCTCAGAGTATCTAACATTTCTCCAATCAGGGTCATCTAATCGTTGAACAGATTTCAGTGCCTCTAAAAAGGCAGTGGGTGTTTTTTGCACTTCAGGGTCTTTTAATTTTGTGCCAATAGATAAAGAAAATTGCGGTACTGGTTCAGCTTCTACCGCTGAATCGTCACTATAAAGTTGACGACTTACGTTGTCGTTAACATAATCCTCGTTAATTGAACTACGAAAAGAATCGATATCCTGATAGCTTTTCTCAGCCAGTTGTTTTTTAATATTGGACATTTCTGAAATTAATAGGTCTAGCTTTCGATTTTTAGCGCGGCGCTTAGCTTTCCGAGAGTTACGATGGCGACTTTTTCCCCGATTGGAATCACTGCTGCTAGTTGAATTACTACTCGACGAAGAAGAACTCGAACTACTATTACGCTTTCTTTTACGAGAAGGCTGATGCACAACATTTTCATCATTCGTATGGTTTAACGCAATATTATCAACGTTATTATTACTCATGATGATTATGTAGGTAGGTAGGTACTGCAATAAAATCTAAATTTATATAACGAACGGTAACACCGTTTAAGAATTCAAGTAACTACAAAGTTTAACCTACTAGCTCAGCTACTAGTAATAAGTTATAATCATAGTTTTAATATATTCAAATTCGTAAGGCTGTTACACAGTGAAAACTGTTTCATTAAAAGAACACAATTCATTAGGTAGGATTATTTTTGTAAAAAACAAAAAACAAGAGGTAGGTAGTTCTGCTTACACGATGCGAAATAATGAACATTACATACCTGAGTTTTGTGAAGTCTGTTGCAACTAAAAATTTAATATGATATAACCAAATGAAAATATAACTATAATTAATTATTAATGGGAATAGAAGTATTGGAGTCGAAGGAATTCCGGAGCTCCGAGTGTGTTGACGGAACGGCAACCACGACGTCAATGAATTAAAAAATGTGCGCTCGCCATAACCGCGCCCACTGCTGGTGGTGGTGGACTGTGCGAAAGAGAAGGCATTATCTGCTAGAAAGGGAAAGAAAAGGAACGGAAGCGATGGCATCTCTCATATATATTATTAGGCTTTGAATAACGGTCAAGTTGTTTAATGGTGAAAGTACGTAAGTCACACACAATCTGACCATGGTAAGTGATGATGTGGCCGAAGGTGGTAAGTACACAAAGCCTAGAAGGAACTGGCACCCAGACAATTATCATGCTTCGCATACTGAGGTACTACTAACTGTTAAGGACTTTTAATTTAATTAATACACAAAATATTTTATCCATACAAGTTTATAAAGGTTAGGTGTGTTCTGACAGGGGCACTTGAGAGCCAGTTCCTTCTAGGCTTTGTGTGCTTACGACCTACGCCCTCTTTTACCATGGTGACATTTGTTTACTGGCCTATCCTATCCTATACACAGAAAAAAAATTGGTACAATTTCTTGTCCATCACCTATTGTTACTATTAATTCTATTAACAACTTGGGAGTTGCTTGTAGGAAACAGGAATGAACATCAGATTAGGGCGTGACGTTTGCTAATAGCGACTGTTAGTCGACCTAACCTTGTAAATACAGACACGTTTACAGACCTATGCAATTTACTCTAATTGCCTTCTTATAAGATACAGTGCCAGCCCAGCGGTATCGGCAAAAGCATTTATGTTATTATTATTAACAATACGTTCCCCCGCGGCTTCACTCGCCTTTCCGAGATAAAAACAGACTGACTGTGTTACAATGGGTCCTGAAATACAGGACCCAGTGTAACAATACTTTCATAAAAATTAAATTTCATAATAATCCGTTCAACCTTTAAAGGACCTCAGTAGTTACAAATTTGAACACATATACTTTCGCATTTATAATATTAGTTGGATTATATCTTTATTTTCTTGTGTAAAGGCCCTCCCAGTGTGCTCATAGCCTTACCTCCTAATTATGGAACAAATATCTCTCAGGATTCTTTGTCTACCAAGTGGGTGCCTGTATATTTGTTTATTTTGACGTCGGCATGAAATTAACATTATGTGTGACATATTAAATGGGTCATCCCTTATGCCTATTGCGGATTGTTGGACAACCACTGGCTTAATGTCCGAGCTCGCAATTCTCTGACATATGGCGGGAAGCACTCCATTAGCTAAGATAAGCTGTACTAAATTAATATTAATTGCGAGCGATGGGTAGGTACATATGCGTGTACCAAAACCCACTTAATATTAATCAATTAGAATCATAATTAATTCTACTAGCACGATAGTGTTTGCGAACCGAGTGGACGGGGGTCACAGGAATTTGATAAGAGTTGGCAAAAACTGTGCCAATTAATACTCTTTTGGTATTTCTTTCTAGATACTATAGTAACATTGAAAAATAATTTTAAATTGGACAATTTGCTGTAAATATGCTCAAATCTTTTGGAACAAAATTACTCTTTAGCAATCTGAAGGTGTAATCCTAATAAAAATGCATTGACCGGCACTCTCGCAACACCTCCAATAGTAGGAATAAGCTACATTTTAGCTTTCAGTTGGCTTTAACAGCTGCTTGTTTGATGACTTACCCCCTTACTCATAAAGCGCTATTTAACTAATATACTGTTTAAAGGGTCACGTAAATAATGTCACATTATTTGACAATGACATTACAGTGACGTTATATACGTGACCCTTTAAACAGCATATTAGTTAAATAACGTTTTATGAGTAAGGGGGTTAGAGGCAAACGTAAAAGGGTTAGAGGCAAACACAATCCTAACTAATATTATAAATGCGAAAGTGAGTTCGTTTGTTTGTTACGCCTTCACGCCTCAACATCTCAACGGATCATCATGAAATTAGGCAGATAGCCTATGGTATGGAGAAGGACATAGGCTTTTTATCCCGGGACCGCGAGTGAAACCGCGGGGGACAGCTAGTAGTTTATGTTTCTTGTCGTTAAGTCTCATTGGAGCAAAAGTGTATTAGAGGACCAAATTGAGTACCGATAAGTCATGAAAAAAAAAAACGCAAAATAAGCAATGTATGATTGTTAATGTAATTATGGTAATTTTTTATGGCTAAATATTTTCGCGGCGACTAACAAATTAAAGGGCGACTAACTACTGGTTACAAAAAAAATTACTTGGCAGCGATTAAATATTTTGGCAACTATTAAATTAGATGGGCTACAAATTGCAAGGTATCATAAAAACTAAATAGTGGCGGCTTCTTTAAGGTAGCAAATATATTAAACAGGCACTTAGAAATAATAGGTAGGGTACTATAAATAATGACTTGGCGACTAATATTGACAGTGGGATAACAAACATGGTATTATTGGCAACTATAGGCTTCCATATAAAAAACACTTTCGGGCTGCGATTTGCAAGCAGCTGTAAAAATTTAAACGGGTACTATAATTAAGAATTAGGGTTTCAGTATTTTTTTTGTGGAATCATAATTAGTATCTGGATGACTGAGTTGAACCTGGTTTTTACTTTTTTGGTAAATCGTGTTTTTTGGACAGTGGAACAGTGAACTTTGATCTTGTATGGGTTTCAGGGTCTGATGATGGAGTAGGAGGGATGGCACTGGAACTCCATAGCGGCGCAATGTATCCTACCCGTGTTTGAGGTTGTTGAAATTGTCATGAGATGAACTATGACCATATATAGTTTTCAGGGTCTGATGATGGAGTAGGATGGTAAGCACTGGAACTCCATAGTGGATCATTGTATCCTGGCCGTGTTTGGGGTTGTTAGAATTGTCGTGAAATGAACTTGATCATGTATGATTTTCATGATCTGATGATGGAGTAGAAGGGTAGGCACTGGAACTCCATAGTGGAGAAACGTATCCTACCCGTGTTCGAGGTTTTGGGAATAGTCATGAGATGAACTTTGACTGCATATATATTTCAGGGTCTGATGATGGAGTAGAAGGGTAAGCACTGGAACTCCATAGTGGATCATCGTATCCTGGCCATGTTTGAGGTTGTTGGAATTGTCATGAGATGAACTATAATTATGATATGATGATGATGAGATGAGATGAAAATGAAAATAGTTTTAATAATGGAGTTTGACCCTGAAAACTTTATGTGGTCAAAGTTCATCTTTATACAATTCCAACAAGCCTAAACACATATACATTACATTACACATTACATTCATACATTCAGGGATACATTGCGTCGCTATGGAGTTCCAGTGCCGGACCCTCCTACTCCATCATCAGACCCTGAAAACCATACATGAACAAAGTTCATGTATGGTTTTCAGGTGGTTTTTTTAACGACAAATCCAACAACCCCAAAAACGGCTAGGATACATTGCGCCACTATTGAGTTCCAGTGCCAACCCTCCTACTCCATCATCAGGCCCTGATAACCATAGATGTTCAAAATATACAGGTGAAGCTAATAAAAGCGTGTTGAAAATAAAAGTCATCAAGAAATAAAACTATAGACCCATAATACTTTTTTTGCATGTCACTATTTGCTTTAATTAGAGCTCTTAAAATGTCGCAAAAATTATGTTTTATATGACCATGTTAATATTTTCTTCTCATCTCAGTTTACTTTATATACAACCTCATTTTATAATTTAAGAAAGCCTATTTTCTACTTTTTATCCGCCGTCAAGTCTTCGCCTAACAATAAATTCAGTTACCAAAACAAAAAAATCAATGCCAGTTTAAATTAAAACAAAGCTTATTTAGCTGCTACTTTCTACTTAAAATGATCCTTCACTTTAGCTGCCAACCTATTATTTTTAGTACCTCCTTTCATTTTTTATAAATCCCAAAATCAGATTAATTTGTCGCCGCGTTAAATACATGCCATTTTTTATTATGTGTCAAAAGCTACGCAAGATAAAAGAAAATGAAAAACTGTTTTGGAATTTACAAATGAAGCCCTTTCATATGATAACCCACTTTAACTTGTAACCTTACTTTAAAATTTCGGTCGCCCATTTTGGCCCCATATGCAGGTTTTTCTTTTAAATTTTCTTTTGCTGCATGTTTAGGTAAGTAAATTTCAAATCTATTAGCATTAGTTGCTGAAATATACCGCTTTGACAGACGGACCTTTTAGTGTACTTTGAAGTCGGTTTTTTTTTTTTTTTGCTAAAATTTTATTACTTTTTGATTTTGAGTTTCATATGCTATTTCAATGTCTCTCAAGATACAATTTTATACGCGAACACCGTGGGTTATACTGTTATATATACCTACGATACAGTTTAAATCATCCAAATCGGATATGCCAGTTCCGAGTAATAGGTAAAAAAACAGACGAATTGAGAACCTCCTCTTTTTTTAAGTCGGATAACCGTAACACCGAAAGTAACGTTTCTGAAATTCACAATTTAGCACTTTATCTATATCCGACTAATTCCTAGGGCATGCACTTTCATGGTTGAAAGGAAATTCATTATTGCCCAACTTTATCAAGAGCATCAAAAAATCTATCATCACACCTGCAATGTGATACATCTGACTTGATGCAGGTGCATGTACTGTAATCCTCGGCACACTGCACTGGTAGACTGGTACATACTCACATCCTTATTGAGATAGCTGAGCAGCGACTCCGTCTCGTTGAGTAACGTGACGGTGCACTTGCCGCGGATGTGCGTCGCCGGCAGCGTCTCCACGTGCCGTGACAGGAATAGCTCGCGGTGCTTCGCCTGGTGCCGCTGCTTCGGCGCTAGCCCGTCGGTGCCCGGCAGCTCGGTAGATTCCTCCTCCATGGCGGCTGGAAATATTTGATCTGCTTTGAGAGTCTAGTATTGTTCTTGGTAGGTTAGGTGGCATTGTATCACTTTGTTGTGTTTTGTTTGTTTGATTAGAATTCCCCTTTTTGTATCAATAAGATTCGCGATACTAATGTATCATAAAGCACAAGGCCCGCCTGATGGTAATCGGTTACCGTAGCGATATTGAGGCTTGCAACACACGAGGCATCACTCACGTGTTATCGATCGACCCTTCCCCCCCTCTGGCAACCTTACTCACGCGCAGGAACACAACATGAAGTTATTTGGCCGCCTGCGGTATTCTGTAAGCTCTTGGCTCGTATAAACGCTATGCTCTACCACTCTTAAAATAAGAATTATCATCATAATTAAGAATAATTTAAACATAATAATAACCGGTTAGAAATATTGTACAACAAATCTATTTTTTTTATAACCTACACAATACCTAACTTGTAAGTTTAACAACTGTTCATATTATGTATGTCTATGTATGTTCATCTTTTGTACGTAATACAAACTATCTGTTAAGGCTGAACAAACATTTTCATTATTATAGTTGCCCACCAAAGTGCCCTATTAGATTGTTTTAAGGTATCTACCACAGACATAAATCTAAATAGATAACGCAAGTCCCTCCATCCGTATGAAAACCAAGCGTGTAACTTTTTTTGTATCTACCATAATGTCAAAAGATTGATTTAGTTAGGCTGGCATTAGATTTTTTACGTGAAAATGAAGCTATGCTATTTGTCAGCTTAACATATCCCTCACTACACATCTTTGGTGGATATGCAGCCTTATGCGAGTTCCCTATCCGCGCGAAACAGTTTCAAAAGAAGAACAAATGGGGCATTGTGCCCCATTTTTGCACAGATTTTGACACGCGAAGTACATACACTCACGGCATCTATTTAGATGTGTATCTGTGGTACTTACCACGTAAATTTTCTTTTTCGATATATCACCATTTCTTTCAAAAAAGAGAATACGTTAGTTTAAATAAAGTTAATAAAAAATATGATATTTCAAAGATACAAAAAATTTTGGGCGCATTTGTTATTGATATCCTTAGGCGTCGTCCTTATTGGCGATGATCGTACGAGCAAACGATGCGATTTCGACGCACGACGAGATTAAATACACAAAACGCTTTAGAGTGTCCTAATTGAAGCTCGCAAGTCATCGCGCGAGCACAGGAACATCAGCGGGATCTTGCGACGAAATCGCGTCGTTTGATCATACGATCGTCACCAATTAGGACGACACCTTACATGTGAGTTCAAATCAGAACAACTCGCGGCGATTGCTATAGAAACGACTTTGATATCAGTAAGTAGGTACCTTACACCTGTAATGTCACCAACGGCAGACGTTTCGCTTCTGCATATTTTATTTGCCCCGGCAGCAACATGTCCGTTCTTTCTTGTGCCGGAAACTTTTATTTCTCTACATTCTGGGTTTGTTTTCTCAACTAGCTACTGGAATATGCAATTTAAATATTTCTAAAAGACATTCCAAGGAATATACTCATTTGATTTGGGAGACTGGAAAAACGATATGAAAATGCTATTACCTAGAAAAGAACTACGAGCATAACTGCAATTGCAGTTAACGTTATAGTTTCACAACACATCATCTTGTGTATTTATTAATCAAGATATGTACATTGGCGATGAATCACCCGTGTCCCATAGAAGAGTGGAGAGCGGTCGAGCGGCGCGCTGGGTACGATTTGCGTAAGAGCGGAAACATGGTTGCCTTGCGCGGCACTTGGTTCGGTACCGCGTGAAGGGACGCTATTCCATCCAACAATACAAACCAATGAGATCGATTATAGGTCTCGCTCGTGGAATATGAATCGGAAGGTTACGAGAGTTTTATAGGTAGTAAAGTTTATACGACTCATTTGTGTATAAACGAATTGTAAATAAAATAAGTGGTGATATGATTGCGGCCAGGACGGGTGCAGGATACAGGCGCAGCAGCCGCGCGCTCGCCGCGGCATCGGCAGGTGCGTTACGAAACGTGCCCACGTCAACTTTATGATTTTTATGCGCCGATGTACCGAGCGCCATTACGACACGCGTCGTACACGTATCACACAACATGTCCGCCGACTCCGCCATTCCACTTTATTCATATTAAATAAATGTACAGCAAAACCAGCCGTATTTATTATTACTTGAACAATAAACGACTTGCGTTTGAGCATCTCAAAGGCCTTGATAAGTGAAACGAATTTTCTTTAAACGAATACGTTTACAACTTTACACCTGTCCAGGTACTTATGTAAAGATAAAAACGACATTTTTATTGAATTTATTTACGAATGAGAGTACCGGGTTGACTTACGATCTTTAATTGTGATTGACCTTTAAAATAAATAAAGCACTATCTGGTGATTTATACACCATACCTTACACATTCCTAGAGTTTTACAGGTGAAATAGGAAACACTTGGGTTATCTTTAAATGATGGGTATCGAAATACCCAACAGTCTAACTACCCTTATCATACAAATCACGTATAAAGTACAAGATAAAAATGTATTTTTACACGATTATCTCAACAAAGTCAAGCATAGTGTTGTTGGTATCGGCAAATATGCGGGACAAGCGCGTCCCCGTGGGTTGACAAAAGCACGACCCCTGTGGGGCGAAGTCGTTTCGTCCTGTGACGCGTCACGCGCCATCACACCTCTGGCTCCGATCCGAGCCCATAAAAAAAGTATTTACCACAACCAAAGTAGAATATTCCAAGTATATACATAGCTCTACATGTTTTTACGCCTAATTAATATCAGGGGTTTTCAACTGTTTTAACTTAAGATGAGTTTAGAAGTGGCGGTACTGCAGAGTGGGACGGGGCGGGTAGCCGGGCCGGGCAACTCAGGGGTGGTTCTGTACCGGCTACTTATTATTACCGCACGCAGACACCTCACTAATCACACACGAATAATAATACGAGCTATGTTCGGTTTATAGTATCGGGGCTAAATAGGGTGTAAATTATTCGACAGATGTCATTATTTGAAAAATGTTACATATAGGCATGTCCGAAAATGGGGCTGTTTTGTTTAGAAATAAGCTTGGTCATAATCTGTATTCCGAATTGATACACAGCTCGTCCATTATTGGTATTAATAAGGTAAAGGACGAAGGGGGAAAAAGAAGGGAAAGACGTTAAAACAAGCGGGCGAGTTTAATTCCATCGGCAATACAGAGATAAGGAGCGGTGTGAGGCAAAAACTGAAACGCGATTGTTTGGCTCTCCCCGGACAAGAGCTATGCGATAGTGTTTCGTTACCAACATTTTATTCCATCGATAGCTGGTATACTAATGGTGCTCCCACACTGCTGTTAGAAAATGTTAACTAATGTTAGTAAACATTTGTTTACAAACATTTGATCACAAATGTTTTAAAAAGTTATAAAATGTTTTCATGTTAGACAATGTTAGTAAACATTTTTGAACAAAATTGTTAGCTAACATTTTATAACAAAATAAAACATTTGTTATCTTTTGTTTGTAAACATTTTATACAGGTGACAGCGGGTTATGCGGAGAGTCGGGGGTGTGGGTGGGGGGTGGCGTACGCCAAAAATCTTAACGTTACCGCAAGTCTTTCCGTCACACTAGATTTTCTAAAATTAGTGTCTCGTTTGCTTATTTTTGCCCCATCTAAATTTTGTAGATATTCAAATTCAGAACTGTTCATTCTTATAAAATCTTTTAAGCAACCATCAATGCCTAAATCCATGAGATAGTCTATGGCACTATATTTTCCTCTAGCTTTTAGCGTTTGGCGCATCCAATAAGAGCGCTTTTTCTTTATTTTTAAACAAAAAATAAAAGCTATTCCAATGAGCAAATCTTCTTCCATTTTCATATAGACACCTCAGAACGCAAAACCAAACCGCGAGCCAAAAATTGTTATAAAATGTTAGTAAACATTTTCCGTCAGTGTAGGAGCACTTGTAACATCTAACATTTTCTAACAAAATGTTACAATGTATAACATTTGTTAGTAAATGTTATAGTGTTAGAAAATGTTTGTAAACATTTTCTAACAGCAGTGTGGGAGCACCATAAGGATCGACATATAATGTAAATTGAAATAGTAATGTCTTTTATTACTTTGAATCATGTTGTACTCCAATTTGTAGGTCCACTTTTCTAATAAATCAATAATTTAATGGAATACAGAAGAACCAAGAAGATTCATATAGACATTGTACGAGATCGCAATAATGTTAATAAAGACTGGAAAATGTCTCCTTCAGAAAAACATCAAAGTATTGAGGAAACCGGGAAATATCCAACAATGGATCCAACACTCGAGTAATGTACAACAGAAGCTGAAAATGATGATATAAACCCAAAAGACTAAATAAGAATGTCTCAACCTAAATTAAGAAAAATAATGGTGAAGCAATTCATCGATACGACACAGTCAGTTTCCGATAGGCATCACTATCGTATCTGAGGCTCGTCGAGGGCCCGCCATTTACCGCGAGGACGCCCCGGGCCGGGGGCGGCCGCCGAATTGCGGGGGATTTACTTTATGATAATTATTTCGATTGCCATCGCGAGGAAAGGAGCCCGGGCGTACTCCAAGTGATCTCGAGACGACCGATGTGAAACGCCCGTAAAAATCACAGCTTTAACACCGAACCACTTTTTACCGCCGCCGAGCAATTTGCACTCTGATTGGCTGAAATTAGAAGGCAATCTAGAGATTCCAATTAAGAACCTCTTAGAGGGCTGTTTCGATTATAATGAGTTTATTATCTACACGAATCATAGTCGAATAGAGCAGGAGAAAAAAATCACTGAAAAAAAGTTGTTACAAAATGCAGCTGTTCGATAAATAAGTAAAAAGATACAGTGGCAACTTATGCATTTTGTTATACATAACATTCCTAGAAGTAAATGGAATGCGGAATGACGACCGACGACACGAGAGGCCTGTATGAATACAAAACAGTTATGATATTCAGACTCATCAGAGGCAAGGCTAACAGGGACATTTTTAACTGACTCAAATGAACTACAGCCATAGTGTTTACTATTTTGTATAATGTTCACTTTTCCACGCCATCTTGAAGGAAAATTTGAGGCTTCACGCAAGATCCTTTGAAACATATAATTTATGAATATGGGCAATGTTGTTTTAAGTTCCCTTATTAAAGACATGAGATCAAAATACTCGAAGTGTGACGTACATTGCCAAGCTAACGCTTACACTTTTTATCCAAGTTTTTATGACGTCCTCAAGAGAATAGTTTGACGTGGAACTTCCATAAAACTTTTGTCTTTCTCGTTGAATATTGATGGCTCTTGGATATCGGTTAAGAGGTGGCCGTGGCCAATGTTGTCGTGACGTATACTATCTTTATTATATTTGTATGGTTTAAGTTGCTCACTTGGGCATTGAATTTTTTTTGTTTCAATTGTTTCGACATACTGACAGTTTGACAAAAGGTTGACCACGAGCAGCAAGCTCATGAACTCGACAATATGAATATGGATAAGCAAGGAAAGCACACAAAGAACGAAGCTTTTGTTATTGCTATGTATTTTATGGAGCTCGGTGTGTACGTTGTATCTTAGTTACTTTATCTAATCTTGCTACCATGGTGGCATTTTATTTTTGAGTCAAATATAGGAGACCAAGACCCGGCTCCATGGGGATGCACTTTTAAGTGGATTTTATTAAGTTGCTCATCGTATTGTTGGACTGATACTACTTTAATCCCACATAGCTTATAAACTTCAGGATGTAAACATCAGAGATTATTATCTTTTTGATGCTTTCGTTTACGAGCATTTTATTACAGCCGTTTGAGTCTTCAGCAGGTTGTATAAACTTTTTGAGTTACGCAAGAATATTCAGTACTAGGTACAAGGTCCACAGTGGCACGTCGAGTGGACAGGACATGATCCGAAATTTAATAACATGGGATTATGGATCCACACGCGTCACTACGCAACTAATTAAAGCGTAGGCAAAGAGAAAATGGCAATCTGTGGAGTCCTCCCCCCCGCTAGTGGGGGGGTGTCGGTTACGTGTGCCCCCTTGGGGTGTTCGGGTGTATGGTTTTTCTGCTCGGGCATCCTTTGCTTACTTATTGATCCAGTCAAATGTGTGGAGGTGGCGCGGTGGGTGGCACACCCGACCCCGCGCCCCCCCGAAGGGGGTACGTCCAAATAAATCTGCCCGCCCGCGAAACACCGCAGTGACAACAGCGGCGGCCGGTAAGATGCGGTCCTACTGTCTCCATTATATCCGAATCAACGAGAACCCGCCGACCTCAAAGCTCGACAACGTCGAGTAGCGACTCTGATATAAAAAATTTGCGAGTGCCATTTTAATTGAAATGATTTCCATCGGAAAGCAACGGTGGCGGGCGCGACCTTAGAATCAGGCATGCGCGCGACCGTTGGAGGTACCTAGTGGCGAAACCGCGACGCCTCTGCTCTCTTCACAGGGGTCAATGACGTTTCGCTTCGAAACAACAGACATTATTACATATGTGTAATTAGTCTTGGGCCCCTGTCTAGGAGATGTACATAAAATACCACATGGCTATTCATAAACACGGGTACCTTCGAACTAGGCTTTTAACAAATTAATTATCTCGGTGATAGACTCTTGCCTTTGTTATCAAAGCAAAACTACATAGGTAATGCTTATAATTACAGAACACAAAAAAGTTGAAATTATTTTTTAGTACAAAGCACAGCGCAACAAAAGCACCTATTTATGAAATAAAATTCCTTTTACTACGTAGGTACCTATACTAAACGATGTTAATGTGCATTAAAACAATTGACCTTTACTTATCATTCTGTTACTTTATCTCGATAGGACACGACGATGAAAGACTAAAGTAGGTAATTTTGTGGCTATAAATTAGTAGGTATCACAAAACAATCGAATTTAAACAGTGCATTTAGGAAATACTAGCTACCCCCCCGCGAATTCACTCGTGTTCCCGGGATAAAAAGTAGGTTATAATACTCGGGGATAATGTATACTTACTAATTAGGTAGCAAACAAGCATACGGCCCGCCTGACTGAGGCTGCGGTAAGCGGTTACCGCAGCCTATGGACGCTTGCATCACCAGGGGTGTTACTCGCGCGTTGCCGAACCTTCCTATTAACGAATGGAACGAACGCTTCTGTTTCCCAATTCCTCGAAGAGCTCACGTAACTCCGTATCTCAATCGAGGTAAGCTGATGAATATGGAGTCACGACGACAACTTCATCTTGCCTGCTTACTCTTCGGTACCATCAAAAGCCAAAATCCACTGTATCTGTATGAGAAGGTACAATTTTCACAACGACCAGTAAGAGAAGCCTCTCGCATTGCATGTCCAAGTCACAGGACAGCTGCATTTCGTGGTAGTTTTCGGTATGCTGCCACGAAATGTTGGAATAATATCCCACCACCGATCAGGAATTTAAACTCGATAATGTCATTCCAAAGACACTACAAACAGCATCTTCTTGGCATGCAGATGGTCTAATTCCCTTCTCATACACAAACTATTTCTTTTTTATTTTTCTTCCTTACTTGTGTGTTACATTGACCATGTTATCTGTTATATTTGTCTATTTAGTATATTTATTTTATTTATATATACTTATATGTAGTAATATTATGTATTATGTTATAAGTATTGTATTTTATTGATAGTATGTAATATTGTTAATATTCTGGTTCCCACTGAAAACCAGCGTCGTAGCATTGTGCTGCGACATTATGCTGAGTGGGAGACCGTTTCAGCTCCATAGATTTAGACTTTTAGGTTAAGCGATTGATGTATATTTTATTTTTTTGTTTTCTTATGTTATGTGTTAAATTATGAGCTGAATAAATGATATCTATTCTATTCTATTCTATTCTATTGAAAGAATGTTTGGAATCCGATGATTGAAACAATCGACAGAACCAAAAAAATCGACAGACCCAAAACAATCGACAGAACCAAAATAATCGACAGAAACAAAACAATCAACAGAACCAAAACAATCGACAGAAACAAAACAATCAACAGTCCCAAAACAATCGACTGAAACAAAACAATCAACAGAACCAAAACAATCGACAGAACCATAACAATCGACAGAACCAAACCCGAGTAATCGGTGATCATATATAAAAAATATACAGGTGAATTTTTCTGGAGGGCATGGACGGCCAATTCCTAAAGTATAGGTAACAGCAAAAAAAACTCAAACAAGCCACCATCTTATTTTATTTTGATAAAAATAAAAACTGTATACTTGGGTTTTGAAAATTTGATATGTACATTTATTTAAAATTGTTTTATTATTATGAATATTGTAATTTTTTATAAATTACGGAGTTACAATAAAAAATAATCAAACATTCTACTAGCAAAAGGTATGCAAAAATAAAATAAAAATTGTTATTATTTCTCTTTGAAGTAGGAGGTATAACAGGAAATTTTTGACATTATTCCTTATATAAAATATTATAAGGAAAGTGCCAAGCATTAGGTATTTCCAATTTATGTGAAAATATAATATATAGGTACAGTCGAGGACATAAATATGTATACACTTAGTGAAATTCAACAACGGTTTCCTCTAAAACTACTGATTGAAATTATGAGATGTTATGCAGGCAGAATCTTCTAACATATACTATTATGATTTTTGTAATATTTTAACACTTGAATGTTAAAAATGCGAGAAAATCGCTTTTGAATTTTAAAAAGTGTATACATATTTATGTCCTCGACTGTACAACGATATCGTATTGCTTCTTCATTAAAATTAAAATAGCTAAGTAGGTAGGTATATTGCAAACATTATTAACGTACGGACAGACCACGTAACTTACGGTACGCAGATGACACCACCTTATTTGCGAGTAACGCTGCCCTTATGGAGGATTTACTTCTCAGAATGTAGGGCGTAAGCCTTACGTTTGGGTTGAAGATAACCCGATCTAAGACCAAGATTATGATCGTGGATCTTGGCAATGACAATTCGCCCGAAGTGACACAGATTGCGAACTGCGACGTGGTACAGTCCTAAGTATACCTCGGGGCTTTAATCGCAAACAACGGCGGTTGTGTAGATGAAGAAGTTAAGGAAAGTGTGAAGGAATCGCAACATTACCAAAGCCACCAGTCAGGCTCGTGCGAACACTTGTATTCCCCATTTTTCTTTTCTTTTAGCATAGACGTGGACAGTGCGCGAGTTGGAAAAGGGGAAGATAGATGCTCTGGAGATGTGGTGCTGGAGGAAGACGCTCGAGATATCGTGGACGGAGTTTCGGACCAACGTTATCAGCCGTAGTACAGTTGCGTAGTACACTTTGGACATGTTTCTAGGCGGGATAACGACTCCATAAAACGGCTGATCATACAGGGAAAAGTGAAGGGAACCAGATCGCGCGGCAGGTCACTTATGCGCTGGTCTGACCAAGTAAAATCTGCAGTGGGAAACCGCGTATCTGACTGCACCAGACAGTCTGCCAACAGAGAGAGATGGCGGGAGATCGTGCGGAGAGCCGTGTCCGCCTCTATCACCGATGTGGACGCCTCCGTGATCACGACCGCTGTGCCAAGAGCGAAACGACAGACAAGAAAAAGACCACGTAGGCAGGTCTTTAATGTATTATTAGGATATATTTTAAGAAATAGTTTGCATGAGATACAGAATCGAAAGTAGCTCAAAATTAATTTCATGAAGAGAATGCTGGGGCAAAGGCTACAACTTTATAAGTGGCAAGTCCGGCCTCATATGGAGTACTGCTGTCATCTATGGGCGGGAGCACCTGGATACCAGCTTGGGCCTTTAGACTCGATTCAGCGACGTGCCATCAGAATTGTTGACGATCCCGAGCTCACAAGCGGTTTAGAGCCCCTTAGTCTGAGGAGAGACTTTGCCTCCTTATGTGTGTTCTACCGCTTGTACAATGGAGAGTGTTCTAAAGAATTGTTCGACTTGATGCCCACGGCTACCTTCCACCATCGCAACTCTCGCCATCGAGATACCCCTGGTGTTGGAAGTGTCCATAGGCTACGGTAACCGCTTACCATCAGGCGGGCCGTATGCTTGTTTGCCACCTTAGTGGTATAAAAATACGACCTATCACTGAATCTAATATTTAGCCAATCAGAGCGCATTGTCGGTGGACGGAATAGATTTCAAACAAAATGACCGTAATTGAGGATATAACATTCTTGGGGATTGTGCTACTAATCGAACAATCCCCAAGGTTCGAGGAATCCCAAACATTGAGGAATCCTCCCCGATTATTTGACTAGGATACAAGCCGCGTATTCACCACCGTTCATATTTTCCCAGAGTAAAAAGTACCGTGTATGTTATTCCAGGTTATAATCTACCCTCGTTCCAAATTTCATCCTGACAGTTTGTGCCGTTGAGGCGTTAAGAAATAAACAAACACACTTTCGCATTATATTAGTAGGACTATTAATACAAACCGACCATATGCAGACTAGATACCCACTATAGTCAGATAAAAAAATGTTACCTTGCTGAGTTTCCTTTTTTTTATGCAACTAAGATAGCAAATAAGCATACGGCTCGCCTGTTGGTAAGCGGTTACCGTAGCCTATGGACGCTTTCAACACCAAGGGTATAACTCGCGCGTTGCCCACCCTGCAGAAACCTTTTCACACCCTTTTTGAAGAACCCCATGCTGTACTCCCTTTCAGTTGAAGGCTGACTTCCGAACTGGTGGTAACTTCAGTAGCATTGGCCTTCATAAGTGGCCTACTAGGGCCTAAATGGAATAAATGGCTTTGACTTTGACCAAATACTGGATTATCATCATAATTATGCTCCTGTGATAACTCACACGTCTCTTTCTCAAAGAAGTCTGAGAAACGCTTACGCATTCAGCTAATTCTCATCTCACCATTATTATCATCCATCGAGGAACAATCCCTTAGAGTAGTAATACCGAGCAATCCGATTGCGAAACTAGTCAGTGATTTTGAACAGTAAGGACCAATCACTGCATCTTGTGTTCTTGACATGACCAATCAGAGCGCATGTGTCCTTGTCTTAGCCAATCAGAGCGCATTGTCGATGGTGGCAAATTCGCGGAATAGATAGCAAGCAAAATCAACGTCATTACGCTTCTTTGGGTTAATTGTTCGATGTTATCATCAGACCAATAGAAGGTATAAAATTTATTTTTACATTGAAAGCTGAAGTACCGTCCTAATGCGCAAAAACAAAAGAAGTGAAATATCCAAATAAACCTTATTTACGTATCTAAATATGCTCTTATCTACGAGCCGGTCTGTGTGAACAGACAGCATTTAAGTTTACCGCCCGCGTGACGGTTAGCGGCTACCGCAACACCAGGGGTATCATTGGCACGTTGCTCACCCTGCAAAGAATTTTTTACACCCTGTAAGTGCGCATCATTAATTTCTCCGCTGTTACGATTTTTAGGATAATAGTAAGAAAGACCTGCTCTCCGGCTCTACGCGGTAGTATCGTAACAAACACTATTAATGAATTTCAACCAATCAGGGGCCACCAATGGTCTTCGTCGTACCGCGTCATTGGATGAAATCATTAATGATGTTTGTTACATTTACCACCAAAGTTCGAGACAGCCCAGCTGGTCTGACGGCCGCCCAACAATACAAGTTTCAAGTCACAACAGTAATGAAATGTTTTTATGTATTATAGATTATAAAAAAGTCGTAGAATCGATATTGCTTGCATCCCTCTTTTTGGCGGGGTTGATTAATAAAGCTTTCAATGTACGCAATAGAATAAAAAAAAAAATTAAGCAAATATCTGCGCAAAATTTGTATTTCTATTCTCATGTCTTCAGCACGTTAAAGGAGAGTTTGTTTCAAATAACTAAAGAAATAGACATCTTTCTAAAAGAAAAAGTACAAGGAGCAACAATTTAGGAGAAAGGGTCACAAAAATGAAAAAGTAGTGCATCTTACTGTTCCTGGAAAATGCAAGTTAAAATAGCCTCGGCGAGAAACATCGATGAGAGATGGCAGGCAAGGCACTGCAACACGAAAATCAATTAATATTATTGCGATCCAAACCGTACCATTAATAATTGCGTTAACTCTTGCTGCGTTTGCCTTTGTAATGTAAGCACAGCTTATTGTTCTCGTTTGAATTTTCTTCTTCTTAATAAACCTGAAGTTACCTTTAGGTGCCTTGAGAGTCATAGATCATTAGTATAATTACAAAGTTGACTCAAAACAAATTTTGGCAATCCTAAGCTGGTCTTTATCAAAAAGATTTTTAGACCCCAACTTACATCATACTCATGTAAACACAAAATGTCTCAAGCTATACAATCACAATCTCTATATGTATGAATACCTTTAATTCGAACAAAAAAAGGGAAGTAATACCTCTTGTTGGGACAACGGCAATTCGGTTAGGGATCGGAATCGGACACACGTGTTCAAGGATAGAAAGGGCGTCAGTTGCTATACTCTTTGGCGTAAGTCTACAGTCGCTGGCTCGCTGTTGCATGTAATGTAGGTAAAGTATATCTACCTTAGGGCTTATGTTGTTTATGATAATTTTATTACACTGATAGATGACTTTGATTCAAGTGACTCATCTTAGATAATTAAAATAAACATGCACGTGTCGTTGATTAGTTCATCAGTTAAAATACTAGTCCACGAAACGGAACTGATAAGGGAATAGAATCTGGCTGAGATGATGAAGCAACTTAACGAACCACAGTAAATGTGGACAATGAAAAGACGAGCTAATGGTCATACAGTTAAATCATCTTAGTACCAAAAACTTATAAAAAAAACAATGGCTTGTTTTAATTTAAGATGAGGCAACATACAACAAAACCAAAAAGTAGATAGCCATTAGAAATGATTAGCGAACTTCTTAACAGTAATCATATATATGCACAGCCGATTTGTATGCAAATGGGATCAACTTAGAATGTCCGTGCAAATGAACCTAAAATTCTAATTGCACAACAATGTAGCTATGTCCATGTGCACAAGTGCAATGGGCTCGTGGTAGTATGTGCAAATAACTTACACGAAAAAAGTCAAACGCTGCTACTATAATGTTTAAGGTTTTTGTATTTTTTTTGAAATTATCAGCTTTTACCTTTAGAAAAACATCCAACCAATATGAAAACTTCTAGCTAATTGCAATAAAATGTCTTGAGTAGTTACGTTACAAAACTTTTGAATCTCCATGTCGTAAACCGACAGAAATCTTGTCGGTTGTTTAAAACATTTTGTTATGGATGAGCATAATGTCAAGTTTTATTGTGTGTTCGATGATACGGATGATATCATAGCGATTGTCATTTTTGTTTTGTTTTGTATGTGGTGATCGTCGTGTCGGGCCCAGAGTGGCTGAGTGGTAATGTGGTAAGAGTGTAATGAGAGGGTCGGTCGGTCCTGTGTGGCGCCGCGCGTTGTGCCGCGCGGTCGGCCGGTGCGGGGCGAGAGGGCGCGCGGAAGGAATGCGTCGTTTTCGCATCGGGAGAAACGAATGCGTTTAAGCGTCGCGGGTATACAATGGCGGCGTGACGAGATCCGGTTCGCGGGTGGCGCGGGGGCAGGGGACGGGGGCTCTAATCGATAGCCGGCGAGCGACGGCCGGGCCACTGCGGCGCATAGGTGACAGCTCGGGCCCAATCAAATTACCGGCCGTTGAGGAGAACTGCAGTGCCACGCACGCCGGAGAAACAACGCTACCGCCACCGTCCGCGCCCGCCTGCACCGCGTACCGCTGCCATCGAATTTGCACCAACGACCTACTATTGTTCAATACACCTCACACACCAAATACCACCTCATCACATTATGCTCGCCTATGCAACACATTGACGTATAGTCGTCACTTATCCCGTCACCCCAACCCCTTTAACCTCCTCATTGTACGGATACTAGTCAATATAAGTATCAACCTAAATGCTATAAGTTCCTTTAGAGGAGATCTCTACAAGTCTATACTATTACAGACGACGATACGATACCACCTGCGCTTGCACATTGCGCTGTCGTAAAGAATATATAGGCAATTAAAGTATTCAGACCAGCGAGCAAAGATTTTATGTTAACAGAATTATTATGATTTTCAACACATAAAATGAATGAACAAACACAATTATTATCACATATACAGCTGGCTGACTGGCCATTGCGTCCTCAGAGAAGTTTCATCAAGTATTAATTCAAATACAACTAAAAAAAACTTATTAAGCACAGACAATATTAAGTTCCTGAAAATGAAGCAGGAAGCCACCTCAAATGTCAGTAAATCACAAAGGAAGGACCGAAAAAGGAAATGTAAGCTTACTCAACGAGTGTAAACACAGTTGTAGGACAGTCTTGTAGTAATGAATGGAAAAGCTAAATTCATCATGATGACGACAAAAATATTTTTAGTATTACAAGGTCAACGTTCAATTAACTTTAATGAGTCCAGATAAAATAATATAGAACTTAATTGCTTTTTCAGACAGTTAAGCAAATGCAAATAAGACAAAGATTCTTATCCCAAGCTATCGAAACATCAGCATATATTGTATCTGACTCACATCGTGATAACATTTTTCGAAATTGATAATTAATTATGATACTAATTCAATTGATAGCGCAAATTTTGAAGTATTCATTTAACGGATATAGAGTAAACGAGACATCTACGAGTTACACGCCTGAGGATTGGTGTACGCGCATCTAATTATAGGTTATTCCACCCGCGTACCACACAACAGATCCACGTTGTACCATTAACGACCTGTGCACGAATGTCTACCCTTCTAACTATATATATCGCATGCCCACATACGCAGTCGGTACATAAAGAGAAATGTGATGTAACCCGTCACGCATACTGAACTCTGGTCGGCCGCACTGAAGTATTCTCAAAACATACAATACGGTAATAAAGGAAATAGTAACCGAGAAGACTCGACACGACGACCCGTAAAACTGAATCTTGACATTGAATAAAAAGGGAATTAAAACATTGCATAAAAAGATAACGACGCCGTAAACTCTCCACAAATCGATCGGCCGAGTGGCGGAGTTATTGAAGTATATTCTGATGGAAGACTGAAATAAATGTCGCTTTTAAAGGTATGTAATGAAGTGGTCACCGCAATTAAATCTATGACATCATAGCCTCGATGCGTGGTATGATGGGAAATAAAAGCACAACTCAATCAACGGGACGGCGACACTATGGCCTCGACAAAATATGGAACTATTTTATGCCATTAAGACAAGCAGCGATATGAGTAAATTATAATAAGACCACGAATTAACTTATTATAAGCTAATGAAAAAGATCACGTGGTATTTCTGATGATACCGTACTCGAGGATGTTTTACTAAGAAATTCGAAGTCAGTATGTAAATTGATCGCCGCTTTTTAATAAGTTCGACTACTATTGTGTCTAATTCCATCATAAGGATAATCCTTAATAAATGAGTAAATAATAATTAACGTACAGCGAATGATTTTAACCAGATGATGCCTGATGTTATGAAGACGAATATAAGGCAAGACATTTGATTAATAATGTTAAATATAAAGAAAGGTTATATAGAAAGTTTGTCGTAGCACCAGTTGAAACAAATTAACGAAATCACAAACTAATGAATGAAAAAATCACATTAGAATAAAGGTAAATCATAAAATAACAATGTGCAATTGTGTGAAGGTGTTAAAGAAATTGAAGCTTTGTCTTACCTAGCGCAGGGTCGAGGACTGCTTGTGCCGCCTGTTCCTCGCCAACCGGCGTTTTAAGGCATATTTTCTTGAGTTTCATCGCGACCGGTGAGTCTTCTGACTGGGCCACTGTAACACAAAAATATGTCAGCAAACATGACACAATATGGTCGTCTTTCAAACATTTACATCTATTCCCGAATATCGGTCAATTAAAAATACATTCCACTCGGGTTTATCTTAATATATAAAATGATAAACTGATTGTTGATATATCAGCGCACAGCCCAAACCGCTGGACCTAGAGATTTGAAATTTTGCACACAGATACCTTATACAGTGGAGGCATCCACTAAGGAAGGATTTTTGGAAATTCCACCCTTAAGAGGGTAAAATAGGGGATGACAGTTTGTATGCAAGTCCGTCAGTTTTGAAGTTAGGATCTTAAAATTTTGTGTTTAGGCTTACGATTGAAAATTAATGTATAGTTATCTCAGCATTTGTGATAATTCCACCCCCGAAGGGAGGAAAAGGGGGATGAAGTTGGGTATGCAAGGCCTTCAATTTCAAAGTAAACTTCATGAAATGTATTATTATACGGTGTAGGCATCCACAATGGAAGGATTTTCGGAAATTCCATCCCTAAGGGGTTAAAATAAGGGATGAAAGTTTGTATGCAAGTCCGTCAGTTTTGAAGTTAGGATCTTCAAATTTTGTGTTTAGGCTGACGATTGAAAATTAATGTTTAGTTATCTCAGCGTTTGTGATAATTCCACCACCGAAGGGAGGAAAAGGGGGATGAAGTGGTTTATGCAAGTCCTTCAATTTCAAAGTAAACTTCACTAAATATATTATTATATAGTGTAGGCATCCACAAAAGAAGGATTTTTAAAAATTCCTCCCCTAACAGGGTAAAATAAGGGATGAAAGTTTGTAAGCAATATATCAACGCATAGCCCAAATCGCTGGACCTAGAGATTTGAAATTTTGCACAAAGATACCTTATACAGTGTAGGCATCCACTGAGGAAGGATTTTCGGAAATTCTACCCCTAAGGGGGTAAAATAGGGGATGAAAGTTTGTATGCAAGTCCGTCAGTTTTGAAGTTAGGATCTCCAAATTTTGTGTTTAGGGTTACGATTGAAAATTAATGTATAGTTATCCCAGCGTTTGTGATAATTCCACCACCGAAGGGAGGAAAAGGGGGATGAAGTTGTTAATGCAAGTCCTTCAATTTGAAAGTAAACTTCACTAAATGTATTATTATACGGTGTAGGCATCCACTAAGGAAGGATTTTTGGAAATTCCGCCCCTAAGGGGGTAAAATAAGGGATGAAAGTTTGTATGCAAGTCCGTCAGTTTTGAAGTTAGGATCT
This sequence comes from Achlya flavicornis, assembly GCA_947623365.1. NCBI lineage: Eukaryota > Metazoa > Arthropoda > Insecta > Lepidoptera > Drepanidae > Achlya > Achlya flavicornis. Next base: position 3,668,803 of record OX392485.1, on the reverse strand, counting down.
TCAAATTTTGTATTTAGGTTGACGATTGAAAATCAATGTATAGTTATATCAGCGATTGTGATAATTCCACCACCGAAGGGTGGAAAAGGGGGATGAAGTTGTGTATGCAAGTCCTTCAATTTGAAAGTAAACATCACTAAATGTATTATTATACGGTGTAGGCATCCACTAAGGAAGGTTTTTTTGGAAATTCCACCCCTAAGGGGGTAAAATAAGGGATGAAAGTTTGTACGCAAGTCCGTCAGTTTTGAAGTTAGGATCTTCAAATTTTGTATTTACGCTGACGATTGAAAATTAATGTAAAGTTATCTCAGCATTTATGATAATTCCACCCCCGAAAGGGGAAAAAGGGGAATGAAGTTGCCTTCAATTTCACGATAAACTTCACTAAATTTATTATTATACAGTGTAGGTATCCAGTAAAGAAGATTTTTGTAAATTCCACCCCTAAGGGGGTAAAATAGGCCATACAATTTTGTATGGAAGTCCGTCAGTTTTGAAGATAGGATCTTAAAATTTTGTGTTTAGGCTGACGATTGAAAATTAAAGTAAAGTTGTCACAGCGTTTGTGATAATTCCACCCCCGAAGAGGGAAAAGGGGGATTAAGTTGTATACGAAAATCTTTAATTTCCATAGTAAACATCACTAAATTTATAATTATAAAGTGTAGGTATCCACTAACGAAGGATTTTTCAATATTACACCCCTATGGGGGTAAAATAGGGGATGCGAGTTTGTATGAAAGTCCATCAGTTTGGAAGTTAGGACCTTCAAATTTTGTGTTTAGGTTGATGATTGAAAATTAATTTATATGTGCCTCAGCGTTTTCGATAATTCCGACCCCGAAGGGCTAAAAAAGGGATGAAGTTGTGTATGGAAGTATACTAAATTTATTATATAAGCTTGGAATATAATTAAAATTTGGAAACTAACGCAAAGAATATCGGTATTGTTGGAATTTGATCCATTAATGAGTGAACAGGGGGATTAAATTTTGTATTTAAGCTGTTCATTCACATAATTTTGTATTCAAGTAAAATAATGTACACGTGTATCGTGTTATTAAGAAGCCTACTGCCGCCCATCTATCTGTCTGTCTGCCACGAGAAAAAATCTCAGCTGTCTGGTTGAGGAACTTTTGGATAGATCTCCGCCCGTGTCGATCCGTCTGTCTGTCTGTCTTCTACGGGTAATTTTTAAATTACTATTATTATTTAAATTTAATACTAAGGTGTCAAACAAACATACGGCCGGCCTGATGGTAAGCGGTCACCGTATGTATCACTCGTGCGTTGCCGACCATACAGAAATATCTTCACACCCTGGCGCCATGGCGGGGAGCTCATTCCACAGCCTGAGTTTACGCGCTAGAAAACTCCTTTGAAAGCGCACAGTAGAAACCATTTCGGTTCCAATATATGAGTATGGACTCCCCGTCGATGGCGAGAGTTGCGATGGTAGAAGGTAGCCCGTGGGCATCAAGTCAAACAATTCTTCAGAGAACTGTCCGTTGTACAAGCGGTACACACATAAGGAGGCAAATTCTCTCCTCAGACTGACAGACAGACAGAAACATCTCAGCTGTCTGGAAATTATTCAGGAACTTGTGGATATAGGTGTATTCGTCTGTCTGTCCGTGTGCCATGAGCAAATATCTCAGCTGTCATGAAATGGTTGAGGAATTTGTGGATAGGTCTCATGGCGTAATTTTAGATAAATAATCCCGATCTCGACACCTCCCAAAAAAAACATATTTCTTCTTCAGCTAATCGGACAGTGTATGTATGCATACTTCTGCCGGTAGATTTTCAGATCTTCTTCTTCAAATCGGGCAGGACTGTTTCAGTTTTATGTGGCATGTTCGCATGTAAGCTCTCAATCTTCCTGAACTTTTGTCAAATATCACACGTAGTGGCGGGCTATAGCCATGAACAAAGCTCTATATTGTTACAATGATTCATATCTAGAAAAAAGAAATAATCTACGCGGACGAAGTCGCGGGCTAAAGCTAGTCATTCAATATGCTCTGCAAATAGTAACATACATATTTCAATAGTAGATACAGAATACATTCTACGAACGCGTTTTTTTAATTACTTATGTTGATTTATCATTGTGATGGCGGCGGTTCATTATTAATATTATAAAAATGTGCACGGTTTTCCTTGCTTTAATGGCACTATCAATCTATGACAAGTGGACTCTACGTACTTGGATCTTATAATTATACATTGAATATAGTAAATTTGCGGTGATAAAATTTTACCAATTTATACATGAGGTGGGCTCATGAAACACGTTTGGTACTTTAATGATGCTGTGTGCACAGACACAGGGGTCAGGATATTAGCTCACGAAAGAACTGGAGCTTACAAATTCATGATGCGAAATAAAGGGGACAAACCCCGGAAGTTTATAACATCACCCCATGTTTACTCCGAGCCTCGGGTGAAACAACAACGTCGTCTAGAAACGATAGGTTGAGTGTCAACAATGATATTTATCAGACACATGACGACGTAGTTAATGATCTAAAATACATAGGATCTTTATAAAATAAACACATCATTATTTTTTTTTATTATTTTTTTTATTTATCATATTATTTTTCTATATAAATTTATATTTTTTGTCAAAAAAGTTCTATCTCATGTTGGTAATAGTCATTACTTGAATCCAAAATATACGCAATCTCAAGGTTTCTCCAGATTGGGTTCCATCACTCACATAGCGTATGTGTGAAATAACGTATGTTAATAATTTAAATGCGTTGTAATATGACCGGTCCATTAAACCAGTTATGAATTTGCAAAAGATATTCCTTCTAGGCTAGCTAAAACTATAATCAGAGATTCAGATGAACACATTAATTAGTTTGACTACTAATTTTAAATACGTTATAATTAAGTGTCTTTCCTGTTTGTAGAAAAAATGTTTCATATTCATTCATTAGACTAAATGACTATTAAGATGCGATAAAAACGTATTATAGGATGGAAGCTGTCGTCACAAAGCATTTTAACATTTAAGCTGATCTTAAGGTAACTTTCCTTATATAGTGTGGCTTTGATTTAAGAAAATGTGTTGCATTTACTTTTACTTACTTTAAATTTTAGAACATGAGAACTAACTGCCGACAAACTGCTATGCAGTTTGGCAGATATATATTATTGTAAAATTATGTAACTTTTATAAAATAAATATATTAAAAAAAAAAAATATATATTATATTATAAGAAGATTCTCCCTGTAATGTCAAATTCATAAATTCTTTCAGAACCAAAACTATGTAGTACGTGAAACATAGACATCTCGATTCTCGTAAAAATAAACAAAAAGCATCGAAATCTTGAATTATCCCAGAAATACTTGTCTTTAAAACAATGGGCAATTAAAATGGTATCGTTAAAAAGTGTGACAGTGTGGCAAAGCAGGAGTGGGTCTCGTCGGCGACTGCGACCTTGACGGCATAAGCGTCGGCGGTGGCAGCCACCGGAGACCGGGACGCGGTCGCGGAGGGTGCCACTCCGAGATCCCGGGTTAAGGTTAGCGTACACTGCGTACGCCATATATTTTTAAATTTCAAATATATTTTTATGCTTGTAAATAGATCAGCCGTGGGAGTATGAAAGACCCGAGCCAGGAAACATATTCACACATAGCTAAGCTCCTTGAAATTAAGGTATTTATTAAGTCCTTATTAATAATTAGCTTTCGCCCCGCAGTTTGCATCTTATACTTTTTCAGGGTAACTAAGTTGGTAACGTACCATGTTTATATTAATACGGTAAGCCATTACGTAGAAATTGAATAACATACGAACACAATAACACAACGAAACAAAATTCTTCTGTTTAGGAGGCACCACGTAATGGTTTTTTATGGTGACTGATGGTTCAACAGGTCAAGTATACGAGTGACAAACATAACAAGATGTGTCATATTGTTTTTTATACCACACATGTTTGTTATTTATGTACCCGAAAATACATGATTGTATTATCTAAATTACGGTTTATTTTTAACCGACTTCAAAAAAGGAGGAGGTTCTCAATTCGATTGTGTTTTTTTGTTTTTTTTTTTATGTTTGTTACCTCATAACTCCGTCATTTATGAACCGATTTGGAAAATTCTTTTTTTATCTGGAAGGGTACACTTCCCGTTTGGTCCCATTGTCATCAGATCAGGATTTGATTAATTCTTAGTGTACTTTGAAGTCGGTTTAATTTTTTGTAAAACAGTTCAATTATAATTTATATGTTTTATATTTTATCATGTTTTAGGTACAGTGGGTTTTTTGCCTGAATAAAAGAATATTATTATTATTAAATCAAGTTCAAAGTTTGTTTACCGCCAGAGTTATTTACATAAGATATATTTACACGAACCACGAAAAATTACCTTAATGTTAAGAACTTTGCACAAAGTGCAAGTCGAATGAATTTTAATTAGCTTGATGTTTGCTTTTGAAACTAGAAAAAATATTGAGGGCCTCTTAATCGCCGACTGCATTGCAGTTCAGAACCGTTTGATGTGACAAAAATCCGTGCGCAAATTCAGGGGTAGCCTTTTTCAGTAACCGGTTATAATATCCAATGGTTCAGATTTAATTATAAAACCATGTCCATGTGCAGTCTCTTTCGATTTTTTTTTGACAGGATTTTCTAAGGGCGAAAGTACGACAACTCGGTCATAATAATATAGGTATTTTCAAATAATTTATTCCAAAGCGAAAGATTCGACTTAGATATTGATTTTAGAAACGTATAATATTGATGTGGATTCCTCGATCTAAGAACTAATAAAATAGTAAAGTTAAAAGGGTCTTGATGATAGGTAGTACACTTATATAGAATACTAGCTGTCCCGCGCGGTTTCACCCGCATTCCCGAGGGATCGCATGTTTTCCCGGGATAAAAAGTATCCTATGTGTTAATCCAGAACGTATTCTATCTGTGTGCCTTTCAACCTAATCCGTTCAGTAGTTTTTGCGTGAAAGAGTAACAAACATTGGCGTTTACATACAAACTTTCGCGTTTATAATATTAGTAAGGACAGGTAGATAAATTTGAAATTGAAAGTGTTGATGAAAACTGAAGATAAATAACGGGGCCCCAAATAATAATATCACGACTCAACAAGACCACGAACGTGACAAAGAGTTATCATGGAAGATGCTAAAAAGTGCGAGGTGACATTGGCCACGTGGTGTGGTGTCGTATGGTAGGCAGTGTACGCGTAGCACTCGCGTGCGGTGTGATGTCGCTAGTGTGTCGCGGTGGTTACGGCACCGGCACGGGCAGGTGCAAGCGAGGCTGCACGCTGCGCCGTGCGGAGGCTGCGGCTGCCACCCTCACCACCCCGCGTCACCCGCACGTACCCACCCCCTCAGCCTCCCGCGCACGCCATCTTAACAAATCGATAGGATATGACTGTTCTCCACTTCGCGGGTGCGACTTTTGGGCGCGGACAGAATGACCCCTCTTGATTGCGTAACGCAAAGCGCCGTGAACAATGGAGACGGGTGACACAATTTCCAACGAAATGTACTGTGTTTCGTTTCCAATAGATATATAACAAAAAGCATGAATGAAGCGAGGGGTCCAGAGTTCAGGCCAACTACATGTATAAGCAAATATTAGATGGTGTGTGACGAGACGAGTAATGCCCGAGAAGTTTTATTCAAACTTGCGCCTTCAGAAAAGGTTGAATCATCAATTTTTATGTTTTTTTTGTTTACAAGCAAACAAACATTTACCTCCAACGAGTAAGTTAGACAGACTATCTCATAATAATTGGCTGTTAAACTAAATCAAGTCAATTCAAAACACAAATTTAGAAAATAATAAGGCAACAGGTGAAGAATTGCACCATCCTAGGTAGAAAAAGGTAAATAGAAAAGTTGAACCGAAACTGAACAAATGGTATAAGATATCCATGACCAATAATTAACATAACCGGTTATAAACATGGGTAGCAGCCAGGGCCGACGTAAGACGAGAATCCGAATCCCTATTTACCATTCAGTGAGTGTACCCTTGCTACTCTCCATTCTGCCGAAACGGAATTCGGGGGCGCCTTTTTCATCAGCAAACAGAATTAATTCAATGTAAAGGTAATCCCAATAGTCCTATAACCCAAGCGGGAATGGGAGTAAACCACGGCCCGCACCCGCCATCTCTGCTTAAATATTCACGCCCTCTAATGACACGATGCCGGCTCGCTATAACAAGGTTCTAGGTGGTCAACTTGGTGCGCTATAGTTGGAACCCTGCGATTCTTACCATAACGGAACAAAGAGTGGTGTTGAGATAATACCTGCAGTCTGATCAGCCTGCTGATCTAGTTTTAAAAAGGGCTGTTTTGACTGTGTACTTATTTGAGAGGGTGGGATTACTTTAAATGGACTATGATCTGGGGCTCTACCGCGTACCTTTGGTGGTAATCGTAACAAACACCATTAATGAATTTAATCCAATCAGGGCCCACGAATGGTCATCGTCGCGTCGTAACGCGGGCGCGTCATTGGTTGAAATAATTTATCGTGTTCGTTACGATTACCACCAAACTTACGCGGTAGAGCCCCGGGTTAGTAATCTCACATTTTACTCGTTCCAAAATATCATCTACTTATCTGCCTATTAGCAGGGATAGTTTTAATAACATACTCGAGGTGCTTCAAACTCATGAATCTGATCTGAAAACCAACTTTAATGTTAAGGATCATCAAAAGTTAATAATATCTTCTTCAAATACATGACCACACATGGGAGCCTCCACTAACAAGATAACCATGACATAGGCAGACTACATCTCGGGTATGCTTTCTTCACGTCATCGTTTGGTATCCGGCGTACCCACAAGGTGCGGGAATTTAAGGGCGACAACTTGGTGAACCCCTAGGTTTGGAAGTTTGTATTGTGTATGTACTTACTATTTTTCCAAATTAGAATAAGTACGTGTACAGTTATAAAGAAGTATGCAAACTTAGCGGGTAAAGTGTTCTAATGATAATACATATTCATCACCGCGTTGACTTCTGAGACGTAACGGTTCAACTCCCGCCATACCACTAGTGGCAGATATAATGATAAAATACAATACAGTAAAATAATGCAAACGAATTGTCTTCGTTTGACCCCATTACTAACAGATTAAGTTTGTGAACTCGGCTACACGAAAATACGCACTAATAATATAATTTTTGATAACAATATACACTTCGAAATTTAAAAAAATAGATATACAGTTACGTTACGAGGAACCTTTAATTTTGGATGTCCTTTAATTACCAAAAAGTAGGTACTCCTATTAGATTATAAAGTTGTAGCTGTAGTTCATAAACATATAAAAAAATAAAGACGGAGTGTCACCTTATAAGAAAGTGAAGCAAAAAAATTCCTACGTGTGCGTGAGTAAAATCAGTACTGGCTCAAGCAGGCGCAAATGCCTTATTGTCACTGTCAACGTCTCAATACAGAATGACAACCGATCGGCTTCCTTTGGTCTATATGTGTGTGTGAGGCCATGTATTTACAAGAACGCCGGCTTCCTATTACTTGCGTCACTTAAGAACACAGACCGTTCCGTCTTCTCATCGTCGTCTATAATTTTTTCTTGGTCTGAGCTGTAGTTGTTATGGCCGGCTCATATCAAGAAGTGCAGAATAGTATTATTGTTACGTTTGACATTTCGTTGGCAGCGAAAACTGCGCTTAGTGAAAGGTTTCCCCCAGATAAGTCAAGTCAACGTAGATACCGATCAGGGAGGGGAAAAAAGGAAGCCAAAGCAATATTGATAATGCAATATCTTCCCAGCATATCTAATGCGTCCTACAACTTCTACAAATCTAAATATTCTTTTAACAAAAAAAATTTGACTTGAAATAATAACTAAAAAACAATACATAGTGCATAAAAACCATACATCAGTAGCCCAACTCTTGCTTACATAAATTATAAAGAAACAAAAAATTGCATGTCAAAACAGGGTTAATGTGGAAGAAAAAAAATTCTAGAAATCCTGTTGAAAAATATAAACAAAACGTTATTTGCTTTCAGATAGAAGGTTTTGTATTGTATGTGAGCGTCAAGACTGGAGTTACCCTTTGTGTAGGTAGACATATCGACCTAATTATTTACACTACTTTATATTCTCGACATTCCCTAATTGAATGCAGTAAATAATAGAGAAGGCTTGTTTATTTAAACCCGAGCATGATCTTATGAATTGTAACAGCCAGTAGAATGAGCTGATCGCATTTTGAAGTCGTATATGCAAACCAGTTCGTTTTTACTCATTACATACTACATTTAAAGGAGACTCATAATGAATCATTTATTCAAAGGTTAAAATTATATTGATTTAATCCGAATAAGGCTTCCACACTACATCCACTAGGTATATGGAGTGGCACCTGCAGAGCCCCAAATCAACCTCAAACCATACGACCTTGTTCTAATACTCGATATCTACTTGAACGGTCAGCGTTCGATATAATTATACATAAGTGGAATAATTAAAATAGTAGATACGTACACTTACGTGGTAAAACACAGACTTTTATTGTAATTCTGCGCGCGTTGCGTCCGGAAAAACTTATTTGTAATCAACAAACAACCGTAAGTTGTGTTATGATAAGTTGTGTTATGTACATTGATAAAATCTTCGTGCTGCTATCATTTGCAACGCAAATATTCGATAATGAGCTTGTAAGAGTTAATTATAATAACTTGCCGATATCGTGCAAAGCATACATTTTCAATGAACTTTATATTACATACGCCATCCAGTAACGATGTCACCGTACCACTACGTGTGATCGTAACCAGCCAGCAGAGCGACGAAACGGATACTCGCTTCACCTGCTCGCTTCCGCCCGATAATTGCAAGAAACACACATATTATAACGAAATTCAAATTCGTTATTATTTTCGCTGCTCTTTTTACACCATCGTGCTGCGATAACAATTAACAATATCGCACGAAAGCTTTTTTTTTTCAGTTACGTCAGAAATTTGTACGTAAACGGGGACACAGAATCTTTAAATAAATGCTTGCTTTAACATCTCAATGTCAAGTTGGTGCTCCAAATATGGCATCCTACAATCTCAAATATTATGAGTCCGGTTTCAATGAGTGAGACGCTAGAGTGGAGTGTAAGCTACGGGATGTTGAAACAATGCGACGGTCTTGTACAAGTGCGGATCGGTTGGATGCGCGAGGTTCATCGACCCCGTGTCTGCCCCGCGCACCCCGCTCACGGTCTCACTTTCGATGCGCCCGAGGCCTCCACGAGTCCACGTGCCCGTGCGCAGCCACAGACGCCGTCGATGGTGACGTCACCGCCTTCAGGACCACGCGCAACGGTGCGACGCGACAGACCGTGAATGTTTGTGATGTTCATTAGGACGCCCATGGGAACCATGCTAACGACACCCCAGCCCTTTCCCTTACTGACATAGTAAGCCAGTTGAAAATGTAACCCACGTTGTTGTTCGCCCAGACCGTAGAGCTAAAACACGTTCCGTACTTTAATACGGAAGATAATAAACTGGTTTACAAGACTTCGTCACTTGTACGCCAAATATCCAAAATTGTTTAATTTCCAAGCTTCATTTTGATCTCCTCAAGATTTAATAGAGTGGCAATGTGGCAAGCATGCACACATCAAATTACTTAGATAAAAAAAGTAAAATAGACGTCTACATAACTCGTAATGGTGTAAAGAAAGTGCGAAATATCACGCATTGGTGCAAATGTAAGGCAAACGAACCCGTAAACGTACTTTACGTCAGCCATTGAGCGCTAGACTGGTGTAAGTCTGTGCATTTTACCTGTGCAAAATATTGAACAAAGATCCAAACAAATCTCAGTTTCAAATTTTAATATCCTGATCATTTTTGTGTACTAGCAGACTCGGGACGTTTCAGAAACAGCGAATTATGCTTAATTGACTGACATTAGTTATTTTACTGTCTTCCGCGTAGTAGTAGGAATTACGATTTGTTGAAATTAGTGGCAGGTTTGAACCCAAGTAAAACACGTTTGTATTCTTGACCATTAAAACCTATAGTCTAATACATATGCACAGATAGAGATTATTCAGTACTCTTTTGCTAAATTATTGAAAGAATTTAAGGAAGGAGAAAGATTTCTTGTCCTCGATGATTCTTAATTCTTAATCTGTCCTGAAGTTCTTTACTTTATCACCCCATAAGTACTCCTAAATATATTAGGATGATGATGAATATTCATATAACAGGAGAAATCTTCCAAACATTAGACGTTAGTTTCTCGCAACTATATGTATAGTAGTAGATATAATATTCCATTAATATAATAATTAAAGTTAAGATTCCAAATTGTATGCACTACGAATATTATTTTAATGTTTGCTAGATTGTGATTTGTCATGCACTTATAACACACATCATTAGAGGTAGCAGGTAGTGGTTGAATAGATGGTAATATTAGAAAGAAAGGGAATTGGGTACTGCTATTTTCAATATGTACAAATGGAAAATAGCAGTTTGTTAGCGGCTTATTGCTCCGCTAGGGGTAAGTAAGCAAGCGGTCTTAACAATGTTGCAATAATCAACTGAACTCGTGTAAGCAACCGTTACACAATCGATTGCGTAATAGAAAGTTGTGATTCATTATCAAGATTCTTAAAAATACACGTCGACAGAAAAATGGTATCGGTAATCTACCAGTAATTATCCTACCAAAATAACGGAAAAAAATTTTGGTGTTACCTACGATTTGTAATTCTAAAGCGATAATATCTAATACTATTAATATATCTGTTTCATATGAATTTTATAATTGAGCCAGTGCGTATTATATTTGAATAACTTGAGTGTTGGCACCTGGCATTGGCTGAGCAGGCTCTCTTAACGGTGTCTAGTATCGAAGTTGGTAGCGCGGGTCATCGGCGCGTGGCGACAATTAAAACCGGGATAAGTGTTGCGTATACCTGCGAGATGAGGGCGCTACGGTCGATACGAGGGGGTTAGCCACCCGGGGAGGGAGTAGGCATCCATTTAAGGAGTTTAGAATACAAGTCACGAAGTATTGATGTCTACCAGACTTATTTTTATTGCTTAAAAAATAATTACGTTGGATGTCTCTTGTGCCCTTAACGACTTATTGTGTTGAGATGACGAGCGGGAGGGACACTCGCCTGGATGGTGGTCAGTCATTACATCAATAACTTTACAACTCGCGTAAAATGTGCACAAGACCCAACGTCATGAGTCATCATGACACTAACAATACTAACATTATAAAATTTGCCTCGTGCTTACCTGCGTATCTAAAAAATAAGCATATCTTCGGCAAATATCAACATGTACGTCACAAGATGTGTGGGCGTCGAGGCAGACAGAAAGCGCGGGGTGTGAGACGGGGTGCGGGTGAGCCAACTCTTCATTCCCATTTAGCTACTGAATTGTACAGGCAGCGGGAGGAGGCCATGATTATGTTTACTAACCCCGACCGCCCCGCGCCCTCGCCCCTTGGTCTACGCGGTCCGAATTAACACACGATCTTTGTCCCGAAACTCGCTCTTTACATACCCACCCACCGATAGCTGTTACCATGTGCGGATTTATATGTGTAGATAGATAAGTAAATGCACGCGCGATCCTCGTCCCCGGATTGTTTGACTTCCATGATACAAAATGTCGGTGTAGATTCTAGTTCGTTACTTGTTCACGCTGCAAAGCACAAGGTATACCAATATATCATTCATGGTGAACGCAACCGGAAGCCATCATTGCCATTCTACTAACAAGTAACGTTATCTATTCAAATTATTTTTATAAACTTTAAATTAAGTAGGTAAGGTACCAAAATAATTGAGGAATTAAAAATAATTTTTCTAATTAGTTTAAGATGTCAAAGCATATTTTGAAGACAGATTATATAAATATGAGTGTTTGTACAGTGCCATAAATATGTCAGTCAGTTTAGGTCGTATACAAATAGATTTCCTATAATTTTAGCTCATTTGGGTTATACTTATTCAGTATTCTCTTACCAAAACTTAATCGGCACTGTAGAAGTAGTCGAGAACTAGTAACATACCTAGTATGTTACTAGTTCTCGAAATCCCTTTCGTTTATAGCAAATATAAATGTTGACGATATTGTGTACAATAATAGTCCTTCCATAACCCTAACCTAGAGCCAGGGTAATATTATTGTGGTTGGCCCGGAGTTGACCTACTGATCCTGTTTATACTACGCCACGGGCGTTGGTAATCGTCTAAAAACTCAACCGCGCGCGTAGCCGGCAGCCCCTGACCACCGTGTGCGCTAGGGCATGTAATATCGGAATATTTTTCAATTCCGATATTGATTTCCGATATTGGATCTCAATATCGGAATTCCGATATTAATATCGGAATTAGAAATTTTTATTATAAATTGCACATATTCCTTATAATTAGCACATATTCCTTATAAACTTCACATAATTATCTATCTATACTAATATTATAAAGGGGAAGAGTTTTTTGTTTGGTTAACTGACTAATCTGTGAAACTGCCGGTCAGATTCGTTTTTTTTTTCCACTTATAGGAAGCTACATTCTCCCTGAGTATTATAGACTACTTTTGATCCCGGGAACGCGGGTGAAACCTCGGGGACAACTAGTTCGTTATAAAGTTGGATTGAAAACATCTTCTGCTCAGTCGAGTACTCCTGTCAGAGTGGTCGTGGTTGCAATAGATAGTGTACATGGTGGGTCTTCAATGTTCTCCTTGACTAGGGTTACAGCTTTCGTAGCGTTGCGAGTACACTCTCCCACCCTGGACAATAAGACTCTTCATCGTGTTCGTTTCTGCAGATGTAACCAAATAACTTCAGAATTCGAAGCTGCAAAGTCGATGAAAGACTATCTGTTATTCTAAGCTCCTGCAGGATTTATTGGTTATCCGAGTTATTGGTGTGAAAGGCCGTCAACGGAATTTTCAAGAAGCGTCTTCAGCACCACATCTCCAGTACGTCAATTTTCCGGCGATCTTGTAGGCTTAATGACCAAGTTTCAGCTCCTCAGAGAAAGATCGGAAATACCAGGCATCTCATAAGTCGAATCTTTGTTTTCCTCGTTATCCTACTGTCTTTCCAAATCTTCCTACTGCTGATCTTGTCATTGCGCATGATCTTCTGATCTCATCATCACAGTCTCTTATGTTGGAAATGGTAGAGCCGAGGTAGATGTATATTTTTCGCAGTACGTCCATTCTATTAAGTTAGGCCCGGTCTATTATTAACATTTAAATCTTGTGTGTTGATTGCAAGTCCGAATTGGAGGTTAGTGGTTTCATAATGAGCCAAGAGGTCCTCCATGCTATTATTGGAAAGTCTCCTCGTCTATTAGTGGAAAAAAATCGAATCCGACTGGTAGTTCCATAGATAAATGCATTAAAACAAACGAACAAAAAATCTACAGTTTCATTATATTAAAACTGTCCCTCGCGGTTTCACCGTTTAAACAAACAAAAAACCCTTTATTATATAAGCATCATCATATCAGCCCATGGATGGCCACTGCTGAACATAGGCTGGAAGTCGTCAAACCTACGTGCGAGACGATTCGTATATCGATCGTTTTCTATACTAATATAATTAATATTATATTAGTATAGAAAAAGATAATGGTGCCGATTTTGTTGTAAATCGCACTAAATTAATTTTAGTAAAATCACATCTCTTTCTTACAAACATTATTAAAGGATAGAACACATTTAAAGCTATGAAATTCGTATTTACCGTCTTCATTTGCGTGTATTTAGACGTAAGACGTAACCTATAGATGGCGACAAAATTTGTGTTGAAAACAAGCATTGGATTAATTTGACAGGACTAAATTTCTTACATCCTTTTGTTATGTTTGTTAGAAAGAGATATAGTGAGACTAAATTATTTTAGTTGTAAACAACAGAATCAGCACCATTTTATGTTTATTTTTTACACGCTCGTTTTTCTTGCTAATATTTTCCTAAAAACAAAGCGTCAAGCATTTTTATGGATAATGAACATCGTATTTTGTTGAAAAAATACGCTCACTTGCAACACTAGTAGGCAAAATTGATGTACGATACGTTAATTTTATAGCTCTAGGTGACCATACCTTGTGGCGCGCTTAAAAGCTCAATTTAAAAACTCAAATAGAAAAAATATCCGATTCCGATATTACGATATTGGATCACTCAATTCCGATATTGTAATATCGGAAAAAATGGTCCGAGATTCCGATATTACGAGATTCCGAGATTCCGAGATTCATGCCCTAGTGTGCGCTGTGGTAAGTAGCTGACAGTTTAATGCTATATAACAAGTTTAAATTTGATCCCGCAAAAGCGATGACTTGGTAATTTTCAAGATAGAATACTAATCAGATAGCTCATTAGTTGAATTATAATTACAGGTATAGTTAAAGTGATTGCTTTCCTCAAAATATCGCATCTTACTGGGAGGGATTGCGATGCGGCACAGTCGTTAACAAAAATCTGTCATTCGCATGTTTGAAATATAAACTTATGAAAAAGAAATAAAAACGCTGTCGTCGTGCATTTTGACCAAACAGCAGTTAAAATCATACATCCTTAGTTAATGCCTTTGTTCCAGCTACATACCACACCGGCACCTGGGGGCGCGATTCCACTAGCGCTAAGCGCTCCTGAGAACGGTTACATTACAATGTCTTTATGACACCTCTGATTAATTTCCCGCAATATAATTAAATTGCAATAATACAATTTTTTTTTTAAGTAAAGACCCTGACCGCCTATCGTAACTCTGTCCTTACGTTATAATCGACGAACTATACCTACATTTAAGAATTTACATGAATGAACCTTATGCTACACATAACACAGTTTGAATTGGTATCAGGGATAAAATATACTCTCCAGTATAATAAATTGAAGTATACAAGACAGGTAGAGCATAGCGTTTATTCGCTCAAAGAGCAGCTCGACTAGGGAAGCACCTCCGCAGTGGTTAAAATAGTAAAGACACAGAATCACCACAAAGTAAACTAGAAAACATAAATCAAACCGACCAATGTTAAACAACCCTAATGTTATGTGAACATCCTTAAACCTGAATTTCAAGTCGATAACGACGACGTCAATGCAGATCGTGAAATTTAAATACAAACACGAACTAACAACACACATGCATGTTACAAAACGAACACAAAAGTCCATGCACAAACACATACAATCCCGTAATCATATAGAGTAGGTCCCGAGTCTGCGAAGTTGTAGGCACATAACGCTATTCAGGTAGAGAGGGTCGCCTAATGAAAGTCGATGAGATGAATGTTTCGGCTTTAATTAGAATTGATTAAACTCGCCCGATCGGTGCGTGCAACTAACCAACTCTGCCTGGGAATGGCGCCTTACAAATCTGGCGGGTGATATAGGAGTCTACTCGTTTTTTTAAAAATAAATATTAATTTTAAAATTACTAGTGATCATAGTATCCGGAAATAAGGAAAGCCTCTTTTACTTACGCATTCAATGGCATCGGGATTCATCACAAAGGTATCACAGATAGAGAAAATTTCACAAGAGTACCTTTTTCAAGTTAAAGTAGTACACACGGCTACCGATCAAGCTATACATTTCCAGTATAAGCGGATCTCGCACTGTATAGGATTTCCGTACAATGGGAGGTCAGCTTAAACTAGAAATGTATAGCTTGATCTGTAGCCGTGTGTACGTATAGGTACTAAGAAATTAAAACCCTTGAAACAGAGGAGAAATTAAGATTGGGTATGGAATAAAGAAAACTCTCTAAAAGTAATTTGGGTTAGTACTTTTCTGAGAATTTCCATGGTGTCGTAATTCTCCTCCACTCATATAAATATACTAATAACAACCGTTATCTAATCTTGTTCCTATGCGAATTATTACGCTTACGCTCGATATTATGTTTAAATACATTATGTATCTGGGGGCACAGTAGTGCCCCCGCCAAGACAGCCAAGCGAAGCGCAAGGGCACTACCTACCTTTTCTTGAAGCAATTCGTAGTTTTTTGGCTCCCCCATAACTTGGCTTTGGAATAGTTTGGATTATACCAAATAATCAAAATTCTAGTGACATGATGTCAATAGTGGACTTATTAAACAAAAAACCCCAATTTAGTCACTGGCTCACTGATGATTATCAAAATTCTTCAAAAAGGTCCTGAAGTCCTAGAAAGCTGGGTATGTAAGCTAGTATTAGTACAAAAACAACAAAAGCCTAAAACTTGGAACTTTTACCCCCCCAACCCCTTAAACTAGGGAATGGAAGTTTGTATGAAACTTCAACAAATTATGATGCTAGAGGTCTTAAAATGGATATAGGGACTTCTTGTTATAAATCATAAAATACAAATTTTAGGATTTTTTGTAAATCACCCCCCACCCTTTAAATAAAAAATTATGTTTCACGTTTTTAAAAAAAAGAAACACTCAAACCTTGAGTCATATGTCATTTGTAATAAGTAACTTACAAAAAAACATAACCCTCCTTCCGGGTCAGTCGGGTAAAAAGGTGAAGTCCCACCAAAGTGTTAGAGTGTGTAGAGTTATAAGCTTGGCTCTATGAGATCTGATAACTTTTTGACAGTGAGAGTCATACATAATATGGTCTCGTCTTAGCAACATTTTACATGAAAATGTTTTTGGTGGGATGATAAATATGGATTTTAAGTATATCATTAACGAAGAAGATGAATGTCATCTATAATTGCCAATCTGTTGCCGACTGACAAAGCCAAGGCACCAAGCTCTCAATATCTCCCGGCGACTGCCGAAGCTCGCCGGCAATGCTTGGCAACAGATAAAATAGCAATAAATAGTTTGCAAAAGATTCTGCTACCGGAAGTTGGCAGATAATTTTTTCATACAGCTAATTTTCAGGTAAAATCGCTAGAACGATTGCAAAAAATATCAGGAACTGTAGAATTCACCCTCATGCGAATAGAACTCACTTTTTTTGATCTTCTAAGTACACTAACACAAAAAGGCAATAAATATATGCATGTTTAACCCGTTGGTTCTCACGAGGGACAACCGCGAGCCAAGGTATAATGCATTTTTATCTGACGCCAATGTTTATGCTGTCAAAGAGAACAAAGGTTAAATTAAAAAGCCAAAATCTAGACTAAGTCTATGTCGATCGTGGGTTCGAATCCTACATTGAGCTTGAGAACTGCACTTGAGAGTCAGTTTCTTCTACGCTTTGTATGCTTACCACCAACGGCCATATCATCACTTACCATGGTGACATTGTGGTCAAACACAGGGCTATCTCAGAAAAAATTGACCGCTTACACACTGCCCGTATATACGTCAGCGCGTTCTACGAAGCCCGTGCCTGAAACGGCATCTAAGTGGGATGGTGATGATGATGGTTTCCTGACTGTGCAAAGGAGGAAGCGCCGGCCATCAGGAAAGCAACAAGAACCGTTGCCGCACGGCTCCTCCGGAACTAAAGCACTCCGGTGTATATCTCCCGCTTACACTACACCACTAAGGTGGAAGAAATTATGGAGTACGTGCGGCTAAGGACGCAACACGACAAGTACACGACGGCGGCGGCGTCAACTTCATGACGTTCATGGTGCGAGTTTCAGTACACAGTTTCAATGTGGCTTCTGCACCTCGTCATGGATGAAGACTTTTGGCTACAGGGTTTAGTATTCCGTCGATTCCGCGGACAAGTGCCACACGATCGCATGGTATTGCGATTCAGAAATCGGCAATTTTTTTATTTTAATATTTATATGTTAGTTATAAATCTATGGACCTAAGTAGCCTGATTATAAAGAGATTATTATTATTACAGCGTGACGATAGGGTACTTTGTACAGCCTGCCTGGCTGGCTACCACCTTCAAGTTGAAAATCTGTCGCTAAGCCGTGTAACAATGTGCACTACCATGTGCATAATGGTGCTGATTCTGTTGTTTACAAACGAAAAAATTAAGATAAAAAAAGAGAGACAAGAAGATACAGAAAGAGATTTAATGTGCTTATAATTTAGTGCGAATTACAACAGAATAAGTACCAATGTGTACACTGCAGTTCAGATTATAGAGGCAGGTGAATACATAGTAAGTAATATTCAAAGTTAACAAATAAAAGACGTTTGTCCAAGGTTTGCCGCCGTACAGGCTGTATCGCAGCAACCGCACGATCGCGTGATCCCTCGCTTTCCACCTTTATCGGCTTGGTGAGACGGTGGGTCGATTTCCACGTGAGTTTACGGGCTCGATCATTATCTCTGAGGATTTCGGTAAATGCAAAGACAATATTTGTAACGTGAACAGGTTTTGTGTACAACATGAATTTTAATTTCTTGACAGGTTTTTTTTTTAATTTTGAACGAGGTTATTTAATTAATTGTAGCGCAATGCTGTATCATGTTTTACGATATGATCAATATTTTGTAGATAAGCGAGCAGACTAGACACCATGAGGATTCCCATCTAGAGTCCCAGGGTGGGCTCTTCGAATACATTGTCTAAATGATATCATGTAAATATACAGACCGTGCATATGGAGCCCTAAGTGCTATAGATAAAACGAGACGTCTATCAAGTGAAGACACTCGGTCTGGGTTGCAAACTAGAACACTACATCGTAGTCTACATTTGCACAAATCACCAAGCGAATGGTTCGTAAAACGTGCGGATTTCGCTCGTTATTTGAATTAATAAACGATAAAATTATAATTGTATGCTTTTGAAGTTCTAGAATTATATTAAACATGGTAGCATTGACACAAATGGGAGGCTCCTGTCCAGACACCCGCTGAGCTAATCCTAGTTGCCAATAGTTGCTACTCGTACTGCTCTCGTATATAGGATAAAACACTATTTATAGAAAAGAATCAAACACGCGTTTATCCACATGGGCCACGTGACGCAGGCGCGATTGCAGAATATTATTAACATACAAGTAGGTAGGTACCTAAAGTTCTGTCTTCGCCACTCGATGTGCGTGACTGGTCTGTTACGAAAATCAATAGCAAAACAATGTCTTATTATAAACTTAGTCCAAGGATACTAAATAATTCTCCAAGAAGCAAAATTTTGCGTAGGTCTATTAATTTCGCCATTATAATGGAAAGCTATAGAATTACACGAATATTGCCCACGCAACTACCGTTGCGTGGGCAATATTCTCATCATCTCATCTCGTTGGGAATTTATAGAATAATATCAAATCAACGACATCTACACAGATTACTATATAGGGCACATTTGTAGACTTGCTACCTAGTCGATATAATTATATCACAAACCAAATTATTACTTCTATAACAATTACTTCTTATTGACAAAAAAACTGTTAATATCACAACGACTAGGTATCTATGTTATGTTTTGGGAACCATGCTGCTAGATTGTGTACTTGAAACCATATAAGCCTTGAAACTAGGACAAGCACTATTGATAGCAGAGTCAATAATTCTTATCATAATCCATGACATGATCGCATGACCCATGAGAGGACAAAAATCGCTAAAAAAGTAATTTATGTAAATTGAAAATATAATGTGTTTTTAGTTTTTATAATTCTTCCGTTTTGTAACTGCATAATAAAGGGTGTTTGACAGGTTTCAGTTGATCGGAGAGGTCAGCTGGTATAGCACATTTTTATTATTTAAATCTAATATTTACAACAAATATACAAAATAGAATTCAAGTATGTATAGAGAATTTCCTTGAGGCTCCCAGCAGACTGGCAGCGTTTCCTCTTTGGATGACCAAGATAATGCGTCGAGCCAGCTGGTAATGTATGATCAACATGCAGATTGTTACAGATACTCACTTTGATGCTTATCAGCTAACTGTATTAGGGGGTTGGGCAAGTCTCGCCGCCTGTAGAAGCACATGACTTTTGCTTCCACGTTGCCCGACGGCGTCTTGTTCAGTTCCTCTATCCGCCGGATTTGGTACGGAGACGTCGACGACGTCTCGAAATAGACGCAGTCTGCAGACAAACAAATTGTTTATTGGTTAGATTCAATGTACGACACGTATCTCGTTAAATATATGGAAGCTCCAGGCGCTTGTAACGCGCTGGGTGCTGCTACGTATTTTATATCGCTGTCTGTCGTTGAATTTGCGTTTGTCTAGCTTCAAACTTGCCACGTTATTATTTAACTGGTCTTCGAACAATTAGATGCTTAATATGCAAATTATGTGTGCAAAATTCGAAAAATTGGCGTGTTTGTACAATTGTTTGTGAGAGAAAATTGACACGTATCAAGTTACTTGAATGAGGTTAGATTTAAGACGTCTGAAACATGTTAAAGAGCGGAGATAAACCCAGAGTGGCAATAACTTGTTAATTAATGGTTTTAAAGCAAACAGTCTAAATACCCATTTAGACTGTTTGCTTATTTATAGTGATGATTCTGTCACCAGCGAACATTTTTTATGTCCAAATGAATTAAAAAATAAAATAAGATATTTTATACTGTCAACTGGAGGTGGCGAGTAGTTGGTGCGGAACGGATGGCCAACTACACGGATACACCGTGGACTGTACTGTACCATGATACATATAACTAAGTCTGTAAGCACATGGACAACTAATATAAATGACTCCTTTTACCGTTACACTGCTCAACGCAGCTAAATAGCCCCGCGCGCGCGCATAATGACAGGCTCCGAACCTTTAATTCAAAAGCGAGCTTGTGTCAAGAGCATTCGTTTTGGTCAATTTATTTGCTGAATTGTGACAATGCTTAATTTTGCATAATCTTATAAGTATAGCTAAAAGTTGGTGTCATTCGGGTCATTGGACTGTATCACCTCAGCCTAGTTTTCGTTTAGAATTTGTCCAGGTTTAATATTAAATAGTTGAACCTTCGGGAATTTTCGAGTTGTTTCTACTTCGTGTTTCCGAATAACAGTCAAGTTCTTATCAAATAATGTCTGCTGCAAGCTTACAGTTGGATTTCCAGATGGCAGACCTACATACCTTTATAATATGATGAATGTATTAAGATAATTGTTCGCAAATTCCGGCCCCATAATCACCAAGAAATTACAAAACGCTCCTCAATCTCCATTAATTATGTTCAATTTAACGTGGCTCTTGCGGAATGGTGGCAAACCAGTCGACACCATTAAAATTGATGCAAGGAGCAAAATGAAGACACGAACTCCGTGAAGAATCGAAGAGTATGCTGATAATGAATGGAGTATGTTTTGTGATCGAACCAATACCTAATAATAATAAAAAGGATAAAGACATTGTTGATGAAAATATCACGTTTCTTTTAATAATTTTAAAACATGATTTGTAATATAGTTCTTTTCAAAATTTAACAACACTTACAAATATTGCATGGTGATTTTTTAGAAATGGTTTTTGTATTTTAGGACTTGTCCTTAAGTTTCAAATGGTATACCAATATGAAGATAGTTTGGCCCTTTAATAATAATGAAGATAATTTACCTTGAACCTTTAAAATATAGGGAACTAGCAGTCCCCCGCGGTTTCACCCGCGTTCCCGAGATAATGTAGCCTATGCCCTTCTCCATACCATAGGTTATCTGCATGCCAAATTTGATGATGATCCGTTGAGTAGTTAAGGCGTGAAGGCGTAACAAACAAACAAACAAACTCGCATTTATAATATCATATTATATTAGTTAGGATTTATATAGAAGTGGAATTAAAATTAATATTAGTTGTATAAAAAAATAATTAAGGAAGGGTAGCGAGATTCTAACTCTATGTTAGAGAGATAAGACATGGATAGAGATAGCTGCGTGGTGCCACGCTAAAGTATTTCCCCGGGTAATTACTTAGTCCATAATTTCCCCAATAATATCAATCGATTCGATGGCTTGATTGACCCTGACTAAATCCTTGGCTTTAGTTCAACTAACTTACTTAAGCTATTCAGCCGATATGTATTTCAAAATGACACGCAACTCACACCGCACGTTTTTGTACATCTATACAAACAAATAAAAAGTGTCTGTTAGTGTGTAAAACAACAGTTTTTTACGAAATGCGGTACTTACTTATACAAAGAAACTTTTTTTTTTCTCTTTGTTCCGGCTAATTTTCGAAACGGCTGGATTGATTTTGACGGGACTTTCTCTGGCAGATGGCTAATGTTATAAGGAATAACTTAGGCTACTTTTATTTCATAAAAAGACTTAGGGTTCCACGCAAAAAAAAACCGCGTGGGTCATCTATCTTCAGTAAGAATCAGTGTTCGTCATGCAAATTGGCATGGCTTTCACCACAATAATTAAGGACTTATGAACGCAGAACAATGTTATTGGTTTATCTTTACACATAAACCCCCTTACAAATAAAAAGTTATTTAACTAATATACTGTTTAAAGGGTCGCGTAAATAACGTCACTCTATTGTCATTGTCAAATAATGTGACATTATTTACGTGACCATTTAAACATTATATTAGTTAAATAGCGCTTTATAAGTAAGGGGGTTAGTGCTTTCTTCAAAAATAATAATAAAAGATTTTTTTGCTGATTAGTGACTTGTTTATTAATAGCCGAAAATAGCATTAGTCGATATCATATTTCGTATATGAAACTTTCCATTCTGGTGCGATCTCGAGGTGAACTAAAATTAACTTACGATGAGACGTTGATTCACGTGTATTAGGAAAAGAGCGCATTACGTTTTCATTTCTGGTTATTGAGCATTATCCGATTAACAATTGCTCTTAATAAATTGCTGCAATTCTAATTATTTGATGACGCCTCTTTCGGTAGGTCCATCCAGGGTCGTCTCAGGTGGTATCTGCGAGTTTTCTAAGAGTTCGTTATTAGTGTGCTCATAAATGCCTTTCAGACCTCTTCTTCTCGATCTTCCGTTTCTTCAGCGGTTGGCATATATACTTACTGGGTGGAATTTCGAGATGGCATATTTTTGAAACCTATATTGGTTTAGTCATGCTGAACAACTTTTAGTATTGGACAAATAGTGATATCTCAAAAAATAAAATTACTTTCTATAGTATGTCAACCTTACTCGAACATAATGTATGAAAAGATTTTTTTTTTTTGAGAATTCTGTGTTGGTCCCATAGTATAAGTTGTTCAGCATGACTAACCCAACATAGGTTCCGAAAATATGACATCTCGAAATCTCCACCTGTTATATCGGATGGCTAAGTAAACTGCCTATAAATACTATTTAATTCTGCCTCTATCTACAATTATTCATATTAACGGCGTGGTTAGACTAAACAATGGTGAAAAAGGTATTTTTTTTTAGTAGTAGTAGGTAGTGCTACCTTAGTAGTACCTATAAAAAAAATTTTTGTTTGCACAAGCATACTGCCCGCCTGATGGTAAGCAGGTACCGTAGCCTATGGACGCTTGCAACACCAGGGGTAACACTCGCGCGTTGCCGACCCAAACACATTACGTACAGAAAATATTTGGAATGGATTCAACCTCTACGCCTAAATTACGAATCAGAGAGTCGCATTCAGTACGATCATTTGTGGCAACTGTCATAGCATCAATAAATTAGTCCTTATTAAAGCGCAGCGAAATTAATCGAGCTCATAAAAACGAACCCTGCGATGTTTCAATACAAATCGTAAAATGTAGTGTAGACGCGCAGCGACCTGGCTGCCTATAAGAACAACACTGGTACTTGTATCAATAGGTATGCAGTAGCTATACGCGGACGTGGTAGATCTACGTAGATAGGTACCTACATAGCAGACCAATGCGAGTGTTGCGGATACGTCTATATAATATCACCTAGCGCTAGTTATGTATGTGTGTAAGTTGGGGCATTATGCGGCTGATAGCGATGTTAACGCCCGTTCAGTTTTGCCAAGAAGTGTATTTTTGGAACGTGTCAATAAGTAAGTGTATAGTAAATTTAGACTGGACACGTCATCACGAGAGGGCGTAGAATGATTGAATTCTCTTAGTGAGATTTCACGTGGTGATTTTTTTCGTGTGCTCTTTTATTGTTATTTGATTTCAGGGTCAAACTTAAGAGATTGGTTTTTTATTTATTGTCATCCAAAGGAAATGTCCAAATTCTGTAATAATTTTAACCTACATTCGTAGTAGGTATTCGATCGACTGACAACCTTGCTGGCGTATGTAATCGTGTCTAGAAGGCATCAACTGGCACTATATAAACATTAATTATTGACATGGCTAGAACTGCTCGAAAATTGAGGTACCTACACACATAGGGTTGCCATAAATTCTAGAAACCAATACGTTTAACTACACCTTTATTTTTAACTGGATAAAGGTGTTAGCATTGGCAGCCTTGTCACCCTTACGCGTACTTCAACTACACCAAAGTATGCATGAAGACAAACCACACGATTTGTCAACAGTTACCTTTTGATCTCAACCGCATAAACATCATTCAAAACATAATCAAATAAATGACATAAAAAAAAAACTAAATCAAAGTTATTATTCAAAGTACTCATGTACTATAAATACCTAGTTACTTATTGACCAGTCAGTGGCGAAAATGTCAAAATACGGGTCAAATACGGGACACGATGTTCAAATACGGTAACAGTCCCGTATTGGCAACCCTATTACATATACCTATTCTTATACGAAAAAGCATTAATTATATTATGATCAAGAGACTTCTATACTAGGCTCCTGCATTAAATCCCAGTGGTCCCACACCTAAAGGTGGCCTATCATTTCCCATCAATAATCTGCACAAATATCGACAGATTGTCCTGAACATTATGACGTTGCTACCAAACGATGACTTAGGATTTTAATCCTCCCATGTGATATTCAGATGAAGATGGATCAGACAATTGGAACAG
The DNA here is from genome assembly GCA_947623365.1 of Achlya flavicornis. NCBI lineage: Eukaryota > Metazoa > Arthropoda > Insecta > Lepidoptera > Drepanidae > Achlya > Achlya flavicornis. The sequence goes on along the minus strand of OX392485.1, from coordinate 3,643,959 downwards.
TTGATTTCTCGAATTTACAGTAATGCATGAAATCCAAACCTATTGAAATGTATTTTTTTTCAAGAGTCATGTTTTAAATGATTTATACAAAAAATAATAATTGGATTTCTATTCGGCAGTGACCTTTTTAGACCCCCTAATTCTCCGTGAAGATTTGGATATAAAATAAAACCGATGATGATAAAAATGATGACTACATCATGAGTGCTCGTGACTCTTGAGCGATCGGACCACGTAGTCCGAACTCCGTGGATTTGATAACTAACGCGGAGTTTAATTAGTTATTTCTTTCCTTCTTTCAATCATAATGATGGTAAACACTCTAATCACTCAGACTTAACCTGCTTCTGTAGTTAATATTATGCTCCAACAATGCAGTTCAAAGAATCAACAATGATTTTTATTTATATCACTGAAGCTTGGTTTGACACAGTTGGATTCAAAAGCTAAGGTGAACTAAAAAGTTGGCCGGACTGGGCTAGATGCTGGTGGCATGGAGTGGCGCGTTCTGGGAGAGCTTATGTCCAGTCCAGCAGTGGATTGAAAAAGGCTTGGATGATGCCTGCCGGCTGAAAGGACTTTTATGAAAATTCAGTTTTGGTCCTGGAACAGGACATCAGTGAAGTAAGTAATTTATATGTACTATGCCAAATAACATCCAAATACAATCACAGATTTCGACGTGATTGAGTAACATCCATAATGTATGTATACTTTCGCATTTGTTGTATGTACCTACATATTATTAAGGTTTGATGGATAAATAGAAACCGTAAGAAACATATGAATTCTTTAAAGTTACAGAATTTGGAATGGGAAAAGACTTGAGGCCATTACATCGAGTTAGTGATAGATTTTATAACATTAGGTATATTTTTTATCAATAAGTTATGTTATAAAATAACAATCTAATAGGCCCATACTAGCAAAAATGCCAGCGGCCCATTGTAATCGAGCGCATAGTTTGTGGAATATTCATTTTATTCGTGCCTAGAACGTTTTCAAGTTTTAATTGTTACAAAAACCGGCCAACGGCGAGTTAGGCTTCGCTCTATTGGGGTTCCAACACACTTTACAAATGTATTTGTTTATTTATTGTTATTTATTTGTACTAGATATAATTATACAAACGTCAAAATCTATTTCTTTTTGATGGACTTTAATACTCAATGAACTCTATCTAGCTAATAACATAGTACGGTGTATGAAAAAAAAAAAAGTATTTTTGTTTCGGCTTATTCCTATAAGTATGGTTCCCCTGACCAATAATTAGGTAATTCATTTATTAATAATATGTCGTATGGACGGACAGTCAGACACAACATTAGGGCTCTGTTTTTAGGCTTTGGGTACGGGACCCCAAAAAGATTTTAGTCGTGTTTATTAATTTTTAGACGTAAAAGTCTTGAACCATCAATGCTAGATTGCCTAACTCGTTCCGAAGTTCAAATAAGTTAGAGCGGATGGTCAGATAGAGGTAACAATGAAAAATATGTAAAACGTAAAATATCTCAATATCATTGTTTATTTAAGCGTAAGCTAAACTACCCATGTCTATAACCCGAGTCATTGTGTAACCACAATCGTAAGTCATCTTACTATTTTCATTTATCTCCGTCTAACATCCGTTCAAGCAGTTTACGAGTTCGTACACACCAGTTTTAGTGCTATTTAAATAAATAATAGAAAAAGAGCCAATGTTAAACGCATCCTCGGATCGTCGACCGACGCATTTCGAGTATCGCAAATGATGTCACTAGAGCCTTGTTTCATTATATCGATGCAATGTGGGTTTGTGTGTAAACAAAACGGTTTGTAAAACCGAAATCGTGGGTTTTACGCCCTTTATAACACGATTCGGAGGATAACATTGAAAAGCGCAAGTGGGTATCGTTGCGTGCGGGGTGGGCGAGGCGACAAGTTGAAAATATCCAGAAATAAATTGTAGGTCTATCTATAGTGTTCGCTTTTAATACAGATGTTTAAAATGGTTTAATTTATTCACTGTATTCTTTATTATTTGGTAATAATAAACTAGGTACTGTACATCCTCCCTTCATCAACCGATTGTCCATTGCCACTCGCCTGAGGCATTAGTACTAAATAGTTATTCTGCGACCGAGGTAGGTTCCTAAGTATACTATAAAGCTAGTAAAACGGTGATATTTTTGTGGTAGCGAAAACGAATGGCGTGATTAGGGATGCAATTAATGCAAATAATACGAATAACTATTATTCGTATTAGTCGAATATTATTACGACTATTCGTGTATATAGTACCTATTTTCATTTCATATTTTTTTTGATTGAAACGCGAGATACCCCAATCATGGGGTAGGTATATCCTTGCTAATAGTTAATAGCAAATTAATATATATTTTCAACGGCAGACATTGTGCAATCATAGGACAAGAACAGATTGACGCCGAAAAACTTGCAAATGCTTGTCTTTCTTTAAGAAAACCAGTCGTTCATTTTATTTATTAGGGTAAAATAAAGATAATTTTAATAAAAATTGTTTATTATTCTTATTCGACGAATAGGTATTAATTTGATATTCGTATTCGCTGAAGTACTATTCGATGCATCCCTAACCGTGATAAATAAAGTTCGCGGGTTCGAATCCTAGCTTGAGTTTCCGGTGAAGGAAACCATAGCACGGTGGTAGGTTACTTTGTAGTACTCATCTCGCTGGCTACCACTCTCAAGTTGTAAATCTGTCGCCAAGCACCTACCGGTGAGTTCGAGGAAGTGCACTTGGAAACCAGTTCAATTCTGGGATTTGCGTGCTAAGCATAAAAAAGAAGCTATGTAGGTATCGTTTATTTTAGTGTTATTGTTGTTAAGTCCTTACATTGGTCAGGTAAAGTGGATTTATAATTTCTACCGGTTACCCGGTCGGTGCGGGCCAACTCTAAACTGACAGCCCCCCTAGACAAGAAGGTTGTCGTCAATCGTCATCGTTACTAAACGATCAACCTTTGTACGGGATTGACATAAGAGATTGTTAAAACTCACGTGATAATTTGATTTGAAATGTCAATCGCATACAAAGGTTGATCGTTTACTAACGATGAAGATTGTCGATAACCATCATGTCTACTGGCCCAGGACCAGTTTATTGTTCAAAAGAGTCCCTAGGTACCTACGCTGCTTTCGATAATGCCACGGTGCTTCCACTGACAGCTTCAGAACACTGCTTTGATGCAGGCTTGATGCGAAAGGCGATGCGAGAATTGCGCGATAGACCGAATAGGTATAAAGCTGAAAATCGGATGAATCATCAGGGTCAGCGATATTTTTGTGTAAGACCCTAATTACCTTCTATTTACCTTTGTGCCACTGCTGTACCTTTTTTAATGACACAATACCACGTGTGTAAATTTTTTCCCTGACAGATTTACACTGCGGTCTGTTTTCAATTCATCATGGTTCACAACGCGCAGTGTACATAGGTTTATGCCAGTTTCACGAGCACGGTGCCAAGCTGAACGCTTGTCACGGTTTATTGCAAAAAAATACAGTAGGAACACAAAAATATTTGACGCAACATTGTTTCCATGTTGTGAGGTCATTGATCCATTTAGTTGAGGACACGTGGATGTTGATTGGTACACTTACGTACATGTAACTAAAGCTTAGCGTGGAGATTTGGAGCTGAATGCATCACTAGACATCATCAGTTACAGCACTTACTGCTTAGCTTACATAGTATACATTGTTCTCATTGCTTGATTATAAACCTCAAAGCTTTTTTTACGCTTGTTTATGTTATTTAGCCTAAATAGGATGCGTGCGGGAGTCTATCCAAATCCCGCGGATACGGTATGACAATATTTGTTAATGATCCCCATTTTTATTTAATTTTAAACGAACTTTGCTTTAGTTTTACATCAATTTTAAGCGCCTTTAGGGCGTAATTTATGATTCGCGGATAAGACTTACAGCAATGGATTATTGTATATAAGCTAATCTATGGTAGTTCCCATAGAGTAAGAATATTCATAGAGTGATAGTGTTAACATTACCTTTATTGTCAGAAAAAAATTAGTACGAGTTCCTTATTATTTGTTCTCGGTAAAAGTATCGATAAAAACGAGAAATTGGCATTATATGAATTTAGTCGTTCAAACTATGAACGCGCAGTTCGTTTCAAAGCAGCGTTGCACATACCCGTGCTCATGGCACATACCTACTCTATTTTTAATCTATATCTATGGTTAGTTCCTTATCATAAATAACGTATATTTTTAATAAAGGAACCAATGTATAGTTATTAAAGTTTTGAATTCCAAATGAGAACATAAATCAATTAATAAAAAATATTTCCATAAGGGGGCGTCCACAAATTACGTGAGATGTTTAAGGGGGGGAGGGGGTCGAGTTAAATCTCATCTAATCTTACGTTGGAGGGAGGGGGGGTCTCGGCAAATATCACGCAATTTTTTTCTCTCTCTCCATGGACTGAATTAGAGTAGATATTCTTTTTTTAATCTCAGTAGTTTCGATTTAAGTATTCTATTGTAAAATTTTTATTACACTTATAATTAAATTCTCAGCAATATTGATTACTAGTCTTAACTAGTCTTCAATAAAAGCACGAAGCAAATTATTTTTTTCTTTTTACAATAACAATCCAACGCGTTTACATAAGAAATCCACATTTTGAAAAATCTCACGTGAGATTGGGGGTTGGGGGAGGGGGTTGAATAAAATCTCACGACATCTCACCAGGGGGGGAGGGAGGGACAGAAATTTTTAAAAAACACCTCACGTAATTTATGGACGCCCCCTAAGCCTGAAAACTGTAAGGCATTGTATACAAATTCTATAATACTGATTTTAGAAGACTCCGGGTACCTAGGTAGTAACGTAATTTTTTTAATCGAATTATTTTGATGACGGTAGCGATGTGGAAATCGACATAGAAGACGATTTCGTCTTGGGAGAAGATTTGGAATTAGTTTCAGAAATCGATGGTTAAGAAGAAATAAATTTTGCGGAACGAAACACCAGTTTTAAGTCCCAAAGTACACATGCATTTTTATTCATTAGATGATGACGTCCCTTTAGAAAAATGACATAAGCTTTGTAATGACAGTTGCAAAAAAGTGTAAAGTCTAAGACTTGCAATTTTGTCTAATTATTACCATTATGATTATGGTCAGCACTAAGATTAATTATTTGATCGTTCAATTGTTAGAAATTAATTGGTAGAAGTTCCTATTTCATGTTTTTTCTGAAATATAGTTCTTGTTTTGCAAACATGTTGATATTTTTTGTTTGTTCTAAGTCATTGAAGAAATTTTAGTTTATTTAATAAATAGTGTTGGTTTTTTACTGTTTTTATAATTTTAATACAAATAAAAATACTACTAAAATACTCATTAATTTTTAATTTGTCTCCCTCAGTCATGTTTTTTTTTTCAAGAGCATTATATCGCCGGAGTCTCAGAGACTCCAAGTAGGTACTTGTGTGACTTAAATAGACGGTAGGTAGCTAAGGGCTAATATTAATTAATCTTATGTAAAGATATATTTGTTAAATATGTAGTTGGTTGTTTGTCACACGGAAGCACAGTTAACAATAATAATGAGTTTGCTTGCATCATACTTGATTCTAGTGGGTATTATTATTATACAAAGAGGAAAATAATCACAGGAACCTTAATAATTGAAAAGATAAGTATTATACATAATTAAGCAATAATATTTCATGTATGTATCTAAAAATAACTAGGTAGTTATTCAGACTAACTAGCTAGGCTGAAGTAATAGGTCAATGAACCTTACTTTCACATAACTGAAGGTTATAAGGTACTTAATAATAAGCTACTTTTTAAAATTTATGTTTTCCTAGTTGCGCCCCGCGGTTTCGCCCGCGTACCCGGGGGAGATATTGCTTTCCCGAGATAAAAAGTACCTTGTGTTAATCCAGAACATATTCTATCAGCGTGCCAAGTTTAATTAAAATCCATTCAGTAGTATTTGCGTGAAAGAATAACAAACATCCATCCATACATACAAACTTTCGCATTTACAATATTATTATTATTAATTAAAAGACTTTCTATTCATACTAAATGAACACATTGAGGAAAAATCTTGTTTAATTATACACCATACACTTTGAACCCATAGGTACCACACATAACTAGATGATAAAAATGTATTACATATAGACTTATTGACAGGCCAGCTGGCGTGGTTGGTTAAGACTCTGTACCCCAAGTGTAAAGAATTGACGTTAATAAACGCTTACTAATTTGTTTTCGTTAACTATAAATTTGTATGGGAGAAATTAGTACCATGAGTATTCCACTTGAGGCTCTGTGCCAATTCCTATAGAAAAGTGTCGTCTATAGTGGGTCATGGGTTTGATTTCCACACAGGACATGTCTGTATGTCCTGAGTCTGGGTGTAATTATGTATATTAAGTATGTATTTACAAACCAAAAGTAGTACATGTATTATATCAGTTATCTGGTTTCCATAGAAAAAGCTCTGCTTAGTTTCGGATCAGATGACCCTGTGTGAGGAATGTCCCTGGATTTTTATATTTATTTATTTATATATTAAAATTTACAAGGTGGTTTATTTCAAAAAGGGTACTAAAATTACTTAAGATATCTTAGTATCAGTGGCGTGCATTGGTTTTCAGACTAGGTAGGCAGAATAAATCATGGCCTAAATATGCCTCTTAGATAGATCATGTTTTTTGACCAGATTCGTAAAATTGTTTAGGTCAGCGTATAATTCCACACACATTTGGTATGATTAATTAACAAACAAAATACGTAATAACGGAATAATAGATTCGAATAACAGCACCCAGTTAGCCAGGTGTATAATAAACATAATATTCTGTGTTAAAATGTAAGATTTTTACCTTTGTTTTGAATCCATGATTGTTTTGGAGTTGGTCTACAGCAAGTTACCTACTATTTTCAACAAACGAAAACTGACTAGAGGACTAATTTATCAATACATTTTGTATCTTCACCACAAAATTTCTTCATTTCACACAGATACACTTCGCAATATCACAATAAGTAAATAACAACAACATTGCAAACAATGCCAGCCAAACCATAAACAAACCAACACAAATAAATTGCGAAGTTATATTTGAGTTGCTCTAATGTTGGTAAACTGTAGTCTTTTTAATTTGGATGGGTTACTTTACTTACAACAGAGTAGGTAAGGTTACTTTTGGTCCATAAATCGCGAATGTCAAATGTCAGTATGCTACGCATAGCAAAAGCGTGATTTATGCTTTCGTCGTATTATCTTAAAGAAGTGTGTGTGTGTGTATGAATATGCCGAAATCGTTTTAGTGTGCGTGAATTTGAGAGGCGAACTCGCGAGTGCATGCGCGGCAAAGTTTGAAATTTCGTATTGAATGTTAGGTTAGAATTTTTATTTAAAGTGGTTATGTAGTTTAATTGAATCAAACTATTATTGTATTGAATCTTATGAGGTAGGCATTGCTTATTTGCCTATATGGAATGCACGCCACTGCTTAGTATTTATATTCAGTATTAGGTAGGTATGAACAGTCTGCAAAATTAGTATGAAAGAAAATGCAAAGAAAAACTGAAAATGAGAAAATTTACTTGAACACCTTAATGGTGTGTATAGGTAGAGCTTTGAGCATAATAGTGCACACAATTACAAAAAAACACAACCTATAAATCTATATAGATACTAGCTATCCCCTGTGATTTCACTCATGATAAAGTAGTCTATAAGACACAGGAATAATGTAGCTTCCTATAAGTGATAGACTCTTAAGAATCCAACTGGTAGTTCCAGAGATTAGTGTTTAAACAAACAATCACATAAATCTCATTAGCTTTATTATATTAGTAAAGATTTACCTAATCGCACCTTTTTTTCAGTAATTTAATTAAATTCAGTTGAGGTTACCTACTAGGAGGCCTCGCATTGAAAGACAAGACCTTTTTTTTGTAATGTTGAATGTGTGCAATTGGCATTTTGTGGATACATTCAGATATGATAAATTTAAAAGCTTATGTGGATATAGGTTACTCAACCATATCATAGTGGCTGAACCAATTTGAATGAAATTCAAATAAAAAATGGTCTGATGGGACTTCTTTTTGTTTTAAAACTAATGCATTGGTTGATAATTAAGTGGTCTATAGCAAATTACCTAAAATACATGTGGAAAAGATTCTATTTAACAAGTGCCTCAACATATGTTTACATTTCCAAAGGCTAGGCTATGTAGGTATATCAATACTGATATAATAAACCTGAAGAGTTTTTTGTTTCATTGTTTGTTTAAACAGTTGGATTAAAAGAAACCTTTCACTAATAGGAAGCTTCATTATGCCCAGGCGTTATAGGCTACTTTTTATCCCGGGAATGCAGGTGAAACTGTAGGGAAAGCTAGATATAAGTAAAATTGTATGAGGGGACTTCTTTTTGTTTTTTAAACAATTCCCATTTTACTAAGTGCAATTGACGGCTATGTAAGTTTCATAATTTTAATCTGGTGATTCCAACTTCTTTAGTATCTCACAAAAGTAGCTTAAGTTTTGTCTGTAAACAAATTTATCAAATTGGAGTTGCAGACTTGATAACATTAACATCTTTTGTTTATGAATAATGAGTTAAAAATGTATAAGCTGATGGATTTATCTGCTAATGTACACCTGGTTACATAACCTTCTAGATATTAAAATATTTGTTTGTTTATGATGTCATTGCAATTGATGGAAAGAAAAAATGATCAGTTTTAATTTAACCATAATTACAGGGCACATATTGAGACTGAGGATAATAAAATCTAGAGATTTGATATACAAAGGCAATGGCCAAATAACATGAAATCGCTATTGTAGGACATACACAGTAGTAGAGTTCAATGATAAAGAAAAAAGAACTCAAGGTGGTGAATGTAGGTCAAGTTATTCTTTGTCAGAATTATAACAATATGTATGAAGGTTTTTTGAGGTCACTACAAAAATGATAAATCCCAATAACATAAGATTTATTTATTAGCAGCATTTTTTTAGATTAAAACCACAAACTTCACATGCATTATTATGTAAATTAGTATGTGTACTTAGTGCTAATAATAATGTAATTGTTTTTTTTTAAATCAGATATGTAATACAAATAATATTATCCAAACAAAGGCACTGTAATCATTTTGATGGCACTACATTATATGATAGGAAGTGATATAAAAGGAAGAGCTAATTAACATTCAACGCGACGACCGCGGAGCGCGGCACATGAGGCGCCCGGGTCCCCCGCGACAACACTACTAACTACAAAAGACCGAAACGGCGGTATCATACCCCAAACTTAATTTACGATACTACAAATTTCACGATAATCAAGTCCTACACCCTGGTTTCCCATGAGGCTCATCATCTACACTACCATTATCAAACACCGAAAACTCGCATCAAAATGTTTTGACAACATCGAATATAACCTAAAATCTCGTGTTGAAACCGTCAAAACTTCATCAAACAATCATAAAAAGTTATAATTTTCAGTATGTAACTGAAGGCGCTAAGTGCCTAACCACCCGCACGCAGATTCGCAAGCCGATACAATGATACCTAGATGCAAATGCTAATGTCCTATTTGACGAAATTTGGTAATAAATATAACTTTTCCGCAAACACAGCTATGTGGAAAACACAAACCATCCCGGCAGTTTGAAAAATGGGAAAAATCGGGAGATGAAACATTATTGAACTAATTAATTGTGAGCAATTAATGAAGGTACGACAATCAAAGCAAAGCACCGCTAGTCGGCTGGCGGTGAACCGGCGAAGCTACAACAAAAATAACCAATTATTGCTACTTACCGCCGACTCTGTACATATTCGCAGCCATTTTTATACACAATCACTATTCATTAACACTTAATTAATCTACATCTGACACAATTAATAACTATAACACTATGTAATTGAGCTTTTAACAATGTTTTTCATCACGTTAACTCCGGACGCCTTTCGCTGATCGCCATTTTCTTTCACACTACTAATTTGGCCAGTGCGCAGTCGCACTTTTTGGCGTAAAATTCCAGCTCCCGAAACAAAGCAATGACATGTCATTAAATTGTGTTCACTAATTATAAAAGAATGATTGTTGTTTTAACATAAAATACGATTTATTTTACAAATATTGTCCATAATTGAATTTTATTTTACTATGTCCTAAAAATAAAAAAATATTTCATTCAAGTACGTTTCCTTACTACTCAGAAAACATTATGAGTATGTATACATGGAGTTTTTGATTCACTACGAAAAATGCTGTTATTTCCATTTTAAAACTCAACATGTATCTCATAAAACATTATTTCATATATTTTTGATATATTATGCTTATTCATATTATTAAACTAAGGTATTTTATAATTCTTCATGTTGTTTTATTCGTCAACAATACATGAAATGGAACGTGATAAAGTTTGTGTCATAGACAAAGACGCTGAGATTGCTTATGGCTTAATTTCTATAGTTAATGGTATTTATCATAGAGTTCCTTTTTTGTCAACATAGAGTTCTACAACCATAAACGAAACTATGAAATATTACTCGTAAATATTATATATTTTATTGAAGAATATTATATATGAATAAATGCTCGACATTATTCTCATTTATTTAATATAAAATAAATAATTTTAAAAATATCTGTCGCGTTTTCCAAAATGACGTGGCCTGTGTGACAGCTGATTAGTTTATGGTTTTGATTTGACAATTGCCAAATCAGCCAGCCTTTCCCGTCTGGTGAAATTTGTTGTAAAATCGAAATATTATTTAATTTTCTGAATGAATACATAGTGAGATACTAATATATTGCAAACGTGCCTTGTGGCGAGCCGCCGCATGTATACTTGGTAAGTAAAATATCAAACTAACATAATTATTAGGGGTAAGTTGAAACAGTTTTGGAGATGGATGTTTATTCCTTGTTTCTTCAATAGATCAGCAATATGGCCACGTACGAGGAGTTTATTCAGCAGAATGAGGATAGGGATGGCATACGGTTCACGTGGAACGTGTGGCCTTCGAGCAGGATCGAGACGACGAGGCTTGTGGTACCCCTGGCCTGCCTTTATCAACCATTAAAGGAGCGTCCTGATTTACCACCAATACAGTATGAGCCAGTGTTATGCACACGCAATACTTGCAGAGCCATACTCAATCCCATGTGCCAGGTTGACTACAGATCTAAATTATGGGTGTGCAACTTCTGCTTTCAAAGGAATCCTGTAAGTGACTTATTTTCTCACATCTATTTATATACTAACCCGGTTACTATTTAACTAATATAGGTACTGGTGCCATTATTGACATGACCATTTATCTTGTAAATAATGGCACCTTACTATAATTGTCAAACAATGTGATGTTTTGTATGTGACTATTTAATCAGTTCAATTGCATTTTAAGAGTAATGCCATAAGCTGGCAACTACTGAGATTAATAGCATTACACACATACTTTTAAGAATAAACATATGTTTTATCAATTATTTACTGATTCTGTCATAATTTTACTATTTTATTATGAACTCAATTCTAGAAGAGGATATTGATAAATTCAGTTTTTTTTTATTTTGAAAATAAGTATCTTATTTGTCTGTTATTCAAAAGCTTTCCTGTCCAATAAGAAAATATTGGTCAGTTTAACTATAATTATCATGCTAACCTATACTTTTTTCATACAAAGTCATACTTTAAACTCTATTTACAGTTCCCACCCCAATATGCAGCCATATCAGAACAGCATCAGCCTGCAGAACTCATTCCTAACTTCTCAACAATAGAGTATACTATCACTCGTGCTCAGACCATGCCTCCGATCTTCTTACTTGTTGTTGACACTTGTTTGGATGAAGAAGAGCTTGGGGCACTCAAGGATTCATTACAGACTTCATTAAGTTTGATGCCACAGAATGCTTTGGTTGGTCTCATTACGTTTGGACGAATGGTACAGATACATGAGTTAGGTTAGTATTTATAATTAAGTTTATTAAGGGCTGCGTTCAGCAACTAAGCCATGTGATCGCCCGATGATCATCGTAGCGTTCACTAACAGTTCAATAACATGTGCCCGGTGTGTAGTAACTGAACGCACCCCAGGATAATATTTGTCTTATTGATGTGTAATGTTTGAAGGTTAGGTTTCTTTAAATTAAATGCTTTATGTTATTATATCTGTATTTTATGTTGATAATTATGCAAATTAAATTGTTACAAGCCTTGATGATCATAAGAATGACATCAGCCATTAGCCATGTAATATTTCGAAATATGAAATTATTATCATACATCCTCTAATCATGTTATTGCACAACTTGAAATGGTTTTCTTAGATTGTATTTATAGTTTCATAACTTTTTTTCAGGCACAGAAGGCATATCAAAATGTTACGTATTCAAAGGCACCAAGGACTTGACAGGCAAGCAGATTCAAGAGCAACTGGCTATTGGCCGTGTAAATGCTCCAAACCCACAACAACGTCAAGGTGCTCCTACACCGCAGCCACCTGCCCACCGTTTCTTACAGCCTGTTAAGCAATGTGACATGGCATTGACAGATTTATTAGGAGAACTCGGTCGTGACCCATGGCCTCTGGGTGTCGGAAAGAGGCCTTTACGTAGCAGCGGTGTTGCTCTCTCATTGGCTGTTGGATTACTAGAGGTCACGTATCCCAACACTGGTGCTAGGGTTATGCTGTTCCTCGGTGGACCGTGCTCCCAAGGGCCAGGTCAGGTTGTCAACGATGAGCTGAAACAGCCAATCCGTTCTCACCACGATATTCAGAAGGATAATGCCAAGTATATGAAGAAGGCTATTAAACATTATGAAGCGTTATCTCTAAGGGCGGCGACAAATGGCCACTCTATTGATATATACTCATGTGCTTTGGATCAGACCGGTTTGATGGAGATGAAGCAGTGTTGCAATTCCACTGGGTAATTAGTTTCTAAAGTTTTGTAGCTAAAACCTTACTCAGAGACATCAAATAAGTTTATTGATTATCTCTATAACTGTCTCTTTCTATTTTTTTATACAACTTAGTTGGTAAACAAGCATACAGACCACCTGATGGTAAGCGGTTACCGTAGCCATATGGACGCTTGCAACACACGAAGCATCGCTCACGCGTCACCGACCTTTCCCCCCTCCCCTATGAGCTCTGGCGACCTTACTCACGCGCAGGAACACAACTTTACACAACATAAAGTTATTTGGCTGCGGTATTCTGTATGGTAGAGGTACTTCCCCAGTCGAGCTGCTCTTTGAACGAATAAACGCTATATGCTCTACCTCTCTCAATTATTATTACTTTTCAATTAACACATATGGAGATATTTTAATGAGTCATTACATTGTAATTGGTGTCTGTGATAATGGCAATAAGTATCATTTTTGCATGATACCTAAATTGAGAGTTATTCAAATGTAAACATTTTCAGTGGACACATGGTGATGGGAGATTCATTCAACTCATCGCTGTTCAAGCAGACATTCCAGAGGGTGTTTGCCAAGGATCAGAAGTCAGACTACAAGATGGCATTCAATGGCACTTTGGAGGTCAAGTGCAATCGGGAACTCAAAAGTAAGTATTTATTAACAGCGGGTATAATTTACCATAGCTAGCCGTTATTCTAGGATTCGAACCCGGAACCATTATCTCGGCTTCCGACGGCATTACACTGAGATCGGTTTTAATTCCCTTTTGAATTAGTTTTTTTTTTTTTATCTAGTATCGGGAGCGATCGGTTCTTGCGTGTCCCTAAACGTGAAGGGCCCCAGCGTGTCGGATCAGGAGGTGGGCATGGGCAACACCTGCCAATGGAAGATGTGCACCTTCACACCCAGCACTACTATGGCTATATTCTTTGAGGTATGTTTGAGTTAATAAACACAATTAGAAGTTAAGGATCTAAAAAGTTAACAAGACACAAGTGGTATGGAGCAACACTCACAGGAATCCAATTGTGTAATTATTTTGTAGAACAAAAATCAGTGGAGATTCCAAAGTGTTTAAAAAACTATGAATTTAGGTCAAAAAAGTGGTATTGAAAGAAATTTGATTTCATGCCACTTTCTTTCCAAGGATGCTAGAATACTGCAAGTACACCAAGATGGATTGCTTGTAATTTGTACTCTAGAGCCAAAATATAAAGTTCACATTACTCTGCAGGTAGTAAACCAACAGGCAACAGTACCGCAAGGCGGGCGCGGTTGCGTACAAATTATCACGCAGTACCAACACTCGAGCGGACAGCGGCGCGTGCGCGTCACTACTGCTGCTAGGAAGTAAGTTACGTTGTTCTAGAATGTTCCTATTTAGATTTCGTTGGTTAGGGTCTATTAGAGGAGACGAGGTATCTTATATTGGGACCCTCTCTCATGAGGTATCTTTTAACAAGCTTTTAACTTGTTATTTTATTATAGTATTTATTTATTTTAAAGATTTAAGTAGACGATACCGAGACCTGCGGTCCGACGTTTCCGACATTAATTTTGCATTTAACTTAAGTCTATTAGGGGCGATCCATAAATTACGTCAAACAAACTGCATGATTTTTGATTTTTTTCCCCATCCTTGTCACAGCCTTTGTGAGACTCCCGAACTAACCCGAGTAACCCCCTCCCTGATGTGACGTCACATATTTTTTGCATTTTTACATGTAGAAATTATTAAATTAAATAGTACCGAAATTACTTTTATTGCCTTTTAAATTCTCTTTTAATAAAATCATCATAAAACAGAAAATACATAGTACAGAATTACAGATAGAGTTGTAAATATTTTAAGTATTTCGTTAACAGTTCTAAATTTCGCGTTTTTATGCTTAGATAGACCGCCTCCCAGCCCACCCATTTCGACCCTTTATGTGTGACGTAATTTATGGATGGCCCCTTATCTCGCTTATGTTTTGAAGCAAAATGCCCCAGTAATAGAGAACACGTCTAAATGTAATGTGTGTGAGGTAAGTTGGGGCGACGCGGCGGTGAGCCTGCACCACATCGCGGCCGGGTTCGACCAGGAGGCGGCGGCGGTGGTGATGGCGCGCCTGGTGGTCTACCGCGCCGAGCTGGAGGACGGACCCGACGTGCTGCGCTGGCTCGACAGGATGCTCATCCGGCTGGTACGTTCATTTATATTGTTCTAACTGCCCGGGGCGACTTTGTTCACGTGGTGCCCTACCATACCTTTTATTTTTCGTGGCGAAATCCTTCTTCTGAGTGCACAGAGCCCCCGCCCTGATTACCCATGACCCCATTTAGTCGCCTTTTACGGCAGGGCCCTACCCTACCCTACCCCACCCCGCCCCACCCCACCCCACCCCAACCCGTTTCCGTTTTTTTACACCTTAGGTTTATATTGGAGTTTTAGTAAGGACCCCATATTTTTTTGAAAATATAGCCTATGTCACCAGGGGATAGTGTAGCTTCCCAACAGTGAAAGAATTTTTCAAATCGGTTCAATAGTTTCGGAGCCTATTCAATGCAAACAAACAAACAATCAAATATTTCCTCTTTATAATATTAGTATAGATATAGACTAGCTATCCCCCGCATTCCCGGATATATAATACTCGGGGATAAAATAGCTTCCTTAAAGATTTTTTCGAATACAACTGGTAGAGAGATTAGCCAGTTTAAACAAAAATACTCTTCCGATTTATTATATTGGTACAGATTGTTGTTACGAGCCATTTCAACTCGTATAATGGAAATAATTTGTAATTATTTAACATAGGTAATAAGACCCACTTGCGTCAACCCGGTTTAATATGTTAACCATAACAAACGACTTTTTCGTAGCCTTTTAACAAGTCACAGAATGACCCTATAACTTTCGTTTGAGTTCAAAATAATAATATCTAACGATATCAGGCAAATTTCTTCTGTGCGGCACTCTCGGAAAAGGCCCAAATTGAATGATGTCCTTCATTGTTTACCTACAATTATAATATTTCTAGCTGTCCCCCGCTTCCGGGGATAAAAACTAACCAAATCTATCAAATGTTTAATTTATGATATTTGTTACAGTGTCAGAAATTCGGCGAGTACGGCAAAGATGACTCGAACAGCTTCCGTCTGTCGGAGAACTTCAGCCTGTACCCGCAGTTCATGTACCACCTGCGGCGCTCGCAGTTCCTGCAGGTCTTCAATAACTCGCCTGATGAAACCACCTTCTATAGGTACACAATATTTTTTTATACTTCTACTAGCTGCCCGGCGCGACTTCGTTCGCGTGGTGCTACCCTGGGAGTTAATTCTACTGCACGTGTGTATGTAACATAACCTAATGATAATATAACCTAGATACCAACTGCAGCAGCGCCATCTGCCGGGCTGATTTGTGACTCTAAACCATTCAGAGCTCCAACCAAACGCATACAAAAAAAATTATTCAAATCGGTCCAGCCATTTAGGAGGAGTTCAGTGCCATACACACGTGCAGTAGAATTTTGTATAATAAAGATTAAAAGGCAATGTTGAAGCACTGACGACTTCAAAAGGTGGCCGGCCTGGGCTCGTGGCAAGAAACCGGAAGAATTTGCGGGCACTGGGAGAAGCCTATGTCCAGTAGTGGGCTGAAAATTGATGAACCTAGAATGGCCCGCCTGATGGAGCCTATAGACTCTTGGAACACCAGGGATACTCCAAATAAGAATAAAAGTAATTTCTCTCTGATTTTGAGTATTCAGTGTTTGAGATTGAATTCCAGCCAGCCAGTAATTAATTTTACCAAGAACTTATAAACTTGAAGAACTTCTGTAGATGCAGATTGAATGGGTTGATAGATCAGTTGCAATCTGAACGTATGGTAATAATAAAACCGCCTGAGGCGGTATTTGGCTACCTAACCTAACGCCTCTTGACTTTTTAATGACAGATTTTAGACTTAACAGCGGTTACACCTAAAGTTCGATTTTCATCACCCTATCTATAATCAAGGATCTCCACTATCAAAACTTAATAAACTGTCTTTCCCCAGGCACATGTTAATGCGCGAAGACCTAACGCAGTCTCTCATCATGATCCAGCCGATCCTCTACTCCTACAGTTTCGGAGGCCCACCAGAACCGGTGTTGCTGGACACGTCGTCCATACAACCTGATCGTATACTGCTTATGGACACGTTCTTCCAGATACTCATCTATCATGGAGAGGTTTGTTGGTTTTAAATTTATGAAATAAACTGGATGTTAGCCTATCATTACACTACATCGTGGAAGATTGGGTCGCTGAAAAATCTAGAAGATTAAGATCGGGGTTCCTGAAGTAATGTAGGCAAATTATTTTTATTAAGATTACGTCGTGGGTTCGAAGCTTGAGGTTTCGGTGAAGGAAAACCTCATAAGAAATCATCGCCACTGTATTCGTAGTCACTACGTATACAGTGCACTACGTATGCTTGTTTACCGAGTTGCTTGTTTTATACAAGCAACTCGGTAAAAAAAGTGTTCAATTTTCTGACTAAAAAATTAAATAGTCTGGTAAGTTTTGTATAGTCAGCGTCAAAAGCACTTTAGTACCGTGTCACATTAAGCAATTCACAGTTTTCATACAAACTGTCAAGAGATTATTATGAAAGGGTACTAAAGTGCCAATCTACCGTACTATAATATTGTCTCATCTGTACAGACAATAGCCCAATGGCGTGGGCTCCGCTACCAAGATATGGCGGAGTACGAGAGCTTCGCGCAGCTGCTGCGAGCGCCCGTCGATGACGCTCAGGACATCCTGCAGACGCGCTTCCCGGTGCCGCGGTACATAGACACCGAGCACGGCGGGTCTCAGGTAAAATGTACTTTATTGCCCCCATACTAAGTCCCAAAAATAAATACATAATTGCACAAGTATACAATTCAAATCAAATTAAGAATGCTCGTGCAAGATAACTCTGTTTGAACAGGATAACGGATTTTTAAATGTGGTGTGGCTGTGGTTTGAGAATGACCCTAATATTCTATTTAGTACATCAATTGTGATAAATTTAGTTTTCAGCTGATGGTAGAATTTAATCGTAAGGATGTCATTTGTGTGCATTTACAAAAAAAAAACTTAGGTAGTTAAATATTTCAATGAATATTAATTTCTTACCTAACGAAATAACTGTACACTTTTTCAATTCGATATTTAATTAAAAGAAAGCATGAAATCACATCAGGGCAATTCTATATTACGGTCATCGCCATGTGGTCCATCAAATTTAGTTTTCGTTGCGAGTATCCTTTCCAACATAGCATTTACTTTCTGCTGGGTCTTCAGGAAATTATTGAAGTGTGTATCATCATAACCGGGAACTTTTTTAATGCCGTTCAGTGGCAGCTGCTGTCTTGAAGCCACCTCCATTTTGCAGCATCCATCTCTATTGTTTATTTTATCTCTTGATCCCATTCGGGGCCAATCGTTTGACTCCAGTCTCTCGTGAAATCTTTTCGCATCATTACTGGGTCTTTCGTAATAAATACCATCATCGAAATTTGTTTTGTAATTCCTAGATCTATAGTTACTCAGATCATCCTTATAACTCGGCGTATCTCTATCTCTCGACACATCGCCTCTGTGCGCACTTCTATAATTATGTATAGGATTATCATAGTTATGTAAATGTTTCGGTATGTAGGAGTACTTCTGTCTTTCACTGCGATGTCTATTTCCTCCGTCCTCATAATTCTTATCACGTTTGAAATTGTAATCGCGATAATGCCATTCAGATGTACCTCTAGGGAAAGGATCTGGAGTTGTGACTATGATATTCTGACTCATTACATTAATTTGTTTTGATATAGGTATTCCTAACGGTGGGATTTCATTTGAATTTGTTTGCATTGTTATTGCGGCGGGCTTTACATTTACGGGATTAGAGTAAATGTTTGGTAGCATGCTATTTATATTTTGTGGTATATTTCGAGCGACGAAGGTATTGGTATATTGTTGTATTGATGGACTCACTGGCATTACATTGTAAGGGTAACTCGGCCCTGAAGATTGATATATTATTTTCAGAGGTCCAGTGTATTCGTGCTTCAAATCTTTCTTCTCAGTCATTTTAAGTTTACCATTAGCAGTTATAATCGTACTCTCCTTTATTGTTTTCAATTGTTGAAACATCTCCATGATCTTTTCTATCACATGGGTAGCTTCTTTTGTTTTTTCTTTTTCTGGTTTAGGTGTTGTAGTTGTGAATTCTAGAACATACATGATTATTGTAATTTTTTTTTAATTGAAAACCTTGAACAATCTAAAAATATAGGAATTTCGTTTTACCTGTTGTACTCTTTGAAGTCCTAATTGTAGCTTCACTCGTAATTTCTTTCTTCAAATCTTTTATTATGATGTCTTTTATAGTTCGAGCAATTTCCTTAATTATATTCGTTGATATAGAGTTGTCTTGTTTGTCATCATTGGCACTTTTCGATTTGGAAAATCCATTTTCAGTTGCTATGCTTCGTCCTATTTCAAGCTGTTTATAAGATTCTTTCTCACTATCTCTAGAATTAAACATCTTTTCCGTAGTCGCAGTCAAGTTTTTTATCGCTTCTTTTAACATAACCATATCATCAAGAGATATTAGCAATGAATTATTTGTAGTTCTCTCTCTTTCTTCCTTTATTATAGGTTTCCCGATGGTTTTTTGATTCGTTTCAGTTTCATTTATTATTTCATCTAAATATATGTTATAACGTCTTTTGACATCGCTATTTTTAACATTTATAATATTATCCCTATTTTTCTGCTCTAACAGAGACTGTATGAAAGGACTGAGTCCCTCTACATTCATATATCCATTTAGCTGTTGTGAAACGCTTATGTCGTCAATATGTTTTGGTGTGGGAAGTACAGACGTTGTAGGAATTCGTTTCTTAGCAATATAATCCGCTAAAAAACTACCTATGTAATCTACATCTTTTGCAGGTAAAACATAATCACCAAGTTTCCTGGTTTTTGGAGTTGACAATGTTTCTATTTCATCTAATTTCTCTGTTGTTGTTTGTGAGTTTGTATTAATTCTAGCAAGCTCCAAAAATGTCGCAATACTTTCTAGGTTTGGTTGGTCTTTGGTAGTCAAATCATTATGATCTCTTTTGTCATTATTATTGTTTATTTTATGCATCAAATATTTCATAACATCCTCTAGATTTTTCTTCCCGAAGTCTTTCATTCGGGATCCATTGATTTCACCTTAAACAAATATAGTTTATCTGTATATGTATTATTTTCTACTTATAATGTAACTAACAACTTACTTGTTTTATCGACTGAGTATGTTTCCTTCGTTGTTTTATTCTGATCGTTATCAGTTTGAATATTTGGGATCTTTTTTATATTTTCCGAACTTGGCTTTGAAAGACATTCTTGGCGTATGTTTCTAAACCAATAAGACCTAATGTTAGAATTACGGTATCAATAAATATATAAACAATAAATAAAAGGTTCATTAAGGGTAAAATACTTGTATTTTAGACTTTTAACGCAAAATATATAACAAAATGTTTTATGAACTGTTTGATATGTGGGAGTCGCGAAAATGGCATAACACCTGCTTTTTAAAAACAATAGATGTCACGTTCATTTTAGATTGCCCTTTATAAGCCAGTAATATTGAATCAAAAACCGAAGCGGAAGCGCTCGTGGTGTAGCATGATTAGCCGTTCTTAATCGATCGGCAAAGTTAAGCTACGTCTTTCTTGGTCGGTACCTGGATGGGTGACCGCATAGTGGTATTTCAAATCGAGCGTTTCCGTGCTTCGGAAGGCACGTAATGCCGTTGGTCCCGGCTATCACTTAATTGTGATAGTCGTTAAGCTGGTTGGATGCCTCCTAGGCGGCTTGAAAAACTCCAACAGTAGGTTGGCCACTAGCCTACCTCCACCGATCCGCAGTGGGCACGCTTGGTGGAGTATCTGCCCATTCCCTTTCACCCTGATTTGTGAAAGGAGGCCTGTGCTCAGCAGTGGGACATTATAGGCTGATTATGATGATTATGACCTTGCTTAAAATGAATACAGCTTGTGTGAATATGCAACAATCATGAATTCTAATAAAAAAAAGTGTAAATACTCACGCATTGTTCATATCATCGATGTTTACATTGTGACGCTGCAGTTTCTCTAACGTATTCACATCCAAATCGTCCTTTTGCAAACCGCTCAACAACAAAACGCATATTAAATCTGAAATCACATTTTCCCCATTTAAATTGGAACTAAGTTTTCTTACATAAGCTTGCGGAGACCTAAGTAACTGTTCGGGGATTTATTATATTATTTATGATTGAAACCTTTTATCTGTACTAAACGCTGTGTGCCCTGAACCAGCGCGGCTGCGCGCGATAACGTACATGAGATGGCGGCGGCAGTCAATAGCGCTCGGCACAACATTCTCCTTGCGTTATCGCTTCACCACGGACGTTTTCATTGTTTGCTCACAACAATGATGGTGGGAAAACTAAAGCGTTTTACAGGCCGTAAGACTGATCTGAATAAACTCTTTTTCGGATTCATGTGTAGATGGCGGTAGTGGTAGTGAATTATGTTCAAAAATAGTAATATTTATAGTAACAAATTAACAATTACATCAACCACTTCACCTCTTTACGGATAGTTTTGTGGGGAGATAATAACTGTATGTCCATTTATAATATTAGTTAAATAGGTAGAGTAAGGATAAGGAGATGGGATTTCATTGTTGTTAACATTTTATACATGCTTTGATCCTACATAATATGTATCATATGCTTGACAATAATGAGTTTTAATATATGTGCAATAGATATTCGAGGCATACGTTTGCAAGTGCCAATCGTACGAGCTACCTTTTGTTACAAGCAAAATAGTGACTTCAAGGATATTTCCATGAATTCATGTAATTTAGGGCCGAGCTAAGTCACTTTTGACGACAGGGTATCTCTCTCTATACCGAACTATGTGTCTCTTTTTGGCGCATGGTTGAATATGGTCATGGGCTAATTTTTCTATTTGTTTCAGGCCCGTTTCCTTCTATCAAAGGTGAATCCGTCGCAGACGCATAACAACATGTACGCGTATGGCGGGGTGAGTTGACATGCTATTAAAATACATTACAATATTAATTCTAAACAATATAAATATTTTAACATAATTGTGTACACGTATTAATTCTAAACAATATAAAATATTTTAACTTGGTTAAATCAATTACTTAAATAGTTTAAATTTATGATGTTTTTTTAAATTAAAACAATGCATACTTAATTAATTTAGTTCTTGTATACAAAATTTGCATGGTTTGTGATTTCCCCAATGATAAATATGCCATCCTAGCATGGTGTGAATTTGATTTGTCTTTTTTTTTGTTTCATCTTTGTTTTGGCGAAAACCAGGCGATGCCGATACCTTCAGCGGTAGTGATATTTTTTTTACTCTTTTTGATATAAATTGGTGTTTGTTTTTAACGCATTAATAATAATAACACTGCTTCTTAATATTTTGCAAGCTGGTCAAAGAACGTTTTTGAAACTGCTTGTTCTTTTGCTTTACTGCATGTTTTCTCGGCAATTTAAACTTATACACATACTTCGAAGATGTCTATGTCTGCAAATGAAGGGTGGATTTGGGATTTACTTTTGGGTGATTTATGGGTTTCTAAGAAGTTAAACACCGAGTTTTTTCCTTCTAAAATCAAATTGGCGGAAATGTGGGCTTTGAAATATAATAATGGAATTTGAACCAAAGTTAATGGCGGCTGTGAAGTGTGAAGTGCGAGCATGGCTTTGCGCAGGTACAGTCATCTCGAATGTACCGCATACCTTCGTTTTCGCTATTGCGCAGCGTTACGCGCCTATTTCACAGCCGCCAATAAGTATGAATGAGTCTGTACTGAGTTCTGCAATGAAATACGACTTTTATAGATTCTGATGTCGAACTTAAACTATCGATACTGCATGATAAGTACAGGATATCGAGCTAAGTGCTCATGGCTGCACAGCTCACATATCTGGGAAATATTGAAGAATGCACACGACTTCTGTCCAAGCTTCCAACTAAATATCTGATGAGGTAGATCTGCGAGTAAACTGTGTAATAAAAAAAAAACAAGGATTATTAGAGGTATGTTCTGGCAGCTACAGTTATTTGAGAGCCATTCAAGGCTTTGAATCGGTCGGCAACACATTGGCATCCCTGATATTGCTAATGTCCATAGGCGAAGGTAACCACTTGCCATCAGGCGGAAAGCATCTTCTGACATTTAAAAGAAAATTGTATCTGTTAGGGACCTTTAGGCTGGTACCTTGATAACAGAACAGATTTCATTCCGTTGTAATTTGGAAGTTTGGACGACGTCATAACCTCCAGGATTATAATGTTAATGGTATGCGGTGGTGGTCGTAGTACGCAAAAGATGATAAGTAAAACGGCAATTAATTTTATACAGGATGGTGGCGCCCCCGTTCTCACAGACGACGTATCGCTGCAAGTCTTCATGGAGCATCTCAAGAAGCTAGCAGTCTCATCGACCGCTTAAGGATATATACGTTTTTTATACTTACATATTTTAATTTTACTTTCTGGTGTCTATTGGCAGTACATTTAAAATAATCTGGGCTGCTTCATAGTGAACAAAAGAGAACCATTTCCGTTTCAATTTATGTTGTATCCGAAACGGCACTCTATAGAACTAACTCGTAAAGTTCAAAACAAACAGACCTATATTCGCGCATAATTGTATATCGTAGTCAAAGCAGTTTTCTGTTCTAGACTTTAGCGACTTAAATAATCATGTTTGTCTTCAGACATCAGAGCTGCAGAACCTTATTTTCCTGATAGCTTTAATGATATTACGATCTAAGAAACGGTACAGTATCGGGTATAGCTATCCTTCTCCCACTATATTGTAAGAGTTAAAGGAAGAGCAATAATAATACCTAACCGGATACTGTGACCCGATGCATTTACGGTGGGTTCCTACGGTGCGTAATCTCACGGACGCACACGCCCACGGTCCTTCGTGTTTGATCTTTATCGGGTTAGCAATAAGGTTTAATTTCACCGTGGGAATCCACTCTATGAATAAAGGGAAAATATGAGAGTATGGACATCATTTCCTCTGTCAAATTCGTGCAATCAATTTTCATCTTTATTGTAAGGTAATTGTAACTGTAATAGCGTGTACTGGTTTGACATGTCATTATGTGGTGTATTATTTAAAGTTAATTTCCTACATTGTATTCAATCTTCAGTTAATAAATCGTAATTTTATATAAATACAATGTAAATTATTATATGGAATTAAATGTTAATGAAATTAAACACTTTGTAATGTAAAAATATTTATTTCCTAATTTTATTTGTTTACCTACATATATAATAAATACAATGGCTATAAATTACCCCCTCATTGATACAAATAAGTATTATTATTTGGTAAACGAATCACTAATTATGCAGCACTGTCCAACATAAACAAATAGTGCGATAACACAGATTATTTTAGGGCTCAGTATTCAAGAGTCATTATTGGCTATATATAAAAAAAACTAGAAATATTAATTGTATTACATCACAATTAAATATTATGTAAGTAGATAAGCTTTTTTTGAGTTTACGAGACAACATCGATAGGTACCTACACAGTATAAGGCACGAGTGGTGAGCACAGTTAGGCAGTAGTGGGGGCAAGCTCGCGCATTTACACTTTTGGGCAAATCACATTAGCCAAATGACACGCGAGAATCCAATAGACGACGAGCATCGACTGACGAACAAATCGTGTGCAGCTCGGCGCTCCCCCTTCTTCATTCCGCCAAACAGACCGAAAAATTAACTACTGCGCAGGTGTCAATTCGTGCTAAAGACTCCTGCCTCTTACTGTAGTAAAGGGTAAGTGTATAAAAGAATATTACCAAATATTTAAGTACAGCAAGATAGTTAATGGCATGACCTGAAAAGTTACAATGGTATATTTTTATTAACTATGTTTAGGCCTGTGTTTGACCGTAATCACACCATGGTAAGTGATTTGGCCGAAGATGGTAAGCACACAACGCCTAGAGGCCGGCTGGTGCAGCTGTCGGAACTTGCCGACCAATTTTAAACTTGAGGGTAGAACCAGCCAGATGTGTACTACTAAGTACCATACCACTGTGCTATGGTTTCACGATGTTTTCTTTAATTGAAAGTTCAATCTCATTGTAGGACTCGAACCTGGGACTTTCGTCTTGGTATTCAATGCCACTACCACTGAGCTATCATCGCCTCCATAATACACACGCCTTTTTTTTCAACAAATAATACATGTAGAGACTACATACATATACTAAACACCGACCCTCGGTAGTGCAGTTGCGATCTTCAAACAATTAAATGCAAGGCACGTGCTGTACTTGCTGTAAAAAGTTTGGTCACAAATTCTCATAAGCTTCGTTAGTGTGAGCGAGAGCGCGATAACATCTACGCTGTTCTCACGTTTCATGCTCGCGACAGCCATGAGCGTTGGCGTTAAGTATACCTGAGCCTATACATTACCTTTCTTCTACCCACCATGACAAAATTTAAAGATATAATGCACTAATATGTGACTGATAATTGAGGTATAGCACTATAAGGCTATTCCTTGAATCTATCTACTGTTTCTAATGAATGTAATGTAGATACGACTAGCATTTTACTTGTAATAGAGAAGTTATCTTTTGGTACAAGTGATTTTATCCAATTTGCTCCCTATTGCAAGTAAATAGAGTATAATTTTAAATATCTCAAACATCCTAAACTATGTTTAGGTTTACTGAATAAAACTACTCTTTCCTTGATTATTGAAAACAATATAATAATTTATATATAAATGTTACTCCCTGCTATGAATTACACCTAAAACCTATAACAACCACAAACAATTACCATTTACAACACCAGAGGGTGGTGTGGGTATCTATTATGTCAATGAAAATGCAATTCATACCTTACAAAGCCAAGTAGTAGGAATGTTATTCAAATGACTATCGCACTGCATATCTACATACAGTAACACCAATAAGAAATACTATTAAAAAACATTTTCCTATGGTATGATGATAGTTTGTCCCTAGACCGTGATAATGAAAACTACATCCAAGTAAAATATCACAAATATACAACACACAAATGACAAATTAAATAAAGCATATAGTCCTGAGAGCATAGACAAGTCATTTTTTAGTTAGAAGCCCATAGATAATAACGCCAAGCACTATGGTCAGTATATACTTGATGTATGCGGTTCAGGAGTTTGGTGGTCAATTGAGGAAGCGTATGGACATCTTCTGTTCCACATCTGTCCTCTCCAGAGCCCGGCAGAACTCTTCAAAGGAGATCATCTGGTCATTATTGGTATCAGCCTCAAGGATCGTGCGTTCTGCAATACTTGTCAGTTGTTCTTCACTGGAAATTTGGAAGATTAAGTTTAGAATTGGGATGTGGCATGAGTAAAAAAAAATATAATTAGTTATTAAATTTAGTAATTATTTTATTTAACCAAGTCAATAAAAATTTACATAGATAAATCGCGTCTATGTTCGGGTTCTTCGTCATATTTTGTTTGATTGATGAAAGAAAAACAATAGGAATTTCATTTTAATAAATGATGGACTTAATAAAAATTTCATGACACTAGAGTCTACTTCTTTTAACTCTGCCTTCTATGCATTGTTATAGGTCAGCAACACTGGGAATTTCTCTGGGATTGCACCATAGGTGGCCCTAGCCTGGGGATGACATAAAATAGATTAAACTGATTAGAAAACTATATTCACCTAATGTTAGCTCCAACCATCATGTGTAGTATGGCCAGGAGTTCATCCCTTGAGATCTTGCCATCACTGTCCAAGTCATACATTGAGAATGCAACTGTGAATAGAAGAAAACAAATTTCAGAAATACAGTTATTCAGTTATTTAAAACTGCATATGACTGCAATTACAATTTATCTAATACCTAATAGATTTATCAAGATTTTTAAACCTTAACCCTGAAAAAGTTTTATTGAAAACTTAAGCTGGTTCTGTGAACGTAGCAATAAAACATTGTATCGCACTGGCAACACTGTTCCATGTAATCTGTTATGGCGAACGCTTGTATTAGAAGAGCTAATATTACTGCATGTGATTTTCACTTAAAACTAGAATAAAGTCGAAGCACTATAAATCTGTGTTCTCATTTTAAAGTCCTAATAACAGGTTATGGGCCCAGTGCTCATAATTCTGTTTTAGGTGAAGATCGCGGGGGTGTGAGGTTAATCACGAACGTGGTCGTGGTGCCGCGTGGTCATCAAGGCAAACAAAAACAAACACAGAGATTGTGTTGTTGTCAATAGCGGTGTCTGAAGGAGGTCGTGCAAAGGGCAAGCACAACATCAGATACACGCGGGGAACGGTTGACTGGCGTAAAGATGGATTCTCACACAATTGCAGTGGCGTCGAGCTCAGTCATCAAACTAGAGGGACAAAGGAACTGGAATGTTTGGAAATTCCAAGTGTCGGTCATGCTGAGAGGAGCAGATGTGTTTTCAATAGTGGATAAGACTGAATTAAAGTCAGAGGGTAATGCAGCAGCTTGGTTAACAAAAGATGTCAAAGCTCAAACCATTATTGTGTCCAGGTTGAGTGAAGCAGTGATGATACACATTTTGACATGTGAAACAGCATCTGAGATGTGGCAAAAACTGCATAGTGTATATGAGGCTAAGTCGTCTACAAGTACTATGATGTTACAGCAGCGCTTTCTACAGTGCAAGTATGAAGCTGGAGATCTATCAGTGTTCTTAGCAAAACTACAAGAGATGGCATCTCAGTTGAAACAGGCAGGTGAAGAAGTGTCTGATAAATTCCTAATGACTAAAGTTCTACTATCATTGCCTGAGACCTACAGTCATTTCGTCTCAGCTTGGGAGTCAGTAGAATCAAGCAAACAAAAGTATGACGATCTGGTGGCACGTCTACTTGTAGAAGAAGAACGAATAAAATCTAGAGTACAAGAAGGAGAAAATATAGCACTGTATGCAAAGAAGCAAGGTGGATTTATCAAGAAATGCTTCAAGTGTGGAAAACCAGGACATTTTTCAAAAAATTGTAGAAATGCTGTGGACAAACGTAAATGCTTTGTATGTGGGGAAGGGGGACATCTGAAACATGAGTGCCCAAAGCGTACAAACAGTGGAAATAATTATGATAAAATGAGACCTTCATCAAAGGGAAATGCATTTACAATGACAGCCATGACTACAGGAATTGAGTTAGAGAATGACTCTATTAGTGACAGTAAAGTTAAATCATTCAAAACAAAATGGCTGATTGACAGTGGGGCAAGTGAGCACATGACAGGTGATTATTCTGTGTTCACAAACTATGTGTCAATGTCAACGGCAAACCGCTGTGTTATTGTTGGGGATGGACGGCCTTTACCTGTTGTTGGAGTGGGTGATGTTGAACTGTATGTGTATAACGGGGACAATTATGTAAAATCAACACTGTTTAGTGTGTTACACGTTCCGGATATAAAAATTAACCTTTTCTCCATTCCAAGTGTAACAAAAAGGGGTTACAACTTGACAATGTCGGATGATCAGTGTTTGGTTAACAACAAGGACAAAGAACTGTGTGCTCTGGGTATTCGTGAAGGGAACTATTACATACTTAAAGTTGCAGATTATATGTGTGAAAGTGCTGTAGCTGTTATATCCTTGACAGATTGGCATAAAAGACTATGTCACCAAAACTTTGAATATGTGAAGAGGGTACTGAATAAAAATGAAATTCAGTATAACAATGACAATTTGCAATGTATATCATGCTTGCAAGGTAAATCTCACAGGTTACCCTTTTCAAAAAGTGTGCAGCACACCAAAAAGACATTAGAACTTGTGCATGCTGATGTTTGCGGCCCAATGCAGGTTGAAAGTGTAGGTGGCTCAAGATATTTTTTATTATTAAGGGATGATTACTCAAATTACCGAGTAGTAAAGTTTTTAAAGAATAAAGGGGAAGCTGTTTCTCAAATAAAGCAGTTTGTAACTTGGGCAGAAACACAAACAGAAAATAAAGTAAAAGTGATTCGTACCGACAATGGAGGGGAGTTTGTAAACAAAGACATGCTTGAGTTTGTCAATGAGAAGGGCATACAACATCAAACCACAATACCCTATACGCCCCAGCAGAATGGGAAGGCAGAGAGGGATATGCGTACCATAGTAGAGGCAGCACGTTCTATGCTAGGTAACAACTTGTCAAAACACTTGTGGGCTGAGGCAGTGAACACCACAGTGTATGTTTTGAATAGAACTACTAAAAGTAATGAAGAAGGTATGTCACCCTATGAAACTTTCAAGAACCGCAAATTTGATGTAAAATCTCTATGTGGAATATTTGGACAAGATGTTTATGTTCACATACCTAAAGAAAGGAGGTTGAAGTGGGACATCAAGGGAGAGAAAGCAATTTTTGTGGGATATGATGACTCTAAAGGGTACAGACTTTACTATGAAGACAAAAATGAAGTTTATATCAAGAGAGATATAATATTTATAGATCAAGCAAGACAAAAAGAGCAGGAATCAACAAATGTACAGGAAATTGAGGAGGTAATCCTACTGGATATGCCAAAGAATAATAATGAACAGGAAATTGAGAATGAAGAAGAGTTTCATGAACTAAATAATGAAGACGAGAGTGATGAAGAGTTTCATGAACCAAATATTGACAATGTAGAGACAGGAGTAGAAGTAAGAAGTAGAAGTGGAAGAATAATGTATACACCAAAACACCTAGAAAATTATCATCTGTATGCTGCAGAACCAAAGAATTATAAGGATGCAATGACGTCATCAGATGCTGAAAATTGGAAAGAAGCTATCAGAAAAGAACTGGAACAACTAAAGGAAAATAAAACGTGGACAAAAGTAGATACAATACCAGAAGGCAAAGAAATGATAAGTTCAAAATGGGTCCTTAAGAGAAAAGAGGATGGTTACAAAGCCAGATTGGTGGCTAGGGGCTTTGAACAAGACTGTGTCGATGATGTGTATGCACCAGTGGCAAAACTTAATACATTTCGTATTTTTGTGTCTGTAGCTACTAAACTAGGATTAGAGATTAAACAAATGGATGTGTGTGGAGCTTTTTTAAATGCAAAACTTGATGAAGAGTTGTATTTAAGTTTACCTAAAGGAACTGATTTTGTTGAGTATAAATATGTAAAATTAAATAAATCCATTTATGGTTTAAAAAGGTCTCCAAAATACTGGAATGATCATTTTAATTCTGTTATGTTGTCTTTGGGTTACAAACAATCAGATAAGGATTGTTGTTTGTTTTCAAAAGATAAAAATACATTTTTGTTATTGTATGTGGATGACATATTGTATTTTGGGAGCAATAAGGAAGAATTGTATAAATTGAAGGATATATTATGTAAAACATTTAAGATGAAAGAAATGGGATTAATTAGTAAATATCTAGGGATAGAGGTTAATCAAAACATAAATAAGGGGATCACTATTATTTCTCAAAAGAAATATTTAGAAAACTTGTTATCACAGTATAATATGTCTGATTGCAAAACTTTACAATTACCCATTGATAAAAATTATAACTTTCATATTCTTAAAAGAGAGATGTCAGAAAGTACAGCAATAGAAAATAAATGTAGAAAATTAGTTGGGAGTTTGATGTATGCCGCTATGGGGACAAGGCCAGATATTTGTGCAGTGGTTAACATCTTAAGTAGGTATCAGAGCTGTGCTTCTGAACTCTTATACAAACTATTGTTGAATGTTTTAAGATATATAAAAGGGACACTTGATTTATGTTTAATATATAATAGAGACTGTAATAATGATGTAATAGGCTATGTTGATAGTGACTGGGGTGGCTGTAATGATAGAAAATCTACATCTGGGTGTATTTTCAAGGTATTCGGGAGTTCAGTTATTTGGTTTTCAAAAAAACAGCAGACAGTGGCTTTATCCTCCACAGAGGCAGAGTACATTGCCTTGTGCTCAGCCACTAGCGAAGCTTGTTGGTTAAAAGATATTTTATATACATTTGGATTTGTAATTCATATAATATTATATGAGGACAACCAGTCAACTATCAAAATGGCTAATATGACTACTGGTAATTCAAGGGTAAAGCATTTGGAAATTAAACGATCATTTATAAAAGAAAAATTAGAAAATAAGATTATTGAATTAAAATATGTGAATACCAGTGAGCAAGTTGCAGACATTCTAACAAAAGCATTGGGGGGCATTTTATTTAAAAGACTTAGAGAAAAATTGTTTAAGAATTAATTAAGGGGAAGGTATATTGTTAAAGGAAAGTTATTATTTAAGCGGTTGCACATTAAAGGTATTTAGATATAAAATAATTAATTACTTAAATATATGCTTTTATATAACTGTTAAGGGAAAGTTTATGTTAAGGGGGTGTTTATATGGGAAATATAACTTAATTAAATATTTGCTTTTGTATAACTATTAAGGGAAACTTTATGTTAAGGGGATGTTTATATGGGACATATTACTCTGCTTAAATATTTTATTGAGGGGAGGTGTGAACGTAGCAATAAAACATTGTATCGCACTGGCAACACTGTTCCATGTAATCTGTTATGGCGAACGCTTGTATTAGAAGAGCTAATATTACTGCATGTGATTTTCACTTAAAACTAGAATAAAGTCGAAGCACTATAAATCTGTGTTCTCATTTTAAAGTCCTAATAACAGGTTCCACCCAGTTCCAAACATTATTTGCAGGTACATAATTGTAAGGTAAGTCGAGACTTTATCACAACAGCTGCTGCTCCCTGGGTATGCCCTTGCCTATGGCCTCTGTTGTGACAAATCCAATAAGTATTTTTAATGCGTAATAATTTTTGAAATAAATGTGATTTAATTTTTTTACATGATTATGTTTGTTACCACTTGCCTTCATAATTGTGGAACATAATTTATGAATTTGGTTACTTTTGGTCCTAGAAAAGGACAAGGGTTGGTATGGTTTCCCCATGCTCAAGGATGAAGAGAATTACATCTACCACATCACAGGCTAAAAGCTAGTAGAACAATGAGCATTAAAATTCAACATTTTTGTCTTCGAAAATGTCGGAATATGAGATACTGATGTGTGAATAAACAAAGACTAATAGTTATAACAAACAAGTTGAGACTATGTTATGTATGTTATTAATATTTTGTTGAGCTCTAGAAACTTTTTAAATACTTACACCTCAACTTCTCTTCCCTGCTGTTTAGTTTATTCTCCCTGGTTTTCCTGATAGGCCTGAAGTGACTCAGCACCCGCATGAACTGAAGGAAGTTGACCCTATCATCATGGCTCTCAGCAAAGAATGAGTGGACTATACGCTCACTCAGTGGATTGATGGCAAGTTCTGGTATACGCAAGAAGTCTTCACGGGACAGTGTACCACAGTCATTCTTGTCTAAGGATGTGAAGCGGGAGTAGAGACGTTCAATTTGGTTGGGTGTGACTGAAAATATAAAAGCAAGTAGTAGGTAATTCATTAGCACTAAAAAAAATAAACAAATCAACTGAGAAAGCTAAGTGAGAAAGGTTTGGTGTTTCATGTCATGTCCTTTTTATACACTAATGAAAGGACAAAAAATAGTTTTAAATTCGTATTTTTAGAACAGTATATTCTGGAGAAATTAAAAATACTTACATCCCGTTTCCTCCTGAATTTGGGCTATTTCTTCTTCCCTCAACAATAATGACGATTTGTTACCCATTATGCAGTTTCGTTCAAGTCAACCTCGAACGGCTTAATAAGGCTTTTGCGATATAAACCACTGATAACGTAGATACTGAACAAAATAGTTGGTAGTGTAGATAATTGATTTTCTACGCAATAATTTGATACTATGTGGATTATTTAGGTTATTCAATTAATCTAATATGGTCGAAGTTAAGTTAGCTATTGACCATCAAAGACAAAACATCATAAGGTTAGTAAATACAAAGACTTGTAAATAAATATAAAATAACTATTTCTAAAATGACCTTCGTAACCGTAGGTAGGTATTTAATTTCTGTCAACTCAATGTCACCCGCCAGCCAGCCAGCACCACTTGAACTTTGACCTTTCCTACAGTGCTGCCATAGCCCATATAATATACTGAGCATAAAAATCTGAAGTGCAGTCTAAAAATGGGTATGAATGTAATGAATCATGCATGACATAAGTTAAAAATGTGATCATCTACGAATCAATTTTTTTTAATTATATTCTTCTATTTTATTATATACTATGTCCAATACCAAACATCTGTTCTGTACAAAAGTTTGGTAAAAATCTGTCATCAATAACCGTAGCCTATTTGCATCGATACAAATAAATAAATCCGTAATAAATCTGTGTATATGGGAACACTGCTTATAGTTGTTTATTTAAAAATGTAGGCAAAGGTTTAGATCCATACAGGCTTGTCTCTTTTGAGTACCTATGTACACAGAGTACTTTGCCTACTTATAGTGCGTTCGAATTGGAGTGATGTCGTATTTAACAGTTTTAAAATGGGCATTTTTGTTTATGCGTTTGAATTGGAAAATTTCAACAATTTTGCCACAAACGCTATTTCCCAAATCGAACGATGAGACACAAAAATAACATTTGCATGCTCATCGCCTGCTTGTCACTTGTCTCAACCTACCTTTTCCCTTCAGTTAATCTTTAAACAAAGTCAATCTGACAAATTATTCTCTTGCCTGTTAGTATTTCTATCAAATTTTACAATAAAAATTAGAATTTTCGCTTCCCGTTTGAATTTTACAAAACATCTGTCAGATTCGAAGATGTCATTAACTCAAAATATGATCAAAAACGACCCTGCCTCGGAGGTGGGTCAAAATTTGCAGTTCACGATGTCGTTTTTAACTGTTTCCAAGTAAAACGAACGGTGAACGAAAACAGTTCAAAACGCCAATTTTCGCCCACAACTTTCCAAATCGAACGCCAGATGTGATCGTTTTTGGCATTTTTGACTGTTATTTTTGCTACCATACCCCAATTCGAACGCACCTTTAGTATATAATCAAAGGTGGCATTCTCCTTTTTGAGGTGCAGAAATAAATAAAATATTTGAAAATTCGTTTTTATTGTTGATTTGGCGGGTAGTGTTATTGCGGCGGCTATAGTCTTTTTCAGATACAGTGAGTTCCGTGACACTTGTGATTTACTGAAGTTCTAGAGATATGGTTATCTATGGATGTGGTATAAACAGTTCGATTTTAAAAGAAGTTAGGTAGGTACTATGGTTTGTAAAATATTGCTTGATCTCTGCGACAGTTGTTTGAGTTATATGAAAATTATCCTTAGATTAAACAGATGAACCTTATTGTAAAGCTTTAACCTAATCCTCTATCTACGTTATAGCTTTACAATAAGGTTCATCTGTTCAATCTGTGGTTGATTTTATGATGATACTGATAAACGTTATGCTAAAGATATAAGGTTACTTTTCATATGACTACTTCAACTGTCGCAGAGATCTTTTTTTATGTGTAATTAAAATACCAAACACAAACAATAACATTGACATTTCATTCATACCCGTTCGGAGCCTAGGAGTTGTACGTAGTATTTATCTACTCTGAGCTAGGAGTGTGGGTAAAAAACAACTTGAAAGCCATAGTTGCAGGCACTGAACGCAGCGTAGCCTATAATACTCGGGGACAGTCGGGGATAATCACAGCAGGGTACTTTATTTAAACTTGAAAAATGTAGCTTCCTATTAGTGAAAGAAATTTTAGAATCGAACTGGTAGTTTTTTATGGTAAGCAGGCAGACGGGCCACCTGATGGTAAGTGGTGACCGCCTCCTATGGACATTTGCAATACCAGGGGGATCGCCAATGTGTTGCCGACCTTGTAGAGCTCTTTTTACGCCTTTTTTGAAGAACCCCATATCGTAGCGCTGAGGGAAAACCGTAACGGGGAGCTCATTCCACATCCTAATGGTCCGCAATAAGAACGTCCGACTAAAACGTTGTGTGGACGATCGAGGCGGCTCGAGGATGTGAGGATGAACTCCACATCGCCGGCGAGCGGTGCGATGGTAGAAATGTGATGATGGCACCAGGTCAAAAAGTTCTTGCGAACACTCCCCATTATACAGACGGTAGAACACACAGAGCGAGCCTATATCTCTCCGAAGGCTGAGAGGTTCTAAACCGCCAGTGAGTAAGGGATCGTCAACGATACGAATGGCCCGCCTTTGCACCGAGGCAAGTGGATCAAGCTGATAAGCGGGTGCGCCTGCCCAGAGGTGCGAACAGTACTCCATATGCGGTCTTACTTGCGCTTTATAAAGCTGTAGCCGCTGGAGTGTCGTGAAGTACCACTTAGCCTTATTCAGCACACCCAACTTTTTTGAAGCCAGTTTGGCTTTGCTCTCCAAATGACCTCAGAACTGGACATCACTCGCAATATCGACACCAAGGATCCCGATACTCTGTGCGATGTTGAGAGGAGTGTCTTCGAATTTTGGTGCTACTACGAATGGGGTTTTTTTCGCGGAGAACGCGCAGACTTGTGTCTTCGAGGGGTTAAAATGGACTAAATTAAGTCTCCCCCATTCCGAGACCCGCTCCAACGAAGTCTCGACTTCAGACACAAGTCGTATTCGACTTTCCTCCACCGTGGACCGAGGGATGTTAGCACGGCCGGAATATTGGGCATCCCCAGTGCTGTCATCCGCATAGCAGTGAATGTTGGCAATTTTCAACATATCATTGATATGCAAGATGAACAGTGTGGGTGATAGCACACAGCCTTGCGGTACGCCAGCATTGACATTCTTGATATCGGAGCAGCATCCGTCAACGGCGACTTTGATGCTCCGATCAGCAAGAAAATCAGACACCCAAGTACACAAACCCTCGGGAATTCCGTACGACGGCAGCTTTGATAGAAGTGCCCTGTGCCAGACCCGATCAAAGGCCTTAGCGATATCGAGGCTAACTGCCAATGCCTCGCCTTTACTCTCTATGGCTTCAGCCCATCGGTGCGTCAGGTAAACAAGAAGATCACCAGCGGAACGACCGTGACGAAAGCCGTACTGGCGGTCGCTAATCAACTGGTGCTCCTCTAGATACCTGAGGAGCTGAGTATTGATGATCCGCTCCATCACCTTAGAGAGAAGGGAGGTTATCGCTATTGGCCTGTAATTGGACGGATCTGTTCGGTCCCCTTTTTTGGGAATCGGATGGACAAGGGCAGTCTTCCACGAAGAAGGAACACGTCCGGCGGTATAGGAAAGTCTGAATAGGCGCGTCAACACTGGAGACAACTCTGGAGCACACGTCCTAAGCACAATGGCGGGGATACCGTCTGGCCCACTCGACTTTCGGACGTCAAGGGAGAACAGAGCTCGTCGGACCGCGATTTGCGAAAACCGGATTTCCGGCATTGAGCTGCCACAACGCAGGATGCTAGGCGGTGTGCTCCCCGTCGTCAAGTGTCGAGTTAGCTGCAAAGAGGGCTGCCAGTAAATCGGCTTTCTCTTTTGCAGTGTGGGCCAGAGAGTCATCCGTTGTGTGCAGCGGAGGAAGCGATGACCGACAGAAGTTACCTTCGACAGCCTTGGCGAGCGACCAGAATGCTCGACTTCCAGAAGGGAAACCTGCAAGCCGATCGCCAATCCTGCCGATGTGCTGGAACTTCGCTCTAGCAAATTGCTTTTTGCTGGACCAAGAAGCAGAATTGTATGCTTTTCTCAATTTGGATTTATCCGGATCATTTTGAGCATGCGCTTTAGTCCAGGCCCGGTAGGCAGCTTGCTTAAGGCTAGTAGCCTTTGCACTGGGCCCATCGAACCAAGGCTGACTCGATCCTCCAATGGGCACCACAGACCATGGAATAAAACATTCCATGCCCTGCAATACAACATCGGCGACTAAGTCTGTGCAGCTGTCCGGATCATCCGACGAGAAACAAAGCTGCTTCCATGGGTAGGATGAATAAAACTCCCGCAGTCCATCCCAATCTGCTGACCGGTAATGCCAAACTTTGCGCGTCTCGCGGGGTCGAGATCTTCCTGGTAGCGCTAGTGGCACTTCAGACTGAACCAGGCAATGGTCGGACGATCCAAGGGGAGCACCGACGGAGACCTGGTAATCATCTGGGTGTGTAGTCAGCAGAAGGTCCAGCAGAGAAGGCTCGTGGTTTTCGATATCAGGAATGCGGGTTGCATCCTGCACCAGTTGCGAGAAACCATAAGCCAGAGCGAAGTCATAAACGGTTTTCCCAGCGTGGTCGGTCCGCGAAGACCCCAACCATTCGCTATGGTGGGCAAGGGCGTCGCCAGCCGATGGCGCAGGGGGGGGGCAAGTTGACTTTACCTACTACAATTCATACTTTTGAGAAAAGTAGGTATGAGTTGTAGGTAAAGTCGACAGCACATGAAGCTTTTCACTTGTACTACGAGCCTTACATCTACAGCGATTGTAATAACAACAGTATCTTAGTACTATATACATATATATTTAGAATCTCTAGGGGGGGGCAGCTGCCCCTCCATGCCCCCCCTTGGCGACGCCCTTGATGGTGGGCGTTAAAATCTCCGAGGACAATCACCTCGGCTGTGGGGTACCGTTCCAGCACAGTGTCGGTCGCTTCTTGGACGCGTTCAAAGAAACGAGTTGTCTCAGAGTCGCCGCGATGAGACCTGTAGAGGCACGCGTATATACGGATGGACCCACCGTAGTCCACACGCACCCAGAGAGTAGACAGGTCTCTGTCTTCCAGGTTATTTAGACGGACAACAGATGCCCTCCCGGACAAACATGCACACCCCGGCCTTTGGAACGAACAAATGTTCGAGATTGTAGCCGGGATAGTGAAGATACGATGTATCGCTCGGGCAGGTTATCTGTGTCTCCGTCAGAAAGAACAAGGCTGGCTTCGCCGTCTCAAGATGATGATGGACGGCGTTGATGTTACTGTGGAGTCCCCTGATATTGCAAAAGTCCACTCTTAATGTGGAAAGGGGTGCCGCTGAAGTAAACCTTTTTCTTTTAACTTTAACCATTTTTTGTTTTTTAAAAACCGTAAAAAAGATGAGTTTATTGGAAGTGTGCAGTTTATATGATCGCGGAGGCAAAACGCAATGGTTGCGGGTCGACCCGAATGCGGCGACAAGTTGTGGAATTGACATTATGGGGGACGGAAGGGCCCCCGGTCCCCCCCGGGAGTGCCTGTCTGGTTCCACTCCGGTCTCCTCCAAATCCCAAATCGCATCGCTGGACCCCACCATCATACATGCCGCACACTTCGGATGTTAGGGGAACTGGCTCTCGTGAACCCTGCCAAAACACAGCGAACTGCTTCACGACAGACTCACTCACGAGGGTGGTCGCTAGCCAGTCGGGTATGTGAATATCCTACCACCAAGCCGGGCGGCGTAAGAATTAAGTGGGGCCACCGCCTGTCCACCACAACCCGAAACGGGGTTCAGTATGAGCCAGAGCCTCGTCTGTTTGTCAGCAGGGTGCACCACGAGCAGGTGAGGTTGGCAGGGATCCAATAGTTGTTGTTTGGACCCCTACACCCCAAAAAGATCCAGAGATTGGCTTGTTTAAACAAACAAACAAAAAAACTCTTCCGCTTTATTATATTATTATTAGTATAGATTCATTACCGTTCATAATAATTATGATTCGTATACCTGTGGGCTACCTACATAAAAATAGAATAAACGGGAAGTCCCGTAAAATAGGATGAGACAAAAGTTGCCAATTCAGTAGGTAGGTAAGTAAAATAATTTCCTAGGAAATAAGTCAAAGAAATCTTTATTTTTCAAAAATTATAAGGTTTTCCTGGAAATCTGCCAAATTCTGCCACTGTGCTGCAAGGACAGACTACAGAATATGTATTCTGTAATCTGTGACTACAAGAATCTAAATAGGTAGGTAGCAAAGTAGGTAGTAACTAGATTTTTGGTGGACCCATACCGATATCTCGTAGAAAAGGTTACAGTGGACTTCTACTTTATATAAGGTGCAAAATTGCATCAAACTTGGAAACACTCAAATCATCAATTATTGTTGCCATGGTAACTAAAATCCTGAAAAGCTGAAATAATATGTCAGTTTGCAAAATCATATCAAAGAGCACTCGCCTGCTTTAGCTTTAAAGTGGTGTTTTATTAATTAAATCGACTATCGGTACCTATCTACTCTGTTACGATGATAACTCATCACAAACTGGCAGGTGCAGTTCCTGAAATCATTTCTTCGGATAATAGAAAGTCAGATCTGGAAGCTCTTGATCCAGTTTTAGAAGTCAACGAAAGTTTTGTCAGTGCTATCGTGGACCGCCCAAGGGAAGAAGAGACGGATGTAGAAATACCACCAAAGATATTCACCCTGAAGGATATTACCGAACCATTAACTATAGACTCATTAAATAATGCCATCTATGAACTTGGCATCGTAAACTTGTGTTGGCCAGAAATACAAGAGCCAGTATTTGAGACCCGCTCATGTTTTCCCACCAGTTACTATACCAATAATGCGAAAGAACGCCTCCTGTTAGCATATGCAGAAAATTTTAGGAGACAGTTAAATTTTCACTACAAACTACGTAAACCAATATTACTTCAAGTTCCCAACGAATGTGGTTTGCAGGTACGTTCTAGCTTTGAAAAGGAGGTAATAATACTAACGTTTCATCACTAGAGGCGCCACCAGTACATACATGCAGTAATTTAGTATACTTGTAATTGTCTTACTTGTAAAATTAAAATGGCCGTAATATCATTAAAACATGAGATGTATTGTTAACTTTCGAAATACTTTTGTTGTAGTTTCTCGTGAACGTTGTCACAGACGTTGTTGTGTTCTGTTAGCGCCATCTATGAATCTATTTGTGTATTATCTCCTGATTTCTGAGGATTCATATTAATGTTACTAAATAGTTGTTAAATAATTTAAAAACGACCTATATTTTTCAAGAAAATGGTGTGCACATCCATCAGGCCGACTAAACTGTGCTTCGCGGATACCAGTACATGGCAAGGCATTGCAACATTACTTTCCGATTATTTCGACTACGAGCCTGTGACCAAGCCGATGTTGCATGTAAGTGCTTAACTTTTTTTTTTTATCGGTAATATTATTAAGTTCGGTTAAGATATAAGTTAATTAGTTATAAGAACCTTAATTTTAAGTTGATCCTGGATCAAAAAAGTTCTGTCTGAAGTGAAAGAGGTGTTAACAGGAAAGTAGGTAACGGATTGATTTATAGATGGCGTTGGTAGCATAACTTTTATTTAAAAAACAAACTGTTCAAGCATCATTATAGCTTTGCTTTAGCGCTTATTCGGAGATCAAGACTACTACTTGACAACTTTGACAAGCCCTGTCAAGGCATTTTGTCACTTTCTGAGGACTCTCTTTGGGTTCGGTTGCCGTTATATCTCAAACAGCGCTTAGTGGTTGCAATAGGGTTGCTTTCAAATAAACTGTTTTATTTGTATTAGGTAGTTAGTATACTTAATGCCTGCTAATATTAAAAATCTGAAGTGTGTTTGTTGGTTTGTCCTCTTTCACGCAGTAGGTATCATTGCAACGTAATTTATTGCATTGAGATATTTATTTTGGGCCGGAGTCATATTTAAGCTTTTACCTCTAATGAGAATACGCGGGTAAAACTGCAGGGTGAGCTAGTTGAGGTCCTAAATAGGAGATCAAAAAACAAGTCAAATAAAATACAACATCATTTATCATTTTAAGGTTCAAGTTTAATCGTTCAACAGATTTTCGAGATCACAAACTCTGACAAGAGAATCATTTTATAATCCAATTTTTTATTTTGTACAAAATATCATCTCTCGAATATTTTTTCAAGTGGAGCTAATATAATTAACATGCAATGCAAATCAATAATTCTATCTTCAGTGGGTAGGAGATACAATTGTTGAACTCTCTATACATTAATTATATTACGTTACGTAGTTACTTCGCGACGTACCTACGTGTACGACTCGACTGGAGCCACCTCTCCGTAACATGCACCTACCACCATTGGACAATCTCTTATAACTTTACTCTATTAGTTAGGAATGTACTTACAATAATTAATAATCTCTCAATAATTTATAATTTTGATCACAGTGTCCTTAACTGTTAACTTTAACGTATAATACAATTCCGAGTCGTGACATGAGTCATGTCAACCATAATATAAAATACTGAGCAATACAAAACAATTACACAACGAGTGCCTAGCGCTAACGCAATAGAGTCATCTAGTATATCTTAACAATATTACCTTGTTCGTACGATTGGCACAACAATATAATCGCATCCTTTCAATATTTGGTATCGTCCGTGAACCGCCACGCCACGCATTTATCTACTATATTTGCGTTGCGTTCCTACTATCCACACCCACGCCACGCACGCACTACCGTGCCAAGCAGGAGCTCGGATGTGCAGACAGACTCGCACCCGATTACTCAGTGAACTGGTGAAAGGACGCCGTGACTTAGCATTCGTTTTGACTTGAGGTAGAACATAGGGGATCCAACTATTATCTATAGTAAAGGGTACAACTAGGAATGTAATCGTCGAATGGCAACATACAGCGGTACTACTTAAATCTAATCCACGTAGCACGTTAGTGTGCATCAGAAAGCAAAATAGTTTGTATTATGTAACATTCATTCACTAATCACATATATATTTATTAAGTAATAAGTATGTTAAATAGACTCGGAAACAGATCAACCGAATTATAATATAGTGACTCGACAAAGCGCGCCCGGGGCTTCGTTGGTGGAGGAGCGGGATTCGCGGCTTACGTCTAAAATAGGTTAATTCTTAGAGACTAAAGAAAAATAATGCATAGCTTTTCTTTTAGAACAAAGAAATTACGCAAATTTGGCTACACATATCACAAGTGAACGCTTACTGGCGACGAGCGACGACGTAACTATATACATAATTGAAATAATCCCTGTAGCGAGCGCGTTAAGCGCAGCGGTAGTGCGTTTATTTGCGGCGGGCGGCGTGTTCGGCTTGGTCGGCGCCGGCGGGCAGCGCGGCCGAGGGCAGGCGGCGCGCGCGCAGGTTGTGCAGCAGCGCGCGCAGTTGATGCACGTGCATGCGCGTCACGCTCGGGTCGCCGCTCGCCTCCAGCCACGCGAGGAACTTGTCACCGTGCCCCAGGGCTTCGGCTGCACCCGTCTCCCACTCTCCAGCGCTCGTTATGACTCCATTCCTCGTATCCTTGACTACTGACTGGTTACTGTTGTTGAATAGCAAATTGTCCAAAACGGTTCGCGCTTTTGTTTGGCTCCTGCCGGTCTCCTGGCTCTTTTCCACTATCGGTTCCTTGTTTTCGGTCCCGATCTCGGGGCTGACGGCGGGTTCGGCTACTCGCGGTTCCTCGCTGATCACTGGCATCCCGTGGACCTCGTCACCACGCGATTGAGAATATGAATGCATTGTACTTTTTGTCGTATCCAGTTCCTCTTCGTATTTTCCCTTGGTTAAATGTGAGTAGAGGATGTTTTCTGCGGACTTTTCCTTCGGCACCTGGGAAGCGGATTTGTGCTTATCATCGGGCAGAGGCATTGCACCACCAAATTGTTTGTAGTATTGCCACAGCCAAGAATTTCTATTATAGTCGAGATGCGAGTTGATCGGCGCTGCGGCCGCTACCGGCTTTGGATGAATAGTCGCGGCTGGGTCGCTCGTCTTGCCAATTTGTAGTGGATGTGCTGTCGTCGTCTGTGCGGTTAGATCCAGCATTGCCTGTTGCGTTTTGAGCCAATACCATAATGTATCGTCTACGGGCTGATTAGCGGTCGACGATGGAGTCGAGTGATGACTGGATTTAGAGCTGCTGTGACGGTACGGATCTGAGTGATGGTGAGATTTGCTTCTATGTTTGCTCTCATTCATATTGAGCACGCCGTTGCCGTGAGCCGGTTTCGGGGAGCGTACAGAGCGTAAAGCCCGACTCGCAGATTGAGCTGAAAGCGCCGACAATCCCGGATTGAGTTGCGCGAGAAGAGTCAAGTTGGTTGCGATCTCATTGAAGCTGAGACCGAGATGGGAATGCGTGAGGCCAGGTAGGTGAGCAAGTCCAGACAAAGGACTAATGGCGCTCATCGAGACGCTGGCACCTGGATCTGGCCTGCGTTCGCGGGGGTGGTGTGGCGTGGGTGACGGTTCTGTGCGTCTGGTAGTGAGCTCGACTGGTGCATCAACGGGTGGGGCCGGGGGTAGAACGGTGGTGGGCATAGTTGTCGGTGCGGTGAGGTCGAGACCTGTGGCGACGGGTGACATCGGAGCAACGGGGGACTCGGTCCGGGCGCGCTTGTCGGGCGGCTCGCCGTCGTTGCTCTTGTCAGTATCGGGCGAAGATAGCCGTGACGTCATGTAGCGCAGCTTGTCCTCGTTCTTGCACCAGCCGCGCAGTGTGGACTCTGGCACGCCGATGTCGCGTGCGACGGAAGCCTTGGACTCTCCGTCGTTGACGCGCTGGATGGCCTCGATCTTGTCGCCGGGTGTAAGGGCGCGCATTGGACGCTTGCCCTTGGTTGCCATTTTTACGTACCGCGTCCTGTAACAAAAGATAATTGTTTTAGTTATTGTTCTTGTAATTAAAGCTTTTATTAGGAACTGTACATAGACCTCATCCTTTATCTTCGGGAATAATGCGCGTGAAGATGTGATTAATAATGTGTAATAATATTATTACACAGGTGTCTTTAGTTCCTAAAAATAAATTATCATGCGTAA
Source organism: Achlya flavicornis (assembly GCA_947623365.1). NCBI lineage: Eukaryota > Metazoa > Arthropoda > Insecta > Lepidoptera > Drepanidae > Achlya > Achlya flavicornis. The sequence goes on along the minus strand of OX392485.1, from coordinate 3,600,146 downwards.
TTGATAAACAGCGAGTGAAATACTGAACTAAAGCTAAACGAAAATCAAATATGGTCAGTTGTATCCACGTTATGAAATACCTACCTAACTATCCGTATAATAACGCACTTATAGGTAATCCATCGTGACGGTATTATTAACCGCAGAAGTCCGACTGGTGACGCTCATACTTCATAACACCGCGCAAAACAACTCGACCCCTCGGTTAATGCACCCGAAGTAGATATAAAAGTACCTAACTACTCAAAGGTTACCAATAAAAAACATCCACGACTGTATCACAAACATCAAATCAAATATTTCACTACTACAATCTTACGCTCATAACAAATAAGCGTTTACGCGGCAAGCGATAAAGTTACGAAAAGATAAACAAAAAGAAGACATAAAATTATGACCTACACCAACAGTAGGCGGCAAAAGTTGTCGGTTCATTGACACGGTGACCTTGCAAGCGGTTGAGGCGTTCCCTCGGTCACCGATAGATGGCGCTACGCGTACGCTCGTGCAAACTTTTATAGACAAAACACCTTGATTACGTTTTAAAAATAGTTTTACTGATAAAAAAATGTAGTTTTGAGTTCGATCGAATTTATGAAAACCATTCTTTTTATTTTTTTGTTAGGTTTATAAAAAAATGTTGGTAGCGAATTTTCTCAATGTTGTAGTTTTGGTTTTGGGTTCTTGATGAAATTTTGGTTCAATAATTATTTTAACTTATATGATCTTTTTAAATTGTTTCAACCATCTATTGCACTCGCTAGCTTTCGCCCGGCGATTTCAGCTGCATTTCAGAGGGATTCAATGTAGTCGTCAATGCGATTAGGTACCTATCTATTATATTGTAAGATTTATTTATGTGCCTTTATCAGAATCCAAAATTAATCATTAGCGTCATTTTTGAATAGTTATCAAATATTCATAACGAAGGAATAGTTCTGAAACATATGAATACGCTTTAAAAATACTTTAGTAATTTGTTCAGTAACAAACGAATAAGAATACCTGACACCTACCCACATACCTATTAAGTTTCTCGTTACACTACTGTACACTCGTGTGCATACGTGATTATCTCGAGAAAGAGATGATAATTCATACGTGACGCCCCGGTCTAACTACCTATTGAGTATTTTTGTAACACTATCTAGGTAGGTTAGGTACCTACCTACTTTGTAAATAAATAGGTAACAATTTGTACAAACAAAACAGAGTCAAAGTTAACAAATTTTGTCAATGCTACGTAACTGCTACGAACATTGCTACGAACATGAAATATTAATTTAACATATCATCAATATCACTGTTATACAAAACCTGAATTAGGTATAAATATTAGGGATAAAATGGTCGAATGTCGAAGTACTTTTTTAGTCCGTATTATTAATGAATCGTCTTTTAATCTAATTAACTAACAATTAAGAGAGCGTCTCCCCAGTGTCGTAGCAATTCGTAGGTGCGCGTAGAAAAAACATAACTACAATAGTTACAACTTACTTGCGAGCCGGCGGCACGTGTGCTGTGTTTACAATTTTTGACAGCCAAGCCGTTATTGCAATATTATAAACGTTCCGTGAACGGGGCACTCCAACCAATAAAAGTGTAGTCCGGTTGCGCAGTGCGCGGCACGTGTCACACAAGTTCCAGTTTCACAGATCGGTTAGTTGATCACAAGTCACTGAGCGCGGCGCGGAGATATAGCCGCGGCGGGTGCGGAGCTAGTCGAGGTCGCGCGGAGACGTGCGTCGCGGGGCGCGCGAAGCGACTGTATGCCCGTCGTCGGTGATAAGGCCGCCCGGCTCGCGGTCCGCGTCCGCGGCCGGCCGCTCCTCTCCTTTGTGTCCGTCCGGCTCCCCCCCCCCCCCCGGCCCCGCACCGCCTCGCCCCGCCGCCCCGCACAGTGGTGCACCTCCCCCAACACCCCGCGATCCCGCCACCTTCTCTCCTATTCCTCCGACATTCGAGCCGTGCTGTAAACAGCCCACCTATCCCCGCACTTTATCAACGCGATTAATTATTAATTGCAACGCATCAATTTCCCAGCGAGTCTTCGGTGAAAAAGTCCGCTATCGCGTACCGAACTTTTTCAGAAGTTACGAAACTCGTTTGAAAAGTTTTCTCTCACAATCGGCGCGCACCACAAGTTTTCTAAGTGCGGAACTTTGTCGCGTAATAATGTCTCGCGTCTGTCTGCGGAGTGATAGTTGGCGACTAATTACTTGGATCACTCGTTCACACTCGCTTTTGATCTTTTACAGTCGGTCGTGTAAATAGATCGAGCGAAAACAATGCAATAATAAAGCGATGATAACGTTAATGACCCCTTTGATTCGCTACGAAGTTTCGTAGACCTCCGCTACGGCTGTTTATGTAACATGTTACGTAGCACTTATTTTTTGTGCTCGTAGCTTTATTAATTTGCGACTTAATTATTGTCTTGTAAATTTCTTGTTTATTTTTATGTTTATATGAAATGTTACCTTTTTAATTCAGAGTTCTTGGTAACTTATTTGTCGTAATTGTTGCGAAAAGAAGTATGTATTTTCCTTCAACAGTTTGGGTACTTTTTTTGACAATCTGTAATCGATCATCATTAGGTTTCCTACGTTGTTTTTCCTGAACTGTAAAGCCGTGGTGAATCCTTACGTAGGCCAGAGGCCAGGGTACCTACGGACATGGAATTAACACATCATTACGAACAACGTTAACGTTTTTTTAAATCGTAATAGAATCAACAGTTCTACATATTATTCGAGTGAATTTAATTTGTAGCGTAAATTAACTTCACTATATGGATAAAGTAAAGTTTTACTCTATTTTTTATTTGTACTCAAGAACGTTACTATAACACTCTGTATAGCATTGTTTTGTTTTTATTTTCTCTTCACTCGACTATGGTCGACTTCACCCAATGAGATTGCGGTCAAACACAGGCCTATACATAGTTTTTTTTTTATATAATAATAAATTGATGCTACACCCCGTACTCCATCATTGTGACGAGTAATGCATTCTATTAGATTTAGTAGTTATTAAATGATGACAATGATTTAACGCATTTTTTGATGTCAAATCTGCTTAGTTAGATAAATATATAAAAAAATAGGTCTGTGTACATTCGTTTGTCTTCCTGCGTTCGCGCATCGTTCATCCGGTTGAGTTGAAATTTTGAATAGTTGTTGCCACTAGGCGAATACTATTTATTCGATTATGTAGAACAGGATATATGACATTATTTTGCCACATTTTTTTTCGACGCGTGAACTGCTTGCTCAATCTGGACATATCATTAGTCAAAGCCTTATTATTTTAGGGCTTGCATTTACAGCTGATCCCTTGGCACGTGAAAGTACAGCACTGTGTAAGACCTACATAAGGTGCTAACGAGTGGCTACCTATCTGAAACTAGCTGCAATCTTGTAATACGCAATCTTGGTACTGTTATGTCATGTCAAGTACAAAACAAAAGAGAGATTTGTCATGGACCCATTTCTGCATGTGATAATGGATACGCGAAGTCGCGGGTATGTTATATGGGTATATCTATCCGAAAGCGTTGAAGACTACATCAGATAAAATATTCAAGGCAGAATTAGCAAAAAAAAAAACAATTTACCAAATCTGTGCTGAACATACCACGGGGCATTGCTCCACAACTCATTAATTTAATATTTGTTGTCAATTACTTTACCTACTAAATACTTACCGTTAACTATGAGCTGAGAGTACTGGGTTTGGTGGTTTGGGTTAATGAAAACTAGGTGCATGAGGTAAAATCGGTGGCCAGCAGGGGAACAGGACTTCACGATACTACTAGGATCGCGCAACGAGACTGACTAATAGCGGAGACTGAACTGTTTAAGTTTCTTTTTGAAATATGTTTGATAAATGGTCTTCTCATAGTGAGTTATACTTATACCTCATTAATAAATGGAGAAAAGGAGACGTCAATCAAAGCTGAAGTCAAATTTTGAGGCGATATTAAAATAATTGAATTTGGAATCTGGTTTTATGGCATAAGGTTCTTTTTCAAGATCTATAATATAGGCGTTAGTGTTCTAAATATAAAAATAAGATACGAAATTTTAAATAGTTTTTTAATACCACTTAGCAAATAAGCACACGGCCCGCCTGATGGTAAGCGGTAAAATGGTGTTGCTGACCCTGCAAAAATCTCTTCACACCCATTTTGAAGCACCCCATGCCATGCCATGGGAAAACCATGGCCGGGCTTATTCTAGAGTCTGGTCTTTTATTAAAAAGCATTTCTTACACAAAAAATGTCTTACACACGAGCAAGCGAAACGAACATAATTTTTATTCGGCGGAATTGCAATATAGTTGATGTTTTTGCGACATGTAGGTATGTAGCAATTTGATACTATTTGTTTGAGGGCTCTTTCACACAATTTCGCGCCTCGTGCTGATCAAAGTATCAAAATGCGCTGTCGCTGTCTTTTTAACTTGATACTTGTTTACATACTACAGCTCTGTTTAGTTTGGCTTCAGGTGGCCGTGGGTGAAGAATATTTAGTTTATTTATATATATATATTTTTTTATACAACTTGGTCGGTAAACAAGCATACGGCCCGCCTGATGGTAAGCGGTTACCGTAGCCATATGGACTCTTGCAACACAAGAAGCATCGCTCACGCGTTACCGACCTTTCCCCCCTCCCCTATGATCTCAGGCGACCTTACTTTACACAACATAAAATTATTTGGCTGCGGTAAATCTGTAAGGTGGAGGTACTTCCCCTGTCGAGCTGCTCTTTGAGCGAATAAACGCTATGCTCTACCTCTCTCAAAATTATCTTTATGTATAATGAATAGTTCGGTTCTTAGTTCATGATTTGCGATATAATGATGGTTTTGGCTGTTTGTTACTTTATCACGTCGCAATCACACAGTATTCCATGTTTTATTCCGAGATATGATCTATCTATTTGGCAAGTTTCATCTAAATCCGTTCAGCTATTACAGCGTGATAGTTCAAACATCGACACTAACTTCTGATTAATAATTTTAATAGGATAGCATAAATAAATGCACGTAACTCATCCAATTATTGATTCCTGTGAATCGATAAAATATTTCAAGACGACAGATATCGAGTGTATATTCCAATTCCAAATTGTGAAATTTAGTAGGGATTTTCCCGTTAAATAGGGACAGGGGAAAATACGGTTATTACATAATTATGAGGGCTTCTACCAAAGGTGGAACATGAACCTTAAAAGGGATTAAAGTTAACTTACCTATAGTATATGACTTAGAAGAGACCCTTATCCATAGATGACTTGAGAAAGGAAGGGAGAACCAGTTCCGTTCGTTGGGTATCATATTCAACTTGTAGTTACAAATTTTTGTTACTCAGTCATGTCATACAATGTGAAATGAAACTGCATATACAAACTGTAACGGAAAAGGACGTGAAAAGTGAAAAGAAAATGTCTCCGAGGTCCGAAATGAGGACATTCGTAAGAGAAGGAAAAGTTAGTAAGCTGAAGTGGCAATGGGCAGGCCACATCGCTCGAAGAGCCGATAACCGATGGGGAAGAAAGGTTCTCTCATGGCGACCACGTACTGACTGGTGCGCGCCGACCTCCCATTGCGGTGGACCGACGACCTGGTCAAAGTCGCTGGGTGCCGCTGGATCCAAGCGGCCCAGAACCGTTCGAAGTGGAAATCAATGGGGGAGGCCTATGTTCAGCAGAGGACATCCATGGGCTGATATAATGATGATAATGATGAGACATGAAAAGATAATATTGATTTGTCTCTCTCGTGTTTGTCCTCATTGAGCGGTGCCTCCATAAACTTGGAAGCAAAAACTTGGGATGAATTTTTGAGGAATTTATTTTGAGCTAAAAACTTTTTATAGTGAGTCTATACTTGACGTAGTTTTCACCCCTTTCGGAGAAATATAGGTACCGTTACCGATACACGTTGTAGATAGTGCACTCTGGACAAACGCATAGGATACTTATACCGGAATAATTAGATCCTTTCGGACAGCATTTGGAACTGCTGGGTGGACGTATTTTACAAGTAACATTTTTTCCCGTGCTTATTATCGAATATATCATGTGAATAAAGGTTCAAAGTTTTTGTGATGTTAGTCATACACAGGAAATGTATCAGGTCAACTACTTAGGTCCTAAATTCACAAATACGAAAAAAATTATGCATATTCAAAGTGACGCCGCGAAGTTTCTCCTCAAAACTACGCATCGCAGAAATCATTTTTTTTTGTTTGTATGTTTATTACAGAAGAAGTCAAAGCAACGCCTCGTATATACCTATACCTTCCACAGAATAAATAATAGTACTAACGTACCTATACGTAGCCTTATGTTGGACAGCTGGCGTCAGCAGTGTGAGACGTCTATCTAGCTTAGCTCTAGAGCTAGGTAGGTAGGTAGTATAGGTATAGTAGGTATGTTTTTGCCTTGCCGAGGCCGCACAAAGGCCCTCGCCGAGCTGTGCCGAGCCGCGTCGCGATTTACGACGCGTCGCCCGCACTGTATTTCGGGCATTGGCGATGTTGCCGATGTGTGAATATTTGGATATGGTATTTTTTTAGCTTTTAACATAGGTTTCTGTTAAGAGTCTTTGTAGTTACATAGGTATATTGATTCATAAAGCCTCCACACACGAGTCTCCTACAAACGCTGTACCTATAAATCGTCGCTAGTTGATGGCGTTTCCATACAAAATAAAATTAGGCGATCTGGTTTTTCCGGGTTCTGGTTGGCAGAAATAAAATTAGCAAATTTCTTAGCACTAAATAGGCTTGTCTCTCAAGAAAGGAGTACAGTCTTGGCTTTAGATACCTATAAAAAGTCCCACACGAAATGTTAATGAAAATGAATTCCCACTCTTCGTACATCTGAGCAACGTACGTTCTCTAGTGATTTTGTTATCGGCGGCGCGTCGCGCGGCACCCCCCGGCGACATCCGACGCCGCGCGCCATTACCGCGCCCTCCCCGCGCCGCGCCGCCCCCGTGTCGCCCGCGTGCCGCGCCGCGCCGCGCCACCCCCGCGCTCGTGAACACTCATTAGCCCGATGGCGCGAGACCGGCTGCACCCGCTGACGCCGCGACTTGAATTTTTAGATGCTATAAGCAGCTAGCTACGTAGGTTACTTACATATACTTGCACACTTCGTTTGTTGAAGTGCCCATAGTAGCTACTACTGCGCTGCACCTAAACCTACCACCCCACCACAGTCATTTAGTTGGCTGGTACGTACACGTTCGACCCTAATCCACGTCACAAGCAGATACTCCGAATGACACTTTGTGGTCTGATAACTGCGAAAGATGCTTAAACAATTTAACGAGGAAAATTTTATCAAATTAGTCTGTTACCTAAAGCTGCTGAGTCTTTCAATCAGCATCACGCCTTTTGCTATGTATTCTAATGAAAAAATACGGTAGGTACCTACTTATTATTTTCAGTTTGTCCATTAGAATGAACTATCAATAGCCTTGTCGGTTCAATTCGACGCGGACGTGAGATCGCCACCTATTTGTAGTAGGTCTGCTTGCGTTCATTTTAAATCCTCTAGCATTCATTTTCTTCTAATAGTCCTTATGTTTAGTAGCATAAGGTAAAAAGTTGTACCATAGTGAGTGCAAGTAAACAACACAATAAGTTTTCTCTGTAATTGTTATCGCGACACCGCGAGTGCAACAGGGCCGGCGCAGCGGCGCGGCGGCAGCGGCGGCGCCGCGGTGGCCGCGGCGCGGCGTGCGGAGCAGTCGAGGTCGCACGTCTGACGCATAGATAATGCTGCCCAACCCTACAACCTTCAATCGAGCGTGACAAATGAAATTTCGAACTTATCACCGAGCCGCAGAAGTGCTTTCGTGTGTTACTCGGTTTAGGGATGTCAATTGACGTGTTTATTATACGTGAGAACGTTTCTCTGCACTACAATTACTGTGATCGCGAATGTTGTTTAGTAACGCGCGGGATACTTTTATGTACCTATATGGTTTCGTTTAGCTTATTTTTATTTCTTTAATAGAAGTGCAGGGTATTCCTTCACCTGGCTGTTAATATCCCTATGTGGGTAAACAAGTTGGGACCGTGGGCGATTGAAGTCCGCTCAACCCTAAACTTAATTATAGTGAAAACAAATTGTTCTTCCGCGAACGTTAGGGGTGTTATTGTTCGGCGGCGCGGGCGGCATACCATGAATATGACGTGTTCGGGTTCTTTTCCGCGGAATCCAGGTAGTGCATTTATCGAAGCCAATTTTTGAACGCGTTTTTTTAACTACATCCTCATTAAAAAAAATAACAGTCATGGGAAAGGCCTATGGTCAGCTACAAGTTGATAACGAGGATTGACGCTTATAATTAAGAAGAATATTGTACCTATAGAAGCCTAACTAATATTATAAATGTGAAAGTGAGTTTGTTTGTTTGTTACGCCTTCACGCCTCAAATACTCAATGGATCATCATGAAATTTGACATGCAGATAGCCTATGGTATGGAGAAGGACATAGGCTAATTTTTATCCCGGGAACGCGGGTGAAACCGCGGGGGACAGCTAGTTATTTTATAAAGATAATAATAGTAATATGCTTGTATTAAGTATAAATTGGGGTGCTAAATCGTAGCACATTGATAACCTACGTTTTTTTTGTATTTCGTCATAATGCGGTTGCGAGAACAAACAAACTGTAATTGGAATATTTTCGGTTTATAAACAATACAAAATGTGCATTGCTATTGAAGAAAAAAGCACACACCATAATTATTGTAAACGAAATTGAGTTTTAAAAACACCCGGATAAGATCTACGAAATGACATCTACGGTTCTGGGATTGCGGACGCGGCTATAACTTTTTGACACTTCCTCATACTCGTAATAAACAATAGAATACGGACAGCTTGTCTTCGAAGGGTCATACCATACAGATAAAGTCGTTGTTACGCTCTTGTTTTGTTCTTCAATTTTCAACGAAAGGTCTTGGGTGCAAAAAATTCATGACGGTTGGAGGATAGAGTTACAAAATGCATTCAATGAATGGTATTTTTTATGCTGTGCTCTAGCTTTGTTCGAAAGTTTGGCCGCGGCGACTTGGGAGCGATGAGTGTATTGTTTATTCTAACGGTAGTAGACAATTATTTAAATTTAAGGATAGGTCCTTAAATATATTGAAGTCACAGGTTACTATAATATTATACCAAACCACTGAACCGATTGCGATGAAATTTGGCACGAAGATCTTCTGGTTTGGATATAGATATATATAGGCTATTTTAACGAGTGAAACCGCGGGGGTTAATTAGTAATAAATTACGTAGAAAAATTTAATTTTTACGCGCATGTACTTATCGTAAGCCGAAACGGCTTATAGCTTGATCCTGTACGCATATATGTTAGTCCTGGATGGGAATCGAATCCATGTTATGTCTTGTAATACTCAGGGTATCGAACCATCTATAATTCAATTCAGTGTTTTTTTATTAATAATTCCTATTCTTTGTGGGTTTGCAGGCACAACGATAATAATGTAGATTCCTCAGGGTCAGTTTGTGGTTGTTATCGCTTCTCGGTTACAAAAGTGCATGATAGGAAAACGGTGTGATAGTTGCCTTGTTTGATTTCCCAATATTACATAATAGCTTATATTGACGACATGTGAAAGGTACCACCTTAGGTATTTATATAAATAAATAAATAAATATCCTGGGACATTCTTCACACACGGTCATCTGATCCCAAACTGAGCAGAGCTTGTACTATGGAACCCAGATAACTGATATAATACATATACTACTTTTTGTTTGTAAATACATACTTGATATACACAATTACACCCAGACTCAGGACATACAGACATGTTCATGCACACAAATGCATGTCCTGTGCGGGAATCGAACCCACGACCTGCGGCGAAATAGGTGGAATCTATATAAAGTACCAGTGGTGCTGATTCTGTTGTAAATAGAACTAAACTAATTTTAGTGACATCACATCTCTTTCTTACAGCTCGGGCACAGCGCGACAGCAATAGTAATGTTAAAAACCTACTTTTCAAATTTCTTGCAGCCATCCTTTCCTCTTAATATGATTCAAATCTCGTATAAAAAGTCCTGAAAGAAAGAGGTTATTACAAGTTCGATATATTGAAGATAAATATGTTTGAAAGTATGTAGCTGCAGTCCGCCCTAGTGCGGCTTGCTCATGTTTATACGAAAGCCAGTAGTCTCAATTGTGAACATGTTTATGGTTCCGTACCTAAAAAGGAAAAAAGGAGCCCTTTTATGTATGATTCATCTTCTGGCGTCTAAATTGAATAAATGACTTAGACTTTTTTTTAACGTAATCTATTTATTTGCTTTATGGCCATTTATTCAATTTAGGCCTCAGAATTTTACTTATGAAGGTAAAATTTACTGAAGTTACGACCGCTGCACACGAGAAGAAAATGGCAAGAAACTCTGCAAGTTTACGTTTTTTGAATATTTTTTGGACTATGTATGTCTGGCTTTTTTTTCCAAATAAAATTTCATTCAACACAGAATTTACACACTTCTCATAATCAAAGTATAACAGGTGGAGATTTCGAGATGGCATATTTTTGAAACCTATGTTGGGTTAGTCATGATGAACAACTTTTACTATGGGACCAATAGCGAATTCTCAAATAAAATTGTTTAATTCTCATAGTAAATGTTAACCTTGCTCGATCATAATTTATGAAAAATAAAAAAAATAAAATTGAGAGTTCAGTATTGGTCCCATGTTAAAAGGTGTTCAGCATGACTTATCCAACATAGGTTTCGAAAATATGCCATCTCGAAATCTCTACCCAGTATATCCCAGCCGGTGTCCCACTTAGCATGTAATATTATGTAAAATACTAAGTTAATAGTCTCGTATAAGGGACCTGTTGCACGGCCCCCGTGTATTGTGCGCTTTACGATATCGTTTCCACTAATTAAACCGTTTTATGTGCTTTTGTTTGTCGTTACAACATTTGTGGGGGCATTAAGTCGAGTGGACTTTGATGGGGTGATTCATTTGTTTTTTAAATTATGATAATAATTTTAAGTATGATTTATTACATACAAGTTTTCGCTCGCGGTTTCACGCGCGTTTCCCGAGGATGTAATTTAACGATTACGAAGTATGAGTTATGATTTACCGGCTTGCTAAATTTTACCAGGATTGGTTGAGCCATTTGGTACATCAAACACAAAATCACTTTCGCATTTATATTTAGTAGGATGGTAGGATCAGATGTACTTTTTAGGGTTCCGTAGCCAAATGGCAAAAAACGGAACCCTTATAGATTCGTCATGTCTGTCTGTCTGTCTGTCTGTCCGTGTATGTCACAGCCATTTATTTCCGAAACTATAAGAACTATAATGTTGAAACTTGGTAAGTAGATGTATTCTGTGAACCGCATTAAGATTTTTACACAAAAATAGAAAAAAAACAATAAATTTTGGGGGTTCCCCATACTTAGAACTGAAACTCAAATTTTTTTTTTCATCAAACCCTTCAGTGTGGGGTGTCTATGGATAGGTCTTCAAAAATGATATTGAGGTTTCTAATATCATTTTTTTCTAAACTGAATAGTTTGCGCGAGAGACACTTCCAAAGTGGTAAAATGTGTGTCCCCCCCCCCTGTAACTTCTAAAATAAGAGAATGATAAATCTATAAAAAATATATGATGTACATTACGGTGCAAACTTCCACTGAAAATTGGTTTGAACGAGATCTAGTAAGTAGTTTTTTTTTAATAGGTCATAAATTGAAATTAATATCAAATACTCAGGTCTATACTACCATTTACTTATATACCTACAGGTTTGTACGGAACCCTCGGTGCGCGAGTCTGACTCGCACTTGGCCGGTTTTATTTTGAATAACTGTGCTAATATGACATGTTTCGTCGCATTTCTTTTCATAGCACGTTTTTTTTTCGTCTAATATATTATGTATTATTTGAATTTGGAGTGTTGATTTCGGAATGTCATTTGAATAAGCTCTTTTATTGTTCTAATTTTGAATTACAATATTCAGGTGCCCTTTTGTTGATGTAGGATTAATATGTGAAACTTACAATGGAAGGAAAATATGACTTATAAGTCAGTTTATTTATGATTCATCTATTGTATGACTCGTGCAGACAAGTCGGTGACAGACAGTACTTCATATCAGTTAGGTCCATTTTATTCGGAGTTATATAGAGCTGCTCGGGTATACATCCGACACTCGATATTTTATACTAATTAGAATATAATCACTATTGCAATTTAGACTTTAATTATTTATGTTATTTTATACTAGCTGTTCGCGCCCGGCGTCACCCGGGTGAAATTTATATATAATCCTATGTCACTCAAGTGATAATTTAGCTTACTCGTTGTGAAAGAATTTTTTAAATTGGGCCAATAATTGAGTTTATTCATTACAAACCAAAATCCAAATCTTCTCACTTTAGTGTAGATTAGATTAGATTATGAAATATTCTCTGCTACGTTTCACCTAGATTTTACAGATGAATAGATCAACCACTAAAAACTTTAGTTGATACCTAAATTCTAGTTACATTTTAATCCTCTTAGGACTGTTAGGTTGAATTTCTAAACCAAATGACGAGACCCAATACCCAACGCCAACGTTATCGTATTATTAGATGCGTCAAATTCTTAGAAGCAACTCTTCAGCTTTGTTTACTCTACTCCCATAAAATTCGGACACGTTGCGAGCCTTTCATTATATTCAAGCCCGTAATAAGTAAGTATTAACAACAGGCGGCGCGGCATCGCGTCCCTTACAATTAGTTTTTACGCGGCGCGGGCGCAGATAATGATTTACAACGGATGGACGGACGGACAGAATCCATCGGCGGGTAATCGCGGGCGGCCATCTTTTCCCGGAAAGAGCGACAATGGCACGGTCGCGGTATATTGCTCGCTCCCCTTCACTATACAGTTCGGGTTTCGTGAAAGCTTGGGTGCGTTGATTAGGTTCGTGTCAGGGGTGGAACTGGAAGTGAGGCGATAGCGTTTGCTCTAATAATGTTTTGCCCGTTTACCTGCGATGAGAACTAAAATAGATAATACGATCGAAAGATCTAAGTATCGATAGTCTGCAAGATCTAATAAAGTGCTGTCAAAACGATGCCTATTAGATCTAGCCGACAATAAATAATTACTATTGAATTAAATAAATGTACTGTTCCTATGTGACTATATGTACTATATATATACTATATTTTAAGGCGATGATAGCTCAGTGGTAGTGACGTCGGATACCGAGACGAAGGTCCCAGGTTCGAATCCTACAATGAGCTTGAGTTTTCGGTGAAGGAAAACATCGTGAGGAAACCATAGCACGGTGGTAGGGTAGTACCCATCTGGCTGGCTACCACCCTCAAGTTGAAAATCTGTCGCCAAGCACCTATCGATGTGTTCCGACACCTGCACTTGAGACCCAGTTCCTTCTAGGCTTTGTATGCTTACCATCTTCGGCCACATCAGCACTTACCATGGTGAGATTGTGGTCAAAGACAGGCCTATATATAATAAAAAAAAAACAAAATGACGTCACACTGAAACCCACGAAGTCGCAATGGCTCGCAGGCAGCGCAGTAGGTAGCCGAGCGTGCGTATCGAATCTTACTGAGCGAGATGAATGTGTCACTAATATTATAGATGCCCACGACAGCCTCACGACTTGTCTCTGTCTTATGCTGCGCAAAAACAAAGTGTAGTAGTTCCGTGTGACACCACAGCCTGCACTGTTACTATGCTAGAGAAATTATTAAATTATCGATAGGAGACAGAGTCGTATTAAGGCAGGAAGTGCAGGGCGTGAAAAATTGGGTAGTTTTTATTGTATGGTTCGTGTGTTTTAAAACGCTCTTGCAACATTGTATTGCTTTTGGAATTTATTGTTTTTGGTCGACATCCTTACAATACATTGTTATTGGACACAAAAAAAAACTAAGTGATTTTCGTCACGTTTGCGTCGGTCGAGTTGATATCGACGGAGGAAATCGGACGATGTGAGCGTAAAACAGTAAAAATGGCAACGTCGCGCGTGAAAAATGTCGAGTAATGGTCGCGAGCGCGATCCACAAGGCGCGGCTCGCAGGTAGAGGGATAATGAGCCGGCAGGTACGTGCCGCGGCGAATCGCGGAAACAATGACGCTAGAAAGGTCTTATTTAGGCCCCACAGTGATTATTGTAAATGTTGGGAAGCTTGTCTGTACATTCATGGGTGTATTGATGTGATACACCGAGTTTTATCTCTTTTGAGAACCTACAGAGGAGGTATTTTACGACATTTTAGGTGTATTATTTTTTCATCAATGCGTTGGTTAATCATCATCAAAATAACTTTGAAAGCAATTATAAAATACACAATATAGACGAACTAGAAATAGAAGATTTGATGAAAACAAAAAACGTTATTTTTAACATTTTTTTACTACTTCAGCCAACATGTTTGTTTCATAATTCCGCAAAGTTATAGTAGTTTTGCCGATCCACATGTGCCCCAGCGCGCTCTTATCGCTAATGTCATACTTCTCCCAATAGGAGCATGCTGCGACAGAGAAAAATAATGATACCCAAGTTATAACAGAATTTATACTGTCGCCCCACGCATGAATACCGATCGCACAACATGTCGTTCGCCTCGACGATTGATGGCAGCAATTTTCGCGGCCGTGCCCCTTCAAGTTATAGCCTGCACGTATCTGTGTCGCGCTAATGGCGGCATGGAGGCGGCGATCGGTCGGTGACGGGCGCGTAAAATGCGTAAATGTAAATGTGAACCCGTGGTACCAAAGTACACCATCCGGCCCCAGCCGTGAACGGTGATAATTTAGCCGCCCCGTCGCGTCGCCGGCCCGTCGCCGCGCCGCCGCGCCGTCGTCGCCAGCCGCGCTCATCGCGGATGTTACGTAAAAACTTGCGCGTCTTAACAAACTGAATTGCACTCTATATGCTATACATATGTCAACAATCGTAGTTGTTGAGACTTTCTCTTCAACTCGCAGCTTTAAGGGTTCGTGTATGTAACGAATATTTATTGATTATAGGTATGTCATTTAGTCAAAAATCATGAAACTTATGGTTGATCCAATCTATTACTTATGGCCGATTTCTATAATGTACGGACCGTTATCGGTAAAAATTTAGACGCATATCTTTACTAATAATGAAGCAAATACCTCAAAGCTTTGCATAGCAGACCCTCCCATATGGAAGTAGCTATCACAGGTAAAATTAGCTTACGAAATGATCTACATGGCCAGTTTGGCAATAAAAAAAAAAGCCTACCATTGGAAAGCAAAACGATTCGTTTTTGTTTATAGAAGCCGGGCAATTATCTGCTTACTATTTAAATCTACTTTTCCATGTCAGCAACACATTAGCTATCCCCCGCTTGAATAACAAAGGGTGGCACTTAAATGTGAGGTTCGACGTCTGATAAAGGAGTTCTGTAAGTGTGTGATAAACCTTAGTAGGCTAAAGATGACGATTAAATAAATAAACAAATAAATATCACAGGAGATATGAAAATAATAGTCTTGTAGACTAGCATAAAATCTACACTCTATCTCGTCAATCCTTCCTTCCTAGCCCAGGGAGTATGTAAACGGTCGATGACTTATGTAAATTGCACTTAATTTACTACTTGACATTTATTTCACCACCATTTCGAAGCAGAGACTTTTTGGCTTTTGTAATATATTTTTTAATTCATACCTACATCTATAAATCTGTAAATGTGACATTTATTTACAGGAGTGGAGTATCTAAAATGCAAACGTAATAGTATATATTATGCCTTCGCCCGGCATGGCACTCCTCTGGCTGGCCCTGACTTTTCATTACGATATGTTTCTTTATCAGTCATTCCTTTCCCATCGCTTACAATGCAATCGGTGCATTTTGTAGATAAGGTTGGTAATTACGTGGCAGTGACAACTACTATTACTAGTAATGCTGAGACGTGCCTTATCGAAAGGGTGCGGGTTTTTTTTGCTCAAGCCGCGATGCGCGGTCCACGCTCCGTGCAATGTTACCTACACCCGTTGCACGAACTATTACATTTAGAATAAAGGCGGTTGTAGATGTGAATATTCGTGGGAACGCGTCCCAGGAAGGGTTGGCTACGAACCCGCGGATCCGCGACAAAAAAATACTTATAAACAATTTATCACATATAGCGTATATTCGCGTGAGACCGATTTTTTGCTTGCACAACTGAATTATTTCTCGATAAGTGCGAATCGCAAGTGATTACGTAAACTTGTATGTTGCGTTCGTTATCTTGGTCCGTTATCGGTTTAGTGGCTAGGTACGAGTAGGTAGAATATGCGCGGCTGTCCGTGATCTCTTATCAGCCGGCAGGTTTGCCTTGCGACATTATACGTTGCACATGTGTACGCGATTATACCTAATTACCTGTGTCACAATATAACTTATGGTACCAACTTAACTACTAAAGTACATTAGTGTGCAAACTACATGTAATGTAACCTGATGATTGTTCCATTCCTGATTTAAGGTGGTCTAGTTCTTGATCAAAGTCTTTATTATTAATTACACGCAATCCCAATTTTTTATTACGAATCGTCATCTTTAGAAAAGAAAGTACCCTACCTATGTGGGATTTTAAAAATTGCATGTAGGTATTGTATAAGCTTCTAGGGGGCAATATTTATTTATCATCTCAATCGAAAGCATTATGTTTATTGACTTGAGCCGATGTAAGAGCTTTATCCAGTCACCTCCAAGTTTTCATTTGTAAACGAGCCGAGTTCTCGCAAACACCGCGGCCGCGTGTTTAACGAGCGCCGCCGACAGTTTCTGAACGATTATCTCCACGACTAATTATTTCCGCCCGCCATCGCGCCATCGCCATCGGGCCTGACTGGCCTGACTCAACCGCCGCGCCCGCGCCCGCTCTACTGTGGCTCTACCATGTATCACGTACCTACCTAACACGTTCGGGTATCGAGCATTTAAAATTGTACATCTGCGCGGTCAATAGACGGCGCATGCATTTCACGCGCGGCTGGTTGGAGCCTATCTATACTGGCTATACCTGACGTTGACGCTCGCGATCTTATTACCGCGTCGGATGGCGGCGAGCGGAAAAAAAAAACAAAGGAAGCGGTGCGGCACGGCCGGCGGCATCGGAGCGGCCTCTTGGAGATTTATGGAGGCGCGGCGCCGCCGGGGGCCGGTGTGTGTCCCCGAATTGCCGCGGCTCGCGGCTTCCAGGAAGCGCGATGCGGGCGAGGGTTGCTTGGCTTGCAAGGCGAATATTGATTACCCACTGGTCGTACTATTAATAGGAGGTCGGTTGACGTCGCGTTGCCCGGTGGGAGTTCGCCCCGCTCTCGCTCTGTCCGCACTCGACCTACGCGTTGCGGGTACATTCGCCTTTCCGGCATCCATTTCGCTAATTGCCCGAAGCAACGGCCATGATAGTGGTCTTAGTATGTTGTGTATACCTACATCGCGTCAGACGGATCATGTATTATGTTCGGTAACGGACTACTGTTGCTAAGGGGTCTTTGAGGTGATTGTTGATGATGCATTTCTGCTCTGTAGTATAAACAACCTTTGCATATTGTTCCTGGATAGTAGAAAACATTTCCGTTGATATAATTATTATCAAGGTGAACACAACCCATTTAATTACTACAGGGAAAATGGTTTCCGATGTGGTGGGCACTTGGGTAATTAACGTGATAGAGTCACGGAAAGAATACTTAATACCTGCCTGCGTTACAACTAAAAATAGCTTTATTAATACCTGTGTGTATGCGCCGAGGTGACCAAACTAGTTTCGGTCTCACTCAAAAGACTAGATTAATGTGCCTCCGTTGTCGAGATCTGTACCTCTACCATGAGTTTTCTATACTAACGTAATCTACAGTCGCTAGCGACTACGGCGATACATTTTGTATGAAATACTTCCAAAAGTGTCCACTAGAGGCGGTGCTCGCTATACAAAATATTTACCGTAGGCGCTAGCGTGTGTAGATTACGTTTGTGTAGAAAACTCATGGTAGAGCTACTGTGGCGTCTTTAAAAGAGCATATAGAAATGTCGCGAGCTCCATCGCGAGTCGCGATCGCAGCGCTAAAGCTAGGCGTTTATGACCGGCAGCTGGCGAGATAACATCGATATTAACTAGGTATATATCTGAGATAGGATTGGCCGCGACATGGCCGAGTACTTAGTAGGGGAAAGCGTATATGCATCGGGTGCAAGTGAGCTTCTAGAAAGTTCGGTGTGGTCGAACAATGCGTTAATCGTTCAGACAGGCAGACAGTGGCCTGTGAGCGGCGGGCACCGTCACGCGGGTGACGCGTGCGCCCGCGCCGCTCACAGGTCCGCGACTAGGGCAACCATCATTACCTATTTAAAAGTCCTGATATAGGTACGTTTATATCTTCATCTATCCACAACGCCCAGTATTTGGTAATTTATTAGTCAATATCTAACTAGGTCGAATGTACTTAGCTGAGTATCGCTTTTACTTTACATTGCTAGATGCATGTGGATCTATAGGTGGGCGAAATGGCAATATTTTTTTAATTCATTGTACATTACACTATTTTTTACTAACTGTTGTTAACAATTGTTATGATATATATTATAAATTATACATATACCATACATATACATATATACTAGCTGCCCGGCGCGACTTCGTTCTCGTGGTGCTATCCTACCCTGTGATGATACCCCACCCCACCCTACCTTACCCTACCCTACCCTACCCTATATGAATAATTTTCCCCGTTTTTGCAACATTTTTCATTTTTTCAGTTTTTGAAATATGTTATATTTTAGTTTAGGTAAAATTAGCCCCTATTTCTATTAACTGAAAGTTCATTTTTATTTTAGGTTAAATATTCGAATGAAGTATGCCACAAATTATTTGTCGTTTGACCTTGGGTTACGTCGAATAGCTCTGAACATTGCCATATGGGTACGCATTATTACTTATAGCGTACTATTCAGTAATCTAGCGTACTAGCGTACTCTAATAGTATGACAAATACCTCAGTACCCCACTTAAGATGAGAAACAAAAATCTAGTGGTATCAACATAAAAAATGCACACCCATTGAATTATTACGCTTAGAAGCGAAGTATCGAACAAAAATCCTCGCGACCCGTAAGCCACTTGACAACCAATGTATGCGTGAGTACCATATAATTACACTCGCTGACACGCACACAAGCGCACGAGTAATGTTGCAAGCTAAACGATTTTTTTCTGTAAAATTCACCTTCCGATTTCACCTACTAGTGAAATTGGAAGTAAGTATTCACAAAAATAATTAAATAGTTTAAAAAGTTCTGCGTCTTAGATAATTTATTATAGACACAGGCCTGTTATTTATTTATTACTAGTTGTTTCATAGTACTTATTTCGGGTAGTTTAACATAATAAACCAAGATAATGTGCAGTGCTATGAACGATCGTACAATTTGTAGCTTTCCTTGGTAATGATAGGTTTCAGATATGATAGGTTGTATAGAAAAAGAAGATTATGTAGTATCTAGGTATTTAATTTTCATTAACAAAATTGAAATATTAAAAGCCTGTTAGTTGAATTTGTTTCCGGAACAACTGCCGCTTTGACAATATTTTCCTAGCTATATTCTCTTTTTTCTACCAGTCTGATTCGAAATTATTTCACTAATATGAAGCTACATTATCCCAAGTACTATAAACTACTTATCCCAAGAACGCAGGTGAAACCGCAGGGGACAGCTAGTCGGTTATAATAGCTATAAGTAAAAGAAACAACTTATCGGACTCAATTACTTTATTAATAACAAAATCAGTATCAATTACGTAAAACAACGCAAATTCGCACAAAAAACAGCTGGCAACACTTTGCTCGAAATCTGAGTGAAGTATTTTTATTTTTGAATTTTGTTATTTTAGATGAATTACACAATAAAATTAGTGGCTTGCCTGTGGAATGTTACATCAGAATGCTTATCTTTCTTCCCTCATGAATTATGACACAATTTTACTACACAAACCGTCATATTTATTATTTTTCTCAGAGCTGCACTCACTAAAACGTCACTCAGTACACTGACAGCGCGGCGGTCATTTGGAGCCATTATGGCTCCAATTGAATGGATTGTTTTTCGCGCATGTACTTTGCTTCTATGTGTAATAATTCAATGTGCACACCATGTTTCGTTTTTCATATCGATTGTTTTTTTCATAATGTAATTCAGTGCCACTGAGTGCTCAAATTCAATTTGCGTACTTTTAAGGTGGTGAGCGTATCGGGACATGCAATTCATCTGGCAGCACTGATTGCGGTGTTGTCATCGGTGAGACCGATATTTATTGATAGATGGCGCTGTAGTAAATATTAAAAATGGAAAGTTTACTTTTCTATTTGTTAGATGCCGATAAATATTATAGCAGTCGTGTTTGGATTTTTATAGTGTGTTGCCAGATTATAAAAATATATTAAAATATAAGTGTTGCTATATGTTATAACGCCCACCTTTATGTGGATCGGTATCAATCGAACGGGGCCCCATTCTACAGGGGCCCCCGACGTGTTTGGGTTTCGCAGTAGATAGGTAGAAGGGCCCCTATTTTTTTTTTATACAGGGACGCTTTGGGCATGCTACGCTACAGCAGTAAACATCCCTAGGCTAAATATCATAATGATGAGTTAAATCCTAAACAACTTAGTATCTATGACCAACATGAGAGACAGTCCATGTGTGCGTAAATTATTGTAATAGTACTAGTACCATAGATAATACACTATACTAGACTAGTACCTACCTATGTAGATGGCGAAACCGTACGGTACCGCTTATCATCTGCCTTTTTCAATGGATGAGGTATGTCAATTCGCAGATCCTTACTGAAAAAGTGATACTAATATTCAATTCAGAAATTAGACGTAGGTATGGCGATCCTAGTCGCGACGCGACGGGCGCGGTGACCTCGTGCGCCCGCGCAGCGCGCCGCGCCGCGTACCTACCTACCGCGCCTCGCGACTACGATGCACGCGCAACATTCGGATGCGACATTGATTCCATAATTATTATACGGGCTATTGATGGGACTCTATTACTAAGAATCCGCTGTCCGTCCGCTCATCTGTCTGTCAGTAAGCTGTATCTCATGAACGGTAGCAGGTAAATAGCTGAAATTTTCAGAGAATATGTATTTCTATTGCCGCTATAACAACAAATAATAAAAATGAAATAATATTAAAAATTAATGGGGGCGCCCGCCCATACAACAAACGTATTTTTTGGTATCTTGTTTTCATAGCATAATGAGTTAGTTTATAGTGTACGGAGCCCTCCGCTTGCGAGTCCGACTCGCACTTGGCCGGTTTTTTCTGTTTATATTTTAGAAATCTTTTTATTAGCTGTAGTTACTAAGAATCACGTGAAAAAGCTAAAGGTGACCCAGAACAATATGGAAAGAAGCTTCCTAGGAATTAAATTGATAGAGTTGCGAAAAGGGATATTAGATAAAAGAGTAAAGTGAGAGATGTGGTTAGAATAGAAAAGACAGGAAAATGAAATTGGGCGGGTCATTTATCGAGGGCAAGTGAGGAAGGAGCAGCATAACAACTACATGGTACCCAAGAGATGCTAAAAGAAGAAGAGGTAGATCGAGATGGAGAGATGAGATCGAAAACTATGAAGCGCACTATGACATAGATCCGCAACAGAAAAAAGTGAGTGGAGAAAGAAGGGGGAGGCCTTTGCCCAGCAGTGGGAAGAAATATAATTAAATTAAGTAGAATATTGTTAAATAAAATATTATAAAGCCTAATCAGGGCCTAATAGATAAACACAGTAAATACAGTAGGTAGTAATAGCCAAATTAAGTAATTCAGGAGATGCTCAAGGGGATTCTTAGGTTGAAGAACCAATGAACTACAATATTTTATCACTAGATAGGTAACGTTTGGTCAGTAACCCCATTGAGGTGAGGACACAGTATACATATAATATCGTCACGCGATTCCGACTATTACCTGTTATTATTAATTAGCAGACGTGAAACCAATATAGTGCCTACATCATCTCTTTTGCAACATATGTTATTTGGACGCAAAATTAATTTGACAAATGCTTAGTCATGAAACCACAGAAGTATGGAAATACATGACTGTTGGTTATCAACTAGCCGCCCGATGTCTCCAACATGACTATCGCCTAACAAAAGTACAAAAGCAGCGTTATCGCGGTCGGTACAAAATGCGTCAGCGAGTCAGCGCGGTTCATTTGTGCGGAGTGTACACTGTCGCTGCGTTGCGTCACCGCATCGAACGGATATAGCCGCGATCGATCAACATGGCTTCCTTTATTTTTGCGCGACGCCACCATCGCATCGCCCGCGTCCGCAGCCGGCATCGCCCGCAGCGGCAGCGACAGCGCCATCAGCCGCCCGCTGCGGCTAGGCGACATTCTGCAACCTTTCTATTCAAAGCAACACGTCTATCTATACGTAACACATTGCACTACAGTTAATGCAACCGTATAGTCATGAAATGAGTACGTTTTGAGATATGGTTTTGATGATGTTTTCTTCTGAGTTTCAATAACTGCTGAACTAATTTTACTGTGTCCTTCTGAGTATGTTGCGAAGACAAGAAAGAAGTGTAAGTTTACATACAGGTTTGAACCTACTTCTATTTAGATGTGAAATAAAGTTACGACTGTCAAACAACATAAAATGCCAATGATAATGCAAACAGAATCAACAATCAATGGGAAGCCATTAGACAAAGTGGAACGCAGTACGCACAAACAAAGAGTAATATTTTATTAGAGACTAGCATTCAACATGCACAACATGATCGCTGGCTATAACTATAAAGTTGAGCTTAAACATAAAAGTTATTTTAGAAAATTCAACATAATGGTTTTGACCCGTAGAAAGGATAGGTACAACAACATACAATTTCAATCGTATTGGGGGATCGTCATTGGCTTGATTGACATTCAGTGCCGGCGTCACTCATGTGTGCCATAAATGCGATGATCTAATTTCTCTTTGAAAAGATTTTTGGATAATACTTTTTTTAGACTTTTCTGAGCATATTGACACCCCCAAGGAATAATTTTTACCAATTATGAGTTCATGTCCAAAAACTATCGATTTTTTTAACTCTAATGTGGATATCAATTTTCTTTCGTATCTTGCTTGAGTTACGCAAAAAATATTTCGACGTCAATGAAATGGCTACTAAACATGCAATTTTTATCATATAAAATAAAAATCTCATTTCATGTTTGCATGCTTCTTTACCCGTTGTTGCATGGAAAATATATACTTAGTGTAATTTACACACAGTATAATTATTTAATATACGTATAATAACATAAACCTTCATATTAAGATGAGACATTTCTTATTAATAGGAATTCTCGCACAAAGATTTTTAGATATTTTTTTATCGTTGACTTTCTGCTATATAAAACGGTAAAAAGTGAGATACCAAGATATTCCATGGGGATGACATACATGAATTTCGTTGCGGCTTTTCAGCCTAGCATCATAATCAAAATCATTTTTTACAAAATTGTGTAACTCATGCAAAGTTGTAGTTTTACGAAACCTGCAGCATTACTTAACAATATCCCGTCAAAATATTGCATCGTAAGGCAGCAGCTAATTGCTCTACCGAGGACAAAAGTTGAAAAGAATTATTTCGTCGCGTTAACTCAGTTCCGCGTGGGTGCATCATTGCACTTCACCACCTACCCGCATACATTTACAAACTCTACCATTTGCCTTAAATAACCGTCCATTGATGTGTGACTAAACGTGCCTTTGGATTATGTGAAACTAGAGCCAGCGATGTACATTGTTCTGTGCGGTTCAGTTGTTTTGCGGGGTTATAGGAAGTGCAGTGGTGACGGGGTAACTGGCATCTCTTCGGCAATAAGTTTCAAAGTTTTATTTTATGTGCCTCTGGCCACGTGTACCACTTTGGCTTGTCTCCTCCCGGCATTAACTGTACACAATGTGTGTCTCGCGACTAACTAAGTGGGTGTGGAGGTACCTTTACTGTCTCTCATTTGCTATTATTTGTGTATTGGTTTTTGGCTGTTTTGTATTGTTATCTTTTCTTCTCAATTCTTTTCCTTATTTCATTAAAGGCTATGCAATTTTATTTTCTAGTAAAAGTGAGCAACGAAAATAAACATTATCAGTTACAAAATTTTGCAACGTCCTAATGATTTTTTTGCAATAAGGAACAGAATCAGAATATTGCAGAAAGTTTGTACTTTTTAAATACATTTTATTCTCAGATTACAGAACAAAAAGGCAGATAGAGCTCGCGGAACACGGGAGTGATGAGTGAGGCCAAAAAAGCAAATACAAATTGATAAACACATACCTGGTATTTGCTTCTGTTATATTTGCTAATTTATATTTGCTTTTTTTAACTAAGTTTATTAAAAAGAAAGTGATTTTCGTTGAATAAAGTTTGTTTAACAAAGCAAATAAAAATCTGAAGCGATGTGTTTTTCAATTTGTATTTGCTTTTTTGGCCTCACTCCCGTGTACCGCGCACTCCATCTGCCTTGTTCTGTAATCTGCGATTTTATTATTTAATATGTTTTATCTGAGTATTTTTTTTATCGCATACAAATAACCGGTACTGGATCATCAGTCAATTGGTCACTGTTTTGGATTCGCGTAAAAAGATTAACAGGTAGTTAATCAAGAATACAAATAGTTTTAGCTGATTTTTTTGCTATTTAGCCATCTATAGGTAATGCAGTCCGATACATTTTGTTAACTACAATTTAAAGTACTGAAAAATATTTAGTTTTATAAACTGTTGCGGCAATATAATATAATGATACGTTGGATACACGAATCTATGGAATACAACTCAGCAATTTAATAAAAAAAAGACTAAGTAAAGTGATAGGTATTAAATAAAAATATTAAATATTACATAAAAATTGGCCTATTTGCTGTTATCGGTAAATGTTTTACTAAATCGGTATAAGTCGGAGTAAGCAACGATTTTACAAGATATTATCAGATATACCTGCTTGTTTATAATTTAGTTTACAGTAGTTGCGTCGTAAAGGATAGCTAGGCAAAGCGAATTCACTGAAATCCCCCCAGGCTTCATAATATGAACCGACTGAGAGACGATTCTCCGTAGGTACTCGCTCCCCGTATTCCCAGGGCTGTTTCAGCTGAAGGGTTGCCGGTTATTATCAACTAATTCGCATAAAGCTCGCATAATATTATTCTTAACTGTTAAGCACTCGCGGCGTTGCTTTAATATTTAATTTTCGTATATTTCGGTAAATTTCATAGTTTGACAGAGGTAGAGCGTAGCGTTTATTCGCTCAAAGAGCAGCTCGACTGGGGAAGTACCTCCACCTTACAGAATACCACAGCCAAATAACTTTATGTTGTGTAAAGTTGTGTTCCTGCGCGTGAGTAAGGTCGCCAGAGCTCATAGGGGAGGGGGGAAAGGTCGGTAACGCGTGAGCGATGCTTCGTGTGTTGCAAGCGTCCATATGGCTACGGTAACCGCTTACCATCAGGCGGGCTGTATGTTTGTTGACCGACATAGTCGAAACAGAAAAAAAAATGGTGCTTTCTAATCAGTTGTACCTACTTAGCCAATGGGTTAAATGGTCTGTAAATATTAGGTACTACTATATAGAAATACTAAAATGATGACGTCAAACGCTTAGACGCGTCAAGCAAGATATGCTTGCGTGAGTATCAAAATGATTAATACAATACGACTATAAACTATGTTGATCATTGTATGGGTACGTCCATAGAAATAAATATACCTAGAAAGAACGTCGCCATACTACACGAATATATAAAGCAGGCCAACTTTTATAGGCTACTGCGCGTAACAGCTACGTTTTACGCTCCCTCTGCGTCATTCTGCTTGTCATAGTGACGCTCATAATGATAGCAGTTGTTGAAATATTCCCATTAAAATCGGGAGAAATTTAAATATTAAACATTATATTGCAATTTTATTTATTTTTGTTTGATTTAGACCCTAACAGTTAGGGCTTATTTTTATCGACGCG
This sequence comes from Achlya flavicornis, assembly GCA_947623365.1. Taxonomy (NCBI): domain Eukaryota; kingdom Metazoa; phylum Arthropoda; class Insecta; order Lepidoptera; family Drepanidae; genus Achlya; species Achlya flavicornis. Next base: position 3,574,023 of record OX392485.1, on the reverse strand, counting down.
TGCACAGCTTCAACACTCAATCTGGATGTATCCTTAATCAAAGGGTACGTCATTGACAATGCGATGTTATTGTAACTCCTATAGCATTATCACCAACTGGTTGCTAGCCTTTCTTTCCTCCGTGTTGCTAGCTAAAGGCGAATGTATAAGTGTAAGTGCGGCCGTCGCGAGAGTACATTTCTGACACCTGTAATTATTGGGCTAATAACGGTAACGGCTAATCATATTTCAATGAGACTTTCACGGATATATTCAATATTTTCAAGATTTTGTTACGTGAAAGTCCTATCGAATTGGATTATCGGTTCCTAATGATTAGCCTTTTATTTATGTTGTCAGAAACGCATACTCTCGGTGGCCGCACTGTTAGTAATATCACCAAACCTGGTAATTGAATTATCCATTGATTTGTATACGATGAGTGACTATTTTATAACGAAATATTGGAATATTAGTTCTACTGCGAATCCAGGAAAACGAATTTCATTCATTATGCCTTTTTGACTTCCTACCCCCTGAGCTGTGATCTTTCGATCTTTCAACATTCTAGAATTGATTTTCACAACGAAGGTCTAAAGCGACATGAACAAGAAACTCTACAAATAACAGCAGTAGCCTTTTAATTCAGCTCTATGTAAATTTAAAGCATGTTTTGAACAGTTTAAGCTGTTTAAACGGTACAGCAACTGACTTATCCGTCGTATGAACAGAGAGAGCGACGTTTAAAACTGCTCATTACGAATTTATCCTGTACTGTTTCCTCGTGTGACAGACTAAAGAGTAGTAGGTAAAGTATAGCGCGGTATATGTGACTGGCGAGTGGTCGGTGAGTCGGAGTGCAGTGTGCAATGTACCGCGGGCGCAGCTGCGTACCGCGGTGTTTTTAGCGTTGTAACTGTTTGCAGATGGCCGCGGGTAGAGTTGGTATTAAGGGTGTTACCAAGCCCAATGACCTTGACGATTTGACCTCTAAACGAGTATTCTGTGCTACTCACCGCTGGGCGGCATTTGAAATGCCGCCTAACGTTGAGTAGCGATACTACAATCAACTCGATTACAGAAAAGGTAACGGCGCAGATGTGTCGTATCGTTTTTATAACTTTGCCTATTTCCATTATTTATAACTAAAAATGTTGATTGCTAGGTCCTCAGGAACAGAATTTATAGTTTACAAAATACATAAATCTGTTTAATTTTACTCACCTGCTATATGATACATACCTATCAAGGGTCTGATGATGATCAGGTTAATACATACTGGATGTCAGTAATAGAAATAGCTAAGATGTTATGGTTTTCAATAGTTATCTAATATCACATGTGTTTTACTACACGATAAATCCCCAGGGTATGATGATGAACAGGTCAATAATAACGAGATATCAGTAATAGAAATGGCTAAGATGTTCTAGATTTTCAATAGTTGACTAATATTACATGTGTTTTACTACAAGCTGAAACTTAAGGGTCTTATGATGATCAGAAAAATACATACTGGATCTTAGTAACAGAAATGGTCGGCAACGCGCGCGTGATACCCCTGGTGTTGCAAGCGTCCATAGGCTAACCATAGTCCATAGGGTAACCGCTTACCATCAGACGGGCCGTATGCTTGTTTGCCACCTAAGTGGTATAAAAAAAAAAGTTGTTCCAGTTTTCACTATTAGTGATTATAATTAATAGGTACAGTCGAAGACAAAAATATGTATACAACCATCTGAGCAATGATGACACTGGATATGACACAAACATTCATTGATATATTATGTAGTATCGCTGCACACATGATTAAATATTTACGTTCTGTGATGTCTTTAGAACAGGTCATGACGTCATTTGCGTGTCATTTGTTTCTTAAATTTCACTTTTAATTTAAATATACTCTTCAATCTCAGTCGTCAGATTCAATCAAGGGTCACTTCTAGGGAATGCAAACCGGTTTCACCGAAAATCGAAAAACCGGTTATTCGGTACGGTTTTGACCAAACAAAAAAACCGGTTTTACATAGCACCAAAACCGGTTTTTCGATTATTTTCGGTTTTTCTTTCAATGTTTGGAAAAACGAATGTAGGAAGATTTGCCGCCGTTTTGTAAACTGAGTGCAATGCAGCGAGTATTTTGTGATGAACTGAAGTGTGTTGATGTGTATTGTGTTGAGCTGATAAGAAAATAACTTATAATAATGATTATTTTTATGATAGATATAAAATACTTTTTTTTACAATACCTAAGCATCAAACAAGCGTACGGCCCGCCTAATGATAACCAGTTACCGTAGCCTATGGACGCTTGCAACATAACGGTTATCACTCGCACATTGCCAACCCTCAAACTTTTTGAAGCGGGGAGCTCATTCCACAGCCTGAGCGTTCGCGATAGGAAGCTTCTTTGAAACCACACTGTACGAGACCATTTTGGTTCCAATGTGTGAGGATGGACTCTCCATCGGTGACTTCGATGGAAGAAGGTGACTGGGCATCAGGTCAAACAATTCTTCAGAACACTGTCCGTTGGAAAAGCGGTAGAACACACATAAGAAGGCAGTCTCTCCTCAGACTAAGGCGCTTTAAAACACTTGTGAGCTCGGGATCGTCGACAATTATAACAGCACGTCGCTGAACTGAGTCTTAATACCAAAGCTGGTATCCAGGTGCCCACAGAAGACAGCAACAATTCATTTGGGCCGGACTTGCGACTTATATAGTTGCCGTCTTTGTCTCGATAAGAAGTACTACTTCGCTCTATTAATCACACCGAGTTTTTTGGATACCTTGTAGATGATTTTGGAACAGAACGTCGCTACAAATATTAACGCGAAGGATCCCAATGCTTTTCGTGATGTTGAGGGACATGTTCTAGAAATGAGGAGCCACAGAAAATAGACTTTTCGCAACGCTGAATGCGCAGGCTTTATTTATTTATTTATTTATGAGCGTCCCCTGTAATTTTATCTGCATAGCAATGAATGCTAGCAATAGAGAGTATATCATTAATATGCTGGAGGAACAGTGTTGGGGATAATCCAGAGCCTTGCGGGACGCCAGCATTAATGTCATGCTATCGGAGCAACTACTGTCTACGAAGGCCAAACAGCAAGCTGACTGATTGGTGTTATTTTTTACCCATCTGCACGACAACAAGTCCTAGGGACGTACCTATGTATAGGTATAGGTATTAACGTAGATCATATCTTAATATATAAAATGATAAACTGATTGTTGATATATCAACGCACAGCCCAAACCGCTGGACCTAGAGATTTGAAATTTTGCACACAGATACCTTATACCTTATATTTTTGTCGTACCCTCCTAGTCTATAAGGAAGGATTTTTGGAAATTCCACCCCTAAGCGGGTAAAATAGGGGTTGAAAGTTTGTATGCAAGTCCGTCCGTTTTGAATTTTCAAAAAAAAACAAAAATTTGTTTTGTGATCCTAAAGCCTCCCAAATCTCAATTTTGAGAGCAATCGGACCACTAACTAATTAGTTCAAAATGGTGGACATTACTTTGAATTTTGAGAAAAGTTTTATGTTTTGTGGTCCCTAGGGCCTTTCAAATCTCAATTTTGAGAGCAATCGGACCAGTAACGAAATAGTTCAAAATGGCGGACACTTTTTTCAATTTTGAGCAAAGATTCAGGTTATATGATCCAAGAGTCTCCCAAATATCAGTTTTGAGAGCAATCGGACCAATAACTAAATAGCAAATTTCAATATGGCGGCCCCTTTTTTCAATTTTGAGAAAAGATTCATGGTTTATGTTGCAAAGGCGCTCTAATATCAATTTTGAGAGCAATCGGACCAATAACTTAATAGTTCAATATGGCGGACACTATTTTAAAATGTGAATATTTTGCAATTCCAATTATATTACATACACGCGTGTCGAATAACCTCCATTTTTATTTTAATAATAACTGAATTAAATAAAAATGTAATTAAAAAAATGTGCATGGTACGCACATACAAGGTTACATGAGTTTAGGGACTGCAAAACCGTGTCAAAATGAAAACCGGTTTTTTTTCCGGTTATTGAGACGTAAAACCGGTTAACCGGTTTTAAAACCGGTTCTTTAATGTTCGCTCGGTTTTTTTTCACGTTATTTCTATAGCTCAAATTATAGATAATAACCGTGCCTAAGATAAAATAATCGAAAACTGAGGAATTATAGTCAGTTAAAGTTAATGAAGTGAGTATAAAAGTGCCTTGTTCCCAATCATTTGGGCTCGGCGCTATATGTATGCTTTTTCCATTCGTCTCTTCTATCCGTTATACCAACATTCACTCCTTTCTTACCAATATCATCTTTCACACAATCCATCCATCTCTTTTTCATCAAATTGATGGATATAATAGTTTATTTAACTCTGTAGATTCATCTTCATCAGAGACTCGTTTATATAGACTACACGGTTCCTTTCTGTAGTGTTTGTATCTATACAGTAGATATAATACACTGTCTCATGTACACCAGTAGAGGGGGTAGCTGTCAACCGGCCAGTCTGACATTAGACGCGCCGGGTCGGACGTGCGCTTGCGCTCGGACCTGGTGTAGTGGTGAGCCAGTGTTACGGAGTAACTAGTCACTAATCTGTGCAGTGAGTGGTCAGTGGTGTCAGTGCGTGGACGCTACACTTTCCTTTTGATTTTATTTAAATTAAATATTTTCGTAGCAAATATTTAGTGATTAATCAACCTAAGCACTATATTAATAGGATTTTTATAATTAAAATTACATTTAAATTACGATACAATATTTGACAAGTTGTCCGTAGTGTTGCCACAGAGAGAAAAAAACATATTTATAAGTAATTTTCTTAATCATTATTATAAGTTATTTTCTTACCAGCTCAACACAATACACATCAACACACTTCATTTCATCACAAAAATACTCCCTGCATTGCACTCAGTTTACAAAACGGCGGCAAATCTTCCTTTATTAGTTTTTCCAAACATTGAAAGAAAAACCGAATATAATCGAAAAACCGGTTTTGGTGCTATGTAAAACCGGTTTTTTGTTTGGTAAAAACCGTACCGAATAACCGATTTTTCGATTTTCGGTGAAACCAGTTTGCATTCCCTACATGAGTTACATCGTACGCCTATGCATCGCGGCACTACGTAGTTCAATCGATTTTAAACAGATGGCGGTACTGTTTACTTGTATGAAGAAGTTTTTTGCAAAATGTTCCGGTGACCGCATCCATGATTATATAAATCACTGGGTATTAGAGTCAGACTATTCATAAGTACCTGCGAAGGTCTATTTGAAATAAATGATTTTGATTTGATTTACTACCATGACTTTTTATTTCAATAGAAAAAACCACGAAAGAAAAGACACGTAAAAAATATCAATGGATCAAAACCATCACACACGCGACCGAGCGCTCCCGCGTGTGCGTGAACGTGTCAAATACCTAATTCAGCCCGTTTCGATTTTGAGTACGGCCTCTTAAATGAAAATGTAATAAAAAAAATGTACATGGTACGCACATACCACAAACATAGAAGGTTACATGAGTTACATCGTACGCCTATGCATCGCGGCAACACGTAGTTCAATCGAATTTAAACAGATGGCGGAACAAAATGTTCCGGTGACCGCATCCATGGTTATATAAATCACTGGGTATTAGAGTCAGACTATTCATAAGTATTAAAGGCGATGATAGCTCAGTGGTAGTGACGTCGGATACCGAGACGAAGGTCCCGGGTTCGAATCCTACAATGAGCTTGAGCTTTTGGTGAAGGAAAACATCATGAGGAAACCATAGCACGGTGGTAGGGTACTTTGTAGTACCCGTCTGGCTGGCTACCACCCTCAAGTTGAAAATCTGTCGCCAAGCACCTATCGGTGTGTTCCGTCAGCTGCACTTGAGAGCCAGTTCCTTCTAGGCTTTGTGTGCTTACCACCTTCGACCACATCATCACTTACCATAGTGAGATTGTGGTCAAACACAGGCCTATACACTGTAAAAAAAAAAAAAAAAATAATAAGTACCTGTGAAGGTCTATATGAAATAAATGATTTTGATTTGATTTACTACCATGACTTTTTATTTCAATAGAAAAAACCACGAAAGAAAAGACACGTAAATCAATGGATCAAAACCATCTGATCGCCGTACTGACCATCAATGATTCCGGACTCACGCACACACGCGACCGAGCGCTCCCGCGTGTGCGTGAACGTGTCAAATACCTAATTCAGCCCGTTTTGATTTTGAAGACGGCCTCTTAACACCGAATTTATAAAAGTAAACCTTTCATTTCAATCGGACGTCAGCGATTCAGTGGTTGAAAAATAAATTGAAAATTTTGTAACGGAAAGACGTACATACAATCATTGCATGATAAATAAAAGCTTGTTATAAAAAGAATAAAGGAAACCGATATCTTGCTCTAAATTCTACATAACTATTTATACCTAACACATTTCTGATTAGTCTATGACGACTATTCATGTTCTAAAAAATATTATTTTTACTTATAACTACATTACATATATTTAGAAGCTAAAAATTATGCTCAAAATTGTATTTAAGTTATTATCAGAAGAAATCGATTTAAAAATCATTCATAAATTTAAATATTTAGTTATTTTGTCGTATAAAATTTTCGTGCGAGGTCCACTCGTGACAGCAGCCATCAAGGCACTGACGAGTCTCGGCTCCAGGCGTCCGCGGGTGGGATTTGGTGGGGAGCGAGTGATTTATGCTTCGCGATTTAGTTTTTTAATTATTATTTGAAAATGATTCACGAAATTTGAAAATTAATCAATACAAGTTGTTATAAAATGCATTACCTTTTTATTGGTGTAAGATTCGCATAAATCTGTTGAGCCGTTATGTCAGCAATTTACAATTTAGGTTAAAATTATACCTGTAAGGATATGTGTTTTTACAAAATTTGAAGATATTTACAAAAAATGTAATCAATACAACTTGTGCGTGATGAACAAATGTACAACATATATTTTTTCCAGGACAAATGAATGGATAGATTCGTCAACAAAATACGTTTAGTCCAGCGTATTTTAGAGGTTTGACCATTGTTACAGCCTTAAAGTGATCCAAGAAAAGCGGAAAAGAGGTGAACTGCATTCGATTATAGTGGGAATTTGCAACAAGCTATAAATAAATGATGCCTTGTTTTGGGTCGGTTGCGCTTGACCGCAATCCCGCCTAATGTAAGTGAAGATGTAGCCTAGAAGTAGGCTGCGCGTGCCCATAAGATCCCTGTTCACTCGGGCCTTGAATAAATCCATGTTGTTTGTGTCTGGAAACACGTTGTCCGGGAGAGCATTCCACAACTTGGCCGTGCGTATAAGGAAATAGGAATCGAAACGCTTGGTACGGCAAGAAGGACGTCGACAAAACGGTGGAGATGGAGACCCGACGCCATAGGGTCCGATAGAAGTACGGGGATAAAGGGACAAGATTATATTCTTGTCTCTTCCAATTCCACATCAAGAGCTCTATAGAGTTCTTCAAACCAATAGAAATCTGTCAATTTTGCAACCTGACGCCGAAGATCCAAGTTTTGGAATTTCTTGCTCGTTAGATCGCTATCGTCAATTATCCTTCGAGCTTGGTTTTAGTAATAAAATAATTCCATGATACATAACAATAGTAATGGTAATTATTCTTGTAAACTAGACTTGCATTACTACGAAACGCCAAATCATAGAAGCAGCATCTTCTAATAAGTACCTATGTTACATAAACATTTATGCATGTCCAAATGCCTTAAATAAATCACCTCGCGTCAATTTGATGTATTGTCGAACAAGTTCCACGTGTACGTTTCCCGTCCCGCTCTCGCTTGTTCACTCTGTTGCCAGCCGCGGGTGTCATGCGTCCGCGTCGACGCCCGCGCATGATCCGGGAGGTGACGGTCAGCCACCGCACCGCGCGCGCACCGACCGACGCCGCGCGCGTGAGTCAGCCGTGCGCCCGCGCGGGCGGATGGACGCAACGCGAATTGCTAAATAACAACGTGGTGTTTATTGTTGCACCTAAGGATGTTTTGTCAGTAATGTACCTATTGATAATGAGGTTCATTGGGTTTTACTGGTTGTTGCAATGAGAGTTGTTCTTATGGTTTAGAAAGAGCGGTAGCTATTAGATAGGCGTTTGGCACCAAACTAGTCTCGTTTATTTCGTAACCGTTTGCATCTACTACATCGAATCGATTTTTAATTTCCCGAAGTATGAAAATACATTGTTTGCCAGAAACTTAAGGGCGGTTTATCGCTAGACAGAATCCGTAGAGATGAAAACGATATAGATTTTCAGCCACCAAATAGTTGAGTACAAAAGTAATCTTCTAACAATATGATTACAACACAGCCAACAGCTGATTTCAATGGCCACTAACATGTCTATAAAACCCTTGTAGCACAAAATGTCTCACTAAACTGCTGAATACAACAATTGTCCTAAATACGCAATAAAATAGCTTTTGTATCGTCAGAAATAAAGTTCAATTTCAAACAAAGCATCAAGGGCAATGATAATAACAACAGGCAAAGAAAGGCCAATTTAAATGGACCTCTCTCGTCCTCTCCGCTGTTTGACGTTTCAAAGTTTGAAGGGGTATTAGTAGACGGCTTTGAGGGGTCACCTGAAAGTGGTCGATTTATTGAGTCTCGTCGGAAAGTTTTGCAGATATTGAAACGAATAGCGCCACCTGTTGAGCGTCGGTTTGCAACTTCGTTAATGGCCGCCTCTATTGGCTGAATGGAGTCTGTTAGTAGCTTGTCGGCAATGAATTATAACCTGATACATATTTATGAGGTGTTGAACTCATTCAGAATTGCTGAAATTATGTAATGAAAATGTTTGCGTATCATATTGAAATACAGATAGAGTAATATAGAAATACAGATACAGATAGAGTTCATTCTAGTTTATTAGAAATGAATAAATCCGGCCCAGTGCGAGTCTGATGGCCGATTCCTATAATTTACGGACCGTTATCGGTTAAAATTAAGGGGCAGACTTGGGCAAAATACACTACATTGCTGCCCAAATTATATGAAACCTGCTAACTCTACGGTATTGAAATTGAAATATATGATACTTAAGGATATAACAAACACATCGCCCGAGCCGAAAACACGATTTCAATTAAAAGCCTCGATAAAAAAAAATGTCAAACATACCTCTAAAAATCAAGAAATTCCCAAATATATCCAACGCCTGAAGGTATTTTGATACGTTTTTTTTCAACGATATAGTACATATCATAAGAAAATAAACGCCCGATTTAGTTTTTTGAATTAGCTATTCAGTTTTTCATAATAATGATTTTAAAAAAAGTCGCTTACGTCAAATTCAATCCGAGCACCATCAACATCATACCGCACTCTATTGTCCTGCAACTCGCGTATTTTACTTCGCGCTCACTCGCATTCCGCGGCGATCCGCGTTGCTAGATGGACCTGTGTCATTTTCTTTCAGAATTTTCACAAAAATAAAACCCTCTCAAATGACAAAAAAATCATATCAAATTATCTTCAGAAGGCACTGGAAATGCATGCTAGTCAAATTAAGGCAATTGAGCCTTTTATTTGCTTGTTATGAATAAAAAAATATAAAATAAAATCTGTTATGATTGATACTTTTGAAAATTGTCATCGAGCCATGTCGTGGTACTGACAGAGACTAATACTTATTTTCGTCTATGAAGGGTATGGCTTGGGTAGTCTATGGGGCTAAAGTGCGGGTTATTAATGTAGGCGCCGACTGAAGGAGGTGATGATTCAAATCCCGGAAAGTGTTTTTTTTTATTTCAAATCATACAAAATGAAAAATCAGCAATATATATTATTTTTAATGAGCAATTATCTATTTAGTTACTTACCTGATTAAATAACACCTCATTCAATGTTGTTTATTTTGAGATCAAAGAAAAGGTATTGAAGATAGGTTGACTGATACTGGTAACAGTAGGTGCCCCGAAGTCGGGGCGGGCGTGCCAGTCACTACTGCGGTCATCGAGTCATCTGTAGTCATCGAGTCGAGCCGATATACCTTTATATTCATTGTATTATTGTGGTCCGGTCGCGTAGTCGTGAAGTGTCAATGGCACAGTAAAATTAGTACCAGTAAGGAAAATATTACACATCTTACGTTGACTAAGTTTCTACTACATCGAGGAACAACCCTTAGAGTATGTATACCGAGCAATCTGATTCCGAAACTAGTCAGTGATTTGTCACTGATTTTGAACTGTAAGGACCAATCATTTCATCGTGTGTTCTTGACTTGGCCAATCAGAGCGCATTGTCAATGGTGGCAAATTGGCGGAATAGATTCCAAGCAAAATCAACGTCATTACGCTTCTTTGGGTTTATTGTTCGATGTTCTACTACTCAGTATCGGATTGTAAATTGTAATATCAGAATTCCGATATAGCGATGATCCGATATTCCGAGATTCATGCCCTGTAGGTATAACACCAGAAGTATGGAGAGGAAATATGGTGGTGCTCTTCTTCAAAAAAGACGATTAGGCCCTATTGAAGAACTACCGCCCGATATTCTTCCTAAGCCACGTTTATAAGTTGTTTTCGGGAGTCATTACGAATGGTCTTGCAAGTAGGTTTGAATACTTCCAGCCTCCCGAACAAGCTGGTTTCCGTAAAGGCTTTAGTACCATAGATCGCATACATATACTTCGCCAAATTATACAGAAGACTGAGGAGTATAATCGGCCGTTATGGTTGGTGTATGTGGACTATGAAAAAGCCTTCGATTTAGTTGAGACATGGGCGATATTACAGAGTCTACAGCGGTGCTAAATCGACTATCGCTATAATCGAATTGTTGAAGGTCTTTGTACAGCAAAGCCACTATGTCAATCAGAGTACAGTCGAGGACAAAAATATGTATACACTTTTTGAAATTCAAAAGCGATTTTCTCGCATGTTTAACATTTAAGTGTTAAGCTATTACACAAATCATAATAGTAGATGTCAGAAGATTCTGCCTTTATAATATCTCATAATTTCAATTAGTAGTTTAAGAGGAAACCGTTGTTGAATTTTACTATTTGTATACATATTTATGTCCTCGACTGTACAGGACGAGAGTACTTGACCAATCCAGTTGCAGAAGGATGAAAGACAGGGTGACGTAATTTCCCCGAAACTCTTTACCACTGCAATAGAGGATGTGTTCAATCTCTTGAACTGGAAGTGTTATGGCATCAACATTAACGGTGAACACACCTTCGACTTGCCGACGATATAGTCATAATAGCGGGAATCGCTGGAAGCTTTGAACATCATACTCAATGATATCAAGATAATTTCCCAACAGGTCAAGATACACAAGACAAAAATTATGTCTAATATTCATATTCCGCCAATACCCGTGATTGTTGGGAACACTGCTCTCGAAGTTGTAGACGAGTATGTATACTTTTTTTTTTTTTACGTGGGGAAATCCTCATGGATACCCGGGAACTCCGGGGGGAGTGGTCGGGTTATGTCAGACTCTTACTGACTAAAACCCCACGGTGTTCCTACCTGTGGCTGCCAGCTGGATATACGGGGGCGCCAAAGCATTCGTCCGCGTATCCAGCAGCGACGGCCTGATCGGAGGCCGCCTCTTCGTCGACGGCAGAGACCGGAGCTCTTGTCTCCTCCTGATTAGCGTGCGGGAACACACGCTCCACTACTCGGGCCCGATGTTGATGGGCGGCAGACTCCCCCGAGTCCGCCACCCTTGGGCCCAGGGTTGGGGGAAGGTGGCTTAAAAAAGCCGCCCTCGGACGCCCGGTCCTCTTGCGGCGGATAGCCAGGGTGGTAGTGTCCTCCCTGTCACGTTCCACCGCCGCCTTAGCGAGCATAACTCGCTCCCAAAAGGAGTGGAGTGCGTCCCACGATCTCTCGCTTTCAACCACAGCGCGAACCATGCTCGGCAGCGAGAGATCAGTCCCCACTTCAGCGCAGAGCTCGCTGCTAGGCCCCCTCTTCGAGGCACATATGCTTGTTTACCGACTAAGTTGTAAAAAAAAAACAGCGTTCGGGAAGCTACGCCATATCTTCAAGTCCAGAATACCTCAGAGTCAGAATCTTAAGACAAAGGTTTACAATCAGTGCGTGTTACCAGTGATGAAATACGGAACACGGACGTGGTCTTTCACTGCTGGTCTAATAAATACGCTCAGAGTCACTCAGCAAGCTATGGAATGAGCTATGCTCGGAATTTCACTACGAAACAGGATCCGAAACGAGGACTTAAGTATGTAGGAGAACAAAAATTCTCGATAAAGCTTAGCGATGGGCGATTGTTACTAAAAACTATCGAATTATTCGATTGTCCAATTAATTCGAATCATTCGAATAACAATTGACTTCTTTCGATTGTTCATAATACGCTTCGTGCGGCACCGCGCGTGGCCTGTGCCGTGCGCTGGCTGTCCACCCGCCGAATGAATTAATCTATTCGCCCCCGCGCTCACCCGTCGATTGTGCATACTATTGCAACCTGCGTGGCGTGCGTCAATTTTCATTCGAAAGGTCGATTGTTATTCGATTGTTTATTCATTAGAACGAATGAATCGACAATCGAATGTAAAGTTTTACAATTGTCGATTCTTTCGATTACTTTTTTTTTAACAGTCGCCCATCGCTAATATAGCTCGTAGAGTTAGTATGTTGATGTGGCAATGGGCAGGCCACATCGCTCGAAGAACCGATAACCGATGGGGATGGAAGGTTCTCGAGAGCGGCCACGTACTGGAAGGGGACACCGTACGTGGATGTCCCACCAGGTGGACCGTCGACCTGGTCAGAGTTACTGGGCGCTGCTGGATTCAAGCGGCCCGAAACCGCTTGAAGTGGAAGTTAATAGGGGAGGCCTATGTTCAGCAGTGGATATCCTTAGGCTGATATGATAATGATGAATAAAAATGGTAGGTAAAGTAGAGGGCATTTTATGGAGAAATTCTACAATTATTGTAAAAAGTGGTGGAAGAAAACCTGTTTATTTGTCAAATAACATCTAATATCTCGATTGAGGTCCTCTCCTGTCTGTTCATTTGTTACAGCCTGTATTCTCCAAATTCGTTTTCCGCGTCAGCTTGTGTCTCTGTTTATCCGCTAACTCTAAACCACGCAATGTATTTCGATGCAGTTTTAACCATCAGATAGAAAATTATTACTACGCATAGAAAAGACGCCATACGTCACAACTATGTTCCGTTAAAGTGAGGCCATTCGGCCACACTTTTTATACGCGATACCGTGACCGGGTGGGCTGCCGCGCAAATCGCTCCACTGTCACCACATTATGACATTGTACCCGTGCGAAGCCGGGGCGGGTCGCTAGTACTTAATATACATAATTCCACCCTGACTCGGGGCATGCAAACGTGTTCATGCACACAGATGCATATCCTTGGTGGGAATTGAACATACAATCGGCGGCGTCGTGGAATCTTAACAAACTACACCAACTGGCCCGTCAAAAGTTTTTTTTAAGGTATTTCAGAATTAATATTTTTAAATGTTTGTCTACAGTTTGTCTACTGTTAACATTTTTACTGTGTCCAATTCAAACAGCTTCGTTCTCGCGGAAATGTATAGATGGCGGTTTGTCACGTTTTATTGTTTGCTTGCAATGACGCACTTCTAAATAGAGGGAGCTAGTATTTTTTGTTTGCTTAGTTCCGGTAATTTCCGCTAATATTATGTGAAAATGTGGCGCAAGGGTGAAAACTGAAATCTGCTGGAGAGGAGTCTGCGCCTTAAGACTTTTATCTTTACTAATAAATAAGTATAGACCTCAAAGTAGCCCCTCCTATATGGAAGTAACTATCACAGCTTACGAAATTATTTATATGCCCAGTTTAACAATTAAAAAACGTACCTACCACTGGTAAGCAAAACGATATGTTTTTAGGGTTCCGTAGCCAAATGGCAAAAAACGGAACCCTTATAGATTCGTCATGTCTGTCTGTCCGTGTATGTCACAGCCATTTATTTCCGAAACTATAAGAACTATAATGTTGAAACTTGGTAAGTAGATGTATTCTGTGAACCGCATTAAGATTTTTACACAAAAATAGAAAAAAAACAATAAATTTTGGGGGTTCCCCATACTTAGAACTGAAACTCAATTTTTTTTTTTCATCAAACCCATAAGTGTGGGGTGTCTATGGATAGGTCTTCAAAAATGATATTGAGGTTTCTAATATCATTTTTTTCTAAACTGAATAGTTTGCGCGAGAGACACTTCCAAAGTGGTAAAATGTGTGTCCCCCCCCCTGTAACTTCTAAAATAAGAGAATGATAAATCTATAAAAAATATATGATGTACATTACGGTGCAAACTTCCACTGAAAATTGGTTTGAACGAGATCTAGTAAGTAGTTTTTTTTTAATAGGTCATAAATTGAAATTAATATCAAATACTCAGGTCTATACTACCATTTACTTATATACCTACAGGTTTGTACGGAACCCTCGGTGCGCGAGTCTGACTCGCACTTGGCCGGTTTTTTTTGTTTATAGAAACCGGGCAATAGTCTGACTCGTGTACGACGTGTACCATGGGTTCCGATCCGACCTCCCTTGGACGTATATATTTATTGATTTGGGCCATCTCTTGTTAAAAACCGGACCGCATAACTAAGTTTGTTTGTAAAGGAATTTTGATGATTTTCAAAAAACTGTTCGAAACATCGTTCTATTTTTCCTGTAATATCAATATACATTTAAACTTGTAGCCCTACTTTGAAATTACAATCAAAAATAAATCATTGCTTGCTTGCCGGTTGGGTAAGCAATATTTAAAACAATTCCATATTTCAAATCAATAACATTAGTGGTTGCTGAAATTATACTGCTGTACCTACAGAGGGAGAGGCCACTATTAGGGTTCCTTTTTTTCACCTTTTTGGTTTGGAACCCTAAAAATGATGTAGCCAAAGTCGGACAACAACTAGTCAAAATCGCTGATTTGTCACTTTTACCGGCCGCCATCTGATTCCGATTCTGGTTTATATACCTTACCTTATATGTATCAATCGTTAATCAGGTACCTAATTCCTCACATAATGTTGACGGTGTCTTATTGAATGTGCAACAGATGTGCGCGCATTCCAGTCAGCTAACTGCTTACAAATGTCTTACTTATCTGATATTTTCATAATTTATCAATCTATTGTACGCGGAGGCTTTGTTCTTTCTACTAAGTCAATTATTAATTATTACCTTAGAAATTACTGTATTTGTGTAGGCATTTTATAAATATGCATATACGCGGCTTTGCTCCTTTGAAGTTATAGTATTATGAATCGATTTGTGTTCTATAAGTGACACGTTTTACCAAAATCGGTACATCACAGCTGCTTCCGATTTGGTATCTTTATAGTTCCATTGTATAACAATCCTTTGTGCAAATGTAAAAGGATTGAATGTGGCTTGCAATGACGAATCGAGGCTTGTCGAGATCTGTATTTTGGAACTTATTTTATTGGGATAGAGTTAATTATCAAAATGCGTTTAATTTTTTGGGTGCTTTACTGCTGTGGATGCTACTGGTCATAATCCACTACTTGAGAGTCTTATGTTACGTGTATCATTGGCCTTCAATGATTCGCGGATATTTTTCCCCACACACAGCGGCCTTTAGTAACTCTAAACGCATCCACGGAAATTACCAGCTTTCTCGTAACACCTAAAAAGAAATTGCTACGAAACGGAATCTATTCGGATCACTCGATTCGAAATTAGAGCACGACGTGCGTTCCTTTGAGCGCCATTTGTGAGAAAGCAAGGCAAGCAAAGGGAGCTTATTACGCTCGCCGGCGCTTTATGGCGGGCATCGGGCCGGACTCGGGTCAGCAGCGGGGCTTTTTTGTCGTACCGTGGCACGTACCGGGGGCCCCGCTGCGGATCCCACCCGCCGCCGCCCCCGCGAGTATCACGCGCGGTACTCGAGATACAGGGGGGGCTGGCGTTTGTGACCGCGTGTTGGGAATCGTCCTGCCTTATCTGGGTGTCAATAATTTTTTAAGGAAAGTAGAGTGTTTTAAAGGAAATGAGTTGCTTTTACTAATAACTGATGTGAGAGACAAACATTGGTGCTGATTCTGTTGTTTACAACTAATCTAATTTTAGTCTCACTATGTCTCTTTCTAACAAAGAACATAAGAAGTGGATGTAAGAAATTTAGTCCTGTCAAATTAGTCCAATGCTTGTTTTCGATATAAATTTAGTCGCCATCTATCGCGGTTACGTCTAAACACCCGCAAATGAAGACGGCAAAGACTTATTTGACAGCTTCAAATATGTTCTATCCTCTTTCAATAATGTTCATAAGAAAGAGATGTGATGTGACCAAAATTAGTTTAGTGCGATTTAAAACAGAATCGGCACCACTACTTGTTCTTTTATGGGTTAATTAAGTAATAGAAAGTTTACACAATTCAGGAATAATCGTATACAGAGATCTCTATCTAAAGACAATAATTATCCCTCTCTAAAGTAATTAGGAAATCGTGACAATAATTTGTATGTCAACCAATTGGTCACGAGAATATAAAGTTAGAGGATTTCATTAGAATTTTGCACGTTTCAGTGCTTTACTTGACATTATTAACAATTCCGGTGTGGATAATGAAGCACCTCGTGGAAGCTGCATTAGAGAGATATACCCTATACTATTACGCTTATAGAGCTTGTCAACTTTCCAACTTTGACTGAGGTATTCTACTTTACTATTATGATAACAGGGGCCTACATTGAATAAATGACTTTGAATTTGAGTGAATTGAAAAAATAAAACTTATCTGTTTTTTTTACTAATTGAAGTATATTAAATGTTATTATCACTCGCATTTATAATACTATACCAGATACTTCGAGTATATCTGAAGATCTGAACCCCAACGCTTCCCCAATCCCCGATCTGCGAGCATCGTAGCCTTCATTGTAATACCGCGCCGGAGGCCGCGTCGCGTTGCCATAACAACCCATCGTTGAGCCCCACACCCCAACCCTCCCACGCCCGCATCGGCTACCTGCTCTCATTAATATGTACCCGGCTGGACACAGCCAGCGTCTTGTAGCAGATTACTTCAAGTAACCAGTAACCACTGGGTAGATTATGTATTCATTGCAATCGGCAGCCGGATCGGACGGCAACTATCGCTTCTGAATGTATATAGCTGAACTTGTTTCTGGGGCCCGATTCTCACGAATTCGACATCTATATGGCGTTCGACATAGCGGATACATAGGACATAATTTTTAATAAATTATTGTTTAACAATGGATGGTGAACTCGACATTATTGTCGAAAGCAGCCCGCTTATCATCAACTTTTATTGCGATACAACTTCGACAGAGCTGAATTGTCATGTTGAAAATGTCACCAAGCCTCCTATTCGTACTACGTGAGAGCCAGTTCTAGCTATGTGCGCAGCATCACATCATGATCATGGTCAGTTAAAACAAAAAACGACAAGTAAAAAAAAATACATTTTTACGTTTATAGCATCAGACCACAGATTGAGAAGAAAAGAGGCAAAGGTTACCCATATGCTTTTAAAAGTTAAATCGTAAGAAGCTCGATTAGTACCTGCCTTCATTAATATCCCGGTCCGTTCGTTTCTCGGGAGGGAAACAGAGGGAATTAGCAATCTACCGTGAGGACTAATGGCGGAGGGACGGTCGGAGGGACTGCTAGAGTATAATATAACAGAAGGTTCACTCCTTACAAGCGTTGTAATTTTTCCAAATGCACCTCGAACAAGTCTGCAGTTAGTCGGCAAGTATCTGTTATGTTCTGTATGTTTTTTTTTCTCATGTGTTATACAAATAAAGAGATCTTTTTGTCCATCTCACTTTAGAAGAGAGGTAGATCATAGAGTTATTTCGCTACTTAGAGCAACTTGACTGGGCAAGTTCCTCCACCTTACAGAATACCGCAGCCAAATATTTTATGTTGTATTCCTGCACATTAGTAAGGCCGCCAGAGCTCATCGGGGAGGAGGGAAGGGTCGGTAACACGTGATTGATGCCTCGTGTTTTGCAAGTGTCCATAGGGCTACGGTAACCGCTTACCACCAGTCACCGCCTTAGTTATATAAAAAAAAACAGCCGAGTGCGAATCGGACTCGCACATGGTTCCGTACAATATTAACCAACTCAACTTTGCTATGAAACAAAAAACGCCATAAAGAGACGTTTCTTGTATTAATTTATACATTTTTTACATATTCTCTGACAATGTCAGCTGTCTAGCTCTTACCGTTCATGATATACATCCCACTGACAGACAGACGGACGGATGGACGGATAGCACCCTTCGGGTACGGAACCCTAAAAAGACATTATTCCTCTAGACTGAGTAAGCAAAAGCTTCTTATAAATTCTTAGAGTACCTTTTTCCTAATAGACCATTTTATTTAGTTTATTTCAGTTACTTTCACAGTTTGATGTCTTACGGTATCCTCCTCTGGGGTAGTGGTGCCGAAATCAATAGAATTTTTATACTGCAGAAAAAGGCTATCCGCGCAATATATAAAATAAGGTCTAGAGATTCTTTGAGAGACAAGTTTAAATCTATTAATATAATGAAAGTGTCGTCACAGTATATATATGAAAATCTTATTAATGTGAGGAAAAACATAAATAACTTACCTAAGAATAGCGACACTCATAGTGTAGAGTCATTTGTTAACTTTCACAAGTGCCCTATAAGGGCCTAATTTGAATAGATGAATTTTGATTTTGATTTTGAACACTAGAAATAAGCACAAACTTGCTGTACCTTTAACTCGGCTCAGCAAAGTCATTAACTCTTTCAAGGGGCATATACGTTTGTATAATAAAGTACCCAAAGAAATCCAAGAGCTACCTATACATAGATTCAAAAAGATAGTAAAACAGAAGTTATGCAAGAAAGGTACTATAAATGAATTGTTCGCTTCGCAGGCTATTGTTATATATATTTTGTAAATTGTAAAACTTATAAGTACACATTAAAAAAAAGACTTGCTGAGTTTCTTGCCGGAGTCTTCTCAGTTCATGTTGTATTTGGAACCGGTGTAGAGTCATTTGTTAACGTTCATAAGTGCCTTATCAGGGCCTAAATTGAATAAATGCTTTTTGGAATTTGAATTTATTATTTATAGCATGTCCATGTTCAAAAGCTATTGGCATGTCCAAAGAGTAGACCTTCTGCATATACTTATTCAATGGGCGCAGGGAGCAGGGACGGGAGAGCGCAATTGCCGGGCTCCGCGCTCCGGCCGGCGAGTGTAAACTTCACACTTTATTGAGCCACGCACCGCCTGAATTACTTTTCGAGTGACAACCCTGGGAAATTAGTACGACTAGTGTTTACGACGTGTAGTCTGACCTAGCTCACTGCTTTCTATATTTGTTTTTTGTTTGTTTATTGAATGGGGATTGCATTGTATTGAGACTGCATAATCTTAGTGTTCAAATTAGACCTTGTAGTATAAGTTCTGGAGTAAACCATAATTTTGAGTGGAAAATATTTTTTTTTAACTAAATATGTTGATAATCGTAACCAAAGTATTATTATTAATAAACAAATAACTTAGGCGCTGATCCCACAGAGAGAGTTCTAGGGTTCTGCGTTTCACGTTCACTGTAATGCGAAGTAAAAAAAGTGTTGATGTGTGATCGGTAGCGAATATTGCAGAACTCGACTGCTTGCTGTGTGCACAATAGTGAATAACTCTGAACGCAGAACTCTAGAACTCTCTCTGTGGGATCGGCGCCTTAATGATTTTCTCTGAAAATTAAACAATATTACTAACAATTAAAAAAAACATACAGCCCGCCTAATGGTAAACGGTTTTTCTTGCCATATGGACGCTTGCAACACACGAGGCATCACTCACGCCTCACCTACCCTTCCCCCCTCCCCAATGTCTTCTTGGGACCTTACTCACGCGCAGGAATTCAACATAAAGTTATTTGGCTGGGGTATTCTGTAAGGTGGAGGTACTTCCCCAGTCGAGCTGCTCTTTGAGCGAATAAACGCTATGCTCTACCTCTCTTATAAACAAGCAATGAAATTGTATCAAATAGCTTATTATAAACCACAATCATGCATCGCACATATTTAAAAAGTCATATAATGTTTAAGGCGATGATGGCTCAGTGGTAGTGACGTCGGATACCGAGAGGAAGGTCCCGGGTTCGAATCCTACAATGAGCTTGAGCTTTCGGTGAAGGAAAACACCGTGAGGAAAGCATAGCACGGTGGTAGGGTACTTTGTAGTACCCATCTGGCTGGCTACCACCCTCAAGCTGAAAATCTGACGTTAATAACCACCATAGCTGCACTTGAGAGCCAGTTCCTTCTAGGCTTTGTGTGCTTACCACCTTCGGCCACATCATCACTCACCATGGTGAGATTGTGGTCAAACACAGGTCTATACACAAAAAAAAAAATGATATCAAAATATTATATAAAAAATATTAATAATTTAAAAATAATTGGTGTCGGAGCACCGTTGATGTCTTTTACAACAGGAACGGAGCGTGTCTATTGTGTGCTTTTTTCGCCTATTTTTATTATAGCTTAAATAAATATTTATTATAACTATGATAATATTATAGGAATTATGGAATTGATTTCATATGAAGTGGTAGGGATTTTTTCGTGTGTTATGTAGGCTTTTAAGTTAAGTTTTGAACTTTAAGGTTTATTTAGTGGTGAACTGACTTTGTATTTCTTATTGTTGGAAGTGATTAGAAAAAATAATAATGATTCCAATTTTGATAGATTTTTGTATAATATTTAAAGTTTGAATGTGTGTTTGGAATGGGTATGTGTTCACTAAACTTGTGTACATTATTTATGTAAATAATATTAATTATTATGATGTTATTTAGTGTAGCTTTTCATGTAAAGTTATCATAAGTGTGTCCAATTTAATAGGGGATAAAGTTAGAAGCAATGACAAATAAAATTTAATCAATTTGTCACGATTTCACAAATACAAACTGAAATAAAAATAAAATTTCTTTTCACAAAAAACTGTATTAAACTCTCTATTTACCTAATTAACGATCAGTTAAAATTGAAAATTTGTCAAATATAATGACCACACATGTAGACTACAGTCGCTAGCGCAATCTAGATGCGTGCGCGCACATGGGCCCGTGCTGTATCGCATCGCCGCGCCACATCTGGCACGGAATGCGCGGCCATTTGTGTGTTATATGTATGTGTGGTATCTATGTGTGTGTCACGTGAAAGCTCGCCGCTCGGCGCCCGCGCCGGACCACCGCCAATCCCATGTAATTCCATTTTTAAACTGTTTGAAAATCGCTTTTTGCCACACGTGTTTCATGTTTGCCGACAAGCAGTTGTATTGATTTTAACGGCTGATCAGCCATTAGCAGTTTCCTCTTCCTATACAATTTTACTAAATACCTACTTAAACTTTACGTAGACTTTATCTGTAACTGTTTGTAGATTTTCACAAAACTGCATAACAATTTAAATTCACTGAAACACAATTCCACGGAATAAGTTGGTGTGTACAGCACCCCGAGAGTAAAGAATTGACGTTTGTAAACGCTTATTAATTAGTTTGCGTTTACGACACTTCTCTATAGGAATTGGCACAGCGCCTCTAGCGGAATACTCATGGTTCTATTTTCTCTCATACAAATTAATAGTTAACGCAAACGCATTAGTACAGTACAGTCAGCGACAAAAGTTTATGATCAGTTTAATTAGTACACTTTCATAATTATCATAGCAAGGAATGTTAGAGCTCAATACTTACAGCACCCTTTAGAGTACCGATCAATATTTTAGCTGGGTGCTCAAACGGGAACAAACAATAAATTCGAATTTACCCTTAGAGCACCTAAGCTATTACGGTATGGTAGGTCCCAGGTCCCAGCGTAGGGATGTTTAATAAAACATATCGATAAGAATTAAAAGTTTTATAAATTACAGTGACACCTTTGTTGGGGCACCAATGCGAAGATCACCAAAGCTATTCTCTAAGGAGAATTTTGTTCATCCATTGCTACTCTAAAAATGGGTGCTCTAACGGGACTTCTTGACAAATAAGGGTTATATTAACCAGCACCAGTGTTCAAGTGATTGAAAGGTATTGTTCAACGATTTATCAGAGGTCCCTTCCTCTTCCTCGATAAAAAGCCTATAATACTCGGGTATAACGTAGCTTCCAATTAGTGAAAGAATTTTTAGAATCCGACTGGTAGATCCAGAGATTAGCCCGTTTAAACAAACAAACAACAAACTCTTTCGCTTTATTATATTAGTATAGATTACATTTATGATTGGCGTGTTCCAGTATTATATTATTATTATAATAATATTGAATTTGAATGAGATTGGTTTTGTATAGTAAAGCATGCAGTCAGCGGTGGTCGATTTGCGATGGCTTTGTTTGAACGCATTTTCTCTCCGCAAATACAAAACCGTTTCGAAAGAACAAATTTACTCTTTTTTTATATTAAACTAGCTGTCTCGCGCGGTTTCACCCACGTTCCCGCGATAAAAAGTAGCCTATAATACTCGGGGATAATGTAGCTTCGAATCCGACTGTTAGTACCAGTGATTAGCCCGTTTAAACAAACAAACAAAAAAACTCTTCCGCTTTATTATATTAGTATAGACTAGGTGTTCGTGCCCGGCGTCGCCCTTCCGGACAATTACGAACACAACAAAAAAAAACAGCCAAAATCGGTCGAGCCGTTCTCAACTCAAGTGATGCTCTTACGTAGGTACACACGGCTACAGATCAAGCTATAACATTTCGAGTATAAGCTGATCTCGCATTGTATAGGATTTCTGTACAATGGGAGGTCAGCCTATACTAGAAATGTATAGCTTGATCTGTAGCCGAGTGTACATATGGCAAATAATAAATAAAATAACGAAATATTTTCTATAGAACACGTGCTCTTCCGCTGACTTCAAAACAGTGTAAGAGTTGTTATTTCATACTTTTTAGTTTATTTTAAAGGCGGTTTAATAAAGTTAATTTATAACAACACATATTTGTGTAAGCGCAATAAATATACGTCCAAGGAAGGTCGGAACTCTCGATGGGGAAATCAAACTCAGATTTACAAATGGCAGGCTTTATTATTTATATAGATTTAATTTTGACCACTAACTCGCCCATAAACCCCAATGGATTACTATTATCTACTTCGAGTTAGAAATGCATTGGGTTGGGACTCCCAATTTGGGAGTCGTTCTCCATTGCTTATGTACCAAGTATGTACAAGTAGCCTAGAACACAGTCCATCAAATTTCAAATTCAAATTCAAAATCATTTATTCAAATAGACCTTCGCAGGCACTTATGAAAAGTCTGACTCTAATACTCTAATACCGGTTCGGAAGGTTGCATTTGCTGAGAAGAGCCGGCAATAAACTCAGCAATTACTCTTTTCAAAACAGGCTTAGATTCATTACATAATATTTACATTCTAATCGCACTGAAAACAATTGCGTGCCCCGGCGCGGCGGCAAAATTACAAGATAGACTGAATAAATATTTAATAAGTAAATCAATAGCAAACTTAAGCAGACCAGCCCCCACAAGCAGCACCTGTTCACAAGTATGACGCGTGTGGCAGCCATCGCCCTCCTCGCCATATTGGAGGGAAGTGAGCGACCCGTCACACGACGCCGCCGCAAGCAAAGGCCTTAAAGTGAGCATGACTTACTTAAGTCTGCCTTAAAAATAAAAAATTACTAAAGGGAAACACTAAACACACAATTTGTTATCACTGTGACTATTGACAAGTTTAGACTAAATATCACAAAATAAAAATATAACAATTAGACAGACATACATAATATATCGATGCATTTATATCAAAATAAATAAATGAAGAACATTGAATTGTATTAATTTAATTACAATAAGTAATATAATCTGTAACCTAAAAACATAACTTATAATAATAATAGCATACTTTGAATTAAAATGGACCTTGAACTAGCTGCTCAGTGAGGCAAGTGCAGAGAGAAGCTACTTCCATACATCCTTGTCGTCAATATAATGAGACACTTTATAATAAGCCCTACTCAACAGCCGCTTTTTAATATGTTCCTTAAATTTAAAAAAGGACATACTGGTCACGCTATGAGGAATTTTATTGTAAAATTGGATACAATTCCCAAGAAAGGACTTATTTACTTTAGCTAATCTAAATCTAGGTACAGTTATTTTGTCTTTGTTTCTAGTGTTTCTATCATGATAGTCACTATTGACTGGAAACAAATTAATGTTCTTGCGGACATACATAATATTTTCAAAAATGTACTGAGAGGGCAAAGTTAATATATTAATATCCGGAAATACATTTCGTAGAGATTCGCGAGAACCCAAACAGTAGATGGCGCGAATTGCCCTTTTTTGTAATACAAAAATTGATTCCAAGTCTGCGGCAGAGCCCCACAGCAAAAGGCCGTAAGACATAAGACTATGAAAATATGCAAAATAAATTAATCTGGCTGTATTAATGTCCGTCAGTTGCCTTATTTTGCTGACTGCAAAAGCAGCGGAGCTCAGTTTACCACCTAAGGCTTCCAGGTGAGCACCCCACTGCAATCTACAGTCTATAGTCAGACCAAGAAAAACAGTCTTATCTACTACATTAAGTTTATTACCATCCACAATAACACTGGTATCAACTTTTGCTACATTTGGTAATGAAAATCTTATACATTTTGTTTTTTCATCATCAAAGCTGCTTGTCATAACTAGCGTCGTGTATGTAGTTTTTTTGACAATGTCGAATCTACTATATAAATAAATAAAACCTACAGGGGGGCTAAAAAGGAAGCTAAAGCAATATTGCTACGAAATTATTTTTTTCGAATTCTCGGCAGATTCTGATATTTTTTGGTAAAATATTTACTCATTATATACAATTCAATTCATTAAAAGATTTGGAATGGATGTATTGCATAATTAAATTCAAAAAAATGAATTGCGTTACCAATATTGCTTAGCTTCCTTTTTAGGGGGCCAGTTTGTAACGACAGTAATTTATTAGTTATTTTAAAAGCCTTTTTAAAAACAAGTTTTTTAGCTAAACATGCATTGTCATGCTTTCTGTTTATTTCGGGTAATGTCCAAAATGGCGGGCTGATTTTGAAGGGACTTTTACTGGCTGATAGCTGGTGTTATAATGAGTAACTGAGGCTACTTTTATTTCAGATGAAGAACTAGGGTTCTGCACACATAAATTTAAACGTACGCGGGTGAAACCGGGGGTCAGTTTCTTTCATAATCATAATATTAAAAAGTTTCTTTAAGATGTTCATTTGTTTCTTAGCTAAACATGCATTGTCATGCTTTCTGTTTATTTCGGGTAATGTCCAAAATGGCGGGCTGATTTTGAAGGGACTTTTACTGGCTGATAGCTGGTGTTATAATGAGTAACTGAGGCTACTTTTATTTCAGATGAAGAACTAGGGTTCTGCACACATAAATTTAAACGTATGCGGGTGAAACCGGGGGTCAGTTTCTTTCATAATCATAATATTAAAAAGTTTCTTTAAGATGTTCATTTGTTTCTCGTATGTGCCAAGAAATAACTATTTTATCAGTTAACTCAAATTTCGTAAAGTTTGGTATAGCAAAATATAGGCATTGCATGCGCTGAGTACCTAAACCTATCCAGAAGATCTGACGAGGGTACTCGTGTGCGAGAGAGATGATTTATAACATAATCATAAAACAATATTATACTACATATTACTCTCTGTTTCGCCGTGCGGTTTCACGAGCACGGGGAACTTATCAATTCTTAGGGTCAAGGCTCTCATTGGCTACCTTCGAGTACATGACATTCTAATGTCCTATAAATGTAAAGTGAGTTTGTTTGTTTGTGAAAAAAGTGAGCTCTTAAGGGTCACCATCGTGATGAAAAGCATACACACAGGTAGCCTACGGCATGGAGAGAACACATGGGGCTACTTTTTGGCACGGGAATGTGCATGAAACCGGGGGTAGAAACTAGTATTTCATGAGTACGAGATGTGTTTTTGTGTCCGTTCCCTCTGTCTGTCTGTCAGTGGCTCATTCATATCTCATGAACTGTTATAAATAGGCAGTTGACATTTTCACAGAATGTGTATTTCTATTGCTGCCATAACAAAAAATGAAAATAAAATTAACTAGGAGCTCCCCATTCAAGAAACGTCTAAACGGAACCCTTCGAGTGCCAGTCCGATACACACATGACCGGTTTTTTTGTCATATTGACATTCGGTTGTGGTAAATTATCACAGCATTTGAATCAGTATGGATAATTTGCAACATGCTATGCTTCC
Source organism: Achlya flavicornis (assembly GCA_947623365.1). Taxonomy (NCBI): domain Eukaryota; kingdom Metazoa; phylum Arthropoda; class Insecta; order Lepidoptera; family Drepanidae; genus Achlya; species Achlya flavicornis. The sequence continues at coordinate 3,547,671 of OX392485.1, read as the reverse complement.
GATCCAGCTAAAGTAACATTCATTCCTATCGTGAATATACCTAGATTTAAGCTCTTACTAGCACCACGATAATGGATCCAAACACTAAATATTCTAAGGTCTTACTCGAAATCATATACAATTGAAGTATCTATATATATTCAGGTCAGAGTCCGAGTAGGTGCGGGCAAGAGGCTTGCGCGCGTAGATTCGGCGGCAATTATTGTCCGTCAGCAAGGCGGGGGCGACGGGTGGGCTTTGGATGTAGGGGGTGGGTGGGTCAGGGGGGCTAAGATGGCCACCGTAATTAATTGGCGCGACGCGAGGGCCCGACCGCGGCGCGTCTCGTTCGAAGCGCGGTATTGCGCCCGCGTTTGTGGTGCCCATGGGTTTTTGTGTTCTTTGGGAATGTGTTTTTGGACATTTTTAGTATGAAGTGTTTTTTTCACGTTATAGCTGTAATGAGGCGATCCTATTGGGGCGGGTTGAAACACACCCCTAGCTACACATCTCTGGTGGAAAACAACCCTTAAGAAGCACGTTGGTATTATAATTATTTGTCTGTAATAATATCCAAAACCGAAAGTAAGCTCTTTTGATAGTCGATTCAGATCTATTTCTAGTCACTAGTATACTGTATTCCAATTTGATAAGCTAATAGTTCTGTAGCGACATCTATCAGCCATCTATCAGTAACACCGAGATAGTTCACACACGGAAAGATAGATGGCGTGGCGCCACATTATCCTGCATCGCGCGCCTAAATCCTGCATCGCGCTGGCGAAGTTTTCTCGAGAATCTGCATATATACAACTGTCCGACATGTACAGTTGGACCGCGGTCCCCAGGCACGATGTCCCAGCCTGGCGGAAGATCTTCCCTTTTAAATGGAGGTGTCATCCACATTGCACCTCCATAGTTCTACTTGTTGCTCCAATCTGATGCTAGGAAGATTAGAAATGATTCGGTCTACACTACCGATTAGGCATGGAAATTATTGCTACTTTAAAGGAATTCTCATTTGATGATATTATTATTTTTTATAGCATGATTTCACTTGCGATATATGATTTGCAATGATTTGTAACCTACGTCATCGATGCTGATCGACGGTATTTTTCACAAAATCATGTGCGAGTATCGCACGCAAGTGTCAAATTATCACTGATGCAAATTATATATAACTTTCGTAGCAAAAAAATATTTTTCTATCCTGCTACATAACATGTTAAAGAAGTTAACACTTTATGTCACTTGATTTAAGGTTTATTTTTGAATACTCTTAAAAGCTAATCAATGATAAAGTTTTTTTTTTTTTTTAAATTTGTTCATGACCATGGATACAAAGTCCTTCAGTCGCATACATTTTATTTATATTCTTAAATATTCTTTATAACATGTAACAGGCTATGTCATGGACGGTAACAGATGTGACATATGAAAACAGAATCATATTCTTTATCACCTGCTACTTGTGATTTATGCCATGCCTACTACCGATTTCATTTTGTTCTAAACATCAACCTTTAAATCGAGCAGGTCTAAATGCAATAGTTAAATATTGAATTCCCAATATATTTAGGTACCTCATAGCCACCCTAACGTCGTCGACCAGCGATCCAACCGTAAACGTCTCACCCACACGCCGCGGGCGCCCGCTCGCCACTCGCCTCAACATACATACAGTAATGTACTGCCCCAACCGACCAACCTAACCTGACCTACCATCACACACTCTCATACCCTCCAGCAAACGCCAGCAGTGAACTACGCGGGGGGCAGGGCAGCTCCAAGCTATATGGACAGCTCCCGATACCGCACTATACCGTAGTTTGTCACATCAAGGCCGCTGACCACGAGTACGCTCTACCCCTCTGTCGCCTGAATATGTATGGGAAGACGGGGGAGGGGAAGATCAGGTATTATTGGTTGTGTAGCTCATACAAATTGCATGGGTGTGAGTGAGTAACGTTAGTGCTTGGACCTCAGTTCGCTTAAGCGTAAATTCTGTTGCGTAAGTCAGAAAAGACGTCTGGTTTTCGAGATAGGTTGGATGGAGGGGTGATATTGGAAGTATGGTGCTGCTAAATGATGTAATAGAATCTTATTAAGTTAATGTGGATTAATAATATTCCTTCCGAAACATTTGAAACTCATTTTCTGACCAGCTAACGGGATAAGAGGTCCATACAAAACAGTTTCACGAGGATATGGTTATTACGTTTGCTCCGAGCCTTTTTTAGGGTTCCGTAGCCAAATGGCAAAAAACGGAACCCTTATAGATTCGTCATGTCTGTCTGTCTGTCTGTCCGTGTATGTCACAGCCATTTATTTCCGAAACTATAAGAACTATAATGTTGAAACTTGGTAAGTAGATGTATTCTGTGAACCGCATTAAGATTTTTACACAAAAATAGAAAAAAAACAATAAATTTTGGGGGTTCCCCATACTTAGAACTGAAACTCAATTTTTTTTTTTTCATCAAACCCATAAGTGTGGGGTGTCTATGGATAGGTCTTCAAAAATGATATTGAGGTTTCTAATATCATTTTTTTCTAAACTGAATAGTTTGCGCGAGAGACACTTCCAAAGTGGTAAAATGTGTGTCCCCCCCCCTGTAACTTCTAAAATAAGAGAATGATAAATCTATAAAAAATATATGATGTACATTACGGTGCAAACTTCCACTGAAAATTGGTTTGAACGAGATCTAGTAAGTAGTTTTTTTTTAATAGGTCATAAATTGAAATTAATATCAAATACTCAGGTCTATACTACCATTTACTTATATACCTACAGGTTTGTACGGAACCCTCGGTGCGCGAGTCTGACTCGCACTTGGCCGGTTTTTTATTTTAATGATGAGTTGCAGCTTTCACATAGTCAATCACGTTTGGGTGTAGAACTATTTTATGGGAAAAAAAAATCCATAGGTTTTCAATCGCTCTGCGCCAAATGCTGTATAGAAATGTCATAAATGTCACAAACTCGGTAAACATTTTTTTCGGTTCCGGGTGAAATTCTGTATCACAAGTTAGACTAACATATTAGCGTGGCTCTTTGTCTTATTAGTTTAGCTATCATAAAGGGAATATGAGAACGAAATCTGATTAGAATGTCCATATTTGTCTCGTTTGTTGGTTAAGGCGCGGAGTCGCGGACTGACTACCATTTTGACAGCACTCGTTCTTCACTGGAATAGGGTTGCAAATGGTAAATCATAAATGTGTCGACTCTATGAAATGGACATTTATTTACGGGTTTTCTTTAGATTATACAGAATATACACATTAAATTGAATAAGTGTCCGGTTAACATTCTAATATAATTCTGTATCTTATATATTCTTAAAATTAAAATTGTTGTCATCGCTGAAAATACGGAGAATTTGGCCGCGAAAGATTTTTTGTGACGTAACTTACGATTTTTTTTATTGGGAATATAATATAAATATTTAATATTCTATTTGGTTAACATTTTTCTCAAAACCCTCTTCTGGCCACAGTTTTTTTTTGTGTTAGGTATTTTCATTGCGTTACGTCATACCCGACTCTCAAAGAAACCCATTTTTGTGAATTTGAGGTAAGACCTCGTCTTAAGCTTTAGATTAGAGCATATGGGTATATATATATTTTATATATAGTTTATCATTCCACGGATCCACTTGTGATCCCTCATTTGGCCAGTTTAGAGGAGGCATTTTAGTTCAAGATGAGCGTGCGTTTGTCAAGTTTCTCTTTTTAACAAAATCTTTTTTTTCTTTAGATTCAGTGCTCCTTTTAATTCTTGAGGCCAAAACTTTAAAATACTTGTGCTACATTTGGCCTGTTCTTAATTCTAGCCACACACATTACTGCCATTAAACGCAAAGCCAATGGTCCCGCAGCAAATTCTCTAGTGTACTTAGTCTAGATTACGTAAAATACTTACGCCGTAGCTAGAACTTGTTAGATTACACGTGTGGTCTGCTTTTTGCCTTTTATACGTATGTTTCTGGAGAATTCATCATTTTTACACTGTACTTTTTTATTGCTACGCTTATCTCTTGTCTTATTTTTACAATTACTATACGTATTGCGTTCGGAGTATTTTTGTTCACTCACCTGGCCTGGGCTAAAGGTCATAATAGCAATTTCAAAATCGTAGCTATAAGCGATTAGTATGTCTTGTTTTTACGTATCAGTTTTTAACTGATTGTTTATCCAAATTAGAATTATCAATTGTTTATCTTTCATATTTATTTATCGTTTTATAATTTTGCAACTACCCTACTGAAACGTCTTTAAGTCTTTACGTGATTTTTGAAACATTATTACTTCCTGTTGATTTTATTATTTTTGTCTCAGGAAAGCAATATATCCCTCGGGTGGATTCGCGGGGCGCAACTAGTAAAAAATAAATCTCCTTACCGCTGGAGCATATGGGTCCTTTAAAAAAAGAGTACCTAGTTCAAGCCACTCGAAAAGTTTACGAAGAGTTCTTGAGTAAGTAAAAACTCAATTTCGAAATCCGTAACAAAAAATCACACTTTATTACAAAAGTCACGTTCGCGGAAAGCTGACGCCGTCTCAGGTCCACATTGACGTCATTCTCTTGCCGTCTCGTACTACTAGTGATATAAGATTTTTGCCGTGCCGTATCGCATGGGAAAGCTCTATGCGTCATTTTCCACTGCTGTATTATTCAGATTCGCATCGCAGCCACTTGCGATAAGTCATGCAAGAAATGCGCTTTTAAGTTTTTTAAACGAATTTTATTTTTATTTTTCTTGCTTGTGTTTTGTAATGTCATTTGATTTTATGATCTTCGAGCCATTACAACTATTACAAGTGTTATTATTGATTATGAGACACTTTCAATGTTTGCTGTGTCTTCTCTATATGCTCTCTGTTTGTATACATATGCTTAGTTGATGACCCTGATTCCCTTTTTAAACATTAGGGATGGAATTACCGACAATATTTTCTTAGTTGATCCTAACGCCATAAAAACTATTATATTTTCGGCGTTGGTAGATCAGTCAGACAGGACAATTATTTTACACGTATAGATAGGTAGATACCAATGCAGTTTAAATGTTTATATCGAGATGGTTGTCAGCTGCATCATCATGAGTACAAGCTGTTCTGTTTGTCATGTGGCAGGCTGGTAGGTAGGTATCGTCTGTCGCTGTCGCCCGCGTCGGCTGCATACCGGCTCTCGTTGCAAGCTCGCGCGGCATTCTATCCGCGACGGAATGCTCTGGCACGTTCACCTAGTGTACAGGGTGATACTGTTCTGTTTTGAGCATTATCGTTATCATTAATTATGGTTATGTCAGTTTTATATGGTAAAGAGGATAATTGTAAGTGAATTGTTCAACTTTTTGTGGGTTGTTCTCGGTTTGTTCGTGTTCTCATGTACTGCTTGTAATTTCTAAACATCATAAGAAATAGACAGAAAGATACGAAATAATTTGCTTTGAATCTGCACATTATGGAACCATACTCCTCGGTCAAAGTCATTGAAGGATTTAAATTCTCATACTCATTTGCTTTATCATTCACAAACATGAACAAATATTATGAGGAAATCATGGCACGGTGGTGGAGAACAAACTCAAAACTACAGAAGACTCCGCAAGAAACTCAGCAAGGCATTTTTGTGTGTAACTAAATTACTCATGAACTCGTGTTTATGTTTAATCGTCTTTAAACTTTTTTCATTGCTCTTTCTAGGTTTGAAAGAGCCTAACATTGCTCTGCCGAGCTTCACGGAAATTAGTTATGTGTTTATTTCAAGTGTCTATACCTATACATATACCCCCTTACTCATAAAGCGCTATTTAACTAATAAATAAATAAAAATAAATAAATAAATATCCTAGGACATTCCTCACACACGGTCATCTGATCCCAAACTAAGCAGAGCTTGTACTATGGAAACCAGATAACTGATATAATACATATACATACTTTTTGTTTGTAAATACATACTTAATATACATAATTACACCCAGACTCAGGACATACAGACATGTTCATGCACACAAATGCATGTCCTGTGTGGGAATCGAACCCACGACCTGCGGCGCGTAAGGTGAACCTTAACCAACTGCGCCAACTGGCCCGTCGTAATATACTGTTTAAATGGTCACGTAAATAATGTCACATTATTTGACAATGACAATAGAGTGACGTTATTTACGTGACCCTTTAAACAGTATATTAGTTAAATAGCGCTTTATGAGTAAGGGGGATAGTTTTCAACTATGAATGTTCTTAGGAAAGTTTTGTATGTTTTCAGAACATGAATTAAAATTACATTAATGAAAATTAAAATTACATGTGAAAACTACATAACAAGTAAGAGCCAATTGTTTTCTAGGCTTTCTCTGCTTACTACCTTCGGGCACAACGAGGCGAAAACAACAAGATTATTCGAGATCATTTAAGCTTAAAACCAACACGCTGTATATAGTAAACGTGCATACAGTAGGTAGCCAAGTAAGGAGGCGGCCGAACGTCGCTGAAGCGTTATTTAGGTGTTCGCAGTCGAAACTAGACAATAATTGCGCGCCGCGCGTTGACGACTATCTACCAGTCTACATAGCTCTAGAGACTCGTAGACATTTACATTTGGTTGGTAAACATGCCTTATCATTTAGGTTGGATTCGATCATCTAACAATTAATCCGAAGAAGCGCAATGACGGCCATTTTGTCAAGCTATGTCAAGGACACATGCGCTCTGATTGACAAGGATACCCTAAACATGTAGGTGCAGGTGCATTAGGTGCAACCTGGGTTTTACTAGACTTGAGTTAAACCGTCTTTTGTATTAAGAGATAAAACTTTATATACCTACGGACCTAAGTATAGTGACGTGTCGAATTTGCGGTTCGCGAATTTTCCCGTTGTGAATCTTGGCCCCTTTTTTCTTTAAAATAAAATATGAAAAGCTGTTACTACAAACGAATGTGATTGTTACACACAAAATATTTTTATATTAATAAGCAAAATAATAAAAAAACAAACCAGAAGTCGTCTCGCATAGAACAAAATAACATTATGTAATGTTAAAATTTATTCTTTTTAATTAAAATTCAGTGAATTTTATGTCAAAAAATATATTTAAGATATTTTTCATGTGAGGATAAGTGTTTTTCTAGCGTTACTTGTTATTCTAAGCTTTCGGCAGGCTTTGAAGTCTTTGAAGGGTTGCGGAATGAGTTCATACAGATATTATTACATCAAATCTATACTGAGATATTTATTATATACGCTTTTACCGAACCCTGCCTAGACTATTCACACGGCAATATATCTAATATCTATGTTTAAACCTCACCGTAGATACTGTTTAGGCAACTGTGTAATATAAGATATGTTATATACTGCTGTTAGTTTCTTTAATGAATAATAAAAAATATTATTGTACAAAAAATCGTGTAATAACAGTAAATAACATTATCCGGTACTTATATGAGTATAAGGAAGTTGAAACTGTTTTTTAACCGGTCCCCGAAAGTAATTTAATAAATCTATATGAAAATGCCATTAACATTGAGGAAGATGGCGCCCCTTCTGAAGGTTAAGGTGAAGTTCATGATAATGACGCATCTTTGGGCTTATCCTGGATTTTATTTCAATCACCTTACATTGGTTGTGAAGCGCTCGTGGTGTAGCATAAATAGCCGTTCAAAATTTACCACCGGTGAGGCCTGAGGGTACCTGGATGGGTGACCGACTAGTCGTATTCAACTCGAGAGTTATCCGTGCTTCGGAAGGTAAAGCCGTGGGTCCCGGTTATCACTTTTATTGTGATAGTAGTACTCCAACAGTAGGTGGACCACTAGCCTACCTCCACCAATCCGCAATGGAAATTCCACCATCATTTGTGAAAGGAGGCCTGTGCTAAGCTGTGGGACATTATAGGCTGATGATGATGACATTTGTTTTCATATGAGGTTACACTGGTTACAGTTTAGTCATAGAGTTCATAATCAATCCAAAAAGAGTTTTTGATTTTAAAGTTAATATGAGTATCATATTGACTGTTTTATGGCAAATATGGCGATTGCAGCTATTAATTTTATGATATTACATCCTTAGGTATGATATTGGTAGGACGGTAGGTGTAATCGGAGCGGTCGGCCGGTGCATAACACCACCATAAACACAATGTACCTACAACCAGTCACTGAACGAGAAATTAACACTATCATCCGAAACATGCCAAATAAATATAGCTACGGCACAGATGACATACCACCCATCCTAGTTAAGGCGTGTAGCTTTGAGCTCACACCCATTCTAACTCAACTAGTAAACCAATCCTTCGAAGAATGCACTTTTCCAGACCAACTTAAAATAGCTAAAATAAAACCTATATTAAAAAAAGGAGGAAAATCAGACGATCCTAGCCAGTATAGACCGATCGCCCTACTACCAACGATCTCAAAAATATTTGAAAAACCGATGTCAAACCGAATTTATAAATTTCTTGAAAAATATAAACTTTTAGATAAAAACCAATATGGTTTCCGCGAAAAACATTCGACTACCCTTGCCGTATATAACTACATACAAAGCATACTAAACTATATCAAAGAAAAGAATTACGCGGTTGGATTACTACTAGATATGTCCAAAGCATATGACAAAGTTCAACACAACATTTTATTGAGTAAGCTTAACGGTGTAGGAATCCGCGGACGCGCGTATTTATGGTTAAAATCTTACTTACAAAATAGGCAGCAATACGTACACATCGAGAGCATCAACGAAAGCACCAACGAACTGATGCCCACCCTATCTGATATCCGAACTACTAACAGCTCCATCCCTCAGGGTAGCGTACTTGGATGTGTGCTGTTCTTAATATATATTAATGATTTGCCAAAAATAATAAATACAAAGTGCGTTCTGTTTGCTGATGATATATCTATTGTCCTTAAATGTTCCAATAACCAAAATAGCAACACACTTATAGAGGAAACTTTTGAAAAAGTTAAAAACTGGTTACTTGATCATAATTTGGAAATAAACAATAAAAAAACTAAACTAATTCAATTTAGACCACATCAAAAACGACCAATAGACATAAAGCCAGTATCACAAAAACATAACCTCGAAGAAGTAAATAATTTTAATTTATTAGGATTAACAATTGATACGCACGTAAATTGGAAAAACCACATTTTAAACATTAAATCTAAATTATCAAAATTCATTTATGCACTGAACGTCCTTAAGACGAATACAAACAAAAAATGCGCACAATCTGCGTACTACGCATACGCATACTCTTGGTTACGATATGGCATCATTTTGTGGGGCCATAGTACCGACGCCCATGACCTATTCGTAATGCAAAAAAAATGCATACGCGTTATTGAAAATATTCGACAAACTGAGAGCTGTAAACAACACTTTCTAAGAGAAAAAATGCTCACTCTTCCATCCATTTATATCCTAGAAATTGCCCTGTTTGTAAGGAAAAATGCATCGATATTCGAACTAACAAAAAGTGCGCGCCGTAAAAACCAATTAGTTATACCAGAATCTAAGCTCACAATGTACCAAAATAGCCCATACTACAGATCAATAATCATATTCAATAAAATACCAAATTATATTAAAAATGAAGAGAAAGATTCAACCTTTAAAAATAAATTAAAATACCACCTTACAAAAAAATGCTATTATTCAATTGACGAGTTTATGATAGATAAAATGGAGCAAACATAATCATAAAGTTTTTAATAATTGAACGGTCTCGCGGTCTCCTACTAAGCGTCGATAATAATATAATTGTATATCAAACTTATTAATGTTTAATAATAAACTTATCACAATTCATAATGTATAATATAAATTAAATAAATAAAAATTGTATGTCTAAATAACTAACCGGTACTAACATAATTATAAATAATTAAATCTAAAATACTAATAAATATTAATTAAAATAGCTAAGTAATCACCATTTAATGATGCAATGCCCTTGCAGGGCTCATGTTGTGGACTAACTTAATTATAACACCTTTATGTACTACATGATGCAAATAAATAAATTGAAATTAATAAAATTAGGCACATAGAAGGACATATGCAACTTTTTATTCCAGGAACGCGAGTGAAACCGCGGGGGACAGCTAGTAATACAATAAAGTAGAAGAGCATTTTTGTTTGATTGATTGTTTGTTTGTATAAACACGCGTATCTATGGAACTACCAGTCAGTACAGTAGGTACTATCAGTCGTATTCGAAAAAATCCTCCACTTATTGTATAGGGGGGGGGGGGGGGTGCACCCCAAGGCACCTCACTCCCGACGCCCGTAAAGCTGAAATGTACAATTCAAACAGAAAAAGATGTTTAAACAAATTTAAATAAAAATCTGATACGAACACACACACAAAAGATTAAACAAGAACAGAAGTAATAATATTTATTTACCCAAATAAAGACATAATTTTCTCCTAAATTTTCACTACTTTGGTCATCTTCTAGAGATTGGACTGACCCACATTACGGTGGTCACCACACTGCCACATAGTTCTATCTGTATGTAAAATTTAATAAGACACCAAAGTGCTGAGTTTGATTCAGCCGTTATCACAAGCGCTCGTGAACTGTTCCTGCGGAGCTGAGCGCTGAGCGCTCACCTTCCTTTGAAGTAGATAAGGTGCCAAGAGCTAAAATAGCTGTCCGCCCGTGGCCCCTACTTACGGTTATCGATAATATATCACAAGAATTACGTCGATTAGCACTTGGTAAATGTTAATATATGTGATAACTGAATTGATTACTTGGGGGGTGATTTTAGAGCATTTTCTGGATGGAATAGGGATGATACCTGGGTAAAAAAAAAACAATTTTGCTCATCATTTAGATTATCAAAAAATATTGGACACTTATATTTTGCTTTACCAAATCATAAAAAAATACAAAGAAAAAGCACGTCGATCTGGAGTGATGGCTCGTGACGTCACTTTTGTGTAAAAAGTGTACGTGACGTCACGCGACACCAACACCGATATCTTTGTATTTTTTTGTTTAATTGTCTAAAGACAAATATTTTTTGATAATCATTTACTGACGGAATAAATTTTTTTTTTGTGATCTAGCTTATTGTCAAGTTTACAGTAGATTTTATTTAGTTCTTATATTCGAGTGAATTAATATTTTAGTGCCACCGGTGAATGATTAATGAAGTAAGCTTTGGCACAGAAAATCAACAACATCGACGTTCCATATTCAGAAAGAAAGTCGCACAGCTTGTGCAGGAAGATTTAACCGTTTCCATTGAGTTACGTTCGAGTTACATTAGTAGGCGCCCAGTTTCCTCATTACGAACAGAATTCCTGCCCGGTCCGCTATAAACCCGGGTCCTAGCGAGCCGAATGTAAAATGGGACTCGTTTTATGTAGACGGCTCTTTGATGGTCTTTTAAACAGCGCACTGACGACGGCCTCTGTGTGCACGTAGCTTTATATAGTACGGTACGTGTAGCTCGGCCGCGGGTCCGCCTCTACAACTATTTCTAGAATTTTAATTTTCCCGGCGCCATCCATGGAGATTTTAACTCGTCTATTTTATCACTGGAGGCTACGGTCTCGGTCAGTTGATGACACTGTTCCTAAATCCAGAAGACTTTTTGTACCTATTTTCTTCATCATACCCGATTCTGAAATCTCTGGTAGATTTGATAATTATAAGTCTTAATTTAATTTTCCTTAGCGACTTTATTTTTCTTAGTCCGCGCGCAAGGAATGGTCAATAAAAAAGCCATACATAGTCATGAGCATGTCCGGATGTGGGTACCTACCTACCTACCTACATTTGATGTCAAGCGGCATGACCACAAACACGTCAGTTTCTTCTGTGAAGTCGCACGTACGTATATAAGTTATACATATGTATTGCGATCCGGTCGTGTTTTCCTTGGAACTTCAATTATTCGCCGGCCGGCACGTCAGGCGGGCGATCACTCCCACGCGACACGTTTAGGGCCCCGCCACCACCGCCGCCCGCGCCGCTGTTGTGCTTTACCTGCCAAACTAAACAAACGCGACCAAATCGAGCAGCCGACGTAGGGGGCCGCCAAAGAAGAAGGGGAAGGGGCCGCGACCTCCCGCCACCGCCGCCGGATCGCGCGTGTTATCGAACTGCGATCCGCGGAAACCGCGGCCAGCCGGCCCTGGTGACGAGCTCCGATACCTGTCCGTACGTCTCTATATCCACGCCACGGAATATTCCCGAACATTCCGACCCCCATCAATAGACACGAATTACGGAGCTGCTGGGTAACGCCGCTGTTGAATTCATACCACCGAGTGAAAGAGCATTTTTAGAGCGTCAGACGCAGTCTCTCCTTAGATTATGAAATGTCTGAACTTGTCCAAACTTCTCGCAATAGATAAGGCTCCGTGTGCCGTGGCTCGCACCGCTGTTTCTACAGAAGGCTGCGTGTAACGATTAAATCGGACAAAAAACGAGAGCGGGTCGTGCGAGCCGGCCGCACCGATAACAAACAGAATTCGGTAAAAAACCACTCGACGAGACCGAATCGATGACCGAAGCTTTATTTCAACTTTATCGTTTTTGCGTCGTCCATAACTTGGCACCCTCTATGTTCGCCGAAAGCCAGTAAGTATGTAAATTACGGTCGCGAGCTACGGTCCTCGGGTGCCCACTTATCTATTCAAATTCGGCTCCGGGTGCGGGGTTGCGTCGCCGGCCCACGCTAATCAAAATCCGATCAGCCATTAAGTCCTCTCGCTATCTGCGCTTAGTTTACGAGCAGGGGGGGGTGTCGGTGGGGGAGGGGTGAAGGGGCGCGCCGTGATCACTTATTTATGTGGCGGGGGCTCGCTCGGCAACTGAAAAACTACCCTCGCGTCGTCGGAGCGGCGCGGCGCGGCACCGAGGCACGCGAGATGCGCGCCCATAAACCCGGCGCGGCTTTGTAATCAACCGTGCCGCGCTTTTTATGGGCCCGCCTTTTGCAGTCACTGCTCGGGATAAATTTAACCCGCTATCTGTATAGTGGAACGACGCGGCGACGACGCGACTCGACGGTAGGTACTTACGCTTTATATCAGCGTTTCTGATGGTTCGATCTATAGCCACCCGATCTTGGCTTTATATTTATTTATTTTCTTGTATCGAAGGTATCGCAGCTAGTAATGCACATTCTCCCATAACTTCCACATCAAAAACTTGCTGTTATCAAAGCTCTACCAAATAAAGTTTAAATCTAATCAAAGTGCAATTTGGGTGGAATGCCTGAAAAACATTACAATTAGTACAATATTTTTAAATCCAGTATTCCTATATAAGTGTTAGGTACAGGTGGCAGGCAGCAGCGTCAGGCAGGGCCGTGTTATCGCTGACCGCCACGAATCGCGTGTATTTTTGCCGCCCGCGCCCGACAGCCAATATAAGGATATCACACACTAATGAGACAATGGCGGGTATAAAACTGCTAAGTTGCCTCTGTACGATCGGAGCTGGGCGAACAGAGTTTGGGCCATTATTGCCCAGTTGTCCACACGATCGTGCGTGCGTGTTCATATTGTTTGTCATCTGTTCGGCAGAGACGTAGACTCTATAGGAGAAGCCGCGAGTTGTTTAGTTATATATTATAACTATGAAAAACACGTCCGCTGTAGATAACCATTACAGTTTAATCAATTGATGTGCACGGCAGTAATCAACTTCTCAGCAAATTTGTATGACGTAGGCATCCGATAAGAAAGGATTTTCCGGAATTCTACCCTAAGGGGGATGGGACAACGAGATTCCTTGGTCCAATATATTTCAGCATAAACATTCTTTAACAGATTTGTATGTGAGTTCAACTTTTTTTGAATATAATGGGAGTGAATTTTGAAACATTTTTGTCTGTTTGTTCCGGTTCATAGCTGATGTTATAAGGAGTAACTTAGCTACTATTATTTTTGAAAAATAATTAGTGTATGGCGCAAAAAAAAAAACGCCCGCGCGTCAAACCGCGGGGGTATGCTAGTTTCATATTATAATTGAAAAACATTCAAAACCATGCAATGATTCTCTCGCTATTCAAAACGCTACTCGCTCCCGCTACCTCTTAACCACTAAGCACACTGCCAACGTAAGTGCGGTGTAGGCAATATACGGTATTATCGTATTTTTACCGAGATCGATGGCACACCCGCGACACCTGTGCTTTCACTTCACTATACACACATACATGCCTACTATATACTTTTCCACGTAAAGGCGTTGGTTGGTGCTTTGAGGATTATGTTTCAGATGGTATGTGGGAGCCGGATATCAGATGTCTTCGTTGTTTGACGTAGTTACGTAACATTATGGTAGGTTCTCTGTGGTAGGGTCACAGTTTAACCATTAGTAGTAATACTGTGGTAGGGTCTAGGGATCAGTCACACGATCAGTTCTGATTTGAGAGCTGAATCTACTGAGTTTATGGCTTCGTGCGCAGCGCAGATGGCGACCACCGTGGGGTTTTAGCCGGTACAAGTCCGGTATAACCTGGCCGCTACCCCCGGGGCGGACGGGTATCCTATGAGGATTTCCCGACGAAAAAAAAAAAAAAAAAGCGTCACAGTTTTACCATTAGTGGTAATACTGTAAAAAGCTCCTAATGGCCGATTCCTACAATTTACGGACCGTTATCGGTTAAAATTAAGACTTGTATCTTTACTAATAATAAAGTAAAAGACCTCAAAGTTTTGCATAGTAGTCCCTCCCATATGTATACGAAATCAGAGTCAAAGCCATTTATTCAATTTATGCCCCAGAAGCGCACTTATGAAGGCCACGTTTACTGAAGTTACCACCGGTTAGGAAATCAGCCTTCAAAATGATCTGCAAAACGATTCTTTTTTGTTTATAGAAACCGGGCATAAGGATCGGTGCTCAAAAAATCGGTGCGCAAATGGGAATATTTCAAGTCAACTCAATCAAAAGATACGGCGATTTGTCTCATAGGTATTTTGCTATTCGCAAACTTGCTCATTAAATCTATAGGGTACTTCCCGTTGACCTAGTCAATTATGTTGGCAAGTAGCAAAGTCTCGCAGCATAATAAATAAATCCAAGTCTGTGTCTGAGTCTGACTCGCTCACCGAGGGTTGTTGTAAAACACCAGTAAAAAAAATTCAAAATTCCAAGAAGACTCCATTGGCTTCAGAGTCTAAAGCCTTTAATATTTCACATTGCTAATTTTTCACAGATATAAACCTAAATAGATGACGCGATTGTATATACTTCGCGTGCCAAAAGTAATGCCAAAACGAAAATTCTCTTCTTCTGAAACTGTTTCGCGCGGACAGGGAACTCGCATAAGGCTGTATGTCCACCAGAGATGTGTAGCGACGGATGTGTTTAGCCGACAAATAGGATCGCTTCATTTTCACGTTATACTTAGCTCATATGCTAGCCTAACTAAAGCGCTGTTGTGATATTATGGAAGTTATAATGGCACGCTTAGTTTTCATACGGATGGAGGGACTTGCGTTATTTAATTATATTTATGTCTGTGTAATTTTTGTTTTCAATTGAAAATTATTTAGATGAAGTTGTTAGTTCCATATTGTGACGGGCAACTACGGAACCCTACAGTGCGCGTGGCCCGACTCGGTTTTTAGGCATACATCATTGATGCAGAAAAGTATATTCATTTAAAATCTTGTTATTGCTATTATGCATGACAACTAAACAATTGGGTTTCGTATTAAACATTGAAAGTGAGCCAACTACTTATCATGCCGCGTCATCAACATCTTAATGTATCTAATGTGTATATACATTAGGTAGGTAAGAAGCGTGTAGGTAAGTATTAGGTAGGTAGAGATCTTCGTTGTTGGAAGATAACCGCAATGCAACCGTTGCAGGCGCGCGTGCATCTCGCAATTTACCGGGGACAACATGGCCGCCCGGTTGTAGGGCTGTCACATTTTATTTATATTATTAATTAATTTACCATGAATAGAATACTGCTATAATAGTGATGATGGTAAACACAAAGCCTAGAAGAGCTTATTGAGTACCTAATATTTATTTTCTTGTTTTGTTATTTAAGAACCGAACTAACATGGCTATTTGGCGATGGAGAAAATTCGAACTAGAGTTTTTCGCAAAAGCATATTTTAGAACTAACGTACGTCGCGATGAAAAACATTCGAACCAGAGTGTTTCTATATAGCATACTTTCAAACTCACGTACTTCGCGATGAAATAAATTCGAGCCAGAGTTTTTCGAAATAGCATACTTTCGTACTCACGTACTTCGCGGTAAAATACATTCGAATCAGATTTCGCAATAGCGTACATTCGAACTAACGTTTTTTGAACTCACGAACGTTCGCAGTACAGTCGATAGATGTTTCAAATTTCGAAGTTCTGAAATACAGTCTATAAACTAACTGTGGGTATGGTTTTTGTTAATACATTGAGATGATAACAAATACTCGTAAGAATATAAGGCTAAATCTCTCAAGAAAGACGTCATACATCATACATCCAAGTTTAATTTGATACAGTTGTATTATTTCGATAAACAATCGCTTAGAGTTTCGAGCGGGGCTATTTATACTGGAGCTTACCTTTGCTTATATAAACTGTTATGTAACAATAATATATACGGGCTTAATAAGCTGAATACGTCATAAAATCGTACTTAAGGCATTTGTATCGTGTATATTTTTTTTTATAATAATAAGAAACCCTGAGTCTGGGTGTAGTTTGTATAATTTATAATCAAAAAGTAGTATACATGTAGTATATTAGTTATCTGGTTTCCATAGTACAAGTTCTGCGTAGTTTGGGATCAGAATAGCCGTATGTGAGGAATTTCCCAGGTTATTTAGGATATTTATCGTTTGCTAACGGTGTCTTGATAGAAATGTTATGTTGGCATCCAGGTTATCTCTTCCAGGCCTAAAAGGTGCTATATCGCAAGTGATTTCGGGATCGTTGACAAAGACACATTTGCAAAGATAGGGGTAGAGTCAATGATATTATAATATCGTTGGGTAGAGTGGCTGAAAAAGTAAAATATTTTTACAGTTTGCCAACCCTAACATATCCAAATCTGTATAGGTAACAGTTTTGCGATGGCAAAGGAAAGTAACAATTTTAAACACTCCTTAGTCAGTAATTAGTAGTTAAGTGACGCTAAACACCTTCTACCTATCACTGGTCGTGTATCTCGGCATCTGCACTTGCAGTTCTCTTTGGCCATATAATCACTAATTATGGGGAAGATGTGGTCAAACGTAATCAATAAACTGTGTCACATGGTGTACCTAAAAATAAATAAACAAGGATAAAATAACCTTATTTGTCTTTTGTCCCTCTTTGACATCCGGCGTCAAAACAGGACAAAAGACAAATAAGGTTATAATAATATTGTTTTAAGAACTTGCGGTTGGCCCCCTTTACGAAACATAAAAGAAAAAAAAAATTGATTACTAACATTCAGAGTGTGGTTGTCGAAGTACCCTAAACTAAGTAGAGTCCATCCAGTCCACTCTGTATCTTGGTCTTGGGGTCCAGCTCTAATATTTACTTATACAAATTGGGACTTATACAGGAAACAAGTGTCGAAGTATTAATATTGACAAAAAGTTTCATTTGAGATACATATATAACCCGTGTTTTCCAACATCACGTTTCAAATCATAATACGCGCCATTTAAAACTGAATGTCAAGGTCAATATAAATGTCTGACCACGCCAACTCAGCAGCGCGCCCGATGCTGACTCAAACAATGGCTTCAGTTCAGACAAACAGGGGTAGGGGGAAAATATTCCTTGCGGGTGACGAATTGCCCACCTCCTAACTACCTACACGTTAAGGTACATTTTCCTACAAAATGTTTAGTTAGGTTACGTCTAGATTCGAGCGTTCTTCGTTATAGGTCTCTTGACTCGCATAAACACTTTTACGACTTGAAGTGAGCGTATAGCTGCGGTGGCGGCTGCGTGATCTCTTTCTTGGGAAAAGTCTAGGCGTCAGCCTTCAAACTTAGTCGTAGCTCTGGAGTTTTTACTTATTAGTGTTAATTGCTTGTTTGTTCTTATAATTCCGCTAAATGTAGAATTTGTGGGTTTCAAATTAAATCAAATTCTGACTTAGGTATATTCATAAATTATTTAGTTTAAAAAAGTTGTCAATTGCCTGGTTGCCATAGTACATGCTCTGCTTTGTTTGTTTTGTTCGGAGGTGTGAAAAATGTGCCATGTTATTAGGTTTTTATTTTAAATTATTTTACTGTCAGGTATGAACCCTAGCTGGCGCGTGTAATATGCCGCGGCACGGTCGGCGCTGGCGCGGGCGTCGCGTCCGGTCGCCCGCTATCGCTCCAGGATGATCGAAATCGTTGACATCGCGCCAGCCACCGCCGACCGGCGTCGCACCACTCGCACCGAGCCGAGCCGCGCCGCACCGCGGTGGAATGACCGCGCGACGTTAATTGTCGCGTCACCTTCGAACAAGGGCGGCCTCGCGACGCGTCTCCTCTCCCCCGCAATGCCCGCACCGCGGTTCAACACAGATCATAGAAGCAAGGAGATATGAAGAACAGCCTGTTTTTTATGTGGAAAATTAATAACTTTTCATGATCATATCACTTATAGAATTGGTCAAATCTACCTATCTTGTTTTATAGTATATCCTTGTTTCTATTCTTCCCGGTTGACAGCTCGCGATATCTCCCCTCCTCCGTTACCTTTGTCTGTGCTTGCTATGACGGTGCGGTGTGACGGTCATCCAACAGCGGGCGTTTTGTTTTGTAGTATCTCCTTGTTTCCATGCTCCTCCCGGCTGACAGCTCGCGATATCTCCCCCGCCTCTGTGCGGCCACCACGCGCCTCTCGTTACGATATATGTGCTTGCTGTAACGGTGAGACGAAACGTGACGGTCGACCTGCAGGCGTGTTTTGTTTTATAGTATCTCCTTGTTTCCATGCTCCTCCCGGCTGACAGCTCGCGATATCTCCCCCGCCTCTGTGCGGCCACCACGCGCCTCTCGTTACGATGTATGTGCTTGCTGTAACGGTGAGACGAAACGTGACGGTCGACCTGCAGGCGTGTTTTGTTTTATAGTATCTCCTTGTTTCCATGCTCCTCCCGGCTGACAGCTCGCGATATCTCCCCCGCCTCTGTGCGGCCATCACGCATCACGTTACCCATGTACCCATGTACTTGGTGTGACGGTGCGACGTGACGGTCACCCACCCGCGGGCGTGTTCTGTTTTAATAGAAGCCGCGCACGCAAACGTGATCCGAACGTAATGTATGGACGATAAATTAACTTGTTTGTTTGCTTCGGTTTGGTTTGTTGTTCGATCGAATGGTACAACTAGCTGCCTGGGCTATCGCGTATCTTTGGTGGTAAACGTAACAAATACCATTTTCATCTAATAACAACCTACTCTAATAAAACATTGGTACGCCCTGATTGGATGACATATTATTAAAGTATACGTGGTAGAGTCCCTGGATAAAGACGTCAATTAAAAAAACCGGCCAAGTGCGAGTCAGACTCGCGCACCGAGGGTTCCGTACAAACCTGTAGGTATATAAGTAAATGGTAGTATAGACCTGAGTATTTGATATTAATTTCAATTTATGACCTATTAAAAAAAAACTACTTACTAGATCTCGTTCAAACCAATTTTCAGTGGAAGTTTGCACCGTAATGTACATCATATATTTTTTATAGATTTATCATTCTCTTATTTTAGAAGTTACAGGGGGGGGGACACACATTTTACCACTTTGGAAGTGTCTCTCGCGCAAACTATTCAGTTTAGAAAAAAATGATATTAGAAACCTCAATATCATTTTTGAAGACCTATCCATAGACACCCCACACTTATGGGTTTGATGAAAAAAAAAATTTGAGTTTCAGTTCTAAGTATGGGGAACCCCCAAAATTTATTGTTAGGGTTCCGTAGCCAAATGGCAAAAAACGGAACCCTTATAGATTCGTCATGTCTGTCTGTCTGTCTGTCTGTCTGTCTGTCTGTCTGTCTGTCTGTCTGTCTGTCTGTCCGTGTATGTCACAGCCATTTATTTCCGAAACTATAAGAACTATAATGTTGAAACTTGGTAAGTAGATGTATTCTGTGAACCGCATTAAGATTTTTACACAAAAATAGAAAAAAAACAATAAATTTTGGGGGTTCCCCATACTTAGAACTGAAACTCAATTTTTTTTTTTCATCAAACCCATAAGTGTGGGGTGTCTATGGATAGGTCTTCAAAAATGATATTGAGGTTTCTAATATCATTTTTTTCTAAACTGAATAGTTTGCGCGAGAGACACTTCCAAAGTGGTAAAATGTGTGTCCCCCCCCCTGTAACTTCTAAAATAAGAGAATGATAAATCTATAAAAAATATATGATGTACATTACGGTGCAAACTTCCACTGAAAATTGGTTTGAACGAGATCTAGTAAGTAGTTTTTTTTTAATAGGTCATAAATTGAAATTAATATCAAATACTCAGGTCTATACTACCATTTACTTATATACCTACAGGTTTGTACGGAACCCTCGGTTCGCGAGTCTGCCTCGCACTTGGCCGGTTTTTTTTTTATCTATTTTTGTGTAAAAATCTTAATGCGGTTCACAGAATACATCTACTTACCAAGTTTCAACATTATAGTTCTTATAGTTTCGGAAATAAATGGCTGTGACATACACGGACAGACAGACAGACAGACAGACAGACAGACAGACAGACAGACAGACAGACAGACAGACATGACGAATCTATAAGGGTTCCGTTTTTTGCCATTTGGCTACGGAACCCTAAAAAAACGGCCTATCGCAAGTCTTACTTACCTAGTTACGATTCATTAGATATACACATGAGACAGTGGAGGCTTAGTAATATGGTCCCGTAAGATACCTTTGGGTACAGAACCCTAAATATTAAGTTCTGTAGGCTATATACATAGCATGGTGCTTCTGACAAATGGTGTTTTGTAATACATGAAATTGGGTATAGGAATGTGATAATAACAATGAAAAGAGATGGTTACTTATGTTTTTTATACATCTAAGGCGTACGACCCACCTGGTGGTAAGCGGTTACCGTAGCCATATGAACGCTTGCAAAACACGAGGCATCACTGGCAACCTTAGTCACGCGCAGGAATACAACATTGTTATTTGGCTGCGGTATTCTGTAAGGACGAGGTACTTCCCCAGTCGAGCTGCTCTATTAGTGAAACAACGCTATGCTCTACCCACAGAGAAAGGAAATAACTCTTCCGTGGCTCTACCTCTCATAACTGTAACTGTATGGAGAATTAAACTGAATTAAAACTTTATAATGATCGCCAACATAATGTCAAACTCTATTCTTATTGTTCATATGCATCGGTAGCCATATATCATCAGAACAGACTTAACAGGTCTTGTTCAAACTGCCAGGAAGTGCAATGCAAGGCTGTTCACACCACAGAAATCAGAGTAAATAGGTTCACACCCATAGAGATAGAATATGAATAGAGCGAGTGTACTTGAGTATGTGCGGTAACATGGGTATGCACATCGCTGCTTTGAATTGCGCGTTCATTCAACGACTAAATATATATAATGAATGCCAATTTCTCGTATATTATCGATACTTTTACCTAGAACAAATGACAAGGAACTAATATTATCATTTTTCCTGGCTGTAAATCAGTATAACAGGTGGAGATTTCGAGATGGCATATTTTCGAAACCTATGTTGGATTAGTCATGCTGAACAACTTTTACTCACACTTCGCGCAAGCACTCTCTCTAGTTATAGGTATAATCTCTATGTAAAAACCTTTAATTTTACAAACCATCAAACTTTTTTGTGCGTATCATGCAAGTACCTAATATCATGCATTACTAAGTAGCTGTCTAGATTTACACGTGTCATGCACTCGGGACAAGTGTCATCTGTCACTGCCTAATGGCTGCCACTGTTGCTACACTACACCTCGCACACAGTGATTGAGTTATTTTAAGATTGAAGCGATGCGCGCGAGGTTCAAGTAGTCTGGGAGGTGTCTGGTATACATAAATGGATTGTGCTCAATCAGATATTAACCGAGGGTAAGTAGAGGGCGTAGCGATTGTATAGATCGAAGTCGTCAACCGACGACTCAATACCCGCTCCATGCAAGAGCAAGGTTGTCAACCAAGAGGTTGACAACCTTTGATCATGACGATCCGATGATCTTTTAATTGATTGGAGATCTGGGTTGGAGAAGAACCCACGATGTGCGTAGTGGCAGACAGGGTGTACGGACAGGCATATATGGTGTATTTTTAAATACATATAAGTACCTATTTTGTAATGGTGAAACATAGCAAATGCAATAATCGCACGAGGTAGTTCTATTCATCATCTAGCATCATCACCATCAGTGTGAGGCCATCATCCCAAATACTAATAAACGCAGGGTGTTACTTCCCTATATTAATGTTCCTTCGAGCCGAATCTGAACCATTGAACACGGCAATAGGCACCATTCCCTGAACTGATACTGGTGCTGATTCTGTTGTTAGCAACTAAACTAATTTAATTTCACTATATCTCTTTCTAAAAAAGAAAACATAAGAAAAGGACGTAACGGAAGGTTAGCAGCTACCTACGACACAGACATTGCTTAGTGTAGGTACTGCTGTATTATGTAATGTGAATAATTATGAAAAAAAAAAAAATTGGTAGCATCAAAATTGGTTACATTTACCCGCAAATGAAAACGGCAAAGACTAATTTGACAGCTTTAAATATGTTCTATCTTTTTTCAATAATGTTTGTAAGAAACGTGATCTGATGTGATTAAAAAAATTGTTTAGTGCGATTTACAACAGATCGGCACACACACATGTTACATGAGATGGATATTCTATTGCCATAAGCCGAAATTCGTTTAAACAAGCTTTAAAACATCCTTAGGTAGGTACTGTGCTACCTACCGTTACTATTAGGAACTTTTAACTAACTTTTTTTTCTATTGCTATTAGCCGCTGTCTATTCAACTAACCACGGTCATGTCATCTTTTTTTTTCTATGTGTTTAGATCATCTGTATGTACTTGGCGACATCCCAAACTACGATTCCTTCTTCGAATTCTACAGTAATAGGGATGATTCCTAGATTAAAAAATCATAATCCTAATTAGTCCGTCAGTTAGATTACCAAAAAATATTGGACACGTAATTCAATTTCCATTTTCAAAAAATTGCTTTTCTTAAATAAAATTCTCAATCAACGATAAAAGTTTTATTAAGAAGAGCCGCGCTAGGGGCGAGCGGTCTCGGTGAAGTTGTTTTGATAACAATCGTCCGTTTTCAACGCCCTTTCGCTTTCATTCATGCTCGATGCCCAACTAAAACAAACTTTATTTCAATTTATAAATGTGTGTCTTGCACCGCCAGCTCTCATTGCGCATGTGTGCGTTTCTATCAAAGATTATGGAGGTGTAGAGCGAGGTTATGTACTGCCTATTTCGTTTTCCATTATGATTTATACCTACAATGTCGTTAGTATTTATTTATTCGTTTTTAATGTCAGCAATTAATAAAAAAATATTATTTAATATAAATGAACGAATAGCTAATAAATGTAAAATACGAGTAGATTATTCTCAATTTTCTGCAAATCGGATGCAGATACCTATGTTTCATATTAATCGAATTTAATTGAATCGAAGTATAACGTTTCATTAGGATAACACAGTGCTTTGATGTACACTAACATGATTTTCATGATATGAGGGAGATACTGCACAGGCTGGAGGAAAAAAGTCAGAAACTAGGACTAGCAATAAACAGGCAGAGAACATAATTGAGTGGATCGTGCGGGAAAGCTGTAAGATGTCCAGTACATCCCGGGCATTGACAATCTGGACAGTTCCATCTATTTGGGTTCAAGCATAAATAATGAAGGAAGCTGTGTAACGGAGATCAAGCGCAGAATAGCGATGGCTAAAGACGCTATGGCACGCCTACAAAACATCTGGAAATTTCGGGGAATAAGTTACAAAACAAAAGCTCGTTTAGTCAGAGCCTTAATATCCCCGATCTTTCTCTATGGAGGGGAGACGTGGACAATCAGAGCAAGAGAGAGACAGAGAACAGATGCATTCGAAATGTGGTGCTGGAGGTGAATGCTACGAACATTATGGATGGCCAAACGCACAAATGTATCTATTCACTCCCAACTCGGCTTGAAGACCCGACTGTCCACCACATGTCTGCATCGAGTGCTTTCATATTTCGGCCATATATTGAGAAGAGGGGATTACAGTCTTGAAAAGCTGGTCATTGTTGGTAATACCGAAGGCAAGAGAACAAGAGGCAGGTACCAACACGCAGTGATAGAAGCCACCTCCTCTTCTAAATTCTACCAAGTGGTGAGGGCTACTTCGGACCGGAATCGATGGAGTCAGTTTGTCCGTTTAAGGGAACCACGATCCTCAGAAATGAGGGACCGACTGAAGAAGATACAAATTGCAGGTTTTTACTGGAATAACCGTTTATGAGCTTGAAACTACAGCAGACAGACAGCAGAGTGACAGCTATAGGGCTCTGTTTTGCCCTTTGGGTACAAATTCTTAATAAAAAAAATCCGACATGAATTAACGATGAGAATATCTGTGGTCTTTGATTGAAATGATTACGATAGTGTGTTTAGTTTTTTTGCACCGTACTACGTGTGTAATATTATATCGGATTTCATCATGCGGCGCGTAGCGTTGAGGATGGATGTGCGAGGTTCATGTACTGACATTTAAAAAATTGTTGAGTGCGGCATGTATGGCACCTACAGCGCGGGGCTAAAGCACAAACAATATTCAAATCGGTATAACAGAAAAACTTATCTTTGCATAGCGCTTTGACTACTCTGTAAGAATATGAATATTATTTTTAATCTTTGCAATCACAGTCGCAAACACATAAATATGTAGGAGGTATCGCCACAGATAAACTTGTAAAAAGTTATGAATGAAACCGAGAGTGCCCGTAGTAGAGTTGTAGACTCACTCCCCCTCCCTTTCCCCTTGGCGGCCTCCCACCCCCGCCCTCTCGTAGCCGACGACGATTTGTTTCACGCATTTAGTTTTATTTTGTTTTGACTCGTTTTATGTTATCGTGTAATGGAGCGACGTTTCTCTGTTATGTATTTTGTAATGTCTGTGATGTGTTTTATTTTATAATGATGATCGTGTTTGGTTTTATGACTTTTTAATTTAATTTTTGGATAATTATTTGCAGTGTGATGCTAATTCTGAAAATTGTTTTTTCCTTTTACCTAATGCTTGTCGAATTTCGGGCGAATCTTCCCAATTTCATAAAAATTAAGCGTATATGTATGATAATCGTGTATCGCCATATATTTACATATTTATAGGCGTACAATATTCGGACCATTTGGCTTACAGCATTTAGGGGGATTGGACACGTGCAGTCTAGCGAACGCGCTGTGTCGTCCGTCCGTGGCAACTAGGCCAACGCTTAGGCGACTAAGCTAGTGTAACTAGGGCTACCATCCATCCAGATTTGCACGTACATGTCCGGTTTTTTACTTTTCGTCTGGACATTATGAATCAGGGAGTAAATTTTTGAAACAGAAAAACCTTTCTAGTATTGCATACATCATCAGAAATAAATTAAATTATTAAAAGAAACAAAAAAACCCGACTGCGTAAAACAAAAATTAACAGAAAAGAGAAAAACAAGCTTTTTAATCTATAGAATTTGGAATATAACTTGAATGTTATAAGGTCTTGCAATCGGGGACAAACCAATAACCTAAGTAGGTATGTGTTACGCAGTCGGGTTTTTTGTTTCTTTTAATAATTTAATTTATTTCAGACTTTTTAGTTTTATACAGAATGAGTTGTAAGTTTTAGTAAGTAAATGAGCGGTACGGTAAAGTAACACTAACAATCATCGCATCTCTGTGAGTTACGTACGGTAACCGCTCATAGTACCTATACCTACTGTCCTTGCATTAAACATGGTTTTTTGCAGTTTACGTCAAAATGGTAGCACAAAATTATTACAATATATACATTTATATGGAATGGGCTGTTCACAAGCTTTCATTTGTTACCCATATTGTTATAATAACGAAATTTTTGTTTTTAATACCCCCCTCTTTTCTTATCCGTAGACGCCATATAAAAATAATATACCCTATGACACTCCCACAGTTCAGACAAATCTAACGACACCTCATATGCTTAAATCCATCAAGCCGTTTAGGCCAAAGAAATAGACATACATACACTCGAAAAACATAACCCTCCTTCCGGGTCAGTCGGGTAAAAATAAAGTGGGATTCTCGATTTCTTCTATTGGTACACTTAGAGTGTGTCCAGACACAGCATTCGCTGTGTCTGGACACACTGTCTAGTCTACTAGCCTTTGGTGGCCACTTATCGTTGAATTTTGGGACACGATGTTTTAAAGACGAAGACTTTAAAGACGGAGGGTGATGGCTGCCACACGCGTCATACTTGTGAACAGGTGCTGCTTGTGGGGGCTGATCTGCTTAAATTTGCTATTTATTTACTTATTTATTTTTAAGGGGGAAGACACTGTCGCCTGTAACAATATATATTACTAATATTATATAACTAGCACAGGCGACAGGGCTTCATGTATGAGACGCTGTTTGGACGACTGCCGCGAACGTTGGTCGCGAAATTCAAACATTTCTGGGTATGTCCAAACTAGTAGGTTTGTGTCCCTCAAATGCCCCGCGCGGTACACCTTTATATTGCCAATTTCTTTAGCAACTATTTCCCGGCAACAGTCGTCAAAGTTAGTGGAGGAATCAATGTAGCAATCTTGCTTCTATTTGCTCCACATATAGGTACTTTATTGCTAAACTAGCTCTAGCTATTCGCTTATAGAGCAGCTTGAGTGTAAACGTGATGTTATGTGCGCATGAGTAAGGTCGCCAGAGCCACAGCCAGAGCTTATTGAGAAGGGGAGAAGGGGGAAGAGTCGGTTACGCGAGGGTGATGCAATTGTGTATGTAATTGTGTTGTGTCACCTCAATATAAATGTAATTTCTTTCTTTCTTTTGATGCCTCATGTGTTGCAAGCGTCTATATGGCTATGGTTACCACTTACCATCAAGCGGGCGGTATAATTGCTTACCGACTACATCGTATAAAAAAATATGCCGACTGCACCCGACTGCTTGTTAATCTGTTGACTTAAAAAAACTCATAATTTTCTCCTGCTTACTTCAGCGGTAAATTAAAATTATTTATAAAGACGACTGCAGTTTTAGTCTTGCTAGACTATAGTAAGACAAATTTATCAAAAACATAATAGAAGGAAAGATAGAGGGAAAGCGACGAAGACGAACACCAAGAATACGTTACATAGATCAAGTGAAGGCAAACATAGACGTCGTGTCGTATAAGGAGGTGCAAAATGTTGCTAATGATAGAGCAGACTGGGAAGCAGCAATACCGACAAGAGCACATCTCTTAAATACAGAAGAAGGCTATGGTAAACTAAAAACAAGTAGATACCTACCTTATACACTGATCTGCAAAATAAATGTTGGATACATTGAATTAGATTCAATGGTTGGATATGATTTTAGTAGGTTTTCGATTTCAAAATCGTCCATTTTTTGCTCACGCCTAATGCATTCACTTTCATGGATCAGATCATTGTAATCCGACCTGAGTACATTTACACTGTAAATCCCGCGACGCGTAATAAAAATATGTTTTACTAGCTGCCCGGCGCGACTTCGTTCGCGTGGTGCTACCCTACCCTATGGTGCTACCCTACTCTACTCTACCCTACCCTACCCTACCCTACCCTACCCTACCCTACCCTACCCTACCCTACCCTACCCTACCCTACCCTACCCTACCCTACCCTACCCTACCCTACCCTACCCTACCCTACCCTACCCTACCCTACCCTACCCTACCCTACCCTACCCTACCCTACCCTACCCTACCCTATACTACCCTACCCTGACAGCAAAATTCCCATTAACAAAATGATCCGCCATTTATTCATTTGTTACAAAAAATGTGATAAATGAAGAACCGCTCGACCGATTTTGTGCAAACTTCACATAAACCATCTACTAAATAGTCCGAACAAAGCCTAAACATTTGGTTTGGATAGGTGAGCCCGTTCTTGAGTTATAAAATTACAACGAAAAGTGGCATTGATTTTTATATATATATATATATATATAGATATAGATTTGACAATTACAATTATTTTAAAATTCTCAGAGTATTTAAAACTGCATAAATATACATATCATAAAAACTGTCGTGAAAAGGTGTTCTTTTTAACCAAATTAAAAAATATCGTTGTATATTCGACGCATTTTTTTAACGTAGGTAGGCTACACTGATTTCTTGGAAACAGCTGGAGCCAGAGACCTCATTACATAGATTACAGTATCTACGTCGTTATTTTATAATCTTTGATGCTAACTAATGCAAACTCACTTTGGCAGCAGGGTTCTTTATGAAAAGTTATTAGAGGAACATAGACGTATAATAGAGGAAATAAATTAGTTTATTTTTTTGCTACTGATACCTACGCACGGCTACAGATCAAGCTAAATATTCCAATATAAGCTGACCTCTTATTATACGGAAATCCTATACAATGCGAGATCAGCTTATACTGAATAAGGTAGGTTAGGTACATATAGATTTAAAAAATACACCCATAAAATGCAACTGCGTCACATGATTCACATCACGCACACACACATATCACGTCTCATGATGATGATCATTCTATTCTATTCTATTCTATTCATGCATCCGTACTTTATGGTCTCTCAACAATTATCAATGGTGGCGAAATAATTTCTGGCCAGCGTCTCCTAAATCTGTTTGCGTAAGATATGGGTCCTATATCACTAGTACATAAGGTCTATGTTATGTATATTGGAAGATGATATAGGTAGCGTTATGTAAGTCCTTTATGTCTCACAGCCACGTCCATTTCCATGACGTTGCAGCTGCCAGCCGCAGGGTTAGACCGTTGCTATGGTGACGGGAGGAGCGGGAGCGGGAGCGGGAGCGAGTTCATGTTTCTTTGAGAGGGTCAATGTCCTAGCCTGAAATTGTTATTGAATTATTTTTATACTAATACTACTAGCAAACTTTTTTTACTTAGGAAATTTAAGGTTATGTGGGACAATTTGTAATAAAAAATAATAGTTTTATGATGAGAAAGTTGTACAGTGCTTTTTTTACATGGAAGTCTTAAAGGAATTGAGGAAACGCACGAGTGATAACCCTGCTGGTGTCACAAGCGTGTATAGTCTACGGTAACCGCTTACCAACAGGCGGACCGTATGCTTGTTTGCGACTTTAGTGGTTTTTCGTAATTTGTCATCATCATATCAGCACATGGACCACTGCTGAACATAGGCTTCCCCCATTGATTTCCACTTCGAACGGTTCTGGGCCGCTTACATCCAGTAGCGCCCAGCGACTCTGACCAGGTCGTCGGTCCACCTGGTGGGAGGACGTCCCGCTCGGCGCTTTCCAGTTTCGAAATTTGTAGCTGTCTCTAATTTATGTTATCATTTCGGTCACAATTTATTCTAAAACTGTTTAATTCCCGCTTATAAGCTCCCGCTTATATTTAATGCAACCGCTGTCCTAATAGAGCCTACACAAATGATTTCTTTTCTGAAGCCAAAATTTTATGTCCGTTTCAGTGCTCCCCGCTAACTGCTAGGCACATTGTTCTCGGCCTTATACCGTCATCAGAGGAGCTCGTATTCTAAGCTCGGCCGTGCAAGCGAGCCGTTCGCGTATAAACCTGTGTATCTACGTATAAATACATTTCCACCCAGTTTCTCTATATTCCGTACACGTATGGCATAGGTTATATGCGTATACTTACTTAGCTATATCGACTGCTTATATATGTGACCGTATTTTTGTGATAACCGTTAGTTTATAATCTACCTAGCGAGATTATAAACTCCCCGATATCACAGCCGACATATCGTGAACTGTACCATACTGCTTACAATATAACGTATTCATTGTCGATAGTTTATAATCTAACGTTGTCAAACCGTCATATTGTGTACCGTCCCTGATTGGTCAGTCTTGGCGGTAGTTTGTTCTGTATTCATAGAGTTAGAAAACAAACCTAGGAGTTAAATAAAAGAAATGCACATAAAAAAAAAGTCTGAGATCAAAATGAAATATGTTTTTTTTTTACGAAACAATAAAAACAAATAACTACGTTACGTATCGCCAAAGATGGTGGCCCGGGACACATGACGTTTAACCAATCAGCGTGCAAGGTGCGCTCCGTCCGACGCATTCAAGTATGGTGCCAGTTTACAATATGACGGTTTGTCATGGATAGATTATAAACTATCGGTATATTGTAAGCAGTATGATATAGTTCACAATATATCGCGGAGTTTATAATCTCGCTAGGTAGATTATAAACTAACGGTTTTCACAAAAATACGGTGACATATATACCAAGTTTTAATGTATGTGTGGAAAATCCCTGAGATATTTTCTGGGAACTGGAGTTGATCTGATTTTGAGAAAATGCATGGTTCTTGAGTTAGTTTGTTAATATTGGTCAAGTAATGGCATTTGTTATCGAAAACCATAAATTACTTGGATCATAGATACCTTTGTTAGGCCCAATACCATAATGATACCCCAGATAAGCTAACTCTGAGTAAAATAAGACAACCAAGATTGACGCAAGTGGGCCTGAGAGTTAGTTAGTTTGGTTCTTTAAACACTATCCCCCTTATTACAAAACATGGTTTAAATTAAAGCCAGGTTTTACTGTCATTTGGTCACTTTCTAACGTCATATAATAAAAAGGGACGAGGCTATTTTAAAACCTGGTTTTCCTTTAAACCATGTTTTGTAATAAGGTGCTATTTGTCTGTACATCTCTACAACACCACAGTCATAAATTACACACCAACGCAGTCATATATGTATAAGTCTAATATCAGCCAGTAATCCATCATCCGTATAAAACGGTTTTATCTAATTTCCCTGGCAAGTCTGTGGCGTCTCATGAGAATAGTGGAATAATTCTTTGTCGGTGGCGAGGCGGTGGCGTGGCCACTCAGAAAATGAGCTGAGTCGCAGGTCCGCGCCAGCCGCACTCAGCACTCGCCGAGTCGATGTTATGTAGCCGGACACACGGTATTGCCGGTTGGTAAGCAATGAATACTATGCCGCAGGGCGGTGCTTAGCAAACGCGCGCGACTATAGCAATAATTTCTGTCTATATAATTCTGTTTCAGATTCAAATCACTTGATCATACTTGTAAACCCAACATACGGATGCGCCATTTATTTTTTCGCCAATCATCAGCACTGACCCGCTTGATATACTATTGTATTGATCCACCTTGTCTCGTGCCCCAGCAATACGTACGTTTTAAGGCGATGATAGCTCAGTGGTAGTGACGTCGGATACCGAGACAAAGGTCTCGGGCTCGGAGCCTAGAATGGGCTTGAGCTTTCGGTGAAGGAAAACACCGTGAGGAAACCATAGCACGGTGATAGGGCACTTTGTAGTACCCATCTGGCTGAAGCTCCTATCGGTGTGTTCCGACAGCAGCACTTGAGAGCCAGTTCCTTCTAGGTTTGAGCTTACCACCTTCGGTCACATCATCACTTACCAATCAGAGGTTGTGTACCCTCGAATATGTACATTTAGCAGATCTTTATTGTTCGTCAATAGCCAGTCCCGTATAGTAAACTCGGGCGGTATTTCAGCTGCGTCGTCACGCGAGCTCTCGCCTCGAGATTGCGGCGAAATAGAGCCTCGCGTAATAAGCCATACCTACCTCCAAGCCTGGGAACATCACACGTGATATTAACGAATTACACGTGCCGAGAAAAAAGCTCAGCTTTTGTAGGATTTGTTCAAGTTGTAAACAAGGGAATGTACACGCGCTGTACGCTATATTTGGAGCATCGACTATTTGGTAACCATGAATCTCTGCAAATAAAAGTCACGTGTGATTATTTATGATTCTTTTAAATTATTCTTTAATATTATGTTATTGTTATTATATTCGGCTTTGCAAAGACACGTGTATAATTTCTTTGACATCATCGCGAACGGGTTAGGTACAAGTACAGGACGTCTCACGGCTATGTCATAGAGTGAGAATACTTTCAATATGTAGATTGATGAAGACATCCTGTATCTCACAATAATGGCAACAAAAACTTTAGATGCAGTTGTACTTGTTTATCAAAAATTCAAGTACTTTATACATGTTACCAATAATAAACTCTATAAACGATTAAATATGTATAAGCACGTATAAATATAATCAATATACCTATATAGGTATATATATATATATATGTACGAAACGGCGGCATAACAAATATATATAGGTATATAGCCCCTATGTACTCGGTACGTCGTTACATAAACTGAACCGGCGACAGCCAGTCGGACCCGACCGACCAAAATACGGGCACCTGACGCCCGCGCCCTGGGGCGGATCGCGTACGGTCTTCGTCATAAGCGAAGCGATTATATCTTATATAATATAATGATTGTGTATGTGAGTAAGTGATGTATGAATGATTATATATATATATAAGATAATTCTTATAAATAAATGATGATATGATATCTACCTACTATAGCGGAATCCTTAACTAAAAATACAACTATATAAAATTGATGTGTCTGTTTGAATGTCAAAACAATTAAAAAATAAGACTGTTCTGCCAAAAGACTAAACAATTCTGCTTCAATGCAGAATTAACTTTATAGCGTCACATTCAGGTTTATCTATTAAGTCTATGGTTATTTATATAATAATATAGATGAACCTTATTGTAAAATATAAGGACTACTTTTCTTTATATTTATAAACGTCAAAGGTATAGATTTGTTATGTAGATTATAACTTACCTTTAGGGATATTTTCGTCATTTATAAAACAAATCGCTACCCGCGCCGCTCGTTACTAAGACTATGGCGTAATATAACTAGGAGCAAGCACAAAGCCTGCCCGCTGCGGTCGCTCGTCTTAACATCGTCGCTCGATTGTGCCACAGATTACTAACCTTCGTTTCTATGATATGTTGACAACGTGATCAGAGGTTGATGACAGGGGCGGTTCCACGACCCCTTGACGGTCATAAAACGTTAATTAGTTATTTAGGGGATTTTTAGCTTACATTTTTTGATGACAGTGAATGTGAATCGTGAGGATACCATAGCATGGTGGTAAGGTACTTTAAGTACCTGGCTGCCTTTTTCCTGTTATGTTCTGTGTGGTTACCACCTTCGGCCACATCGAGAGATCACAGTGAGATTGTGGTCAAATAGGCCTTTAAATAGAAAAAAAAAGGTAAATCTGTTCAGTTGAGGATGGTTTAGATGTAGTTGCCGGATCGAGTTCAAAAGTTTGCTCTCTGGTTCCAAATCCTCCTTTGTTCCACAAATTGCTCCACCCATGCAAATATAATAAAATCATTGACTGAATATTCTTGCACGTGTACTCGATTCCATCATAAACATAACGTTATTTTCCTGACTTTTTTCCCTTTGCGTTTGATCTATAAAATTTTACAGCCTATCGGCATCAGGGGAAGTAGGTCGGGACGTCTGGTCGTCATGTCGATCCTCTTTCCGATCCTACATAGCATTATTGCCCAGAAGTGTCTTTCGGGAAGTTTTTCACGCGGCCGCGTTCATGTCAGATATTCGGAACGCTTTAACGGTATTGTAAACATGTTCACTCGCTGCTGATGATGCTCGACGCTTTGAAATGCCTGCGATACTGTTTCGTATGAATCCTTCAGTTGTAAGCGTGTGTGATGTTATGGACTCAGTGTGCAGGTATTAGTGCCTAAAATTGCGTGAGAATATTTTGTTACAAGGTCGACCTTAGTGTGATTTGTCTATGTCTGCGTATGAATATGATTGGCCATGGGATAGTAATAATTCCATGACACCATTTTTCTGCTCTCCAAAAGCTTCAATTATTGTGTAGTATTTTTTAATAGTTATATTATTTACTTGTGTGTTCATAGGTTCAATGGCTAGTTTACAAACCACAATTTGCTATTGTATTCTCTATTTTATCCTTCAGTGCACAGAAGTGATAATGCACAATCACCATCATGGGGTATTATGACACCATCCCATAACACGCTCTATTAAGTTTAAACTAAACATCATATGATAAGGGGTTATGTAACGAGACGAATACGATTAGGTATACTCTTATTCATAAGCCTTCTTAAGAGAATACTAGATAGAAAATGCAGGATACGACAAAGATTGAGTCGGAATTTGGACCCTGGCCTGTTTGAAATATGAAATGTTTTACTATTACCTTGGTTAGGCTGAAGATGGTAAGCACACAAAGCAGAACCAGCTCACAAGTGCTTTTATTTGTTGACTCCTTCTCGCTTGGGAGTGGGACTCGTAAATAGAATCATTTAAACCTGCTAGCTCGCGAATTTATCAGTTGACAGCTCCCTCGACTCGCGGGGTTCGCGGAATTACGTCAAATTTGCAAATTTGCGAAATGGCGCGCCGCCCCCGCGGTCATTGAATCATAAATATCTACGTATTTACAGTATTAAACAAGAAACAGTAACTTATAGCGTCATCCTGAATACATTTTCTTATTGGAATCTTGTTGGAATTGGAATGAAGTATTACAAGATTCCAATAAGAAACCTGGAAAAAATTACAACTGTAAAAAAACGGCACTTCATAAACATTTCGAGTTTGCACTTCAAGACGAATAACTCTGCCCACATATTACACACCTTTATATCAACACTAATAAACGTTTTATCCAATTAATACATTTGTTTTACTAGTCTCAAATAAGCATCAAAGAGAAATACGATGCTAATGTAAACAATCGCGAGCATAATGTAAACAAACCAAATTTATTTTTGTGTGTCCATTGTGCTCTTATTTTATGACTTTAGGGTCGGTGTTGCTATTTTGTTCGTATGATAATGTGCCAAACTCGACGAATGTTACAAGATTTAAATAATAATCGATGATAAAAATAAAAAACGAGGTAGATTAGTGTGTCGATATCTAAAAATAGACCTCCACTTTCAGGTCATCGTACACACACATCGTAAATGATTTTCTAACCATTTTTGATTGTATTAGCTTTTATGAGTCTCTAACTTTTATCTCTTAATGTTATAGGCATAAGGTTCAAAAAAATATTTGTTGATAAAACCCGTTGCATTACGTGAATTTTAATCTCGCGCCGCGACTCAAAACAAAATGAAGTGTGATTTGTGATATGTAACGGATTGCCTGTAAAAGGTGGGTGATTTGTGTAGCTTATTAGTTTATCTAACCATTTTAATAAGGATTTATATAAATCCTGATGTGTGAAATAAAATTTTCTTGATTATAAACACGTGAGTACTTGCGTGTTTAGATTCAAGGAATTCTAATAACACAATAATTATATAAATTATTACTAAAACGGTTAGATAAACTAATATTCTATACAAATCACTCAACTTTTATAGGAAATACGTTAGTTTATCACACTTACACTGGCCCAAGCAGGCACAAATGATACTGAGCCTTATTGTCACTGTCAACGTCTCAATACGGAATGACAACCGATCGTGACAACCGGCTTCCTATGGTGTATATGTGTGTGTGAGGCCATGTATTTACAAGAACGCCGGCTTCCTATTACTTGCGTCACTTAAGAACACAGACCGTTCCGTTTTTCATTTTTTCGTGGTCTGAGGCTAAAACGTAATTAATTTTCAGGACACTTATTATCGGATCTCAACCTTTACTCTAATATCTTTTCCCGAGCGTTGTACATATATGCTGCATTTCAAAGAGTCTCCATTTTCGATATATTCCAGTGGGGGGCGAACGGGCGGTGTAGGGGCGTACGTATCGTTTCGCGTCGGAGCATTCCACTCCAAGTGCCAGTTTTATGAGGGAGCAGAACGGTCGACGGCGATCGTCGACGTGGATGCACCGCGCCGCTACGGGGCGACTTCCCGTTTTACGATCCTCACTTTGATAAACTCTAGCCACGGTTCACTTGCTCCATCGAGATGCTCAGAATAGGTAAAGCGTTCAATTGTTTTATGACGTCGCATCATGTTAAAAAAAACAACATTACTGTGATGATAACATCACTTTTGAAAAGCTGTCTTAATCTTTATACCTATCTATATAGACAATATTTTTTGTTTGTATACCATTCATTCGATTGCTATAAAATTTTGGTAAGGTTTTGTACGCAGTTTTTTTATTAGTCATTAGTTAGTAAAATAAAATACTTCTGAACGGCCTGTTTTAAACCCGATCTTCTCAGCCTTAGAACCGATTTATTTTCAGCCAGTCTAAGTCTCAGTAAAATTTTCACAAAATACATAATCGGACATCAGAGGGAGGCATCATTAATTAAGCACTGCGCAGAGAAATAGCCGCTCTTCGTCGCTATGGTGAACAGGTACGTACTTTTAATGATGAAGCTATTATGAACCTGAAATCGAACTGTGAATCATGTCAGGTTTATTTCTTGGATATGTAACCTACTCTATCGGGTCTCGAATTAGATGTCGGTAGTTGCAGTCTCTCCTCAAATAGATGTTGAAAGCTTGCTGTCAACTCTGCTTAGAAACTGAAGATTTTGGAACGATTTCGAAGTCGTTCTGCAAAATGGTAGGTACCTACCAGCCTGAATGAACCAACCTCTAATTAAATAATTGTACCCAAGCCCTGCTTAGTTTGGGATCAGATCGCCATGTTTAAAAAATGACCCAAGATATTAATATTAATATCATTAGAATTTAATTGGTGTCCGTTCATCACCTCAGCTATGGACGTGTTCCAGCATTAAATGTCAGAAAGGTAGAGCGTAGCATTTATTCGCTCAAAGAGCAGCTCAAATGTAGAAGTACCTCCACCTTACGGAATACCGCAGCCAAATAACTTTGTTGTTTGTTGAAAGTTGTGTTCCTGCGCGTGAGTAAGGTCGCCAGAACTCATAGGGGGGGGGGGGGGAGGGGAATGGTCGGTAACAGATGCTTCGTGTGTAGCAAACGCCCACTGCCTACGGTAATCGCATACCATCAGGTGGGCCGTATGCTTGTTTACCGACTTAGTCGTACAAAAAAGTAGTTGAGTGTATCTACCTCAGCGACTTGCACAATGTTGGTAATTATGTCATTGCTCATATCACATTTTTACATATGTTTCATTTCATTTTACATATGTTTATCACTTGTAAGTAAATATGTACTTAAATATTTGTTCTGGGTGGGTATTCAACCCACAAACTATGGCTTGAATGTCAGGATATATATGACCTCTACGTCAAACGGCTGTATAGAAAAATAATCCTAGTATATGCATAAAAATAGTTCAAAGAAGAAAAAGATAAAATGGACCATTTCATTAACAATGTAATTAGCTAGGATGGTATCGTAATGATTCGCGATTATCGCTAAAACAAGCTTCTCCTTAATGCTGGTAATGACGTTATTCAGTAGGGGCGGTATCGCTTCGCTTGCCTTCCTCCAACCACTGTCTCACCGAGCTACCTACGTACGTCGTCTTGAGTCACAACCGATATTTCCTGTACCCGTGTGACATCTTCACCAGATATAAAACATCTTAGAAATGGATCTTTGTCAGACATTATAACTGGGTGACAGCGTAAGAAAATCATTACCTGGAATTTTAAAATATAGAGCCAGGCTCATTGATATCATGTCTCATTTGATATCAACAGCGCTCCGCAGATTTGCAGCGCATAATACCGACAACCGTTGATTCAATATGTTTATACTTTAGTTATGAAGCATACGCTAGTTGTGATACTACTACCCATCTAGAGCTTCACCAGAATTCGACTGTTTATTTCTGCTTTTTTACGGCACCATCGGGCCTTTTTTTTTATATGTTGAATGGGCTAGCGTTTGATCTTTTACTGACCCCATGAGGAGCTATGACGAGGCCGAGGATGCACGCTTACCCAGA
Organism: Achlya flavicornis; assembly: GCA_947623365.1. Lineage (NCBI taxonomy): Eukaryota > Metazoa > Arthropoda > Insecta > Lepidoptera > Drepanidae > Achlya > Achlya flavicornis. Next base: position 3,509,647 of record OX392485.1, on the reverse strand, counting down.
AAAAGCCTATTCACTCTGACCTTGAACACATCTAGGTTATAGGTGTCGGGAAACGGAACCCGGAAGAGAGCTCCACTCCTTTGCTGTTCGCATAAGGAACGAAAAGGCAAAGCGTTGTATCCGGATACGCGATGTCGACAACGTATGGGTGGAAATTCTCCCGGCATCTAGTGGGTCGATGGAGAATGGGGATGGAGGAATTATATTGAACAGTGTGTAGCACACTCTCCAAAATATATCGTGTAGAAGACGAAACCCGAAACCTTACGCCGATGTTCAAGGCTCGTTAATTTCGCCTCAGTTAGCGAAACATCACCGACTAGTCTCCTAGCACGACGGTCTTGAATCAAGGGCCTACAGCTGGTATTTGGCAGATCCATCCCAGAGGTGACAGCAGTACTCAGCAGGAAAGAAAGAAGAAGAAAAAAAGAAAGAAATTATTTTAATAACTCAAATTTACTATGGATTGATTTGACATTATATAACATTTTTAACCCCAGGTAACCAACTAACTTTTGAGTACCTCTAATAACACTTCTACTATGTCATAGTGGCTCAGTGGAATACTTGTCTTTGTCGGCGGTCGTTTGAGATCGCGCACCAGCGTTTACGAGTCCGTACTCGGTCGGACCGATGCGCGCCCGGCTTTATTGTGCCGACTTCCACAGGATTATGTTACGTAACACGATGGACATGAATTCCTATTACTTGTTTGACCTAATTCCGTGATTTTTGCTCAACGTACTCGTATGTATGCGGAATAGTTAGCGCCGATCTACTTTCTGGCACTAGTGGTTTCTGTTCAACGATTTTTATCTGCCAGAGAATTTGTTACTATCCGATTTGGACGCTGAAACCGTGCCAAACAGTAGGTTTTAAGTTGATTTTATGGTTGCGAATTTATGTGTTATGAACGCTGAATTAAGTTATATATTGGTCTATTAAAGAATTTTGATTTAGTTGGCAATTCTGTTCCGTTTTCGGGGATATGAGAAATATTGCGTCCAAAGAAAAATGGCGGTAATTAGAAAATTTTAATTGACTTAATCAACTATTATGTGCTTCTGTTTTCATGAATAGCTAAATCTCAATTGGAGTACATCATTAGATAATCACATCAAACTAATTTATTTAAATTTAACCTATAAACCGACTACGAAATCGATTCCGCATTTCATCCGTCGATCTGTATTTTACGATATATCTCGTTTACGCGGATGGCGATGGCTATTGGGTATAAAACACGTAATAAGCCTGGCTGTGTGCGCGCAGGTGAGAGCCACTGCCTCTGTTTACGAGCCCCGCGCTAACGAGTACACTCATGATAATAAACCGGCCGTAAATAAAGTCATTTACTACGTGACGATCAACCCCGTGTACGGCCGAGCGAAAAATACAAATAGCGGTATAACGTTCGCTCGACTTTTCGCTCGTGAGAATATTCATCCAGATATTTTTGGCTAAAGTCAAATTCGGAGCCATTTATTCAGTTTGACTCTTCGAAGGCAATGTTTGAATTTAGCAATGTTTTTGGTGGTGGAATGTATGAAAAAATCCTGCGTTTTATTTTAACTGAAAACAAAGATTGGTGTTATCCACAGACATAAATCTAAATAGATAACGCAAGCCCCCCATCCGTATGAAAACTAAGCGTGTAACTTTTTTTGTACCTACCATAATGTCACAAGATTGATTTAGTTAGGCTGGTATTAGATTTTTAACGTGAAAATGAAGCTATCCTATTTGTCAGATAAATATATCCCTCGCTACACATCTATGGTGGACATGCAGCCTTATGCGAGTTCCCTGTCCGCGCGAAACAGTTTCAAAAGAAGAACATTGTGCCCAATTATTAGACAGATTTTGACACGCGAAGTACATACACTCGCGGCATCTATTTAGATATATATCTGTGGTGTTATCCATAGAAATAGATATACCTAGAAAGACCGTCGCCATACTACACGGCTATATAAAACAGGCCACCTTTTTTAGGATGATGTACGTGACTGCTACATTTTACGCTCGCTTGGCGTCAGTCTGCTTATCATAGTGACGTTCATAATAGCATCTGTTCAACTATTCCAATTATAATCGGGAGGAATTTAAATATTATACATTATTTTGGATTCTTATTTATTTTTGCTTGATTTATCCTCAGGGCTATTTTTTTTGATGCGTGAACATCTTCAAAGCCATTTACACAAGTGGTGTAAAAAGCTTTATTATAACTGCTGATAACAAATTCTTGTCGCTTTGAATTTGTTCTCTCCGCCGGAATAAAGTCGCTGGATAAAACAGGGCGATCCGGTTGTCGATTTGCATAATAGTATCACGGATTCCTTATAAGATTATCAACCTTATTTTGACCTCAAAAAGTATTTGGCACGCAATTATCCGCCGGCATAAACAACGGATGCGATCTGACTCTACACGACACACAACTGCGCCCGCGCCGACGCAGCTGCGCATTCATGCGATCAATATGCTTATTAGTGCTATAACAGAATGCAGTCGCAGAATAAATGAAACTAGGAACTAAGTAATACGCAGTGTCTTTTGCATTCTTCAAATGTACTTGTGCCACAATTTTGTTTTTTTTATGTGACAATTTTATTTTACTTTCGATGAGCATAATTATTGATTCCTTCTTTAGCCAATACAATTTTGACCATGTAATTTATTTAGCAACTTTGGTAGAGAATTGACCAGTGCATCTTTTCCATACAATTGAGAGAACATTTTGGAAATACATTTTAAAAAGCCATTGAAATCGTCAGCTCCGATCAATACTTACCCCTAGATTCATATTCCAATTACTTCCCACAAAACAGTGTCATACAAACTGTTCTCCCTTTTACCCTCATGTCGAATTTCTCCCCATTACATTACATAATTACTATATTATAGTTACAATACTTTTCAGGTTTCGTGATTACTCTGTGAATCGGTTTGTGGTTTTGTTATTACACTGGCCGTCCTGTAATAAATGGTCCAGATGATATATATCTTAAATTTTGTGGACTGCGTATAAAATCAATCATTCAAAAATGTCTATTTTTTTTTTCCAAAAACCATGAAACTTTTACTGGAATTATTTTTCTTCTTACAAGGCACAAGCTTACGAGCGTTATCATTTAGACCATTAATATATAGATAGATTGTTATAGATGTAATACTATCTTTTAAAAGTAATGATATCTCAAAGTGTAACAAAGTGAGGTAGGACTGACCATGACCTACCCAACTAAATACTCCTTGCCAATAGAAAAGCAATTAACTAAAAATTAATGACCAATAAATTCGGTTATGTGCCTTATCTACCCATTGCTATTAATAAAATCTTGCGGACTATAGTAATTTACTCGTAAACTGATAAGAAAAAGCTCATTTTCAAAGCTCTTAGTATAGACTATATTTTAGAGTTTTAGTTTAATAATCATAAAAAAAAGGTTTTTTATCATAGATAAATAGAAATCGGGATGTTGTTTCCTACTATTATCTATACATATATCAATACGTGAATAGCGATCTTTTTACCCCTTGCGCGCTCACGGGGGAGCGTGAAATTTGGCAAGGTTAAAGTTTATATGTAGAAGAAGAGAAATTCCTATAGAATAGAGAAGTGTCGTAAACGCAAACGCATTAGTAAGCGTTTACTGACGTCAATTCTTTACACTCGGGGTACTGGGCGACCAATAGGTATTCTAAATGCGAATGTGAGTTTACTTGTTCGTCACCTCTTGACGTTTTATCGACATAAGAAATTGTGATGTTTGGCACGTTATTTCCAGATTGGAAAGGGATATAATTTTATCCTGGAATGGACGGGCCTGTTGGCGCAGTTGGTTAAGACGTGGAGTTTTAACCTATAGCGCCGCAGGTTGTGGGTTCGATTCCCACACAGGACATGCATTTGTGTGCATGAACATGTCTGTATGTCCTGAGTCTGGGTGTAATTATGTATATTAAGTATGTATTTACAAACAAAAAGTAGTATATGTATTATATCAGTTATCTGGTTTCCATAGTACAAGCTCTGCTTAGTTTGGGATCAGATGACCGTGTGTGAGGAATGTCCCAGGATATTTATTTATTATTTATTTATTATATAGATTTATTACTTAGCATCAAGTCAGTGCATCATTGAAATTTTCGTAACGGTAAAACTGAACACAGTAAATCGAGAATAGTAAATCAACTAATCCCACTTAATGCCATGTAAGCACACGTGTAGTTGTTCTCAGTACGAGTGGCGGGTGTTGGGGGGTAGGGGGGGGGGGTGGTATCCGCGTAGTTTGTTCTTTTTGCGTTTCTTTCCGATGCGATGCAAATCCAACGTCACTACTGTCCGAATGGGAATTGGGAATTTTCACTAATGTATCTTGGGTGTATGTAACTTTTTTATTGAAATGGTTATTGGAGTTTCAGCGTAGTCGTTTTTGGAAGTTCTTTTATTTATGCCGTAGTATGTATGCCGCCTAAGATTTATAATTATAAGGGTGCGCCTACGAGCGACAATCGCTGCGCAATTAGTTTGTCGCTGAATTTCAACAACATACTATTTTTTGTAGCTTTAATTATTGGAGCTACAAAAAGTAGGACGTGGGCGACCTCCCAAAATTATTGATGAATATGTTGGTATTATTATTACAGAAAAAATTACTTGTCTTGTATACTGATTGTAAAATTGACTCGTGCCAGAATGTATTTTTGCAAAACATAGACACTCAATAGGTTCCGATGATTACTATACGGCACATTTTTGGTGACTTATTTAATTTGTCGTCTATGAAGCTTCATGTGGCCGTATAATAAGTGTGAAGTTGCTTTGTTGTAAGCATGAGTAAGTACAAAGCTACAAAATTGAAGGATCCATGTCCTAAACTATTCCGATAAATTAACGCCACGAACATCGCCTGAGCTCACAGTTCACTAGACAAAGAAAGCTTTCGCAGTAAAATCGTATGTGAACTTTTAATTGAAATTTCTTTGTTACTAAATTCGTTAAAGTATCCGAGGGGGAATCTGTGGCACTTAAGGCAACTTTTAGACGTAGCGATCACGAAATAATGCCAATAAATTGATACATCCGATTCATACTTGCAGCTACGACTTGCAGTTTGCAGCACATCTACTTCGCCTGAATCGCAGCGTAGCGCACACAGGACCCGGCTCATCTATTTGTTATGATGTCATGTTCTTGTAACTCGCTCACGTGTCGTGTAGTCAGCTTCAGTGGGGCGCGCGTGTTTCCATCATTATTGGTCGCGCCCCCGGGCCACGGCACACGCGGTACCTCGTAAATCAATATCGGCGGACCCTTATTAATTAGTGCGTTCGTTACGCGAACCCCCGCGGCTCCTGACCCCCTCTGGCCCCCATCCCGACCCACCCGCCGGTCTTCCGGATCGCGATGAGAGTTTTTAATTATCCCAACTGAAACGGTAGCGAGTAAGCATCTGCCGTGTTGACACCTCCGCGCCGAGACGTGATAAGACTTAATAAAGGAGTCACAAACAGCGGGATGCCTCCGTGTTACGGTAAACATGCATTTCGTATGCTCCAGCTCGAGCAGCCATTATCGAATGTGGAACTTGAAACGGCAAAATGGCAATTACTGTTGTTTATGTTTCCATTTGAACCTGAAAATAAATTATTGGCAATTTGATGACTTCAATTATTGTGAACCATCTCCGGCTGGAGCAAATTTAATGAAGAAATATAAAGAACAAAGGCATGTCGCAGCCCAACTGCGCAATAGTACCTAGTGTACGACTAAAATTTTCTACTCAAAAACGTGTGTATTTTATTTTATAAAAATGTTGAATATAACGTCATACTTGTTAGTGAAGTTAACTTTGCATACTCCTCGAAAAACTAGCTCACAATACAAATTCTTGCGCTTTAACAAAACTCAATAAAATGGTGAAGCATCTCAACGAGGCCGTTACAAACAGAACGATAACGATTACCAGGAAACGATAACGCAAGAAGGGAAGAGGTGCTCATTGTGAGCGTAGCGCAGTTATGTAGGTAGCAGCGTCATCAAGAAAAGATTATCGGCCGATGTTGTAAATCGGAGCCGGAGCACGGACTCGAAGTCCGGAAGGCGGAGCGCAGTCCCCGCGGGCGTCGTCGGCGTCCGGTGCGGCGTCAATTAGACGGGGGAGTCGGGGCCAGGATCGCCGGGATGGCTCGACGGCCGGGGGTGCAGGGTGGTACGCGAGACGCCGCGCTGCCCACGTATCTACGTTAGGTATATGCCCGGAAATTCGAGCCTATATACCCGGCACATAGCGCGTCCGCCTTGGGCACCGTAATTAATAGCGAGAGGCCGAATCGCCCCGCCAGCCTAATCTTCAACCCTAATTATTATTCAGGGAGTTTTTCTCGGTGCTTGTTTATGCTGCCGGCGGAAGACGCGCCCCGCGAGATGAAAGGGATTGTTCCACGCTCCGCGTCACTGTCTCTTTATGTTTTTCTTTTGCATAACGTTTGGAGAATCGTTAACGCAAATTGGTATACGTTTTACGTTTTCCTCATTATTCAGTCATCGTAAATTCTTTTAAGGAATTCGTTTGATAGAGGAGGTTCCGCATAGATACAGAGGGAGGCAAAAGTTGCGTTACAATAAAAGTTCATCGCTCGAACGAAGTGGGTCAAAGTTGCGAGGGCGGGGAAATATGTATGTGGGTCTGTCTGGGTGTGCCCCACTGAATGTCACTGGGATAGCTCTAGCTGTCTGGCACAGCCGTCTGCTAAACGAGACGCGATCTGAATTCATTTAGGTTTTTCGTGAACACTCCTTTTTTTATTGCGAAGTACTTAATTTGATTTAAGGATTTTTGTAACGGGTCTGAGTTGAATATTAATTTGGTGGATGTTTATGAATGCCTGATCATCATCACTTTTATGAATTCTCTGTGAGCATTTTCAGTTAGAGTCAAAGGAGTAATTAGGGCATTACTATAGGTGTATACATATGCGGAGCTTCAGTCTGTTAATCAAGGAGATCATTTTAAAACTTTACCTTTGTTTGTTGCCGAATCTTCCTTTCCAGTAAAACTAGATTAAACGAATATTTATATTACCTTATCAGTACAAAACACTTGAGGAAGTCTATTAAATGGACTTTCTTAATGGATAGGTAACTTCCATGTTTCTAACTTTTCTAATAATTTCTTCTTTTAATAGTCAATGAGCTTATCAATATTTTGTCAATAATTATTTGCTATATAATTTCATAATTCATATTAATTTACATTGCTGAGATAGCTATCTCGCGCACTGTGTCATGCCGTAGTCGCACCGCATCCCAAGTCCAGCCCACACTAGGAATATATCTGCGTAGGTAAATCTGAATACAAATGAAGACATTAGGCGAGCCCCGCGTCGCGGTCTTCGCTCGTTAGAGGCCTCCCACGGATCCACGCGACTCTAGATAGGTCATTTCGTAGGTGTATTAAAGCCTCCACACACGAAAATAGAGTCAGGATATGTACTCTCTTCCAATCTGATCTAGGTCTGTGTTGCGATATGGCAAATATGTGGACTGCTAATGCGTCGCCCACTCAAATTGTGTCTAAATCGATTCATTGAAATTTCTCTCTGTACTCTATAAACATTATGAGTGTCTACTAGTTATTCGTGCCCAGCGTCCCCGGGTAAAATTTCCAACTTTTCCGATGGATTTTCCGAAAGATAATATTGGTATAATTCTCGTGATCATTGTAGAAGTATATATTTATCGCATTTATTAATAAATACATTTATTAATATCTATTATTCCACTAATCTGTAAAAAAAGAATGCATCGAAATGTTTCACGTCCAGCTAAACTAAGTAGGTATATCAATATTTAGCGTTGTGTATCTTTAGGAAACATTATCCTAGGGAGTTTATCTAGAACGGATACAGAGTTTATTGCTATAAAATTAAATTACTTACAGCTTTTTACCTCTTTTGTTGGAAAGTAACAATTCAGGCAATTATGTGAACTTTTATAAAACATTTATACCTAAGTGATAATGAGGCCAAAACTGGTTCAGGTCAGCTGCCGGAACATTAGTAGGTGCTTGGAGGCAGGCCACATACTCAAATTCATTCATTCAGTTTAAGTCCTGATAAGCCACTTATGAACGTTACACTTGACTCTACCACCGGTTGAAATGGCTCCAGCTAGAAACTTAGCTAACAAACTTCGCTTTCCGCCCGACGATTTCACCCGCGAGCCCCTATTTTACCTCTGTGGTGACCATCTACATGATAAAGTTCGCACGCAGATGGATAGATGGCGCCACAAGATCCTACATCGCGCTGACGATGTTTGTTGCATGATCTGCGTATATACAACTGTCCAACATGTACAGTTGGATGGCGGTCCCCAGGCACAATGACCCAGCCTGGCGGAAGATCTTCCATTTTAAATGGTGGCGTCTTGTAACCTTGCACATCCATTGTGCGGGTTTGGTCCGCTTCCATCCATCGGTACCCAGTAGCACTGGCCAGGTCCACCTTGTGGGAGATCGTCCCACTCGGCGCTTTCCAGTACGTGGTCGCCACTCGAGAACCTACCTTCCCCATCGGTCATCGGTTCTTCGAGCGATATGGTTAGCCCATTGCTACTTCAGGTTACTAACTCTACATGATATATAAGTAGTTTTTAGCATACCCCATCTAGAATCTCTAAGCCGCTACGTGCAGATAGCCTCCCCAACGTAACAGAGGGGGCTGGCCACTGAACCACTGACCATCCCACCTTAAGCCTTGTTCCTTCTAATCCTCCAGATCCCGGCCGAGGGTCTCAATACCCAGTCACGTGCTATTCTGAGAAAAGTGTTCGAATGCCGGTTGCGATCTGGTATTTAAACAATGGATATAGGTACAAACTAATATTACCTAATAAATAAAATGTGTAATTTTTTTAATGATAGCTATTAAAATTATCAGTAATATCGATCGAAAAGCTTAAGAAAAGTTTAAATGAGGTTATTTTCAGTGTCACGTCACAATTGACAGAAAATATAACATGGAGTAGGTTTCTCAATTTTGTTTGTGTTTTTGTTATGGTTTCTTCGTTTATGTAGCGGGTTCTCAAATTTTGACATTATTAGACTTTTTAAAGCCAAGTAAAAATATAATAATAAGTAAGTTATAAAACAAAACAGGGCAAGACGTACACACTTGATTCGTTTGGTTTGTTACTGCTCTATTCTCTTCTATAATATTGTGTAGAATTGTCTTCTTCTCTCCTCTCCTGTTCCATACAATTCTATTATGTTATATTGTATTCTTTTCTATTCTAGTTTCCTACCAATTGCATCCGGGGAATCAATCTTGTTTATTTAGCCCCGCTAAGGCCCTTATGAACGTTTGACGTTTGAGCAGTATACAAACCAAACAATAGACAAACTATAATCCATTGTTTATTTTATAATTTGCCCAAGTAAATAGGCAAATTAATATTCATGGTAAGTAGATACGCTTCGAGTCGCGCGTCGTGGCAACGTGCCGAGGCATCCAGGCGGACAGACAGAAGGCTAGACAAGCTGCGTTAGACGTGGTTAGACCTAAAAGGTATGCCCTTATTTACTTAGACAGTACATAGACTGTATATACTCGTCGGCAACTGAACGCAGAGACGCGGAGTAGGGAGGTGGATTTGTGAGGTTATTTTTATCGATATCGATAATTTTTTTTATAAAGATTAAATACCTTTTTTCACGCTTCTAATCCCCGCAGACGTAAACAGATGCTTATTTCTGTAAGGTGGAGGTACAGTGGCGAACTGTTATTTGGGACCCATCTAAGGTTGAATATCTTACAGCAAAAGTATCCTTAATGCTAGAGCATCATCTGCATGACGGTTAACGTTAAATTATCGGAAATGAACGTGCAATAAATAGGTGGTCAAACTATCACTTGATTTGTTCTATTGCCTAACGTCTAACAACATTAATGATGCTATTAGCAAATTATCGCGCTTACAGCCGACCATATCTGCGTACTAAATTAAATAACACTAATTAATGGCATTAAACGCAGGTGAAGCCCTAGCATTATTATAGCCCTATTGACAACGCATTGTGCACTGACGTAACTAGGGGCAACTGTACTCAAATATGCCAACACGGCTTTTGAGCTTTCGACCTTATTGCCTAATGAGTCTTCTTAAAACATTATCTTGGAAATGGGTCCCATATTAATGATCGTGAGTATCGTGACTCTACTTCCCCAGTCGAGCTGCTCTTTGAGCGGAATAACGCTATGCTCATCATCATCATCATCAGCCTATAATGTCCCACTGCTGAGCACATGCTTCTAAACACAAATCAGGAAGAAAAGGAATGGGCAGATACTCCACCACGCGTGCCCACTGCGGATCGGTGGAGGTAGGCTAGTGGTCAACATACTATTGGAGTTTTTCAAGCCGCTTAGGAGGCCTCCAACTAGCTTAACGACTATCACAATTAAGTGATAATTGGGACCAACGGCTTTACGTGCCTTCCGAAGCACGGAAACGCTCGATTTGAAATACCACGAGGCGGTCACCCATCCAGGTACAGACCACGACGGTGGTAGCTTAACTTTGCCGATCGATTAACATAATCATGCTACAACACGAGCGCTTCTCTACCTCTCTTATATAAAAATAATCTGTACCTATAAGTCAATCAAATGAATGCTGAATGAAATAAAAAGAGAATCTGACTGATTGACAGATGCACGTAAAGTTACAGCATCAGGAACTTTTTGCATACGGGTTCTATAACTCTACCTAGGGTTGTAGGTACCTACATAAAATGTAGGCATCAAGCAAGGGTTTTCCATCATTCCACCACTAAGAAAGTCAAATAGCAATATTTTATATTTTGAGACGCAATATTTTTTTAATCTATCGATAGTATTCTATCTCTAGTAAGAGCAGCAGCAGCGGCGGCGGCGGCGAGTGTGCGCGTCGATAAATTCCGACCGCGTTGTCAATCGCTCGCGAGGAGCGCTCAGGAATTAACGGCGCTGTGCTGTCAAGGCGCCCGCCCTGCGTCCCCCATCCAACACTCTACGCAGGGCTGTACCATGAGCGTTATATAACGTTATATTTTTTATGTCATTTCAGGTAAATTTTCCTGGGCATGTGCAAAATATTTTTTATTGTTTAAAGCCTATCTTAATTCGAATCTTCTCAAGCCTCTCGATATTTCATACGATGGCAAAGAACGTAACTTTAAAGTCTTTGACATTGTTACAAAGTTGATGCTGTAGTGTCATATGAATTCTTACAGAATTCCTAACAGCTTCAGTAGCTATTTCTATTTATATCGTATTTCAATTTTACTTTTTTTGTTGCAAACTACTTACATATTGTTACTTTAATATCAGAAACAAAAAGATTACAATCGATCCTACAAACAAAAATTATTTTATTCCAATAAGCCTTCGTAGGTACTTATGTATAGTCTGAATATAGTACCGGTTCGGAAGGTTGCATTTGCTGAGAAGAGCCGCAATTACTCGTTTTAAACAAGCTTAGATAAAGCAAACGGCAAAAATACAAATTAGACTTTATGATTATAATTATTAAATCTATCCATCCATTCATACTTATAATATAATGCTTAATGTATCTATTTCTGTCTTATTATTTGCTTTATCTCGCCGAAACTACTGATTACTGACCCGATCGCGATTAGTATGGAGTGGGATATAGATTATTTTTATCCCGTAAACTCGACTGAAACCGCGCGGGACAACAATTAAGTAAATAAATAAAATTAATTAATTGTTCTCGTGGCAGCCCTATACAAAATGCGCATACACACTAGCCTTGTGAATTATACCGCGGCACATGCGAGGTACGTGGGCGAGTGTGCGGTGCGGTGACCAAGCCTCAGGCCTGACCCACCCTTCGCCCCTGCCGTCCTGCCGTCTCACCGCCAGTAGCCTGCCCACTATCCCACATGACAACATTTGAAAGAATTATATGACTATTTCTCTGCCATCATCATCATCCATTGTTCCACAGAACTGGGTCCTGTATATTGCGAATCGTTGATTAGTCTGTGCTTTTTATATCAAAAGGCTTAGGCTAGGCTAGGCTAGGCTTCCCGTCGCCTTTTTGTCATTTTGTTCGTGCAGTTTTCATATCGCGAAACTTTAAATATTTAAAAGTTGCAAACAGACGAATAAAGTTTTTTAAAATTCAATTCACTGTACTATATTCTATGATTATTATATTTTTACATATTTCAGCTGTAAGTCATCTATTGCAAACCTAATGATGGATTGTTTTAATATTTATTTATTAAAATTGTAAAATGAATATGCTGAATGTATAATAAAATATCGATGAAATCACTTGACAACACTTGATTGACCGCTATGGAAATAAGACCATGAATACACCTACAAATTTATAACAAAGATTAAACTTAATTTCCAAAATTAAAAAAATATGAACTTTCTTTATAATCGAATGCAAATTACACGAGATGTTTTAATAATAATAATTCAAAGAGATTTTAGCGCTGTTAGCGATACGGCCGGCTCCAGTGCTAGAGCGCGGCATAAATACGAATGACGCTGTATTTTCCCGGGGTGGCCGCGGGCTCGCAAGTCCCGTCGCGCGGGAATTAGAGCGGGGCCTGTCGGCAGACGTTTCGTTTGCCTCCGCTTGTCTGCCTTTGTGAGGGAAAAAATAAAGACCGCGGGATGTCGGGATTCGGACGCGAACGGAAAACACTAGGGTACACGCGCGACACGAAGGTTCTGAAATTGGATTAAAAAAAAAATATTTGAAGTTCGCATAATTATTAGTTTTTAATAAAAATAATACGTATGCGAAAGCGAAATTATTGCTGACTTCGAAACCCTGTTTAATAAATATTACAGTTTTATGTGACATGGATTTTCACGGAGTTTTCCATCCATATTGTTCCATGTAATTTCACTTTATAAACGATAAAAATTCAGAATCGACACTTTCGTCTTATTTACTTTCTAGTATACTAGAAGGCTATTTTGAAGCCTCTTATTTTTGAATCAGACCAAGGCGCACCGCAAGCTTATGGATCTCATATATTATTCATCGCAACTTGTATTCAACTATCTTTGTACACAATTAAGCACACAGACTTCTCCTTTATTTCTGTACGTGTGGTTTGAAGGGGTCTCAGGGTTGAAGGGGGGAGGGTCGCTTAGCCATTAGCACGGCGGCGTTGTCGGCGGCGACCGTTCGCGGACCCGACCACCTTTACCATCGAACCAACTCGTATTCTCTACAAAATAAGGTATATTTTCCCGTGAAAAATGGTAAAATAAGGTTGTAGCATTGGTGCATAATTTACGCGCGGCCGATAGACGGTCGCGATTGTTATTACGCGTACGGATATTGGATTTGGCGGGAACACAGCGCGCTGGTGTCGCAAGATAATGCCGGGCCACGGCTGATGCCGATGCCGTAATTTAATAAAGTTGTGTGCCCAATAGGTTGGCTTTTGGCTCGATTCGCCCATTAAATTCATTTTAGTTTGACGTACGATAGTTTTGTCACAAAAAAGCGTAACAAATGTGAACTTGGCAAAAAAAAATTGTTTGGAATGCCATCTAGCAGTAACTGGTCATACCAAATCATTTCACCATCGGTGAATAAACGAGATCCTAACTATTATAAATGCGAAAGTGAGTTTGTTTGTTTGTTGCGCCGTCACGCCTCAAAACTCAACGGATCATCGTTAAATTTGGCATGCAAATAGCCTATGGTATGGAAAAGGACATAGGCAAATTTTTATCTCGGGAACGCGGTTGAAACCGCGGGGGACAGCTAGTTTATAATATATCATCCTCGAGAACTAAAACTCGTTCAACTACATAGTATACAAGAAGTTACGTTGAGCGAAGCGTACTATAATAATCTGAAAATAACAAAAATAACACCTAAACACATTAAATCAATCAGTCCCATAACAATTTCATGGCAGCCCCGTCCTTACAAGGGGAGTACAAAAGGCACACGAGTACGATCGCCTGGGAGCGCCCGGGGGCTACCTAAGCGGGCATTAGCGTAGGACGCGAAGCGCAGCCCGTCCAACGTAACCAGACCCCTCGTGGTATATTCCTTGGCAATTTATGAGCTGATTTACACTAACAGGTCTCAGCTGAATATGTGTTGTAGATAAATACAGTGCAGACGCTATGATTACGTCTACATTATGGTGCAGCGCTCGTTGTGGTCTTAGTCCTTTACATTGTGGATATATTTCAGCGCTAACTTAAGCCTAGTTTTTTATTTCTGATGCTAATCAGTCAGGAAGAAGTCCGTGATAATAATGAGATAGTTTTAGATATTTTTCTGACCAACACGATTTTTATCAAGAGAAAAAGATCGGCAGTGTGAATCAACGCTTAAATACTCAAAGAATCACCGTAGCAGGGGTACCAACGGCTCACGTTACAATGGTCGAACTAAGTAATTTACGCGCGAGCGGTCACCGTCCGTGGTGATTACACTCGCCTGTTGGTGTGTTGGCGTCTGATAATCCAGCCGATGCGAAAGCTTCAAAGATACTGTGTTATGTTAGACGTTTTCGGACGTTCGGAGTTGATAGCGTTGGCCAATGTTGGTAATTTGGGGGCTAACGTTGGTTGTCGGTGAGTCATTAAGGTGGCGTGTGCATGTTGGCTCGTCGAACGCCCCGGGGTGGAGATTGTGCCAGCCTAGCTCCAGTGCGTTAACTTAATTACATATATACATAGATATAACTTGGACCTTTAATTAATGATTGGTTTTTCATAATTGTAGAGAATCGTAGCGATGACAAATTTAAAAAAGAAAAAATGTTTGCTGAGAAGTAATCCATCTATGAAATTAGTAATCCGCTGATCAAAACGAAAATAAACTTGAATAACATATGTGGCGAGTGGTTATTTATATCAAAATAACCACATAAAAACGTAACTACGCATTATGTTTATGACAAACGTAATTCAGTTACCACTTTATTTTTAAAACTATTGATTGTGTTCACGTAAAACCAATTACATTTCGCGTCACTTAACAATCAAACTGATTTTAACTTTTATTTCAAAACCCCGCAACAGCTTTAAATATTGTATAACATTGATTAATCCCAAAATTGTACATAAAGCCTTTATATATACCGGGCGATGCCTCTCCTTACTTTGTAATGCTCAGTAAATGCCCGGAGCCAGGTGGCATATCGCGTGTGCCCGAGCGACGGGGGACGTCAGCCGAGTGCGGCCCGAAAATCCACCCTCATTCCACCCTGAAAAGCCTTACAGAAGCGTTTAGGGACTTTTGGGACACGTGGCCCGCGAAATTCCATTTAAAGATGTCGGGATAATTTAGCGCTGACGAGGCGAAGGCCAAATTGACGCGCCCTCGGGGCCCCCGTGTCGCTGCTCACTGTATCGATCACGGTTTTTTTTTCAAGAATCACCTCAGGGGATGGTTCGAGTGCACGTAAACAACCCTCATCTATTTTCGTGGGCGACGCGACAGTCAGGAAATCTTGACTTGCAAAAATATTCTTTTGCGTCGCGGCCCCGCGTTTGGGCGCCATTTAGTCACGCCCCACGTTGGGCGCCAAGATCTATGAGCTCTATCTAAGTATTATCTTTTGAAATAGTATTGTATGCGTTCATGTTAAAGAGGAATGTGTCCTTGCAACGCTTATACATCTCCGTCAGTAGTATGGTACACACCTTGCGATGACAGTAAAATACTCTTTAGATTCAATAATCCGACGAGCAATTACTTGTTCGTTTTATTAGCCCATTGAAATTGAGCCTTATTTCTTAGACGATGCGTGCAAGACGTGCGCGCCATCAATCAGTGGCACTTTTATTACACGAACCGTGCCCGCTCTCATTGTCTCGTGAACTCGATGGTAGCGCGGCGACCTTAGTGCAATAATGCGAAACCAAAGATTTATACTCCCTTTATTTCGTATTACTGTACTGCGTCTCGATAAACTCCATTGCGTCTATGATTTACTAATGGTACTACTACTTAGTGATTCACATTGTTTGGTAATTAAGCTTGCTCAATTGTGTTTATTATGCGAGTTTGATACTCTAAAATATTTTTGTTACAATTTACAGAAACATTAAATAAGTGAGATCAGGCTGAGGCTCCGTAACCTTGGGACAAAATCTTTTATGATTTTTAACCGACTTCAAAAAAGGAGGAGGTTCTCAATTCGGTTGTATGTTTTTTTTTTTTTTTTTTTTTATGTTTGTTACCTGATAACTCCGTCAATTATTAACCGATTTAGAAAATATTTTTTTTGTCTGGAAGGGTACACTTCCCGTTTGGTCCCATTGTCATCAGATCAGGATTTTATTACTTCTTAGTGTACTTTGAAGTCGGTTTAAGTTTTTTGTAAAAAAGTCCAATTATTTACTCTAAAAATGCTTCAGGATTGTTGATTACCAACAGATTTAACATATCGAGAACAAACGGTTGCCATTTTTAAGTACATTAGAAGAACTAGCAACAATCTGTTTGTAGCCTTTAAAAATCGTATTTACTCTTATCCAAACACTAAAACTACCTACATTAAAACAGATGTCCATTATCAAATAGATTACCCAACTTTTTTCGACAAGCTACGTTACGAGCGGTATAATTCCCGCCGCGTCAGCTTAGCTCGCGCGCTTATCTGTCGTCCGTGACTCGTGCGGCCCTTGTCGCCTGACGACTCCGCTACAGACGTTTATCTCTCCTATTCACATATGTACACGTATTATATCTATGTGTGTTTCAACAGCGGGCAATGTCTATATGTAAGCTAGTAATTGTTTATATATTTACGAAGAAAAAAACATTGTTAGGTTCAGGCTTTAGAGAAGTATTTACTCGTATTTGACTCTCCGAAATTCTTTACCTGGCCGAATATGTGTTTTCGAATATTTTTTATTTCCATAGTTAAAGTCAAAGCCATTTATTCAATTTACATTATTATATTTAAGGCTACGGGACTCTTTGCTCTCTGTGTAAAACTTTATTTAAGGTTGAAAATCGTACCGCAATCGTATGAAGTGCTACTATTTTAGCATATGAGTTAGAATTGTATTGTTGGTAATGTTGATACTAAAATGCGTTAGAGGGGCTGCTCTCAGATTTTGCTTATTATTTTCGAGCTTTTGACGTTATTGCATTATGTGTGTTCTTAGCATATATCTAGGACATGGGTCCCACAACAAAGTTCGCGATTGTATAAGTAAAGGTTCTTATTTATACATTTTTACAAAATTACAGCGCTACAGAATAGAAGAACGATTATCTAGCTACAAAATTCACGAATTATTTAAATATCTACGATATACGGACCCGCGATTAGCCTGAGATCAAATCAAAGGGATGGCCACTTATTCAAAGGCCTTCCAACTTTGTTCCCACTTAATCACACCAACGAATGTTAATAAAATAAATAACTTACCTAGATATACATCTTTATTTTTACTCAGTAATTTCACCTATAGAAAAAAACATATATATATATTAAACACGTCGTCATTCACTATTACGATACTCTAATCATCGTAAAGAATCGAAATCGATTATTAGCCTGTGATGTGTCGCGTCCCGGGGGACGTGATTAACAGTTAATTGGAAGGCCAGAAGAGTCGCGAGCCTTTATATTATCCTTCTTGTATGTACCTACACGTATAGAGTTTTTACGAGGCAATCTTACTCGCGCGGTGCGTGGCTTTTCTTTTTTACATCGCCGTAGGCGGGTGGCTGTTCGGGGCGGCAAAGAATAACTCGCAGATATGTCATATTTTCCCTAAATTTGCGTTTTGTATGTTTTTATATGAAATGTTGTTTGACAGAAAGTGGTTACCTCCATCTTTTGATATAATGGTAGAACCGTAATTCTTTCACCAATGAATAGTTTTCATAGTCGTCGTAACTAAGATTTTTAGAGAGGTAGAGCATAGCGTTTATTGACTCGGCGAGCAGCTCGTCTGGGGAAGTACCTCCACCTTACTGAATACCGCAGCCAAATAACTTTGTTGTGTTCCTGAGTGTGAGTAAGGTAGCCAGAGCTCATTGGGTGTGCTACGGTAACTGCTTACCATCAGGCGGGCCGTATGCTTGCTTACCGACATCGTAGTGTATAAAAAAAAGCTTGCTATGTACATGGTATAGCTAATAAGAGAAATTCATTATATTTTTTGGCAGGAATGTCGAAATGTTTCAATATTTTTTTACACTATATGGCTATTGGCGGCCAAAACTATAAAATAATATATCTTAGCTTACTGTGTTATTGTTGAAGCCACCCACGTATACTAGCCACGTTATTCTATTCTTAAGTATATAATAAGACCCAGACAGCATTCACAGAAGAGATACCTACACACTGGATCACTGGTGGAACAATGATGATCTTTGGCCCACAGTGGGGGACGTGTGGGAGGGTCGCGGGTGGAGGGGCGTTTTAATTAGAGCGCGGACGCCGCGGCCGCCGCCGACGGACATCGGGCGCGATCGGCGATGTCCCGGCCCTAATACACAACTGTGTTTATTACGTGTACCATGCCACAGTTCATGTGATACCTAAAACAGTAACACATGTCACAGCAATGCATTTCAGTGTATTTCGAGCCGTTGGTAGAGTCAACTGTAACGCTAGGTGTCTTCCATCCAATAGAGTGTCCTACGGTCCGTACGGACCGCGCGTTTGCGACTTCCGTTGAGTGTTTCACGGTCCGTACGTACCGCCGTAATGGCGGCTCGAATTTAACTTGATTGTTTTTTTTTGTAAACACGGTATCGTACTCAAGTGCTCAAGTCACCTCTAGTGTTTGGTTTGTGAATAGAGAGGATTAAATTACTCAACCGTTTGTAGGGCCCATAATGTGACTACCAATACAAAAAAAAACCGTCAATTTTTTGTAGTCAACGGCTGAATGAGTTTTTTCGCTCCGAGGCTCACCGATAATTAAAGTGTAAGTGTGATACACTAACGTATTTCCTATAAAAGGTGATTGATTTGTATAGAATATTAGTTTATCTAACCGTTTTAGTAATAATTTATATAATTACTGATGTGTGTTATTAGAATTCCTTGCATCTAAACACTCGCAGTACTCACGTGTTTATAATAAAGAAAATATTATTTCACACATCAGGACGTATATAAATCATTATTAAAACGGTTAGATAAACTAATAATCTACACAAATCGCAACTTTTACAGGCAATCCGTTAATATCACTATTCACACTTTATTTTGTTTTGAGTCTCGGCACGAGATTCAAATTCAAGTACCTAATGCAACGGCTTTTTTTAACAAAAAATTTTTTGAACCTTATACCTATAACATTACTACTTATTTACTTACTTGAGAAGTTGAGACTAGTGAAACAAATGAATTAATTAGATAAAACGTTTATTTACGTTGATATAAAAGGTGTGTGTAAAATATGTGGACAGAGTTATTCGTCTTGAAGTGGAGAGTAGAAATGTTTATGAAGTGTAGTTTTTTTACAGTTGGCATTTTTTCCAGGTTTCTTATTGGAATCTTGTAATACTTTATTCTAATTCCAATAAGAAAATTTATTCAGGATGATGGTGTAAGTTACCGTTTCTTGATTAATACTGTAAATACCCAGATATTTATGATTTACTGACCATGGGCGCCGCGCGCCATTTCGCAAATTTCCAAATTCCGCGAAATTGCGCGAACCCCGCGATTCTTGCAAAGCTGTCAATTTTGCAAATTCGCGATCTGCCAAGTTAAACTGTATACGAAATGAGTTTTTGATTTTGAAACTCAATGCGAAGGCGAATATTACCGCATATTGGAAAGGTGACTTTGAGGGAAGACGCACTCTTTTTTCGTTCTCCCTTTGACATTCCTAGATTTAGGAAGAACAGAAGAAGGTAAACGAAGTAATAGGGGTTAATGTTTGACACCGTGGCGAAGAATGTGGTTTCAATCTAACCTGAAACAACCCTGATGAACCTGAATTCGTTTTTAGGCTACGAAAAGCATAGTGAAAGAACTAAAGCATATATTTTAGGGAACTTTATAGTATATATGGCTAACAACAATCCGTCGTCGGTGAAATTCCCGTCTGTTCAAGAAAGCCGTCACACGCTTGTGAGAGATCAAAATCAATTTCAGTTAACTGAAAATTATTAACTGTGACTAGGTACACACCCGGCCTTTGTCTTGAGACCTCTTTGTCCCCGTGCGGAGGCCTTTTGATAGCCATAAAGCTTCTTATTCGGAACCGTAGATAATTGAAACGTAACTCTGTTGTTTTGTGCTAATCTCTGAAATATTTGCTTGGGCGCAAAACATTTACGCTAGCGAAGTTAAGCATACCTACATATAAATACCAACAACCAGTTTATGGATAGACGACAAAATATTTATAATGACAGGTATTTGTACAAAGAAGACGTATGAAAGAGGTTTTCAGAAATGTTGCGTTTTCCATCTTTGAACTCCGTTTTTCTTTCTCGAGATGGTATAACATTCCTAGAAAATCTTTTCAGTCAGGCTAAGCACTTGTTCTGTGCACAACACTACTTTTACAGCAAATAAGTTGCCAGCTCATTTTATAACAAAACAATTCTTAAAAATACTAAATAACGTTAAGAGAAAATCGACTTTCACATTACAAAGAATTTCGACGAAAATAAAGGGTAAACAAAGACTTTTTGATATTCGGGCGGGCGCGGCGTGTTCGACGTAACGCGACGACTTGCGTTATCTTAGCCAGGCCGGCCTATTTACTTTGCTATGGCTATACCTTATGTACCCCGTATATTATGGTTCGCTACACCCGCCGTCAGCTGTGTGAACTGCACTCCCCCCAGCTCTATACCCCCCCTAGGCCGCCCACAAACGTATCCCGTCCATTCCTCAAGCTCTGCGGAGCGTCACTAAAGGAGCTATCTGGTTTCTACGTTGTCTGAATGCCATGCTGACGAGGACTTAGGCAGTGATATTTAGCTTGATGTTAAAGGATACAGAGAATAAAAAGATCTCTTTGTGGTACTTCGAGGTGTGTCAGTCTGTTTTCAGACTCTTTGGTCGTTGATTCATTCTAGAAGGAGTTATGAAAGGCCGAGTATGTAAAAGAAAATGCCTATTCACTTCGGTAAAGATAGCTTTACCGAAGTGAATAGGCATTTTCTTCTAGGTGAAGTGAGCTACATTCCTTTGTTCTTCGTATTAAGAATGATCATGAATTTCAACTTGAGTGTGTGTTGGAGGAGCCAGCATGAAACTCCTATACAAAAAAAAAATTGAATTCACTAAGCAGCTTTTGTTTATACCACTAAGGTGGCAATCAAGCATATGGCCCGCCTGATGGTAAACAGTTTGAGGGGCCAGACTCTGGTAAAGATTCCACCTATTGCGCCGCAGGTCGTGGGTCCTGAGTCCGGGTGTAATTATGTATATTAGTATGTATTTACAAACAAAAAGTAGTTTTTTTTTTTTTATACCACTAAGGTGGCAAAAAAGCATACGGCCCGCCTGATGGTAAGCAGTTACCGTAGCCTATGGACGCTTGCAACACCAGGGGTATCACTCGCGCGCTGCCGACCCTGAAGAAATCTCTTCACGCCCTTTTTGAAGGACCCCATGCTGTACTCCATTGGGAAAACCACGGCGGGGAGCTCATTCCACAACCTGAGCGTCCGCGGAAGAAAGCTCCTTTGAGCCCGCACAGTTCGAAACAATTCTATTCGATTCTAGTATATGTATTATATCAGTTATCTGGTTTCCTTAGTACAAGCTCTGTTTAGTTTGGGATCAGATGACCGTGTGTGAGGAAGTTCCCAGGATATTTATTTATTTATAGTTACTGTAGCCTATGGACGCTTGCAACACCAGGGTGCAGGGGTATCACTCGCCCGTTGCCGACCCAAAACTGTTTCGTATTCCATTCAAATAGGTTAAAACCATGAAGCAGATGGTTAAAACCATTATAAATGGGCAGCACTGAGCTAAGAGCTATTTGTTACATCGACGACAGTAGTTCTCATTTGATTAATAGGTATCTAGTTTCGATACAATAATTAGTTGCGAAACGTCCTTTACCGATCCACGGACATGAAATTACATTTGGTTTATATTGGACATGTATCCAAACCGAATTATTTAGTCACAAATGTTAGTCTAGGTATCTTTCATTCGAATGATATGGAGTCGTTCCAGAGACTTGAAATTTAATTCGATACTAACTCTATGTCGAATGATTGCAATTACCTTATTGATTACTTGTTATACTGATTTTATTTGGATTAAATATATGCAAACTATATGGGAAAGCAGAGCATCATTAGGAACCAAGGTAGCGTTGTGGTCCGTATGTACATAGTAAAAACAATAAAGTGTCCACTGACTTTTGAAACTAAATTGTATACCACTGCCATTTTCATTGTAAATTAATTTCAACACAAGTAAAACTTCATTATTAATTTACAAATATGTTCTAGTTAATATGTGCGTATTGTCACTTGATAATTAACAGTAATGGGGTAGATGACTAAAAAATTATATTTAGTCCGTCTTTTACATTATCAAAAAAAAGACCCGTAATTATCTTTTGTTAATCAAACAAAAACTTACGAAGATATAGTGTGTTAAAGTTCCGCGTGACGTCACGTTAGAGTACACTTTTACTCTATGTGACGTCACGAGCCGCCACACCCGAACTTTGACTCGCTTTATCTTTGTAAATTTTTTATGATTTGGTAAAGCAAAAAATATGTGTCCAATATTTTATGATAATCTATCTGCGACGGACTCATTAGAATTATATTTTTTTTACCTAGGAATCATCCGTATTGGCGTAGTTTCGCAACACTATTCCGAGTTCATTCGTGTACTGAATACATTTCGGTTCCATTTGCCTAACCCTCCCTTGTGCGCGACCCGTTTAAAGATTCAACAACACCGCGGGCGACGGGCAGCGCGGGTCCATCCGACCCCTTTGAAGATATTCACCTTCATTAGCGCGCGGGTCCGACTGACCCCGCGGGGGCGAAACTCGGCGCAACTCGCCCGAAAGCGCCCCGTGTGATTACGTGGGGAGTTACCTACAAGTTTGTATTTAGCTTCTGCTGGATTCGATTTACAGTGTATGAAGTTAAATTATTAAATTTTACAATCAGAATAAGTTACTTTGTACGAACGAATCACGTTGGATGTTGAATATTATCTGTGGGAAGAGATTTTCATTGGTGGAACTAGACGCCGCGTTTTTTTTCCAAAAATACTGAATAATTAAAAATAGACAATAATTTGGTAAGAATTTCAGTAAGAATAGGGCATTCCGTATATCGCGAGCGAGAAATACCTAAAATTTGATACCTAAGTAGGTTCCAGATTGGAATTGTTACTTATTACTTATTTATATCTCTCTCTCTCTCTTTCTCGGTTGTGTAAACTTATTTTTTAAAATAATGTAGGTAGTTAAATATTTACCTGATGCGACTGACAATCAGCAGTACGTCTGGTATTGCTATCCATTCATCCATTGAAATGATTGTCAGTCGCTCCAACAAGTTAGCAACTAGGTCAATATTCGTCTCTTCATGTAAAACGGGATTAGTCAAAGGCCAGCCGGAATAAACAGTAATTCCATAAACATAAACACATACTATTTACGCTCGCTTTGACTTCATTCCATTTAATTTAACCGGAGTACAATATAGCCAAACCTCCTGTCTCACTTCGGTCCACAACGTTGCGTTTGTGTGCCCACATTTGTATCAAGTGGGCAAATAAAGAAGGAAACAAGTTAGATGGAGTGGAGCCGGACCGCGTTCGCGACTAATTAACCCACCCGACCCACGGGGTGGCATCGACCCCTACGTCAAATGGGGGGTTGACCTGGCGAGGCGCTTAAAAAATATGCGGCTCCCGCGAGACGCGATGCGATGCGACCGAAGGCTTAATTCTGAGAGAGAATTCTGAGTGCAAGCTTATTTGTACAGGTTTTTACTTGTTTTATGACTCTACTGGGGTCGGGTCTTTAATTATCTATTTTTTATGACATTGGACCCGAATTAGATACCTTGCACGGTGGAAGGGTTGCGTTGGGTGGAACTATATTAAATGTTGCAATTTATAGATGTGCCGTGCAATGTGGACGTGAATCGGCTTGATTTAACTAATGAGAAGCATTAATAAAGGTACTGACTGACACTTGAGGACGCCCACTGTATCTATTCAGAGGAATTATTATGATTAAAAATAAGTAAAATTATCCTATCCAAATAATATTATGAATTACTATTGCACCCGCGGCTTCGCTCGCGCAGTGCGCAGTCTTCATAATGTAATAGTAACTATGTATAATAGTCATTATAATATATGGATGTTTATTATTCATTATTTTAGGTAATGATATCTCAGTTGTAGTGACGTCGGATGCAGAGACGAAGGTCCCGCCCGGGTAAGTCCGGGCTCGAATGCTACGTAATGAGCTTGAGCTTTCGGTGAAAGAAAACATGTGAGGAAACCATGACGAAACCATAGCACCCACTTGGCTGATTACCACCCTCAAGCTGAAAATCTGTCGCCAAGCACATCGGTGTGTTCCGATAGCTGCACTTGAGAGCCAGTTCCATCTAGGCTTTGTGTGCTTACCACCTTCGGCATTACTTATCCTGGTGAGATTGCTGTCAAACACAGTAAAAAAACACGACGTAACGGCTGAACCAGGTAACATGGGTAAACCAACGAGGCGTAGGTATACTAGTAAATAAAAATTGGCACATGTTTCTAGATATAGCAATAAGCTGCGGCACAGGCTAA
The DNA here is from genome assembly GCA_947623365.1 of Achlya flavicornis. Taxonomy (NCBI): domain Eukaryota; kingdom Metazoa; phylum Arthropoda; class Insecta; order Lepidoptera; family Drepanidae; genus Achlya; species Achlya flavicornis. The sequence continues at coordinate 3,484,832 of OX392485.1, read as the reverse complement.
AAAGTATTGCGGTAAGTATAAAGAAATCTAAAGAGATACCCACTTATTTATACGCAGCCACCAAAGCCAAGTCAAGTTCAATAAATACGGCGACACGTGCTTACGTTGTATAAATAGAACGTTGGAAAACACCGTTTCGCAAGGACACGTGCGTGAATACCCAGGGCATCGGGGGTGAAACGTTGCTTGCGTATTTTTACATGTGCAAATTTATCTTAGGTAAAAGATAGGTTGGAATTAAAGGTTACAAAGTTTAGGGTGGTTTTCTGATGGTGAAACTTGATAGAGATTTGTTTTTAACCGCAATATGGCCAATATGGTTGCGAATGGTTCTACTAAGTGTGACAAGCTCACAAGTATTATTAGGGAAATGATGGTGATGATTCTGTTCATCATCATCATCAGCCTACAGCAGTCCACTGCTGGACATAGGCCTCACCCAATGCGCGCCATCTCGCCCTATCTTCGGCTCGACGCATCCACTTCCTACCAGCAGCCTTTCTCAGATCGTCACTCCATCTCGCTGGAGGGCGCCCTACACTACGTTTGCCGAAAATTTGAAGCTTTCCTTACCGAAAGAATATTCTGTGTGATATTTAGTAAAGGTGTTCGTCACCTTTGGCAGCGACTGAAAATCAGTGCTGTAGCCCGGTACCTGTCCTGGACTTACAGTTATAGCTGAGTCGCTGTCCATTTCTGATGTCACACAACACAATTATTAATATTTTTTATATCTCTGTTTTTTTTAAATAACTTGTGTTTAAAACTGTTGTGTTACTTTAGAATAAATGTCTTTTCTTTCTTTCTTTCTTAAATATTATGTAATGAATCTAAGCATGTTTAGAAAAGAGTAATTGCTGGTTTTATTGCCGGCTCTTCTCAGCAAATGCAATCTACCCAACTGGTATTAGAGTATTAGAGTCAGACTTTTCATAAGTGCCTGCGAAGGTCTACTTGAATAAATGATTTTGAATTTGAATTTTGTGCCAAAAGTCGAATACTCATTTTTAGGGTACCGTACCCAAAGGGTGCCAACGGGACCCTATTACTAAGCCTCCGCTGCTGTCCGCCCGTCCGTCTAACGTCTATCTGTCAGTGGCCTGTATCTCATGAAGCGTAATAGGTAGACAGTTGAAATTTTCACAGAATGTGTATTTCTTTTGCCGCTATATTAACATACAAGATAACGTCTTTACGGAACCCTTCGTGTGCTAGTCCGACTTGCTCTTGGCCGGTTTTTATACTCATACGACTACAATATTGAAACCAGATAACTAATATACCTACAACTTTTTTATATGAGAAATAAAATATCCTAAAATATTCTTCACACACGACTAGATAGCCGTTCATTTGATTTCAGTTAATCTGGGAGCAGATGATCCCAGACCACAGCCAAGACTAAGCAATATAGAAAATACGCTCAGACTATCAGGACAAATATACATGTTCTTGCGCACAAATATCGGTCGATAGGGTACCTGTCTTACGAACCACGCCATCTGGCCGCCGCCGCGCCGCGTCGCGTCGCGTCTCGTCATTGTAGGGGTATCCTCTTTTTAGTCGCGGAATCTACTGATACTAATCTGCTTTGCTAAGATTAAAATCAGGTAGATAATTCATCGCTTAAATTTTAATGAAAAATAAAAATACGTTTCGTAACAAACGCCAACTGGTGAGTGAACTGTAGAACCCCTTTTTAAGGGTCTCGTTCGATTTACGACCCTGTTTACGATTATGTCGAGGCCCTGTTAACACGTTTCGCAGGTGTGCCCTTTCAACAGATTAGTTTTAATACTTTTAATGCCAGCTGACTTTTGCCCTTATTTTCACGCTCAGTTTTTACTTTCATGTGGAATTTTACTAAAAACTAGCAGACCCCCGCGGACGGTTAGAATATTTTAGCGCGGAATGCCAATTATTTTTCAAAAATAGAAGTTGCTAAGTTACTCATTATAATATCAGCTATGAACTGAAACAGACAGACAAAGAAAACTCAATCCGTTTTTTTTCAAAAGAAGTTGAACTCACATAAAAGTTTGGTGCAATGCAATACTCTTTAAATTGGAATGTCAAATATAAAATCAAAAGCACTAAGAAGTATTGATATCAATTCTTCGCTGCAAATCAAACCTAAGTTTCAATTTACGAAACACGTCTTCCATCAATTCTGTTAAAGAATGTTTATGCAAAATTTGAAGTAGATCGGACCAAGGAATCACGTTTTCCCATTCAAACTTAGCCCCCGTTTTTCACCCTCTTAGGGGTAGAATTTCGGAAAATCCTTTCTTATCGGATGCCTAATTGCCTACGTCATACAAATAACACACTCTCCAAGTTTCAGGTCTCTACGATCAGCGGTTTAGGCTGTGCGTTGATTCATCAGTCAGTTATTAAGGAAAAAACCATTTTATATGTATAGATGATAAGGTAATCTGTTTGGCATGATTATCTCAAAATACAGGGCGTTCCATTCACGTACAGTCAGCGTCAAAAGTAGATAAGTAGGGTGACTTTCATTACAATCTATTGACATACTCTGAGTGTTTTTGAAAACTGTGAATTGCGTAATGTGACAGGGTACTAAAGTTTTCAACTTTTGACGCTGACTGATTTATTTCATGGTCAATCATGGTTTTTACGTGGTAATTTCTGTTGTTTTGGTTCCGATTGCTATCTGTCATAGATGTAATTTTTTTCATAATCCTATCCCCTTGTCCGTAGTAGCTTCAACGATAGAATCGTCTACAAAACAATGTTACACAACCAAATACGAATTTCAGGTTGCTAAATTCAAAACTTTGCGAAATTGTGTATTTCGAACGTGTACTGAAACAAGTCTCTTGTTTCATTTCTTTCATTAGGATTATGAAATCTGGAGGTTGTTAGTACACGTCAGGCTAAACCTTTTGCTAACAGTGGCGAAACAAAGTGAGTTTCGGGGATAACGCAGCAAACATTGCGACTATTGTAATCCTCTTCGCTGACATGTTTCAGGAGAGATTTTGGAATTGAAAAAAAATTTGCTATTCAAAAAATTAAGCTAGTAGCTAGTAAGTAAAGCTGCGTTTGCAGGTCTTGTAGAGCATTAAATAATCTGAAATATTTTCTTATGAAATTGAAACGGATCTAGAGTATCATATTTTAAAATCTGTTTTTTTTTTCTTAAATGGGTCACGTTGGCTGGCACCAATGCATGGTCAATTTCTAATTCTCTAAAAATCTACTGCCATGAATGATGTTTACTAATTAATTGTTATAAAATAACTCATCGGGTGGTTTGGTACCGACATAATCACAGTTGTGTTGTCACACCCGTGCCTTTTCTGTGGTGTAAAATTCGCATGACCTTGCGCCTATCGAGCAGACCGCGAGCGGAAGCGCGCCTGCGCCGCGTCCCATGCTGCGTGCGCGCAGGACACCGGTACCGGTACAGGGTGGGACGGGGGTACGGGGGACAGGGGGACAGGATGTGGTCACGCACATTCGCGGGAGATCGTATCGCACGCAGTCGCCAGGGAGCGCGACTCACGCGATAGCCGCGGAGAAACCGCAACGTGATAGGAACACTAGTGATGGGACATGCCGGATATCGATATTGATAAAATAATATTAAACATTTTATTTTAAATATCAAATGCTGTTATGTTTATGATGGTTTAGTTATGTAAAGACAATACCTATAATTTCATGTTGTTCTTTTCAAAAAGGTGTGAAAAAAATTTTGCTGAGCCGGCAATGCATGAGTGATACCCCTCTGGTGTTTGTAAGTGAAATAAGGTTAACGTTTACCATCAAGCGGACCTCTTCTTTGCTAACTTGGTGATATAAAAAATATATCGTTCATACTTCTGGACGAGATTGCAAATTATTCAAATAACCAAACACCAGTTTGGAGACAAATCCTTGAATTGCGATGAAACCAATCAATATCTTTTATCTAAAACTTTTGTTTTTCACTAAATTATATCAACGAAAGGGTAACTCATCTAAAATTGCTGCTAACATACAACCAATTGGCTCAATTCTCTCAGTGGGAAACTAGGTCACGGCTTTTAACACGACTTACTACATTACATTGCCCCCGACTGGTACTAGAATTCACTTAAATCCAATCTAAATTAACCAACATGAATGTTATGTTTCGGTACTAACATGAAGCTTACAAGTTAGATAATGTAACATATTAACTAGCAAACATAATTGAGACGTTGCTACGTGCCTTATTGAACCATATTATTCAATATAAAATAAATTACATAACAAAGAAGGCGTTTAAAAGAGTGATAGCAAAAATCTCTATAACTACATAATATTATGAATGGAAAGTCTGTTTATTGGTTTATTGATTTCTCCTTCTTTCCACGTTTCTCCATGCTATACAATTTGCTAGATATCAAATTTATGGGTTGGAGACTGAAACATTATTTTTATCCTTAGAAACCACTAAATACTGCTAGTATGATATAAAGCTAAATTTGTTGATTCCATAGAAGAAGTATAAACATTGGTTTATTTGCTAATTAATTAATTGTGTTTTTTTTATGAAAATCATCATAGCATGTGTCCCTGAGGAACTAGACGGGTTTCACATTAGAAAATGTCACACTTATTATTAAAGCACAAGTTTGGCTTATTATTATGTTAACTGAGTTCACTGCTTTATTATTATTAACGTGCTTATAACTCTCCAAAGCTTCCATCAATATCGATCCCTTATCTATCATGCGGCATGGTACAGCACTAGTGGCGGATGCGCGGTCGAGTGGCGCGCGCGCACTTGGGAGGCACGTCGCGCCCTCCCGTGAGTCCTTCGTGCTTGATCGCTAGTCACCTCCGGGTTCTGGCCCTCATTGCCATGCCGCTCGCACCTGGCGGGGGCGCTAGCGGCGGCGCGGCGCGGTGGAATTGCACGCCGACTGCAAATTTGAAACGCGATAGAAAATAATCTGATTGGAAACTAAGGGATTCACGCTATGATACCTTATTGAAGATATTGATGACTCTAGAGACCATATTCTTAGCATCACATCTGAGAAACAAAAGACTTTTGAGTAGAGGCACCTAAACCTAAACGATGAGCTCCCTCATTTTTCAGACATCGTTCTCAGTTTGTCTTACCAAAGAATCCTTTCATAAGTCCTTCCCTAAATATAAACGCTGAATCAAAAGTATGACTCAACTTTCTTCTCAAACAGTTACGAAATAAAGGTATGAATACACATTGAAAGTTAAATGTCACAATATTATCCTGAAACGTAGAGTTTGAACCTTGACGTCAGGCTATAAAATATCTCGTAATGTAACCACCTGTTGCCCGGATCTTTCCACCGGGGGTGGTTGTTGTGTAACAAAACATCCGGTTACTACCGGCAAGTTGATTTACTGCCCCGCGTGTTGTTATTGATGGTAAGAGACTTTAACTCATTTTGTCTTAATTAAGTATGAGTTAAATGGATGTAAGTTGGAATGTTAATTGTTATTGTATAACTTAATGAGTCGCTTTGATATTTTAAGTATCATTAACAAAATAAGTTTTGCCGTTAAAACTGTCAGCCTAGCTGGTTATTAGTAAGATAACTCACGATCTTCTAACTAGATGGCCCTTTTCAGGATGATGTTGTAAGAGGATGAGCGAAAATTACTCAGTTGAAAGTGTTAAAAAAGATTTTAGCAAGTAAAAAATGTTTTTCCATCCCCACACACACGCACACACGTGTAATCCATGTAATACCCGCGACGCGCGCGCTCGCACAAATTAGGGTGGCACGCACGTCGTCAATCGATATCGCGTGATTATCGATGATAATGTCCGCTCGGCTCCGGCCGGGTAGCCGGGCAGGACGAGACGTCTCCCACGCCGCGCGTCGCTGCTCACGGGGCCACGGGTCTCGGGCCCTTTGACGTACGCAACGAAAGCGAACCCTGGCGAATAATTCGAGCATTAATATTATGGTATAAATCATTATTTTGTCATCGTGCGAATTTAGATTGTTGATGTTTAGGTTGGATATTTTGTTTGATAACGGTGATTTTTATCGTTTATGCAGTTAACTTATTATTTAATTAATTATTTTGTATAGAAAAACATCGTAAAAAAAGTACCGATATTATGAAGTATTAGGTAGATCACACAAATCTCAATACAAAATACAGTACAAAAATTATTTAATATAATATTTATGTTAGTAAGGTATTCATCTATGGGCCACTAGTAGCCTTAAATTTATTATTATTATTTTTCTCTGTATTATGTGTCTAGTTATAAGATTGGTGGTGGATAAATAAAATCTATTTCTTCTTCTTAAATGAATTCATTAATATATCATTCCCACATTCTATTATAATTTATATGAAAAAAAAGTATCGATAGCAGTGAAAATGTAAGTGGTTCCAAGCGAATTCGCATCGGCTGAATAATTTATTGCGTTTTGATTGGTCATCACGAGCTCACTATTTGCATAATTGCCCATTAGCAAGTTTTTGTTTACAGTCGACTTCGATTCGGACAAAGCAGTCATGTGTAGCCGGCGGCAACATCTCCACCGCTCAAGGGTGCCCATTTGCATTATTTTATGCAAAACCCTTTACCTCGATTAACCTTCAGTGAAATTCACGTTCTAGAGCAGTCCATTTAATTCTCTGATACGAATATAAATATACTGCAAAATGTTCTCGCTTTGTTCAGTTTTACGGGTTCATGAATCTTGAATAATTAAAAAAAATAACTTATGCTCGCATCGTTGACAAGACAAAGAGGGAATTAACGAAAACCACCCAACTCATCAATAAGGGTCCGAGCAAAATTCCGTCTCGAATATCTTTCAACATCCCCCGTTTGTACGTAGGTAAACACGCAAAATCCCTCTAAAGGTACGCCGTGGTCTTTAGACATGTGCGGGACATAAATTTGGCGAGCGTTACGTAGGTACAGGCCGGCCGCTATGTGCTTCTGTACATAAGGCGTACCTATGTACCGAGCAACACGGGCGTCACTTATCCGCGCGGAGGATGCGGTGGCCGTCCGATCGACCCCCCAACAACCCCCAGCGGGCGCAACCCCCCATCCCCCTCGCGATTCATTAAGTCGGGCGCGGCCGACGCGGCGGACGCGTCGCGGAGTCTCCGTGAATTCAAATTAGAGGCGGCTCGGACGTCGTATGCTAGAAATGGGACAGGTTGCTTAACTATCGACTGTCGATGAATATATTTAATTAACATTATATTATGTCTATCGATTCAGGCATATTAGAAATTACTTGGGATTTTTTTAATATTTCACGACAGATTCATATGCACCACAGTTTAGTTACTTTTATTTGCCAGATCCGAATTGATTTTATCAAGACATTTTATAAAATTTATAAGATCTTTGTTTAGCTATTAATAATATGTTATTCAGTATTAATTAAAACACATCTAACCGACATTTTATAATTTTGCTATAAATTATAAAATTTATTATTATATTAAAATACCTTGATTTCACATATTTCTGGTAACATACAAACAATATAGTTTCTGAATATTTGATTTAAGCCATAAGAAACTGCACAACAAAAGCAACCAGAATTGCAGCATTCCCACTTATCCTCGCTATTTTATCAAGAATGGCAACATAAAAAGAAGGCTAATTTCAGAGGTGCTATGCTTAATTATTATATATGCAAATTATTTTCCATAATAATTTCCATTTAAATAAGCACAAAAATAAGAATGCTATTAATTTATCGATATGGCATAACAGACTACATCTCTATCGCCCCTTTGTCTCGACAAGACAGACGCGCTGCGCGGGTGCGGGTGGCACGACTGTTACGGGCGTGCGAGGGGCGTGCTGCGGCGAGCGCGGGGGGCCGAGCACGTGCCGGACGGAAGCAGCGCGGGGCTTCGAGCCACACCGCGCTAAATGATTCAAAACTCTCCCGGACCTGCAAGATTTATGCCCCTACCCGATCCCTAGATTAAAGATGTCGCGCTTTTATTGAAATACGCTAAAATATTCCCGCGGCCGATTGTGCCGGGCGCCTGCCTTGCCGCCGCCCGTCTCTATTCATTCACATTCAGCTTTCGTTCGCATTTCATTCAGATCTTTATTGTTTGTTTTTCGTGATGTTTTATTACTAGGGTGTGATCACTCGTTTAATTATGTTTTCTGAAAGCGGTTCATTAAAATAGTATAATGTTAGTATCTAGATGTTGCTATTTTCATTGATAAATATTTCTCTGTAATATTAACTAGTTCTTAGACGTTCATGGAAAATGCAAAGTATGTTTACGAAAATGAAAAGTATTGGATATAATCCGCTTATTTACAAGAAAAAAGAGAAATAACAAAGTTAAGTCCAAGGATTAAATCCGGCTCATAATTTATAAAAAAATAAAATACCAAGTACAGTACATTAACAATATTTATGGACTTTGGTCCTAAATTATTATTATGCAAGAGAGCCGTCAACAATCCTTCCATATCAAACCTCCCAGGAGGCCCAGGTGGATATTTATTAGCTTTTAAAAACTTTGGTGCAGTGATCTACGTTGGCTCAGCAATCATACAAAAGTTTGCCATAAAGTTTGCGACGCTCGCTTAGTCGAGGCCAATATGCAAATGTGAACTTTCCCTCTTTCGTTGGAGGGCGGGAGTTCGTAGAGTTGCTGCACTTGGCCGATTTACGACTCTCGCCGGTTTCCAATTGTAACTTGTATTTGCCGTATCATACGTATTTGGAGATACGGCATCTGCGAGAATTTTCACACAAGATTTTATCAGTAAATTCTGTCTTGGCTACTGTGTTGTTTTATTTTTTAACTGTAGGTAAGGGAACTTTGAAACTGTTTTTTTTTTACTTAGAATGGGCTTGTATTTAACCAAAACTCACCTTGGTAAGTGATGATTTGGCCCAAGTGTATGACACACAGCCACACAGTGCATAGAATTGTACTGGCTCTCAAGTGCAGCTACCGGAATACCACAGGAGGTGCTTGATAGATTTTTTATTTAAGGGTGGTAGCCAGCCAGGCGGGTATTATCTGATACTCTCTATGAACAAAGCCATTCCTGATATTCCGCTTGTAGTTTTTGCTGATGATACTAATGCTGTTGTTGGGGGCAATAACATTGAAATGCTCAATAATAAAGTAAATGTAACTCTTGAAGCATTTAACAGATGGTTTTCTGCCAATAAACTTAATATTAATACAAAAAAAACTAACGTAATGCTATTTAAAACAACAGCTAGAAATAATGATGAATTAGACATTTTTTTAAATGAAGATAAAATTGAACTTGTAAATGTGGTAAAATTTTTAGGTATAAATATAGACGCTTTACTAAACTGGAAACATGAATTAACTGCAATAGAAAGTTCAATAACGTCTGCTTGCTATGCTCTAAGAAGTCTGCGTGATGTTGTTGATATTAGACATCTTAAAACTGTTTACTTTGCATTAGTTGAGTCTAAATTACGATATAGCATACAGTTATGGGGCAATAGTTATAACTACAATAGTGATAAGGCTTTTATATTGCAAAAAAGAGCCATACGTACAATTGTGCGTATTTCTCAAGGAGAGTCGTGCCGCGAACATTTTAAAACCCTGGGGATATTAACTGTACCTAGTCTTTATATATTAACTATTATGTCTAATTTTGTTAAGCACTTGCCTGAATATGAAACCAAAGAGGAGAAAATTGAGAGAGAAAATACACGTAGAATGGACTTTAAAATCAAAATGATATCAAAACTCAATGTAGTCAAGAATTGTCCGCAATATCAGGCTATACAAGTATTTAATAAGTTGCCATCTGAACTGAAGTGTATTGTTTATAAATCCAGCTTATTCAAGGCAAAACTGAAGGCCTTCCTATTGGAAAAGTGTTGCTATTCTTTCGAAGATTTTATGTGACAATGTTTTTTTTTATTTTTTTATTTTTGTGGATTTTCGTTGACATGTAAACTAAATGTATTTGTATTTTTTTTGTGTGTTTAAATTGACATGTGCTTTTTCTTTTTGTAATTGAATTTTATTTGATTTGAAGTTAAATTATTGGTTCTGGTTATATTATTATTTTCTTTGTTTTTAATATTGTTTAAAATTCAGACATAACGTAAGTTATTAATGAATAAATGAATTTGAATTTGAATTATTAATCAGTACCCTACCAACATGATATGATTTCCGCACGATATTTTCCTCCAACGAAAGCTCAAGCACATAGTAGGAATCGAACGCATAACCTTCGCTTCGGCATTCGAAGTCACTACAACAGCCAGTTTTCTGATCTGTAAATTTATCTTCATAACAAAAGACAGTGAAAACCTGAAGATTAAAGTTAAACGAACATTGAAACTTTCATGTCCTACAAATCTATTCAGTGCTCTTGCTTGGAGTAGCTTCCACTATTGTTAGACCGTGTAGGTGTTTGAATTTATGACGTCTTGAACCGTTTCCCGGTGCTTTACCTTTCTATTTTATTATTATAATATTTTTATTTTACATTAATTTGCATTGTTCATCTGTGAATTCATAATAATACGGTGCGTCTTGTTTGTTGTTGTTTTCAACGTAACTTAGTACGCAATGTTTACGAGCTTAATTTCTATAAAAGTAAAGATTTTATTGCTGTTTTTATATCTTCTTTGCAGATGAATGCCTTTTGAGGATTTAGTTTAGTATGTGATATAGATATTTTAAATGATAATAGTTTTAGGAATTACATGTGGAACCTTTGTTACAGGTTTTGCGATCCATTCCATCTTTGTGCAGAATTCCAGAAATACGCCAGATTTGAAACTTCGTAATCGCAATCCCGGTTTCCTTGTTAGAGCAAGCCAGCTCTCTCTAGTAATTAACACGGCTGCAAGATGGGTTGGACCGTATTCGCTAGGCACTGCTACAGTGCTCTAAATAGAGACTACTTTAGCCATGATTCAAGATGCAATGGCCTATACACAAGGCTGTATTGGATATCAAAGCAATCTGTGTGTACGGCCGTTCGAGGCGCAATTCGGGCCTTCCTTGCGCATATTGCATGCACGTACCAATGAAGTTTGCTTTGTAGGCGGTAATCTGCGGGGGTGTATCGGCCAGGGTGGTGGGTGGTGGGTGGCGGGTTATGTACACACGAGCCCGAGGCGTCGAGGTAGGCAAATGGCCGGCGAGGCGGACGCGTAGGCCGAGAGATCTCGAGCTGGCGATATCGATCCGCGGCCGGCATGACGCCCGCGGCCTCTCGTCGCCACGGACACGGTTCGCGGCGGGAGGGCGGCGCCGCGTGACAAAAACAGTCCTTTGTTTGCCGACGGCTAGCGGTTGAGCGCTCCCCACGGTCGACGGTCCTGGGGAACGAAGACGTGTTTATACCTAACGTACATTGACACGTTTCAACCGTTGCTTATTCTAGTTTTTTGAAAACGTGTGTAGGTGTTTACCTGTATCTTAACAAAGCGTTTAATAAACTGTTGACATGCCTTACTTAAATAGCCCACCCATTTAAGAACAAAAACCTACATGATGATAAAAAATAATTATGAAACACATCGATGTCGATAAAAAATTGCGCATAATTAGTTAACGTCACTAGTCCGCGTCGCGACCGCGTGGCGGCGGCGGGTGGCGCAAATCACTCGCGTGGACTGCCGTTCTTGGAGCGCGCTCCCACTTGCGCCGCGGTCGTTTGCCACGTATTTATTTTTATATATCGATAAAAAACTTCACTATCCGCACTGGTGCACATTTTGCAGTAAATTCTGGAATGAGTCACACAAAACTTTGGGGTGTAAGCACTGTTCAGTTTTGGTGCATATTGCATAATCTGTGTAGGTACCTAGTACCTACCCATTTTATAAATGTACACTCACGTCCATACAAAGGGTCAGAAAATACATTTAGCATCCTGTTATATCATTGTTTAGTAGGTACCTACGTGTAAAGCAAATGTACACGGCTTAGTTCGAGCTGCGGTAAGAGCTTATACTGTGCTTATTGATACTATAGCTAGGTATTGTAACCAAAATTAATTTCGATATTAAAGCGAAAAAATATATAAATAGAATAATCGTCTGATATTATTATGCTTGATAATATTTATATTAAGAAATCAGTAAGTAAATAATATTAGAATGGTTTTTTCTAACCGGTTGAAGGTTAGATGGTTAATGGTTGAAGTCATCATTAGTGTCGTTATGTGTTATATTGGTCAATCCTGTTTTCATAAGACTTCAACCTTGCCGAGTTGGTATTGTCTAAGGAAAGCGAAAACTAGCAACAGCATAATTAAAACCACTCAAATAAATGAAATAATCACAATTATCGATATCGATAAAAAATGTCGCAGCGTATTCAATTAGAGGCGCAGCACGGTCTCGCATGAGTGGCGTCTGTACGCGTCGGCGACGTTGCTCGCGCTAACCCACCCCCTCACCACCCTTGCAACTGGACCCCACTCGAATCGATACTGACGATAGCCGTAGTCTTGCCGGTATCGATAACGATATGCAAGTTGCGCGCACCAGCACTAGTGCGGCCAGCGTCTTGTTCGAAATCCGAATAACGCTCGGTCAAGCGCAACTCAAAGCGTGGAACGTGGCTCGCTCTAATTTGCGCTAGCTTTGCGGTGCTCCTGTTCCCTGTGCTTGGGTTTGCGTTTGCACAGAATATTATATATGTACCTACATGTGTATGTATGTACCTTCATGTGTGGAGGTGTAGCATGACCGAGATTTGGTATCTTGTTGTTAGTCTAGTCATGTCTACTATAATAGGAGAATACCTACTGCCAATGTACGGAAAGGCGATGACAGCTCAGTCGTAAGAAGGTTGGATACCGGGACAAAGGTCCGGTTCGAATCCTACAATGAGCTTGAGCTTTCGGTGAAGGTAAACATCGTGAGGAAACTAAAACACGGTGGTAGGGTACTTTGTAGTACCTACCTACCCGTCTGACTGGCTACCACCCTCAAGTTGTCTGTCGGCAGCTGCTCTTGAGAGCCAGTTCCTTCTAGGCTTTGTGTGTTTACCACCTTCGGCCACATCATCATAGCGCGTTATTTTAAATATAGTTTTAACTACCAAAGATTGGCTATATCTAGCCTACCTGTTTATGTAGGCAATGTAACTGTAATCGGCTGCACCTATTTCTAGCCGGTTAAACCTAGGTGTAACCGTACTTCAGGGCTTTCAGCAGTTACACATATTTTCAGATGTAGTATCATTATTATCGAAGCGCTCGTGGTGTAGCATGATAAGCCGTTCTTAATCGATCGGCAAGTTAAGCTACCTCCGTCGTGGTCGGTACCTGGATGGGTGACCGCCTAGTGGTATTTCAAATCGAGCATTTCCGTGCTTCGGAAGGCACGTAAAGCCGTTGGTCCCGGTTATCATTTGTGATAGTCGTTAAGCTATAGTTGGAGGCCTTAGTTGGCGGCTTGAAAACTCCAACAGTAGGTTGACCACTAGGCCTACCTCCACCGATCCGCAGTGGGCACGCGTGGTGGAGTATCTGCCCAATCCCTTTCACCCTGATTTGTGAAAGGAGGCCTGTGCTCAGCAGTGGGACCTTATAGGCTGATGATGATGATCATTAATATCAGTTTGCCTGGTTACCATAGTAGGTACCAGCTTTACTTAGCATGGGAGTAGATAGATGATCGTGAAAATTCTAGAAAGATACCTAGCTTATAAATTAGATTCTTTCGTCTTCAATAATGGCCTGTTACATCAATGAACTGAATCGCTCGTCGAAATCCCAATATAAAGAGAATTTTCGAAAAAAAAAATAGCAGGCATAGCTAGCAGGTTGGACATGTTATTAAAGTAAACTTGATTTGTTAGGTAAGATGAACGATCGAAATCAGTAGATACCTAACCTATCAAGAAAAAAACAAAAACCATTGCACAGACAGAATAACATATAGGTATCGAAACTAACTCAAAAGTAATATTATTTCAAGCCGTGAAAAAACATTCAAACAAACTACAAAGTGAAAACTAATTTTGATCAGCAATTGGAAATGCGTAATAAAATCCCATCGCGAAAATATGTTTTCATTGGACTGTTTCCAAATAAACTTATATGTAACCAAAATAATGTTTCACTAGTATATTAATATATTATATACCGAAATCCGTAAAATTTGAGCTTATTTATTATTTAAGGTATTTATTTTACTAAGCTATCGTTCGTTGAAAATTTCTTCGTGGTTAGAGTAAAGACTACGTTTAGGGATAGCCTTTTAACAGACATTTTGAAGAATTACGGCGTAAACCTAGGGTCGGCAACGCGCGAGTGATACCCCTGGTGTTGCAAGCGTCCATAGGCTACGGTAACTGCTTACCATCAGGCGGGCCGTATGCTTGTTTGCCACTTCAGTGGTATATAAAAAAAACCTATTAACAGTCTTCAAATTGTCTAAACAACGACATGCCAGTTGGCGCCGGTAGTTAAGATCCAGAGTCTTAACCAACTGCGACTTAAAGATTCCAACTATGGCGCCGTAGGTCATGGGTTCGATTCCCGCAAAGGGCATGCATTTGTGTGCATGTTTATGTCCTGAATCTGGGAATCTGTAATTATGTATATTAAGTATGTTTTACAAACAAAAAGTATTATATGTATTATATCAGTTATCTGGTTTCCTTAGTACAAGCTCTGCTTAGTTTGGGATCAGATGACCATGTGTGAGGAATGTCCCAAGATAATTATTATTACTTATTGTTATTATAATGTTTACGCTGGATACATAATGACTGTTTCATATAGCATAAGGACCATTTGAAAACGAGTACGAACTCAATGCAAAACAAGAGAATTCATAAATCTAATATGTAGATAAAAACAAATGTCTTTGCTCCAATAACTCCTGAAATTAGAATAACTTTAAAAATCGTAACTGCACATCAATCGCGACATTTATAAGATAAAAATAAAGAAAGAAAATGAAAATAGCAAGTGAAAGCTGTGAAAACTTTCAGTGGAAAGTGAAACTTGCAAAAGTTGCGAGTGCCGACTTTGTTTTCGCTCAACTTTGGATTCAATTTATGGGGAGGTGGGGGAGGCTGGGGGGTGGCACCCCCACCCGCTATCAGCCCTTCCGGTAACAATGAACCGTTTATGAGCCTGTTGAAAAATAAACGCGTTAAGCTGTTTATTCATATTGGTTTAGTAGGGTAGTAAATAATTTATTGGTGCGAATTGAGATGGGTAGGAAATTCTTCCGATTTTGGGAGCTTTAGAGAATGCGTTCGTTGTTAAGTAAAAAGTGTTGATCTTGACATGTTTACTTTGGATTTGAATTATGTGTTCTTCGTAGCCATTTCTTTATTTTGAATGGTCATTAATTTTCCGATGGCTTATGAAATCGAACGTGAAGGATATAGGTGAATTTCTATCATCTTCATTCTGCGGTCCACATTGCTAAAGAATATTGGCTTCTCCCAAAGTCCACCATTTAGATTTCCAAAAACTTACCTATTATTAAAAAAGTATTGATACAATTTAATTTACCAACGCTAGTTTCAATCCAACCGCAAAGAATCATGGCGAGATCCATACATACATTTGTAAAAAAAAAAATGTAGGTGTTTGAACCACTTCCAATGTTGAGATTACATTACCAGCAACATGTTACTATACTTAAAATATTTTATAAGCCCCGCAAAACATAACCACAACATAACGATTTTGGTCGCTGTACTCGCTATTCGCCGGCATAGCATAGAATTTCGGATTTTCATCCCGGGTTTCTAAAAATATTTTAAATGCCTCAAGTTATTCCTTGGGCACCAAGGATCCATTATAACGTCATTCCAACGTCTCTAAAAATCTTTATTTTTTTGTACAAATCTCGCCATGATTCTTTCGATAAGAAGACGAAGTTTCAGAAGTTTTAACATTGGTGATAACAAAATGTTCAATGACATAACTCGCAGAAAATCCAATAAGATATATTCCACGATAAAAAAAGCCACACTTCAATGTTTGTTTATTCAAAACAAAATATATAAGTAATAAATCATAGCGCAGAGGTAAACAAAATATTATTACCGCACGTGTACGCCGTGCATGAAAATACGTACTTTTCCTCTTTACTGACGCCATCTGTCGTATTTTTCTTAAAATTTTATCACAGTTGTAGAGCTTCACAGCTCGCACTCATTCAAAATGTTTCATTTGGTCAGCAAACGCAGATGCGATCTTTAGTTCACTTCGAAGGCTTTTGATCCAAGATGTCGCTTTCCAAACAATAATCACGACTTCAAAAAAATCAAGTGTTTGAATTTAATGTTTTCCCAATGTGAAAAAAACCTCTTGCCCATTCGTAATCTACTCCTAGAATGGAAAGAAAAGAAAAAATAATGGAAATTTTGTAAGAAACATCCTGAAAGTATCCACTATTTGTAAAAAACTTTAACAATTAAGGTGAACGCACACTTATCCGAGCCGAACGCGTTGAACGCATCGAACGAAACGAATTTTAGAATTCTGTGTATGAAATCTTGACACTTGCCCGCGTCGAATTGTCCGAATCTGAATAAGATTTCATAATATAGAGAATTCGAGGCGTTCGACGTGTTTGGCTCTGATAAGTGTGCGTTCACTTGTAATGACACATTTCTTCAATTTCTTCAATCTTTTCCGAATAAGTAAAAAAATTGTCTGAAGAGTGAAGTGGGCAATAACACCTCACCACCACAGCACATTAAATTTACGTCTACTACCTACATCTTTTCCCAGGTAGATCAGTGCTTAGAGAAAGTAAAAACAGTGATTATCTTTACAAAATGCAAAACAAAACAGCGCATTTTTAACGCGATGTTAGCTCAGTTATGTCGGATGCCGAGACGAAGGTCCCGTTTTCGAATCGTACACTATGCTTGAGCTTTCGGTGAAGGAAAACATCGTGAACCATAGCACGGTGGTAGGGTACATTGTAGTACCCACCTGGCTGGCTACCACCCTCAAGATGAAAACTTGTCGCCAAGCACCTATTGGTGTTTTCCGACAGCTGCACTTGAGAGCTACTTCTTCATGGCATTGTGTGCTTACCATTCCGCCACATCATCACTTGCCATGTTGAAACACAGGCCTATACATAGCACATACTTAGTATTAACAATCTAATCTCTCTCTTCACAGCCTGAACGCCTAATGTCCCCATATACGGCCATTATCAGACGCAGCGGCAACCCGTTCGAGCTGGCGCACGTGCTGGTGTCGTGGCTGATCGGCGCCGGGTACGACGCGTACGTCGCCGTCGGGTGCGCCGAGCGGGACGTGTGCATGGGCATACGGTACCGCACCGAGTGTCCCGAGATACCAGATGAGACAGTGGTAAGCATTTGTTTAAATGGACTTTCGCAGCCACTTGTGAATCGTCCGACTCTGATCACGCCGCAGCCAGGTCGTGCGTTTGATTCTCAATTTCTAAACTAGGACAAACAATAGGCTAGTCGTCTGAAAAAAACTATTTAGTCCGTCATTTACACTATCAAAACTATTAGACACGTATTTTGTCATTAGTGCCGCCTTACCACTAAATCACTTCTGGCTTGCACATTTTGTGTACCGCGGGGCGATTATGTAACACTAGCTGTCTCGCGCGGTTTCACCCGCGTTCCCGTGATTAAAGGTATAATACTCTGGGATGATGTAGCTTCCTATTAGAGAAGGAATTTTTCGAATCCGACTGGTAGTTCCAAAGATTAGCCCGTTTAAACAAACAAACAAACAAAAAAACGCTTCCGCTTTATTATATTAGTATAGATAGTATTAGTATAGATTGTTGCAATAAGTGTCAATCGTTTTCAAAATGAAACGTCTCTTTTTTAAGGTCTGGTAGGTATCTGCAAATAAAAAATACTGCTTTGTTGTAAACCGGCCCAATTTGGATTTCATTTGTCTAGGATACTAGAATCCAAATTGGGCCGCTGTTTCCATATTTCTATAGATTCCGCCAAGATTTTACCCATGTACATACAATAAGGAACATCAGATTTTGCAAGAACACAGACACAACGCAAATTTGTTCCAGGTAGTAGAAGTACCACCACCACCTGAAGAGGAGCCGCGGTACCGTTTAGTGCCACTACCAGACCTCACGTCCAAGTACTGCCAGAATATGGACCAGAAGGATCTTGAAAAGATACAGGCCGAAGTGGACAAAAATGAAAATGAACGGCTCAAGAAAATTGCGGTCAGTTATTTGCTATGTGTTCTTGGGAGATACTGGGGGGGCTTGTAAAGGCCACTCGAGCAATATTGTGAATTTAATGATTAAGGTGGTAGACGTCGGAAGCCGAGGCAAAGTTTGTGAGTTTGCAGCCCACATTGTTATTTTTTAACTATGTATAGGCCTGTATTTGACATTTATTTTATCATGGTGATGACTTCTTGGCCGAAGGTGATAAGCACAAAGCATTTTAGTTAACAGGCTCTCAAGTGCGGCTATCAAAACACACCGGTAGGTTTGGTGACAGTAACATAAGTCTTCGGTGAAGGAAAACTTTGTGAGTATTTAAAATATTACTGCTGCACATACACAGAGATACATGTGCTTACTATAATTATTCTAATTAAATAAATATATCATTAGGATCTAGAGAAACCTCCGCCAGATGATATTGACGGCTGGCGAACCCACGCCTGGATCCTGGTGTTGCCTGAAAACATGGGGGTGGAGGTACCATTTTTCATTGAGCCAAGCGACGGGAAAGGATACCCCCTGGAATCGAGGCAGTATCAACACATAGAGAGCGTTTATAATCATGAGAATTATTATGTAAGTTATTTTAAATTTCCAAGTCCAATATTAATGCCGTTTAATTTGATTTGCACATCGATTACTCAACAATAAAACGAGTCTCGAACGAGCAAACCAAGATTCAAACTATCAATATAATAAGAAATTCTAGTTCATATATCTTAAGACGCAAAACTAGAACGCCACTTAAGAGCGTCTTAAATACTGAGCAGAGCTTATCCCATACAATCGAACTGTCACATGTTTGAGTATTTGGCCATTAGAAGGATACAAACATTAATTTCTAGATAAATAAATGCAAGTTTTGCATCTCAAAACAAAAAACCGGCGACGGACCTTTGATTTTGATTCCGTTAAAACTCATTACAAGACATTAACATACTACGACTCTTTCAATCCATTGAATGGTGAACCTCCAGGTGAATCTCCAGAAGTGTGATGAAGGTCTAGAGACAATCAGCTACGATCTAAGCGACGTTGTCCACTGGGAACACCTGCTGGCGGGCGAGCCGTCATACAGGAGACAGATGGTCGGCATCGATAGCTCCGACAAGAAGACTGCTGTGGAAACAGAGAAGCATCTCGATATGCCGGCCAGTTGGGTGGAGAAGTTAGACTTGACTGGTGACGGTGAGGATCTTTCTTTACCTGGTTTTTAGGTAGGCATTGGAAAGGATAGCTTCATATTGGCAATAGTTATGCGGTCTAGGTGACAAAATAATAATTATAATATAATAGTCCGTCAGTTTATTGGCCACGTACTTTTTTGCTTTATCAAATCAATAATATTTGACAAAGATAAAGTGCGTCAAAGATCGGGAACGGTGGCTCGTGACGTAACTGGTTTGTGAAAATTGTACCATGACGTGACGTCACGCGAAACTTCAACGCACCATAATGTTGTTGTCCATAGGCAGCGGTGGCCACTTACTAGAAGGTGATAAGCATCCAAAGCTTAGAAGGGAATAGGCTCTCAAGTGTAGCTGCAGGAACACGTCTGTTAGGTGCTTGGTGTGGTGACAGATTTATTATAACGGTGATAGTCAGCCAAGCGAAAAACAAAGCATCCAATCAATCAATATTTTTGTGAACAAATTAGTGTAATTTTTGGAAATAAATTATTATTATTATTAATGAGCAGATTTAACTCACCTACCTGTCATTCTATTTAGTGGCTTTAACATACGAACCAAAATGGTCTCGTACTGTGTGGTTTCAAAGGAGCTTCCTATCGCGGACGCTCAGGCTATGGAGTGAGTTCCCCGCCGTGGTTATTCCAAAGGAGTACAGCATGGGGTCCTTCAAAAAGGGTGTGATGAGACTTTTGCAGGGTCAACAATGCACGGGTGATACCCCATGGTGTTGCAAGCGTCTATAGGCTACGGTAACCACTTACCTTCAGGCGGGCCGCGTACTTTGCTAACTTAGTGGTATAAAACAATGTATTTAAAATACCCAATCTTATTGGGGCTGGTTGCAGATAAGTAATGCTTAACACTAGCTGGATTTCCATATGAGATTAGTGTAAAAAGTCTGCCCGCCGAACTACCTTTTTATATGAGAACTATTCTTTCTGGTGATAAGCCTTGCTATGTATTCTACCCGTACATATTCAATTATTTGTAGAGTACGAACAGAGGTATCCTGGCAGTCATAAAGAGATCCATTACAAGAAAGTGTTGCTGGAGAAGTTCGCGCCGTACTCGGAGCGGGACGGCATCGTGAAGAGGGTCAAGATATTCGCAGATTACTCTATGACTATATCTTTGATAACGTCAGTACATTGATAAGTATATTTCTTATACGGTCATCTGATCCCAAATTTTGTAGAGCTTGTATTATGGAGACCAGATAAATAGATCCTCCATGTCAACCGACCTGTCTTCGTGGATATTTGTTACTCGGTGCATTAAATGATGCCATACTAGCAGCTACCATCAGGGAAGTGATGATGGGGTCTGAAGTGGTGCGCTGCCAGAAAAGACCCGTAGATGCGTGGATGATGATGTGTTATGGTTTCCTCCACCAAAAGCTCATACTCATTGTAGTATTCGAACCTACGACCTTCCTCAATCGATGTCTCTACTTCCAAGATATCATAGCCAATATATTGATGTATTAAATATTTTCAGGTACGAATGGTACCAGAATAGAGTAGATAAGATGTTGACACACAAAAAGGATCATGTTAACAAACAAATACGGGAGGTATTCGGTATTGGACGGAAGGATCATCTTTTAAGTAAGTCTTATCTGTATTAAAAAAAAAACAATTCATTTGATGGCTAGATGTTGGGTGTTCAGACGTGCTGCTCGGAACTCTACATAATTAAAAATATCCCAAAAAAGTGGGAATCTCTTGCTGTTCTTCAAAGCAATCACTAAATATTGTATGTCTTTGATCTTTAAACGTGGGTGATATGGCCAAAATAATTATTGAACAGTTCTCAATTATCCACTACAGAGCATGAGTACTCTATCCAGGCGCCTGTTACATCTGTGGAAGGGAATCGAACCATGGAGTTCAATTACTACGCTCGATTGGATCACCTCAACAAGATTGTTTGCACTCCCACCTCTTTTGATGAATACTACACTGATAGGGATGATAGGTAAGAAATTTGAATCAAACTTATGTCAAGTCTTAAGAATAAGATTGTGTTAATCGAAAAAACAACCTTATGATATACGACCAGGATCCAAATTAACTGAATCATATGGACCTTAAACTTGAATGTTACTAATTGACTCTACCAACGGGTCGTAATACACAAACATCAGCTCCGGCAAGAATATGTGATAAATTTAATGAGATAAATAGGTATTCTCAAAGTTTTCTTTATTCAGGCAATATAATATCTACAAAAGAAGTTCTTATATCAATTGTATTGCAAAAAAAATGAAATTGCTTACCGTTACCACAGTCTAATAACCATACAGTCGTCCGACGCCTTTGATCTTGTGAAAAATGCCGACAACGTCTAGACAGTATCGCGACGGCCAGGGTTGTCACAAGTAAACAATATTTACAAAATTATTTATTTATTGCATTGCATTGTTAGCATTATTATATTTTAAACAATATTATAATAACTACTCCATCATCAGACCCTGAAAACCATACATGGTCAAAGTTCATCTCACGACAATTCCAACAACCCCAAACATGGCTAAAATACGATGTTCGACTATGGAGTTCTAGTGCTTACCCTCCTACTCCATCATCAGACCCTGAAAACCATACATGGTCAAAGTTCATCTCACGACAATTCCAACAACCCCAAAAATGGCTAGAATACGATGTTCGACTATGGAGTTCTAGTGCTTACCCTCCTACTCCATCATCAGACCCTGAAAACCATACATGGTCAAAGTTCATCTCACGACAATTCCAACAACCCCAAACACGGCTAGGATGCGAAGTTCCACTATGGAGTTCCAGTGCTTACCCTCCTACATCATCATCAGACCCTGAAACCATACATGGTCAAAGTTCATCTCACAACAATTCCAACAACCCCAAACACGGCTAGGATACGATGTTCCACTATGGAGTTCCAGTTCTTACCCTCCTACTCCATCATCAGACCCTGAAATCATACATGGTCAAAGTTCATCTCACGACCATTCCAACAACCCCAAACACGGCTAGGATACGAAGTTCTGCTATGGAGTTCCAGTGCTTACCCTCCTACTCCATCATCAGACCCTGGAAACCATACATGGTAAAAGTTCATCTCACGACCATTCCAACAACCCCAAACACGGTTAGGATACGAAGTTCCGCTGTGGAGTTCCAGTGCTTACCCTCCTACTCCATCATCAGACCCTGGAAACCATACATGGTCAAAGTTCATCTCACGACCATTCCAACAACCCCAAACACGGCTAGGATACGAAGTTCCGCTATGGAGTTCCAGTGCTTACCCTCCTACTCCATCATCAGACCCTGAAAACCATACATGGTCAAAGTTCATCTCACGACAATTCCAACAAACCCAAACACGGCTAGGATACGATGTTCCACTATGGAGTTCCAGTGCTTACCCTACTATTCCATCATCAGATCTATTGAAAAAAAAAAAAAAAAACAAACACTCATGCCCTGTGCCTGTTACCTATACCTGTGTACCTATTAGATATTTTTTACCGTCCGCCATTCGGCCATTTTGTTGGCGTTATTAACGTGACACGACATGACAAATATAAAATTATTATTGTATGCACTCTACGATAACAAACCATGATTTATTTACCTTTCGTCTGTGTGTGGAAGCTGATGAAACCGCAGATCTTTATTTAAATAGGATGAAGACTTGCAGTCTCTCACAGCACACGTCTTTTGCACCATTTTAAATAAAATAATTACAGACACAAACACGCGTTAGCCCTGAATGCTGTTTACCGAGCTACTAACATAATTTTGTTCGCAGGTCGGTAACGGCTTTCCCGCGTCTCGTCCCTCACACCCCGCACGATTGCCCTGTCTAGACGGCTTCGTCGACCGACTGTATGGTTATTAGACTGTGCCGTTACTAAAAAATATTCAAAAATATATATTAATTCAATCTGAGTTCCATCTAAATCCGCCAACGGCTTTATGTACCTTTTTTTTTTTTTTTTTTTTTAAATTAAATGGGCTTGCGTTTGGCCACTGACCCGCCCAGAAGGGGCGATGACGAAGCCTAAGATGAAACACGCTTACCCAGAAGAAACCTATTCACTCTGGCCTTGAAAGTTCCTAGATTGTAGGCGTCAGGAAACACAGACGCCGGAAGCAAGTTCCACTCCCTTGCTGTCCGCATTATAAATGAGGATGCAAAACGCTGTGTCCGTATTTTCGGTATGTCAACAACGTACGGGTGAAAATTTTCCCGGCGTCTTGTGGTTCGGTGTAAAAATGGGGATGGTGGAATTAGGTTGAACAATTCCTGCGCACACTCTCCAAAATATATCCTGTAGAAAACCGATAAGCAAGCAACCTTTCTTCGATGGTCGAGGCTCGTGAGTTTCGCCTTAATTAAAGACTCATCTCCAATGAGTCTCCTGGCTCGGCGGTCTATTGAGTCGAGGGCCTCAAGCTGGTACTTAGCTGATCCATCCCAAAGATGGCAGCAGTACTCCATGCATGACCGGACTTGTGCTTTATAAAGTTGGAGCAACTGCCCAGGCGTGAAGTACCGCTTAACCTTAGAGAGGATACCCAGCTTTCTGGCAGCTGTTTCTGCCTTCGACTCAATAGAACAGCCAAAGTTTATTTTGGCTGTTAATGTTATGCCTAGGAGATCAAGCCGATCGCATATTGGCAAGGATATATTTTGGAAAGTAGGAGCCTGATGGTAAGGACTCCGTTTGGCGGTGAAAAGACATGCCTGTGTCTTGGAGGCGTTAAACGTGACCAGATTGGCTTTGCCCCAATCAGAGACTGCCTGTAAGGTCACGTTCAAACGTTCAACCATGGCCTCTCGAAACAATTGGATCTCGTCACTAGTGGCTCGTGCGCTGGAAATGTATCTCTCTGCAACAGTGCTGTCGTCTGCGTACCCAAAGATACCGGGTTTTAACAGATCGTTGATATGCAGCAGAAATAAGGTTGCAGAGAGAACTGATCCCTGAGGAACTCCGGCATTGATTGCCAAGAGGTCCGACGAGCACCCGTCTATGACCACTCGTATAGACCGTTCACTCAGGAAATCGGAAATCCAAGCGCACAGGCCATCAGGAATTCCATATGAAGGAAGCTTGCTTAGAAGGCTGGTGTGCCAGACCCTATCGAAAGCCTTAGAAATATCGAGGGAAACGGCAATTGCTTCCCCGTGTCTCTCAATGGCTTCGCTCCAAAGATGTGTGGTATACACAAGAAGATCCCCAGTAGACCGTTTTTGGCGGAAACCGTACTGTCGGTCGCTGAGGAGTTCGTTATCTTCAAGGTATGCCACGAGCCTCCGATTCAATACACGCTCCATTGTCTTGCAGAGTATGGAGGTGATCGCAATCGGTCGATAGTTTGTAGGATCGGCACGGCTGCCCTTCTTAGGCACAGGTTGCACGTTAGCAAGCTTCCAGACTTTCGGAACATGACCCAATCGAAGTGAGAGGCGAAACAGGCGTGTCAAGACAGGAGACAATTCGGGCGCACAATTGCGCAGGACAATGGCTGGAATGCCGTCGGGACCACTGGCTTTATTCACGTCTAGAGCGCGTAGTACCTTTACAACCTCCTTTTGCCGGATACGGATGTCCGGCATTTGGCAGTTGCAAGTGGGTAGTGGGGATGGTGTTTGTAAACCAGCGTCTAGACATGAATTCTCCGCGAATAGAGAGGCAAACAAATTGGCCTTCTCTACAGCAGTGTAGGCTAGTGATCCATCAGGCTTCAGCAATGGCGGCAGCGACGGGCGGCAGAAATTGGTCTCGACCGATTTGGCAAGGGACCAGAAAGCTTTACTCCCAGAGGGGTAAGATGATAGCTTTTTTCCGATCCGGCCAACATGGTCGAAACGCGCCTTCTTCTGTGCCTTTTTGCAGGACTTGGCAGCGATGTTAAAGGCTTTTTTCTTCAAGCCCGTGTCAGGAGCTTTGCGAGTGCGAGAATCCGCCCAGATTCGGTAAGCTGACTGTTTTCGTGCCTCAGCAGAGGCACAATCAGCATTGTACCACTTGGGGGTTTCGCTATTGAGTGATATGTCGGAGAATGGGATATAATATTCCATTGCTCGACATATCACATCTGATATGGCACTCGCACAGCTGGACGGGTCATCCGAAGTAAAGCAAGTTCGCCGCCAAGGATAAGATGCAAGAAAAGAACGCATCTCATCCCAATCTGCTGACTTGTATCGCCAAACTCGCCTGGTGCCTTTAGGGCAAGGGTCAGGCGGAGAGTAGGACGACACAGCTTTCACCAGACAGTGGTCGGAGGTTCCCAATGGGGCATTCACCGAAACTGAGTACCTGTCAGGATCTGTTGTCAGCAGAAGGTCCAAGCAATTGGCTGTGTGATCAGCGACATCCGGCACGCGCGTGGCTTCGCGAACGAGCTGGGAGAGATTTAGCGTAAGTGCTAGTTTCAACGCCTCTCTCCCAGCAAGGTCGGTCTCCCGGTATGGGTACAACCACTCACGATGGTGAGCGTTAAAGTCCCCCAGGAGGACCAGCTGCGCGGTCGGATATTTTCTTTGGATCACGTCCGCCGTTTCGCCGAGGTATTGAAAGAGCCCGATCGTCTCCTGGTCACTGCTGTGCGATCGGTAGACACAGGCATAGAGGATTTGCTCTATACCAGTGCCCACCAATATCCACAGGACAGAAAAACCCGGTTTTTCAAGGCCACGGAGACGCCGACAGCAGATGTCATCGCGAGCATACACGCAGACCCCAGCGCGTGGTTTGAAGTTGTGCTCCAGGGTATACCCTGGGTAATTTAGGTATGCCGCGTCTGAAGGACATCTGATTTGCGTCTCCGTGAGAAAGAGTAGGTTAGGCTTGTCCGTCTCAAGGTGGTGATGGACGGCGTCGAGATTGGAGTGCAGACCTCGAATATTTGAGAGGTGCACTTTGAGTGAGAGGACGTGCTTCCGCTGTTTAACGCTACTCTTTCTTTTACTTTTGGTCATGTTGATGTGGAGTGAATAGGTGAGGGGAAGGCAGTTAAGCGAGGCATTGCAAAAGGAACCATGGGACAAACGTAGGAAAGATGCACTGATGGGAGGCTCGTCTGGAGACTGCGGGGACGCCCGAACCCCCCCAAGAGTGGCCATCGGGTCCTCTCATCCGGTCGCCAACCGGCACGATGGAGCACCTCGGGATTTTTCGCAAGTTGGCGGGGCAGCCTTTCATAGGTGGCTGGCCTACTACTTGGGCCCCCTACTAACTGCGGTCGGCCAGCGGAGAACCGTGCTTCGGATCCCGCTACCCTCCAAGACGAGACTACCGTACACATTACCTACATCGTCGAGACCGGTTCACTAGAGCAACGCAACTGCTTAGACCCAACCCCACAATTGGCTTCCCCGAACTTCACGCCGGAACACGGCAGCCGCTTGGCGGCGTGGCTTAGTTCGGAGGGTGGTGACAAGCCGCGGCCGAAGCCTACCACCAGAAGTTGTTGCTCGTTTAGCACCACCCAGGGATCACGTGTAGGGTCTCGAGGGTAAACCTACGGACGCGAGCAACTTCGATCCCCCTTCTTCCGAGGTACGGAAAACGCTCGAATTTGTAATATCACATAGGCGGTCGCCCATCCAGGTACCGGCCTCGACGACTCAACTTACCTCCTCCTTTCCGCAGTGGGCATACATGGTGGAGTACCTATATGACCAATTCCTTTTCAAACTCATTTGAAAAAAAAAAAAAAAGGAAATACTGTGAAAGGAGTCCTCTGCTCAGCAGTGGGACATTATAGGCTGATGATCCAGAATAAATTTTACAAGATTTATGTGCCAATGTTTCAGACTAGAATCCCGTAAGATAGTCTACACAGAAGGCACAAAAGCTGAACCAAAACGTCAAGTTCAAGACATCACAGAAACATATAGCCGCAACCACAGCATACCAGCGAAGGATGACGTCTGGAAGAGGATCTTCCACATTCAGCTCGATACCATAGAACTGAAGTACCATTACGCATACAACTTTGTGTCAAATAACACTAGGAATTATACCAAGCCTAACTTGGCGGAAACCGGTGGGAAGATCTTGTTCTACCCAGAAAAGACTTCTGGATATATTGTAAGTATCTTCGCATCGTAAACGGGCCCAGAAAGAATTCCAGAAATGTCAAATTTCCTATTAGCAATGTCACTTGGTGGTGACGTGAAAACCCTATGAAAAAAAGAAGTATTGAAAAAAATAACGTGAAAAGAATGATTTGTGAAAATAAGCATTTGTTGCCTTGCTGGCTACCATAGTTTCCTTCGAAGCCATCATTGATATGACGAGATTGTGGTAAAAGACAAGAGTTTTAACACTGTTAAATCAATGCGTGATTTGCTCAAAGATCAGCTCGCCTGGAGAAGTATGTACCTCCTGCTTAAGGAACTACTGCTGCGGTAGCAGCCAATAACTCCTGCGAGTTAGTAAGGTCACGAGAGCTCATCGGGTAAAAGGGTTGGTAAAGCGTGAGTGATTGGGTGTTCATGGGTCTACATTTACTGCTGCTTTCCACCAGGCTGGTCGTATCCTTGCTTGCTGACTTTGTTGTATG
This sequence comes from Achlya flavicornis, assembly GCA_947623365.1. Lineage (NCBI taxonomy): Eukaryota > Metazoa > Arthropoda > Insecta > Lepidoptera > Drepanidae > Achlya > Achlya flavicornis. The sequence goes on along the minus strand of OX392485.1, from coordinate 3,456,866 downwards.
AAAAAAAGTTCCCAGCTAATAAAATTAACCTTTGCTTCAGGCTGACCCATGCGAGGATCAGCCTCGCCCCCTGAACGTCTACTACGCACTCTGCGACAACATCGAATGGGAGTACAGGTCCACCAAGCACATCAGGGATCGAGAGACAGACATCAATGATTACTTGAAGCAGAGGTACAGGGAGCTGACTGAACCACTGTTGTTTGTTTCGCTATTTGACACCGAGAGGAACGAGGCTGCAAAGAAAGGGTGGCAGGAACAGGTTTGACTTTAATTCATCCCTACTCAAATATTAGGTGTTAGAATTTGCTGACTTCTGCTATAGGTATTTTAACCAATCCGAAACTGGAGTTGTTCTCTTGTAGTGTGGGCAATGAGCTATCAATAATTTCTGCCATTGATATTTCGTTATAACAAAGCTAGGAGCCATTTTGACTTAATGCAAACTAAGCATTTAAACACGATTTAAAACTTCAGGAGAACCAAAAAGCAGAAGTGACAGAGCGAGAGAAAGAAGCTGAGATTGATCCCCTGGCACCATATCTCGCCCGCATGTTCGGTTCTGGTCACGGCACGGGGACTCCCCTCACTATCAAGGAAGCCACGTTGGTCAGGGAGCAATGCATCAACGACTTCAAAGGAAAACAGCTGGCCAGGCAGAACATTGTGCAGGAGAGGTTTGATGCGGTAAAAATCATGCTTTTACCTATATACGAACATGTGTTTGTTGGTGTGGCCTCCTTATACGTTGCATCAGAGCTAATCGAAGAGATTTGATGAATAGAGAGTGTTTATGGGCCATAGTGTTTTAGATACGGGAGCGTAGGCGTGGATAAAAGCGATCACAATCTCACAATCTCACCATGGTAAGAGATGATGAGATCGAAGGTGGTAAGCATAGGAAGCCTCGAAGGAAGTGGCTCTCAAGTGCAGCTGTCGCCTTCATCCTAGTATAGTGATTTTCAAGATCGATCCACTCCTTAAGTTTTCTTTTCACATATTTTTCAGCTAAACAGTGAATACAAAACTAAAAGGCTGTGGTACCTGGCGAACCAGTTTATCCTCACGGCAGAAAAAGAGAGTGCTTACTTTGCAATGAGGTTAATATTGAGTCTTTATTTTTATTCCTGTAGCAAAATCCTTTAAGAATTAGTAAATCTTTTCGCTTTAAATCTATCTTTTTAAACGTTATTTTCTTATGCAGTGCCGAGTTGGCCTTCCAAGTACACACACTGGAGGTGAGACTCACAAGACACAAGGACCTGTCTGGACCAAGGTTCAAGATTCTTCAAGATTATCTGGACAAACATGCCCTGTTGAGGGAGTACAATCGGATGAGACATTATTACGAATATGGTGCCAAATAGGTTTATTCAAAAATCTGTTAGTATCAATTTTGTGTTACCTAAATTATAATTTGCGAATACATTTGTGAAGTTTGAAGTTATTATTATTAGTATTTTTACACGGATTCTTTTTGTCGCGATATTTTATAGTCTGATTGTAGTTGCTATTGTTTTAGCTTTTATGATATGAGGCAGGTTTATTATATTTACAAGATTCTATGAAGCGAATAAAGTCTAACTTTAAACACTTGTTTTAAAAATTTCCTATCCCTTCTCAAGACTTACTCAAAAATTCCAAATTTGGGTCATATACCGCCTAGTAGCGTATCCAAAATTCATAAAGGCAGTTTTGTTTTCTGCTGAGTAGTGTTTGAGTATAATCTCATCATGGTAAGTGATGTGGCCGAACGGTAATATGCGCATGAGGCCTAGACAGCAGCTGAATCTCAAGCGCCTCCAGAAACTGAAACTTTTTTTTTAAATAAAATTTGCTCATATTATAAATAAACTATAATTTTGAGTTTCAGCCAAGGTACTGGGGTTTCAACCAACTCAAACCAGGTATGAGAAAATGGGCTAGCAGCGTGAAAAAATCTATTTAGTCAGTCGTTTACATTATCAAAAAATTTACGCACTTATTTTTTCTGTTATCATTCAAACAAAAAATTACGGAGATATGGTGTATTGACGTTCCGTGTGACGTCACTCCATGGTACACTTTTCACAAACAAGTGACGTCACGAGCCCTCTCCTGAACTTAGACGCGCTTTATTTTTGTAATTTTTTATTGATTTGATAAAAAAAAAAGTATTCAATATTTTATGATAATCCAACTGACGGACTAATTAGAATTATGATTTTGTTAACCGGGCTGCTGATTCTGATAATCAGATGTTTGTGACAATTTAGAATGTTGGCAATAAAACTCAATTTAAATGAATCATTTATTGCTAATGTTTGGGCAGTATCCAGGAAGGTAGCGGATGGTGGTGGTGCGTTGTCCAGTCGCCGGCGCCGCCCAGTAGGTTCCCGCGGCCGTCGTGCGTGGCCAGCGCCAGCCGCGACAGCTTGTTGGCGAGCCGGCGCTGCGGCGAGTCCGGCCGAGATAGCGGCGGCAGGGATATACTGCCAGAGTCTATAACGAATAATTACTAGACTGTTTTATGATCTTCTTGAACTAGGTTTTTTTGTATAGTCCTTGTGTCTGACCGCACTCTCACCATGATTAGTGATGATGCGGCCGAAGGTAGTAAGCAACTAAGCTTACAATAAAAGATTGAGAGCTGCAATTGATGGGGCAGCCATTTTGAAAAATGTCCAAAAAAACTAAATTGACGTAAAAATACAATCAATTATCGAGACTCACGAGGTCTACAGGTCATAGAAGCCAATGAATTTTTGAGTACTTAATTTATACCTGATGTTATCTTTACTACTTTCGTAAAGATATACCCTTTTCGTTACACCCAGTATAGAAGGAGTACTGACCAGAATGATAGTCGTAGTTGGCGTGGTCGCTCGGCGTCTCCTGGCCGAGCCGCTTGCGGTACTCGCCCGCGAAGTGCTCTATTAGAGTGTCCATCATCTGAGCTTGTTTTGAGAACACCTGCGAGAATACACCTTTATTATAAATAGCTCGATGCTGTAGATCTTGGCTTCCGTCAACACCGGCGAGATTTTTTGATCAAAATCACAACATGGTATAGATGTGACCGAAGGAGGCGAGCACACAAAGCCTAGAAAATAACAGGCTCTCAAGTGTCGCTGTCTGAACACAACGGCAGGTGCTTGGCGACAGATTTACTCGAGGGTCATTGCAGGTTCCAAATCACGACTTGAGCTTTCACCGCTGTCACAATTTATCATGTACACATCTAACAAACCTGTAATATTTTAGAAACGCGCAGTCCATTTTCCACCACCATGAATTGCAGGAACAGGCACGGCAGACAGTCTTCACTGTCGTCGGATGGTAAGCCAATATCCCATGACAGCTCCTCGTAGAGTAAACCTAACAGTACAGTCTGAAAGGTTCAAAGATAATAAAAGTTAAAAATCAATACCTACTGGTCCCGGTGCTATTAAAATAGAACCAAAAAATTACAACGCCTGTTGTTGCGTCTCGTTTGAATACGATATAGTTTTTCTTGCTTTTTCAAGTCAGGTTGAAAGTTTGACATTAAAATTTAGATCCGATAGAAAATAAACCGAATATCATTGGTGCAGGTTCCAAATTCAATTGTTTTAATCTCGACTCAAAACTTGACTCGAGCATTGATTGACGTTCTAGAATACGGACCTTAGTGTAACAAGTCATAGACGTCGTAGACAACTATGCTGGTAGAGCGGCAGGCATAATATCTTCGTTACTTACACTTTCCGTATCATCGATGACATAAACTCCATTAGAATTGACTGCGACCAGCACCGGGATGTCCTCATGTGTCAGGAGGCTGGTCAAACTACGCACAGGGTGCTCTATCTGACCCTGGAAGAATGCTGCCCTGGAATTATTTAATAGTTGGATACGCGGTTCACCACATAGTTTCGGTATCCACCAAAGCAGAGATGGAAGGAGGGGAGAAGACTTAGCAGCTTGGGTGAGTGTGGTGGCATCTGTGCTGCTGTCACAAACAATAAATGGCTAAGGCATCTGGCTCTCAAATGCTACGGCCAGACCACACTGGCACCTGCTTGACGACAGGTTTTCAACCTGACTTACCAGACAATCTGTATACAACACGTCTAATATTTTTGCCTGGTCTTCACAACATAACAAGATAAGGAGTGTACATTAGACGTACCCGTAAGTAGGCAGCGTCCTCGTATGAGCGATGTACTTATGCCTCAACTTCCTGGGCGGCGCAGCCGGCGGGCGCTGCGCTTGTTCCAGCAGGCGCGCCTCGGGGCTGCCCTTCCGGCCGGCCGGCAGCAGCTGCGCCCAGCGACCTGAACGCGCGTGCTGCGGGAGGTACTTGTCTTGGTGCTCCCTGATATCACATTCAATACATGTCGTTTATATTTAATTTTCAAGCGAGTAAGAGAATAGTTCGACTGGGGAAGTACCTCCACCTTACAGAATACCGCAGCCAAATAACTTTATGTTGTATTCAGCGCGTAAGGTCGCTAGAGCTCTTTGGGGAGGGGGGAAGGGTCGGTAACGTGTGAGTGATTCCTCGTGTGTTGCAAGCGTCCATATGGCTACGGCAACCGCTTACCATCAGGTGGGCCGTATGCTTGCTTACCGTCATCGTAGAATAAAAAAAATACTTGGGACATTCTTTACTCCCAGCCATTTGTTTCCAAATTACTCTTCTCCTTATAAACTAACGGGTTCAATTCATGATAAATAGAGAAAAAGTGGGGAGGAATTGATGATTAGAAATCGCGTATTGAAGTAGTTGACACTAGTTTTGGTGTTCCTCCGGATCACATCTTCTAGCTTAGTCTGATCACGCCGACTAACAAAAATTTGTTTTGAATTAGGTGTTCCGCAAGGTTCAATGCTCAGTCCTCTACTTTACATTTTATTCAAATCCACTACATACATATTTATTAATTTACCTGAAGAACTTAGCAGTATGTCTATGAGGGTCGTAAGGCCCGAGTTGTATTCTAGCTTGTAAGCCTCCAAGCATCACAGCTTGAGCGCTTTCGAGAGGATAGCGGCCAGTAACTACGTTGTGTCGAGCTTCTTCATATAATAACTCTTGAATTCGGGAGTCTCTGAAAATTGTTAGTGATGTATGAATGCTAATAAATAAATAAAAATAAAAACGTACGTACGTATGTGAACGTACCCTTAAATAAAATGTAGGACTCTCGTATTAACTAACTGTCGTCGAATAGATTCAAAAGTCAATTATTCAAGAAATAGACGAACGATACAAAAAATTTGTACACGTACTTGATCCCCTCTTCCAAATGCTTAGGAAAGAACACATTTCTCTGAAGCCTGAGAGCCGGTTGGTCCCGCGCCCGCCTCGTCTCCGAGCCGTGGCCGTATCGTTGCAGGAGCTTCTGCCAACTCGCCCATATGCGCCATGGGCAGTGGTGGGGTTTCAGTTGAATTTCTGGGGTAGCACACCCATTTTTTGGCAGTGGTGGATCCAGAATATCGGTTTAGGGCGTCTGAAGTGCTTGACTCGACGAAGAGAGAGATTATCTTATCGAGATTAATCAGGGGTAGACCCAGATTCCTTTGAGCCCCTTAGCCGTCTCCTGGATCCGCTACTGTTGTTAGGTGACATGAATATAGAGGGTTTTCTACGTTGGAAAAGGCTTTTGATATAGTCATCGCTATGTTTTTTCTTCTTCTATGACGTAACGTTTATGACTTCTAGTAGTAATATAGAAATATCAGTGCTATAATTACCAAGTTTCTCAATATATCGCAGAGGTTTTCCGAAAACAGTTGTATTTAAAATGATTAAAAGAGCTTATTTAATTCTGATTTCGAAAACAGTACCTATTTCCAAAGGTTTTTTTTTGGGTATGTGAATTAAGGAATCTTTTGTTATCTCCTGGTGTACGACTTCTTAGTACTAGTATCTAGTCTATTAAAGCTTACCTAGCAGAGGACTACACATCCACAATGCAAATACATTGGCAGCCAAGCTCCTTGTGCTCGGCTGCGTAAGCCCCAACTCCTCAGTAACCAGGATAGCATTGAGGAACCTAGCTGCAGTCACACAAGCAGGTACTTCTTCTGAACTCATCTCTACCATTACGGCGGTTCGAGACATAAGGTACACGCAAGTTACAGGGTTCGAGGAGACGGTGGATGATGAGGCTGTACTGCCTGATGACCCTGGGTTGTAAAAACGTTCATTTTAAAAAATATGCCTCTATCATCTTGTCTGAGATTCTCTATTTCTGATATTTCGATGAATTAGAGTCAATTCACATCGAGATGCTCCGTGACACGATGATGCTTCAAGACGCCAATTGTTTCACGCAGCGCAGCATGAAGCTCTCGAAGCGTATACGAATTCTCACATTGAAATGAAATGTGTACCTTTTTGTATAGAAAATAAAGTTCTATCGCTATCTTAAAAAGTGTGCGCCGCGTCGTTACCATTAATTTGTTTCGCACTGCGCAGCGCAGCGTCTCGAAAGGCATCGCGATGCCACGAGGTGCATTATGCACCCACATTGCCACGCGTATCTGCTGCCAATTCGGCGAAGCATTGCTGCGTCAGCGCCGCCCTGCACCCGAGACGCATTAAATGTGTTTTTTTTGTGTAGTAAATATTCTATATATATTGTATCGCTTAAAAGTATCTTAAAAGTGTGCGCCGCATAGCGTCGCGTCTCGGTGCGAATTGACCCTTCAACTAAAAAAAGGTAAATCTGGTCGAAAGTTTATCAACACGCGTGAGCAGTTTTTCGATTGTTTTAATGGTACTGCTTACCTATTCATGATGTAGGTAAATTTTATAGAGAATTTTCACAAATGCAGATTTACAAACTATTTATTAAACCTACGGAACCCACTATTTCCATCTCTCTCTTGTGACGTACGAGGAGTGAAAGTACCGTACTTCACATTACCTGGTAAAGGTGGTGATATAGCACTTGAAGAACTACCACCGCTGGTGATGGGTTCTGTGGTGCTAAACGATCCAGCGGCAATACTGCTCGAGCCAGTCTGATTTGAACAGCTGCTGAGATTCGAGCCTAAAAACAATTTTTTTATCGACTTAAACTTTTAGTATAAGTAGGTACCTACTAGCCGTGCGCGATAAGTTCAGACCTGAGTGGAATGCGACTCCCTCGCCTTCTTCCTTGCACTTCCCTGATGTCGCCCGTATTGTATCTACTTATAGCATGAAGCAATAATCCCGCTACACGTACAATACGGGAGCCACGCTTCATCACGTGAGTAAACAACCACGTAACTGTTATATTCCCGTGCCAGGTCTCAACTTACGCGCTCGGGTAGTAAGTACTAGTAAGTACCTATGTTGGAACTTGTTTGTTATGCTGCAGAGCGGATTTTTTTATGTTGGCAGCACAGATTACAGAACAACTGTAATCTGAGGTTGGCTGCAATAATTTACATGTGGGTAGGTACATAGTCAATTTACTTTAGGACTTTATTTAATTTAACACCATTTATCTTACCCATAACACTTTTCTCAAGCGAGTCTGAGCTGTTGCTCTCCTTAGAGTCCGGTTGAAGAGGTTTATGAGGATCATGTTTATCCCAATCAGTGTGCCGGCCTAGAGGACTATACGATAAGTGTGGTAGTCTCTGAGACACGGAGTAAAGGTGTGCGTTGACTTCAGCCTGTAATTTCTGGCTTTGAACGCTGTAGTACTCCTCTCGGGATCGAAATTCACTGAAATAAATCAAACGTTAACGTTCGTAGTACCTACGTAATATAAAAAATACTAAATGTAAAAAAAAGGAAAAGCACGTATTTTTTCTCACTTGTATTGATATTCGGCTTGAATAGGATAGCCTCGTCGCGAATATTCTACGGGTATTATAGTAATGTAATTTCCACTGTTTTGAACGTTCGGGTTTTCTCCGTAAGCTCCCATATCTGATTGATGTTCCATGTAGTCAATCAAATTGCGATATTTTCATATATTTGTCAACATTTCTCAGTTATGACTTCCGGGAGGATATCGATCGACTTCGCGCCTTATGTTGCCATCCGCTATTAACTTGTTTCAGAACAACAGAACAGATTTTCTTTCTAACAACCCAATCATATCATAGCAGCTTATTTCTTGATATTTTAGAATCGTTTATCATAAATAAGGAGCTACATACCTAACACGACAAAATAAGAAAATAAATTTTATAGAAATACGATATTTATACGATTCACTGGACATCGTTGTAGCATTCACGGTGATTCGGTACGCGTTTTAACGCGCTCAAACCGATTTTAGCGCGATTCGGAATGCTATCACAACAGCTGACACTGACAGCTGTACTTTAGGCTGCTTTCCGAATTAATGATATAATCGCTGTAATCGATTTGAGCGTGCTTAAACCCGTACCGAATTGAGTAATGACAGATTACGTTGTCCCGTGAAACGTCATAGATGACGTCATGATATCCGCCATATTGCGCTCACACCGACCATGCCCTAAACTGATATCACCGTGAGCGCTGTCAAAAGTGACGGTTAATTATTGTGTTTTCGGCAGAAATTCTAATAAGATTCTTGATTTTCTATTTGGCAAAGATACTTTTTATGATTTTATGAGAGAAAAATAATAAAGAACGGGTATATTCCTTTTTGCGAGTCAAATTAAAAAAGATCTAAGGAGTCCTAGCGCATTGTTAAATCAGATTTTAATTAAATTCTCAAATGTTCTGTTTTGAATACTGTGAGCGCGATAACGGGCGTTCCGAATTGTTAACAGTTTTTAGCTGTCATTATCGTGATATCTAACTCGGTACGCAAATTATTGCTGTGAGCACTGTGAGCGATATTATCTAATTCGGAAGGCAGCCTTACATGACAGCCGTCATAATGTTGAGTAGGCATGGAAATTATTGCTACTTTAAAGGAATTCTCATTTGATGATATTATTATTTTTAATAGCATGATTTCACTTGCGATATATGATTTGCAATGATATGTAACCTACGTCATCGATGCTGATCGACGGTATTTTTCACAAAATCATGTGCGAGTATCGCACGCAAGTGTCAAATTATCACTGATGCAAATTATATATACTTTCGTAGCAAAAAATTATTTTTCTATCCTGCTACATAACATGTTAAAGAAGTTAACACTTTATGTCACTTGATTTAAGGTTTATTTTTGAATACTCTTAAAAGCTAATCAATGATAAAGTTTTTTTTTTTTTAAATTTGTTCATGACCATGGATACAAAGTCCTTCAGTCGCATACATTTTATTTATATTCTTAAATATTCTTTATAACATGTAACAGGCTATGTCATGGACGGTAACAGATGTGACATATGAAAACAGAATCATATTCTTTATCACCTGCTACTTGTGATTTATGCCATGCCTAATGTTGAGATCATCAGCTGTGGGCTGTGTGCTTACCTACGTGTTTATTTTGAAATAGTTTTACACGTTTATTATTTACATAAGTTATTTATTTCAGCCAAAACACCTGTGTTTGGCGATTGCTTAGGTGGTGTTAAATAAAATTACCAACAGAAATCTTTAAAACAGTGTAGTTGATTGGTGAAAATCGGTGCCTTGAAAATTACTCAAGAAAGTTTTCTAGAACTTCACGACAATATAGAGGTCTGTAACATGTAAAGATGTTATTTAAAGCCATTCCATAATGAGAATAATGATAATAGCAATAATTACAACAAAAGACACGGTGTTTCTGTAGACTGATTCCACTTTTCACGACACATCCAAATCGACAGCAGATAATACATTTGATAACAGCAGTAATTTTTGCAGCCGACAAAACCTTTTACAATAGTCATTTCCCCGAATGGAGTCAAAACTTAAAGAGTACCGTGCATTAAGACGCCGCAGAGAATTGATTGAAAATACTAAGGAAAAACTTGAGAAAACCAAACAGAAAGTTTTTGACTTCTTAACTCCTGCGTTTCTAAGCAATATGCATAATGAAAAAAGTGAAGAAGAAGTTTTATTGGTGAGTCATCTAAATCGTGTTTGCTATCTTTGTTGATTTTATATTGTTTTCTAATAACCATAATGTCAACTTTTTATGATATTATCAATTTACTACATACACAACATAAAAAGGCTAATGGTTAAAAAAAAAATATGACATCAATTGGCATGATAGGATGCGCGACCCTCGCGACCTCATTTCTTAAATAAATTAATAAAAACCAACCAATGGTACAGGCATATGCATAATGAACCTTTGAGTAATTTCCTGTGGTAGTGGTACAGTGCATGAGGGGTTGAAATGTGATGTGTCAGAATGTTCCTGCTATTCACATAAGTTTTTAGTTCTCTTTTGTCATTTGACATAATGAAGACACACCCCTCAACCTCACTGGAATTCCACTACCTCAGAAACCTACTCAATTATGCGATATATACCTGTAGTTTAAATCAAAGCTTATTTAACTTTCATTAATCCATTACAGATGGAAAATGAAGAACAATTTGCAGAAAAAGATGAAGCTTTTGAAATTGAAGACCCCAATGATGTAGCATCCGAAGTCAGTGAGGTAGAATCTATTGAAGAACCAGAGGAACCCTGGAGACGCTGCATAATACGATGGTCTATGTACTTTGTATTATGGCTGACATTTTACCTAGTCTTTTTAAAGCTGCAATTTGGAGCAGTATACTTCATTTTGACAGTTCTTATTGGTGTATTCTTAAATACTCGCACAAGACCGAGGAAAAAGGGAGAAGTATCAGCATACAGTGTATTTAATAAAAACTGTAAAAGTATAGATGGGACTCTCAAAGCAGAAGATTTGGAAAAACAGATGTTGTATGGAATTGGTAGTGTTAAGATGTTTTGAAATTATATTATTATATTTCCTTTTCATGTGATATATCTATTATATTGATATCTTAAGATTTATTTGTGTATGTTGAATAAAAACCCATATCAGAGAACAGATTCTTGCTCCAAATATTAATTTAAACAAAGTAGAAACCATGTTAACCAAGATCTCTATATGAAATATGATTTCAGTGAAAATGTTTTTAGTTAGTTTTGTAACTTCAAAGCTACATTTACCACCTGAAGAAGACTATATCTTATATTTTATACACTACTTTGGACATAAATAAAACAATTTCTTACGATAAATATGATTTTACTTTTTAATAATCACATTTAAGAATTGACAACAATACATAAATTCAATAAAGTCAAATGCAACATAATTTAAATACAATAAACTTACAACACTAACTGAAAATACCATAGAAGTAAGAAAAACGCGGTTGCCATTAAAAGTTCTTAATGCACCACCCATAAATATGTGATAGGCGACACACGCAGTAGGCAGCCTCTAATCTCACCTTCCTTTTCACACTCACAAAATTCTCAATCGCACTTTCTCTTATTGTCTTACTGCAACACTAAAAGATATCGATTTGACTGACCAGTAGATGTATGTCTTATGTAAACGACTTTAAGACCATTTTAGATCGATTCACATTGTGATCAAATAACAACAAACACACAACAATTGTGCTGAAATTGAGTTTTAAGTCGTTGGTACAAGGCATATAATCCACTGTTGATTCAAATGGATGTATGTGTAGGTTAGTTCCAACATAGTCCTTCAAAGGTAGGGAGCGCGGTTTTCTTATATCTATGGAAAATTGTATACAATATTGCACTGTTTGACTATTAAAATGTGGTTGTACTTTTGCTATTATGTTTAATAGTATTTATTAATAGCCTCTTCTTGTACTTACAGTCATAGAGCTTTCATGTCAAGTACAAAGAGATGCAATTTAACCTGGTCTATTAGTAATTTAGAGAACTAATACAGTTATAGCCGGAATCGAATTATTTGGCTCATCACACTATTTTAGAAGAAAATACAATATTTGAGCAAAATCTAAAAGGAAGGAATGTGATTTTGAACAAACGTCTAAACATGATTAATTTTAAATAGCTACGTATGTTTTTTTTTGGGACAGATTGACGAAAGTCAGTTCTTAAAAGCTGCTTTGCCTGAAATAAATTCTTTAATCAATACCAAATAGATTAATTACTAGAACACTTAAAATCTATTACGAGTAAAAAATAGGATCAGTAGGTAGATTACAATAATTTCCTAATTCACTTACAAAATATAAATCGTATAGGTAAATTTTGCATCATATAAAAATGTATGCAAGTTATCTATTTATTAAACCTAGCACAGACGACCAATTTACTTAGCCAGATTATAATCAGCGAAAATAATATTCAATAGTAAATTATACCGTATATTTCTTTGCTACCTTAGTAATGTAAAAACTTTACATAGGAACTACTATTCTGGCATATTGCAACTGGGCTAATTCTGATAGAGGACATTAGTACAAGACTTAGGTTTTAGTCAGTAGCGCCGATTGGCCATCTAAAACGTAGGTCGTCTGTGTTGGGCACTATTTGAAACGATTCACTTCTAATGGCACAAATTCTAATTTCTTTGTAAAGTTGATAGTGGACAATTTAAGGCACCGTCTGAGTATTTACAATGTGTACAGGTGTTTATCAACTTATCAATAAAATTAATTAATAATTTTAAAATTGCACTGTAAGATTATTATAACTATTATTATTATTTTATCTATAGCGGCGATTCTCAACCTTTTTAATGATGCGACCCCCTAGATTGAGTCAATATCCTTCAGACCCCTCACTATAATATAATATTGCTCGAAAAGTGAACAGTCTGTTACAGTGTATGTATAGTCCTACAAACTTATCTGGCCCGGTGATCAAACGAGGAACTAGCGACGCTATTTAAAAATGTCAATCGTCATTGGTTAAAGAGAATATAAACACTACCGTTCATTGGTTGTTTGCTCCACCAAATGCAATAACAGCGACTCTCTCACTGGGCCAGATAAACTGTGGGACTATATAGGGCTTTTCGCACGTCGTGAATTTTCTTTATATTTTTTTTATTTAAATACTTTTCAGCAAAGGAGTCTGTCGAGTTTATACGTAGAAAAAATAATATGTTTAGTAATTTATGTTATACTTATAAGTTTTTTTTTCTTTCTATTATTTATTTAAAAAATATATGGTGAGCGTGACTACAAACTACAATACCCACACAAAGCTTAGATCAGGAACAGGCTCTCAAATGTACTTCACACAAAAGTATTTATTATAACGGAAGTTAGGTTATTATTACAAACACGCGCCTCCGGCTCGGGCTTACAACTCGTCTGAACTATCTACTATTTGACTATTAATTTTAAGACATTAAGAGGAATTTTCGTATACGACACCCGTAATCATTTCGTAGTCGTAATCATATCGAGTTTTATTTTTTAAAGAAATTTCCGCAGGGCGCGACCAGGGGGTCGATTCTCGTAACAAAACGTCAGCGGTGTCGTAGCGACATCAACAATTTTTTTTTTTTTATAAATATATTTATTTACCATATTATCACAATTTATATTTATGTTTTATAGCCTGCACGGAAGCCTCGAGGGCTTATCTGTGTAGGCGGTCGCTGCACAACAGCGATCACTTATTTTATGTACTTATATCATAGTAGAAAAAGATTTAGAAGCATGAGCAATTATTATTTTGTGATTATTATTACGTTTAATTGGTATTTAAGTTTTTTAAAAAGTATTGTTTAATTTGTCCTTTATAGTAGTCTGTTTTCATGTACTTTATTCTTATGTTCTCAGGTAGCTCATTAACTATTTCCGGCAACATGTACTCCCACGTTCTAGAACCATGTATATTATTAGATTTAGGTAGTGTGTATGTAGGTAAATATGATAACTGTCGCAGGTTCGTCGGTCCTGTGTTTTCGCACAGGCTGGTTCTGTGTTTATCCTCATCCACCATGACAGCCATTTTAACCTTGTTGAATACGTTTACTACTCTGCAGTAGTTGAATAGATCATGGTTATCGTTTGGAGCTATTTTCTTCTGCACGTAAATAGGAGTTATTATTTTTAAAATTTTTAGTTGCAGGTTATACACTCTTTCAAGGTATGTTTTATATGTTCTGCCATAGCTACCGACTCCGTAACCGATAACAGAGTCAGCTAGGGCCATGTATAACATACGTCGTGTTTTGTATGGAAGTTTGTATTTAAATTGTGTCTCGTAAAATATTTTGTATAAAAAACATTAAACGTGTATATGCCTCAACGATCGTTTTTCAATCGATCATTTGACATTATAATAGTAAAAAACACAGTTTAATCGTTGATGTCGCTACGACATCGTTGAAGTTTTGTTACAAGAATCGAGCCACAGGTTGAGATACTATGATTTGTCTATATAGCCTAAGATCCGGCTGCAAGATTACTACGCTCATCGAGTTTTCAATCAAAATATTATTTTTTATACATAATTATGAATGGGGGAATACATCCCTGCCAAGGTGCCTATCAAAATGTAGCGTGGCGTGCCAGTACCTTTAATCAAAATAATATTAATGGGTCGCTCACTTCCCTCCAATATGGCGAGGAGGGCGATGGCTGCCACACGCGTCATACTTGTGAACAGGTGCTGCTTGTGGGGGCTGATCTGCTTAAGTTTGCTATTTATTTACTTATTAAATATTTATTCAGTCTTCTTTGTAATTTTGCCGCCGCGCCGGGGCACGCAATTGTTTTCAGTGCGTTTAGAATGTAAATATTATGTAATGAATCTAAGCTTGTTTTGAAAAGAGTAATTGCTGAGTTTATTGCCGGCTCTTTTCGGCAAATGCAACCTTCCGAACCGGTATTAGAGTCAGACTTTTCATAAGTGCCTGCGAAGGTCTATTTGAATAAATGATTTTGAATTGTGAATTCTTTCGGAAAAAAAACATAGTATTGCTTTTTAAATAAATTATTGGCTGTTGTGCGCACGTGCCTGCAAACTCATCGCAGCCAGGCGAAAACAGTCAAATAATTTTCAAGTTCGTCACATATACTTATTGCTGTGAAGTGGATTATAATTTATTTTAAAAACGAATGAATGTTTATTTTGAAACATCAAATATAATTTTGATTAAAAAAATAGTAACAGCCACATTTGGATAGGCACCCCGGCAAAAATACATTCCCCCATTCACTATTATATATTAAAATTTGTCCCCGATCAAAAAATCGATGAACGTAGTAATCTTGCAGCCGGATCTCGTACTAATACGATAGTGCTTAGAGTGATACTAAAAGTGTTAAACCCAGACTATAAACTTTATGGTGGTGATTTCTTATTAGGTACTTCTTATATCTAAAAATGCAGAAGAAACAAGAAATAGCTCCTATAGGGGTAACGCTTAACTGAGCCGGTCCGTACACGTATAAGGACATTTTGTCACATAAAAGCTATAAAAAACCTTTGTCTAAAAGTTAACAAAAATATTTTCACTATATTTAAAAATAGGAATGTGGAAAGCGCGAAACGTGCGAAAAGCGTAGGTGAGTATTCATATAGGAATATTAAACAATATAATTATTACCATATCATGTTGAATATAAGGTTCAATTTTACGTGACTATTATTGTTTCATAGCAAAAACACACAAAAGAAAATACCAAAAAATCGGTGTGATACATTTGCACATCTACTGGCCTCACAACTAATAAATGATTTGCTATTCACTAGGTCACTAACAATTTTGTTATTCCAATTTGGTTCATTTATTTGACTTTCAGTTAATTAAAACAATATTTGGTATCGGCCATCACACAATTTGCTAGACAATATGTCTTCTTATAATTTTCGGGGCATTGATGCTCAAATAAAAAATATTGTTAAATTGTCTATGATTGCCCATAGACTTAACGTTATCATGCGAGTTTATTTTATTGTAATAGCTGCCTTCATTGCAATATTAAGCTGTATAGAATCTTTTTTCCCGTTATATGTCAATTTATCGCCTAAACTATGTATAATTGTCCAGGCTCTGCAATTTAGTCTTGTATCAAATAGACTTTATATTACTATTGTCATTTGTTCATTATCTATAAAAAAACGTTATCTTATACTATTGACTCAAAAAAATCTCATCAAAATGTACTCGTGGATGACTAGTGAAAACGCTTTAAAACATTTAATCTTAAACTAATTGCACCTTTACAATAAGTTCTTAAGGTTCAATTCAGAATAGCATTAGTCCGCCGTTATGGGCGTTTGTGATCTATGAAATACCCTGCAGAAGGAAATTCTACAAAAATTCGGACTCGGCAAGAATGGATTGGAGTCGTGTTCTCTTTTAACATCGGGTAATAGGAAAATAACACTCAGAGCTATTATCATATGCCATATAGAATGCACTATTTTATAATTCTGCTCAGTTTGAAGAAACCCATAAGATATTAAGCCTACCGTCACTAAAACTAAGCCTAATGGGAGATATTTAGTGTAGTAATTCCTTGGATATCTCATGCTGTGATTCTTTCTGTAATCTAAATACCATGATACTAATAAAATCGTAACTCCCACCGCTACAGGCAGTAGAAACGCTACAAACGACCTCATATTCCATGTCGTCAATAAAGCTATGACAATTGCACCGATAAGTTGGAACGAGGATCGTGATCTGTCTCCAACCATGCTCATGGCAAGTAGGGTGACCCAGAACGACATAATACCGCAGTAGAAGTCGCCAAATTGGAGGATGTTACCTCTGATGATGCAGTAGGCGACTTGCGTAGGCGCATCACAAGCGTGGTAGAACGTCGAGAAGATCATTGTGAAGGCATACATCATGGCTTCGGTGTAATAAAGACGGATCATCGCTACGTAAATGGACATGATGAACAGGAGATTGCTCAGGGTTAAGAGGAGCACAGAGACCAGCATGTACACTCTGCTGTCCATTCTTGAGTCATCTGAGCAGTCCCAGCCTGGAAGTCACAAATAATACAGTTTTAGCCATGTATTAAGTTGTATGACGTTTTAACGTTTAGTTTATGTTTTTTAAGGATATTTGACAGATGAATAAATATCTAATCCCAAACTAGTATTATTATTATTTCAGATAATTGATACAGTTTTCTATGGTTCCGTACCCAAAACGGGACCGTAATATTAAGCCTCCGCTGTGCGTCCCGACTGTCTCTCAGTGGGTTATATCTTATCAACCAGCTATACAGAATGTGTATATCTTTTGCCGCTATAACAACAGATAATAAAAATGAAATAATATTAAAGGAAGCCCCAATCAAGAAACGTCTTTTTTGGCGTGAGTTAGTTAATATTATTATTATTGTACGAAACCCTCCGTGTGCTAGTCCGACACGCACTTGGCCGGCTGGCTTTTTTTAATTAATAGACTGTTTCAAACCACGACCTTTGGTGTTGCAGTATCTTGTCAAACGGCCGTCAAATATCCAGACAGAACAAAAAGACGTTTATTCAAACAAGCGCCTTTAATTACTAACAAACTTCCAAACACTTACTTCCGTATCCAGCCGAGCACGAACAAAAAGACATCACCAACCCTCCAAAGGTGTTCAGCAAACAGTTCCCATGGTTACTGCATCTACCACTGACACATGATGTCGACGACACCGACAGCACCACTGTCGCATTACAATCAGATGTCCCTTGTCTCGTATTGTTCCAACCACTCGAATCCCTGTCCTGCTCTAACGCGTTTGTATCCACGTAATACTTCGTCCCGTTATCCGACGTGCGACAAGGACAGACAACCTGGTCGCAAAATAACTTCAACGTCAAATACCATGTCCCGCTATCAGGGAACGGTATAATAGTCCTGTCATATATAGACTCAGAATCAGTACTATTTAATACAAACAATGCAGGTTTTACCTTATCATTGTACTTACAGTGGCCAGTCTCTAACGGAATGCTCGCGTGTCCAATGTCCATACATATGACAGCTCTGAAAAACTGGTTGTCCTCAGTGAACGCTAGCAACGTACCCTTTTTCAACTCTCTCTTATATCCCATATAATACTTTATACTCATCAACAAACTTGCTTCTATCGCCAAACTACCACCAATATCTAGAAACTGGTTCACTTTAAACCTCAAAGTTTTCACTTCATTCGAAGATATATTGACTAAACTGGTTGCGTCTTGAAGATCCGTAGTAGGTAGTCCGTAATCGAAAGTGAAAAATCTACCTTTATCGTCCCGCATAAGGTCCAATAACGTATGATTGTCGTCGTCTTCTAAATCTGACCTTAGGTAGTAGGATTCGCAGTCAGCTAATTTCGAAACATTCCCTTTGACAACATCTAAACTTATGTAGTGCCATGCGCTCGGGTGCGGTATAAAAGTGATAGTTTGAATATTATTCAATTTTGGATCGAATGCGCACGAGATAAGGTTCTCTTCGTCTGTGGGTAGAGACAGTGATTGCACCCTGAAGTGAACCTCGTTGGTGACTATCGAGGTATTGATAATAGTGACGTTTAAGCTTATCGGGTCAATGCTGTCAATGGACATACATTTAAAATGGACCGGCAGGTCCGCATAGTCGACTGTAACTCCTGAGTAGCAATCAACTAATTCTATGTTTTCCTCTCGTTTCACTTGTAAATCTGTGTATAATATTGTTTGGCAGTCTGCTACTAGACCTGGAAGAGAAATAAGACATAGTTTTATATTTGATCTGATATAATTACTGGCGAGGAAAATCGGATCATCAGATTAGGTTTATTTTTCGATACCAAATAATAATTACATACATAAATCTATTGGCATACAACTTATGCGCAAGTGATTCTACCGGAACACCCCGCTGGGTGCTTATCGAAAGAAATTCAACTTGAGGGGTGGAAGCTAGCTAGGCGGGGAAAAGAACGCTACGACCATGCTGTTTTCCGCACGATGTTCGTACATCGGCATTCGACGAACCCTGAGCTATCAGCTGAAACAGCTGGCATGGTATCTCTTCAAATTACTCTACTTATACTCTAAATGAGAAAGTGTTTTTGTTAGTTTGTCATTTCTTGCAGCAAGCTTCTATCGGAGTAATTTTTGCAAACATATAGTTTGGGTGTAGAGTCACATATAATACTTTTATTCTGGGAACGCGGGGGAAATCGCGGGCGGAAGCTAGAGAAACTGGAGACATGAACGCGTATGCTCCAACATTTGAACAAAATTAAACAACAATAAACGTAATAGATACAACACGAACAGCTGCAATTGACATGCATTATGTGGGACAGGAAGCCGCGGGCGCGCGGGCGTCAATCAGAGATCACTGCAGGCGAGGTCATCGGGTCCATTGATGAGATTTCATCATGCCAATGGAGGTTGATTCCTAGTTCGCGCTTGCATCATAATAACATTTGTTTCAGGGCTTTTAGATTTTTCATTTAGATATCAATACATTTGATAATAGTCAGTAGATGGTTTTATTGAAAATAGAAAATCCATAAGTCCGTGACAAGATGCTTCGGAATGTTAGCCAGTAAAGAAGCCGGATTAAAGACGATTGCATGCAGCTGAGATGAGGATCTTGAGATGGATGTGTGGATAAAAATATATTTTTTACGTTTCTTACAAAATGTCAACCTTGCTCGATCATAATGTATGAAAAGTATATTTTTTAGAGAATTCAATATTGGTCCCACAGTAAAAGTTGTTCAGAATTACTAACCCAACACAGGTTTCGAAAATATCCCATCTCGAAATCTCCACCTATTATAGACATCGGAATACAGTTCACAAATAGATGCAGTCCTAGAAATTCCTCTAAAGAACCAAGTTGTGGGTAATGATGATAAAATTACGCTGAACAAAAACGATCTTAACAAGTTACTTCCCGTCTCTGATGAACGTTTTGTCACATTAGGAAATCTATACCGCTTCCTACCGTGCTCACTTATGTAGGTACTGTAATTTTATAGATAATATGTTTGACTTTTATTAAAATTCTGCTGCTACACTGTCTAATACTACTGTTTAGAAGGCAAAAACTTTTTTATCCTACTATATTATGAATTTTAAAGATACTATGTTGGATATTCCTTCCAGCCCAACGAATTTGAATGAATCTTGGTCTACAAATGGGGCCTCTACGTAAGGACTCTACATTTGGTTATCATGACCGGAGTTTTGACATTCTATCACGATTTGTCCAGAATTTTCAACCTACAAACAAATATTTTCAAGTAGTAAAAAGAACAATCATCAAAATATTTTCAAAAATCTGGTGAACCCGTACGATTTTAAACTCAGAGGTACCGTATGGGCCGTGATTCGAATTATTTCATTTATGAGCGTGAATCATGCCATGGTCAAATTAATTTGATTTTTCAAATTGATTTCATTGTCATTAATATATCCGGACTTTAGTATCAAGACTTGGAATGACTCCGGAATGGTTACCAACTTACCATCTTGTAAAAACACACTCTAATAAACACACACACACACCCCCCCCACACACATACACCAACACACACTTTCACATTTATAATATCTGTATTCACCGCCTCACCATATTTAACAATTCAAAAAATCTCAAAACCTCCAACAATCCTCTCAACATCCAAAACCTATTGAAATCAATGTAATAATGACTCCGTACGTCTGGCTAGATCTTCAAACATTATACCTATTATACAAGCTTTAATTAAACTGCTAGCTTAGCCAAAAAAATATGATGTCATTATTATTCAATGATCTTTGTAACAATTAGATGACCTTTAGAACTTGTCATTCTACGCAAACATCGAGAAAATCAGTCGAATATGTTCGAGACCTTGAATGCTGTTTTTACAAACTAGTATAATTTTAAAAATATTTCTCAGAAGAAATTCGAATCATTTATCCGTTTCACATACAATTTTGAATGTTACAACCCAGAGATTTGATTTGAAATGTGAATATTTAAGTGCCTTACACTATACATTATGCACTTTCCCTCTTGTCACGCCACTTCTTCATGAGATCAATCCACTGCTTACCGTAAGGGCGTACAAGATCGTGATGATAAACTTTCGCGACTTTTATTGTATATCTACGTGTAAATGGACCTTAAAGTCAGGAACCATAGAATTGATTTTATAACAATAAAACTGCCTAACCTTGACCTGTGCCTTGACCATCAACGATCGGAACACGTTGTAAAAAGTAAGAGTAAAACCACAGAATAAATAATAGTAGTAGCATAGTTAAACTACAAATTGTAAACTTACCTTGCTGTTCAACCTTCTGCGTCCTTGGATCCTCCCATTTTATATATGCCAGCGCATACCAATTACCCGGTGTCGGGTTTTCTATGCTATACGTTCTGTTTTTACCATCTGACAATACCTCTAGGGTATGTATATCTTCCCTTGTGGCCGAATCCACGAAGTTCTTTGGGAATGAGTACCCATCTGGATTGACTGCTGGATACGAGCCGTGTTTTATGTTTATTATCACGTCTTGAGGATTGCAGGACCCTGAAAAGTAATATTAATGTTATGAACTTGAAATTCTAGACAGCTCAATGAGTTTGAGCTTTCGGTGAAGAAAATCATTTCATATAGCATAGCAAGGTGGAAGGTTACTGCGTAGTACCCGCTTGGGTGGTGTGGTACCACCACTCAGTAGACTCGCAAGTTGAAGATCAGTTGCCAAGCACCTACCGGAGTGTTTCGATAGCTGCGCTTGAGTTCCAGAGAGCCGCTGGAGAGCCAGTACCTACCCTTTTAGGCATTTTTTTTTTCATTATTAAAGAGCTTAATCAAAATTTGATGTCGCTCAGGTAATTTTTTTATGCTTAGTGTGTACACTTACTTGTGTGCTTTGGTAAGCACACAAACCTTGGCTTTCAAAAACATATGTCGAACCCTCGGAACTCACCGGTAAATGCAACAGATTATCAAAACACGTTTAAAGCGACGTTCATTTTGCTTGAAATCTATTCCGCCAATTTCTCAACACCACCGTCATGCGCTCTGATTGGCCAAATCAAGAGCACACGATGCAATGATTGGTCCTTACATGGTCCTTACTGTTCAAAATCACTGACAAGTTGCGGAATTGGATTGCTCGGTATTACTACTATAAATCGCTCGTGGTGTAGCATGATAAGCCGTTCGTAATCGATCGGCAAGTTAAGCTACCACCGTCGTAGTCGGTACCTGGATGGTTGACCGGCTAGTGGTATTTCAAATCGAGCGTTTCCGTGCTTCAGAAGGCACGTAAAACCGTTGGTCCCGGTTATCACTTAATTGTGATAGTCGTTAAGCTAGTTGGATGCCTCCTAGGTGGCTTGAAACCTCCAACATTAGGTTGACCACTAGCCTATCTCCACCGATCCGCAAAGGGCACGCGTGGTGGAGTATCTGCCCATTCCCTTTCACCCCTTGTGAAAGGAGTCCTGTGCTCAGCAGTGGGACATTATAGACGGATGATGATGACTACCCTAAAGGGATATTTCCTCGATGGGTAAAAATTATTTCATATAGTTCACAATATACTTAGATCGTATAACAGTATCATTTTCGTTTGTTTACAAAGCTGAAAGAAAACATGGGCGCGTGTTTGCTAATGGCACATGCCTACTTGCCTTATAACATGTTCGTCCAAAAACTAACGTAATAACTTGACCTTGGCTTGTACGCATGTTCCATTTACCCGTAATTGTCATGGGACAACAATATCCCTTAAGGCATTACCATGACGTACCTTTTTCGAGCATTTACATATCAAGCTATAAATTTCCAGTATAAGCTGAGCTAAGCATAGGGTTTGCGTACAATGAGAGGTCAGCTTATACTGGAAATGTTTAGCTTGATATGTAGCCGTGTGTAGGTACCATGCGAACAAAATAATAGGAATTACTATCTGCCATTATCTTAACGTTGTGAATGGAAAAACCATAGTTAGATGGGAAAAACAACAAAGTTCCAATCCGTAGTTCAAAATACGCGTATTTAAAGTTTCATTGGCTTATTTCTTTTATGAGAATTGGCAGAGAGGTAGCTTGCCATAGATAAATAAAAGGCATTTTTTTGGTCCACCGTGTTCCAGGGACACGGTGGATGGCTAATATGGCTATTATCTTTTAGTATTCTTTCTTATGCAATGCCAGTCAGTAAATATGATTGTCAAAACGGTAGATTTTTTATAGCCACACAAGAACAAATTGTATTGATTACAAACAAAACGTACTTGTTTATATGAATATATCTTATCACTAAAATAGTTATTGTTCGATAACTTATCTGCCACGATATATAGGCGTAACACTGATTTCATGTAAATTATGTATCGCACGTTTGTGTTTCATTATTTTACTCTATATTATATTTTAAAAAAACTTCGCGATTGAAAAGTAAATCTCCGTGTAGAGGATAATTTTTCACATCACTACGTTTAATGCGTCTTAGACTTTATTGCACTACAAACAGCGCATATTTTACTGAATATTTTACGTTTTTTCTTTGTAGTAATATTTCGCACATCGTCTACATAACACAGGAAGGTATATTCCGCAAAATGTTGAAAATATATATAAATGCCGGGCAATCAACTTATTTTAATATTGCCAATATAGAGGGCGGGCAAGGCAACGCATTTACACTTATACAAACGTCTTCCACACCCAATACATCACGTAAGGATAACAAAGAACACATGGGCAGAACTGCACACAAGTCAAAAGTTGGCGTAAGCGTTTACCAAACAAAGCTTTCGATACGTTACATTATTTTAAATAAACCAAACGCAGAATGTACGTTTATTTAGAACTTCCGTGTTATCGTGACATGGTTTTTGAAAGCTCACTCACATGACGCAGGTGTATAATGTTGGGTACTTCCAAACAATAAGTAATCAATATATTTATAAACAAACTGATAGTTAGAAAATGTATTGCGTACATACAGTTTTGCGCTGTATAGCATTTTTTCTGCGCATCCACCAGAGATGTGCGAAGTAGCGGAGCGGTGCGAGGATGCAAAGCATTGAAACGCTGTGAGTCTAACCTCTAGAGATGTGCAAGGTATGTGTGTGTACAGATGAGCGGTGCCAGGATAGGTAGCGGACTCTTTTCATACAGGTATAATCTTGGATAAGCAGAGAATCAGCTTAGGTTGGATGAAATGGCGACTGGTAACGGTTTTAGGGTCGGCAACGCGCGCGTGATACCCCTCGTGTTGCAAGCGTCCATAGGCTACGGTAACCGCTTACCATCAGGCGGGCCGTATGCTTGTTTGCCACCTAAGTGGTATAAAAAAAAAAGGTAACAGGAACAACTTGTGATACAACACGGATGCCTTAAAAGCTAAAGTCCGTGGTAAGACCTGCCTTTATGTATGGTTCGGAAAGTTGGGCAGTAAAGAAGACGGATAAAAGACGATTGCATGCAGCTGAGATGAGGATGTTGAGATAGATGTGTGGAGTGACAAAAAAGGGGAAGCTTGTAAGCGTGTTATGGACATGTTATGAGGAGAAATGAAAGCCACGTCACTAAAAGAGTTGTAAAAAAAAAAGGTAACAGGAACAACTTGTGATACAACACGGATGCCTTAAAAGCTAAAGTCCGTGGTAAGACCTGCCTTTATGTATGGTTCGGAAAGTTGGGCAGTAAAGAAGACGGATAAAAGACGATTGCATGCAGCTGAGATGAGGATGTTGAGATGGATGTGTGGAGTGACAAAAAAGGGGAAGCTTGTAAGCGTGTTATGGACATGTTATGAGGAGAAATGAAAGCCACGTCACTAAAAGAGTTGTGAATATAAAAGTGGATGGATATACGGGAAGTGGAAGACCGAAAAATAGATGGATGGATTGTGTGAAAGATGATAGGGGTAAGAAAAGAGTGAATGCTGGTATGATGGATAGAAGAGGTGAATGGAAGAAGCTTACATATTGCGCTGACCCCAAATGATTGAGAACAGAGCAGGCCGATGATGAAAATTTGTCGATTTTGTACTGGTTATGGTTCCGTAGCTTAGGAAGCGCTTTATTTTGGTTATATCCGTCCGGTCTCCATTTTTCATACGTACAATATGCTAATTGTAACCCATTGTATGAAACATGGACGGGAAATGACGCGTGAATATTCGCGAATTATTACCTACCTAAGTGTGATAGTTAGAATCTAAACCAACCACCTGCAATAATCTATACTAATATTATAAAGAGGAAAGATTTGATTGCACGCAATTGTTTTCAGTGCGATTCGAATGTAAATATTATGTAATAACTAGCTGCCCGGCGCGACTTCGTTCGCGTGGTGCTACCCTACACAACCCTACCCTACCCTACCATACCCTACCCTACCCTACCGTACCCTACCCTACGTATAACTGCCCAAAATTAAAATATTGGTTTGTAGTACATGCTATGTATCAGAGATGGCGCTGTATGTGAAAAAAGATTTTCCCGCTTTTCTGTTGAAATTTTTCCTGAATTTTCTTTGCTATAAACCTCACGGAGCCCGAGACCTTTCCAACGAATGCAAAACCGTGGAAATCGGTTCGTGCGTTCTGGAGTTATAGCGTCAGGAAGGAAAACCCGACTTATTTTTATATAGTAGAAGATGAATCTAAGCTGTGATCTAAGCTTGTTTTGAGTTGAGTTTATTGCCGGCTCTTCTCAGCAAATGCAACCTTCCGAACCGGTATTAGAGTATTAGAGTCAGACTTTTCATAAGTGCCTGCGAAGGTCTATTTGAATAAATGATTTTGAATTTTGATTGTTTGTTTGTTTGCATTGAATAGGCTTCGAAACTACTGAACCGATTTGAAAAAATATTTCACTGTTGGGAAGCTACACTATCTCCGGTTGACCTAGGCCATATTTTTTTTTTTTTTAATTAGGGATCCTTACTAAATCTCCAATAATGTAACCCACCCAAGGGGTACCGGGTGGGGTGGTGGTCGGGTAGGGCCCCACGTGAACGAAGTCGCGCCGGGCAGCTAGTAAGTTTATAAACGCAAAAAAATATTGATGCAACTAATTTCAACTTGATACGCTTATAGAACTCAAGTAAGTAGACAATGAAAATATTTTATTGAAATATGCAATATCAATAGACTCTAATACCAGATCGGAAGGTTGCTTTTCCTTAGAAGTGCCGGCAATAAACAGAAATTGAGAGCATAGTGAGATTACAGTCTTGATTAGACGTTTGTGTCTTTTTTGATAATACCTATCAGGGATTATTTGACCCTTGACCCATTGTAAGGCTGCTTTTCCACCAGAGATGTACTATGCTACGTTGCTATGGATGCGTTCGATATCCACCAATCATATTCATTGGTTGGTGCACATAGCTTAGCACTGGTGGAAACGGATTCAACTAAGATGTTTTTTATATGGAAGGATGCGTGCTATGGATGTGTGCTATGGATGCGTACTATGGATGCATGCTATGGATGGTCGCGAGTGGTGTAGCTATGAGCAGAGCAGAGTAGGTACCTAAAGTAGGCCCGCGTTTGTCGCTGAAAGTAGACATGCCATCGATCGTGGAAGCAAAAATTTATGCATCGCATAGCTCGAGCTGCGCATCTTCCTCGCGCAGCTACTTTGCGAGGGCGCATCTTGATAGCATATGTCTTACTCGCATCGCTACATAGCTTAGTATCAGTGGAAACGGTCACATAGTTTCACAGCTTAAGGTATATACTCAAAATAAACTGATACCAGAGGTATTGCCAGAAAATACAAAACCTATATGTAGGGTTGCCATACGTCTCGTATATACGGGACTGTCACCGTATTTGACAATCGTGCCCCGTATTGCTAAGCGTCCCGTATTTGTCCCGCATCGACACTGACTGGGCAAAAAATAATAAAATAAAATTAAAAAAGAATTTGTGGAGATGGGCTAGTGGTCAACCTACTGTTGAAATTTTTCAAGCCGCCTAGGATGCCTTCATCTAGCTTATCGACTATCACAATTGATAACCAGGACCAACGGCTTTACTTGCCTTCCGTAGCACGGAAACGCTCGATTTGAAATACCACTAGGCGGTCACCAATCCAGGTACCGACCACTCCGGTGGTAGCTTAACTTTGCCGATTGCTTCTGCATAACGGCTAATCATGCGACACCACGAGCGCTTTAAAATTACCCTACAACCTAGATGTCTACTAACTCATGTGATATGATGAGAATATTGACTTGTATAAATTGGGTTTCGTCGGTAATGCAATTACATGGCGACCAGCACTCAATGTAAATTGAAACTAGGTAGTCAGTAGCCCGTTACTAACCAATAGCACCGTTTGAGAATACTACTGTAAGTATGTACTAGTAAGTAGGTAACCCACTCCCCCACTGACTTGCGTGCGTGTGACTTTACATTACACAGAGGACACAAGTTACTTTTCAACAAACTTGCTCGTAAGTGACTTTTTTGCACCGATTTTAGTTTCATAATACAGCCTATTACGCACTAGTGCTTTTTAATTTACATTACCGCACAATTTTATGATAGGTATAATCCCGATTATATTAAGATTGTGCCGCACTGCAAGTGCTATGTATGTAGTCGAAGCATTCTTTATTTAAACGGATAAAACAGTTTTACACTCTCGGCTCCCTTACCGCTTCATACCGCCTCCCATATAATAACCAACTTTGTATAATGACACATGTATCATAATATAATACCTATTACACAGAGGTTGCCATGCAGTCCAGGCAAAGGTTATACATTCTAGAACAGTACTTCCCAAAGTATGGGTGAGCGAATATTGGGTGGGCCCTGATAAGTCCCTTCATTCATATAGTTATGCCCCTTTCACCCAAAACCAAGCTAAACTAAGAGGCGAGTCCCGAATTTGGAACTTTTTGTTAGTGAGTTGCAGACCAATCAACTTTGAGAACCACTGTTCTAGAGGCAAGAGACATTTTATTGCAGAAAAGCTTAAGCTTGTAGAGTCAGTAAGCTAAGTGGTAATGGGCAAGGAAGGGAATTTTCAAGTAAGGTGACCAGGGCCGCGCCGACCTCCTACAGCGCCTGTGTGCGAAATCTATGAAGCGCCTCTTTTTTTCACGAATCTTGTTTGTTGTGTTTTGTTGTGTAAGTGTAACAAAAATAATTTCGATAGCGGCGCCTCTATTGTCTTGGCGCCTGTGTGCGCCGCACACATCGCACACAGGGGCGGCGCGGCCCTGAAGGTGACAACCACATCATAAAGCACAGAGTGAGACTATCTAAGCCTACCCGCGCGCACTAGGAAGCCGGCCTGCTGCAGCCAGGCTTCGGCAGCCGAAATATTGATAGGAATTTGTGGCTGTCTAGTGCATGGGCATACGCCATCATATGTTCGAGTGGCTGCCTAGTGCGCGGGTAGGCTTAAGGCTTAAAGGAATTTTGTTATACTTCAGATATCAAGTGCAATATCCAATTTTTCATCTATGTATTTCACCACAATGTGAATAGAGCCTAAATTTTCACTGGTCACCATGCAAAAAAAAATACGAGGCATTTCTAATAAAACAAGAAAGTAGCTTTAAAAAGCAAGTGGGTTATTTATTATTGCTCAATATTTATTTAGTATGTTAGGGTGATTTGTTAAACTGTGTTAAAAGTATGTCCAATAAATGTACTTTTTTATTTGTGTTTGCGTTATCAGATTTCACGTGCAACCTGTTGTGTTCTAGAAAATACCATGATATCTCCAGCAGATACCATGGATACTGATGATGACTAGAGATACTTGTTGTGTAGTTGTTTTTTAACCGTATTTTAAGAGTTCCTATAGCATAGCGCAATTGATAATAATGATGATTGATTTGGAAGATAATTATAGTTATTAATGGATATAATATTAATGGACTGAGAAAAAAATTAACATTTTGTTTAGTTATTATGTGAACTTTGAGCTTTTATAGACGTTTCAAAAATTAAGTACAAATAAAAATAAAAATAAATAAATAAAATATAATGAAGAAATACTTTTTTTTTTTATTATTTGTTTAGTTACAGTACATTTTTTCATTATGTGCTATGTATGCTACACAAATTCATGAAACATATGTTAGTTTTCTCAAACCAGATACGTAAAATTGCTGAATCACAGACTGCTTATGTTCGGCGCGAGGGTGCGACCGTTGGAAGGTTAACAGACATAAAGATGGTAACAAAGAAAGCTCAAAAATTGCATAGCAACGAAGAAAAGAGTGCAAGTGTTAGTCATACCTATGTTATTCAGGTGAAGCTCCTCAGACTGGAATGTGAAGCGAGCATCGGTTACGTCCCTCATTATAGGGTAAAACACAACAGATACTGTGCGATAGCTTCTGTACATATATACATCGGTGGCTATTTGTCTTGTAACCAAATGATAGTCATCAAGCAACACTGTGCGCGTCCTCGTTAATTGTTCAATAATCCTCTTCCTGTTGCCCTCTTCCTCGGCTTCTTTATCGCCATAACTCGCGACGAAACATACATAATATGATATCAAAAAGTATACAAAAAGTTGCATTTCGTTTTAAACGCCTACGTACCTAAGTGATGGTCCAAACAATACTGAATTATTGTTATCTTAATAGAAAACTATCATGTATATCATAATATTTGTTATTTACAAGACATATTTATGAATATGGTACGATATCGGACGGACCAAACCAACAATAACGAACCACCCGGCCATCAATCAATCAAGAAACGAAACGAACGAACGACCGAAATAAACAGTGTTGCCAATTTAGCGACTTTGTCGCTAGATTAAGCGACATTTTGACACTCACAGCGACTTTTTATTCTCATTTAGCGACAAAAAAAACTAGCGACTTTTCTAGCGCCTTTTTGATGTGAAACGTTTCTCATTTAAATTTATTTGATTCCACAGTTGTGTAACTATGACTATACAATAAATGAATTTACAATCCTTAGTTCATTCATTCCATATTGAACACAACTGTAGCTACAATCGATAATGGAGAAATCGAGAGAATATTTATTTTAGTGCTCTTAATAATAGTAAAATCAAAGCTACGAAATCGCACGGGGTTAAAAATATGGAATTCCATTTTAATGAATAAAAAATATTATGATTATGATTTACAATTAGAGGTACTCCGGCTTATTGGCACCAATAAAGCCACATTTACCCAGAAAAATGAACAACCATCGACCTCGATGGCGAGTGATCCTCAAGTTCCGCCACCCTCGACCTCGAGTGCGATTGTTATTGATTCGGATGATGATGAAGATTATATATATATATTTTTTTATAATATTATTATTAAATTTGAATACATTATTATTTTGAGTTTCACTTTTCAAGCATCATTAAAAAAGCGAGTTCTAGAAAAAAAAACTGGCGACTTCTAGCGACTTTTGAACCAGCCATCTAGCGAGATTTGATTTGGTAGAGTTGGCAACACTGGAAATAAATAATGACAATTGACAGTTGTTTACAGCGTTGCCAGATGTTTGTTAGCAAATCGTACGAATGAGACCCTGAAAAGCTGAAAAGGTGCGAAAAGCTCTAAAAAGGTACGCTCGGTGATCATATACCTAGTTTTCTGACCTTAGAGAATCCAATATATGGAGGTAGCAAGCACCACTTCTAGTACTGAATTCTTTCTGCCAGTTTTCGCGGGAGGCGAGGTAAACACGCACAGCACACATTTGCTTACTCACGCACACTCATGCAGAAAGTTGAGTCATCTCTATAAACGCACACGCAAATAAAAGCTGACACACAAACACAAAACAAGCTCACAAATAAAGAGTGACTGTGTTACTATGGTTACGCCTTTGTATAGTTACACACTAGCTCAAAAAAACTAGTGATGGGGTGTTGTTAAGAATATTGGATTCTCTAAGTTTCTGACGATAAAATTATAATAATTGTTGTTTAAAGATCCCATCTAAAAAATGTTCAGCGTTTATTCTAACTCCAGGCTGTATGCATTGCTACAGGATGGGGTTCTACAAAAAGGATTTGGAGTGATTTTTACTGGTTCGGTAACTCGCGATTTATACCCTCGGTGTTGCAAGCGACATTAGCTTACCCTCATTGGTGTGCCATATGCAAGGCGTTTTCTATTTTTTTTATGGGAGAGCCTGCCTCTCTCTTTTTTCACTCATTCGGTTTCTCGTGCTTTTACCCTCCGTGATGATGCAAAGTAGCAGAATGTGTACTGAGAGGCAGATTTCTTGTCAGAATCACCACTTTCAGAGCGCCGAACATCCTTTATTTCGCGATGGCCTATTTGAAAAAATGATTTTGAATTTTGATGGTCGAGAAAACCAAGTCATCGAAAATTTGTTCCATATGGCCAAAAGTGATATATGGGCAAAACCATAGAGAGAAGGCTCAGTGAAGCCTACTAATCAATACACAAAAAATATCCTTAGTACGTAAATGAGAACCAACCAGAGTTTTGTTTAATTTACTTTTCGAAAAGCATGGTCTAAATACCTGTTAAATCGTGAACCTAAGGTTCAAATTGGTTCGAATTATCAACAGTATTTTCAGCATAGCATCTCATTGTTATGTTTAATAAATAATTCATGATAATTAATGATGATACTGTGTTTAATCCTGATACCTGCATTTACTAAACATTACTTCTGCTGTAACACAAAATACGTATATGTAACAACAAAACAGTCCTCTCTGTACCTCTTTGGAAAAGGTAGGTACGACAATAAGATCGAAGGTACCAACATGAACCAGAAGTACGTATTTAGTATTTTTCGGATCCTTATGGCAAAGCTGGTTGGTTGCAGTGTCGCCAGGATGAATTCAAAAATATTTTTTTCACAGATATTATTTTTTCTTCTCATTTTTAAGTATGGCAAGCCTTTTTATTACGAAGTATTTTTTCCAGGGTCAAGTTGAAGTTCTCGATGAAAGCTCTTTCTAGTAGTCAAAATAAATCCACAGATTAGGTTTCAAAATAAATCACTTTTACATAGTCCACCCCATGACTTCATCCCTATCCCTATCATACCTAAAATACATGTCAAATCGTAAACTTAAGGTTCAAATTGATTCGAATTATCAACAGTTTGACAGTTTTGACGGGCCAGTTGGCGCAGTTGGTTAAGACGTTAACCTATAGCGCCGCAGGTCGTGGGTTCGATTCCCACACAGGACATTAGTCTTGCGCGTAATAGTTCCCGACAGGGAGCGCTGCGTTTAGTTCGCTCCTCCTTGGCGAACTAGGTCGCTCTTTTAATTCGTCAGCTCCCGTCTCGAACTAGAGAAAAGCAAATCGTTCGCCCACTTTGCTAATGCTCCTGCACGATTTCTTTAGTTTTTTAAATGTAGCTCTTTTTACCGTTACTTTTTACGTTACATACATTGTACTTATGTATACGGGATGGATTCGACAATACGACTTAAATGAATATTTTTTTAATGATGTAGTTCAATATATAAATATTACCACATATTACTGTTACGAGCTGGGGTTCAGGATAAATAATGGTACACGAATTTACCAAAACACTGGTCACACTTTTATTAAAACTCTAATTAAAACACTCAGAAATTAAATAGTTCACTAGCACTTAACTGTATTTCACTTCGATGTTTACTCACTGTTATACAAAACCAAACTCAAACTCCTCTGTGCATTGTCCCGTATTTATACTTCATAAACGGCATCTGGAACATTCCACAATTTACCCGCGTATTCTACATGCCTACAGTGCTATCGGGAATATTCCAGAAGCCGGTAGCTATTCGGCGATAGATGGCGTTGCTTGGTAGATGTTTACTCCTATACAATAACAGATGGTGTTACTAATAGTACCGCTATTCAATAACAGATGGCATTACTGGTAGCAATTTATTCCTGATGTCGCGATGTCGTAACACTACCCCCTCCTTAGACATGCTCGTCCCGAGCAATGTGAGTTCCATGGTATTGCGCCAAACGGTCTATATGGACAATCTTCGGTTTACCTCGAGCCCCCTTCTGGATACGGTAGGTGACATCATTGATTTTCGTAACAACACGATATGGTCCATCCCATTTTGCTTGCAGTTTAGGGGACTTTCCTTTCCTGCGCACTGGGTTATGTAGCCATACTAGGGACCCCAT
The DNA here is from genome assembly GCA_947623365.1 of Achlya flavicornis. NCBI lineage: Eukaryota > Metazoa > Arthropoda > Insecta > Lepidoptera > Drepanidae > Achlya > Achlya flavicornis. Next base: position 3,423,923 of record OX392485.1, on the reverse strand, counting down.
TTCGAATACTCTATTGTTCGCTTTCCGATCGTAACGGGTCTTCATTCGTTCAGACATTTGTTGGCCATACTGCCTGACGTGCTCATATACGTCATTCATTTTGTTTCGTAAGTCGTTCGCATAATCTGTAACACTACGTGGATCGTCAGGCGGAATACCGGTGAGCAAATCTGCAGGCAATCGCAATTCTCTACCGAAGTTTGCAAAAGCAGGCGTCACCGTCGTACTTTCATGAGTTGCACTTCGATATGACAGGAGAAAGGGTTGTATGTGTTTGTCCCAATCCTTCTGCCGGCTGTCCACAACTTTTGCCAGATATCTCTCCAACGTTTGGTTGAACCGTTCAACCATTCCGTCCGATTGCGGGTGATAAGATGTGGTCCTGGTTTTGTGTATACCCATTACTCGACATGCCTCCTGAAATATTTGAGACTCGAAATTTCTTCCTTGATCGCTGTGAATTTCTAGTGGTACACCAAACCGACAGAAGACTTCATGGACTAATTTATCTGCCACAGTAGAAGCTTCCTGATTCGGTATCGCGAAGACCTCTGGCCACTTTGTGAAGTAATCCATGACGACCAGGAAGTACTTGTTTCCACTATCACTTTCAGGAAACGGCCCCGCGACATCCAAGGCTATCCGTTCCCAGGGAGCTCCAACATTGTACAGCTTCAGCGCACCTCTACTGCGTGTTTGTGGTCCTTTTACAGCTGCGCAACTGACGCACTTTCGTATCCAGTCTTCCACATCGTCCCTGCAGTGGATCCAGTAAAATCGCTCACGAATCTTTAAAAGGGTTCGTTTTACTCCCATGTGACCTCCTGAACATCCATTGTGATAGAATTTCAAGATATCTGGTATCCTTGCCTTCGGAACAACCATTTGTAGGTGAGAGCTGTCCCCTTGGGCATTTTCCCATTTACGGCATAAAATTCCATCCTGTATAGCTAAGCTCTCCCACTGTGCCCAATAACTTTTTGTAACTGAACTCGTCGTTGCCACGTCACACCACTTAGGTTTAGTGGCACTAGCCTGAATCCAGTCGCGAATCGGCTTGATGTCCATGTCATCTTGCTGAGCCTGCTTTAGGGTTTCTATCCACTCTTCACTTAGGTCAGTCCTTAGCATCTTTACCGTTATAACTTCCTTATCTTCTTGCCTAACACAGTGCTTACAATTTTCAGGACAAGGTCTTCTTGATAAGGCATCTGCGTTGCCATGCAACCTCCCACTGCGATGTTCAGTTACAAAGTCAAACTCTTGTAACAGTTCAATCCATCTAGCGACTTGTCCTTCTGGATTTTTGAATTGCAATAGCCACTTCAATGCGGCATGGTCAGTGCGGAGATGAAATTTCCTCCCTATCAAATACTTGCTAAAATGCTGCAACGTTTTCACAACAGCAAGTAATTCTTTTCTTGTAACACAGTAGTTTCTCTCCGGTTTCGACAAGGACTTGCTAAAATAAGCTATCACAACCTCTTGATCTCCTTTTCTTTGCGATAACACGCCACCAATTCCATTATTACTCGCATCAGTATCTACTATGAATTCTTTTTCAGTATCAGGATAGCCCAAAATAGGTGAGCTACACAGCCGTTTCTTTAATTCTTGGAATGCCACATCACATGCTTTGTCCCAAAAGAATTGTGATTTTTCCTCTGTCAACTTATGTAGAGGTCTAGCAAGGTCAGCAACATTTTTCACAAAACGTCGATAATAGGAGCACAAGCCCAAGAATGCCCTGACCTGCGTTTTATCTCTTGGAACTGGCCAATCGTTGACAGCAGCTATTTTCTCAGGATCTGTCTGAACTCCTTCTTCTGAGACTATGTGTCCTAAAAAGTTTGCTTGTCGTCTAAAAAATGAGCACTTCTTTGGGCTCAATTTCAGGTTGGCTCCACGTATTTTCGCGAGTACTTGTTCCAAGTTTTGGAGATGATCTTCGAATGTTCGTCCCACGATAATGATGTCATCCAAATAAACAAGGCAGGCGTCTCCAATTAATCCACTTAGTACTAGCTCCATTAGCCGTTCAAAAGTAGCAGGCGCATTGCATAGTCCAAATGGCATGACGTTAAATTGCCATAGTCCTTTTCCTGTAGAGAATGCAGTCTTTTCCTTGTCCTTTGGGTCTATTTCAACTTGCCAGTAGCCACTTTTCAGGTCCAGCGTGGTAAACCACCTCGTTCTTGTCAGCGTATCTAGCGTGTCGTCAATCCTTGGTAGTGGGTAACTGTCCTTCTTCGTAATGTCATTCAACCGACGATAGTCAACACAAAAGCGCATGCTACCATCCTTCTTTTTCACCAATACTACGGGGGAACACCATGGACTAGATGAGGGCTCTATAACACCACCTTTTACCATTCCCTGAATCATGGCATCTACTTCCTGTTCCCGTGCTATAGGTAACCTTCTTGGTCGTTGGCGGATTGGTAACTCATCACCCGTATTTATTTTGTGCTGAACTAATCCAGTCTTCCCTATATCAGTATCACCAACTGAGAAAATATCAGCGTAACGGAGCAACATCTTCTTAGCCTTACCCATCTCTTCCTTCGACAGATTATCACTACAGTCTTCCAATAGCGTTGTCACGTTGAACTGCACATTTCCCCCAACAGACCCCGTAGGCTGGTCTTGACATCTACGCATCCAAGCAACTTCTTCACAAGTGCCCATCAATGTCCCCTTCTTGAGTACTTGTTCATGCTCACTTAAATTTAGTACACGTACTGCCGAGACGTTGTTAGCTTTAACTAACGTTCTTGCCATCTTCCATGGAAGATCACTGTCCAGTTTCTCTATAAGGATGCAACGATTTCTATGACCTGAATTTTCTGGTAAGATTACCGGCACGATTGTTTCAGACATGGGAGAGAGAACACTCTTCTTCAAGCAATACACTTGGCCCGACGATGCGCCTTCTATGAAGACTTCTTCCGAAGCACATTTTAATACTCCGTGATTGACGTCGATCTCACAGTGATGTTTCCTCATGAAGTCTAATCCCAGGATACAGTCATCCATAATGTCGGCCACGATTACTTTGTGACGGTAGCTTTGGTTGCCCAATTTTAATTCTACCTCCTTCTCGCCTTCGACGGTTATCTGCTGGCCGGTAGCTGTTACCAATTCAATTTGCTTGTAGTCTTTGAAGTAGTCCCCAAGAAACCGACTTGCTAGTTGGGAACTGACGATCGTGCGAGATGCTCCAGTATCCAACGTTACCTTACATGGCTTGCCATTAATTTCACCTATAATGATCAGACTGTTCCCGTTATGGGCTTGTGAGATCGAGATCCTTGGGGCTCTTCGAACACCAGCCAGCACCCGCCCCACGGTCCTGGCGTTTACTCGTTTCCCTGTTGCTGAGCAGTGCCACCAGTCACCGCTGCATTTTCTTCCCGGGGTCGATTTTCTTCTTTTCTATAGTTTCTCCACTTCGGGCAACTCATCCGAAGGTGGCCCTTTTCTCCACAGTTGTAGCAACGGGGCGAGGCCACTTCCCTGATGCGGTGAGGTCGGTCATCGCGTCGCACAGCCTCCACTTCTAAGGCATGGGCTAAAGCGTCTTTCAGCGACTCGTGGTGCCCTAATCTCACGGCAGCTCTAACTTCCAAGTCGCGTATACCATCCACGAACGCTTGCACTAGATTACCGTTGATCATCGCTGGTGCAGATTGGTATGCTTTACGGACCAGCTTTTCTACCTCTAGAGCCCACTGTTGTATAGTTTCAGCGCTCCGTTGCACACGGTCCTTGAGTTGGGCACGGAATACGTGTTCCAGGTGTGCGTCCCCGTATCTAGATTCTAGAGCTTCCAACAGTTGCTCATACGTCACGTCCTTCCCGAGGGCCTCCAGTATAGTGAGGGCCTGGTCGCGAAGACCCAAAGTGAGTGCTGTCATCGCCTGTGCACTAGTCCAACCATTCGCCTTCATGACAGCTTCGAACTGGATTCTATAGGCTGACCATGACGAGGTGCCATCAAATGGCGGTACCTTGAAACCACGTGAAGAAGCCACAGGTAAAGAAGTAGCAGTTCCAACCTTGAGTCCAACGAGGGCCTTCTTCACGTCTTCTATCTGTACTTCGGCCTTGGACATACGATTTTCGGATTCCGAGATACGGGACTCATGATGCTGAAGCTGTTCCTTCACCACCTTGAGATCCTTGCCAAGAGTTACTTGTAAATTTTCTAATAAAACCATCTGTTCCTCTTGGCGGCGAGCCTGCTCCTCCTTATCCCGCTGTAGCTGTTCCTCCAGTCGGCGAGCCTGCTCTTCCTGACGGCGAGCCTGCTCCTCCTGACGGCGAGCCTGCTCCTCCTTATCCCGCTGTAGCTGTTCCTCCAGTCGGCGAGCCTGCTCCTGTAGCATTACCATCAAAGCGCCAAGATCAGGGGTTGCAGGTACTGCTCTGACTTCAGGTGGGTCGGCAACTGGCAAAGAGCCAGTTGGTTGCTGGCCACCCGAAGTCTGCGACGGAGAACCTCCAAACCTCCTTTCATCCATCTCCTGCTGCCGCTGGCCCCTTGTACGGACACCCTCAGTGACTTCCTTTGGCATAACCGGCATTATTTATCCTACTACTTCTGACACCAATTGTTACGAGCTGGGGTTCAGGATAAATAATGGTACACGAATTTACCAAAACACTGGTCACACTTTTATTAAAACTCTAATTAAAACACTCAGAAATTAAATAGTTCACTAGCACTTAACTGTATTTCACTTCGATGTTTACTCACTGTTATACAAAACCAAACTCAAACTCCTCTGTGCATTGTCCCGTATTTATACTTCATAAACGGCATCTGGAACATTCCACAATTTACCCGCGTATTCTACATGCCTACAGTGCTATCGGGAATATTCCAGAAGCCGGTAGCTATTCGGCGATAGATGGCGTTGCTTGATAGATGTTTACTCCTATACAATAACAGATGGTGTTACTAATAGTACCGCTATTCAATAACAGATGGCATTACTGGTAGCAATTTATTCCTGATGTCGCGATGTCGTAACATTACTATAAGGACATGCATTTGTGTGCATGAACATGTCTGTATGTCCTGAGTCTGGGTACGTAGTACTATTAAATATTCTGTGGTCTGGGTGTAATTATGTATATTAAGTATGTTAAGTTTACAAACAAAAAGTAGTATATGTATTATATCAGTTATCTGGTTTCCATAGTACAAGCACAACTACAAGCTCTGCTTAGTTTGGGATCAGATGACCGTGTGTGAGGAAGGTCCCAGGATATTTATTTATTTATATTTTGAGCATAGAGGTATCTTAAGAAAACTCCTCATTAAATAAAATAATACGAAGATATGGTGCGTTGAAGTTCCGCGTGAGTGCCGTCACGTTGTGGTACACTTTTTACTCAAAAGTGATGTCACGAGTCTCCTCTCCCGAACTTTGACGCATCTTTGTAAATTTTTAATGATTTGGTAAAGCAAAAAATACGTAGGTATCCAATATTTTTTGATAATCTAACTGACGGACTGATAAGAATATTTTTTTCCGGGAATTATCCCTATTACAGTGAATTAAAAATCTTAGCTTGAAAATTGTAATCTAGCATTGATTGAGAAAAATGAGCAATGTATTTTATTTAATGTACTATTTGACTCCCTATCTGTGAATGCGACTAACAATCAAGAGAAAGTTCTTTCTGCTCAATAAAATAAAACAATATTATCTCTGGTTCTAATGGTAGGTATATTACAGTTTCTTTCGAACAGAGATTATTTTTCTGAGGACTTTTTGGCGGGAACTTGCAGAGTGACGTAGCGTTTTCATTTTTATTTTCATAAATTCGTGTATTTCGAGTTTTATTGTGTATTTTTGGTGGTATTTTACTCAATAAAGATCATCCATGTGCACCAGTGAAGTGAAATGAAATGAATTATGTGTATCGTGACTTTTCAAGTTGTCTCAAAATGTCCGTGAAGAGTTTTAGTACAATGACCACCATTGTAGTAAAACATGACTTTTATGGACGGTGACTGACTGAGGACTATAATGTGAAGTGATTTATTGTGACTGGAAACTATAATATAACTCGACACTGGCAGAAATGAGCCCTAATTTGGGCTTGGTTGCCAAAACTAAAAATAAGAAGAAGAAGATTATTTTTCTTGGTAGCTACCTATCGCTCTAATTATATTGCTGACAGAATAAAATAATTCAAATGAAATGGAATTATTTTTACTCCATGAAATTGTGTAATTCCAAAAAAAAACCTGCTTAGTTCGTGTGTTTTCCGTGTTTTTTGTATCAGTTTATCGTTCTTGATCGGCAGTTTATGAATTTGATATTGCTAGTTGGTATTGTTTCCCCGTTAAATAGTATAAAATCAATTATGTAAATACGGTCACTCTGAAAATTATTTGCCACTTTGGATAAAATTTCTACAATGCGGGGAAAAACAATGTTTTAGACGCCCGGCCCAGCCCGGCCATTCCTTTCAATTCCCTATTAATACTGGTGCCCATAGATGCACATAGATGATCTTTATTGGGTAAAATACCACCAAAAATACACAATAAAACTCAAAATACACAAATTTGTGAAAATAAAAATGAAAACGCTACGTCACTCTGCAAGTTCCCGCCAAAAAGTCGTAGTATATATTCAATGTACCATGATAATGTTGCGTTGGAAACACATCGTACTTAATTTTAGGACATGACATGGCATCACTAAAACCTTTTTTTTGGTTCGCGGAACCCGGCGCGCGCATGTCTCGGTCTTTCTCCTAAAATTACGAAGTTGCAATAAATAATGGCTTCGACGATGAATTCGAAGCATACAGAAGTAAACGGTGACTTATCGTGTCCGTGTCCAAACAAAATGATGAATAAAGTAACTGTTGTTTTGGGAGCTCAGTGGGGTGACGAGGGTAAAGGAAAAGTGGTGGATCTGCTGGCTGTAAATTCGGACATGGTGTGTCGCTGTCAGGTTAGTTCTAACAATTTTTTATTAACAAAATCAACTTTATTTAATTTTAGGAATATCTTAAAAAAAATACAAAATGTTGTGGCTGATTATGTATAATAAATCGTTAATAATGTATTTTTCTTAGGTTATAATTTTCGTAAGCTAAATAGAAGAAATTATATTTTCACTATTTCCTCCAACCTTATCATATTTCGGACGCCAGAAGCCGTTACAATGTAATGTTCGCATTATTGGCGGCGAGCCAGAATTTGTTTTGAAAACATGCGAGGGAAAACAATGTTTTAGACGAAGAATTCACGATTACTCGTTAGGCGCCAAGCATCAAGTATCTTAGGGGGAACCGCTTCAGTATTGCGTAAACCAGTAGAGTCTGGAATTAATTATGTAACAGTATAGGTAATTATTATTACAAGATAAAATAAATATTTTATTTCTGGTTGAACTTGGTCATGTGACTTGATCTTGAATGAATTATGTTCAATGTTGGGTACCTAATAATAGAGTTGGTATATGCTAATTGTAGATTTCCGCCAAGGTCTGGGGCGTTTATTGTCGCCGCTTCGCTATTGAACATTGAATGTACACTATTCTTGGTTTTTGTTAAGTATTCAGCTGTCTAGGGCTCCCATCTACTTTTGAATCGTTGAGTGTGTTCATAACGAAGGCCAGGGCATTGTAGGGATCCTTTGCAGTTGTTAAATAAAGAATGGTGTAATTTTTACTTAACTATAAAATTTACAATAATAGTTATTTCTATATAATATATTTTTATATGAGTATTAGCTGTTTGTATACGACCATAAACACTAGAGGAACCAATTCTTCAAGTGATATTCTTATAGTAAATATTTGATCAGAAACAAAAAATAATAGTATTATATCTTAACTATTTGATTGTCAAATATGGGCAAATATTAAACACAATAGATTACATAGCATTCCGCCCCGCGGTTTCACCTGCTTTACCCCATTAGGGATGGAATTGCCAATATAAATATTTCTAAGAATACAAAAGGAACAGATCTATACCAAAGTTTGTGTTAATTGAGACATACAACAAAATCTAAAAAAATTAAAACATAAAAACCCTAACCCTTAGGGGTTATTATTAGAGTTGCCGCGAATAGTGTTTATAGCGAATAGTCGAATACCGATTAATCGCCATTCACTTTGGCGAATAGTCGAATAACTCGACATTACTATTCGACATAAAAAAAAACATTAAAAATATTTCTAATTTCTTCTAAGGTTGTGAGAAAAGAAAACAATAAAGTTAAAGAAATCTGTTTCATGTTATACATACCTACATATATGTAGTAAATTTAATTTTCCATTTTTAAATGCTGGCAACCCTTTTCTTGTACAAGTCTTTCTCTTTAGTTTACGGGGAATACCCCGTTTTGTCTAACCCAGCGATTATTATTGTAGGGGATTTCCCGCTTAATCAATACTCTTGTGTTTAGGATAGGCGGCACGCATTTGTTAATTGATTTTCGACATTGGTTGACGTTTTTTTATTTCTATACTTATTTGAAAATTGCTATTGAATTAAAGACTTGATGAATACTTAATTAGTTAAAGTGTTACTTAAAAAGAAGAACAATCATGCCAAACCCAGGAAAAAAAATTCATGTTTGGCTACATTTTGAAGAGGAAGAGAACAGTGCATAATGTGTTTTGTGTGGTGTAAGAGATTGTTACCTTACCTTTGGTGAAGAATCATCTATAGAGCAACCTACTGAAGAGCAACCCAAGAATGCCACTTCTGAAGAAATCGCCAACTACATCGCATTAGCAAAGGCTGACAGAAAAATAAACCCATATGAATGGTGGGCTTTGAGTACCAATAAGAATAGATTTCCTATTTTAAGTAAGCTTGCTAAACGATACTTAATCACACCAGCAAGCTCTGTTTATTCAGAAAGACTATTTTCCGAGGCAGGTTTAATTTACGAGGAAAAACGAAACCGACTTGCTCCAGAACGTGCAGAAAAAAATGTTTTTTTGCACCACAATCTGCCTCTGTTGGATTTTAAATATTAATTAAAAAGCCTTACTAATTTAATTTCATGAATATGATAGGCACAGGCACATATTACAGATAATAATTGATATTGTGTATTGTTTTATTAAGGAAAATAATTAAAAAAAATATTATTTGTAACTCATTAGTTCTTTTGTTCGTCAAAGTTTATTTTTTTGATATTCGCCGAATGCCGAATAATACTACCTATTATTCGGCATTCGACGAATATCAAAAAAATGACGAGTAATGCCGAATACCGAATAATAGCGAGTATTCGCGGCAACTCTAGTTATTATTTTATTTCTACCAAAACACAACGCACAAAATACAAATAGGTACATAAAAAGGAACACAATAATACAATAAAGAGATAAGTAATGAAATTACATCAACAAAAAATAATAATAAAAAATAAATAAACTGTGCGTCGCGTAGTAGAAATAAGGCCCCGACTCAGTATAAAGTTGTGGGAGCTACCCACAACACTGATATTCTGCCGGCACCTTGTAACGTGTGAGTCACGAACATCGGCGATCATCTGGTTATAACCAAATTTCTCCACCTTTGAATTGATAACATGCATGACATATTGCAACTGAGAGAATGCATATCTGATACCTCTTAATATTGCCCAAAATCATGGTAATGGCAAATCGGATTATGATGGAGTTTTCACTAAGTTATGCCGAAGAAAATCTAAAGTCTTTTTCGTTTTTTTTTATACCAGTAATGTGTTAAAAATAGAAATGGTTCAATAAAGTTTTATTATGACATAAAAAATATTTTGCTCCATAATGGCTTAACAGATTTGAATGAGATTTCAAACATAGATAGAATAACTAAGGTTCATTAGATTAGAATAACATTGCGATCTTTTTACCCAGAAAATCATTCCTTGGTAACGCGGACAGAACTATGGAGTTGATAATTTTATAGTTTTCAAAGAAACTGTCAGTTTCATGTAACCTTGTAGCTTTATGAGTCACCATCTTTGTAATCCTCTTAAAGACACTAATGAGCATAACTAGTTTGTTTACATGTTTAATCTAAGATAAACATAAACCCATCATAATGTTTAGTGTGCAACAAAGTCGCACACTCCCAACCAATGTTGTTCAAATGAAAACATGGTCCATTCCTGTATGTCATCATCATCATCATCATCATATTATCTCTGGATTATTCTGATTGTTTTATTTCACTTTTTAAAACATGACCGCATAATTTAAGTTGTGTCTCAGTACTGATCGAATTTAATGAATGTCTGATGGGACATTCTTCAAATGAGAATTCAAAAATTTGAAAATTAAAATTCGAAAACTTGAAAATTTGAACATTCAGATGTGATTTTATAAATTATTTTGATGTAGAAAGCTACACTATTCCTGAATAATAATAAGCTACAATTTATTTTGATAAAAAAAGTAACAAAAACAATTCAATCGGCTTTATACTGCTGCACTGTTCTGAAGTCAGCGAAAGAGCACGACGTATTTCATTGAAAATATTTCGCAGACTTGCATTACTGTTATTTTGTTGCGGTATTCTGTAAAGTGGGAGATACTTACCCAGTCGAGCTGCTCTTTGAGCAGATAAACGCTACGCTCTTCTCTATTTCTTTCTTGTTTTGTATGACATTCAAAAAGAAAAATATTACGAAACTTTGCACGTCAAACTTCGTAAAGCCATTTATCATAGCCGTATCATAGACATTTACATAGGTACAAAAACTGAAAATATTACCCATCTACCTACCTGGTGCAGTCTTGACAGCCACTTAAAACAAAACAGATCGCCTCCAAGTAATATTTTAAGGAAATGCGTTCAAAACTTGACCAGATAAGATAATAGTATGAAGTTCCAACAAACACGTGTATTTTTAATTCAGATATGGAATAAAAAATAAGGAAGTCATAATAATAAAGTCCATGAGATTCGCGATTGGATATCGATGTTATATGGGATTTTATTGCAAATTGTCACGGACATTACCCCGGCTGCTCTATTGAATCGTATTCAATGAAACGCGGGAGGATTTCGTAATGCGCTCATGTTGGCAGTAAAACGAGTCCTATATAGACACAACAATTAACCGTTGTGTTCTTACAGTTGCGCTGAGAGCCAGTACCTTTCTAGGCTTTGTGTGCTTACCACCTTCGGCTACATCATTACTTGTAATGGTGAGATTGTAGTCAACACATGACTATTCATTATTTAAAATAATACCACAAATATAATGGTCATAATATACCTAATGGTAGTAGAATTGGTCGGCGACTGAATAAAACGCAGGCATATAACTGCTGGCATAATAATAATTATATCCTGGGACCTGCTTCACATTATGGCCATCTGAACCCAAACTAAGCAGAGCTTGTACTATCGAAACCAGATGGCTGATATACTAAGTGTGTTTCCAGACACCTCGATAGTTGCGCGCGGCAAGCAGTACATACATAATAAAATCACATTCACCACAATAAAATCAAATCACATGATAAAAATCTTCTATTTATAGTCTGGCAAGAAAGTATAGAAAATAATAGAGGCCCCATTGTCGTGTGTTATGGCAACTCCGATGAGAGTGCTTCTGTAGTTTTGACCCTTTGTTACGCTATCTCAGATATAATTCGGGTCAATGATTCGAAAGTAGGTATTTTAACTGATAAAGGGAACGGAGTGACAGTTCTTGATAACTATAAAATTAGAGCAATGTCCTGTCCGTTTGGTAAAATTAGCTACCCTTTTACGATATTTCACTGATTATTGAGTAGAGTTGCAGATCTTCTTTTCCGCAATTAGGCCGCTTGAATGGGCCCTTTTGTCGCGACGATTGCCAGCTATGTCTAGCCAGCGTACTCCTTTTAGATGCGTATGACTTTCCTGGGATGACCGCAAGTTTCGTGAAGCGATGTTTAGAGTTGCAATTAGTAAATGCATGAACAATACAGACCGGCAGTGATCTGCAATTACCGACCGTTTTCTATGCAATTTTTTTATCAGTCAAGCGAGCTGCGTTGCGTTGCCTCTACTTCTCTATCACTCAGATGCATATTATTTACATGCTTTCGCAACTTAGTGTCAATTTGTTATTGTACTTTGTTGCAACATTTTGTCCTATTTAGTGCCACTGTGGTGCAATTCGTGCTGCTGACAAAGGCGGAGAAATCTGTTACTCATTAATTTCAAGGATTGTTTTGCTTTCGTTGTTTACTATATCATAAAAAATAATAAACGAAGTTGGTTTCACTGTCTGACTTACTCATTACCACGTAAATTGCTCTATTAGGATAGTTATTCACGAACCTAATATATTAATTAGTCCATACATTTATAATGATTAGATACCTACGTATATATATTTTCATGACTGCCAATGTCAAATGACATCTTTACTGCTTTTTATTTTGTTGCTGGCTACCATCTCTAATCTGAATGCTGGCATCATCCTCAAGATGTTAAAGTTAGCAAAATACCTACATTATATGTTTCGTAATATAGAAAACCTTTAGGTCTTAGGACAAAAGATCTGCAGACTGTAAAATAATTATGCCACAACTTACCTATGCCCAAGCTTTGGCCCTTGTTGGATGAGCTCATCGTAATCGCATTATTTTTATTTTAGACGATATAAATAAGGTTCATTTTGCATGGAAAACGTTCGAAATATAATCGGTCGTTACTTACTGACATGGAACCAACGTATACCTACTTTTAAATAGTTAAAATGCACAATAATCTCATGCGCAAAATACGTTCAAGAAAGCATTAGAAATGTATGTTATAAATTAAATCGCAGGGAATAACCGTTCAAAAATGTAGACCATTAATTTTCACTTTACGACCAACATTGAGATATTTTCAAACATTTGTCAGAAAAGTAGCACCTTGCTCGATCAAATGTATGTTACAGAGTTGATATCTCAGTAAACCCTTAAAGTTAGATCCTAAAATCCATCACATTTCATCATATTCATCATCATCAGCCTATAATGTCCCACTGCTGAGCACAGGCCTCCTTTCACAAATGAGGGTGAAAGGGAATGGGCAGATACTCCACCACGCATGCCCACTGCGGATTGGTGGAGGTAGGCTAGTGGTCAACCTACTGTTGGAATTTTTCAAGCCGCCTAGGAGGCATCCAACTAGCTTGACGACTATCACAATTAAGTGATAACCGGGACCAACGGCTTTACGTGCCTTCCGAAGCACGGAAACGCTCGATTTGAAATACCACTAGGCGGTCACCCATCCAGGTACCGACCACGACAGACGTAGCTTAACTTCATCATATTCAATACCAATAAAGTTCAAAATACAAACAAAGTAGGTACCTAACTGACAAGTTATTCGACGATACGACAATACCTTCGAAAACTGAATTACAGTCCAAGGTCTGTCATAGGTACATACTTTCATTGTGTTATTATGTATTCAAATTCTCTTATAAGTAACTTTACCTTGAGTTGGTGGTAACATCAGTAAATTTGACCTTTACCTGGGGCCTAAATTGAATAAGTGGCTTCGATTTTGACTTTGTACGAATTCGATAAGAAATTGTAACACAAAAGAGTGAAAAACCATCAGTTCTCCACAAAAGATGTATTCTATAATAGCTGTCCCTCGCGGTTTCACCCGCGTTCCCGGGATAAAAAAGCCTATGTCATTTTCCATACCATGGGCTATCTGCATGCCAAATTTCATGATGATCCGTTGAGTAGTTGAGGCGTGAAGGCGTAACAAATAAACAAACTCACTTTCGCATTTATAATATTAAGTTAGGATGTAATTTGTCCATCCAATAAGTTGTTATTTTCAATGTTTAACCAATCCACGAATGTGTATACTTTTATAAAGCATAAGTATAAGAAGACATCGCATCGACAGACGACCCGTGGAGACAGCTTTGCTTCGCATCAGATGATCCTGACACCTGTGCAGCTGCAGTCGCTGAGGCGATACTGGCGGGAATGGAATGTTATATCCCAAACCCGCTAGTTGCTGCAGGGGTGAAGAAGCGAACGTGGTTGAATCGGCCCTGCAAAGATGCTAGAGAAAATAAGCAAATTTTGTATGAGGCTTGGACCACAGCCCGAACTGATCAGGACCCTAACATCTCTGATGCGAAACGCAAATTTAACGCTGCCTCGAGGTTCAGTAAGCGAATGATTGCCAGGGCGAAGTTCGATTTCGTCGGCAGGTTTGGTGAGAGACTGACTAGCCGTCCCTCTGGAAGTCGCGCTTTCTGGTCTCTTGCCAAAGCTGCTGAAGGAAACTTTTGCCAGTCGTCCTTGCCACCTCTCCGTTAGCCGGGCGGAAACTTGGCACATAGTGCAAAGGAGGTAGCTGATCTTTTGGGCCCTCTCTTTGCCTCGATCGAACTCGACTTTAGATGACGGGGGCGCCACACCGCCTACCATCCCGCAGTGTGCTAGCTCCATGCCGGAGATAAGCATAAGCCAAGGTCCGGCGGGAACTGCTTTCTCTGGACATCCATAAGTCGAGTGGGCCAGACGGCATACCGGCAGTGGTGCTGAAGCGGTGTGCTCCTGAATTGTGTCCAGTATTGACGCGTCTTTTCGAAGTATCCTACACCAAAAAGGAAGTCCCGTCTTCGTGGAAGACTGCCCACGTGCACCCAGTGCCCAAAAAGGGCGACAGATCACCCGACGAATTAAAGGCCTATCGTCATCACCTCCCTTCTCTCCAAAGTCATGGAGCGTGTGCTCAACACGCAGCTTTTGAGATACCTGGAGGATCACGAGTTGTTGAGCGACCGACAATATGGCTTCCGCCACGGTCGCTCAGCTGGTGACCTCCTTGTGTATCTCACGCACCGTTGGTCACTCGCCATCGAGAGTCAAGGTGAAGCATTGGCAGTGAGCCTAGATGTGGCTAAGGCGTTTGATCGGGTCTGGCACAGGAGTCTTCTAACGAAGTTACCATCATTCGGGCTTCCCGAGGGATTATGCAAATGGATTGCCAGCTTTCTGTCCAGCAGATGCATAAGAGCCGTCGTCGACGGTAGCTGCTCCGATAGCTTGACGGCATTAATTGCTATCCCCTGTACTGTCACAGGGGACACCCATTACACAGGCCGTGGTAATTTATTCAGTTTAGGCCCTGATAGACGCACATTGACTATACCACCGGTTCAGATTACAATTAACAGACTTCTGAAAAGTCTCAAGACGGCAAGAAACTCGGTAATTCACTGACTTATCGCGAAATCTCAAAAACTATTTGACATATAAAACTGGTATTATTTACATATTAAAGTTCAGGTAATCTAAGTTTTTTTTTTATTGTATATACCGTAGAAATGTATGATACATACCTTGTTTATTTTAACATGCATTATCTTGATTGCTGTAAGGGCTAAATGGTTTCCAATTTCACTGATTATTTCCAACTGTTTTAGATGGCGTGTGTTACACTACAGTATATACCATAGAATAAAGAATAGCAAAGAATGAGCTCTAAAAAATGAAGCGACTTCTGAATAGCTGTACTCATTACTCTTATTGGGATTCGTAGTGCCAAAATGAGACAGTTATATATTTACTATATCCTAAAATAGTAAGGTTGTACACTGTTGCAAGACTTTATTGATCAAGTAAATTTACAATAGGGTTATGAATACAATAATATCGATATCGACAAAATTTGGTTTAAATAAAAAATAGAAATGGTAAAACTTTCCTGGACGAGACGCGGGGTAGGGGGGAAGCCCTCCCCCTCGGTACCCACCAAACTTGAAGCAAGCTCATGGAATCCGAGATATTCATGGTTGAAGTTTGAGATTATGTATGAGGTTTTTTGCATAAATTCACTTCTGCATCGGCTCTGGCGCTGCGGGCGGGAAGTGCAGCCCTTTTGCCCTTGCGTAACAAAAAGCAGGCGGGGGCTGCTCTCTCTCCGCGCCACCGGCTTTTTATATACACTCTAGGGGTAATAACCACAAGACTACAAATATTCGGGGTGCGCTGCATTGGTTTTTGAACCGTTTGAACCTACCATACCAGTACCAAAGATTTTCATAGGGCATCGTGCCTCTACCCAGATGGATAATCCGCCTTACTAAAGCATGACATTTAATTTCACTCCGCTTGAGGGGCTCCCTGAGCAAATCGCTCTCAGTTCGTACTGCGCACGGCTGTCAAATACTGTCAATTCTGGCTTGTTTATTTCATGTTGCCATAGAGGCGACTATCCTTCTGGACGTTTTAAATTCTTTGACCAGTACAGAAATCGGTTTTGACAGGTGACACACCTTATCTAACCATAGGTGAAATGTCACACGGCGCTAAATCAAAATGGTGTCATCATGCGTTTCGTTTTTGCACGATATCCTTTGTAAAATGTAAAATGTAAAATGTTTTTATACTCATAAAATGGGTTTGGATAATAAAACTATCAAACTGAATTTTAACATAAATATATTCAAAACTAATCTCATTTACTGTATGGACTAAACTTTTGCCGAACGAAACGCAAGTGTATATCAAAAAACGCAAGATTGTGATTTTATTAACACACTTCAATAATTGATATCTCAAAAAATTATGAAGTTGCTTCTTGAAAAGACTTCGCTGAAAGACTCCTTAGATCATCTACCATCTGTTAAAAAAGCACCAAGACCAGCGTCCCGTCCCAGAAAGTTTATCATATTGTTTTTTATATTGAAATTGGGCATGCAGATAGACTATGGTACGGAGAAGGATACATGCTACTTTTTATCCCGGGAACGCGGTTGAAACCGCGGGGGACAGCTAGTTTATAATAATTGTTAAAATCTAAATGGCGACGGGTGGCTATGCCAGCTCCCATACAAAAATTAATAGGTACATAGTTTCTTCAAGAAGGTACTTATACTATAGACAGTTTACAGATAAGGTTTTAAAATAAAATAAAAATCACGCGTTTATTATTAAATTAATCATAAAACAATGTTTTTGTGTACCGTTTAGGCAATTAATTGTTTAAATAAATTATCAATAAAATTAGTAATTTATGTTTAAATAAAAATTACGAAAACACAAACAACGAAAAAGGCCTAAAAACTAAAAAAATCTTTACTTTTTATTTCTTTTCTGTTTTTGTATAATTTTGTATGCCTTCCTCTTTTAGCTATGCACTTCTGAAGACTGGAATGCATGCTCTCGATCATAATGCCTCACGTTTTCATCTGGAATCTCTTCCCAAGCAATTTTCAAAGCGTCGCCTGATTGAAGCATCTGATGTGTTTGCTCACTCTCTCTAACCCACCGTTATCGGGGAATCTAAAATAAATAATTTAATCTTAAAGTTTAGACACTTTCATCATTTGTGGTACTTTCATTGACGGGACGCAACGTAGGGGATGCGGGGGGAAGGCCTTCAACCTGGTTCCCCCAAAACTTTAAGCAAACTCATGGTTTCCTAGATATTAATGGTTGATGTTGAGGTTAAGTATGAGTTTTTTTGATATAAATTCATATATGCGCCGACTCTGCAGGAATTACCGCAGCCTAGCTCTTACCAGCCATTTCATAAAGAAACGACGCAAAATAGTGATTTTATTAATCACTATATACAATCTTCTATTATTGAACTATCGAAAATAATGAAAAAAAAGTTGCTTAAAAAAAGGACTTCACTGAAAGATGATGATGTAAGAAGATCATCTTCTTTCTGTCAAAAAAATACGAAATCCCAGACCAGCGTCTCGTCAAGGAAAGTTTATCCTCATATTCATATTTATTCATATTCATATTCATTTATTAATTGCAACAAGTACACATACATTTTAAGGTTTAAAAGTAGTGGCATAAATGCACCCTGTAAGGGTATTACAACTCCTCATTGATTTGTCGATAAGAAATGTACAGCACTATTCGAACCTATACCAAAATATTTAAAATATAGCAATATTTTGGTAATCTAATTTGTTTTCAACATATAATACACATAATACTATAATACATAAATGTTAGTTTACAATTCTACAAATTATCAAAGCAATCTTACGAATAAAATCCGAAATATGTTCAAAATGCCATCTTACCGATGAAAGCTAATAATTTCAGATTCATTTTCCTTTCGGTAGGAATGATATTTGCACTCGATTACAACACACACCATATTTGTGTTTATCACAGATCACAATTTAATACATTTAGGTTTGCTTGAAGCTAAATAAACAATATTAATTTTGAATCTTCGCGGCGTCGTCGTCCGTCTGCTGTATGACAACAAACTACGACTAAAATAAAAACTACATCTGAGGGCCAACACCATAGTTGACTTTTAAACCTATTCAATTTGGTAGTATAATTAAACCAATCGTAGCCACTGACAACTCAAAATGGGTTACAGGCGGTATGAACAGAAACACACAACTATATCTCATTCCTGTTTTATCTTATGGAGTAATCGTATGAAAATTATCGTGACAGATATAATTATAAAGTTTGCGTTTTGACACTATTTCTACTGCTTTAGTCCAATTTCTTTGGTATATACAGTCATGCAACGTCCTGTCAACATCTTTATATATCTAGCAATAAATGTCACTCTTTCTTCGTCATAAACTTATGCCAAGATAAATACACTTCAAACGTAAAGTGATTTCTAAAATAGCGACATTATTTTCAGGGTGGCAACAATGCTGGTCACACTGTCGTCGTAGACGGAAAAGAGTTCGATTTCCATTTGCTGCCCAGTGGCATTATCAATCAGAAATGCACATCTGTTATAGGTAAGTCAAATAATGTAATTAATACGTTAATTATAGCATAACATTTGAGTTCTATGGAAGACAACGGTACACGACCCTTAGAAAATCAGTAGATCTAACTCCCAAAACTAAATGTAGCACCAGCATATAAAGAGATTATCCATGAAGCAGAATACAATTTAGCTAATCTCTATTCTCAATAATCAACAAACATGATGTTTGTCTGGAAACTAATAAAGATCAATCGAAATGGCCTGATGCATCATGCGGCAATTCAAATGATTAGATATTGTTTACTCATCATGGCAACTATGCAGCTATTGCAAAATCAGTCTTATCGTCTTATTGTTGGGCTATATTTTATGGGGCTGAAAATCTTAGAGATCACAATTCCTACGTTATTCCTACAATACTAGATCGAGTAATCTCTTTGTTTGTATAGAAAAAGTAAAGTTTCGTGGATGTACGCTAGGTTTTTAAAGGATCCAGGACCTTATGAAACTTGAGTTTAACATGTATTTTACTCACATGTATATGATCACAAAGATCTGCAAACTTTACTTATTCTGAAATTACAGGAAGTTGATAATACATGTAAATATGATTGACCGATAACGCTATATCTGTCCTTGAATATTTGCCAAACGATTGCATCATACAATTTAGTATACCATCTACGTATCTGCAGTTATTTGTAATACTCTATAGGAGTTCTGTTGGAATTTGTTGAATGATGAAAGTTATTTGGGTATCTTGGCTCTATCTTTGTTAATTTGTCTGCGATAAAACGAATGCGCCAAGAATTTAATATCGGCAATCGCTATCTACAATCAAGCCGGCTGACTAGACTCCTCTTTTCTGTGTTATACCTTTGCTATTATCATCTGCGTAGGTATCTTCGCATCGGCATTATTTCGAATCAGTTATTTGTCATAGTACAATCATTCCGTAAAATTTGTACCTATAGCTATAGCTATGAAAGCGTTACAAGAATATAAACAATCACATTGCGTCATTTATGTTTAAACGTGTTGAGGACAATCGTGACTGAACTGTTACTCTCTATTCATGCTTTTCCTTCATACCTTTTACCTGGAGTATTTCTAGTTGTGACTTAAATATCATATATGGCTATAGGGTGTGGTGTAGATGGTCAATATGCGTGTGGGAAAGTTTCCGTGCCGGGCAAATATTCTATGTTCCATCTTAAGCCGGTCGTCTCAGCCTAATATGTACGTATTTACTACTTTCTTGATCCTTTTGGACGTATAGTAGTAGATGATGACGATTATGCGTAAACTTTTTTTTTTTTTAATTATTTAATTATTTATTCCAAATTTAAAACTATCATGATACATTATTAAGGTATGACATAAACTCATTCGAGTTTTACCGTACACCAGATCAGTCATAATTTTAAATAGGTATATAGGTAATCACCGCCACTAAATGCCATATTAGTACTTAATGAGGTGAACCTTGCTTAAATAATTATATTCACTAGTACAGTTATAAAATGTAAGTACAAAATAAAAATTAAGGAGGTAGAAATAGAAGAAACCCTCTGTTAAAAGGCTCGTCACCACACCTCCCGCAGCCCGCGCTCGTCTCGATACAGGTGGTGTATTTACTGTACAGTGTATGTATATGTTTTATTTAAAATTATTAGGGGTTAGCTCGTCTTTTAATGAAATTGGCAGCTCGTTAATAAGGTATGGAATTAAGTAGTTTAGAGTTCTCATACCATACAAGTTTGTATATCTAGATAAAATTAGTTTGGCATTGGCAGTACTACGTGTTTTAATAATAGGTGTGCAATCAACTTTATGTCTTTTAAGATTTTCTGTAAAGAATTCTTCCGTTAGTAGTGTTAGTTTTACTTTTTCATGTATGGTTATAATTTTACAGAACACGAATAACTTATGATAGTCATTTTCATATGCCTTGCTAGTAATACTAGGAACCACTTTTTTTAAAATACGCAATTTATGTAAGTAAATTTGATCTAAGTGTGTTTTAAATGTTCTCCCGTAGCTCGATAACCCGTAAGATATTATTGATTCGGCCAATGATTTATAAAGCACTAGCTGCCCGGCGCGACTTCGTTCGCGTGGTGCTACCCTACCCTATAGTGCTACCCTACCCTATAGTGCTACCCTACCCTACCCTACCCTACGTATAACTGCCCAAAATTAAAATATTGGTTTGTAGTACATGCTATGTATCAGAGATGGCGCTGTATGTGAACAAAGATTTTCCCGCTTTTCTGTTGAAAATTTTCCTGAATTTTCTTTGCTATAAACCTCACGGAGCCCGAGACCTTTCCAACGAATGCAAAACCGTGGAAATCGGTTCGTGCGTTCTGGAGTTATAGCGTCAGGAAGGAAAACCCGACTTATTTTTATTTATAAAGCATTAAAAGTGTTTGATACGGTAATTTATACTTAATTAAAGAAAATGTGGCTAGTATACCTCTCAACTTATTGCATCATCATCATCAGCCTATAATGTCCCACTGCTGAGAACAGGCCTCCTTTCACAAATGAGGGTGAAAGGGACTGGGCGATACTCCACCACGCGTGCCCACTGCGGATTGGTGGAGGTAGGCTAGTGGTAAACCTACTGTTGGAATTTTTCAAGCCGCCTAGGAGGCATCCAACTAGCTTAACGACTATCACAATTAAGTGATAACCGGGACCAACGACTTTACGTGCCTTCCGAAGCACGGAAACGCTCGATTTGAAATACCACTAGGCGGTCACCCATCCAGGTACCGACCACGACAGACGTAGCTTAACTGATCGATTAAGAACGGCTAATCATGCTACGCCACGAGCGCTTCTAACTTATTGCATACTTGATTAATATGCTCCTTCCAATTTAGTCGATTATCAATAGTGAGCCCCAGATATGTTTGTTTATCTACGACATCTATATTATCACATGCGCAAGACGCAAGATCGCGTCCGTTGTGAAGGCATTCATGACTATGTGATATCAGTTTCGGTATGAAGGTGCATCTATTGTGACTAGAACTTATATACATTAATTTAGTTTTACTTGAGTTGAGCACTAATCCAGCATCATGCGACCATTTTGTTAGCATATTGAAGTCCTCTTGAAGTTGCCCAAGTACATCTTCAATAATACTTGCGGCAGCCACTAAGCATGTGTCATCAGCGAATTGATATATTTCACTCTTGTTTATTGTGTTAGCAAGACTATTCACATATGTCATATAGTGCAGCGGCCCTAAGACAGAGCCTTGAGCCGTGCCTTCCGTCACTCTGACTGTGTCACTATCTGTGCCGTTAACTATTACCACGTAAGTTCTATCAATTAGGTAATTTTCTCACCAGGACAATAATTTCCCTCTAATACCGCTATCGTGTAAAGTTTCTAAAAGTTTATTATGCTTAAGTGTATCAAAAGCCTTGCTGTAATCAATAAACACTACTAACACATGCTCTTTTTGATCTACATGTTTATAGATGCTGTTAGTAAATGCTGATAACAATGAAGAATGTTCACTAATTTAGATTTTTAGGTCTCCTTATTTTCTATAGAAAATAAAAAATATGTGTGAAAATATTATTTCGATACGTCAATTAGTTTCCGAGATATGGAATTTTAAAATAAGCGCGCGACGCTGGATTCCACCGGCCCGTACTCGATGCGTGTGACGTCATGTCACATCGCTCGCTCAGTCAATCGCGCTCACAGAACAAATACCCTGACGGGGTCGCGCTTTTCCGTACGTTTCCCCAGTTGATTATGACTTTTTTGGTTTTTAAATTTCCAATATAAATACTAGAAAATCATGTGTTATGCCAAAATGTAAATATACAACCACCAGTCCACCGGAAAAGTTGATTTTACTCGTTCCAATGGATGTCCAAATACGAGAGAAATGGATAAAAACTATGAAGGGGTTGAATCTATTTAGAGATAAAAGCAAAGTTTATTGCTGTAAAGATCGTTTTGACGTAAGAATGGTGACAGTCTACTATGTACCTAAATATTTATACACATTTGTAGTGTGCAGTTATTTGATACCTCAGCGCAGCCGCGGTTTCACTTGCGCGTAGCGTTTTAATTATTTTGCGCGGAACCCCTTATAAAATATCTGAAGTAAAAGAAGCTTAAGTTATTCCTTATAACATCCGCTATCTACCAGTGAAAGTCTCGTCTATATCGGTCCAGCCGTTTTGGAAATCAGCCGGAACAAACTAACGTAAGACGACGATTTTTTTGCGTGGAAAAATAGTTATTCTTAAATAAATGAAACGTACGTTACTTCTTATAACATATGCTTAACTGAGAATAAAATCCAGTCAAAATCGGTTCAGCCGTTACGGAGATTAGCCGAAAAATTAATAAATATTGGTTTTATTTTATAAGAAGGTACCTACATTTTTTTTATTAGCGTGGGGAAATCCTAGTAGGATACCCGAGCATCTCGGGGGGAGCGCGATCAGATTATGCCGAACTTTTAGCGGCTTAAACCCCAACGGGTGTAGTCAACTTTCATGTGCATTTAATAAAAAGTTGTTATTTTGATATTACATAACAGACACTTCAATTTTATTAATTTGGATATATAAAGTAGATTGTGTTCCTGCGCGTGAGTAAGGTAGCCAGAGCTCATTGGGGAGGGGGGAAAGATCGGTAACGCGTGAGCGATGCTTCATGTGTTGCAACCGTCCATATGGCTAAGGTAACCGCTTACCGTCAGGTGGGCCGTACGTATGCTTGTGGTAAACAACTTAGTTAGGACTTAGTCGTATAAAAAAATATAAGACATAAAAAAGGTTTAGTACCTACATCTATTCAACTCGCTGCATTTGTAATATATCAATTTATTAAGTTAAATTTACTAAGAAGAGTATAAATAGGTATAGACAAACATTACTAATTTATTGTCTATAACATGGAACTGAAAAGGGAAATAAGTACCTACTTGCTTTGCAGCTATAAAATAATAATTTTAGGTATATTAGGCAGACAGGAGCAAACATTATGAGAGGTAGAGCATAGCGTTTATTCGCTCAAAGAGCAGCTCGACTGGGGAAGTACCTCCACCTTACAGAATACCGCAGCCAAATAACTTTATGTTTGTAAAGTTGTGTTCCTGCGCGTGAGTAAGGTCGCCAGAGCTCATAGGGGGGGGGAAAAGTTCGGTAACGCGTGAGCGATGCTTCGTGTGTTGCTAGCGTCCATATGGCTACGGTAACCGCTTACCACCAGGCGGGCCGTATGCTTGTTTACCGACTTGGTCATATAAAAAAAAAAAAAAAAGCATTTGCATTCTTTCTTCTTGCTTTTCGGCGGCAACGGAATAACTATTCGTCGATAAATAATAAAACTTGTAAAATAATTATATATGATTTGGACATCTTATTAAATTATATTACATTAATTATTAGATTCAATTTAAAATAGTTTTGCATCCTATTCTGTAGCGAAATGTGTAGACCTTATTTTATGATTCCACCTAAATTGTACGACATTTCTGACGAAATAATCATTTCATTTCAACTATAAGTCCATATATTTTCAAATCCATAAATCAAATCCAAAATACTTTCCACTAATAGCGCAAGATACCTACGTACCACCGCTAGCGACTAATATGAGTGAACGGAGCGATGTAACATGACGTCACCTGCGGTCACGTGACCGTTAGCGGGCTTCGATATTTAGGGGAATTTTAAATGTCTGTAAAATCATAACTACTTGGTTTTTTTGAACGAAACAAAAACTAATGTATTTGTATACATAATTGCTCTACTGATACAAACTTTCAAGCGGTGGTGCATACCTATTAACATTCCTCATTGTGTTGTATTCTTGTGGCTGGAATCCATATTGCTTGTCCGTTTTTTTTTTTTCGTAAAATGTATATATTTGTTTGCTTATATATTTTTCGGCGATTTTGTCAACAGTTGGTAGTATAGTTATTGGTCTATAATTAGCATACTCCATTAGACTACCCTTTTTGTGAATGGGTTTAACTATACCAGTTTTTGATGATGACGGATATACACCTGTTGAAATACTTGCGTTGATTAGGTGTGATATGACAGATTTAATTTTTTCACAGAGCGCTTTTATATCTATAGCTCTGATGCCGTCAGCTCCAGGAGCTTTGTTAGTATTTATTGTCTTTATAATTTTTTCTACAGTGCTGGGATCTGCGGGCTTGAAACGCATGGAAACATCTACTGGATTTTTATATATAGATTTATTTAGTAATGGGTTATAACAATCTTGAATTATTTGCTTTGCACCATTTTCAAACCCATGAGAAAAATTGTTTGCAATAACTTTACAGTTGTTATCAGGCTTTTCAAATGCACTCCGCAAAACTTCGTCAATAGAAGACTTAATTCTACCAGTAATGCGATTTAAGATTTGCCAAAGGTGTCGAGGATTGCGTTTATTCGACGTAATTTCAATTTTAATATCTCTGTTTTTAGTTTTTTGAATGATTTTATTTGCGTAATTTCTTGTTTTATTGTACTTTTGTTTTAATATCATATTGTTACTATTTTTAATAAATTTTAAAAATATTTTGTCCCGATATTCACAAGCTTTTATAATTTCTTTATTTATCCAATTATTATTTATCCGTGTGGTGCTAGTTTTAATTTTAACTTTAAACTCTGATTTCTTATAACAATCTGTAAAATTTGTTTGAAGATAATTGTATATATTGTTAGGACATGTCATATTCTGTGTACTTTCCCATTGTATTTCGTTTAGTAATTGTATTTTTTTTTTATTATTCAGGCATGATCTATATTTAGGAGCTCCCTATGTTGATGTTGCACCAGCGCAGGCGAGTATCACAGTCCGGTGATCGGCTAGTGTAGAACCAACTGCCGCTGTATAAAGGTTTATAAAGGTCTTGTTTGCGGGATCGAGCGAAAATATGGTCAATACAGGATTTGCTTAATTTACCGTTAGATATTTCAATTCTAGTGTGCACTGAGATCCCGCATAAAAGCCCTGTACTATGTGCAACATATCTATGCTTTGTTGGATTGTTTAGTTTGAGATCAATATTTATGTCGCCTAATAGGTACGTTTCTGTGTCTGTAGTGTATTTTTTAATTATGCATTTGAGTTCGTTAACAAAAAGGTTTTTACTCGGTTGGCGGTATACTGCAAGAAGGTGCGTAGAATGTACGGTAGTAGATGGGGTAGTGATTGTACACATGATGCTTTCAAAGTATTGAGTCTTGACATTTTTAATACTACATTTATGCTTACTATTAACATATAATATAATACCACCCCCCTTTCGTGATATCTCAATGCTGTTAACATTTGGTAACCGTTAATATGAAATAAACAGCTGATGCTGTCACTAATATTAGCCTCAGTAAGTATAATTACATCAATACATTTTTTTGAGGTAAGTTAAGTATACATTGTTCAAGTGCAGAAAAGTTTTTAATAATCGATCGGATGTTAATATGCATACACAATAGATTTAGATTAGCTGTAGGTATACAATTTAAGAAATCATTAACATTTGTACAGTCAACAACCTCATTAATTTCTTCCGATAAATAAGCCATTGGAAATACAAAACTTTTAATTAGAGTTGCAAATTTACATACCTAATCTAGTTCTTATTTTCCATTAAGGCCTTTATGTCGTCCATGGTTCTAAGGGTGTAAGTATTTTCGGTGTCATCTTTTCTTGCTCTAACAAGACCTCTTTTAAACCAAACGTATTTAAAGTTCTTGTTGATTTTTAATTCTTGCTTGGCATTCCAAAATACATGCTTGTTCAGTTTCGTCATAGCTTCTCTTATGTAGACGATGTTGTTGTTGCTCTTTTCCGTAGGGTGAACATCAGCCACCGTTGTTTTGATGTTCTTAGCGGCCATTATCCATTTTTCTTGCACATCTTCACCTTTCAATTCCACTATGATGTTGGAGGGCTGGTCTTTTCTTACTTGTAGTCTTCGTGCTGATTTTATATCTTCCTTGGATTGGTTGAGTTTTACAGCAACGGTTTCTACCAGGCTTCTGACCTCCTCATTATTATTATGTGGAATATTTGCAATTTCTAGAAATTTTGAGAGTTTATCCTGTTCCATTTCTTGTACACGTTGTTCCAGGGCACCGACCCGCGTTTCCAGATTGTTGTTTTTATTAGTTAGCTCTATGTTCTTTCGTTCAAGTATTTTGATGGTTTTTTTGAAAGCATCGATACTCTCCATTACTTCATCTAGTTTGGCATAATTTAATTGTAACGAGTCATTAATTTCTCGCAATTCCTTCCTAATTGTTTTCTCGACTTCTTTATATATTCTTTATATTACTGAGTAGTTTTTTTGCATTGATTTGGACAGGTGTATCATCCTCTTCATCCTCCTCATCGGGCATAATGATAGATGACCTTTGTCTCGGTGATTCTTGCTGGCATTCAAGACAGGTCCACTCCAGGCTCGGGGCAGCCTTTAGTGCTGCAACTTGTTTGTTAGTGAGTCCTGCACACTTGTTTAGATGCACCATCCGCTCACATTTGCTACACTCTAGCCCTAGTAAGGATTTGGTAATGTTTTTTTTACAGTTATCACATTTGGTGGACATTGTGGGTATTGCTCAAAAACTTGCGTTGCGTGGATAAGGAACGTATTGATCGCACAACCGTACGACGATGACTGAATACCTACATATACTTAATACCTACTTTAATAGTTACTGCGTATTTGTGATGAATGTTGTCACACTTATTAAATATTTGAATAGCGCGATGGTATGGTATGACTTTATCGCATATTTATTTATATGAATGACATTTCAGTTTCTAGCTTAGAAGAAAATTGTATATGCCATTTTTTTACTATGTGATGATGTGGCCGAAGGTGATCAGCACGTTAAGCACTAGTATCCATGTGCAGCTGCCTGAATACTCCAGAAACCATAGCATGGTGGTAGGGTACTTTGTAGTATACACCAGGCTGGCTACCACCCTCATGTTGAAAATCTGTCCCCAAGCACCTACCGGTGTGTTCCGATAGCTGCACTTGAGAGCCAGTTCCTTCTAGGCTTTGTGTGCTTACCACCTTACCTACCATGGTGAGATTGTGGTCAAACACAGGCCTATACATATTTAGTAAAAAATAAATAAAAGGCGACAGATTATAGGGTGAAAGTTGAGGATGGTACTCCAAAATACCACTGTGCTGCTATTGTTTCCTCGCGATGCTTTTCGTCGGTGAAAGCATTATAGGATTCGAAGCTATTTCACTGGGCTATCATCACCGTATATAGGAAATTTGTACTAAGAATGTCAAGCCAAATATTTTATATCTTGTATTGAATCTTGTATGCATCTCATTTATGTAGTCAGATGATCTGAAAACCTGTATTTGGTAGATAACTTTAACATAAGGAGAAAGTCCCATTAAATTATAAACGTCTACTTTATTGCAACCTTTTTCGGCCTGTATTATTGATGTAACTTTTTACGGCCTTGTACTGTCTACGGAAAGTTGTTTTCCAATTATTCAATGTATGGAAATTTTACCGTGACATAAAAGTAAATTTCATTCATCAATAACGTTGAATAAAATATGCAAAGCAAACAATTTATGTTGTCAGAATGAAAATGATGTACCATACCATGGATATTAAAATTATTTATAGTCCATGAAATTAAGTACATAGTAACTCGGTGATTTAAAAACGAATAAACGATTCCCACGGAAGTTCTTTATACAATGTGTGTGTAGAAGGAACAATGTCAGCTGTTCGAATTATTTAGAAGTGTCCATATAGTCTGATAATGGCCACAGGTGGCGTCGTCCTAATTGGCGACGATCGTACGAGCAAACGATGCGATTTCGTCGCACGATCGCGATCGTGCTGATCTCGTTCTTGTCCTCGAGCGATGACTTGCGAGATTCAATTAGGACACTAAAGCATTTTGTGTATTTAATCTCGTCGTGGGACGGAATGAAATCGTTTGCTCGTACGATCATCGCCAATTCGGACGGAATTACTTTGCCTTAGGGCCTAAAATCGGTGGCAAAAATTATATTGTTACTGGGCTTACTTATACAGACTTTTTTTTAACTTACCGGCAGTATTTTGAACGGAGTACCCGTTAGTATGAACAAAATTTTGATATGAGTGATAACAGGTTAAAAAGTTAAAGTTTTTATAGATACCCATCAGATGAATTCGAAAATTCGACCTAAATTCCCAGATAATTCATACAAAACTCCATTGTACTAAAACAATTCGCGAAGAAAATTTTAGGAACTAACTAGGATTACTTTTTTCTCCACAATTCAACCTTCAACGCTAACCTTCAACCGAACAATTGCATGTTTCACAAATCATTATCTTTAGCTAATAAGTCAGACAATAACATGCAAATGACGTTGTTAGCTTGGTAAAAACAAATTTCACGGCCGATGTTATAAACTGTGCCTGGTACGGTGGTACCTGCCTATTTATTTGCATTTCTATCTTTATACCGTTATTTTAATGTCAATGTTTGTTTGATTAGCTGGCAACATTGTGAATGTCTATCATTTTACTAAAACATGACTGGAAGGTGACTAATAATGCGGAAAATGTGAAAGTTAATGTGTGGACTATATGAAAGTGATATTATAAATAAAATGTATGCGACTGAAGGACTTTGTATCCATAGTCATGAACAAATAAAAAAAAATGCGAGGTGGTGGGTGAAACTTATTGAAACTCATAACTAAATTAATATTAACAGGTTTAATTTAAAACCCATCCTGACTGATCGTACTCGCAAGTTGCAACCGCTTCATGTTTGAGCACGGCCTGTATTTTAGAACAAGATCAGTCTCAGATTATGTCTCAAAAATTCAAAAACAAACCTTATGTCATTGGTGCAGTTTCCAAATTCAATTGTTGCAATCACGACTCAAACTTAACATGAGCATTGTTTGACGTTCTAGAATACGGATACCTGAGATGCGCGATAAGTTGAGACCCGCGCGCGCTCAGGTGAAGCAGGCGGGTATCACCTGTATCTCGCGCGAACAAAACTGTGCCGTCACTCGCTCAGGGCTCAATCCTCACCCAATCGAAATTGATCGCTCGATCGAAAAAGTGCGAATTCGACCTATTATCGAGTGTAAACCACGTTACGTTTATTCTTGCAATTTGGAGGCCAGCATTTTTAGAATGAAAACCAGTCATCTAGAGCTTTGATTTTTCGGGACCGTTCGAATTGATTCCACCCCTCAAAATTTTGTCGTCGAATAAGACTTGAACGGTAACTTGGATTCGAAGGTTTACGAAGAACACGAGAATTGGGTCCCTTGTCTCAAATTCGCGAACGGGTAGTACTTACCAATTTCTCCGTCTAAGATTTGTAATATTATCTTGCCATAATGTAAGGTAACAAAATATTGATGAGCAGAAATTATCTAATCGCCATGCTAAATGAATTTATAAATTACTAATATTGGTCATGCCATTATGAACGTTTTGTTCTAGTAAATAATGCCTTACATTATTTTGTATTTGATTATTAGTATTGGATTACATTACATTAAGGTTTTCAAGATTTATGAATTACCAGACAATACTACTTGTGTGGGATTTCGTTGCTGTTTCTAAATCTTTATAATCTGAGTATTAAACTGGTTTTATGTATGTAAAATACTTGCGTTTAAACAAAATCTCGCATTGGTAAGTTGACCGAAGGTGTTCAGCGCAGAAAGCCTAAAAGGGAACCATTTCTACCTACCTAGAGAATAGCGTTTATTCGCATTTAGCAGCTCGACTGGGGAATTACACCCACCTTACCGAATACTGCAGCCAAATTTTTTTTTTGTGTTCCTGCGCGAGAGTAAGGTCTCCAGTGCTAATTGGGGAGAAGGAAGGGTCGGTAAAGCACGAGTGATTCCCCGTGTGTTGCACCATATGGCTACGGTAACCGCTTACGATCAGGCGGGCCGTACGCTTGTTTACCGACTTATAGCATAAAAAAACTGTTGGGAGACATCGGGAAGTGCAAACTTTTTTACTTCCCATACATTGCCGATATTGCCCATTGCTTTATCATTGTCCACTAACTTTGCATAATGATGACAGATTAATTTCCCTCAGGAAATGGTGTGGTGATCCATCTGCCGGGCCTCTTCGAGGAGTTGAAGAAAAACGAGCTGAAAGGCATGCAGGGCTGGCAGGAGCGGCTCATCATTTCCGACAGGGCGCATCTTGTCTTCGATATGCACCAACAGGTTCGTTATAGTCTATCTGTACTGTTACAATATAACAAAAAAATACCCTGCTAGGCTAATATCACATCGGTTGGACAGTCTTGTAAGGTAAAAAGGCGGACGGGGCTGGCGAAATTACCTTAAATTAGTATAAATGGGAATAAGGTGGCTGGTGTTTTATAGCTCCAAACAATAAGGTAAAAAAATCAGGTTATTGGTATGATCTTAAGGAAACTATAAACCTGCCGGAAGAAATTCTCTAAATAATTGTAACAGTCGTATCAAAATCTATTGCGTAGTTTAAAAGAACTAAGCGCACAAATGGACGGACAGAAATAGAGACTTTGTATACCAGAGAAAGAGATCAAGTTATCTTATAAATACTAGTATGTATGTAGACCTCGTGAGTCGATTCTTTTTCAAGAAGAATTGATAAATTTCCAAAAAACGACTCCGAGGTCAAAAACCGACGCAAACAATTTCACATAATTACCGAACCTGCTCACAAAATTTCACGAGAATCGGTTGAGAAATGCGACCTGTAGTCATCTGGACATCCAGAGTTACAGACATACGAAAGCACTTTTGCCCAAGCTGAAACGGAGACGCTTGGCTCGCTCCGTCAATTGAGTATGAAAATTCAATTTATTTTTCGCGATTTAAGTGCGTTCCGTAATATCCTGGATATAGGCGAAATATTGAGAGTAAAACCTCAAAATAGCATCAATCAGCAATCAGCTCTGTGCTTGTTTTTTAAACATTGCAGGGTGGCAATGTTTAAAAAACAAGCACAGAGCTGACTGGAAATTTGTCCATTTATTTAATCATAGTCACGTGGGACCGTCAATTTGACCAGTGGCATAACCCCTTAGTTATTCTCAGCGGAAATGACTCAGTAGTAGAACAGACTACGGCCCTTACATATACCCGGAATTATAGCAATAATAACTATTACAATATTTATATATATTAAATATAACAATATCTCCAGGGGAATACCGTAGGGCAAGTTCCCAACAATGACCGTTATTTCTCAGTAGATCTGCTACTATTATTGTTGAAAGCATAAGGCTGTTTGATTGAGTCGCGTAATACCTAGATCTACAATGGTGAGTCTTTGATGTGAATGTGACCCGAGCATGGTGGGAAAATATTTGATGATTACCGGGGAATAACTGAGTTTGAATGAATTACCCACCATACCCAATTACTTTCGCGAATCATCAAGTCAAGTTTTTTAAAGGTTCCTCACATCCGATGAACTGTCTCAGCTTACTTTACTCTAGAAACGTGTTTCTTGGAAATTATATTCATACGAATAAAAAAAAAACATCTGGGCTCGAAGCGTGGTCTTCTGGTTTCGGGACCGCCCGATTTCCCAACTGAGCTATTATAACCTTGTAGATGGTGGCGAAATTTACCTTCGCATTCTAATGATATTGTAGCAGTTTTGTTGTTGCAGATGACATAATTAGGTACAGAAGTATTTGCGATGATGAGAAATAATTTTAAAATATATTTAGAACCACGCAGATATTTATCACATATTCCCTTTCTGGTTATTTTCGTGAATTCCTATCCTATACACAGGGTAAGGCGCAATCGAAACTTTCGAAACATTGATTCGCGTGTACCACAATATACTAAATACTACACAATATACTTAATTAAACACTAGTACAACATTTTCTCATAACACGTAATGATTTCATTGACGTCATATAAACGCAACGGTACCTAACATTTATCAAGCATAGGTACGTATAATCTAATGTACCTCTAGGTACGGAACGCGTGTATTACAAGGTCAACGGAAAGTGGGCAAAAAGTACCGGGTAGTAATAAAAAGGAGGTTACTCAGCAGACAATGTAATAATAGATAAGTATGCTTATAAAATAATTGGCTTGCCAACCTAGGAAACGAGAGGAAGAAATAGCAATGTGTTTTGTATATGAATAAATATTTATGTATATCTTATCATCAGTTTATACAACAGACGTATGGTGCGTTGATAAAATTTAATGATACATACACATATTGTAAATAATAACACAAATGTTTCCTGTAACACAAATGAGGGGCTATTCACGGTTGTCAATCTTCCACCAGCCAAGGGCAAAAAGAGGGCGTTGTGTACGCTACGTGTGGGCTACGATTAAAAATAAAATTATTTATTAAGTTTAGGCCCTGATATATTGTTAGGGGCATTGGGCGAATTGGCCGTAATGTAGAACGAAAAATCAAACTAGATAGATGCGGTTTAAGATAGATTTTCGTGGACAACACTAGCCTATATTCAATTAGTGGAATTTTTTTGACTAAAAATGATGCTAATGACATAACTTATTGTTTCCCCATCACTTCAGGTGGACGGTCTTCAAGAAGCGGAAAAGGGAAAGAACTCGCTCGGCACAACCAAAAAAGGCATCGGCCCAACATACTCTTCGAAGGCGTCGCGAAATGGCATCAGGATCGGTGACCTTCTTGGCGACTTTAGTGTATTTGAGGACAAGTAAGTTGATTATTTACTACTAGCTATCCCCCGCGGTTACACCCGCGCTTCCCGGGATAAAAAGCCTATGTCCTTCTCCATACCATAGGCTATCTGCATGAAAAATTTCATCATGATCCGTTGAGTAGTTGAGGCCTGAAGGCGTAACAAACAAACAAAACAAACAAACTCACTTTCGCATTTATAGTTAATGCAATACCTCTCGCAAAACCCACCATACTTAGGGTCCCACGGTTAAATTCAGAGATCTCTTCTTTGCTCTGCAATTATCGTTCCAAAGGAGATCGTCATGGTTTGAGACTTCCATCAGGCATGGTTAATAAGAGATGGTACACTTTATCGGCTGAGGATTAATATCTTTGTATCCGGCAACAATTATTGACGTATGGTACAAATATGTAACAACGATAACATTTAAAATAAACCATATCTCATTCATAACACAGTCTAATTTCCAATACTTCAAATTGCAGGTTCAGAACTCTAGCAGCTAGCTACAAACGCATGTTCCCCGCCCTAGAAGTGGACATTGAAGGGGAACTGGAATCGTATCGCCAATATGCGGAGAGGATACGTCCCCTCGTCCGTGACACTGTATCATATCTGCACAAAGGGATTGGAAACGGGAAGAAGGTTCTCGTTGAAGGTGCCAATGCCGCCATGTTGGATATTGACTTTGGTAAGTTTTGTGTGGAATTAGAACCACAGACCATCAGGCAGGAGTCAGGACTATAGACAGTCTGTTTTATAGAAAGTTAATAAAACATGACCAAAAATGTCCAGAGTGACTTTTAAAAATCTCATTCAAAATTAAACCTCCACCGCCTCGATCGTACACAACGTTTTAATAATAATAATAATAATAATATTGTTTATTTTGACAACGAGGCCCAATTGTTAGTAATACATTTTTCTTAAAAGCTATGTTATTAACAAATAAAATAAAATAAAATAAAATGACAAATTAATAAAAATAAAATAATAATAATAATACACATTGTTTACCTATTTACAGTTTGATCGCACTAACATGTCTATGGCATGTTTTATCAAAGGCGTATCAAATTTGCTCGATAACGTCTTCAGGATACTGTTGGGACTAGATCTACTAGACTAGATGTTTTAGTCGGGCTTTCTTACTGCGGAACATTAGAATGTGGAATGAGCTCACCATTACGGTTTTCCCTCAGCGCCTCATATCGTAATATGGGGTTCTTCAAAAAAGGCGTAAAAAGAGCTCTACAAAGTCGACAACACATTGGCAATCCCCCTGCAAATGTCCATAGGCGGCGGTGACCACTTACCATCAGGTGGTCTGCCTGCTTGTCAACCTGTTGACATAAAATGAATACTGATACTTCAACCTTATTGTAAAGAAATATATTATGAGCCATTCTAAAACGTCATCCGGGCTTAATTGAGCTCTATCCATGTAAACTTGTGTTGTGTAAAAATGCACGGCGCATGTGGCTAATTTATAATTTATGCAAACTGCATAGTGTCAATATTAATCTGCGGGTTTATAATGGATTAAATTTGTGATATCTACCAGTTATCACATTCTTAATTTCACATCAATTTATCATGCCTACTTGTCAACTTTTGACAACTGGCAAATTCATCGTTCAGACGATGGGACCGAAAAAGATGTCGACATAAAAAATACATTTAGGTTTTTTTTTCTCTTCAAAACAAGGCAATCATATTAACACCAATTGGCTGTCAACATATTCTCACAAGCGCTTCCACCAGTACTATAGCTCACGTACAAATGAATTACGCCATATAAATTGTACCTATTTGCAGGTACGTACCCGTACGTGACGTCATCGAACTGCAGCATCGGTGGCGTGTGCACCGGGCTTGGCCTCCCACCGAAAGTGATCGGCGACGTGTTTGGAGTAGTGAAGGCTTATACCACTCGTGTGGGCGACGGACCTTTCCCCACTGAGTTGAATGACGTGAGTATACGGTACATATGCTTGCGGCTGCGTCGTGTGACGTGGTCACCCACTTTCCACCTATATGCAGAAGGCGGTGGCTGCCACACTCGCCTTGTAAACTAGTGTTTCTGTGGGCTGATCTTTAACTTATTAAATATTGATAGACTATTGTAACCCTAAGCCTTTGCTTGCGGCGGCGTCGCTTTCCACCAATATGCAGAGGGCGGTGGCTGCCACAAGTGGCTTACTTATGTTGCTGCTTGTGGGAGCTGATCTATTTGAGTCTGCTATTTACTTATTAAATATAGATAGTGTGTGTGTGAAAGGAGGCCTGTGCTTAGCAGTGGGATATTATAGGCTGATGATGATGAGACTTGTCAGTGAGGTCAGAATGAATCAGATAATGTGATGGTGGTATTGATGAATACATTAAAAGTAAGTAATAACGATAACAGGAGACGGGGCGATTGCTACAAGAGCGCGGTCACGAGATCGGCGTGACGACGCGACGCGTGCGCCGCTGCGGCTGGCTCGACCTCGTCGTGGTGCGGTACACCGCCATGGTCAACGGGTACACCTCGTGAGTATACGATAAATTAATTGGACTGTTTTACAATAAACTTAAACCGACTTCAAACTACACTAAAAAGTAATCAAAACCTGATCTGATGACAATGGGACCAAACGGGAAGTGTACCCTTCCAGACAAAAAAGAATTATCCAAATCGGTTAGTAAATGACGGAGTTATGAGGTAACAAATACAGCTGAATTGAGAACCTCCTCCTTTAGTCGGTTAAAAAAAACAAAGGGGCTTAAATCTATTGAGAACTAGCTGGGCCGGCGCGACCACATAAGCGTGGTGTCCCACCCTTACCCTACCATATTTTATAAGTTATTTTGCTATTCGGGGCCGAGACAAATCCAACAAATCGGGCGGCAAACTTATGGGCGGGTCAGGGGCCAAAAGCAAGCCCATTTACTTAAAAAAAAACAAGACAATCGGTCCAGCCGTTCTTAACTTATAATGGATAAAATATCTGACAATATTTTTTAGACCGAATATTTTTTTCAATCTACCAACAGAAAGGTTAGCTTCCCTGAATCATAATCTACCTATGCATCTATCAATGTACACCTAAGCTTCGTCTAGCATCCCATAATGCACGAACTTACATACATTTATAATAAGCAACAGATTTACAAGAGGATGCAAAGGGTGTAGGACACTCAGCCAAAACGTATTTCAATTATTTAGTATTCTCGAATTTTTCACAGAGTAACTTGGCTTATGGGATTCAAAGATCTAAGCAACATATTTTATTATTTACAGGTTATGCCTCACAAAGATGGACATTCTGGACACACTAAAAGAAATCAAAATTGGTGTCGGATATAAACTGAAAGGGAAGAAGATCGAATATTTCCCATCGTCCATGGCGGAGCTTAGTGATGTTGAGGTAATTATTAACTTGCTGTTACACTGCGCGGGAGTTGGAATTTCGCACAAAATTATAGGTAACTAATCGGGTCTGTTGATTTCTGACGGTGAAGATTGTTTTTGAATGGATTTTACAAATAGTGTGTAATTGTAATGTAATTTACAACACTGTGCGGTTTCAAAGGAGCTTTCTACCTAGGACGGTCAGGCTGTGGAATGAGCTCCCCGCCGTGGTTTTCCCAAGGGAGTACAGTAGTACCCAACTAATAAGGCACGTCGTGAATCTTCGTTCGCTCAGAAAAGAAAGTATGACCCATATATTAACGAAAGAATGCTTAAAACTCACAATCAACCTTAGATCACTACTATAAGGTTCATAATACAGTGCAGCTGTTAGTTCCGTCTCACTCGCAAGTGACGCCCCTCCGCACACATGGCGGCAGCTGCCCACCAATAGCATTTCTCGCGCTTTGAAAATGTATCTTCTGCGCAGGTACATCGGTAAGCCATATTAGGTGGGTACTACTGTAAATGTACTTGAGTACAGCATGGGGTTTACAAGAAGGGTGTCAAGAGTTTTTGCAGGGTGGCCAACCCCTGGTGTTGAAACGGTGACCGCTTAGCATGAATGTGCTTGTTTGCTACTTGAGTAGTATATAAAAATAATAATAAATATAAAAATATTTCAGGTGGAGTACGTGACAATGCCAGGGTGGAACTGCGGTATAGAAGACGTTCGGCAGATGGACAAGTTGCCGGAACAGGCGCGTCAATACGTCCGGACCATCGAGGACTTCCTTCAAATACCTGGTGGGTAACACACGTTTGATAGCAGGGCGGCAAATGACAAAAGATAACTAAAAATGTATCATCAATTCTGATACGTCACATGCCACGCTCCACTACCGCAGGAAATTACTCAGTTATTCGCTATGCTTGTAAAATGATATTTTGCCAATTTTGTTAGGACGTAATATGCGGCGTCAGACACGTTTTTTGTAATTTTTCATTGTATGTTGATGATGATGATGATGATTAGCACTGCTCTCAGCCAGTACAACGACCGACCCATGTCCTATACAACCATTCAAGCATCAACCACCATGTAACTAACTTAGTTTAAATTGACCGAAACCAGTCACCCATAATACAGTACTCGGCGATAAATATTGCACATCGACCTTTGGAAAAAGACAATTGGCTAAGTTCGGCTTCGTAGAGCATTATCTCTGTCGCACACCAGCTATTTGACGTTTAGTCAGACGTTGTTCAAGTGCGATAGAGTGCGGTCGCGTCCAGTTTAAAATATATATTTAGAGTTGTTAACACCCCCAAATTTAAATAATTTTAAGTTGTACTATGGCATCTTTAGGAAAAAGAGGGAAACCGTTACGTAAACATAATGTGAACATGTACACTTATAGAAAAATTGGTGTATTTTATACAAAGAATAAAAATAATTATCAAAAGAAGCAAATCATAGTTGTTTTAACAGCTCCTAATAGATACCGTACTGTTTGTATTTCGTGCGACAGAGATAACGCTCTAAAAGCCGAAATTAGCCGATTATCTCTTTCCAAAGGTCGATGTGCAATATTTATCGCCGGGTACTGTACAGGATCTTGCCTAGCTTGAGTGTCAAATGTTCAATATTTGTGCAACAAATACACACATGGTGCTTGTGTGCATTAATCTTGTATAGCCTGTGTGTTTTTTTTATAAATAAAATATTTTTTTGTTATAATTGATGAACAATGAGTGAAGTGTACATTTTACACATGTTTTTTTTACGATAAAGGATTCTTTAATCCATGGCTCTTTTTAACCGACTTCAAAAAAAGGAGGAGGTTCTCAAATCGGTTGTATGTTTTTTTTTTTTTTTTTTTTTTTTTATGTTTGTTACCTCATAACTCCGTAATTTATTAACCGATTTGGAAAATTCTTTTTTTGTCTGGAAGGGTATACTTACCGTTTGGTCCCATTGTCATCAGATCAGGATTTGATTACTTCTTAGTGTACTTTGAAGTCGGTTTAAGTTTTTTGTAAAACAGCCAATTATGTTACAAAGAAACAGTAATAATAATCCAAATGGTAAAATGATATTGACCATTATTTTGAATTCCGAAAATTACAGTAGTGTGATCATTCATCCCGTGTTGTATTCAATTGTTTTCTGTTCTCTTAAAAGTATAAGCTTTTGATTATATTACAGCAGTGCCTGCTGTTCTCCTCTAAAAGTGATAAGAGTGAAAGAGATATAGATAGAGATCGATTTTAAGGCAATGATAGCTCAGTGGTAGTAACGTCGGATACCGAGACGAAGGTCCCGGGTTCGAATTCTACAAAGAGCTTGAGCTTCCTGTGAAGGATAACATCGTGAGGAAACCATAGCACGGTGGTAGGTACTTTGTAGTACCCATCTGGCAGACTACTACCTTCAAGTTGAAAATCTGTCGCCAAACACCTATCGGTGTGTTCCGACAGCTGCACTTGAGAGCCAGTTTCTTCTAGGCTTTGTGTTTATCATTACTTACCATGATTAGATTATGGTCAAACACAGGCCTATTCCTATACACAGTTAAAAAAAAAAAAAAAATTGGTTTAGTTTTCAAAATATTTACCTTACGGTTTTACTTCACCGGTACTTTACTCGAGTTCAAATCAATATTTTTTTGTTTTTTTTTCAGTTAAGTTCATCGGCGTCGGCCAAGCTCGGGACGCGATCATCTCGGCGAATTAACGCAGGTTCTATGCCATCGCTACTTAGTGTCACTTGTAATGTGTAATGTTACTTAAATTATATGTACGGTGTAAGCGGCTGTCGCTCTTGTGACTTGTATACATGTTCTTTGGTCTTATAAAAAAAAATGCGACGTCGTCGTATTAGAAAAAGAAAATAATACTGTGTCAGAATAAGGATAGCCGTTGCAGAGAGGGATAGATGTATGCGTGTAAGTGAGATGCACTGCTTATGCGCATATCGATATCTCTTGCACGTCATTTTAGACAAATCTGGATGTGTTTAGGTATTATCAAATAGGACGTCTAAAAAGTTATACCGTCACGACAATTTTTTCGACCAATCAATAGAAATGTACATAAGTATAGGTGTACTGCTAAACTGCGACAGTCGCTGCTAAAGGATGTAGTGAAATACGCGACCGCTTTCTTCCACATCCATTTTTTTCACCTACCCGCATCGCGCAGCTATCGTCTCAGTTAAGTGATGCACCAATATCAGCTATGCAATGGAGTCGTATTAGTAAATACATTCTTGTATCGACATACTAAACTATTATAAAGTTTGTAGGTCAGAATCATATGAAAGTCGAAGAAGAATCAAATCCTTTACTAGTTGGTTACAATAAACGCATCGAAATTGTAATAAGTATGGATGGTTACTATAAAGGTAGATTTGACATTGAAATTTGAGTTTTATTATGTGCATCATATGTCTTAAATTAGAATGCGATTTCATAAAGGGTCGAAATACCGCTGGCGGTTTAAGTTCGGCTCTTAGTAAACATAAAAATACATTATTGGTTCAACATACCTAGGAAATTATCGTTTATAATACTTAGTGATTATCGAAATGGTTGAGAAAACATATCCATACTTATTATAAAAAGATGGCTACACTACACTAGTCGGGCAAACTGGTGCGGGACGAAGTGCTGTAGATGTTTGAAGCCACATACTGGAAGTCAAAACAGCAATACCTATCGTAATATTTTACTGTTTTGTACACGAAATAACGTTCTAAGGATGAGCAAGCCCATTAGACGACAGTATTATAGAACGAGATCAAGTCTCAAGAATAGATCGTGTTAATCGAAAATAAACCTAATATCAGTGGTGCTGGTTCCAAATTCGAATGTTTTAATCTCGACTCGCGCAATGATTTGACGTAACTCGTGTACAGTAGTTCCCAACTGATAAGACGCTTCGTGAATCTTCCGTCGCACAGACAAGAAAGTATGGCCCGAAGATTAACGAAAGAATGCTTAAAACTAACAATCAACCTTAGATCAATACTATAAGGTGCATAATACACTGCAGCTTTTTGACGCCCCTCCGCACACATGGCGGCAGCTGCCGACCAATAGCATTTCCCGCGTTTTGAAAATGTAAGCTATTTTAGTTGGGTACTACTGTACAAGTATTTTAAAGAGCGCAAAAATAACCGTTCTACCAAAGACGGGACACTAACACCCAATCGCGAATTTATTGTCGCTTTCAAATATGCAAATGTACAGGTCGGTTACCGAAAGCTGGCACTTTAACAGTACCCCGCACATATGCAATTTCACGATACAGTATGTTTCATTACATTATACGGTATACCAAACCATTGGGACGTGACGCCGTGCGCTTATTCACAGACCAACACAAACGCAAAGTGTAAATGTGTTGACCGTGCCAGCTTAAGTTAACTGACCTGTAATAATATACTGTTTGTCTATGACATATTTGTCTGTATATTAAAAAAAATACAGAGAATCAAACTTTAATAACTTTTTTATTTATTTCACAAATTGTCACGAGTAAACTCAAGGTATATAGGACACACCCTGCAGGAAGGTCGCACACGATCTTGCCAATAGTTGAATTTTTATGAAGATTCTGTGATATTTTTTAAAATATTCTTACAAATGCAATAGAACAAGAATAGGGCTGTCCCATATATATTAGCTAAAGCAGTGTACGTAAAACAAATGCTGAACATAAGCTTCCGAACAGACTGGGAGTTTTTATTA
This sequence comes from Achlya flavicornis, assembly GCA_947623365.1. Classification (NCBI taxonomy): domain Eukaryota; kingdom Metazoa; phylum Arthropoda; class Insecta; order Lepidoptera; family Drepanidae; genus Achlya; species Achlya flavicornis. Next base: position 3,382,312 of record OX392485.1, on the reverse strand, counting down.
CTAAAATTCTAATATGCAATATATTTTTAATAACTGTTAAATAAATTCAGATATAGGGCCCTTAAATACAAGCATAGCCTTAACTAATGTGACTACTATGGAATGATGCTGCTGTAGCAACAGTCTTCATTTAAACTATACAGATATTTTATCGTACTTAATAAAAAAAGAAATGCTGCAGTAACTAAAATATTATAAATAAAATTCTTAGGTAAACAAAGCAATGTACTTATCATCCTGCTAAAGTAAAATCGACGTTGATGGGAATTATCATTTATCACATTATATTGTAAATCCATGTTCACTCGATTATAACTTTTAATAATTCAAATATTAGGTTCAAATACCTTTGCAGTCAAGCGCTAGTCGCCCTTAAACTAAACGTATTCGAATGACGTAGGTACATTCGAGTACTAAAAAGCTTTCGGCATCTATTACAGTGCAGTCCTTTTGTCTTCGATATTCTTGACAATACACGTTTCATCATAATTACACGACTGTCTGCAAAAGGTAATCTTTCAGGGTGTATGTCTGTATGTTTCATTATGCCAATATAACTTCTAAACGCTTGAACCGATTTAGAACCTTGTGTTACAGTGTGACAAATCTTAGAAATACCATTTAAAGTTTAACGAAAGTCAAAGCAAAAATAACCGTATTGCGTCAACATAAGGTTTATCTGTTAAATCTATGGTTATTTATATAATATTATAGATCAAAGTGAAAGCCATTTATTCAGTTTAGGTCACATTTACTGAAGTTACCACCTTTCGTAACTCGTCCTTCAACTGAGAAGAATCCGGCAAGAAACTCGGCAAGGTTAAATTTTTTTAAATATTTTTTGGACAATCTGGCTATGTTTGGCTTTTTTCCAAATAATTAATGATGAAACCAAATATTTCTTAGATTTGATGGACTGTAGAATCTTTGTACTAGGTGAGTTAGGGCACCTAACCTGTCAGAATGTTCATTCACAATATCCCTTTTTAATGACAGTAAACTTTCACTCAGCTCACTTTAGTAAAGGCAGTCGTGTTTTTTAATTATTGTATTAATTAATTTAAACAAGCAGAGATAATGGGGTTCAATAAAAGTATTATTATAAGACACCAATACTTAAAAAAAATATTCCTAAAGTTATGTAAGTTGATACACGTAAGATTTTAAAGCTGAGGACTTAAGGCTTTTCGGCGCTCAGTGGCAACAGGATTATATCTCAATGATATAAGGTTCAAAACTGTATGACTTAAAAATGTATCTCTTTAGACTACTAATCCTAATAGCCATCCTTACTGAAACGCCCGTTAAGTCTTATCGACTTGCCATGTTAGCTAATTATACATTTATATTCTGAGATCCTTTACAATACATTTCGTATACCTTTGTGCAGAATCGATGATATTAATTTCGAAGTAAATCAGTTACGAATTAACAGTAATGGATTTAAATATGGACACATTTACAGTAATGTGTCAGAATCAGAATATTACATGTAACTGTATTATGATTATGAGCCACGGCAATCTTCGTATTTCGAAAAAAAATATGGTTGCTCGCGAGTGCGAGCGAGACAGACAGAGCACGCCGATTCGCATAACTTTCGTATTAGTGAACTCGCTTTACATTTTTTTCTGAATGTACGGAATTTTAGTGGCAATGTATTTTAAGCACAAATAGTGGCAATACTTTGAATAAAGACCTACTTAGTTTTAATAAATCGTTAACATTTTTTTTTTAACATTTCTTAGTTTGCACTTACTATTAATTAAGCATTAACCAAAATTCTGCTGTCTGTTAAAATGAATTTCCATTCGAACGAGATAAAATGACAGGATTTAGATACTTTTTTTTTTTTAATATGTATACTAATTTTATACATTATTATTTCTAAATCCCATTCCAAAGATGTTTTGTAAAAGGAAAATCTTTTAAGGTACTTAAATTGTTTAATACATAATCATCGTTTCGCTTTTTACATTCTGTGACGTGTGTTTTATTATGTGATAATATCATTATTTTATTGTAAATATTTCAATACAGTTACTTATATGCCAATAAAATGGTTTATTCTTATATATGTTTGTTTTTTTTATGACTTTTTATGTGAACTTTATACTATAAAATAATTACACAAATAACAAAAATAGTCGAAAGGAATAATTATTTTACGGTTAAAATAATTATATTTTTCGACTATATTTATATACATACACATAGGTACATACAAGTACTTATTCATTATTTTTTACTTCCAACTATGCTCAGTATGTTGTATATGTTTTTTCATATACTTAGACCCCAAATTACCGAAATATCTTGGTTGTTAGATATTTCTCCGCTATGGTGGATTATAAACCGTAAATCAAAAGTATTAAGTCTTATTCTAACAACTAAAATTCCTAACATCACACAGTATATATATAAAGGCTTAAAATGCTATAAAGGCTAAAAATATGTCTTAGAAGTTCTATTTTATCAGTTCTTCATGCAATAATCAATCCTCATTAATATTAGAATCCGATTCATATCGCCGGGTAATTTTTATCTCTATCTGTCGCTCAAACATATCGTTCGCCAGAGCGAGTGAAATTGATTGTGCGCGCTTAAACCCATTGGCATAGAGTGCGAGACGATTCTATAGATACAGATCAATTTTTCTCGCTATAGCGCATGATAAATTAGAGCGACAGAAAGGGATGCAGATAGCTGAATATCAATGCAAGCGTTCACATGTGGTCCGAACAATATTTGATCGTGGGTTAGGGTCATCGCCCACTATATCAGCACCACTCCATCGCAGCAACGGCCCGGCACCGCCTCAACTCAGTCCAACCACTAGCTGCCCACGCGCTGCCTGCGAGGTGGCATCTAGAGGGCGGCGCGGCGCCGGTGAAATTGGTGGCGTGGCTTTGGCAAGATACCGCTTGCTGGCATCACGCAGTAAGCCGCTGGCTGGAAGCGTGTGGTGAGCAGGATTAGTTGCTTGTATCGGAATGCGCGCTTGCCGCGAGGCGTCAACTATTTTATTTTACTTTAACGCATACGATTTAAAGGCCTCACTTGCATGAAAAGGTAAATGCCGAGGCGTAGCCGTGCTGTTACAGTGAGCGGTGACCCTTATCTGGCGATGGAAACAAACCATTTACTTTATTACAAGTACAGTTAATTCATTTGTAATCATGAATTAACGTTATAGACCGAGATCCCAGGGCCGCCAGACATTACTTATTTTCTGACGGACAAAATGTATAGAATTGGGTAGTGTTAGGTTAGAACATACTTCAAACGTATGAATACCTGCTAACCTGCTCGTGTCGCCAAAGTTACAGGTACCACGTATGAATGGTATATTATGTACATTACTTACTTTTCATAAATTCTGAGAGCTGGTTTTTATATATGTTACTCAGGAAACTATTTCAATAGCTTTTGCAAGCAGCCAGACCAATCGTAGTAGCCAAAAATTCCCTAAACACAATTAAAATGTCGTTGAAGTATTTGCACGAAGGCATTATTATAATGCAAATAAGATTTTTAATCCATAGAATAATGGGTGGACGTCAGATGATAATCAATACCTACCTATAAATTGGCCGATGGGACAAGTTAGCAGGTATTCATATGGGGCCTTACTTTATTTTTCCCCCAGGGCCTTTGGTTACCTAGCTACGCCACTGTATTCATTTGTTTGAAGTGCGTACAAATACTACTCAATTCTGTACATTTTGTCCGTCAGAAAATAAGGAAGGTCTGGCGGTACTGCGATCTACTATTAAGACAAACAGTTAAAGAGAAACTGTATTATCCAATATAACATAGTTACGAAATAAACACATTAAACTAATACTAAATAGCAATAGTATTGATTATACACTATTTATACTGGTACATCACAAATTAGATTTTACTATTGACTGAAGATAAATTATCAACAGACTTAACCTATGAAAGAATGTATGATTCATTACCTCATTCTGAAAGACACCTTTTGGACAAACAGCACCCTCCGCTGATCAAAGGCCGCAACTGTTAATAATTTTGAGTTCTTTGCAACATCAAATAAAGCAAAAATCCCTATACGATAAGACTTTTTTAATCGTTCCTGAAGGGATCAGCAAGGGAGCTCACATTTTTACGAAAATAGATTTGCATATAGCAGCATTATATAACTAATATACAATATTCATTCAAAATCCAACCTTAACGCATATTAGCCGTAATTTTCCTCTCCCATACATAGCCATGCTTTACTTAGCAAGACTTAGCATAAGGTAGATCACACAAAAAACAACGGTCAATTTTGCCTATTTATAACTATGCTTCTCCGACTTCATCACCCCAAAATTAGTCAATTATGTTTCTAAATGATACAGCTAAGGTCTCAGTTGATTTCTGAACCGTTGGTAACATAAGTTAACCATAAGTGCCCGACTCCTGGGCTTTAAATAAATGGATTACTACTGGTAAAAACAAATGTACTCTATCCAAACCATTCAAAAACCAACTTTAATCCCTCCCATTAGGTGACAAATTATGCCGATCGCGTTTGCTCTTATTTTTGGGTGGGGCACGATGCCTGTCCCTCTTGCGGCTCGAAGACGAGCAAGATGATGAAGGGCTTGAATCCGGAGGGGAGCCAGCTTCTTCCGCTGTAAGACCCATGGTCTGTGATTCTGGGGTGGACGGTTCTAGTACAGTGTTCCGTAGGGTCCTGCGCTGTTCCTCCGTATGTTGGGGGCAGCGGGTTGACCTATAACGTGGTACATTAAATCTGATATCGTTGAATTTTACCGTCCTAACAAGTTTTATTTGACTTGATCATATTGTACCTACTTTATTTTCGCGATTTTAGACTTTTCTTTAAGGGACAACTACATGTACTCTACATGGCGAAAATCGACTATCCTTCTCATTACTTCTAAAGAGAGGTGAGAAAGGTAATAAGAGCAAAATTATATCATGCTTTCTCTGCCCAAATTGGACTGAGAAATAAACTAATAGAGAGAGAGACTTGGATAGCTGATGTGGGAGAAATGAGGATGAACCACTCCCACAGATGGCTTAACAACTTGGTCGCTGGGATGTGATGAGAGAATCTTTATTTAGAAGTGGACAACTACTGGTTGTTATGATTATTGACAACATCGGGCCCTATGAAGCAAATCATTAGATTAAATTAAATCATCAAAGTAAATGCAAAAGTAACTTAAATCTTATTACTGGTAAGTTACCTTTGCACTACTTAGCCCCTATTCAGATTGTGATAAAATTTGGCTTTCTGATGTAGGGTTTAGACTGACATGCACTCTGGTTACTTTTAATCCCAGGAACGCGGGTGAAACTGCAAGGAATGGCTAGTAGAATTCTTAATATTTGACATTCAAACCTTGTACACAATTTCTTGGTATGCTCAGAGACGACACCACAAATCTGCAGCAGTAGATTCTTCTTCTCATTAGCATTCATTGTCTCATAGGTGGCACCACCATCATTGGCATCATTGTTATGGGTCCCGTTGTTGTTCCTGTTACCACTGCAATATTAGTGCATCAACATTAACATGCCTTTAATGGAACAAATCATTTTTCATTATGATCCAGATGGATTATCTTCCTAGATTACGTACAGACACCTTTTTGTCTATGGAGATTTATTTAAGTGGCCATATTAACCAACCTTCCATTCATAAAATTGGCACATTATTCCTGGTCCAGGCAGGGAAAAAAGGTCGTCACTCACAATAGCAGTACCACTTCCGACATAGCAACAGCCGGCAGCACCTCAAATAAATCACACCTCTAGGAGCCAGCAAATCACGCAGCAAGGGCCACTCCCTGGAAGCGCGTGGTCAGCAGGACTAGTGACTTGTAGCGTTAAGAGCTTGCCGCGAGCCATCAACTATTTTATCTTGTCATTGTAAAATTTACTATAACACATGCAATTTGACGGGCCAGCTGGTGTGGTTGGTTAAGACTCCACCTACCGCGCCGCAGGTCGTGGGTTCGATTCCCACACAGGACATGCATTTGTGTGCATGAACATGTCTGTATGTCCTGAGTCTGGGTATAATTATGTATATTATGTATGTATTTACAAACAAAAAGCAGTATATGTATTATATCAGTTGTCTGGTTTCCATAGTTCTGCTTAGTTTGGGATCAGATGACCGTGTGTGAGGAATGTCCCAGGATATTTATTTATTTATAATTTATAAAGGACTCACTTAGATGGCAAGCTATTTGCTGTGTCAGAGTGCTGCTGGTGTAGTGTTGACCTTTACGTTGATTATGCATACTAATTATGTAGCCAAAGTAACAATGACTTCAGAAGGGAACTGATTCTCAAGCTCAGCTACCAGAAAACACATGTTACCAACCAGGCAGGTACTGCAGAGAACCTACCATGCTACTGTGGTAGTCTCCTCACCTCAAACAATAGGGTACAGTAGTACCCAACTAATATGGCTTACCGATGTACCTGCGCAGAAGATACATTTTAAAATTTATTGCCGCCAAGTGTGCGGAGGGGCATGACTTGCGAATGAGACGGAACTAAAAGCTGCAGAGTATTATGAACCTTATAGTAGTGATCTAAGGTTGATTGTAAGTTTTGAGCATTCTTTCATTAATCTTCGGGCCATACTTTCTTTTTTGTGCGAACCAAGATTCACGACGCGCTATATTAGTTGGGTACTACTGTAACACTCAGTGGCCAGCAGCAACTATAAAACAGTTGTTTCTTGTTTTAGTTTTTCACTGTTACTTAAGTTGTGGCCGAGGAAAGAAACTGCTGGACAAATCCAGTATAATAAAGAAGCATCAGAAATATGTGTACTTATGCAATTTATTTGTCTTCTTATTATTGTTGTTCTTAATCCTGCGCTTGCGGCGCTCACTGGGCAGTGAGCCGCCAGCCCAATCAGCATCATCTTCATCATCACTTAGTAGTCCAGCATATGATGTTGGCTCTCGGCTGTTTGATGCTATGCGACGAGATGCAATACGGGAACTGTTGCGGCCCATTCCTAGGAATTACTTATGTGTAAGTGTCTACCGTTTACATGTGATATTATTGGATTTGAAGCTGTAACGCTATGACCACAAATTGAGGTGCCAAAGTGAGAATTCAGTTGAAGTACCCCAAAATGAACCATAAAAAACATACTTATGGATTACTGGTCACATATTTAACATTGTAGTATATTAGATGGTGTTTTATGAGAACTTCTAAATAAATGTTCAATTTGGTGTTCAGTAAAAATTTATGAGAAGAAAGAAAGCTTCATTATAGATTTGAATACCAAATTAAGAATTTCATGGAAAAGCAAGATAAAACTTCTATTAGGTTGGTTGTGGTGTTTATTCTTTGGTAAGCCAACAAGTTAATGAGATTATTAGAAGCTTGTTTAATACAAATAACCTACTTTACTTACTGAGTTACTTTATTTACTGAGACCAAAAATGTTTAACAAACTTATGGAATATTATACTTAACAAAACATGCCATGTACATTTAATTTACTTACCCATACATTTCTCCAAGTGTGGCGCGAATCTAGTCGCTGAAACGGGTCTCTCGCAGTTAGGACATGAGCAGTTTGAGTCGGGTGTCTTCTTCAATATGGAAAACCCAAAAACGTCGCATTCCGGTGTGCTTACGATCTTGTACATATCCTCATCCTCCTTCTCCCCTTCTATCAAGTCCGTCAGACCAGTCTTCATGCCGTGGTGGAACTCAAAAAGGAATCCCAATGCAACATCGTCGTGTAAATTATCGAAAATGTAATTAGCAGCCTCCTCCGCGGTAGTCTCATTCTGCATTATCTCGAAAAATTTACTATTTAGATCGTTCATGCTTAATTCACTAGATATAGTGTTCATTTTCATATGTTTCTAAATATTTATTGATTTCAGTGATCTAGGACAGAGAATACTTTTGCTTGGTGAAAAATAACCCCACAAGGAAACAACTAAACGATAAGTCAGTGTCAACTGTCAAGCAATGTGTCAAATCAAGCGTGACATCTCCTTAGAGGTGAGACGTGTATATCGGAATAGGTTTTCGGCTGGACGCATCAAGACCTATTCCGTGCTAACTACATAAACGCGTCTCTAGAGATACTCGCGTCTAGTGGCAATCCACAAGCTCGGTTGTTCCGGTGACATTCGTAACGTTTGCAACCGGGTGCGGATATTGTGGTGTCACTCCAAAAATAAATACTGTATCAGTTGACTCGAGTACCTGGAATTCTTCTGAAATCAGACGATGAATCTAAGCTTGTTTTGAATAGAGTCATTGCTGAGTTTATTGCCGGCTCTTCTCAGCAAATGCAACCTTCCAAACCAGTATTAGAATCAGACTTTTGATAAGTGCCTGCGAAGGTCTATTTGATCAAATGTGTTTGAAATTTGACGCGCGTCCCATCCACGAGCCAAAGGGTCAAAATAATAAAAAAGTTGAAGCCACTTGATTTCGGTTAAGTTAATCATAACAATTTTGTATTATTTTTTTCATTCGGGTATACCCTCCAAACGGATAATATCCGGTGATAAACCGCGGGCGGAAAGCTGCGTTTCGGATATCGAATCCGAGCGTTTTAAAATAGCCCTGCTGGTCAGAGTCACCGGGTGGCGCTGGATTCTAGCGGCCCAAAACTATTCAAAGTGGAAGTCAATGGGGGAAGCCTTTGTTTAGCGGTGGACATCCTTAGGATGATATGATGATGATGATGATGATGAATAATCCATTAACCATAAATTCTCCATTACCTACTCTACGTCGATGTTACGAAGACTCGCTAGTGAAGGAATCGTTATAAACTGGAAATGCCTGAATAATCGTGGACCTAGTGGTTTTTGGAATAAGTAAATACTTATAAAATAAGTAGGTACGCATTTTACCTAGTACATCTCACCTTTAATCCCATGACATGACAGTTGCCTCGAGGTGTTGCCGGAGTTCTTACCCCTGTGCTGCCTACCGTAACACATATTCATAAGGGGTTTTGGGTTAAACATTCTGAAAAATGGTTCCGAAACCTATTCCGATTTATTTATTACATTCCACTCGCTATTGAAATTATATGTTAAATAAAAATATTTTTCTTTTCTTTCTTTCTTTCTTTTATGTTTGAAATATCAGCTCTTTATAAATGAATCTTCAAATTCACTAATATGCATGTTAGTATTATGTTGGTACTGCGTACCTACTAATCGGTAGGTAGGTAGTTAGTTATCTCAATATTTACTAGTCAAATCTTAAATTTACTACTCTAGTGCTTTTACAGTAACATATAAAAGGTACCTATACCATACCTACAGATTTATCATTTTATTCTTATATACAGCAATTTGATAAGACATACTAATAGAATGAGATAGCCAGTAAGCAATAACGATTCAATAATAAATCACTTGCGTTCAGTGTAGGTTGTATTTGGGAAAGATAATTATAATTTAACTATGGTAAGTTTCGTAGCATAATCCATTAATTAATAATTATTTCGACGAAATTTTCGTACACCACATGAACAATATTTCGTTAATTTTATTAGTTCAAAAAACTAAAAGTAAATAAGCTGATAAAAATAAATTATATGAGCATGTTGATGCTGTCTTTTGTATTGTTCGTTAACTTGATTGTTATTCTGTTCCTTTTTTTGGGTTCTGTACCCAAAGGATGCCAACGGGACCCTATTACTAAGGTTCCTTCATGTCATGGGCTGTATCTCAAGAACCGTATTAGGCAGACAGTTGAAATTAAAAGGGGGCCCATACAAGAAACGTCTTTACGGAACTCTTCCTGGCTGATGTTTTAAAGTTATATAATCAACCCTTCTACAGGTGGTATTCACAGCGCGAGGCCTCATGCCTCCAGTGTTCACTCCACTCAACGACGACTTGACGATCAACTATGGAGTCATTCCCGCGTATGCCAAGTTTCTTGCAGATTCAGGAATCAAATCTGTTCTTGGTAAGTTAATGTGATATGTACGTAGGTACCTATAGATAGTTAAATACTTATTGTACGTAATACACAAACTATTACCAAACAATTTAACTCCTTAATTTTATAAAAAAATACACTTAAAATACTTGTGGTACTTGCAGTAAACATAGGTACGAGCTGTGCACCATATTTTGTGTTTTAAAAATAGTGTTCCTTCAATTATCTTTCTTATACCATTAGATACCTTTTTTAGTGGGCGGCACAACGGGCGAGAATATGTCCCTATCAGTCTCTGACAGAAAGAAACTGGTTGATGAGTGGGTGAAAGTGGGCAAAACTACTGGTCTTCATATCCAGGTGCAAGTCGGTGGAGCGCCTCTTGCTGATGTCGTAGCCTTGGTAAGTATACTCTATTGAACTGATCATTACCATTAGTTTCACCTTCAAAGAAGCCATTTTAACATGCTTGTGTTATTATTCTTTTGTTATGCATCATGTTAGTTTTGAACTCATTTGATAGTTACATTATAATAAGATAACGTAATTCGAAATTAAGTGTATATGTTTCTGCTGGTTAATGTGTATGGTATGGTCAATAAGTTGGTGCCATATTTACTTAATATTTTAAATGCGAATGTGAGATTGTCTTCCTTCCTTCTACCTTCCTTCTTTCTACCTTCTTACTCAACCGATCGAAACGGAAACGAAATTTGGCATGCAGATAGCCTACGGTATGGAGAAGCACAGGCATTTATCCCGAGAACGCGTGTGAAACCACCGTGGACAGCTAGTTATAAATAAAATTAACTTTTGGAAAGAGTTGACGCATGGATGTGCGTTATTTTTTAAAAGACACCTAAAAGAGGTAACAATTTAATAGTAATCGTAATAAAATAAATAAGAAAAAACTTGAAAAAAAAATTAAAGAACCTCCTATTTTAAGTTTTAAATGGGCGTTTGGCGTTTGACCTTCAACTCATTCCGAAGAACCTTGACGAGGCTGTAGCACAGCAGAAAATGACGATCCAGTTTAGACTCTAAAGCCTTGAAGGATTCATCATTATCATCTACTTTGCCCTGTTCTTAATTATTTGGGATCAGCTCAATATGTACGCTTCTTTCATTGGGCCCTCCGATGCGCTAATATCAGCATTGACTACTTTCTTACTCATCATCTTTCACTTGATTTTTGATGGATTTAATTATCATACTAATATTAATCGCGCCTGATTCTTTGAAGAGCGACATAGGCTTCTGTTTATCCAGGGTAAACGCGTGAAGATGCGCAGATTGAATTAGGATTTTCAATCCTCTGGGCACAGATTACAGAATACTTCAGATGTAATGTACGGGACAAGCACTGTGAGGCTCGTATTTAGCTATGTGTGCGTGAGACCACTGTAGGAACACGTGTGACAGTGTGCGTTTAGGGATGCCAGGCTGCATTTAGGGGTGCCAGGCTGCGTGTAGGGCTGCCAGGATAATGAAGAAAAAACTCCCACGTTTTTTATTGGATAGTTATTATCAACTTAAAACTATACTTTCAAATAAATAAATTCTGAAAAGGCTTGTGATTTGAGAATGGATTAAGTCAATAAAAATATGACCAAATTACCAGCATTATACTAATAATCCATGTAAAAAAATAAAGAATTTGCCAAGTTCAATTAAGAAAAAAAAAGAAATGAATACAGAGATGTCATCATTTATTAAAATAGAAATAGGTAACATACATTATAGTGGATTTCAAATAGCATGACTTCGGTGACACATGGTATTTTATTAGATTTCTCAATGGTTAATGTTCATTTCGATATAACAAAGGAATACTATACTATGACAGAGCGAGGTTTCATGAAATATGAAGAGTACTATTTCAGAGTAATCAAATGGAATTTCACAAAAAGCCCTTGACCTTGACGACTCATCATATGTGAAATTGAGTTTAACAGCCTTTCTTCTTCTTCTTATTTTTAATTTTGGCAACCAAGCCCAAATTAGGGCTCATTTCTGCCAGTGTCAAGTTATATTATAGTTTCCAGTCACACTAAATCACTTCACATTATAGTCCTCAGTCAGTCACCGTCCATAAAAGTCATGTTTCACTACAATGGTGGTCATTGTACTAAAACTCTTCACGGACATTTTGAGACAACTTGAAAAGTCACGATACACATAATTCATTTCATTTCACTTCACTGGTGCACATGGATGATCTTTATTGGGTAAAATACCACCAAAAATACACAATAAAACTCAAAATACACAAATTTATGAAAATAAAAATGAAAACGCTACGTGACTCTGCAAGTTCCCGCCAAAAAGTCCTTAACAGCCTTTATTCTGCACTAACTTCTTAAAATATTGCCTTTTGCCACCTATAACTCTAGCATTCGTTTCTAATTTTGCTATATAATTAAATCTTATATTAATATATATTTTTCTATTACTATTTTTATTAAGCTCAATAAAATGTATGTATGTTTAATAAAATGATATTTTATATTTTACTAGCTGACCTGACAAACGTTTTTCTGCCATATCGGCTCGACTTCGTTTGCGTGGTGCCCTACTCTATACCCTAACCTACTCTACTAGGGTATTTTTTTTAAAAATATTTTTCATCATAATTCGAATACATAATTTCGGCACCTTATACAAAAAAACATGTTTCATATTCAATATGTTTGAGTAAGCAATATTTAAAACTTATCTTCAATACCAAAATCATTAGTGGTTGCTGAAATGTAACGCTGTGATAGACGGACAGACGGACGGAGTCACAACATAAGGATTCCTTTTTATTTTTTCGGTTCTATTCGGAAGCATTCAAAAAATGGCGTTTGGAATCAGGGTCATCATCAATTACCTATAAATTCTAATATTCAGCCCGTTCACACAAACTATAAGCGCCATTTATTTTTTCATATGTTACCAACTTTGACTAATGATATATCAAGACTGAACTACGAAGCTGTTTACGCGTAGATAAAAATGTCCTCTAACTGTTAGGGCGCAAATCATTTTCCCGCCCTCAGTGTCAGTCGAGACGTCACTGGGACACAACCAAATTCACCAAAAGTGTATTGTTCCAAAATGTATTTTTGTGTGATAAAAGTGTGCAGAAACTACATAGGTCGATCAAGATCAAATAAAAAACTCAGCTATCATCAGTAAGTAACAATATTTCCTATTAGTTCCTGCAATATAAGCCATTGAAATTTTTCGAAAATAAATTATTTTGAGTAAGCGCCATATTTACGTATTGCCTGTCCTGCCAGTTTATGAACTCGAAACTCCCATGGTATAATATATAATATATATAATATCAGTCAATAGCTAAATACGAGTATGTAGATACTTATATATAAAAAGCGACGGTGACGTGTGCGAAGTTGACGTGTTCATCGTTTTCGGATTTTTCAATCATAGTTATTATGCGTGTGACGTCCATTTTGTGAAAATCTCGAATTGAATTTTAAAATGGCGGTCTTTTTTTTTAATGACTGATGTTATTCTCGTCAGTGGATGTCACGTTTTTAAATTGTTTTTTAGTTGAAAATGAGACTTTTTTTTACAGAATACCAATTGATCCAATTTTAAGAAGCCAATGGATAGACATCATTCGGAAAAGCCGTAGTGAAGATCTCTAGAAACCAGCCAAAAAATCTGTTCTTTGCTCTGACCACAGATTACAGAATAATTCAGATGGAGCGCGCGGAACACGAAAGTGAAGCCAAAAAAGCAAATACAAATTGAAAATCTGATACCTGGTATTCGTTTTCCAGTTTGTATTTGCATTGTTCTTCTTCTTCTTATTTTTAATTTTGGCAACCACGCCCAAATTAGGGCTCATTTCTGCCAGTGTCGAGTTATATTATAGTTTCCAGTCACAATAAATCACTTCACATTATAGTCCTCAGTCAGTCACCGTCCATAAAAGTCACGTTTTACTACAATGGTGGTCATTGTACTAAAACTCTTCACGGACATTTTGAGACAACTTGAAAAGTCACGATACACATAATTCATTTCATTTCACTTCACTGGTGCACATGGATGATCTTTATTGGGTAAAATACCACCAAAAATACACAATAAAACTCAAAATACACAAATTTATGAAAATAAAAATGAAAATGCTACGTCACGCTGCAAGTTCCCGCCAAAAAGTCCCTTTGCATTGTTTAAACACAGTTTCTTTATATAGGAGTGTTTTTTGTTAAATAAAGTTTGTTAAACAAAGCAAATACACATTCAAAAGCGAATAAATACCAGGTACGTGTTTTTCAATTTGTATTTGCTTTTTTGGCCCCACTCCCGTGTTCCGCGCGCTCCATCCTTATTCTGTAATCTGTGGCTCTGACCATTTCAATAAAAATTACATGTATTTTGTAAATAAGCAGGGACGCCGGGAGATTAAAAAAGGTAGCAGTACCTTGCAAGGCAAGTATTTTTTTCAAGCTTTCATTTTACTTGCAATGTTTGTATGTTTTCGGACCAAATCTTGCAAGTCGAATTTCACCCACTTCCAGTGGTCAGATTGACTTGATGTTTGGTATACTAGGTATTTTGGTATATAGGTGGTAATTCCAATAATCCAATATATTGGACCTACAACAAAAAGTACAGTCACCAAAATAAGTTTGTATTAAAATGAAATATTAAAAGAAACTTCCGCGGACGCTCGGACTGTGGAATGAGCTCCCCGCAGTGGTTTTCCCAATGGAGTGCAACATATGGTTCGTCAAAAAATGTGTGAAGAGATTTCTTCAGGGTCGGCAACGCGCGAATGATACCCCTGGTGTTGCAAGCGTCCATAGGCTACGGTAACTGCTTACCATCAAGCGGGCCGTATGCTTGTTTATCGACTAAGTTGTATATATATTTAAAAAAATGGCTCGATTTGACTTGATTTGGCTCGATTTGACTTGATTTGCTCGATTTGACTTAGTTTGACTCGGTTTGACATGATTTGACTCGATTTGCTTGTTTTGACTCAATTTCACTTGATTTGACTTGATTTGACTTGTTTTGACTGAATTTGACTCGATTTGACTTGATTTGCTTGATTTGACTAGATTTGACTTGATTTGACTTGATTTGACTTGATTTGACTCGGTTTGACATGATTTGACTCGATTTGCTTGTTTTGACACAATTTCACTTGATTTGACTCGATTTGACTTAATTTGCTCGATTTGACTTGTTTTGACTCGGTTTGACTTGATTTGACTCGATTTCACTTGATTTGACTCAATTTCACTCGATTTGTCTGGATTTATCTTGATTTGACTCGTGTTGACTCGATTTCACTCGATAGTAAGATAAGGAAAAACAATAAGTATTAAATTAATATCGGCGCCATTAATCTTATTTATATTATCATGTATTATCCCGATTCAACTTTTATTTTCGTAGTTTACAAAGATATCGAAACCGTAATATATTTTTCCCCATTTTATTGGATTTTTTCAACAACTGGTAACATTATAAACTTCACTATGACAAGCAGAATGACGTACCGCGAGCATAAGACGTAGCAAAGTTGGCCACTTTTTAAAAGTCATGTAGTATGGGGATGGTCGTTCTAGACGTATATATTTTCTAAGGTTACCAATAAATTTCTCTTGCCTATTTATTTTTGTTAATTCGATCGATCTTACAAGGCCCCATAATACCACGACTTCAAGGAAAATACTTTCGATGTAACCTAGCAACACCAACTGATTTTTGTTGAGGTTTTGTGTTCCTAGTGATCAGTGACAAATACATGAAAAAATAATACAAATAAGTGAAAATATCTATAATTACCTACGAAACGACATTCCGTCTTCCTTTTTTTGTTTTTGGGAACAATTTTTACAATATTTCAAAATGCAGGACGGCATAATTTTTAAGATCAATTTTGCCACTAGTGACGTACTTACAATACGAAGCTTTGTTTCGTACTGACTCAAGTTTGTATTTACTTTTGAATCTGTATTTGGTGTGTTGGCCTCACGCCCGTGTTCCGCGCGCTCGATCTGAAGTATTCTGTAATCTGTGCCTCTGGGGTATAGTCAAGTCAGTATTATAGATGATGATGTTCCACACTTTATCAGTTAGGTACGTGGTTTAGTTGTATCATTCTGACGTGAAATTTAAGCAGTTATATAATATTTGTGTTGGTATCGCTATGAACTTTCTACATTGGAGATAAAGCAATTCGTGTCATAATGTTATCGCTGACGATAAATATTTATGCAATGTTGTGGAAAATACACAAAAATATACTGTAAATAAGTAGATAGGTAATTCATCATCATCATCAGCCTATAGCAGTCCACTGCTGGACATAGGCCTCACCCAATGCGCGCCATCTCGCCCTATCTTCGGCTCGACGCATCCATTTCCTACCAGCAGCCTTTTGCAGATCGTCACTCCATCTCGCTGGAGGGCGCCCTACACTACGTTTGCCGAGACGCGGTCTCCACTTAAGAACACGTTTTCCCCACCGGTTATCGGTTCTTCGGCATATGTGACCAGCCCACTGCCACTTCAGCTTGCTAATTCTATGAGCTATGTCGATGACCTTGGTTCTCTGACGGATGACCTCGTTACGGATCTTATCCTTCAGAGAAACTCCGAGCATAGCTCGTTCCATAGCTCGCTGAGCGACTTTAAACTGGTGGACTAGTCGTACCGTGAGTGTCCACGTTTCGGCTCCGTATGTCATAACGGGTAGGACACACTGGTTGAAAACCTTCGTTTTCAAACTCTGCGGTATGTGTGACGAGAAGACCCTACGAAGTTTCCCAAATGCTGCCCAGCCCAGCTGGATCCTTCTCTTGGCTTCCCTCTCTTGGCTTCTCTTCTCTTGGTTGTTTCTACCTAATTGCAGAATCTGCCCGAGGTAGGTATATTCCTGAACAACTTCGAGATGGTGGCCATTTACGACGATTGGTCCCGGATCAATGTGATCATTGATCATGACTTTGGTTTTATCCAAGTTCATGCCGAGACCAATACGTCGCGAGGCTGATGCTAGACCGTCCAGCATCTGTTGTAGCTCCTCCAGCGACTCCGCCATCAAGACTATGTCATCTGCAAATCGTAAGTGTGAGATGTATTTGCCGTCTATGTTTATGCCCATCCTTTTCCAGTCCAGCGTCTTAAACATATCCTCCAATACGTTTGTGAACAATTTCGGGGATATGACATCCCCCTGTCTCACTCCTCTGCGTAGTTGGATGGGTTTAGACTGCTGGTCCTGTACTTGGACACTCATGGTTGCGGCATCATAAAGACATCTCAGCACTTCGATATAACGATAGTCTACTTGGCATCGCTGCAAGGATTCCAAAACAGCCCAGGTTTCGACGGAGTCGAAGGCCTTCTCATAGTCCACAAAGGCTAGATACAGAGGCCGATTATACTCCTCTGACTTCTGTATAATCTGCCTCACTGTGTGGATGTGGTCTATGGTACCAAATCCTCCTCGAAACCCGGCCTGCTCCGGTGGCTGAAACTCGTCGAGTCTTCTGGCAAGACGGTTCGTGATGACTCTAGAAAACAGCTTGTAGACGTGGCTCAGGAGTGAGATGGGCCTATAGTTTTTAAGAAGGGTTTTATCTCCCTTCTTAAAAAACAGAACGACAATACTCCCGTTCCAAGCCTTTGGAATTCTCCCGCAGTTAATGACGGAGTTAAAGAGGCTCTGTAGTTCCTTCAGTACAGGAATTCCTCCTGCCTTCAGAAGTTCTGAAGTAATTCCGTCTTCACCCGGGGCTTTTCCATTTTTAAGCTGTTTTAGAGCCAACACAATCTCGTCCTGGCTGATGTCCGGTAGTTCGTCGGTATAGTGTCGAGTCAGGGCGGCTCTAGAATCGTGAATGTCACGCTGCGTCTGAGGGGCATGTGGAGCGTACAACCGGCCATAGAAGTCTTCAATCTCAGCGAAAATCTCCGGCTTCGACAATGCGGTATTGCCATGATGCGTTGTCAGCTTCGTCAGGTGGCTCCTTCGAAGCTGCTGTGTGAATACTTTGGACCCTCGGTTTCGCTCTATTGCCTGTTCAATTAGGCGCGTATTGGAGCTCCGAAGGTCACGACGTACCATCTTCGCAATCTGCTTGTTCAGGCCTGACCGCTCTGACGGAGTGGCTTGCGTGTCTTCCCGCCGTATTGTCATGAGCCGTTGAGTTTCGACCGAGAGGTAATTCAACAATCATGAATTGTATCGTACTAATTTCATAATTGCGAAACTCGATTCCAAGTTCACGTGTTCAGCAAAGTTTTTCGTAATGGTTACCTATGAATGCAACTTGGCACACCTAGATAGAGACTTCACCCTTCTTTAAAATAAAATCAGCCATGTGCGGATCTGAGTCTGGTTCGCTCACCGAGGGTTCCGTTCCGAGTCCGACCTTCCTTGGACGTATATTTCATGGTATGGGCCATACTATTTTACTTATACTGTTGTGGTGTAACTTTTGTAAAGCCCTTCATAACTGGCTAAGTGCTCTTCTAGGGTCTAAATTGAATAAAGGGCTTTTACTTTGAAATAACCGTACCGCAATACTACGTTTATTTCATAACGATTTTGATGGTGTCGAAAAATTGTGCTAGCTAGAAACTTCGTTCTATTTTTCCTGTAAATTTTACGTCAATGTTTATATCAACTGTAATTATTTGAGATTTTACGCTTTTTATATAAAATAGTACTGGCTATCCGGGCGTGGGACTATTTCTCTGGCCCATCGACTAGATAGTCGATGGAATGATAGTGAATGGTTGATGGAATTGATTGTTTGCATAGAGATCTATGCAAACAATCAATTCCATCAACAAGCAGAATAGGTCATAATAAAGAGGGTGATGATCTTGAAAGAGGGCAGGATGCTGGTGACTTTTATTTGAACTTGTGACACCTAGCACCTGTATTCTTCAACATTACAGGCTAGATATAGCCAGGACGCTGGAGCAGACTCGCTCCTGTCTCTCCCCGAGCTTTACTTCAAGCCGCAGTCAGTAAATGACCTGGTCAACTACATAGACCTCGTTGCGAAGGCAGCACCAAAGCTACCTGTTTTGTACTACCACATTCCGAGCATGAGCAAG
This sequence comes from Achlya flavicornis, assembly GCA_947623365.1. Lineage (NCBI taxonomy): Eukaryota > Metazoa > Arthropoda > Insecta > Lepidoptera > Drepanidae > Achlya > Achlya flavicornis. The sequence continues at coordinate 3,363,262 of OX392485.1, read as the reverse complement.
GTAGAAAGTAAGTGCATCCATGACTGCCGATTTATTCCTTTAATTTTAAACTAGGTTCTTATGGAGCCAGGATACTGAAGTCATGACTTCAGATCACTGATTTTTCAATGAAGGAAATCATTGTGATCAAGCCGAAGAAGTCAAATTCGAAGGTAAATGGAGATCGATGATACGCCTAGTTTAAGAACATATTAAACAAACTGAGGTTTTCCAACGACTTATGAACGCTAGGAGTTATGACGAGCCTCAGAGGTAGCATGCTTACCCAGAACATGCCTATGCCATACCTACGTTGAAGATATGAAGGCCATATGCGTCAGAAAACAGATCTTTTTTCGTTTCGCATTAAAACGGTGAAGTGTTGTGTCCATCGGGATGTCGACAAAGTTGATGGAAATTCTCCCAGCATCTTATAGTTTGATGAAGACTAAGGCCGGAAACCTCATGTCCCTGCTGTGACAGCTGTTAATGATAATCATTTAATCTCGGATATACTGGGTTGTGATCTAATCCCATCATAATTTTCCAGTAAATATGCCAGCGTTTGTGACGGCGGCTACAGAGCGCATCCCCAACTTCAAAGGCATCAAATTTACGAGTAACGACCTGAGCGAGGGAGCACAAGTGTTGCGAGCACTCAAAGCTGGCCAGGAGATGTTCCTCGGCGCTGATACTGTAAGATCACACCCTTTATATTAGATTCTCTTAAATCATGAGTCTTTTATTTTGACATTTATTCCAGAAATTCACTATTTGGAACATATTTGCAAAGCTAATTTTATTAATTGATGTTGCATTTTCATAAATTTCTTAAACGAACCCTTGATTGGACAATCACTTCAGAATGTGGTTACAAACCTATACCTACATAAGAAAAATACAAAATACTCCCGCTTTTCCAGCTCCTCGCACCAGCAGCTCTCCTAGGCATAAAATCCAGTATCGGGACAACATTCAACTTGTTCCCGCGCTTAGCTCAAGATATACTGGATGCTGTTGAGAACAACGATATAGCTCGAGCGAGGTTGCTGCAGGAGAAACTGAGCTTGGCTGTTGAAGCTCATACTGTTGAAGGTAAGGATCCTTTACCATTTGCTTTCAATTTACCAAAATTATCATCATCAGCCTGACCTGTTCCCAATTATTTGGGGTTCTTGAAATATAGTACGCTATACATTCGTCATCGGCATTCACCCCTTTCGTAATCACATCTTTCACACTAATCGCTCCAACTCTTTTTTGGTCTTCTTATAGTAATTATTATATAAGTATGTTTTTGCAAAAGTATACAGCAAATGGCAATATAAAAACCGATTTTCACCGACAGCTGCATTTTTGAGCCAGTTGATTTATAGTCAACATATTTACCACCTTGGGTCATGGTCATGTATTATGGTCAAGATATCTTTCTAATCTCACCTACCTGGTGTACCTGGTAACTGGTTGCAAAGTAAAGGAGGTTTATTTATTTATTTATGGACAAACAACAAAACAAACACCAACACTTACAAATGGATACAATATCATAATATTGAAATGAATTTAGTGATGCCTTACTTACAGGTTGCCACTGCATGCAAAAGTGGATTTATTTATTTTAAGCTATAATTAGCAATGAAATAATGTAAGTCGATCAATTAGAGAATTTAAATGTAATACGTATTTGAATTTACGTATTACATTTAAATTCTAATAATTATTATAATATTAAATTAATAATATTGGTAATAAAGGTTTAATTTGTTCACTATATTTATTGCGTACCAACAAAAGATGCTTAATCACTTCCACCAAACATTTTATACTTTTATTTAGGTTATATGGGTTATACACACGTAATGGCTGCCAATGCTTCCGACAAAAAACTGATTTTTTGTTGTATTGCCAACACCACAGAATAAGGCAGATGGAGCGCGCGGAACACGGGAGTGAGGCCAAAAAAGCAAATACAAATTGAAAAACACGTAGCTAGTACGCACGTATTCGCTTTTGAATGTGTATTTGCTTTGTTTAACAAACTTTATGTAACAGAAAACACTTGTTTATTAATAAACTGTGGTTAAATAATGCAAATACAAACTGGAAAACGAATGCCAGGTATCAGATTTTCAATTTGTATTTGCTTTTTTGGCTTCACTTTCGTGTTCCGCGCGCTCCATCTAAATTATTCTGTAATCTGTGGCCAACACTAATTATTTTCTCTTCCAGGTCCCTGGGTACCAATCATGAAGGCAGGTATGGAGATAGCCACTGGGATCAAAGTGGGACCACCCTCACTACCACAAAGGGCAATTTCCGATCAAGCTGTCCTGAGGATCAGGGGAAAACTCAGGAGCTTGGGCTTAACTAATTAAGTGAAAATGTACATTATTATTTAACAACAAAGTTTCTATTCGACTGCCAATCGTGTATAACAAGTATGAAGACGTAAATATGTTAATTATAAATCTTATGAGATTGTGATAAACTGGTTTATTATTTTAACTAAACTACCTATTTAACTATAAACTAAGCGTGGAACAAATAATATTTTTACTAAACTATAAATAAAACTTTCTCGCACGAAAACGCGCCTTTATACTGAAAATATTATTGCGATACGTATAAAGTTAAATTTTAAAAATATGTCAGATTTTGCTAGTAATGACAAACTTTTTTTGATGTGTGTAGATTCACATTACCTAGTAGCTCTATATCCAATCTATCACCAATGGATTATTGTTATTGGATAAAACACCACCAAAACATGAAATAACACTAAAAATACACAAAACTATGAAAATAAAACGAAAATGCGAAAGCAAAAAAAATGCGATATATTTAATTAATTTGTGTGTTTAAACGTAATACAAATCAACATCAATTTAATTACAATTGTTTTTTTTTACATTTTGTATTCTCGCTATAGTGAGGTGAAAAGTTGTATGCATCAAACGAGAGCAAAGTGTTTTGTTTCTTGTGCCCTTTGAATTATCACTCTACCTCTACGATTAGGATTCTAACATAGAAATATTTGTTCGTGATTCAATTATAGAATCCTTCCCTAGCTCGAGATTCAAACTCGGAACTCGCAACAAAAACCAACTTTGCTTTCGTATCGCACAAATAATTATTATTTACGTTGTAAAAAAGAAAACAAGTAATTTTTCATAATGATAGATTTTTATCAACAAACAAAAGCATGAATTTATTAAAGAAATTATGTCAGCGAAACAATAAAGAAATAAAAGTTTATACAAATTCAAAAAGAAAAAGATATCTGAGAAGTTCAAATTACTCATTAATAATTAGAATGTTATTGTTCTCTAGTACTTCACGGATGCATTTCCTCTGTTCTTCAGTAATGCGACGCTGCGGTTCCCGCATGGGACCCACTTCAACGTCTGTTGCCATTTCCATGGCGGCCTTTGTTGCTGGTATGAGTTCAGCTGTAATTTTTATACACAACATTTCTATTATGCACCTTAGAAAAAAATCCCCAGGAAGAAGAATTATGGTGCTTAATGAAAAATACCCTTTTTAAATCTGACAGCTTTAACATCATATATACATTACTAGCTTCTGCCCAGGGCTTCGCCCGCGTGGCCTACAGGAAACAAATTACATATTTTTCTTCAAAAACAAACATAATAAGTGCTCTCCCTCCCTCTCAATTGTTTTCTTTTATTTTTTTTATTTACAAAATAAAGTATTAATAGGTAATTAAAAAACCAAAAACTTAAATTACATGTGTAATAATATGTTTTACAGAAAATTCAACCCCCGTTTCACCCTCTTAACCCCTAAGAGGATGAAACGGGGGTTGGAATTTCAAAAAACCCTTTCATATTTGATACGTACACTTCACAAAGAACACACCCTCCAAATTGCATGTCTCTAAGAACAGCGGTTTAAGCTGTGCAATACTGTGCATTGATATATAAGTTACTTTTCAAAAATTTCATCCTGCTTTTCATCCCTTCGAGGTCCACCCTCGAAGTGATGAAAAGCAGGATTATCAAAAACGCTAAGACACGTATGAATTAATTTTCAGTCTTCAGCCTAAACACAAAATTTGAAGATCCTAACTTCGAAACTGACGGACTTTCATACAAACTTTCATCCCCTATTTTACCCCCTTAGGGGTGGAATTTCGAAAAACCCTTTCTTAATGGATACCGACTCTTCACAAAGAATACACTCTCCAAATGTCATGTATCTAGGACCAGCGGTTTAGGCTGTGCGTTGATATATCTGTCAGTCAGTCAGGACTTTGAATTTTATATTGTGATATTTATATTATTTTTTTCAAAACATATTATTTATTTACAAAATACGCAATCATAAAAAAGCATGTAAAAACCAAGAACTTACGTGTAATAATAATTGTTTCACAGAAAATTCAACCCCCGTTTCACCCTCTTAGGGTGGAATTTCGAAAAACCCATTCATATTTAATACGTACACTTCCCAAAGAACACACCCTTCAAATTTCATGTCTCTAAGACCAGCAGTTTAAGCTGTGCGTTGATATATCAATCAGTGATTTCCCATACACAACTTCATTCTGCTTTTCATCTTTCGAGGGTGGATTATCAAAAAAAAGCTAAGACACGTATGAATTAATTTTCAGTCATCAGCTTAAACACAAAATTTGAAGATCCCAACTTCAAAACTGACGGACTTTCTTACAAACTTTCATCCCCTATTTTACCCCCTCAGGGGTGGAATTTCGAAAAACCCTTTCTTAGTGCTTACCTACACTTCGCAAAGCACACAACCTCCAAATTTCATGTCTGTAAGACCAGCGGTTTAGCCTGTGCGTTGATATATTAGTCAGTGAGATCCAATACACAACTTAATCCCGCTTTTCATCCCTTCAAGGTTGGAATTATCAAGAACGCTGAGACAGGTATAAATTAATTTTCAACCGTCAGCCTTAACACTAATTTTGAACATCCTAACTTCGAAACTGACGGACTTTCATACAAACTTTCATCCCCTTTTTTACTCCCTTAGGAGTGTAATATCAAAAAATCCTTCATTAGGAGATGCCTACTAGGGATTGCAAAATCCGGATTTTTTTCAAATCCGGATTCAAACTTTATCATCACATATAAATCCGGATTATCCGGATTTTTCGGATTTTTGTATTTTTTTGCAATAATTTGTAATTTTAAACTGTACGCGTAGTTTATGCTTAATTATTAGTAGTTTGAAGAGAGATGTTCTATTTTATTGTATTTCCATTGCTTGCTTTTGAATAAAAATTCAATTAAACTGCAAGTAATATTTAAAAAAAAATGGGCTTGTATTTGGCTACTAAGCCGTCCATAAAGGATAATGACGAAGCCTAAGGTGGAGCACGCTATCCCAAATGGAACCTAATCATTCTGGCGAAGTCCCTAGATTCTAAGAGTCAGGAACTACAGTCGCCGGAAGCAAGTTCCACTCCCTTGCTGTCCGCATTATAATTGAGGATACAAAAGAAAAAAATTCCCCGTGTCTTGTGGTTCGGAGTAAAAATAGGGATGGTGGTTGGAATAAGGTTGAGCAATTCCTGCACACACTCTCAAAAATATATCCTGTACAAAACTGATAAGGCAAGCAACCTTTCTTCGATGGTCGAGCCTCGTGAGTTTCGTCATAATTAGTCTCATATTCGATGAGTCTTCTGGCTCGGCGGTTTATTGAGTCGAGGGCGAGAGCCTGGTGGAAAGGGCTCCGTTTGGTGGTGAAAAGACACACCTGCGTCATGGTGGCATTAAAAGTGACCTGATTGGCATTGCTCCAATCGGAGACTGCCTGTAATGTTACGTTCAAACGCTCTACCATGGCCTCTCGCAACAATTGGATCTATGACAACGGTGCTATCGTCTACGTACCCAAAGATACCGGGCTTCACCAGATCGTTAATATGCAGCAGAAATAAGGTTGCAGAGAGAACTGAATCTGATCTCTGTGGAATTGATTGCGAAAAGGTCCGACGAACAACCGTCTATGACTACATGAATAGACCGTTCGCTCAGGAAATTGGAAATCCAAGCGCACAAACCACCAGAGATTTCATATGAAGGAAGCTTGCTTAGAAAGCGGGTGTGTCAGACCCTTTCAAAAGTAAAAAAAACTGAGATCAGCCGATGTACAAAATGCTTTCAGCGGCAACCCGACTATATAGAACTATCATTCTTGATATTACGTTGTGCAAAGAGTTGTTACTCGCGCCACGCGCGCATCGCCTCCATCTAAGACTCACTGGCCGACTTAACTATTAGCTAGATGGATGAGCGGTAGCAGCTAGCCGCGTGTGAGCCGAGCGGTGCATAGATAGATTTCAGAGTAATACTGATCTAAATGTACTGGATATTTAATGAAATTTTTTAGTTAAACATCAATTATTGGTGCCGATTCTGTTGGCACAAACTAAACTATTCTTAACTAAAATTTAGTTAAGTCCTGTCAAATCGACGTTTCCTATTCAGTTGGCGTACGATTAAACTAAATTTTAGTTTGACAGCACTAATATCGTTTTAGTTACTCAATTTAGTTAAGTGTGCAATTTTTCTATTCTGTTGGTCACGTTTTACGTCAAATTATGTCTAAAATTAGAAATGTCAAACTAAAATTAGTCGTCACCTAATTAGATGTGGATTAAATTTAGTCTTAGAGAAATAGTGTTGGAAAGTGGATATTTTAATTTGAATTATTCATAAATATTTGCATAGAATAAGGACAAAGCAAGATAGGGATATGTTACATACGTACACTGGACTACAAAATTATGTGAAAATCGTAGTTTTATTTTAATTGTTTTCACTTCCAATGATATACCAATATAGTGCCACAAGCTTATTTGGCCCGGTGAGAGAGTCGCTGTTATCAAATTTGGTGGAGCAAACAACCAATGAACGTAGAGTTCATATTCTCTTTGATCAATGGCGATTGACATTTCGAAATGACTGATGAATTCCTCTTTTGACCACCGGGTCAGATAAGTTTGTAGGACTATTAGTAGATTGTAAAATGGGTTACAATGAAATCACAAATTCACAAAAATGGACTTAAAACTTACTTTATAATATAACTCGACACTGGCAGAAATAAGTCCTAATTTGGATTTGATTGCCAAACTTAAAACTAAGAATAAGAAACAACGAAAACTCGACCACCATACAGTCGAAATCGACAAGACCGAATATTCAAAGATATAACATCATATGAAAAGGCTGTATGGTTGAATAACCCTTGCCTATCATTTTAAGGATTAAAAAACTACATACTAGGTACTAAACTCGCCAGGTTAAAAATATATTTATTATGCCTGTATACCACAGGTAATCAAGATATTAAACTGACTTTATTACGCGTTATTGGAAAATAATACAAATATATACTCATTTCTGGACATAATTATATATTTTTTAATGATATTTATGAACTAAATGTTTATTTTTAATTATTTTTCCATTAAAATGTATATCATTCGTTCATTATTTTTATTTGATGGTAACACCCATCAGTTCAATTTAGGAGCTGTCAAAATCAAAATTAATCCTGTCATTTCTAAATTTAAATTTAGTTCGATGTGACAACAGAATAGCGTTTAGAAAATCCTTAACTAAAATAAGTAAAATTTTAATTTAGTTTAGTTTAGTCTGATGCACAACAGAATCGGCACCATTATCAATTAAGATTAAAATTCGAAAAAACCGGATTTTATTCTCAATATTCGGATTTATAATAGGACCCTAAAATCCGGATTTTTCAGTCATTTTCGGATTTCGAAGTATCCGGATTGCAATCCCTAATGCCTACACTGTATTATAATATATTTAGTGGTGTTTAATGTGGAAATGAAGGACTTGCATAAGTAACTTCATCCCTTTTTTCCCCCCTACGGGGGTGTTATTATAACAAACGCTCAGACACCTATACATTAATTTTCAATCTTCAGCCTAAACACAAAATTTGAAGATCCTAACTTCGAAACTGACGGACTTTCATACAAACTTTCATCCCCTATTTTACCCCCTCAGGGGTGGAATTTCGAAAAACCCTTTCTTAGTGGATACCTACTCTTCACAAAGAATACACCCTCCAAATTTCATGTCTCTAGGACCAGCGGTTTAGGCTGTGCGTGCATATATCAGTCAGTCAGTCAGTCAGTCAGGACTTTGAATTTTATATATACAGATAAGAATGTGAAGCACTATATTTTCTACGTATGTTTGAGTAAAATCAATACTGGCCCAAGCAGGCACAAGTGATACTGAGCCTTATTGTCACTGTCGACGTCTCAATGCGAAATGACAACCAATCCCCTTACATGTGTGTGTAGGGCTTGTATTTACGAGACGGCCAGCCTTACTTGGGGTGCTTCACTTTGTAAAAGGCAACACTCCGTCCTGATTTTTTTAATTTTCGATGATGCCACTTGTTAAATTGGGCTTACTTTCGAAAGCTGATGGTATACATTATGTAATTTCTTACCACAAACTTTTGCTTCCGCAGTGATTTTATTAAACTTCAATTGAAGTGTCCTGGCCTTTCTAATCTCGCCAGCTTTAGCTGCCTTCAGTATTTCATATATATCCTCAAGGCCTCCATTAAAAGCGGCAGAAATTGAAGAGTGGAAGCCCATGAACTCTAGTGGTGCCACATTCTGAGGAAAAGAAGAAGTCTTAAGAAGGTGTTAATGTATGTACGGGCCATGAGGTAGTTTCATCACTGAACGGCGTAAGGGTGGGCGACAATAATAATACTATATAAATGGGTAATACATAATCGGTCACTGTCAGGCAAAAACGGAGATTTTTTGTCTTTTAGACATATCTATCCTTCTCATATCTCTAATAGAAAAAATCTTATAAATTATCAACAACTCCAGTAGGTAATATAATTTGATGCATGATGATTGCTACAGTTGTTGCATTTGTAAGAACACTTGCAATTACTAAAATCTGTAAGATATAAATAAGTTTTTAGAGCGAAATAACTTGGATGATGAACAACCAGTCATCGAGCAAAAAGAAATGAATGAGCAGTTAGAGAATCATGTGTCTCTTTGGTAGAAATATCAAAAGGAACTTGATTAGAGAAAATCTAATTTGGACCCAATGGATTGGCGTTCCAAATAACCTTATACAACTCACATAGGAATAGATAAATAATTCCTGATCACGTTTCACCAGGTCAGCAATATCCGAAGCCACTGAGAATCTGGTCACCATTCCCTTGTAATTCTCAACCTGGTTAGTTAGTTTAGTGTGGAATTCTCGAATGTTCCCTGAAAATTAGAGGAAATATTTAGCCGGCCGAGTGTATGTATGGCTATGGCCTTTGATGTGTCGTCATAGAATTGACAATAGCATTGGTTCTTGTTAACTCGAATCGTGTGGACGGGACACGAAGCCAACACGAATCCTAGTTGCCACACGGAGAATTTGACGGATTACACCTGCTACACGTGCTTAGTAAATATTCTGCTGCATTTTGATTGAGAGCCGGTTTCCTTCTAGGATTTTACGTTGAATGCCTTCACGAAGGTTGGAATCCTACAATGAGCATGAGCCCCGTTGTGGTAGGGTACCTAGGTACTTAAGAGTCCGTCTGACTGACTGGAGGTGGAGGGCAAAAAGAAAGATAGATAGAAAGTAGAGACTTTCGGCCACAAAATCCTCATCAGGATTGGAAAATAGAATGTCAGCTTTAGAGGTAAGTAAGGTGCGACAAGGTACTTTACGGTTACAATACTCTTCAGCTAACTATTTCCCTTTGGCAGAGTATTGTAAAGGTAGAAATTCAAATATTGTTTACATACTATTAAGACATGCTGCTGGGTGTTTAGTATCGTGGTAATACAGAAGAGGCAGAGACGGCGCATATTTGGATATAACTGACAGGTACCAAATCAAGTCTTCAATCCTCTTGATGTAAGGATATATTGGCGGTGTTGTTAATATTCCGGCGACTCTCAATTTTTCAGCGTGGCTAGCCTGTATAAATTAAGTAAGAATTAGATTAGCAGCTATTATTAGAAGCTAGTCGATTTGCTAAACTGTTAATTAAACATTTAACTTATATTTTTTGTCAACGCATTGGCTTGGCCATCCAATGAGGAAACGCTATCAGTCTGCTTGAAACCTTGCCTATGATAGGCAGCAGCGGCATTTTCTATAGATTGTATTTTGGAAATATGTATATGTTATAAGTCAAAACCTACGCAACATATAAGAAAACCTGTTTTGCTTACAAATGAAGCCCTTTCATATGATATCCCATTCAAAATAGAAGCCCTATTGTTTAAAATTTCGGTCCCCCATTCCGAATTAAATTGAAATATAGAGCTGTGACAGACAGAAGAACGGATTGGCACCATAACCGAGCACCGTAACAGAACAGGGTTCCTTTTTCCCTTTTTGGTTCGGAACTCTAAAAAGAAAGAGATATATGTTATCTTTTTTTATCTTGTGACATTTTCACAACAGGCCATCCCAAATTGAGCAGACCTTTAATAATAAATATATCTGGATAGGAGCTTACCAATTCAAAAACATAAGGCATTTCGGTAAAACCAACATGTACTATTACTTTGATCCTGTATTTCTTGGCTGCCTGAACGAACGTTTCCGTGACCTTTTTTCTTTCACAAATGGTCTGCGAGGAGGCTTCACCTGTTTTTCCTTCCACTGAAATATACGATTGTTTTAGGAATGAAATAAAGCCGATTCGTATAAAAAGTGAGTGTGTTATTTTGTTTATTTCGCTTTCACGTCATAACTACTCAACCGATGATCATGAAATTTGGCATGCAGATAGCTTATGGTATCGACAAAGACATAGGCTACTTTTCGGCTACTTTCAGCCTGGGAACGCGTGTAAAACCGCGGGGGACAGCTAGTTAGTACATATTGGCAAACAAAAAACTTTGCCGGTTCAAAATGTCTGAAAAATATCATACTGGTGGGAGCAGTAAAAATTACCCTTAATTATTTTGTAATTCTATAAGACGAAGGTAGAAGAGAGTCCTTACCGAGAATAGCAGTGGCACCGGTGCTGTTCAAGTAATGCACATACTTTTCTATAACGGGGTAATTAATCTCGCCATCATCTGTGAACGGAGTCAATACCGGCACAACTGGACCTCTCACTTCAAGACGCTGCAAAATTAACAAATTGATTAATAAATACATTATACTGGTTAAAGGAAATTGTTTAATTTGTTAACTGTCCTTACATTACGGGCCAGCTGGCGCGGTTGGTTAAGACTCGGGTTAAGATTCCACTTATCACGCCGCTGGTCGTGGGTTCGATTCCCACACAGGACATGCATTTGTGTGCATGAACATGTCTGTATGTCCTGAGTCTGGGTGTAATTATGTATTATTAAGTATGTATTTACAAACAAAAAGTATATATATATTATATATTATTAATATGTACCTATTATATCAGTTATCTGGTTTCCATAGTACAAGCTCTGCTTAGTTTGGGATCAGATGACCGTGTGTGAGCAATGTCCCAGGATATTTATTTATTTATTTATTAAACGTGGATTTTTGCAGTTTCGTCAAAATGGTAGGATAAAAATATTATAATATATGCATAAATATGTGATAATTGTGTAATAATAATAATTCAATATACTAACCATTCAATTTAGAATTATACTAATAAATGTTGCAATGTCCTTGCAGGGCTCATGTTGTGAACTAATTAAAATTATAACACCTATATATTTGTACCACATGAAGCAATGAATGAATAAATAAATAAAAATAAATAAATATATATGGAATGGGCTGTTTACAAGCTTTCATTTGATACTCATATTGTTATAATAACAAAAACCCCTCGTATTTTTTTATTCGTAGACGCCATATCAAAATCAAAATTTCATTTATTCAGTTTAGGCCCTGGTAAGGCACTTATGAGCCTTAAATTATTACATATAGTTGAATTTACCACCCACCGGTTCGAAATACACTTAAACTGAGAAGACTCCGGCAAGAAACTCAGCAAGTAATAAAAAATAAAAACAATATACCCTATGTCACTCCCACAGATAAGACGAATCTAACGACACCTCATATGTTTAAATCCATCAAGCCGTTCAGGCTGCAGCTTCAGTGCGTGGCAAAGAAATAGAAACCTACCTACATTCATACTACACTCGAAAAACATAACATAACCCTCCTTCCGGGTCAGTCGGGTAAAATACCCCATAGGCCAGTAATTCAGGTCAAATAATAACAGTTACGGAACCTAGGAGTTGGTATAAACAGCAGTGGACGTCCCTAAGCTGATTAAAATTCTGATTACTGATAGAGTTAAAACTGTTGCGGGATCACGGAAATCTCCGTCGATATAGTTAGAACGAGTGAGGTGAGAGACAAAAATTATACATTATAGTAACGGACTGGATTCCTTGTATTGGCATTATATAGGGAGCCTGGTAGGCATGGACTACCCCAGAATTGTATGGTTCCCACCTCAGGATGTTAGGTTTCCATTAGTAGGGGCCAAGCCCCCCCTGAATATAATCCTAGATACCTACGCCAATTATCCCTTCCACAATTCAGAACGGTGACAGTGTAAGCAGAAGGGATCATTATACGGATTGGGAGATGACCCACCCAATATACCAACCATACCTGCCATTTATGATCATGGATGGGGATAATCCAAAGATAATGAATAGTAGGTACTATAACATAAATATAAGAAAATCGTCATTATACCACTTTGTTCTTCTTATTGGGTTTGCCATCATCTTCGGGTCCTTCATATCCCAGAAATTCACATTTATCAGGTTTCCCCTTAGACCATTTATCAGGTTTCGATTTTCGTGATTCGATTGACGGAAAAATTAATACACAAATAAATATTAACGCAGGCAATTTAAAAGACATGTTTCTGAAATATTCTTCTTCGGAATGAATTGCTTGATGCGCTTACGGTTTTTATATAGGTACACAAAATTTCCCAAATGATCGTATTTTTTTTTAAGAGGTGTACACATTTATATGGAAAAAGGAGTTGATATTATTTAACTCTTTATTTACAAATATTCGTTTTCGAGGCAATATTTACACAACATATGTAGCAGTAACTTATTCTGTATTAGAGACCCATAGTATACAGACAGACAAGCCCCCTCAAGACTACTTCTAGGATTTCTATAGTGGCCAAACCCACCAACCTTCGCGCTCATCAAGTCTGATACACTATTCCTGGCAACCCCTTGCGGACCGCCTGGGACCATCTGCGGTAGATCCTGTCACCACAGCATCCACTACGATACTCACTGTGATACAGAGGGACAAGCCAAGACACATAAACACCAAAGTGACGGCAATAACTCTCTACCTCACGTTAAAAGTTTGTTGCCTATAGAAAAATTTTATTTTATAGAAAAATTCCTCGAGTCTGCCGCTGATTCCGAATCACTTTATTTATAAAATATCTATATTATCGGTTAGAAAATACTATCGTCTAATGACTTGTGTATATGTCCTTAAAAGCCCTTCAGTTACTTATCAATTTAATTTACATAATTGTAGATATATGAGACACCAATTTTTTAATTGCCCCTTAGTGTTTTGCTATCGTTACTTTATTTATAACTCAATTAATTGTTTATAGGATAATACGATTATACTAATAAGTCAGCTTATAGTAACAACTTATTGTGAAATAATGTTGTTTTACTAATGACGACATCATCATTATTTATTCTAGATAGATAGAAAATAAAACAATATTGTAATTTCAATCTTTTGTAAATTCAATCAACGATTCATTTTACAATAATTATTTCTTAGTTTATCGGGACTTGATTTTAACGTGATATTTTTCCGGAACTTTGCGGATAGCTTTCCTCTGCCGCGCGTCTTCAAAATTGATCGAGACCTCCGGAGACCAGAGGGCGGGGAGCTTTTTCCGCCAACGCGTCAGCTTGGCTATCCAAAGAGGAAATGCTGCCAGCCTTCTGGGAACCTTGCCGTTAATCGGAAGCTGCAGGCTTGAGGAAATTTTCTATATATAGATTATATTTTGTAAATATAGATTGTATTTTGTACATATTTGTTGATAATAAAAAATTCAATTAAAAAAAAACAGAATCAGAAATATTTTATTGCTGATTAGAGATCTAATCCCAAATTAAGAAAAGGTATAAGTTTGGAAATAGTTTATTTTATGATGGATGCCTGTGTTTGTTTCGCAACAATCTCAAGGTACTAAGTAATCTAAAGGTTTTAGATTACTTAGTACCTTGAGATCGTGTAGAAAAAAAATGCCTATATGTACCTTTTGACTAAAGTTATATATAGGCAATTGTTTGTCATCAATAGTGATTTTTATTGGCCTCACTTTATTGACGATCATGTCACGTACACTTTGTAAAGTTTAGAGGGTTGACAAGTACCGTGGTGAATTTCTTTTATGGTTCGTTAAATCATTCATAGTCTTTACCTATTGTCAAAATCTCGTGAATAATGTTGTCGAGTCGGTTCCCACATGACAAATCTAGCGACATAATCACTCCCATATCGCTATCACACACTGGAATGCAGTTATCAAAACTTATTTCTACAGTTATTTGGTAGTATACCCACATCACTACTAACAAACACATTCTGACTCCCTCGGAGCAGATCCGCATGATTCTGGGCTGATTTGAATCCACCCTCGATTCCCATGAAGTTGGGAATTTTTGCCGAAACATATCTGAAGAAAGCTTCACTGTAAGTTCAAGGAGCAACTCATTTATTAGAAAAAAAAACTGTCTAAGTCAATTTTGGAATTAATTTCTCCCGAATTGATTGACGGGCCAATTGGCGCCATCTATCACGCCGTAGGTTTTGGATTCGATTCCAAGCCCAACCCACACATATTGAACATGTCTGCATTTCCTGACTCTGGGTGTATTATGTATGTTAGGTATATATTTACTCGTACATACAAATAAAAAGTAGTATATGTAGTATTACAGCTATCCTTAGTTTGGGATCAGATAGCCGTGTGTGAAGAATGACCCAGGGTATTAATATTATTGAAACATTTGGAAATTTGATCATGAATTGACCAAAAAATTACCATAAACTCCAGTCTTTTGTGGTGAATAATAAAAGATGGGCAGCCTGGGAGCACTTTTTGAGAGGAGCTCAAAACATCCCATGAACTGCTCTATACTCTTCGGTTTGTAGTATATTTTTGGTATAGCCATCGGCTTTTACTTCTTGAGCATGCTTTGCCTGGAAGCTAGTAATATTTCACTTTATGAATAATATAAATTTTAAATATGTACTAAGGTAAATGCGGGGAAGACCGTCCGGTTGGGAAGACCGTACAATAAGAAACACGACGAATTTTGAATAGCTGCAAAGATCGCAGCTCTGTAAAACGTCAGTTTAATAGCTAAGCTTTTCGAATATCGGGCTGCTATCTTTATATCTATTCAGAATTCGTCGTATTTCTTACAATACGGACTTACCCATCCTAAATTTTAGAATTATTAAAATAGCCGATATATTCGTAGATTAGATAGAGAATATTACGTAGATATGCTACTAATCTATACATATAAAATGCTTTGTCCTGAATGACTGATCGTAGAGACCTAAAAATTGGAGGGTGTGTTCTTTGTATGACATAGGCATCCGTAGGGATTGCAATCCGGATACTTCGAAATTCGAAAATGACTGAAAAATCCGGATTTTAGGGGCCTATTATAAATCCGAATATTGAGAATAAAATCCGGTTTTTTCGAATTTTAATCATAATTGATAATAATTGATGTTTAACTAAAAAAATTCATTAAATATCCAGTATATTTAGGCCAGTATAACTCTGAAATCTATGCACCGCTCGGCTCACACGCAGCTAGCTGCTACCGCTCATCCATCAAGCTATAGTTAAGTCTGCCAGTGAGTCTTAGATGGAGGCGATGCGCGCGCGGCGCGTGTAACAACTCTTTGCACAATGTTATATCAAGAATGATAGTTCTATATAGTCGGGTTACCGCTGAAAGCATTTTGTACATCGGCTGATCTCAGTTTTTTTTTACTTTTGAAAGGGTATGACACACCAGCTTTCTAAGCAAGCTTCCTTGATATGAAATCTCTGGTGGTTTGTGCGCTTGGATTTCCAATTTCCTGAGCGAACGGTCTATTCATGTAGTCATAGACGGGTGTTCGTCGGACCTTTTCGCAATCAATTCCACAGAGATCAGATTCAGTTCTCTCTGCAACCTTATTTCTGCTGCATATTAACTATCTGGTGAAGCCCGGTATCTTTGGGTACTTAGACGATGGCACCGTTGTCATAGATCCAATTGTTAGAGAGGCCATGGTAGAGCGTTTGAACGTAATTTTACAGGCAGTCTCCGATTGGGGCAATGCCAATCTGGTCACTTTTAATGCCACCAAGACGCAGGTGTGTCTTTTCACCACCAAACGGAGCCCTTTCCACCAGGCTCTCGCTCTCGACTCAATAAACTGCCGAGCCAGAAGACTCATCGAATATGAGACTAATTATGACGAAACTCACGAGGCTCGACCATCGAAAAAAGGTTGCTTGCCTTATCGGTTTCGTACAGGATATATTTTTGAGAGTGTGTGCAGAAATTGCTCAACCTTATTCCAACCACCATCCCTATTTTTACTCCGAACCACAAGACACGGGGAATTTTTTTCTTTTGTATCCTCAATTATAATGCGGACAGCAAGGGAGTGGAACTTGCTTCCGGCGACTGTAGTTCCTGACTCTTAGAATCTAGGGACTTTCACGGCCAGAATGAATAGGTTCCATTTGGGTTAGCGTGCTCCACTTTAGGCTTCGTCATTATCCTTTATGGACGGCTCAGAAGCCAAATACAATGGGCTTAATATTACTTGCTGTTTAATTGATTTTTTATTCAAAAGCAAGCAATGGAAATACAATAAAATAGAACACCTCTCTTCAAACTACTAATAATTAAGCATAAACTACGCGTACAGTTTAAAATTACAAAATGTTGCAAAAAAAATACAAAAATCCGAAAAATCCGGATAATCCGGATTTATATGTGATGATAAACTTTGAATCCGGATTTGAAAAAAATCCGGATTTTGCAATCCCTAGGCATCCGATAAGAAAGGATATTCTGAAATTCTAGACCTAATGGGATGAAAAACGGGGGCAAAGTGTGTTACCCTAATTGTATGTTACTTGTAACTTTGTTTGTATAGGTACCTATATTCTCAAAGATATTGTTTATTGTATAGTAATGGCGAAGTGTTGTGTAATTAGCTGTAAAAGCCACAGAACACTTTTACGAGGTAAAAGTAAAGCCAGAGTGACGAAATGAACCAAAAATATCATAACCTTTCATCGGTCAGTAGTTTTTTTGAACTGATACAGTATGTTAATCAAAGATTATACTCAAGTGTATTTTCAGTGAATATCATGCAAATTTAATAGATAATTTCGTCTAAATACGATAAAAATCCAAATAAGTGAAAATAAGTACCTACCTACTTATATCAAACTATGGTCACAGCTATGGCTATCTCCTTCGCTATACGCTTACAGCCTATCTACCTAAAATGCTCTATCTACGGATATATTTCAGTATAAATCAAAGAAATGTCTAAATATTTATACGTAATACACACGCAGCGCAGCTCAACTTCAATTTAATGACAATTTTTTTTTTGTATTTTCTGCCTATAGTGAGGTCAAAAGTTGTACTATGCATCAAACGAGAGCAACATGCACAGCAAAGTGTTTTGTTTTTTGTGCCCTTGAACCCCTCTACGCTCAGGATTCTAACTATTTCTAACATAGAATCACACTAGTTCGTGATTCAATTATAGAATCCTTCCCTAGCTCGAGATTCAAACTCGGAACTCGCAATGACTTTGCTTTCTTATTGCACAAATAATATTTTTTTACGTTGTAAAAAAGAAAACAAGTAAATATTCTTAATGACATATTTTTATCAACAAATAAAAGCATAAATTTATTCAGGAAATTACGTCATCGAAACAATAATAAATAAAAAATAAAGAAATAAAAGTTTATATAAATTCAAAAAGAAAACGATATCTGAGATGTTCAAATTACTCATTAATAATTGGAATGTTATATTTCTCTAGCACTTCACGGATGCATTTCCTCTGTTCTTCAGTAATGCGACGCTGCGGTTCCCGCATGGGACCCACTTCAACGTTTGTTGTCATTTCCATGATGGCCTTTGCTGCTGGTATGATGCCCGCTGTAATTATTATACACACATTTCTATTATGCACCTTAGAAAAAATACCTCAGGAAGAAGAACTATGGTGCTCAAAATGAAAATGGTTATGGCTTAATGGGATCAGATAACCATGTGTGAGGAATGTCCCAGGATATTAATGTGTGTGGTATTAATGTGGTGTGGCTTGCCTTACCACACACATTAATATCCTGGGCCCGCCTTACTTGTTGGGGTGCTTCACTTCGTATAAGGTGACACTCGTGATTTTTTATATGTCAATGATAGCATTGATGGCCACTTGTTAAATTGGGCTTACTTTCGAAAGCTGATGGTATACATTGTGTAATTTCTTACCACAAACTTCGATTTCCGCAGCAATTTTATTAAAGTGTCCTGGCCTTTCTAATCGCGCCAGTCTTAACTGCCTTCAGTATTTCATATATATCATCAAGGGCTACATTATAATACGGAGACGTTGAAGACTCGAAGCCCATTAACTCTTGTGATGCCACATTCTGAAGAAAAGAAGAAAGTCTTAATAAGGTATGAATGTATATGTTCGGGCCATGAGGTAGTCTCATGACTGAACGGCGTAAGGTTGGGCTAAAATACATGGGTAATACAAAATCGGTCGGGCAAAACAGGAGATTTTTTGTCTTTTAGACATATCTTTCCTTCTCATATCTCTAAAAGAAAAAATCCTATAAATTATTATCAAAAACTCCAGTAATATAATTGATTCATGATGATTTCTGTAGTTGTTGCATTTGTAGGAACACTTTTAGGTGGCATAAAAATGGGTAGATACTGCATTGACTAAAATCTGTAATGGTGCGTCCATGCTTGGCAAACCGAGCACAAGCCGAGCCACGAACGAGCCTACAACGAGCACGATGCGAATCCCTTTGTACGTGAAAATACTGACAATCGCGCTCGTTCGAGGCTTGCGAGCCCGTCCACGCTACGCGAATCGTGCTCGCAGTGTGCTCGTTCGAGGCTCGGCTCGTGCTCGGTTCGCTAAGCATGGACGCACCATAAGATGTAAGCTTTTGGAGCGAAATGAACTGGATGATGAACAATCAGTCATCGAGCAAAAAGAAATGAATGAGCGGTTAGAGAATCATGTGTCTTCGTCTGTTTGGTAGACACTTCAACAAAAGGACCTTGATTTGAGAAAATCTAATTGTGAACCCATTGAATTGGCGTTCCAAACAACTCACATATGAATTGATAAACATTTCCTGATCACGTTTCACCAGGTCAGCAATTTCCAAAGCCACTAAGAAAGTGGTAAACATTCCCTTGTAATTCTCAACCTGGTCAGTTAGTTTAGTGTGGAATTCTCGAATGTTCCCTGAAAATTAGAGGAAATATTTAGCCATCCAAGTGTATGTATGGCCTTTGATGTGTCTTCACAGAATAGATAACTCGAATCGTGTGGACGGCACACAAAGTCAACACGAATCCTAGTACACGGAGAATTAGCGTAACATTAAATTACGGATTACACCTGCTACACGTGCTTAGTAAATATTCTGCTGCATTTGGGTTGAGAGCCGGTTTCCTTCTAGGATTTTACGTTGAATGCCTTCATGAAGGTTGGAATCCTACAATGAGCATGAGCCCCGTTGTGGTAGGGTACCTAGGTACTTAAGAGTCCGTCTGACTGGCTGGAGGTGGAGGGCCAGTCAGCCTAGGCTTTGTATACTCACTACTTTCGGCCACAAAATCACTAAAAAATCCTCATCAGGATTCGAAAATAGAATGTCAGCTTTAGAGGTAAGTAAGGTGCGACAAGGTACATTACGGTTACAATACTCTTCAGCTAACTATTTCCCTTTGGCAGAGTATTGTAAAGGTAGAGACATTCAAATATTGTTTACATACTATTAAGACATGCTGCTGGGTGTTTAGTATCGTGGTAATACAGAAGAGGCAGAGACGGCGCAAATTTGGATATAACTGACAGGTACCAAATCAAGTCTTCAATCCTCTTGATGTTAGGATATATTGGCGGTGTTGTTAATATTCCGGCGACTCTCAATTTTTCAGCGTGGCTAGCCTGTATAAATTAAGTAAGAATTAGATTAGCAGCTATTATTAGAAGCTAGTCGATTTGCTAAACTGGTCAAAGTCTCCTGAGATGTTTTTCTTTCAACGCATTGGCTTGGCCATCTAAAGAGGAAACGTTACCAGTCTGCTGGAAACCTTGCATATGATAGGCAGCAGCGGCATTTTCTATAGATTGTATTTTGGAAATATGTATGTGTTATAAGTCAAAACCTTCGCAACATATAAGAAAATAAAAACCTGTTTTGCTTACAAATGAAGCCCTTTCATATGATACCCCATACAAAATTGAAGCCCTAGTTTAAAATTTCAGTCCCCCATTCCGAATTAGAATTAAAATATAGCGCTGTGACAGACAGAAGATCGGATTAGCACCATAACCGAGCACCGTAACAGGGTTCTCTTTTCCCTTTTTGGTTCGGAACTCTAAAGAGAAAGATATATATGCTATCTTTTTTTTATCCTGGGATATTTTCACAACCGGCCATCCCAAATTGAGCAGAGCTTTAATAATAAATATATTTGGATAGGAGCTTACCAATTCAAAAACATAAGGCATTTCGGTATAACCAACATGTACTATTACTTTGATGCCGTATTTCTTGGCTGCCTGAACGAACGTTTCCGTGACCTTTTTCCTTTCACAAATGGTCTGTGAGGAGCCTTCACCTGTTCTTCCTCCCACTGAAATATACGATTGTTTTAGGAATGAAATAAAGCCGATTCGTATAATATTACTTTAAATGCGAAAGAGTCGTGTGTTTGTTTGTTTATTACGCTTTACGCCATGACTACTTACTCAACCGATGACCATGAATTGACATAGGCTTTTCGGCTACTTTTAGCGCAGGAATGCGGGTGTAACCGCGGGGGACAGCTAGTTAGTACATACTTATTTGCAAACAAAAAACTTTGCCTGGTCAAAATGTCTGAAAAAATATCATATTGGTGGCAGTAGCAAAAATTACCTTGAATTATTTTGTAATTCTACAATTCTGAAAAAATAAGATGAAGGTAGAAAAGAGTCCTTACCGAGAATAGCAGTGACACCGGTGCTGTTCAAGTAGTCCACGTACTGCGCTATAACGGAGTAATTAATCTCACCATCATCTGTGAACGGAGTATACACCGGCACAACTGGACCTCTCACTTCAAGACGCTGCAAAATTAATAAAATGACATGTCATTATCCTGGGGAAATCGTTTAATTTATTAATTAGGCTTTAGTTCGTTTAAAACGAGAGCCAGTGCTCGGCCCATCAGTTGCGGAACCTAGGTCTTTAATCTGTGACCTACGAGTTTTATAAACAGCAGTGGATTCTGATTACTGATAGAGTTAAAACTGTTACGAGATAACGGAAATCTCGACGACGAGACGAGTGAGGAGAGAGACGAAAAATTATACATTATAGTAACGGATTGGATCTCTTCCATTGGCGTATTAGGGGAGGAACCTGGTGGGCACGACCTACCCCAGAATTATCTGGGTGGCCCAGGATGTTAGGTTTCCATTAGTATCGACACCACGGCCGTATTATAGTGGTCTAGCCCCCCTTAAAATAATCCTAGATACGCCAATGATTCCTTCCACAATTCAGAACGGGGACAGTGTCAGCAGAAGGGATCATTATACGGATTAGGAGATAACCCACCTAAAGATATTGAAATAGTACTATAACTCATTAAATCGTCATTATACCACTTTATTCTTCTTATTGTGTTTGCCATCATCTTCGGGTCCGTCATAACCCAGAAATTCACATTTATCAGGTTTCCCCTTAGACCATTTATCAGGTTTCGGTCTTCGTGATTCGATTGACGGAAAAATTAATACACAAATAAATATTAACGCAGGCAATTTAAAAGACATGTTTCTGAAATATTCTTCTTCGGAATGAATTGCTTGATGCACTTACGGTTTTTATATCCACAAAAACTCCCAAATGAACGTAATTTTTTTAAAGAGGTGTACACATCTATATGAAAAAGGAGCTGGTATTTTTTAACTCTTTTTTTACAAATATTCGAGGCAATATTTACACAAAATAGCTGTAACTTAGTCTGTGTTAGAGACCCATGGTATACAGACAGACAAGCCCCCTCATCATCATCATCACAATTAAGTGATAACCGGGACCAACGGCTTGACGTGCCTTCCGAAGCACGGAATCCCCCTCAAGACTACTATTAATATTGATTAATATGACGGTTTGACAACGTTAGATTATAAACTATCGAAAATGAATACGTTTTATTGTAAGCTGTATGGTACAGTTCACAATATATCGGGGAGTTTATAATCTCGCTAGGTAGATTATAAACTAACGCTTTTCATAAAAATACGGTGACATGTATGTATAAGTCCTTAAAAGCCCTTCAGTTACTTATCAATTTCATTTACATAATTGTAGATATATGAGACACCAATTTCTTAATTGCCCCTTAGTGTTTTACTATCATTACTTTATTTATAACTCGATTAACCCGTCGGTTCTTGCGAGGGACACGCGTCCTATTATAACAATTGGTGTCATTGTTATATTTTTAACTGCCAGCCAATGAGTTAATTGTTTATAGGATTATACTAATAAGTCAGCTTATCGTAACAACTTATTGTGAAATTATGTTGTTTTATTAATAACGATTACGTAATTATTTATTCTAGATAGATAGAAAATAAAACTATATTGTAATTTCAATCTTTTGTAATACATCTACGATTCGTTTTATTTTCTTGGTTTATCGGGACTTGATTTCAACGTGATATTTTTTCGGAACTTTGCGGATAGCTTTCCTCTGCCGCTTGGTGATCCTCTTCTCCGGAGGCATCGCGGGTCCTAGTTTCAAATCGGTAAATATTTCCATGGTAGTCTTCAATAGAGGTACTGACTCATTGCCTGAAAATATAAACATAGTTAGTATAATATTAACTTGTAGTAGAAATCATTCAATAGAGGCTATTTATCGGATCACGAATAAACAGAGAGAATAGTAATATTAAAGAGTTGAGATTATCAGAATTAAAATCAGAATCAGAAATATTTTATTGCTGATTAGAGATCTATCTCAAATTAAGATATGGATATAAGAGAAGGTATAAGTTTGGAAATAGTTTATTTTATTATGGATGCCTAGAAAGAAAGAAAGAAAGAAAGAAAAAAATATTTATTCCGACATACACACAACATTACAGAATTATATATTACATTACACAGTAGATAGATAAATAAATTAAAAAATTATAACAATATACACATTCAGTAATATTGTGTGATTTCGAAAAAGGATTACGACTCAGTTTTACTCCAAGGTATGTAGACTAAATACCTACCTTGGAACTGTTTTTCAGTCGAACCCTTTCCGACATCACAAATAATCTGAGACACACTAAACAGGAACACATAATAAAATAAAAAATAAAAAGTAACATTAACAACCAAACAAAGACACAGAATAAAAAATGCCAAACCAATGACCTACGTAGATATGTATTATTTTTGTAATATTTGTTTATCCCCGACTGCAAAACCTTATAAAATTCAAGTTATATTCAAAATTATTTTTTGCTTTTCAGTTTTTTCGGTGGTTTATTTTTTTTGTTAAAAAGTTTTTATTTTATATTTACACAACTCAGCATTAAAATCTGTGAGTGAACAATAAATCATCCCTATATTCCCACCCTTAGGGTAGGTTTTTTGTATCCAAATTTATATGGGACCAACTTCAAGGTATACCCTATCCAATAAAAAATAATTATCAAAATCGGACTACTCTGTAAAAAGTTACGCGTGATCATAAATAAAATAAAAAAAATATACACGTTGTCTTGTAAACCTCCTCCGTTTTTTCGTCAGTTAAAAAATGCCTATATGTACCATAAAATGAGCTAATAGTAATAATAATACTACTTTAAGTAAATTAGAAAAATAAATAAATATATAAGTAAAAATAAGTAGGAACAAAATAGATATACTTAATCATAGGTATATACATATTTAGATATAGTATTAGATTTATTAGATTCATTCACTGTTATTTAGTTTCAGCAAGAAATAAAAGGCTTTTTTATTTTTTTTATTTATTTATTATATGTACCATTTGACTAAAGTTAAATATAGGCAATTGTTTGTCATCAATAGTGATTTTTTATTGGCCTCACTTTATTGACGATCATGTCACGTACACTTTGTAAAAGTGATGTTATTTGGCTGCGATCTTCTGTAAGTTGGGCTGCTCAGGAACAGGAAATTATGCTCATTTGCCTTTCTCGAGTTTCCTAGTTGGGCTATAATACTTAATAGCAATTAATTCTGGGGCAAATGGATTATTTTTATTAGATAAAACACCACCAAAACAAATGAAACTCAAAATACACAAATCTATGAAAATAAAACTGTCTGTCCGTCCGTGCGTCCGTCCGTCCGTATGTCACAGCCACAATTTTTTTTCGAAACTATAAGAACTGTAAGGTACATTGATTGAAGAATTGATAGAAATAAGAGGAAATTTATACTGGATACTATTTAATAACTTGAATTAATACGAAAATGTAGATGAGTCTGACTTTAGTAATATAAATTGTCGCTACATAAGTTAATGCTGACCACGCGCAATTGTACGGTCGTTAGCCCGTACAATACTGTTGAAACTTGGTAAGTACCTAGATGTATTCTGTGAACCGCATTAAGATTTTCACACAGAACTGAAAATCAAATATTTTTTTTTCATCAAACCCATACGTGTTTGGTGTCTATGGATAGGTCTTCAAAAATGATATTGAGGTTTCTAATATAATTTTCTTCTAAACTGAATAGTTTGCGCGAGAGACACTTCCAAAGTGGTAAAATGTGTGTCACCCCCCTGTAACTTCTAAAATAAGGGAATGATAAAACTAAAAAAAATATATGATGTACATTACCATGCAAACTTCCACCGCAAATTGGTTTGAACGAGATCTAGTAAGTACTTTTTTTTTAATACGTCATATATTGAAATTCATATCAAATACTCAGGTCTATACTACCATTTACTTATATACCTACAGGTTTGTACGGAACCCTCGGTGCGCGAGTCTGACTCGCTCTTGGCCGGTTTTTTTATTGTTAGATCTCAGTGTCGTTCAGGTCAAGCAAGTTTGTGGAGGAAAAAAATATCTGTTGATGAGAGCTGTGAAACCCTAACTGTACCTATGTTACTTGTGACTTTGTTTGTATATATTCTCAAAGATATTGTTTATTGTGTAGTAATGGTGAATTGTTGTGTAATTGGCTGTAAAAGCCACAGAACACTTACGAGGTAAAAGTAAAGCCATAGTGAACGAAATGAATCAAAAATAACATAACCTTTCATCGGTCAGTAGTTTTTTTTAACTGATACAGTAAGTAAATCAAAGGATTACTACACTCAAGTGTATTTTCAGGCAATATCATGCAAATTTAATAGATAATTTCGTCTAAATACGATAAAAATCCAAATAAGTCAAAATAATTACCTACTTATGTCAAACTATGGTCACAGCTATGGCTATCTCCTTCGCTATACGCTTACAGCCTATCTAACTAAAATGCTCTATCTACGGATATATTTCAGTTTTACGTAATACACACGCAGCTCAACTTCAATTTAATGACAATTGTTTTTTTTTTGTATTTTATCGCTATAGTGAGGTCAAAAGTTGTACTATGCATCAAACGAGAGCAACATGCACAGCAAAGTGTTTTGTTTTTTGTGCCCTTGAATCCCTCTCTACGCTCAGGATAATCACACTATATCGAGATTCAAATTCGGAACTCGCAACAAAAACCAACTTTGCTTTCTTATTGCATAAATAATTATTTTTTACGTTGTAAAAAAGAAAACAAGTAAATATTCATAATGATTATATTTTTATCAACAAACAAAATCATAATTATTCAGGAAATTATGTCATCGAAACAATAATTACTGTTACCAAAAAAATAAAGAAATAAAAGTTTACACAAATTCAAAAAGAAAAAGATCAAATTACTCATTAATAAGTGGAATGTTATTGTTCTCTAGTACTTCACGGATGCATTTCCTCTGTTCTTCAGTAATGCGCCGCTGCGGTTCCCGCATGGGACCCACTTCAATGTTTGTTTTCATTTCCATGGCGGCCTTTGTTGCTGGTATGACGTCCGCTGCAATTATTATACACACATTATTATTATGCACCCTAGAAAAAATACCTCAGGAAGAAGCTTAAAAATCTGACAGCATTAACATCAAAAGTATCCTCAATACCTATCATATAAACACGAAAAAAAAGAGCTGTGAAAATCACAAGGACCCCATGGACGCATAAAAAAATCTGGACGGAGCACCGCCTTATAAGAAT
Organism: Achlya flavicornis; assembly: GCA_947623365.1. Lineage (NCBI taxonomy): Eukaryota > Metazoa > Arthropoda > Insecta > Lepidoptera > Drepanidae > Achlya > Achlya flavicornis. The sequence continues at coordinate 3,336,617 of OX392485.1, read as the reverse complement.
GAAGCACTATATTTCCTACGTATGTGTGAGTAAAATCAGTACTGGCCTATGCAGGTACAAGTGATAATAATTATAATAATAATTTATTTCATAAGACTTATGCACATAACAATTGATACAGCAGTATCTACACTAAGCAAAGCTTACAAGCTTTTTTCGATAAATCGTAGGTAACTACCTTCCGTTTTACAATGAAAAGTCATCAGCCATGTATGACATCAATGAAAACATAAATAAAAATACAATACAAAATAATAATAATTCAATAATTGCGTGAAATTTAAAAAAAAAATAGTCAAAATCTCAATCAAAATCAAAAAGTCATTTATTCAATTTAGGCCCTGTTAGTTAAGGCAATTATGAACGTTACACACAGTTGAATTTACCACCGGTTCGAAATACACTTAAACTGAGAAGACTCCGGCAAGTTAGTTATATCCATAACTAGATACTGAGCCTTATTGTCACTGTCGACGTCTCAATGACAAACACCCCGCTTAAACGTGTGTGTAAGGCTTGTATTGACGAGACGGCCCGCCTTACTTGGGGTGCTTCACTTCGTATGAGGCGACACTCCGTCCTGATATTTTTAAATGTCCATGATACCACTTGTTAAATTGGGCTTACTTTCGAAAGCTGATGGTATACATTATGTAATTTCTTACCACAAACTTTGGCTTCCGCAGCGATTTTATTAAAATTCAACTGAAGTGTCCTGGCCTTTCTAATCGCGCCAGTCTTAACTGCCTTCAGTATTTCATATAAATCATTAAGGGCTACATTATGAACGGGAGACATTGAAGAGTGGAAGCCCATGAACTCTAGTGGTGCCACATTCTGAGGAAAAGAAGAAGTCTTAAGAAGGTATGAAAGTATGTACGGGCCATGAGGTAGTCTCACTGAACGGCGTAAGGGTGGACGACAATACATGGGTATTAAAAATCGGTCACTGTCGGGCAAAACCCGAGATTTTTTTGTCTTTTAGAAAAATGTATAAATTATCAAGAAAATCTAATTGTGAACCCAATGGATTGGCGTTCCAAATAACCTTATACAACTCACATATGAATTGACAAACATTTCCTGATCACGTTTCACCAGGTCAGCAATTTCCGAAGCCGCTAAGAAAGTCGTAAACATTCCCTTGTAATTCTCAACCTGGTCAGTTAGTTTAGTGTGGAATTCTCGAATGTTCCCTGAAAATTAGAGGAAATATTTAGCCGTCCAAGTGTATATGGCCTTTGATGTGTCATCACAGAATAGATAATAGCACTTGTTCTTGGTAACTCGAATCGTGTGGACGGCACACGAAGTCAACACAAATCCCAGTTGTTTCCGATGACTGCCACACGGAGAAGTATCGTTCCACATTACGTATTACACCTGCAACACGTGCTAAATAAATATTCTGCTGCATTTGAGTTGAGAGCCGGATCCCTTCTAGGACTTTACGTTGAATGCCTTCACGAAGGTTGGAATCCTCTACAATGAGCATGAGCCCCGTTGTGGTAGGGTACCTAAGAGTCCGTTTGCCTGGCTGGAGGTGGAGGGCCGAGGCTTTGTGTACTTACTATTTTCGGCCACATACACACTAAAAAACTCATGAACATTCAAGAATAGAATGTCTGCTTTAAAGGTAAGTAAGGTGCGACAAAGTACTTTAGAGACGGTTCAAATACTCTTCGGCTTACCACTTAACCTTTGGCAGAGGTGGCAGAGTATTGTAACTAAATTAAAATAATGTCTACATACTATCAGGAAATGCTGCAGGTTGTTCAGTATCGTGGTAATACAGAAGAGGTAGAGACGGCGCATATTTGGATATAACTGACAGGTACCAAATCAAGTCTTCAATCGTCTTGAGCTTAGAGTATATTCGCGGTGATGTTAATATTCCCGCAACTCCCAATTTTTCAGCGTGGCTAGCCTGTATATTTAATGTTAGAATCAGATGAGAAGATATGTGGCTTCATGAGCGTGGAGGTCCGAAGCTTGTCGATTTGCTCGAACATTATCTAAACTAATCAAAGCCTCGGGAGTTTTTTTTTCCGACAACGTATTGGCTTGACCATCCAAAAAGGAAACGCTATCAGCCTGCTGGAAGGCAGATAGGCGGCAGCGGAGATTTTCTATAGATTATATTTTGGAAATATTTAATAAAAAAAAAAGAAAAAAGTATATACTTGTAGGAAAGGGGGAAAGGTATTTGTTTTGTAATTTTTCCTCATAATTCAAAATCTACGCAAATATATTAATTGGAAGCCCTTTCATATGATACCCTATTAAAAATTGAAGCCCTATCCTATAGTTTAAAATTTCGGTCCCCCATTCCGCTTTCCCTTTGTCCCTTTGTCAATTTTCATTTTCAGTATGTTTGGATCAGCAATATTTTAAACGATTTCAAATCAATAGAATTAAAATATAGCGCTGTGACAGACGGAAGGATAAATTGGCCTTGGCACCCTAACCGGGCACCGTAACAGGGTTCCTTTATTCGTTTTTGGTTCGGAACCCTCAGAAGAAAGATATACACTTTTTTTTTATCTTGGGACATTTTTCATTTTTTTTTTTTTTAATAATAAATATATTTGGATAGGAGCTTACCAATTCAAAAACATAAGGCATTTCGGTATAACCAACATGTACTATTACTTTGATGCTGTATTTCTTGGCTGCCTGAACGAACGTTTCCGTGACCTTTTTCCTTTCACAAATGGTCTGTGAGGAGCCTTCACCTGTTCTTCCTCCCACTGAAATATACGATTGTTTTCAGGAATTAAATACAACCTTTGCCTTCCGTACTGGAACCAGTCGGTATTGCGCGGGGCGATGGCAAGAGACCGGATGGTATGTCTTTGATCCCTTGGAGTGTCGGCAAGTCGCTGGTGTGGGATGCCACATGTGTCGATACACTCGCGCCATCTCACTTACCGGCTACTTGTAAAGCTGCAGGGGCAGCGGCGGCCAGTGCGGAAAATTCAAAATTCAAAAAATATGCATCGATTGGACCCAATTATATTTTTATGCCTTTTGCGGTCGAGACCTTGGGACCATGGGGGTCAGAAGCTCGCCGTTTTGCTCGCACCTTGTCTTCAAAATTGATCGAGACCTCCGGAGACCAGCGGGCGGGGAGCTTTTTCCGCCAACGCGTCAGCTTGGCTATCCAAAGAGGAAACGCTGCCAGCCTTCTGGGAACCTTGCCGTTAATCGGAAGCAGCGGCAGGCTTGAGGAAATTTTCTATATATAGATTATATTTTGTAAATATAGATTGTATTTTGTACATATTTGTTGTAAACAACATACTTAAATGATTATAAATTTACCTTTTCTAATATCCTTACTATATATAGTAGGTATATATATATAATATTACATTAAATACGAAAGTGAGTTTGTTTGTTTGTTTATTACGCTTTCACGCCGATCATAATGAAATTCGGCATGCAGGTAGCCTATGGTATGGAGAAGGACTTTTAGCCCGGGATCGCGATTGAAACCGCGGGGAACAGCTGGTTAGTACATATTTACAAAAAAAAACGATGCCTGGTCAAAATGTCCCACCAAGGGAACCCTGAATTATTTTGTATTACGACAATTCCGAAGAAAATAAGACGAAGTTAGAAGGGAGTCCTTACCGACAATAGCAGTGGTACTGGTGCTGTTCAAGTAGTCCACGTACTGCGCTATAACGGAGTAATTAATCTCACCATCATCTGTGAACGGAGTAAATACCGGCAGAACTGGACCTCTCACTTCAAGACGCTGGAAAATTGGCATTCGTTCGTCTAAATAAAATGATTATAAATAAGTTCTTTTGTTAAAAAAATCATTTTTAATAAAAGCTTTTTTTGAGTGACTGTACTTTACTGTCATCCAATATACTAATGTATAGTATAGTCATATCAAGTCAACCGACCACTGGAAGTGGGTGAAATTCGACTTGCAAACAACATACATTGCAAGTTAAATACGAACTTAAAAAAAAAATACTAAGTCTAGTATTCAGGTCGAATGATAAAAGTTTAGAGCCAGTGCTCAGCCCATTAGTTGGGGATCCTACGAGTGGGTATAGACAGCAGTCGACGTCACTTATGTGATTAAAATTCTGATTGACTGTTACGAGATAACGGAAATCTCGACGACGAGACGAGTGAGGAGAGAGACGAAAAATTATACATAATAGTATCGGTACTGGATTTCTTCCATTGGCGTATATTGGGGGGAGCCTGGTGGGCATGGTCTACCCCAGAATTGTCTGGTGCCCACCCCAGGTTGTTCTAAGGTTTCCATTAGTAACGACACAGTGGCCATTTTTTTTGGGACCAAGACCTGAAAATAATCCTAGATACGCCAATGATCCCTTCCACAATTAAGAACGGGGACAGTGTTAGCAGAAGGGATCATTATACGGATTAGGAGATGACCCACCTACCTTTTATGATCATGGATGGGGATAATGCAAAGATATTGAAATAGTACTATAACTCATTAAATCGTCATTATACCACTTTATTCTTCTTATTGTGTTTGCCATCATCTTCGGGTCCTTCATATCCCAGAAATTCACATTTATCAGGTTTCCCCTTAGACCATTTATCAGGTTTTGATCTTCGTGATTCGATTGACGGAAAAATTAATACACAAATAAATATTAACGCAGGCAATTTAAAAGACATGTTTCTGAAATATTCTTCTTCGGAATGAATTGCTTGATGCGCTTACGGTTTTTATAACCACAAAAACTCCCAAATAAACGTAATTTTTTTAAAGAGGTGTACACATTTATTTGAAAATGGAGCCGGTCTTTTTTAACTCAGAGAGACAGATAAACACCAAACTGGCAGCAATAAACAGATATGCATCTAAATAAGACTCTGTTGTTCCCTATCAGTAAGGAAACCAAAAAAAATGTGAAGAATTCATGGCCCAGGGTATAATGTAGTGATAATAATGTTAAAAGTTTGTAGCCTATAGAAAAGTTAAATAATATAGGTATATTTTCCTCGAGTCTGCCGCTGAAAATATCTATAATTTCTCTTAACGTTTTATTCACCTTGGTTAGCGAATACTATCGTCTAATGAGTTGTGTATAAGTCCTTAAAAAGCCCTGCAGTTATTTATCAATTTAATTTACATAATTGTAGATATATGAGACACCAATTTCTTAATTGCCCCTTAGTGTTTTGCTATCATTACTTTATTTATAACTCAATTAATTGTTTTTAAGTTGCTAATGAGTAGGCTTATCGTAACAACGGTATTTTGAATTATGTTATTCTACTAATGACGAACATCATTATGTCCAGGTAGATAGAAAATAAAACAATATTGTAATTTCAATCTTTTGTGATTCACCTACGATTCATTTGATTTTAATTTGCCAGTTGGCGCGGTTGGTTAAGACTCTGGTAAAGATTCCACCTATTGCGCCGCTGGTCGTGGGTTCGATCCCCACACAGGACATGCATTTGTGTGCATGAACATGTCTGTATGTCCTGAGTCTGGGTGTAATTATGTATATTAAGTATGTATTTACAAACAAAAAGTAGTATATGTATTATATCAGTTATCTGGTTTCCATAGTACAAGCTCTGCTTAGTTTGGGATCAGATGACCGTGTGTGAGGAATGTCCCAGGATATTTATTTATTATTTATTTTATTTATTTTACAATAATTATTTCTTGATTTATCGGGACTTGATTTCAACGTGATATTTTTTCAGAACTTTACGGATAGCTTTCCTCTGCCGCTTGGTGATCCTCTTCTCCGGAGGCATCGCTGGTCCTAGTTTCAAATCAGTAACTATTTCCATGGTAGCCTTCAATAGAGGTACCGATTCATTGCCTGAAAACATAAACTTAGTACGTATAATGTAAACTAGTAATATAAATCTTTCAATAGCTATTTGTAAAGGCATTTATCGGATCACGAATATTACGAATAAGCTGAGAGAGAATATTAAGATTAATGAATTGAGATTAGTTACAGATCTAATCCCAAATTAAGATATGTCTTAAAGACAAGGTATAAGACGACGTAAACTTTAAGACATCGTTTATTTTATATAATAGGCCTGCGTTTGTTTCGCAACGATCTCAAGGTAATAGTGTTTTGTTTTACGTAAGATGGTTGACTTGTCCTCACTATTAAGTTTGTAAGGTTTAGAGGGATAACAAGCACCGTGGCGCACTTCTTCTATGGTTGGTTAAATCATTCATAGTCTTTACCTATTGTCAAAATCTCCCGAATAATGTTGTCAAGTCGGTTCTGCCATATCCTGGCCTTCTCGAAGTCTCCACTTTTGACTGCATTCTGAATTACCTTGACTTGATCCATGAACATGTTGGACACAGCTGTTATACTTGCGTTGAATCCCATCAGGGCGTTCGAGGCAATGAACTGGAAAAACATGTATACAATACATAATTTTCCGGTTTGAATAAGTTTAGCTTCTTGAAAAAAAGTGGCAGAATTCACATATCGCTATCACACGCTGGAATGCAGTTATCAACTATGTTAAACTGTATTTCTATAGGTATTTGATAGTATACTCACATCACCACTAACAAACACCTTCTGTCTCCCTCGGAGCAGATCTGCAAGATTCTGGGCTGATTCGAACCCACCCTTGATTCCCATGAAGTTAGGAATTTTAGCCGAAGCATATCTGAAGAAAGCTCTTATATTCACTGTAAGTTAAGGGTGCAACTCATTTATTAGAAAACAAAAACTGGTTCAATCAATATTAGAATTAATTTCTCCCGAATTGATTGACGGGCCAGTTGGCGTGGTTGGTTAAAATTCCACCTATCGTGCCGTAGTTTTTAGGTTCGATTCCATCCCAGGAAATGCATTTGTGTGCATGAACATGCCAGCATTTCCTGACTCCGGGTGTATTATGTATAATAATATTAAGTATATATTTACTCGTACATAAAAATTAAAAGTAGTAGTCCTCTGCTTAGTATGGGATTATTATTTAAAAAATTGTAAATTTGATCATGATGAAATATTTTGCAAATTTGTTCCTGCTACCTTACTCTAAGACCAATAACCAGACCAATATATTACCATCAACTCCAGCCTTTTGTGGTGAATGATAATAAAAGATGGGCAGCCTGGGAGCACATTTGGAAAGGAGCTCAAGGTATCCCACTAACTGCTCTATACTCTTCGCTTTGTAGTATATTTGTGGTAAAGCCATGATTGCATCGGCTTTTACTTCTTGAGCATGCTTAGCCTGGAAAACAGTAATATTTCACATTATGAATAATTAAATATCCTACTAAGTTCAATGTGGGGAAGACCGTCTGGTAGGGTAAGACCGTACCTACAATGAGAAACACGACGAATTCTGAATAGCTACAAAGATCGCAGCCCAGTAAAGCTTTTCGAATATCGGGCTGCTATCTTTGTAGCTATTCAGAATTCGTCGTATTTCTTACTATACGGACTTACCCAATCATTAATATTTTTTTTAAACAACTTGCCACCTCTTCCGATGGTCAATATTAGTCCATGACCTTACTACTATATCTAAATCTGAAAGTTTGTTTGGATATGCTACTCTTTCACGCTAAAACTACTGAACTGATTTGGATCAAAGGCACACTGATAGAATATGTTTCAGATTAACAGATGAATATTTTTATCTCAGGAAAACAATAGGTCCCTCGAGAACTCGGGTGGTCTATCATAATAAGCCATTTTTGATCTCACCAGCTCCTTAGCGTCAGGCACATTGGTACCACCGATATGGACTATCACTTTTAGGCACCTCTTTCTGGCTTCAGTCAGATACGCCAACAGTAAATGTTTCCTTTGATGAAAGGTCATACTTGTACCCTCTCCTGTATTCCCAGCAACTATAAATTGTAAAATAAGAATTGATTAACCACCATCTCTTTCAATGGATAGAGTACCTCTTTATATGTAAATAAGCATCCACTTAGGGTTTTCATTTTTAGGGTTCCGTAGCCAAATGGCAAAAAACGGAACCCTTATAGATTCGTCATGTCTGTCTGTCTGTCTGTCTGTCTGTCTGTCTGTCCGTGTATGTCACAGCCATTTATTTCCGAAACTATAAGAACTATAATGTTGAAACTTGGTAAGTAGATGTATTCTGTGAACCGCATTAAGATTTTTACACAAAAATAGAAAAAAAACAATAAATTTTGGGGGTTCGCCATACTTAGAACTGAAACTCAAATTTTTTTTTTTCATCAAACCCATAAGTGTGGGGTGTCTATGGATAGGTCTTTAAAAATGATATTGAGGTTTCTAATATCATTTTTTTCTAAACTGAATAGTTTGCGCGAGAGACACTTCCAAAGTGGTAAAATGTGTGTCCCCCCCCCTGTAACTTCTAAAATAAGAGAATGATAAATCTATAAAAAATATATGATGTACATTACGGTGCAAACTTCCACTGAAAATTGGTTTGAACGAGATCTAGTAAGTAGTTTTTTTTTAATAGGTCATAAATTGAAATTAATATCAAATACTCAGGTCTATACTACCATTTACTTATATACCTACAGGTTTGTACGGAACCCTCGGTGCGCGAGTCTGACTCGCACTTGGCCGGTTTTTTATTTATCACTAATGAAATCACGGAGTTACAAAACAAGTTTAAAAATTATTCCAAAAAGCCGTGGTGGCATGGCGTTGCTGGATTGACCAAAGCTGGTATTGCTTAGTTCCTTTACGGGCTTTCGAGGAAGAAAATCTGAATAAGACTACTGTATGTTAGTGACTTATTTGTAAGATATTTATTACTGTTGGATTTAGTTAGTTCAATACATAGTTGCAGTTTATTGATAAGTATGACAAAAAAGTGAACTTACCTAAGATGCCTGTAACGCCGGACTTGTACAAGTGCTCTACATATTTAGGTATGACACTAAAATTCAATTCATTGTTTTCGTCTACTGGTGTAAATACCGGCGCATACGCACCTTCAAATCCCTGTAAAATAATGGTGCATCATGAAAAAGATATCGTCGGTGAAACGGGTAAAAAGACCTTTACGAAGAAAAAAATAAGGTAATGGCATGGATTCAGTTTCTTTTCTAGATAGGTCTACAATTTATGGGTAGGTTAAATGGGAAATGTATATGTAGTACAGTATCTATATTAAAAAAAGCGAATGAATTTTCTGCATTATTGAATTCGCTGATCTTAGGAATTAACAAGTCGATTTTTATTCTTTTTGTGTTAAATAACCAGTTTATTTAAAAAGGTTATATGATAAATAATATAATGCTATTCGATCTATATATTTAACACAGGTGAATTGCGGAGCACAGCTAGTAGATACTTTAATAAACATAAAAATAATCGTTTACCATTTCATTTTCTTGAGCAGATTCATCAAGTTCCTCTTCTTCATCACATTCATGTGAATTCCATTCATAGTCTAACTTTTTATCGGGACATTCTATAATAGTCTTCTCTTTACAAGATTCCTCAGTACTTCTTTCCTCGCAGTTATCATGATTCTCTTGTCCATTAGATTTCTTTTGCATAATTCTTCCTTCATGGGCTTTATGTTGCTCGTCAGTTTCATTTTCCTGATCACATTGTTCTTCAGATTCTTTACGATTTACTTCTTCCCAACCATCTTTTGATTCCTCTTTGCTTGATTTTTCAAGTGAATTAGTTTCCCCATCATATCTACTTTTTTCACCGGTTCCAGGGTTCTCAGTATCAAATTCATTGCTTTCATACGCGAAAATGTTTGGAAGTACCACAGAGCTGACAAATAGATAGAATATAAATAAAAAAGCTAGACTTAACCTTTGCATTGTAATGAATACCTTATGAACCTAGGAATGAAGTTCTAATTAGGATTATGCCTGGTCACCTATCTCTTTGAGTAAGACTCCTCTCCTAGACTAAGTTTCAGAATGTTATTTTAAGTAGAATACTCTTTGTTTTATAAGAAAATGTTCGCATAATAATGTCCAAATTAAAATATTAAATTCTAGTTTGCGTGAGCTAAATACATTACTATCAATGATTACCTAATGAAGAAGCAAGTTTGTAATAAATTATTTCAAGTCGCACTTAGATAATATTTATAGCTTTCTGCTAGGTACATATCTACTGGTTTTAGTTTCGTGTGCGTAACTACCGTAAATAAAGTACTTATCAACCATTTATTCAATCTTTCGTATATACCTAATGGCCGACTATTTGTTGAATTGGACAAAACACATGGGTCCATGCGGTCAAAAGCTTATTTTTATTCAATTAACTTTCGCAGGTATTTATGGATAGACTGACTCTAACACCGGTTGCATTTGCTGAGAAGAGACGCCAATAAACTTAGAAATTACTCTCATCCAAACAAAAGATTAATTCCATAGCATTTACATAGTCGTCTCACTGACAATAATTGCGTGTCTCGGCAGCAAAACTACTAATTTACGGAACGTAAGACTCTTATGGTGCGTCCATGCTACGCGAATCGAGCACGAGCCGAGCCACTAACAAACCTACAACGAGCACGATACGAATACCTTTGTACGTGAAAAAACTGACAATCGCGCTAGTTCGAGCCTCGCAAGCCCGTCCACGCTACGCGAATCGTGCTCGCAGTGTGCTCGTTTGTGGCTCGGCTCGTGCTCGGTTCGCCAAGCATGGACGCACCATTATATTTTTACTAATAATGAAGCAAAGACGTCAAAGCTTTGCATTGCAGACCCTCCGATGGAAGTAGCTATCATAAAATTTGCTTCCGAAATGGTCTATACGCCCAGTTTGGCAATAAATAAAACCTACCATTGGTAAGCAAAACGATTAGTTTTTGTTTATAGAAAGCGGGCATAAGTAATCTCATTTCTGACGGTAGGTATACTGCTACGTGGATAAATCGTTCAAGACTGCTACCTCATCATATCAGCCTATGGATGTCCACTGCTGAACATAGGCCTCCCCCATTGACTTCCACTTCGAACGGTTTTGGGCCGCTTGCATCCAGCGGTGCCCAGCGACTCTAACCAGAGGCCTTAGCACGAAAATCTATCGCAAGCGTAACGTATTCGTATCGAGAGAGTTAACTCAAATTTGTATGGGAATGTGTCATTCGAATGCTGTCAAACGTTTAAATCGGTAGCACGAACAACTACGTTAACCTCACGTCACGCTACGTAAACGTGGTTTGGTATATAATTTGAAATTGGAACGTATAGTATCGTCTACTCGCAAGCCAGCTAACGTAAACCTTCTCACCGTATTTTTTTCAGTGAGAGCCCACGTAACGTGGTATTAATTTTTTTTTTCTAATATGTTGTTTTTTTAAGCATTAAGATTTTTAGTTTGTGTTTCTTTATTTATAATCTCATAACTAAACATGGTGAATCATTAATGAAGAAAATATTCCATCGGAATTAATAATCTTGTGATGCAAAATCATGATTTAATTGATTTCGAAACATCCTATATATACTTAATTATAATAAGCGTTTAAATGGAATTTCGATAGTTCAAGTTCAGCCACTCTTTAAATAAAATCCCGTAAAACTGCTAAAACACAAATCTAGAATTGAAAATCGACGAATTTATTTCTATCGGAGTCACAAGACTCCATCTTCTTGTAGTATTGTTCTAAATTCAAACCTTAATATTCATGAACTCTTTGCTGAAATAAAAAAAAACTACCTACGCGCGGTTTTTGGTTTGACAGTTAAGAATGGTTTTCGTTCAAAAATATTTTCACATTCATCATATTTAAATAGTGAAAAAGGAAACATTCACATGGGAATCATAATATAATACCTTATTTCGTTAGCTAATAATATAAGATAAGCCGATTATATAATTTAGTTTATGTTATTACGAATAAATATTGTAAAATTGTGTACCAATAAAATCAGAAATATATGAATCAAAATTCTGGACGAATTTAACGTAGCTCGCAAGCTAGGTATCGAGTAGACGATAGAACTTCTGTCAAAAATGACATCTACTCGATACGACGACGCTACGAAGGCGATACGAAAGTGGTTCGTGCTAAGGCCTCAGGTCGTCGGTCCACCTGGTAGGAGGGCGTCCCGCTCGGCGCTTTCCAGTACGTGGTCGCCACTCGAGAACCTTTCTTCCCCAGCGGTTATCGGCTCTTCGAGCGATGTGGCCTGCCCATTGCCACTTCAGCTTACTAACTCTACGAGCTATGTCCGTCGTTTTCGTTCTCTTACGAATTTCCTCATTGCGGATCCTGTCACGTAGAGAAATTCCGAGCATAGCTCGTTCCATAGCTCGCTGACTGCTACCTATTTAATAAAAATAAACTTGTGTATACATATACAATAACCTAATGTAAATTATTTACTTATCACCTTATACGTTAAGTTGTATAAAAAAAAATACAAAATATTGCTTTCCCGATGCAGGGACGACGGTATTGTTGAGGAGTTCTCCTGGTACACGATCAGCTCCACTTCACCATATGCATGTGACGAGCATAAATTGCTTCAAATCAAATCGCAACCCGTTAAATACTTATTTGCCTTCCGAGAGCAAATGCACGAGTTACTTTAAAAAAATACCCAAATCACTATACAGGGTGTTGTTTTGCATTCGTGCCATATTTACAGAACCAATACTAAATGATTTATTTAGTTATTATAAAATAGGTAATTAATTCTGGGCTTAATAAGTAAACAATTATTGATGATTTGTAATTAACGTCAAATCAGAATAATACTTAATACTAATAACTGCACAGAATAGGTCTGCGATCCGGGGCGAGGGGAGAAACCGGGCCGCTGCGCAGCGGTCACCAACCTAGATCTTATAAATCTTTATAAAACATCGTCAAAGACGGGGGGATTTTTATTTTTACAAAACTTTAAAAATAATATTTAATTTTACGACCATTATTTTATAATTTTTTAGTGTTCTATACAAGGTAAATATCAACCTCCTTAAATATGGCACAAATGCAGAACAACACCCGGTATATGTATGCCTATAATATTTGAACAGTTCCCTTGATTTCTTCAGGATCCCATCATTAGATCCTGACCTTATCACAATGGGATCACCTAGGCAGTATACCCTATCAAAAAAATATGAAACTATAATTGTATGTACTTAATGTTCATAAGTGCCTTACCATGGCCTAACTTTTTTTGTGATTAAGATATTTTCAGAATTGATCCAGCTTCCTTTGCGAAATCGGGGAATGACCTAAATGTATCTAAGAAGCGGGTTGTAAATTATACTCTACGCCTACTCGTAATAAACCATTTTCCATAAAAGGTCTCAAACATAATATCTTAGAATTGTTTGGAAGTTCTTTATTATTTTTTAATAATTGGTATTCCTTATGAAAGGATTCTATCTGAGTGAATTTAATTACTTTACACGTTGAGTTTTTTATTTCGTCTGTGCATAACGGGCCTATACGTTTCTGACTAGGATATTTAATGTTGTTTATGAATCTAAGTACATAACCAAAAACGCGAATAAGTTTTGTATAACTAGACCATTTCTGGAACATAGTTTGCATAAATGTGTTATCGGTAATGATTGTGTGTGTAACATTACAAACAATTTCCTTCTTACTATCGATTTTTTGAAACATTGACATATGTTCATTCTTGGGCCAGTCCGACTCTGGTTTTGATAACCATGACGGTCCTGCGAACCACAGAGAATTGTTTGTAAGTTTTTCGGGTGGTACGCCGCGGGATAACAAGTCTGCCGGATTATCTGATGAAGAAACCCAATGCCAGTCCTTTACACTCGTTAGGTTATGAATTCTATTTATTCTGTTTAGTAAAAAGGTGTCAAGCTTATGTTTTGTGTTACTATTTAGCCAACCTAGTACAACATTGGAATCTGTCCATAAATACATTTTATTTATATGAACCTTAAATGCAGTTTTAATCTTTGCAATGTAAATAGCTATTAAAACTGCTGCGCATAATTCTAGCTTTGGTATTGTTTGTGTTTTTATTGGAGCTACCTTCGATTTTGCGCATAATAAATTTACTCTAATATGGTTCCGATTATCTATCGATCGCACATAGATGGCAGCGCCATATGCCTTTGTCGAGCTATCTGAGAAACCGTGTAATTCGATTATTACATGGTTATCTATTATCACCTGTCTTGGAATTCGTAATGAATTTAAATAAAAAATGATTTCATAAAATTGTTCCCATTCTTTACATAAATCATAAGGTAAAGGTTCGTCCCAAGTGGACTTATCCTTCCATAGTCGTTGAATGAACATTTTGGCAAGAACTATCACTGGACCTATAAGACCTAAAGGATCAAAAATCGTTGAAATTACTGATAGTACCTTACGTTTTGTAATTTGGTTTGGCATTGGTTGACCTTTAATGGTGTATAAAAGTTCATCAGACTGATTCGACCATGCTAGGCCTAATACCTTAAGGGTTTTGTCTCCGAACTCAGTCGGCTGACTTGTATTTGGGCAGTTTGTTGAAGTTGTGTTTGGTAATGTTGTGGAATTGGTTACCTGGTGTAGAATCGAAGCGGAATTGGAATTCCACTTCCTGAGGTTGAAACCAGCTGATCGAAGTATTTCGTTCACCTGTAAAGCTGTCTGGACTACCTGATCCTCATTCTCCATACTAAGGATCCAATCGTCGATCCAGAACTCGTTGGTAATGGTGTCAGAAGCAACTGGAAATTGGTTTTGATTTTCATGAGCTAATTGTAGTAAACAACGGGTTGCTAAGTGTGGAGCCGCCTTTAGGCCGAAGCTAAGTGTTGTAAGTTTATAGACCTTTATAGGTTCGTCTATATTTTCACGCCAGAGAATACATTGTAGATATGTTTGGTTAGGATTTAGGTATATACACCGGTACATACGTTCGATGTCTGCGCTGATTACGTACTTGTGTTTTCGGAATCGTATTAATATATTTATAAGTTCGTCCTGTTTTATTGTTCCTTTATATTGAATATCATTTAAGGATAAACCTGTGTCGGTGGGGCATGACGCATCAAACACTACTCGGATAGGTGTCGTGGTGGATTCACGTGTGACTGCGTGATGGGGAAGAAAGTTGAGAATTTCATTATTATTTTTTGTATCGATTTTTACCATGTGACCACTTTGTTCAAAGTCTCGCATAAATTCGACATATTTTTGATGAAAATCGGAATTTTTGATAAATTTGGACTCTAGACCTTTAAATCGTTTATAAGCTACATTTCTAGATTGACCCAGGTTGCTAGGTGGAAGTTTGAGAGGAAGTTCAACAATAAATTTACCATCAGAAGTGTGTTTATGGGTTTCGAGAAAGATCTCGTCGCATTTTTTATCATCATCTGGTAAAATATTATTAGGGTTGTCACTTTCAAAACATTCCTCCATTTCCCAAAATTGTTGCATTTGTTGGTTTAGTGTGAGATTGCATCTTATCTGAACAGGATCATGATAACCTTGTAATGCATTGTACGGGCCTGAAATTACCCACCCGAGTCGCGTTTTTTGCAAAATGGGTAAGCCTTCGCCTAGTTTATGTTGTCCTATACAAAGTAAATTGTAAAATAATTCCGCTCCCAGAATCATTTCAACTTCTCCCGCTAAATGAAAATCGGTATCGGCTAATTTATAACGTTTTGGAATATTTAACAAGTTTGGATTTTGCATCTGTGTTGACAGATTACAAATTGAGGGCACAATAAAACAAGATAATTCGGTGGTAAATGAACTATCTATAGTTGATTGGAGGGACAGCTTACACTTATGAGTAATATTCGATTTAGTGTTGTTAAAACCCGTCACCTCAATATTAAATTCTGTTTTTGGTAAGCTAAGTTTTTTAAATGCATTCTCTGTAATGAAATTAGATTGCGACCCTGTGTCGAGCAGTGCGCGTAGTTTGTGTGGCTGTCTATTGGTATCGTATATATATACGTGAGCTGTGGATAAAAGAACAGTCGATGTCGTGTGAGTCATCGGCTTGCCGCTCGACTTCATTTGTGTAGTTAATGTTGTGTTTATGTTTGTATGATTTGGTGCATTTGAAATATGATTTGATTGATTGGTATTTTGTTCATATGTTGGTTGTGGTGTGATTGGTATTTGTGTGTTATGTTGTGAAGTTGGGCTGTTTATGTGTAGTAATGTATGATGTTTTCCCCTACAGAATCTACACAGACTAGCTCTGCAATTTGGTAATGCATGGTTATTTCCTAGACAATTAAAACAAAGTCGAAATCTATTTACTGTTTTTATACGAGCACTGGGATCTTGGGACATGAATCTTGGGCACTGGTTTAAAAAATGTTTGTTACCACAAAGAGGACATTGATTCAATCTCTGGTTTGGTTTATGAGGGTAATGAGTGGATGGTACCTTATTTTGCGAGTCGGACGAGGTCGTGGTTACCAAGGACTTTTTATGACTGCCAGTGCTGTAGGCCTGGCTGCATGCTGCGTCTGATCCAACGTCTCCTGATGTCTCGAGCTGATCAGCACGAGTTCGCAGAAATGATTTAAAGTCCTGCAACGAGGGCAACTTTTTTGAATCAATTTTTTCTTCCCACTTTGAACGAAGTCTTGGTTCTAATTTGGCGGACATAAAATATATTATCACTAAGTCCCAATCCTCAGTGGGGACTTCAAGGGATTTAAGAGTTCTCAAATGTTTGGTTATGTTATTAAGCAATCTTCGCAGTCCTACGGAGGTTGTTGGCACTGAATCTATTTCAAACAAGGAATGCAAATGATTTTTTACCAATAAACGAGGATTATTAAACCATTCACAGAGCGAATGCCAAGCTAAATTGTAACTATCGTCGGTGTAATCTATGGAATTTATAACCTCCAATGCACTGTCCTTTAAACAACTACGTAGGTATTTATATTTTAATATTGGTTTGAGTTGGCTTTGGTTAACCAACCCATCAAACAAATCGCGAAACTCAAGCCACTTTTTGAAGTCACCATCGAATGTAGGTAGATTTATATCAGGGAATTTAATACTCTCACCTTTATCATATGAAATTGATTCATTTTTTGCGGGCGAGATTGGTGACAGCGGTACGTCCTGCCCGCTCGCGATGCTAGGATCTGACTGACTGATTAATTTGCCTTGTGAATAAACCTTGTAATACAATGTTTCGAAATCCTCCCGCTTTTCTTCTTGTTGCTCGAAATCAGAACAAATTAATTCAATTCGGTCTTGGATGGTTTGGAAACTATCAAATAATTTTGGGAAAGTACTGATCCTAGTGCTGAGCTCAATATATTGCTCCGCAGTTAGTTTTTCATTGCCTAGAGTGAGCAAATATTTCTTAAAAAGGGTTACTTTTCGCTTGCAAGTACCTCTTTGTATGTTCAGTTCTCTTAACTCTTGAGATTGACTATATGTAGTTTTCTTGTCGCTATCGCTATCACTCATTTTAACAAAGGGTTATTTAAGTTACTAGGCTATTTAAGAAAAAAAATTAAGATAGGTTTGAATAAAGGGGAGGTAGGATAAAGGGATATGCCACACCCACTTGCCTTTACTCTTGGTGCTTGTTGCCGCTGAGGTGATGAAATTTTTGGGGCACGTGGCGGTTCGGCGTGTTGGTTCACGGCGCACCACTTGCCCGCAAATTGGTAGCTCAGCTGCCTGTCGATCTTCACACTCGATGATTTTGAGGCACGTGGCGGTTCGGCGTGTTGGTTCACGGCGCACCACTTGCCCGCAGATTGGTAGCTCAGCTGCCTGTAGATCTTCACACTCGATGATTTTGAGGCACGTGGCGGTTCGGCGTGTTGGTTCACGGCGCACCACTTGCCCGCAGATTGGTATCTCAGCTGCCTGTAGATCTTCACACACGAAATGCTCTTCACCCTTTCCTGATTTTCGTGTATCGTTGACCAGGATTGTAGATTGATTGCAGCACGTTTCAATCGGAGATTTCAAACCTTGGAACGCCCTTGGAACGTCCTTTCGCTTCGAACGTGGCACGTCGTACCGTGCGTAGTCCGTTTTTTTTTTCTGGTTTCTTTTTCCGCTACGTCGCTGTGCAATTTCAATCAGGATTCTTCTTTCCAGATCACGTCGGGGTCACCATAAATTGTATATTTTAATATGGAACGGGGAAAAGTAAAATGCGTGTGCTCGCTATGTTCGATCAATTTGGTATGCGACTTTATTATTTTCCCAATAGATGGCGTTACTTTGTAACAACCGTAGGTTAAAGTAAAAAAAACTGTATAAGTATATTATAATATATTATGACACCTAAAAAGCCATCCATATTATATGATATCAGCCTATAACGTCCCACTGCTGAGCACAGGCCTCCTTTCACAAATAAGGGTGAAAGGGAATGGGCAGATACTCCACCACGCGTGCCCACTGCGGATCGGTGGAGGTAGGCTAGTGGTCAACCTACTGTTGGAATTAAGTGATAGCCGGGACCAACGGCTTTACGTGCCTTCCGAAGCACGGAAACGCTCGATTTGAAATACCACCAGGCGGTCACCCATAAAAAGCCATACTTCGATAGAATTATATCAATTGTGATATTTTTTCATTACTATGAACACGAAAATGGTTGCCTACTTAGGTATTTATTATTACGGCAGCAAACAAGTATATTCGAAAATTACCAGGCTGGCCGGCTGATAATTTTAAACCTTCATTTCATTTAATTTTCAAGGACACATTAGATGGGTTCCACAGACAAATACAGATTAAACAATAATAGTTGCATTTATTTACAACAAATATGTACAAATTACAATCTACATAACTTGTAAACATGTTTCTCTCCGAAAATATCTATTACTTAGTACTTACTACGAAAATACTATATAATTATATGGTTTTCATAGTACAAGCTCTGCTTACTTTTGGATCAGATATGTGATTTTTATTCTGCATATTATAATTATTATTATGTATTGTTTGTGCCACGTAATGCAGATGGCACGCCCTCCTAAAGTTGATGAATAGCTCTATCTCAGAAGTCTTCAATATATCTGGAACGATGCCACTGAGACGGTTCTGCATTATTTTGCTTTCTTAAAATCATGATTATTTACCGCTTCAATAATTGCTAGCCAAAAAAAACTTGGTTAGGAAAGGGTTCGGGATGATTTATTAGTAAGGCATAATTCTAATATTTTTGATAATTTATTGTAATAATTAAAACTAATAAGAATTTACTACATATTCCGATATGACATGCATTTTTTATCTTATGTTTTCATTAGAGATGCGCCGTGTACATGTTTTACTAAGTAACCGAGTACCGAGTATTGCTCGGTATTATTTTTACCGAACCGAGTACTCTGCCCAGTAACTTGATTTTTTCCCGAGTACCTCGGCAGTCAAGCCGAGTTATTCGGCCAATTACGAGTACTAAAAAAATGGCCGAGTGTGCCGAGTACCGAGTAATAACCGATTACTCGGCGCATCTCTAGTTTTCATCTTTAATTATTTTATTTTATTTATTCGTCTTTTACTTTAAAACCATTCTTCTTGATAACCTCACATACTCGTCTTCTCTTTTCTTCCGGGAGAGGGTACTGTGGTGTACGCACGTGTCCTACTTTGATACCCGTTATCATTCCAAAAGCAGTCTTCATTGTTGCTTGGAAATCACCTGAAAAGACAAATTTATCAATAATAAAAAAAACTTTTATGGTGCGTCCATGCTTGGCGAACCGAGCACGAGCCGAGCCACGAACGAGCACACTGAGAGCACGATTCGCGTAGCATGGACGGGCTCGCGAGCCTCGAACGAGCGCGATTGTCATTTTTTTCACGAACAAAGGGATTCCTGTTAGACAGGCAGTATTTATTCAGTTTAGGCCCAGAAAAAGAAACAGAATTTTTATTGACGGGCCAGTTGGCGGACTCCACCTATTGAGTCGCAGGTCGGGGGTTCGATTCCCACACAGTACATGCATTGGTGTGCATGAATATGTATAGAAAGTATGTATTTA
This sequence comes from Achlya flavicornis, assembly GCA_947623365.1. Lineage (NCBI taxonomy): Eukaryota > Metazoa > Arthropoda > Insecta > Lepidoptera > Drepanidae > Achlya > Achlya flavicornis. The sequence goes on along the minus strand of OX392485.1, from coordinate 3,316,677 downwards.
CAAACCAAAAATAGTATATATAGTATATCAGTTATCTGGTTTCCATAGTACAAACTCTACTTAGTTTGGCGTGTGTGAGAGAAATGTATGAGTGTGTAATATCCAGGATATTTATTTATTTATTAATAGCACAAAATATACGGCTCGTTAGTTTTACTACAATTCATTTGGTTAATATGGCGAGATCCATACAATGATTTGTACAAAGAAATAAAACATTTTAGAGGGTCTGAATCACTTCCATTGTTGAGAGCAAAACATAACAACAACATAACGGGTTTGGTCGCGATTCGCCGGCATGGCATATGGTGCCGATTCTATTGTAAATCGCACTAAACTAATTTTAGTCACGTCACATCTCTTTCTTACGAAGATTATTGAAAAAGGATAGAATATATTTAAAGCTGTCAAATTAATCTTTGCCGTCTTATTTTGCGTGTATTTAGGCGTAACCGCGATAGATGGCGACTAAATTTATACCGAAAACAAGTATTGGACTAATTTGACAGGACAAAATTTCTTACATCCTTTTCTTATTTTCTTTGTTAGAAAGAGACCTAGTGAGATTAAAATTAGCTTACTTGCAAACAACAGAATCAGGGTCAATGTCGCATTTATCCCGGGGATCTAAAAATATTTTAAATGCCTCAAGTTATTTCTTAGGCACCAATGATCAATTATAACGTCATTTCAACGTCTCTAAAAATCTTTATTTTTTTGTACCACTCTCGCCATTATTCTTTAAGTATTGCATGATGATCTTTTAAGTTAATATGTTCTAGAAAACTTACCAATTTCAGCAAGCTCACTAACAATCTTGTTGAGTTTCTTCTGCAAGTATCTCGCCTTCTCAACGTCTCCGCTTTGGACCGCTTCAATGATTTCGTACACTAGATCCAGGAACATATTATTGACTGTGGCGATGCTTGATTCGTGTCCCATAAGCACTGCTGAAGCCATTTGCTGAAAATACAATGCGAATAGCGAATTGATAAATGTTACTACGCCAGAGCCTAAGTCACTACATAGTACCCCATCATCGTGCTATGGCTTTCTCACGATTTATTCCTCAAAGCTCAGTGTAGGATTCGAAGCCGGGACCTTCGTGTCGACATCCGACTATCATCGTCTTAAGAAGAAGTAACCACAGCCTATAGACGCTTGCAACACGAGGCGTATCACGGGCCTTACCGACCCTGCAAAAATCTCTCCACAATCTTCTTCCCACTTTCGGATAGTTATGTTTTTTATCTAATACTTGTTTTTATAACTTACATGGTTGCCAAGGAATATCTGTTGATCGTCTTGGAGTAGATCACCAGCTTCGAATATTGTTTTGAGGTCACTCTTCACTCCCTTGAAGTTGCGGATGTGTTTAGTCGCCAAAATAATGAGCTCTGTCATGTTTACTGAAAGTTTATAATATTTTAACTATAATTTATTTTTAAACATCAGGTATTAATGTTCATTAAAAGACAAAAGTAACTGGAGATTTAAATATCTCTTATTTTTATATAATAAATAGGTTTTTGATTGATATCTGAGTTGGTGCAGCGCAGACGACAGACCGCACCATGCCGAGCTTTATTACCTACAATTCTAAGTTAATTTATTTGCTGCGATGTAGTATTTATATTCCTACCTACTGCATGACAATGTGACGAATGTCGATCGAGAAGTGATTCCATTTATTATAAACCTTTGTGGTTTTATTGAGAATGACTTCATTCTCATCCCTATTGTATATTTTTTGTTTGATAATAAAAAATAAAAAAAAAAGTTGTAACGCATACGACGCACAAAAAGTCCGGCGCACAACCATTTGTTTTCACACAGACTTTTTGTGTGCCGCAGACTCATTCGCACAAAAAGACCGTCGTCTGCGCTGCACCATAGGTAGGATTGATCACTTATCCTTTGGAAACCTATTCCCTCTGGTTTTGAAAGACCATTAGATAGAACATTAGTAGTAAAAAAATATTGTAGTGGAAACAGGTGCCGGCGTGGTGCCGGTAGATAGAATAGAAACGTACCTGTAACTCCTGTCATCATTGGGAAGTCGTAATATATTATGGGTAAATTCCAGGCATGTTCCGATACAGTCTTCATGTAGCTCACCAGTTCCTCTGTGCACTTAGGTTTGTAGAACAATTGTGGTAGCAATAGGAGACCACAGGCTCCTACTTCTTGAGCATGCCTTGCCTAGAAAGAAAATAAGAAAATCACTGTTAGTTTTACGGCACTCAACTTGTTGTCCAGATTCGTATTATTATAACCTTATTTGTCTTTTGTCCTATTTTGACGCCGTATGTCAAAGAGAGACAAAAGACAAATAGGGTTAATTTAAACTCGTTTTAAGAGCTTGTGGTAGGCCCCCTGGACTTGTGTGTCAAGCCAGGGGCCCAATTCTTGCTGTACGATATCGATAGTTGCCGAACAATATGTTTTAGAAATTCTATATTTTTTGCATTGATTTATTACACTAATTAAATGATTTTTTGAGCGAAAGTGCGGAAATTTAATCGAGAGCCAGTTTTTAAAATCAAATGTTTTATAAAATACTAGCAGACCCCCGCGGTTTCACCCGCGTACGGTTTGAATTTTCTCATTCGAAAACCAATGCACGCCACTGATTATTAGACACAACAGACAAAAACAATTATTTTTACAATTAAAACTAAAAACCTATATTATACCTTCACAAAAAAATCGAAACTCAAAGAATCTTATTTAATTATTATAACAACAAATGAGAAAGAAATTAAATTAACTACAATCAAAATATCCTAATGAAATAGAGAAAAGGTACTTTTTTTTTTCACTGGCGTCACGTCATAAGTTCTAGTCACAATAAATCACTTTCAAATATTCCTCATGCAGTCAGTCACCGTCCATAAGTCATGTTATACTACAGTGGTGGTCATGTACTAAAACTCTTCACGGACTTTTGAAAAGACACGATACACATAATTAATTTCATTTCACTTCACTGGTACACAAAATACACGAATTTATGAAAATAAAAATGAAAACGCAACGTCACTCCGCAAGTTCCCGCCAAAAAGTCCGAGAAAATGAACTTCCAAACAAATTTCGAATTCTAATCCGATTTAAATATTCTTTTATATTTGACATTCCAATTTTAAAGAGCATTTCAGTTTCCAGAACAAAAGGCAGATAAGAGCGAGCGAAACACGGGAGTGAGGCCAAAAAAAGCAATTTAGTACAAATTGAAAAACACATACCTGGTATTCGCTTTTGAATTTGTATTTGCTATGTTAAAAAGCTGCTGTGTGCTAATTTATTAAAAAGAAAGTGTTTTACGTTAAATAAAGTTTTTTAAACAAAGCAAATACAAATTCAAAAGCGAATAACAGGTATGTGTTTTTCAATTTGTATTTGCTTTTTTGGCCTCACTCCCGAGTTCCGTTCGCTCCATCTGCCTTATTCTGTAATCTGTGAAAATCAGATTGAGATTTCAAACATGTGTCAAAATAAAAAATAAATATTTAAATCAAAAGTACTAAGGAGTATTGATATCAACTTCGATGCAAATCACCCCTAAAATAACTTTCTACCCCTTTTTAACCCCGTTTGGCGATGAGTTTCAATAAAATATGAAACACGTCTTCCATCAATTCTGTTAAAGAATGTTTATGCAAAATTTGAAGTAAATCGGACCAAGGAATCACGTTGTCCCATACAAACTTTGCCCCCGTTTTTCACCACCTTAGGGGTAGAATTTCGGAAAATCCTTTCTTATCTGATGCCTACGTCATACAAAGAACACACCCTCCAAGTTTCAGGTCTCTACGATCAGCGGTTTAGGCTGTGCGTTGATTGTCAGTCAGTCATTCAGGACAAAGCATTTTATATATATAGATTAATCTGGGACGTCATAAGTTAGCAGTTTCAAATGATTTTACTCTTTTTGGATCATAAAAAACATACAAATTAAAACATATTTCCGAACCGGTGGTAACACACATTTACTGACCCTACCGGCCCTTCTGGGGCCTAAATTAAATAAGTGGCTTTAACTTTGATGTTTCCCCGTACTTTTATAGATGATTTAAATACTGGTTAGTATTTAATTAGAAACGGGCAACTATCGTACTCTTATCGTGTTGACAGGGTATCAAAAGACAAAATGATATTGTTAACATCTACTAGGGAATGTTTTCTCATGAGTAATCGTATTCTTCACCAAACTTACCATATCTAGGACACTTGGTACATCAGTGCCTCCCACTTGAGCGATGACTGGGATATCGTATTTATTGGCTTCGGGTATCCAATGAGAGAAAAGATGTTTCCTTTCACAGGGACTCATAGACAGAGCTTCACCAGAAGTACCACCAACTGCGAGAAAAAATATTGAAATATTATTATCTAATGGTTTATTTCATTATATATATTATTTTATTTATGACGATGTGCTAGCGACGTTAAATGCTTTGATGAAATTCATAGCAGCCCCACGATAAAAATTTGTCACCATGCTTTTGCTGCACTGAGAGACTTTTCTGAAAAACCTGTTTTTCAGAGAGACTTGCTGGACTTTTCAGATAGGTAGAGCATAGCGTTTATTTTCTCAAAAGCAGCTCGACTGGGGAAGTACCTCCACCTGAATACCGCAGCCAAATAACTGTATGTTGTGTAAAGTTGTGTTCCTGCGCGTGAGTAAGGTCGCCAGAGCTCATAGGGGAGGGGGGAAAGATCAGTAACGCGTGAGCGATGCTTCTTGTGTTGCAAGCGTCCATATGGCTACGTTGAACGCTTACCATCAGGTGGGCCGTAAGTTGATAAAAAAAAAATGAGAGCCATTTCCATTCTATTCTTCTTGTGCTTACCATCTTCGGTTACATCATCACTTACCATGGTGGAATTTTAGTCAAACATAATTAAATGTAAAAAATAAGAAGAAAAATTATTAAATAAAAGTGTTCAAAATTAGATGATAAATTAAAAAAAAAACAGTTGATTCTTACCAACAATGGCTGCGACTCCAGTGTCTTTTAAATGTTTCATATACTCAGGTATGACAGAGTAATCAATTTCACCATCATCCCCAAATGGAGTGAAAACAGGCGCAATAGGACCCTTGATCTAAAATTGAAAAAGAAAAGAAGTAAGATAATAAAAAAATGGTCTAATTAACTTCGGCATAAAGAAGAATTAAATTAGGTCCTACAGTTTTTTGGGAACCTACCAGTGGCCCTCGATATAAACGCGGTTAACTAAGTTAGGTTTAGATACCTCAGTAAAGTTGTCTAAAAAAAAATCTAAACCAAAAATTTGGAAAATATTTAATTAAATAACAATCTTTTGAATGTAATTATTGGGTGTTTAATAAATGAAAATGATATACCTAAACAATTATCTAGGAAACTACGAATTTCTAACAAATTCTCTTACCCATTTGCGGCATTCAAATTCTCGATCCATTTCTTTTATACAAGATTTTTCAGTTTTGTCTTCAATTTCAGGTTTTTCAGATTTTTCACTTGATACCGACAATTCAGTGCCAGGTTCTGTGCTTGATTTCTCAGGGTTTTCTTCCATCTCAGATTTTTCGGATTTTTCACTAGACATAGACCAATTTTCAGTCGAGGGTTCTTCAGGTATTTTAGATGTTTCACTAGACTTAGACCAACTTTCAGTCGAGGGCTCTTCAGATTTTTGAGATGTTTCACTAGACTTAGACCAATTTTCAGTTGAGGGTTCTTCAGGATTTTTAGAGGTTTCACTAGACTTAGACCAATTTTCAGTCGAGTGTTCTTCAGGTCTTATAGATGTTCCGCTAGACTTAGACCAATTTTCAGTCGAGGGTTCTTCAGGTATTTTAGATGTTTCACTATACTTAGACCAACTTTCTGTCGAGGGTTCTTCAGATTTTTGAGATGTTTCACTAGACTTAGACCAATTTTCAGTTGAGGGTTCTTCAGGTATTTTAGATGTTTCACTATACTTAGACCAACTTTCTGTCGAGGGTTCTTCAGATTTTTTAGATGTTTCACTAGACTTAGACCAATTTTCAGTTGAGGGTTCTTCAGGTTTTTTAGATGGTTCACTAGACTTAGACCAATTTTCAGTCGAGTGTTCTTCAGGTCTAATAGATGTTCCGCTAGACTTAGACCAATTTTCAGTCGAGAGTTCTTCAGGTTTTTTAGATGTTTCACTAGATTTCGACCAATTTTCAGTCGACGGTTCCTCAGGATTTTTGGTTGTTTCTGCCATAACTTGTTCGGGTTTCTTAACCATGCTTGGTTTTAGTTTCTTTTTTCCTTTACCCTTCTTACCCTTACCCTTGCGTTTTGGTTTTGTCTTTGGTTTTGAGGTACTAGGTTTTCTAGCAAGTGGTTGGCTAGGATCAGCTTTACTACTGTTATAACTTTCGGTTACTAACGGACTTACTGCATTACTGGGTTTTTCTTTAGGAGATTCTGATCCAGGGTCGTTTGATTCAACTTCAGTTTTTGGTTTCGACTCTACTGAAGGTAAAAGGGTAGCACACACAAATAATAAGACAAGAATCTTGAAGGACAGTCGAATGTTAACTGATGGCAACATCATTATAATCGGTAATATAGCTACGAGTTAACCGCAGACTAATGAGGCTATAGTAGAAACTACAACCTATAAAGGTACAATCACACCAGCTATGAGAGTTATACTCGTGTAGCTTATTTGAAGAATGGATAAAATAGAAAAACTCTCTAGGTTTTTATATCAAGGATTTAGCATACTATTGTAATTGAATTTAAATGTGTAATTCCTGTTTCAGTGAACTCGATACATACTATCAATGTTTGCTTATTCTTTATTATTTAAACCAGTTTTTAACTAATTCCTTTAATTTTGAATGGCAATTCTACTTCAAAATAGCAAAGTTAAGACAATTTAATGATTTTATGTAATATAATTGTGAATTTTCAATTTCTTTCAAAAAAGTTATATTCATTTTTGTTCTTTACACTTTTTTTTATGAATATTTTAACTCAATGAAATAATTTGCATGTTAAAAATACAATTTTCATATATTCTTAGCTGTAATCGTTCATTGACTTGAGTTTAAATAGCGATAATGTCTACATGAGGACACTTCTTGTGTTTCCGCTTGAGTAATTATCTTAATTTATAGTGGGTTGCTAGTTTCCTACCTATACGGAGTGCAGTTTCACGGATGTATTTACACGCTAATTTTACAAGCAAATTTACACCGAATCCATGACCATATAAAAATCTACATCGAAAGTCCGCAGGCGTCTTTGATTTTAAAACACGTGCAGGACGTGTCCTAAATAATCTGCACTTTAATCTTGATGATGATATGGTTTTAATTCACATGCAATTATTTTTGGGTTGGGTTGGGTTTTTAAAAACATTAATAATTTCTTTATATTTTGATCATCACTTTGGTGTGATATAGCCCTAATGATGCATATTAATGCCTAATGTAATATGATATTAGATTGAGAATGATGGTGAAATTTTCATTTATGTTTTATAATAATAATAACATGTTGAGAGCTCCATATTTTGACTACGGTGTGTAGAGTTTGTGAAGTTAGGGCTTGTAGAGTAAGGGCATGTAGAGTTATAAGCTTGGCTCTACATGAGATCTGATAACTTTTTGACGGTGCGAGCTATATGTCTTGGCAAAATTTTACATAAAAATGTTTTTGGTGGGATTTCACATCTTTTTGTAAGTTGCTATTGTTTTTTTGTGTTTGAAATTTCTAAGTTTTATATTTTGTTTTGTTGATTGTGTACTAATACAAATTACTACTTTCTAGGACTGCAGAAGTACCCTAAGAAGTTTGATGATCATCAGTGAGTCAGTGACGAAATCGGGGTTTTTAAGATATCAATAAAATCTAAAATATAAGAGCTATATTATTGAAACTTAATATATTTAATAAGTTTATTATTGACATCATATCCCGAGAATTTTGTTTATCTGGTATAATCTAAACCCAAGTTATGAGGTTTCATAAAAACGACGAAACGCTTCGAGAAAAGGAAGGTAGTGCCCTCGCGCTTCGCTTGGCTGTCTGGTAAATATTTTATGGGTTCTTCCTTTCAGAATGAATTCGCAGTAGTTCGACTGTAGAAGTACCTCAACCTCTATGTTCCAGCGGTGAGCAAGGTTGTCAGAGTTTCGTGATGAGGCGCTTTGCTCGTAATGTGTTGGGACCGGGTACCAAATATTCTTAATTCCTTTTTAGTATGAAGATAGTTCTGCAGGGTAGGTATGCAATGCGCGTGTGATACCCCTGGTGCGGCTACAGTAGCGACTACAGCTAATAATTATCATCTACATTTGAGGTAAAAAAAAGAAATAAAAGCAAATAATGAAATTAGACAAGACGATTTATTCGCGGTTCACAAAAAAAATACTTATTTACTTATCAGGCGAATGAAATAAAAAAAAATACTAAAATTTGTACAATAAACTCCTTAACCCTTATTACAAAACATGGTTTAAAGTAAAGCCAGGTTTTACTGTCATTTGGTCACTTTCTAACGTCATATAATAAAAAGGGAAGAGGCTATTTTAAAACCTGGTTTTCCTTTAAACCATGTTTTGTAATAAGGTGCTTTATGAATAACCAAAACTAACATATGAACATTGGAATATATTTTTTAAACAATTCTAATACTTTTAGGATTTTGCATTTAGATTATGCTTCATTTAATAAATTGATTAGCGTGTTCAAACTAGTAAAAGAAAAACAACGTTATCTGTTTCAAAATAACAATTAATTTCCATTAAAAAGTCTAACGTAATTTTAAGTACGTACTAACCCCCTTATTCATAATAAAGTTATCAAACGTTTTCCCTTATGATATGATCGAATGTTTCTTGCCAAGCGTAGGTACAGTCGAGGACATAAATATGTATACACTTAGTAAAATTCAACAACGGTTTCCTCTTAAACTACTGATTGAAATTATGAGATATTATAAAGGCAGAATCTTCTAACATATACTATTATGATTTGTGTAATAGTTTAACACTTAAATGTTAAACATGCGAGAAAATTGCTTTTGAATTTCAAAAAGTGTATACATTTTTATGCCTCGACTGTACTTTGTAGAACCCACGAGCTACCACCCTCAAGTTGAAAATCTGTCTTCGAGCACCTACATGTGCTTAGCTACCTAACATTTGTGTCCTTACAATCTTTGGCCACATGATCACATACCATTGAGAAAAAAATGGTTCTCAGTTTGCGGCACTAAGCAAGCATCAACGAAGGTAAAAATAAAATTTGTGTTATGCAATAAAATGAAATAAAAATAATTAATGTGGTAATTTAATTAAAATCACATTAATACAATCCAGTAATGAAATCGTAGAGACAATTAGCTGATAGTTCCATAATTAACGATTTGTAGAACTAAAGTCAAGTTGTGTGCTCACTTCATTCACTACGTACCTTCCGTATAATGACGTATAATATAAAAAACCGGCAAGTACGAGTCGGACTCGCACACGGAGGGTTCCGTACAATAATAATAATAATTTAACCTTACTCAAATTTACTGTGAAATTAATAGTAGGCGCAAAATTTTAAGTATCAAAATTTACATTAATTTTCAACTTTTTATATTTTTCGGCCATATAGGTTTTCGATCCAAAACCTATAGGCTACTTCCGGTTGACCTAGAATTGTCAATTTTGGTTAAGAGCAAGGTCTTATAGCACAAGTAATGGAAAATATCAGAAAAATTAAAAAAGTTGAAAATTAAGGTAAATTTTGGTACTAACAAGTTTTCGCGAAAATCTAAATTAGCCCATATATTTTTATTGTGTTGACCTTGATTTTTATAAACCTAAAAGGGACTATAGACCTCAGTATCCCGTATAAATTTCAACTTGCTAGGTACACCCGTTCCTGAGAAAATCGCTGGTGACACACGTACAGACAGACAGATGACAGATGGACAAGAGAGTGATGTTATAAGGGTTCCTTTTTTTTACTTTTTGAGGTACGGAACACTAAAGAAACGTAGCTCAAGTCGAGATAAATAAAGTACTTTTTTTTGCGCCACATTTCATTAAAGTATATCGTTTATACGTATTTGAGTCAAAAATATCAAAACACTCGAGCATCCCAACTTCCAACATAATTCTGAGGAAGATATTTTTTTTGTTATGATAACAAAAACTCTAACAATATTTTTTTACCAATTTTTTTATTAAATAAAAATGTATGTAGAATTAATACAGGTGATAATATAAACGATATACCTACTAAGAAAACACAGTTATGTAAATACAAATATTGTGAAATAAATTAAAATTAAAAAATTTATTTTATTAAACTATGAGTATTGAATAATACAGTTTAGAGATGAGCGCCGCAGTACGGTTATTAAATTCACATGCTATATAGGTAGTTGTACAACAACAATATTTATAAAGATTTAGTTGTCGAAATAGCTATTTTTTCTCTGTTGAGTTTTTCAGCATAATCCATGGCGGTGTAGCCAAGAATATCTTTCTTCTCACGATCAGCACCATTGTCCACTAAATATTGGACCACATCGGGCAAATCACAGATTACGGCCTGTGAATAAATTGAAGAAAAGTTTACTTGACCAGGTAAGTTTGTAGAATTCGTCATGCTCAACGACTTAGGACTCGATGATGCCAACTCCCAAATCATGTAAAAAAGATTCATCGTGTTCGATCAAAATGGGAGTAAAATAAAAAAGAGCACTTTCGGAGTTGTTGCCATTGGAAAACTTGTTTAGTTACCAGCTATCTATCCATGATTTTGTTATTTTGACACGATTTATATAAAAAAAGATTTTAATCATAAAATAAAGCTTAGCAGATCTATTGTACAAGCTCACATCATACCTTATGCAAAGGCGTTTGTTTCAAATCATCGACTGTGTTCAAATCTGCTCCGGCCAACTTCAAAGACTCGAATTTCTTGGTACATCCGCTCCTCGCCGCTTGGGACAGCAAATCCACAATTATCTTCACATCCGCGCCGACCAAGTGAGCTCCGCATTCCACAAGTAAGTTTATGATGTCAAGACTGTCACGTTGTACTGCTGTTAGTAGTGGGCATTCTCCACATCTGAAGAGAGCGACTTAATTAATTTAAACACGAGGTTCGTTCCTAAATCTTTTACATACTTTTTTTTTTGACTTTTTCAAGTGATACCTCAGTGGTGTTGCAAGCGGCAATAGGCTACTGTAACTGCTTTGCAGGGCTTTTCAAAGCGTGTCGTTTCGTTTTTTTGAACTATAATTAATTTTTTGTCTTAAATTATTATTTAATAGTTATTTATGCAACTGGGTATTATTAATGGGTATTAAAACACGAATGTGGGTTTGAGCAAACAAGCATACGGCCCTCCTGATGGTAAGCGGTTACCGCAGCCTATGGACGCTTACAACACCAGGGGTGTTAATCGCCCGTTGCCGACCCTGCAGAAATCTCTTCAAAGCCTTTTTGAAGAACCCCATGCTCCATTGGGAAAACCACGGCGGGGAGCTCATTCCACAATCTGAGCGTCCGCGGAAGGAAGCTCCTTTGAGAGCACACAGTTCGAAACAATTCTGGTTTCAATATGTGAGGATTAGGGTTTCGTTCCCGAAGTCGGGATTTTTTTTGCGATTTCCCGGGAATTCCCGGGAATTTCTTTATGAGATTGAATGCTCTAAAACACTGCAAATGTTGAGGAAAATAAATGAAAAACCTTTGAAACACAAAGATGTTGCATACGTTCTTAAAACAAATGTCGATATCCACCGAAATCGAACTGAACTACAAGCTTATGAGAAATCGCTCATAATAGATGAAAGAAACTGTAGGAAGTGTGTATTTGTGGAGATAACGTTTTTTTCTTAGAAAAATTTCAAGTTCTCCGAAAATACACATTAAAACATGTTTGTTTGTAAACTATCAAAAGTCAAGTAAAATACGTAATTTAATTTAATTACCTATTTGTGTCTCACACACAAACATAATTTTAAAATTAAAAATAATCATATCAAACTACAGGTCATACATAGTGACTATGGGTAGTTTCTAAACTGACGATTTTGGAGAAAATCTCTGAATGCGCGTAAGAAAATGAAAGTTACATTAATATTTTTTTTTAATATATATTTTTGGAGATAAAGCTTATCAGCGTTTTTGTCAAAGTCAAGTAAAACACATCATCATCATCATATCAGCCTAAGGATGTCCGCTGCTGAACAAAGACTTCCCCCATTAACTTCCACTTCGAACGATTTTGGGCCGCTTGCATCCAGCGGCGCCCAGCGACTCTGACCAGATCCGTCTGGTGGGAGGTCGTCCATAACGGCGCTTTCCTGTACGTGGTCGCTACTCGCGTCGTCTTCGAGCGATGTGGCCTGCCCATTGCTATCACATCAGCTTACTATCACTAAGAGCTATATCTGTAATTTTTGTTCTCCTACGAATGTCGTCGTTTCCCTGTCTCCTAGAGAAATTCCGAGCATAGTTCGTTCCTTGTGTTTTTTTTTCAACACATGCTCGTCATTTGACTTTTATTGCACCGTTTTTAGTATCATAATGTAGCTTATGACGCACTAGTGCTTTTTAATTTACATTACCGCACAGTTTTATGATAGGTATAATCCCGATTATGTTAAGTTTGTAACTCAATGCTATTGATATGTGCGTAGACGAAGCATTCTTAATTTAAACGGTTAAAACAGTTTTGCTGTCAAAAAAAGAACTTGCGCGCCATATTTGTTGACGTTCTCATTGACTACTATCAAAAAATTTAGTTAAAAAAATACAAGTTTGTTTTTTTCCTCACAAGTGTGTTGAAAAACGTCGTATGACACGCGTGTGCATTGGATCATTACACTCTCGGGTTCCTTTGCTTAACAGGTACCGTCTCGTGTGTGATTACCAACTCTTCACGTCTCATAATGTACTATTATTTACTTCTGAGACAAATAAATTTACTAATTTAATTAAATTACGTGGTTTACTTGACTTTATATACGTTAAATTAACAAAACAAACAACTTTTTAAAATTTCCCGGGAATCGGGAATTCCCGGGAAGTCATTTTTTTCATTCCCGGGTCCCGGGAAAAACGAAACCCTAGTGAGGATGGACTCCCCGTCGATGGCGAGAGTTTCGATGGTAGAAGGTAGCCGTAGGCATCATCTTAAACAATTCTTCAGAATACTGTCCGTTGTACAAGCGGTAGAACATACACAAGGAGGCAAAGTCTCTCCTGAGACTGAGGGGCTCTAAACCGCTTGTGAGCTCGGGATCGTCAACAATTCTAGCGGCACGTCGCTGAACCGAGTCTAATGGCCCAAGCTGGTATCCAGGTGCCCCCGCCCACAGATGACAGCATAAGCAATAATTAGCAGTTATAAATTCAAGTTATACTAATAGTTATTTATGCAACTGTCGTATAATAAGGGATATTAAAACACGAATGTGGGTTTGTATCACATGAGGGTTTTAATACCTAATTATCTACAGTTGCATACAAGACTTTATCTACACACATGATCATTTTTGTAAACAACAAAGTAATAAATTTCCAATTCTAATATCGAACCAAAATTGCTGAATACGACGTGAATTCGAATAACCTCTAATTTTATTTTATTACGTCGCTGCGATAGTGAAACGCTCCTGCAAGATAATGTTCTTTTTTTGAAATTGATAAGGATAACACGAAGAATACTAGATCTAGAATACTAGATTACTAGATCTCGTTCAAACCAATTTTCGGTGGAAGTTTGCACCGTAATGTATATCTTATATTTTTCATAGATTTATCATTCTCTTATTTTAGAAGTTACAGGAGTTACAGGGGGACACACATTTTACCACTTTCGAAGTGTCTCTCGCGCAAACTATTCAGTTTAGAAAAAAATGATATGATAAACCTCAATATCATTTTTGAAGACTTATCCATAGACACCCCACACTTATGGGTTTGATGAAAAAAAATATTTCAGTTTCAGTTCTAAGTATGGGGAACCCCCAAAATTTATTGTTTTTTTTCTATTTTTGTGTAAAAATCTTAATGCGGTTTACAGAATCCATCTACTTACCAAGTTTCAACATTATAGTTCTTATAGTTTCGGAAATAAATGGCTGTGACATACGGACGGACAGACAGACAGACAGACATGACGAATCTATAAGGGTTCCGTTTTTTGCCATTTGGCTACGGAACCCTAAAAAGGAGTTGCATAATGAAATTCAGTACAACATTATAACATTGTTTTGGATGACATAATGGTTACTATGACAATCAGTGTTTTAATCTTGGAAATAAGCTAACTGTTTCAGGAACTTTTATAGAGGATTTATAGCATGGGTGTAGATATTGTATTATGATCCGAACTACATACATTCGTAAATTTTCAAATTGATACTGGCTTCTTTGCCTTGCAAATCTTTAAACAATGGTTGTCTTTCATCAAAAATAACATTGAACCTACGAAACTTTAGTCTGCCGTCTTTTTCATCAGATTTTACATCGTTAGTAATCCGTACCTTGATCTAGAGTGTACATTAGAGCCGTTCTTGAGTAAATACTCGACGATAGACATGTTGCCTTTGAGGATCGCTTCGTGTAGAGGAGTCTTGCCTTCCAAGTTAGGAGCGTTCACATCAGCACCCATTTCTGGATTGAAAAATTGATTCATTTTATCTATCATATTTATTGTATGTTTAAATTTTTTGGACAGATTATCATGCTTTTACTTTATGTTAAAACAAGAAAATGCCCGCGACTTCAAATCAAAAAGTAATGTATTCAGTTTAGGCCCCGCAGGTAAGGCACTTATGAATATTTAGTCCATACAGTTGAATCTACCATCGGTTCGGAATACACGCCATGAAACACCTTATATTGTCTATTCAGTCTACATGATGAACTATACGTCAGTACTCAAACCTGAGTTTATGATACCTTTAATATGAATGTTCTTGAACACCAAATCTCTCTGGAAGACGGGGAAGCCCGCGGCGCAGAAACTACTGATACACTATTAGCGTTCGTACACATTCTTTAGTTTTCCTTCACGAAAAATAGTCACGTGAAAAGTGGCTGATATTTCAGAAACTGTGGGTTATTCGATTATTTTATTGATTGATCGATTCGATCGATCGATCGAAATCTTCACTAGTAATTTTATTATAGACCCGTAAATGCACTATTGTAGGGAAAGTCCCTGATATAAGCTGAACCGATAAGGAGAGATGACTCATCGGATTTTCCAGACTAGATAACCTAAATTAGACGTCACGTAGGTCTTGTATTTTCATTCCAATATTTATTGACTAGCTCTAGTTCCCGAATATACCCGCGTTTCTGAGATACAATGAAGCTTCTATCGTTAATTCCTTCTCAGTCTTTGGAGAAGGAATCACTTTCTCATTGATTGTTTCATTAATAATATTGGTTTGGAGGAATACTAAAGTTTCTCTGATAGAACTAACTTGTGAGCTGTTGACAGATGGTGGGCAATTGCCCACTTACCATAAGACGAACATTTTGGTAACTATCAGACAATTTTTGGTATTATCTCTGGTACATGGGCTATAAGTGGTTCATAGACACTTGCTCAATCAAGCAAGATATATGTTTTTTTTGTTAAAATTGTGGTAATAAATAGTTGGTCTTCTATCGTAATAAAGTTGCTCAGCATGATGTACCCCTGATGGGTTTTTAAATATGACTCCTGGAAATGTCTTCCAGTAGTTTACTATTTATTATCGCTTTAGGGATAAGGCCCCCTGAATTGTATGCACTTTTTATTTTTTGATATTTCTGTAACATTATTGTTGTAATTATGTAAATAATAAATAATGAGTGTAAAAAACCTATCAACTTCTTGACAACATTTGCATCCTCCTTCTCGATGGCGTATAGAAGCAGCGACGTGATGACCTTCTCGGTAGCTTCTGTCAACTTCTTCGGAGACTGAATGTTCAGGCTGATCGCCAGAGCGTCTTTCAGGGTTTGGTCCTATCAGACAATAGATACTTTAAAAATGTCCTTGTAATATAAATATTGGTTGTAAGGTGTACATTTCAACTGCTTATTTGTTTAAGACGAGAAAAGATCGAAAAGATTAATTTTTGGAGGATATGTTTTTATATTTTTTATACGACTAAGTCAGCCATTAGCATATACGGTACGCCTGGTGTCAAGCGAGGAATTTACGAAATTCCTCTCCCAAGGGGCAACCTTAGGAGGTAATATTGAGCATGTAGTTTTATATGAAAATCCATACGCGAGTGAAACCATGGGGCGGAGGCTAGTGAATAATGTTGGCTACCTGTATGGCCATAGAAGTCATGTTCGTCAGTTCACCTCGAATATTTGTCTCCAACATCTGAAAATGAAAACGAAAGTGAAATAATTAAAATAAATAACATAGGCCGTGCGCACTTTGAGATAGGTTAGGGACTATTCTCTTACCTGTATTACCTACATTAAGAATAGCTTTAAACTTTAATGCAGAGATAATAATATTTTTTTTATTTAGGAAAATAATATATAGATCTTAAAAATATAAACATCGAATTGAGAACCTCCTCCTTTTTTTAAGTCGGTTAAAAAACAAAATAACTTAATGAACCAAAACGGAAATGCAAAATAACAAAGATAAATAACAGAAAAAACCAAAGTAAACAACATTTGAAATACAAGTCAGTAACATTTCAGTTACAAATACAATATCGCTTTTTATTTTGTTCGTTGGACCTCGTACTAGGATACCCCGTGTTACGAAGCCCAAAAATATTCAAATACCTACTAACGGAAAATGGGTTGAGTCTATCAGAAATAGTACATTTTGATACAAGTGCGCTATGTTGGTCGTCAAACAAGAGGCGGCTATTATGCGGCAGCTTTAAGGCAGCCAAGAGTGTAATGATCAATGCACACGCGTTTCATGCGACGTATTTCAACACAGTTACGAGGAAAACAGGGAATATACTCGTAGTTATCACACAGAACAACGACTTTGCAATAAGCCTTTATCCAGGCTCTAGGTTCTTCAAATGTTGGCATATTTACCTCCTTCTTCTCCTTAAAGCTGAGTTCATTCTTGGACAACACGTAGGAGAGCTTGGTGAGAGCGGCCTCTGGAGTCATGTCGTATCCTGATACCACGCCGTATTTTGCTATCAACTAAATAATCAAGAAAATACTGAGTTACACAGACTGAGTAACACATAATAAAAGAAAAAAAAGAAAGACTAATTCTAATAGGTAAGCACAAGTCAGTTCTTTGTTGGAGTTGGAAAACTTGAGGGGTTTGCTCTGGTGATTAGTTGTAATAGTCAATAGTCTATTGGCAACTGTATGGGCAGAAATCAAACGACCGCGCCGGCAACTGTCCCATCACCGTCTCTATTTGCCGGAGGCATCATCATCATCATCATCAGCCTATAATGTCCCACTGCACTGCACAGGCCTCCTTTCACAAATCAGGGTGAAAGGGAATGGGCAGATACTCCACCACGCGTACCCACTGCGGATTGGTGGAGGTAGGCTAGTGGTCAACGTACTGTTGGAGTTTTCAAGCCGCCTAGAAGGCCTCCAACTAGCTTAACAACTATCACAGTTAAGTGATAACCGGAACCAACGGCTTTACGTGCCTTCCGAAGCACGGAAACGCTCGATTTGAAATACCACACGACGGTAGTAGCTTACTTTGCCGATCGATTAAGAACGGCTTATCATGCTACACCACGAGCGCTTCGCCGCTTCGTTGCGATATGCCGGAGGCATTGTAATTTAAGTGGGGATCAAG
Source organism: Achlya flavicornis (assembly GCA_947623365.1). Lineage (NCBI taxonomy): Eukaryota > Metazoa > Arthropoda > Insecta > Lepidoptera > Drepanidae > Achlya > Achlya flavicornis. The sequence goes on along the minus strand of OX392485.1, from coordinate 3,298,872 downwards.
TTTGATGGGATTTTGATATATATGCCAGTGTACTTACTTGTCCAGTCTCATAGAGCGAGCTGACGGAGCCGGAGTTGCACTGAGTGATGATGACCATCAGCACGCCTCTCTTGACGGCGGCCTCGATCACGTCCAAGATGTCCTGACGATTCGAAGGGATGTTGCCTGCCCCGTAACTCTCTAATACTACGCCTGTTATGGAGGAATTTCTTGTTATGCACGTATCCTTTACCTTTATCAATGCTGCACACTTGAGAGTAGAATAAAACGCTTTCATCGGTCTCTTTTTGATTCGTGGCGATTTGTGGGAGTAAGAAACAGATGAGTTCAGTTCAAACACTCATAGATTAAGAAGTATAGGTGAGAGAGAGAGAGAGTAATACTTGTACGTAGTATTTATATACTCTGAGGTGATACTATATGACTAGAGGGTGCAATCTCAAGCGATGATAGCTCAGTGGTAGTGACGTCGGATACCGAGACGAAGGTCCCGGATTCGAATCCTACAATGAGCTTGAGCTTTCGGTGAAGGAAAACATCGTGAGGAAACCACAGCACGGTGGTAGGGTACTTTGTAGTACCCATCTGGCTGGCTACCACCCTCAAGTTGAAAATCTGTCGCCAAGCACCTATCGGTGTGTTCCGACAGCTGCACTTGAGAGCCAGTTCCTTCTAGGCTTTGTGTGCTTACCACCTTCGGCCACATGATCACTTACCATGGTGAGATTGTGGTAAAACACAGGCCTATACATAATAAAAAAAAAAAAAAACATATTGTATGGTGCTAAAATGCTTACCTTCAATAGGTGATCGACAAAACGCCTTGATCACGGAAGCACTAATACTGGGGAAGATCCGCAATATTCCCACATTCTTGGAAATGTTAGCGTGGACTCTACACTTCTGTATAACGGTGGGTTTGAAGATCGCAGACTTGTTCACTTCCATGTCGAGACCTACTTCCACCAGGGGGACGCAATTGGGTGATTCGAACGCGAATAGGTCATCTGCTGCAATCTTGCGAGTCCTATATGGTTAGGTAAAAGTTATAACGATAATTCAATTGAAATATCGATAGTTAGAATAGTAGTCGATAATTCTCTTGGATATCGGAAGGCCTTCCCGGGTTGTAAGAAGGGACAACAAGTTTCTTTAAAGAAATGATAATAATGCAGCCTTAATAATGTAAAAGATAGCTCCTAAGTTTTCTCTAGGCTTCGGTCTAATCTTACCTGTTCCCCCTGAAAAGTTTGCTTCCAAAGAAGATGGTGACTTCTGGGATGTTGAATGCACCAGCGATCATCAGTGATGAGACAACGTTTTCTACGCCATCGCTCCGCGGCTCAAATATAGGGATCTAGCATTAAATTGAATAGCACGTTATGATTCAGATTAGTGTGATACACGTACATAAAGAAATGCAGCAATGCAAAGTCAACAGCAAGTGATAGCAGTAAATCTGTCGATGATGATGGAATAAAATGAGGTAAATGATTTTCAAAATGTTACAAAATTGAATGATACCGGAAAAGATTTATGCAGTTAAATGTTTGTGAAATGACAGGGAGCGGTTAAATGGATAACCTAGATAATGAAGCTGATGATATATCTACTTACTTGAGAGCCGGTGAGAACGACAGGCTTGCCGATGTTCTCGAACATGAAGGAGAGCGCCGATGCTGTGTACGAGAGCGTGTCGGTGCCGTGCAGCACCACGAACCCGTCGTACTCCTCGTAGTACTTCTACATACACAACATAGCATTAGAGGAGGGCAGGACAAGTATCAAATAATGAATTTGAATACGATAAAAATCTAATAAATTGTCTTTTAGAGATATAGCATCGCCATTGGCACAATATCTTGAATTTTAGCAAAAAGAAGCATCTTATGGTGCATCCATGCTTGGCGAACCGAGCACGAGCCGAGACACGAACGAGCACACTGCGAGCACGATTCGCGTAGCGTGGACGGGCTTGCGAGCCTCGAACGAGCATTCGTAGCGTGCTCGACTGCGCTCCGCCCGATTGTCAGATTTTTCAAGAACATTGGATTCGCATTGCGTTCGTTGTAGGCTCGTTGAAGTTCGTCCACGCTTGGAATCGCGAGCAACGAACGAAGCGTAGCATGGACGCACCATTATAATACTGCTTTAGACCGAATAGTAAAGCACGGTAGTAAGCACCTAATTAGCAATTTGCAATCAATCAAGAATTAGTCTTAGTTCATACCATTATATCTTGAGCTATCTTTATCCATTCAGTTACGGTCATATTCGAGGAATCCAATAGCGTCTCATATTCGTATATTTTGTACAAGATTCTCAAGTTGATATCTTTGGAATCTGTGGATAGAGGGAATGATTCGAATAATAGTAAGCCTTCCGAGATTTTTCAGGCTCTTTAAGCTTTAAAAAAGTCTATAACGCCAACCGACCGACTTTAGCAACACATTGGCAGTCCAATTGCTAATGTTCATGACTAGGCGATAGGTCATGGAGAATATCAGCCTTATATATAATCAAAACAACGATCAATATCAATTGTTGTCTATAAAATTGTGAACGGCCCTGAAATAATTTACCATTGTGCATCAGCTGATTATGTCCAACTCAATTTCATTCATTGCTACGTCTTATATTAAAAGAGAAGGATATGGCAGTAGTGCTACAAGATCCATTTTATACATAATTACGCGTAGTGAGGAAATGGAATTTAAATCAGGTTGTAATTTCGGTAAATTTAACTGCTCGACCGAAAACATCAGTAAAAGAAATCGAAAATAAAAGGAATTTTAATCAATGAAGTCGTAGAAAATTTCGCTGCGTGGCCAAAATATGGCGCTGGATGTTAGGTGTTATAAAAATGCAAAATCTTGAATCTTCAGAAAGCATCTCTGTGCGACCATCTCTTCTATGCGGTCGTGTAGAGCTTAAGGGTAAACAAGAGTTACAGAGGCGGTAAATTTAGTTTTTTCGAGTTTTTATTTCTTTTTACCTTCGTAGAACAATATGGATGATTATAGTGATAAGCGACAGAAGAAGTTCATTTGGCACATTGTGGTATGAATGTATTTTGTATAATATGAGCCATATTTGAACATTTCTCACGGTATCTCTAAAAACGGTAACTAAAAAAACTAAAACTTACTATTTTGGAAAATGTACTAAAATAGTTAATCTTAAATAAAAAATATCAATTCTGCAATATGCTAAATTAACTACTATGGTCGCGAATCACTATCTCTATCTATCCATAATGTTCTACGAAGGTAAAAAAAAAACTCAAAAATCTAATTTCCCGCCTCGTAACTGATAGGGCCCACTCTGCTAAGTAAAGTTCAACCCTAAGGCTAAGGAAAGGACTAACCTGGTAGCACAAGGAATGAAGTATTAAAATCAGACTCGCGCGTCCTCTGCTTCCAAAACGAGGCGTCGTGAAGCTGAGGGAACCGCCGGACCATTTTCTCGAATACATTCTTCTGAGGTATTAACACTGTTGGGAGAAAAATCTTTTCTTTTTAATTTTCTCATATATTAATTAAAGAATAATATTTCCAAAAATGGCTTGACGCCTCAGCAGTAAAACGGCCCAGTCCAAATGACCAAAACAACAGCCCCTTTACTCATAAAACGTTATTTACCTTTTTGTTTTTTTTTTTATATACGACTAAGTCGGTAAACAAGCATACGGCCCACCTGATGGTAAGCGGTTACCGTAGCCATATGGACGCTTGCAACACACGAAGCATCGCTCACGCGTTACCGACCTTTCCCCCCTCCCCAATGAGCTCTGGCGACCTTACTAACGCGCAGGAACACAACTTTACACAACATAAAGTTATTTGGCTGCGGTATTCTGTAAGGTGGAGGTACTTCCCCAGTCGAGCTGCTCTTTGAGCGAATAAACGCTATGCTCTACCTCTCTTAAAACCTAATATACTGTTTAAAGGGTTACGTAAATAAAGCCACAGTCATTTTGTAAAATAATGTGTAAGGGAGCAAATTTTCAAATTGACGAAGTAACCAGCGTGCCTGGGTATTTTATAGTACCCTACAATGGTTTGTGCTATGGTTTCCTCGTTTATATGTTTTAAAAGTAAATAGCGTCGTTTCTTTTTAGTGTTCTGTACCCATCTATTACTAAGCCTCTGCTGTATGTCCTTCCATCCGTCCGTCTATCCGTCAGTGGCTGTGTTTCATACAAAAAACGATTTAACCCTTCATGTCCGATTTTATTTTCACGAGCTAGGCACGGACTCAATAATAATATTTTGGTTATAAATAAACTGAACTGCCCGCTCAAAATATAGCTAAATTTGAATTAAGAAATATAATATTATCTATAATTTATAAGTGCTTCTTACAAATTCAAAATGTATTTTCTCACTCAGAGAGGGAAAAAGCGTTTTACTCACGGTAATCGGTGGCTCAAAAACCCTTTCGAGTGGCAATGTTAAAAATAAAAAAAGCTGGAACCTTACCACCATCAGTATTATTCACCATCCCTATAGTACCACCAGTGTAAATAACCAGGACTCTCCTCTCATTATTTCCCAAAGTTTTCAAATTGAATGTATTTATCGACACATGTTTCTTCGCATTGTTAATGGTTTTATTGCAATCTCCATTATTCGCAACTCCCTCTGACAATTTGGATGTTTTATCTGTGGCTATCATTTTAGTACTATTTTGAACATTTTCGCGCGCATTGGTTTTGACGTTTTGTTTATTTGTCGATGACATGTTTATTTTTCCAACTTTTTTAAATCGGGAAAATCTGGTTTCTTTCTTTTAATGTGTACAGTAAGGCACTGAAAGTCAGACTGAAAGACACTGTATGGAGACTAACATGGACTTATATAGCTCTCGGTAATTACCTACGTATGTTCCATGATGTTATAGGTACCTACGTTGAAGGGACTATAGGGCGTGCTATATTATATTTATTTAAAAATAATCTTAGGAAATAAGAATCCTTTGGTTTATAATACACCTTTTATCTAAAGAACATGCCGTTTTATTTGGGCGCACAATTTGGGATCAGCTTGCGGAGCGCTTTGATATCTTTTAATAAACTACCTATAAACATTCGATTCGAATTACCTATGTTAAAAACTTTGACTATTCTTCGTATGTTTGTGGTTATAAGAAACAAATTGCCTTTAACTGCCGTTTTCACCGGGGCGTGCCCTGGATGAAAAGTAACCTATGGCCTATGGGACAGGAAATTTAAAAAATACTATTTTTCTAATCACTAATTTAATTATTGCGCCTTTGATGATTCAAGAGGCTACAAACAAACCACACCTAATTAATTTAACTAATGAGCCTAGTAGCTTACTGATGTTTACACTTTTATTCAAATGCTGCTTAGTAAGTATTTGCTTTTGCTTGTTTTGAAAAGAGTAATTGCTGAGTTTATTATCGGCTCGTCTCAGCAAATGCAACCTTCCGAACCGGTATTAGAGTATTAGAGTCAGACTTTTCATAAGTGCCAGCGAAGGTCTATTTATTTATTTATTTATTTATTTATTTGAATAAAAAAAATTGAATTTTATTTAAAAAAATAAGCATGTTGCCGCGTGATCATTCAGTTTGTCAGACGAGACTCGTCAGGTTGCATAATGTGTCCTCCTACCACTGTTGGTAGCTGTTTTCGGTGGAGATAAACCAATTATTTTTTTTGTATACGGGTGAGTAATTGAGATGGTAGTTTATGGCTAAAATCAAGTTTTAATCTCGCCAAATCCTAAGACAATACGGAAAAAGCGAAAGGGGTCGGAAAAAGATACAAATGAAAGCGATTTGATACTGGCAAAAATAAGCAGGCACAAATATTATGCCATGAGCAGGTTGAAGTAAATTGACAGGGCTTCTTTTGACAGCAATGTTAAGTCAAAAATATTTACATCGTCCAAAGCATGGTATAATTCTTGGATCATGGTCCAAAGCATTAGTCCAAAGAAATTGAAAGGCTCGTAATGTTACGAAGTACAGCCAGAGTCCTGTGTTCACGCTCCATCTCGTTGCCTTTTAGGTCATACGTAAGTAGGTTACCTAGATACCTACCTACTCTAATAAACTCACAGTGGCAAATAACTAAAATAACGTAGGTAGCATGTAGGATGTAGGTAGGTATTTTATTTATACTGGGTGGAGACTTCGAGATTACATATTTCGAACCCTATGTAGGGTTAGTCATGCTGAACAACTTTTACTATGGGATCAATAGTGAATTCTCATTTTTTTTTTAAACTTATCTTACAAAATGTCAACCTTGCAAAGTAAAAAATTTTTTTTGAGAATTCAGTGTTGGTGCCATAGTAAAAGTTGTTCAGTATGACTAATCCAATATAGGTTTCGAAAATATGCCATCTCGAAATCACCACCTGTAATAGATATAGCTACAAAAAAAAATGATGGAGCGCACGTCTTATACGTGAAGTGAAGCAATAAGAACCCGGGCATACTTCGGGTGCTTCATTTCGTCAAGGCGACGCGGACGCTCCATCCAGATTTTTTGTAGGTATGTCTATGGTAGGTTTTCTAGGCCCTTCAATATCAAATACCATTTCTTCCATTCTATGCTATTCAGTTCAGTACTCAGTTATGACAAAATTAAGATATTTTTCATGTATTTTTTTTTCAACGAACTAATTGCTACTATTCCACTAACTGTATTGGCGCTTTCTTACATAATGAAATAGAAAAATCCAAGATCCCCGAAATTTTGACGAGGCACCAGCCTTAAATGCTTGACACCTAATCGTGATATTTAAATATCCATATATTTCAATCAATTAAGTCTACTCTTGATACAAATTTACTTCCTTATTTATATCTCATTAAGGACATTACCGCTAGGTCGTCCTCTTGCGTTTGGTATTTATTATTATTGTTACAAGTCGTGAGGGAAGCGCGGGCGTTTAGGTGGGGCGATAGTCTTAAATAAATTGATAGATCCCTTATTTATAGGTATAGTATTCTTTTTATTATGGGTAACTCCAGGTAACTCATTAATATTCCTTATGGCTTGACAAGTCAAAATATACAGAAATTATATATTTATCCTTGAGAAAACAATATCTAGAATTTTATTGGATTTTCCGGAATAGGTAGATGTAGTCTTAATATTAGTTATTGGACAATGGTTATACGGTAATGCCCTCTTAAATATGCCTACATCGTTATATTACAGCCTGTATAAAGAACGATGGATGCTTCGAAAATTTTATTAGCAAGTTTTTTTTATAATCAGTATAATAATATTAAAATTAGTACCTATTGACTGAAGATTTTTACTTTGATACATATGTACTACATCAAAAGTAAATTATAGGTATATATGATTTGATTAATTAATTTATTATATTATCTGATATCATTGTCATATAATGCATTTATGAATAAACCAACAATGTATAGGGCAGCTATTTTATTCGACTAATTTTCGTAGTGAAAAAAAAGAAAAACTATAGTCTATGGACGGGAAAAACGTTTCACGTCTTATATAATGCAATTCTAAGTGCAAGTAAAATGCATTATGATTTTGCGTTTCATTCAAGGCTAGAGCAGTCGCTTCGTTTGTGAAACGTTCCGACATACAGTAGAGTAGGTATAATCAGTCTGTATTTCTGTCTCGTATCGGACGCATCTTATCGATATTGGTCGAGAGTAAAAAAAACATGTCTTCGACGTTTAAACAAAGTGTCAAAGTGGAAGCGCGCGAAAATATTCAAAATGGTGACGTGGTGTTTTCGAACGGTGGTGAAAATGGTGTAAATAGAATGGAAGAGAATGCGACGAATTTTAAGAATGTGTGTTTAAATACAGCTAACTTGAAGATTGCGGGAAGAAATGAGAGGAGGGTGTTGGGTATTTATACTGGTGGAACTATTGGAATGGTGAAGAATTCAGACGGTGGTAAGATAATTTCTTTTTCTAGAAATTGGCGCCAATACTAAATGTCAAAGTAGTCTTGTCATTGCTTTTTAGGGTTCTGTTCCCAAAGGGTGCCAAACGGGACCCAATTACTAAGACTCCGCTGTCCATCCGTCCGTCCGTCTGACTGTCAGTGGGCTGTATCTCATGAATGGTATATGTATAATAGGCAGATAGCTAAAATTTTCAGAGAACATGTATTTCTATTGCCGATATAACAACAAATAATAAAAATTAAAGGGGGCGCCCATACAAAAAACGTATTTTTTTGTATTATGTTTTCATAGCGCAATGAGTAACTTAATAGGGTACGGACCCCTCCGTTTGCGAGTCTGACTCGCACTTAGCCAGTTTTTTTATTGGTAAAAGCATTAGCTTAATGAACCCCGGCTTTAGTGAATTTCTTTATATTATAATTAATAATAGTCTAAATAATTGTTTGGAACCATTTGTCACGCTTCATAAACTACGTCTTTCGTTTCTAGGTTAATCTACTCTTATGTAACATCTCATATCATCGAGTGTTATTGTAAATAGTCTTTATTATCATTTACAAAGAGTATAAAATTAATTACTTCGTATCACTTATTATTACCGCTTACTTTAGAAATTATGCAGTCAATCACAATCTGACGTAATGACAACAATAATAACATCATGGGCAGGAACTGTGCCTAAATCTGTGCGGGGTTTCTCCACACAAAACTTTCTATAGTAAGTTTTATTTGACATAATTAATAGGTCAACCAATGACCTATTAATTATCTATATATATAAAAATGAATTGCTGTTCGTTAGTCTCGCTAAAACTCGAGAACGACTGGACCGATTTGGCTAATTTTGGTTTAGAAATATTTGTGGAAGTCCAGGGAAGGTTTAAAAGTAGGGTAGGGTAGGGTAGGATAGGGCATCACGTGAACGAGATCGCGCCGGGCAGCTAGTCTATATATATAAAAATGAATATTTCCCTTGGTCACGCCATCACGCGTGAACGGCTGGACCGATTTCGCTAATTCTTTTTTTTTTGTGTTTGTTATTGTCAGGAGAAGGTTCTTATGAAAGAAAAAATAAAGAAAGTTGCGAGAGTAGGGTAATAGGGTAGGGTAGGGAGGGGTAGGGTTAGGGTTTCGTTCCCGGTCCCGGGAATCGGGAATTCCCGGGAAATACGTCGTTCCCGAAGTCGGTTTTTTTTGCGATTTCCCGGGAATTCCCGGGAATTTCCTTATGAGATTGAATGCTCTTAAACACTGCAAATATTGGTCAAAATTAACGAAAAACCTTTGAAACACATGTTGCATACGATATTAAAACAAATGTCGATATCCACCGAAATCGAACGAACTGAACTACAAGCTTATGAGAAATCGCTGAAAGGAACTGTAGGAAGTGAGTATTTGTGGAGATAACGTTTTTTTCTTAGAAAAATTTCAAGTTCTCCGAAAACACCCATAAAACATGTTTGTTTGTAACATGTTTGTAACCTATCAAAAGTCAAGTAAAATACGTAATTTAATTTAATTACCTATTTGTGTCTCACACACAAACATACGTTTCTTGAATAAAACTGAAAAAAAACGATGTTTCGTAGGCTTACTGTACACTATGACGTCATTAGCGAGCAGACACACCGTCGCAAGACTCGACGTAGGCGGAATCACCGTAGACGGACGCGACGTAGAGCTACGCGCGACGTAAACGGAATGAATCTTCAAAGTCAAGTAAAGCACATCATCATCATCATATCAGCCTAAGGATGTCCGCTGCTGAACAGAGACCTCCCCCATTAACTTCCACTTCGAACGATTTTGGGCCGCTTGCATCCAGCGGCGCCCAGCGACTCTGACCAGGTCGTCGATCCGTCTGGTGGGAGGTCGTCCCAGTACAGTACAGTACAGGAGTACGTGGTCGCCACTCGCGTCGTCTTCGAGAGATGTGGCCTGCCCATTACTATCACATCAGCTTACTATCACAAAGATCTATATCGGTAATTTTTGTTCTCCTAGGAATGTCGTCATTTCCCTGTCTCGTAGAGAAATTCCGAGCATAGTTCGTTCCTTGTGAATTAGTAAAATTTTTTTTCAACACGCTCGTAATTTGACATTTATTGCACCGTTTTTAGTATCATAATGTAAATTAAGACGCACTACTGCTTTTTAACTTACATTACCGCACAGTTTTATGATAGGTATAATCCCGATTATGTAAGTTTGTAACTCAACGCTATTGATATGTGCGTAGACGAAGCATTCTTAATTTAAACGGTTAAAACAGTTTTGCTGTCAAAAAAAGAACTTGCGCGCCATATTTGTTGACGTTCTCATTGACTATTATCAAAAAATCTAGTGAAAAAAATACATAACATAAGTATATACATAAGTTTGTTTTTTTCCTCACAAGTGTGTTGAAAAACGTCGCATGACACGCGTGTGCATTGATCATTACACTCTCGGGTTCCTTTGCTTAATAGGTTCCGTCTCGTGTGATCACCAACTTTGCACACGTCTCATAATGTACTATTATTTACATCTGAGACAAATAAATTGCTAATTAAATTAAACTACGTGGTTTACTTGACTTTATATACGTTAAAATAACAAAACTAACAACTTTTAAAATTTCCCGGGAATCGGGAATTCCCGGGAAGTCATTTTTTTCATTCCCGGGTCCCGGGAATGGAAAAAGGTCGGGAAAAACGAAACCCTAGTAGGGTAGAGTAGACTAGAGAAGGGTAGGGTAGGGTGGGGTAAGGTAGGGTAGGGTAGGTTAGAGTATAGATTAGTAGGACACCACGCGAACGAAGTCGTGCCGGGCAGCTAGTGTCAAATAAAACTTAAGCTAAACTTTACCTTAACTAACTATAGCTTTAGCTAAACTTTACCTTAATTAACTATAGCTTTAGTAGCTTATAAAAAACAAAAAACATAACACTGCTTAGAGTAGATAGAATGAGTTTGTATACTTTCGTAATTTATGAGCTTTCCTAAATTAATTTGAGTAATTTTTGAGTTGTTGCAATAAAGTTAATTTTGCTGTGGCATTGTTAAACGTCAAAAAGTGATCAACCTAGCTAGTGGACAGTGTAGCCGATGTAGCTAGTTATAATAATTACTTATCAGTATGAGTTCATATAAAAATACAGTCGTGACGAAAAAGTAAGCGTGAGGGTAACACCGTGGATAAATAAGTTCATAGTTCCCATTACAGCTGATTGGTGATAATGTAAAATATCAAAATTAAAAATAATTTATTCAAATAGACCTTCGCAGGCACTTATGAAAAGTCTAACTCGAATACCGGTTGGGAAGGTTGCATTTGCTGAGAAGAGCCGGCAATAAACTCACAACAAGTTTAGATTCATTACATAATATTTACATTCTATTCGCACTGACAACAATTGCGGCGGCAAAACTATAAAGTAGACTGAATCTATATTTAATAAGTAAATTTTTAAGTTTTATTTCAAATGGCAAACTTAAGCAGACCAGCCCCCACAAGCAGCACCTGTTCACAAGTATGACGCGTGTGGCAGCCATCGCCCTCCTCGCCATAATGGAGGGGAGTGAGCGACCCGTCACACGACGCCGCGCCCCGCCGCAAGCAAAGGCCGACTTACTTAATTTTGCCTGAGAAATAAAAAAATATCTAAAGGGAAACTACTAAACACACAATTTGTTATCACTGAGACAAAGGGTATCAAAGGGTAACTGTAAAATTTGTAGTGGCCGACTTTTTCTTGGTACCTACAATCCACTTGGTACCTTCACGCAAAAACTCTCTTTATAGATAGGTAGGTAGGCATTAATATTGAAAGAATATGAGCACGCGTGGTGGAGTATCTGCCCATTCCCTTTCACCCTGATTTGTGAAAGGAGGCCTGTGCTCAGCAGTGGGACATTATAGGCTGATGATGATGATGATGATGAAATTGTTATTGCCATAGAGAGTAAACAGTTCGGCCCGATTACACCATTTATTTTTATCTTTCTAATAAGTATTGATATTACTCCTATAACCTTATCTAGGAAATTAGTTTCGAATGGAAATGAATGTATGACGATCAATATTAATAATAGCTGTGCCATTCAGTCATCTGTGATTGTCTCTATTACGAAGAGTCTGTATGTCCTATCCTATATAGTAATAAACGAGAAATATTTAAATATAAAATATTTTGAGATTCGGAAAATGGCTAACGATTTTGATGAAAGGGGTAGGAAGATTTTGGCATTCCTCGTTTTAGTTTTTTCTTCAAAACGGCATCCACTGATAACTTTTATAAAAATCGATAGCTGACATCAATACAATCAAGAAATATTCTGTGACAAAACCTCGTAAAGGGTCACGTTTCGAAGATATAAGCAACAAAAGTTTTTACAATATGTTTAATGCAAAATTAATTACTACACCCAAACACTGTACCCGATACAATTATAGTTAAAAATGTATGTGGATATAGCTTCCTATTTTAGTGAAAGAATGTTTCGAATCCGGCTGGTAGTTCCAAAGATAAGATTGATTAAACAAACAAAGAAAAGCTCTTCAGAGTCTATATAGATGAGGAAGTTTGTTTGTATGATTGCATGCAATACTGTCACATACGTCTAGAGACAAAGCCATTAATTAATTTCAAGGAGAACACTTGAAGCTGTTGAAATTACCACATGTTTGGAAGTCGTCATTTAACTATGAAGAACCGGCAAGAAATTAGATCCTCTGCGTTCACGGCTAAATTGGAAGCTGCATAAAAGAAATTCCATTATAGAATTCAATTTTCTTACGTAGCATATTATTGGATATTATTGCTAGTTTTAATAACGTTGACTAATAATCTATTATTTACAGATAGTGTTACTAGCTATATTGATATAATAGTTATCATAGTTATTTATATATTATCATTACTTAAGTAACTTGGGGTACCAAGATTTGATCGAAAATATAAATAATAATTTGGAAGCAAGAGCCTAAAACCATTGAATTATTACACATAGAAACAAAGTACACGCGCGAAAAATTATCCATTCAATTGAAGCCATATATGGCTTCATTTGACCGACGCGCTGTCAGTGTATTGAGTGACGTTATAGTGAGTATAGCTCTCAGAAAAATAATAAATATGACGGTTTGTGCAGTAAAATTGTGTCATAATTCATCAGGGACGAAAGATAAGAATTCTGATGTAACATTCCACAGGAAAGCCACTAATTTTATTGCGTAATTCATCTAAAATAACAAAATTCAGAAATAAAAATACTTCACTCAGATTTCGAGCAAAGTGTTGCCAGCTGTTTGTATGCGATATTTGCGTTGTTTTACGTAATTGATACTGAATTGTTATTATCAAAGTAATTGAGTCCGATACCTAGGTGACTAGCTGTCCCCCGCGGTTTCACCCGCTTCTTGGGATAAGTAGCCTATAATACTCGGGATGATGTAGCTTCATATTCATCATTGAATTTGAATTTTATAGGTGTGTGTATGTATGTTTGTCCACGCATATCTAAGAAACTATTACAATTAATAGTTTCGGAATAAAATTCAAATTCAATGATTGTTACCATATTTTTCTATTTGCTAAAATTTACATAACTAACTTCATTTTACAGACTTAAAATTTTTTAATTTTATGTATTGTGTTAATGATAATTACCTAAATACCTACATACTACTTAAATCTTCTTTTTCTATACAACCTATCATATATAATTACCAAGGAAAGCTACAAACTGTACGATCGTTCATAGCTCTGCACATTGTCTTGGTTTATTATGTTAAAATACCCGACATAAGTACTATGAAACATAACCATTAAACTAGTAATAAATAAATAACAGGCCTGTGTCTATGATAAATTATCTAAGATGCAGAATTTTTTAAACTATTTAATTAATTGGTTGAATTCTTACTTCCAAATTCACTAGTAGGCGAAATCGGAAGGCTAATTTTACCGAAAAAAATCGTTTAGCTTGCAACATTACTCGTGCGCTTGTGTGCGTGTCAGCGAGTGTAATGATATGGTACTACCGCACACATTGGTTGTCAAGTGGCTTATGTTTCGCGCGGATTTTTGTTCGATACTTCGGTTCTAAGCGTAATAATTCAATGCCTAAAACTAAATAAGTAATAGATGAATACTCGTAAATCATACTAGTTTCTGCCCCGCGGCTTCACTCGCGTTATGTGTTAATCTAGACTATATTATATATGTGTGCGAAATTACATGAAAATCCTGTAAGCCGTTTGTGCGCGATTGAGCTGCAAACAACCAACATCCAAAATGTCAAATTGTTGATAATATATGTGTAAAAGTTAGATGAGACGGGATTAGTGCGAGAGATAAGACTGTAAAAATGGTGACATCAATCATGTTTACCAAAACTGTTTTACAAAAAACTTAAATCGACTTCAAAGTACATTAAAAAGTAATCAAATCCTGACCTGATGACAATGGGACCAAACGGGAAGTATAGACTTCCAAACAAAAGAAGAATTTTCCAATTCGGTTAATAAGTAAATGACGGAGCTACGACGGCAAAAAACATAAAACGGAAAAAAAACATACAACCGAATTGAGAACCTCCTCCTTTTTTTATTATAATTCTACACTTCCTTTGATCTAAGCTGTGATATGGGTACCAAATAGTTTCAGCAGCAGACAATCACGTCAATAATTTTCATGTGCTAATTATCTTTCTACAGTACTGATACCCCAAAAGAATGTGTTCGAGAATTTGATTCGGGGGTTCCCACAATTACACGACGCTTCGGTTTGGAGGCAGAGAATTTGCGAGCCGGATTTCGATTCGTCATTCCTCGTGTTACCAGGTCTGTTCTTTATTTTACACTAAGTTATTGTACCATGTGTAAAATAAAGTAATTCAATGAAAAAGCCACATTTAATGATCTTGATGAATTGAGTTTGTAAAAGTATGAAAGTGCCGTCTTTTAAGAAAAGATTAAAAGCAAAGTAGGTCCTTCTGTAGGGAGAGACAGGGGATCGTGCTTGTTGCCATAAGAGATAAAGACCAAGTACCTACCAACCGGAGTCTTCCAGCAGCTGCACTTGAATTAGAGTTCCCTTCTATATTTTGTGTGATTGTCACCTTCGGCCACATCATTACTAACCATGGTCATGTTATGTGCAAACACAAGCATAATGTAAAAAAATGACTGATTTTCTCAATACTAATAAAGCTATCCCTAAAATAATGCAAGGAAATTGATTAAATGCAGTAAATTCTTATCACAGATGCCAAAGATATTGATGTCAGAATCTTATACAAAATATATGAATATGAAACGCTGTTGGATTCCTCAAATATGACTGAAAAAGAATGGATAAGGATTGCCCAAGATGTGATGGTATGCATATTTGTAAATATTTTATTATTTTTTGATACTTGTCCTGGCCTACTCTAATGCCATGTTGTGTATGTAGAAGTACTACGAGGAGTACGACGGGTTCGTGGTGCTGCACGGCACCGACACGCTCTCGTACACAGCATCGGCGCTCTCTTTCATGTTCGAGAACATCGGCAAGCCTGTCGTCCTCACCGGCTCTCAAGTAGGTTTATCATCTAGTTCATTAGTTAGTACAAAATGATGACCTCTGTAGGATCCATTTTCTAATACACTTTCTTTGACATCTACAGCATTTAAAAATTCGCCTCCACACTTTAACATGAGTTTATGGTCCTTTTACCTTTAACGCTAGATCCCGATATTTGAGCCGCGGAGCGATGGCGCGGATAACTTTGTCTCATCCCTGCTGATCGCTGGTGCATTCAACATTCCAGAAGTCACTATCTTCTTTGGAAGTAAACTTTACCGGGGGAACAGGTATGAACCAATAATGTTGTTTTAGTTATGTTTATTATATTATACTTACTAAGCTAAGGTTTTTCCTTGAAGCTCCATTAGTTAAACTGACGATTGCAGCTTTATCCATGGCATTCTTTTCCTGCATTAGTTTATTGTTGATGAGACTAATATTAAAATATCCTTATTTAGGACTCGTAAAGTCTCAGCGAACGACCTATTTGCATTCGACTCTCCCAACTGCGTCCCCCTGGTGGAAGTTGGCATCGAGATGGAAGTTAATAAGACTGCAATCTTCAAACCCACCGTTATTAAGAAGTGTAACATCCATGCAAGCATGTGCAAGAATGTGGGACTGTTACGAATCTTTCCCAGTATCAGAGCTTCAGTGATTGAGGCGTTCTGTCAACCACCGATTGAAGGTAAGAACAAAATGATGACAGATTGAGCTGGGTTTTATTATTCAACTGGAAACACCGGTAACACACTACAGTTAAGCTATGTAGATATCATCCTAAAGATAACTTAAATAAGAGTAACTTTCTATCATTACAAGACGTCATTAAATTTAGAACTGGATTAAACGATAAAAAAACATGAGCTCGGCCACCATGGGCTTTCGTGCTCCCTAAGTGCTGGTCGAATATCACGACACTCAGCTATTAATGACATTACCCGCAGGGCTCTTGTTGTCGCTAACGTGCCTTCCGTACTGGAACCAGTCGGTATTGCGGGGGGCGATGGCAAGAGACCGGATGGTATGTCTTTGATCCCTTGGAGTGTCGGCAAGTCGCTGGTGTGGGATGCCACATGTGTCGATACACTCGCGCCATCTCACTTACCGGCAAAGTAAAGCTGCAGGGGCAGCGGCGGCCAGTGCGGAAAATTCAAAACATATACACCGATTGGACCCAATTATATTTTTATGCCTTTTGCGGTGGAGACCTTGGGGCCGTGGGGGTCCGAAGCTCGCCGTTTTGCTCGCACCTTGTCATCAAAATTGATCGAGACCTCCGGAGAACAGCGGGCGGGGAGCTTTTTCCGCCAACGCGTCAGCTTGACTATCCAAAGAGGAAACGCTGCCAGCCTTCTGGGAACCTTGCCGTTAATCGGAAGCAGCGGCAGGCATGAGGAAGTTGTATTTTGTACATATTTGAGGAGGAGATTGTATTTTGTACATATTTGTTATAAAAAAACTGATTAGAATTTTGTCAATACTATAATGATGCGATGTAGGGTTGGCTACATATTGGTATAACGAATGTCCGTAGGCAACGGTGACCATTTTACTATCAGGTAGACTTCTAGGTTTGCGTATCACTTCATAACAAATCATCTAGTGAAATGAACTTAACGTTCATAAGTGCCTTACCAAAGCCGAAACTGAATTCAAAATTCAAAATCATTTATTCAAATAGACCTTCGCAGGCACTTATGAAAAGTCTGACTCTAATACTCTAATACCGGTTCGGAAGGTTGCATTTGCTGAGAAGAGAAGAGCCAAATAAATTACTTTTTGATTTTGATTTGATTTTAATCTCATTCAACCGTTAGGGAGAAATAGAGAAAAAGAAAGAATAAAAAGCAGTTTATAGTAACATAAAGTGTTTCCCGCATAGGTGTAGTATTAGAAAGTTACGGGGCAGGCAACATCCCGTCAAATAGTCAGGACATCTTGGACGTGATCGAGGCAGCCGTGAAGCGAGGCGTGCTGATGGTCATCATTACTCAGTGCAACTCCGGCTCCGTCAGCTCGCTCTACGAGACTGGACAAGTACGTACACTTATACAATCACTGGCATACAATTTGGCCTAAGCTCGAAATTTCATATATCAATATCATATAAAAGATAGAAAGGTCAGCATTTGGAAACATCAATTGAATTAACTGTGTCATTTCTCGTTTACGCCAAAAATGATAAATAGTATAAACCGTGCTTTATTTTTCCACATGAAAATGTCGTCTGCAAGCTGACTCTTTAAACTTTGAAACGATATCAAATGCAGTGCAAAAAGCTAATAAAATCTTTTCTGAAAACACCTGTGTTCGAGCTTGGTCCAAATTCAATCCTGGTGAGTCTCAAAACTCCCATCTAATTTAAATAGCTTATGGTTTATTTTATCTTCTTTTATGCCTTTTTGAATGTGTTTAATTTGTATATTTTGATGATTTAGTTGATAGCGAAATTCGGCGTGGTATCAGGATACGACATGACTCCAGAGGCTGCTCTCACCAAGCTCTCCTACGTGTTGTCCAAGAATGAACTTAGCTTTAAAGAGAAGAAAGAGGTAAATATAAGGTTTTTGGTATGTATGTTGGTACAATAATCGAACCTAAACCATATTCTGTCACCTTTAGGGTTCTATTTTACGCTTTCTTTTTTGACCTGAACCATATAATCAGTTTCTTATTCTTATGCCTGAATCAATGTGTGTAATTGCATATAGAGTACTCTTGTTTGTTATAGTAGTGATGGATTTTCAAATTTGCCGACTTAGTTACATACAAAAATATTGGAAATTGAAAATGAATAATAAAAAAAACTTTTTTCTTATTTCATGCTGTTATTAAATTGAATCTAATTTTCAGATGATGGAGACAAATATCCGAGGTGAAATGACGAATATGTCTTCAATGGCCATACAGGTATGATACTGTATATTTATTGGTGTACTAGTTGTCCTCCCCGGTTTCACCCGCGCTCCCGGGATAAAAAGTAGCCTATGTCCGTACGTGCCTTTCATCGCGAACGGTTCAGCGGTTTAGTCATGACAAGGCAAGAAAAGGTAACAAAGAGATAGAAGAGATAGCTACTTTCGCATTTGCATGGATTATTGAAGATCTTGTGCATATTTTGAGTATCATGCCGGAGTTTTCTTGGTACATAGTCTAACAATATTACCCTATTATGTTTGATGGTAGAGACAATTTGTTATGTTCATAAGTGCATCACCGGGGTCATATTTGAAGGAGATTTTGACTTCACTCCGTAATCCACGCTACTCCTGTGACAATAGGGATGTTTCCTGGGAAAAAGTAGTCCGGAATCGCATCACGGATACGTATTTTTTGCTTTATCAAATCAAAGAAAATTTACAAAGATAAATCGCATCAAAGTTCGCGGGTGGGGCTCGTGACGTCATAGATTACTAAAAGTGTTGCAAACTGTGACGTCATGCGGACAACATATTTTTTGTTATTTTTTGTTTAACTGACAAAAGAAAAAATACGTGACTAATATTTTCCGATAATCTGACGGAATGTATTTGCTGCGTCAGATTATCATCTGTCCGTCAGAATATATGTTTTTTCAGGAGACTAGCCTAAAGCCATAAAGTATACAGTAAACACATAGTTATATTCGTTCCTTATATAAAGTAGGTACTCATTTAATTAAAACAAAACAAACTTTCCTTATGTGGTTAAAAAGTGATAAATGAATAATCACGGCTCTTCGACGGAAATTGGAAAACAATGGGATAAAATTATGTCGCAAATATCCAGATAAAGTGCATTGTTAATTGTTGCATTTTTCTGCGCTGTGCCACAGATTAAGTTATATACCTCGTGACTCTGCGTAGGATTCAACAGTTGTACTAATATTCAATAAGTTTTGGTTAATGGAAATATAAAAATTATACAAGCATTTTTTGTGACTATACATTTTGTTGACTGTACTTGCATTATCTTCCAGTATACCAAATATCAAGTCAATACGACCACTGGAAGTGTGTGAAATTCGACTTGCAAGATTCCACCCGAACAAAATAAAAGCTTATAAAAGACTGCAATAAGTATTATTGCGACGATAACTGATAAGTAATAAATATAATAAGTACTTATTATTTATTACCAGAGATTATAGTAATATATTTAGAAGACAATGGTATCTATATATGCATTGTTTTAGTTACCTACTTGTAGTTGCTCTGTGGTTGAGGGCAGAAATACCACGGGCGGCTTATCGGAGGGCGGCATAATGTTATCATTAGAACCTATAATGGTCTATTGATGTGTCGTCTTATCTCGTATTTAGCGTCAATACTTTCGTCAGAAGTGCTCGTGGTGTATCATGACATGATAAGCCGTTCTTAATCGATCGGCAAGTTAAGCTACCGCCGTCGTGGTCGGTACCTGGATGGGTGACCGCCTAGTGGTATTTCAAATCGAGCGTTTCCGTGCTTCGGAAGACACGTAAAGCCGTTGTCGGTACCTGGATGGGTGGTCACCCATCCAGGTACACTTCGTTACAGTTAAACTTTTTAAAGGAGGATTTACACCAGAAGAAAAATAAAAAAAAAAACATTTATAAAGTTATTCCAAATTGTGTTGTAGGATCAAACCCTGAAAAATGCCCTGGCGGCCAGCTTGAACATCCAGTCGCCAAAGAAGTTGATGGAAGCTACAGAGAAGGTGATCACGTCACTTCTTCTGTACGCGATCGAGCAAGAAGACCAAAGTGTTGTTAAAAAGTTGCTAGGTTTGTTGAGTTTATTTATTTCATTAATAACATCGCTATCAGCAGCCCGTATTGCAATCTGCAGCCCAATGCGTTCTGGCGACCTTACTCACGCGCAGGAACACAACATTCAGTTATTTGGTTGCCGTACCTATTTTAGAGAAATAACGCTAATGCTCTCCCTCTCTTACCATGATCTACCACTCTTTTGCGTTGATGACCTAGGTAAGTAAGTATATAGGTACCTACCTAAGTTGTCATAGAAAGCCTGTATTGTAGGAGTCTGTACCTACCTAAACATGATGCTAGAAGCTTGTACCTCAGAGTAGATAAATACTACTTGTACCTATGCTCTCTTTAACTTGAATGAAAGTGCCCCTTAGATCAGAGCTTCCCGAACATTTTTTCTCATTGGCCAGTTTCAAAATTTTCTGGTTTCGGTGGACCCCCTGCTGCTAAATTTCTACCATATTCCCAAAACTCGTCAAAACATTTGAAAATTAGATCTATCTATCTTCCCTTGACTTGTTTCCTTTTGATCTTGCTACCTTAGTGGTATAAAAAAAAAACAAAAAAATCGAACGTAGTTTTACGTTTACACACGGTCTGATCTGATTCCAAACTAAGCAGAGAGTACTCTGGACTAGGCATGGAAATTATTGCTACTTTAAAGGAATTCTCATTTGATGATATTATTATTTTTTATAGCATGATTTCACTTGCGATATATGATTTGCAATGATTTGTAACCTACGTCATCGATGCTGATCGACGGTATTTTTCACAAAATCATGTGCGAGTATCGCACGCAAGTGTCAAATTATCACTGATGCAAATTATATATACTTTCGTAGCAAAAAAATATTTTTCTATGCTGCTACATAACATGTTAAAGAAGTTAACACTTTATGTCACTTGATTTAAGGTTTATTTTTGAATACTCTTAAAAGCTAATCAATGATAAAGTTTTTTTTTTTTAAATTTGTTCATGACCATGGATACAAAGTCCTTCAGTCGCATACATATTATTTATATTCTTAAATATTCTTTATAACATGTAACAGGCTATTTCATGGACGGTAACAGATGTGACATATGAAAACAGAATCATATTCTTTATCACCTGCTACTTGTGATTTATGCCATGCCTACTCTGGACTATACTACTTTTTGTTTGTATTAGAGATGCAAAGATTATCATGTACATACAGGAATCGAAACCACCGGCGATAGGTGGAATCTAACTGGCGTCTTAGCAATTAAGGCTACAATAACATGCGAATCAAATTGATTTCTATCCATTCAATGATACATCGTGATTGATCGAGTAACAAACACCCATAATAAGTTGATAAATTAGGATGTTTGTTAGCAACGATAAAATTGAACAGGGTCCATGTAACATATTAATTTGTGTACCTACATTGTCCAATAAAGATATCTGAGAGATTACTCTCTCGTAGCGTTTTCATCTGTGTAGGCGGTTACCACACTGCCACGCATCATTTTGCGTGTAAACACACCTACGCGCGTACTTGCGGGTGTGCAGATCTGCATCATCGTGCGGGTTTTTTACGGACTCACGCGCGTAGTTGCGTTGTGGATTCACGGCAACTCTGACTCATTTCATTCAAAGCCGTCACAAAAACACGTCAAGCCCATCCAAAATCACGCACGGCACCATAGAGTTTTACCTTTACGCACCTTTAGAGTCGGTGCGTTTGCGTCTCGGCCCGCACCCACGCGCGTTTGCGCATGTTTCTCCGCTTGTAGGCGCGTGATCTGCATGAACGCGCGTGGATGCATTTTCTGTGAGTTGGACTGTGCGTGTTTTCTATACAAGTGGAGATACTTACAAGCAACGTTAAAATACGCATTCACGCGCTACGCTACGTGTTGCGTGGCAGTGTGAGAACCGCCTTAGTCAGTCAAGGCCGTCAATAAAGACTAGTAGTATCGTTTGACGTGTTCATGTGTATGATAATAATGTTACAAATTACTAACTGTCCCGCGCGGTTTCACCCGCATTCCCGAGAGATCGTATTTTTTACCTGGATAAAAAGCTTCTATGTGTTAATTAATCCAAAACATATTCTATCTGTGTGCCAAATTTCATCCAAATCCATTCAGTTGTTTTTTTTCGTGAAAGAGTAATAAACATCCATACATACAAACATTCGCGTTATATATAAGGTCCTAATAAATTAGTGAACTTCCTCTTGAGGGATGAATGTATAGGTCATTAGTAATCAAAAAATAATATTAGAAAAATAATCCGAGGGAAAAAAAATAAAAAATCCTATACTGTCTCTATGCAAATCAAAGAAGCAGCGCGAAGGTTTTTTTTTTTTTTTTTCCTCGGATTGTTTTTCTAATATTATTTTTTGATTACTAATGACCTATACATTCATTCCTCAAGAGGAAGTTCACTAATTTATTAGGACCTTATATTATAGTAAGGATAATTAAAAAATATGTGTAGACGTATTTAGTAACAGGTACCAAATGCGATTGAAAAGTTTCGCCAACTAATTGTATAACTATATGTTAAACCAACTAATTATATAATTATTTTTTATTACTGAAGACGGACAAGTTCTGGATGGGATTGGAGCAGATCTAGAAATAGTGTTATAAGATAAAATAATATATCCAAAACCTACAGTGATCTTTCAGTGAACGAAAACATTGTGAGATGCAGCGGTAGGGTACTTTGTGGTAGCTTCCTCTGCTGTCTCCTTAAAGTTGGAAGCCAAGCCTAACAGTATGATCCAATTGCTGATCTGAAGAGCTTGTTCCGTTTTAGATTTCGAGTGCTA
This sequence comes from Achlya flavicornis, assembly GCA_947623365.1. NCBI lineage: Eukaryota > Metazoa > Arthropoda > Insecta > Lepidoptera > Drepanidae > Achlya > Achlya flavicornis. Next base: position 3,275,834 of record OX392485.1, on the reverse strand, counting down.
AAAATCTTCGGCCTATGGGGAGATAGAAGCACTCGCTTTCATTATTATATCACAAAAGAGCCTATGTTCAGCAGTAGACATAATCAAATCAGGCTGACAATGGTTCTTCAGAAAAAGCAAAATACCTTCGTACTGTGATAAAATACCAGAAAACATAAGAACACGATGACAATTTACGGACTGTCACTCATCCACTCCAACTAAGAAGGTCATATCTCCTGAAAGAGATCAAGTAAGAAGACAGAAGAACATGTCAGCTGCTACAACAATAACATATATTATAATTTTTTATATATTAGGTTGGTCCACTTATATCCGCAAACGTTTGGGAAACCGTGACAGCTGCAATGTGTGATGAAGACTTCAACTCCAGTGAAAGTATAAGTACCTACTCAGAGATCTCTAATGCCCGGTTTCAATAATTTACGGACCGTTATCGGTTAAGACTTATATCTTTACTAATAATGAAGCAAAGACCTCAATGCTTTGCATAGCAGACCCTCCCATATGGAAGTAGCTATCACAGGTAAAATTAGCTTACGAAATGATCTATATGCCCAGTTTAAAAAAACCTACCATTGGTAAGCAAAACGATTCGTTTTTGTTTATAAAAACCTAATAGGGCATAAATGAGTAACTCCATCTTTGATAATTGAAAAACAAAATAAAGGGACAGGTCTAGAGATAGCTACACTATACTTGACGTCTCTGAGTGCGTCCGTAAGACTGAAATTCTTAATAATTGTACGTAAAAGTACCAGTGATAAAACAGCTTTAGAGGTGTGACTGACAAGTATTATTTTATTTGAGATATTGTTTAAGAAATAATGTACAAAATAAGATTATTTTTGTATTTTGGTTAAGTTTGAAAAACACTTCTTTTCTAAATTCTGAAAGGTATATGTTAATTTTGTTAAGAAAACCGTTATTAATAGTAAAATTATAATATGAATACGTACGTACATGTAATTAAAGTTAAACATACCTATAGAGAGTGGCAGCAGTTTTTTTGGATAAAAAAAAAAAAGAAAAATTTAATACACCTTTATTGTATCCACCACATGACTGAACAACAAAAGTATATTTTCCTTATATCTCACCGTGACAAGTGATGATTGGGCCATATAAATGGTAAGCAGACAAAGCCTAGAGGAACGAGTACAGCTTTCGAAAAACATCGGTATCTCAGAAGTGGTGGGTCGAAGATATAAAGGTTGCATCAGCAAGAGACAATGATTATTACCTATGAGTTAGATTCGGGTATTGAAATGATTTCATGTTAGTTCATTTCAGAATAAAAAACATGCTATGCTTTTAAAATCGAAATCATGAAAAATAAAGTTATTCATACATTTATATCTAGTATTAATAAGTATTCTGTATTTTCAGCAAATATTTTGTACTCACTGATTTATTTTTGCAATAATTGTATTACCAAGTTGTTGTTAATAAACGTTTCTTTTGAACGGTGTTTATTATTTTTGTTAAATATTTAAATTAGTACAAAGTACCTACCTATACAATAGTCCATATAGCTAAGTTAAAATATGAATATTTCCTATCTATATTAATTTACTCTTCCTAATCACCAAGAGACTTTTTAACTTCAATAAAGGATTATATCAAAAGTTGACGTTGAAATACAACGGTTAACATATAATTGAAAAGCTATAAATCCATCTGAAATATTATTATCCCCTAAGCTGTTTAACTGTCATGTCACGGAAAATCAAAACAGCAAGCCCCTCAACTGTTTACATTTAACAAATCGTTGACGTGCCACCGGGTGGCATGAAACAGCCACCGGCAAACCTATATACCATGACCGTGCCAACTTTTACAAAGAAATTATTTGGAAATTAAGGAAAGTAACTAATCCCAATGGGTTATTTCATATTATAGATATTTTATACACCATACTAATGTCAGACTGAAATAAATAAAATTCAAAACTTGTTTTTTTTATTGCCGTACCTACAATTTCTTGTTGCGTAGTTCTTCACCTCTGTGTAGGTTATCAATTCAGGAAAATCCAGTGACTCATAATGTAATCAGCACATATTAGTTTCAGTTCATATCAGGGACTTCCCCTAGCTTAGAAAATGTATGGGGATTTGTAAGGAATAAATCTATGCAACAATTCGCTGATAAATTCACAGCGGTAAACTAATAGGCGGATCGCAATGTTTCTAATTTATACCTATATAATATAAATCGACTAAAATTAATTAATTACAATTAATAAATATTAATTGATTTATCTATATCGGAATTTATTAGATAAAGTTCTTAATCGAATTAACTATGTTTGATTACATTGCATCAAGTCACAATTCTTATGAAGAATAAAAATGTTAATAAGAAATGATTATTCCAGACATGGGTGCTGATGTGAACGCTCCTAACTTGGAAGGCAAGACTCCTCTACACGAAGCGATCCTCAAAGGCAACATGTCTATCGTCGAGTATTTACTGAAGAACGGCGCTAATGTACACTTTAGATCAAGGTATGAATACATGACTTTCCAACGGGAGATCCCCTATGCTATATGTACCAAGATGCTGAATAAATGTGTTGTATAGTGCTTGCTTAACACATCACACGTTATACTGATAATAGATGGACCATAGAAACCACACCATGGAAAGGTCCTCAGGGAAAGAGGAATGTTGGTAGACCTGTAAGACGGTGGGCTGACGATATTATCCAGGTGTCAGGAAACGACTGGACAAATACAGGCAAGGACAGGGATTTGTTGAAAAAGCTGGAGGAGGCCTTTACCCAAAAATGGTCCATATTTCAACAGCAAACCTGGATACCAGCTTGGGCCTTTAGACTCGGTCCAGCGACGTGCCACCAGAATTGTCCCGAGCTCACAAGCGGTTTAGAGCCCCTCAGTCTGAGGAGAGACTTTGCCTCCTTATGTGTGTTCTACCGCTTGTACAACGGAGAGTGTTCTAAGGAATTGTTTGACTTGATGCCCACGGCTACGTTCCACCATCGCAACTCTCGCCATCGACGGGGAATCCATCCACACACATTGAAACCAGAACTGTTTCGAACTGTGTGGGCTAAAAGGTGCGGAAGAAAACTTCTTCCGCGGACGCTCGGACTGTGGAATGAGCTCCCCGCCGTGGTTTTCCCAATGGAGTACAGCATGGGATTCTTCAAAACGGATGTGAAAAGGTTTCTTCAGGGTCAGCAACGCGCGAGTGATACCCCTGGTGTTGCAAGCGTCCATAGGCTACGGTAACTGCTTACCATCAGGCGGGCCGTATGCTTGTTTGCCACCTGTGGTATAAAAAAAAAAAGCAAAAAATAATAACATTGGAAATGTAAAAATGTTACTTAGAAATATGGAATAAAATGGCTTTTTTATTTATTTATTTATAGTGCTTGATGCCATGATTTATAGTGCTCATATTAGTCCCCGAGTGGGTAGGTAGTGGTAGGTGGTATAGGCTATAGGCCGGTTTTATCCCAGTAACGATGGAGGACAGCCTAGTCACTAACATTTATAATAAATATCCTGGGACATTTCTCACACACGGTCATCTGATCCCAAACTAAGCAGAGCTTGTACTATGGAAACCAGATAACTGATGTAATACATATACATACTTTTTGTTTGTAAATACATACTTAATATACATAATTACACCCAGACTCAGGACATACAGACATGTTCATGCACACAAATGCATGTCCTGTGTGGGAATCGAACCCACGACCTGCGGCGCGTAAGGTGAACCTTAGCCAACTGCGCCAACTGGCCCGTCCGTATTTGTATATAAACTATAGAGGAATCTTAAAAAGAAAAAACACTCGTTGATCTCTTCCCACTGATTTTCGTGACGCACACTCACGAGGCGCCAGCAGAATATCAGCGTTCGGGGATACCTCAACATTAGGCTGAGTCGGCCGCCTTTTCTTTCCGAACACACAGATTCGATATTTATTTATACTTTATTTTACTGTTCTATTTTTATATTTACTATTAATTTGTGTTTTTGGAAAAATAAAATAATTTTCTTTCTTTCTTTCTTTAGTTGTTACATTTTACCTTGTTACATTTTATGGTCAAGGCTGCAGAGAGAGGAATTTCCTCACTATGCATTTCCAGAAGCACTGTTTTCTGAATATGCTTGATCTAGCCGCCTTTCTTATTTATTATACCTACTATATTTAATACATAGTTGCATAGAAATTGCGTTTGTTTATGATAACTTGGCAGTTTCAGGTTAGGTTTGAACGTAGTTGGCTCTTGTGCCAAGATGTTTGTGTAACAAGATAACAATATAAAATATACAAATCAGAAACGGAAAACTCAAGGGCGATGCATTAATGATTCAAAATAAAAAAAGTCATTTATTCAGTTAAGGCACTTATGAACGTTGAATTGGTATCTATTGATTGATGCATTAATGCGAAGAGAGTACCTACATATAAGCGATTAGATTGGAACTGTAGGCTACAGCTAACTTAGGTAAGGCGTAGGATCACGCCAATGGCTTTGAGCACAGAACAGAAAACTGATTTTCCTGTTCTGTGGCTTTGAGCGTCAATGAGGTGATTTTTTTTCTTGGTGAAACTGTAGCACTACGTGTATTATAATTTTCAATGTAAGAATCAAGTCAATTAGTCATGTTAGTTCAGAGAAGAAGTCAAATAGCTGAAAAATTATGTTTTTTTTTTCATCGAACAATATTTAACTGTTAGGTTTTAAAAGCTTCTATTCTGTAATCTAGAATTGAACTATTTCAAAAAACTCTTTTGGCGCATTAAACAGAATGAAATGGAAAAATACATAGCTTTGATATTTGAAAAGCAGTGGATATCAAGGATCTCAGAAATTTTGATTTTTATGAAATTGCAACCGTATTTACATCCTGACATAGAACTAATAAAAAAAAACATGAACAAAATTTTTCTTGGGTGGGAAACGAACCCAGTATCAGCGAGGAAGTAACAGTTACAGTAGCCTATTGACGCTGTTAGTAATAATATGGTTTTTCAACAGATGCGGAGAATGCCCACTACTGACAGCAGTGCACATTGACAGCGTCGACATTATAGACTTACTTCTGCAATGCGGAGCTCACTTGGCGGGCGCGGATGTGAAACCAGTCGCGGAGTTGCTGTCTCAGGCGGCAAGGAGCGGATGTAGTAAGAAAATTGAGTCGCTGAGAATGGCCGGTGCGGATTTGAACACGGCTGATGAAATGCAACAAACTCCATTGCATAAGGTATTGCGTCACAAACACAGCATCGTGTATTCTTGATTTGACCAATCAGAGCGCATGTGTCCTTGAATTAGCCAATCAGGGCGCATTGTCGATGGTGGGAAATTGGCGGAATAGATTGCAAGCAAAATGAACGTCATTGCGCTTCTTTGGGTTAGTTGTTCGATGGTACCTAAGCATAAGATATAAGTAATATAATTATAGCAACATCTTTCTAGTCGCTTATAATTGTAAATAGATAAACATATGCAGTTTTCATATCATATCAGTGAAAGGTTTATGCTATAACTAGCTGTGCCCCGCGGTTTCATTCGTGTTTATAAAAAAAGAGGAAAAAATAACTGAATTGTATTATTTTTTAATGAAAATTTATATTAACTATCTATTTACAACAAAAAAGTACCTAAAAGATCAGTTATCTGGTTTCCATAGTACAACAAGCACTGCTTAGGGATCAGATAGCCGTGTGTGAGGAATATATCTGGATATTTATTTATTTGTTTACCTGCATAATGGCATAATTACATAATTGAAATTTATTTACTTACAGGCTGTCATCTGCAATTGCCCAGAAGTTGTCCTGTATTTAGTGCAGCATGGCGTGAAACTTGATAAAAAGGACATTCTTGGTAACACTGCATTGGATTACGCAGTTACACTCAAAAGAGACAACCTTATTGCTATATTAAATTGTTAAATTATTAAAAAAGTATTATCATGTAAGTTATAACGCATACGTTCGGGAAGTAAACCTAAGTTTCCAAGGGAAAAAAGAAAGGAACCCTCTCCCTCCACGCGAGTTAGGTTCGAGCTTGACATAATTCGAATGTGGAGTTAGCATTATTTAATTACAATTAATTCAACCATGATGTAATAATTATATTATGTTAAAAATATTGATTTTGTCCATAAAAAATATTGGTTTTATGGTTTTGAAATCTCTTTTATATTAGTTAATTCTTACACTGTAAGAAACTCGATTCTCTACTTTCTTATATTTGCCCATCGGCTTTTTCATTAGGTTGCATTTGTATAGTGTAATATTGTAATAAAAGTATACGAATATTAATGTTTTGTTTTAATGTTCTATTAATCCCACCACTGAACTAAAATTTACCCAAGTACATGCATATACTAGCGGCCCGGTACGTGCTTCGCTATGTATAAATTGAAATAATAAAAAACCGGCCAAGTGCGAGTCAGACTCACGCACCGAGGGTTCCGTACAAACCTGTAGGTATATAAGTAAATGGTAGTATAGACCTGAGTATTTGATATTAATTTCAATTTATGACGTATTAAAAAAAAACTACTTACTAGATCTCGTTCAAACCAATTTTCGGTGGAAGTTTGCACCGTAATGTACATCATATATTTTTTATAGATTTATCATTCTCTTATTTTAGAAGTTACAGGGGGGGGGACACACATTTTACCACTTTGGAAGTGTCTCTCGCGCAAACTATTCAGTTTAGAAAAAAATTATATTAGGACACCCCACACTTATGGGTTTGATGAAAAAAAAAAATGAGTTTCAGTTCTAAGTATGGGGAACCCCCAAAATTTATTGTTTTTTTTCTATTTTTGTGTGAAAATCTTAATGCGGTTCACAGAATACATCTACTTACCAAGTTTCAACGTTATAGTTCTTATAGTTTCGGAAATAAATGGCTGTGACATACGGACGGACAGACAGACAGACAGACATGACGAATCTATAAGGGTTCCGTTTTTTGCCATTTGGCTACGGAACCCTAAAAATGTGATAAATTAAGAACCGCTCGACCGATTTTGTGCAAACTTCACATAAACCATCTACTAAATAGTCCGAACAAAGCCTAAACATTTGGTTTGGATAGGTGAGCCCGTTCTTGATTTATAAAATTACAACGAAAAGTGGCATTGATTTTTATATAATTATATATTGATATTGATTATGCATAAATAATTTATCACCAAAGCTAAAAAATACCCAGCGCGTGACACCTAGCTTTTATTATTACTCCATTTATTCAATGTATTTACATATTATTTAAATTTTCAAATATATATTTTTTATATATTAAAAAACTTATATCAAATTATGTAAAATTTACCGGAAAAGTCAGATAAGTCACCCGGGCGACGATGGCCATGAGCAGGTAGTTGAAGACAACATAAGTAAACATAAATAAATAGATATAAAAAAAAAACAAAATTTTAATCAGTCTGTTAATAAATAACAAAAGAATCTGTGACAAAAGAAAAAAACCCAATGGCATCAGTTATTGCGGTCCAAGCTTAGTAAGTACAGCAAGATTGTTCATCAACATGGGTATATGATGCTCGCGGAGTGGACACGGTGCGTAGTTCATGCAGTCCCGACCGTTCCTGCCTGATAGCATAGCGTCTTGTATAGATGTTGTGTTCACCATTGTGGATAACAGTCGGTTGCTGGAAAACAGTAATAATAATAAACGATGATCGTATAAAGAGTCTGAGCTGAAGGAAAAACCATCGTGAGGAAACCGTTGTATGGTGGCGAGGTACTTCGCTTAATCCGCATGGCTGGCTGCCACCCTCAAGTACTCTTAAAACTCGTTGAAAAATCTGATGCCAAATAAACTTAAAACTATGGCAGCAATAAATAATGGTAAGTAAGAATCAACGTCCCCGGTGCTCTGTGTAAATCTATGGAATATGGGTACCTATTGGAATATCCACGGAACTATGAAAATATATGGGAGTCAGAATAAGTGTAATAGAAACAAAGTTCAACATAAATTACCTCGTAATTTGATCCAAAATTCTCTCGGGATTAATATAATCCCTCTGAGCTGTCCAGCAGGCTACTCTTCTGGCGCAGCCGTGAAGTCCCTGCTTATTTGAGAACATTTGGTTTGCGAATTTTATGACGGCTTCCGCGCTGAATTCAGTGCTGTCCAAAACTAGAAATAAACACATAAAACTGAAAGTTACAGCAATATGTCGCTAGTTTATTCAAGTAATATGGATTCAGAAATAAGTTGTAATGTTTTATGCCAATAAATTTTTCTCTTTATTTATTTAGATTCTTAATTAAATTTTTTTTTGATTCTTGATCCCCCGTCTTTACAGTTTGTTTTAACTCCTCTCCATCCAAAGGTTGCCTGGTAGAGATCACTTTTTGTGATAAGGCCGCCCATTGTAACACTATTATTTTTATGTTTTGTTTGTTAATTGCAAAGAGAATATAACGCTACGCTAAGTTAATTGTTTCTTTTTTTTTGGTGTAACAATAAAGTATTATCTATCTATCTATGGTAATGGAACGTATTGATAAATATATTTGGCTGGCCAGTAAAAAAGAAACAAATAAATAGACAAACCTGACGGCCATGCTGTTCTAATTTCAAAATGATGACATTCTCCATAAAAATGACAGTTGTTTAAAAGGTTATGGAAAAAGCCTAAGCTTTCGGGTTACAAAATAAAATTTTCAGTGTCCACAAAATCAGATATGAATACCACCTCCACATAGGACAGGGTCAAGAGCAATAACATTACAGTAAGTTGATAGTTATATTATTATTTAGCCACATACCCTTGAAGCAAGCAAGTGGCTTTGCATTCTATTATCCCGATGATATGGACGATGAAAAATCAGGACGCAACGTCACCTTATAACAAATGAAGCACCCCAAGTATGCCAAGCCTTCTCGTAAATACTAGCCTCACGTAAACATGTACACCATACAATGCCAATCGGTTGTCATTCTGCATCGAGACGTCGACAATGACAATAACGCTCAGTATCAGTTGTGCCTGCTTGGGCCAGTCCAGTATGTTACTGATTTTACTCACACAATTACGTAGGAAATATTGTGCTTCGCACTTGCGTATAAGACGATGCTCAGCCCAGATTTTTTTATACATCCATGCCCCGTGATTAGGTACTTACTTGCGTAAAAAGCATCCCTCCTATTGATTCCCTTGATCATAAACGTTTATTTGATGTATATCTATGCCCTTAATTTTGTTGATTAAAATTTTTGTGCGTGCATCAAACACTGAGAAATAAAGAAGCCTTGATGTAAGAATGTGTATTTATGAAGATCCACCTTAGTCTGTGCAAAAGAAGGCAATTTCTGACAATAAATTCTTGGTATCTGCAGGTCATGGAGCAAATGTACCTGATAGAGATATTCATAGACAAGGTCACAATCATAGTTTCCGACGAAGATGACAAGAGCGCAGCAGATAAGAGCCTCATTATGAAAATAAAGTTTGGCCCAAAAGTACAGTTTATTATAAAAGAACAACAGTTAGCCCTGAACAACAGCAAAAACGAAGACATCATAGAATGCGATGAAAATGGAAAGAGAAAGTTCTCGAGGACCATAAGAGTAGGAAAATCATATTTATTCCCATCATATCCTGACACTATACTTTTGATACTTAGCAAGTTTCCACTAGAAATAGAGGTTTGGAATGACGATGAGAATGAACAAGAAATATTTGTTGGCGTTGGTAATATGCACTGGGATACGCAATTCTTCCACATGTTGAAGGAAACTGCAAATCCGTGCAAAGTCCATGAGCCTTTATCAATCAAACAAAACACTATACTGTACGCGGAATGTTGCTGTAAGCGGGTTGGTGAAATCGATTTTATTCTACGACTCAGTGCATTAGGTGATGCTATCATAACTGAATTCCAACAACTCTTGATGGATCCAGATTCATTTGTATTTAGGACCAATAAAGCACCAAGCATGTTTAAATGTAAAAGAATCGAAGGTGACGACCCTAACTTTTGCATGGTTGGAAGTATATATGAGACTACTACATTAGAAGATCCAAGTATATCTTTGACGCAAAAGGTTGAGATTTGTTCTGAGTTACAGAACTGTGGTATGGGAATGAAGAGTGAAAGTCATATCTGTGAACATACGGCAAATGAAACTAAAAATAAATACCCCATCGATAAGATCAGAATGGGAGACATCACTGGGCCCTGTGGAAATACTAACTGTCCACTGGCACAAAAAGTTAAAAATTACATAAGAAATCTAGATACTTACAAGAAAGAAGCGCAAGGTAAAGAAATCACCACCAAGGGTGATACAACACGAAAAATATGTGGTGCCTGTGATTGTAAAGATGATCGCTGGCACCGAGATGAATGTCCCGAAAAATTGCTACAAGATCAAGATAAGAAAGGAGCCGTGTGTAGTGGCTGCAATCGCATTGCTAAATCCGGCGAGACTTGTGAAGATAAAAAAAATAAGATGTTCGGTACTGGTGCTACACCGAGTGGCAGCGAAACTCGCGTTGCGTATGTGTTTAACGTCACTGACGTCCCAGATTATAAAGATGCTGCATACGGAAGACATTTTCATAAAGACAACGTAGTGACGAATTATAATTTAACAGTAGATACTAAAGCTCAGGCTCCATCAGAGATTCCGAAAACTAAAGGTGGGTGCTGTTGTAGTAAACCTGCTCTAGCAATTAATACTAAAGGAGATAATATGAATAAACCGTCTTGTCCCAACATTGGAACAAACAATAAATTCGTTAACAGCGCTGAAACATCAGATCCACGTCGCAACTTCTCTGTTTACAACTGTACAGATATAACCCAAGAGAAAGAATGCAAATGTGATCCACCAAAACCGACACCGCCTTGTAAGACGTTTGACTGTGATTGTATCACCAAATCTATTAATGTTACTGCAAGAAAGGCGCACAAGGCTTACTGCCCATTATACAAACATAAAGCCAACTGTCCCGTTACAATGATAAAAGAAGAAGAAGGTATGAAGAAACTGGAGGATGATGAAGATGAGACTGAACCTCTTCCTTATGGTCTGCCACCGATAAAACTTGGCCCTTGTCCTGTGATTGGTAGACCTTGCACAGTTCCCGATGGTTTTGCAAGGATGTACAAAAATGCAGTATTACCTGCCCAACCACCTAGTTACAGTGAAGCAGGCAAAGTCTGTTGTTCTAAAGAGTATGAAAGAATAAAGAAAGCCATAAAAGAATACATGAAGTACGAGAAAGACCATGATTTCAGGTGTGTGAATAAATTCAACGTGGACACTGAAAGGAGGTGCTGTGACAAGGAACAGACGTTGTTAGCCCTCATGGGCAAAGGATGCTGTGGCTCACACAAATTGGCTATACAAGAGAAGTTTAAAGAAGAAAAAAAGTGATCGCATCGTAACATTGATATTTTATTTTGTAACCCTCAAGTGTATTGTAATATCTAATTATGATCTAAATATACTTCTTGCAACTACATAGTCGTTGTGGTTTTATTTGAAATCAGGCATTTAATATCGATGTCTATGGATATCTTTGACTTTGACTTCATTCCCAGGATCAATATGTTTATTTTCGAGTTCTAAACTTTCCCTATGTAAATTTTGATCGTAATTCTTTGTATAGTTTAGCCGTGACAATGTAAAAGTAGAAATACACTACAACAGACTAGAAGGGCTCACTTTATAGTGTTAGTCGTATAATAAGAAATATTCGTTATATCTGTAGAAACATTTGAGCATCATAATTCAAGATGGGTGATGAAGAAGATGGTGACAAAAAGAAGAAAAAGAAAAATGCTTCCAAATATAGCTATAACTTTGGCGATGCTTATCCAGGTACCTTTTACCTATATTTTGTACAACTAACTGTGATTGGACGCTGTGGTAGCCAATAATTAGAGTCAAAAATAATTTAATATAAAATATAATGTTACAGGAGTCGTGATTGGTCATAAGCAATGCAATTTCCTAAAGCCAGGCCTTCCCGTGCCCGCATCTATGGGATGGAATTGGACTGCCACCGATGTACCAGGAATGAAGGTAGACTTGCGACAATATTAATCCATTATTTAACATGATTTGTTGGTGTCTCTTCTTACAATAATAGGGGTAAAGACCAAAGTCTATTTAGCACTGATTTTGCAGGCCCTCTGTAGATTTCCCGTCTTTACTTGCATTTGAGTTTCACTTGTTAGGTATACATGTTTCTTTACGATATTTTCCTTCAATAGTCAATTTATATCTTAAGTATAACCTTGGTATAACTCAGAGGTAAGCGTAAGATAAAACCTGCACTATCATAATTATAGACGGGCACATAATAGTTCTTTGATTATTTTGTGTAGCATCGGTAATAACCGTATTTCGAATTACACGTGAGTGCGAGAGTGGCACCAAATAGAGTATGCCACGGTGAAATAATGTAGGTATATTTTTCGGTAGCCCATCACGGGCTTTTTTCGTCCTAATCAAAAGCATAGGAACGTACGAATAGTGGTCAAAAGTCCACGTTTTAAGATATTTTTTAATTCTCAGCCACGTCGTGGATGGCAACCAGGCATAATTGGCAAAAGTGTGGCAAAAATGATGACGTTCAAAGTCGCTAGAGGTGGACCAGATAAAGACAAGAATAAAAAGAAGAAGAAGAAAGGCAGTAAGCCTGGGGCAGACCTAGGAGGTGGTGATTCAGAGCCTGAGGAGCCACTGGACCCTAAGCCAGCACTTAAAGTCCAGAGGAAAGGCGATGTTTTTACTATACAGGTGGGTGCTAATGAGAAAAGTTGCAAAAGCTTTGCATGACTTGAAGATACACATAATTGAGCAAAGTTTTGATAGCTTTAAATTTTTTATGTTTAATTATATCTAAGCTTCTTAAAAAAAAAAAAAAACGATTTGCGAGTGACCTATTTATGATAAAGATACTACAAAAAACAGTTGCATTTTCTTCCAGGTGAATCCACTAAAAGATCTCACAGAGATAGCTGCAAATGAGGATCCTTACGTAGACTGCGATCCAATGGTCTTTAAAATTATCAAGAATCGGAGTCCAGAGGAGAAAGCTAAGGTGGAAGCCCGGAAAATGGTGAAACTAAAGAAACAGCGAGATGCTGAAATAAGGAAAGCTCTATCAGAGGCTGTAGAGGATATCTGCAAATGTGCCTATATGGATGTATTTTGTAATGATCTCACTGCGATAGACAAAGTTATAGACAGCTGTCCAGCCTTTAAAGATCCCGAATGTGTTTGTCACGAGGAATCTCTCAGCTCTCTATCGAGCAATGCGACTTGGGATATAGAGTATACGCCACCTTTTGGATGTTTCGATTTAGCTCCGAGGAAACGAAAGAACTTTATTCACGTAGAAACTCAGTACAAACTAGCTGATGCTGGGATTACGGAACCACCAAAGTGCAAGAATGCGAAGCCAACAGCAAAAAATCCGACAAAGGGGAATTCTAAAAGTCGTTGTTGCGGGCCTTGCTCTTGAGTTTTAAAAAGCAGCCTTTTTTTATTGGAATAATATTAGTTTTTGTGCGTAAGAATTTTTTGTCTTCATTGTATCTACTTTAGTAGGAAATTTTAATAGTATTTTTACATAAAATAACTAATTACATGTTCATGTGTTTCATATATTAGAATACCTACACATAGCCGGAGAGGCTCCCATAAAATAATATGTCGAGCAATATACATTATAGTGCATATAATAAATTAAATTATTAAAAGAAACAAAAAACCCGACTGCAAAAATAAAAAATAACTGAAAAGAGTATAAAAAAGCTCTTTTTTATAGAATGTTTAATATAAATTGAATTTATAAGGTATTGCAGTCAAGCTACATACATACACTCGAAAAACATAACCCTCCTTCCGGGTCAGCCGGGTAAAAATATGACTTTATTGCAGAAAAAATATAATACGAAGAATATTATGAATTATGAAGTATAAGAAAAGTCGAAAAGCTATTAAATAGTTGGCTACTCACGTCTAGAATACCGATCATTAGTATACTCGCCACTGTAACTTTTGAGCAGTAGTGGAAGCAGTATAGTAGACCCGAAGATAACAACTCCCCCAAGCGCCAGCGATGCAGGATTTATGTTTATTGTAGGCAGTTCCTGAAAAAAAAAAACAGTTTTTTCTCTAAAAAAATACACACCAATCGCAAAGAGGTGGATTTCAATTTTAGAGTCTGATAGTTTGGAGTTCAGATTAGATACTTTGACTGCAATGTCACATGGTCACATACACCTGAGTGTAGATATAAGTAAGTAAAACTGTAGCTCGTAGGCAGATAATTAGTATAATATCAGAAATCTGGTTTCCATACTACAAGTTTCGGTAATTGGGGATTAGATGGTTATGCCTACTTTTCGATATAACCCTAACAGAAATATATAATTTAACTAGATTTTAAACAATACTTAAATGAAAATAACGCTCGGTAATCCTTACCGATAATCCAAATGCTGAATTCATTGCTTTTTTTATGGGTATCGTTATGAAGGGAATTGAGAAATCCAAGTCAACCTGAAATTAAAATATGGTTAACGATTGTTTTTTTCTTGTATCTCTAGTATTTATGGTTAAGTAAAACTTACCGATATATCCTCATCCAGCGTGTTAAACGAAAACAATTTTCCTCTCCTCGGCTCAAACCTCCTATTTTCATTTTCACTTTTCACCGAAACAAGCACAAAATAAACAAATAACAAACTCTTTGGACACATTTTACAAAGAAAATATCGGTCTTCGAAAATGGAACGCGATCATTATAATATTTTTTTAAATTGAGCCAATGAGTTTTGGACCAGTTATACCTCCGCGAAATGTTGAACACATTATGGCGCCATTTCTATAATGCATTCAAAGAAATAGTGCAGGAAATCAACGTGAAAAAGTTTCCGTGTATTGTCATTGTAACATACAATAAAATTGTATGCAATGCGATTTTAGCAACACCGAAGCTTTACCAGATTATAAAAATAAATAATAGTCGTAGTAAGTACATGTATGTATAGCCTATGACCAAGTAGACATGGCGATTGATGAAAATCTAGTCTTCAATAATGTCTCGGATTATTATTAATTTATGTATCTGGATATAAAAAAAACATTATTAAGATAAATAAAAACTTAAAAAAAAAAAAAGAACCGCCGAAAAAACTGAAAAGCATAAAATAATAAACGTTTTAAATTAATGAAAAGTGAAAAAAAAAGCTCTTTAATCTATATAATTTTGAATATAACTTGAATTTTATAAGGTTTTGCAGTTCAGGACAAACCAATAACCTATGTATTTTTTGTGTAATATTTGTTTACATGCTTAATTTTTGATTACTTTTATAATGTAATACATAACTCACCATTAAAATTTGTGAGTTAACAATAAATCACCCCTATTTTCCCACCCTTAGGGTAGGTTCTTTTCTTCCTTTATATGGGACCAACCTATCCAATAAAAATCGATGAACAAAATCGGACTACTCAGTAAAAAAATATGCGTATCATACATTAAAAAAAAATACGCGTCGACTTGGACTTGACTTGTCCTCCGTTTTTTCGTCGGTTAAAAATAAACCGGTGTGTATCTTGCTTGGGAAGTTGACCATGGGGATTAATCATCGAACAATTAACCCATCCTCGATGGGATTAATGGACCATTTGGATATAAGTTTTAGTTTGTAATAATTTACGTGTGACTTGTATTTTTTTTTTATTTGTAGTACCTACCTACTTATTACGTGGTATTTCTTTAAAAAAAGTTTTGCATTTTGTCTAAAATAAGTATTTACGTTTCATCATCATCATCAGGCTATAATGCCCCACTGCTCAGCACAGGCCTCCTTTCAAACGAGGGTGAAAAGGAATGAGGAGATACTCCACCAGGCGTGCCCTCTTCGGTGGAGGTAGGTAGTGGTCAACCTACTGTTGGAGTTTTCGAGTTTCCTTAGGAACCCTCCGACTAGTTAACGACTATCAAAAGGGATAACCAGGACCAACGGCTTTACGTGCCTTCGGAGGTACGGAGAACGCTCAAGTTGAAATACCATTAGGCGGTCACCCATCCAGGTACCGGCCTCACCGGTACCTCGATTTTATGTCAAATAACTTTTGGTTAGCCTTATGAATAAAACAAAAATAATGAAAATTCTAAATATTCATAACTCTATATTAACACGGAACAATTTTGTAGTGTGTTTTTTGTCTACACTCTATTATTATGAATAAGTCTATTATAAGAACGTTAACATAATCACCGGGGGGGGGGGGGGTACACGTTTTGATTTTCCTATTGACATATTAATAAAGTGAATAAAAACTTAGTACTAGTAACTTAGGACTAGTACCACTTTTAAGGTAATAATCTGTTGCCAAGCACTTAGCGGTGTGTTACACCAGCTGCACTTGAGAGCCAGTTCCATTCTAGACTTTGTGTGCTTACCACCTTCGGCCACATCATAAAGTCAAAAGCCTGTTGCCAAAGCCAAGCATTTAACGATGTTATTCGCCAGTTGCCTCATAGCATCTTCGTAAATACATTGGCAATCCACCTGCTGGTCATGCTGGCTGGACCATCTGAATGCTGTAGATGCATTGCACTTTTGACAGAGTGGTCGTGGTCGTCATGACGTGTGATTTGTGGTGCGCTTCACAGCACGCCGCCATTATTCCCTAACTGCTGCCCTTTTGGACCACCTATTGTGGTCTTCATTTGTTCGATCCATCACATGGGTGATCTTCCACGCGCTCTGGTTCCCTCCACTTTACTCCGCACCACCAATAGCTCTATGAGATTTCTCCTTGCCGCGACACGTTTACCAAAGAAAGTTAGGATGCGAACCTGCACTACGGAGGATAAACACTCCCGAGTTCCTGGAGTTTGGACTTCTTCGTACGGAATTCTGTCCATGATATTCCAAGCATCCTTATCGCTTTCCCAAAGTCCACATCTCCACGGCATACCTTCAGAAATATGGGGAATACAAGTGCTCTGACGAATCTGGTTTTGGTGGCTTTAGTTATGTTTCGATTCTTCAATCTTTTTCTGAGTGTATCTATATGACGTAGATAATATAGCCATACGCCTAATACCTAATGCTACGTCTTACATTCATACGTAATTAAAGTTAAACGATTGAAAAAATGCTATGAGTAATTGGAATCTTTATATCAAGGGAAAACATAAAATCTGCAGACTTTACTTCCTACACCTCTTTATACCTATTATTACCTTTAACTAGGTAATATCTTAAAAAAAAGTAAAGTATGCATAGGTAGGTACTAAACTAATTATAATTACTTATATATAAAATAGTGAAATATGAGATTTGAACATTGTAGGTCAATATTTAAATATAACTTAATTTAATCTAAATTGCGTCATTCCGAAATTTAGATGATTCGTGGGCAGACATCTACGTCAAACAATGCTGACACTTTAACGCTCTGAATAATTTTGTAGTGAAAACGAAATCTGGTTTGACATAATATATAACTTTATGCTAGAATGTTTAACATACCTACTTATTTTAATATACAGTTACTTAAATAAAAATCTGAACAAAAATGCTTCAGTACCTACAGCACACGCTCCAAAAGATTATATGAACCAGCAGTAAATAAACTTTACAGTAGAAGATTTAAGTCAAGACTAGTAAAACCCATGTTTTAAATATATCAACATAAAGGGATGGGGCTATCTTAAAACTATCTTAAACCTTATTTTTTAATAAGGAGGGAGTTTATCAGATAGTTGTTCCAATGTCCTCGAATTTAGGGGATTTATGACGATAGCTTTTAAATAACTTGGCATATCAAATCAACACTTTTTTACTATAATTTATTGATCACAATTTAATAATTTCTGAGAGAGGTAGAGCAGTAGAGCATAGCGTATATTCGCTCTAAGAGCAGCTCGACGTAGAAGCTGGGGAAGTACCTCCACCTTACAGAATACCGCAGCCAAATAACTTTACGTTATGTAAAGTTGTGTTCCTGCGCGTGAGTAAGGTCGCCAGAGCTCATAGGGGAGGAGGGAATGGTCGGTAACGCGTGAGCGATGCTTCTTGTGTTGCAAGCGTCCATATGGCTACGGTAACCGCTTACCATCAGGGAGGCCGTAGGCTTGTTTACCGACTAAGTTGTATAAAAAAAGAAACATATTTTGTAATGATAGGTATACTGACCTATTAGATGATTTCCAATAACCTCGCTTTGGTCCATTTACCTGTAAGATAGGTACCATAGAATAAGAATATTATTATTAAGACCGACTGTACGAGAGTACGGTCTGTGAACGGCCTAAATGCATTGAAACGAAGTGCGTACATAGTTTGAACCATAGATTGCCTTATTCTGTAATCTGTGGTTTGAACGATTAAAATACGTATAATGAATGCCAATTTCTCGTTTTTAGGGTTCCGTAGCCAAATGGCAAAAAACGGAACCCTTATAGATTCGTCATGTCTGTCCATCCGAATGTCACAGACACTTTTTCCGTAACTATAAGTACTATAATGTTGAAACTTGGTAAGTAGATGTATTCTGTGAACCGCATTAAGATTTTCACACAAAAATAGAAAAAAAAGAATAAATTTTGGGGGTTCCCCATACTTAGAACTGAAACTCTAAACTGAATAGTTTGCGCGAGAGACACTTCCAAAGTGGTAAAATGTGTGTGTAACTTCTAAAATAAGAGAATGATAAATCTATAAAAAATATATGATGTACATTACGATGCAAACTTCCAACGAAAATTGGTTTGAACGAGATCTAGTAAGTAGTTTTTTTTAATACGTCATAAATTGAAATTAATATCAAATACTCAGGTCTATACTACCATTTACTTATATACCTACAGGTTTGTACGGAACCCTCGGTGCGCGAGTCTGACTCGCACTTGGCCGGTTTTTATTTATCGATACTTTTGCCAAGAATTAATGAAAAGGAATCCATATTGACATTTCTGTCTTTGTCTGACTGTAAATCAACTTCATATTTGTGAATGCATCTATGTGGAAACAGCTCATGCTTAGCGCAAGGCAACATTGTTAACGCTATCACTCTATAATATTCTAAATCTATGCGCAAACGCATTCGGGAACATATCTATCGCACCTACATCGCCAGCATCATCATCGATGCTAGCATATGTGTTGTAAGTATGTGCCATTAAATTGGGAAAAGCAGGTCTAAAATGTAGGTAATATCCTTTCTTTCATCGGTTGAATTGTTATTCTTTTCTCTTTGCCTTCTCAAGTAGGTAACAAGACTTTATGAAATTCTCATGTTGCAAATCTGTCTGCACCGTATTCAGATTAGTTGCACTTGACAGCTATTTCCTTTGTAGGCATTGTGCTTACCACCCTCGGTCACATCACACTTTGTCATGGTGAGGTTGTGGACAAAGTCAGGACTGTGACTATACGAAATGAGGTATTGAAGTCACGAGGGAAACAAGCTCTTCCCACTTCGATACAATCAAGTCAGTATGCGTGACGCACCATTATGGTCACCTTACGTAACGGAATCGTCTTGTGCATATGACAATGGTGTTTCCCCATACAATTGTTGATATCCAAGCTTCGGAACGCGTTGTATATAGTTATAATGCGGACGTGGAAACATGCAGTTATATTCAAGAATTGGTCAAGATGAGTTCAAAGATAGAGGTGTTTGTGTGCTACGTGGCCCTTGCTTCGTGTTTGGGGGTCGGAAGAGCGGAATACAGGAACGATGGGTAACATATCTTTGGTTTATGGTTGATTAATTTGAGGATGGACAGCGCCTCTGGCGGTCGATGTGGTCGATCTTTTGACGTGCTCTAGCTCATTTTGTGTGGACAGTTTGAAGCGTTCGTGGTGAATCTTGATTAGCAGTTCTTAATCGATCGGCAAAGATAAGCAATCAACGTATGGTATTCGGATGGGTGACCGCTTAGTAGTATTTCAACTTGAGCGTTTTCAATGCTTCGGAAGGCACCGAATAAATATCCTGGGACATTCCTCACACACGGTCATCTGATCCCAAACTAAGCAGAGCTTGTACTATTGAAACCAGATAACTGATATAATACATACCTATTACTTTTTGTTTTTAAATACATACTTAATATACATAATCACACCCAGACTCAGTACATACAGACATGTTCATGCACACAAATGTATGTCCTGTGTGGGAGTCGAACCCACGACCTGCGGCACGTAAGGTGAATCTTAACCAACTGCGCCAACTGACCCGACAAAACTTAGTTGTAATAGTCGTTAAGCTAGCTGGAGGCTTCCTAGGCGGCTTGAAAACTCCCAACAGTATAGTCGACCACTAGCCTACCTCTACCAATCCACAGTGGGCATGCGTGGTGGAGTATTTGCACATTACCTTTCACTCTCATTTGTGAAAGAAGGGCCCGTGCTCAGCAGTGGGACATTATGGGCTTGAGAAAACTCATGGTGCCTCAGTACGGAAATTAGGACATTACCAAACTATTATAACCGTTAAGATTACTGTTTCACTTTAGTAATTATCATAACCTGCATCAGTTTTGATTTCAGAGGCTTCGTGCCGAGCTACCAGCGCACTGAAGACCAGCTCGCTGAGCCATCGGCCAAGGTGGAGAATGTTCGAGAAGAGAGAGAAAGTAAGCCTGACAGGACGCAGAGGTTCGGGATATCCACTTATGGCAGTACTGGAGCTCAGGTTTGTTACACATATTTATGTCTGGACACTTTATAACACTAAAGACCACCATTCTCTGATGTTGATCTTGTTGACGTTGGCTGAAAAAGAAACTGCCTCTCATGTGCAGCTACCGCTGTTTTTTATTGAAAACACACTTAAGAACATGCTTTAATAGTTTCAAGAGTTTTCCTTTCATGTAAAATGTAGGACCCTTCCTACCAGGGTGGTTACGGAAGCACAGCCCCAGGCCTCTACGGGCCAGTGAAGATCGATTTGGGAGGAGTTCTCCTCGGGTCTATTCTCGGATTCGGTGCAGTCATCATATTGCCTAAGATCATACACGCTTTCTCTTATGGCTATGGAGGGTACGGAAGAAGTAAGTAAACCCGCTAGTCCTTCATAATATAATATTCGAATACGAATCTGGGGGCACGTGAGTGCCCCCCGCCAAGACAGCCAAGCGAAGCGCAAGGGCACTACCTACCTTTTCTCGAAGCGTTTCGTCGTTTTTTTGAACCCTCATAACTTGAGTTTGGATTATACCAGATAAACAAAATTCTCGTGATATGATGTCAATAGTGAACTTATTAAATATATTAAGTTTATCAATAACATACCTAGTTCTTATATTTTAGATTTTATTAATATCTAAAAAGGCCCGATTTCGTCACTGACTCACTGATGATCATCAAAACTCTTAGGGTACGGGTGTAGAGTTTGCGAAGTTAGGGCTTGTAAAGTAAGGGCATGTAGAGTTATAAGCTTGGCTCTACATGAGATCTGATAACTTTTTGACAAGGCTCGCACAGCCATGTCTTGGCAACATTTTACATAAAAATGTTTTTGGTGGGATGGTATAAACACGAAAGAGAAAGAAATATGCGCTATGAACTCGAAAAGGGAAAGAATGTCGTAAGAAAGAATCTCGGCCTCGTCATAAATCCTTCCGGGGTCAGCCAAAGGACAACCACACGTTGTTAAATTTTACATTGACCAAATAACATTGTCGTTAAACACATGACGATGACAAATTGTGCCTTTATCACATGTAAAGCTTCTTCAAGGTTAGAGAGCCGAGTAAATTCAAAGGAAAGGAAGGTAGGCAACATAATGGTATGCCCGGTTTCATAGCCTTGTCTTAATCTTAACAGTCCTCATGAGGCGCTTCCTCGAACATCCAAGCTGCGTCGCTCTATCCATACAATTTCTTCTGCCTATATCAAGCCATTTATTCTAGGTGTAGAAACTGACTTTCATCAAGTATCAGACATGTTCAACAAGCTGGACGAAACCCTAAGTAGATACAACATCGACTCCTCAGCGTGCATGCAACGGCTGGCGTGTTCTTACGTGCAGTTGGCTAATGAGAATATGATAAGTGGGAATGCAACCGACTTCGATGCCATACTGTCTTCATTGTCTAAGTGAGTTTGAATTTCACGGACACATTTAACTGTGCCTTTTTGCACCTGTCGTATTATTTTCTTAAGATACTACAATCTACTAATGTAAGAGCGGAAAATATTTTATTATTTCGGTGAAGGAAATTACTTGGTTAATAAATCAACATGACGAGAATAGTAATAATGTCCCGGGACATTCCTCACACACGGCTATCTGTTCCCAAACTAAGCAGAGCTTGTACTATGGAAGCAAGATAAGTGATAGGTATACTACATACTTTTTACAACCACTCAGACTCTAGAATGCACAATGCATGTCCTGGGTGGGAATCGAAACCAATATCTGCGGCGTGAGAAGTGGAATCTTAACCAATCACGCCAACTGGCCCATCAAGGAAAACATCGAACGGAAACTGTAGCAAGTTAATAGGGTAGGAAGGTACTAAAAAGTAGTCACCTGGATGCCAATACCAACCTCTAGCGGAGTGTTCTAGCAGTTCTTGTAAGTACTTGAGAGACAGTTGCCTTCTACAATTACATTTGCAATATCCTTGGTACGAAAACCACTTACCATAGTGTAGTACCATAGCTAAGTAGCTCAAGCCCAAGCATCTGGATCAGTTGAGTCAAGCCCCTCAGCCTCCCAAACTGAAATCCTGGATCCGCCACTGGTGTGGACCACATTCAATCAAAAACAAAAGAATGCCTCAAAAACAATCCATTATTAAGACTTGGGACCCAATTGTTCCAATTAACTATCCGTGGTGTTTTATTACAGATCTTCTAATTCAATAGCATCGAAAATCATATGAATTTATAATGTATCGTGTTAGGATTACGTTTTTAATTAAAATAGCAGACTTGAATTCATGTTTTATTTTAGTAGCCTTCCATCTTCAATGCCGTACGTGCCTACTTTAACATTTTGTTTTTCAGTAACTCACTCGTCAGGCGAATGCTAGACGGTACATCAATATACGAAGCAATGAACTCCGGCAGATCACTGGTTACAGAATGTCAAGTGCTTTACCCAAAGTGCAAGTTGGATAAGAAAACTGTGGTCAAAATGCTGACTCAAATTATTCCTTCATCGTAGAATTGTTGAATAAAATTTTAAAGTTGTGATACGCCTTTCTTTCCAGCACCTACTGATGTCTGCCTTCCCAAAAGTATTCCCAGTTCCCACCCAATATCCATAGGCGAATGTAGTCACTTACCATCAAGTTAGTGCGTGTGCCTGCTTGTCAGTCTTTCCCTATTTTAAGAGTACATACAGGATTACTTGTAATTCACGGCTTTTGTCCCGTTGGCTCGCTGTTGGGACCAAAGTACCATTACTTTGGTTACAACAGCGAGCCAATAGGTCTAGGATTAAAAAAATATATAGTTATTGGACCTGCTAAGTGATTAAGGGGTAACTACCTCGGGGGTGACTAACTCGGAGATAAAATTAAACGGTACATCCAACCCTTAACGTAAAGTTGTTGTACGCAGGCCGGGCAAGGAAGAAACAGGCGTTGCAAAGTACGCTGGCCAATAACCTAGTTAATCTATAATTAAAAACAAACAACGTTTACAAATTTAACAACTTTATTAAAGTCAACACCAAAACCTACCTACGTCATCTGATATGCTCGCCAACGTAATCCTTGACAAAGAAACCGTATGAACTCCACTCTGCATGTTTATATAAATATTGAATCCCCGTTACATTTACTGTACTTCACTAGAAATTAATATATTCATTTATTATCTAAGAGTTTTTATATATAAAAAATCGTATGCTTTTTGAGCATTCATTTTATTGATTTGGGGTACAGTAGTACCCAACTGATATGGCTTACCGATGTACCTGCGCAGAAGATACATTTTCAAAGCGCGGGAAATGCTATTGTTCGGCATCTGCCGCCATGTGTGGGAGGGGCGTGACTTGCGAGTGAGACGGAACTAACAGCTGCACTGTATTATAGTAGTGATCTAGGGTTGATTGTAAGTTTTAAACATTCTTTCGTTAATCATCGGGCCATACTTTCTTTTCTGTGCGAACGAAGATTCACGACGCGCCTTATCAGTTGGGTTCTACTGTACGCTGGACATCCTCATAATAGATCGATGACATTTGTATGTAAAAAATAAAAAAAATTATATATCAGTCACTCACGGTGCGCCATACGTCCATTTCAAACTAAATAGCACTGTATTGCGAACCAAATAAAAATCAAAATCGCACTTCGGTGGGCGTCTTTTGTTTTGAGACCCGCGTCCCTCTATTTCAATCTTTATGCAGTGAGCAATAAGGTAAACGGCGCACTGTCGGGACTCATAATAAACTTTTTATGATTACATTGATTTCGAATACGCGAGAATCGGTTTATAAGGTACATATTGGTTTTTAAAAATGGTACCGTCCTCCAAATCAATTTTTCGGTCCATATTTTAGAACGTCAATCAAAGATCAAGTCAAAATAAAAATAATGAATTTGGGACCCTGAACCCTTGACATAATGTTTATTTCGATTAACCCAATATATTCTTGAGTATTGATTCTCGTTCTATAATAGGGGCCAAAGTCGTGTGCATACAAGAGTATTCAATACACATTGCATAAGCCGTGTAAGGCCCAGCATATACCAGCCGGAATCTTTAAATTAATTTTACAGTCATGCGAAATTGAAACTTATGTGCAAGTACTAGAAATTATTAAATATGGGAGTTCCGGCTCAATTCACGCTGGGCCTAAGGCAGTGTCCACAAGCTTCAATCTTTAATAACTTAGTTTATACATATTACTAGCACATACCTTATTTTATCGACTTTTTTAGCGTTAGTCGTTTAAATTATCGATAACAACCATTGTTTTAAAGGCATGTGACGTGATTTGAGTTTACAGCATGTCGATAAAATTAGAATTGTGTGTATTGTTCGGATTCCGTAACTATAGTGTACATATTATATTATTATATAATAAAGCTAAATTTTACGAATCTTGGTCGTCATAATTCGTTTAGAGTGTATATATTACTAGCTGTCCACCGCGGTTTCACCCGTTTTCCAGGTATAAAAAGTAGCCTACTCCTTCTCCATACCATAGGCTATCTGCATGCCAAATTTCATGATGATCCGTTGAGTAGTTGAGGCGTGAAGGCGTAACAAACAAACGAACTCACTTTCACATTTATAATATTAGTTAGGATTGCGTGTTATCATTATGCTAGTTGTATGGGGTTATAAAAAACAAAGATGGCGGTTTTTTTACGCTCTGGAAATCTATGGAGTCGTCATGCTGAATAAATACATTTTGGGACCAACTGTGAAATCGTTTTCATCTTTTTATGATAAAAGCATCGCTATTTGTCAAAGGAGCCATTCAAGCAGAATTTTTAGTGATTTTTAACCCTCCCCCTTACGACAAAGCAAAGCTCTTACGCTCCTCCTATGCTTGAGTAAACATTGGGTATATATTTTTTAATCATTCATATTTCTTTAAATCAGAATCTACAAAATTTTGGCAGAGAAATGAAAAAAGTAAATTAATAAATATTGCTGATGTAGACCCCCTCCCCCGTAATCAAAAATAAGCAAAGCAAAAACCCCTCCACCCCCTTTTATGAAATACTTGAATGGCCCCACTATGCGATCTAGAATACGGCGAAAAGTCATTTTTATTTTGATCACGCTTTTTTAACCCCATATTTATAAATAGTACACTAAAAATGCACGGTAAAATCAGCCAGTAAGTTAAAAAAAGTATAACAATGTGGTAACTGAATCATATTATGATCGGTTGGTTCACAACTTTTTCATTGGACAGGGTTATACAATGTTGGTCAAACTATTTCTGTAAATGCAAATCGTGACGCGCGTTTTTTTTACTAAGAGGCGGTGTATAATTGTGTTAAAGTGATTTTTCCCCTACCAGCCCCTAATAAAATGCTTATTTTAAAAGGTTATTAAGTGTTTTCTGTGTTACCTTTATAAATAAAATTATCGAATATATACATTTAAAAATTAATCCTTGGAAACCAACCAGTGACGTCTCCAAAAAAAAATATGGCGGAAAAATATAAATTTGTTCTAGAAACAAATAAAACTAAAATATAATTCATTACACGCAATTGAAAATAATTATTGTATGGGTTTGGGGGCCTTTCACATTTTCATATGTTCTTACATGGCATGAACATTTGTGTAACCACTTTAAATAGTTCTTATTCAGCTACGATTAAAATTCATTATCGAATAACCAGGGGTTTTAAATCATCCACGGTAGTTCTTAAAGCTTTTATTACACTATACATAAGGATCAAAAAAAGAGTTATTATCGGACAACATACATTGAACGATGACAGACTGAGTTTTAATGCGCTAATAATAAAGGTAATTATTGAGTAACAAGGAATGTCAAACCATTTTGGCTATTAGGTTTCTTGAATGGAAAGGGCCCTCATATTTACAAAATCATTGTAAAATGTCGTTTATTACTAGGACTTAAAATGTAGAATGTACAAGAAATATTCAGTTTACGCAAATCCATTTTGCATATTTTCACGTTTTATGCAGTATTTTTGAGGAAATGTTACGGTTGAAAAAAGAGGTGGAACGAAAGTCTTGTTCTAGAAGATAGAAGAGATTTAGCACGGTTGTAGGGTACTTTTTAGTACCCGCATGGCTGGCTACCACCCTCAATGTGAAAATCTGGCACAAAGAACCTACTGGTGTTTCCGAAACACTTGAGAGCCTGAGACACTGTTGGGTGTTGTGTGCTTAACACAAGCCATATAAAGATCTTTGCTTTATACATTTAACATATTATTTATTTGAATTCAAGGTTGAAATTAGAGTCAATAAAATAATATATGCCAAAAACAAATGTCATTTCCTCAAATATACAGAGTTTTTTATATTGTCTTAGATATTACAACGCTCCTCCATTTTTATTTTATTTTGATCTGATAAATATAGGTTTTATGAAACTTCGAAATATCGGAATTTATGTGTATTGAAAATTGACACAGATCGTTTCGTTTTCGTAAAAACGGCAATATATCATTCAGTGGTGACAAAAAAGGGAAAAAAGGTTACAGTACCCAACTGATAAGGCTTACCGATGTACCTGCGCAGAAGATACATTTTCAAAGCGCTGGAAATGCTATTGGTCTGCCGCCATGTGTGCGGAGGGGCGTCACTTGCGAGTGAGACGGAACTAACAGCTGCATTGTATTATGAGCCTTATAGTAGTGACCTAAGGTTGATTGTAAATTTCTAGCATTCTTTCGTTATTCTTCGGGCCATACTTTATTTTCTGTGCGAACGAAGATTCACGACGCGCCTTATCAGTTGGGTACTACTGTAACTGTTACTGAAAAATAAACCTTGTAATAAACTGCTGTGAATCTTGTATTAATTGATCTGAGGCCTCGAATTTATTAGCCATCTTTGTATCTTTGTAAAAATATTATGGCGAAAAAAAATATATAAATTTTATTGCATTTCATCACCAGTTAATAAACTGGTGATGAAAATGACTAGATAGTGTATAAGCTATGAGCAGTAGCATTTGCTAAGAATTACGATGTGTAAATAAGATGACTTTAGGGGGTTTTTGTTTTCAATAAATCTGTGGAGGAGCGTGCAATACGTATTCATTTGATGTATTAAGTAATGTTTTTAACCGATATTGTATGATATTCACTAATCACTGGCACAGAAGGCTGAAGAACGAGTTGGCGTACGCCATCGGCTTCACGTCTGGATGTGGCTGTAATAAAAAAAAAGTCTGTGGGTTCTGCTTACCGAAAAGAGTTGGGTGTTTCTTATTTTTTTACTAGCTGTTCTCCACGGTGTTACTGGGTTATTTTATCTCCTTGTACTTACTACTAAGGCAACAAACAATCATACGGGCCCGCCTGATGCTAATCGGTTACCGTGGCCTGTATACATTTGCATGATAAGGAGTATTACTCGCGCATTATCACCCTGAAAAAATCTCTCCACACCCAAAATGGGTAGTTTTGTCGTAACAATGTCATAGACAGATAGGCTCACCATTGATTCTATAATATTAAGGATATGCAATCCTAGAGAAACATTTTCTACCATTATGTCCATTGTATAACAGTGTATGCTTTTCTTTGCATTTTTTTTTCTTTTAACTACTAAGTTGGAAACAACTGCCTACAAACTGTTTTACAGTTTGGCAGAACCCTTATGTAAACCATGTGAATTTATAAAAAATAAGGTAAACTTACCACTGCCTTGTTGCTGGTGAAGTTTGGCTTCAAGTCTTTACCGTTCATTGTGATGAAAGCACCAAGGTTACCCATCGTGTCACTGGAATGGAAATAAATATGTTACATTATAGAGAGAAAGAGAGCGAGAAAGAGAATGCTTTTTAATCTATAGAATTTCGAATACATCTTGAAAGGGCCACATTAGCCGCTTCATACATGTTTCAGAATAGAAAAAAAAAAGTTATGTTAAAAAAATCTTTTTTAATACAAGCTTTTTTTTTGGGGACCGTACTTTTTCTTGACTCAACTTGCATTATTACCCAATGTACTAATGTACAAAAAAAATATCAAGTTAATCCGACCACTGGAAGTGGGTGAAATTCGACTTGCAAAGTTCGACCCGAACACACCATTACCTACTAAATGGTATTGGTACTATGGACCAACTGAATAAAATAATACATACCAATAATTAGGTGCAGAGAACACAGTGATACATTTCCCATCGTGTGCGACCTCGTAGCCATCGTTTTTGACCTCGTGGCTCCGGATGACATAATCTAGTCCATTCCGCTGAAGGAAGGCGAGCGTCACGTCGGGCCCGAACTGGCACCCCACGCCGCGCTTCGACGGCGCCCGCCCGAGCATCGGCTGCGGGTCCGACCAGAGCAACTCGCACATTATACCTAAAGGGACAACACATTTTGATACAAGTCGGTAAACAAGCATATGGCCCCCTGATAGTAAGCGGTTACCGTAGTCATATGGACGCTTGCAACACAAGAAGCATCGCTCATGCGTTACCGACCTTTCCCCCCTCCCCTATGAGCTCTGGCAACCTTACTCACGCGCAGGAACACAAATTTACACAACATAAAGTTATTTAGCTGCGGTATTCTGTAAGGTGGAGGTACTTCCCCAGTCGAGCTGCTCTTTGAGCGAATAAACGCTATGCTCTACCTCTCTCCTAATTCTAAGTCCTCCAAATCAGCTAGCTAGCTGCCCGGCGCGACTTCAGACACGTGGTGCCCTACCCTACCCTACCTATTTTATAAATATCCTGGGACAATCCTCACACACGGTCATCTGATCCCAAACTAAGCAAAGCTTGTACTATGGAAACCAGATTACCGATATAATACATATACTACTTTTTTTTTAATACATACTTAATATACCTATATAATTACACCCAGACTCAGGACATACATACATGTTCATGCACACAAATACATGTCCTGTGTGGGAATCGACCCACGAATGTTTGAATGTCGTAGTACATTATTTTATTCTATCATCAATAGTTTTCGCGGCGCACGCGATTTATAGAATATTTTAGATATTTTTTTACAGCTTTAACCCAAGCTGTAAGACAACTGACACTGACAACTGACAAGCATTATTGGAGTTTTAGTAAGGATCCCAAATTAAAAAAAAATATATAAATTAACCTATGTCACCCGTGAATAGTGTAGCTTCCCAACACAGTGAAAGAATTTTTCAAATCGGTTCAGTAGTTTCGGAGCCTATTCAATGCAAACAAACCAACAATCAAAACTTTCCTCTTTATAATATTAGTATAGATAAACTAGATTTCCCCGGCGGTATCTAGTTTATCTGATGATGTCTAGCTCTTTGATCTAGCTTGCTATCAATTTATGTTGTTCTAACATTCTCACTATTATAATTATGTGACAATGTGTTAAGCCAATAGTCTCTAAACAAAAAACACAAATGTTAATACTTACCATCCTCCGGCGGCTGTTTATTCCTATCGACCTTCCTGATATCATCCAACGTGACGTCATCCTTCGAGAACAGTCCCCCGTGCATCACCAACACGCGGCTATTGATGCAATGCGCTAGAGGGAGCCAGTTGTACACTTCGGTGAACAGATCGGCCATTTGTGACGTGTACTTCGAGGTTACTTCACCGCGGAAACCGTACATTCGGTTCATGTCTAGAGTTTCGTGGTTGCCTGAAAAATTGGGGTTGTGAAAAACTTGCTGTCTCCACGGTTACAGAAGCCAAGCGTATTATAGTATGAGGCACGAGTGGTGAGCAAAGATAGTCAGTAGTAGTGGCAAGCTCGCGCATGTACACTTTTGGCCAAATCACATTAGCCAAATGACACGCAAGAATCCAATAGACGACGAGCATCGACTGACGAACCAATAGTGTGCAGCTCGGCGCCCCCCTTCTTCATTCCGCCAAACAAGCCGAAACATTAAATACTGCGCAGCTGTCAATCTGTGCTCACGACTTGTGCCTCTTACTGTATCAAAGCCTGCTCGCTCTATCTCGCTCACTCATATGGGCAACGATATGTACAAGAAGTAGCCTGTTTCTACTAAGTCTTATCAGGTCTTGCGATTTTTTGTATCATTATATGAGCGATCCTTAGCAGTTTGGCATCAAAACCGCGCACATACATTCAGTTTCGATCCAACGTGCGCCGGCGCGTTCGTTCTCTTGTTTCAAAGTTATGTGAGTTAGAAGTACATATCCTGAACTGTGTTAAGAAATTTTGCTTCAGAAATACTTCACTAGCTCGCCCCGCCGTTTCACCCGGTTTACTAAGGAATCTATTGTTTCTGATGGATAAAATATATCCCGTATTTTATTCGAGGTCATAATCTATCTATGTGCTGTGTTTCATCTAAATTCAATCAGCGATTACTGCGTTATTAAGTAACATAGTAGTGAATTTTGCGCCTAACGCCAGCTCTGCACACATTTGGCAGTTTACATCATCACTTAAGTAGTTAGTGTAAAATGAAAAAAAAAATATGTCTCACCCCTGGACATATAAAAATGATCAGGATACAGCAACTTGAAGCTGAACAGCGTGAATATACACTCAACACTGAACGACCCTCGGTCGACGAAGTCACCGTTGAACAGGTACGGGTTGGTCTCAGACGGTAGCCCGTTCAGTCGGAATATATTCATAAGATCATAGTACTGGCCGTGAATGTCGCCGCATACGGTAAATTTGTTCTCATCTGGCACTTTAATGTCGATTAACGATGACTGTTTCTGTAGGTATGTCTTTACGTCGATTAGGATCTGAAACAAGAAAATTAATACAATAAATAAAATATAATGCAACAAAAATATACTAAGTTTAAATTTTTTATGTTATGAAACAACTAAACAGTCTTTGTAGGGCCAGTTGTCTGCATGTCCTGAGTCTAAGCGTAATTAGGTATATTAAGTATGTATGTATTTCCATCAAAAAGTAGTATATCAGTTATCTGGTATCCGTAGTACAAGCTCTGCTCAGCTTGGGATCAGATTGCCGTGTTTGAGGAATGTCCCAGGATATTTATTTCGTAATGATGTAGCCGAAGGTAAGCCGACACAACCTACAAGGTACTGGCTCTAAAGTGCAGCTATCAACACAAACAGTAGCCCCCTTATTAATAAATAAGGTGTAAGTAAAGTATAGTAATACCTAGGTTTTAAATATATCCGTCACTTTCTAATGTCATATAAACAAAAAGGGCTGAGGCTATCTTAATACCTGGGTGTTACAAGACTGACTTACACCTTATTCATTAATAAGGGGGTAAGTTCTTGGCGACAGTTTTTCACACAGTGACAGTGAGGGTGTTACTGTAGCAATCCAATCATCATCATCAGCCTATAATGTCCCACTGCTGAGCAGACAGGCCTCCTTTCAGTTGAAAGGGAATGGGCGATACTCCACCACGCATGCCCTCTGCGGATCGGTGGAGTTAGGCTAGTGGTCAACCTACTGTTGGAATTTTTCAAGCCGCCTAGAAGGCTTCCAACTAGCTTAAAGACTATCACAATTATGTGATTACCGGGACCAACGGCTTTACGTGCCTTCCGAAGCACGGAAACGCTCGATTTGAAATACCACTATCACCCATCCAGGTACCGACCACGACAGAGGGAGCTTAACTTTGCCGATCGATTAAGAACGGCTAATCATGCTACACCACGAGCGCTTCCCGAGCGCAATCCAATACCCGTAATAATATGCTGTAGATCAAGTCGGTAAATAAGCCTTATGGTAAGCGGTTACCGTAGCCATACGATCGCTTGCAACACACGAGGCATCACATACGCGTTACCGACCCTTCCCCTCCTCCCCAATGAGCTTTGGCAACCTTACTCACGCGCAGATCCACAACATGAAGTTATTTGGCTGCGGTATTCTGTAAGGTGGAGGTACTTCTCCAGTCAAGCGGCTCTTTGAGCGAATAAATGTTACGCTCTACCTCTCTTGTTTTAAAACCAATAGGTACAAAAAGAGTAATTTCAAATAATCCAAATTGTTCTAATAAATGAAAGAATATCATTATCACAAAATCTAGGCCAGATAAAGAAGTAATGATGAATATCATTATCTATTAAGTCCATAATTAGCTAAATTAGGTGAATGCTTTGAGGAAAACATAATGAAATATTATGCCATTGTTTGCAATTATTGTAAACATGTTTGATCTATATATATAAAAATGAATCCCTATTTCCCTTGGTCACGCCATCACGCGTGAACGGCTGGACCGATTTCGCTAATTCTTTTTTTGTTGTGTTTGTTATTGCCAGGAGAAGGTTCTTATGAAAGAAAAAATTAAGAAAGTTGCGAGGGTAGGGTGGGGGCAGTGGCAGGGTAGGGTACCTAGGTTAGGGTAGTTGTGCCGGGCAGCTAGTATAACATAAAAATAGATAGAAAACAGACTTCAAAGTGGGTTTGCAAATAGGTATAAAATACTTAATTCTGTAGTAACTCGAATCGGACTGTCAAATTATTTATTTAGAATTCGATACAAATCTGCGGTACCATACATGTTGGTACATTGAGATTTTCTATGGGACACGTGCTAATCTTTCGCTGACTTCAAAACAGTATCTTATTTGACGATGCCGATTCTCCTTTTTGTAGAGTTAGTTAAAAGTATAGGTAAATTAAATAAATGTTCGGGACTGGGGGCTCGTGAAGTTACTTAAGAGTAAAAGTGTACAATTTCACCACACGATATCTTTGTATTTCTTTGTTTAATTGACAAAAGAAAAAATACGTGGCAAATATTTTCTGATAATATAAAAGACGGACTAAGTAGAATTTTTTCGTCATCTAGCCAATAACTTTGAATGCAAAGTACATATTCGAAGTGAATCTTTTGCGATGAAAGTACATCTTCTACAATTACAGGGTGGAAAGAGATAGAACTATAGTTTCACGCTCTACACGTGTAGGCTTTTTACGCGCTATTTTTGTTTGTATCTACAACATACCTTATAGATAGAAAGATAACACTTTGTTGTTACATTATGATTGGAGTATTATCACAGTAGATATATCAAACAGTAAAGTGACTCGACCCTTTTCTTGATTATAATTGCCTACAGCAGCACGGTACGTGAACACGCGAAAGGGCTGCCCACCTATAGTATTTTAATTTCATCTACCTACTTGTCTAGTTTTGTGATTTTAATCATATTTTTTATTTGATAAAATGTAAGAAACAGACGAGTAATATATATTTTTTATGACCCCATTACCTACAGCACGGAGATACTCGAATACTCTATACTCTAAATCGAAATAACAATTTTTTTGGTCACCCATCCGATGTCGAACCGTTGCAAACGTTACTTAATATCAACCATTACATCGCGTGTGCGTTACCTACAGCAATCAAAACCTCTAACTACCTACTGCAAAATCTTACTTAAAAAAGTAAATTATTATGTAAATCTTACTAGGTACAGGTACCTACCATTTATTACTCTCACAATCATTTTATAATAATATTTCGTCTAATTCAATAAATATATGTAAATAGCTAAGTACATACATAAGTAGTAAGTAGAAAGCCTAGCCTAGGAACTACTACTTTTTTTTAACCTGACCGTAGGTAGTCACTTTTTTCACCCAAGCCAGCCATCCACTTATTTATTTATGAATTCAGGTAGGTATTATGTTATTGACGAAGTCAAGCAACCAAAAAAGCACAATATAGTCTACTATAATTTCTCTTTGTCATATTAAGTAATTGTACTTACTTGTAATTATTGTAATTATTTCAATGAATATTTGTCATAAATCGCACGCTTACTGCTTACAAACCCATCACACCGTTCGTTCGTCACTGCAGCGCATTCGCGACTGTTTGCCAACCGAAAGCGAACCGAAATCGTGGCGCGTAGGTATGACTCGCGTTCCGGCCGTTTGTATGAAGAGCTAGTACTGATAGATATATCTACTGTGGTATTATACTCCAACTAGCTACCCGGCGCGACTTCGTTCGCTTGGTGCTACCCTACCCTACCCTATTTAAACCAACCAGGGCGTCACCCAAACGCATACAAAAAAATTCAACTGTACGTGTGTTTGTCACTGAACTCGCTAAACGGCTGGACCGATTTAAATGTTTTTTTTTGTATGCGTTTGGGGGGCGCCCAGGATAATATAACCTAGATACCGACTGCAGCGCCATCTACAGGGCTGATTTGTGAATCTAAGCCATACAGGGCGCCACCCAAACGCATACAAAAAAAAACTTTTAAATCGGTCCAGCCGTTTAGGAGGAATTCAGTGACATACACACGTACAGTAGAATTTTATAAATAAAGAAGATAATGTAAGTAATCATGAGTATACTCCGAGTATACACATGTTTTCTTACAATAAGTGTTTCAATGGCGGCCTTATTACTAATAGGGATCTCTAACAGGCTTTTGTTTTTATTCGTAGTATTTTTGGCACTTAATTAGTCATATCTTTGTATTTGTTACTTTGCATCATCTTTTATATATTTTTTTTATTCATATTGCGTGTCTTTTTTTAATGTTTCTTCTGTACCACTTCGTGTGTACAAAGATCAGGTTATGATCTTTAATATTAAATAAGATTTAAGTTGCTTTATAGAATAGAAGAATCACATTAAGCAAAAAAGAGATGAGATCAACATCAAATACAGAAATTTGTACTGGCTCATGGGCAGAAACTCTGTATTATCAGTGGACAACAAACTCCTCATTTATAACTCCATTTTGAAGCCTATCTGGACATATGGTCTCCAATTGTGGGGAGTAGCCAGTAAAAGTAACATCACCTGCCTTCAAAGAGTGCAAAACAGTATACTGAGAGCCATTGTTAATGCGCCATGGTTTACTAAGAACGAAGATGTTCATGAATATCTGAACATGCCGACAGTTGCATCAGAGATACAGCGCTATAAAAAACAACATGCTGAGCGTCTGTCATCCCACCCAAACCCACTTGTTGCTGAGCTGCTGAATAAATCAAATATGGTCCAAAGGCTAAAAAGAGACCAAGTTATTTAAGCTTGAATTGTTGGCACTGGCCACCGTTCTTTACAAGTCAAAAATCACACACCGCATTCGCTTAAAGTCTGGCGACTGATTGCGAATTAAATTCAGAAAAAAAAAAAAAAAAAGTTGCTTTATATGTCTGTAATCTGTTTCATATACCAACTAACTGTCGCCCGCGGTTTTACTCGCGTTCCCGGAATAAAAATTAGCCTATTACACCCGGCGATAATGTAGCTTCCTATTAGTGATCGATTTTTTTGGAATCCGACTGGTAGAGATTAACGCGTTTAAACAAACAATCAAACAAAAATACTACACAGATTTATAAGAAGGTAGTTTCGATAATTTGCAATTGAAATCTTTATTTTGTATGAAATTATAACTTATATTCATTGACACATGTTTAGCAGTGTGGTAGGTTATAGCACCCACATGTATGACTTTATCCATATGTTGAAGACCGAGGTGTTTCAGTAAGTTATCTTTCAAACTGTGTGAATATGGTCTAAAACAGGGCGAAATCTAGGGTTGCAAAACTAACCTTGTAAGCATATTTCTTGTGTAATTTCTTCTGTTGTTCATAAAACTCCATAAGTTCCTTGACAAATTTCAGGGTCACCTTTCCATCCTCCAGGGCCGGTCCCTCGTATTCATCTTCAATAGCTGGAAGAAAGGAATAAAAAGTTTGTATTCATAGAAATAGTAGGAAGTATAACAGAGATCCAAGAACAGTTCTCAAAAAAATCAGTATAGTTGCAACATAAATGATGGAAAGGAATGAATGTAAAAAAATGTGTTGACCATTTTTTTTTACAAGCATACGGCCCGCCTGATTGGAAGCGGTTACCGTAGCCATATGGACGCTTGCAACACACGAAGCATCGCTCACGCGTTACCGACCTTTCCCCCCTCCCCAATGAGCTCTGGCGACCTTACTCACGGGCAGGAATACAACTTTACACAACATAAAGTTATTTGGCTGCGGTATTCTGTAAGGTGGAGGTACTTCTCCAGTCGAGCTGCTCTTTGAGCGAATAAACACTATGCTCTACTTCTCTTATGATTGTATAGATACCTTAACATTGAGAATGGGTTGGCATATATGGACAATATTTTTGATTCGCACAGTAAAAAACCAAGAGACATTGAGGTCTCTTGGTCAGTCATACCAGTCTATTAATAACACAGTATTTGACTGAAATAAGCTAAAATTCGTCTATTCATTGTTTGCGGCACTGAAGATAAAGTTAACACTTTGTTAAATATATACAATGTGCTTTCTTAATTCTCTGGCTTTATGTGGATACACAACGTAAACAAAGAGGCAGTGAATTTAAACCACTTTCTTCAGTGATGAACTATACACTATTATGATGAACATCATGCATCTCACGATACTTTGTCCCTCATTCTAGCTTGCAATCTTATTTTCATAATGCAAAATAATGACTCATATAATTTAAATATAGTACTGCACAATATACACCTTTGTCTTCAATAAACAAGGAAATATTCAACACCGTAAAATTCGTTTTCTTTATTACTAACCTTCTTCAGAATCAGAAGTTTTACAAGAAACCAGTCTTAATAACCTTAACATGATTCGAAACTAAATTTCCTGCTTATTGATTGAAATTAACGCATTTTAATATCTATCTGTCAAGTCCCGAAGATAAGATAATATTAATATGACAAGATAATAGTTTTAGTGTCAGATACGGCATCTTTGTATTTATAAGACTTTTGATTACTGACACTTTCCCACATTACTATTTTATAAACAAATTGTACTCCAATAGAAAGTTCATATTTTTTTATCCCTTTTAAATTAGATATAGTTGTTTCGAAAGAAAGAAATTAGACAGGTCAATTTCGTAGGTCCAGCTTGGTAACAATAAAATAGTTACAACAATATTATAAATCGTTACAATAACCCAGTATGTAATAATAATCCACATTCGTTATGGATCCATATCTTCACCAATACTAGTATGAAATAAGTTGACAGTGAGAAAATGTTCAGCCTAAAATAATCTATTGACATAATCATTCTTTGGTAGAGGCGTGGTAGACCAAAACACCCATTCTCCTTTACCACTCAGCTACTTTTAATTGTTTTGATTATAGATTGACAATTGGGCTTTCAGAAGCTGGTGGCGCAGTTTCATACCTCGTTGTATTTTTTATTATATTTATATGTTTACAAACTATGGTTTAAAATAGTTTTGTTTGAAAACAGACATAGAAGAACAATCAACAAGTTTTCCACCAGTTTCTGCTGTGCGCAACTCAAACTAAATACAATACTCACTCATAGAATCTAAGTTGATTGAGTCTGCAATGTTAGCTTCCTTCTTATCAACAGAAATGGCCTTCTCAAACGCAATCTTTTTCACAATTTTATTGCATTCATTGTATTTCATTTTTGCATCTTGATCATTTGGCCTTACTTTGGTTACCTGTAAATATGCGTATGGTTTATTTCAAAGAGGAAACTAATTTATAGCTAACCTATATTTTAACCCACTGGCTCGTCGAAAGTGGCCATAAAGTGCGAGTACGGGAGACCTGGCTAGTGCTAAATCTCTATGGAAAAGTAACTAAATGACAGATAATATTAAACCTTGTCTCTTATATGTTACAGTAGCATTTAGCACACTTTAGCTGTGGTTCTCCTTAAACTCTTGGTGTGTATAAGGAGTGTGGGTAACAACCAATTGTTATTTTTTAAACTGTCAGCCAGCAGGTTAATATCTAAAGTAGATAATAAGAGATTCATTCCTCAACTAGACAAGCCTCCTTTGGTAAGTAGGTAAGGATATATATTTATTATATTTCCTTAATATGAACAAAGAACATTCTAGGTACCAATGAATTTGTTTGTATGTTTTCCAGTCAACTTACGTATTCAAAATCCTTAAGTGCTAGTTTGTACTTTCCTAGAGACATGTAAGCTGCGGCTCTTCGATAGTACGCCTTCGTATACCCTCGATCCAGATCAATAGCTTTCGAGGCATCAGTCAAAGCGTAACCAAAGTTCTCCAGCCTCAAGTTAGATATACTCCGGTTCGCAAAATACACCGCATTGTTCGGATTCTTCTCTATCGCTTTCGTATATAGCTCTATAGCGTTGTCGTAACT
This sequence comes from Achlya flavicornis, assembly GCA_947623365.1. Classification (NCBI taxonomy): domain Eukaryota; kingdom Metazoa; phylum Arthropoda; class Insecta; order Lepidoptera; family Drepanidae; genus Achlya; species Achlya flavicornis. The sequence continues at coordinate 3,237,028 of OX392485.1, read as the reverse complement.
CTGCTCTGAAAATTTTGAGGTTATGTCTATCATATATTTTCTATGTTCGTCTTGATCGATATACCTGACGAAAATAGCTCAGCATTTATAGCCACCGATCGATAGAAGTGAATCAGATATATTGCGGGAATACTTACTTTTAAAATATTCGTTGGCTTCGTTCTTCAACTTGTCGGCCGCATCAATATCTTCCTGGGATATCGGCCCAGTGATTTCTTCATTACCAGCCATTGTAATACGGTGTTATATCGATGGTTTAAAATTTTAAAGATGACAATTAATTATTAATTCATGTAAAATGCGATTTTCTCACATTCATTTACATGCTATTCGCAATTCATGAAAATTTAATTGACAGATTGAATCACAGGATTGAATGAATGAATGAATCTCGTGAGAGTATAAATGTTCTATGGAATGAATGAAGATGAGGCAAGCAGTGTTGCCAACTGCTAGCTTTACTAAGTAGCTAGACATCTTGCAAAAAGTAGCTAGATTGCCAGATTTTGATACCCATAAAAGTTGCTAGAAGTAGCTAAATGTTTCTAAGTAGATAGATAACAATAACATTGTTAAAGAGAATTAAAAACCAGTATATTAAATAGGTTTTTTTTTCAAGGGTTATTAATTTTCACAATATATTAAACAACGAGCATTAGTTTTAAATGAGGCGATTTCTTATGATACCTCTATGGTCAAAATATCTGTCAAATCGTGTACTTAAGGTTCAAATTGGATCCAAATATCAACATTTTGACAGGTATTTTGACAATAGAGGTATCATAAGAAAACTCCATATTCCCGGCCACCGACCTATACCCACATCTAGGCCAATAGCGTCGCGTTTAGTCTTTTTCTATCGAGACCCAGTGCCCTATTACGAACTTTCGAAAGTATTGAAAAGTAGCTAGAAAAAGTAGCTAAATAAATTTAGCTACAAGTTTCATTAAATTGTAGCTGCCTAACACCAAAAAATAGCTAGATCTAGCTATAAAGTAGTTAAGTTAGCATCACTGGAGGCAAGACGTGATCGTGATGTGAAAGATTGACAAAGGAGTATCATTGCCAGTACATAAAAAAAAATCTGTAAATTTTTTGTTTTTCTTATTTAAATTCCCAATAGGATTATTTTTGCCATTATCAAGTTTACCAACAATAGCAAATACAACAGCCGGTTGCATCAAAATAAAATATTTTACGAATTCTTAAATGTATCAGTATGCGGTAAAAGTAGACGTAAAACTATTTTTTTTGGATTGCTTTAAAAATGTATGACATTCTATAGCCATTTTGTTTGAAAATGCGCAACAGGTACCTTTACTTATTGAAACTATATAACAGTTTATAGGAAATCTATGGACATGGTACTAACATGACAAGCTACTTTTGACGCAGACTGTACTAGGTATACAGTAGGTAAGGCTCAAGTAAGGCTTAAATGTGACACGGTGTAGGTACCTACTATAATTACCAGCTACTTTTGACGCAGACTGCACTTACTAAGTATAAAGTAGGTATAGATAGGCCATTGAGCTATTATTACTACGTATAGAGAAGCTAACATAAGCAAAGGTTATGACCCATTTTTTTTAGAGTCAACTAAAGTTCACTTTAGCGCTGAAACAATAATTAACTTAGTCGTCTAAGCAGACAGTAGAACCACGTAGCGCTATCAGAACGCTTTTAGGAGTATGTTTCTCGCAAACACCGTGATTTTCAAGGCACTACATGTTTCGTTCATCGTTCTACAACAACAATTGTGGCCAGATGGCCTCACTTGAACGGAACATAGTTGTGATGTGTGGCGTCTTCTCTATACGTAGTAATAATAGCTCAATGGTATAGGCGTATAATGTAGTAATCTCACTGTCTCATTAATATTATAAATTAAAGCGAAAGTATGGATGGTTGTTTGTTACTTAACACGCTTCAACAACTGAAAGGATTTTGTTGATGGAATATGTTCTGTATTAACACATAACTAGGGTAGGTACTCTAGGTACCAAATTTTTATACAAAGTGAAAGCAATATAACCCTCGGGTATGCGGATGAAGCGGGCTAAGAAGGTTCCGTGGTTTAGAAGGAGTTAGTGGATAAACAGATAGACAGACAGACGCGAAAAGCGACTTCGTTTTATACTATGCAGCTATGTAGTGATGAGAAAGTGAGTTTGTTTTTTTTAGGCCTTCACGCCTCAACTACTCAACAGAACATCATGAAATTTGGCATGCAGATAGCCTATGGTATGGAGAAGGGAATATGCTACTTTTTATCCCGGGAACGCGGGTGAAACCTCGGGTGCAGTTATTCAAGAATACAATAGGAATGCTCTGCACAAGTCTCTCAAAAATTGTATCTTATGCCATACTAAAATGCCTATTATTGTTTTTATTTACATATAATTTGTGAAGAGAGAATAAATGATTCTATTATTATTATGACAAATCTAGTTAGGTAGGTAGTTACTTTATATGATACTAAATATTTTGTTAATACATATTTATTTATTTTGTCTAATTTTTTATCCCGGGGTGAATGTTACGTAGTATTTTTTATGGAATAAAACTATTTGCTGTCTCATAAATTAAATTCATTATTCATTATAAAAAAATTACAATAATTTTAAACTATTTCACTTACTTTGTAATTAAAACTTATGGAACTATTTACAACATCATTGGCAACAGTGCACACACAAGAATTACAATTATACTACTTTTGACTAATAAAGCTGAGCTAGGTTCTTCGCAATCGTCATTATGTTCGATTACCCTAAAGTATGGCTGGTGTAATTCTTCCCTCGTTGCCATGTAAGCGTTAATGGCAGTATTGCCAGCCGCTGACATTTCTCTCGTTCGACTGAGTTTCCAGGCACCGACTGAAAAAAATGAATCATGTGGTAGGTATAGATAGTAAAAAGGTTTTTTTTTAATTTGTAGCCAATTATGATTCTTAAGGAAAGGTAACTCATAGTAATTTAACCAAGTCAATAATAATTGATTGAGGCCTCCGTAGACCAGCGGGTGGGGAGCTTTTTCCGCCAACGCATCAGCTTGGCTATCCAAAGAGGAAATGCTGCCAGCTTTCTGGAAACCTTGACGTTAATCGGAAGCAGCGGCAGACTTGAGGAAATTTTCTATATACTTAGATTGTAATTTGTACATAGGTACTTGTTGTAAATAAATAACTTATAAACCAAATCAATTTATTTAGTTATCTACTTCTGAATCATAATCGTTTTTATTCTTGGCAATGATGGTATTTGAAAACTTTTACCTAAGTAATTAGCCACTTAAGCTTACCTGATCTCTGGAAGGCGTTGATATTCGTACAACTATATGCTAAGGAATAGCTTGCATAGTCAGATGTCAACACATAGAGAGATGTAGACACTGTATCTGGAAAAGAAAACAGCTTGATAAGTCAAAAAGTACACATAATTTAAAGCAATCTAATCTTCTCTTTCTAACTTAAAGTGCTGTGAAACTGACGGCAGAGGGAGTGTATTTTGCGAGGAAGGAACCAGCATTATCAGCTTACAAACATCCACTATTTTACATGGACCTCCCCATAGTTGCCACATATTCCGATCATTTTCCACAATAATGAGATACGGAGGTCATATTTTCTAGGTCCTATAGCTTTCCAGTCAAGAATTCGTCTACCGCAACGGTTATCAATTCCGCTATTGAATATTTTATAAAATGTACTTTAAATTAAGAAAACTTACTATTAGTACCAACGACCGGCAGAATAACGGATAACTTGGCACTGCCATCGGTGGAAACAACAGTAGCAGTTCCGTTGATAGTCACGAGGATTCCGTCGATGACCTCCCAGTTGAGAACGTCCACTATACCAGTTGCTTCATCTAAGGTGTATCTAGCTCCTATACATGTACCACTCTCGTGAATCTGGTCGTATCTCTGGATCTGGTACCATGTTCCACCGTACTGGAGAAATAGAAGAAATAAATTTAGCTGTTCGAAAAATTACACGATTTTCATTTACCAACACAAATCTCCGTTTGGATCCGTGACCTTTGAATTTATTTTTATACGTCACGTCAAGACTCGATCGTGCAATAATATTTATCTTATACGTCATTTATTACAAAGTCACGAAATATTTTTAGCTGCTGGTTTTTAGAGTTAAAGTTAAAACGGCAGCTGTATGAAAAATTTCAAGGTTCAGGCTGAGCGTTGACTGATCAGTCAATGAGTCAAAAAAAGTGTTTTATACTTAGTTATAGATTTCCTAGATAGTAGCGTAGGTAGTAGAAATATCAAGAGGAAGGTACCTAACCTAAGATAAATTTCATGTGAAATCTTTACATACCGCAGCAACATCGAAGTTTTGCACCACGGGTATATTTTCATCGCACTGTCCGCGGAGTATGACCTGGCCACCAGTCTGTTCAGGGTAGTGGAAGCAAGCTCCGTCACTCTGGTCAACTGTCTGGTAGAACTGAGGGTATAAGAGTTGGTGTTCTTCTATAACAGATGCCATGGCGTCTTGAGCAGCTTGAGTAAGTTCAAGCGCCTTGCTGTGTTTTGCACTCCATACTGAAAACGAGACGAGTTTATGATGCAAAGGAATATTGATTAGCATGAAGAATCAAGCCTTTTGGAAGTTGACAAGAAAAAGCCATTATTATTACTCAGTTAAGCTTACCTCGCCTGTATTCACTGCCAACATTTTCACAAGAGTATAAAAGTGCGTAGTTATCGTAATCCGTTGCAAGAACCGCAATTTCTGAAAAAAATAATATTAAATCAGAAAATTTGCCAAATGTGTAATGCCTACCTAAAAGCAAATTTAGATTATGATTCTTCTTACCTTGCCGTTGTCCATTGGCCAACGTCCTAACAAGAGTGTTGTTAGCTGTTACCACAACAGTACCAGTAACCACAGTGCCAGTACCACTAGCAACACTGGTATCAACAACTTGAATCAGGTTATTGGATCTCTGGTATTGAGAGCTGATGCATTGACCGACGTTGCTGTCCGATGGGTACCTTTCAATTTCATGCCACCATCCTAAGTACTGGAAACAAAAAGTAATATCAGATAAATAAGATTATTTAGATAGATAAAGTCATTTCGTAAATTCCTTGATATAATCTGATAAAGAATATGAAAGCATTTTTTATATATATTTATGTTTACCCTTTCAATGTCAAATCCTTGCACTCCAGTAATATCTTCACATTGCCCTCTGAATAATGGTGCTTGATTGGCGTCTACTTCAGGTATGTAGAAACAGTCTTCATCGCTCTGGCTTGTTGGCAAGTAGTAATCATCTAACAAACCTTGAGTGAGGTCAATAGTTCTACTCATAACTTCATTAGCTTGCGTGCTTAGAGATGTGGTTCTGCTGAGTTTCCAACTGCCAACTGTGGATGAGAATGTTTTGTAGATTTTGTTTTACCTTGATGAACAAATATTTTAACTCTCCCTAATGATCTGAACTATCAAGAGCAACCTTTTGCTGCTTCGGAATAGTTCGATGTTTAATATTAGCAAAAGTTCAGAAGGGAGATTCAAATTGATTATCCAATTATATTATTTAAAAAAAAATGAATACCTTGTCTCCATCCATTTTCCAAATTGCGACAACTGTAAACTAATGCATAGCTTGTGTAGTCCGTAGCAAGAATATAGTAGTTAGCCACTACTATCACTGTAATAAAACATATAATTGATTAAGTCACCAATCTAATTCAAGTAACACAAAGAACGTGTCAATTGTGTGACAAACTTACCTCCGTTAACATCGAATGTAACATTTAACAGTCCACTACCATCAGTAGATGCAACCACAGCTGATCCAAGTTGTGTATACAGTGTCTGATTAAACACTTGAGTATTAGATACGTCCACTACATTTGTACCAAGTGAGTATTCAGCACGGTCACATGTACCAAACTGGTTTGGTTGAGGGTACTTTTCGATTTCATTCCATATTCCCAGGTACTAGAAAAAAAGGTTATTATTAACATGGGAACGATGTGGAGGAAGGAGAGTTTGAAAAGTAGCTGATAGCAGATTAAGAATAGAAACAAAATTGTGATATGAAAACCAAACAGATGCCATGGATATTCATGAGAAGAAGTAGACAAAAAGATCCCTTGGAGATAGATTGATGAGGAAGAAAAACCAAGAAATAATGTAGTAGATCTTAGTATACGAAAAACCGATCGTAGAATCAATAAATACTTCAGGATAGAAGACTATGGAAATATTATTTATTTATAAATAAAGATGTATACAAAAGATTCAAAGAGATACAAGTAAAGTAACGAAATCAAAATAATACTTATCGGGATCTTCAGAATATCTATATTCATCATAATGGTTTTTGTGGTTCTTATGAATGACTTCAAGTTGAAAACAAATATTCAAGAATACATATTAAACGGATAGGTAAATGTCTAAAAAACAAATATGAATAATGAGAATAAAATTAATTGATAATTCGTTGTGTAATGTTGTCCTCAAATAGCAGGTTTTTGTAATATTTTGAATTTTTATGTTTTGTATCAGTGTGGGAGTGTTAACGGTTCCAGTAACTCTAAATAAATATAATATGTATATAAAATAACCCACTATATTATGGGGCACTGTTTAGTATTTTGTAGGTGAATATAAAACTGAAAATATTAAAATATTTCGTCAAAAGGTATTCAATTGTCAATATCATTCAAAATCAAATAAATGATCATGAAAGGTATTGCTGTTAATTCCACAAGTAATTAAAAAAATTAAGTGAATTCTGTAATTCAATAACAAAAATCTTAAGTAACCTAACATTAAATTCGAGACAAATTCAATAAATAAATTCATAAATATTTTACACGTAATTTGAACTTACAGCAGACGCATTAAAGTTAGAAATACCAGTGATCGTTTCATTACAAGGTCCAGGAAGTGTAATGTAGGCAGAAGTACGATCAAACTCTGGATAGTGGAAGCAATTAAAGTTGTCCTGTTCAGTTGGTCTGTAATATATCTGGTGAAGATCCCTGGTGTTATTGATGACAGCATCAATCCTGTTGCTGGCAACTGTAGAGAGACCGTCGCGAGATCTGCTGAGCTTCCAACTGAAGACTAAAATTCAAATAATTGTTTATTAAATTGATCGAGATAGAAATATATATCTCAAGAAGATCTATATGAGAGAGGTAGAGCAAAGCGTTTATTCGCTCAAAGAGCAGCTCCATACAGCACCTTACAGAATACCGCAGCCAAATAACTTTACGTTGTGTAAATTTGTGTTCCTGCGCGTGAGTGGGGTCGCCAGAGCTCATACAGGAGGGGAGAAAGGTCGGTAACTCGTGAGCGATGCTTCTTGTGTTGCAAGCGTCCCAATGGCTACGGTAGCAGCTTACCATCAAGCGGGCCGTATGCTTGTTTACCGACTTGTATAAAATAATAGAATTGTTGATTCAAAATACCTTGCTCTATCATTAGTATTTTGCAACCAATTCCTTGTTGTTTAGTGCACTTCTAGAGAACTAAAGAAATATTTCCTGAAAAAATTTAGATTGTCTGTACGTTGTACGTTGTACAAGGAATGACTAACAGGGTCATTCCTTGACTCGTCCCGTGCTCTGTGTGCAGTCCAAATCCAGCCTGGGATGTTCACAGGAAATCTTATACGGATAATTTGATAATGATTCTTGTCATACTACTGAGACACGCCTAGGTTAGAAGAAGTATTTCTATGTAAATATAAGTACGTACTTTGTTTATGAGTCGTGTTAAAATTACTGCAGCCGAAGGTCAATGCGTATTCATCATAGTCAGTATCCAAAATGTACAGGGTATCTATGAGAGCTGAAAATAAATGAAATTGGTATTAATTATTATGAATTATTATTATGAATTATATTATAGTTAGATAATTTGAAAGTCAAGTGGTGGCCCAAACATAAGCGTGAGGATTAAACGTCGACTTTTTACTAACGGGGCTAATTTGACGCATGATTTCAAAAGTGAACAACTGGGTATTTGATGTTTACTTTGTTTAAAATTTTATCGAAAAAATAAAACTTAATGATTAGCAATTTAAAACACAATTTCGTTAATTGATTAATCAATCGATACTAATCTCTCGTGGTAGTAAAATGCATCAAATTCTTCATTGAAAGCTATGCAAGTTTCAAGTACATCAAAATTAAGAAGTAGCCTTTAAAATTTAGTTAAAAAGGCAAACTTACATAAACCAGATGTCGTCAGTATTCCTCTACCATCAATAGATACAGTTCCAGATATTGTTTCATTGTTTTGTCTCTCATTGAGGACTGTAGATTGCGTTACATTGAATGAGTTTCCAGAAGTAAGAACATAATCACTGGCAGCACATTCACCATTTTGAAGAGCTGAAGGGAAACGAGCTGTTTCATGCCAGACGCCAGCAAACTGCAATAAAAGTTTTACACAATGGTTGTACTTGTGTTGAATTTCAGAGCCTCATTTGAAAACCCATAGGACTACCAATAAATGTATAGTAATCTTTTTCTTTTCACAAAAATAATGTATTCTACATTTTAATCACATGTTTGATGACTTATGAAACTGTAAATTGATAAAAAATTAAAGAGTTGTTTGTTTGTTGAAGGCGAAAGATTTATTCGTATTGAAGGGAAACCAGAGTTATAAAATAAAATTGAAACCCAAAAAAGGTTAGAACTAAAATATTTAACTATTGAACTATAATAATAAATATCCTGGGACATTCCTCACACACGGTCATCTGATCCCAAACTAAGCAAAGCTTGTACTATGGAAACCAGACAACTGATATAGTACATAGACTACTTTGTTTTCGTAATTACACCCAGACTCAGGACATACAGACATGGTAATGCACACAAATGCATGTCCTGTGTGGGAATCGAACCCACGACCTGCGGCGCTATAGGTTGAGACTCCACGTCTTAACCAACTGCGCCAACTGGCCCGTAAAATTTAGTTATGATAATATTTCCGAGATTCTAAATTTATAAGCAATACTTAGTTAATAAGTCACTACATACAAATCAAATATCAAAATATAAATATCGTTTTCATTATCTTCCTTTCTCTGTTTTTCTTATAAAAGACTTCGCCTGTACAATCTCTCTCGTCATGTCAACCTTATTTCTTTTATAATGTTTATTAATATACTTACCAAGTTCATATTAAAGTTGGTAACGACATTCACAGGGTTATCAGCGCATTGCCCTTGCAAAATAACATCTCCTCCAAAGTTGTCAGGATAATAGAAACAATCCTCTTCACTTTGGCCTCTAGGAAGATAATATTCTTCACCCAACACTTGAACGTTACTAATTACACTGTTTATAGCTGTCATTGATGCTGCTGATAATGTCTGTTGTCTGCTTAGCTTCCAGCTGAAAACTGCATTCAAAAATAAATCATATATCAAGGGAAAGTGGTTTAAAATAATCTTCACGATTTGATTCTTCTAAATTTGGTACCTTGTCTATATTCAGCGTTAATGTTTTGACAAGAGTATACAAGCGAGTAGTTAACGTAGTCCGTGGCCAATACCCAGTAGGGGGCGGTTGCTAAAATAAAAAAATAAACATTATTATTTAATACTAAAGAATCCGAATCTGTTTTTTTTTATCGGATATTAACAATGTATTAAAGACACGACAGCGGCAATCTTTTATTATATATATTTTATTGTAATAAAAAAAATCGAAATAAGACAAAGCTTTAAAAGCTAATATTATCAAATGTTTTCTAAAACTTACAAAATGTACTTGGGAAGGTGACTTCAAGCTTAGCGCTGCCATCAGTGGATACAACAACGGCAGTACCAGACATGGTATCAAGTAGCTGTTCTACAACTTGAGTATTATAAACATCAACAGTTCCATTATCGTTCAATGTGTATAAAGCATTACTGCAGGTTCCGAACTGGAATGGCGCTGGGTAGGATTGGATGTCATGCCATAGGCCCGCATACTGTAAATAAATAAACGTTCTTAGGCTCAGGACATAGAATCTATTTTTGTTTGAAAGATGCTGTAATAATTTTCGTCAACCCTGAATGAGGTTAGGTAAGTTTGTGGTCGACAAAAATTTCAGCGGGTTAAGTTGTGATGTTTGGAGCATATAAAGCAGAAGAATTAAAACTTATAGTATCAAAAGAAACATTGTTGCTTACCCTAACAGCATCAAAGTTGGCGACAACAGGAACGCTCTCACTGCATTGTCCTCGGAACACGACAGGGTTACCATCAGGTGTTGGATAATAGAAGCAAGCTTCCGCTGAGCGGTTCACAGCCGCGAAGTAGCGGTCGTTTAGTACATTGACTTGACTCATCGTTTGAGCGATGGAATTCGCTGCAGCCTGCGTTAAAGAGTTTGTACGACTCATCTTCCAACTCCACACTGAAAAGGCAATTCCAAAATTTACTGGTTGTTTGACCATAATATCACTTTTTTAAGTGAAGATGTGACCAAAGGTACGACTCTTGTCAAGTCTGGTAGGAGATATTTTTTTCTACTGTTTATAAGCCTATGTTGGACCACAATCTCACATGGTAAGTGATGATGTGGCCGAAGGTGATAAGCACACAAAACCTAGAAGGAACTGGCTCTCAAGTGCAGTTATCGGAACACACCGAAATATGCTTGACAATGGATTTTCAACTTTAGGGCGGTAGCCAGCTAGATGGGTACTACAAAGTAAGTACCCTACCACCGTGCTATGGTTTCCTCAATATTTTTTCCTTCAACGAAGGCTCAAGATCATTGTAGGATTCGAACGCGGGACCTTCGTCTCGGTATCCGATGTCAGTAACACTGAGCTATCATCGCAATAAAAAAAGGACTCACCTCTTCTTCTGTTGTTGCTTATATTTGAGCAAGAGTAGACGAGCGAATAAGAAGTATAATCTGTTTCCAAGATCCAGTATTCGAGAGGTGGAGCTGTAATTTAAATAAAATAACATGATTCTCAAAATTAAGGTACTGACTTCAGAAGACCGTGAATAATTATTGACTTACCATCAGGGAAAGTAACTAACAATTTTCCGCTACCATCAGTAGATGCTACTACAGCAGATCCAGTAATAGTGCTTAAACTTTCATTGATAACTTCAGTGTTGTATACATTTACGGATCCATCAGCTGCTAATGTGTAAGTAGCATCGCTACAGGTACCCAGTTGGAATGCAGATGCATAGTTCTCAATGAGCAGCCAACGTCCTAGGTACTGAAAGACATAATATTTTCTTATTTAGTTTTTGAAATTCAATTTAAACTTTTAATGAAATAAATCGTTGGCGCGTCCAATGATATTTTATAAAAAGCCAAATTAAGTTTTAAAGGATAATTTGAAGAAAAAGAGAAGTCAGTAAATATTGCATTAAAGAATTTGTTAGAACTTGAAATCTTTTAGAAGACTTAAAAACACAAACGTCCTCACCCTAGCGGCATCGAAGTTGGGAACTACAGTTATATTAGGATCACACTGTCCAACAAATTCAACAGGTTCACCTGGACCCAAGTCAGGTAAATAGAAGCAAGCGTCATCAGTTTGGATGATGTCCTCAAAATATCTTTGATCTATGACATCAACATTTGTCATAGCATTGTTAATAGCAGTGTTAGATGCTGCAGTAAGCTGTTGAGTTCTGCTAAGTTTCCAGCTCCATACTGTTGAGAAATTAATGGATTTTAGCAAATAGGTCACATAACAGGTGGAGATTTCGAGATGGCATATTTTCGAAACCTATGTTGGGTAAGTCATGCTGAACAACTTTTACAATGGGACCAACACTGAATTCTCAAAAAAATATTTTTTACAACCTTGCTCGAACATAATGTACGACATTATGTTCGAGCAAGGTTGACATTTTGTAAGAAAAATTATATATAATATTTTTTGAGAATTCATCATATTGGCCCCATAGTAAAAGTTGCTCAGCCAGCATGACTAATCCAACATAGGTTTAAAAAATATGCCATCTCGAAGTCTCCATCAGAATCATGTTGGGATGTAATGTAACCTACTCATCGATATGAACCTGGACTCTCCTCTGGAATAGTTAACTGTTATGCGTTAATTCAAACCAGTCTTAAAGTCAAAACTGTTCATATTGTTGAGTAGGTAGTTTCACCACACTATTTTTCTGACTATTTATTTGGTAACAGCCAATAGAAATATTTATGTGGTCAAATTCAAAAGATATCGACTGACCTCCTCTATAATCATTGTTGATATTCACGCAACTGTAAGCCAGTGCATAATTGGTGTAGTCGGTGGCGATGATTGAGTAGGGTATTCTAATGTCTGAAAAGAAAACGATATTAGTAATTTAAATACAGTTGATTTTAGTTAAAAAAATATTATATTTTTAGCTAAGAAGTGCGTTCTTTTGATAAATTGCTCGACATTTCTGTCAGGTTAGCTTACTTTAATTATAAAATTCATCTAGCTGTAGTTAGTGCAATGATTCTAATATGTTATACAAAAATTGAAAATTCGACAAGATCGACAATTTGATGATGTAATCTAAATTAGATAATTAAAATTATTTACACAAGTCTTTCAGAATTAAGACTTAAGACACAGACTTAGAATTAAAACACTCACCTGTTCCATTAACGTTAATAACGATTGTCAACCTTGCGCTGCTATCATTAGAGTTGAAAGAGACAACGCCGTTGGTAACATCAAGGGATAGATTTGCTACATTTGTAGATTGTAGATTGAGAGTGTTGTTGGCAGCAACAGTGAACTGGTGATTGATACATTGTCCTGCTTGTTCTTCTTTGGGATACGCTTGGATTTCGTGCCATAGACCTTCGAACTAAAACATTATTATAAAGATTATTTAGTGGATTAGTAACTAGCTACTCTTCTTTTTCTATGAAGATTGCTATGAGAGATCATTAGTATAAAAATATAATTTTTCTTATTAAACATTGAAGGAAGGGAAAAACTCTAGTGAAAAGATTAGATTAGATCAATATTTGAGAATGTATAATAGCTATAACTTACTTGAGATAAATCAAGGTTTTGAACCACGGCAATATTTTCATCACATTGTCCAGGGAATACAACTGGCACGCCCTCTTGAGGTTCAGGGAAGTGGAAGCAACCTTCAGCAGTTTGATCTTCAGCTAAATAGTAACGCTGGTCTAGTACTTGTATGGTATTGACAACATTATTTATGGCTGTTGTTGAGGCAGCAGTTAGTGCCTTCGTTCTGCTCAGCTTCCAACTGGATACTGTAGAGTTTAAGGTCAATTAGATAACTGCACCAAATAAGTCCCATTATAATTTTGTAGAAATGTATAACTTACCTTGTCTATATTCATTGTTGAGATTTGAACAAGAATAAACAAGTGCGTAGTTAGTGTAATCAGTTGCCAGGACCCAGTATGGAGTTGTTACTGAAAGTAAAGAAATTACATTAGAAAACAATTTTATTTTTATCTGGCTTTGATAATATCATAATGATAAAAAAGATTACTAACTACTGAAACCGCCGACAGGGAAGGTAACGAGTAACTTAGCAGAACCATCAGTAGACGCTACTACAGCAGTACCGTTAATGGTATCCAAAGTTTGATTGATGACTTGAGTGTTGTATACGTCGACGCCAGTAGTGCTTAAGCTGTAGTATGCATTTGCACAAGTACCGTCTTGGAATGCAGCTGGGTACGATTCAATGTCATGCCATAAGCCCATGTACTAGAAGAAATAATACATTACGCTGTATTGAATCAAATTAAATAATCAATAAATAAAATTCCTAGCTAACAAAATTTTGTAAAACATACTGTGGTAAAATAATGGTTCTAGCCATATTTACGGCTACTGTAATAACACTTTTCGAGCAATTGTATTTAAAAAAGGCATTCCATTTTAATCAACGTGGGTATAAAAGTCCCCTCAGGTATTGTTCTAAATTTAAAGATATGTTCTACTCATATAAATAATCATAATCATTGTAAATCTTTGTAGTATTATATATTTAAAGTGATGTTTTAGCTTAAATAAAATAAGAAGTTATTGATTAATGGTCACGTATTTTGCGTCAAATTTCCTGTCATTGAACATTATCTGAATAATTTGTATCGCTTACCCGAACAGCATCAAAGTTGGTGACGACAGGAATGGTTTCATCGCACTGACCACGGAACTGGACAGCACTACTACCGGGTGTGGGGAAGTAGAAACAGCTCTCGTCGGAACGATTGACTATTTGGTAGTATTGGTCATTAAGAACATTGATAGAGTCGACCACTCGGTTAATTGCAGTCACAGCATTTTGAGTCAAAGTGTTTGTTCGGCTCATCTTCCAACTCCACACTGGAATTAATGACGCATGAGAAAAGTCAAGAACTCCCTATTTCATCAAATGTTTTCATGCAACGTTTGGTCATGTGATAAATAATGAGATGTGAGTAGTCTATACTATCACAGACTACTATAAGGCTGTTGGTTATAAGATTTTGAAGCGAATATAGGTATCTTTGTGGACGAAGATTGTGGATTTGAATCCTTCAATGAGCATGAGTTTTCATTCATGGACAGCACCGCGAGGTAACCATAGCCTAGTCGAAGTGCAGTACCCGTCTGCCTGACTACCTTACAAAGCTATTCCCAAGTTTCAAATGGTGATTTTCGGCAGTAGAATTGAGTGAAAATATTTAACATCAAAAACTCTACAGGGGTTTCAATATGGTTTCCATGAAAGGTAAACACTGCATGCGAATAAAACCACTGGGTGAAAATAGCAATCAAATATTAAGATTATGAAATATGACGCATGTACAATAACATAATGAGGTTTTAAAATATGCAACAATTTATCTCCTTCAGTATCCAAATGAATACAGCTGTAGACAATTACACAAATATCATATATGTATGACATACTAGTTGTTTGACCATTATCTCACTACCAAAAGTGATACGCTAGTGAATCTAGTAAAAATTCCAAGGACTTTTTCTTGTTAAGTCTGGTAGCCAATATCGAGAGACATATAAAAGGACTCACCTCTTCTTCTGTTGTTGCTTAAATTTAAGCAAGAGTAGACGAGTACAAAAGAAGTATAATCTGTTTCCAAGATCCAGTAATCGAGAGGTGGAGCTGAAAAATAAATTTAATATTACATGATTCTCAGAATTAAGGTAATGGCTTCAGACGACCGGGAATATTAATGGACTTACCATCAGGGAAAGTAACCAATAATTTTCCGCTACCATCAGTAGATGCTATTACAGCAGATCCATTAATAGTGCTTAAAGTTTGATTGATAACTTCGGTGTTGTACACATTTACGGATCCATCAGCAGCTAATGTGTAAGTAGCATCGTTACAGGTACCCAATTGGAATGCAGATGCATAGGTCTCAATGAGCAGCCAACGTCCTAGAAACTGAAAAACATCATATTTTCTTAAATAGTTATTGAAATTAGCCTTCAACTTTTAATAAGAAAGAAATCGTTAAATGTTGCTTTAATCCGTTGGCTCGCGTGTCTTATGACTACATATATAAATGATACACGGCTAATCAGATGATTAGCCGTGTAAAATATTTTGTAAACAGCCGAAAATAAGTTGTAAAATATAATTTAATGAAATAGAAAGATATAATATTTAAAGAATTTGTTATATTAAAATTCTTAAACAAAACTTAAAACACGATCATCCTTACCCTAGCGGCATCAAAGTTAGCAACAACAGCTATATTAGGATCACACTGTCCAATAAAGTCAACAGGTTCACCTGGACCCAAGTCAGGTAAATAGAAGCAAGCGTCATCAGTTTGGATGATGTTCTCAAAATATCTTTGATCTATGACATCGATATTTGTCATAGCATTGTTAATAGCAGTGTTAGATGCTGCGGTAAGCTGTTGAGTTCTGCTCAGTTTCCAGCTCCATACTGTTGAGTAATTAATGGAATTTAGCAAATAGGTTACATACACTGCAATAAACTATTAATTGAATCATGTTGGAATGTAAGCTACTCATCGATATAAACCTGGACTACATTCTAGGATAGTAACTGTTTTACACAATTTCAAAACTGTTTTATTGTAAGAACTGTTCATATTTTTGAGTAGGACTTTCACAAACACAGTATTTTTTCTGACTATATAAAATATTATGTGGTCAAGTTCAAAAGATATCGACTGACCTCCTCTATAATCATTGTTGATATTCACGCAACTGTAAGCCAGTGCATAATTGGTGTAGTCGGTGGCGATGATTGAGTAGGGTATTCTAATGTCTGAAAAGAAAGCAATGGAATTATTATATTTTGTTGCAATAATAGAAATATAATTTAATTTTGGTCAAAAAATATAGGTATTATTTTTAGCTATGAAGTGCGCATTATTTTGATGAATTGTTTAGCATTTCTGTCAGGTTAGCTTTCTTTTTCTTTTAAATTATTAAAATCACTTAAATAAGTCTTAAATTTTAGATTTTGAACACACCTGTTCCATTAACATTAATGACGATAGTCAACCTTGCGCTTCCATCATTAGAGTTGAAAGAAACAACGCTATTGGTAACATCTAGAGATAGATTTTCTACATTTGTAGAACGTAGATTGAGAGTGTTGTTGGCAGCAACAGTGAACTGGTGATTGATACATTGTCCTGCCTGTTCTTCTTTGGGATACGCTTGGATTTCATGCCATAGACCTTCGAACTAAAAGTTAATAAGGTTTAATAAGGATAATTGTATTAGTAACTAGCTACTCTTCTTTTTCTATGAAGATTGCTATCAGAGATCGTTAGTATAAAAACATAATTTTTGTTTTTAAACATGATCACAGTAGCAAATAGTGGTAATCTCTTAAAATGAGCAAAGGTACTATAGGAACTCTAGTGACACGATTAGATTAGAACAATATTTGAGAAGTATAATAGCTATAACTTACTTGAGATAAATTAAAGTTTTGAACTACGGCAATATTTTCGTCACATTGTCCAGGGAATACAACTGGCACGCCCTCTTGTGGTTCAGGGAAGTGGAAGCAACCATCAGCAGTTTGATCTTGAGCTAAATAGTAACGCTGGTCTAGTACTTGTATGGTATTGACAACATTATTTATGGCTGTTGTTGAGGCAGCAGTTAGTGTCTTCGCTCTGCTCAGCTTCCAACTGGATACTGTAGAGTTTAAGGTAAATTAGATAACTGCACCAAATAAGTCCCATTATAATTTTGTAGAAATGTATAACTTACCTTGTCTATATTCATTGTTGAGATTTGAACAAGAATAAACAAGTGCGTAGTTAGTGTAATCAGTTGCCAGGACCCAGTATGGAGTTGTTACTGCAAGTAAAGAAATTACATTAAGATGCAATGGTATTTTTATTTGGCATTGATTATATCACAATGATAAAAAAGGTTACTAACTACTGAAACCGCCGACAGGGAAGGTAACGAGTAACTTAGCAGAACCATCAGTAGACGCTACTACAGCAGAACCGTTAATGGTATCCAAAGTTTGATTGATGACTTGAGTGTTGTATACGTCGACGCCAGTAGTGCTTAAGCTGTAGTATGCATTTGCACAAGTACCGTCTTGGAATGCAGCTGGGTACGATTCAATGTCATGCCATAAGCCCATGTACTAGAATAAATAATAATAAACATTGCGCTGTATTGAATCAAATTAAATAATCAATAAATAAAATTCCTAGCTAGCAAACTTTGTATAGTTTTAAAACACACTGCCTGTGGTAAAATAATGGTTCAAGCCATATTTACGGCCACTGTAATAACACTTTTCGGGCAACTTTATTTAAAAAAGCATTCCATTTTAATCAACGTGGGTATAAAAGTCCCCTCAGGTATTGTTCTAAATTTGTATATATGTCCTACTCATATACCCAATTATAATCATTGTAAATCTTTGTGTTTAGTATTATATATTTAAAGTGATCGGTTAGCTTAAATGAAATATGAAGTCATTGTTTATAGGTCACGTATTATGCCATTTTTGAATAATTTGTGTCGCTTACCCCCACTGCATCAAAGTTGGTGACGACAGGAATGCTTTCATCGCACTGACCACGGAACTGGACAGCATTATTACCGGGTGTGGGGAAGTAGAAACAGCTCTCGTCTGTACGATTGACTATTTGGTAGTACTGGTCATTTAGAACATTGATAGAGTCGACCACGCGGTTAATTGCAGTTACAGCATTTTGAGTCAAAGTGTTTGTTCGGCTCATCTTCCAACTCCATACTGGAATTAATGATATATTATATGAAAAAAGGCTAGAACTCTCCATTTCATCAAATGTTTTAATTACGAAGCAACGTTTGGTCATGTGGTAAATATTGAGATGTGAGTAGTCTATAATATCACAGACGCATAAACAAAGTACGAAAGTACTATAAGGCAGTTTGGTTATAATTATTTTGAAGCGAATATAGGTATCTTTGTGGACGAAGATTGTGGATTCGAATCCTTCAATGAGCATGAGTTTTCAGTCATGGAAAGCATCACGAGGAAACCATAGTTTAGTGGAAGTGCAGTACCCGGCTGACTACCTTATAAGGCTATTGCCAAGCTTCTAATGGTAATCTTCGGCAGTTGCATTCAGTGAACATTTTTAACATTAAAAATCTACACGGGTTTTAATGTGGTTTAAATGAAAAGTAAATACCGCAAATGAGTAAAACCACTAGGTGAAAAATAGCAATTAAATATCATGAGTATGAAAGATGACGCATGTACAATTTGATGTTTTAAAATATGCATCACTTTGTCTCCTGTATCCAAATTGATACAGCTGTAGACAAGTGCATTAGAATCACAATATTTATCACATACTAGTTGTTTGACCATAATCTCACTACCAAAAGTGATACGCTAATGAGTTTAGTAAAAATTCCAAGGATTTTTTCTTGTCAAGTCTAGTAGCCAATATCGAGAGACATATAAAAGGACTCACCTCTTCTTCTGTTGTTGCTTAAATTTAAGCAAGAGTAGACGAGTACAAAAGAAGTATAATCTGTTTCCAAGATCCAGTAATCGAGAGGTGGTGCTGAAAATTAAATTTAATATTACATGATTCTCAGAATTAAGGTACTGGCTTCAGACGACCGTGAATATTAATGGACTTACCATCAGGGAAAGTAACCAACAATTTTCCGCTACCATCAGTAGATGCTATTACAGCAGATCCATTAATAGTGCTTAAAGTTTGATTGATAACTTCGGTGTTGTACACATTTACGGATCCATCAGCAGCTAATGTGTAAGTAGCATCGTTACAGGTACCCAGTTGGAATGCAGATGCATAGGTCTCAATGAGCAGCCAACGTCCTAGAAACTGAAAAACATCATATTTTCTTAAATAGTTATTGAAATTAGCCTTCAACTTTTAATAAGAAAGAAATCGTTAAATGTTGCTTTAATCCGTTGGCTCGCGTGTCTTATGACTACATATATATATTAATACGGCTAATCAAATGATTAGCCGTGTAAAATATTTTGTAAACAGCCGTAAATAAGTTGTAAAATATAATTTAATGAAATAGACAGATATAATATTTAAAGAATTTGTTATATTTAAATTCTTAAACAAAACTTAAAACACGATCATCCTTACCCTAGCGGCATCAAAGTTAGCAACAACAGCTATATTAGGATCACACTGTCCAATAAAGTCAACAGGTTCACCTGGACCCAAGTCAGGTAAATAGAAGCAAGCGTCATCAGTTTGGATGATGTTCTCAAAATATCTTTCATCTATGACATCGATATTTGTCATAGCATTGTTAATAGCAGTGTTAGATGCTGCGGTAAGCTGTTGAGTTCTGCTAAGTTTCCAGCTCCATACTGTTGAGTAATTAATGGAATTGAGCAAATAGGTTACATACACTGCAATAAACTATTAATAGAATCATGTTGGGATGTAGGCTACTCATCGATATGAACCTGGACTACATTCTAGAATAGTTAACTGTTTTACACAATTTCAAAATTGTTTTATTGTAAGAACTGTTCATATTGTTGAGTAGGACTTTCACAAACACAGTATTTTTCTGACTATATAAAATATTTATGTTCATAAGATATCGACTGACCTCCTCTATAATCATTGTTGATATTCACGCAACTGTAAGCCAGTGCATAATTGGTGTAGTCGGTGGCGATGATTGAGTAGGGTATTCTAATGTCTGAAAAGAAAACAATGGAAATATTATATTTTGTTGCAAAAATTGAAATATAATTTAATTTTGGTGAAAAAATATAGGTATTATTTTTAGCTATGAAGTTACGCATTATTTTGATGTTTTTTTTAGCATTTCTGTCAGGTTAGCTTACTTTTTCTTTTATATTATTAAAAACACTTAAATAAGTCTTAAATTTTAGATTTTGAACACACCTGTTCCATTAACATTAATGACGATAGTCAACCTTGCGCTTCCATCATTAGAGTTGAAAGAAACAACGCTATTGGTAACATCTAGAGATAGATTTTCTACATTTGTAGAACGTAGATTGAGAGTGTTGTTGGCAGCAACAGTGAACTGGTGATTGATACATTGTCCTGCCTGTTCTTCTTTGGGATACGCTTGGATTTCGTGCCATAGACCTTCAAACTAAAAGTTAATAAGGTTTATAAGGATAATTCAGTGTATTAGTAACTGGCTACTCTTATTTTTCTATGAAGATTGCTATCAGAGATCGTTAGTATAAAAAGATATTTTTTGTTTTTAAATATGATAACAGTAGTAAAATAGTCTTAAAATGAGCAAAGATACTCTAGGAACTCTAGTGACACGATTAGATTAGATCAATATTTGAGAAGTATAATAGCTATAACTTACTTGAGATAAATTAAAGTTTTGAACCACACCAATATTTTCGTCACATTGTCCAGGGAATACAACTGGCACGCCCTCTTGTGGTTCAGGGAAGTGGAAGCAACCATCAGCAGTTTGATCTTGAGCTAAATAGTAACGCTGGTCTAGTACTTGTATGGTATTGACAACATTATTTATGGCTGTTGTTGAGGCAGCAGTTAGTGTCTTCGCTCTGCTCAGCTTCCAACTGGATACTGTAGAGTTTAAGGTAAATTAGATAACTGCACCAAATAGTACAATTATAATTTTGTAGAAATGTATAACTTACCTTGTTTATAATAATTATTGATATTTGAACAAGAATAAACAAGAGCGTAGTTAGTGTAATCAGTTGCCAGGACCCAGTATGGAGTTGTTACTGAAAGTAAAGAAATTACATTAGGAAACAATTTAATTTTTATCTGGCATTGATAATATCATAATTATAAAAAAGGTTACTAACTACTGAAACCGCCGACAGGGAAGGTAACGAGTAACTTAGCAGAACCATCAGTAGACGCTACTACAGCAGTACCGTTAATGGTATCCAAAGTTTGATTTATGACTTGTGTGTTGTATACGTCGACGCCAGTAGTGCTTAAGCTGTAGTATGCATTACCACAAGTACCATCTTGGAATGCAGCTGGGTACGATTCAATGTCATGCCATAAGCCCATGTACTAGAAGAAATAAAACATTACGCTGTATTGAATGAGAGTAAATAATCAATAAATAAAATTCCTAGCTAGCAAATTTTTTAACAGTTTTAAAACACTGCCTGCGGTAATGTTATCGTTTAAGCCTGAGCCGAGCAAGGGATAAGATGCGTTATTTTCATGCATCTTATCTCTGGCAGCGAAATTGCTTTACTTCCGATACCCGTCCAACTGTGTGAGTGCCATATGAGATGTGATATGTCGAGCTATGGAGTATTATATCCCATATTCTGACATTTCACTTAATAGCAAATCCCCCCATGTGGTACAATGCTGAGACCCGTAAACAGTCGGCTTACCGGATCTGGGTGGATTCTCACACTCGCAAAGTTCATGGCATGGCCTTGAAAAAAGCCTTTAAAATCCATTGCCAAGTCCTGCAAAAAAGTCCTGAAGAAGGCGCGTTTTGACCATGTTGGCCGGATCGGAAAGAAGGTATCGTCTTAACCCTCTGGGAGCAAAGCTTTCTGTTCCCTTGATAAATCGGTTGCGAACGGCCCGTCGCTGCCACCATTGCAGAAGCCTGATGGATCACTAGCTTACACTGCTGTAGAGAGGACCAATTCGTTTGCGTCTCTATTTGCGGAGAATTCATGTCTAGATGCTGGTTTTCAAACACCACCAATAAGTACTCACTTGTGACTACCAAATGCCGGTTATTCGTATCCAGCAAAAGAAGGTTGTAAATATATTACGCGCTCTAGACGTAAATAAAGCCAGAGATACCCAGGGTAACGTGCAACCTGTAGTGTAACCTATTCTACAAACTATCGACCAATTGCAATCGACTCCATACTCTGCAAGACTATGGAGCGTGTATTGAATCGGAGGTGCACATACAGGTGGTTCATAGCAAGTAATTACTACAAGCACAGATTTCTTAATAATTCCTCGAACCACTAGTGAGACAACGGGAACGCTCCTCGTGCTGATACGTAGCGCACTTAGCAAAGCGGCAACGTAGGCTTTAGCACCGTTCGCACCCCATTATTTAGAAATAAATCACTTGCGGATCCGTATTTTGGATCCAGCACCAATACCTAAACCAACAAGTCGAAAAATGCTGACTGCAATTGCGATACCTAGTCATGAAGTTTTTATCATCTTCCAGAAATATTGGCAATAGAGAATTATCGTAAATATTTTACCTGTACAGCATTAAAGTTGGTGACAACGGGAATATTCTCATTGCATTGTCCTCTGAATACGACAGGATTGTTACTAGGATTGGGGAAGTAGAAACAACCATCGTAAGAACGATCAATCACTTGGAAGAAACGGTTATTCAACACCTCGATGGAATCAATGACTTGATTGATGTTGTTTACTGCTGTCTGATCTAAGTTGTTGGTGCGGCTCATTTTCCAGCTCCAAACTAGAATTAAGAAATATTTCAGAAAATTGTAAAATTCTTATTTGATCATTATGGTTGCAGATCAGGAAGAATAAAATTGATTAAAATTATTTAGTTTAGGTTGGGTAGGTCAGGTAAAATAATATTGAAATAATTACTTCGTCTTTGGCTGCTGTTCAAGTTAACACAACCGTAGACCAGCGCATAGTTGTCATAATCGGTATCGAGAATGTAGTATTCAAATATTCCGGGAACTGAAAAATAATAATATAGGTATAGATTGTAAATCACAGCATCATTTAAGAGATAAGTAAAGCTTTTAATAGAATACTTACCATTAGGGAAAGTAACATTTAATTTTCCAGTGCCATCAGTGCTACCCACTATAGCTGTACCAGTGATTGTGACCAGGGTCTGATTGACGACTTCTGAGTTCAGGACTGATACTGATCCGTCAGCGTTTAATGAGTAGTTAGCTTCTTCACAAGTACCAAGTTGTGAGTCAGATGGGTAGCCTTCTATAAGACGCCACACTCCAAGGTACTATAAGTAATGGTCATACTTATATTCGATGTCAAAGATAAATAAAGTTTAGAATAGAAAAAGACGAAGAAAGTTGGAATGCATTGTATGAGTGAGAATATGTGATAAAGGTGATATTGAAAGATCTTGCTGAATCAATAGAAATAAAAAACTGCTTAACAAAGGGACAGATGATGGTGATTTTAAGAACCACAAATGTTTTTTTCTTTATACTTACTCTAGCAGCATTGAAATTTGAAATTCCTGTGATATTAGTGTCACATTGTCCAACTAAAATAACTGGCTCTCCAGGTTCTAATTCAGGTAAATAGAAGCAGGCTCTATCTGATTGATCAATCGTTTCGTAATATATATCATCTAGCACTTCTATATTGGCTATAGCATTATTGATCGTTGTGCTATTTGCAGCGCTTAAAGTTTGATATCTGCTGAGTTTCCAACTATAGACTGGAATAGAAAAAAATATTTAGAATAACGAATATTACAATTAGTGAGGCTCAAATTGTAAGTATTAAATAATGTTAGAAAATATCACATACTTTCTCTAAAGTCATCATTGATGTTAACGCAGCTATAGCCCAGAGCGTAATTTGTATAATCCGTTGACAAGATCCAATAGGGAATGTTAATAGCTAAAAATAAAACAATTTTGTATTATATTCTTTCTTCATCATGAATAGCACTTCAAGATTCTAGCCATTGAAGAGTTTACTTTTGTTTGATCTCTAGAAAACAGAAGTTAAAACTAAGGCAATCTACTCATAACTTACAAGATCCATTTGAAGAAATTGTGATAACAAGTTTAGCACTTAAATCAGTGGTATCAAATGTAACAACCGCATTGTTGATACCAAGGAACTGGTCAAAGACATTTGAAGAGACTAGATTCATAACAGTGTTGCTTGAAGCATTGAATTGATGGTTGATACATTGTCCTGTCTGTTGATCTTTGGGATATGCTTCAATTTCATGCCATGTGCCTTGGAACTGGAAATATGAAAATATCACAATAACCTTTCAAATAAAATAGTCGTGCGTGATAGATGAGAGTTTCCATTAAATTCTGAATAATCTAATGCTTTGACTTATGCCGATATCCAATGTGGACCACATCATAATAATTTATGACACAAGTCTTTACTAGTACCTAAAGTTAATTGAAAACGATTGGTTTTAATTGTAGACAGTCAAACAGATACCCTGTATACTGTATACTGTTACTATTCTTATTCTATAATACAATCTTTTTGATTAGGGTCTCTGCATCATTTATCATCTTATCATCTTACCTGTTGGAAATTAAAGTTCTGCACAACGGGTATAGTTTCATCACATTGTCCAGGAAACATTACAGGTTTACCAGGTACCGGTTCAGGGAAGTAGAAGCAGCCTTCTCTGGTTTGGTCTATAGCCTGAAAGTATCTTTGGTCCAGTACATTAATCGTGTTCATGATATTGTTTATGGTATTCGATGCTGCTGCAGGCAAGGATTTTGTTCTGCTGAGTTTCCAAACTGACACTGAAAGGAAAGAATGTCTTAGTATCTGGCAATTAGGTATTTTTTATCTTGACAACTTTGCCCTCTTTTGCTACCAACATATGACTGTGGTCTTTCTAAAATAAAACTTCAATTTTCAACAGTCTTTATTCAGAAGTGGGAACTTTCTAATTCTTAGTCCTATTGTTAAAGGTTCGAACTTACCTAATCTGCTATCACTGTCCAAGTTTCTGCAGGAGTACACAAGAGAATAAGTGGTGTAATCTGTGTCTAGTACCCAGTAATCAGTGACTGCGGTGACTGAAACAAAATCAAAATTATTCATCATAATAATTTCATAGATTATTTATTATAAGAATCATATTCGAAACTCAAGAAGATGTACATTGATTAGAATTAAGATTAATTTAGATTTAGATAAATAAATAAATATCCTGGGAAATTCCTCACACACGGTCATCTGATCCCAAACTAAGCAGAGCTTGTACTACTATGGAAACCAGATAACTGATATAATACATTTACTACTTTTTGTTTGTAAATACATACTAAATGTACTTAATTACACCCAGACTCAGGATATACATAGATCATGTTCATGCATAGAAATGCATGTCCTGTGCGGGAATCGAACCCACGATCTGCGGCGCGTTAGGTGAAGATGTCTTCAAGTCAGAGTTAATGAACACACATTTTCTGGATAAGCGGCCTCGTCCATACACCTTTTGGAGTTAATGAGCGAAATGCAATATGAAACTTTTGACTTGAACTTGGTGTCTACTGTGTAATTACTCTGCAATGATTATGCATACTAATTTAAGCAGTTACTGGTAGATGTACGCTTGCAACACACGAAGCATCGCTCACGCGTTACCGACCTTTCCCCCCTTCCCAATGAGGTCTGGCGACCTTTTTCACGCGCAGGAATACAACCTTACACAACCTAAAGTTTTTTGGCTGCGGTATACTGTAAGGTGGAGGTACTTGCCCAGTCGAGCTACTCTTTGAGCGAATAAACTCTACGCTCTCTTATGTGCTAATTCATTATATTTTTTAATCTTGAATTATTTGGTAATCGTGATAATTTTAATTATTCAATTATCATCAGTAAAAATCGGATGATTTACATTATTATCTTATCTTGAAATACCATATTTTTATAAAATACATCATTCATGTCCCACATATGTTATTTTGAACTATATAAAGGGATCTAGAAAATAATTATTAATCAGATATCGTATCAAAAAGGCAAAAAAACTGTATGAGGACCATACAAATTTGCATAAGTGATAACTTACAATTAGTTCCAGCAATAGGGAAGCTTACAATAAGCTTGGCAGATCCATCAGTAGAAGCTATAGTTGCAATACCACTGATAGTGTCCAAAGTCTGATTGATCACTTGCGTGTTGTAAACATCAACTGCGCCGTCCACTAAGGTATATTCTGCATTGCTGCATGTTCCGTCTTGGAAGCTGGTCGGGTATGATTCGATGTCATGCCATAAGCCCATGTACTGTAACATTAAGGATCTTTTGAATTCAATGCTTCTGAAATTGTCTATGATTATGAGATTCTTTATAAACCAATAGGTTTTTTTTAAGTTCTATTTCATTATTTGCATGTACCATTTTACTCAACCTCCTTAAATTTCATACGAATTTCAGCAAAATATAGAACGTCAATTGCATTATGATATTATATAGACAGTTCATTATTTATAACGTTTATTAATGTTTTAACTACCTTTGACTTAATTCCTATCTTGTTATTGAATTTGTTATTTATTATATCAGAAAATACTTTCAATACTACCCAAAGATTTGACATACTTACTCTAACAGCATCAAAATTTGGCATAGCAGGAATATTCAAATCACATTGACCTCTGAAGGTGACAGGTTGGTTTGGTACTGGAGTAGGATAGTAGAAACAATCATCGTCAGATTGTCTCGCGTCCTGATAATACTGATTGTTCAGTTCAAGATATGAGTTGACCACTTGATCAACTTGCGTTTGGACGGCTGCTGTGAGCTGACGGGTTCTGCTAATGATCCAGCTGTAGACTGATGGAGAGAAAAAAGGATGTTAGAAAACTCGTGTCCATTCCTTTTCCTATTTGGTTCTCTTTCCCACTTTATCTCTGGCTTTATTTATACTGTTATTTATTTTAACATTTTAATAGACGGTAACAATTTCTTTTAAATATGTTTTCGATTAAAGGGGTAATCCTATATAGGTACCTAGGTACTTTGTTTTATTACCTCGTTTCTGATTATTATCTAAGTTGAGACATGTGTACGAGACAGCATAATCTTGATAATTTGTTGCGAGGATCAATAGCTCTTGCTGTGCATTCACTGAAATTAAAAAGTTTATATTATTAACTTAAATAATCTATAATAATAATATAATCATTTATTCTCTCTTCACAAATTACATGTAAATAAAAACAATAATGAGCATTTTAGGTATTGCAAAAGATACAATTTGTGAGAGACTGGTTTCTGCACTAGGAAAACCTGTACCACAGATCACCAGGCTCCTACCCCGCGACAATTATGTAGTAGCTCATTCAGTAAGAATGAATGTAGAGAAGAAGTATTGCAAAAGCATTGATATACAACTAGCCTTGTTATGATGCTTATTGAAGTGTACCTGATGGTGGGCGAATGTCCATAAGTGTCGTATATCAATGGTTTCGCGTATATACAAATTATTATAAACATTTTAACAATAACATATGGTTAGTAAGTAAAACTGAAACAAGAGTAATAACAATTCTTGTGGGGTTGATAAATCTATAAGTTATCTATGGACTGTATTATAGAATGATAATTTCAGTGGGACAATAATACAATTATGGCAATTGTATTATTGGAAATATTGGGATTGATGCTTCGTCCTTTGGCAAAATAAATGCACACGGCATTATGTTATTTTATTGCTGAAGATGACAAGGCATCATCTTCCTTCAATCACCGAGTAAGATAAAACTACCTAATCTATTGTTAATTTTATCATGACGGTTCGTTTTATGTTTTCACTATTTGTAGGCATGTTATTGACAATATTTTCAATAGGATCAGTAATTATGAACTCAAAAAAGATAAACGACGATTAGAAATGAATTGGCCCTCAAGGCATAGGTATACTTATTTGTGCTTATCGATACATTTTGAACTTGAATGTGGTATCCGGCCAGATAGGTACTTTGGGTATGCTCTCGTGTAGAGTAGGATTTAAACCAACGACCTTCGTGACTGAATTTGTTTCGAAGTCAAAACCACTAAGATATATTTTACTAGAGTGGTACATTTGCGGTTTTTTCAAAGATAAAAAATCTGATTAACCCAAAAAAATATCTGATAAAAAAGGCTTAATGACGTTCTCTTTTATCAATATAATATTCAATACTTAGGTCTATGTACTTAAGTCAATTTAATGCTTTTATCAATATACGTATCATAATAATGGAAACAAAATTTATGAATAAAATACTGATTATAGTAAACTAGCTGTCCCCCGCGGTTTCACCCGCGTTCCCGGGATAAAAAGTAGACTATGTCCTTCTCCATACCATATGCCAAATCGCACCCTTCCTGGAAGAATGTTGTAAGTGAAAAGTGCCAACTTTTCAGGAGCGTAAAAAAACTGTTTTAAAAATATATCAACAGTGTTAAAAATATGTAGTATACATCAAATGATAGCTAAAATTACCTGTGAGGGGCCTGCGTGTTTATATTTTAAATTTACTCAATGTGTATTGAGAAATACCTAAAAATGAGCGTTGCTTAATTATTCCCCGAAACATATTAAACACTTGATGGAGTAATTATGAATATTGCATTGTTGACATGTTAAGGAAGTCTCGCTGTTCGGTATTATTGCAGATAACTCTGTATTTGCATTCTGATTTGGTAGTGCATTCAATGTGTAAGTGTGGTTTACATAGTTTTTCCTCGAGCTACTCGTTTGTGTAAAAAGGATTACGTACTTTTACCTTGTGAAACATTACATTACTTATGGTAGTATTTGAAGTTATAGCTTTACTAAAAAGAAATAAGTTTAAATATTTTTGCATAATTATATTTTTATTTGTGAAAACTTATTTTTATGGAGAGACGAGCTATGAAAAGGACCGGTTTGTGGTTACCATGGACAGGAAGAAATAGGAAGAAGGGAGGTTAGCCTTTGACTTGCAGCGGGTCTATCAATGCGGTCTAACAAAATATTAAGAATCTTTAGGAGTAATGCATAAGAAATATCATAATAAAGCATTAAAAGTCAAATCAAACATTATGTATAATATTAATCTGCATAACTTTAGACCCAATCGAGCGGGACTAGAACCCACATCCTCGATTATGCGCAGCGACCTCTTTTTACTAATCAAGCTTTCGAAATTCTTCCATAGTTTAATCTTTAATACAGCTACTAACTACTGTCAGTAAAAATAATTAAGTAGAGTGTAAAAAAAGTACTAGGTTTTTGCTGAAATAAATAATAATCCAACAATTAATAAAAACTTTTTAATATCGTGGTATATGGTCGTATAGTGCAAAATCAACAAGTTGAGCTTATGGGTAGTACTACCTATTCATCATAATTATAGTTTAATATAGTGCTAAATCAACAAGTTTATAAAGTAAATTAAAAGATTAAGAAGAATTACAATCAGTAACGACATCAAAATTATCCTCATTACTGGTAGATTGCGGACGCAAATTCATATAGAAAGTTTGATAATGTGGTGGGATATGATTATCTCTACACAGACTTATTATGTCTTTGTATAGATTTTCAGATATCGACAATAATAATTAAAATGAGCTGGACGCCTTGGATAGGAGGGTCCGTCTCCTGCTCACGACACATCTTCCTTAACAACGAGTGTGGGATGCATTGCGATGTAGTGGCAGTAGACAGGGGCCTCACCCCGTTATCCTTGGCAAAGAGAACTGGCGCAGACCAAAGGTGCTAAGCTCCGAGGACCGCAGGGACGTATGGAAGAGTAAGGAGCTACACGGGTGGTTCTACAGGGCCCTAACAGGGCCCGATGTAGATCTGCTCGCGTCGGTGAACTGGCTACGCTTTGGTGACCTCTTTGGGGAAACCGAAGGTTTTGTCTTTGCAATTGCGGACGAAGTTATCAAGACGAATAACTACCGGAAATATATCCTGAAGGACGGTACGGTCGACATCTGTCGAGCATGCCGCCGTCCCGGAGAGTCACTCAGGCATATTATCTCCGGTTGTTCTCATCTTGCTAACGGCGAGTACTTGCACAGACATAACCTAGTAGCCAGAATCATTCACCAGCAACTTGCTCTTCAATACGGCCTTGTAGAGTCCGAAATACCGTACTATAAGTTGCTAACCTGCTCCAGTTCTCGAAAATTATCGGGCCACGCTCTATTGGGATCGATCTGTCATCACGGACAGGACTATTGTAGCCAATAAGCCTGATATCGTGCTGACAGATCGATTGAAGCGCCGGGCAGTACTCGTCGACATCACCATCCCCCATGATGAGAACCTCGTGAAGGCCGACCCGCCTGTAACCGCCATGTGGGATGTTGATTCGACGATCATTGTTTCTATAGTTGTTTCGGCGAACGGTCTCATAGCGAAGAGTCTCGACCAACACCTTGAGAGTCTCTCGCTAGATAGCTGAGTCAAGGGTCATAGATACAGAAAGCGTTACTTCTGGAGAGTTCGTCAGGAGGTTCCTCTCTCTGCGGCCCTAACCAACGGTAGCTTGGGACCTACCCCGCTGCCGGCGGGACTCTAGGATTAGGTTTTTTATAACATTATTAGTTTTATAGAAATATTGTAAAAAAAAAACGTATTTGTTTATAGGATTAGGTTTTTTATAATATTTTTTATATATGTAATGTCATAAAAAAAAAGTTTTATGTTACAAAATAAATAAAGAGAATAATAATAATAATGTATTCACCAAAAAATAAATTTGGTAGATTTGAGGTCTATAATCTAGGTACATAATAGTGTTTATTTTAATTGAATTATCCACTAGCATCTAAACTAGGCCGAGCCTTTATCTTAGATGCTAGTTCCTTCCTATGACGTATAAATTTAATTTTAATATCACTTGAGGTTAATGGTGCATCATATAAGTAATTGGGTTAAAACAGATGGCCCTCTTATATTTTCGCTACCTGGTGTTTTCTTTCTCCTTCCGACCCTAATGCAACGATTTGTGTCTACAATTATTGGTATCTCATCATCAAAATCATATCTTATCTGCTGATAAGATATGATTTTGATTGAGAGAAAACAAATTGGACAAAGATAAAAGACATTTCTGTAGATCCTTTGTCACCTGGAAGGCAGCAGCGGCATAATAGCACTATGTTAACTATAATTATGATGAATAGGTATAGGTAGTAGTACCCATAAGCTCAAATTGTTGATTTTGCACGATATTAAAAAGTTTTTAGTAATTGTTGGATTATTATTTATTTCAGCAAAAACCTATTACTTTTTTTACACTCTACTTAATTATTTTTACTGACAGTAGTTAGTAGCTGTATTAAATATTAAACTATGGAAGAATTTCGATAGCTTGATTGGTAAACAACAAATAACATAAATCGCACTTTTACTTTCAGGTAGTGACAAATATATGTGTCGTTAATTACGACAATTAAATTCATTGCTAGTTTTACTTAATTGTTTTTACACCATGAAACTTATAAAAATACTTCCAAGAATAATTAACTTTTATTAATTATGAAACTTTTAAAACAAAACCTAACGTTAAACTAAGCTATTTCTCTAATTACGTCTAAATATTTTCCAAATTCTGTTTACAAAAATACATGTCAATTGTTATAAAATCCAATATTGACAAAAGTTTCGTGGAAGAATTAAGCAACTAGACTTGCACAACGATACCCACCAAATAAATCCTAAAACAAGTATGCAGCTATAGTTATTCGAAAATATTTCTTTAAGTTTTCGTTCAAAATGTATGTAAGTATGAATATGCTTTTATTCATATGGAACTTTAGTAAATAATTAAGTGCAAATATATTAACTTCGTTTTTATGATGGAAATATAAATATTTTGATGTTGCAATATTTTACATAATTGTATTTAATTCCTTCATTTTGAAGATAAAAATTATGAAAAAAATTGACAATACGTATTACATTTTTCTTGATTTTTTAGTGCAATAAAAAAAAAACACGCAAGTCGACTTGCATCCTTGTTCCAGGGGGGGTGCGAAATGTCATGTTGATCCGTTGAGTAGTTGAGGCGTGAAGGCGTAACAAAAAAACTCACTTTTGCAATTATAATATTAGTTAAGACTAGCAGACCCCCGCGGTTTCACCCGCGTACGGTTTGAAATTAAATTAACTACAATCAAAATATTCTAATGAAATAGAGAAAATAAACATTATTTTTTTTGCGTCACACGGGTGTGTATTTTGCCAATTTCCAGTTATATTAAATAAGTTCTAGTAACAATAAATCACTTTCAAATAGTCCTCATGCAGTCAGTCACCGTCCATAAAAGTCATGTTATACTACAGTCATGTACTAAAACTCTTCACGGACTTTTGAAAAGACACGATACACATAATTCATTTCATTTCACTTCACTGGTGCACATGGATTGATCTTTATAGGATAAAATACCACCGATAATATGCAATAAATCTCAAAATACACGAATTTATGAAAATTAAAAATGAAAACGCAACGTCACTCTGCAAGGTCCCGCCAAAAAGGTCCGAGAAAATTAACTTCCAAACAAATTACGAATTCTAATCCGATTTAAATATTCTTATTTGACATTCCAATTTTAAAGAGTATTTCAGTTTCCAGAACAAAAGGCAGATAGAGCGCGCGAAACGGGAGTGAGGCCAAAAAAAGCAAAATTGAAAGACACATACCTGGTATTCGCTTTTGAATTTGTATTTGCTATGTTTAAATGCTGCTGTGTGCTAATTTATTTAAAAGAAAGTGTTTTTCGTTAAATAAAGGTTGTTAACAAAGAGAATACCAGGTATGTGTTTTTCAATTTGTATTTCCTTTTTTGGCCTCACTCCCGTGTTCCGCGCGCTCCATCTGCCTTATTCTGTAATCTGTGAAAATCGGATTGAGTTTTTAAACATGTGTCAAAATAAAATGTAATTTAAATCAAAAGTGCTAAGGAGTATTGATATCAACTTCGATGTGATTAACCCCTAAAATAACTTTCTACCCCTTTTTGACCCCGTTAGGCAATGAGTTTCAATAGAATACGAATCACGTCTTCCATCAATTCTATTAAGGAATGTTTATGCAAAATTTGAAGTAGATCGGACCAAGGAATCACGTTGTCCCATACAAACTTTGCCCCCGTTTTTCAACCCCTTAGAGGTAGAATTTCGGAAAATCCTTTCTTATCTGATGCCTACGTCATACAAAGAACACACCCTCCAAGTTCCAGGTCTCTACGATCAGCGGTTTAGGCTGTGCGTTGATTGTCAGTCAGTCATTCAGGACAAAGCATTTTATATGTATAGATTAGGAAGGTGCGGTCGGCAGGCATGATTGGTCAGATAATTGGAATGGACTTAACATATTTTTTGGATTCTTATTCTTCTATATATTTTTTTTAATTTGTTTTTAGGTTCTTTTTAGACTAATTTCCGAACCAGTAGCAGCAAGTGGCCGCTATCTCGTCCGAGGCATCCTCCTTTCAATTGAATAATTGTCTAAATTTCTTGGCTAAAATAACATGTTAAAGAACTTCTTACCTCCAGGAGCGACTTGTAACGTAACCATCAATCTAGCACTGCCATCAGTACTGATTACTGCCGCAGTTCCAGAAATAGAGGCCAAAGCTTGGTTCACAACTTGGCTATTGACAACGTTGACCACGTTATTAGCTAGAGTGTATTCCGCTCTTGGACAGGTGCCTTGGGCATTCTCTGATTCATAGCTTGCAATCTCATGCCAAAGTCCTGTGAACTGAAGTTGACATAACTTTAAAGAAGAGAAGATGGAAGGAAATATGGAACATGGACATCAGACGCTAGATGTAGTAGAGAATATAATATAAATGATAAGTAATGAGTTCAACCTTTTTTCCAAATGTAAGTATTGCTGAGTTTACCGTCAGTTTTAAAAGCAACCTTTTCAAAAAATAAAATTAAAATCATTTATTCAAATAGACCTTCGCAGGCACGTATGAAACGTCTGACTCTAATACTCTAATACCGGTTCGGAAGGTTGCATTTGCTGAGAAGAGCCGGCAATAAACTCAGCAATTACTCTTTTCAAAACAAGCTTAGATTCATTACATAATATTTATTACATTCTAATCGCACTGACAACAATTGCGTGCCCCGGCGCGGCGGCAAAACAACAAAGTAGTCTGAATCTATATTTTATAAGTAAATAAATGGCAGACCAGCCCACACAAGCAGCATTTGTTCACAAGTATAACGCGTGTGGCAGCCATCGCCCTCCTCGCCATATTGGAGGGAAGCGGAAGCTTTCGGACCGGTATTTGAAGTTTAAAGCTAAGAATACCACATCATCTATAAGCATGCTTACTCTAGTCACATCAAAGTTTTGAACAATAGTTATATTAGTATCACACTGTCCAGGGAGTATAATTGGTTGTCCTGCTCCAATCACAGGTAATTCGTAGCATGCAGTATCAGTGTGTTCGATTGTTTGTAAGTCAGCCGCGTTGATGCCCAACAAGTTCTGTAAAGTTGTGGCCATGAGAGCCGGAATCATCTCATTGGGGAATGACGACTGCCTGCCAAGCTGCCATATATACACTGAAAAATATATTTTTTATACCATAGGTAGCTTGTGTTTGATCAAGGTTTTATGATGGTGTGATGTTGGTTACAAAAAGCCTCGAAGGAATCTCTCAAGTGAAACTTACCACCGTGCTTATGGATGACGTGACGTGCTTTAATCGCTTTTGAACAAATTCAAAAGCTCAGATTTCTTTATTCATCTATGAAACCATCGGTTGACGACAAGAAGCTTATAATAATATATAGGGTGACTGATAAATAGTAAACGATACTTAGACACATGATTGTACTCATGATAACAAATAACTTTCACAAAGAAACATTTTTTCTAAATTTACTTAGCACATGAGCCTATAATATTAAGTACCTAACAGGAATAAGAATACACCATCAGCTTTTATGGAAAGTTGTTTGTTATCATGAGTACCTACTATCATGTATCTAAGTATCTTTGACTAATTATCAGTCACCCTATATATGATTCTTGATTAAGGACTGTAAATCGACTTATTTATAAGCTTTTTTTTTAGATTACAATAGACGATGATAGATTATAAAATTGTCACAGGAACACACCATCTGGGACTCGAAATGCAGATGCCTCACTTTAATTTTATAAATGGTGTTAAGATGAAAGAAGTTAGCTTACCTTGCCTTTGTGTAGTTCCCACATTCGCACAGGAATATCCAAGAGCGAAGTTGAGATAGTCAGTTGATAGCAGCCAGAAATCCACATCTATATAATATCAAATAGATTACCACATTATACATACACTATTCACTGATTTGGCATACATAAGATTTCAATAATCAGTTTTTTATATGCAGCATAAAACACAAAAACAGCATCAAAGCAAATTAAAAACTGGATTATAATGGATGGATAAAAATTTGGATATACTATAAGAACCTAATGCTGCGTCTATGCTACGCGAATCGAGCACGAGACGAGCCACGAACGAACCTACAACGAGCCTACAACGAGCACGATGCGAATCCCTTTGTACGTGAAAAAACTGACAATCGCGCTCGTTCGAGGCTCGCAAGCCCGTCCACGCTACGCGAATCGTGCTCGCAGAGTGCTCGTTCGTGGCTCGGCTCATGCTCGGTTCGCCAAGCATGGACGCACCATAAGAAGGCCCTAGAAGAAAAATCGAGACAACAAACATTTTTATAGGCCTGTATTTGACTGTATTTGACTGTATTTGACTGTATTTGACTGCAATGTCACTGTGGTGAGTGATGATGTGGCCAAAGGTGGTAAGAACACAAAGCCTAGAAGGAACTGGCTCTTAATTGGCTGCCGGAACACACCGATAGGTGCTTGGCGATATATTTTCAACTTGACAACAGCCAGCCAGTACTTTACTTTATAGTACCGACTACTTTGGTTTCCGCGCGATGTTTTCCTACCGAAAGCAAAAGCTTTGCAGTATTCGAACTCGGGCCCTACGTCTCGGCATCGGACGATACTATCACTGAGAGCTATCATCACTTTAGACAGAATAATAAATATACTGACCAGAACTAAAATCTTGTAAAGTTAGCGTCAATCGAGCTGTTCCTGTGGTGTGAGCAACAGTGCCATTGACTTGACTTAAGAAGTTCCGTGCAACTGCTTTATTCTGTACTGTTATGTTATTAGTATTAGGAATTCTGGCGAACTCTATGGTGGAGCAGTCGCCATCTTGGTTTGGGTTCTCGGATCTTGTAATTTCGTACCAATTTCCTAGGAACTGGAAGAAATATTTAATGATTTGTACAAACGTTGATACAATTTTTTTTGTTGAATCTCTGGAACTAACAGATTCGGAAAATTCTTTCACTAATCGGAAGCTACATTATATCTTACTTTTTATCCTGGAAACGCGAGGGACAGTTAGTAATTGATAATAACCAAATTGTTCCGAAAAAAAGGACGAAAGACGTTTCCAAAAGACAAAAGTCGCAATAATCAGTGGTTGGTTGGAGTAGGGTTTTAGAGTTCCCGCAGTGTACCATTGTGTAGATTTCTCGCGATATTTCAAAGTCACAGTCAAATCCATTTATTCAATTTAGGCCCCAGAAGGGCACTTATGAAGGTCACATTTACTGAAGTTACCCCCGGTTCGGAACTCAGCCTTCAACTGAGAAGAATCCGGCAAGAAACTCAGCAAGGTAACATTTTTTAAATATTTTTTTGGACAATCTGACTATGTTTGCCTCTGATTTCTCAGAACTTTAGTTTGGATTCAAACTCACGACCTCCTCACGGTATGTGCTACCATTACTACTGAGATGTCATTACCATTATTATTTTTATTTTTTAGATGATTTATTGTTGAAATAAAAAGTAAATGTATCAATGTTACTACTACAGACGATATTAGTATTTTCTTAGAAATTATGAAATGATTTCTATTTTTATGCGTTTAGTAAAAAATATGTAGACACAGCAATTAGTTAATGATATAAATTTAAAATATATATTCAATTATTTAGCTTTTTAAAAGCATTCATGTTTTTTTTTGTATTTGATCAGTACCTAATTTTCATACAAGAAAATGAAGATAAAAAATGAACAGTATTTATAAGATAAATAGCTGCCCGGCGCCACTTTGTTTCCGTGGTGTCCTACCCTACCATACCGTAAAGTTTTTTTAAGAAAAACTTAAAAAAAAAAGTGGATCAAACCGTCGTTCTCAAGTTATGGTGTGACCATGGGAATTAGGGATTCATTTTTATATAAAGAGATCAACATCTTCATTATACAGTAAATCTTCCAAAAAAATAATAATTAATCATCCTTATAAAGTACCAAATTTTACGAAAATTACATACCTATTAATATTTTTTCGTACTAAATTATTACTTATGTAGGTAATTTTATATTATCACTATAAAATGCATACAATATTGGTCAAGGATTTATAAATTATCATGCCGTCGAACTAACAAATGATGATATCTTATCACTGCGATAAAGCGTGTTTTTATAACATTTGTGAAGTTATTATCTTTTGCATTACTTTAATGAGAAGCACGTTTTATTGAATGAGAAAGCTTGACTTAGTTTCATGCGAGCTTCTCTGTATCAAATTATTTTATAGAGAGAATATAGAGAAGGATTTATTTACATAGAGTCCTGAGTGAAGCGAGGGATTCAAGACGCCCAAGACGAAGACAGGCTTTATCCTCGAGGTTAATACCTCTTCATAAACTCTGCGAGACAACCAAACACAGTCTTTTGTTTCACATTTTTAAATTCACACCATTTTAGGTTTCCGTACCCAAAGGTTACCAACCCTATTACTAAGTCTTCGCTGTCTATTCGTCTTTCTGTCAGTGGGCCATGTCTCATGAATCGTAAAGACAGACAGTTATATATTTCTACAAAATATGTATTTCTTTTGCCACTACAACAACAAATTATAAAAAAATTAATACAATTAAAAGGAATACAAGAAACGTCTTTACGGAACCTGCATATGTGAATCCGACTAGTAGACTATAAATGAAGTCTGAATGATCTGTTAGTCATTCTATTTCCTATAATTTGAAATTTTTATAAAAGGTGAGATAGAGAGCTGTTATCTATATGTTCATTAAACATAACCATTACTAGATAAGTGTCAAATACTTAAACATGAGTGTTTTCATTTTTATTTATAACATTGTGCGTATCTCCTTCGGGTATAACCATAGACTCATAGGATTTCTCTACGCTAAACAGACGTCCATAGAATGGCAAAGAAATATGACAATCATTATCTAGATACAGTATGAGGCACGAGTGGTCAGCACAGATAGGCAGTAGTGGGGGCAAGCTCGCGCATGTACACTTTTGGCCAAATCACAGTAGCCAAATGACACGCAAGAATCTAATAGACGATGACTAACGAACCAATCGTGTGCAGCTCGGTGCTCCCCCTTCTTCTTGGCGGAATGCCAAACAGACCGAAAAATTTACTACTGCGCAGGTGCATCTGTGCTCACGACTCGTGCCCCTTAATATACTTGTCTTAATTATAATATAGTAAGTACGTATTGATGATAGGCGAATGATTTTAGATATGAACTTTCTATTCGATATTGTGCAAGGAAGGGTGGATTGCCCTGTCCTGTTAGCAGGTATTAATAATTTTTTAATGATCCCGGCCGTCGTATTCAAAATGCAGTTTTATTTAGTAGTCCAATTCGTAAAACTTAGCGCACAACGCGGTTCTGAGTAACTACAACAAGTATCATCCACAGTTGATCCTTTTTAACAATTATAAACTTGCTTGTAAATCGGAAACACGCAACATCATCATAGGTAAAAATGTCGGCATATACACCACTCCCACATACATACACTCACGGTAGCATTTTCCAGATCATATTAGTTTTAATGCAATTGTATTATATATTTTAATTTAATTTCAATACAATTTTTATTTTGCTTATTATTGTAACAAAATTTTAGCCGCTTCGTAATTCTGTTTTAACGGGACAGTAAAAGAACCTCACAGGACAGGCCCAGCCTAGTGTGAGTTTCACAAGAAAATGTTTAAATGTATGTGCTTTTATTAATAAAATTATTATTATTATTATTATAATAAACAGCGCAAGCACACACTGCCTTAGTGGTTGTACATGTATATAACCGATACAAAGAATAACTTTCGTAGGTCTAGGCTCAGTGTGCCTGTTGCTGTGCGGCGTAGTTGTGTTTTAAAAGGCAGTTAAGACAGATGTGATGTATGTAAACACCCTCTGAATCCTAGTGGTTTGCTATCGCAGATGCTGTGTAACTGATCCCAAGAAACTTTGATAATTTCGCAGGGCTAGTGGTTCAGAGTGGTGATACGTAGCGTATGCGTGTGGTGAGGATATGGAGCCCCCTTAGCTTCTCTGCTTTGTTGAATAGTAAATTTTATTTAATATGATTTTCTCTTAATAATATTACTGTTGTGTTCGTTATATATGTTCTCATGTATATCTAAAATATATACGGTGACTGGTAATTAGTAAAGGATACTTAGACACATAATTGTTCTCATGATAACAAACAACTTTCCCAAAGAAACAAATAGGAATAAATAACTAAATTAAATAAAAGCTTATGGTTTATTCTTATTCTTGTTAGGTATTAAATATTATGGGCTCATGTGCTAAGTAAATTTAAAAAAAATTTGATATGAGTCTATATTTTTTTCGAGTATCAACCCATCTCAACCCGTGTGTTTATGAATGATTTCGTATTTTACTGAAAATTATTACGATCGTGCAAATAAATCTAAAAAAGTGTATGGTATAGACATTGTCACTTGTTCTGTGAGCAAATGTGATGTGAAAATAAAGAATTAACCCACAATTATAGGTTTCACGTTTCAAAGGTAAATACGTATTTTTTCATTGGAATGTATTCAGCTATATTTTATCAAAATATTATCATTAATTGGCTTCTTAATCACTTTTTACAACAGGATATATGTTTATCTATATCTA
This sequence comes from Achlya flavicornis, assembly GCA_947623365.1. NCBI lineage: Eukaryota > Metazoa > Arthropoda > Insecta > Lepidoptera > Drepanidae > Achlya > Achlya flavicornis. The sequence continues at coordinate 3,196,793 of OX392485.1, read as the reverse complement.
AAAATATAAGTATGTAACTCGACTAGTTTTTATTTTTCCCATATAAATCCCTAACATTCGTCTCATCTTATAACTGGCTATGTTCTTCTTGTACATACAAATTCTTTAGGTTACTAGGTACTAATAATAATATTACTATTAATAACATTCTGAGTCTGAAGAATCATCAATGTGAACGAAAAATCGATAAAGATAGTATGTATAATGTGAAAGTAGCTCTGTCTGTCTGTTACTCTGTAATGGCATGCAGAAAGCCTATGGTATGGAGAAGGACATACATAGGCTACTTTTTATCCCAGAAATTTGGGTTTTGAGACAGCTAGTAATCTATTTAACACTACGCATGTTTAATCCAAATTTAACGCAAGAAAACCCGCGGAGCACACGTTGTGTCTAATCAGCTGTAAAAAGCAACTTTGTCAATGTACCCACCATTTAAAACCGTTTTTGTAGTATCCTAACTGTAGAGTAGATATTCCTTGGGGATAAAGCAGTATCTTATGGAACTGGTGGTCTATTGGATCCTGAGCGTAACGAGGAACTTATGTACAGACCTGAGTCAAACGATGGGTTCAAGCCGCCCAAGAAGAAGACAGGCTTTATTCTCGAGGTAAAACCTCAACCCCTCGCTTCACTCAAGACTCTACATAACTCGTTAAGTTTAAACTCTAGAGTCCCTTGTTACGCTCAATGTCCAAAATGCCGCCCGTGACGTGAGACACTGCTTTATCCCCTTGGTGCATAATGTTCTATTATATCTACTCGTCGAAATGTTTGAAGCCAAACTAGAGCTGTTTATCATCTGGTATCAGAACAGAAATAATCCTTTCATTCAGCCGGCTGGCTAGTGCATTTACGAAAAAGTTGTATATGTAGTATATCAGGTATCTAGTTTCCATAGTAAAAGCTTTACTTAGTTTGGGAACAGATCGAATATAGAAACCGGTAAAACATCTACACATTTTTACAGGCTTTATACTCGTAGTGAAATCTTTCAAGTCGAATTTCACCAACTTCCAGTGGTCGGATTGACTTGATATTTGGTATACATTAGTATATTGGAAGTCTTTGGAAATAAAGTCAACAAAAAGTACATTCACCAAAAAAAAAACTTGTATTAAAAATATTTTCTTTAACAAAAACTTATTTGTTACACTACAGTAGTGTTTGTTATAGCAGTAATAAAAAAACCTCGCTATATTTAAAAAATAAAAAAATACTTAATCAAGAATTTCAAACAAACAAGTTTGATTTTTGAAAAGTTTCAGAGAACTATTTCAGAGTTTAAAAAAAGCCAAGTTATGTACTTGAAATTAAAATATATCCCCCTTCCAACCATCCACCTATCCGTTATTAAAACTATCTTACTTGTTCTATATCAAAATTGTCCTGCAGCTGAATATTGTTATCACACTGTCCATTTTGTAAAAACTGTGCCGCACAACCACTTATAAATCCTATGAGACAAAAAACTATGAATAATTTCACCATCATGAGATCATTATTTACTGCGACCACAGCACAATAACTACACTAATAAAATGGCGATTTATCTTATAATATATCATATTTATATGGGATCTTATCACTAATATTTTTATCAATGATTAGGTATTCGTTAATTGCGAATTTCGTTCCGTTAAAGGAATGCAGAAAACAATCATCAAGCTGTTAGCATATTTATGTTTAGATTAATTAGTTTTCTATCGTTAAATCGTTAATTTACGGCTGTGTGTGACCTCGTCTATCTAGTCTAAATTTTGACTTGAGTGCTAAAATTGATGCGGTTCGTTTAAATCTGCAGAGAGCGATAAGTACTACTGCCTCGGACAAGTAAACTAAAAACCGGCTAAGTACGAGTCGGACTCGCAAACAGAGGGTTCCGTACAATAATAATAATAATGTACCTTACCTTACCTTACTCAAATTGACTGTGAAATTAATAGTAGGCGAAACAAAAAAAAACACAAAATGAAGACGTTTTAATTTTATTACATTTTTATTATTTGTTATTGTTGTTACAAATACTTATGGAATGAGAATTTTTAAGTACACACTGCCCAAGATAGTTAACAGTTTACCTAAGGAACTGCAAACCAAATATACACAAAATGTTAAAATGATTAAGCCTATCAAAAAGTATATGTTGGGAATGGAAGGGGATGAATTTAGTTATGTGTATCCGTAGCATAAGTACCGCAATGTAATCTATAATAAAAGTCAATATGTAAAATGAACTCTCACCGGGCACATAATCCTTTCAGGCTTTCGTCAGGTGGTAATTTAAAACTATGTATAATAAAGTGTAATTTTGGTCAATAAATAAATAAATAAATATTACAGTGGCAATAGAAATACATATTCTGTGAAAATTTCAATGGGTACGGAACCCTAAAATTTTTATAAATCAAACCCAAATCAAGGGCCCTCCCTTGATTTGGGTAGATCCATACTAGAATCCTCCAAAACTTAATGTTTTTAAAGTTTTTTGTTCCCCTTATTCTCATAAAGAAGCGGTAAACTTGATATAGCAGCCATAAGGGCGCTTGCTACATACACATGGGGCATCACCCACGTGTTACTGAACCTTATCCTCCCCAATGAGCTTGGGCAACGTTACTTATACGTAGGAACTCAACATGAAGTCATTTGGCTGCGGTATTCTGTAAACTGGGGTATACCCAGTCGAACTACTCTTGAGCGAATAAAACGCTACGCTCTACCTCTCTTATTTTACATTACAATCAATTAAAAGATACTGATAATCGATCTCGATATCATAGATTATATTTTTGTTAAAATAAGATTTATGTAGCATGGAATAAGCATGCGATTTTTTTTTTGCAAAAAAAATATAGTTCATGCTTCAACATTCAAGCCTATTTTATTAAACAAAAGGTTCGGAATTCCGTAATAAATAATTTTTAGGGTTCCGTACTCAAAGGATGCCAAATGATTCCAAAGATTCGAAGGAAGCAACACTTCCTAACATGGCTAGGAAGTGTTGCTTCGTTATGGAGTTCCAGTGCCTACCCTCCTACTCCATCATCAGACCCTGAAAACTATATATGGTCAAAGTTCATCTCATGACAATTTCAACAACCTCAAACACGGGTAGGATACATTGCGCCGCTATGGAGTTCCTAATGTAAATATGCCAGAAGATTTCAATAAGATATATAAACACATATCAAAAGACTTGTCTTAGTCAATAAGACGATGATAGCAATCAGCACCTTTTTTTTTTCGTGGGGAAATCCTCATAGGATACCCAACCGCCCCGGGGGTAGCGGCCAGGTTATGCCGGTCTTGTACTGGCTAAAACCCCACGGTGGTCGCCATCTGCGCTGTAGAGGGGGGCGGGCTCTCGTGTTGAACGCGTACCTGAACACCCCTCCACGCGCGGCGATTAGATAGCTCGTCCCGGAGGAAGTCTGACACCTCCCCCCAGCACCCTCGCTGTGCTATCGCACGATGACCGTCATCGTGACCACATCGACTCATCGTCCTCCTTGGGGTCGCTTCTGGGCGCCCAGGGCCCCCGCCCTGATTGCCCACGACCCCAAAGGCCCCGTTTAGTCGCCTTTACGACAGGCAGGGGAACACCGTAGCTGTTATTCTAAGCCCCAGCTACAGGGAGCAATCAGCACCTAGCTTGTTTATTACTTTTTATTTTTCCCTGGAATTTATTGAACTTTTTTCCTTTAATCTGGGGGCACGAGAGTACCCCCCGCCAAGACGGCAAAGCCTCAGAGTATATAAATACTACGTACAAGCCAAGCGAAGCGTGAGGGCACTACCTACCTTTTCTCGAAGCGCTTCGTCGTTTTTTTGAACTCTCATAACTTGGGTTTGGATTATACCAGATAAACAAAATTCTCGGGATATGATGTCAATAGTGAACATATTAAACATATTCCCCCTTATTAATAAATAAGGTTTAAGTCAAGACTAAAAGAACTATTGTATAACAAAAAAGTTATGAACAGTGAATACATTTTTCACCTTACTCCCTGTGACGGTAGCGAAACGGCCAAGGCACATATTTTGACTACGGTGTGTAGAGTTTGTGAAGTTAGGGCTTGTAGAGTTTGTAGAGTTAGGGCATGTAGAGTTATAAGCTTGAGCTACATGAGATCTAATAACTTTTTGATAGTGCGAGCTATATGACTTGGCAACATTTTACATAAAAATGCTTTTGCTGGCATTATAGTTGTCTGATTCCAAATTCATGCTTGTTCTGAAATTTTAATTTTAAAAATTACTGAATTCAAGATAATTAGAAAGTGTGCATATTCCCTATTTTTTAAATCTTTTTTCTGTAATGGCAGATATGTTATCAAAGAAATTACGATAAAAATGTTTCGACTTAATTAGTCATGCATGAATTTAATGACTTAATTTATTAACATGATTCATCATTTTTCTAGAATACCTACTCTGGATAAATTTGGTGGGTTGTACCACAGAATAGATAATAGAAGCGTTTGAACTGAAATAAAACGCATATTAAATACTGTTACGAGCTGGGGTTCAGAATAAATAATGGTACACTTTACGAAAACACTGGTCACACTTTTATTAAAACACTCACAAATTCAATATTTCGAGCATAAGGCCAGAAAAGATAGCGACTGGCAGATGAAACAAACTTATGTCTAATATTCGCGTGCCAGGAGACGGCGATAGCATGTTTCGCGTAACAAAAATTTACAAAGCGCTTTTAATCTAAATAACTCGTAAAGTAAAATATAGATTGTATTTTGTACATATTTGTTGTTAATAAAAATAATTTGGTATCAGCCCTAGGTCATACACTTAGTGATATTAATTACCTTGAACGAATAAAACCGAAAACTAAATTAATATTAGAGGTAACTTTGTGTTTTTTTTCTATTGAGGAATTTTCATTCCATTATGTTTTTGCTCTGACTGAACCCTTGCATATATAATGAAAACACGAGCAACAAATGAATCCTGTTCGTTCGAGGCTTGGCTCGTGCTCGCTTCGCGTAGCATGGACGCACCATAAGATACGTTATTTTGCTTTATACGCACCCTTAACTGTAGTTCACTTCAATGTTTACTCACTGTGACTGCGCTAGTTTCTTTAATGATCATCATCATCATCATCAGCCTATAATGTCCCACTGCTGAGCACAGGCCTCCTTTCACAAATCAGGGTGAAAGGGAATGGGCAGATACTCCACCACGCGTGCCCACTGCGGATCGGTGGAGGTAGGCTAGTGGCCAACCTACTGTTGGAGTTTTTCAAGCCGCCTAGGAGGCATCCAACCAGCTTAACGACTATCACAATTAAGTGATAACCGGGACCAACGGCTTTACGTGCCTTCCGAAGCACGGAAACGCTCGATTTGAAATACCACTAGGCGGTCACCCATCCAGGTACCGACCAAGACAGACGTACTTAACTTTGCCGATCGATTAAGAACGGCTAATCATGCTACATCACGAGCGCTTCTCTTTATGCTTCTCTTTAATGATACCATAGAGGAAATCTATTCGTCCATGATGATACAAAATAATTAATTACATTTTTATAATATGATTCACCGGTTATATAAAGAGGGTGATAGACTTGAAATGGACTCACGTTTTGTCGTTCTTTCTTTCGTTCTCGAGGTGTGATGCTAGCTTCGAGTGAAGTTGTGGCCTCGCCCCGTTGCTACAACTGTGGAGAAAAGGGCCACTTTCGGATGAGTTGATCGAAGTGGAGTCTAGAGGTAGAGCACTCTCATGGTGCGTCCATGCTTGGCGAACCGAGCACGAGCCGAGCCACGAACGAGCACACTGCGAGCACGATTCGCGTTGCGTGGACGGGCTTGCGAGCCTCGTACGAGTATTCGTAGCGTGCTCGACTGCGCTCCGCCCGATTGACAGTTTTTTCACGAAAACAGGGATTCGCATCGCGCTCGTTGTAAGCTTAATGAAGGCTCGTTAAGTACGTCCACGCTTGAAATCGCGAGCATCGAACGAATTCAGTTCGATCGAGGCTTGGCTCGTGCTCGCTTCGCGTAGCATGGATGCACCATGAGAGTGCTCTACCTCTAGACTTCCGATGGACACACATTCTTGGGACACACCGTATAGAAATTTGTGAACTATATTTCCTATAAATAAAGATTTTAGCCAGATTTTAGCAACTTTGTTTCAAAAATACCTACTAAACTCGCCACGCCCCATTTGATACCAGTAAACCATCATCAACATTTATTCCACCATGCCGTGGAACGGGTAATGTCAATGTGTCTTTCCTTTTTGTTCTTATCCAATCATTTGAAATGGATTATCTCCAATTTCATTAATACGTGATTTGATAAAATAATGCTAAATATAAAGAAATATCGGTAGATTAGGTTCAAATCTATGTGATAGTGCTGTTATATATTTTATCTGTAGTCCAAATTCCTTTACTGTTTTATCATCTAGAGTTATCGTATTAGCCATGAGCATATTTTGTTACATTGATTGAAGGCTGTTATTAATTATTATGTACAAAAATGCATTGATTTATTTATATTCCTACTATAAATGCGAAAGTGACGCTCTTCAAATTTATCTATTACATTAAATATTGACAATTATCTATGTAGTTGTTGTATCTTGATGATTTTTTAAGATAATTTGGTTATTAAAGAAAATATGAGATTGTTTAGATATTGATGAAGAACAAATCAGTCAAATGAACAATTGGTATAAAAACTATTCAACTGAAAGTCATCTCATGGTGCGTCCATGCTTGGCGAACCGAGCACGAGCCGAGCCACGAACGAGCACGATTCGCGTAGCGTGGACGGGCTTATGCGAGCCTCGAACGAGCGCGATTGTCAGTTTTTCAGTTCACGAACAAAAGGATTCGCATCGTGCTCGTTGTAGGTTCGTTCGTGGCTCGGCTCGTGCTCGATTCACGTAGCATGGACGCACCATAAGATTAAAATTTGTATATCCAACATTAGCCAATATGGTTGAGATAATAACACTCTTTAGAGGTGGTAGCATTGAAGTAGTAATTTTTCCCAAATAATACCATTTTTTTTGCATTAGAGGTGACTTAATTAGTCGCAGGATGTTTAAGTAGCTGCATTTGAAAAGGAAAGTACAAGGTTTTAATACGTTTATCATATGTCATCGTTTATATGCATAGATTGGTTTATAGAGATATCGAGAAGATTGAAGTACCTCTGTGTGGTCGCTCGGCCAGCATTACTCAATTGACGACTCGCCAAATTACCAAATCAGTGTCTTCCTTTAAAATTTCCACTGTTGCTCGTTGCAAACTATAAGCACCACTTAATTTGTGATTGAATTAGCTGCTTAATGCGTCCAGTCATATAAAGAGTCAGTGGAGGTTAATTTTTACCAGGAAACAGATTAACATTATAGTTGTGGAGTTTTTGAATTTTTAGATACCAAATGCTACTTGAATAAGTACGCAAGAGATCCCCTCACTTGAAGATGTTTGTGATACTATAAATTTGTGACACCATTTGAATAATTTAATTGAACAATTTGATACACTTGCCCTGGAAGATGGGGCGGCCTTTAGTATGGGACTCAACTTGCGTCGATACTCTCGCGCCGTCCCACCTTCCAGAGACTATCAAAAAGTCGGGTGGTGCGGCTGTCTGTGCCGAAAACCTCAAGCGGCGCAAATATAGTAACTTAGATGTTGCCTACATTTTTGAGACTTTGGCCCTTTGGGACTTTGGACTGTGGGCCAGGAGCCCATCGAACTTTTCGCGAAATTTCAAACCGACTGATCGACGCTTCCCGTGACCAGAGGGCTGGCGAATACCTCGGTCAGAGGATTAGCATTGCCATACAGCGTGGCAATGCCCCCAGCGTTCTGGGCACTTTACCCACTGGCAGCGACTTGGAACAGCTTTCTTTTTTATAAAGGGCTGTCTCCTCTTTTTTATGTTATTTGTTTTCTCTTTTTCTTTTTTCCTATGTAAATATTCTTTATATTTCTATCTCATCTGTAATTTTTCTCATCTTATTTAGATTTAAGGTTTTATTGATTGTTATTGTTGTTAATAAACCAGTTGATAGAAGAGTCTACATTTGTCATGGAGACAAAGGTGGAAGATAATAAAGAATCTTGTTAAGAAATTGCTGATTAACATGAACTCTACTAGAGCAGACATGTACCATAGGCATCGTCGCCTTGCAACGTGATGGGTCAAGGTGCCACCAGTGCTTGATCTTATAGGGTCTCTATTGATTTATGTCTTAATTATTCTCATGATTTGATCTTCAGATAAAAGCAGTTTATGGCAGGGGCTTGTAAATAGTTTCCAAATAGCATGTGTTTAAGTTGATTTTTACAAAATCATCATACTAGTATAGTACCCGTCTATACTACCCTAATTCGTCAAGTCAATCAGTTATGCCTTTGTCACTTCATGCTCTAGTAATTTGATTGTAAATAAAGTTATTTGTTATGGATGATCTGCAGCGCCCTTTGTGGGTCGAAGGCCTGTGTGTGAATTAGAAATTACGATTTCTAGATTGTCCGATGAGTTGAGCTGACGGCTTGAAAGACTACCATCAGCCTGTTCTATAAGACTGGCAAAGTGCTTTTTGATTTTGGTGACTTCTTATGGTGAGTCCATGCTTGGCGAACGGAGCACGAGCCGAGCCCCGAACGAGCACACTGCGAGCACGATCCGCGTAGCGTTGTCGGGCTCGCGAGCCTCGAACGAGCGCGATTGTCAGTTTTTTCACGTACAAAGGGATTCGCATCGTGCTCGTTGTAGGCTCGTTCGTGGCTCGGCTCATGCTCGATTCACATAGCATGGACCCACCATTATAATTAATTATGAAGAAAAATTGTTAATAATATAGATCAGATACTTATTAAATGGGCTTGCGTTTGGCCTCTGCGCCGTTTATAAAGAATAATGACGAAACCTGATACAGCATCCTTGCACAGAAGAACACATTCCCACTGGCCTTGAAAGTCCCCAGATTTTAACAGTCGGAATCACACGTTATTAAGTATTTATACCTTAAGTGGTCAGGATGCGTATTTTTGTCTCCAGGTATCATTCGGTTGAGGTTTCTCTGTACAAATAATCATAATTTTGTACCTAATTTGTGTTTATTAGTCATTGTCTACTCTTGTTCTTTATTGTGTTGACTGATCGGATACGGGTAAATACCTGTGATAACAATCTTAACTAAATATAACTATCGTTATCATTATATTTTTATCTATATCCTTTAAAACGAGGTTTGTCACCAATAAAAACAAAATGAAATCCGTGTAAATTTTGGTACGGTTAATTTATATAAAGTAATGGGTGTTTCCAGTGGTTTCCCAGACTCACTGCCCGGACGACAAAAACAGATAATTTAATCAATAACAGATTCTTGTAATCTTAAGACTTCAATAAACACGATGAAAAATCTTAAAGTTAAGAATTGGAATCTGTTGGAATATATCATTTGTAAAAAAAAACAAAGTATCATTAGACTTAAAGCCTGTAATCTGTACATCTAGCTTAGAATTAAGGCACTCACAAAAGTATACACAGTCAAACGCCACACTAAAAACCAAAACAGCGCAATGAAACTAACCCCAAGCACAGAACATCCATCTAGAAGCCAATCATTTACGATCAACACATTCGCGATAATTCTTTCAATTAAATAATCCAGCGTTCGAAAATTGAATCTTGTCCGTGACCTCTGTCAAATGGGTATATAAGGATGATGCAGCACCCATAGTTGACAGTGTCACACTTGCTCTCAAACAGATCACATCAGGCTTTGTCGACTTAATTTACAATACTGTTAAAATGCTGAGCTTCATATTCATCACTATTGTCGCGGCGGCATTAGCTGAAGTCACCCACGAAGGGAACTGCCCCGATTTGAAGCCAGTCGAGAATTTGAACCTGACAGCTGTAAGTACTTTATCTTGGTATTTATCTTTGAGTCCAAATTTCTGATAAGTGTTGTTGCCATAAGATGTGTAGATGTTTACCGGGTTTTTGGTAGTATTGTTTATTATGTAATTTTTTCTGTATTTATTTGTTTCGAATTGGTTTATGGCAGTAGTTTTTGCAGTTATTTGTAGAGCATTTCACCCTTTTCTTGATTTTTAGAAAAAAAAAGCAGGTGCAGATGCCGGAAGTAGAGTTCCAGAAGCAACGGCAACAAAATAGAGAAAGGCCGCTAAAATAATAAGCCAAACTACTTATTGTAATATTTACCTTCCGTTAATCTAAAATGTATCAATTTCTATGAAGGATACAAACATGAGAGATAACTAAACTATTTATCATTATATTGCGTAATTCTAATGTTTCTTTTATGGTAAATTAAGTACATGGTTTTTGTGAATATAGATTTTAAGTTTTGTTTTTGTAAGTTTCGTACTCTGCACCCTAACTAGAAAGTTCTAAATTTATCGAATTAAACATGATATCTGAGGAAACTTTAATTATTTTGATATTGACTTTTTAATATTAGCTGTCAATTTTCCTTAAAAATCATATCATAAAATAAATAAATAAATGAGCTACTTTTCAAACCACAAAACCTAAATGAACACTTTGACGTGAAAAGCCCTAACGAAGCTCTTCGTTTCTAATTCCAAAATAAGCAGATTTTTCGGAGATAGAAAATATCGCGAAGAAACCATAATAATACCTGGGTGGCTTCCACCCTTAAGTTGAGAATCTGATGCCAAGAAACTATTTGCAGCTGCAGCTGAGAGCTAACCTTCTTTCAATAATTAGGCTACCAATTCTGTTTCAGTTGTAACAAAATTATATTCATGCATGTTTATGATTATATATTAAGATCTGATTACACGATTACCTATATACGGTGTTTCAGGCACTCGTATCGATGGATTTCTTGGAATTAACGTTATAATAATGTTTCGCGTGTAAGTGTTAATTAATTCGTTTAGCGAAAATTATTCGTAAATTTACACCAACTCATAAGCATAAGCACTATTTGATTGATGAAATGATTGAAAAAATGTCAGGTATTTATTGTCTGTCTTTCTGTTATAAGGAAAAAAGTAAAAGATTAGCGTAGGCATATTATTATACGGAAAGCTTGGCCCATGCATTAATTTCATGTGGGCTTTAAAATAGATAGTAACTTTTTTAAGGCATTTTTATGTATTTTCACAAGTTTATTTATTATATCATATAGAATAACTAGCAGTCCCCCGCGGTTTCACCCGCGTTCCTAGGGATAAAAAGTAGCCTATGTCCTTTTCCATACCATAGGCTATCTGCATGCCAAATTTTATGATGATCCGTTGAGTAGTTGAGGCGTGAAGACTAAACAAACACAAACTCACTTTCGCATTTATAATATTAGTTAGAATAACACATGATTACCAGCTTACTTCACTACCACTTTCATTGTAATAAAATACTTTAAAATTCCTATCCCTTTTTGAAGTACCTAATTGTACCTTTTTTGTACGTAATTGACTCACTATACCGAAACGCGAATCTTTTGTCGGTACACGTAACGCATCATCAACATCCCTGAGTTAGATAGAGGTCACTTACATCAACAGAGAGCCACATAGATCCATTTTATTGCCCGGTGACTCATTTTTTTTGCGCAATTTTCCAATAAAACGCAGCGAGTCGCATGTTCATGTCCCTATAGCCATAGAAATGTAAATATATTATATATTATGGTGCGTCCATGCTTGGCGAACCGAGCACGAGCCGAGCCACGAACGAGCACACTGCGAGCACGATTCGCGTAGCATGGACGGGCTTGCGAGCCTCGAACGAGCATTCGTAGCGTGCTCGACTGCGCTCCGCCCAATTGTCAGTTTTTTCACGAACACAGGGATTCGCATCGCGCTCGTTGTAGGCTCGTTGAAGGCTCGTTAAGTACGTCCACACTTGAAATCGCGAGCAACGAACGAATCCTGTTCGTTCGAGACTCAGCTCGTGCTCGCTTCGCGTAGCATGGACGCACCATTAGGTTCCAAGACAATGATACAACTTGCATTGCAGATTTTACTATGAACATATAACAGCAAAGTTTCTTCAAGCCCATTATCACCAAAGATGCTGATGAGCATTGTCATCGTCTCTTGGACAATTAATCAAACTTGGGAATATGATATCAATAATTTCAGGCTATGGAAATTCATGACAATTAAACCGAAGACTCCGGTTTCTAATAGAGCCTTATGCTGTTCCACTACCAAAGCAACTGTGATATCATTTATAATATTGTTTGTACTGAAAAATCTTAATTTAGGCATAACACATTCATATAATTGATGACTGAATCCCTATTCGATTTGGTCATTTTAATTTTGCTACACAACAAATATGTAGAACTTGAACATTACGATTATGTCACTTCTATACTATATTTAGATTTCTATGCACATACCCCAACAATAGTTGCAATGATCCGGTCATTAGGTCGACGAAATGATCGATCAATTGAAGTAGGTACTCGAATGATTCACAGATTAATGAAATCAACCGTGAAGGCCGACTGCAATTACAAATACATCCGACATTGATGTGTTATTGCTTTGAAAAACTGAACTTTATAATTACCGCATTTAAGTTAAATTTCAGAGCTTAATTCCTTAATAAGTATATTTTTGTTATTAGACTTTAAAAGTCCTTTCCTACAGAATCCTTGCCATGATAAAAGTTTGGACGAACGCATTACATTTTGCTAGCCAATACCTTTTAATTCAAAAAAATAAAATTAAAGTTTTTAATTAGAGTAATGTTCGAATGTGCATACCCAGGCCTAGTGATTAGGTAATTTACGAACATTCAAGGTAAAAAAAGACCAATATCAAACCTTTTCTTGTATATTAAAACCCACTGTATTATTTGAAAAACCCAATTTCTTCCAAGCATTTTGTTTAGATTAAACATAAAATTATTCCAGTAGGGTAATAAAAGGGTAATGAATTCATTAATTTTAGAGGTTAAGCATGTGATAATTGGGAAAATGTTATGAATGGAAGCCTCGGTGGCCTGAAATAAATAGTCCAAAAAAGGTATTAAAGGAAAGAAAAATTGGAAAACTTTCCCAGAATTCTAGAAAAATTTATAGTGGTTTTTAGGTAACTTTTTATCCGCGACGGAAAGGCGGGTGAATCCGCGGGGGACTGCTAGTTATTATATTATTATAAACATTAGAAATAAAAGTGTTAGTTGATTCAGCATTCCAAATATTGATAGTGACATCATCAAACACGTTTTTTTTCGAGACAGTGCTAAAAACACCATGTTTATTTAACAAAGATCTTAGAAAATTCTAATATGGTGTTTGTATTATCACTGGTGCTATGGAAATTATATGTGCTATTCGCATACTCACTAAAGAAAATAATGTTTGTTCAACCGTTGAATATTTTAATTTCATTAGCATCAGAGAGATGATGGGTTTTATCCGAGTCAATGACATTACTTAAAACCTTTTGGTATTATTAATATCTTGACGAGAAATATATTTTATGTATGTACTTATTTACCGATGTTTACCTACCATAGATCTTGATACTACTTGAACAACTCTTTTGAGAATTCGCTATTGGTCCCATAGTAAAAGTTGTTCAGCATGACTAACCCAACATATCTCATATCAACTCCAAATTTCATATCTCTAGGACCAGCGGTTTAGGCTGTGCGTTGATATATAAGTCAGTCAATCAGTCAGTCAGGACTTTGAATTTTATATATATAGATAATTGATTTTTCACAGTATCAAGGCCAATGGTACGAAATCTCCAAGTTCCCCCACGATTCGGAGAAGAATGGCAAATGCGCGGGAGCCGAGTACAAACTGGAGGGAGACGTGGTGAAGGTCAAGAACACACATGTGGTGAACGGAGTCCAAACATACATAGAGGGCACTGCCAAGTTCGCTGAAGATGCGAAGAATAGCGGTAAACTGGTGGTCACTTTTAAGTTCGGAGGTATGTTATAGTTTTTTTTTCTTTCTTTTTTTCTTTGAGAGGAGGAGCATAGCGTTTATTTGCTCAATGATCAGCTCGACTGGGGAAGTACCTCCACCTTACAGAATACCGCAGCCAGATAACTTTATGTTGTGTAAAGTTGTGTTCCTGCGCGTGAGTAACGTCGTCAGAGCTCATAGGGGAGGGGGGAAAGATCGGTAAAGCGTGAGCGATTATTCTTGTGTTGCAAGCGTCCATATGGCTGCGGTAACCGCTTACCATCAGGTGGGCCGTATGCTTGTTTACCGACTAAGTTGTATAAAAAAAATGTTATGCGATTCTTTGAAATGGCATAATAACAAAATAATAAAGATGGATTTGAATGCATAATATTTGCAGAAGTGTTTCAATAGACACTCCTTAATGGCGTACAAATATATTTTTATTCAGAATAATTGCAATGGTTAGCAATGAAATATTAATAATTATATTTTTATTCAAAATAATTGCAATGGATAGCACTTTATTTTTACATTAGAGTAGTAATTTAAACTTAACTTATACTCCACAAGGGCTGTCATTACCACAGAAAATTATCTCTAGCAGGCAATCTTTATTATGCTTTGCAAGTATTTGAAACGCCCATTTTTATTTTTTTATTGTCCCTTTCCGGCCTGCTCCCAACCGTACGTAACGTAATGTGACCTGTTTCTCTTCAGACGTGACTAAGGAATCTCCTCTCGCCATCTTGGCTACTGATTACAACAACTACGCTATTGCCTTCAACTGCAAATTCGACGAGAAGAAAAAATCACACCAAGGTTAGTTTACACTTAAATCGTCCATTTGTTCTATAGGCTTTGACGGTTCGCAGTAAAGATTTATTAATGTGAGATAGATTAGACGTGGTATTTTACTGCTGGCCGCATAAATAAGCTCAGAGTCACTCAGCGAGCTTTGGAACGAGCTATGCTCGGAATTTCTCTACGTGGAAGGGTCCGAAATGAGGACATTCGTAGGAGAACGAAAACGACGGACATAGCTCGTAGAGTTAGTGAGCTGAAGTGGCAATGGGCAGGCCACATTGCTCGAAGAGCCGATAATCGTTGGGGAAGAAAGGTTCTTGAGTGGCGACCACGTACTGGAAAGCACCGAGCGGGACGACCTCCCACCAGGTGGACCGACGACTTGGTCAGAGTCGCTGGGCGCTGCTGCATGCAAGCGGCCCTGAACCGTTTGAAGTGGAAATCAATGTATGTCCACTGCTGAACATAGGCCATGTTCAGCAGTGGACATCCATGGGCTGATATGATGATGAGAGATGAGATAGATTAGAATAATTCTAATCTAATGGAAGAAGAGTAAGAAGAAGAGCAAGTAGAAGTAGCCATATGGCTTCCAATATAGGAAGAAATGGCCAAGAGAACTACTACCCTAAGTGGATACTACTACATTCAGCTATACTACTTACAGATGTATAATTTTTTTATAGATATCCAAAGCCTTATAATTGCAGTAAAATAAATATAAAAAAATATTCGGTGGAGCAATCTGCACGTTCGTCGTGGAGTAGGTTACGTCATTTCGCTGGAATACTTTAATACATTTTCATGGTGTTAAATTTTACTTTGCTTTTCCTACTTTATATTTCTTATTAAAACTGTATGCAAATAAAATAAAACTATGTTGAATATTAAAACTATCTCTTTTACCTACATTTTTAGGAATAAACAGCACGTGTAATTTCATTTCTTATGTAGCTGTCAGGTACACGTATAAAGTTTCATAAAAATAACGTAAAAAATGTTCCACAAAAAAATAATCATGCAATAGTACTTTTTAAGTTTTCGCGAACTAAATTCATTGTAATAGACCCGATACATTAATATTACAAAGATAATCTTTCTTTTTTTTTTTAATTAAATGGGCTTGCGTTTGGCCACTGACCCGCCCATAAGGGGCGATGACGAAGCCTAAGATGAAACACGCTTACCCAGAAGAAACCTATTCACTCTGGCCTTGAAAGTTCCTAGATTGTAGGCGTCAGGAAACACAGACGCAGATCATGCAGCTGTGCATGACGATAAAGTATAGATAAAATGGGCATTATTTCACGCCTGTTTCGATTCGGTTGATGAGGTGGATTCCGGTAAACATCTATTGGACTCAAATCTATAATAGAAATATTATGCAAGTAGATCTAACAATTATTGGCTGTTCGGTGATTCTGAATATATCGATGAAAGGACATAAATAATGAATAAAGTATTCATCTCTTTCTAGTAATATAGATACATAACATCTTCTATGTAGTTCATCATCTCGGTCTTAGTAGAATATGCCAGAATAATGTTGCTATGCAGAAATATAATAAGATACTATTGGTAGAAGTGATAATATATTAAAAGTGATTCATCAATAAATTTTAATCAACGATAAAAATAAAGTATGCGAGTTCCTTTTTATCAGCACTTAGAGTTCAGTAGGTATATGGGTAATATAAACTAAAAGGTGTATACAGTAAAATTTATATATTGAAATTTGAAATTAGAGTCACCAAAAATATTACTACCAGTTCAAAGATTCTTTGTACTCTTCTACATCTACTACTTCTTACTTTCTACTAAAAAAACCGTGAAAAAATTCCTGTACCTTGCTAATAATTATCTATTTACAGACACACTCTGGATCTTAGCCAGAAGCAAGAAACTGGAAGGTGAAGCAAAGGCAGCAGTTGATGCATTCTTGAAGACTCATGCCAAGGAGATTGACGCTACAAAACTGGAACAGACAGACTTCTCTGAAGAGGCTTGCAAGTTCACCGGCGCTAGTCTTATCACGGAGCCTATTAAGAAGAATTGAAGACTGGAATGATGTGTTCTTATAAGTTAGCTATAAGAAGTGGTTTCAAAGACCTGAAAATGAGCCGGGATGTTTCTGTTAAACTTAAGCTAAAGAACGATGAGTATCAAAATTCTGCTGGTAGCCATTATGTACATCATACGTAGAAAAAAATATGTTCGTTATTATGTGAATTTAAATCGCGGGCGATTGATGTAGGGTCTGTTTTTAAAAACAATCTATCCTTGAATCGCTTTGATCAGTAAAGAACTACTTGAAAAAATTAATGCCACTATCTAGGGACGATTATCTAATCCTAGGCTAAGTAGAAAACAACAGATTCGTATCATTAGATGATAATAATCATAATAATTCTACAATCACTGCTACCAATTTCAAGAAACCACTTGTATTAACACATTGTATTTTGTAAATTAGACCAATAAGCATCAAAAAATGTACAGAGCTGTTACATAATGTAGTGTAATCACAAATTGTGTAAATGACTTATCTGTTTTGTGACGCTATCGACTTGTATAGTTTCTTATTACTTTTTGATGTTATTAATAATGTACATGGAAACACCGATGCAATTATTTGTATTTACGGAATAATATTTTTTTTTGTATTAATACTTTATTTTCATTTTTACCTATAAGCATAAACATATAAAAACATCCAGTTAGGCGATTATTAGACGCCTTGAGATCTATTTGACTTTCGATAGGCTTTGTAAAGAACAATTATACATTGGCAACCTTATTGTATTCATAATAGAAGCAAGTTACCATCAAGTGTTCATACAACAAAAATATGAAATCGAGAAACGTTGGCGTGGTACCTGTCACGCTGCAGGACATACATTTGTGTGCATAAATATGTCTTTTTGGACTGATCCTGGATGTAGTTATCCCTTATAATGAATTGTAGTATATCAGCTAACTGGTTTCAGCATTTATATTTTCCTTAATCTTTATATCCAGTCTTGAGACTGTATTACATCGTATTGACCACAGAACCCTATAATGCACGTGTTCTGACACGCACATGGACATGCACGTATAAAATACATCTAATCTGATGTATTTTATAATCGGTACATTATATCACGTAGAAATAATCATATCACCGGATAGATACCTGATACGTAAATAATTGAACACCAACAATATATATATATATACATTCTAAAAGAAGACGTAGTAGATACACGTAAAACATAAACGAAAATGTTTGTGTGTATGCTTTTCACATTCCGCCGTCATTACTGAATTAGATGAAACTGGATACTTTACACAGACAATAAACAGGAATAAATATACAGTATAATTTTGAGGAGAAATATCAGATCCATGGGGCCATAGAAAAGCCGCATTGCAGAAGTTAGACGAAAATTTAATTTAGATTGAATTTGCTTTTTGAGTCATTTACCATGAATTGACACTTGAAATGTTAATAGGAACATACTACAGTTTAGTGTCAATTTTATAAATGTAGCGAATTGAAATGCCTAAGCTTTTATTGAGGACTACAATTATATCATACTTGTGAACAGGTGCTGCTTGTGGGGGCTGGTCTGCTTAAGTTTGCTAATTATTTACTTATTAAATATTTATTCAGACTACTTTGTAATTTTGCCGCCGCGCCGGGGCACGCAATTGTTTTCAGTGCGATTAGAATGTAAATATTATGTAATGAATCTAAGCTTGTTTTGAAAAGAGTAATAGCCGAGTTTATTGCCGGCTCTTCTCAGCAAATGCAACCTTCCGAACCGGTATTAGAGTATTAGAGTCAGGCTTTTCATAAGTGCCAGCGAAGGTCTATTTGAATAAATGATTTTGAATTGAGTTGAATTGAATATCTCTAAGCTGTAAGGTATTCCTATATTATGCTCTACTTACGGCGCACTAACAAATATACCAACACTAAAATGGCTGGCACACGTGTCATACTTATGAGCGAGTTGACTGTGAGGGCTGATCTGCTTGAGTCTGCTATAAATATAGTCTACTTTGCAGTTTTGCCACCGGCCACGCAATTATTGTCAGTGAGACTAGATTTTTCTTTGTTAATATTATTAACAGACCTGGGTTTAACTATCATCGTAAGTAATGATGTAGCCGAAGGTGGTAAACAGTAAACACACAGCGCCTTGAAAGGAACTGGCTTTCAAGATCAGCTGTCGGATCACACCAGCGACATAGTTTCAACATGAGGGTGGTAGCCAGGCAGGCGGGTACTACAATGCATCCTTCCACAGTGCTATGCGGTTTCATCACGATGTTTTCCTTCATCAAAAGCTCAAGCTCCTTGTAGGATTCGAAACCGGAACGTCTCACGGCTTTCGAGGGCGCTACTCTGAGCTATCTGTCACTGCTTGCCGCATAAATAAGCTCAGAGTCACTCAGCGAGATATGGAACGAGTATGCTCGGATTTCTCTAAGTGACAGGGTCCGAAATGAGGACATTCGTACGAGAACAAAAACGACGGACATAGCTGGTAGAGTTAGTAAGCTAAAGTGGCAAAGGGCAGGCCACATCGCTCGAAGAGCCGATAACCGATGGGGGAAGAAAGGTTCTCGAGTGGCGACCACGTACTGGAAAGCGCCAAGCGGGACGACCTCCCACCAGGTGGACCAACGACCTGGTCAGAGTCGATGAGTGCCGCTGGATGCAAGCGGCCCAGAACCGTTCGACTCAAACGGTCCAACGAGTCAAATGAGAGAGAATCAATCGGGGAGGGCTCTGTTCAGCAGTGGCCATCTATGGGCTGATATGATGACACTGAGCTATCATGCTAAAAGCCATGTAATTAATTGAAACTTAGTTGTAAAAGAGTAATTGCTGACTTTATTACCGGCTCATCTCAGCAAATGCAACTTCCGAACCGGTAAGAGTACTTGCAACGTTTCATTCAAATGTTGTTACGTCATGATTGGTTTATAAACATGCAAATAAACTAGCTTTCCACTCCACTGTTTCACTCGCGATCCATTATTTTACGTCAAAGGCGTGGAATTTCCAAAAATCCTTACGTAAGTATGCCTAAAATATAAAAGAAACCTGTGTGCAAAGTTTCTTACCCCATCGATTTGGACTGCGCGTTGATAGGTCAGTCAATTCGGTATTTTCATATAAATACGAAAGCCCATGTAGATATGTTGCTTAATAATAATAGCTCAGATTGCGAAAGGAAAAATAACAACAAAAAATGTCTTAAAGAACTACAATATTCAGATACAGTACAATATATAAAACATTATAATACTACCAATATTAAATCACCAAAAATTTCTAGCAAAGGAATCGGTATCAAGTTTGCTTGAGAAAGCGCAGTCGGTGTCTGTAAAATCTTTGAAGACAAATGACTGTCTATGTTCAGATAATTCTGTATATCTTGATAGTGCGTCTTCTACTCTCTTTAGATGTTCACCTTGCAGCTTAGCTTTCACACGTGAGAGTACCCAGACAAACACTGAAAATATAAAACCGATTATGTATTAAGTGTGCCAAGTGTGCGATAAAGGCCTTTTTCTTGGAAATGATTCTCACGCAGATGTAACATTTTGTGTGCTTGAACATGTCTAAATGGTCTGAGACTTGATATTGAGAATGAATATTTATTTAAGTGTACAATGAAAAAAAGTTAATAACAGCTACCTATCTGCTTTTTTGCCCAATTTTAAACATTATTTAGCTTGTAATCAGATAACTTTGCGAATATCTCAGAATATTAATATTCAAAAGGCAATCCTAATCGAACCTTGTTGTTAGGAAACACACATGTGTTATGGAGACAACAACAGTAAAGTTATTAATGATGATGACAGCTCATAAGAAATTAATAGTCCAAAACTGTTAACAGATGTGTAGACAACTTAATCAATAGATATTGCAAATACAAAAAGAAGGTGTAAAATACTGATTATCACGGTGATCATACCGTAGTGGAAACGTTCTTGCTTCCTAGACATATTGCAGGTGTACCCAATGGCATAGTTGTCGTAGTCTGTAGTCAGAATGGAGAACGGGTACAGCGATACTTTATCTGAAACCACAAAAAGAACTTAACTAAATATAACTGCAATTGAAGAAAAACAGAAATAGTCATGTCTTTATTGTTAATAGAGTGACATCTAATAATTTTGTAAAACATTTGAAAGATATTAGTCAAAAAGTTGCTGGTTGAAATCATCTAATAGGATTGAGTAAAATATTTTGTATAGATTGACATAATAAAATAATCTTTGATTACACCTCTACCAAAGTAAAGTTAACAACCCCAATCAAATTCCAACATTCCAAAATAGTCACTGAAAATACCTACTATTAATACTACCTCAATATTAAAAAAATACTAACCCCCTTCCTCATAACTAATAATAAACTGCGCTCGATTCCCCGCATCAAATGCTGGATCCACCCTCGCCTGATAGAACCTCAGGGTTCTGTTGTTCTGATCTCCTTCTACGTAGGTTTCATTAAGAGTGAAGCCGAGGTTGTCTTCTTCAAAGTTCAATGTAGCACAGTCATAAATTGATCGGTTATCACTAGCGAAACTTGCTGCATTATACCAATCGCCTGAAAACTGAAATGTAGGTGTTAAAATTTTGACAGCATAAGCTATGAATAGATCTGGAATTGGATGAAGATAAATGC
This sequence comes from Achlya flavicornis, assembly GCA_947623365.1. NCBI lineage: Eukaryota > Metazoa > Arthropoda > Insecta > Lepidoptera > Drepanidae > Achlya > Achlya flavicornis. The sequence continues at coordinate 3,175,348 of OX392485.1, read as the reverse complement.
AGCAGTAGACAGCAGCTAATTTCTGATCAGATGATGATGCTGATTTTGGTAATAATTAAAAACAAATGCTATAAAAAATGATTTGCCTCATAGAATCTAGATCACAATATGATATTTTCTAAGAACGAGAACAATCTTTATACGCGAGATGGAAAAAATCTTTGCTACGACGTAATACGACATGCAAACAACATACCTTAGCATAATCCAGATTTAGCTGCAAGGTTACATTAGGGCAGCCTCCAGGAAGGGTAAAGTTAACCTCTCCCTGGACACCAAATAAACACAAACACAGCATAAACAAAATCATGTTCTCAAAATACGTCAAGTTGTCTCATCGAATGAAAGACCACAAGTGGCTGGGGGGACACCCACGCGTAAATTATTCAATGAGTGACCACTGTTAAGTCGATTTACTCTGATATCATTTTATAGTTGGACCTCTGTGGAGTGTCCAGTACAGAGTCTTGTATAATAATAGTTTTTGTGTAAACATATATGATGCTCTCCGTCTAGACGATTTGTTTTTAATTATATTACTATTTCATACTCTTTAGAAGTCCCCATGTCTTGCCTCTCTTTATTGACGATATCAAAATATATGATGTCTATTACTTTTTTACGAGTATTCTTATCTGCTACAATTACAAGTTTATTTTGTTAACCTATGTTTCAATGAATTATAATGAAAATTGTTACGATAAGACTACCTATTTCGTAATCAATTGTATTTATTACTAACTACTTCCGCTATAAAATGTGATGTATAATCACGAGCATTATCATAGATACGTTCAAGATTCCACCAGGAATGTATACCTACAAACAAAGTACCAATAAACAAATACAATAACTGCTTTATTATCAATGGGTATCAGGTTTCGCATCTTGAAACGTATGTATGATAATTGCTCGTGATGTATAATGATACAATTATGATACATGTGTTTAAAGTTGGTAATTACAGACGAGGCGAGAGTGTAATGATCAATGCACACGCGTGTCATACGACGTTTTTCAAAACACTTGCAAGGAAAAAAACAGGCTTTGATTTTTTTAAGTAGATTTTTTGATAATCTTCAACCACCAACAAAAAAAAAACCTGCGCGGCATATTTGTTAACGTATGAGAACGTTAACAAATATAATATTGCTCGCAGGTTTTTTTTTTTGACTGCGATGCGCTGTCAAAATGTTTTACCCGTTTAAATTAAGAATGCTTCGTCTACACATATATTACTTACAGTACAAACATAACATAATCGGGATAATATCATAAAATACTAGTGCGGTAATTTAAAATAAAAAGCACCAGTTCGTAATAAGCTGCCTTATGATACTAAAATCGGTGCAATAAGAGCCACTTTACGAGCAAGTGTGTTGAAATAGTACATTATGATATATGTGTGCAAAGTTGGTCAGAAAAGCAGACTGGTATTTTTAGGGTTCCGTAGCCAAATGGCAAAAAACGGAACCCTTATAGATTCGTCATGTCTGTCTGTCTGTCTGTCTGTCTGTCTGTCTGTCCGTCCGTATGTCACAGCCATTTATTTCCGAAACTATAAGAACTATAATGTTGAAACTTGGTAAGTAGATGTATTCTGTGAACCGCATTAAGATTTTCACACAAAAATAGAAAAAAAACAATAAATTTTGGGGGTTCCCCATACTTAGAACTGAAACTCAAACATTTTTTTTTCATCAAACCCATAAGTGTGGGGTGTCTATGGATAGGTCTTCAAAAATGATATTGAGGTTCCTAATATCATTTTTTTCTAAATTGAATAGTTTGCGCGAGAGACACTTCCAAAGTGGTAAAATGTGTGTCCCCCCCCTGTAACTTCTAAAATAAGAGAATGATAAATCTATAAAAAATATATGATGTACATTACGGTGCAAACTTCCACCGAAAATTGGTTTGAACGAGATCTAGTAAGTAGTTTTTTTTTAATACGTCATTAATTGATATTAATATCAAATACTCAGGTCTATACTACCATTCACTTATATACCTACAGGTTTGTACGGAACCCTCGGTGCGCGAGTCTGACTCGCACTTGGCCGGTTTATTTGAAGTAGATTTTTTTATAATTATCAACCACACAATGAGAACCTAACAAAAATGGTGCGGTAATGTAAAGTTAAAAGCACTAGTGCGTAATAAGCTGCATCATGAATCTAAAATCTGTGCAATAAAAGTCACTTAACGAGTAAGTGTGTTGAAAAATAAATTAGAGTATATTCTATACTAAGACCAGAAACTGGTCAATAAGGTTTTTATTAGGAAATAAAGCGACCATTATCTATTATGTTTTTTTTATAATGCTGTGTTGTGGCTCTTCTTTTCCTTTAATACCATTGAAGTAGTATTTTCAATCGAGCATTTTGGACTTATCCTCAAGTAAATAAATAGTACTTAGTAAAAAATCAATACATTAATTTATTGAATGATCATCATCTTCATTCATATTAACGGCTTGCACATGAGCCGTCCAGTGATGTCGACACTTCTCCTCGCTTTGATAAACTTTTTGCAAATAAGCTGTACTTGCGTATGGTATAGAGTTCAGTTCATTTCGTGCCTGCTGCAATTTGTCTTCAGTCAATGTTTTCTCTCTAGACAGAATCCATGCTGAAACTGAAATTATATTAAATTTAGACAACATGTCATTGTATGAAGCGCTCGTGGCGTAGCATGATTAGCCTTTCTTAATCGATCGGCTAAGTTAAGCTGCGTCTGTCGTGGTCGGTACCTGGATGGGTGACCGCCTAGTGGTATTTCAAATCGAGGGTTTCCGTGCTTCGGAAGGCACGTAAAGTCGTTGGTCCCGGTTATCACTTAATTGTGATAGTCGTTAAGCTAGTTGGATGCCTCCTAGGCGGCTTGAAAAATTTCAACAGTAGGTTGACCACTAGCCTACCTCCACCAATCCGCAGTGGGCACGCGTGGTGGAGTATCGCCCAGTCCCTTTCACCCTCATTTGTGAAAGGAGGCCTGTTCTCAGCAGTGGGACATTATAGGCTGATGATGATGATGATGATGATTTAAATTAGACGAAATCGCTATTTCGTAATCCACAGTTTTCACCTCCAAACTGGATCGATAAAAAAAATAAGAATCATAATAAGAAGGGCTTTGGCTATGTCTGTCAGTTTTCCTTTGTATTTTCGTATTGTGTTTTTTATATTCGTCAAATTTGTTCGCTGGACGTGTGATAAGGGCGTTAAAAATGGTAAGTTCTTGTGATTTTAGAAGGCTCCTAATTCTTATAATAATTAATTAATGGAGAAAAACACAACTGAGGGACATACAGTACATGGTAAAATAATCATTCCTCTAGTGGCATTATCCAGAGAGGAAACTGAGAATTACGTTTGTACGGAACAAACGCCACCAGCATTTTCTCTATTAAATTCTACTAATACGACAGTAGAAGTAGGCATCGAACATAATGCAGATATGAAAAAGCCTTGTCATGAAGAACACACAAACGTGTTTATCTATACTATTCAGTCTAGAAAGACAATTAATATTATTAGATATATGAAATACGTACGATATTTGATTTTAAGATCGTCGTTGGTTTTGCAGCCATATACAACAGCGTAGTTTGTATAGTCTGTTGCGATCACTGAAAATGGGATCCCAATTGGATCTGAAAATAATTAAATAAAATATATTGACCCGATGTCTATTCCTATGTAAACCGAATTCTAAAAAAATATCCCATTTCTTATTATATTATCTTATCTACTTATTTTTGAATATCATACTTAGCTAACACAATTTATTATGTTTCTTTCTTTACTAATAAGGCAAAGAGTAGTTCATTATTATTATGATTTTCGGTCAATATAACACTTTCTTCATTTTTATAGGTTCATTTCCCAGGCGGATAGACTATTTAAATTATACTAATCTTCTGCACTAACTATAAGATTATATTGCTTGGCTTATCTGTGTGATTACTAAATTAACTTACCAATATTAGTCTCTTTTATCTCAAACACAGCTTCATGCCCCGGGGTATACGTACTGTTTAGATGCAAAATATATAGTATCTCATCCCTTACATAAGAGTGCTCGATTTCAATCCTTCTCCCGCATGATTGGATACGCTTGTAGGCGCATTGACCGTATTCTTCGTACCATATTGGAAATCTTTCTATTTCATACCATTGGCCGAGGAACTGGAAGTATAATAAAATGTATATTACTAACTGGCTTTACATTAATTAGTAGTATAGTTTGTTCCTAATCGTTTGTGTTCGGTGGTGATACGATTCTTTCATTCATTATTTTTATTCTAGGCTAGTTCACTCTTCCGCTTGTTTTCAATATTCATTTATCCTGAATGACCGCCGAGATAATACGTTTCTGACATCTGTTAATTTAAGCCAGAACTCAGAAACGGCTAATCCGACTGCGACGGCATTTTCACGGGATGGGTAAATATTTATGCATTCTCTTGGTTGCCGCGATTTCAATATTTGTGTTAGGTGGTAGTGTACGATTCTTTCATTCATTATTGTATTACAGTCTAGTTAGTTAGTCAGTCTTTTGCTTGTTTTCAATATTTATGAATTCTGATTTAAACATGTTTTGTTGCCTAACTGGCTACCATCCTCAAATAAAAATGATGGTCTTGGCTTTGTATGGGTGGGGAACATATTTTCAAGGCCTCCAGTATTGCCATAAGTGACGCATCTTTCAATAAATTAGGCCTTCTGTCTGCTTGTCACTTTTATTAGATTGCTTTTAGTTTTTCTTTGCCATCATTAACTTTGGTATTTCCTTTCTATAACTTTTCTTTCTCTTCTTTTGTTTACGCATTAAAATAGGACAAAACATTGTAAGTATATATGTTTAAGGTTGACAAATTTAAAATAGAGCTATCATTACAATAATAAGTATCATTCACTCACTCTTTCTACTTCAAAGTACTTCATCGTCTCAACTTCAGGACACGATCCAAATTGTAGCACTTGTGCGTCACTTTTACTCAAATAAATCACCACAAACACCCCAAATAAATATTTTTGTTTTATTTTAAACATATTTTATTATTTTCACAGTCTTACTAACATGTTAAAGACACGGGAGTTAAGATTCCTTTAATCTTTGATACATTATCTTTATCTCAAAGAGTTGATAGCAATTGAGATAGTTCGTTGATGAATATGTGTTAGATATCTCACTTATCAGCCGGATTCGATATCGGAAACGGATTCATAAACTACTGAGGCGATTTTCCGCAATTGCTATTTTAATTTCCGAATTCGAATATTTTTGATGTTTCTTTACGGAAATATCAATTGGATTCATCGAAAAGTTTTTGGAAATTAAAATAGCAATTGCCGAAATTCGCCTCGGAAATTTTTGAATCCGTTTCCGATATCGAATCCGACGTTTTAAAATAGCCCAAACTACTATAAAATGTAGTCAAACCGGGCATTAGATAGCGATCATTATCTTTCGCATGCAATAATGACGTCAGATGGTCGACAACAGCTGTCGTTGTGTGATCGTGGTACAGGAAAGCGGTCGGTAAAGCAACTGTCAACATAATTTCTTATAATAAAAATCGAATGTTTGTTTACATTCTATATCTTGTATCGTTGGCTTACCTTTAGATAGCCAAATTTTTGTCATTTTGGTAGATGAGAACCACAAGCTCTGCTCGCCATTTCAACCGAACAATCTGGGCAAATTCTTTATGGACAAAACCTATTTGCATATCTTTATTCTATCTTTGTATGGTTTGCAAATACCTATCGTTTTAGCGAAGCCAATTAAAACTATTATACTACTGAATTTAAAGCCTATAGAAGTAAGTACCTAAATCGCAAACACCAAATCAGTTTATTTCCGTAATCTCATCTTAAAACTTCACAAAAACAATCTAAGTCTTTATAAGATCGTTAATTTTTGTGATACGTCTCAGTTGTTCGCCAGCCACTAAAGTGTTTGTGAAGTGACTGTGATAAGGTTCCAAGATGCTAGTTCACATTTTGATTGTAGGACTTTTTCTTGCTAATGTAGAGTCGGTGTTAAGGAATGAAACATGTCCTGCCGTTACACCCAGAGAGTTAGACTGGAAAGAAGTGAGTGTAATTGTTTTTACTCTATCCAAATCCTTTGGTTGCTACGGTGTGATTACGGTCAAAATACATGCAAAATCGGCTAAGTGCATGTCGGGCGGCGCGCAGTGTAGGGTTCCGTAGTTGCCCGCCACAATATGCGGACTTAGAAGGGGGTCATTTAATACCTGTTTTATACAACTAACAACTTCATCTAAGTTCTATATTAGCAGTTTTAAAGAAATCTCATAACATTAATAAATATAATTAATGACGACAATTATTTCATGAAGAACTCGCCCCCTTGCTAAACACGCCTTATATAACGTTTAATGGAAACGGTATATCCGAAAGGCGCTGCAGTCGGTATATAGGTTATATTATCGACTGCAGCGCCATCTGCCTAGCTGATTTGTGAGTCTAAACCATCCAGGGCATACAAAAAAATTCATTCAAATCGGTCCAGCCGTTTAGGAGGAGTTCAGTGACAAACACACGTACAGTTGATTTTTTTTGTATGCGTTTGGATGACGCCCTGGATGGTTTAGATAGGGTAGGATAGGGTAGGGTAGCAGCACAGGGTAGGGTAGCACCACGCGAACGAAGTCGCGCCGGGCAGCTAGTATTATTTTAAAATTTTCTCTTTCGCGATTTGTGCGCCTAGTACCAAAGAAGTGTTTGAAAAGAGTAATTTTCGAGAAGTAATGTAGTTCTTCTCAGCAGAAGCAACATACCTACTGTTGAATGCTTAGTTACATATTTTCTGAGAGGTGTTAGCGAGCAAGGCAAGGTACTAAAAAGTATCCTACCATCATGGTATGGTTTCCTTACGAAGTTTTTTCACCGAAGACCAGGACTCACCAATACTAGATCATTAATAACACTGTTCTCCACAGCTTGATGGAACCTGGTACATAGCAGCGATAGCGACGGACCTGCAAGTCCAAGGTGACTGCGCCATGGTACTGTTCGACCATCAAAACACGACTGATGTGTCAATCAGTTGGATCACCAACAAAACTGTTGATTACTACAACGGGTCTGTGTCGCTGATACCAGACCCTAATAGTAATACTACTGGGGATCTTTTGATGGTCACTTATGATGGTAACTTCTTTATACTAATAAATTAGCATACAAGCATTTCCTAGGAAAAAAAAAAATTAGAATTAGTTAGATTTAAAAAAAATATAGGACATGTGTTTTTTTGCTGTACCAAATCATAAAAAAGTTCTGGAGTGGGGGCTCATGACGTCACTGAGTAAAAAGTGTACCTCAACGTGACGTCACGCGGAACTTCAATACACCATTTATATTCATACTAGCTGTCACCCGCGGTTTCACTCGCGTTCTCGGCATAAAAAGTTGCCTTGTCCTTCTCCATACCATAGGCTATCTGCATGCCAAATTTCATGATTATCCGTTGAGTAGTAGAGACGTGAAGGCGTAACAAACAAACAAATAAACAAACAAACTCACTTTCGCATTTATAATATTAGTTAGGATAATTCATATTGGAATACAGCATGGGGTTCTTCAAAAAGGGTGTGAAGAGATTTCTGCAGGGTCGGCAACGCGCGAGTGATACCCCTGGTGTTGCAAGCGTAGGTACATAGGCTACGGTAACCGCTTACCATCAGGCGGGCCGTATGCTTGTTTGCCACTTAGTGGTATAAAAATAACACAAAAAAAATTTTTTTTGAATGTTTCAGGAATCTAACCTATTTATTGTGCAGAAACATAATACGTTTGGCGATAGTAATGCTATTTAAACTTGCAGATCAGAAAACGGAAACATACTCGTTTCTTGATGTGAACTACGAGCACTACGCAGTACTTTTTGCTTGTTACAACAACGATGACGGAAACAGCAGCACATGTGAGTAGTTTATACACATCACCCAATGACCGTAACGGAATGTTTGTAACGGAAAAATATTATCCATAATAGTACAGTCGAGGACATAAATATGTATACACATGTTAAACATATACACATTGTATACATAAATATGAATACAATGTGTATAAATATGTTAGTAAAATTCAACAACGGTTTCCTCTTAAACTACTGATTGAAATTATGAGATATTATAAAGGCAGAATCTTCTAACATATACTATTATGATTTGTGTAATAGTTTAACACTTAAATGTTAAACATGCGAGAAAATCGCTTTTGAATTTCAAAAAGTGTATACATATTTATGTCCTCGACTGTACACGATTTCTTCAGTACTAGGCGCACAGATTGCCAAAGAGAAAAGTTCATAATAATAACAAGAGAAGTGAAAGGATAATGAACCTTATTGAGCGGTGACACGTTGTTTATGATTTTAATTCAATAGACTTGGAAGCAAAAATTAGGTATGACTTTTTGAGTAATTTATTTTGAACTGAAACTTTTTATAGATTCCTTTTCGTTACACGATGTTTTATAAATGGACATTTTCATAATGTCCTCTTTTCAAAACCCTGGGTTAGTTTCGCAACACTGCATGTCTTTTACACATGATTTTTAGGGTTTCATACTTCAGACGGAATTAAAACTTTTTTACAACTAGTGGCTCTGTGTGCTATAGACTTCGCGTCTGTCTTTGCACAGCTTTTTTCGAAATAGCTGAATATTATATTTTCTACGCTTTCAACCGCCATTGCTCCCCCATTTTGAAAAATTTCCATAAACTGAATCCACAAAGAATTCCATATAATTATCGAACCTGATCACAAAATTTTTAGAGAATCGGTTGAGAAATGCTACCTGTAGATGAAATACGAAAGTATTTTTGCCCAAGCTGAAACGGAGATGCTTCGCTCGGTCAAAAAAAAACCTCGCTGACTTTTCGCACTTGTCCGATTTTTTCTCGAAGTGGGTCAGTAGGTTCAATTAAGAAACTTTATTTTCTCAAAAGAACAGAGTACACTTCATAAGAACTTACAAAAAAAAACTTTCGAAAGAGTTTGATCATAATTTGTTACGTAAAACCTTATCACGTAGAAAAAAAAATGCGTAACTACCTTACGATAGATAACTTCTAAAAGCATCCAACACACTGAAAACTAATTTATTCAGATTAGGCCCTGATATGGCACTTATGAAGCGCTGGTGGTGTAGCATGATTAGCCGTTCTTAATCGATCGGCAAAGTTAAACTACGTCTGTCTTGGTCGGTACCTGGATGGGTGACCGCCTAGTGGTATTTCAAATCGAGCGTTTCCGTGCTTCGGAAGGCAGGTAAAGCCGTTGGTCCCGGTTATCACTTAATTGTGATAGTCGTTAAGCTAGTTGGATGCCTCCTAGGCGGCTTGAAAAATTCCAACAGTAGGTTGGCCACTTGCCTACCTCCACCGATCCGCAGTGGGCACGCGTGGTGGAGTACCTGCCCATTCCCTTTCACCCTGATTTGTGAAAGAAGGCCTGTGCTCAGCAGTGGGACATTATAGGCTGATGATGATGATAATGATGATGGCACTTATAGACGTTACAGTAGACTTCCACCGCTTCCGAATATACTTTAACAGATAGAAGATTTCGACAAAGAAACGCAGCAACGTTTACTATGCCACTATTAGTCACGTCAACACTGACCATAATGAAATTGTAGAAAAAAGTACAAAAACCTGTTATTACTGTTCTGTGTAGTCTACAGTTTCTTTGTCACTTGCATTTGTCGAGATCAGAGAAGAATATCCAATAGGCATTCATTTGTTGTTACTTTTTTACGACCGACAAATGTCAGTAGGAAGCTAATTTGCTGGTTGAATGAAGGTCTCGGGCGCTCGAACGGAACCGCGTGATTTTCCTATCAATCAATTAGATGCAATTGATTATTTGCTCGAAATAAATATAAATTAGTTTATTTGATGAGTTGAAGATATTCTTTTCCTGTAAGTAATTGTTTCAAATTGTGTCGTGATGGAAATAATGAGTCGTACTAATACAATGTGTCTTCAGTGACTGGAAAAAAAAAAATGTATTCTTATACTACACGGCTCACCTGATGGCAAGCGGTTACAACTCTGGTTATCACTTGTAGGTTACCGGCCCTGAAAAAATGTCTTCACACCATTCTTGAGGTAATCCATGCTGTGTTGTTGCTGAGTTTCTTGCCGGAGTCTTCTCAGTTCAAGTTGTATTTGGAACCGGTGTAGAGTCATTTGTTAACTTTCAAAAGTGCCCTATAAGGGCCAAATTTGAAAATGAATTTTGATTTTGATGATTTTGTGTTGCCTTGAAAAAATCACTGTGGGGAGCTCATTCCACAACCTGAGCGTCCGTGGTAGGACATATACAAACATACAGTACAAGACCAGCCAGTTTGTAGTACAGCATTATAGTATAATGATGATTCCACAGATGAAATCTGGAAACTAACAAGGACACCACATCTGAAGGCAATGGACAAGATCAAACTCGACCAGGCTGTTGCCAACTACAGTCTTCGAGACACGCAATTCTATGTGTTCAATAACACTGAAGACTCTTGCAGGGTCAATGCTGGCTTACACCTGGACCCTTCAACAATAGTCATGGCAGCTGCAACTGCTATATCTATGCTGAGAAGACTGTATTGATTATACTAATTTTAAGGATAGTTTATCTAGTTTTTGAATGAAGGGATTGGGTTTCTAATTTATTGTGATTCCATTTTTTAAAGTTATTCGTATTTGAGTTTGGAAGGGCCCCGATTGTCGCGTCTTCGACATGAATATGTCGAATAGACATTTCGCAAAAAACATAGCGGATATCTTAAAAAATCTATACATTTTGACAGAAGACCGCCATGATTTTCACCAAATGTCTATTCGACATCGATATTGAAACCGCTAGAATTGGGGGCCTGGGGGCCTACCCCCATCTTTTACAAAACAACCTTATTGCAATACTGTTTTGTTTCCAGCATATAATAACCTTATTTATATTCGTACCATGACCTCTACCAAACACTATTGTTATATGATTGTTATATTCCTGCTAAGAACGAATGATTTTTGAGAATTTGTCTATGGGCTCACTAAAGATGAAAAGAAATAACGCTATGGGCCTAAGCAACTTTCTCTCTCTTAACAATTCTCATCTCTGTCACTCATCCATACTCTCTCGCTCTTTCAAACAACCTTATTCTTCTTTTCGTACCATGATGTCCCTATAACAAGCTTATTTTATGCATGAAAACAACCTTGTTTATTTACCATAATGGTTCATTCAATTCGTACCATGAGCTATTTTTTATAAGCTTTTGACAATTAACATTATTGTTTTAATGTCAAATTTAGCAATCTTATATACGTTGTATTTACAAGCTGAAAATAACATTGTTTTCCAAATTTATGTTATAAAAATCTATTATAGTGTCATATAAAGTAATTATATCGAATTTATTTACTTATAGAATGAATATATCGGGATTGCGATATTAGGTATCATCCCAAAATAATATAACCGATTGTTTATAAAGTTTTTAATTGCACTTGTCGTTCACTACACAACTATGCATCTACGTTAGTAATATCGATCCCTCGACCCTTAGCCTTAGATTTATTTAGATGAAGCGGAGCTTTAAATAGCGTGTTTATATATTTAGTGACTTTTCATTTAGGTACCTACCCACTATTAATATCCTGTTTTCATTATAACCAACGTACATCGAATAACCCCAGATTAATCCATAAAGTTAACTTTTTAGTACACAGAGTAGTCCCTGTGTTCCTGGAATCCAAACTACCTAGATTCTCTGGCAAATTTTCTAAAATTGGTCGTAACCTACATTAGCCTGGATGGAATATATTATTGTCAACAGACGGACAGACGACAGACTTATAATAATCTATAAAGATAATCATTTTAACCATCTAATGTAGTAAAATATTAATTAGGTATTATATATTTGTATTGAAATCTCAACTCACAACAATCTGCTATACTGTTGCAGAGCAGATGTAACCGTGCGGGAAATTCTAAAATACACATCCATTGGACCTAACTTTCTGTAGCCTTTGTGGCTGTGGATAGAACCGTGGGGGTCTGAAGCTCGCTGATTTGCTCACACATTATCATCAAAACCTCTGCAAACCGGTTGGTGGGGAGCTTTTTGTGACAACGCATTAGCTTGGCTATCCAAAGAGGAAACACTGCTAATAACGAGCTTGAACCTGGAACCTTGTCGATGATCGACAACAGCGGCAAATATTTAATACCTACATACAAATGTTCCAAGACCTGCAACTACAGTAGGATTCCCGTCAATAACACAATGAATAAAAACACGAAAGTATTATGTACCTACATTCTTTATTCACATAAGTTTAATGAGAGTAAGATAATTATACACAATATAAGTATGGCATTAAACAATCTTGCAGATACAGATTCAAACTTTATTTCAGCTGTTATAGGTTCTTAGACTTCACTTTAGACCAGCCTCTCCATATCTACGTACACTTTTTTGAGAGTACTCCTTCGCTTGTAGATATCGATTGAAGGCGGTATTTTTGGTCTGTTTGTATTTAACCATTTCTACCTGCTGACTGGATCTCTGGCGAACTCTTCGGCTACAACTCTACAAAATGAATTGCAACATTTGTGCAACTTACAAATGTTTATAACCATGACATCTTAAATTTCATGCACTGAATATTACTGTCGAATATACTATTAAGATGTTTCCATATTGATTGCACTTTGTTTGTTATTAAATTACATAAACAAATGTATTTAATAACTAAATATCTTGGATATCTTTATTAGACATTTGAGTATGACAAGAATGACAGGTAAATATTTTGTTCCGATTCATTTCATTTGATAATCTAGAGTCGGCAGTCTATATATTTTTTCAATTAATTTCCTTACTCTTCATAATAACATTTTAAAATATTTGTATGCATTTTATAGAAATTACTCGAAAATATTTTATTCTTTTAGTTACTTATACTTTACAATTAGTTTAATTTAATACTTTGCTAAAAGATGAAGAACCTCAAATCATTTCGGTCCAACGTGTGAAAGAAATGGCACTATACAGTTAATATATCGTTATTTCTTTTTATCTTTTATCAGGTTGTAGCAAGCCATAGACAAATCATTCATTCTTTCTCTGCACTTAGCAATGTTATATCAATGTTGAACGATTGAGCTCATGGTACGAATCAAAGTAATATTATTATAAGGTGAAAACAAAACAGTCTGGCAATAAGGTTATTTTGTGAGAGAAGATGATGGCCCTATAGGATGGAACGGGACAAAAAAAAATACTTGTCAATTGTGACGCAGGAATTTTGAAACTCAATGTGCCCTGTTGCACTACATATTTTGAAATAATACAAATATTTATTTTATGTATATCGACTTTTATATTACTTGAATTAATATTACTTAGGTCAATATGAAAACAAGGCAAGGGGCCGCCGTTCAATAGTGATATTCAGTGAATGAAATTTAATAAGGCATGGTTACAAACAGAAGTAATTCAAGTATTATTTTATTCATTTTGCAGTGAAGAATTCGCCGGAATTCAAAGTAACTACTCTAAGAAATGTGCTGGAGAGAAATAGGTACCTAATCCTCAACTAGCAAAGCAATGGAGCACTTCTTGGTCATTACAAAAACTGAGACAAAGTTCATACATAAATATATACATACCTAGGTAGGTTTATATTTATGTATGGCACTTCAGTCTTAATACCTATAGTCTAGGCAGGTACCTATTGTTTTTAAATTATATGAATAAAGAATTTACCACAGGAATCAACACATATTTTTATTTATTACCTTTTGTCAGGAATGCTACTGTAGTTGCAGGTCATACAATGAAACATTATGTGTATTTAGGTATATAAACGTTTATGAATACAGTACAATCACAGTAAAGCTTAATCTATACGATATTAAATATTTACAACAAATAAATGAAATACAATCTAGCACTCGTATATAAATTTTCCTCTAGGCTGCCGTAGATTATCGGCAAGGTTCCCAACAGGCTAGCCAAGCTAATGCGTTGGCGGAAAAAGCTCCCCGCCCGAGGCCTCGATTATTTTGGTGACAATATGCGAGCGACTCGGTGAGCTTCAAACCCATACGGTCGTATGGTTTCGATAGCAAATGGCATTTTGGTCCATTGCATGCGAAAGTGTTGATTCCTCACGTAGCATAGATGCATACCACGTCGCTTTCGTGTATCTATTATTGGCTTCTTTGGTATTTGCTTCCAAAAACACAAATAGTTCATATTCATTTGCCATCTTGAAAATATGCTAGAAGGCTAGAGATACACAATTCATTCGATAAGTTAAATAAATACGATCTACTGACTTTATATCACTATAATAATAGATATTTTTATCATAAATTTGGATAATTCGTCGCGTATATTATGTTATATTTTGATTGATATATGCAATTGACATAAAAACCATAATGCTAGTTGTCAAAAGACACATCATGGTACGATTTGAATGAACGATTAGAGGTGACGTCATCAAACCTGCTAACAAAACAATATTGTTTTATGCCTATAATAAGCTTATTTTTAAGGATGTCATGGTACGAAAACGCAAAATAAGGTTATTTTAACCTTGTTTTAAGAGCTTGTGGTAGGCCCCCTGAGGTAATTTATAGATTATGTTCAATCTATGTAGCTCACTCTGTCATTTTAGTTTTAAGAAATTCTTTAGAATTAGGTGTTAATAAAGTTAATAGAATTAGAGTTACATTTTCTTAGAGGAGACATGTAGGTACCATTTGTATGAAAATCTGTAAAAGAAAAGTGTAAAGGTTGATCGTATTTATGAGTACTTCACGATGTTTCGTTTATTGTCATATTTTCGTATCCACCCCGTATCTATAGACTCATTATTTTCATAGCTCCACTTAGTTTGTACTCAGATCAGATGACTGTCATATGAAGAAAGTTCTTAGGATATTTTATTTCCAAGAGACCTACCTACCTATGTAATTTTTTGCTGTTTTGAGGCACTTAATAAATTATAATAATTACCTACTCCTGCTTTGTAGTTCATTTCTTAAAATAGCTTAAAATACTTTCCTTATCATAAATATAAAAAAAAATGTATTAAATTTATTTATTATATAAAATAAAGCACTTAAACGACCTCTTTGGAATCCAGCAAAAATTACTTTCCGTCCTCCTAAAATAAGGACTCTGTTGTATGTATACCAACCAGCTACCTTGTGTTAACAGTTTCATATTGTCAATCAAATTTCATTTAAAATTAAAACACTATTCAGTAATTATGTTAAAATGGAGAATGTAACACCTGGCAACACAGACTAGACATGATAGCTGAGAACAGGCGGCCTGGCATTCAATTGACAACCATCGCTGAGAAAGCATTGTTTAAATTGTCGTACTTAGGTATTTGGAGTTGTGTATTTATACTACATTATAATATACGCTTGATTCTACTAATCGTCGTTGTTATTCCTGGGATATTTCTACAATCAGAAGTGGTAAGAACGTTGGTGAGAAAATCGAGGTATGTAAGGTATATTTTATAATGTTCCGGAATTTATTTTGTGGTAATGTTTGCTGTATTCTTCTTTGTACAAACGATTGCAGCAAGCCTTAAGATAAAATGTTGACACATAAGCGCCGCCATGCACACGGTGGTTACTTCGTAACTCTTGTCGCGATGCAACTCGCGACTTCGCGAGACAATCACGTGGGTGGCGCCCGGGTCCGCTTGACGAATTCCTGAACTATTTGTAATTACCCACAATATTATTTTTACATTTTTTTTTGCAAATTCAAAAATGAAAATTGTTCATGATTCTTGCTGGCTCCTCGGAACATGTCACAGTTAGAGATGTGTTCCGATTATTTCCGAACCGGTGGTTGAATCTTAGTCCTTCATCACAGATTACTAAATAGTTACTACGTAACCTTCATGCAGTGATATGTAACCAGTACGCAGTATTATATAAGTCAATGCCTTCATGACTTTACTGGGGCCTAGATTGTGTTCTAATAGACCTTACTTTCACGTACTATTAGACGATTAATATTAAATGTGGGATATTAATTTATATCACAGCCTATGATGATTACTTTTTGGGTAGAATGCATATTGCACATTCTTTTTTTTAGACATATAATTTGTTTCCCAATATACTTACAAATGAACAAGTTTGCAGTGGGTATTGGTACTTCTTGCATTATTTATTTTGTTAAAACAACTGAATTATGGCCGTACCATAGGTAGGCAAAACGATTCGTTTTTGTTTATAGAATGGGTGTAATGCGCGGTAATTACACCTTTAACAATATACCTATTTAAATGTACGTTGTCGCTATGAAAAATTGGTGTCCTCGCCTTCTTGTTTTCTCTGGTCTCTACTAGTCTCCTGATATTTTACTAAACAAGCAAAGGAAAGTGGTGTCCACTTCTATAAATGGATGGATAACTCTTTTTGTACACCAGAGGGGCGGTTACTTAACAAAATAAAAACGGGGAATGTATTAATTACTGTACCTAGATGGGCGGTCTTGTCGCAAAGAGGCGATTTGAACTTATCTAACATGTCGACCGTGTCAACTTTTGCACCGCCTTTATAAAATTATATGAATGCTGAAAGAGGGAGCCGATGGTGTGCATGCAAAAGGTATGTACGGAGGCGACCTCGTTCTCTTTCAAGAGATGACGTAGCACGAGGAGTTCATGAGGGGATGGGACACGTGTCATGGTCGGTCTCGCCGCGAACCATTCGGTTAAAATACCAGCACTAGCACCGGCAGCAGCGATGCTCCGTCTTCTCGTTCTTGCAAGGCGGCGTCGCTATAGCAGTGGTCGGAGAGGTCATAAGTATACTGGATCATTTCGCTCAAACATTTCTCCGAACGGCCGGCACTGATCCTAGTTCATTCTCTGCTGACATTGGTAATTCTGGAATATATTCAAGGGCAAGGACGCGTACGTCTGGGAAAAGAAAGCGGAGTAGGCTTTAATTTCATATGAATTACCAAATTAAATAATGGGATCCTGTCGTTCGGGGCCACCTTTTGGTTCCTACCTAGCATTTCTGTACAAACTTTGATGCATGTTTTGACAAACGAATAGAGTGTAATGGAGTAGAGTATTTATATGTTGAATACAGGTTATTTTAGGGCAGGGATGTTGTAAAATGTCAGAGTAGGTACTTACTATATTTGATGCAATTATTAATAATAGCTAAATAAAAAAATAAAAAATAAATTGATAAAATTTGTTGTTAATGATCAATGTCAATGTTAGCAATAATATTGAAAAAAAAAAACAATAATTAATTAAGACATTTCGTGTTATATATTCATAAATTCATCAGTGGTAAAGGCTTTAAATTTAAATGTCAATAATCATAATAGCAGATTTTTGAATAAATTTATGTTGGTACATTGCTTTGTATTTTGAGGAAGGTGGTTAGGATAGTGCAGAAGCACTTTTCTGATAGGGAGCTGATTTTGAGGGTGTAGGCAGGACACGGTTGTCTTGTCGTGTCGTCGTTTACTACTTGGCTTGAATAAATTTATCTGAATTATATTCGAACAAATATTGCGGTTGCGGTATGCGAGGTAACAGTTTTGAGGGAGCGCGTAATGTTTTGCCAAGGTTCGTGGGGTAAATCAGGCAGTGAACCATTTTTAAAACATTTCCTTACGACGGAAATTGCGCTGATTGGCTGTATGCAATGCTTAATGGAAAGAATGGGCGTGACGATAGAGGCGGAATTTGATAAGGCTTTTGAACCTGAGACCTTTTATTTAAAAAAATTGAATTGGGTTTGGCGACTGGGCAGCAGTGGGTATTTACAGAAGTAGAGCTAATATTTTTATTAGCTTTATGGTATGAAAAAGTTCAATCAAAATATTGATTTTCTTGAGTATGTTAAAAAGTATTCCAAAATTTGTAAGATAACTTGTGCTTTTGCCGAGTCAATATATTTGAGAAATAAAATTAGTAATCAAATAATAAAGTCAACACTGCTTGGAACATTATCAACTCCGAAAGGGGAATGTCTCGATACAGTAGGCGTATTGAGTTGAATATTAATAATAACATTATTTCTAAAGATAGTCAAATTGCACTTGCAAATATGTACAACATACAATCCATATTATATAAAAATTCCTCAAGTCTGCCGCTGCCTCCGATTAATGGCAAGTTTCCCAGAATGCTGGCGGCTTTTCCTCTTTGGATAGCCAAGAGCTAACCAGCTCCTTGAATTCCTCATTGACAGATGCTGAATTGAGAGCAAAGTTAAGGCACATTGAACGTTACGACATAGGAAGTCAAAACTTTAAAGACCTTCTGAGTTAAACGCACAAGTAACTTATGGCATATATCCGTAACTGTTTTGCAGGTATCATTGATAATATTGCTCACAATTTAGCTTTAATATTTAACAAATGCGTAGAGTTTGGTCAGTTACTTATAGCAAATTGTATACCCTTGTTCAAAGTGAGAGATCATAGTGATCCTAGTAATTATAGGCCAGTTTCCATTGTGCCAGCCTTGAGCAAATTGTTTGAAATGATTTTATTTTAACGCAGTTACTCACTCACTTTAATTTGAATAAACTCTGAGATAGTAAGCAGTATGGGTTTACAAAGGGTCGTTCAATCATTGATGTTGAGGTGGCACTTTTAAGTGATGTTTTTGGCGCTTGGGAAAAGTTACAGAGTGTTATTGGAGTGTTCTGTGATCTATCTAAAGTCCACGGCCTTCGATTGTGTTGAACACCGGACACTCATACGTGAACTGATTTTTTATGGAATTAGGGGCGCAGCACTTGATTTGATGAAGTCGTATCTTGAAAAAAAGGACTCAAGGTGTTGCTGTCAATTGAGTTAACTCATCTGGTTCTCCTGTGCATGTGGGTGTGCTGCATGACTCTAGTTTGGGTCCTTTGCTATTTTTAAATTATATTAATGACCTACCTTTTTATGTCAAAAATACCTGTGGAATTGTTCTGTTTGCTGAAGTCTAGTTTTGACGATGTGAACGATGCATCATCTGGGGTATTAATCGGTTCACTGTCAATAATCTAGTATTAAATGAATATAATACTAAATGTATTAAATGTGCACTACCTGTAATTTAATGACGGATAGATTCAATGATGGTCTCTTTGAATCAACAGTATTCTTTGGGATTGCTTTAGACTTCAAAACTTCAAAGGGGCACCCAAATATTATGTCTTTTGGGAAAGCTCAGTTCAGCAGCTTATGCAGTTACACAAATTAGACAGCTAACAGACATAGACACGGCTCGATTAGTTTATTTCAGTTATTTCCATAGTGTTATGTCCAATGGCATATTGCTTTGGGGCTGCTGATGGAAACTAACTTTATTATGAGAAAACAAGCAGTGTGAGCTATTTATAATATGAGTTCTCGAGCTCCCCTCAGAGATATAAGATTATAAGTGTCCTCTCAGTGGCACCGCAGTATATTTATGCAAACATTTTATTTGTACATCAGAACATTTAAGCTTTATGTAAAAAAAAAAAAAAAAAAAAAAAAAAAAAGTAGAGGTTAATGCAGCGTGCAGAGTACTATTAAATATTCTGTGGTGCAGAGTGAGTCAATATGAATAATAGTAGACATAAGGATAAACTTGTGACCTCTGCTTATCGACTCCAAAAAGTGCAAGGTTTATTTTTGGGACTGAGTATTAACTTCTATAATGGAACCCCTCCTGCACTTTAAAATGTACCTTCACACCAATTTCTTTGGTATAGAAGGCTTACTATACGGGCGCCAGTGCGCTCGATGGTTGGCAGTGCGATGGGAATGTAAAAATGTTGTGTAATGAGTATGAGCTTGTTTTGAAGGGAGTGGTTGCTGGGTTTGTTGCCGGCTCTTCTCGACGGGGATAGCCTTCCGGACTGGTATTGGAGTGTTAGAGACAGACTATTCTTATGTGCCTGTGAAGGCCTAATTTTATGAATGAATTATTTTGTTTCTCTTGAAAATATCAGTGCAAATTATTGGTTTCCGAAAATGAAAAGCTTTAAACAGGGTAGTATAAGTTTTAGGTCAATTGAATTTAAAACATTCATCCAGTCAACACAGGTGTTAAACTATGAATCACAGCCTAGATAAAAAGACAGGGACCTTAATATGGGTACGTTACAATGAAGCTTGAATAACAAACTTAATCAGGGTATTGGTAAGTTTCCTGCAGATGTAGTTTTTGATAAAGGAACGACTCAAGATGAAAATATTTTGAAGGGAGCTACAGAATTGTCACCTCCGATATCTGAAGATAGAGAGAGTGATAAGAAGGAAGTGATGATCGTAGTTGTAATAGCAATAGTGAAACATAAGACATGTTTCCATCTTTTAATTCTAATATTCCTGTCCATGTACATTTTCAGTTTGGGTACCTGCGTTCGATGTCCAGACCGGAGTGATCGGCTTGTCAACGGTAGCTGGCATCGATGCGCCGATTGATATCTGATCTGCTCTCGGGTGGCAGAAGTTGCCTCGGTGGCCTATTGTGTTTACTAGCCCGCGGGTGGCTAGAAACAGTTGAATCAAGAATGAGAGGCAGGCCGTGTCCCTCGGGTGTGACAAACGGTAGCAAATTAAATGTTATTCGTTGCCTCAGTGGCATTAGTGTGTTTACGAGCCCGCGGGTGGCAAGAATCGAGAAAGCGAGGCAGGCCGTGTTCCTCGGGTGTGACAAACGGTTGCAAAAAGGCACGGTGACAAAAACTAATTGCTCGGGTGGCAAGTAATGAAATGAAATGAAATGAAATGAAATGATGATACTGATGATGATACTGATGATGATACTGATGATGATACTGATGATGATACTGATGATGATACTGATGATGATACTGATGATGATACTGATGATGATACTGATGATGATACTGATGATGATACTGATGATGATACTGATGATGATACTGATGATGATACTGATGATGATACTGATGATGATACTGATGATGATACTGATGATGATACTGATACTGATACTGCTACTGATACTGATACTGATACTGATAATGATACTGATACTGATACTGATACTGATACTGATACTGATACTGATACTGATACTGATACTGATACTGATACTGATACTGATACTGATACTGATACTGATACTGATACTGATACTGATACTGATACTGATACTGATACTGATACTGATACTGATACTGATACTGATACTGATACTGATACTGATACTGATACTGATACTGATACTGATACTGATACTGATACTGATACTGATACTGATACTGATACTGATACTGATACTGATACTGATACTGATACTGATACTGATACTGATACTGATACTGATACTGATACTGATACTGATACTGATACTGATACTGATACTGATACTGATACTGATACTGATACTGATACTGATACTGATACTGATACTGATACTGATACTGATACTGATACTGATACTGATACTGATACTGATACTGATACTGATACTGATACTGATACGGATACTGATCCTGAGATCGAGATTGAAATTGAAATTTACTTATTGGACGCTAATTAAATGTATTTTATATATTATATTGGAAAGTATAATGTGTTGGAAGTTGGAATGTGCATTGATCTAAGTTTAATCAAACAATTTAATAGTATGGTGATAATTTGATGATATTTATGTAATTTAATTGTATCCGAAATGAACCCCTTATTTAATTAATGATGAATTAAGAATAGAAAGACCTGATTATATACTTATTTTATTTTTGTTACAGAATTATGTCCAAGTTCTACTAGGTACTTTAATTTATTTTACATGTTTAGTTAATTAATGATGAATTAAGAATAGAAATACATAATTACATATTTTATTTTTGTTACACAATTATGTTGGATATATTTTGTTTTACATATTTAATTAATTAATGAATAATTCAGAAAATAAGGACATAAATACACTTGGTATTTTATTTTAGTTACAGTATTATGTCCTAGTTAAATACTAATTTATTTTGTTTTACATGTTTTGGGTTTCTTATTTTATTTTCTTTTTGTATGTATAGAGTCATACATTACACTGTAGAATGGCCGAGAGGTTTCACGGAATGGGACATTCCTTTAACAGAATGGCCGTCTGTTAACAGTTTCATATTGTCAATCAAATTTCATTTAAAATTAAAACACTATTCAGTAATTATGTTAAAATGGAGAATGTAACACCTGGCAACACAGACTAGACATGATAGCTGAGAACAGGCGGCCTGGCATTCAATTGACAACCATCGCTGAGAAAGCATTGTTTAAATTGTCGTACTTAGGTATTTGGAGTTGTGTATTTATACTACATTATAATATACGCTTGATTCTACTAATCGTCGTTGTTATTCCTGGGATATTTCTACACTTGTTTTACCAGTTTGTTATGGCGTTCATAGGTGGCGCTGTTTACAAAGTTCTAAGAGGAGTAATGTGAAATGAAAATCGAAGACACAAAGTAAAAAAATATGTTATATTTTTTTTTATAACGTTGTTTTCTTTAATTGGACGTTTCTTTTTTGAGAATCGAAAATTAATTTTTATTCTAATTTTAAACAAAGAAAATAGGTAATTGACCAATTTTTTTTTTGCTATTGTGTCTTTGTTATTATAAAGTTTCACATAAAAATGCGATACACAATTATGTCGTGACATTGTGGGCATCCTAAAAAAATTTGTGGTCATGAAAAAATTGCACTTCGTAAGCGTGTTTACATTTATAATTTTTTGTTAGATAATCTTTATAGTTTTAACTTTCAATATTTCTATGACACAAATATATTTTACAAGCTTTTTATTAACTTATCTCACATTACAGAAATCATCAATTTGTATTTGCTTTTTTGGCCTCACTCCCGTGTTCCGCGCGCTCTATCTGCCTTTTGTTCTGTAATCTGTGTAACTTATGTACTTACACGTATAGGGTGACTTACACATACAAAACATGATTAGCAGTGTGAATGTTTGTGTATATGTTTTTAGGAATGCTTATTCAATCACGCTATAAAATCTAAGTACCTATATAGATTTAAAAAGAGACAAAAGAGAGGTGGAGCATAGCGTTTATTCGTTCAAAGAGCAGCTCGACTGGGGAAGTACCTCCACCTTACAGAATACCGCAGCCAAATAACTTTGATGTTGTGTTCCTGCGAGTGAGTATGGAGGGGGGATGGGTCGGTAAAGCGTGAGTGTTGCCTCATGTGTTGCAACTAGTTGCAAGCGTCCATAAGGCTAAGGTAACCGTTTACCATCAGGCGGGCCGTATGCTTATTCACCGACTTCATAGTTAACAAAAAATGTTGCACATAATGGTTCATAGCCTGGAGAATACTTTGTATATCAGAAAAACTATATTCCTCGGCAATGGCAGGTAAATGGGGGTGCGGAACTGCGGAAGCCAAATCACTAGAGCTTCTTTTTATAAACCTTACCCGACCAAAATATAGATTTTACCATCCAATCGCGGTAAACGGTAAGTTATTGTGATTGCCGCTGAGAACAGTTTTACCAATTTAGGATTACCGCACGCTTCCCCAGAAAACTCTCGCGGAGTTTAGATGCTCGTTGACTTTTACGGCACTTTTTACAAGACCGCAAATGTTAGCCTTCGGAAAACTTACAATCCTATATTTACTGCTCTCGGACTAGGAAATATTCAAATGTAAACCTTACTGCGTAGTAAATAAGGTTATTTGATTATGTATTGGGTAATGGTAATGGTAGGATATAGAACAAGAGTTGATTACGGTAATGACTGTAGGTAAAATACTGAAGTGTTGGATTCCCACTCCGTATTCTTGCCAGGTTCAATGTGTTCGAAGAGGTAAATTAATGTAGTTAAGCAGTTCGCAGTCCACATTTTATTAAACAGGTTGATTGGTTGGTTAAAAAACTAGTAGGTACAGTGAGCGGAGTTACTAGAAACAGATTTTGTAGTACAAGTGTTTGTTTGAGCACAGAACTGTTTTTAGAAGAATACACATTTTTCAATAAAGGTAATTTTGTTGAAACAATTGTGTTCACAGAAAAAATAATCTAAGTAAATTACACAGATTACAGAATATTAGGCAGATGGAGGCATGGAGCGCGAGGTAGGTGAAATTAAAGCCAAAAAAGCAATAGCCTGGTATTCGTTTTCCAGTTTGTATTTGCTTTGCTTAACCACAGTTCATTAAGTGTTTTTTGTTAAATAACATTTGTAAAACAAAGCTAATATAAATTGGAAAACGAATACTTCGGATTTTGAATTTGTATTTGCTTTTTTGCCTTCACTTTCGTCTTCCGCACGCTCCATTTGCCTATTATTCTGTAATCTGTGGTAAATTATATTAAAAAAAAAAAAGCTTGATTATTTGCAAAGTTTGTATAATCTGTCGACTTGAAGTCGATTCAATGGAACATTAGGTTTGAAGATTTGTTTACATACAAACATACAGGTGAAGATTCTGAAGAGAAGAAGTGAAAATCTTTCTACTGTAGATGGAAACAAGCTCACTCACCAGGGTAAGCTTTTTAACACGCTCTGAATTAGCCCCACAATGGTTTCCTCCACAAATACTTGGTAGGTATAGTCAGCGTCAAAAGAATATTTTCATTTTAGTACTTTTGAAATTCTCTTGACAGTTTGAATGAAAACTGTGAATTGCGCAACGATACTAACTAAAGTGATAAGCTACGTTTGACGCTGATTGTACTTCAATTCCATCCAATTTTACGTCTCCACACGGTGCCATACATTCAAATTAAAAAGTTCGTCGACTGAACCGTTTATTATGAACAATGTCAAAGCTTGTTGCACTGAAAATAGATTAATATTCAGTGTTTAGCACATGGTTAATTGGAAAGCTTTGCCCACATTGCTCGTGAGTGCACCGCCGCATGCTATTCCATTAAAATATAGTGTTTTTATTCTCAATGGAATTTTGTGTCGTTTGATGGAGAATGTGTTTTATGGTGTTTATGCCTTGTTTATGCTATCAGTTATTCTGCCATTAACTGTATTATTAGTTATACAATAATTAAACATCGTTATTGTAGGCCCTAGTCATTGAAGCGCTCGTGGTGTAGCATGATTAGCCGTTCTTAATCGATTGGCAAAGTTAAGCTACGTTTGTCGTGGTCGGTACCTGGATGGGTGACCGCCTAGTGGTATTTCAAATCGAGCGTTTCCGTGCTTTGGAAGGCACGTAAAGCCGTTGGTCCCGGTTATCACTTAATTGTGATAGTCGTTAAGCTAGTTGGATGCCTCCTAAAAAAATGAAAAATTTGACTTGAAAAATTCCAACAATAGGTTGACCACTAGCCTACCTCCACCAATCCGTAGTGGGCACGCGTGGTGGAGTATCGCCCAGTCTGTTTCACCCTCATTTATGAAAGGAGGCCTGTGCTCAGCAGTGGGACATTATAGGCTGATGAGGATGATGATGATTGTAGGCCCTGTATTCACCTACTGGTGTAATAAACCTCCTTTCTCTTCTCATTCCCAAGGTATAAAATAGTCTTATACTTATTTAATTGAAAAACATAATAGATCTTTTACGGCTTAATTGAGAAAAAAAACACAACACAAACTTACTGATACATTTAGAAGAACCCTTCAGAAATCTTCTTTCCTTATTTCTTTTTTATTTGAAGTAATATTATTTACTAAATTAGAACACCACTATTTTCAAATATCTTGCATACCACAGTATACGTGATATGTATTCAATAGTCACAGTCGTAAAAGAAGTTCAGACTGAACATGGCACGCGATAATAGAGATGCCAAAAACCTCTGCTCCTCTACCGTATACATATCACACTTATGCATAAAAAAACTGCTCAGCCCTAACATTTCATTGCACACAGGCGTATTTATCCATAGACAAGTGGCTTCAGTTTGCTAATGGCAGCGATCCGTCCGAACTTCTTTTACATCTGTGGCGCTAATACGGTAATACCCTCTATGGTATAACTTACACCACATGACCTAAGCACTAATATAACATTCCTTTATCAAGCCTACGGCTCTCATGAATTGGAAATATCATCGTAAAGGGACCATAGAAACATAAAGGGCATTACCGTGTAAATCATAATAAATACTGTTCCCTTCAATACACAGTATTGTTCGATTGCACATGATACATATTCGCAGGTTTGAATCACCCCGGGGGGACATGTAAAGCTATGACATAGTACAGGGAAGTCAGTAGCAAGTGTTGGGAATAACTTTAGATTGTTCGTTTTCAAAAGATGGAAATATCTATAATAAGAAACAGGTAGGTACAGGTCGGTTAACGAAAGCTGGCACGTTCACAGAACTCATAAATTTGCAATCAGTCAAGTCTAATGGACGAATGCAAAAATAGACCACTCTATATTTATGAGCAGTAGCAAAAGCAAAACAATAACTGTCTCCTTCATACTCATAAGCTTGACTTTGCGCTAGAGAGACGGTGTAAATGTGTTGAAACGTGCCAGCTTTAGTTAACCGACCTGTATCTTTAGTTGAGATATGACTGAGAATAACTATTTGTGTGCGAATATGGAATGCCATAGTATTTTCTAATGCTAGTCTTGCGTCACACACAAATATATTATATAATAACCTCATGCACACACTTACATAACTTCTTCAAACGCATAAGTGTCATCATCATCAGCCTATAATGTCCCACTGCTGAGCACAGGCCTCCTTTTACAAATCAGGGTGAAAGGGAATGGGCAGATACTCCACCACGCGTGCCCACTGCGGATCGGTGGAGGTAGGCTAGTGGTCAACCTACTGTTGGAATTTTTCAAGCCGCCTAGGAGGCATCCAACTAGCTTAACGACTATCACAATTAAGTGATAACCGGGACCAACGGCTTTACGTGCCTTCCGAAGCACGGAAACGCTCGATTTGAAATACCACTAGGCGGTCACTCATCCAGGTACCGACCAAGACAGACGTAGCTTAACTTTGCCGATCGATTAAGAACGGCTAATCATGCTACACCACGAGCGCTTCTCATCTTCTCATAAGTGTCATAAACACGTGTAAATAAAAATTATTATTAATTTATTGTAAAAGCCCTTATTGGATTAATACGATAGGTACGTTTTTTATCTGAATTCCTGGTTTATAATTTTTTTTATGAATATGAAAGGTTGAAGAGGTTTGTTCTTACTCGCTGTAAGAGAACAGCGGATTTACGGCATTTTATGAGTCCGAAAATGACATAGGCCACATATTTCCCCATCAGCAATGTCAATAATACCACGAGGACAGCTAGTTAGTCATGCTAATTACGTAGTCACAGTTACCAAGGAAAAATAACAGCCTCCTTGCTGTTACTTAATCTGTGATACTACTGTAAGGTTATTACACTATGAGCACGTTGTACAGTGTAGGGAAAATTAAATTTAGCAATCGATACCTCTAGTGCGAACACGTACTGCGAACACTGCGATATGTGTCGAGGGAATAAAACTATAAAGATGTACGATTAGATAACCTTTAGACCCT
Source organism: Achlya flavicornis (assembly GCA_947623365.1). Lineage (NCBI taxonomy): Eukaryota > Metazoa > Arthropoda > Insecta > Lepidoptera > Drepanidae > Achlya > Achlya flavicornis. The sequence continues at coordinate 3,147,770 of OX392485.1, read as the reverse complement.
TAATAGAGACGTAGGATATTATCTCATAACTGCTCTGACAGGTACCTTATTTTGTTTATCCTAACTATCCTGTATAATCCTAACATATATATATTATAAATGCGAAAGTGTGTTTGTTTATTTGTTTGTTACGCCTTCACGCTTCAACTACTCAACGGATCATTATGACATTTGGCATGCAGATAGCCTATAGTATGGAGAAGGACATAGTACTTCATCATACTTTTTATCCCGGGAACGCGGGTTTAACCGTGGTGGACAGCTAGTAGAAAATAAACGGAATAAAAAATTGAGACCCATTCGATATATTGGTCTATAAGTACCTAATATCGGCTTTAGGGTTACATCATTCGTGTCAAAAAGATAAAAAATAAGGGTTTTTTTTCCGATTTCTTACTTACTGTCCGTCTGTCTGTCTTGCTATTGATTTGAAATTAATTCCTTACAAAGGAGAATGAGACGAAAAGGAGATTAAGATAAAATAAAATAGATGAGCCTATTTGTATTAGAAATTATAGTAAATTAATTCTGTATGTCTTCTACACGGATCTTACCGAGCGGTAAAAAGTAATTACGCTATCATCACGCTGATTAGGTACATAGAATCAATGATTCCGATAAGTAATCATCGATAATATAATCTACCGATACAATAGGTACTAGAATTACTGTTATCTGATTTTGTTTAGAGATTTGAAATAGTATTAGTTCGATACGATTTTTGCTTAATGATGCAAAAGCAATCTTACAAGTAGATGATTGAGTCTAGATATGGATACAAAGACCTTTTGTGAGCAAAGATGCCGCAAATATTCGTGGTGGAGAAAAATCCAACAAATCAAAAATCATGAAAATCGGATCAGCCGTTCTTGAGTTAAAAAAAAATAGGTTTTTCAGTAATCACCCAAATACGCACATCAACAGAATCTAGGGATATTTTATATTTCATCAAATATCTAAAAATCTATGAAGAATTTCCTGATATGGTATATGGAAGAATGATAGGTTATTTTAAGCTGTTTAATAAAAAATAAAAAACATTTCGTGATTTTATTGTTTTAAATAAAAAAAAAGTTTTTTAATTGCCATAGAAAAATAAACTTCATTTCTTCTTATAAAACTATTAATTTTAATTAAAATGAAAAAAAAAAACTTAAAATGGAATTATTAATAATCAGTGTTGCCACCTCTTACATTAATTACACATCGACATCGAGTGTTCATACTTAAAATTAAATTGTCAATATCTTGCTGTGGTATGAGGTCCCATGTTCTTTGCAAGTGTTCGTAAAGTTGTTGTTCCGTCGTCAAATTTGGCGGAAAATCTCTCAAAGCTTTTCGCTGTAGCATGTCCCAGGCATGCCCGATAGGATTTAAGTCGGGCGACTGTGCAGGCCAATCCAAAACATGAATATCGCGGTCTCGGAGAGCGGCTGACACCAGCCGCGCCATATGGGAAGGAGCATTATCGTGCATGAGTAGAAATTCCTGGCCCAATTGTAATCTGTGTGGGACAATAACAGGCTCTACTATCTCCTCGTGGTATTTTTGTGCAGTCATGCTGCCTCGGATCCAAACGAGCTGGGTTCGTTCGCCAAGACGAATTCCTGCCCACGCCATGATTGTCCCGCCTTGGTATGAGTGGACCTTCTGAGGGTGCCGTAGACGGCTAACTCTCCCTGGTGTTCTCCAAATGCGCGTTCACTTGAATCCGGATGAAACCCAAACCGGGACTCATCGGTGAACAGCACCAAAGACCATTGTTCGTCACTCCATGCTAAATGCTCACGAGCCCACGAAAGCTGCCGACCGCGATTGCCACGTCGCAATACTGGAACACGTAGCGGTCTTCGAGAATGAAGACCAACTTCGTGCAACCTCCTTCGCACGGTTTGGTTGCTTAACAGCAGCTGGTGGTCCTCCTGGAACCTTTGTTCTAGTTGCATCGCTGTGATATTGGGTTGTCTTCTGGCGGTCATTTGGAGAAATCGATCCTGTCGCTGCGTAGTAATACGATATATACCCGTGTGCCGTTCAGCTACATCCCCAGTACTGCGATAACGTGACCATAATCTTGATATCACGTTTTGGCTTGTGTGTAGGGCCTCAGCAATGACGCGTTGAATAGCACCATTTTCTAACATGCCCACGGCTCGTAATATTTCATCTCGGCTCAAATGACGACGTTACATGACTCTTAAAGCTCACAAGGCACGTTAAAAAAAAAAAGAAAACCAATCTAATCCCTTTTCATTAATTAATATTAATAAAAACAACTGTAGTTTTCCTTAACTTAACATACTAATATTCTGTGGCGATTAAAAAACTTTTTTTTTAATTTAATACAGTATAATCACGAAATGTTTTTATTATTAATTATAGACCTTAAAATAACCTATCATTCTTCCATTTACTATATCAGAAAATTCTTCATAGATTTTTAGATATTTGATGAAATATAAAATATCCCTAGATTCTGTTGATGTGTGTATATCTAAAAAGTACAGCTATATATAATACTCTCCCTAAAATAAGTACCTACCACTGATAATTCCATTATTACCCTTCATTGTTGAGTTCTTCTTTTGTCTCAAAAGAAAAATGGCGGCCGGCGTGACGTAACGGCGGCAAAACGAGGCCAGAAAAAAACATTACCAAGTATTGTTCGGCGAATTCACTGAAAAGACAATAGTGAAAATATTTCAGGGGACCTTGACTTTTTGCGGAAATATTTTTAAATATAACTTGATGAAAGCTTATATCTGATATTTGTAGCAATATTTTTGTTATTTAATTTTGAGATTATGACGTAAAAGCTGTACGGCACGAGTGTTGAGCACAGATTGACACCTGCGTGGTAGTTAATTTTTCGGTCTGTTTGGCGAAATGAAGAAGGGGGGCGCCGAGCTGCAGACGATTGGTTCGTCAGTCGATGCTCGTCGTCTATTGGAATCTCGCGTGTCATTTGGCTACTGTGATTTGGCCAAAAGTATACATGCGCGAGCTTGCCGCCACTACTGCCTATCTGTGCTCACCATTCATGCCTCATACTGTATAAGACTGTGAAATGAGCCCTGCCGTGGTTTTTCTAATGGAATACAGCATGGGGTTCTTCAAAAAGGGTGTGAAGAGATTTCTGCAGGGTCGGCAACGCGCGAGTTGGTGTTCCATAGGCTACGGTAGGTAACCGCTTACCAGGCGGGGCGTATGCTCGTTTGGCACCTTAGTGGTATAAAATGGTCAATCTTTTACAACGATTTATTGTGGCTACAAATTAAATTAGACTTCAACTATGTTTGTTTTGATAAAACGTTGCTTACGTAATTCATGGAATAGACTTATATATTGGTTATCAAATAATTTACTTAGAATACCCAAATGTTTTTAGTACATGCTCTATAAATTGTAGTGACAGAGCAGTTAGGGATTATAGAAAAAAAAATAGCAATCATAATTAATTGTTTTTATACGTTTTTGCTATTATATGTATTTATTGTTTAGGAATTGTTAACATTAAAAAATAAAATACCCAATATAGAAAAATAATCCGTGGGAAAAAAAAAAAAGATATATGGTTAAATGAATTTGTTTATTAACAACAAATATGTACAAAATACAATCTATATTTACAAAATATAATCTATAATATAGAAAATTTCCTCAAGCCTGCCGCTGCTTCCGATTAACGGCAAGGTTCCCAGAAGGCTGGCAGCGCTTCCTCTTTGGATAGCCAAGCTGACGCGTTGGCGGAAAAAGCGGCTGGTTAAATTAATTTTTCCCACGGATTATTTTTCTAATTTTATTTTGTGATCATTAATGACCTATACATTCATCCCTCAAGAGGAAATTCACAAATTTATCAGACCCTTATAACAGGTGGAGATTTCGAGATGGCATATTTTCGAAGCCTATGTTGGGTTATTCATTCTGAACAACTTTTACTATGAGACCAACATAGAATTCTCAATTTTTATTGAGAATTCTATGTTGGTCCCATACTAAAAGTTGTTCAGCATGACTAATCTAAACATAGGTTTCGAAAATATGCCATCTCGAAATCTCCACCCAGTATAGTAAGATTTCCAAAAAAAAAAACAATTGAAAGTCAGTTGAATTTCCGAACCGAGGATAACATCAATAGCTTCAACCCTCGTAAGCTCTAGGTTGACCTTAATAGAATAAATAGCTTTAACTTTGAATCGTATAGCCAACGTAATGAACAGGTGCTGCTTGTGGGGACTGGTCTGCTTAAGTTTGCTATTTATTTACTTATTAAATATTTATTCAGTCTACTTTGTAATTTTGCCGCCGCGCCGGGGCACGCAATTGTTTTCAGTGCGATTAGAATGTAAATATTATGTAATGAATCTAAGCCTGTTTTGAAAAGAGTAATTGCTGAGTTTATTGCCGGCTCTTCTTAGCAAATGCAACTTTCCGAACCGGTATTAGAGCATTAGAGTCAGACTTTTCATAAGTGCCTGCGAAGGTCTATTTGAATAAATGATTTTGAATTTGAATTTGAAAAGCTCTCAAAAATCTAAGCACAGCATAATACACAAAATAAACACGTAGTTTCACAAACAGCTTTAACCAGGTCAGTTTTTGACCTAATTTATCTAGAACAATACATCCGAAAGTGCACTCTCACATAAAACAAGTCAGTTGATCATAAAGTCGTGCACAAGGTGTGAGCATTCTCAATAAAGGGATTTTTCATTACGAGATGCATTTCACACAGAGTGTGAGCGCTACTTTTGTTTTTCGAATGTGTTTCGAAAATTTCATTAGTAACTAGTTTTTTTTAGTACGGATTTATACGCGTTCCTATATAATGCTGCGTCCATGCTACGCGAAGCGAGCACGAGCCGAGCCTTGAACGAACAGGTTTCGTTCGTTGTTCGCGTAGTGTGGACGGACTTACGAGCCTCGAACGAGCATTCGTCTCGCGCTCGACTGCGCTCCGCCCGATTGTCAGTTTTTTCTCGAACACAGGGATTCGCATCGCGCTCGTTGTAGGCTTGGTGCGTCCATGCTACGCGAATCGAGCACGAGCCGAGCCACGAACAAACCTACAACGAGCATGATGCGAATCCATTTGTTCGTGAAAAAACTGACAATCGCGCTCGTTCGAGGCTCGCAAGCCCGTCCACTGACACACAGACAGAATCGTGCTCGCAGTGTGCTCGTTCGTGGCTCGTGCTCGGTTCGCCAAGCATGGACGCACCATTCACATCCTAGGTGTGGAATTGTTGGGGGGATGCATAAGTTATACAATATAATAGAAACCTTTTAAGATAAGTAGAGCTTAGCGTTTATTAGCTCAAAGAGCAGCTCGACTGGGGAAGTTACTCCACCTTACAGAATACCGTAGCCAAATAACTTTATGTTGTGTTCCTGTGCGTGAGCAAGGTCTCTAGAGCTCATTGGGGAGGGGGAAGGTACGGTAACTGCTTACCATCAGGCGGGTCGTACGCTTGTTTGCCGACTTCATCGTGCAAAAAACCTGTGGTTTCAGCTGTAAATTTTTCATATTTCCTTTCATACATATTTGGAGCTGCATGAAAGAGCAAACAATGAGCTTGAGGTTTCGGTGCAAGTAAACTTTGTGAGAAAACTACAGTGGCTGGGTAAGTTGTAAGAAAAAAAAAGTATATTTTGAAGATACACACAACATCACAATACAATCAATATAAATGTTCAAAAATACGTATAAAATACAACAGATTTCAGACAACACTACTCGTGTTGTGTGAAATCAAAATTTACCTGCGACTAGTAGAGTAGAGTATAACAATGCTATTAGCACTGATTTTTAACCCCCGAAGCACAATGAGGGGTGTTATAAGTGTGAAAGTTTATCTGTTTGTCTGTGGCATTGTAGCTCTTAAACTTGAATACGGATTGTTTTCTGTCGTTGCATTTGTAGCGATCGCCTGCCCTCAAGTACACTTCAAGTTACAATCGTCGCCAAGCGACTACCGGTAATTTGATTTATTTACTTTCCCTAATTAGTTACGAACAAGTATGTTATGATTTGAATTGAATTGCAATCTAGATTGTCTGCCTATCCCTACTGCTATTGTTACAATTTTTGAAAAACTCCATCCATACGTCACAAAAACCAATAAAATCAAGCGGTAGGGGCTCAGAGGACCTCGAGTTTTGTAATTTTTTTGTCCCATTTTTAGTATTCTCTCTGTCCACGTTGCCAGCCCTGCAAACAAACATAAGAGTACGAACTGAAAAAAGATGAATTAAATCGATCCAATTCAGGACGTTCCTCGTTCACCGTGCAGATTTTCAATAGGACCTGGATGTCAGATATATGTTGTCGGGTTATAATGCTTTTTGAGGTTTCCAAGCTTGAAATTGGCAATTTTGTCTATTTTAGTAATGTATGAATAAGATTTTTGATGTGGTTTACACAGTAGAGTTTTGCAACGAGTTTTGTCATGGCTAGGCACTGGTAGTATTTATGGACTTAGGCCATGGGCAGGTATTTTTGATTTCAGATAAACAGTAATATATAAATAGATTACTTTTTACTTTTGTTATATCTAAGTACTTGCAATATAAGTGTGCGTCTGAAAGTAATTTGTTCCACTCAAAAGCGTAAAAGAACCCAAAACTGTAAATGAATTGTGTAAAGAAGTGCTAACCTAATGAATAAATATACCTACTTATTCTTCACGCCAGACATGTTTCATAAGCAGCCCAAATAAACACAAAAAACGTTCCCAGTCATACCGCACGCTCTATTCTTTGTCAATGCCGAATTTGCGTGACTGGTTTTTGAATACGTGCCTTTGAAATAGTGTGGTGTACACAACGGTCCGGTATACGATGAAAAAATTCGCTCGAAACAATAGATATTTGGTGAAAAAAGTCAGCACTGTGAAAATGTCCTTGTCGGTACGATTTGTATGCACATGATTCGAACTAGCTTTTGTCAGGCCTAACGCCAATGGTTTGGATTCTCCTAAAAATAATTGGACTCATCAAATACAATGTTCATGAATGTTTATTACTACTATAATCATCATCATCATCAGCCTATAATGTCCCACTGCTGAGCACAGGCCTCCTTTCACAAATCAGGGTGAAAGGGAATGGGCAGATACTCCACCACGCGTGCCCACTGCGGATCGGTGGAGGTAGGCTAGTGGTCAACCTACTGTTGGAATTTTTCAAGCCGCCTAGGAGGCATCCAACTAGCTTAACGACTATCACAATTAAGTGATAACCGGGACCAACGGCTTTACGTGCCTTCCGAAGCACGGAAACGCTCGATTTGAAATACCACTAGGCGGTCACCCATCCAGGTACCGACCAAGACAGACGTAGCTTAACTTTGCCGATCGATTAAGAACGGCTAATCATGCTACACCACGAGCGCTTCCACTACTATAATAGTATATTATATTCTTTACTAGATTTCAGTCCACCTATTTTATCTCCTTGTTGAATTATAGTCTCCAATTCAACACATTTTGTCCATCAGAAAATAAGAGGTCTGGCGACCCTGGGATCTTAAACATATTCCTTATTGTTTGAGTGTGTGTGCTTACTCTATTTACTGCGTCCAAGAAGTTGGTACGAAATATTGCTCTATTGCAATACACTGAGCGTTATGTGGAAAACAAGTTGTTAAAACTTGTATTCCCTGTAGTAAAGGAGTTACCGGGCCACAGTTTCTAAAACTTTTACGGTTATCGTTACTTAAAAGCTATGTCAATAGCAGTTTGTTGGACAACCTCGAAAAAACTAAGAAGCGTTTAGTAAAATATTTCTATACGGCCATTTGCGTAGAAATTTCTAACAATAGAGTTGAGAGACTACGATAATGTCATTGTAAAAATTATGTTTGAAATTTGAATAACTAGTTTGTAAGGAGATAGAAAATAAACTTATTTTTATTATTAATATCTCTCTTCAGATGGAACGCGCGTCCTTTAACGACATAATATGAAAATAATAGGATTAAACGAACTACGAGTACCATATTATGTTTCTGTAACTCTCTCGCTCTAAAACTGAATTGGCAATGGGATGGTCATGCAACACGATATATAGCAGATAGATGGACAATCAAAATTACCGAATGGAAAGGACCAACAGAAAAAAGAAAAGTACGCACGCCGCAAAGAATGTGGGCTAACGACATAGTTGAAACAGCAGGGAACAACTGGCAGACTATTGGCAAAGATAGAGAAGCATGAAAGAAACTGGAGGAGGCCTTCAGCCGAGGAAAGACTCATATAAAAAAGGAAAAAAATAAGATATATATTATCAGCCTTACTAATAAAAAGTTACACGCGGTGTACACATCTGTTATAGGATAATTGCTACTAATAAAAACATTTTTGACACAAAGCCTGTATACACGTGTTTTAGTTACCTAGGAAATTTACACAGGGCTTACACGGGCCAGGACCCTTGTTTAGTGTTTGTATAAGAACATTATGGCGGATTTCAATAGATCAGCTGTGTCTGACAATCAAGTGTTGTGTCCATTTACTATGGACCAGGCCAACCGCGCAACAAAATGACACCAACGCGCTGGCCCTAAAAAGTAATTTTAGGGCCAACGCGACTCAGTCGATTGCGGTCATACTGCGGTCCACGGAACAGTTCATTCGTTCATTGTTTGCTTATAATTGCCATAAAAATGCCTAGTTGCGTAGTGAAAGGCGTGTATTTTATACTGGAGTTATGGATAAAATAAAACAAAAATTGACAATTTATTTGATTTTGATAACTTTATGCAAAATGTTCCGGTAGGTGTATCCTTAGTTTTGAAGTCATTGGCACAGCCATTTGCTTCGTTTGTTGACGTAACATTTGTAATTTGACAATGACGTTCTTCTTTCTTCTTCTTCTTTGGTTAAATGGCTACTGTAGCCATAAGCACAAGACAGTTTCGTTCAAAACCACCATTAGCTATTTGAAACTTTTTAAAAGTAATTTTATTGTTTAATTATTAAAATAAAAATAGCCTTAAGAAAAAGAAACCTGATTTTTATGATATGATTAATATTTTATATAATTATTTTTCAGTATCTTTTGGTGTTTTCATATTTTTCCCCATATTTTCTCCCGTATTTTGAAGTTAGATAGTTTTAGTTTCAAAACGTTCCTAAAAAGTTGCCAGTCGTTTTTGTTTTAACAAATAGATAACTATACAACGCTTACACACTGATTATTAGTAAAGGGAGTGTATAGCAACTGTGTAAGGCTTACACACTGCATAACTATACAGCTGTTAAACAACCGTGTTCCATATTTTTATTAGTAAGACGGTATATATATAGAAAATAAGTAAAACATTAACTTTTATGTAAGCACTAACAACATTAGCAATGTAAATTAAGGATAAGGGAAATATAGGCTTATCATTTTATTTTTATAGCGTGGAAGCAACTATGAAAATCTTTTTTAGTTTCCTAATATTTTGCAAAAATCCCTGGATTTTAGCAACTACACTACCTGGCTTAAATTTTTGCTACTATTCAAACTAGGTCATCGCAATTTATTTTTGCAGGCGTTGCGTTAAACTGAACTCTTTCTTTTTTACAGTTTCATAATGCTTTACCTGAGCAAAGGCTCAAATTAATGCATGTTCATGAAAATATTCATGAAGCAGGGGACACTAGCATTTTTACTTAGGATGTACCGTTAGTTTTCTGTGCCTCCTGTCAATAGTATCAGCCCATGTATCAGCCATTGCAACCCTGTTTATATTAAGACCCCCTTATATTAAGACTTATTTCAATCGTTAGGATGAAAATCCATTAAATATATGCTTAAACTTTATTAGTCGCAGTCCTTATTGACCGCAATCGACATTTCAGTAAATAAGCATACGGCTCGCTTGGTGGTAAGCGGTTATCATAACCCTATGAACGCTTGCAACAGGGGCTTCACTCACGCATTATCGATAACACCTCCCTACTCGATGAGCTCTGGCGACGCAAAATAGGATGATAACATCAAAAACTACAAATTAAACATACGGTCAATTTAAAAACGTCAACACACACAGAAGAATAAAAGTTGAAAGTGGCTGCGCAGATTGTTTTGCTCAAGCCCCTTCAACGCGATGGTTGAATTGGCTCCGCGAAGAAAGAAAGCTGGAAACTTTTCAACTGGGCTCGCCGCAAAGAATAGAGAGGAAAACATGTGAGACATACGGGGTTTAAAATTCTAGATATTTCCGATGAAATGATATCAACTAAAAATATATTTTATCTAATAATAATTGAGGTTGAGGTTAATTATTAACCGACTTAAAAAAAAGAGGAGGTTCTCAATTCAGTTTTTTTTATGTTTGTTCCTCATAACTCCGTCATTCATTAACCGATTTGGAAAATTCTTTTTTTGTCTGGAAGGATACACTTCCCGTTTGGTCCCATTGTCATCAGATCAGTTTTTGATTACTTCTTAGTGTACTTTGAAGTCGTTTCAGTTTTTTGTAAAACAGTCCAATTATTTGGCTGGAAAATTCTTTTTTTTTTATCTCCCAAGTATATTGAATATAAATTACTTACATGTCACTTTTTAATGAGGGTCTTTCACGTCACTTGGTATATTTATTATAACATTATTTCTTTCGCGATCTGTGCGCCTAATCAAAGCCCAAAAAGTCTTGTACTTTAATAGATATTATACCTTTCTGTTACACGTATATAGGTTTATAATATTAAAATTCTTGAAATACGAACATTGAGACAATCAGTCTTAATGCGCGGCAACTAGTTGTCATATCTTTCCAGCTGTGTGTCAATGGAGGCATAAAGAGAACTAAACATAATATAGATGCCGAATAGCTGTGAGTCAGTTATGTGTTTGTGATCGTCGAGTTCACGATTCAATTCCAAAGTTAACACACATTTCTTTGAACATTATTTCGATTTCAAGCTCCGATTAACGCAATTATTTTACCTATTAGGGTTGTATTGGTTTTATAATTAATTTTAAGCTGAAATCGCGAGCCAGTTCCCTTCAAGTCTCCGTGTGCCACATTTATTTGTATTTATTTAATTTCACACAATGCATAGAATGAAAAAAAGAACGTAAAATCTCATCAACTTAACATGATTAAAACACATGTTAGCATTAACATTATATTATGTGACAAGGTGGACGACTCACCTACAGACTTACACAGATAATCACCGGACATGGGTGCTTCGGTGATTATCTGTATAGGATCGGACGTGAGGCGACGGCGGTCTGCTTCCACTGCGGTGGGAGCGACCAGGACTCCGCATCGCACACGCTCGCGGTGTGCCCTGCGTGGGAACCCGAGCGGCGGATCCTGGTCCAAGAGATCGGAGGGAATCTCTCCCTGCCAGCAGTCGTGTCGGCGATGCTGAGCTGTGATACAGCGTGGAGAGCCGTAGCCTCTTTCTGTGAGACTGTAATGGTCCAGAAGGAGGCTGCTGAGCGGGATCGGGAGAGGGCCGATCCCACCTGGAAGCGAAGCCGTCGGGGCGCAAACGTGCCTCGTCGCGGCCCCCCTGCCCTGTAGCTCGGGCTTAGAATAACAGCTACGCTGTTCCCCTGCCTGCCGTAAAAGGCGACTAAACGGGGCCTTTGGGGTCGTGGGCAATCAGAGCGGGGGCTCTGTGCGCCCAGTAGCGACCCCAAGGAGGACGATGGGTCGACGTGGTCATGACTCATCGTGCGATAGCACAGCGAGGGTGCTGGGGGGAGGTATCAGACTTCCCCCGGGACGAGCTATCAAAGCGCCGCGCTAAGAGGGGTGAGCAGGTACGCGTTCAACACGAGAGCCCGCCCCCCTCTCTACAGCGCAGATGGCGACCACCGTGGGGTTTTAGCCGGTAAAAGTCCGGCATAACCTGGCCGCTACCCCCGAGGCGGTCGGGTATCCTATGAGGATTTCCCCACGAAAAAAAAAAAAAAGAAAAGTTTTTTTGTAAAAATTACTAGCCAGAAATTAATGTTAAGTCAAATGTTCAAAGAAAAGACTTATCCAAACATATTTTATAAAAAGAAAATAGTATAATGATAAAAAACAAACGAAAAATAGAGCTCAAAATTTCTTTTCGTTGCATACAACTTCTCAAAATTTTCAGCGTAAACTATCATATTTTATGTAATGATAGTAAAGGTACAGCGTAAACTATCATATTTTATGTAATGATAGTAAAGGTAATTCAATCAACTAAAGAATTACCTAAAAATATTCTACTAAGCCGTCCATTATTTATTAATTTAATTAAAACTGCTACTGAAACTGAAATAGCGACACCGTGGTCTTATTTCTTCGGCCGTTTTTACAGCTGTCACCCTTATTCTAGGGTAATACTATTCAAAATTCAAAATCATTTATTCAAATAGACCTTCGCAGGCACTTATGAAAAGTCTGACTCTAATACTCAAATACCGGTTCGGAAGGTTGCATTTGCTGAGAAGACCCGGCAATAAACTCAGCAATGACTCTTTTCAAAACAAGCTTAGATTCATTACATAATATTTACATTCTAATCGCACTGAAAACAATTGCGTGCCCCGGCGTGGCGGCAAAATTACAAAGTAGACTGAATGAATAAGTAAATAAATAGCAAACTTAAGCAGACCAGCCCCCACAAGCAGCACCTGTTCACAAGTATGACGCGTGTGGCAGCCATCGCCCTCCTCGCCATATTGGAGGGAAGTGAGCGACCCGTCACACGACGCCGCCGCAGGAATGTCCCAGGTCCCAGTATAATCCCAAATAAACATCTGCCTAAAATAAAATAATCAAAGAACAAATGCTAAAACTCCGTTAAGTTGTACCACAATCCGTTCCAGCGCAAACTTCAAGCTAATAATCAAGTACGTACACGTCTACCGTTGCATAGGAGCGGAAATTCAAACTCCACAATCGTGTTCCCAACTTTAATACTACTTAATATGAGTTGCGTACCTACATGTGTACGAAACATGAAAGTAATATCCGGTAATAGTGCTTTGGCGAACAATTAAAAGTAGTTTGTTGAGTTAGCGACTATCTGAAGCAGAAGTCGTTTCCTCTAAAATCTGTTGGTACTGAGATCCGCGGAGCGGGATGAGAGAGTTTATGATTTATTTTTATTTCATAACTAGCTGTCTCTCGCGGTTTCGCCCGCGTTCGCCCGAATCCGACTGGTAGTTCCAGTGATTAGCCCGTTTAAACAAACAAAAAAACTCTTCCGCTTTCTGAGGCTTTATTATATTATATTAGTATAGATGATACAGATATATACATTATTTTTTTATTGGTTAAGGGATCCTGGAATATTAAATTAAATATTAAATATTCTGGTCTGTATCAGAATAACTCATTTGCTAAACGAATTCACCGTTTGCCCGCTTTTTATAAAGAGAAAGAAGAAAAAAATGTGTGACTATTCGAATATCCATAAATATTTTATGTAAATATTGTGATCCGGGTCTTTAGTCATTATGGCCTACTTCCAGGTTGTGCTCGGGAACAAGTAAACAAAGAGATACTTAGTACATCATGTAATTATGCCTTCAAGATAAAGTATTTATAATTATATATAAGTAATGCTACTTACAAATGAGCTCCTTTCACGACCGCTGACAATTAAAAAGTGACCGCGGGTAGCACGGTACTTGTATCGATTATTCATAACGATTATGATTAGTTCTTTAATCGCGATTCGTGACATAAATCGATTTCTTTATTTTTAAATTAACTTATAACTAAATTTAATTTCTTAATACAATCTAAATTTGATTTGCTTACATTCGGCCAATTCTGACTACACAAGCGTCCCCGCGTGTATTTCATGTTACGTGAAAGAACTCATTTGCTTACATTTTCATATTATACATACAATAAATAAATTTCAATATGTATACTTTACTCCAGAAAAGTTTCATTGTTATGTAATCGAGTCCTATGGTTTTTATACCATCCATAAATTATAAACACAAAGTTTTAAGACTAAAATGCAAAAATATATCATCATCTTAATCATAACCTTTACTTTTTACAATTGTGTACATACAAAAAAATATTTAAAAAAAACATATATTTCTTTTTAATCTTAAATAGTGACATGGGTTTTTTGTACACTAAAATTAACTCTATAAATTAGTATATAATCATAAGTAAATAGTCTATATATAACATATTAAACCAGCCGTTCAATAATAACAATTCTGTCATTCTCATACATAATAAACATTATTTTTAACATCTATAATAAATTACTTAATATTTTATTCTCTCTCAAGCTTAAAGATTTTTATACAATTACTTTTTATAACCATATTTCTATGACAGATAGTAAAGGTTTTATTTTACATAAAACTTATATGTGAGCCTCACAAAACTATTCACTTCACACACCTTAATTATTATTTTGTCACTCTGGGCTAATACTGTTAATTTTATTGGGGTTGATGACGCCACACTCGGGGCCTAATAATGCCATGCACCAGCTAATAATGCCACACACGGGGCCAATAATAAAAGTAATGCCACACACGGGGCTATTAATAATAATAATGCCACACACGGGGCTAATAATAGTAGTAATGCCACACACGGGGCTATTCATAATAATAATGCCACACTCGGGGCTAATAATAATAATAATGCCTCACACGGGGCTAATAATAGTAGTAATGCCACACACGGGGCTTCTTATAATAATAATGCCACACTCGGGGCTAATAACGCCACACACGATTAATAGTGCCACACTCGGGCTGATAAATAAATATTAACCATTACATATTAACACATCACACAGAATTAAAGCTAAAAACTAGTCACACCACATATTATCATTTAGAGCAGATTAATTTACCTCGCATTTATCGGAATTTTATAGAAATTAAGTACTTTCAATATCAGAATCGCTATCTATGCCATGCCATGGATGAATTTTATCCACATCAAATGTTGCCATATACATAGGCTTTCCAGATTTTTTTTTGGTTATTGTTGTACCCTCCATCTCATATCTGTCATCACCTAAAACTTTAACTATTCTATACGGCTCGCTACACTGTTCTTGCTCCGACCAGAGATACCGGTCGGTCACCTCTCTTTTTATACGCACGATACGATCACCATTATACGTATGTGCAACCTTTCGGGAATTATCAAATTGTTCTTTTTTCTTAGCTTGATCAAAAGACATCTTCTCACTAACTTCCGCCCTGATAATGTCTCCACGAGTGTCATAATCATGCACTTCACATACTAAGGAACTCATTACACCGCGTATTCATTATCCGAGGAACCCGTTATTCTAACTCCGTTTAAATTCTAGCCCGTAGGTATAACTGCGAATAAAATTTCGGATGGTGCTTTACCCGTTACCTTATTTACAATATTATTAAGGCCCTATTGGACCTGTGGAATCATAATCATTCACTATCAGGCTTACCGTGATTTATAGCTGTAAGAGCGTCTAAAATTGAACGATTATAGCGCTCTATTTGGCCGTTAGATCGCGGTGTCGCTACAGCGGTTAAATAATGTTTGATACCTTTAACTTTAACAAAATTTGAAAATTCATGACTAGTAACGCTTATTGTACTGTACGTAGCCATTTCAAAATCAAAATCAGTTTAGGCTAGTAAGGCACTTTATGAACGTTAAGTTGTACATACAGTTGAATTTACCACCGGTTCAGGATACACTTAAACTAAGAAGACTTTTTTTTTTTTTTTGGAACATCTTTCATATTACAGCTTTTTTTTCAAATACTTATATAATATATATATTATTATTATGCTTATTCATACAATTGTCTCTTAGCCAGGGGGGATGCAAGTGCAGAGAGAAGCTACTACAACCATTGACTTTATTATATGACATTTAATTACTTCGAGAGGGATTTTATTTTATAGAATAGAGCAAAATTCCCGAGACCTATTAGCTTTAGATAAGTTTCCAGTATCGAAGCTATGGCGGACACTATCAATTGCAGATAAATTTAAATTTCCACGAAAAAAACATAAAACTTTCGTAAATATGCCGTGACGGTAACGTCAAGACTTCACATTCCTTAAATCAACCTCGTAGTGGTGCTCTTTCTTTCATATTAACATCAGTAGAACCAATATAGAGTTCATTAATCTCAATCCTCTAGCTAAAGTATGATATTTGTTTAAAATTAAATTAACATTACCAATATTTGAAATCATTATGTAGGTATCCTTTGTTATTTTCAAAGTTTTAAATAGCAAGTAAAACTATATAATCTTTATCGTGAGTCTTAAAAATCCCTAATGGAACGTATAAAGATCCTGAAAATTGTCAGACTGTTCTTACTTCAAATAGAGAGGTGCAGCGAGGTTCGATATTATATTTTTGACAAGTATTGAGTTTAACCTTTGTTTCAGTGTCAGCACACTCCATTTCAGGAGCTTGGTAAAATATCAGTTCACTAAAGGTCTTATACATGACTAGATTTGGCAATTCAGAAAAAGTTGACTGATTATTATTTCATATGGCATATAATGGTCTGAGACTATGACTACGTCTATTCAAGCATCAATGTCATCAATACCTAATGAACCTTTTATGTTCCCAAAGGTCTAACACTAGAGTTTCCAAATCCTCTAAGGGTCGGAAGGTTGACATTGCTATTCTATTTTCCATAAATTTTCTTCGCTACACTTTTCCTTAATAACGGACAGTTACAACACGTTACTAGGTTCACCTTTATCATCGACTGTATTTATGCTGTTATTTTTAGATCGACACCATTTAATTGAATGACCAATTTCACGACAATAAGTACACCTCCTCATAGGCTTAGAACATTTAGAACGTACATGACCTGCCTCATCACAATTGAAGCAGATTATACCAGATCTAGGCATCTCAGTACTATCACTTGACAAATTTTGATTGGTTCTTAGTTCCTTATTCCAAAGAGGCTTTCGTTTATTTATTTGGAAGTTGTCATTCTGAGATAATGTCTTTAAATAAGAAAACAGCTGCTCTGGTTCCTCAAACATACACGCGTTTGCACTCATCCTAATAAATTTATCGTCAATACCATTTACTAAACACCCTACCGCCTTACGTCCCAAGATCTCACACCTATTAATTAGAATCATTTTTTCATAGTAATAAATATCCAATTGTTGTCCTATTTTACAACGTAATTGTAACATTCTTTGAAGCAAGTCACCGTAATTTTCTGTAGAAGGAAAAGCCGACTTCAACTTTACCATCCATTGATCCCAAGTATGGAGCAACGATGGCAAACCTTGGTACCAACGCTTGGCAAGACCCGTTAATTTAGCAAGTGCATAGTGACAAATCTGAGTCTCATTCCACGAATATATCTGCGCACATTCATTTACTTTATGAATCCATGATTCTATATTTTGTGAGCCATCATTAGGATCAAATTCAGGTATAGCGTTTGTATGCATAGCAAATACTTGTGGCGAAATCATTGAATTATTTGCACTGTTAGTTACAGAACCAGTCACAATATTATTTTTACTTAATTGCAAAGAATCAAACACCTCGACACGCTCATCACCATTTGCACTATCCAATATTGAAGCCATTGAATTCAAATTCGTAGGTAGAGGAGTTTTCGTACCTTCCTCAGCAGCATGTCCAGATCGATTACTATTACTTACATTATTACTTTTTCTCTGACTATGATGTCGGTATTTATTTTTATCACGAGAACGTCTACTCGATTTCCTATTACGTTTACGCAAACTATCATAACTATTTCTCGATGATGAACTTGATGCACGTCTATGACTTGTTGAGTACCGACGACGTTTAGATACCCGTCGTTTACGTGACCTGGAGCGTCTACTAGACCCCATAGTTAGAGATTCCGATAATGTCCACTTATAAACTATTACACAATTGCAGAAAAATCAAAAGTTTTATAATCTAAACCTCTTTTCACCAATTAAATACGACTACGAATAATTTAATTACATCATAAACTAAATCTCAACTCGTAATACTTAAATGAACCCAATTGTATTGATAATTCGAATCTTAAGAATACTGTATTATGATTATATTACACATACACAATAATAACCGTTCGAAACCAAGTGAATAACATACGATAATATAGTAGATCAAAACATATCACTGGAAAAACGATACCAAAATAACACCTCCAAGATAACGGCGTTTTATGAAATAATATTAAAAAAAAGAAATCACAACGATAAATCGAAACAAAATGAAGTAGTAGGTGCTTATTATTTTCATAGCACCAGCACAGGGTATTAATATGATCGGAACGAACTGACCTTCAATGTCCTTGTGGCTGGGCTCTCGTTCAGCACGTGCTTCTTTCCACTTCTGATTGAAAACCAATAAACTCCAGGTTGTGCTCGGGAACAAGTAAACAAAGAGATACTTAGTACATCATGTAATTATGCCTTCAAGATAAAGTATTTATAATTATATATAAGTAATGCTACTTACAAATGAGCTCCTTTCACGACCGCTGACAATTAAAAAGTGACCGCGGGTAGCACGGTACTTGTATCGATTATTCATAACGATTATGATTAGTTCTTTAATCGCGATTCGTGACATAAATCGATTTCTTTATTTTTAAATTAACTTATAACTAAATTTAATTTCTTAATACAATCTAAATTTGATTTGCTTACACCAATGTCCCGCAGGGTAATTCGCACAATAATTGCAAATTTCAGCAGATATTTAAAAATCCTAACTAATATTATAAATTCGAAAGTGAGTTTGTTTTTTGTTTGTTTGTTACGCCTTCACGCCTCAACTACTCAACGGTATGCAGATGGCCTATGGTATGGAGAAGGACAATACTTTTTATCTCGGGAACGCGGGTGAAACCGCCGGGGACAGCTAGTAGTTATATAAATGCATCTATTTGAAATGAAATCATTACTACCTATATATACCAGGTAACCATTTATCATTATCCCTTGCAGCTTTCAAGGCGGTACGGTGCTTTTAAAATCACAATAATAGCAGCGTCAGTATAAAACTGTAAGCCTTTTCCATGAAATAAAAACTGCCTAATGAAGATCATTCTTTGCTAGATAAAAAAAAAGTGTTATTTATTTATTTATATTTATTTATTTATATAATTAAGGGAAACTAACAGCTTTATTAAATATAGTTATTCTTTTATGAAATTAAAAATATGTTTAAAGCTACTAATAAGTTTCCGCAAATGGAAGGTTATAATTACAGAAATGAGAACCCGCTTCACTTATCAATATGATAACAGTTTAAGAACGTACAACCTTAATATCTTGGCTGTTTACACTCGACGTGCAGATCTAAGTATAGGGTCATGTAAATACAGCTTGTGAAAATATTATTAGAGTAGGTAGAAGAAACAGTATTTTGGTTAAGTAATTAAGTATTCTAACTAATGACGGGCCAGCTGGCCTGGTTGGTTGGTTAAGACTCTGGTTAAGATTCCACCTATCGCGCCGGAGGTCGTGGGTTCGATTCCCACACAGGACATGCATTTGTGTGCATGAACATGTCTGTATGTCTTGAGTCTGGGTGTAATTATGATTATTAAGTATGTAAACAAAAATAAGTATATGTATTATATCAGTTATCTGGTTCCCATAGTACAAGCTCTGCTTAGTTTGGATGATGATGACGTGTGTGAGGAATGTCCTAGTAGTAGGATATTTATTTAAAAAAAATGTGTTTGTTTGTTACGCCTTCACGCCTCAACTACTCAACGGATCATAATGAAATTTGGCATGCAGATAGCCTATGGTATGGAGAAGGCTTTTATCCCGGGAACGCGGGTGAAACGCGAGGGACAGCTACATTTAAATAAATATAGGATGCACAGCGATCAAAAAAATACATAGTCTATGGTAGTCAATTTGTATTTTTTATTTGCGGAAAACATGCGTCCGGCGGCCGGCCTCCTGAAAGTAAGAGGTTTATCCGGATAGCTAGCCGGACGTTTGCAATACACGGGACATCACTCACGTGTTACCGACCCTTCCCACCTCCTCAATGAGCTCTGGCGGCCCTTACTCACGCGCAGGAACACAACATAAAGTTAATTCAAAATCAAAGCTATTTAGTTAATTTAGGCCCCCGGCACCCCGGCACTTATGAAGGTCAAATTGACTGAAGTTTGATTTAATGAAGATTTGGATGTGTTATTCTGTAAGGCGGAGGTAGGTACTTTCCCAGTCGAGTTGATCTTTGAGCGAATAAACGCAACGCTCTACCTCTCTTAAAAGGCTTTTCTTAGGTACGATTAGATTAATCGCCAAATCAGCTATTCCTCTGATTCATCATCATTATCATCAGCCCATAATGTCCCAGTGCTGAGCACAGGCCTCCTTCCACAAATCAGGGTGAAAGGGAATGGGGAGATACGCACCATATGTGCCCACTGCGGATCGGTGGAGGTAGGCTAGTGGTCAACCTATTGTTGGAGTTTTCAAGCCGCCTAGAAGGCCTCCAACTAGCTTAACGACTATCACAATTAAGTGATAACCGGGACCAACGGCTTTATATGCTTTCCGGAGCACGGAAACAATCGATTTGAAATACCACTAGGCGGTCACCCATCCAGGTACCAACCACGACAGTGGTAGCTTAAGTTGCCGATCCTTATTATGCTACACCACGAGCGCTTCGACACTCTTCGCGCTTCGCTTTCTCTGATTGCTGAAGTCTAAACAAAACCGGTTCTAATTTCAAATGAAAAGCCAGATAACGTTTATCTTCTCTTTCCCTTTGGTAAATCATCTTCCCATCTCCGTATTTTTTTTCCCTCTCCATATTATACTTATCTACTCCAAACTAAGAACTGTGGCACAGAATAAATAGTACAAACGTAACTGTGGTCTGTTGTGGGTTCTCTAACAAACATTTGTCAATTGCCACTTCGCTTCGCAAGAGCTATTCTTATTACAAGATTGCAAGTGTCGTTTTATTTCGTCAGGGCAAGAGGGAGTCTCACCAGCACGTCCATTTCACATTTTGTAGGGACAATTTATTGGTTATAGCTAGTGGACCCTAACACGTACGATAACAAACTGCGGAGGTACCAAAATGTATGGCATGTACTTTTGGTGAATTTACGCTATAAGTTTTGATTAGAATCCATGTGCACGTCACATATCTTTATTACAAACTAGCTGCCTCGCGCGGTTTCACCCGCGTTCCCGTGATAAAAAGTAACCAAAATACTCGGGGATAATGTAGCTTACCATTAGTGAAAAAAAAAACGAATCCGACCGGTAGTTCCAGTGATTAGCCCGTTTAAACAAACAAACAAAAAACTCTTCCGCTATATAGTATAAATAGTAAACAATTTGAATACGAACAAAAAAAAATTAAGCCTGCTTTTTTGTCCGTTTTTCCTTACCTACTCTTCCATCAACAATGGTCTAACAATAAGGAAATATTTATAGGCTGAAAATAGATGTACAAAAAATACGTTCCATTTTCAATTTCAAAAATACATTTCGTTGAATAGAACAAGGGTGTGTTTGGTTGGAGTGACAACCGAGCCAATAAGACACTCGGGGCCTGTTTGGAGTGTACGAAGTTCGAACGAGTGAGGCCGTGGAGTGGAAACCGGATTACTAACGCGTCCTCTTGCGTGATTCGAATTTTGAATTCACTTTCATACTGATTTTATTTGGGACCGTCCAATATATAGTTTGGCAACGTGAAAAGTAGTAGCATTACATTTTTTTTTTGCTAGCATCACGTATTTTAATTTTCGGAAAAGAAAAGGATTATGTAACGTTCAGTACATGAATTCCTGAGTTTATGATAAATCAGTGGTATTTCGTTTTAGGTATCTATATTTTTTTTCTATTAGTTACTTAATTAGTACATCGAAACATATCGTTATAATAAAATTATTATTAATTAATTTCAGCATCATAAAATTAAGTGCTAGATGCATAATTGGTTTAACGACCACACGACAGACAACACGTTGATCAACGCAAACGGCACAATTAAGTTTTTAATTAGCTTCATTACCATAATCAGATAAATGCTTTGGGCACCTATTTTCAAATCGCTTGAGTGGATATCGTGTATGCAAATGGATCTTTCATTTAAAACGTGCATTCGCATATCATCCTGAAAGGATTGGGGACATTATCTATAAATTATTCATTTTGGCGCAATTTTTTTGTGTTTTTTTATTTTTTGTCACGAGAGTAATCAATTTTCACCAATGCTTAATTGAATTGTATTTTTTACTCTACTAATATTACAAATGCGAAAGTAACTCTATCTGTTTGATACCTCTTTCACCTCTGAAGCGATCGCGATGAAAAGTACGCAGATAGCCACGGCCATGGTATGGAGAGGGACATAAGAGAGGTAGGGCATAACGGTTTCTCCCATCCAACGGGATGTCCACTTCATTGCAACTCTCGCCATCGTCAGGGAGTCCATCCATTGAACCGAAATGGTTTCGTACTGTGCGTTTTCAAAGGAGCTTCCTACCACGGACACGCAGGCTATGGAATGAGCTCCCAAGGGGTTCAGCATGGGGTTCTTCAAAAAGGGTATGAAGAGATTTTAATAGGGTCGGCAACGCGTGAGTGTTACCCCTGGTGTTGCAAGCGTCCATAGGCTACGGTAACCGCTTACCATCAGGTAGGCCGTTTGCTACCTTAGTTGTATAAAAAAAAGACATTGCTCCTTTTTACCGTAGGAATGCGGGTTAAACTGCAGCAGGTAATGTAGTCGGTTCAAATTCTTAATGAACTCTAATAACCTTCAGTTCATTCAGTCTCTGTTATTTTTTCTAAAAGTGAGTTCAGGCAGCTAAGCTTGAGAGCTTCGTCTTCTATCTATACTAATATTATAAAGAGGAAAGATTTGATTGTTTGTTTGTTTGCATTGAATAGGCTCTGAAACTACAGAACCGATTTGAAAAAATCTTTCACTGTTGGGAAGCTACACTATCCCCGGGTGACTTAGGCTACATTTTACCACGAGAACGCGTGTGAAACCGCGCGAGACAGCTAGTATTATATAAAGGCCAAAACAAAATGAATTATTTGTCTCGCTAAAAACACGAGCGAAACTATTAAAGCATAATTATTATCAATTGACAAATTAAGCTAACATTCTCGACGACATTATCGTATACGAATTTTATCGATTAATCTCAAAATAACACACAAATTGTATTTAATACCTATAAAGCATCGTTTGTACCGTTCCAAATAATCAGATTACTAGCTCGCAGATGACGCTGAGCACCGAACGATTCCCGATTTGCATGCGTAATGCAGCTAAGTGCACTTTTAGAGCAGCCATTTTGTGTTTCGGAATTAGACTATCCGCCAGGTCTATTACGTAATTGCTTGAATCAGTTTCTGTTTGAAAGGGACGTTCTGACAGCTGCAGTTGCAAACAGTAGTTACTCGATTGCAATAAATGTTGATAAAATGGTAATTTTAGATATAGATATTTTTAAGGCTTCAACACGATGGTAGCTCAGTGGTAGTGACGTCGGATACAGATATGAACGTCCCGGGTTCGAATCCTAAAATGAGCTTGAGCTTTCGGTGACGGCAAACATCGTGAGGAAACCATAGCATGGTGGTAGGGTACTTAATAGTACCCATCTGACTGGTTACCATCTTCAAGTTGAAAATCATCATACCATGTTGACATTGTGGTCAAACACAGGACTGTAAACTGTAAAAAAAAACCTGAAATATAAGCTGTGGTTGCTGATTGGTGAACAGACTAACGATTTTAAAACCGGTAAGACCCCTCCTTAAACGAATAAATAAATAATAAATATCATGGAACATTACTCACACACGGCTATCTGATCCCAAACTAAGCAGATCTTGTACGATGAAACCCAGATACTACATAATAATATAATACTTTTAATTTATAAATACAACTTAATTATATGTACGTAATAATTACACCCAGACTCAGGACATGCAGACATGTTCACTCACACACACTTGACTTTAATCTTATGGAAATGGTATGTTAAGTATACAAGTCTTTTTTTTTTACACCACTAAGGTGGCAAACAAGCATACGGCCCGCCTGATGGTAAGCAGTTACCGTAGCCTATGGATGCTTGCAACACCAGGGGTATCACTCGCGCGTTGCCGACCCTGAAGAAATCTCTTCACGCCCTTTTTGAAGAACCCCATGCTGTACTGTCTCACAGTCTGCACTGGGACAACGTGATGGACTATATTCAATCCTTGTCAGGGGAGGCTCGTGCCTTGCAGTGGTTTCGTGGGTTGAGACGTTGATGATGATCAAATAGAAATTGATTGCAACGAAAAATTGGTCGAAAAACTATTGGATTCAGGCGGGATTGGCATAGAGAAGTTTACAAAATTTGTTAGAGTGGAGTTGGAAAGTATACAGGTAAGATAAATCTATTTTCAGGAGGCAAAGGTAAAATAGTAGGTAAAAACTCCTTTTAGGTAAAGGATGCCAAGCTGAAAAATATTTGTACAATGATTCTACCTAAGTATAATTTTGATTATGAATTCTTACATGAAATCAGAGAATATTATGGTGCGTCCATGCTTGGCGAACCGAGCACGAACCGAGCCACGAACGAGCACACTGCGAGCGCGATTGACAGTTTTTTCACGAACAGAGAGATGCGCATCGTGCTCGTTGTAGGTTCGTTCGTGGTTCGGCTCGTGCTCGATTCGTGTAGCATGGACGCACCATTAGGTTACAGAATACTAGCTGTCCCCTGCGGTTTCATCCGCGTTCCCGGGATAAAAAAGTAGCCTATGTCCTTCTCCATGCCATAGCATCATCTGCATGCCAAATGTCATGATGATCCGTTGAGTAGCTGCGGCGCGCGTAACAAACAAACACACAGGGATAGGATAGGACCTGCTACTTGAAAAACGGTTCAGATAAAATCTACAGTAAAAATAAAACTCCCATAAAACCCAAAATCCATTAACACTACACATCACAAACTTGCAACCAAAAATTCCCATTTTAAAAAGGCAATATCTCATAGCGGCCAGCCCTCCCCGCGACATCCGTCCTTGAAGGGTCATTACGCGAACGTGTGGATAATGTCTTCCATTGAAGCCCCGAGTACTCAGGCGATCGTTGAACAAAACTGCTAACAGCAGTTAAATTACGCTTCTATTTTTTACTGCCGCATCTGAAGTGGCTGTGACGTTGGAAAGTGTTTTAGGTTTTGGTGGTCATTTTATGCTTATGGAATCGTGGAGAATGAGCGTGTGATCTTTGCTGTGAACTGATGGCGAGATGGAATAGCGAAGAAATTATAACAGTGGTGTCAGAACACATTTTACAGTTTTGGTAGTCTACTAACACAAATCGTCATAATGGTGCCATAATAGCTTTCCGATGATTTTAAACTGAAACTACAATCGTGCCACAATGATCTTTTAGTTGTCAGTTTGACAGTTTTTGTACTAAAATTCTTTTCATTAATTATGAGACCATTATGAATTAGTAGACTGCGCAATATCGGCTCAATGATAATGGAATTGCATTAGTATCGTGTCAGTATGACATTTAAGCAGACTTGGCCCCAATTCTAGCGACTTACCCCCTTACTCATAAAGAGCTATTTTAACTAATATACTGTTTAAAGGGTCACGTAAATAAAGTCACTCTATTGTCATTGTCAAATAATGTGACATTATTTACGTATATAGTTAACGTTTTATGAGTAAGGGGGCTAGTGTTCAATTATCTTAGTAATGTCCTTACATAAATAAGGGTTAACTATGTCCTTAGACGGAGCCGATACACTTCATTCATCGAACAATTACCCCGAAAAAATGCAATGCGTTTTTTGCTTGAAATCTATTCCGCCAATTTCCATCACACATGCGCTCTGATTGGCCCAGTCAAGAACACACGATGCAGTGATTGGTCCTTACTGTTCCAAATCAGTGCGAAATCACTGACTAGTTATTCAATGAACAATCAAACTCCGCAGTTTGATTGTTCATTGAATAACTTGAATTTCAGTTCCTGGAATGCTATGTTTTTGGTCAAAGTTTACAGGTTTGCGATACTTTCGTTTGGTTTGGATAGGTGAGCCCATTCTTGAGTTATTAAATTACAACGAAAAGTGGCATTGATTTATATATATATATATAGATATATAGATGAATAAGCTTAACTCTTCAAAAATTAAATTTTGTCTCCGTTGTCACAACACCAATTACTTTTTCGTTTTATTGCTAATGTCATCGTGTTAAGGAATTCAAAAGCAAGCTGTAAAAATCTCCTAGGTAGGTAGGGTACTCACTTAACAATATCACAAAGTTCTTTGCCAGCCCTATTTGCCAGCTAATTGAGTCCACACGCAAGGAAAATGTTCCCAAGACCAGGATAAAAGGAATGGCTAATGGAAAAATCTCCATAAATAGCTCCTTTATGTGCTGCATTTCAGTGCAAAACATTTTGTTTTTGGGCATATAATTTCTTTTCAACGGAAAAACAAGGTTTCCTACCTTGAAATTATAGCCTTAAGAGTAGTTTTCCAACTGTTGACCTTTATTTTAGGATTATGTTTAAGTCAATGCATAAGTTATTTTTCAACACACTCGCTCGTAAAGTGACATTTATTGAACCGTTTTTAGTATCATAATGTAGCTTATAGCACTAGTGCTTTTTACTTTATATTACAGTTTGACAGAGCAGCTGTCAAAAAAAAAACCTGCTTGCCATATTTGTTAACGTTTTCATTGTGTGGTTGATCAAAAAATCTACCCCAAAAAATAGTGTAAAGTGTGTCTTTTTCCTCACAAGTGTGTTGAAAAACGTCGACACGCGAGTGCATTGATCATTATTCTCTCGGCTCTCTTATCGCTTAATACCGCCTCGTCTATAATTACCAAAATTGCACACATGTATCATAATATACCTACTATTATTTAATACATGTATTCTAATCGATACGATTTTTTCCAGTTCTATGAATTTAATTTGTTTGACTCATCACCTGACCGACCGAGCTTTGCTCTACTATTTTAAACTTTCTTTTTTCTTTATTTTTTGGTTTCCCAAGAAATTTGATAATAATTCTATGATGATAATTCGCTAGATCGATTTTTCACCCCCGTATAGCAGCGTCTTTTTGAAAATCTCAAAACATAATAGGTTACATTAGTACCCAACTGATAAGGCGCGTCGTGAATCTTCGTTCGCACAGAAAAGAAAGTATGGCCCCGAAGATTAACAAAAGAATGCTTAAAGCTTACAATCAACCTTAGATCACTACTATAAGGTTCATAATACACTGCAGCTGTTAGTTCCGTCTCACTCGCAAGTCACGCCCCTCCGCACACATGGCGGCAGCTGCCGACCAATAGCATTTCCCGCACTTTGAAAATGTATCTTCTGTACATCGGTAAGCCATATCAGTTGGGTACAACCTCGGTACAACTTACAAATATTGTTCTTACTAGACAACTTGCTTTTAACATGGTGTATAAATTATTGTTGTGTATTACTAGAATTACTTGTTCAGATGATGATGCCATTTTTTTTAATGTGAATAGGCTTTAGTTAATCACATTCTTACCATTGGTAAAGGCGGCGGGAGGTATGCAAGATACTTAATCACATTAAAAAAAATCTTTCAATGAATACAATAATTCGTTATTAACCGACTTAAAAAAAAGGAGGAGGTTCTCAATTTGGTTGTTTTTTTTTTTTTATGTTTGTTACCTCATAACTCCTTCATTTATCAACCGATTTGGAAAAATATTTTTGTCTGGAAGGGTACACTTCCCGTTTGGTCCCACTGTCATCAGATCAGGATTTGATTACTTCTTAGTGTACTTTGAAGTCGGTTTAAGTTTTTTGTAAAACAGTCCAATTATTAACAAACACATCAGTCACTTCATTAATTTGTATAGTTATAATAAATTAGTCGATTCCTTAGAAATAGCAGCGTGAAATAGCAAAACCCGTTTTCACTATCGATACAAATAAATCGCCCCATCATTACCATTAACCCTTCACTAAATAGCTAATAAAAAGTACGTACATACGTACGTATGTTGAGATTTGAATATGTATTAAGTAGCTTATTGCCAGACCCTCGAAGGTCGGAGGGTAGTCCCTAAGTGGGCCCATTAGCAAGAGTGTTATTGTAACGCCTACAAAGGCCGTAAGAGATAAGTTTTGTATTAACATGCTTTCCCACTGATGCGGAGAATATCAAAATAAACAAGTAGAAAGATTAAGAGAGGTAGATCATAGCGTTTATTCACTCAAAGAGCAGATCGACTGGGGAAGTACCGTAAGGGGAGCCTTAGGAAATACCGCAACCAAATAACTTTATCCTGCACGTGAGTAAGGTTGTCAGTGCTCATTGGGGAGGGGGTCCATATGGCTATGGTAACCGCTTGCCATCAGGCGGGCCATACGCTTCTTTATTGACTTTGTCGTATAAAAACATTAATAACTAACAAAATCATCACATTACATAATAATCGGTGTTTGAGTCATTACGTGTATGGCCATCATCATTTATTGAAAAAATCATTATTTTCATTGTGTATGTGCGTTTTTTATAATATAACATAAGTCAACTGTTGAATTGAGTTTGATTCATTAATATCAGTGCGAAGCGGAGTTCTACATCCAGTCTACATGGCCGCAAATAGAGAACAAGCTGTTTGCAGTCACTGATATGGAAGAAAGGCATCTTAGTGGTGACCACAGACATAAATCTAAATAGATAACGAAAGTCCCTCCATCCTAATGAAAATCAAGCGTGCCACTTTTTTTTACCCACCATAGTTTCAAAAGAGCGCTTTACTTAGGCTGGCATTAGAGCTATAACGTGAAAATGAAGCGATCCTATTGGTCAGATAAACACATCCCTCGCTACACATAATCTCTTCTACTGGACATGCAGCCTTATGCGAGTTCCCTGTCCGCGCGAAACAGTTTCAAAAGAAGAGCATTGATATCCTTTTTGGCACGCGAAGTACATACACCCGCGGCATCTATATAGATTTATATCTATGGTGGTGACTTACTCTTAGGAAAGGAGAGTTTTGAATTTTATCTATATTGCTCATCATTAGTGCTATGTAGAATAAATTTCAGGACGAGCAGTCAGATCGACCAACCATTATTGAAAGATATGTCGTGATTTCATATTTTTAAGCAATATGATTGGTCCATTTTCGGCACATCTTATCACCACTCGCATGGAAACATGCCCTTATTCTCTCGTTTCATGTTCCTATTTAATTACTGCGAAGGTTGGTGTGTGTGTAAAAGTAACAGGATATTATGTGTTTATTTAATATTTTGTGAGACATTTAAGCAAAGAATATTGTAGGGTGATACTGCCTTTCTTTTAATTTCCATTTTCCGAGTTAAAATCAAGTCGATCACTCGATGGGAAGTTGTCACTTGACGCCTATGAACATTTGCAATACAGGGATTACCGATGTATTGCCGACTTTGAAAAGCTTTTGTACGACTTTTTGAAGAACCTCATAGCGTAGTATTGAGTGGAAATCTGTAGTGGGCAGGTCATTTCATACGCGTGCCGATTCTGTTGTAAATTACTAAACGAATTTTAGTCACATCACCATCTTTTCCTTACAAACATTATTGAAAAGGGATAGAACATATTTTAAACTGTCAAATTAGTCTTTGCTGTCTTTATGTGCGGGTATTTAGACCGCGATAGATGGCGACTAAATTTATATGGATAACAAGCATTGGACTAATTTAAAACCACAAAATGTCTTACATCCTTTTCTTATGTTCTTTGTTAGTAGGAGACATAGTGAGACTAAATTAGTTTAGTTGTAAACAACAAAATCAGCTGTCTGCTGTAGGAACGGAGTATATTAAAGTTGAAGCTGAGGGAGGCATTGCTCGATGACGCTGACTTCACTTGAAGAGGCGCCATCGAGAAATGAATCCACTCTGCATGTTTGTTTCGTCATATTATTAACCAACAAGGGGGGGGGGGGGCTGTTCTTAGGGTAATTTTAGTTATATACATGTTATTATATTTTGCAGGTAAATGCTTTTCTTGTATGTATTTTTTAATAATGGTAGGTATAATAATCTGTAAAGAGCGTGTCTCGCCATCAAACTTAATAGTTTGGCGAGTAGTGTATGTAATAGTCATTTATGTACTTATCATTTATTTTCAATAAAAAAAAAACAATTAACCCAAGAAGTGCGCTGACGACCACCGATAATGCGCTCTGATTGGCTAAGCCAAGAATACACTAAACATTTTGGTGCAGTGATTAGTAGGTACTGTTATTCAGTGAAAAATACTTACTATTTACGGAGTTGGATTAGGGAATTTTCGTCGGTGAGGAAAGTCAAACTGAATAGTTCTATGGACGACTGAGTCGGGTCAATAAATAATAATAATATCCGTTGAGTAGTTAAGAGGAAAGGATTGCTGCAAGAAATTTTAAAAATAGGTTTTTAACATATCTGATCTATTTTGCTGTCGCGCTGTGCCCGGGCTATCCCGCCCGAGGGACATAGAGAAAACTACAGCTTGGACCGATTATACCTATTTAAATTAGACGAAATCGCTAATTCGTAATCCCCGGTTTTAAACTACAAAAGTGGAACGATTTAAAAAAAAACAAGAATCATAATAAGAAGGGCTTTGGCTATGTCTGTCGGTTTTCCTTTGTTTTTTTTTATATTCTTAAATTTGTTCGCTGGTCGTCTGATAAGGGTGTTAAAAATGGTTAGTTATTTTGATTTTAGAAGGCTCCTAATTCTTATAATAATGAATTTATGGAGAAAAACACAACCGGCCATACAGTGGTACCTACAGATTGCATGGTAAAATAATCATTGCTCTAGTGTAATTATCCAGAGAGGAAACTGAGAATTACGTTTGTATGGAACAAACGCCACCAGCATTTCCTCTTATGGCGTGAAGGTGTAACAAACAAACTCACACGCATTTGTAATTATTAGTTAGGATAGCCCATACCTAATATATTATAATCGCTCATAAAATAAGAAATAAAGTAAAAATAAGCTACTCTACTTACGTGTAAGTAGGTACTTTGCACGAAGTCGGTGAACAACCTTACGGCCCACCTGATGGTAAGCGGTTACTGTGCCCAGTAAATGCTTGCAACACACGGAGCATCACTCACGCGTTACCAACCCTTTCCCCCTCCTCAGTGAGCTCCGGCGACCTTAGTCACGCGCAGGAACAAAATATCTGCCAAGATAGCCAAGCGAAGCGCAACTACGAGAACTGTATTGTAGGTAACAAAAAAGTAATGAACAGTGAATAAATTTTTCACCTTACTCCCATGTGACGGTAGCGAAACGACCAAGCCACATATTTTGACTACGGTTTGTAGAGTTTGTGTAGTTAGGGCTTGTAGAGTAAGGACAAGTAGAGTTATAAGCTTGGCTCTACATGAGATCTGATAACTTTTTGACAGTGCAAGCCATATGTCTGGGCAAAATTTTACATGAAAATGTTTTTGGTGGGATATAGTACTCTGGCTGCAGTATTCTGTAAAGTGCAGGTACGAATACTTCCCCAGTCGAGATGCTCTTTGAGCGAATACACAGTACTACATTCTACCTCTCAGTAGATAGAATTCACCTTCAAGTTAACTTATAACCGACAAACTCAAAAAGCACCTCAAACTCAACTCATCATCGTTAACGCGTGAATTATCGTTTTAAACTAAGCTTCGTTCACTTTCGGGTGTTAAACCCTGCCAAGGGGGTGAGAATTAGCACATTTTATACTACCTTTAAACCCCACTCTCATTTTCTATGCAAATCCGTTTGGCTTTTCGTGAGTTTCCAGCTTCGGACACGAAGTCCGTTCGGGCGTAGATTTATCTTTAATAGAACGAATAAACAATTTAAAATAATTCTCATAAGTCGTCATAAGTTTTTAATGGAGTTTTTAATTATGTTGATTTAAATATTAATATTTTTATATCAGAAAAGCTAATGTTATGTGAAATTATTATGTTTATTTATATTAATAGGGCATGAAACAAAGTGATTGTGACATCCACTCAGCTTTTATGTCACTTTGTATAGGAATGTGTTTGACTACTAGCTCACCATGGTTAGTGATGATGTGGCCGAAGGTGGTAAGCACACAAAGCCTAGAAGAACCTGGCTCTCAAGTGCAGCTGTCGGAACACACAAATAGGTGTTTGGCGACAGATTCTCAACTTGAGGGTGCTAGCCATGCAGTGTCACAGTGACAGTGTTAGTGCTACCACCATGCTACGGTTTCCTCCAGTTGTTTTCCTTCACAGAAAACTTAAGCACATTATAAGATTCGAACCCAGGACCTTCGTCTCGGCATTTGACGTCACTATCACTAGCTATCATCGCAGCATCGCCTTAAAAAACCATGCAACGATTTAAGATATCTAGACACCCGACTTTACAATGAAACCTTTGTAGAAAAGATAATTAAACTGAAATTGACATCTTAAAAGATTAAGTATCAAGTGCACAAAGCTGTTTCATAAGAATAGCTCGTGAAAAGAGGAAACGGGTTAGCTATAGATAATATTTTCTCTTCCGGAAACATCTATTTAGGTATTCTTATACCTCTCTTGAAATAACTCAAGAAAAAACCAATCATGTCCTTTACTGCATCAGTTAGTATAGTCGTTCACTGCTGAGAAAACCCCATGGTCTGTGGCTCCACATTTCCAGAACACTTCCTTGAACATCAGTCCAAGCATCGGGATCCTTGGCGTCGACATTTCTAGCGACGTTTTGTTCCGAAGTCACTTGGAAGACAAGGTTAAGCTGGCATCCAAAAACCTTGGCCACCACTTCGAGTGGTCGGATTGACTATATTCGAAGACAATGCAAGTACAGTCACCAAAAAAGCTTGTATTTTTTTTTTTTTTTAACAAAAACTTACTTTTTGATTCAATAAATTAAAGAATCTTATAACGTTGCGTAAGTTTCTTATCTCAAACGTGATGGTAGAAAATAAAGTTGTATTCTCATGGGGATCTATTTTACTGATAATACTTGTACGTACTATATTATTTACTCTGTGGTAATACTGATATCTGAAATATAACCTGTATACTTTACTATTGATCAAAAACCTATGGACCACTCAAGCCAGTAACTCGATATCGTAATCCATCGAGCTTCTCAAATCGCTCACATAAAAGATAGATAGAACAACATCCCTACGAGGGACCGCCCTTTTGTTTTACACGAGGGACGTATACTTTTGAGGGCAAGGGAAGACTTAAATTACAACCATCGTTTATCTGTTATGACCCGTGCAATCTGGAGGGGTAGCGGTTTTATGCGTGTAATCTATGGTATTGCTTGCAACAGGGCTGTTACTTAATTATATCCGGATTTTTTAAGTATAAGTTATCTTCACAGGTGTACAGACAAAATATGAAGTATTTTACCATGTTTTGTCAATATGTACCTCATCATCATCAAATCAGCCCATGGATGTCCACTGCTGAACATAGGCCTCCCCCACTGATTTCTACTTCGAACGGTTCTGGGCCGTTTGCATTTAGCGGGGTGTCCAGCGACTCTGACCAGGTCGTCGGTCCACCTGGTGGGAGGTCGTCCCCCTCGGCTCTTTCCAGTATGTGGTCGCCACTCGAGAACCTTTCTTTCCCATCGGTTATCGGCTCTTCGAGCGATGTGGCCTGCCCATTGCCACTTCAGCTTACTAACTCTACGAGCTATGTCCGTCGTTTTCGTTCTCCTACGAATGTCCTCATTTCGGCGACCCTTTCATGTAGAGAAATTCCGAGCATAGCGCGTTCCAAAGCTCGCTGAGTGACTCTGAGCTTATTTATGCGGCCAGCAGTGAAATACCACGTCTGTCCCGTATGTCATCACCGTAACACGCACTGATTGAAGACCTTTGTCTTAAGACTCTGAGGTATTTTGGACGTGAAGATATGCCTTAGCTTCCCGAACGCTGTCCAGCAGAGTTGGATTCTTCCTATACCTACCTAATATGTACCTACTCATCACTGTGTAGGATTTATAGTCCAATCAGTTGGTATTTTTAGCTGGAAATGGTATTATAGATTTCGACGTAATATTTTCGAATGTTCCACGATCGCGGCGCACACATGGATTACTGTAATGGATATACACTTTCCCTGTATATTATAATGAATGCCAATTTCTTAGAACATATGATGAGGAACTCATATCGTCATTTTTACTGACAGTAAATTAAGTAGTGTACGATCAGTGGCGTAGCTAGGTAAACAAAAACCCTGGGGCAAAAAATAAACTTGGAGTGTCGGCAAGTCGCTGGTGTGGGATGCCACATGTGTCGATACACTCGCGCCATCTCACTTACCGGCGACTTGTAAAGCTGCAGGAGCAGCGGCGGCCAGTGCGGAAAATTCAAAATTCAAAAAATATGCATCGATTGGACCCAATTATATTTTTATGCCTTTTGCGGTCGAGACCTTGGGACCATGGGGGTCAGAAGCTCGCCGTTTTGCTCGCACCTTGTCTTCAAAATTGATCGAGACCTCCGGAGACCAGCGGGCGGGGAGCTTTTACCGCCAACGCGTCAGCTTGGCTATCCAAAGAGGAAACGCTGCCAGCCTTCTGGGAACCTTGCCGTTAATCGGAAGCAGCGGCAGGCTTGAGGAAATTTTCTATATATAGATTATATTTTGTAAATATAGATTGTATTTTGT
This sequence comes from Achlya flavicornis, assembly GCA_947623365.1. Lineage (NCBI taxonomy): Eukaryota > Metazoa > Arthropoda > Insecta > Lepidoptera > Drepanidae > Achlya > Achlya flavicornis. The sequence continues at coordinate 3,113,072 of OX392485.1, read as the reverse complement.
ACATATTTGTTGTTGAATACAATTAAATTATAACTAGGGCCCAACTAAACTATTTAAAATATTCATATCAAGCCATCTCGTTTTTACACCAATTTTTTTTATACTACTAAATCGGTAAACAAGCATACGGCCCGCCTGATGGTAAGCGGTTACCGTAGCCATATGGACGCTTGCAACACACGAAGCATCGCTCACGCGTTACCGACTTTTCCCCCCTCCCCAATGAGCTCTGGCGATCTTACTCACGCGCAGGAACACAACTTTACACAACATAAAGTTATTTGGCTGCGGTATTCTGTAAGGTGGAGGTACTTCCCCAGTCGGGCTGCTCTTTGAGCGAATAAACGCTATGCTCTACCTCTCTTAAAACACCTGGAGTAAGACATTAAAATTCATATCGTAGCATATTCCGCCATCTTGTCCGCCATGGTAAACCTTATGAAGGGTCTACAACTGTTTGTTTTTATGCGAAATATTAGGCGCCGATCCCACAGAGAGAGTTCTAGAGTTCCGCGTTCAGAGTTCTGCGTTTCCTATTTTTTCAATAACTCTATTTATACTTTTTAAGTCAGAGTCCGAGGGGCCCCCTGTTCACACAAGTTAATGTTCTTAACGCTATCACTATGATCTAGCCATTTTTACGGCTAAATAGAAGATTTCATCTTAGCAACTACTATTGGTTCAGTAGTATGTGGGAACCATCCTTTTTCCCCAACTATCGTCACCTTCTCGAATATAACTCTTGCCGTTTTATTCACTAACTCAGCAATATGTCTGAAAACATGGGCCACCCCTGATTCAAAGCACTTTTTTCGTGAAATTAAAGACCATTGAAGGTGGAACAGCGTGGGGGAGATTAAACAGAAATGATGATCGTTAGTGGTAACATAACTTGGTCTTTTGTCTGACAAGGTAGCGTCAGCAAAATTTTGATTTTGGCTGAATTCATAGTTTTTGGCATAATTTAAGCTTTTTTGATGATGATAGTGCTTTGAACTATTATTACTAATCGCTTGACTTTATGATGTAGATTGTAGTTATTAGTTACTACTGTCTACAAATACTAATGAGTTTATTATTTTAACTTTGACAAACAAAAAGACGGCTCTCCTCGTATGGATAATTGCAATACCAAGGGATATCCTAGTAATATAATAGCATCCCTATTGGCAATCGCTAATGTGTGTTGCTTCGCTCCTTACCAGAAAGTCTTTTATTGAAATTACTCTCCTTTATCATTATCTTATGGTGCGTACATGCTTGGCGAACCGAGCACGAGCCGAGCCATGAACGAGCACACTGCGAGCACGATTCGCGTAGCGTGGACGGGCTTGCGAGCCTCGAACGAGCATTCGTAGCGTGCTTGACTGCGCTCCGCCCGATTGTCAGTTTTTTCACGAATACAGGGATTCGCATTGCGCTCGTTGTAGGCTCGTTAAGTAATACTACGTCCACGCTTGAAATCACGAGCAACGAACGAATTCTGTTCGTTCGAGGCTCGGCTCGTGCTCGCTTCGCGTAGCATGGACGGCACCATTATATTTCAATTTATATTGCGACTGATTTTCTTTGTAATTTAATAGATTGAACTTCCATAATGTCTACAAAACAAACTTTATGCAGTATTTCATAGCAAAGTGTTAGAATATAAATAAATAATGGTATATGTGTGTGCCCATATTGCAATTTCATTTAAACTTGAGAGCTCCAGAGCACACGCGTTGCATTGAGTATTGTACATCCATTTGAATATTCTATAGCGTTTATATGAAATACTACGGCGTTGAGGATTATGGGATACTTGAGGAGCGAAGCGATGAAGATGTCAAGCTATTATTTATTGAAACAGTTCACTGAAAAGAGGACTGAAGATTTTGATTTCAGTGCCTGTAATCTTTTTCGTATTTATTACATTACCAGACATGGTTTTCAGTTCTATTGATTGAAGCATCCGTCCCGCGGTTTCACTCGCGTTCCCGGGGGACATATTATTTCCCCGGGATAAATAGTAGCCTATAACACTCGGGAATATTGTAGCTTCCTATTAGTGAAAGAATTTTATCAGTAGCTCCAGAGATAACCATATAAACAAATATACAAATCCAGGTTTCTTTTTTTATTATTAGTATAGATTATATTAATATCGTGTAGCTTAGCGTAGTGGTGTTTCGAGACCAATTATTATTCAACTATACCCGTAGATACTTTATTGATATTTTGTACTGGATATTAGTTCATACGGAATTTTTTGGACCATTTTTATTAGAAACCTTTTTTTTTATTGACAAGACGATGACGGCCCAAGATTAGCCTTATCGCCCTTACGCTGTGCTTACGTGGACAAGTCGGCCAGCAAGCTCTCAACTGGGTTTATAGTTAGGTAACTACCCACCACGAACCTCGGCTCAGGGCGTTACCGGGGGGAGGGGACGGACTTTTTATTACAAAGCGAGTTACGACTAATTATGGGGTAGTCGGAATACTATTGGCAGCTCGGGCCGCATTTTTTTTTTTGTATACGACTTAGTCGGCAAACAAGCATACGGCCCACCTGATGATAAGCTATTACCGTAGCCATATGGACGCTTGCAACACACGAAGCATCGCTCACGCGTTGCCGACCTTTCCCCCCTCCCCAATGAGCTCTGGCGACCTTACTCACGCACAGGAACACAACTTTACACAACATAAGGTTATTTGGCTGCGGTATTCTGTAAGGTGGAGGTACTTCCCCAGTCGAGCTGCTCTTTGAGCGAATTAACGCTACGTACTACCTCTCTTACCGCTTGAACGGGAATTGAAAATATTCTATTGCTTCTGAATAAATACATCATGCCAGGGAAGCATTTTGCTCTCCTGGCTCAAGGCGCGTGGTGAGCGAAAAATTTCGCTTGCAGTGGAAGACGTACTTTCAATCTTCGCTCTCAAACTTATGACATAAACAAGTAACATCTGCTTTGTCTTATTGAGTTTGGAACTCAATATTGACTCTCAATAGTATACAACGAACAAATCAAATTTCAACACGTAGGTTGCACTGCTGTAGACTTTTGGTAATAAAATGTGACAATGTCTTATTTATATTTTCTTCAAAGTTGAAATCTACTATATAAAGTCTTCTGACTAGGTATCAAGTTACAGTTCTCAGTTGAATAGAATATTCTTTTTCTTTATATTGATTTAGCTGAAACAAGTGCTTATATACCTATATTTTTGATAGGTATATAACATTAAGCCCAAGATTTCCTACGTATGCGTGATTAAAATCAGTACTGGCTCCAGCAGGTACAAGTGACAGTGAGTCTTAAGGTACCTACATGTTCGTAGCCGACTGCATGTAGCAGCAGCAGGCGACGTGTCACAGCGACACTACTGGTTTCTGTGTATTACTATGAAATACATTCCGTAGCTATCGACATGTCGTCGCCTCGATAGTAATACGTGGTAGCACATAGAAACGATTGGGACGGCTACGAACTTGTACCTTTCTTGTCACTGTCGACATCTCGATGCGATATCTCAACCAAATCGGCATACTATGGTGTACATGTGTGCGTGAGGTTTGTATTTACAAGACTTACGGTGCTTCATTTCGCATACACGAAGCTCCGTCCGATATTTTTATACGTCCATGATTCAAAATTATTTGCTTTATGAATTTTGGTTGAATTTCGACCAATTACTTTAAAAGCTCCGCTTAGTTTTTTTTTTTTTTATACAACTTAGTTGGTAAACAAGCATACGGCCCACCTGATGGTAAGCGCTTACCGTAGCCATATGGACGCTTGCAACACACGAAGCATCGCTCACGAGTTACCGACCTTTCTCCCCTCCCCTATGAGCTCTGGCGACCTTACTCACGCGCAGGAACACAACTTTACACAACATAAAGTTATTTGGCTGCGGTATTCTGTAAGGTGGAGGTACTTCCCCAGTCGAGCTGCTCTTTGAGCAAATAAGCGCTATGCTCTACCTCTCTTAAAAGTTTGGGATAGATATCCTGGGACCGTGTGTGAGGAATGTCCCGGGATGTTTATTTATTTATTTATTTAATGAGCGGCCACTAGACTGTATAATTCAGCATGTATCTGACTATCTTATCTTCATGCTAGCTTCCTACCTATATATAAAGTCTTTGTCTGAAGATGTATCGATTTATTCCCATAGGTGCAGACTAATCGAGTTATGGTATATGGACGTGCAGCCAAGTGATCGCTTTGTTCCCCTCCACCATATGTAGTTAATAAAGTTATATTGAGCGCTTTGAGCTGGATGCTCATTTTGTGTGATAACGATTAGCAATTTAGTTGAGGAATTCATATTCTTTACAAATATGAGCTTTATTTTAGCTCTGGTTAAGATCAATTTATGAAGATCACCCAATTACTTTTGCAGTCCGAACTCATTACGTCTTCATAAAGATAGAGGAATGCAAATAGATTAATATACGATACTGAGACATTCTTTACACACTTCTAAGTATATGATTCAAGACTCACAGCTTATACTATAGTGAATCTATTATTATAACTTATGTATACTATAATTATTAAATACTTACTCCCAGACTCGGAACACTCTTAAATGTTCATGCGAAAATGTTGGTAGGAATATGACCTAGATCTTCATGGCGTGGCATACAGAGTATCTGACCTCCAAGTCATCAGTCCCGACTTAAAAAAAAAATATCCTAATCCTAACTAATATTATAAATGCGAAAGTGAGTTTGTTTGTTTGTTACGCCTTCACGCCTCAACTACTCAACGGATCATCATGAAATTTGGCATGCAGATAGCCTATGGTATGGAAAAGGACATAGGCTACTTTTTTTCCCAGGAACGCGGGTGAAACCGCGGGGGACAGCTAGTAAAAAATAATTAAAGGAATAGAAACCTACTTGTCTAGCTTCTATGCCTGTCCCGCCCACTCTCTCTCATATATTATTGACTGAAAACAACCAACAATGAAATATACCTACCGCACGGATTCAAAGACATAGATAATAAAAAAATAAGCACAAAGGGGCAATCCTTAAAGCAATTTCCAAGCGTCTTAGAGCGTTTTGGTTTAATCTATTTTTGAGCCATAACTCGTTGGTTGGTCAAAGGGAAGCTTTCGCAAAGTATTCCAACGAGAACCATCCACCTCAAAAGGGGTGCTTCAAAGGGTGGGAACGGAAAATAATATAAATTTTCCGTGATAAAAAAAAAGGAATGTTAGCGTTTGAGAATAAGTTAGTTGTTAAAAGGTTTGTTGCGGTGGTTATTATAAACTAATTCAAATGTTTCATTGTTTTTAGCTTTTTCAGTATTCGCGGTCTCTTAGTTTTTTTTTTGGGCCGACGTGATGGAGTCGTCGTTTTAAAAATGGTGTTAATTTAATTGTATTCGTGGAAAATAGTTAAAAATTATAGAAATATATTATTATGGGTACTTTTATAAGATATTTAAAAAACAGGAGTTCAGTGAAAAATTGCGACTATTTTAATTGATTTGGTGTGTAATTATGACTAAAAATACAATCAATTCTTTATTTTCAGCTATATCTTAGTTAGGTTCTCTAATTTTTCATCTGTTAACTCACTCAGATTAACTCAGTTAATATTATGACTTTTATATTATACTCGCGTCTTCAAAAACAAACGTAATAAGTGCTCTCACTCCCTCTCAATTGTTTTTTTTCATTTCCCATTTCGAAAACTATGATACACGTGACCTTTCTTAGTGGATTCTTACACTTCACAAAGAACACACCCTCAAAATTTCATGTCTCTAGGACCAGCGGTTTAGAGCGGCTGTGCGTTGATATATCAGTCAGTCAGTCAGGACTTTGAATTTTATATATACAGATAGACTATTGATAATAATACTTAATTTAACTATACATGACGTCTTATAACGTCAAGCTTGGCTAAGCTTTAATAAAAATCCAATAAATCATGCGCCAAGATATTCGTTCATAATCCGTATAAAGAGTCGTTAAAAACTAAATTTTGTATGCAATATTTTTTTATCGCCAAAGTTTGTTGAACGATATTAATATCGTATCCAGCTATTAATAGCTGGATATTAATAAGCCAATAAGCCACATCTGGCTGCAGTTTGCACCAACTACTAGGATAGATCCTTCATAGTTTCAGTACTAAAACTAGTTATAGTTCTACTAACATTGTTTCTATTCGAAAACAATGATCTGGTGGCCGTGAGCTTGCAAATTAATAAGATATTGCCCCGGTTGTATATTTACAACAAATATGTACAAAATACAATCTATATTTACAAAATACAATCTATATATAGAAAACTTCCTCAAGCCTGCCACTACTTCCGATTAACGGCAAGGTTCCCAGAAGGCTGGCAGCGTTTCCTCTTTGGATAGCCAAGCTGACGCGTTGGCGGAAAAAGCTCCCCGCCCGCTAGTCTCCGGAGGTCTCGATCAATTTTGAAGACAAAGCGGTGCGAGCAAAACGGCGAGCTTCTGACCCCCATGGTCCCAAGGTCTCGACCGCAAAAGGCCCGGTTAAGTTCTATAAAACAGTTATTTAATAATAATAAGGCCTAATAAGTTTCTTTATAAATTTCCAATACTAATATTCTTTGACCAGCTCGTCAGTGCACTTATTTAGGGTATTTCTCGTATATGATGGCCAGTCGAATGTCTTTCTTCATTGTCAATAATCATGTCTTTAAATTAACGTGAAAAAAGTCTACATTTATTATAAACTAGCTGTCCCCCGCGGTTTCACCCGCGTTCCCGGGATAAAAGTTGCCATGCCATATTTCATGATGATCTGTTGAGTAGTTGAAGCGACAAACTCACTTTCGCATTTATAATATTGGTTAGGAATTTTGGATTCACAATTTTTTTTCAAAGTATCAAAGGTAGGTAGGTAGGTACTCACGTCAATAGAAAATTATCCAACGAATCCTGAAAAACAATAACAACAAAAAAATAAGCCAACTATTTGATGCTGTGTTTAGACGTCGCAAAAAACACCCATTAAGGCTGTTATCCCAAAACTTGTCCGCATGTTACACTCCATAACATTATACGAACGGTTTGTTATAAACGGCAATGCGACAAAAGTTATAAACTAGCAAGTTCACTGGAATGGAAATAGCCAACAGTTTGAGCCAGTTACTAAGTTTAGTGAACACCTACTTACCTTTCGCCTTAGAATATAAGATGGATTATGATGTGGTACCAGAAAAGATGTTCAAAAATCAACTTTAAGTTTGTTGTTTGACGATATGAATTCTTGGAGTGCTTGTCACGAACTTGTGTTTCTGTGAAGCGTTGGTGTATTTAGTACCGACTCAGAGTAGATAAGGTACCGATATTTCACCTCTTTCACGATTACTTACACTATAAATTGGACCTTAATATCTACTTTGTTAGTCAGCTTTTGTGTACTTTACACATTATTTTATTAGCAAAGTTGGTTATTAACACTCGAGGCGGTATTAAATAAATATCCTGGGACATTCCTCCCACACGGTCATCTGATCCCAAACCAAGCAAAGCTTGTACTATGGAAACCAGATAACTGATATACAAAGAATTTAAAACGTCCAGAAGGCTAGTCGCCTCTATGGGAACATGAAATAAACAAGCCCGAATTGACAGTATTTGACAGTCTGTGAAGTTTGCATAGGGTGGCAGTTAAAAAAACATTTTCCTCTAAATGGCGGAATTTATAAATTTCGGTCCGGAAAATTTTTCATGTACATAAGTACTATTATACGAGCAATATTTGTTTATAATATATATCCTATACCATTAAATGTACCATTAAATATTTGTATGTTTTGATATATCTTGAAAACGGCTCTAACGATTTCAATTAAATTTACTATATGGGGATTTTAGGGGGCGAAAAATCTCTGAGAAAACGGTTTTTTATTTTCAAAGGTCTAAAATTGAAAAAGTGGATGCCTTATTGCTTTCAAAATAGTTATTTGGGATACCTTGGGTACCAAAAACATACATCATATAAGTAATATTTATGAACAAAAATTAGACCCCCTGCACTTGCAGTTGTTTTCTATACAGCTGTCGTTTTGAAATTGTATTTCTTAAATATTTCGGATTTTGCTACATAATATAAACGAATATATGCAAATGTTTCGACAATAAGTTTAGTTATGTTGGCAATCTGTGTTAGCTCTTGTATTACCAATAAAATTATTTAATTATTAATTTTATTGATTACACTGGTTGTGTAGATAATATTTAATGAGGAGTTTTCTCATTATTTTGACCTCTATGGTCAAAATACCTGTCAAATCGGGAGGTAAGAATTATCAAAAATAATCAGTAGGTACTCGATATCATCTTTTAATAATCCTTAACAAAAATGTGGAAAATAAATTTTCATGTTGTGGCAACCTTTCATAAAACATGGCCGGTAAAGATTTAAAAAATAAAAACTGTCACCACCGAAACGTATATTTCTAAAATAAGTTTAGGTAATTAAAAGTGACGAAATCGCAATACTAACACATGGAAGGCAAAGATTTTCATAGGGCATCGTGCCTCTACCCAGATGGATAATCCGCCTTACTAAAGCATGACATTTAATTTCACTCCGCTTGAGGGGCTCCCTGAGCAAATCGCTCTCAGTTCATACTGCGCACGGCTGTCAAATACTGTCAATTCTGGCTTGTTTATTTCATGTTCCCATAGAGGCGACTATCCTTCTGGACGTTTTAAATTCTTTGATGGAAGGTTAGTTTTTAAATTTTTCCTTGGTTTTTGTAAGTGTTTTGATAGTATTTCAATAAGCAAGTCGTCATTTTTTATATAATCAGTTACAGCGAGTATGTCGCGGTGACAGCCGTGCGCAATACGAACTGAGAGCGATTTGCTCAGGAACCCCTCAAGCGGAGTGATATAAAATGTCATGCTTTAGTAAGGCGGACTAGCCATCTGGGTAGAGGCACGATGCCCTATGAAAATCTTTGCTGATATAATACAAATACTACTTTTTGATTGTAAATACATACTTAATATACATAATTACACCCACACTCAGGACATACAGACATGTTCATGCACACAAATGCATGTCCTGTGTGGGAATCAAACCCACTACCTGCGGCGCTATAGGTTAAGACCCCACGTCTTAACCAACTGCGCCAACTGGCCCGTCAAAAAAGCGCGTGAGCCGCAGACGAACGTGATAAGTGAGCCGAGAGTGTAGTAATCAATGCACACGCGTGTCATACGACGTTTTTCAACACACTTGCGAGGAAAAAAACAGACTTGTATTTTTTAAGTAGATTTTTTGAAAATAATCAACCACACAATGAGAACGTTATTAAATATGGCGCTCAAGTTTTTTTTTTGACAGCGGTGAGCTGTCAAACTATTTTACCCGTTTAAATTAAGAATGCTTGGTCTACTCTACACACATATCACTTGCAGTGAGGTACAAACTTATCATAATCGGGATTATACCTATCATGAAACTGTGCGGTAATGTAAAGTAAAAAGCTAGTTCGTAATAAGCTGCATTAAGATGCTAAAAACGGTGCAATAAATGTCACTTTACGAGCGAGTGTGTTTATTGTGTGATTCTCGAATGTCAGACGGACAAAACATAAAAAAATCGGTGATTTGAAGTCAGACATTTAAATAGGTACTATTTCGGAATTCAATATACAGATACACTTTTATCAGTTTGATAATAATTAAGATGTCCTATGAATTATATCATCTGGCTATATCTACCAAGCACCAGTTAGAACCAGTTACATCTAGCTGAAACCGGATCAGTTTACGAGAGCCATCCCATCAATTATTTGGCAACGAAAACTGTAAAGGTGTACTTTAAGATAAATTTTATGTTCTAGACGGTGTGAAATTGCTAGTTTTACGTTCGGAAACTAAGGATTGCTCTAAATTATTAACCGATCGAATGGGATAGGACAAGTTTAGTGTCACGGGTAGGGAATAAAAACGTTTTGGGGTTTGTAAATAAAATATACCTAAGGCATGAACATGCATGACCTGACCTAAGATTTACTGGTACCGCCGATGTGTGACTTTTTTTTTTTTTTTTTTTTTTTTTTTTTTTTTTTTTTTTTGTTTTCTTATTTCCTGCGATCTGTCCGTTCAGACATTTAGCTGGATGTTAAGTGGGTGGAAGATAGACGTGCATGGCCAGAATCCAGTGACTCAACCATAATTGTAAACATTATCCGTCTCCATTGAGGACGTCTTGTGGGGCTTTTCGCTTCAATCGTTTGAAGGATTCTCCGGATGGGACATCGAGAAGTCTATTTGCGAGATTGTTTGGATGATTTTTAATTCTATCGCTGTATCTTAGGAACGAGTCCTTCATGACTTGTTTGACGGTCGGCATGTTGAGGTCATGGTGCAGGCGATCGTTGGTTACGAACCATGGTGCGTCAACCAGTATTCTGAGGACTTTAGATTGGAATCTTTGCAGTATCTCGACGTTTGAATTAGAGGCACTTCCCCACAGTTGAATTCCGTAGGTCCATATCGGCATGAGCACGCATTTGTAGAGCAATAGTTTGTTGTCGATAGTAAGCTCCGATCTACGACCAATCAGCCAATACATTTTTCTAAGCTGGTGAGATAGAGCTTTACGCTTGTTAAATATATGCTTCCTCCAGGTGAGTCTACGGTCTAGGTATAGCCCCAAGTATCTAACTTCGTCCGACTGCGGGACCGGTATACCATTAAGCACAACTTGGGGGCATCTGTCGCGTCTAAGGCTGAATGTGACATGTATTGACTTTGTCTCGTTTGCCTTGATCCTCCAATCTTTTAACCATTGGCTAATTTCGTTCAGGCTTTTCTGTAGCCGATTTGATGCCTCCACAGGGTCAACATGCGTGGCGAGAATAGCCGTGTCATCCGCGAATGTACCAATAAGGACGTTGTCTGTGGATGATAAGTCAGAGGTATATAACAGGTACAAAATAGGACCCATGACACTACCCTGAGGCACCCCTGCACCTATCTGTTGTAACTTTGTCGTATCCTCGCCAAACTTTACGTAAAATCTGCGTTGACTCAAGTAAGATGTTATAAATCTATAGTGGTTAATTGGAAGCGAATTCAGGATTTTATATAAAAGACCTTCGTGCCATACTTTGTCAAATGCCTGAGATATGTCCAGGAATGCCGCAGAACAGTACAGTTTTTCTTCAAAGGCGCAATTTATTTTTTCGACTAGGCGGTGGACTTGTTCTATAGTACTGTGGGCTTTACGGAATCCGAATTGGTGGTCTGGAATTAGATTTTTCTCGGTGATTTTGGGCATGAGTCGATTTAGAAAAAGTATTTCTAGCACTTTAGATGGAATAGGCAGGAGGCTGATAGGGCGGTAGGACGTAACAAGTTCAGGGCTTTTACCCGGCTTTGGGGTTAGTATAATCTCAGCTGTTTTCCATTGAGGAGGTACGAAGTTTCTTCGAAGAATGCTGTTATAGACCTGAGTTAAGAATATTATTGCTTTGTCTGGCAGTTCTTTCATTACTCTGGCTGTAATAAGATCATAGCCAGGGGCTTTGTGCAATACCAGATTTCTTATTACAGATTTAATCTCTTTTGGAGTAAACTTTGCTATAGGAGGCTCGAGTTGGTGTATATAGGCTAGGTTCTCATTTACTATAGTAAGCTTTGATGAACCCTCGTCTGGGTTTGGAGAAAACACATTTCGCAGGTGATTTGCGAAAAGGTCAGCTTTATCGGTATCGCTTTTCGCCCACGTGCCGTCGTCCCTACGCAGGGGGGATTTGAAGGGTGTAGGTCGCTTTAGTCTTTTTGTAGCCTTCCATAGCGAGTAATCGGTTGCTGTTGTTGCGTCAAGGCTCTTAAGGTATTTTCCAATGCTATGATTTTTGTGAGTTTGCAATAGTTCTTTAAGTTCACTGGAAAGTTTGTTATAGATAGTTTTGTCTCCGGGAAATCTACTTTGTTGCCATATTTTGCGAGCTCTACGTTTTTCCTTCAGCTTATCTCTTATCATTTTAGGATGTTCCAATTTAGTTGATTGGCATTTTGTTACTGGAGTAGCCAACCATGATGAATTTTGGATGCAATCGTTAAATTGTTCAACAGCCATTATTATGTCTTCATCCGATTTTAGAGAGATATGAAGGTCTAGTGATTCTTCAACGAGGACACGAAAATAGTGCCAGTCAGTTTTATCTGAATGCAGTCTGCAAGGTCTTTTTGTGTATATTGCTCTACCAGTTAGCTGAGCAATTATTGGTGAATGGTCGGATGACAACTCATAGGCACTACGACACGATACATAAGATTTCGGGAGGCCCTTAAGAACAAAGAAATCCATTAGATCTGGCTTCTTATTTATATCAGTTGGCCAATAGGTTGGTTCACCGGTCGAGACTACCGATAGATTCATTTTTTGGATTGCTAGCAATAGTGCACGTCCTTTTGGTGTGATGAGCCTTGAACCCCAATCCGTGTGTTTGGCGTTATAATCTCCTCCAGCTATGAATCTATTGCCGAGGGAACCAAAGAACGAGGAGTACGTTTCGGTTTTTATGTTGTGTCTAGGTGGCATGTACAATGCAGATATTAAAATATGGCCATTTTGATCCTCTATGACTATATTTGTGGCTTGAATTTCTTCTGTGCAATACGGATTTGACACATGATGTTTAACAGATTGTTTTATAATTAATGCTGAACCTCCATGGGCTGTGCCATCTGGGTGATTTGTACAGTATATATCGTATTTTGGCAACTTAAAATAGCTTTTTGTTGTGAAATGCGTTTCAGATATCAGCATGATATCTATGTCATTCGTTTCTAGAAATAGTTTTACTTCTAGAGTGTGGTTTGACAGCCCGTTGGCATTCCATAGGGCAATATTTAACGAATCGAATTTTGATTAATAGCGGACGTGAGATTTATTATCAGATTTGTCAATTGGGTCATTTGTAGCATAATTTGCTTAAACATGTCAACGAGTTGGTCTAATTCAGATGGTTTTGATTCAATTGGATTATTATTTTTATTTATGTCATTTTTTAATGTATTGGCATAGGTTGTGTCTGACTGTGACTTTGGTCTAGGTGATTGTAACAGATTTTCAGGTAACATTGTTTTCCTTTGCTGTGTTTGTTTATTTCTCGATGGCGGGAATTTAATGCTTTGTAGTTCTTGATATACTTTGCAGCCCTTATAGTTCGCTGGATGGTTTCCGTCACAAAGAATACATTTGACCAAGTCTGATCTTTCTTTTCTGGCACAGTTTGCGGAGTTGTGGTTCCCAGCGCACTTTATACATTTGGGTTGGCGGTAGCAGTAGGTTTTCGTGTGACCGTATTGTTGGCAATTTGCACATTGTGGGAGGGTGCGCTTTGGTCTTGGTGGTTCAATGATAATCCTGCAGTTTAGTAGACTTTTAATATCATAAATTTCTTTATTGTTTTGATTTGGTTGAAGTTCGACTATGAACATTTCAAGCGGTTTCTTAGTTTTTGCTTGTTTTATATTCCAAATGTTTGTAACAGAGTGGTTTTTTTCTTTTAATGCTTCTTTAATATCATCCAGATCAGTAGAGGGGTGCATGTTTTTTAGAACAATTCGAAAGCTTCTTTCTTGTTTTGGTTTGTATGTAAAGAATTCTGTTCGTTTTTTTTCCAACTCTTTAATAATTATTCTGTAGGACTCAGAAGATTGTGGTTGGATCTTTACTTGTTCATTTCTTAGTACCTTCAGTTCATAGCTTCCTTTTACACATTCATTTAACAGCTGAGTGAGGGGTCTTATATTACTCACTTTATCCACATATATAGGAGGTGGTTTGACCTGGTTTTTATGCAAATCATTTGAATCGTCTTCAGTTTGGTCTACATTAAGCTGAGAGAAGGTATTCGAGGTAGGTATTTCTTTGCTAAGCCAGTAAGTGTTTAATTTACTTTGTTTGTGCTGCCTGGCAGGGAGTTCAGGGCTCGTTAGACATCTTTTCCTATGTTCAGGTACTTGGGTCCATCCTTCTTCATTCGCTGGTATCGTGATGTCATCTATGTCTATTTGTTCAGGAGTATTTTGACTGTTTTGTCGTACATTTGAAGACTTTGGCAGGTCACCAGTTGAAAGAGTACGCGTATTTGTAAACATGGCTTTATGAAAAACCTGTTGAGTTAGATTTTGAGTTTTATTTAATTTTAAGTTTTTATTTAAATCCATAATAGTTCCCACGAGTAGGGTCGATTTAAAAGGTCGCTTTTGGGGTGACGCCCATTCCCAAAAGAGGGCTATTTTCAACGATGGTTCGCCTGGGCCATCGAGATTGGTCGCTATAGATTGAATTCACCCATCAATCATTCGTCCTCTTGGCGCGCCCCACACCGTAGGATTGGGAGTATTTTTTATAGAGGTTAACCTTCCTCACAGTCCAAGTGGCTAAGCTCAGACCCCCGTTCCCATGACTGTGGGTTTACGGTCTGGGGCAGCCCTTTCGGGCTACACATTGGTTGTTCCTACAGGGGTATGTGACCCCTTTCTGTTCTCTTCTATCTTATCCATCAGATGATCGGCTGGATAGTTGGTTTGATATTGAAGTTTATCTTCTCCGGCCTTGTGGTCCGCGGGAGGTATTTTATTTCCCTCCTACCCTTCGAATCAGTTTACCCACAGAGGGTATATTGATTCGACGAGCGTTCCCCTATCCGCCAACTTGGGGACGCGGTCTCTAGGGAGTGAGGCTACCCCGAGACATCTCTTTTATTAACCAGTTTTTTGTCTGTAAGCTGAAAAGCAGTCAGCGAGGGAATTACAGGGGATGTCCAATGTGTTGCCGGCAAATACAAAGCCTAGAGTGCAACTGGCTTTCTAGCCTATTCTTCTTCTTAGTTTTAAGTTTGGCAACGAAATCCAAATGAAGACTTATTTCTGCCAGTGTCGAGTTATAATTCCAGTCACAATAAATTACTTTCAAATATTGTCCTCAGTCAGTCACTATCCATAATAGTCATGTTTTAATGGTGGTCATTGTACTAAAACTCTTCACGGACTTTTGAGTCAACTTTGAGAAAAGTCACGATACACATACATGAATTGATTTGTATTGGATAAAATACCACCGATAATAGCAATAAAACTCAAAATACACGAATTTATGAAAATAAAAATGAAAATGCAACGTCACTCTGCAAGTTCCCGCCTAAAAGTTCTAGAAAGTCTAAGTAAATGGAGGTAGGTAAACGTGGTTAAACAAGATAGGTTGGTGGCACGTGCGAGTAACTGTGCTGGTTAGGTCACTTGAGCTCAGAGAGCTTATCAGGTCTGTGTTTTCATAACCTAGATGTATTCAAGGCCAAAGTGAATAGGCTTTTCTGGGTAAGCGTGCTCCATCCTCGGCCTCATCATAACTTCTCTTGGGGAAAGTCGAATTCAAATTCAAATTCAAAATCATTTATTCAAATAGACCTTCGCAGGCACTTAAGAAAAGTCTGACTCTAATAGGTACTCTAATACCGGTTCGGAAGGTTGCATTTGCTGAGAAGAGCCGGCAATAAACTCAGCAATTTCAAAACAAGCTTAAATTCATTACATAATATTTACATTCTAATCGTACTGAAAACAATTGCGTGCCCCGGCGCGGCGGCAAAATTACAAAGTAGACTGAATAAATATTTAATAAGTAAATAAATAGCAAACTTAAGCAGACCCCACAAGCGGTACCTGTTCACAAGTATGACAAAGGCCAAACATTCCGTTCAACATAAAAAAAAAAAACATTTTAAGCAAGTTTGTGTATAAAATCATACATTCTCGATATAGCCATCAATTTATAGAAGGTGGGTAATTAATTTTCGGATTTATGCCACCAAAACCGTCTTATTTGCGGCCATATAAACATTTCATACATTTTCAATTTTAATCATAATAAACGAAGCGTCACAGCTTTAATATGCCATTTACAAATGAATATGAGGACAAGTTCATTAAAAATGCACGACCGCTTGAAATCCACTGACAATAATGAAGTGCAACACATCCGGGTGAACACTGGAAAAACAGCTAGTGTGATAATGTAATCCGTCATAAATTATTCAGAGAACCATACGAATTAATTCGAAAGCTTTTTATTACATGACGCAATGTTGCAGGGCGAGTGTTGACTTAAAATTTACAAGTGCGTTTGGACTCCTTGATGGAAAAATTTGTATAATTGAGTAGTGTTAGCTTGGCCCGATTTACAGCTACAGATCAAGCTATACATTTCTAGTATAAGCTGACCTCCCATTGTAGGGAAATCCTATACAATGCGAGATCAGCTTATACTGGAAATGTATAGCTTGATCTGTAACCGTGTGTACCAGGTATGAAAGGTATATCAAAACATTGTGCTGAGTCCACGCTACGCGAACTTAGCATGGGCCGAGGCTTTATTCGTTCGTTGCACGCGATGTCAAGTGTGGACATACAAGGTCTACAACACGAGCGATGAAAATTCCTGTGTTCGTCAAAAACTGACAATTGACGGAACGCAGTCGAGCGCGAGACGAACGCTCGTTCGAGGCTCGCCATTCCGTGCTCCACGTGTGCTTGGTTCGCGTAGCAACTTTAAATCTGAGAGCTGATTTGTATTATGATACTCAGTGAACTATTTTACCTATTATTATTTAATTAATAAACATCACATTAATTGTAAGTAACTAACGTTGTTGATATTTTTGTGTTGTTTTTTTTAACATGTGTTGGGGAGGGAAAGTACAGCAGACTGCTATGTGGCCAGTTTCACAAGGTGTTTCTACAGAAATCAAGTTATAATATAACTAAAATAAATAAATATATAATAAATAAATATATTTAAGGCGATGATAGCTCAGTGGTAGTGACGTCGTATACCGAGATGAAGGTCCCGGGTTCGAATCCTACAATGAGCTTGAGCTTTCGGAGAAGGAAAACATCGTGAGGAAACCATAGCACGATGGTAGGGTACTTTTCAGTACCCATCTGGCTGGCTATCACCCTCAAGTTGAAAATCTGTCGCCAAGCATCTATCGGTGTGTTCCGACAGCTGCACTTGAGAGCCAGTTTCTTCTAGGCTTTGTGTGCTTACCACCTTCGGCCACATCATCACCATGGTGAGATTGTGGTCAAACACAGGCCTATTACACAAAAAAAAAAAAAACTAAAATTATCAAAACTTATTACAGACATTAATCAAAAAGTCTTACATTTTCACTTCACCCATAACGTACATTCAAGCACAGCACGGCTTCGTTCGCTTTCATAAGGGACTCTATGTATCTGCATTAACAAAATGGCTGACTGTAATGCCATTACATTCTTCCCTCCAGTGCGCCTTTCCGGGTTATACTTACTGTGGACTATTTAGGTTTTATAGAGGCGAATATACAGTAGAATAATATTAGAATGCATAGAATTTACATGCGAAATAGTTATGTTAGAATGTAATCTCGTTTCTTGTAGAAATCTAGTATACTATCATCTATACAAACATAATAAAGCGGAAGAGTTTCTTTTTTCAGACACTTTTGAATTAACGTGTCGAAATTTTCGTAAGGTCGGTTACAAATTAGTGAGAGAATAAGTGAAAATGCATTTTAAATTGTCTTGATACAGAAGCTTTAATTACTCAGCAACATTTTTTATTATTAGCAGTATTTTAAGACAGCACATAGGTACATTAAATAGGAAAAATAAATATAACATTAACGATAAAGCCATGTTTTCACTTTAGTCCCCAGGCCACATATGAAGATCAAAACTAAAATTCAAAATTCAAAAATCATTTATACAAATAGACCTTCGCAGGCATTTATGAAAAGTCTGACTCTAATACTCTAATACCGGTTCGGAAGGTTGCATTTGCTGAGAAGAGCCGGCAATAAACTCAGCAATTACTCTTTTCAAAACAAGCTTAGATTCATTACATAATATTTACATTCTAATCGCACTGAAAACAATTGCGTGCGGCGGTAAAATTACAAAGAAGACTGAATAAATATTTAATAAGTAAATAAATAGCAAACTTAAGCAGACCAGCAGACAGACTACTGAAGGTACCTAAGTCACCTAAGAAACTCAGCAAGGTAACATTTTGATAAATATTATTTCTGGGCAATTAAACTATGTAACTTTACTTCTTGCTTTTATATCCCAACAATGTTGCTACTGTTCCATTTCAGTCTAAGTAGATTTTTATTTTCTCTATTTATATTTATAATATATGTAAGTTTATCTTAATATAAGTAATGTAAGTATTAGGTTTTTGAACTGTATTTAAGTAGTTTATGAATTAAGGTATTTCATATGCTGCACCACCTATTTCAAA
The DNA here is from genome assembly GCA_947623365.1 of Achlya flavicornis. NCBI lineage: Eukaryota > Metazoa > Arthropoda > Insecta > Lepidoptera > Drepanidae > Achlya > Achlya flavicornis. The sequence goes on along the minus strand of OX392485.1, from coordinate 3,094,753 downwards.
TCTATCCTATTGCCCTAGGTTGCCTGGAAGAAATCGCTTCAGCGATAACGCCGCCTGAGTTGTTTGCACTTTTGTTTATTTTTTGTTATTAACCGACTTCATTAAAAGGAGGAGGTTCTCAATTCGAATGTTTAAATATATATTTTTTTATGTTCGGGCATAACTCCGTCATATGTAGACAGATTTTCAATTTTTTTTTGTTCGTTAGTGGTTTATTACGAAATGGTCCCATATAAATTCATATAGATCTGATGATGAGTTTTGGAGATAGACAACGAAAAAAATGACAGCGATTGCTGCTATCTCATAAATATGCATTGTTTACGCAGGCCTTTACACGCGAAAGTCTAAATACTTTCGCGTGTATATATGAAACTAAAAATTCAAAATAAATTAACTTTTCATCAAAAAAAAATAAACCGCCTTCACTCCCTTTTTTGTAATCGTGTAAACAATAAAGAGTTTTTGTAGTGTATTGTAAATATTGTAAAGAGTTTTTGTCGTGTATTGTAAATATTGTATATAGGCTATTCAAACAGTTACCAAATTAAAAAAAAATAAGAATTGATACAGCTATGGTTAATAATTAACGTTATAGTTATTTTCTATAGACAACGTTTTACAATGTCTGTGTAAGATTGTGGCCGCAAATTTTCCGGAACGCTTAACCGGATGAAGCTCGTCGATATCCGGCTTAAAGAGGATATAACCGGTTCTTAAAGTTTTAAACTACGAGTACTAATGGAATTCTAATTCCCACTTCGAGAATTTGGAAGGTTAGAATGTAGGTACTCCATTGAGCTATTATTACTACGTATAGAGAAGCTATCACAAGCAAAGGTTATATCCCATTTTTAACCGACTTCAAAAAAAGGAGGAGGTTCTCAATTCGGTTGTATGTTTTTTTTTTTTTTATGTTTGTTACTTGATAACACCGTCATTTATTGACCGATTTGGAAAATTCTTTTTTTGTCTGGAAGGGTACACTTCCCGTTTGGTCCCATTGTCATCAGATTAGGATTTGATTACTTCTTAGTGTACTTTGAAGTCGGTTTAAGTTTTTTGTAAAACAGTCCAATTATTTTAGTCAACTAAAGTTCTCTGTAGCGCTGAAACAATAATTAGACGTCTAAGTAGACAGTAGAAACACGTAGCGCTATCAGAAAGCTTTTAGAAGTATTTTTCTCGCAAACCCTGATTTTCACGGCGCTTACGCATTTCGTTCATCATTCTACAACAACAAGCGTTGCCGAGTGGCCTCATTTCAACGAACAAAGTTGTAATGTGTGGCGTCTTCTCTATACGCAATAATAATATCTCATTGTATTTAACAGCATTACGAAACCAATTTAGGTTTTAAAAAAATGATAACTAGAAAAAAAGCTGGTGCCATTGTAAAAGATGTTCGGCATGCGTGACTAACCCAACGTGGGTTTCGAAAATATGCCATTACGAAATCTTCGACTGGTATAAGGAAGAAGACCATCTATAAAATATGAGTTCCCCACGATTTGTAATCGCATCAATCGAAAAAGGTCCATAATAAATTCATACTAAGAATCACTTTACAGCAAAAATACTAGGCGTTCACACAAATTTCACTTAACCAGGCTTCAGGGAAACTTTTATGGGGCGCTGTACGCCTATAAAAATAACAATGCTGGGCCGTAATAATGTATTTTAGTGTATATTTTTGTATTACTACAAAAGTATAATAAAATTACTCAACGGGTTTGAACGCAAAAGCCTTTTATAGCTTTTTTAGTGCAGTACTATGGAAAGAGTAAACAAATTAGATGGTCTTAGGAGACTGTCTTACCAACAAGGAGTTTTTGTCGCTCCTTCGCTAACCACAGAGAAATCTTTCATACAATATCAATTTTTTATACAGTTGCATTAATTTACAACAAATACAACATTACAATATATATAATAGAAAAGTACCTCGAGTCTGCAACTGCTTTCGATTAACAGCAAGGTTCCCAGCAGGCTGGCAGCGTTTCCACTTTGGATAGTCTCCGGAGGCTTCGATCAATTTGGATAACCAGTGCGGCAATTTTTGGACTCCCACGGTCCCATAGCCTTGACCGCAAAAGGCATTAAAAGATGATTAGGTCCAATCGATGGGTTTTTTTTTATTTTTTATTTTCCGCGTTGCCCACAGCTGCCCCAGTAACTTTACAAGTCGCCGGTCAGTGGGGTGGCGCGAGTGGATCAACACATGTGGCATCAAACACCAAAGACCTGCCGACACTCCACGTGATCAAAGATATATCTTCTGGTATCTTGCGTCGCTATGCGCAATGCCCACTGGTTCTTGGTTCCACTGGTACGGTAGGCATGTTAGCAACAACTAATGTTTTATGTTTATAATATACTAGCTGCCCGGCGCGACTTCGTTCGCTTGGTGCTACCCTAATAACAAATCGGTCCAGCCGTTTAGGAGGAATTCAGTGACGTACACACGTACAGTAGAATTTTATATATAAAGAGATAAAAGGATAAAGTTCTAGAAACTTCAAATTTTGCACATCCACTGAGGGAGGCTTGCACAAAATTCGTCCGATGGGCGGAAAGCTAGAAACAGATTATTATCAATATGTTTGCAGGCATTTTTTATCGGCCTAAAGAATTACCAATATACGAGTTAACAGTATATTAAAAACTCATTTAAGTAAGTATATTGTACAATAGACATTCTTCAAGCAAGATCACTGAACATGGCCATGAAAGAAACGCGCTTAGGTGAGGCGCGTCGTAGCGATGCTCGTAGCATTGCTACGACGCGCCTACGGCTACGAGTATTGAGTTATAATATTAGAGCACGTAGATGCATGCCTGCACGACTATGCTGTTGCGTGCTACGAAGAGTGATGTGTCACGTATCTTTAGTAAAAAAGATGAAGTAACTTTTGTATGTACAAAATCATACGAATGGTTTTTTTACTACGGCGTAGGAATCGTCAAAGAATACTCTTTATTTTTTGTGAGCTATGTTGATAATTTTCCAACATTCTTTAGCACGATTGAAGCAATTCGTATACTAAGGGATAATAAAATTCGCAATATTTCTCACGAGTACTCCCGAGCTTTGTGCCAGATGTTATGATCGTATAATATTATAAGGTTGTTTACTGATAAAAATGTATTAGAACATTATAAAGGCTATGTAACGTTATTTAACGTAAATCAGGTCAGTCAATCCCATCCAAAGTTTGATCGTTTACTAACGATGACGATTGTCGACAACCATCTTATCTAGGGGGACAGGTATTTATCGACCGCCATGTCAAAACTGTCAAATATTGTAAGGTTATTCAATGGTTCTTTACTTGAAATTTTGACAAAATATATTTTTGATAAAGGTAGAGAGAGAATTGTAAAAGCCTTTTCTTGCGTTATACAACGTGTAACGGCAAGGGTATATCTATCCGAAAGTGGTGAAGACTACATGTCATCAGTTATAGACTCGATATATATATATTTTAGCTCAAAAAAATATCTAAATTCTAAATTCTAAATCATTTATTCAAATAGACCTTCGCAGGCACTTATGAAAAGTCTGACTCTAATACTCTAATACTGGTTCGGAAGGTTGCATTTGCTGAGAAGAGCCGGCAATAAACTCGGCAATTACTCTTTTCAAAACAAGCTTAGATTCATTACATAGTATTTACATTCTAATCGCACTGAAAACAATTGGTGCGGCGGCAAAATTACCAAGTAGACTGAATAAATATTTAATAAGTAAATAAATAGCAAACTTAAGCAGACCAGCCCCCACAAGCAGCACCTGTTCACAAGTATGACGCGTGTGGCAGCCATCGCCCTCCTCGCCATATTGGAGGGAAGTGAGCGACCCGTCACACGATGCCGCCGCAAGCAAAATAAATAACTAACTCAAAATAAATAACTCAAAAACTCATACCAAAATTTTACTTCCAAGTTTATTGAATAAAATCATAACCAACGTGCTACCGCTCTATAAGGCATTTTCTTTTCACGTTTCACTTTTTTAGAGCATATAAAATATAGTTTATTCGCTCAAAGAGCAGCTCGACTGGGGAAGTACCTCCACTTTACAGAATACCGCAGCCAAATAACTTCATGTTGTGTAAATTTGTGGTACTGCGCGTGAGTAAGGTCGCCAGAGCTCATAGGGGAGGGGGGAAAGGTCGGTAACGCGTGAGCGCTTACCATGAGGCGGGCCGTATGCTTGATACTAACTATGTATGTGTGTATAAAAACGTCTCTTGCTAAGACTATTAACAATATTCTCTTTCGCAATATGTGCGCCTAGTACTAAATATGTCATATACTTGAATGGATACACCCTTTCCGATCCACGTTTAATGTAGAGCCTGTATCGTTTATTTTGAACAAGTATTCTAAACGCACGGCTATCTGATCCCAAACTAAGCAGAGCTTTTACTATGGAAGCCAGATAACTGATATAATACATATAATACTATTGGTTGGTAAATACATACTCAATATACATAATTACACACAGACTCAGAACATACAGACATTTTCATGCACACAAATGCATGTCCTGTGTGGGAATCGAACCCACGACCTGCGGCACTATCTGCGCCAACAGGCCCGCTGCTGCTACGACTGCGCCACGGATACTACCAACTTTTTTATACAGACTTATATGGATTAACATAGACGTGTTTATCCATATAAATATTGTGTCCAGCTGAACCTCGTCGCGACCCTGTAGCTCGGGCTTAGAATAACAGCCTCTGGAATTTCGGGAATCCTATGACGATTTCCACAAGCAAAATAAAAGCGAATGAATCCCACAGCCTGCGGTGACAGACAAAGTCTGACAAGGTGTCATTGAAACGAGGCTTGAAACAGTCAATGGACCCAAACAATACCGCACTAACAAAAAAAAACACGTTATTAATATCATTACATAAATCCTTGCTAACCACCCAAGCACGGCAAATCCATTCAAAGCAAGTGACCTGCACGTTACCTATGGGCAGGCTAATGTCAAACATCGTCGCCTACCGCCACTGTGTATACGGGTAGCCCATTATAATTATAAGGTAAATAGTTACAAAGAGTATGTTAATATACAGAGGGTTTTCATATAAATGTTACTGTAGGTCATGCAGAATGGAGCTCTTCAAGAAGGGTTTGAAGACATGACGGTATAGTAAGGGGCACGAGTCGTGAGCTCAGATTGACACAGCGCAGTAGTTAATTTTTCGGTCTGTTTGGCGGAATTAAGAAGGTGCTCCCCCCTTCTTAATTCCGCCGAGCTGCACACGATTGGTTCGTCTGTCTATGCTCGGCGTTTATTGGACTTTCGCGTGTCATTTGGCTGCTGTGGTTTGGCCAAAAGTGCACATGCGCGAGCTTGCCCCCACTACTGCCTCATACTGTGTGTGTGACAATATGTCAAATGGAAAATAGATGAAAATCTACCCTTATCTCCGTAACATACGTTACCCTTATCAACGTAAGCTCAACATTTTTGAAATTTATTGTAGAAAATAGTTTACTAATAGTTTTGTAATAGTTTTAATGGAGGTAGAGCATAGCTCTTATTCGCTCAAAGAGCAGCTCGACTGGGGAAGTACGTCCACCTTACAGAATACCGCAGCCAAATAACTTTACGTTGTGTTCCTGCGCGTGAGTAAGGTCGCCAGAGCTCATCGGGGAGGGGGGAAAGGTCGGTAACGCGTGAGCGATGCTTCGTGTTTTGCTAGCGTCCATAGGCTACGGTAACCGCTTACCATTAGGCGGGACGTACGTATGCTTGTTTGCTACCTAAGTAGTATACAAAATAAAAAAATAAAAGCGGATCTATGCAGCTACTATGCTGACTGTAACCGCCTGGATAGCTATCAACAAAAATAATTATTTATGTATACGTCTTTTAATCCAATTACAAAACGTCACAATAGCCGCTTAAATTTGAGTTAATGAATTGAAACTCAAGATATACTGGTTAACATTTCAAAATGATGACCATCCTTTACATACAGTCCTATCTACATAATATTTATATTACTCTTTGCACTGCAGCCCGGACAGTAGCTGCAGGGCACGATAGACCCACAGACAATAGGCGTCAGTGGACTGTAAACTAGATAGGAACCTTAAATTAATTAATGGTAGAGGGTAGATACGAATCTTTTGTCCCATTATAAATAAAGGTTGCATATTAGATATGTATATTCTCGTTTATTATTTTAGGGAAAGCGATATATCTCTGTCCCTTTCTTTGGATGTCCTTTGTTGGCATGTTATAGTTCCCTTGGGTGGTATTGCTTAATCATAGCAGGACAGTCAGTTGATGGTATGTAGAAGATAACTTCATCTCACATATGAGTGATAATTTTGACAGAATAATGTCTTTTTGTTTCTTTTTTACGCCCGAATCACACTCGAGTAGTTTCGTAGAGGTTTTCGTAGCACATGCTACGAATGATGCTACGAATCTTTTATAATATTCATTCACGCCTCAACTACTAATGCCGGTTTCAATAATTTACGGACCGTTATCGGTTAAGATTTATTAAAATTAAGACTCTTATATCTTTACAAAAAATGAAGACCTCAAAGCTTGGCATAGCAGACACTATCACAGGTAACCTTTTGTCCCTACGGTCTATTTATGATCATTTAAATTCATTAATTCACTTTTTGAGTGCTCATTAATAACGCATAGAATGTCGATTGGAACATTTATTTATACCAAAAACAAAAGGAAATGTTTAAGAATTAAAATATCAAATACTTAACGGAATTGTTGCCAGCCTAAAATTATCATTAATTTTCAAAATTTAAATTGCAAACGATATCTCTGAACGCAAGAATTCAGTTTAATTTATACAAAAAAAAAAATTGGTCGAAGCAAAAGATGAGAAAAATTTGTTATCATAAATTTACGTAAACAGGGATACCTCAGTCATGAATAACTTACAAAAATGCGTAATTGAATCATTTGAATGAATGTTAATCTTTAGAGTTCCGTAACTTAACGAGAACCCTAGGACTCACATTGTCATACTTCATTTGACGGGCCAGTTGGCGCAGTTGGTTAAGAGTCTGGTAAAGATTCCACCTATTGCGCCGCAGGTTGTGGGTTCAATTCCCGCACAGGACATGCGTTTGTGTGCATGAACATGTCTGTATGTCCTGAGTCTGGGTGTAATTATGTATATTAAGTATGTATTTACAAACAAAAAGTAGTATATGCTACTATATGCTACCAGATAACTGATATAAGTTATCTGGTTTCCATAGTACAAGCTCTGCTTAGTTTGGGATCAGATGACCGTGTGTGAGGAATGTCCCAGGATATTTATATTATGTCCCAGTATATTTAGTGACAAGAATTTGATTCAAAAGTGGTGTGAAGAGATTTCTGCAGGGTCGGTGACGCGCACGTGATACCCCTGGTGTTGCAAGCGTCCATAGGCTACGGTAACCGCTTACCACTTACCGCTAACAGGCGGGCCGTATGCATGTTTGCCATCTAAGTGGTATAAAAAAAAGATAACAAAGGCTACTAATGATGTAGCACTTTTATTTTCATGTATGTTTTTTTTTTTTCGTCCAGTTCATGCACTATGTCTTGGATGTTATCCCGACCGACAGTTTCAGAACACTTTAACATAAAATTCTTAAAAAGAAAAAGGCATCACCGCATTCGAACATAAAAGGTGAAGTCCATTCAACTTCGCCGCAGTCTCAGGAAAGATTTGAATCGTAAAAAATTTACATCCTTCTACTAAGTCCAACAATTTATATAAAAAGGCACTAGAAGTTCCACAAGACGTTCTAGACGGATACCACGTTTTACTAAGAGTCAATCAGTTAAGAGTGCGTACAAAGCAAAATTAATTTAAGGCGATGATAGCTCAGTGGTAGTGACGTCGGATACCGAGACGAAGGTCCCGGGTTCGAATCCTACAATGTGCTTGAGCTTTCGGTGAAGGAAAGTATCGTGAGGAAACCATAGCACGATGGTAGGGTACTTTGTAATACTCGCCTGGCTGGCCTCAACCTGAAAATCTGTCGCTAAGCTCCTACCGGTGTGTCCTGATAGCTGCACTTGAGAGCCAGATCCTTCGAGGCATTATATGTGCTTACCACCTATCATGGTAAATAGTAGTCTTTTTTTTATACAACTAAGTCGGTAACCAAGCATACGGCCCGCCTGATGGTAAGTGGTTACCGTAGCCATATGGACGCTTGCAACACAAGAAGCATTGCACACGCGTTACCGACCTTTCCCCCCTCCCCTATGAGCTCTGGCCACCTTACTCACGAGCAGGAACACAACTTTACACAACATAAAGTTATTTGGCTGCGGTATTCTGTAAGGTGGAGGTACTTCCGCAGTTGAGCTGCTCTTTGAGCGAATAAACGCTATTATCTACCTCTCTCAAAACACACACACAGTCCTATACTTAATTAAAAAAGTGTTATGAATTCAATTATCTATCTGCAGAACCCCTAGAAAAAGTACATTTCGTTGAGTTTGCGCGAATAGAAACGTTACAAAATGTATGAGATTGACATTTGGTTACTCCAGGATCTAGGATATCTTTATATCAATCTCAATGTACTTTATCTAAGGGTACAGGTCGGTTACCGAAAGTTGGCACCTTCACAGTACTCACATAATTATGCAATTTCAGGATACAGTATTTAAAAGCTTGTTTTTAAATTTAAAGAATTTTATTCTTGTTGAGATTTGGCAAAATTAAGTTATAATAGAGAAAGAGTGCAGAAAGGTAAATATTTAAACATAATAAAATATAAATAACGGTCGTACATTGGTTGCTTATCGTCATATTTTTTTTATTTTTCTCCTAGCATGTCGAAATTGCTTTATTCTGCTATTAAAGAACACATTAGTGTTTCGACCAAGTATTCACAAGTGAGTGCGCAAGTGTATAAGGGACTTTAGATCAAAGTTGTCCCTCTCTTGGTACATTAACCACAGTACAGCAAGTTGACCTGTATTAACAAACTTGGTGTTCGCGGATGGAATGCTAACCCACTTGCTTAGTTGCTTGTTTGTGGGCGATCAAAAACAGTTGGTCGACACACTGTTGGTTTGTTTGGCCAATGGTTTATACAATGTACAGTTAAATTGTGTATTGTAAAAGTCAAAATCATACTATTTATTCAGTTAAGGCCCTAGAAGTGCACTTATAATAGTCAAAGCTACTGAAGTTAAAGCCTTCAAGTAAGATGAAACAGATATATATTTCTTCTTTCTCTCTTTCTAAATTAAAATATGAATTCTCTAAAAAAATAAATTTATCATGAGTGAGTATTCCACCATTCGAGAGGTATTTCATGTCTACTTAAGCTGTGATGAATACTTTTCTTTTTTAAAGCAATAAATTAAAGAGACAGCGAAATTAATTCTTTATGTTTTTATTGCCGTTTCATATACTAAAAGTGATTGCAAAAAGTTTGACATACACTGTATCTGTAAGTTCACTACGTAATACCCTATCACGTCCGATGTTAGTGAATTCTTCTTGCGGGAAAAAACGGCAAGAAACTTCAACGCGTGCGGCGTGAATAGATTTACAACGTGCGTCTTAATTATACAGGGTTTTATTCGCATGTATACTCCTACTAGGATAAAAATAACTCACAGTTGTATGTACTACAATATGATTATTTTCCTACAACTTTTTGCCGTGTAGGTATTGCTTAGGCGCTGCGCCAACGTGTGGCTTGCGTCGGACACAAAGTACCAATGAGTATTTGATTTCTATAGAACCAGTATGAAATCAGCCATTCCCTGCGCAGATTTGTGTCCAGTTGCTTACACATACACGTTGACGATCAAAAAGTCTTCGGTGTCGGTAACTGGAAACTAAAAGTCGTCAGAAGACACAAGCAACATTAAAAAAAAACCTTACAATTGTACTGAAACTGACTGAAAACAAGTGGCGACTGTGTTGATCGCCGCCACCCAACACAGCAATTACGGTTACCAGTGACCAGGAGTAGCAACCGGTCTGTGTCCGATGTCCGACACACACAAGACACACGTTTGTGCAGCGCCTTGGTTAACTGTACACTTTTAATATTACAGTTTTATTATTTTGTTCAGATATTTTTTAAGTCATTACTATCTATTTACGTAAATAAAACTGTGTTTCATTCGAACATCTGCAACAGTGATAAACACGCTAATAATAATTGGACTGTTTTACAAAAAACTTAAACCGACTTCAAAGTACACTAAGAAGTTATCAAATCCTGATGTGATAACAATGAGTACCCTTCCAGACAGAAAAAGATTTTTCCAAATCGGTTGATAAATGACGGAGTTATGAGATAAGACATAAAAAAAAAAAAAAAAAATATAACCGAATTGAGAACCTCCTCCTTTTTTTGAAGTCGGTTAAAAATACACTTAGGCGGTCTAAATGCTTGTATTTTTTTTAATAGTAATTTTGGAATACTGATGTTTAATATTGGACTGATGATTAAGAGTTTTATTTAAGAGAGTTTTTGGCACAAAAATAAAAATACAAAAATATTTATTTGGCATTGGCCAACTATTCATATTCTTTAAGTTTGGTATTTTACAGCTGTTGGTCTTCCTACCATAAATAAATAATGTAGATTATACTTTCGAAGTTATTTTGGCCAATATAAAATTAAACCTTAATTAATTTGCTCTTTCCAGTAAATCGTAAAGTAATATTTTTAAAGATATCACAGATTTAGAAGCAGCAGAAACAGTATTCGCGATATTGAGAGAGGTAGAGCATAGCGTTTATTCGCTCAAAGAGCAGCTCGACCGGGGAAGGACATCCACCTTACAGAATACGGCAGCCAAATAACCTTATGTTGTGTAAACTTGTGTTCCTGCACGTGAGTAAGGTCGCCAGAGCTCATAGGGGAGAGAGGAAAGGTCGGTAACGCGTGAGCGATGCTTCGTGTGTTGCAAGCGTCCATTTGGCTACGGTAACCGCATACCATCAGGCGAGCGGTTTGCATTATCCCCGCGCGAAGCCGGAGCGGGTCGCTAGTCTAGTATAATACTACAAATTTCATCTCAACGGTACAGGAAGCTTACACTGCGAAAATATCGTGTAATGTCCTCCATGAGTTACAATCGCGACATTTGTAGAGAGGTCACGCGCCGACCTTATGAAGGTAGCGCCGTCTGGTGTTACATTGCCGGAGTTACTCAACGTCGGGTTATCATGTGGATATCTTGTGTGGGGTGGTACGAGTTTGAGGGTACTTTGGATTTGTTTGTGTTAGTTGTGGATGGATGGTGTGGTTAAGGTTACTATATAGAAAGCACTATATTTATTATACCTACTGCGATTATTGGTCAAGTACAAAAAACTTGCGTTACAGGCAAAAATTTAAATTGTGTATACAAGCATTATACTAAATACTTTTTGAAATTTTATTGCCAGCTGTTCTCAGCAAAGGAAACATTCCGAACGGTGCTCTAGAGTCTGACTATTCTTTGCATTTGAAGGCCTACGAGTATTTGAATAAGTAAAATCAAATATTTTACTCTATTGGTTGTTTCGTGCATTCAATCAAGAGATACTACATAATATCTACTTCAGAGTAAAATTGATTTGCATTACTAGTCAATATCCCAATTTTTTTTTTTTTTTTGTGAAGCGCTCGTGGTGTAGCATAATTAGCCGTTCTTAATCGATCGGCAAAGTTAAGCTACGTCTGTCGTGGTCGGTACCTAGATGGGTGACCGCCTAGTGGTATTTCAAATCGAGCGTTTCCGTGCTTCGGAAGGCACGTAAAGCCGTTGGTCCCGGTTATCACTTAATTGTGATAGTCGTTAAGCTAGTTGGATGCCTCCTAGGCGGCTTGAAAAATTCCAACAGTAGGTTGACCACTAGCCTACCTCCACCGATCCGCAGTGGGCACGCGTGGTGGAGTATCAGCCCATTCCCTTTCACCCTGATTTGTGAAAGGAGGCCTGTGCTCAGCAGTGGGACATTATAGGCTGATGATGATGATGATGATCCCACATTTTTACGGAGTCCATTCCATTGTCTATAATATCTATTAGTTTTCTCGTAACCTTTCTTACTCGATATTTTATTTCAGTTTAAACTTTAATCGTTTTTGTAAAATAATAACTAGAGTACTTTCACATAATAAAATTGATCAAGTAGTGAGTAACTAATCTAGGTAAAATATACCAGAAAATTTTAATGACTGCCAAACAAATAATTTTTATCTTTATCCTTTCATTCAAGAACCACATGGTCATACTAAACGAAAGACTGCTTACTCAAATCGCTACAACTAAGCTCATTCAAGACCGAGTACACCCCTTTCGCTCTCACACGATAATGTTGGAAAAGGACAGAAAACGTTTTGATACTATTTGGTAAGCTAAAATTGTATTACATTTTGCTAGAATGACGCTGTTGGGATCATTTTGGTAGAGTACTATTTTGTACAGCCTAGGGCTGATGGATTTATAGAACTCGTGCCTGGCATGTGAAATAGAGATATGTGTCTAGTTTCATGTTAAATGAATAGAAGATGCTTTAGTTTCGCTTATAGCGTATTTAATTATCTCATTTTTGTAAGGGTATGTGTACAGACACAGCGAATGCCGTGACGCGCTATGTTTGGTTGGACGACTGCCGAGAACGTTCGTCGCGAGCTCGCGTAAACATTTTCCGGGTATGTCCAAACAGTCGCGCAGCAGATTTGTGTCCTGCGAATGCCGTGCGCGTCAGCCGTGCGCGTCAGCCGTGCGCGTCAGCCGTGCGCGTGGCTGCGCTATATTTGGACGACTGCCGCGAAAGTTCGTCGCGAACATTTCTAACATTTCTGGGTATGTCCAACTAGTCGCGCGGCAGATTACCCAAATTTTTTTGTGACTAACATTAGTGTTTTCGCTGTATCTGGACACACCCTTAGGCACTGCACAAACGTGTGTCTTGTGTCGGACACAAGCTACCAATGAATATTTGATTCCTATAGAACCAGTATCAATGAATAAGAAAATGAAGCCATTCCCTGCGCAGATTTGTTCGTTCATTCCACTTTATTTACACATACTCGTTGACGATCAAAAATTGTTCGGTGTCGAAACATAAAAAAAAATCCTTACAATTGTACTGAAACTGACTGAAAACAAGCGGTGACTGTGTCCGATCGCCGCCACCCGACACAGCAATTACAGTTACCAGTGACCAGATGTAGCAACCGGCGTCTGTGTCCGTTGTCCGACAAAAGACACACGTTTGCGCAGCTCCTTATAGTGCATCCATGCTACTCGAAGCGAGCACGAGCCGAGCCATGAACGAACAGGATTCTGTCGTTGCTCGCGTAGCGTGAACGGACTTGCGAGCGTCGAACGAGTATTCAGCTCGCGCTCGACTGCGCTCCGCGCCGATTGTAAATTTTTCACGAACATTAGACTAAGATCCCAGGGCTGCCAGACTTTATGTTAAGAATATAGAGTAGTGTTAGATGTATTTCAAACGAATGAATAGAATACCTACCTGATAAGTTATACCGTCGGCTAATTTACAGGCATGAAAGGTAATGTTATGTACATTATGTATTTTTTCTATGAAAATTAGAAGATGCTCAATACCAAAAATAAACAATTTATTGTTACCTATTTGATTCGCACGATGTAACGTCCACACTTGAAATCGCGAGCAACGAACGAATTCTGTTCGTTCGTGGCTAGGCTTGTGCTTGCTTCACGTACAGTCCCACAAACTTATCTAGCCCAGTCAGAGAGTCGCTACTATCGCATTAGGTGGAGCAAACAACTGATGAACGTAGTGGTTATTATTCTCTTGGACCAATGGCGAATAATGGCGTGCTCGGTTCGCGTAGCTTGGATGCAACATTATAGATTATCATCACACACGTCTTATACAATAAAAATATTAGACACAATTAGACAATAGACACAGCTTTATTTGATAACACAAGCGATTGAAATGAGCAGTTTTCTTGTGATACCTGCTCAAAATACCAGTCAAACTGTTGATAATTCGAACCAATTTGAACCTTAAGAGGAAAGGATGGCTACAAGAATTTGAAAAATGGGTTTTTAACATATATTACTTTTGCGCTGTGCCAGAAATATCCAATAGCATAGATATACCTACATAAGATTAATATTTGTGGTGTGACCAACTCAGCATATGCTGTGGCAAGTACCATCAGAACTGATTTTCAGTGGAGCCCTTGGAGATTATGAGAGTGGATTAAGAATTAATAATACATTAACCCTACCAACAAGCTCTGTCAATCAAAGCTAAAGTATCAAAGTAAACCGACGTAAACGAGGTAAATGCTTACATAATAAACCATCAAATTGGGTCCCGGAACAATCCGTAATAGTGAGGCAGGTATGAGAGGGTATGACCCATAAACATCCCAGAATGTAATTGGTCCATAAATGTATTGAAATAAGTAGGGGCATAAGCTTCAGCAGGAAAAAGAAAGAGAAGGAAAACGATGCTGAAAATTAGGATAATAATAAAATGTAGTTATTATACTTATTGTAAAACATATAAAGTCCTATTTCATTCGTAACTAAACTCCTCCAATAAGTAATCCAAAAATCCACCACCAGAAAAGGTTGAATCCTTTCGCAAAAACTTCATTTACAGCTATATTCACGAGGCTGTATCCGTGAAAAAACTCATTTCGGCTTAATCCCTGTATAGAGAAACTTTTCCGTTCGTATAGCACTAAGCCGTTGAGTAAAACTAAAATGTACTGAAACTAACTTTTTCGACTAAATTATTTATTATACTTCACAGTCCGCTTCCGCGCGCGAAATTTTCAAAGCATTTTGTTTAACCAACTTTATTCTATTGTACGTTTGAAAAATATTTTTTCGGTGTCCAGTTTTATTTATAACCAAATAAAAAATGCACAATCAGCTTTTGTTTGCTAACAATTAAGTTAGAAATCTACTGGCAACGTTTAAATGAGTTATTCTTTGTTTATTGTTAAATTTTTGATATGTATTTTCTATTTCAAGCTTTATATGCAACGCTTACAAATTTAGAGAATACCTACGAACCTATAATATAATACATGCAGTGATATTGTGCAAGCGCTTTATTTTTAAACCATGATTTTTGTTAGTTGGATAATTTATGGATACCTACCGAGGTGTTCTTAAAAATAGACTCTAATAAATAGGTCTTTAGGTTCAGTGACATATTAGCTCTGATATAAAATGTGGCTGACCATTTACCATCAGCCACTGCCAATTTTGACATAAAAAAATAACTGAAAGCAACATTCGCCGCTTTATATTTATGAAATTACTCCGTAGCTTTGGCACAGCAACCGATTTATGATTGATAACGATCAAAAAACATTAATTAGCATTTCCAAGAACCAATTTGGGTGTAAGAAAACAAGAAAACCTTGAAGCCGTACAAACAAAGCGATGAAACTAAATTCGTACCGTAACCCGCATTCGTTAACAAATAGAAAAGTTTTGTATTTTACACGAGTCTGCAAGACCTTCCAGTGTCGTATTACATTGTAAACAAAATATACGTTTCATTTGAAGGAGAATCATCTGTTTACTAGTTTTTGACCTGCGGTTTTACTCGCGTTATCGAGGGAAATAGGAAACTGCTAGGTAACTGTAGAAACGGGATCTAAATGTGTTATGGTTTTCGAGTTATAAGCGCCCTAATGGAAGGACAGCAGAGACTAATATCACAGTACATATAGATATATGTACTGTGATACATAAACGTATGGCTTGTATTAGAATTGGGAATGTATGGCTTGATCTGTAGCCGCACTGCGTACCTACTTGGTTTTTGTTACGATTTTTAAGTTCTTTATAGTTTGTATGTACACCTAATTAATAATGTTGGTGTCACAATTAATTATAATCATATTTTATTTTACTAATTATCCATTGTGATACTGTTTGTTTGCCTAAATAAATAATAAAAAAAAAAAATGTACCTTGCTAATAATTTTATAAGGATTTTAGGAAGAGGTTTAGAGGAATCAAAAGTTTTTTAGAGAGCAAAGTATTTATTTGCTCAAAGAGCTGCTCTACTGAGGAAGTACTTCTATCTTTTTTTTTTTATTGTGTATAGTCCTGTGTTTGACCACAATCTCACCATGGTGAGTGATAATGTGGCTGAAGGTGTGGTGGGAAGGTGGTAAGCACACAAAGCCTAGCTAGCCAGCCAGGTGGGTACTACAAAGTACCCTACCACCGTACTATGGTTTCCTCACGATGTTTTGCTACACCGAAAGCTCAAGCTCATTGTAGGATTCGAACCCGGGACTTTCGTCTCGGTATCCAACGTCACACCACTGAGCCATCATCGCCTTTACAATCTTAGAGAATACCGCAGATACTTTATGTTGAGTTCCTGTGCGTGACTAAAGTCGCGTGTTGCTTCGTTGCAAGCGTCCATATGGCTCTGTCAACCGCTTACCATCAGGCGAGCCGTATGCTTGTTTACAGACTATTTCGAATAAAAAAGTGATATGTAATTAAGATGACAAATGGGAGATTGGACCTAATTACATGGGGACATTAATTCTCGCTAGAAATTACCTAAACTAGTTAGCAATTCCTCAAAACTAAAAAAAAATTGTAAAAGATTACCGATAACAACCTCACACACTAATAACACAAGTAATCCTTCATATTCACCAGTAAAATAAACATAGAATAATCTAATGAAGCCATGAGGCGTCCCCTGAGACGGGCGGTCTCAGGTAATCTGTAGTGGAAACCTAAGCAAAGCATTAAGGCGTACCACTTACGTCCGTTCAATTATTCACACTGCTGTAAACTCAGAATCACTGATATGTAAGCACTTCGCCTCAAATAAACAGCTGAGTAACATTCAGGCTTTAGCTGAGCGTATTGTTAGTACTTTCTGTTGCGATTTTTAGACGACTGGCTCTTTTGTGAGTCTTCTTTGTGTTTTTTTTGTTAGCTTGTTAATTCTGTCAGTATCTCTTTTATACTTAGTTTTCATGCCACTATGTTGGCAAACAAGCATACGGCCCGCCTGATGGTAAGCAGTTACCGTAGCCTATGGACGCTTGCAACACCAGGTGTGTCACTCGCGCGTTGCCGACCCTGAAGAAATCTCTTCAAACCCTTTTTGAAGAACCCCATGCTGTACTCCATTGGGAAAGCGGGGAGCGGGGAGCTCATCCCACAATCTGAGCGTCCGCGGAAGAAAACTCCTTTGAACCTGCACAGTTTGAAACAATTCTGGTTTCAATGTGTTAGGACTTGTGACCTAGAATAAATATTTCAGTCATGGATTTATTTCACGATCATGGTAGATTTTTGAGTAACGATTCAGTTTGCTTTATATATGCATATATACAAATCCCAACATACTATGTTTACCATGGACAAATAGAATCTCACTTCATGGACTTTTTTGGGGATGCACAAAGGCTGATCCGTTGTCAGAGAATATTTATACCGTCCGTATAAAACAAAAAAACCGGCCAAGTGCGAGTCAGACTCACGCACCGAGGGTTCCGTACAAACCTGTAGGTATATAAGTAAATGGTAGTATAGACCTGAGTATTTGATATTAATTTCAATTTATGACGTATTAAAATAAAACTACTTTCTAGATCTCGTTCAAACCAATTTTCGTTGGTCGTTTGCATCGTAATATACATCATATATTTTTTATAGATTTATCATTCTCTTATTTTAGAAGTTACAGGGGGGGGACACACATTTTACCACTTTGGAAGTGTCTCTCGCGCAAACTATTCAGTTTAGAAAAAAATGATATTAGAAACCTCAATATCATTTTTGAAGACCTATCAATAGACACCCCACACTTATGGGTTGGATGAAAAAATTTTTTTTGAGTTTCAGTTCTAAGTATGGGGAACCCCCAAAATTTATTGTTTTTTTTCTATTTTTGTGTGAAAATCTTAATGTGGTTCACAGAATACATCTACTTACCAAGTTTCAACATTATAGTTCTTATAGTTTCGGAAATAAATGGCTGTGACATACGGACAGACAGACAGACAGACAGACAGACAGACAGACAGACAGACAGACAGACAGACAGACAGACAGACAGACAGACAGACATGACGAATCTATAAGGGTTCCGTTTTTTGCCATTTGGCTACGGAACCCTAAAAATCTACCTACAAAATGAAAAAAAACGCGTTCTATAAAAATGCACAATATTTACAAACAATCACCAGTACAATTTACAAAGCATCCATTACTAATGTAAATAATCAAGTAAATTGATTGATAAATACACGGTGGAAACCAAATAGCCCCATTATTTGGGGCTAGTAATACAAATGGCTATCAATGACAGAGTATTATGGAGTGAGCTTTTTCTTTATCGCAGCTTCCTGATATATGATCGTATAAAGGATATATTGGGTATTAAATAGCGGTATTAGAGTGGGAAGACGTTGAGGTGTAGGCGGATAAAATGATGGTGTTCTTTGTGGTAATAAGTGACCATATTTCTAAAGGTGTTATTTTATGTAATTAGTCGACTTGCCTTGACACGAGGCTGTCGGCAGTTGATTTAAAGACGAACACTTTAAAATAGGACTACATATCCTCTCCGTACCTTATTTATATTTTCTACCTTTCAAGTTTGTAGGCTTAATAGTTTCTGAGAAGTATTTCGACCGAGATTTAAATAATCATGTGACATTTATACCTCATATATCAAAAACAGCATATCTACTAAATAAAGCAGGCTCCCCTGGCTTTGCTTTTCTATTCCAGTTCGTGATTAGTCTATTCTTGAACTTCATTACAGAACTATTTGCATAAACGCTTGTTCCGAACCGATTCTGTTAAAACTACTTCCATTTAAAAGTAAAAACTCGTGCGGCTCGCTTCGAATGCCAAACCAAAAATTTTGAAATGAAAGTCAGTGGAGTTGTACAGGTGGATAGCCCTCACCATTATCAACTCCCTGTGCCCGCTTAGCTCCTAAATCATTCGGCAAGTTTATTTTTTATTTTTTTGTATACCACTAAGGTGGCAAACAAGCATACGTCCCGCCTGATGGTAAGCAGTTACCGTAGCCTATGGACGCTTGCAATACCAGGGGTATCACTCGCGCGTTGCCGACCCTGAAGAAATCTCTTCACACCCTTTTTGAAGAACTCCATGCTGTACTCCATTGGGGAAACCACGGCGGAGAGCGCATTCCACAGTCCGAGCGTCCATAGAAGAAAACTCATTTTATTATTCTAACACAACCCCTTAATTTTTTAATGCGGCGTCACAACCTCAAAATGTAAATAGCAGCAATAGGAAGACTCTCGCGGAACTGAAAATGGTTATCAGAAAACAAAACGAAAACAAGTGGAACTTAATCAATCAAACTTAGGAAGGCCCATTTTCCGTAAGAATGGATTTTAATACGTATTTACTTTCAGATAAAGATGTCATTTGAATCTGTCAAACTTTTCAGTTATACGTAAAGGCTGCTACTTTTATCAATATATATTTACTACAATTAATAATAATTAATAATATAATTATAATAATAATTATTACACATTTACTTTTTGCAATATTAAACTCTATGTCCAAATTGAAATCTGGAATAGTGTTTAATATTGCTTAAACAATGCTAATGATTTTTTAATTTTCTTTACAAACGGGGCGAAATGGATGGTAGAAATTTTAGGCTGTTTAATATGTT
Organism: Achlya flavicornis; assembly: GCA_947623365.1. NCBI lineage: Eukaryota > Metazoa > Arthropoda > Insecta > Lepidoptera > Drepanidae > Achlya > Achlya flavicornis. The sequence continues at coordinate 3,075,044 of OX392485.1, read as the reverse complement.
TAAATTCCAAAATAGGTTTTTATTTTTGCGAATATCCATAATTTTTCGAAAAATATCAATATTTGATCTCATTCGGAGATTATCTTATCAACGAAGTTCGTAAAGCAAAAAAATGTGATGAGTTTAGTTAGAACAACATTTCTAGCTAGTAAAGATTTTAAGAAATCTTCAAATATTCTTCACGAACAATCTTAGTTAGTACTGTTTTTTTTTTTTTAGAAAAACCACCCGTTAATATTATATTCCTTTTAATAAGGCGTGGAACTCACTCCTGGGGTCTTCTGGAAACTTAAAAACTAGAATCTAAAAAGTCGGAGTGAATAGTAATTTTCTCGGTAAGCGAGCTACATCCTCGTCCTCGTCATAACTCTTACCAGGATCAGTCCATGACCAACCACAATTTTACTTTAAAAAATGCTGTTAAAATAAAAATAAAAACTGTGTATTTTAAAAAACATTTTTTTATTTAGGTACATCATAAAAATAGAGCACGCTGTATAAAATAAAAAGTAATCTCTTCCCAATGATTTGTTTCTGTACAGTTTACCAAATTGAAATCGCACAAGTTTAATGGCAGTTAAATCCCAAACTTGTGTGAGTTATATTTTATCTAGAAACACGTTTTTGTAACGCCCTTTATCTGTTTTAGCTTTAATAAAAAAGTCATGAATATCGGTATAAAAATAAATGGTGGTTGTTTTGTCAAATTACCGATTTTGAAAATGTAGGGGTGGACATTTATTTATTTCATAGATCTATATCTATATAGATAATTCTAAGAAATATTGATTCTACGAACTAACTGATTAATTAATTTTGACTTTTCCAGACTTTTCCAGATTTAAGGCGCCGATTCCACATAGAGTTCTAGAGTTAATGTAACCTTGCTGAGTTTCTTGCCTGTTCTTCTCAGTTGAAGGCCGACTTATGAACTGGCGGTAACTTCAGTAGCTTTGACATTCATAGGTGCCCTTCTAGGGCCTAAATTGAATAAATGGCTTTGACTTTGACTTTGACTTTGAGAGCTCCACGTTCCGTGTTCCGTGTTCCGCGTTCTCTACTGTACACACAGCAAGCGAGCAGTCTAGAGTTCCAAAGGTAAATGGGCAAATTGTATTGAGCTTGTCCCATTGGCGAAAAGCAATAATTTCTTTATTTTTTACTTGGAGATATTATGAAATTGCAAGGTAGTTGCATGCCGTACCAAAAGGTGTAATTATATACATACAGCAAGCAAAAGTTTGTTTACATTCTTTATCTCTTCTCATTGGCCTTACTTTAGTTTCGTTAGTGGACGCTCATGGGCCAGAATGCTCACTGTCTTTTCTGGGTTGTGTCACTCAGTAAATTAGACAGTGATAGCTCAGACGTGTTACCTCAACTGCCAGCTTTAGAGAATGGAACTCCGATAGAACTCGCGTTCTCTGGAACGCCGAGTATTCTGTGTGCAATGATCAAAGGCGCCGCGCCGCATACTTACAGTGAACGCGGAACTCAGAACTCGGAACTCTAGAACTCTCTCTGTGGGATCGGCACCTAAAAGTTGCTTTTTCTTTGTATTCTGTGTCTTTTATTGGATACAATATAAGACTTACTTTACGATCGTGTCCAACAAAAAGTCTTTTACACATATTAATTCCCAATTATATAATTAATTAACATATGCATATTTTAATGGCTTTTCTTTACATTACGTAAAGTCGGGATGTATTCAGCCCACGTCCAGAATTTCACCCTCGAATTAATTGCAACCCTTTACCCTCGTTAGCTATACGAAAAGAATGCTCATTTGTGCCCGATTGTACTTTGTTTGGTATTTTGTGAAATAATTTGTATTACAGAGGATTTAATTTGTAATTGTTTATGTTGTAATTTTTAACAGGGATGTAATTGTGATCTTTTACAACATAAAAGAGTTTTTCTCAAAAAAAAAATCGAAACAATCGAAACATGTAATATGAAACATAGCTACGCCCTCCGTGACTATTCGAGATTCTCGGATTTGAGGACAAAGATCATGGTAGTGTCATAGTATCAGTTGTACGTAGTATTTATATACTCTGAGGTATCAGATTTAAATTGTAATACTTATATTATTATTTTGTACTGCTTATAGGCTTGTGTTTGACTACAATCTCACCATGATAAGTGATGATGTGACCGAAGGTGGTAAGTGCATAAAGCCTAGAAAGAACTGGCTCTCAAGTGCAGCTGTCGGAACACACCGATAGGTGCTTGGCGACAGATTTTCAACTTGAGGGTGGTAGCCAGCCAGGTGGGTACGACAAAGTACCCTTCCACCGTGTTATGGTTTCCTCACGATGTTTTCCTTCACCGAAAGCGTGTGTCTCCTATTTCAATTATTGCTTCTGGTCAAAAACACTATTACCGAATTTTCATATTATCCAATTTTCAAATGTTAGAATTTTTAAAGTTCTAATTTTCAAAAGTTCTATTTTTTTTTTAAATTGAATTCTCATATAAAGAATGTCTCACCGAATATTCATTCAACTCTATCAGTACTGAGAAGCATCTACAAATAAGTGAACCTTTTTGAATAGTGAAATAATTAATTTATTAAAAAAAAACAAAAAAACCCGACTGCGTAAAACAAACATTAACTGAAAAGTGGAAAACAAGCTCTTTAATCTATAGACTTTTGAACATTACAGTCAAGATAGTAGCCAGTATATTTGTTTATATATTTTTTATATAAATAAGCTAAATTAGAAACACTGAGTCAGTTAAGGGCTGGAAAATGTACTTTTCATTGGGCTATTAAAACGCCTACCGAGTCCCGAAGTGTTAGCGAGTTGAGTGCTAAACAAAACAACACGTAGGCACCAATTACAATGAATGTAGCGGGGCCAAACCAAACAGTGCTACTGACATTAAAAACAATGGCTTCGAACATTAGCAGGCGGTGTGTTACACCTTCGTGTAATACAGTGAAGTTTGAAGCGAATGATGTCAATTATTCTTTGGTTTGTATGCAATATTTAAGAGATTCATAAAAAATATTGCGGACAGCCAATTATTATTATTGCTAAACAAATCCAAAAAAAGTATTTTTTTTAACGAATTTTTGTATTTTAAAACATACCTAGAATTCAGTGTTTTTATTTCATGTTAAACTGGCAGATACAATTAAAGACGCAGTCAACAAAAAAGCTACTTTACACCACGGTGTAACAGTCAGAATTAGTAAGCGTAAGATACCGGAAAATACAACAGTTGTAACCCAGACTGTAATTACACAGAACGATAGTTGTAACGAGGGTATGCACATTGAATGCTAAGTGATCGCCGCTAGGGGGCGTCACACGTGGAATACCTAATTTTGAAGTACCTACCTACTGTCTTCGCGCGCATAATTTCTGTTGCCTAATGTGGATGTTGAAATTTCAGAATGCCTATCATCAATATTTATAAGGATTCAATTCAAAATTCAAATGATGGTGGGGGTCATTATTATTGTAGTAATTAGTTAATTAGTTGTTAAAACGAACGAAATTATCGCTAAGCGACAATACCCGACTAATTAAAGAATTAAAAAAATGTGATTTAGAAGTGGAAGGGAGGGACCCTTCTACTTCTAGATCACAATGGAGGTGCGGGTTTGGTCTAATGTTGGTAATGTTTCGTTTCGATATTGGGCTTCTTTTATAAAAAAAAACTTCTAAATCCTGATTCGTAAGTAGCTCGCTTTTTGAACATATATATTTGAATATATAAAACTACATTAAAATTCTATTCCTGTTTGTATTTTCTACCCCAAAATTTTACTAGTAGGTATCCAGATAGTAAACTAGCTTGTAGTAGAATATCCAAGGAACTAGGAATGTCATTAGGTTTAAACAACTTAAAGTTGGAAGAGCTAAGCTGAGCATAAAACTGACGGCTGTAATAAGGTGTTTAGGACTTGCGATGAAGCAGCTACAGTTACTAAAGATCCAAGTTTTTTATGTATATTACGGATGTTTCCAGTTTTTAACCGACTTCAAAAAAAGGAGGAGGTTGTCAATTCGCTTGTATGTTTTTTTTTTTTTTTTTTTTATGTTTGTTACCTCATAACTCCGTCATTTATGAACCGATTTGGAAAATTCTTTTTTTGTCTGGAAGGGTACACTTCCCGTTTTGTACCATTGTCATCAGATCAGGATTTGATTACTTCTTCGTGTACTTCTTCGTTTGAAGTCGGTTTAAGTTTTTTGTAAAACAGTCCAATTATTGAGTTTGTTAGTTCAAATACAAATACAATACAAATGCTTTATTATCAAAATCTTAATCATACAGTAATAAACGTAGTGGAGATCTCCTTTTAAGTATAGAAATACTTGTGCTAGGAGACCTCGCTCTTCCATAACAGAGTATATTTATGATTAAGGCGTAACAAATGGAACAGGATAAAATAATAATATGTAAAACAATTTAACAAGAATAACTTAAAGTATTAGAAACAAGTTCGTTAGCAATCATTTTCTTGCCTCTCATCCCGATGAAACCGATTTATTTCATCTGAGTGGCTACATTTTGTTATTATAGCAGCACTTTTGTTATCGAAGCACTACAGGATGTTTTTTTTTCTTTTAACTAGGCCTGTGTTTTGACCGCAATCTCTGTATGGTAAGTGGTGATGTGGCCGAACATGGTAAGCTCACAAAGTCTAGAAGGAACTGGTTTTCAAGTGTAGCTGTCGGAAAACACCAATAGGTGCTTTGCGCCAGATTTTCATCTGGAGGGTGGTAGTCTTCTGAATTCAAACTTATTCCGAACCGGTGGTAGATTCAACTGTATATTAAGGTACTTAAAGTTCATAAGTGCTTTACCAGGGCCTAAAGTCAATAAGTTACGTTTTTTAATTTTCGTTTTGAGGTGGGTACTACAAAGTACCACCATGCTATGGTTTCTTCACGATTCGTCATGATCTTCGAAAGCAATATATTATATCAAGCACATTATTATAATAAATCTATTCGTGTCTCTTTCTCACATAAGCATCAGTATGTTGTAATAAACCTACCAACATATTACAACCCTACCCCTATCTCACTACGACTTTGCACTGAGAGAACAGTTAATTAAGGGCTGTCACAGATCTTCAAGTGTGCCACTTAACGCAGAATGAGCAAAAGGCGGTTCCGTCGGAGGCGAGTGACAACCCTACAAGAGGCAATTAGATTGAGGGTAGTCGGAAATTAAGGTGAGATTTCTGGCGCACTCAGATTTAGCTTTGGTATGTGTTGGATTTTGTCGTGACTAAAATCTTGTGTTTATTTCCAAGTAAATATAAATTTATGTAGGTAGTTAAAATGTAGATTTTACCAATATAATACAAATAATAATTTATAATTATCTATCACGGTAATTTTTATTATTATTTTTATTATTGGTAAGGTTTATTATTACTCACACATTCAATGCTCACACAAATAAAAATCAAAAACAATAAATATTATGAGTTGTTTTTGGATGAGCAAGCAAAATGAGTTATTTTTCATACATTTTTTGAGAGAGGTAGAGCATAGCGTTTATTCGCTCAAAGAGCAGCTCGACTGGGGAAGTACCTCTACCTTACAGAATACCGCAGCCAAATAACTTTATGTTGTGTAAAGTTGTGTTCCTGCGCGTGAGTAAGGTTGCCAGAGCTCATAGGGGAGGGGGGATAGGTCGATAACGCGTGAGCGACGCTTCGTGTGTTGCAAGCGTCTATATGGCTACGGTAACCGCTTACCATCAGGCGGGCCATATGCTTGTTTATCGACTAAGTTGTATAAAAAAAAAAAAAACACATATTACAAGTTTATTTGGAATGGTAATTGTTAAATTGTTTTCTAGATTAAAACGTTTAAACTAAATTGCTTTTAAAATAATATTATAAAAAGTTCTTCATTAGATATCAGTATAAATCTTATTTTACAAATAAATAACCAGTTATATTCTACCAAGATTCTACCACAATGACGCAGAACGTCAATTATATCATCCAAATTATAATTTACTAACATAACAATACATTATAATGTGTGGTAAGTAAATCATGACATACGTAAACCGCCATTAGGCTTAAATGCGATCACATAATGTCTATTTTCCAATAGATAAATATCGCATCGGCGACTTCCACTCACACCGTTACTTCATTTAGTCATCAACATAATTTGTGTTAATTTTAGGGAATATTATATAATTTCTTTAGTATGGATTATTGTTTTGGTCTGGCTTATTCTTGAATGAAAAATATACATAAACCAAAATACAAATTTTGCTTATTCATCTGTTTGTAAAGGATGGATGGATTTGAAATGGACTACTTTTTTTGTATGCGCAATCTTTATTTATTTTTGCATTTGGCCACTGACGCACCAATAAAGGATGATGACAAAGCGTCAGGTGGAGCATGGCTACCCAGAAGAAACCTATTCAGTCTTGTCTTGAAAGACCTGACAAGGCAAGTTTCCTTTCGGTTGTTATTGGAAGTCCGACGAGAAAAGCAACAAGTCACAGTAATGTGCAAAATCCTCAGGGGAAAGATTGATGCAACCAGATCTTTTTTTTTTTTTTTTTATATTTTATTTCCAAAAAAACCTTAAATTTTTTCTTAATTTTAAGTCGCCAAACTACTATTGCAGTCTCTGCTTTGGTGATCTCTGCCTGAATGTTTGCGTTTCTGTGAGAAGGATGTATGACTGTTTGTTTATTCGTTTTTAATATTTATAATATGTATATTTATTTGTAATCTTAATAATTGCAAATGGTCATATTATTACCTATCTTTATCTTTTATTATTGTAATTAGTGTCCAACAATAGCATGTTATATAATACAAAAATAAAAAAAACAATAACATAAACTAATATAATTTAATAAGCTAATACTTAGTCATATTATGGTGTGACAGGGGGCCATCGAAATGCGGGTCAGGCATCGATCAAGTGTCGTAGGTATATGTAGTTTCCAACCTTTGTCATGGCCTTTCATTTAAGTCCACTTAGTCCCCAATTTCGCCGAGTTTTTGTCCGTGCGATTTCGTGTTTTATTCATTTTTTGGGTTTACTCAGGTTAATGGGATGACAGAATTATTATTCTTAAATATTTTGATACATATTGAAAATGTTATCTGCAATTAAGTTACCCATTATGTTGTTGACATACCGAAAATACGGACACAACATTTTGCATTTTTAGGATATTTTTAAACTGGAATTTAATTGTATACACAAGTAAGATTACTTATTGAATTTATTTTTAAATTCACCTTCCTTAATCTTAACTACAAACTAACATTTATATGCAATTTAAAGATGCAATAGCATAATTAAAAGCAATCTCAACTTGAGCTGGATTTGACATCTCGATTTGCATCGTTGACGTGCTAGAGGTACAGCAAAGGTCAGTTTATACTGCTACGTTACGACTTGGGGTCGTGTGATATCGTGGAATCTACAATAATGATAACAAACGCAATTAAAATAAATAAAATAAAAGAGGGACAGTATTTTTAGGAGTTTCAATAACTATTTTAAACAAATATTATTATACTAATGCCAAATTCCATCTATACTTAATTTGCTTGGCAAATTCGGTTACGGTTGGAGAAAATAATATTATTCCGTGCTCACGTGTAATAATGAAAAAATAATTCCTTCAGGCTTCACGTTAATCCAATATGGTTAAATTTCTGTTAAAGCATAATTTTTTTTTGTTTTATTTGCTGTCTCGTACCAATACGTACATACTTTAACTCCAATTTATATCTCCGCTCAGCTTACTTATTAATCTGTCGGCTTAGCTCTTTGACGGAGATGATACGACTCCGCGCTCTATAGCAGTTTCTTTGTATCTAATTTTTTAAAAACTTATACAAGTGTTGTTTAACTGTGTAAACGATATTCCCCCTTACTCATAAAACGTTATTTAACTAATATACTATTTAAAGGGTCACGTAAATGTAGTCACTCTATTGTATTTGTCAAATAATGTGACATTATTTACGTGACCTTTTAAATAGTATATTAGTTAAATAGCGCTTTATGAGTAAGGGGGATTGTTTTTAGTTTGTAAGGTTCAGTATTTCGAAAGGAATAAATTATTATCATGTGTGAGCAAAACACTATTAAATAAAAACCGGCCAAGTGCGAGTCAGACTCACGCACCGAGGGTTCCGTACAAACCTGTAGGTATATAAGTAAATGGTAGTATAGACCTGAGTATTTGATATTAATTTCAATTTATGACGTATTAAAAAAAAACTACTTTCTAGATCTCGTTCAAACCAATTTTCGTTGGTAGTTTGCATCGTAATATACATCATATATTTTTTAAAGATTTATCATTCTCTTATTTTAGAAGTTACAGGGGGGGGGACACACATTTTACCACTTTGGAAGTGTCTCTCGCGCAAACTATTCAGTTTAGAAAAAAATGATATTAGAAACCTCAATATCATTTTTGAAGACCTATCCATAGAAACCCCACACTTATGGGTTTGATGAAAAAAAATTTTTTGAGTTTCAGTTCTAAGTATGGGGAACCCCCAAAATTTATTGTTTTTTTTCTATTTTTATGTGAAAATCTTAATGCGGTTCACAGAATAAATCTACTTACCAAGTTTCAACATTATAGTTCTTATAGTTTCGGAAATAAATGGCTGTGACATACGGACAGACAGACATGACGAATCTATAAGGGTTCCGTTTTTTGCCATTTGGCTACGGAACCCTAAAAACCGACCAAGTGTCTGAGTCTGACTCACGCATGAATGTCTTTCGGCTGTAATTATTATAAATTGTTGGCTTTGCGAATTTCGGAGATGGAATGGTATTTTTATGGAAACGCTCGTGGTGTAGCATGATAAGCCGTTCTTAATCGATTGGCAAGTTAAGCTACCACCGTCGTGGTTGGTACCTGGATTCTAATGGCCAAGATATTAGTAAGTCTCCAATCCGGTAGTCAATCATCGGCTAAATATTATAGGTAACAAAGGTTTAGAAGACGATAATGGGCACCCAATTGGCAGCATCGTATTCTGTAGGGATCATGTTGTTAATGTTCTCAAGAGAATGGATCAACACAAGGGAGCAGGGTGTGATGGAATTCCATCTCTTTTTGTAGCACGTTGCTCTAAATCACTGTCATATCCTCTATCCTTTATTTATAACCAATCAATGGCTAAAGGCATCTTTCCGGCTGCATGGAAAGAGGCCAGAATTGTCCCCATCCATAAAGCTGGTCATGTCTCTTCTGTTGTAAAATTTAGACCAATATCCATCTTATCTGTATTTGCTAAGGCCCTAGAGTCTCTTTTATGCCCCATTATTATCATGGCATATAAAACAATTAGTTACGCCGCATAAACATGGGTTTATGAGAGCACGCTCAACTGCTACAAATTTAATGTGTTTGTAACTAATATTGCTGATGCTGTCGAGGCACGTGTATGCGGACGCTATATACACGGATTTCAGTAAGGCTTTCGATAAAGTAGATCACAAAATACTGTTTATTACTATTTTATCAGATTTATTCAACTATACAATTAATAATAATAATCTCCTCAGGAAAGTGCTCGAAATTCGCGATCTTGGTACACAGTCATCATCATTTCAGCCTATTGCAGTCCACTGCTGGACGTAAGCCTCCCCCAGGGTTCGCCACATGGCCCGATCTCCCGTTTTCGCCATCCAGTCACCACCAGCCACTTTTTTCAGGTCGTCGGTCCATCTGGCCGGAGGGCGTCCTACACTACGCTTGCCGAGTCGTGGTCTCCACTCGAGAACCCGTCTACTCCACCGATCATCGGTTCTGCGACAGATGTGACCAGCCCACTGCCACTTCAGTCTGCTACACTTCTGTACTACGTCAGTGACTTTGGTTTTTTGTCGGATAATCTCGTTCCGGACTTTGTCCCTTAACGAGATTCCGAGCATACCCCTTTCCATAGCTCGCTGTGTGACGTGTAGTCGGTGGGCTAGTTTCACTGTCAGGTTCCACGTCTCGGCTCCGTATGTCATGACCGGCAGGACGCACTGATTGAATACCTTGGTCTTCAGGCATTGTGGCAAGGGTGACTTGAAGATGTGACGCAGCTTTCCAAATGCTGCCCAGCCAAGCTGCACTCTTCTGGTGATTTCACTCTCAAAGTTGTCTCTACCCAGCTAATACCCAGGAAATGCTGTCCGGTCTTAATGCTGCCTCGAGACGCGTTGGGCTAAAGATGAACTTGGACAAGACTAAGGTCATGTTCAACGAGCACATCGTCCCTGTGCCCGTTTCCGTCGAAGGTGTAGCCATTGAAGTTGTCCAGGAGTACGTCTACCTAGGACAAAAGCTGGTACACAGTGGAACCGTAAAATTTGCTTAAATATTTAATTGATAAAATTACAACTAATGCATTCGAAATGCTGGGATTTATTCTCAGAAACATTAAAGATTTAAAAAACCCGTCTACCAAAATATCATTGTTTAACGCCCTTGTTAGATCTGGATTGGAATATTGCAGCACCGTGTGGTCACCTCACTACGAAGTTCATATTAAACGCATTGAAAGTGTCCAAAAATGGTTTTTGTGGCATTTGAGCTACCAAAGTCATACAAGGATCGTTTAAAATATTTTAGATTGAATAGTTTATACGACCGCAGACAATTACTCGATCATTCCTGCATAGTCTTTAAAACGGTGTCCTAGATTGCCCTAGTCTCCTTCCTTCTATTGCATTTAATGCACCTAAAAAATCATCATACAAAACTTCCGTGTGAGTTCAAAATAAGCAGTGAGTTCTTTCTTCAATTACAAGTTCAGAATTATAAGTGCAAGTGTAAGTAAATATCTCAACTTCCACAAATTCAAAAAGAACTTAACTTAATCGTACATAAAATAACGATCCGATTATATATCAGAGTTGAAAAATTCATAAATACGTAAGGCACCAAGGAACTTTCCCCAGAATATAGCCAAAAAACAAACTTCTGACATTTTTATAGCCGTAAACGATATCACGTACGAATTTGGCTCATAAACAAAGCTAAATTTAAGAGGCATCGAACTTGTATAAATAATTGATATCAATACACTGCGTAGATAGACCTGTTATTATAGTATTGAAGAGTTAGCGGTGAGAGGAGAGATTCTAAATAAGTAGGTTTTAAGAGAGGTAGAGCATAGTGTTTATTCGCTCAAAGAGTAGCTCGACTGGGGAAGTACCTCCTCCTTACAGAAAACCGCAGCCAAATAACTTTATGTTGTGTAAAGTTGTGTTCCTGCGCGTGAGTAAGGTCGCCAGAGCTCATTGGGGAGGGGGGAAAGGTCGGTAACGCGTGAGGGATGCTTCTTGTGTTGCAAGCGTCCATATGGCTAGGTTTACCGCTTATCATCAGGCGGGCCGTATGCTTGTTTACCGACTTAGTCGTATAAAAAAAAAAAGGTTACCTAATTTACTTAATTGAGTATTGTTCCAGTGACAAAGCGAATCGCTCGTGGTGTACCATGATAAGCCGTTCTTAATCGATCAGCAAATTAAGCTACCGTCGTGGTCGGTACCTGGATGGGTGACCGCCTAGTGGTATTTCAAATCGAGCGTTTCCGTGCTTCGGAATGCACGTAAAGCCGTTGGTCTCGGTTATCAATTAATTGTGATAGTCGTTGAGCTAGTTAGAGGCTTTCTAGGCGGCAACTGAAGGTTGACCTCTAGCCTACCTCCACCGATCCGCAGTGGGCACGCGTGGTGGAGTATCTGCCCATTCCCTTTCACCCCGATTTGTGAAAGGAGGCCTGTACTCAGCAGTGGGACATTATAGGCTGATGATGATGAGTATTGTTCCAGTGACAAAGAGATACAAAATTTGGCTCTTACTGTTTAGTTTTAGGTAGACAATTGAAATTTACACAGTATGTGTCTGTAACAATAAATAATAAAAATGAAATAAACTTAAAAATGAAAGCGTCATCCATACAAGAAAAGTATATATGGCATCCTTCGTGTGCGAGTCCAACTCACACTTGGCCGGTTTTTTAATACAAGCAAATTTCTAGTTATTGATTGTCATAAAACACAAGTTTTATTTTAATCCCTTGCTTGGTTTGGTTGGCAAAGTTATTACACTACTACAATATTTGTACTATTTATTACCTTTTGTTTTTCCGGTATCCTAAACAAAAGCTTTCTACGGACCCAATCTTTTTGAAATTACTATAGTTTCACAAGTGGTAAATCACCTACTTAAAATCATTTAGCACCCTCCTTCGAAACTCACGATATAATTATTACAAATGTTGGACATTTGGCTATGGGGCAATAAGTACAAGAGTCACTCTGTATCGTCGTCCCGCTGAAGCAGATAAACGCTTTTTGGCCGGCACTATGTGTACACCGTTAGAGTGTTTATTTCCCAAATGTATGTGTCTGTACATATTTAACGTGTTTTTCTTAGTTTTTCAACATTTATATTATTTTCATATATAAATGTGTGGGTGACCGCCGAGTGGTATTTCAGATCAAGCGTTTTCATGGCTATGGACGGCACGTAAAGCCGTTGGTCCCGGTTATCACTTAATTGTGATAGTCGTTAAGCTAGTTGGAGATCTTCTAGGCGGCTTGAAAACTTCAACAGTAGGTTGACCACTAGCCTACCTCCACCGATCCGCAGTGGGCACGCGTGGTGGAGTATCGCCCAGTCCCTTTCACCCTCATTTGTGAAAAGAGGCCTGTGCTCAGCAGTGGGATATTATAGGCTGATGATAATGATGATAAATGTCTGTAAATTGCCCGTAACTGCCATTAATATTTAAAAAAAAAAAAAATTTTCTTTGTTTCACCCGTAATCCCCCATAGCAATTATCCCCTTAAGGGCTGAAATTATATTAAATTAATAAAGTTACATTAAAAATTCCATAGATTACAGAGATTGTTTTTCACTTTTCAGTATTTTTATGGGTTCTTTGTTTCTTTTAATAATTAAATTTTTCATGTATCTCTTAGAATTTCACAAGTATCAAAACTAGTATTTCTCACTTTCCATAGCTTAGTGAAGTACCTACAACAATGTGTAAGTATAGTGCAAGCCATGCGGCACCATGTGGAAAATGTCACGTAACTGTGAACAGATGGTCATAGGGGTGCCACCCTGTACCCTGCTTTATAAGGGACTATTTATATAGCGGATATAAGGAGTTTACTCCGGAAAAAATACCAGTTATAAAAGGCAATTTTTAACCGACTTCAAAAAAAGGAGGAGGTTCTCAAATCGGCTATTTTTTTAATTTATTTTTTAAGTTTGTTACCTCATAACTCCGTCATTTATTAACTGATTTGGAAAATTCTTTTTTTGTCTGGAAGGGTACACTTCCCGTTTGGTCCCATTTTCATCAGATCAGGATTTTATTACTTCTTAGTGTACTTTGAAGTCGGTTAAAGTTTTTTGTAAAACAGTCCAATTATTAGATACATTGTTAAAGCATCTATATAGTAACTGGTAATTAGTAAACGATACTTAGACAAATAATAGTACTCATGATAACAAACAACTTTCCCAAAGAAAGAGATAGGGATAAATAACAAAATGAAATAAAAGCTGATGCTGTATTCTTATTATTGTTAGGTACTAAATACTATAGGCTCAAGTGTTAAAACTTTCTTTGGGAAAGTTGTTTGTTATTATGAATACAATCATGTGTCTTAGTATCGTTTACTAATTACCAGTCAGCCCTATATAATACTGGGTGTAACGAAAGACCACATCAGATATATATAAATAAATAAATAAATAGATACAGACTCTCTATAAAAAAATCAGCTCAAAATAAATTACTCAAAAATTCACACTGTAGAGGACGCGACCCTTGTGGTATGACTGCTAAATAAGTAGACTTTATAACACTTAAATATTGTTTATGTCTAATATTATGCTAGATGGAGTGGATGGATGAATGCGACCGTGTGACCGGAAAAGTACGCACTGAGGTAAATGAAAACTTGGTGTGGTCTCGCTATATGATTTGTTGGCTCAGCAAAACGACTGCAGTCGATAATATAAACTAGATACCGACTAAACCATCCAGGGCGCCAACCAAACCCATACAAGAGAGGTAGAGCATAGCGTTTATTCGCTCAAAGAGCAGCTCGACTGGGGAAGTACCTCCACCTTACAGAATACCGCAGCCAAATAACTTTATGTTGTGTTCCTGCGCGTGATTAAGGTCGCCAGAGCTCATAGGGGAGGGGGGAAAGGTCGGTAAAGCGAGAGCGATGCTTCTTGTGTTGCAAGCGTCCATATGGCTACGGTAACCGCTTATCATCAGGTGGGCCGTATGCTTGTTTACCGACTAAGTTGTATTAAAAAAAAATACAAAAAAAATCATTCAAATCGGTCCGGCCGTTTAGGAGGAGTTCAGTGACAAACACACGTACCTACAGTTGTTTTTTTTTGTATGCATTAAAAGAATGAGTACACAAAAATACCTTTTCAGTTCAGCTAGTTTTCAATAAATGTAGAGAAAAGCAAGCACACAAAGCTTACAGGGGTCTTGCTCTTACTTGGCGAAAGATTTTCAAGTCGAGGTTGGTAGCCAGTCAGGTGGGTGCAAGAAAGTACTTGCAATACCACTACGACTGTGCTATAGTTTCTACATTATGTTTTTGCCGAAAGTTTAAACTCATTTAGGATTCAAACCGAAACGACATTTGCTGTTATATTCGACGCCACAACTGACTTATTTAATTAAATAAAGTTTTGAAATGACAAGGTAAGTTCAAAATCTTTAATTCTTTAACCAAAAAATAAGTTCCACTTCATTCCCCAGGGCAAAGTTGCTCCACTTTGCCCCAAAGCGGGCTAGAGACACCTATCTTCGTACCTCATTAAATTTAATGACGAGGGTACTAGGCCATAGGGGCTAAAGTTTAATTAAGCCCGTTTACTTTGTTAAAGTTTACACTATTTATAAATTAATAATTGAGTAAATAGGGTTGTGTGCGTTGTGTGTGACAAAACTGGGTCAAAGAAAATCTAATATATTATTATTTATACCTACATTTTAAGAAACAATGAACGATTTTTTTTTTAATACACGTTAGAGAAACCACTATTTCTTGTATGATTCTTGATAGCTATACAATGCATAGTCATTTTTGACAAATGAAGGATTTTTTAACAAATTAGACCCAGAAGAAAGAAGGAACATGGGTTTTGGTCCATAGACCGTTATATTAAAAAGTATACATTTCAACATTTTTAATAGGCAAGGAGCTGTTAAGTAAAATCCATAATCTTTAAAATTAATTAAGAGACCAGCGGGCGGGGACCTTATTCCGCCAACGCGTCAGCTTGGCTATCCAAAGAGGAAACGCTGCCAGCCTTCTGGGAACCTTGCCGTTAATCGGAAGCAGCGGCAGGCTTGAGGAAATTTTCTATATATAGATAAAATTTTGTAAATATAGATTGTATTTTGTACATATTTGTTGTTAATAAATTAATTTACCCTTTTATTTGGGTTAACCAGCTGTTCATCATAAACTAATCATTCAATACCTACCTACAAATTGCGTAATGAAACAACATCCACATTACGGATTCTGCGTATCCCACGTACCACTAAAAGGACATTAAATTAGATAACACTACTAAAAGATTATATTAATTACCACCATTTTGCCGTACTTAGACGCCGTTCCCCACATTCGCGGCTAAAATGTACTAGAATGTTGTAAAATTTAATATTTGATGCGATGTTTAAGTAAAGGGCAGTTATCCCTTCCTTTATACTAACGGATTAGATGATTTTAGTAATGAATAGTCAAGTTTTATATAATTCCGCTCGTTTTTGTGTGAGCGGAAACTTTTATCGGCGGCGGAACGCTTAGTCGATTCCGCTGTCTGTATAAATAAGTTTTGTATGTTCAGACTGTTATTATTATTTGTTTGGATAATAAACGTTCTGAAATAGGTATTTAATTGTTTAGGAATTAGTAA
Source organism: Achlya flavicornis (assembly GCA_947623365.1). Taxonomy (NCBI): domain Eukaryota; kingdom Metazoa; phylum Arthropoda; class Insecta; order Lepidoptera; family Drepanidae; genus Achlya; species Achlya flavicornis. Next base: position 3,059,078 of record OX392485.1, on the reverse strand, counting down.
AACTACTTTGTTATGTATCTTTTATTATCATCTGCCAGCCCTGTTCACAATTATTTGGGGTCTGCGCAACGCTTCTTACGTTTAGTCCTTCTATCCTATATATCGGCATTGACTCATATCATCTTTCACATAATCCATCCATTTCTTTTAAGTATTCTTTTCGTATATCGACGGGCCAGCTGGCGTGCTTGGTTAAGACTCTGGTTAAGATTCTACCTATCGCGCCGCAGGTCTTGGGCTCGATTCCCACAAAGGACATGCATTTGTGTGCATGAACATGTCTGTATGTCCTGTGTCTGGGGTGAATTATGTATTTTAAGTTTGTATTTACAAACAAAAAGTAGTATATCAGTTATCTGGTTTCCATAGTACAACGATCAGATGACCGTGTGTGAGGAATGTCCCAGGATGTTTATTTATCTATCCAGTTTCACACTCAGAACTATTTTTGTCATATGGTTCTATTCCTCTTTATAAGTATCTCTGTTATTTTCAGCTTCATATAAATCGAAATGAATTTTCGTTTCTTGTTCTTATTTCCAAAAATATTTTATTTGCTCAAATAATACACACACAAGCCAGAATGCGTTTGAATTGGTTTGTTTCCAATATCCGAATAAAAACATGGTTCAATAATGGATCCCTTCGTAGAAAAACCGCCCGCCTTTCCACCCATCGGTACAATATTCCAAACACGCAAATACAGCCCCGTCGACAAATCTAAATGGGTGTAAGGTTAGAATTAAAATTCTGTATGCGAGGCATTTACCTATTGTCTACACAAAATATCCTTTAATTATGTTGGCTGTCCTGCTCTTTTGAGGATGGTGTGAACGAGAAGATATAGCGATGGGTCTGGTCTAAATAAATTTGTTTTTTTGCTACGTACAAAAAAACATATTTCACGACGCTACCTTTTACGCTTTTTTTTTAATTATTATTTTTTGTATTATTACATGTCACCTAGTTATAAGATTGGTGGTGGATAAATATTTATTTCTTTCTTTCTTTCTACCGCGTTTACTCGTGATTAAATAGCGTCCTAGGACCAAACTACACAAAGCTTTCGGAGGTAGTTTAAAATTTTCCGAAACATTGTCCATGCTTCTTAGTAATTACTGTTATAAATAGATAAATAATCCAAAATTCTATAGATCTATAGATCTTAATTTCATAACTTAACCCAAAAAGTGTGTATAAACGTAAAGCACGTCCGTTTAAGTACACAGGACAATACTGTACGTATTTCTCTGTGGATGTTCAAACAAAATGAATGGACCAACACGCGCTGAATTTTAATTGGTGCAAATTGCCCGCGTAAATGACGACTGTACACTTTTTAGCATCAATTAATAATACGGACACTTAGAAATAACCCAATTGCAAAGTTGGTGATTTATAATATTGTTTTGAGAAGGAAATAATTATTTTTTTAAGCTATTAGAACTCAAAAAGGTAGCCAGATGATTGGGCAGACTTTATAATCTTTCAAACCAGACGTGGTTTTCCTACGAACCGGTGGCATAATTAATTGGAAAGTTTACAAGTGCCTTTACCAGGGCTTTATTTGTATATCTCAAAAAAGATCTATGCAGGTCGGGGCGTCTTAATCTTAACCCGTTGGTACACGCGAGGGACGCGGCCCAATTGATGTCATTGTTATATTTGTAACCGCGAGCCATGGTATAGATTCAGTTTTTCTGCCTGTGGTCTCTTCCTTGGGACCGCTTAGTGAAATTTTGCGCAGAATTATGATGCCTTATTAATGCGATTTATTTTAATGTTTTGTTTCAATTTAATGTATTTTGTATAAAGGATATACAAAAAAATAAAAATATAAACAATCCAATTAAAATTGAACAAAAACTTAATCTGAACCAAGTGTGATTGAAAACTATAAACTAATAAAATTGGATTCGGTACATTAAGTGAATTTGCACATAAATCTTTCACGTCTCTGCTACACATAGCTCTGGATACCATGAAGCTAATAATGAAAATGGACGGGACATAATTTAACTAGCTTTTTTTTGTTGTTTTATATACGACTAAGTCGGCAAACAAGCATACGGCCCACCTGATGGTAAGCGGTTACCGTAGCCATATGGATGCTTGCAACACACGAAGCATAGCTCACGCGTTACCGACCTTTCCCCCTCCCTAATGAGCTCTGGCGACCTTACTCACGCGCAGGAATACAACTTTACACAACATAAAGTTATTTGCCTGCGGTATTCTGTAAGGTGGAGGGAGGTACTGGGCAAAAGAATAGGCTAAGCCACCTCTGGGTAACCGTAAGAAAAAAAAACAATGTCATGTAGTTAAATGATAAATGCCATATTTTAAAATCGAGACCCTAGAGGCCTAGAGTCAAGGATGTCCAAAGGTATGATCTAGTGTATAGACTAGACTAGACCATATCTTCTGACACTGTGATCATGTTTCCTAATTTTGCAGTATTTTTTTATTATTATTAGTAATTAATCCTAAATAAATAAGCTATCAATCGCAGTCACATATCAAACTAAGAACATTGATTATAATTTTATCCAAGAGTAAAGATATTTGATTGAGTCATGATACAGAAAAAATATACCATACAACTTAATAGTACAATAATAGACACGTAATAATTTAAAAAAAGTACTACACTACCCCAGGAAAGTAGTTCCAAAAGATGGCCCATTTATTCACAATTAATGGTGCTTCCATGCTTGGCGAACAGAGCACGAGCGGAGTCTCGAACGAGCACACTGCGAGCACGATTCTCGTAGCGTGGACGGGCTTGCGAGCCTCGAACGAGCGCGATTGTCAGTCTAACAAAGGGATTCGCATCGTGCTCGTTTTAGGCTCGTTGTAGTTTCGTTCGTGGCTCGGCTCGTGCTAAATTCGTGTAGCATGGACGCACCATAATTCGGTACAACATTAGACACTTTATAATCTCAATCTTTATGAGTAATGGTATTTTGAATTCAATAAACCACCACATCCAAATATACAAACTCCTCACATCAGAGTTACGGGTTAACTGTAAGGAAAAGTTGGCAAAACCCACGTTAGCTTCATAAGTCACAAGCTACGTCGATATTGGATGTCGGGAGTTATGGAACTCCACGCAAATACATTCGCAAGAACCAATTCCATTGACGTTTAAATGAAACTAATTGATATTAAATGGTTTACGCCCGATTGATTTTGCGATTGCGGACTGATATTAAAATTTGACATTACATAAGTCGTGTCTAAAATACAATTTATGTATTGAAAATTGCCTCGAGTCTGCCGCTGCTACCAATTAACAGCAAGGTTCCCAGCAGGTTGGCAGCGTTTACTCTTTGGGTGTTGTGTCTTATGGTGCGTCCATGCTTCGCGAAGCGAGCACGAGCCGAGCCTCGAACAAACAGGATTCGTTCGTTGTTCGCGTAGTGTGGACGGACTTATGAGCCTCGGACGAGCATTCGTATCGCACTCGACTGTGCTCCGCCCGGTTGTCAGTTTGTTCACGAACACAGGAATTTGTATCGCGCTCGTTGTATGCTCGTTGTAAGCTCGTTGTACGTCTACACTTGACATCGCGAGCAACGAACGAATCCTGTTCGTTCGTGGCTCGGCTCGTGCTCGGTTCGCGTACCATTAGGTATATCAATTCATAATCGCAAAAGAATATAATCGGGCGCAGGTGGTGTTTCAAATGGAAGGGTAGGTGGTTCTACAGTATTATTAAAATGACTCACGCGTTGAAACGAGTTCTATCAGAATTGAGAGTAGAATCGTTTACTTTTTTATTTTAATTAGATATAAGTAATTAGTTTATTAAAAAAATATCTTTGTATTATGCATTGAGTGTAGAGCTAAAACTTAAAAAGTCACGTCAAAAATTACTAATATTTCTTACAATAATGTATGGAAATAAAGAATAACGTGTGTTTTACCATAATCCCATCAAAAGTGATGGTGTGGCGTGCTAAGCACACAAAGCAGTAGGGTCCTAATTTTCGATTACCATAAGCTATCGTTGCCTTAAAAATTTAGGTTCTATTCATCATTATCATAGAAATATAATAAGTAGATACTTTTCATTAGGCAAAATACTTCAAACATAGAATACATCAAAATGCAATTTACTATCAACGAATGATGCGTCCACGCCATACGAGCCGTGCCTCTATATTCAATTGCTCGCGATGTCAAATGTGGACGCACAACGAGCCTACAACTCAAGCGTGATGCTGATCTCTGTGTTCGTGAAAAAACTGAAAATCGGCGGAGCGCAGTTGAGCGCAATCCGAACGCTCGTTCGAGCCTCGCAAGTCCGTCCACGCTACGTGCTCCGGCTCGTGCTCGGTTCGCTTAGCGTGGACGCATCATAATATATCAAATTCACTGTAAAATAAATCCATAACAGTAAAGCTAAATAGAAAACGATATGACCAAGGTCGCCGGCTATAAAAACAACCGACACAAATGTAATGAAAATAACAAACTAAGCTTTGGTCGGACGAAGCTCTTATCGGTTCACCGCAGTCATAGGACGCGAGAGAAGGGAAGGAGAGAAGAAATCGAAATAAAAATATAACACAAAGTCAACAAAGCAAAAAATTTGTTTTATCCGAAAATAGTAAGAAAAAAGCAGCAGACCGAAACGCCGAAGAAATGGAAAATGTTGGCATGATGCGCGATTCGCGTTAATGTTTTTGTATTTGACCGTTTCTCATTTTCTATATTATTATTTTTTATAATGAATGCGGCTGTTGATTCTAGCTTAGCGATTAGTTATAGCTGATGTAGTGATTAAGTTATAAAATTTGGCACAATATTCCTAAATATAAGACAAAATAGTTTACATTGAAAAACATTCAATATCTACTTCGAGAATTCGTATAAATCATCATGACGAAAGCTATTTAAAAATCCATTGGGCTGAGAAAAAAACAGGCCTTTATCCAAAAATTAAAAAAATACACTTGAATTATCCATTTACCAAACACGCTTGTAGTATTTAATAAGTGTCATTCAATAAAGCTTTCACCACTTTAATTAGTAGATATTTAAAATAAAAAAGCATACAATCCTGCTTACAATAAAAAATCCTGCCCGTTTACGAGCAGGGGAAAGTATAAACGACACCTGTTAAATTTAATTAATTCCCATCCTCATCAGTATCGAATGCATTAACATACGCGTAAGTACCGGCGGGGATGCTCAATCCTCTGTCATCTCAATTTGACGGAGTGATGTAACCTTCGAATGACATCACTATTACATTTATTTAGTCCTAAATCTCTAGGAGATATTTTATTGTAGGGCTCATTAGATGAGTTATGAAAGCTTTATAAATGTTTTAGAATTGTTGATTCTATTTAATTATTTAATTTTGTTAGTGCATACTAGATGGCGTTGTCTCATTTTAAAACAAGCTATTGTTTCGTTCTTGACAATGTATATAGGTCATTGAGTTTGGAGTAGATTTTTGAGGTTTGCGAGATTAAAAGTGTTTCGAAGTGCGGGAATAAGGATTTTTTATTAGGTTGTACTAGGTCGGTTAACAAGCTATAAACATAATCAGATTTAAAATATTTTCATTGCACAGAATAAACTTTATAGTAGTAGATAAATTTTATAGTAGTCTCACTAATAATCCGGCACCCTCCAGTCACGTCTCATGTTGTAAATATAACTGTTATCTTTCTATGAAATGCTTTATTTTATTTACTACTAGTTGCGTCCCGCGGTTTTACCCGCGTATCCGAGGGATATCCTACCCTACCTTACCGTTAAGATATCTTAAATTTTCTATTTTTCTGCGCAGCTTTCTTATTTTTATTCCGTAGGAACCTTCTCCAGAGTATTAGAAAACTTTAAAAAAAAAGTTGGATGAAATCGGTAAAGTCTTTCTCAAGTATCGCGTGACCAAGGGAAATTGTGATAATTTTTATATATACCTAGAGTAACTGGTAATTAGCAAACGATACTTAGACACATGATTGTACTCATGATAACAACTTTCCCAAAGTAACATATAGGGATAAATAACTAAATTAAATTAAAGTTGACATGACAGTACGCCTTGAAAACTTGATTTTGTAGTATGATGTTATTAATACTAACGCCATCCACACGACACCTATACTTGGTTGAGTACAAACATCCAAACTTATTTATTTTTCGACAGAATTGACGTCAAAAATTAAAATTAAATAATACGTAGATTCAATGTAGACTTTAAAATCATAACAATTTCTTGGAAATAAAATGCATAGTTAAAAACTGCACAGTCTCATTCTCTATGCGAAACTTTAACGTTTACAGTCACGAATACTTGCAAAAAATACTAGCAACAGTATTAATTAGTCAAGCGGCAATACTCACTCGTTTTCCGTAAGAACAGCTTAATTGGTGGAAATAGTTTTTCCAGTTCCAGACTGAAAGCTATATCAATTAACTGTCACTTGAAATTGAGCTAATTGGCAATCGTCAGGATAGTTAGTGTTACCTTTAGTAATAAAAAAAAAACCGGCCAAGTGAGAGTCAGACTCGTGCACCGAGGGTTCCGTACAAACCTGTAGGTATATAAGTAAATGGTAGTATAGACCTGAAGTATAGTATTTGATGTGAATTTCAATTTATGACGTGTTAATTTTCGGTGGAAGTTTGCATGGTAATGTACATAATTATATTTTTTTTAGTTTTATCGTTCTCTTATTTTAGAAGTTACAGGGTTACACACATTTTACCACTTTGGAAGTGTTTATCGCGCAAACTATTCAGTTTAGAAAAAAATGATATTAGAAACCTCTATATCATTTTTGAAGACCTATTCATAGACAAACCAAAGGCATGGGTTTTATTAAAAAAAAAAGAGTTTCAGTTCTTAGTATGGGGAACCCCCAAAATTTATTGTTTTTTTTTTCTATTTTTGTGTGAAAATCTTAATGCGGTTCACAGATTACATCTACTTACTACCAAGTTTCAACAATATGGTTCTTATAGTTTCGGAAAAAAGTGGCTGTGACATATGGACGGACAGACAGACAGACATACAGACAGATAGATAGACAGACAGACAGACAGACAGACAGACAGACCGACAGACAGACAGACATGACGAATCCATAAGGGTTCCGTTTTTTGCCATTTGGCTACGGTACCCTAATAACAAAATATCTACGGTAGATTGCTGTTAAATAATGTTTTGAACGAACGGTTTGAAATGCAGTCACTTATGCTCGGTTTCAATAAACAAAAACGAATCGTTTTGCTTACCAATGGTAGGTTTTTTATTGCCAAACTGGGCATATAGATCATTTCGTAAGCTAATTTTACCTGTGATAGCTACATCCATATGGGAGGGTCTGCTATGCAAAGTTTTGAGGTCCTTGCTTCACAATTAGTAAAGATATAAGAGTCTTAATTTTACTAAATCTTAACCGTAAACGGTCCGTAAATTATTGAAACCGGGCATAAATGTACCGTTAATATTTTTAGATCAAATTAAGAGAGGTAGAGCATAGCGTTTATTCGCTCAAAGAGCAGCTCGACTGGGGAAGTATTCCACCTTAAAGAATACCGCAGTCAAATAACTTTATGTTGTGTTCCTGCGCGTGAGTCACCAGAGCTCATTGGGGAGGGGGAAAGGTCGGTAACGTGTGAGTGATACCTCGTGTGTTGCAAGTGGATATTATAGCTACGAGAACCGCTTACCATCAGACGGACCGTATGCTTGTTTAGCGACGTATATTTAATGTGCTGTGTTTCTCTGCTGAAGACATTTTCCCTTTAGTTCTTCGACTGCCGGTGTATGTTTTAGGACATGTTACAATACGTTTTATTGCTAGTAATGGCGCCTAATAGTAAAGCTAAATGTGCCATATTTCATCCAAATCCGTTCTGCCTAATAGCATTAGTCAGATGAGATCTGATTATTAGCAACTGAAAATACCAGTATAACCATACACTAACAATGCTACAACGCAGCTACGAAAATCGTAGATATCTACGATGCAAGCTACGGCAAACTACGAAGCTCTACGGACATTCATACTTCGCGATTACTTTCAAAGATCACGCTTAGTATGAACTTCAAATCACCATAGGGTTGTCAGCTTAAATAATTTCCAATAAATAATCCCGACGAAGGCGAGACGTTAATATGTTATGCCTGTTACCTGTTTCGAATTTCAGTCACAAACAACCCTCGGCAATTAGCATACGGGTATATTCGACCCCACGCTTTGGTAATTTGAATCTTGCAGAATGTGAATTCATAAAGGCAACCCTGCATCCCTATTTACGGAATATCTTATTTATACGTGACCATTTTATATAATCTGAAACGGAGTTGTTTTAGTAAACCTTATTGAACTTACCAAAGAGATTTAGAAATAAACAGTTTCAATTAACATGAAAAATAGAGAATTTATTTATGTATTTTATTTAATCATTCACATATTACATATTCAAAACATGTAATTGTATATATCACCGTATGATTGTAAACACCGTTATTTTACCGATTTTACGATCGATAAAATCGGACAGATTGTGAACCCCGTTCGGTAAGTGCAGGATGGTGCAGGTTCGTTCACAATTTGACGGTTTGACATGGGTAGATAATAGAAAATGAATACGTTATAAGCAGTGTGGTACATACGGCTCCAGATCACGCTATACATTTCCAGTATAAGCTGATCTCGCATTGTATAGGATTTCCGTACAATGGAAGGTCAGCTTATACTAAAAATGTATAGCTTGATCTGTAGCCGTGTGTACCACTGGTACCGTTCACAATTTACTTTCAGTTTACAATCTCACGAGATGGATTATATGCAGCAATATCTGCATGTGAAAGTCCCGTCAAAATCTGTTCAGTCGTTTCAGAATTAGCGGAACAAACTACCCGTATATACTATATAAATTAAGCTGTGTTTGAAATTACAAACTGACACTGAAATTTCATTTATTTGTATAGATGCCACAAAATGGCGTTTTCAAGTTTTACATATTCCATGACCTACATAAAACAGTAGGGTAGTAGAAATAAATAATAAATAATAGATATATATAAAAAAAACGTCCGTAAGTATTTTTTTTATATTTATTGTACGCTAGCCTATGAAATCATATTACGTTTTGTGAGTGCGTACAATCGTCGCAAACAGATTATGGCCGGATTAAAAGTATAAAGAGATTTAATCTTTACTTTAGACATGTTTTATTTAGATAAAACCCGGATTTAACTAATTTTATACCATATCAGCAAATCGGTTGTTCAATCTGATACAGGGCTAAAACAATTTATAAATCCCAAATATCTACTTATACGCTTAATTTGGCAGATGTCGCAGAATTTACCACTGACACAGAAAATATGAAAAACAGTAGGTAAGGTACCTAGCCAAATAAAATATTATGAAATGAAAGTTAAAGGTTAGGTTGGGCTTTATACTCTCTCTGTCTATACTAATATTATAAAGAGGAAAGATTTGATTGTTTGTTTGTTTGTTTGTTTGTTTGCATTGAATAGGCTCCGAAAGTACTGAACCGATTTGAATAATTCTTTCACTGTTGGGAAGCTACACTATCCCCGGGTGACATAGGCTATATTATATTTTCAAAAAAAATAGGGATCCTTACTAAATCTCCAATAATGTAACCCAAGGTGTAAAAAAATTACCTAAAATATTCATTACATCGCGTGCGCTGCGAAAACTATTGATGATAGAATAAAAAAATGTACTACGACTTTGCAGAACACGTTATTATTTACAAAAAGTGTCGCGATACCATATGTCTAACTATTATAGTTATGCCACAATAAGTGTTTTTCTATTTTAAAATTTTTATTGAAATGCCGCCGCTATAAATGTCTCTCTATTTGTATCTTGGTATTAATCATTATCAAAATAAATTACTTCATATCCAAGACTGCTTCAATACCTTTATATAACTTTTTGAATTATTCAATTCGGACATTCCATTCAAAAGATATCACGAGTTTAAAAATATAAGTATTAGCAGAAAAATCACGTCACGGGTACGGGCCGTACGGCAGGGAGTCAATCTCTTTGCGTGTGGCTCAGTGTTTGACGGTAGGGTAGGGTAGGGAAGGGGGAAGGGGGAAGGGGGAAGGGGGAAGGGGGAAGGGGGAAGGGCAGGGTAGGGTAGGGTAGGGTAGGGTAGGGTAGGGTAGGGCAGGGTAGGGTAGGGCAAGGCAGGGCAGGGCAGGGCAGGGCAGGGCAGGGTACGATAGGGTAGGGTAGCACAACAGGGTAGAGTAGGATAGGGTAGGGTAGCACCACAGGGTAGGGTAGGGTAGGGTAGCACCACAGAATATTTAATAGTACTACGTAGTAGCACCTCAGGGTAGGGTAGGATAGGGTAGGGTAGCACCACAGGGTAGGGTAGCACCACGCGAACGAAGTCGCGCCGGGCAGCTAGTCGTTAATATACAAACGAGCGAATAAAAATTAAAATTAAACAACACAAGGGAACAAAAATCTAAATATGGCTTATCGAAATACTAAGTGGGCGAGTGACTGTGTTTGACCACAAATCTTGAAGACGCTGCCGCCGCGCCGCGAAGATCATTTTTGTGCGAACAATTTCTGTTTGAGTAACAACTTTACGGCTCATATTATATTCAGTATGATTATATCCTAATCCTAACTAATATTATAAATGCGAAAGTGAGTTTGTTTATTACGCCTTCACGCCTCAACTACGCAACGGACTATCATGAAATTTGGCATGCATGCCTATTAGTATGGAGAAGGCCATAGACTTTTTGTCCTGGGAACGCGGGTGAAACCGCGGGGTACAGCTAGTTATTTATAAATTAATACTTGGTACTCACATAAAGTTCAATTTTCTTTTTTTTTCTTTTGAGCCATCAGACGGATTATTTTTCTATTTTTTTTTTACTAATGAACTCATCCCTCAAGACCAAGACTTTAGAAGGATCTAACATATTGAGGATTAGATTCAAATCATTTACAAGTTACAACCAAACTGTTATTGGTCAAATAAAGTTGACCCACTGTTTATTTACCTACTTTTGCCATCGCCTTATTTAATTTGGGTGCCATATTGTAAGTTGCGTGAGGTAATATGTGATATTTTTGGTTTAATTTTATTGGGGTATGATATTAGGCTCATTTGTAGTTATTAGCTTTGTAACAAAGGGAAGAACTTTATTCATTTATTTCGTAATTAATATGGGGAGTACCTAATTAATTACGATAAAAAAAATAGGTGGAGATTTCGAGATGGCATATATTCGAAACGTATGTTGGGTTAGTCATGCTGATTAACTTTTACTATGGGACCAATAGAGAATCATTTTTTTTTTACTTTCCTTAGTAAACCTTGCTCTATCATAATGTATGAAAAGTAAAAAACATTTTTTGAGAATTCAGTGTTGGTCCCATAGTAAAAGTTGTTCAGCATGACTAACCCAACATAGGTTTCGAAAATATGACATCTCGAAATCTCCACCCAGTATTGTTGCTGTAGATGTAAATTTATGTATTGGACTTTGTAGAAAAAATGGGTCTTGTCTTTTGAATATATATACTAATATATCTATACCTTCTATAACCCTACCCTACCCTACACTACCCCACAATATTTTTTTGCGTGGGGAAATACTCAAAGTTTTATAAATGGTGTAAAGTCAGGTTAGTTACACCATTATAACTCAAGAACGGCTGGACCGATTTTCATGGTCTTTGATTTGTTGGATTTGTCTCCAACCCGAATAACAGTATAACGAAAAAAAAGTTAGGAAAGGTAGGATAGGGGTACGACACCACGCAAACAAATTTTTCGAATCCGACTGACAGTTCCAGTGGTTAACCCGTTTAAACAAACAAAAAGACTCTTACACTTAATTATATTAGTTATATGTATGTAGATCTAAATAATGATGTTAATGAGGTGAATTTGATTTCTTTCTTACTCGTCAAAGTACAAATAATAGTTGTCTTGTGACTTCAAATCGTAGTCATTCAATTTGTATGAGAAAACATAATAAAATTCCGTCACTTACCTACGGAACCGTAAAAAGCACTTAAACGAATGAAAGTAAATGGATGTCGCGTCATTGAACGTTGTTTGTCAATTTAGTTGAGGAAATTCGATTTCCTTCAACATCTCGCGATCGTTTCTTGAATTGAAACGTTCATTCCATTCTTGTTCATTCATTCATTCTCATCAAGATGTGCCTGTGTTTATTTTTATCATATTTTTAAATATTGAAATAAAATATTGAAATCATTTAAAATAATGTTTGCTCTTCAAGATTTTTTCTTCGTCACTAATGCCCGGTTTCTATAAACAAAAACGAATCATTTTGCTTACTAATGGTAGGCTTTTTTATTGCCAAACTGGGCATATAGATCACTTCGTAAGCTAATTTTACCTGTGATAGCTACTTCCTTATGGGAGGGTCTGCTATGCAAAGCTTTGAGGTCTTTGATTCATTATTAGTAAAGATATAAGAGTCTTAATTTTACCCGATAACGGCCCGTAAATTAAAGGATTCGGCCATAAATAGAGCGACCGTACTATGATAGCTAGGGTATGTGTCATGAGGATGGGCAGTAATGTGCAACACTGACTTGAAATTAACCGCACGTTCATAGTTTGAACGGCTAAATAAATAAAATGAATGCCAATTGCTCGTTTTTTATCAATGCTTTAATGCTAGAGTTTCACCTGCGTGTAATACCATTAATCAGCGCGTTATTTGACATAGGACACAGATATTACTGGGTGTAAGCGCGCTAATTTGCTAACGGCATTATTAAATGTCGTTAGACGTTAGGCGACAGCACAAGTCAAATGATACCGTATAATGTGGCCGGCCACCCGTTTATAATCATAATCATCATTTATTCGCTAATATGTATACATGTGGATGTTACAAATAATATAGAGTGGTCACATAAGCCTTCATATAGACATGCAAAAATTTTTAATAGCATAGTTTAGTGCATCATTTAAAACAAATTAATTGTTCCGATAATTGGACGTTAAGCATCACGCAAGTGCACGCCTATAAAAACCATAGAATGACCTAATCGATAGATATCTGGATGGTTCCTATTGTTGGCGTTACTTTTTGTCACACACGGCCATCTGATCCCAATCTAAGCAGATCTTGTAACTTGTAGAATCATTTTTTATCCCCTAGGAGTTACAAAATTTATAGTCTTTCCGTCCCAAAGGGTACCAACGAAATCCTATTACTAAGCTTCCGCTGTCCGCCGTCCATCCCTCCGTCAGTGGGCTATATCTCATGAACCTTAACAGGTAGACAGACAACAAATAATAAAAATTAAAGGTGGTAAACGTCTTTATGGAACACTTCGTGTTCGAGTCCGACTCGCACTTGGCCGTTATTTTATGTTAGGAGTGCTAGAATCTATTAAGGCGCCGATCCCACAGATGAGTTCTAGAGTTCCGAATTCCGAGTTCCGAGTTCTGAGTTCCGCGTTCACTGTAATCTATGCGGCGCGCCTTTGATCATTGCACACAGAGAACTCGTCGTTCAAGTTCCATTTTCTAAAGCTGGTAGTTGAGGTGACACGTCTGAGCTATCACTATCTTATTTACTGGCACAAGGGACATTGGGCATTCTGGCCCATGAGCGGCCACTAATGAAAAAGGACGAGATAAACAATGTAAACAAACTTTTTGTTACTGTATGTATATATATACACCTTTTGGTACGGGATACTAATTACATTTAATGCAATTTCATAATATCTCCAATTATTTCTTAAATCTTCAATACTCTATAACTTTTTTTCTAAATACACCAAAGTAATAAGCTTTCATATTTTTGTTAATATATTATTGCCTAATAGAAAACAGAAATTATTGCTGGCCGCCAATGGGACATATAAATTTGCCCATTTCCTTTAGAACTCTAGACTGCTCACCCACTGTGTGTATAGTAGTGAACGCGGAACCCGGAACTCGGAACACGGAACTCTTTTCTGCGGGATCGGCGCCTTATACATTTTCGTTTCCCACCAATACATTTTTTTGTTTCATATTCATACCGACCTTATTTCAGAATCAAAAGCAACAACAACAAGCTATTGCCAAGACGAAGAAAAAAAAAAAACGTTCCATTTCCGAAAAATCTTGAAAAGGTTGACTTTGGAATTAATGTTTGCAGTTCACGACTTTTCTATCACACTATTCCATTACGTAGTTTTAGTGTACGTACGTTCAAAGCTATTGAATGTTAGTCACACAATTTTGACCTGTAAAGAACGTAGTTAGGAACCTGCGATCATAAAAATAAGAAGGTATTATGTTGTCATTGAAAATTGATACTTTTTAAATGCCCTAGCTACCACTTTTGGAGTGTATAAAAACAACTTTCCATGCATACAAATGAAAGGTTATCAGATAGAGATCACTCATGTGATAAAACCGTCTAAATTGATATTGTTTTGTTTTATTTTTTAATATGAACCTCTAAATAATATACACCGTGTTCTTTTTGAATTAAGTTTAAGGGAACATTCTTCAGATCAAATAAAATTAATTTCTCTAAAACATCATCATACTCGTACTGTTTTTTGAGTAAGCATAGTTTGATCTGTAGCCGTGTGTGCCTATGAAAAAAAAACACGGATACCTTAATCTAGTTGATAAGTTATTGACCGAAGGAGCGCGAAACGCGATACAGCTCATAGAGCCACTAGTTAGTTTCCTCAACTAAATTAATTAAAAAAATATGGAACCCGGTTTATAATATTTAAATGTAGGTCTGTATTTTTATATTTTTTCAGGGACTGAATGGCCTGTTTTGTTTTTTATATTAACTAACGAAAACCTTTAATGCCCTTCTCGTGACTGCTATACATTTCTGATACAATTGAAAAATTTAAATTTACCTCTTTGTTTTTATGATCTATGTTTGAAACAGTAGTGCCTTGCAAACACTCGTGTGAAGTGGATAAGATCGATCGGGGTGTTTTTCGTAGGTTAGCTCTCACGGGTTTGAGATAAAATCGTATTTTAACTTAATCTTTTCATGGTTTGTGTCTTATACATAGATATTATGACAATTGAAAAGTTTCTAGGGATCTTTCAATTTCTTACTTAATCTTAAAACGGAATACTGATGGAATCATATAATTATGTAGGTCTGTCTGTCACATGCGCTTTACATTCAGAGACACGTTGATAATTGAAATTTTGTATATCTAATAAGAGGTTATTCAAATATAGACGATTAACTACTTAGGAGGTTGGATTTGAAAGTGAATTTATAATATTTTTAGATAAATTCTAGTTGTACTAAATAAACATTTCAAAGCTCTTTGTGGAGCAAAACATTATTGTGACGGGCCAGCTGGCATGGTTGGTTACGAGGTTACGATTCCGCCTATCTCGCCGCGTGCATTTGTGTGCATGAACATGTCTGCATGTTCGAAGTCTGGGTGTGTAAACAAAAAAGTAGTATAATTATGTAATATATCAATTATCTGTTGTAATTGTAATTAATATTATTGTTAATAATTACCTGTAATAAGTACCTGTCACCCGCGGTTTCACCCGCGTTCCCGGGATAAAATGTAGCCTATGTTTTCCTCCATAATACAAGAAAAATAATATCTTTATGGAACCTTTCGTGTGAGAGACTCGCACTTAGTCGGTTTTTAGATTTGTTTACTCTTTAATTAACAAGTAAAGAAAAACCTTTCTCAGTTTTATGTTTTAACTACTTTCGAACACAATATCACTTACCATTTTTAAAAATGTAGTTAAACCTTAATATAGTAAGAAACCGGCCAAGTGCGAGTTGAACCCACACACGAAGGGATACATAAAGACGTTTTCCTTTAAATTTATTTCATTTATATTTTTAGTTGTGTGAACATTTAGACAGTTGGTAGACAGTTGAAATTTTCACCCCCTTGTGAAAATCAATCTGTGAAATTTTCACTCTTTGTGAAAATTTCAACTGTCTACCTATTACAGTTCGTGAGATACAATACAGCCCACTGACAGACAGACGGACGGATGGACAGCGGAGGTCTTGTAATTGGGTCCCGTTTGCACCCCATGGGTACACATAAAAACACTTGAAACTGACTGTTGAGCAAGGCGTCTCTTACTAGAGACGCCTTACAGGCGAGTTTTTTTTTCAATTTTGTGGTGGGCATTTATATCTTACTAGCTATCCCCCACGATTTCACCCGCATTCTCGGGATAAAAAGAAGCCTAAGTCCCACTCTAGCACATAGGCTATCTGCATGCCAATTTTTATCGCGATCGCTTCAGAGGTAAAGTCAAAATATGAATAATAAATATTCTGAAATGGCAAACCATTTCAATTACTCCACGTGACAAAATAAACAATTTAAGTAAACCAAAAAATCTGTAGTATCTTCAGTGAAAACAGGTGATACGAATTTAATACGTAAATATTTCAACGAAATCTTATTTGTCTTCCTCGTACTTATTAGAGAGACAGTCGTTAACAAAGTTGTTTGTAAATTCGATTACTTTTAATCCAGCTTAGTTGTGGTGGATTTTCTTCTATACCTTTTATTTTTCCTGTTGAATGATTTGTTTACACTGACTCCTAAAATTGGTTCTAATTCATTTTTATGAGCGATCTATCACAGTGCCAAAAAATTTCAACGTGGCTTGAATTTCGAGTAAAACCTCTGTGACAGTCGGACGGACGTACACCAGAGTGATCTGTCGCCAAGCACTTATCAGTGTGTCTGCCAGCTGCACTCAAGAGGCACTTCCTTCTAGGCTTTGTTTGCAGCTTACCACCTTCGGCAACATCATCACTTACCATGGTGAGTTTGCGATCTAACACAGGCCTAAACATAATAATAAAAAATAAAAATAAAAGTTTTGAATCTACTTATTTCTTATCCAATACGAAAAAACTTATTTAAATCTGGCTAGGGATTGTCATAGATCATAGTTCAGGGGTTACCTTACGCGTACGCCGATGGTTATGGGTTCAGAATCCTAAATAAACTTAAACAAGACACCATAGCATAGCGCTATGCACCTAACTAGGTACCATCCTCAAGTTCAAAGACTTGTGTCAAGCAATTCCATATGCACTTTTCTTTTAATTTTTGTATGGATGATAGAGGTGACTTCTGCTAGAAGATAATCATCATCATCATCATCATCAGCCTTTAATTTCCCACTGCTAAGTACAGGCCTCCTTTCACAAATCAGGATGAAAGGGAAAGGGAATGGAGTTTTCAAGCCGCCTAGAAGGCCTCCAACTAACTTAAAGATTATCACAATTAAGTGATAACCGAAACCAACGGCTTTACGTGCCTTCCGAAGCATCCAACCAGGTACCGACCACGACCGTGGTATTTTAAGTTGCCGATCGATTAAGAACGGCTTATCATGCTACACCACGAGCGCTAGAAGATAATAATATGTCTTCAACACATAAAACATTGACCAAACCAATCATTCTTCTAGCTTTTCTGTCTGACTTTTCTCGGTATTCGTTTCCTTTTCACTTCATTGTATTCTTCTTCAAAACTGGTGAACAATCTTATATTTTATAATGATATTCTAGTGAAATAAAACCAGGTATACAAAAAAATACTGTAATAAATAGATCGTTTTACAAAATGACACTAAAATGTCTACTTTCTACGGCAGCAGCGATGTCCACAATGTATGCAGGCTGGGCTTCGTAAGCCAGCCGATAATAATCTGCTAAAGATTGACGATTTTGATGGTACACGTTTATTTTTATTTTCTTTGATTCTAGGTCTTCGTTTTACAGCTCTACGCACGACATGACGTCTAGGAGTAGACCTCTTGCGCTTGTCTACTCTCCCAGCTGCTCGCCTGCCTCTTTTCTTTCGTTCAGATAATTTTTGATCTCTGAGTTTTCCAGTTGTAGGTTTAGGTATTTCTCGTATAGCATCGGCTATATCTAGCGTACTCCTCAAAGAATATGTAGCTGATATGGAAGATTCACTGTTGGACACTGGGTTATCTTGACTCCGCTCATCATACAAGTCATGACCAGATTTCACTCTTTGCCTTTCTTTCGTACTTGTTGAGGGTTGATTCTCCTCTTTCGAATTATCATCATCCATTTCCAGCTTCTTCCAGAGATGACTAATAATTTTGTAAGGTTAAATAAATTTTACAAAGACATCAAAAGACAATTGTCAAAACACAAATTGTCCATGTGTCACAAGTTAGTCATAAACAGTCACAATAATTGTAGTCTTTTGTTATTTGTTTCTTTTTTGATGATAGATTTGTCAACTGATGTTTATAGAGATCTTAATGGTATGAAAATAATAAATAGACTGTATTGAGTCAAGGGCCTCATGCTAGTATTTTGGCACATCCGTCATTCCGGGCTTATTACAGAAGATGTTAAATTGAGGCGATACAGGCGTGTTTGGAACGCTATGGTTCACGGTTGCAATCACGGAATAAAAAAACAACAATATTTGATGCATTATCTTTAACATGCAGTCTCGCACTCATAGAAATTGGACTAATGCTATTCTTTATTCTATGCTCGCACTATTACATGTGTTTTTTTTCCAGCCAGTGCGGGCAACTTCTGAACTACAGGTCTTAGAGAAAAACGCTGAAAGGAGCTCCTAGCTGAATTTTGAAGAAAATAAAAATGCCATTATAAAAATGTTTTTTTTTGTTTTTCTGCTTTTATGACCTTTTTATGACAATCTTAGTCACAATTTGCTAGAAGTTATCAAAATTGACCTCTAATTGTTTGTCAGAATGCTAAGAGCTAATTCTTTATGGCTAAATATAGTGAGGTCCCTGCGAGATCTGCTCCACCTCTCAAACTTTACGCAGGATAAAATCATATTCAAGGAAAATATAAATTAATATTTTGGATAACTTCTAGCAATTTGTGAGCAAGATTGTCATACATAATTATGTTCATATTATGACGTAAAGGAGAATTTTGAAAAGAAACTTCTAGGCCTTCTGTAAGAGTTTTGAAGTTGCGGCTAAAAGAGAATTGCTTGGGCGAGAGCGATCAATAACAAGTCTGCATAAAAAATAAAAATATCACTAATCCATCACTAATCTCTCAAAAAGCGCAATTTCAAAACCCAACGGACATTTTGTAAACAAAGTACTCCAATACTTTTGACCGTGACTGTACTATAAAACCTACTGCAGCTTCGTAAAACCGCGCTTAGTCAAACACAATACTCAAATATTTATGGAACTTACGCGCAAGCCGCGTATTTGCGAAGGGGAAATTCGCCTGAATATTGCTCCGTTGTATCTGCGGAATATATATGTGGATATAATAAAATATGGTTTTAACACGGCACGTAAAGTAGCGAAATGCGGCTTACTTTTGTGGGGAAGAGTGAGTCAGTATCAAATAAGCCAAGGATGTCATCGCGTAGGAAATAATTGAAATTCTTTTCTTCTGATATTTCTTAATTGTTTTATAGAAATGCTAGCTGCCGCCCCGCGAGCTTTGCCGCATTTCCTAGATAAAAATTATCCTATTTCGGGAAAACATTACATGCCTCGGGGATAGGTACAGGTAAACTGCGGGGCGATAACTAGTTTAAGATAAGACGGATACTAGCTACACGGCTCTCCGAATTATCTCTGAAGACATAGACAGAGGTATCAGTACGTACTTAGTACATTACACTCACATTTTCACCGAAGCTATCATTTTGTATTTAGGTAGTGTTTTAAATGTTATTCTAAAATAGTTATTAGACAATAATAGTATAGTGCCCACCACAGGATGTTAGGTTATCAATCAAAAATTCTATACTCCCAAAATCGATGGCTGAAATATGGCTGTACACCTCAAATGGAAATAACTTTCGCGTACATTGCATCGGCGTTTAAGGGCCTGGCCTCCCTTGGAAAAAAACCCTAGATACGCTAATGCATCCTAAGTGTAACTGTTCAGTCGATCCTTAAATCATCCGATACCACATTTCACTCGCCAACTAACTACCTATTTAAAAATAATTTTATATATGATGGACTAACATTTGTAATATTCATTACAGAGCCTTACTAAAATCAAGCATACTATACAGGTAGGTAAACGATAGAAAGAAAGCAAATAAATCAGCGCCTCACATGATAATAAATGCAATTATCAATTCCTACGTATTATTGCTAATTCTTTTTGGCAGCCGCTTCGCTTCGCGTATTAAGCCGCTTAACGAAGTACGCAATGGCGTATTCGTATAGTGATGCTACTTGACAGGTCGAATAACTCGAGTTTAATTATATTATGTGAGAACTCACAGCTAGTAAACTATGTAGGTAGACATACCTACAACAGTTCTAATTAAATTAGGTAGCTACGTAGGAAACTCTTATGGAATTACTCATGTTCTAAATAATATTAGTAGGAACGAAACCTGAAACTCTGTTCTATTATGTTCAGTTTATGTGTGGGAAAAATACGTCTCAAAATAGATGAGAACCTTTTGCCTGGTCTCAAGTATACACTAGCTCTACTCCTTAAAATATCGTTCTGGATGCACGACTATGGTATGGTATGGTATGGTATGATGGTAAATGAACTATCTGCAAAACTTCGAGTTTCAAGACTCTACAAGCTGTGCGTTGATATGTCAATAATTTTAGTAATGAGTCAAAAATTTAATAGTTAGGTATACGTAGTTTTTTTTTTATACGACTATGTCGATAAACAAGCATACGGCCCGCAAGCATATGGTAAGCGGTTACCGTAGCCATATGGACGCTTGCAACACACGAAGCATCGCTCACGCGTTACCGACCTTTCCCCCCTCCCCAATGAGCTCTGGCGACCTTACTCACGCGCAGGAACACAACTTTACACAACATAAAGTTATTTGGCTGCGGTATTCTGTTAGGTACTTCCCCAGTCGAGCTGCTCTTCGAGCGAATAAACGCTACGCTCTACCTCTCTAAAATGTAAAGGTAAAAAATACAATGCCATTAAGTGTACTCTAGCTTGGAAGGCACTTGTGTAAGCCGAACAACTAAAAAATCCACTAACTCATGAATAAGCCTAACACTTTTAATTTTATTCACGATAAGATAGAGAGCACCTAATGAAATACTTTATCAGTGGAAACAACGTTGTTTTTTGAAAAATAGTGAAGTACTCGAGTTACCAAAGTGTCATTCCCTTCCAATTCACATCACTAATCCGAAGCATATCCAATTATTTAATACGGATTAAACAAGCCACCGTTGTACATTACACGATGACCCATTAGGCGGTTGTGCGGCAAACGAAATTGCCGTCCATTTACACCACAGTATAGCACTAAATTGTTAAAAGACTTAATTTTGCTATAGCAAAAACAAGAACAGCAATTTGGCGTGTCCGTACCTGCCATCATTTAGGTGGGGCTTAAATTTTTTATAACTTTGCAGATAATTAGGCTGACTGCAGCTGTTTCTAGTTTTGGCTGGCGTGTTTGCAAAATGTATTTTAATAATGGGTAATAAGATACATTATTGTTTAGCCGCCTATATGCGTGGAATGAATGATAGGTATATGGAAGCATTATTATGCTTTTTGTGCAATATAACTTACGCTTTCTATCTCAATCTTTTCTTTCAATCATCTGCCTTTGGGAACCTAGATCTGCTGCGATATCTTCATAAGTTTTGTTAAGATCCAGTTCGAAACTAAAACTTAACATTAAAATATTATCAGGACTTACTAGGCATTATATTGAATACACTAAAGTAAATGGCATTTTTCTAGCTTTTCGATCAAACCCATTGTCTCCTCTGAAAACAAAATGTTTAAGCAAGTGTTATTGCTATCATCATTTTGATAGGCGTTAACAGTTTGCAGCTAACTATATCGTTTGATTTTTAACCGACTTCAAAAAAAGGGGGAGGTCCTCAATTCGGTTGTATTTTTTTTTTATGTTTGTTAGCTCTTGACTCCGCGATTTATTAACCGATTTGGAAAATTATTTTTTTGTCTGGAAGGGTACACTTCTCGTTTGGTCCCATTCATCATCAGATCAGGATTTGATTACTTCTTAGTGTACTTTGAAGTCGGTTTAAGTTTTTTGTAAAACAGTCCAATTATTGACAGAAAATACCCTATTATGACTCATTATATATTAGATATATTATACAATTTATTTTTTTGTCTGGAAGGGTACACTTCTCGTTTGGTCCCTTTCATCATCAGATCAGGCTTTGATTACTTCTTAGTGTACTTTGAAGTCGGTTTAAGTTTTTTGTAAAACAGTCCAATTATTTATGAAATGAAATGAAATTGTTTATTTCGCCAGAAATGTCGTAAAAAATAGATGTTATCATAAAATAGGGTCTACACATTTCGCTACAGAATAGCATGCAAAATTTGATTATAAATTTAAATTGAATCTAATAATTAATGGCACATAATATACTTAATATAGCAATACAATAAAATAATAATTAAATGAGATGTCCAAATTATATAAATTTCTACTATGTTTTGTCATATTTAAAATATTCTTCTAGCGTGTAAAAACATCTCTCAGTAAGCCACTTAAACAATTTGGCTTTAAATTTATTTACCGCTAGGCTTTTATAAACTTGTGGCAGCTTATTATAAATGTGAATGGCCATGGGATAGCAGTTCCTATGGTACAAATGGCTTTTTATTTTCGGGAGGATTAATTTGTCATGGAATCTAGTATTGGGTTTTAAGTCACCGTGCTTTTGAAACAGATGAGAATGCGTTTTTACGAACTTACAACATTCGAAAATGTATAAGCACGGTACACTTAAAAGTTTCAACCTTACAAAAAGTGGTCGGCATGAAGTTAAGGGTGGCACATCACAGAGAGCCCGAACACATTGTTTTTGAGCGATGAAGACTTTGTTAACATCAACTGAGTTTCCCCACAAAGTAATACCGTATCTGAGTTGAGAAGCCACATACCCATGATACGCTAAAAGGGCTGTCTTTTGGTTTGTTATTTTTAGCAGTCTCCATAAGGCATATGCGAAGCGATTGATTTTTTTGGTGACCTTGTTGATTTGAGGTTTCCACGTGCAGCTACTATCTAACGTTATTCCAAGGAAAGTGACTTCATCTCTTTCTTTGATGGTCTGACCATCATAGGAAACAATCAGTTTATTTTTACATTTTCTATTATAGAATTGGACAATGGAAGTTTTATCAACGTTAACCTTTAAATTATTATTTTTCAGCCAATCTATAATTGAGTCAACAGTTTCATTTATCTCGGCATTGTAGTTTTTAGTATCATTTTCGGTTATTACAACTGCAATATCATCTGCAAAAAGTGAATAGAAATGATTTGTGATATTAGGAAGATCATTGATGTATATAAGGAACAGCAGTGGACCTAATATACTACCTTGAGGGACTCCTATATTGACAGAAAATACCCTATTATGACTCATTATATAAATATTAAAAACTAGCTATCCCCGTGCTTTTGCCTGCTTTTCGATCCCTGGATAATATAAATTATAAAATAAAGTTATGATAATATTGTTGTTTTCTTATATAGTTAGTGCGTAAGGTCTATCTATATTCCAAACACACAAACTTTAATATTAGTAGGACAAAACCGGCATCTACTTAAGTACATTAAAGAAGACTACGGCGACAGTATTAAAATCATAATCTTCTTTGAAAAACAAAGAGCTATATAATGGCCTCGGTTTCTAAAGCCAGATATTATACACCAGACGTAATAAAAACTGTTTGCAAATAAAACAGCGGCGAAGACAGCGCCCCTGGCGGGTTAATGAAGAACTAATTAAAAGTTAGTTGAATATTATTCCGTTGAGCTAGGCCCGGTCGACTCTTAATTTGTTGATGCCGTAAAATGATTTATGAGAATGGAAGTTTATAAGTTTGTTACGTCTTTGTGAGGAGTCCGATGCTGTTTATATTGTTTAAAAGGTTTCAAAATGCCTTAGTGGCTCAGTGTTTTTGTATTGCGTTGCTTGAGGATCGACTTTATAGGTATTTTTATAAAAGAAATAATTTTACTGCCTTCAAAAACAAATCAAAATCAAAAACTTTTTATTCAATTTAGGCCCTGGTAAAGCACTTATGAACGTTAAATTGGTAAATACAGTTGAATTTACCACCGGTTCGAAATACACTTAAACTGAGAAGACTCCGGCAAGAAACTCAGCAAGGCTCAATTTTTTTTTTAAATAGAAGTAAAATTTTATGTAAAAGTGTTACATTATTTATTAACGTTATCTAAAAGTTTCTTTGAATAAAACTCAATCGAAAAATGACAGAAACTGTATAATTTACGTTGGAGTGTATGTCCAGGTTCTTTTCTTTCTCAATTATTCAAAATGTGTACAAACCCTGTGCGGAGAGAGCTTGGGTATCCACAACACAAGTTCATTCTTACCTTGGATACCAGAGGTTTCAACAAACACTTATAACTATAGGGTTAACTGATAATTCCCTAACTCTTCTAATGTAAAATTGAGTGTTTTTGTATATTATTATGAGATTTTTTTTGTTTTTTTTTTATTTCGACAATTATTATGTTATATAAATATGAAACATAATATTATATAATAAATGCACCCGCCTATATAAAAAATAACTGTAAGTCATTCTTCCAAGCTTGAGCAGCCATTATCATCAGCTACAGATGACTTTGATATGAATACCTACTCCTGAAACAATTGTGACTCTATTGAGAATCACTCAAGTGAAGGTTCTTTTTCCCAGCATATCAATAGTTTTAGCTAGTCAAGGAAACGACATGACCTCGACTCAGAAAACAGATAAAATATGGATGATATGTCGTGTGCATAGAAATAAATATTTCTAGAAAGAGCGTCGCCATACTACATTACTTTACCCATGAAACAGGCCAACTTTTTTAGGCTGGTTTACGTTAGTGATGGGCGAATATTCCAAAAAAAGTAATCGAAAGAATCGTCAATTTTAAAACTGTACATTCGATTGTCGATTCATTCGTTCTAACAAATAAACAATCGACCTTTCGAATGAAAATTGACCCACGCAACGCAGGTTGCAATGTATTTAGTATGCACAAACGACGGGTGAGCGCGGGGGCGAATAGATTCATTCATTCGGCCGAACGGACAGCCAGCGCACGGCACAAACCACGCGCGGTGCCGCACGAAGCGTACTATGAACAATCGAAAGATGTCGATTGTTATTCGAATGATTCGAATAAATTGGACAATCGAATAATTCGATTGTTTCTAGTAACAATCGCCCATCGCTAGTTCACGTGGTCTGCGTCATTTGTTTTTTATAGTGACGTTCATAACGATACCAGTTGTCGAACTATTCCAATTAAAATCGGGACTAATTTATATATTACACATTATTTTGCACTTTTATTCATTTTATATTGATTTAGGCCATACCAGTTTAGGTCATTTTTTTAGGACGCGTGAACAGCTTCGACTATAACATTAATCAAAAATCGTGTGGTTGCGTCTTATGTAACATTGTAATTTATATCATACTGTTATGCTGCGTCCATGCTACGCCAATCGAGCACGAGCCGAGCTACGAACGAACCTACAACGAGCACGATGTGAATCTCTTTGTTCGTGAAAAAACTGACAATCGCGTTCGTTCGAGGCTCGCAAGCCCGTCCACGCTACGCGAATCGTGCTCGCAGTGTGCTCGTTCGTGGCTCGGCTCGTGCTCAGTTCGCCAAGTATGGACGCACCATTAGATTTTAGGTACCTCAGAAAGTTAATCATAGACAACTGCTTTATTTTACACTCATATGCCATAACAAAACTATTATTGAATTATAATAAATTTCTTGTCTATATTTAATTAGTAAGACTAAATAAACTTAATTAATTAATAACATAATTAACTGTGTAAAGAAACGCTCTGAAAAAGGACGAGCATTTTTACATTTCCATCTACGAGCGATTCACAAGGTCGTTCCGAATAATTAAACAGATGTTCCGAAAAAATAACAGTTTTGCTACATTCGTGCCTTCATAATATTCTGGACACGCACTCTTATAACGTGGCAGACTGGGAAAATGGTTGGTCTAAGCTATAAATTGACAGCGTGAACAAGGAACAGTTTAATCATACTTTATTCATTACCTTACTAAAACTCCAAATTTGACTAAACGACACGGAGGACCTAGAGTAAAAAATTTGGAGGAAATTCTTTAGTACCCTAATGGTACAGTACACTAAGAAAGGAAAAATAAACTTAATTTTGAGAACTTTTTGAGAGAGGTAGAGCATAGCGTTTATTAGCGCAAAGAGCAGCTCGACTGGGGAAGTACCTCCACCTTAATACCGCAGCCAAATAAAGTTAAGTTGTTGTGTTAAGTTGTGTTCCTGCGCGTGAGTAAGGTCGCCAGAGCTCATAGGGGAGGGGGGAAAGGTCGGTAACGCGTGAGCGATCGATGCTTTCGTGTGTTGTAAGCGTCCATATGGCTACGGTATGCTCAGTTTGGGATCAGATGACCGTGTTTTATTTAGCTTTGTGCACTGCATTTTTTCTTCATAAATAGTATTTCTGAAAGTATTTTGACATTTATTACCTAGGCATATATAATAGCTTGAAACTTTACACTTGTGACATGTATGAAAAAGCTCGTCCCAGGAATGTAGCAATTTGCACCACCTTGCCACTTTTAGTGCTAGGTAGTAATCGTTAAAATATTCAACCAACATTATATAATGAATGCCCCGCGGTTTCACTCGCGATGGCTGAGGGTTCAGTTCCCACTCAGGACATCTTTTATGCCTGAACATGTCTGCATGTCCTGCATCTGGGTGTAATTAGGTATATTGTGTATGTATTTATTTACAAACAAAAAAGTAGTTCATCAGTTATCTGGTTTCCGTATTACAAACTCTGCTTAGTTTGGGATCAGATAGCCGAGTGTCCAAGGACAATTTATTTATTTTTACAAAATTAAATGTTATCTTCAATTATTAGAAATCTGTATATTATGTATAATTCTTTTTTTTTCAGACATATTTCCCCACACAATAACACACAAGCCAAGACACCCCCACACACCCCAACACACATACGTAATTGTAAGCAGCATTAAATTAACTTAATATCCTAAATTAAATGTTTAAATTAGTATTCTATTAGTAAATGGGAAAGAGGCTGGCTCCTGAGATACAGGCAACCCCTAGTTTAGGAGTCAGAACTCACCATTAAAATGTTAACCATGTTTTGGCAATAAAATACTTATTATTATTATTATTTTTCCTTGTTTTGGCATGATGATACGTGCAATGAGCATTAATCCTTGTTTAAATTTGATTGGAGGGGGATTGGTGCCTATATTACAGGTAATTACGTAGTTTAGGCATCAATTCCTGCGCGTGAGTAAGATTGCCAGAGCTCATAGGGGAGGGGGGATAGGTCGATAACGCGTGAGCGATGATTCGTGTGTTGCAAGCGTCTATATGGCTACGGTAACCGCTTACAATCAGGCGGGCCGTATGCTTGTTTATCGACTAAGTTGTATAAAAAAAAAAAAAACAATGCTTATTTTTTTACTCTGTCTATCTATTTAATGTTGAATTGTCTCAAATTATCACTTATTTTGGGGAATCTTGAAAATCTTGCCCGTTGACGTATACATTTTTGTCGTAAAAAACTTTGAAATGAACTTCTGAAATAGCGGAATGCATTGTTAATCAAAATGATCGTAATAAACGATCCAAATAACTTATTTCCTTTCGATAAGTGCACCCACAGTAAACAAGGATGTTGGAATGTAAACAAGATTGACTTATTAATGGCGGACGGGGAAACGGAAAAGTAATTGTTATTCTAACGTAAATCCCTTTAAAAGCTTTCAACTTAAATACTTATTGTCGATAAACATTTAAAGTAGATGAACAAATAAACAAAAACTCATGTATTAATTAGGGTGGTCGTTGTTACACCGAACAGTAACGTGAATATAATTAAATAATTAAAAATAAAAATGTCAGAACTGAAGTGCGAAGTATGTCTTACCTAATCTCTATTATATAAAAATGCATCGCAATTTCTCTTGGTCACGCCGTAAGTTGAGAACGACGATTTCATCCATCTTCTTTTTTAATTTCTCTAATACTCTGGAGAAGGAAAAATAAGAAAGCTGCGTAGAATTTCTTTTTCAGAATTCAGTGTTGGTCCCATAGTAAAAGTTGTTCAGCATGACTTGTCCAACATAGGTTTCGAAATATGCCATCTCGAAATCTCCACCCAGTATAAGTACTGTACCTGACTGGCTACCGTGGTCACACAGACCTATAATTAATTCAAACAAAAAATACCTACATAGAACATCAGCACTAAACATAACCTTGACCTCTAAGCAAACCAGTAAGCCTTTATGTGTTCCCAAGCCCCACATTCGTCTCGCATCTCGCACCCAATCCATTTCCACAAACTCTCAGATCTTTGAGAGAGATAAAGTATCAATAAACAGATAGTTCCCGTTGGGCGCGCGTCAGTGTGAGTGACGGTCTCCATCTAAAATTACACAAAGTATATATTTGGGGAAGAGACTAATACCTTTTGATTTGGTATTGATGATGGAATGTTTATTATTATTGATTGTTGTATTGTGTAATTGCTAATTGTAGCTTCGGTTTCGGAAGTAAAAAGTCCGTTTAAGACATATTTATGTACTTAGGATTTTGCTATGGTTTTAGAGGTATACCAGAGTTTGGCAAAAAAATATTTTTCCTAAAAATATGTACAAATGATGATTTGAAAAAATTATACCTACCCATTTTTTTGGTAGACATTTTTTTAGATAACTGCAACAAAGTTACCATTTTCATTACGCATACCTTTCAGGCATCATTTATACCTCAGAGTATATAAATACTATTTATACCTCAGAGTATATAAATACTACGTACTTTATACCTATAAATATTAACAGACCCAGTTATTATCACTAATCTATTTTTATTATTCATGAGCAGTCGATTGCTTAATTAAGAGGAAATGCTGGTGGCGTTTGTTCCATACAAACGTAATCCTCAGTTTCCTCTCTGGATAATGACACTAGAGCAATGATTATTTTACCATGCAATCTGTAGGTAGTACCTACTAGGTACCACTGTATGTCCCTCGATTGTGTTTTTCTCCATAAATTAATTATTATAAGAATTAGAAGCCTTCTAAAATCACAAAAACTTAACACGCCCTTATCAGACGTCCAGCGAACAAATTTGACGAATATAAAACAACAAAGGAAAACCGACAGACATAGCCAAAGCCCTTCTTATTATGATTCTTGTATTACTATTTTAAATCGATCGAGTTTTGGAGGAGAAAACAGGGGATTACGAAATAGCGATTTCGTCTTATTTAAGTATAATCGGCACAAGCTGCAGTTGTCTCTATCGCCCTCGGGCGGGATAGCTCGGGCACAGCGCGACAGCACTAGATATGTTAAAAACCTATTTTTCAGATTACTTGCAGCCACCCTTTCCTCTGCGGAAATAACGAGACATATCATACTAACTCAATATTTGAATGTTTGGGCAATGCATCATACAATATTTGAATATATTTTTATTAAAATGTTATTCTAATTATGTAGGAATGCTTTTTATTTATGTTCTAGCATAATATTTTATAGTTCCTTAATGAAGGTACACAATCACTTTCATTTAAAATTTTATGGACGTATCTCTCTAGCAATCTAGGCCATCTAAAGAGTTCCATACATACAGCGAGCTTTTTTTGGGTATGTCCAATCAGTCGCGCGGCAGATTTGTGTCCTGCACTGTGTCTGGAAAAACCCTAAAGCTGAGGCTTCATCATTTTGAGCGGGTCAGGGCCCAAACGCAAATAATTTAGTTTTATTACTGAACAAAGCCATGGAAATCCTAAGGTTCAAAGAAAGTTTTCAATATTGGTCAGATAAACCCAACTTCGTAAATAATAAGTCTTTACATAAGTTTCATGTGTAAAATAACAGTTCATACGTAACTAATGACCTCGAAACGTCTTCGAATGTTAGTGAGAACTTCAGCTCCGCTTTGACGAGCGCTCGAGACCATAAATTAGTTTTCAAATTACATTTTCCTCAGGTATGTTTCAGAGAGAAACTCTTACACCGGTTTCTGGGGCGCTGGTTAAATCGTAAGTTGGCTTGCAGTTAACTGCTTGCTAGGTTCACACAAAAAGCCTATACTTATTTATGCTTTTTTAATATTGCTTTCATTTGTCAATAATATTTTATTTGTATTTATCTTGTCTACACATGCCATTTAAATATCCTTTCCTATTACCCAAAGGTTCCTAGTACCCAAAGGTGTAGGTTCAATTCTATTATAAATTACAATAACTTTATAAACATATTTACAAAATACAATCTACATAGAAAATTACCTCGATTTTGCCGCTGGCGTAGTACTGTAGTGGCTGTATCTGGGGTAGCGCTTTATTTGTGGTAATTATGCTGTGACAGGGCGCTTTTTCTCTACTGAAAAACTTTGAAATAAATGCCATAAAATTCGATTAGTTACCTAGATTTTTCAACTTATTATTCTTTTAATTTAAGTAAATTGACAGTTTGTTAGCAAAAACGTTCGTTGACAGATCATCCAGAAACTGGGCCAGTGTAATAATAGCAAGTTTAACGTAGCCCGCATACGATAACTTTCCTTCAAAAGCCTGTAAATTTTGTTGTGCAAACGCCTTATTCATACCTAAATTAGTACTGAGATGTTAATCAAACGTAGATGAAACGAACGTAAATGAACTAGACATTTACACTGTAACTATTTTTAATGATAATAAAATTATTTTAGTGAAGCTTCTTGTATCTGTATGGGGACCAAAATGGCTGTTTTTTTCCGTAGAGTTGTAGAGAATGGCTGGAGATTTCTTCACCGTTAGTTATCGGTTCTTCAGCAATTTGGATACCTACTATTATAATGAAAATGTTTAATGACTCAAGTCTGTTAGTAAGAGATAAATAAAACCGGGTGCAAATTTTACCCTAAATATGCAATTACACATCAAATTAACTAACAAAATAATATTCACACCAGTTACCGTTTATGAACACTCTGTATAATTGTTAAGGTGTCAGCGCGGTATACGGGGTGTGCTGACAGTGGCATGTAGCTTATACGACGCGGCTTAATTAAAGCTGTCGTCACACTGATAAATGTTATCAAAAGCTTATATTAATATTAATGTATGTTTGTTACAGTTACTCTTAGTTAAGCCATAGTTTGTTATATGATAGTTATATAACAGGTGGAGATTTCGGGATGGCATATTTTTGAAACCTATGTTGGGTTACTCATTCTGAACAACTTTTACTATGGTACCAATAGTGAATTCTAAAAAATATGTTTTAACTTTTCTTACAAAATTTCAACCTTGCTCAATAATAATGTAAAAAATAAAGTAAAAAAAAAATTGAGAATGCAGTATTGGTACCAAAGTAAAAGTTGTTCAGCACGACTAATCCAACATAGGTTTCGAAAATATGCCATCTCGAAATCTCCACCCAGTATAGCTTTACGGTAGATCACTTAGAACTAAAATCCTATACTTTTAAAATTGTGTATAAATTACAATGTATTGCAATGTATAGATATTTGCTATATGTATTTTTGGGGGCAAAAATTGATCTAGGTAGTTCTCATCTCAAGGAAAACTCGTTTTGTCGAGATTTCATGTTCCACGCAGGGTAAGATCGGTATTACAATTTCATAAGAAAAACTAATATTTTGGGAATAAATGGTGCTTCCGTAAAATTAACTCTTCACTTAAAAAATGCACTGTATTCCAAATGTTACCTATTTATCAGTTTTTACCGAGGTAGGTACTACCTACTACCTAAATCTACTATCTAGAACTACTTTTATTTCTCTAGACAATCACGATAATAAGTCATGATGGAATGAAATACATAGCAGACCAGCATCAGATGAGTAATAAATTCCAATAAAGAAAAATCGTATTCCATCCCAATTTTAATTAGGCATTACCATAAAGAGCGAGGTTCCGTTTCAGTAATGAAGTCATTAGGCGAAACAGTGTGTATAACGAAAAATTGGGGATCCCTCACAAATAAATGATAATGATGATAGGTACCAATGAGGAAGTCAACGCCCAAGATGTGTCAGGGAAAAAGTAATTTGTTTACTAAATGTGGCTTTTATCACCATTGTTTTAATATAATTGAAAACTGTCTTATAAAAAACTTAAACCGACTTCAAAGTACACTAAGAATTAATCAAATCCTGATCAGGTGATAATGGGACCACACGGGAAGTGTACCCTTCCAAACAAAAAAATATTTTTTCAAATCGGTTAATAAATGACGGAGTTACGAGGAAACAAACATAAAAAAAAAATTGAGAACCTCCTCCTTTTTTTTTAAGTCTGTTACAAATAGGGCTAAGGTGATGGAGCGGGTCATCAATACTCAGCTCCTTAGGTATTTAGAGGAGCACCAGCTGATAAGCGACCGCCAGTACGGCTTTCGTCATGGTCGTTCAGCTGGTGATCTTCTTGTTTACCTAACGCACCGATGGGCTGAAGCCATAGAGAGTAAAGGCGAGGCATTGGCAGTTAGCCTCGACATCGCTAAGGCCTTCGATCGGGTCTGGCACAGGGCACTTCTATCGAAGCTGCCGTCTTACGGAATTCCCGAGGGTTTGTGCACTTGGGTGTCCAGTTTTCTTGCTGATCGGAGCATCAAAGTCGCCGTTGACGGATGCTGCTCCGATATCAAAAATATTAATGCTGGCGTACCGCAAGGCTGTGTGCTATCACCCACACTGTTCACCCTGCATATCAATGATATGTTGAAAATTCCCAACATTCACTGCTATGCGGATGACAGCACTGGTGATGCCCAATACTCCGGCCGTGCTAACATCCCTCGGTCCACGGTGGAGGAAAGTCGAATTCGACTTGTGTCTGAAGTCGAGACTTCGTTGGAGCGGGTCTCGGAATGGGGGAGACTTAATTTAGTCCGTTTTAACCCCTCGAAGACACAAGTCTGCGCGTTCTCCGCGAAAAAAACCCCATTCGTAGTAGCACCGAAATTCGCAGACATTCCTCTAAACATCGCACAGAGTATCGGGATCCTCGGTGTCGATATTGCGAGTGATGTCCAGTTCCGAGGTCATTTGGAAAGCAAAGCCAAACTGGCTTCAAAAAAGTTGGGTGTGCTTAATAAGGCTAAGTGGTACTTCACGACACGCCAGCGGCTACAGCTTTATAAAGCTCAGGTTAGGCCGCATATGGAGTACTGCTCGCACCTCTGGGCAGGCGCACCCGCTTATCAGCTTAATCCACTTGCCTCGGTGCAAAGGCGGGCCACTCGTATCGTTGACGATCCCATACTCACTGGCGGTTTAGAACCTCTTAGCCTTCGGAGAGATATAGGCTCTCTCTGTGTATTCTACCGCCTGTATAATGGGGAGTGTTCTCGTGAACTTTTTGATCTGGTGCCACCGTCACCTTTCTACCATCGCACTGCTCGCCGGAGATGTGGAGTTCATCCTCACATCCTCGAGCCGCCTCGATCGTCCACACAACGTTTTAGTCGGACGTTCTTACTGCGGACCATTCGGTTGTGGAATGAGCTCCCCATTACGGTTTTCCCTCAGCGCTACGATATGGGGTTCTTCAAAAAAGGCGTAAAAAGAGCTCTACAAGGTCGGCAACACATTGGCAATCCCCCTGGTATTGCAAATGTCCATAGGCGGCGGTGACCACTTACCATCAGGTGGCCCGTCTGCCTGCTTGTCGACCTGTTGACATAAAAAAAAAAAAAAAAAAAAAAAGGGCTAAGGATAGGAAGTATCAGTGTAAAATATGTAGTCAATGCATTGGTGGTCATAAAGTTAATTTTGCTATGTATAATTACGTTGCAAAAATTCGCTTCCATTGCATTCCGCGAATTTCCACGGCAATGTAAATTGAGCCTTAGTGGTATAGTTTTCCGCATTCAAAATTTTTGCTGCAGATCACTTTTTTACTTTTTACTTTTTTTTTTTTTACTGAATAACCGAGTTGCATATCTAACTAAAATGGTTTTAAAGAACATCATTCAATAAAAAGTTAAACTATAAGTACCTATATTATATTTAAAGATTGTCCATTATAAGCAGCTTAATTTTTTGTTTCATTCCGCGTTTTGTTTCACCCAAATGCAGTTTAGTATAGTAAGGGGCACGAGTGGTGAGCAGAGATCAAAGACTACAATAGTATACTGGCAGAGATTGACAGCTGCACAGTAGTTAATATACGGTCTGTTTGGCGGAATGAAGAAGGGAGGAGTGCCGAGTTGCACACGATTGGTTCGTCAGTCGATGCTCGTCGTCTATTGGATTATCGCGTGTCATTTGACCAATGTGATTTGGCCAAAAGGGTACATGCGCGAGTTTGCTCCCACTACTGCCTATCTGTGCTCACCACTCGTGCCTCATACTGTACATAACACAGAGATATTTTCTGATCATCTCTTTCCTGTCGCTTCTAGCTTCTATTAGCGATTTATACATCAATGTTATGAGCGGAATAAAGAAATCCCGGCAAATAATAATTTCGCGCGGACCATTGGACGCAGGCATTCTGCTCACGTATTTTAGACAATGAAGAATTTTTCTCTTTACTCAATAGAAAATTCAGCCGGGACCGATTCTGCCACCTTTTGGACGAATTTTTAATTTCGCAGGCTATTGATGGAATATTGATGTTTTTTTTTGGCTAAACATAAATGGGTGTCAATAAAATATAACCTACCTTAAATCGAGTGAATAATAGTACATTATGTATGATAAACTGATAGTCAAGAACCAAACAGATGCAAATAGAGAAAAAAGG
Source organism: Achlya flavicornis (assembly GCA_947623365.1). Lineage (NCBI taxonomy): Eukaryota > Metazoa > Arthropoda > Insecta > Lepidoptera > Drepanidae > Achlya > Achlya flavicornis. Next base: position 3,024,216 of record OX392485.1, on the reverse strand, counting down.
AAAAGAGATCCATCTTCTTCGCCTAATCTAAGCACACCACAGACAGGAAAACCATCGTACGTAGCTCCAAAGAAAGCCAATACAACCAATGCTTACGAGTACATGGCACGTGCAAGATCAAATTCAATCAGAGAGAAGAATGCATAGCAATCACCGTACACTCGGAATCGGAACAACAACCATCATAACATAAACATGCAACAAACAACAAAGGAAAACACTCCCCCAAGCCGGCTGGTCCCCGTGGGGGAAAATGACCAAAACCCTCCAGTAAAAAAGAGAGAACTACCTCAAAAACTACTTCACGTTGGAACATTCAATGTAAGATCTTTAGCATCCACAACAAGATACATTGAACTTATGTATTCACTAGAAAAAATAAAAATAGATATATTAGGCTTAGCCGAAGTTAGGCGAATGGGTTCCAGCATTGAAGAGCATGAAGATTTTGTATTTTGCTTTAAAGGAGAAACGCCTGGCCTACATGGCGTTGGTTTTTTGATAAAAAAAGAATACAAAAATAACATATTAAATTTTTCAGGCTTGTCTGAAAGAGTTGCGCTACTTCAACTAGAGTTCAACAAAAAGATGATTTCAATCATTCAAGTGTATGCACCAACTGAAAAAGCCTCTAAGGAAGAAATTGATAAATTTTACGATACCCTGCAAGAAGCCCAAACTCAGGCTGGGGAGAACGTATTAGTCATTGGAGATTTTAATGCTAAAGTGGGCCAAGCTAAAACAAACGAAAATACGACTCTAGGAAAATACGGTTATGGAAAAAGGAATGAACGAGGAGAAAAGCTTATAGAATTTGCCTATGAGTACAAACTATCGGTTATGAATACACATTTTAAAATGAGACAAAATCGAAAATGGACATGGATCTCACCAAACGAAAAAACAAAGAATGAAGTGGATTACATTCTATCAAACCAGCCCAAGAAAATAAAGAAGATAGATATACTGCACGGTTTAGGGTTCAGCTCTGATCACAGACTTGTAAGAGCCACTTATCTCCTACATGATATAAAAAAATGCAGGAAGTCATTCAAATCATGTTCAAATACTTTCAAAACAGAAGAAGAAATAACACTCTACACCAGAAATTTAGAAAACAACTTAAAAGAATTGGAAACATTAGATGAAGACGTGGATGTCCAGACCTTATATAATAAAATAGAAAACATAATTAAAAAGAGTATGTCAACGAACCAAAAACAAGAAAAACAAATCAATCCAAACAAAATCCTCACTAAACCTACAATGGAACTAATGTCAAGAAGCTCAGACCTTTTGAAAACTAAACAAAAAACTAAGGAAATGAAGAAAGAGTTAAGCACGCTATTCAAAAGAACCAACAAGGCCATCAAACAAGACTACGCAGACTACCGAAAACAGATAATAGAGAGAAACCTAAAAAAATATAGGAGCACAAAAAGAGCATATAAACAACTAACTACACATAAAAACTGGATACAGAATTTAAAAAAAAATACTACTGAAACTAACACGAGGAAAGATATTATAGATTGTGCCACAGAGTTCTACAAAGAACTATATAAAAACAACGGAGAAACTTGTGCAACCAAAAACAAATATATTAGAAATGATAAAGACAATGAAGATGAGCCCGTAGAAGTGGATGCGATAGAGGTAGTAAAGCATATTAAAAAACTTAAATCAGAAAAAAGTCCAGGACCAGACGGCATACCAAATGAGGCTTTAAAAATTGGAATTGCCCTGTTAGCATTTCCACTTTCATACTTACTCAACAAAGTTATAAACACGGAACAAATACCCGAACAATGGAAGAAATCAGATATAATTCTGCTATATAAAAAAGGGGACCCTCAAGATATAGGCAATTATCGTCCAATTAGCCTTCTCCTTAGCACTTATAAACTTTTCACCTCTATATTACTTAGTAGAATCTGTGGAAAAATCGAAAATCTTCAACCTATAGAACAAGCGGGGTTTCGGCCAGGTTTCTCAACAATAGACCATATACATGTAATGCAGCAAATAATAGAAAAATACAAGGAGTTTAATAGACCGTTATATGTAGCTTTCATCGATTATGCTAAAGCATTTGATACGATTTCACATGATGCAATCTGGGAAGCCCTGAAAAAATGTCACGTCCACGAAAAGTACATACATATTTTGCAAAGCATATACGACAGTAGTACGAGTTGTGTGAAAATAGAGAAACGAGGACCTGAAATACCAATTCTACGAGGAGTGAGGCAAGGAGACCCCCTGTCCCCCAAGATTTTCATAGCAGTGCTGCAAAACATCTTTGAGGATCTGAAATGGGAAAACGAAGGTATCAAAATGGGTAACCGCTACTTAAGTCACCTCAGATTCGCAGATGATATTGTTATCTTTGCTGAAAGTAGCAGAAAACTAGAAAAAATGGTAAACCTATTAAGTAATCAAAGTGAAAAAGTAGGTCTTCTGATGAATAAAGATAAAACGAAAATTATGACAAACAGCTACAAACATATAATAAAACTCGAAGGAAAGACACTTGAATATGTAAATAAATACATATATCTCGGAAAAGAAATATCATTTGAATACAAAAACGAAGAAGAAGAGGTAGAACGCCGAATAAATATGAGCTGGAAAAAATACTGGTCACTCAAAGAGATTATGAAAGGTGACTATCCGCTTCACTTAAAGAAAACAGTAATGGATACTTGCATTTTACCGACTCTCACGTATGGTTGCCAGACGAGGACCTACAACACTAAAATAAAAACAAAACTGGTAAATTGCCAGAAAGCTATGGAAAGAAGCATTTTAAAAATTCGAAAAATACACAAAATAAGAAGTGAATCTATACGAAAGAAGACAAAATTAATCGACGTCCTACACTACTGTCTAAGGTTAAAATGGCGATGGGCTGGCCATGTAGCACGATACAGCGACAGGCGATGGACATTAGAAGTGTCGAGATGGAAAGGCCCTAGCGGTAAAAGACGAAAAGGACGACCTATGAAACGATGGAGTGACGATATTATAGCTACAGCAGGAAAAGAATGGATGAAACAAGCTAAAAACAGGGAAAACTGGAACAAACTGGAGGAGGCCTATACCCAAATAGGGGTTCCTATCCAAGAAAATATACCCAACATGTGAATGGAATTATGGAATTAAGGGAAAAAAAAAACATTATGTTAAAATAGTTAACATTAAAAATATTGTGTAAAAAATTAAAAGTGAAAATGCATAATATATTAATACATACATGTAATACTTAGGTGATGGGAAATAAAAGGCTTTATTATTATTATTATTATTATTATTATGTATGATACATGTGTGCAAAGTTGGTCATTATACACGAGGCAATATTAAGCGTGACCCGCAGGCGAACGCGATAAGGAAGAGGAGAGTGTCATACGTTTTTCAACACACTTGCGAGGAAAAAAACACATTTTTGAAGTAGATATTTTGATAATAATCAACCACACAATGACAATGTTAAAAAATTTAGCGCGCAGTTTTTTTTTTGACAGCGATGCGATTTCAAACTTGTGTCTTACAATTGCATTGAGGTACAAACTTAAGATAATCGAGATTTTACCCATCATAAAACTGTGTGGTAATGTAAAGTAAAAAGTACTAGTGCGTAATAAGCTGCATTATAATTATAATACTAAAAACAGTGCAATATTTGTCACTTTACGAGCAAGTGTGTTGAAAAGTTAATAATGACATTGCTATCGAACTCTGCAGTGAAATTGAGCTTTCGGTAAAGAGTTAAGAGTTCAGTAACGTAGAATGCCGTGACGAAGGTTGCGGGTTCGAATCCTATAAAGAGCTTGAGCTTTGGGTGAAGAAAAACATCGTGAGGAAACCTTAGCACCGTGTAAGGGGTACTTTGTAGTACCCACCTAGCTGGCTACCACCCTTCCCTTTCCAACCGCCTTAAGCCACATAATTTGTATGTTTTTTTTTGTTTATGTTTTATTTTATTAAATTAAAAAAGTATCTATGAATAATGTTTTGGAAAAAATAGCCAATATAATCAGGTTGTCCAAAAAAATATTTAAAAAATGAAACTTTGCTGAGTTTCTTGCCTGTTCTTCTCAGTTGAAGGCCGACTTACGAACTGGTGGTGGTGGTAACTTTAGCAGCTTTGATCTTCATAAGTGCCCTAAATTGAATAAATGGCTTTGACTTTGATAACCATGGTAAGATTGTCGTCAAACCCATACATGCTGTCGGGAGGCGACCTGAAAACTCTAACAGTAGGTTGACCACTAGCATACATCCACTGATCTGCATTCATTTGTGGAAAAAGGCCTGTACTCAACAGTGGAACATTATAGGCTGATGACATCGATATATTATCTTCTGTCTAGATTAAGGGTTACGTACAAGACAACATCGTGAAAGTCAATAAAACAAAATTATGTCACTCATGAATGAATGGTCTACGTTCAAACGTGGACCTACTGAAACTGAAATAGCGACACTGTTGTCTTATTTCTTCGGCCGTTTTTACAGCTGTCTTTAGGTCACCACAGACAGTGGCAGCTTGGCGAGAGGCATCTTTTTATATATCTCATTAATAATAACAATACTCAAGGCTGTTCATTGTGGAAATCCGGGGACATTTTTGATCCTCGAATTAAAAGCGAGTGACAATTCTAAATTGATTATTGAAATTCACTTAAAGCATTTATTATTAAGTTTTAATTTAGTAGCTACGTAAATTAATCCGAACTTAAATTAGATGTTACATTACATGTTAAAATGGCTAATTTGAATATGACTGATAAACTGGACACAATCAATGTTGCACTGTTGAATACGTAATTAGTTAATTTGGAAACTGTTAAATTTAACAATCAATTTGGTTAAATGAAATATAGGTAGGTCCTGAATTGAAAACTAATTTGTGATATAATCGTTTACTGATTATCATATATACAGCTGTGGTATTTATGAATACCTAAAAATGAAACAGCAGGGATACGTTTGCTTTTGTAATTTCCAAATAAATTGTTTGTTACATTACTGATTCAGCTTATTGAAATACTATAATTTAGCTTTACTTATTATGAAATACCAAACAGAATAAATAATTTCTTCAACAGACAAAATCTCTTATAAAACTGAAGAGTTAGGCGTCACATTTTCAACCAAACAATAAAATCATCTTTGATTAAGGATACATCCAGATTTAGTGTTGAAGCTGTGCACGCGTCGATAAAAATACGCCCTAACTGTTAGAGGCTAAATCAAATAAAAATAAATAAAATTGCTAAATAATGTTTAATATTTAAATTTCTCCCGATTTTAATGGGAATATTTCAACAACTGCTAGTGTTGCTAGCAGCCTGTAAAAGTTGGCCTGTTTTATATATTCGTGTAGTATGGCGACGTTCTTTCTAGGTATATTTATTTCTATGAAAATCATATTATTCTTAATATTACAAACAGCCAGTACTAAAAGACTGTGGCCAGTAAGTACATGAAATAGACAAATAAATAGGTAGCGCGCAAGTCGCCACACGGCTTATTTTATTAACACACATAATAAAATAATAAATTTTTACATCAACATTAGACCGGGAACATGGGCCAAAAACGCTACAAATAATATGTTTTTATTTATTACGTCTCCAACGATTTCTTGTTCTTTGACTTTGGCTGACTCTTCAAAAATTACTTAGTACACTATTACCATTCAAAATTGTCGAAGTCATTTTGACTCATCATGGTAAAATTCATTGAAACGTAACGCCAGTCGGAATTTGTTTAGTGAGTCTTGTTTCAGTATACTTACTCATTTTCTTTAAATCCGTGTACCATATTGTGTAGGTACTACTATCTGGGGTCCAAGTCTGCTATTTCAATTGCGTTCCAATGATCTTTCAGTGGTGTCAAAATTGTGCCATAATGACACTTTTCTGTTAGTAAGTAGACTACCAAAACTGTAAAATGTCACAATTTTGACACCAGTGAAAGTTCATTGGAACACAATTGAATAGCAGACTTGGGCCCCTGAAATGACGTTCTTACGTAATATAAAAATATTATGTAGCGACATATCTCAAATTAATCCTCACCTATAAATAAAACATGAATAAAACTAACTTTTTCAAATTTCGTATGTTTCGTGTTCCTATTTCGAAAACAGTCAGGGATGTCACAACAATGTTGTTAACATCTGCATAGGGCTGCCGCGACACGCGTCCGAGAGACTAGCTGTCATTGTGAGAGTTGGACAAATTGTGGCAGCTGCACTACGGCGAGGGATGACAAAAATACGTGTGTAGTTATGTAATTTCCAAAAACGTCTTATCGATACGATAGTTTACATATTTGACGCGTCAAGCGAGCATGTCCAAATAGTATGGTAAGTTGATATGAATAATGATGGTTGAAACTCTTTTGTGCAACAATATTCCATTTTATATTTTTTTTAATTATGTAGTGCTAGAATTCCATTACGTACTTACTAACAGAATTGTGCAAGGAGGATTCTGTACAGTAATCATAAAATAAATTCTGTGGTTTTGTACCTAACTTTATTCGCCTGTTTAAGTTTGCTGTGATATTGGCAAAAGGGGCAATAAACAAAATGTATACGTACCCATTATATGTATATATTTTCTATTATCTCTTTATTATTATAATTTCTATTTAAAAAAAAGGGCCAAATTATTAGGTAGGTACTTAGAAATAGTACCTCCAAACGGTTTAATTATAAAGAAAATACGTATTCTAACTACCTAGACCTAGGTACGTATTTCCTTGTACTTGTTTTCATGAATTTAGGTATAGACTTGGTGAAAAAATATGATTTCCTGTACGTACAACATCTTAGCCATCGATGTATTTTTAACTATCGATATATAAATATTTATTATAATGACAACTCCTCATCACTATTTCCACAAACAACACAGAAACTAAACTGAGAGATTATAACATCGTAATAATCATAACTCAATTAAATCTTTAATATTTATACCCGTAGTTAAATCAACGCGGAGTGGGATAAATTATCAGTTAATAGGGGATTGCAATGAAGTTATGAAATATTTTCTGTCATATTTGCTTAGTTTACGGCTAAGTTTTAGCATAATGTGGGTGGATAAAGCTTGCTAAATGAGCGGTTATACCCCTGAGTAGGGATTATGTTTAATTTAGGAGTGATATGGTGCGTCCATGTTTGGCGAATCGAGCACGAGCCGAGCCACGAACGAGCACACTGCAAGCACGATTCGCGTAGCGTGGACGGGCTTGCGAGCCTCGAACTAGCATTCGTAGCGTGCTCGACTGCGCTCCGCCCGATTGTCAGTTTTTTCTCGAAAACAGGGATTCGCATCACGTTCGTTGTAGGCTCGCGTTGTACGTCCACGCTTGAAATCGCGAGCAACGAACGAATCCTGTTTGTTCGAGGCTCGGCTCGTGCTCGCTTCGCATAGCATGGACGCACCATTAGAACAGTGATAGACGTGAACATACTTACCTACCGGTACAGATACAAATCAGTGTAATAAGAAAATAACAAAAACCGGCCAAGTGCGACTCTAACTCAACTTTGCTATGAAAAAAAAGGTTAATTTTTTTTTATTTTATGGGCGCCCCCTTTAATTTTATTTCATTGTTATTATTTAGCTATAGCGGCATTAGAAATACACATATTCTGAAAATTTAAGCTGTCTACCTATATTACCGTTCAAGAGATACAGCCCACTGACAGACAGATGGACGGACGGACGGAATGCGGAGTCTTAGTAATCAATCAATGAAATAATTATAATAATAACAATCCCTAAATCTAGTTTCATGGGTTGTCGGCGGAAATTCTATCGTTTGTATCTCTGATAATAGTAATTTAAAAAAAGCTTTCTCAAATAAATACCTCTCTTACGTAAATCTTTCTAAGAAATATGCGGGTTACAATCCCTAAACATTATTAGTTAGTAGGTATGTCGTTTATTTAATCTATGTACATTGCAAATTCCCAGACTAAACACTTTGAAACATGAAAACACCAAACGACAACCGCAGCATTTCCGGTATCGGGTAACAATTGAAATGAGCTGGCAACACCAGGCTAATTACCCATTTGTAAGTAATTACTCGCGACGTGCCGAATTCACCGCAAGCGCGTTATATGAATCGATGTTGTTTCCATAACCCACGCTCGCAGGTTGATCTTTATTCGTGAGGTAATAAGGTATAGGTACATTTATGTACTCTTCTACATTTATTGACTATGCCTCCTTATGTGTGTCTACCGCTTGTACAACGGAGAGTGTTTTAAAGAATTGTTCCGACTTGATGCCCACGGCTACTTTCCACCATCGCAACTCTCGCTATCGACGGGGAGTCCATCCTCACATATTGAAACCAGAATTGTTTCGAACTGTGCGGGCTAAAAGGAGTTTTCTTCCGCGGACGCTTAGATTATGGAATGAGCTTTCCGCCGTGGTTTTCCTATTGGAGTACAGCATGGGGTTCATCAAAAAGGATGTGAAGAGATTTCTTCAGGGTCGGCAACGCGCGAGTGATGCCCCTGGTGTTGCAAGCGTCCATAGACTACGGTAACTGCTTATCATCAGGCGGGCTGTATGCTTGTTTGCCACCTTAGTAGTATAAAAAATATAGGGCAAAAACCAAAAAAATAATGATAGGCTCTTGCTGAAACATGCCAGTAGGTATCTACTTCCTTGGTGAGAGATATTCCATTTGAGAGAGGTGGCTTGGCACGTACTCCAAAGTACGCTTCCACCGAGCTAACATTACAAAAAAAAGTGCAGATAGATTCAAATATTTCACCATAAAAAAACAATGCTGGTGATTCTGTTTTTACAACTAAACTAAGTTAGTCTCACTATGTCGCTTTCTAACAAAGAACATAAGAAAAGGATGTAAGAAATTAAGTCTTGTCAAATTAGTCCAATGCTTGTTTTCAATACAAATTTAGTCGCCATCTATCGCGGTTACGTCCGCCCGCAAATGACGGCAAAGACTAATTTGACAGCTTTAAATATATTCTATCCTTTTTCAATAATGTTTGTAAGAAAGAGATGTAATGTGACTAAAATTAGTTGAGTGCGATTTACAACAGAATCGTCACCACCTTACGTATTTGTTGAAAATTATTTGAAGTAAATAGTAATTATCCGGCACATGTCCCCAAAACATTTTAAATTGAACATTGCACGTTTCTCTACGCCCACAATTTAGTCCAATTTACAACCTTTTTCTGATTGGTCGATGGCCAACGACATGTGCAGTGGTATATAATTTAAAAATGATATGTTGTTATTAAACTATTGTGGGGCAGCTGCTGTGTGGTGGGAAATTATGTCTCTATCACGAAATCCCATACAACTGATGTTTTTTTTATGATAAACAAAATATTACTGCATTTTGTAAAGATAGATGAAATTAAATATCCTGGGACGTTCCTCACACACGGTCATCTGATCCCAAACTAAGCTAAACAGAGCTAGTACTATGGAAACCAGATAACTGATAATATACATATATACTACTTTTTGTTTGTAAATAAATACTTAATATACATAATTACACCCAGACTCAGGACATACAGACATGTTCATGCACACCAATGCGTGTCCTGTGTGGGAATCGAACCCACGACCTGTGGCGCAGTAGGTGGAATCTTAACCAGAGTCCGCCAGCTGGCCCGCGTTAAGATAGGAGAAATTATTATATAACTAGCTGTCCCTTGCGGTTTCACCCGTGTTCCCGGGATAAAAAGTATACTGGGTGGAGATTTCGAGATGGCATATTTTCGAAACCTATGTTTGGTTAGTCATGCTGAACAACTTTTACTATGGGACCAACACTGAATACCCAAAAAAAATATTTACTTTAGATACATTATGATCGAGCAAGGTTGACATTTACTATTGAAGGTAAACATTTTTTTTTGAGAATTCGCTATTGGTCCCATAGTAAAAGTTGTTCAGCATGGCTAAACCCAACATAGGTTTCGAATACTTATATGCCACTTTATTTTTTAGTATTCGTTGTTATAGCGGCAATAGAAACACATATTCTGTGAAATTTTCAGCTGTCTACAGACGGACGGCTGGACAGTCAAGCCATTGCAATAGGGTCCCGTTGGGTACCCTAAAAACAACGTTCTATAAGATCAGGATAATATTTTAAATGGCATTAAATAGATGCGGCGCCTCAAATAACAACATACTTATTTTACTATTTAATGGTGCGTCCATGCTACGCGAATCGAGCACGAGCCGAGCTACGAACGAGCATACTGCGAGCACGATGCGGTTGCACCATCAGATGTAACTAATACTATACCGGCTTGAATGATGTATTTAGAAATAAATGAACATCAAAAGACAATGCAGAAGCAATGTGGTGTGTTGAATTTTGTCCTCACAAAGGAAAGGTGACAAACATCGTAAACGTTTTACAACTAAAATTAAATCGTGAAATCTTCAATCAAAGGGATATGGGTGCTATTCTTGAAGCAAAATTGGTAGCAGGAAATAAGTAGAAGATACTCTGATATATAATAATTCTAAAAATAAAATCCTAAGGGCTAAGTAATAGGCTTATTATTAATGCTAAGTGTTTTGTTTGTTTGTTGAACATCTATACTTTGGAATCGGAAAATTCTTTCACTAATAGGAACCTACATTATCCCCGAGTATTATAGGCTATCTGCATGCCAAATAGTAGAGGCGTGAAGGCGTAACAAACAAACAAACTCACTTTCACATTTATAATATTACAGTTAGGATTTAAATACATAAGATAATTAGCGTTTATTCGCTCAAAGAGCAGCTCGACTGGGGAAGTACCTTACAGAATACCGCAGCCAAATAACTTTATGTTCTGTAAAGTTGTGTTCCTGCGCGTGAGTAAGGTCGCCAGAGCTCATAGGGGGGGAGGGGGAAGGTCGGTAACGCGTGAGCGATTCGTGTGTTGCAAGCGTCCATATGGCTACGGTAACCGCTTACCATCAGGCGGGCCGTATGCTTGTTTACCGAGTTAGTCGTATAAAAAAAAAATGATATAAAAGAGTAATTTAATATCTTATTTAAATTGTCATCAATTTTCTACGTAATTACGAACGTTTTTAAGAATAAGGACCATCTATTTATATCCATTCACCGTCCAGAGATCGTCACGAACAACCTATACAGTGAATTTTGAGACGAACTTGTCTTTTATAAATGACATTCCTCGCGGACGACTGTACCACGCAAGAATTATGGCCCAATGTCTTGTTTGATAAATTTAGTCGTATGTACACACCATCCAAATAACATTGACCCCTCTTACCTCTGACGAAATATTCATATCGCAAGAAATTAAAAAGGTCTTAATAAAATGGTCTATGGCCGTCGCAAACTCGGGAGTTCGGATTAAGATAATCATTTTGAGATCTAAAATTAATGCAGTAAGGTTGGGATTAAGGCGGGTTATAATTAATATGTTTATAGTGTAGTTACACAGTGATAAATTAAAGCTAAAAGTTGTGCTAATTATTCTGAAGCAGCTAACAAAATAATACACTACAATTTGAAGTCCTTCGGGTGTATATTTACATTAATAGAGAGACAGTCAAACAGCTTGCTCCACGTTTTGAAAGCATCTGAAAAATATAGTATGAACCTTCAATACATTTGATGTTTCTAAAGACCTCAGTCCACACTAGCGCCTCTCGCGGCGAATTCAAGCGCGTTAGCCCCCTTTAGTAGCAAAGATATAAAATAAAGACTTTTTGCTTTTATAATATTATAGTATGATTTATACGTACCTACCTAGTATATTATTAAATCTGTGCTATGATACAAGACATAGATAAAATAAATCATCTGTGGAATTTTTCTCATAACACTTAAATGTAAAATAAAATAAAAACAAATGTATATAACAGGTAATCTACAAACAATTGTATTGGCAATGTAATGTAAATCATTATTCGACTGGCAATTTTCTCAAAGGCAGTTTTCGAGCAATGTCAGTGTTGACAAATTGCCGTGTTGGCGTGTTTCTGCCGAAGGCGGCAATTTCTGGCAAACGTGATGAAGACATCAACGGAACTTGTTTCTGTTGGCTTAAAGGTAGGTACTTTTTTTTTTAATAATTTGAACAATGAGTACGAATAATAGCCCGTGGGTGTTGGTTATGTGGATATGAGATGATTACTCTTTTGAAAAATACAGCTCCACCATGGTGTTTATGGCAATGGTTAAAAATAAAGTTTAAGAGGAAATGCTGGTGGCGTTTGGTCCATACAAACGTACCTAATCCACAGTTTCCTCTCTGAATAATTACACTAGAGCAATAATTATTCTACCATGCAATCTGTAGGTACCACTGTATGTGCCTCGGTTGTGTTTTTCTCCATACATTAATTATTATAAGAATTAGGAGCCTTCTAAAATAACAAAAACTTACCATTTTTAACGGCCTTATCAGACGTCCAGCGAACAAATTTGAAGAATATAAAACAACAAATGAAAACCGACAGAACCGGTTCGCAAGGTTGCATTTGCTGAGAAGAGCCGGCAATAAACTCAGCAATTACTCTTTTCAAAACAAGCTTAGATTTATTACATAATATTTACATTCTAGTCGCACTGACAACAATTGCGTGCCCCGATATACAAATAATGTATTTGAAAACAATCAAAACGTTTGCCTAGATATAAAGCCCCATCTCAGCATAGCCTCTGAAAAGCAGCTCATTGCGCAGGGCAAAAAATTATCAAGAAGTAAACAATCGACTAATGGACTCATAGTTTCCAAGGTCCTATGAGGTCTCAATTCGGTTGTATTTTTTTTTTTAATGTTTGTTACCTACCTCGTAATTGAAAGGATTTGGAAAATTCTTTTTTTGTTTGGAGGGGTGCACTTCCCGTTCGGTCCCATTGTCATCAGAACAGGATTTAATTACTCCTTAGTGAACTTTGAAGTCGGTTTAAGTTTTTTGTAAAACAGTTCAATTATAATTACCTCTAGTATAAATTTATTTTACATCAAAATTGCAAAAATGTCAAAGTAACAAATTACGAAGTTACTAAGAAAACATTCAACACGTACAGTCATACATTATTTGTAAGCGAACACACGTAAAATAATTAATACCATCATTTAGTACCAGTAATATTCCCGGTGACACGGCACCTCATGTCTCATATCTGGCGAATATGTTTGTTTGTGTGTCTGTGTGTTGTTAAAATATATTCATCCGCGAACGTTCGTCTAAAGACATAAATCAACAGTGCCTTAGGCGGCTTATTAATATTTGCCGTGTCGTTGATGTAGAGTCACTAGATGAGACATGCTTGTAACAGGTGGATATTTCGAGATGGCATATTTTCGAAACCTATCTTGGGTTAGTCATGCTGAAGAACTTTTACTAGGGGACCAATAGAGTATAAAAAATTTTTTTTTTACTTTTCTTACAAAATGTCAACATTGCTCGATCATAATATGTACGAAAAGTATTTTTTTTTTTTGAGATTTCATTGTTGTTCCCATAGTAAAAGTTGTTCAGCATGACTAATCCAATATAAATTTCGTAAATATGCCATCTCGAAATCTCAACCCAGTGCCCCTGTTTCGTAAAAATCAAAAATTCCAGGATCTTTAAGATCCTACAGCTTTTCAAATACCAAAGCTCTGATTCATATACATATTTTTAAATTTCATTCTGTAAAAAAGTGCCAAGGCCGTGATTTGATTAGTAACTATAGAATTTACTTCGCTGAAAAAAAAAACTTAATTTTAACATCTTTTTGCCTTCTTCTCTGAGCTAATGTGACTTGATTATTACATTGAAAAAGATAAAAAAGACAGTGCTAGTTTCGCCGTGAAAAAAATGGATTTTTTGACTGGACTTTCAAAATTAGAAGAAATAGTTTTGGCGGGCGCGGGTGGCGTGCTTACGCGGGAGAACTATCTTACTCCACAATTGGCTCATTGACGCTTATGGCCTTTGGCGTGATCGTAAGCCCGACTAGTATAGCAGATAATAGAACATACTTTCTTTTCGCCATATTTTACATATTTTCCTACATTGCCAAAATCAATTCAGTTCAGGCTGAGCGAAATCGCTATAAGAATTAGTTTTTGACTGGCCGCTCACAAAGTTAAGCAAATAGCGGTGAGGACAGAATCCGAATCCTAATGGAGACCTCCTAGGAGCATGGAAACTAAGATTACAAGGTAGCCCATTATATAGAAGATAAAGATGTCTGGAAATAGCTTCACTCTGCACAAGTGCACATTGTACAAAATCCAGTAGATTACCTACATGATTTTATTATGAACCAGTGCAGGTTATTATTTTATATTTATTTTGTATATTGGTTTTGTTTTTGATTACTTTTTTATGTTTATTCGTATTGATGATTGTGTATTTTATTTTGTAAAATAAAAAGTATGTATGTATACCTACTAATGTTTTGGAAAAAATAGCCAATATATAGTCAGATTGTTAAAAAAAAAAAAAAAAAATTAAAAGTGTAACCTTGCTGAGTTTCTTGCCTGTTCTTCTCAGTTGAAGGCCGAATTACGAACTGGCGGTAACTTCAGTAGCTTTGACCTTCATAGGTGCCCTTCTAGGGCCTAAATTGAATAAATGGCTTTGACTTTGACTTTGACTTTGATTCGATTAACCACTAAGCTAATACCACTGAGTCGCAGCGGGTAGTGTGTAACGGTGCTTCACATTTTGTCAACGTGACCGAACGTTTCTTGGATAATAAAAGTTCTGGTCATAGCTCGCTAAATCAGTAAGCTGATGTGGCAATTGGTATGTCATATAGCTTGTAATCTCGATAGCTGATGGGAAGGAAATGCTTTGGTGTGATGACTATTAAAATAAAGAATTAAAATATTTTTCTGTGGTCGTATCTAGTTTTGACATGATCCCTAACAGTAATATAAGTAAGATCCTATCTTAGGTGCGATTGTTGAGGCTTGCACAAAGAGAGAGATGCAAGATTTTGTGTACGTACGTACACTCACATGAATTATTGCATTTAATATAAAACGATAAAGGTGGTTTTTATTTGATGGTGTTTATTTTTATCTTTGTCCAGATGACAAAGATAAACAAGATATTAGTGACACATACCTACTCCTAGTGTTTGGGTGCAAGGTTTCGGTGGTATTAAAAATGTTATTTGTTAATAAAAAGTTTATTCTAAGTTCTCAAGATACAAATTATTGTTTTAAAGTACTGTTAATGTTAAAACATGAAAATGTTTATGTTTATGTTAAAATATGTTGAATATTATGAATGCACCCGATTTGTACGGCGGCTAATTATTATGCACTGATGTTATGTATTAAATAATCGTACAAGTTTCGGTCGATACAATCAAAGGTGTTCGGTTGCTCGGACCAAACACCTAGTCTTAAGACCTGTTATTTTTCACCTTTCAATGACGTATTTATAAAATGACGATAATTCATTTCTTGATTTATTACTTTGGTACCGTTTTCGGAAAATGTAATTAAAAGTTCATGAATTTTCTGAATATTTCATAATAATTATTCTAGCACAAATATTTGTACAAAAATAATGATTACTTCATCCTTTACCAATCTACTACACTTTTTATATCAAAGAAAAACAGAACAGCTTTTCTGAAGCCTGGAATTCTCCAATAAATCTCAAAACTAAAACGGCACTGCAAGTGTTTGTAACTTATTTCTCTGACTGATTGTACAACAAGACGACTCTATTTGTATATGTCTGTCCCAGAAGGCGACAAAGCTGGTAGGTAGCTATTATTAAAAACTTACCTTCGCTCGTGGCTAAAGATTAACATTATTAAATGTGCAGAAACGACTATTCTGTGAAGCTTATTTAGAGCCAACTTTTTCTACTTTGTCTTTGCAACGTCAAAAAAGACATGCGTACTATTCATACTAAATAAACCTACAATAAGTAAGTGATGACATACGGAACAAAGACGTGGTCTTTCACTGCTGGCCGCATAAATAAGCTCAGAGTCACTCAGCGAGCTATGGAACGAGCTATGCTCGGAATCTCTCTACGTGACAGGGTCCGAAACGAGGACATTCGTAGGAGAACGAAAACTAACGTTATAGCTCGTAGAGTTAGTAGGCTGAAGTGGCAATGGGCAGGCCACATCGCTCGAAGAACTGATAGCCGATGGGGAAGGAAGGTTCTCGTGTGGCGACCACGTACTGGAAAGCGCCGAGCGGGACGACCTCCCACCAGGTGGACCGACGACCTGGTCAGAGTCACTGGGCGCCGCTGGATGCAAGCGGCCCAGAACCGTTCGAAGTGGAAATCAATGGGGGAGGCCTATGTTCAGCAGTGGACATCCATGGGCTGATATGATGATGATGAAACCTACAATTAAATTACATAGATATCAGTTGGCAATGACGTCACACGAGTGTACGTAGTCCTAAGGCGCCGATCCCACAGAGAGAGTTCTAGAGTTTCGAGTTCTGAGTTCCGAGTTCCGCGTTCACTCCTGTTCACACAGCGAGCAAGCAGTCTAGAGTTCTAAAGGTAAATGGGCATATTTATATGGAGCTTGTCCCATTGGCGGCCAGCAATAATAGCTATGTTTTCTATTAGGCAATAATATAATATATTCACAAATATATGAAAGCTTATTAGTGTATTTAGAAAAAAAAGTTATGGAGTATTAAATTCATCATCATCATCTTATTAGCATGGAATGTGAAAGGCCACTTGCTTTATACTCAGTAATTCTTATTTTGAGAGAGGTAGAGCATAGCTTTTATTAGCTCAAAAAGCAGCTCGACTGGGGAAGTACCTTACAGAATACCGCAGCCAAATAACTTTATTTTGTGTAAATTTGTGTTCCTGCGTGAGTTAGGTCGCCAGAGATCATAGGGGAGTGGGGAAAGGTCGGTAATGCGTGAGCGATCCTTCTTGTGTTGCAAGCGTACATATGGCTACGGTAACCGCTTACCATCAGGAGGGCCGTATGCTTGTTTACCGACTTAGTAGCAGAAAAAAAAAACTGACAAAAGCTTCTTTTTTTTTTTTCAGGATGAAATTGTGTTCTGTTAAGAGGAAAGGATGGCTGCATGAAATTTGATAGAGGCAACTACAGCTTGGACCGATTATACCTATTTAAATTAGACGAAATCGCTATTTCGTAATCCCAGGTTTTCTCCTCCAAAACTGGATCGATTTAAATTTCAAGAATCATAATAAGAAGTTCTTTGGCTATGTCTGTCGGTTTTCCATTGTTTTCTTATATTCGTCAAATTTGTTTTCTGGACGTCTGATAAGGGCGTTAAAAATGGTAAGTTTTTGTGATTTTAGAAGGCTCCTAATTCTTATAATTATAGAGAAAAACACAACCGAGGGATATACAGTGGTACCTACAGATTGCAAGGTAAAATAATCATTTCTCTAGTGTCATTATCCAGAGAGGAAACTGAGAATTACCTTTGTATGGAACAAACGCCACCAGCATTTCCTCTAATCTGTTACTTTACTACAATTTGGCCTGCCTAGGTTTATAAATTTTCTATCTATGATAATTTTAATCATTTTTCATTGTCCCATTGTGTTTATTAATCATTGCCATAATCCAAAAAAATCCTTTTGTCTCAAACTCACTTAGTTATTTTTAAAATGTCAACATGCTACAAAAAGGTGAATGAAACAAAATATATTTTTCTTAGAAATTGTATTTTATTTTTCTTTTATTGTGCTCCTCATATTTATAAATCGGACATTTTGCCCACAATTTTTAATTACATAAGTGTTGCTCAGTACTATACAAATTGAAACAATGCGTAAAAAATAAATATGCTTAAATTAACTACATCAAAAACAAGGAAACAAAAACAACATATTAAACCAAAAAATGCATTTACAATCAAATAATCAAAGCTTTCAGAGAAAAAAATACGTATTTCAAATATGGAAAATGTAGAAAGCATTTTGAACTTAAATATAAAACTAAAAGCGTAAAACACGGTATTTTTAAATGGATAATGTAGAAATAAATCGTAAAAGGGGAATTCGATAAACCGAATTTAGCACCAAATGATGATAAACAATTCATACTATTGGAAATAATTTTAAAAGTAGAAACTGTGATTGTGTCGTTCGAATTAATGTGGGATATATTTAATATGATATGATTACAAAATTCAACTTACAATCGATCTTAAATAATTTCGTTTAGCTACAAATTTTGTACAGTATCTACAAACTCAGAAAATGATTTACATTCCATTGCGTTTTCTACGTCGATTGACCTCGATCCAATAGTTCCGCAATGATAAAATTGTGATAAATTTTACGACTAGCTCGAAGTAACTTACTAGGACGAAACCACTATCGCTATCTAAAAATATGGTCACCTGAAATTTGTACAAAATCAATATAACATTAACTAATGAAAATATTTTCTTCGTCAAAATATCAAACCACTAATCTATAAGGGACATATCTCCTACAAAGCGATAGTTTTATGTACCATCTGTAGAAAAGTAGTCCCTAAGAAGTTCCATTAAAGGTTTATAAATATTCGACAGTAACTAATATTCAACGATCAAGTTTACTGTCTTTGAAGGCATGAGAGAACGAGGCCATGAATTAAGTTAGGCCGTGAGAGCCAAAAGTAAAACTACTAAATGCGTAATTGATTACATTAATTCCTGTGATTATCATTAACGTTATTTTATCAATCAACCACAATTGTTATGGCACTCGACCATGTATCACTTTACACCATAAACTTTTGTTCATTCATGACATCGGAATTTCAGCTGATAATCTATGCCTGGAAGATGCTCTCGTTCCGCATGTCCCACACGTATTATTACTATAGCCGGAGTCTGACCCAAAGGAAGAATCTCCGCTTGGAGGCTTGGGAGATGCTCTAGGTCCTCTCCAGCAGGCAATGCCAGGTAGTTCGCCTCCTGGCCACGCTCCACCAGCTCCTACGGGTATGGGACCTTGAGGCCTCGCTCCAACAGTCCCAACTTGTGGATACAATCTCAACAACGCATCTAGAAGAACACCTTCGTGAAATTCCGAAGGGTCTGGTGGATGGATATGTCGCGGCATTCTATGTTGGGCTCGACGCCTTTCCAGAGACTTCGGTCGTCGGTCCAAGCGTTGCTGTCTTGGCCGATGTGGTAGTGATTGGGGAGCTGGTGGTCTCGAACAAGTTCGACATGGTGCTGCTTCACCAACGAGACTCAATTCGTCTTCTGCGAAATGATCGTCACTGTGAAGGGACTCGTCAGATCTATGTGGTAGTTCTTCGTAGAGTGGGGCACCACAGGTGTCGCCGCCGCAGGAGTTGCCTCCTCGCCACGTGCTGCCTGACCCGCAGACGAAGACTCTACCAGGGCAGTTCTGTCTTTTTGTTTCAACCATCTGTGAAGAGATAAAAATTATGTATTAATAAAATATTGTTTCTGGCTTTTAATACTCATCAAAATAACCGATTATTTCATGCTTTTATCTTAGTTCAACATCAAAGAAACATAAGAATGATTGAATTGTAAAATATCGCGTAAATTTTTAAGTCAATTATAAACATTGGAAGTAAACTTATTAAAGTCTAGACTAATCCACAGACAGACTTGTACTGGCCAATAATGAAAGTTTTGACAGCTCCATTAACTAGATATCTTGAAAATTCAGTCTATTATTAATTTGGAAGTTTGTATAAACTTAAACAGTGACGTTTAGCGTTATCCATTATTTCCATAGTTATAGATAAATATTCATTTACTTAGTCAACTGTATTAATTGGATTTAAAACTTAATTTGTGGAATCATGATCAACTTGAGTAATAAAATTGTTTTTTTTTTTTTTTTATACGGCTAAGTTGGTTAACAAGCATACGGCCCGCCTGATGGTAAGCGGTTACCGTTGCCATATGGACGCTTGCAACACACGAAGCATCGTTCACGCGTTACCGACCTTTCCCCTCTCCCCTATGAGCTCTGGCGAACTTACTCACGCGCAGGAACACAACTTTACATAACATAAAGTTATTTAGCTGCGGTATTCTGTAAGGTACTTCCCCAGTCGGACTGCTCTTTGTTTATTACAGTAACTACAAAATTTTTTGCTCGATTAAATTAAAGTTACGCTTTTTCTTTATTTTTTAATCGTTTCTCTAATAGACCAGTGTTTGATGACAATCATACCATGGTAACTTATAATATGGCCGAAGTTTAGCATATTCCCCCTTCTTACGTGAGGAGGTTTAAAGCATGTCTAGCAAAACTTGGCTTAAACCATTTCATGTATCTAATAAGACCTTAAAGTCTAGACGAACTTGAAAAGAAAGGTTTATTACATTGGTGTCCATTGTATTTTTTTTGGTATGGACTTTCTACTATATAAAGCTAAATTGCAACCCTCACCTCTAATTGTGGCTCCAGTTCTGGCCGATGCGGGAGAGGTGGTCGTCTCGGCAGGTCCTGCAGATCTTCGTACAAAGGTGCAGGAGGAGGTGCTCGCCTTTGTGAACCGGTGCTTTGAGCTGGTGCCGACGACTTGGAAGGCAGTAGGTTCGTCACTTTCCGTTTGTGCCTGTTGAAAAGAGATGCATTTATGTAAGTCATAATATCTCGAGAGTTCTAGATTTAACTAGTATGACGTAATTAGAGAACTGTGTGACTCAAGTTTAAAAATTTAACAGTGACTCTTTTGAAGGGCTGGTAGGTGCGTTCTATTTCCATACTAGTACAATCTCTACTTCTCTTTCTTTCTCTGATTTCGAACTAGATCATATGCCTGCAAAAAATGCGCCAGACTACTATTTTATGGACTGTTTTATCTTACTTTAAGAGTCGACATAGAGTTTTAGGAGAAGGAGTAATTACAAAGTTACAGCTAATTCATAAAGAAACAGAAAAAACATACAATTTAGGTTCTTATTGTATGCATATAGAGTCCACAAAAATAAACGTTCCCAAAGATAGTTCCACAATACGCCTCGTTAATTTGCCAGTAAATACGCACATAACTCATACAAGATAACTTGCACGTCATACACATAGGAAACTTGATTGTTGATTAATCACCTCCATTATTAGTATCAAGGTATGGATGGAGTCATGGTTGCTGTAATCCAAAAGTTATTAAATACTTGCTGTCCCCCGCGATTTCACTCGCATTCCCGGGATAAATGCCTGCTTATGACGTTTTCCAAAACATAGGCTATCTATCGGTTGAGTAGTTAGGGCGTCAAAGCGTAACAAACAATCAATTCGCATTTATAATCATAGTTAGATAATATGTGAGATGTCATCAAAGTTTTAGCTCTTTTGGGTTTATTTTATTTGAAGTCGGTTACAAGCATACGGCCCGCCTGATGGTAAGCGGTTACCGTAGCCATATGGACGCTTGAAACACCCGAGGCATCACTCACGCGATACCAACCCTTCCCCCGTCTCCAATGAGCTTTGGCGACCTTGCTCACGCGCAGGAATACATCATAAAGTTATTTGGCTGCGGTATTCTGTAAGGTGGAGGTACTTCCCCAGTCGAGCTGCTCTTTGAGCGACCAACATTATAGAGCATTGGTCATAGATTTCAGTTTATCGTTGAAGTCGAAAAATAATTTAATTGAGTATAGCAACTATGTGTAAATGTGTGTAAAACTATTGTAGTATTTGTTATTTACGTTATCGATACTGGCAGATATACTCTCAACAAGACATTTATCAGGATACATAAACAAACTTTAGTTTTTAACCGACTTCAAATAATAATTGGACTGTTTTACAAAAAACTTACACCGACTTCAAAGTACACTAAGAAGTAATCAAATCCTGATCTGATGACAATAGGACCAAACGGGAAGTATACCCTTCCAGACAAAAACATAATTTTGCAAATCGGTTATAATTTCATTCATAATAACATAATTCATAATTCGGTATATAATTTTGCAGTTTTTTGTAAAGCAGTTCAATTATAATAGTTAAAAATAGTTTTGCGCAATTTATTTTACCGATATTAATAGCTAATAACTAAAAGATCTTCACATAAAAACGGCTCAATCAATTATATTGTCTCGCCGCAACCAAAGACTTGGTTTTTTACAATGGCCAGTTATCGAGAGATCTCTCTATTAATATTTGTCTATGGCACAATATATCTTGCTGTAGAGTACCTTTTATATCCAGTTTCTGAGGTAACCGCTTAATAATAGTTATTGTAAGGTGTATAAGGATTTATTAATAACTATTTAATTTTTTGGGCGTTTGCCGTTGGCGATATTTTTGTGATCAATAACATTAGGTATTTTTTTTTTCTTCTTGTATTTTCTATCGAATTGTTACGATATACATTTTGTGTTATTTAATGAGTTATTAATCTATATATATAAAAATGTCACGCCATCACGCGTGAACGGCTGGACTGATTTCGCTAATTCTTTTTTTGTTGTGTTTGTTATTGTCAGGAGAAGGTTAACATTAAAAAACATTAAGAAAATTGCTCATAAACTTAGAAAATTTAAGAAAACTTAACGACAATATAAACTTCTCTAATGTAACCTTAGCAGGGTAGGGTAGGGTAGGTTAGGGTAGGCTAGGGTAGATAAGGGGGTAAAGAAGGGAGCGCAGGTGAAACCGCGGACGGAAAGCTAGTTTTATATAAAATTTGACATTTTCTCATACGACTTCTGTAAAAAATACCGACATTGAGAATATTTGGAAAAATTTCTAACTCTCTTGGTCAACATACAAAACACTCTCTTCGTAAACCTATGTTACTTTAAATATAGGAGCACCTAAAAAGGTATATCTACACTATTTTTAGGTGCGTTTTTGCACCATCAGTTTCACATTCACTATACACCGGTCCCTTTCAATTATATGGGAAAGAAATGGCATTATTATAAACGCATTAGCCACGCTTACACCACAATATCTTTCAAAGGCAGATGTTCTAATAATATTTTAATAAAAAACAGGTAGCAAGTCCTTGATATTTTCATTATATTTTGACGAAATAATTTTGGGTTACGTTTAATGAAAAGATTGGGGATAATTTTGGATCGATTTCAAAACGTTCCTTGTGCTTAGGTACCTTCAAATTTTTTTAATCACATTATTGCTTATTAGTAACTAAAAAAAAAACTTAAATATTAAAAAGCATAACAAACGTGTACGAGACCCACAAGAATTTATTAAGAACCAATCTTTTCAAACAAACGCGATTTATTTCATTCCTAAGATTTATCTAACCAATTTTTATGTTTACATTTTTCAACCCTATTACTTATGAAAAAAGACCTATAATTCAGTAACTTAACAAACATTATTGTCGGTAATTTGTCGCTGAACATAAGGCTACGATCACATCCATAGCCTCATAAGTCCGGTGACACAACACGCGACATCCTACAACCGACCACCCATGGCTTGCGACCTTAGGCCGGATGCAATGTAACGCCATTTTGAATTGACCAGTGGTTTTATGGATAGTAAAGTCGATAAGTGAAATGACAGATGGCTGTGATAGTGCGGGGCACGTACTTATCGATTGTTTTACACGTGTGTTGATAGAAGTCTGTGATTTTGGGACTTGTATGAAGTTGAGTTTGTAATGGCTTACAGTTTTGAATTTCTGAATATAAGTATACAGAAAAATAGGAACGGGAATTGTATGATTTGTATTTTAATGTCGCCACGTTCATTTGACAGCAGACATTTTGTTTATTTAATTCTGGTATAAAAGTAATAAGCAAAAGTCGAAAAACTCACTACATTATTTTTGAAAATAAAGTTAAAAAGCTATTATTGTTATAAAAACTTCGGTTTAGCTTTTTTAAAGAACATACGACCAACCGTACATAGCATGACTATAATCTGCTATAATATTGCCAATGGAACCATTTCAATACAATCCAACTACACAGTGTTTACTTGTTTCCACGTCAGTTTTTCTTATCTATAATCTCATTTTTAAAGATAAAACTACTATTATACATTTAATCTAAGGCCGATTAAATAATCAAATAATAAACCTTATAGTCAGTGACATAAGAATCCAAATCAATTTATCTCAAATATTGACGTATGACCTTATCATAGTGTCGGGATAAAACTTTCCGTCTTGTCGATAAATGTAATAAGATAAATCAAGTTAATTCCGGACGGTTGCCAGCTTGCTTTTGTAAATAGTAGGTAATAATATTGGTTTTTATGTCCTGATTTCATCGATACCAATAGCACATGAAAATAGTTTTGAAATAATTTATATTCCTGATTATTTTAATAGTTTTGATTTAATGGTATTTGTTTGGAACGCTTTCAACATTTTTATTGAGTTAGTAGATTAAATTTACTATCTAAATCAGATTATCTTATTTTAAATTGATCGTCTTCTAATAGAGCATGAAGTTATATTGTTGGTTAATTAAATTTAGATTTTATGACCGTCGTTATGTTGTACTTATGACATTTTTTAAACCAGAGTAATAAAATAAAATAGAGCTGACGTTTATTTCATTTTCATATACTTTGTACTCACTAGACTTTCACACGTTATATTTGAAAATATCATGGCAATTAGTTTGCAGCATAATTTCTTAATCTTGCTGCAATGGTCAAAGACTCTTGGAGTATTTATTCTTTAGGAACCCGATTAATTAATCAAAAGATTATGACCACAGCTAAAACACGTAACTTAAGGTTTCGTTTTTGTCGGTCTTCTATAGGATATATTTTGGAGAGTGTACTACAGTACTGTTAATTCCTCCATCCCCATTTCTCCATCGAATCACAAGACGCCGGGAAAATTACCACCCATACATTGTCGACATCCTATCCGGACACAACGCTTCGCTTCATCGTTTCTTATACGAACAGCAAAGGAATGGAACTCTCTTCCAGGGTCAGTATTTCCCATCCCCTTTAAACTGGATGTGATTCAAGGCCAGAGTGAATAGGCTTTTTCTGGGTAAGCGTGCTACATAACTCGTGCCAAATCGACACGGACACTACGTTTTGTCATCGACCACAAAAATAAACCGGTATCGGGTTTCTCGACACTCGATAATTAGTGGCTCGTCACTAATCTTTACGGACGTATTATGAGATTGATTGGCGTTCGTCGATATTACTGTCGACATGTTATGTGCTATAATGACGAGATCGGAGGTGTAGTGAAGTGAAAAAGGGAGTGCGGTTTGTAACACTTTTTTGATTGATAAGAACATTTTCTTAATTATATACAACTGTTTTTTTACCAACTCGAACCATGGTAAATGAGTGTTATGTAGAGAATAGGCAATAAACCAAATATATCGCTACGCTTTGTTTCTTCCACTCCGGCGCAAAACCCTTATTAGGGTGTGATAAGATTTTTGCAGATCAGCAACGCGCTAGTGACATCCCTGGTATTGCAAGTGTGTATAGGCGAAGGCAATCGCTTTACATGAAAAAAAATACACTGCTACTACTTCTATCATAATTCATTCATCTTAAATGAACTTGCTTACCAAGAAAATATGAAAAAAATACTTAAAATAATAGTCAGATATTGTCCAAAAAATATTTAACCTTGCTGAGTTTCTTCACGCAGCGCCAGTGCTCACAATTAAAACTCGAAACAAACTCATAAGTTTCCATTAATTGGGAAAACTTGTCAAAAATATGTTGTTTTCATTCCCATCGTGTATGGTGGTCTAATTACTACAGCATCAGCTAAAACATTATACTTGAATAAGCACGACTAACGTGGCGCCTATTTAAGTTGTAAGACTATGGACATATTCCGTGTCGTCATGATGATGAATAGTAGAATTGCCATCAGGGCAATTGACAATTGGAATCGTTTTTGTTATAAATTTGGGTTTGATACATTAACCAAAATGTTTTGGAAAAAAAGCCAATATATAGTCAGATTGTTAAAAAAAAAAAAATTTTAAAGTGTAACCTTGCTGAGTTTCTTGCCTGTTCTTCTCAGTTGAAGGCTGACTTACGAACTGGCGGTAACTTCAGTAGCTTTGACCTTCATAGGTGCCCTTCTAGGGCCTAAATTGAATAAATGGCTTTGACTTTGACTTTGAACTCTAATCTTTGAATATTGATTCTTTATGATTTCTCTTAGGTTATTCTCTCGCAGATTTCCTGCCTTTATATGGTTATTTGTGTAGGCACAGGAAGTAGGATTTGAACATCCATAACCTCCTTAATAATTATTATAAATTCGATAGTTTGTGTGTGTTAGTTCAGTATCGGACAAAAGGATTTGGATAAAATTTAGTACATAGGTAGATCATAACCTGGAATAACATATAGGATACTTTACCTATATCCTCGAAAAATATTAGATTCTATTAGAAACAAGTCAATAATTTTAACGTTGTCTTTTGACTCGGTTAAAATATTTTAAGTGTTTATAGATTTATTTGAAAGCATTAACACTTAACAAATACGTATGTAATCGTTTAACTACATTGTATAAACATTGCAATTAACCAACGTTGACAGTATAAAACTCCATCTCATTCCTTTCCCATCCGTCTCAATCTCCATCAACGCGATACTTAATTAGATAACGGGAGGTGTCAAAATTCCTGCAGAGGGCGAGGCGTTGAACTGACAAGCACCGGCTTCGTAACAACACAAAAGGGATTAAATTTCGTGCGTGATACCGTTTGTGTGGCTCCACTCTTTATGTTGAATTCACACTATCGGGCAACACGTCGAGGATTACAAAAAATGGTTTAGATGCTGAAGTGAGAATTGAGTGAGATTTCTGAGTATACTTAGTGACCTGCCACTTTTTTGTAAAGGGTTACCACATTTTTAGTACTCCCAACCGTTACTGTATAATCAGTATTGACGAAAAATGCAGTACGCTTGCTCAAGCCTTGAAGACGTTTAGACGGTTGCTAAGAAACAAGACCCTGGTAAGTTCCATTTCTTTGATGTTTGAAGAAAGTGGAAGCAAAGCGTTGTATCCATAGTCTATAAAAGCGGGATGTCGACATAGGGTGGGTGTAGATTCTTCCGGCCGCTTGTGTTTCGATGGAGAAATGGGGATAAAGGAATGATATTGAACAGTTTCGATGCACCAATCCCAAAATGTATCATGGACAAACATGAAATCCTATTTCGATGTGTTTCGCCTCAGTTAGCGAAACATCACCCACGAGTTTCCTAGTTCAATGCAGCTACAGGTGAATTACAATTGCATAGCATCTATCGAACTTTGGGCTCTCTTACACACGTTATTACTACTACCATAAAGTAAATAATATACTACGTACAACTACTACTACTGGATCATAAAAGCGATCGTAATTCGCATCCATTAGACCCTAGATTTTGTTGGCCTGAAACCCTACAATTATTGGATAACTATTTCAAAACGTTTCTAAACAGTTCATATACAACTTACTCCATAACACTATATACATATAAAATTGAATTTCCAATTTGTAACTCAGTCTTGCACGTACAAACTATGGGTTTACGAGAGCCTACGATACTAATTTGGGCCCCTAATCTGGGTAAAATTGATTAAAGGACCCGACTGAACTGAAATATAGGACTGTGTATATACTGAAACTATTGGAAAGTTTTTGAGCAATTAGTTAAGTAATTGGTTAAGTTATAGGTGAAGTTTGCAATGTTTTGGGAATGGATTTTACAGTTGATTGAAATGGATTATTCTCAATTTGGTCCTTTACTTTGACGTATTGATGATTAAGGAGTATACTGGTTAAACCTATCTAACTTCTCCTTTCAAAGAAGAAGTAAGACAGTTTTACCAAGTTTTTCTCTAATTCGCACCTGCTCTTGCTTTTATTTGTACATAAGCTGTATTTACTTTTAATTCCCCGTTTCAATTAAACAATAAAATATTTACTTTTATTTCAATAAAACATTTTTCACTCTTTAGTCCAACTCACACTTTTTCATAATAAACATTCTGTTATACAAATAAATGAAATTGACATAGAAATGTTATGTCAACTTATTAATTAAAATTTCAGAAGTACGAAAACCAAAACAAATAAAAGACATAACAATGTTAACGCCTTCTCTGGGGTTATTACACACCTAACATTGAGTCTGCAAAGTTTCAGGTGAAAACAAATCCAAGTTTCTTGGGTACGAACAAGCTTTATGGCAAAATATGGTATGTTTTTGTTTTCTTATTTTTTCGGCTTTAAAAGTTTGGCTTAGAAAGTAGTTTTGTGTAGTTTAAATTGTTTTTATTATAAAACAATTTTGGTGGTAAGTTTTTAGTACTTGTAAGGTCGCCAATTCTCATTGAGGAGGGAGGAGAGTCGGTAACGCTTGAATGATGCCTCGTGTGTTGCGAGCATTCATATGGCTACGGTAACCACTTACCATCAGCTGGGCCGTACGCTTGTTTACCGACTTCGTCGTATCGTATAACAAAATTGTAATAAGATATTAAAATTTTTGCTGATTTATATACCTAGTTTTTTTTTAACTAAAATTATATTTTGTTTTAAGTAAGTAGACAAACCAATTTATAACGATGTAGGGTACATTAACTTATCCTTTTGTTGAGGAGATTTAAATTCGAAACAGTATCAATAATATATTCACAATCATTGTCACGAATAAAAAAAAACGCGTCATCCATTGTAACACATTGTTTTTAAATTCATCATACTAGCAAAAAAATACAACTTCTTAAAATTTACAAGAGAAAATAACTACTAAAATCTAGTGTTTGACTTAGTGCTTCAATCAAATTAAAAACATTTTGATATTAATCTATTTAGGAAACTTTATATGAATACTATGAAAGGGTGTGAAGAGATTTCTTCAGGGTCGGCAACGCGCGAGTGATACCTTTGGTGTTGCAATCCTCCATAGGCTACGGTAACTGCTTACCATGAGGCGCGACGTATGCTTGTTTGCCACCTTAGAGGTATAAAAAAAAAGACCTTTATCCCTCGACGCATAAGCCCAGAGAAATATTTTACATAAAGCATATTATTCAAGATACCTAAGTCCTATGTATTGCTCGCTTAACTAACCAACCGTATGTCTCAACTAAATACACCATGCGTGAAATGTTTCGTGGACTATTCAAATCAGTTCGAACCACAGGAACGAATTGAGATATTATGCAAATATGTGATTGTATGCAGATTGCCAATAATAAGAGCGTTGCACTTGGAAATCAAGGCTCAATTCGTTTACCATAATGAGAATAAGACAATAGAGCGTAATAAATATATAGAACTGACTATTGCAAGAAAGCATGTCACCAAGCGCACAGAACACAACATAATGTAACTAGGAACAATTATTTATTAATAAGGACCGCCATCAAAATATACACCAAAGAAAACGATACAATGGTCGCAAATTATACTCAACGTTGTTTTTACTAGGTCAAGGTTTTTTTTACTTTGCACAGTTTTGATTTTGACCTCTCTTTCGGAAGTGAAGATGTTACCTAAGCCAGTTATAACACAAAATCTAGTCTTTGTCTACAATCTATCAAGATAAGATGCAACATATATTTTTTTATACCACTAAGGTGGCAAACCAGGGATTCGCGGTATCACTCGCGCGTTGCCAAATCTATGACCCTATATGAGCTTGTAAGCAAGTTACACTAAAAACTAGCTGGTCAACACCCGTAGGATGGAAATCTACCAAGCGTCTGTATATCGGAGAGTACCACTAATAGAGTGAAATAGGAGATCGCAGGGCTGAAAGCTAGTCCATAGTATAAAAGGAAACTGGGGACTTTTTGGCAAGAACTTGTAAAGTAACGTTTCATTAGAGTATATTCGTGTATTTTGAGTTTCATTATATTATCGGTTGTTTTATCCAATGAAGATCAATCCATGTACACCAGTGAAGTGAAATGAATTATTACGGGCAACCATTTTACTAAAACATGATTTTTATGGACGGTGGCTGACGTGACAGGTATGTGAAAGTGATTTAGTACTTATTTATCTACTATTTTTGTCTGTATTTTTTATTTCTTTGTAAATTTGTTTTACTGTTATCAAATAAATGTCATTCTATTCCATTATATTCTATTTATTGCGACTTTACGAAAACTAAGAAGAAGAAGTAAAGAAACTAGGCCACAATTTTCAAATCACCATACAATTTACACACTCGAACTTCATTTTAATCGTTATTTCATGGTTTGACTTAGAGAACTCACCGTCACCTCTACGACGTGCTGTCGAAGCATATGCCACTTCTATTCATAAGATTTCTATGGTGAAAAACAATAGAGCCTTAATAAAGACGTTAGGCCATAATAAGCTGATTTCGAGATAGCATTAGTCGGATCGTATTGCGAAAGTTGTGTAATGATTTCAATTGCATGGAGATTTGTACGATAAAATACTAGATAATGTCTTGTTTGTTGCAAATTAAAGGTACTAGATACCCTATCTGCATTGACGACGTTTCTATTGGATAAGGAATAATTACTTCCCATAGGAAAAAGTAAGGCGGAGTCCAATTAAAATACTGACGTTTATTCAACGTAGTATGTATTAAATACCTAATTAGTGAGGTATTTTTAGTACAGACAAACCTTTTTTTAATTGCAAATTAGATCAATCTAAATAATTTGCATTTACTGGGAAAATAGACCATTTGACAAGGCAGCTAAGTGACTGACTTTTTTTGTTATTTATTTATGAATAGAAAGAAAGAAAGAAACATTTATTAGACGCAACAAAATAGCACAATATACAATACATTTATTAAATATTCTAATCTTAAATTAGAATGCTGATAATAAAAGATTCCTTATAAGTAAACAAAAATAAAACCTTGTTAATTAGCCCAGGGCCGCATTCAAACCTAACAAAAACACTCGCAAACACAGAAAATATAAAACGTCTAGAAAATATTCTAACGGAACGAACCTAGTTTTCTTTTTTTCATAGGAAATAAAATAAAAGCCGAGCAACAGCAGGGAGGTACTTGGGCTTGTTCTACTTTACCTCAGGCTCTTGATAAAAGTGCTAAGACAAAGGACCCACCTAAATAGTCCATTGTTTTCGAACCCCTACGGTGTTGAGCCTCGAGGGTTCCCAACAAGTTTATGTGGGGTTTTTTTCAAGTCCACAATGCCTTTTGAGTGTTGCTCTTGAAGTATAACTTCCGTGGTTTCGGTTTGAATTTGGAATCTAGATATTTTATTGAAATGGAATTTAAAATTTGTGTTCCGTTGTGTGTTTAAAAATTGTTCACATGACTTATTCGACATCTGAATATAGTAGGTAGTTATTAAATTAAAAGTCTAACCCCCTTATTCACAATCGCTTTTTAACTAAATCAGTGTAATAGTGTCCTCCGTCTCACTCTTTCGATCACCAAATGTCACGTGTCAGATAAAGACTTAAGATTTTTAGCTAATCAACGTTTGATAACTTTATTATGACCCCTTAATCGTAAGAATAAAATAACTGTAGATGTCATTAAGATTAAAGCTTTTGAAATTTATCCTAGTGTATGTATGAATGCCCCTAAGTAATTTTTTACTATTAGTACGTAGGTACTTGAACTTTACTTGTACTCTTGAATATAGATAGCGTCGCAAACAATACAATTCGCAGCTGTTAAATCACATACAAGGGCTTGAATATTCATATTTCGAACTGCACTACTACACGAGAAGTGCGTCTAGAACGTGCGCAGGAGTCGGCCCGCCCTCGACGTTTATTGGCCGTCCAATTTTGAATTGGCCAATCACACGCTGGCGGGAAACGCTCAGTATAATTTTGGCATAATTAGTCACGCATCAATGTTATAAGGTGCTGACTGCCAACTACAAAAAAGAAACAAACTAGCTGTTGTTCGATAAATCCCTTTTGTTCTAGTTAATCATATGCCATAAGGTTTACTTTTGTATGTCGACAAAAAGTAAAAAAATGTTGGAAGGATGTTTATAGCGTGTGAATCTTGTATAAAATCATATTCGTGACAGTCACTTCCGTTTTGACTACCGTTGTTTGTAATAAAATATATTTATTTTTGTTTTTATTGTTTTTTTAATGACGCGTTTTATTTATGGCGACTTAAATCACCTAGAAGCTTTAGTTAATTATTTCTATTATATTGCGTGTATTGTTTTGTATTTCCGTACACATAGGATGTCAATGGGACTCTATTATTAAGCATACGTTCGCCCGTCTGTCTGTTTGTCCCAATGAAGTCTTTATCTTTTTACCTGAATAGGTAGCCATTTGTGATGTGATTTTCGCGAAAAACATGTCGTAATATTTATCACTCACACCACCACCTTTCTGAGGTTTCTTGACGATGTTTTTATTCACCGATAGCTCAGGCTCATTGTAGGTTTTGAACCCGGGACCTTCGTATCAGCATCCGACTTCAATACCACTAGTAGTACTAGTAGGACATAGTGCATTAGTATTGAGTACTATTGACACTTAATGCTGTGGTATAGAGTCGATATTAGACTGACGGCAATTATGCAATTTTCACAATTCACGGAGCAGGAGTAGGTATTGTCATTGATTTGAAATATAGGCGCGCGCTCTGCTCTGTGGACTCAATATTCCACATACAATCACCATAAATCCTACATATACGTCAAAGATAACAGACAGAACAAAAGTTACCAAACTAATGTTATCTTTAACCATAAGATTACGGCAGGAAACCGGTAAACAGCGGGGAATCCAGATTTAGCCGTACAATATTGACATTCGAAATGATTTATGAACAATAAACACGCTTGCGCACCATATTGTTCAAATATAGATTGTGACGCGGTTTCACCCACGTTCCCGAGTGGCCTATTATTTTGCCGGGATAAAAAGTACCCAATGTGTCAATACAGAATATATTCTATCCGTCTGCCAAATTTTTTCTAAATCCGTTCAGTACTTTTTCCGTAAAAGGGGAACAAACATTCATCCTCAAAACTTTTGCATTCATAATAAGTTTAGTTTTCGCCCCACGGTTTTTCCCGCGTTCCCCAGGGATCTAATGTTTTTCCGAGATAAAAAGTATCTCACGTGCTTTCCCAGGTTATGATCTACCTGTATGCCAAACTTCATTACTATTGGTTGAGCTGTTGAGGTAAGTCAAGAGGTAAGTAACAAAGAGGTAAGAGAGGTAGAGCGTAGCGTTTATTCGCTCAAAAAGCAGCTCCACTCGGGAAGTACCTCTCACTTACAGAATACCGCAGCCAAATAACTTTATGTTGCGCATAAGTAAGGTCGCCAGAGCTCATTAGGAGAGGGGAAGTGTCGGTAACGCGTGAGTGATGCACCGTGTCTTCCATGCGTCCATATGGCTACGGGAACCGCTTACCATCAGACGGGCCTTGATTACAGAATTATAAGCGTATAAAAAAAATGTAGGATAATAGGATAAAGACATTTTCACGCCATATTGTTCTAAAATATGTAATTGGTCTTCGCGTGGGCGAGCTAAGCTTTCAACGCGTGGTAAGTATCTCTAAGTACTGGGATTGGCTGAGCTGATTTGCGATGTTCATTGCAAATCTTGGCTTAAGTGGACTACATTTCAGGTTTTGAATGAAATATGAGGCGATAATAATGGTAATTGAGTGGATATAGCGAAATGCAATATGATTGGCTGTAAACTTTGGAATTAATATTCTGGATCACTGTTATAGCTTTCACATATTTAATGCGATAAGTAGGTTATAAAATATGATTATGTCTGATTTGAATATCGCTGTTTTTAGATTTTAGCATATTTAAGTTATTAATTAATTTTTTTTTTATTATCTTTGAAATCATTTATTCAGTCTACTTTGTAATTTTGCCGCCGCGCCGGGGCACGCAATTGTTTTCAGTGCGATTAGAATGTAAATATTATGTAATGAATCTAAGCTTGTTTTGAAAAGAGTAATTGCTGAGTTTATTGCCGGCTCATCTCAGCAAATGCAACCTTCCGAACGGGTATTAGAGTATTAGAGTATTAGAGTCGGACTTTTCATAAGTACCTGCGAAGGGCAAAAAAAAAAGTAGCTATGCTAAAATAATTTTCGAAATACAGCGGAATAAATATCTATCTACAATGTGATCAAGACATTATTCTCTTGTTTAATAAAAAAATGGTCTGCTCATCTAAACATTCATTTAAATTGTAATCACAATCGACCTACAAAATGTCGACTTACATTTTACATTTAGATTGTATGGGATAGGGATTCAAGTTTCTAAGACGCTCTCAAATAGTGGCGTTTTAGTGTTATAAATTGCATTTTAGCTTCTTTTTGCAATAAAAAAGCTTCTTGGTATTCTTTATTTATAAATTGCATTTTAGCTTCTTTTTGCAATAAAAAAGCTTCTTGGTATTGTTTATCTTAAGTCACATAAAATAATAAGCAACATTACAAAGAAATGAGTAGAAATATAGCGGAAATATTATAGCATTGAAATGTATGACAGTTTATCGACTGGGTGACTTGCATCGACGGGTTCCAGGTTCAATTTCCGGTCGAGTTATTAAGGTTACGTCTTGTATTCTTGCCGATATACCATTGGCAATTCAGTTGTCTGTCTTCCTGATATGAAAACTTTGGAAGACTGTTTTTTTTTACTAATATTATTGATTCTAAAGTAACTCAAACTAAGTCGCACTGTGTGTTCACTTTTCACGACTAAGCCTCTGAAACGATCGCACTGAAATTTATATTGAAAACGCGGGTGAAACCGCGGGGACAGCTAGTATTTTTATTAATCAAATTCTACCCTTTGGTATACATATATGCATTATAAAAAAATGGTCGTCTGAGTATTTAAATATCATAGAATTTTACCTTAACATTTAGCTTCTTCTTGCAATAAAAAGTTTCTTGTATTCTTTCTCTTATGCACAACAGTTAATTAGTTATCTGATTAAGTAGTCAACTCCAACATCTTGTGTATAATACTTCTCGGAGACAGCTACTTATCATTGTGGATGCGGTATCCAGTTTCTAAATCCTACCGCCATCAAACCATCAAACTGTCCGTGACGCGATGACACGAATATTGTGACGCGTCTAATTATTGTATGTGCTTGGTGTAAGATTATAAGCTTAAGAGGAGTTATGCTCCACTATTCCGTGCTTCAGAAGGCACGTAAAGTCGTTGGTCTCGGCTATCACTTAATTGTGATAGTCATGAAGCTAGTTGGAGGCCTCACAGACGGCTTGAAAACTCTAACAGTCACACTAGCGCTATCTACACCAATCTGCAGTGGGCACGCATGGTGGAGTATCTGCCGATTCCCTTTCTCCATGATTTGTGAAAGGAGTAATGGGGCATTATGGGCTGATGATGATGATGGTGGTTAATTGTTCGATGGGTGTAGTACTCAATTACACAGCGCTCTGTCGCTAAGCGAAACAGTGACTCGTCTCATGAACCCCTTGTGGGTGTGATCAAACTATTCATGATTTACCCACGAGCAATACTTCTGAGTATCTGAGGAAGCGCTCGTGGTGTAGCATGATAAGCCGTTTTTAATCAATTGGCAAGTTAAGCTACCACAGTCGTGGTCGGTACCTGGATGGGTGACCGCCTAGTGGTATTTCAAATCGAATGTTGCCGTGCTTCGAAAGGCACGTAAAGCCGTTGGTCCCGGTTATCACTTAATTGTGATAGTCGTTAAGCTAGTTGAGGCCTTCTAGGTGGCTTGAAAACTCCAACAGTAGGTTGACCACTAGCCTACCTCCACCGATCCGCTGTGGGCACGCGTGGTGGAGTATCTGCCCATTCCCTTACACCCTGATTTGTGAAAGGAGGCCTGTGCTCAGCAGTGGGACATTACAGGCTGATGATGATGATGAATACCTCTGATATTGTAAGCGTGTATAAGCTATAGTAATCTTACCATCAGGCAGATATGCTAGTTTTCCACCTTAGTGCTGTTTAAAAATATAACAACAGCGTACTTCACCCGCTGTCGCTTACAACTGACGCCATCCAATTTTAAACGCTAGGATTAAATCTCGAATAGGTGACAGGCACTCTAATCAACTTTCTCGAGCCATTGCCTCCCCATACGAATGTGACGACGGTTCACCGATTAAACTGTCACTTGCAAGCATTGTCAGCTAGTGTCGACTTGCTGCTAATTTATAGAAATTGTTATTAGTTTGGATGTTAATTAAGTTTATATACAGTAGTAAATACTGATATTTTTTCATATAGTTAGCTTATTATTCTCGCATAGTGATCCTATTCTGTTTTTTTTTGTATTAATAATTTTTATTATCCACAGCTCATAAAAATAAATACAACTTTCTTATATAATTTATACATATATCATAATGGTTAGTGATGATGTAGTCGGAGGTAAGAAACATAGCCAAGAAGAAATAAACTGGACTTCCTACAGCTGTTTCTTAGAGCTACCGCTATACCTAACTTTGTTGCAATCAGTTTCAATATGAAACCGAATCAATAAAGCGGTTTTCTAATAACTTTTTTATGGTGGTTTATTGCAAATGGAACCAAAGGTCAAGATCAAAACGAATAAAAAAAACAACTTACTTCCAAACAAGGATGGCACCAATGAGTACTCCAACCACCAGTACAATCGAGCAGAGAGCGATCACAGCAGACGTCTGGAGCGATGGACTGTTGTGGTTGTACGCGTCTATCTTCTGTAAATAGAAAGAGATAGATGTACGTGAGAAGATGCGGTGAATTTTTTATTCTAGACTAACGTAGAATTATAGATGTTAAACTTATTTTTACAAAGTTTCTTATTTTTTTTCAATAGAGGCCTGTGATTTACAACAATTTCATGATGACCAATAACAATGCGGCGAAAAGTAGTAAGATGGAAAGAATATTCGGTAAAAATTAAAATTAGCTAATAGTCAGATTGTCCTAAAATTTTAAAAAAATGTATCCTTGCCGCTGTTCTTCCAAACCGGTGGTAACTTCAGTAGCTTTGACCTTCATAGTGCCATTCAAGGGCTTAAATTGAATAAGTGACCGACTTTGAAATGGTAACTATCCTTATGTTTCATGATCCTATTTATCACGCGGTCGCAATTGAATAGAATAGAATAGAATAGAATAGAATAGAATAGAATAGAATTTATTTGTGACATAAAAATTACACAGAAATGTTACATAAAAAGAAAAGAGGTAAAAAATATTGCCACAAATCGGTCCTCCAACTCAGCATGTTGTTAGTTATACGTAGGTGTACGTATAACCAACGCTGATCTTCCGTTGGGGCCGGCAAGTGAAAACACGGTAGGATCACTAATAAATACACTACAACACTTTAAATAAAGAAGTAAACAACCAAAACAATATTATAACAAAAGCAAAACAATAGATAAACAAAACAAAAAAATTATATTGGTATTATAAATAATTAAATAAATATCATACTAGGTACATGAGAAAAATAAAATAAAATAAATAATATATAATTACGTTATGGGCATAAGGACGTTATACGTTCAATAAAAATATGTGTTTCATACTGCGCATGTACTTATGTAAGTATTAACAAAACTGAAAATGATTTCCTATATAGCACTTGTGTCGTGGCGTTGCATTTCCTGATGAAGTTGGTGCATAAAAAGATAACTTTTAAGTTTAATTCTAAAACCTTGAATACTTTGCAGGTTCCGTATCGGCGGAGGGATGTTGTTCCAGCACTTGGTAGCAGCGTAACGGAAGCTACCTTTAAAAGCTGCCGAAGAGTGCCGATGTGTCGAGAGCTGCAACGCGCATTGCCTCGAACCATACGATTTTCGACCACTTACCCAGGAAATTTTTTCATATAGATATGCGGGAGATTTAAACTTTATAACACCAAAAAGAAGACATGCTAGGTGCAGCTTGCGACGATGTGCCATTTTTAAAATGTTGTGTTCATTGAGGTATGGTGTCACATGTTCTCTTAACGGAATGTCAAAGCAGAAGCGAGCACAGGCATTCTGAACTCGCTGAATAATTTTTTGAGTCCTAGCTAATAGCCGTGGCCCAAATACTGTGTCTGTATAATTCAGTTTCGATAATATTAGAGACTCCACTAACTTAATACGTAAGTCTTCTTTTATGTATGGTCTCATTTTATACAAAATTTTTAATCTGTAAAAACAATTCTTCACTGAGGTAGCAATATGTTTCTCAAATCTCAGGTCGCTGTCCATGTGCAAGCCCAGATTGCGCGCTTCATATACCCGCTCAATAGTTTCACCCATGAGCATGACGTTCTCTGTAGGCTCTATACTGGCTAGTTGTTGTTTGCTACCAAAGATAAGGTACTTAGTTTTAATGGGGTTAAGTAAAAGGCAATTGTTTGTAGACCATTTTGCTATTGCTGAAAGATCTTCATTAAGATTAATTATTGCACGGTCAATATCGGAAGGCTTACACGATATATACACCTGTATGTCATCTGCGTAAATATGAAACCGGCAGTACCTTATATGCGATTTAATATCAGCCGAATACAATATAAAAAGCACGGGCCCCAATATGGACCCTTGAGGTACCCCCCTCTTTACAGCCATTTTCTCAGAAACGGACGATGAACCGTTTACATGACTTAACCTAACAAACTGGTATCTATTACTAAGGTAACTGTTAAACCAATGCAAAGCATCTCTGTCAAATCCATAGTAACTTAATTTGGACATCAACAAATTAATATTTAAACTGTCAAACGCCCTCGAGAAGTCCAATAGAACCATCAGTGTACACATTCCCTGATCCAGTGAGCACAGGATGTTATCGGTGACATCAAGCAAAGCAGTTACGGTACTACGACAATTGAGTAAATATGTCAATGGTTATGAGTACACGTTATTCAACAATAACATGAAGTGTAGGTACCGATTAGCCTTATCGAATTCAAGAATCGTTGGAAAGCATCCAAAGTCTGTAACGTTACATTACAATCAATTGTACTTATAGTATAAAATAGCGATGCCAAATCCATTTGGTACTTGGACTGTGCTTCAGATTTTCTCAGATCATTACTCGAATTGTTATTCATTGTAGATTTTCTTTGTTATTTTTACTTATTAATACTTAAGCATTATTACGTAATTTTCCATGTTTAGTAGTTACCTACTATCTGTTTTTCTAATTTAATAACTTAATTATAATACTTATGGTAGAAACGTAGTTTAGTTTGTTTATAGTGCGCGGCCGTCCCGTGTGAATGCGGTTCTGACACCCACGGAAACGGCTAATTTGATTATGATAGAAGTAGAACTTTCACAAAACTCTTATTAATAAATAAGGTGTAAGTCAAGTACAGTAAAACCTAGATTTAAATATATCTGTCACTTTCTAATGTCATAAAAACAAAAAGGGCTCAGGCTATCTTAATACCTGGGTATTATAAGACTGACTTAAGGGGGTAAGAAAATACTGAACCATCCCGTTCTCTCGGCGGCCGCACTTTAGTATCCTAGTGAGTTAGAAAAAACTTATTAAAACAGCTTTTTTACGAGTTTTTATTTAACTTGCAATGTATTTATGTTACTATGTTCTGGTGGAATCTTGCAAGACGAATTTAACCCACTTCCAATGATCGGATTTACTTGATATTGGGTATACTAGTATATTGGATGACAATGCAAGTACAGTCTACAAAAAGTACAGTTACCAAAAAAAGCTTGTGGTTTTTTTTTTTTTTTTTTAAAATACTTATTTATGTAATGGTCGACCAACGCAATCATCAGACCCTAGAACCCGAGTCCATATGTCATGACGAATCAAACAAGCCCAAACCCGATGGGGTGGCGTCGTTTTATTACAGAGTTCCCATGGCTACCTTCCGGCTGCATCATCAGATCAGCTCCATGTCATAATAATACATTTTTTGCTCAATTGACACAGGGACAGGTGAACCGAAATAAAAGCTTGTAAAAAAGCTATTTCTCTCTCAAACTAAGCTCGTGAAATAACTATTCATTTTAATATCTAAAACAGTGCTCATATAAAGATATCACGATTAACGTGCATTAGACAAATTACATTTTCATAATTACCACAAAGCTATTTCTAACAAATGCATTATCATACAAAAGCACTCAAGATTTTAATTTTCACATTTGCGCCTGGATAATTCTAGTTTTATAACTTTGTACTGGCACATGTGTCATATTGCTGTAATTATTTAGTATAGCAGACGTTATAATGTGAGAGGTGTGAAATGAGGCATATTTAAGTCAGCTGCTAAGAACTTTATCATGTGATGAAGCCTGGCCGCGCAATAGGCACCCAGGCTGCGGCAGCCACTCAAACATATGGGAGCACGCGCACTAGGCAGCCACGAATTCCTATATATATTTTGGCTGCCGCAGCCTGGCTGCCTAGTGCGCGGGTAGGCTTAGAGTATACATTAACTGTAAACCTTGTTCGTGAAAAATATATCTCTGAAGAAAATATATCTCAGTCCGTGGTCGTCACGCGAACTCCTGGGGGCCAAGTCTGCTAAAATGTCATACTGACGCGATACTATTTCAATTCCATTATCATGGCGTCGTGTGACGGGTCGCTCACTTCCCTCCAATATGGCGAGGAGGGCGATGGCTGCCACACGCGTCATACTTGTGAACAGGTGCTGCTTGTGGGGGCTGGTCTGCTTAAGTTTGCTATTGATTTACTTATTAAATATTTATTCAGTCTACTTTGTAATTTTGCCGCCGCGCCGGGGCACGCAATTGTTTTCTATGTAATTAATCTAAGCCTGTTTTGAAAAGAGTAATTGCTGAGTTTATTGCCGGCTCTTCTCAGCAAATGCAACCTTCCGAACCGGTATTAGAGTATTAGAGTCAGACTTTTCATAAGTGCCTGCGAAGGTCTATTTGAATAAATGATTTTGAATTTGAATTTGAATTTTGAATTTTGAATTTGAATTTGAATTGAGCCGATGTGCGCAGTCTACTAATTCATAATGGACTCATTATGAATGAAAAGAATTTTAGAACAACAACTGTCAATACTGACAACTAAAAGAACATTGCGGCACGATTGTAATTTCAGTGGATAATCATCGGAAACCTATTCTGGCGCCATTATAACACTTTATACGTCATCAGCCTATAATGTCCCACTGCTGAGCACATGCCTCCTTCCACAAATCAGGGTGGGCAGATACTCCACCACGCGTGCCCACTGCGGATTGGTGGAGGTAGGCTAATGGTCAACCTACTGTTGGAGTTTTCAAGCCGCCTAGAAGGCCTCCAACTAGCTTAACGACTATCACAATTAAGTGATAACTGAGGCCAACGGCTTTACGTGCCTTCCGAAGCACGGAAACGCTCGATTTTACCACTAAGGTAGCCAGGTACCGACCACGAACGGTGGTAGCTTAACTTGCCAATCGATTAGGAATGGCTATTGGCCACGAGGGCTTCATACGTGTTAGTAGACTACCAAATCAGACATGCCCCTGGACTCATGCTGTTGCTGGTAATGTAATCTCAACATTGGAAGCGATTAAAAACTCTAAAATGTTTTATTTTTCAAATCAATGTATGGATCTCGCCATGATTCTTTGTAAAACAAATAACAAGAAAAAATCCATAGACCTAGACATTAGCAACCTTGTTTATTGTATAATCTTAACTAACATAAATGCATGTCAAAGGTATTCCACATATTTATACTTTTAACATTGTCACGCGATATAAATTTAATGATAAAAAAGCTAATTTTGACACAAAGGTGCTTTTTTTCTCGGTTCCATTTCGACCCTCTAAGTGGCTGCATTTTTTCACCCCTGAATTGAAAGGTTCACGTATTACGTGGGTAATGGTATTTTGCTTGAGCAGTTTTTCGTGGGGTTTTAGTTTATTACTAAATTACTACAACGGGACACACTGAATTAACCTTTTTCTCTTTTAGTTTTATGCAATTATTTTCTAGACTCATTTCTTTTATGCTTAAATTACGTCTCATAACTAACTTAATAAAATTAAATAACACTATAAAAATGTAGACAAATACATTGAGAGTGTGTATCCTAACCTAATGGTGCGTCCATGCTTGGCGAATCGAGCACGAGCCGAGCCACGAACGAGCACACTGCGAGCACGATTCGCGTAGCGTTGGTAGCGTGGACGGGCTTGCGAGGCTCGAACAAGCGCGATTGTCAGTTTTTTCACGAACAAAGGGATTCGCATCGTTCTCGTTGTAGGTTCGTTCGTGGCTCAGCTCGTGCTCGATTCGCGTAGCATGGACGCACCATTACGTTTGAAATTGACCTTGAGGTCAAAAAAGATCAAAGAATTTTGCTAAAATGGAATTCATTTATCATTTGCATGCATCATTGCAATTCATCGAATTTGATACCTAATGAATTTAATTGTATAATTACTTATGTAAATTTTTGAAAATTGGAATTACATAAGATCTGTTGAGAATTTGGAAAATTATGCTCAAGTGTCCTTTTTAGACCACAAACGTTTAAATAGTTATATTACTAGAAAATAGAACTAAATTACTATTTTAATTGAATCTGACCAACAACTATTATTATAATTACATACAAATTTAAATTTACGTATGTAACACAATACAGTTCTCTACAAAATTATATCAACAATTAAACTATTAACCAGCTTAAATCGACCCTCGACATTCAATCTAAAATATAATTGCGCGATCGAAATCAGCAATTCAATGTGGGGAGGGAAGGGTCAAATACACTGGTCACGAATTTTATAATCAAAAAGATCTATAAGAGGGTGTAATGTTTTTGTCTAATAAAAACATTACAAACTGTGCAATTAGTTGGGTTGGGCTGAGTGAAATAGAAATTATTATTTGTGTAATTGGATAGATTTTATCTCGGGACAGGCGTGTGCTAATGTATAATTCATATTATGGGCACATATAGTGTTGTATTGTTTTTCGTTTTGCCCTCTAGTTTACTTGTGTTGAGAAATTACAAATGGCATGGACATAGAAATAAATATACCTAGAAAGAACGTCGCCATACTACACTAATATACAAAACAGGCCAACTTTTATAGGCTGCTGCGCGAAACAGCTACGTTTTACGCTGAACGTCATTCTGCTTGTCATAAACGGTTTAGTTCTTTTGAGTCGTCTCACTATGTCTATGTGATCGAGTAGCTGGATTGCCTCAACGTTCACATGATGATGAAGCCGGTTGAGGTGAGCTTCTGCATATTTTTTAATCACTGCCTGTACGAACTCTACTTTTAGGTCCCGTTGGATGTCGACATTTCTGATGTACCAAGGGGCATTTACTATTTCCCTCAGTACCTTGTTCTGGAAGCGTTGGATAATCAAAATGTTGCTCTGTTTGGTTTGGTTGATATTTTAAATAAGTCAAAGTATTAAACGCAAATGCATTTCATCGGAAGTTAGTGATAACTTTAAACATCATTCAGTTAAGCTAACAGTTGAAGTAAACCTCACAATCCAAAAGATAAGCAAACAAAGTACAGTAACGCAGGTCCCAAGTCAAGCGGTCAACGACATAAGCTTACTTTTTTATGAGCGCGATAAAATCTAAGCGCATGGGACCAAGGCGCATTAAGTCTGAAAAAGGGCCGTCGATTTGTCAAAACCTGGCACTATCTGAACAGAAATCCGTCATCGGCACAGGGACAATTTATCGGCCCATATCTCACGGCATCTCGAGACACAATATCGACGGTAAAAATCTTCAAAACTATACAATATTTAAAACGAAGCCCCATTTTATCGAGCTGTCCATCTGAAGACGGTAGCCGATTTGTCAATGCCCCTTCTATTAATTAATAAAAAAGTCGTCAGGGAAAAAAATGAATAAAACCTTTTAATTAATTCGGGTCGACCAGTGAACTTTTTCGTGAAA
This sequence comes from Achlya flavicornis, assembly GCA_947623365.1. Taxonomy (NCBI): domain Eukaryota; kingdom Metazoa; phylum Arthropoda; class Insecta; order Lepidoptera; family Drepanidae; genus Achlya; species Achlya flavicornis. The sequence goes on along the minus strand of OX392485.1, from coordinate 2,980,385 downwards.
TTATGATTATCAGTACCCTTAAAGTTTGCACAAGCGGTCCTTTGCGTTGAATTGAAACGAGGAATTTGGGCTGAAAGGACGATAGAATTAAATTATTGATTCAATTAATAGTCTTCTTGAAGTTTAAATGGAAGCTTTTACTTGATGAGGTTCGTTGATTGATCGTATTGTAGAAGTCAAATGTACATCCTGAATTTTAAGCAGTTTCTTTTTCTTTAGACTTTAATTAAGCTAGTATATGACCATATTAATCTCACCATAATCCTACTCATATTACAAATCCGAATGTGAGTTTGTTTTATTACGCTTTCACGCCATAATTACTCAACCAATCAACATGAAATTTGGAATGCAGATAGCCTTTGGTATGGAAAAGGACATAGGCTACTTTATATGCTGGGAACGCGGGTGAAACCACGCTGGACAGCTAGTCATATGTATAAGTTTGTATGGATGGAAGGGAGTGATTTTGCGAAGATAAAAACTACTGAATGGATTTGGATGAAATTTGGCACACAGTCAGATTATGTTCTAGATTAATACATAATACTTCTTATCCCGGGGAAAATATATTATCCCTAGGGAAAGCGGGTAAAACCACGGGACAGAAGCTGTTGTTGATGCTATTGTACGTTTATGTATGACACAAACTTTAAATATTTGGAAAACTCATTAGTCAAAGACAAAAGTCATACTTACAATACACAATTGAATTCTGAAATATTTGAGTCATCCTAATCTACATATTGGGGGATAGTTAAAGCGATAAAGTGAGTTGGTTATTGTGATATAGGTTCCGTAGTTTTATTCAAAAGTATAAATTATACTTTTAATATAATAAATGCGGAAGTGCTCATCCAATTGTGATGGAATTTGGCACGCTGGTAGATTTTAATCTTGAATAACATATACGCTACTTTTAACCCTGGAACGCGGGTGAAACGGCGCAGGACAACTAAAAAAAAAAAAAGATTCATATTTATATTTTTTTTAAACATACTATACATGCCTATGTATGGTATGAATAGATTGCCTCATCTGTATGCCAAATTTTATCGCGATCAGTCCATTAGTTTTTGAGTTATGTTTGAACAAACGGATGAAATGAAAAGCACCTCGTACTTTTTTAATAAACCCAAATATAGTATTTTTACCCTATATATTAAAAAATTATAGTATTTTTTTAATTAGTTGGGCTTGCGTTTTGCCACTGACCCGCCCCCATAAGGGACGAAGACGAAGCCTAAGATGGAACACGCTTACCCAGAAGGAACCTATTCACTCTGGCCTCGAAAGTCCCAATATTGTATGAGTATTTATGCACATATTTAATAACCAAACATGCCATCTCATCTTAAACAATTATGACGAACAAACACACTCGCCTAGGGACGTAACAAACTGAATTAATAATAATGACTACCTGGATATGTAAATAGTGGGTAGATATATAGGTATATAACTTTGTTGCGGTGTAGTATTTGAGGTTTGTCTGTACGTAATTAATTAGATTATTCTATAATTACATCGTGGGTAAACTTTGGTTCGTATTGACACGCTTAATTAAATTGTGGGTGTTGTTTACATATTTGTGGAAGATTAATCTTGTTATATTGTAATCATTTAATAGTAAATTAATTTACGTATCGAAAACTAGACTTTATCGACATCGTGATAAAGTACCCTTATGGAATAGCACCTCCTTTGGACAAGTCTATACGATAGAAAAATTGCAAGCAATCGAACGAAGGCCACACGAATATACTTTAATATACTATTACGCCCATCGAATCCCCTGGAACTGCTGTCCCTTGCTAACTCCAAAAAGAGGTGCGCGACGATCAAGGATCTGGGGGCCTACCACAAGCTCTTAAAACAAGGTTAAAATAACCTTATTTGTCTTTTGTCCCTCTTTGACATCCGGCGTCAAAACATGACAAAACACAAATAAGGTTATTTTAACCTTGTTTTTAGAGCTTGTGGTAGGCCCCCAGTCTGGGAGGTCGAAATACAAATTAAGTCTTTATTTCCCAATCGAAGCGGTAAATAACTACAACTCAATCAATACAGTCATCACTTCAAAATTACCGCAAATATTTTAGTAGGTACACACAGCTACAGATCAAGCTATACATATCGAGTATAAGCTGAGCTCTCATTGTACGGAAATCCTATACAATGCGAGATCAGCTTATACTGGAAATGTATAGCTTGATCTGTAGCCGTGTGTACAAACTTCGGCCACCCATTTTTACCGCGAAGTATGAATCACTATGTCTTTAGAACACCTACTGTGTCTGTTTTCCTTGTTAAAGGTGTTGGGTCTTACAGGAACTAATTATATCTGATTGTTAACGTCTTAATCTTCTAGTTAGGATGTCGGGTCCACCGCAGGAATGTTATGGGTTAGCTCTTGTTCCAGTTATTGAAGCTAAACTATGTTAAAACTATGCGATTGAGATGCTATAAAATTTTATGCTGAAATTGTTGGTAAACCATCAAATAGATGCATATTGAATTTTGTACTTCTAAAGATATCGTATTGAAATAAATTTTAGTAACTAAACCTAACTAATATTATAAATATGAATGTGAGTTTGTTTGTTTGTAACGCCTTCGCGCCTCAACTATTCAACCAATCATTATGAAATTTGGCATGTAGATAGCCTATGATATGGAGAAGGACATAAGCTTTATACTTATACTTTTTATCCCAGGATAGCGGGTAGTTATTTATACAATGTAAATTTTAGTTTAACTTTTTGACCTCAATTTTATCTGTAGTAAAGTTTTTATTACTATTATGCAAAGCTTTATGTTAAAAGTACATCAAAACTTATACTTTTTTAATCAACGTTCCTTTTTTAAAGTTTCTCAATTCGGTTGTATTTTTTTTTATGTTTACCTCATAACTCCGTCATTTATTAACCGATTTGGAAAATTATTTTTTTGTCTTGAAGGGTACACTTCCCGTTTGTTCCCATTGTCATCAGATCAGGATTTGATTACTTCTTAGTGTACTTTGAAGTCGGTTTAAGTTTTTTGTAAAACAGTCCAATTATTACAACTCTTTGTGTCTGCTTATCATGGCTAAATTACCGAATCGATTTTGATAAAAACTGTTAGAGGAACAGGTTGGACTACACAGACAAATATAGCCTAGGATATCTCAGGTAAAGCCGCAGAAAATAATATTAAAAAAATATGCGTAAGTATATTCAACGTATTCTGAATCTAAGTCATGGTAAGATATTTCCCAACACACTATTTGTATCCTTATTGTACCAATGTGTGAGGTCTTTTTAATCAACACTTATTAAAATTCTTCAAACGTTACAATCCAGCTACTGTTTGTTAGTTTTATATCGGTAATCAAAACGTTTTTACAATACTAATTCTTACATTCCCCATTCGTTGTAATTCAATTGTATTTTAAGTGTAATTTTATAGCATGATATAGCTTCGCTTGCATAGGCCGTTACTACACTAAATTACCATTTAAATTGGCAACAAAAAGTTTTTTATGGCCTTTATTTTCAAATAACGCGGTCAGATACACATTTTACATAAAATACTAATGATTTTATTATTATTTGAGTGTTAAAATTTACAGCTACTTAAAGCTACTGTAGAACTTTATGTTCGAATTAAAAAGTTATAGAAAGCATAAAGTTGCAGGGAGTACTACAAAATGTGGAGTCATTAAATTAAATGTATATAAGCAGTAGAGGATTGGAAGTTAAAAAACAGTTATATTGGAGAAAATTGGAAATAGATAAAACTGCGGTTAAAGATTGATACTAAAGAATAATAAAGTGAGTAGAGATCAACAAAACTGTATAAGTTAAACTATAAACAGTTTATCTAGCTTTAGAATGTAGAACTATATAGTTTAGCTATTCATTTTGTAAGATAAGACTTATGAAGTAATACTACAGGATTAGAATTTTCATTTTCACTATAAAGACTAATGAAATAAATCTACTATATAAAAATAAGTCGGGTTTTCCTTCCTGACGCTATAACTCCAGAACGCACGAACCGATTTCCACGGTTTTGCATTCGTTGGAAAGGTCTCGGGCTCCGTGAGGTTTATAGCAAAGAAAATTCAGGTAGGGTAGGGTAGGGTAGGGTAGGGTAGGGTAGGGTAGGGTGGGGTAGGGTAGCACCATAGGGTAGGGTAGCACCACGCGAACGAAGTCGCGCCGGGCAGCTAGTATTGAATAATTTTGATGTTGCAGTAAAGTTTGAACAAAGAGAAAGCTCGAGATATCCACTATCATAATAAAGCTTTCGTAACCGAAACAGTTATCCGACAGATTCATAATTTCGAACAAACAATGTTGAGCACGGACAAACAACAGGCCAAGTAAAGTGTTTCATAAAACTTGATACCATAGACTTAAATGTTTGTAGATGTGTATTTATTTAAATGTGGATGGTTATTTTCGAAACATTGCTGAGACCAGACTGTTGACGATTTCATTTAATTTGATACTCTCTCTGACTTATTTAAATTTTATTCAAGAAACGATTGAGACTTTTGACATTTATCTCCTTTGACTTTTGCGTCTTTTGATTCTTCATAGTGATCAGTAAAAAAGTGAGGTTATATTGTTTCAATTAATCAATCTATATGTGTTTTTCAGATTCATAAAAACGTGGATAAAAAATAACATCCTTATCATTCCTTTATTCTTGCTATACTTTGCACACAAAGGGAATTGAATTTTAACGTAAGTCCTACTTAATATAATAAATGCGAAAGGGAGTTTGTTTCTTTGCTACCTCAACGGCACAACCATTATAGTGATGAAATTTAGCACACAGGTAGATGACGACCTGGAATAAAATATAGAATTTCGAATCGGTGGTAAATTCAAGTATATGTAACAACTAAACGTTCACAAGTGCCTTACCAGGGCCTAAACCGAATAAATTACTTTTTGATTTTGATTTTGAATACTATTTATCCCGGAAATACATAAGAACACCGGGGCCGTGACACCACGAGGCTAAAACTCATGTTTTAACTGGCCAACGTGGAATAAACCACGGTATAAACGCTCAAAATAAAAATACGATAGAAAAATGCTGACTTATCTTCTGTAAGTACTATTGATATTTTATGATGAATAATTCAGTTCAAACGTTGATACATTCATACTTTGAAAGAAGCTCACGTCTTATAGTTATGCAATCCCAAAGCACTTTATCATATTCTGATTTAGTAAATACGTTTTTTTTTCTTCTCATAAATGGCGATATTAAACGGAACGGTAAGAAATAAAACCGGCCAAGTGCGAGTCAGACTCGCGCACTGAGGGTTCTGTAAAAACCTGTAGGTATATAAGTAAATGGTAGTATAGAGTATTTGATATGAATTTCAATTTATGACGTATTAAAAAAAAACTACGTACTAGATCTCGTTCAAACCAATTTTCGGTGGAAGTTTGCATCGTAATGTACATCGTATATTTTTTATAGATTTATCATTCTCCTATTTTAGAAGTTACAGGGGGGGGAACTACACTTTAGAAGAATTTCTCGCGCAAACTATTCAGTTTAGAAAAAAATGAAATTAGAAACCTCAATATAATTTTTGAAGACCTATCCATAGACACTCCCGACACATATGGGTTTTATTAAAAAAAAAATGAGTTTCAGTTCTAAGTATGGGGAACCCCCAAAATTTATTGTTTTTTTTCTATTTTTGTGTGAAAATCTTAATGCGGACACATAATACATCTAGTTACCAAGTTTCGTCATTATAGTTCTTGTAGTTTCCGAAAAAAATGGCTGTGACATACAGACAGACAGACAGACAGACATGACGAATCTTTAAGGGTTCCGTTTTTTGCCATTTGGCTACGGAACCCTAAAAACCATAACATAGTATACCTATCATACCAAATCTAGCTTTATACAACTAAACAGTTCTACAACATTAATAATCTAAGCACCGAACCGTAAAAAAGTAAGAGATGTAAAGATAAACTCACATTGTCGCTAACACGGCTTCATTAAGAGCCCGCATGTCAAATATTTAACAAAGTTGGATAAGACCGGGCAAAGCTGTATATTCATTACCATATTTAGAACAAAACGTGAACCCTCAGATAAGATAACGTCTGTTGATCCATCAAGTGTAGGACATTCTTTCTAATCGTTTGAAGAGCGCAATGAATTTTTACTTTGGTTACGGTTATTTAAATATTCAAAGGTTAAGTTTATTATGACTTATCTAAAGCTTTTACTTTGGTTATCTATGAGATTAAAGATAGGGTTTTGATTTTATTGTTGTTTAATATTTGTATACTAACTACAAAGTTTTTTTTTTTACTAAAACTGCTTATTGCATTTTGAAGATAAGCCAGACCCTAACACCCGAAAGCTATGTAACGTAAAAGAACTGAATTCCGAAGTCTTTTTCTGTCTTGATTGAAACCAGGCGGAAGGGCTGCTTTAGTACTATATATACGGTAGGACTAATAGCTTTTTATGATATTAGAAACATGATGTACTACAAAATATGTTTAAACTTACTGGTTCCGTATCGCAAGTCTCCAAATCAGGTAAAGGGTCGTCACCACAGTAATATTCAGACTGCAGGAACGGTGGCCGAGGAGGTGGTGGCAGCAAAAACTCGGGAGGTGGTCCCAGACAGTCACACTCCGTCAGATCCGTGGGCTCAATCTCCCACATCTCGTTATAATCTACCTTATCACTATTCACAACCTCTTCATTGATATCACTATCACCTATATATTCACTAGTATCACGTTTATCACGTTTCACTTCATTTGTAGTCCTTTCTTTTATTATATTCGCTATGTAAAGTTCGTCGTCGATGTCACTCCAAACATCTCGTCTAATCTCTTCATCATACGCAACATCGTTTTCAGGCGCTATAATACTGTTTGTAACATGAATGTCTTCGTTCGTAGCAAATTCATGCTGTCCTTCAAGAATTTTAAAAGCATTGTGTTTCTGTTTTACTTCTGCTTGAAGATTTACGTTGACTTTTCTGTCGCGAGCGAAATTGTACAGAGCATTTTGATACGTCCAAACAGCGTGCGGTGACGCTTTTATTGGACTCTCGTTGTATTTCTCGGCCATACGCGTTCTTCTTTGACGTTATCTGCAACAGAAATAACAGCTTATAAATTTAAACGTCGAATTAAAACTACCATCACAATTCGATCCAATTTCTTATCTGACATGCAATGTATCGATTCTACACTGGCATCAAACTACTTATTATTTAATAGAAGAGCTAACACGTCATTTTGTATAACAAAGCGGCCGCAATTTGGAGGCTACTTCGTCTGCGAGCACAATGGGTGCGGAACTAGTATCGATATCATCGTGGCCCACGTTCACTGGTTATTTTAATTTATTTTTTATCGCATCAAATTGGACAGACGGGTTTCTAGCTATGCACTCGGTGGTATTTCATTGCTATCACGATGTGCTCGTCGGCGCGTTCGAGTTTGTTTCGAAAGTTTAAAGTTCATCGTTTTTTGATGTTCAATTTCGATTGAGCTTGCACTGAATGTAACGAAAGCTTAACGGCCGCTTCACTTCAATAGTAGATATAAAAATAATTACATATTATCCGTTTTATATCAAACACCGTTATTTTTTATTTGACTGGCAACTCATCCATTTAGATCCTACTTTATAAGATTAACCTTTGCTTCTATATATATATAGCAAGGCAGCCTAATGGTTTTCCCAATGGAGTACAGCATGGGGTTCTTCAAAAGGGGTGTGAAGAGATTTCTGCAGGGTCGGCAACGCGCGCGTGATACCCCTGGTGTTGCAAGCGTCCATAGGCTACGGTAACCGCTTACCATCAGGCGGGCCGTATGCTTGTTTGCCACCTAAGTGGTATAAAAAAAAAAAAAAAAAAGTATCTATACCAAAGTTAATATTATTCCTCCAGATTTTCCCTGTATTCGAATGTTTTCCGATGAAGATATGCTATGAGTGCGCAATTATGCATGCGTAAGGCGTTTCTAAGGGGTACTGTGAGATTGCGAGGTCGAAGGGTCAACAGGCGTCAGATAGCACTCGAAGAGGGCCGTGCCGCATAAAATATTGAGAGGTGTTATAGCATACAAAACAGGATTTAGATGGGTTCTCTTAAGATGATTTGAAGTACTGTTCAATAATGTTAATATATGAAAGGTATAAAGTGGAATGAGTATGTTTTTCCCGCAAATCTCAATAAAAATATATATTTGCGCTTATGTACAGGAGACTAGATTTACTGTTATTTCACTTTATATGTCTCCATATTAACCATAAGCTGCCGTTTATTTTAAATTTATTAATGTGAAAGCCCTATAATATTTGAAAAGGTTAATGTTATGAGTATTATGACCTCATTGAAGATTACATCTTCTAGTAATCTTCACCTTTATATTAATCCTTCGCCAAGCAGTTTATACCTATATGTTTATGTCCTTTCATTTCACAACAACCTCCATCATCACAATACCAATTACCATATCATACATTAGCTGCACCATGAAATTCCTCACCAACAACTTCACCTGCCATTCCATAATCAAATCCATTGCGTGAAACCGCATTACCTTTTTGCAATCACATTGCCATATCTCAATGTACATCATTCATACCACTAGAGTCGTCAGCCCGACAGTCTCATTATCATTTTGGCGTAGTGGCCACTCGATGCCCGTCACTATGACATCGGCACAATGGTTGACAAGGGCTCTTGAGCGTCTTAACGAACCCATTCTATGGGCTTTTCTCACGTAAATCGTTATTGCAAAGTATAACGGTGCGGTGTGAAATCTTAATCGACGTGCTAGGTGTAAAGGTCTTCAGCGAAGTGCCTTTGATATCTTTTTAGGTTTTTGACCCTATGGATTTTTATATACATTCATGATAATATGGTCGAAGATGGCGCATACCAAGCCCAGAAGAGACCAGCAGGGCTATTTTAAAACGTCGGATTCGATATTGGAAACGGATTTAAAAAATTCCGAGGCCAGCAATTCTATTTTAATTCCCCAAAACTTTTCGATGAATCGAATTGATAAATATTCGAATTCAGAAATTAAAAAAGCAATTGCAGAATATGGCCTCGGTAGTTTTTGAATTCGTTTCCGATATCGAATCCGAGTGTTTTAAAATAGCCCTGCTGGCTTTTTTGGTGTTTGAAAACCCAAGTTCAAAATAAAAAGATCGTTATAATGTGTTTACTTATAAAATAATGTTGCTTTGAAAGACTTTATTCTTATCCGCTTTTTAGCGCATCTTTTAAATAATGTTTGATTTTATTTAATACCATATCGTAGACTAGCCCTATTACTCATAAAGCGCTATTTAACTAATAAACTGTTTAAAGGGTCACGTAAATAAAGTCACTCTATTGTCATTGTCAAATAATGTGACATTATTTACGTGACCCTATAAACAGCATTTAAGGGTGTTACCAAGCCCAATGACCTTGACGATTTGACCTCTAAACGAGTATTCTGTGCTACTCACCGCTGGGCGGCATTTGAAATGCCGCCTAACGTTGAGTAGCGATACTACAATCAACTCGATTACAGAAAAGGTAACGGCGCAGATGTGTCGTATCGTTTTTATAACTTTGCCTATTTCCATTATTTATAACTAAAAATGTTGATTGCTAGGTCCTCAGGAACAGAATTTATAGTTTACAAAATACATAAATCTGTTTAATTTTACTCACCTGCTATATGATACATACCTATCAAGGGTCTGATGATGATCAGGTTAATACATACTGGATGTCAGTAATAGAAATAGCTAAGATGTTATGGTTTTCAATAGTTATCTAATATCACATGTGTTTTACTACACGATAAATCCCCAGGGTATGATGATGAACAGGTCAATAATAACGAGATATCAGTAATAGAAATGGCTAAGATGTTCTAGATTTTCAATAGTTGACTAATATTACATGTGTTTTACTACAAGCTGAAACTTAAGGGTCTTATGATGATCAGAAAAATACATACTGGATCTTAGTAACAGAAATGGTCGGCAACGCGCGCGTGATACCCCTGGTGTTGCAAGCGTCCATAGGCTAACCATAGTCCATAGGGTACCACCTAAGTGGTATAAAAAAAAAAGTTGTTCCAGTTTTCACTATTAGTGATTATAATTAATAGGTACAGTCGAAGACAAAAATATGTATACAACCATCTGAGCAATGATGACACTGGATATGACACAAACATTCATTGATATATTATGTAGTATCGCTGCACACATGATTAAATATTTACGTTCTGTGATGTCTTTAGAACAGGTCATGACGTCATTTGCGTGTCATTTGTTTCTTAAATTTCACTTTTAATTTAAATATACTCTTCAATCTCAGTCGTCAGATTCAATCAAGGGTCAGTTCACACCGAAACGTGATGCAACGCGGCAAGCTTAGATAGCAATAGAATATAGATCTTTAAAAAGTGTTTGCCATGTTAAACTTTTTAGACACTGGTTTGATTGCTCTCAAAATCGATATTTGAGAGACATTGGGGTCACAAAACAATAATCTTTTCTCAAAATGTTGCAAAGGTGTCCGCCATGTTGAACTTTTTGGATACTGGTCCGATTGCTCTCAAAAGAAAAGATTCTTGTTTAATAATAATAATCATGAATAAATATTTCACGACGAATTATTGAAATTACACAGTGAGTTCCCTGTTACATGGAGCGACAATAACTTTACCATTCTCAACGACTTGATCACTTCATGATATTTTGATTGTTCCCAAATTTATGATTTGATACATGGATATATATTATTAAACTTGTTGTTTACATACATAATTGTCCAACAGTGTATACTTATTTTTGAACTTTTGTGTGTTCCCATATCTATGATGATGTGAACGGCTAATTTTTATGAGGTTTGGTGGTGTATAGTTATTTTTGTCCTCGACTGTACATGGGTATAGAATACCCCTTTATCAGTAACTCATCATATAGGCGGAGGTAGGTAAGTCCTAGGGACGTACCTATGTATAGGTATAGGTATTAACGTAGATCATATCTTAATATATAAAATGACACTTTTTTCAATTTTGAGCAAAGATTCAGGTCATATGATCCAAAAGTCTCCCAAATATCAGTTTTGAGAGCAATCGGACCAATAACTAAATAGCAAATTTCAATATGGCGGCCACTTTTTTCAATTTTGAGCAAAGATTCAGGTTATATGATCCAAGAGTCTCCCAAATATCAGTTTTGAGAGCAATCGGACCAATAACTAAATAGCAAATTTCAATATGGCGGCCACTTTTTTCAATTTTGAGAAAAGATTCATGGTTTATGTTGCAAAGGCTTCTCTAATATCAATTTTGAGAGCAATCGGACCAATAACTTAATAGTTCAATATGGCGGACACTATTTTAAAATGTGAATATTTTGCAATTCCAATTATATTACATACACGCGTGTCGAATAACCTCCATTTTTATTTTAATAATAACTGAATGAAATAAAAATGTAATTAAAAAAATGTGCATGGTACGCACATACAAGGTTACATGAGTTTAGGGACTGCAAAACCGTGGCAAAATGAAAACCGTTTTTTTTTTCAGCCCGTTTCGATTTTGAGTACGGCCTCTTAAATAAAAATGTAATAAAAAAAATGTGCATGGTACGCACATACCACATACATACAAGGTTACATGAGTTACATCGTACGCCTATGCATCGCGGCAACACGTAGTTCAATCGAATTTAAACAGATGGCGGTACTGTTTACTTGTATGAAGATTTTTTTTGTAAAATGTTCCGGTGACCGCATCCATGGTTATATAAATCATTGGGTATTAGAGTCAGAATATTCATAAGTACCTGTGAAGGTCTATATGAAATAAATGATTTTGATTTGATTTACTACCATGACTTTTTATTTCAATAGAAAAAACCACGAAAGAAAAGACACGTAAATCAATGGATCAAAACCATCTGATCGCCGTACTGACTGACGGACTGACTCACGCACACACGCGACCGAGCGCTCCCGCGTGTGCGTGAACGTGTAAAATACCAAATTCAGCCCGTTTCGATTTTGAAGACGGCCTCTTAACACCGAATTTATAAAAGTAAACCTTTCATTTCAATCGGACGTCAGCGATTCAGTGGTTGAAAAATAAATTGTAAATTTTATAACGGAAAGACGTACATACAATCATTGCATGATAAATAAAAGCTTGTTATAAAAAGAATAAAGGAAACCGATATCTTGCTCTAAATTCTACATAACTATTTATACCTAACACATTTCTGATTAGTCTATGACGACTATTCATGTTCTAAAAAATATTATTTTTACTTATAACTACATTACATATATTTAGAAGCTAAAAATTATGCTCAAAATTGTATTTAAGTTATTATCAGAAGAAATCGATTTAAAAATCATTCATAAATTTAAATATTTAGTTATTTTGTCGTATAAAATTTTCGTGCGAGGTCCACTCGTGACAGCAGCCATCAAGGCACTGACGAGTCTCGGCTCCAGGCGTCCGCGGGTGGGATTTGGTGGGGAGCGAGTGATTTATGCTTCGCGATTTAGTTTTTTAATTATTATTTGAAAATGATTCACGAAATTTGAAAATTAATCAATACAAGTTGTTATAAAATGCATTACCTTTTTTTTGGTGTAAGATTCGCATAAATCTGTTGAGCCGTTATGTCAGCAATTTACAATTTAGGTTAAAATTATACCTGTAAGGATATGTGTTTTTACAAAATTTGAAGATATTTACAAAAAATATAATCAATACAACTTGTGCGTGATGAACAAATGTACAACATATATTTTTTCCAGGACAAATGAATGGATAGATTCGTCAACAAAATGCGTTTAGTCCAGCGTATTTTAGAGGTTTGACCATTGTTACAGCCTTAAGTTAAATAGCGCTTTATGCGTAAGGGGGTTACTGTGTAATTTTTTACCGCGTATTAAATAGCGCTTGTGATAGTCAAATTGTATCAGAAATATGCAAAAAAAAATATTTAAATATTCTCAATGTTACACAAATTCACATGTCACTGATTGAAGTGTCTTTTTTACAGAGGCGGAAATTATTCAACGTAAAAAAACGCTTTTTTCTTTTCATAATATTGAAAAAACAAATATATTTCAGTCACAGTATTGTTCTATGTAATATCATTTCAGAATGATTTAAAATAAACCAAACTTAATTATAAGATAACATTATATTTAAATTGTTCTGTTTTTGGGCATTTTATACAATCTTTTTGTGAAATGATTTTGTGAAAACGTCTGAGGTGATATTTGTCAAATGAATATAATTTGTTTAACACGTTAAAAAGCTATCGAATGTATTTAGTTCAAAATGTAATTATTAACTGTTTTACTATTACGTTCTCCGGAAATAATTAAATGGATGATTGGGCGTATTGCGGTTTCTGTAGAATGAGATTTGTAGGGTGAGTGGTCTTATAATCGTCCATTTTAAAATATTCTACTAATATGAATGGTAAAATTTTATATTTCTGAATAAATCACATAATATTTTTAAAGCAGGGAAGACGAGTAATTTTGACTAGTTGAAAATGTTAATACCTACACTGTAGGTTCTGAAGAACTGATACATATAAGCCTCTTATAAAAAGAAAATATTACAAGCAAACACCTACACATGTTTAAATCACTTACTGAATTATTAATTTTAATAAAAGTGTAATAAATAATAATAATAGTTTATTTTAATAAAAGGTATTTTAATTATTAGCTTGTGTATAAAGTTCAGCAAATATTATTTGTACTTAAGTATTGATTTGGTATGTATGTGATTTGCGAGGAAAAACTCAGTAAAGACTCGTCATTTCAGTAAAATAATTAAAAAATATAGGCATATTTTATAATGATAAATAAATAAATAAAACAAAAGATAAAAAGTTATAAATAAAAGCAGAGAAAATTCTGCACTAGCCTGATATTAAATGATGATATAATTATCTTGTATTTTTTTTTATATGAGATTTATAGCTAAAATATACCTTCAGTTTCCTCTTCCTTAATCCTGTCAGAAACAATAAGACGGCAATAATACAAATTAACACAAACCTAACGGTGTCCGACATACAATTCTCTACCCTGTTTATACAGAGTGTAATAACATTACTCCGTCGCATGTTCGTGATCAGTTAATTAGTTTTCTCTTATGAAGATTTGTTTCCTTAGCTGTATCATAGATTAGAGAGACTAGTAGATAGGACACTTTTGTAGTTTGTGCCAATATCGCCATACGTCGCCCCGTCTCGTTATGTGCTGCCCCGCCCCGCTCTGTTTTGGAGTTTTAGCTTAAACTTAGTCTAGGAAGATTGCATAGCAAGCAAAGTTTTTATTTAAACGGCTTTGTTTTTATTAAATTACCAAAGTTTTTATTTAAAAGTTCAAGATAGCATACCACATTTGGTGGTGGAACGGCCCGGATGTGCTTTAATTTAGATTTTTTGGTCTAATCATAATATACGAAACAGAATTAGGAATATTACCCAGTTACAAATTTAAACATTCGTTGTTGTCCCTGAACATTTTGAGCATTCCGAATATTCCGATGCCAAAGTTTTTTGACGGTAATTTCATATTTTTATTTTGAAAATCCATACTATTTTTTTAAGATTATAAAATTACAATTCTTTTCAGTATGCTTTAATTGAAAAGTGTTTTAACAATTGATTCAAATTACAACTTTTGGTTGATATTTTGATTAATCCGCGCCTAGTTGGAGCGGTTTGTCTCTTCTACTCGGTTCACTAATTAACTGTTTTATGGCATTATGTTATGTAGGTACCGACTGAAATAATCCGCGTTCTTGCGGTTGATTTGACAGGATACTTAATTAGTTTTGTGGTTGTTATACTGAAAGCTAAAATTAGTAATGAATATTGTATTTCTATTATAAGATGATGTCACCTAAGTAGATAAAGTAGTATGATTTTAGTACAAAATTAAAATTGCTGATGACTCTTATAATGGGTAACCAAGATCTTTCTTAATTTTTTTTTTAGTTCTCTTATGATGTTTTTTTTTTACGATAATTATTAAAAGCTCATCATCATCATGCAACTCAGCTACTGGGCTTGCACACCTTATACGACGGCCTTCAATACAAGTCTTGGAATTGAAGTTATTTTTACTAACGCACGGATGCTATACTAGATTGATATTTAATGTATTTTGCAACGGAAATATGTCACACCGTTCGGTCATCTACAAGTGTAAAGTTCTATGTACACGTCAGCGTATCCGGGATAGCATTGCGGTATTTCACATCTATCTAAATGTAATTTACCTATTTGCTTACAAACATAACATTTACTCTAATTTATTTTATCTAATTCAATTTGTTAGAACACGAAAGAAACTGCAAGAAACCAAAATCATTTTCCTTATTGACATTTCATAACTGCACAGATTGTTAACAGGTATACTATGAGTCAGGCATCGATGAGACTTTAAGAAATAAAAGGTGAATCGGACAAAGTGCCGTCAACCAGGTGGTCTTTGAAAATAAAAAGGTTTAGTATTATACCAAGCGTAACCCGCTTCTTCAAGTGTACAACTTACAGTTAGCATAGACGTAATACCAATGTTAAGGTCGCTTCACATTAGCGTGAGCGATGTACAATGTTCCTGACCGACAGATCTCTTAGATAGTCTTAATTAGATAGAGACAATTGTAACGTTCGTAAGAGCCCTATCAGGAACTATTTTTATTAGATGAGTTTTTATTTTGATATACTGTTAGATCTACTAAAAAACGAGCTCACTGTTAGTCGGCAAATAAAATCTCTTTTAAACTCAACTTGTTATATATCATACAAGATATCAAAATGGCGCAACGGGGGGCGAAAATTGTTCGCCTTGTTCGAGTACCTACTTTGCACGTTCAATCCTTTTATTGACGTCATCGGACTTTGAAGTCATGAGTGATGGAGTACGGGTTATTTTAAATCAAATAACCCAATCGATTAGGTTCGACTGACAGTTGACAACGATCGGTGATGGTGTTTTAAAAAAGGTATATTAAAATTATTTCGAAAAAAAAAACGAACAAAAGACAATTATTATTGTAAATTAAGTATTTACTGCACAGCAAATCATTAAACAACTTTCAACCAATATTAACATTTCGTAAATCGAATCCCAAATTTTAATTCAAATTTCGTTCGAAATCGTTTGATCGTTTTGACCTAGCATCAATCTAACAGCACCTTTACACACAGAAGAACAAGGGAAGCCGGCACAAAACCCATTAGCTGGACTACGGCTAACACCAAAACAAACATGTAAACATAGTTTAACCTCTTAGAAGCTAAAAGGTTGTGTGCACATTGATTTCTTAGCTCAGTTGAATGTATCTGTACTTGCTTAGTTAATGCACGTCTTGTAGTAGTTGGTGGTTATATGGGAACTGTAGTTCAGTAGCTATTTAATATACTAGCTATGCCACGTGGTTTTACCTGTGTCAATAAACGGGCTATCTATAATAACTCTAACGCATTTGCAAATTTTTGAGGTATTATTTATATCACTAATGCCAAAGGTTTCTATAAACAAAAACGAATCGTTTTGCTTACCAATGGTAGGTTTTTTTATTGCCAAACTGGGCTTATAGATCATTTCGTAAGCTAATTTTACCTGTGATATCTACTTCCATGTGGTAGGGTCTGCTATGCAAAGCTTGAGGTCTTTGCTTCATTATGAGCATATAAGAGTCTTAATTTTAACCGATAACGGTCTGTAGATTATTGAAATCGGCTATAAGATAGCATACAAGCATACGGCCCGCCTGATGCTAAGCGGTTACCGTAGTAACCCAAAATTTTGTTGTATTTTTTTTGGTATGTCAGTAAAGGTCAAGTACGCAAACAGTAAGCCTGAGTCTGAACTGTAGTCAAATAATATTACATAGCAAATAGTAAAATAAATCCGAAACATACATAACATTCGTTTGTTACACAGAAAAACATCCTAACCTAATTTTCCCCATTCACACAAAATGTAGGGTAAGCTCACTCACTGTTCCAAGTAGGTACACATCCGTTACTGCCAAGCATTTGCCAAGAGACTCCTGCCAAGGCTTGGTATTCGTTACCTAAAGTCCCCTTTAAGAGGGGAGAGGCAAGACTTGGCAGCAATTGTGGAACCTCGCATATTGACTCCAATGTTTTGTTTGACGGCGAGCTTGAATATTGGTAGCTCTCCAATTTTTAAAATTTTACATGTCCATATGTATTATTTATTTCCAGTTGTATTGTAAGCCATTTAACTATGAATTATGAGAGTAAAATTTAAAGAATAGCGCTTTTAATCTATAACAGGTGGAGATTTCGAGATGGCATATATTCGAAATATATGTTGGGTTAGTCATTTTTTTTTTATTTTTTATTTTTTTTATACCACTGAGGTGGCTAACAAGCATACGGCCCGCCTGATGGTAAGCAGTTACCGTAGCCTATGGACGCTTGCAACACCAGGGGTATCGCTCGCGCGTTGCCGACCCTGAAGAAACCTTCACACCCTTTTTGAAGAACCCCATGCTGTACTCCATTGGGAAAACCACGGCGGGGAGCTCATTCCACAGTCCGAGCGTCCGCGGAAGAAAACTCCTCTTAGCCCGCACAGTTCGAAACAGTTCTGGTTTCAATGTGTGTGGATGGATTCCCCGTCGATGGCGAGAGTTGCGATGGTGAACAATCATGCTGAACAACTTTTACTATGGGCCCAACAGTGAATTCTCAAGAAAAAAATACTTTTCATAGTAAATGTCAACCTTGCTCGATTATAATGTATGGAAAGTTAAAAAAAATTTGTGAATTCTCTATTGGTATTAGTAAAAGTTGTTCAGTATGACTAAGCAAACATGCCAGGTTTCCAAAATATGCCATATCAAAATTTCCACCCAGTATATCATCATCAGGTCATAATTGAAAAGTCTTTTCAGTTCAAGTTGTAGTTCGAACCGGTGCTGTAGAGTCATGTTTGTTAACATTCATAAGCGCCTTATTAGTTCTCAATTAGGCTGTTTTTTTATTTTTTGTTTCTTTTTTGTTTGGAAGGGTACACATCCCGTTTGGTCCCATTTATTATCAGGATTCGATAACTTTTTAGTCGGTTTAAGTTTTTTGGAAAACAGTTTACAATTATATTTCATACCCTCATGTAACTAACTACAAAGTTAGTAACTACAAAAGCTAAGTAGATAATAGGTACATTTTTCTCTACCATGTTCGCCTATTTCCAATTATTGAACAAAAACATGAACTAACTACTAAACTATATTTACAACTAAGTTTGTTTACAGTTAATAAAATACCCTAATAAAACACCCAATTGGTTCGTTCGAATTCCTATATAATCACCTATTATTTTACTCCGACGTCACATTCTTTTACATCAAAGAAACAAGCAAGAATTCCTGATAAATGCTGCCAGCATTTCCCTCTATTTTATACATTTGCCTCGATGCTGAGGAAGCTATTTAGTTTAATAAACACAGCTCTATATAAAGAGGTTTATTAAGATATAGTGCACGACTTATATCCAAATACAGACTATTTCCCTCTTATGCCATAGAGTAGGATTGTTTACCATCTACTGGGATGGTATTATGAGGTGTGATTTAATTTTTTATTAATTCCATATAAAGTATAGATTCTATTAGTGTTTTATTTATTTTCGACACTTATAAATCCAATGGCAATAAGTTTATGATAAAAAAAACATTTTTACAGCAAGCTTTTTTTGGTGATTACTTTTTGTTGACTGTACTTGCATTGTCTTCCAATATATTAATGTACACCAGGTCAATCCGATCACTAGAAGTGGGTGCGATTTGACTTGCAAGATATACCTAGGTACATATATTGCAAGTTAATAAAATGCTTGTAAAATGATATAATTCAGTGGAAATATAGTGCAAATATCAAGCATCTAGTTAAATATCCCCTTATTACTGAAACTTTATTAAAGTACCCAAGAAATTATGGCAAAATAACAATAAAATATATTACATATAAAACAATCTTTACTACAGCTCCAACTTCTCCTATAATAACCATTAAGCCATACCATCCTATCCTTCTGGATGCGGGACAAGCACACTCACGACTATTCGACATGGCGAGTCGTGATGCCAGTCTAAAAACTGAAGAGACTTAATTAAGATCTCAAACGACGCCAATTTACAAGGAATCCCGTACGTGCTCACAGACCTAAGAAGCTATTAGATCTCGATGGTAATAAGGATGCCAATGTCACTGGCAAAACTTTTGTGCCAGTTTCCAGTACGTGAGATGAAACGAAAATCAAATATGAAATTTGGTACGTGAGTGCATTCTATCGATTAAAGGCATTTTTTAATGAGCTACGTAAATGGAGCGTAAACTTAATTCAGTTTTTGCATTTTTTTTAGTTGAGTTTTGAGTTTAATTGATGTTTGATACTGTTTTTATATAAATAAAGAATTTTTTGCATGCTTGAAACACCTCAATTGAACTTTAATTGCACAACAACTACCCGAAGAAATGGCTTTAAAATAAAAATAATAATATTTATGTGTAAAGAGTTTTGTCTGCCAAAGCTAACACTATTAAACAAAAATATGGCAAAAAAATTGTGGATAACGTATTGTTACTTGGTATTGCTATTAACACTCGTTAAAAACCTGTGAATAAAAACTAAAACAAAAAAATACGAAAAAAGCAAACAATAATGCACAATAACCCAGTCATACAAATATGCAAATACTCACAGCGGAGGAATGTTATTCATAACGACATTTCTATTCATTTTAAATACATGCCACAGCGGCAGTAGCAGTATTTATGTTGTCAATAAAACTCAGCGCGTCGCACGGGGAGTCCTTAAGACATAAACATGAATGAAAATAGTCGTGCTGGGGTTCCAACTACTCCCAACTGGTTTTTGTGCAGTGTGTAGCTGGCTTTATCATGCTGAGTCTGGACTGGCTTAAGGTATTTTGGACGAATTTACGTGTAGTCGTCAAGAAATTTCTCCTTTGAGCATATTTTTATGGCATAATGAGCTTTATTACATGGATATAATAGTTGTGTTTCATATACTGAAAAACTGATATTATAATGATATTTATCAGTCTTTCATATCTTCGTGATAATTTCACTGTATCATTAAAGTTTATAGGTGTGCTATTTATTGAAAATTTAGAGATAAAGCATAATCATAAACAGTTTTAGAAAAAACGCGGAACGGAAACCTCAAATCGAGCTACATTAACTTCCTAACATAAAAATAACAGCATCTTATGAGAAGCAACTACAACCAAATAAAGAAGCAGAAAATAATCTAACAAAGTGCACAATAGTTGAAACCAAACGTTTTACACCACAACAAGATGGAAACAGTTCCGCAAACACTCAGATACCGGCAAATTTATTATTCAACTCACAAATAAACAGAGAATATGTTAACAAGGTATGAAGCAAACGATGCGAAAACAAAACGTACTCGCCAAACCATATTTATAGATGCAGAGATGAAAATTGGCGCCCGAAGCTCCGTTTTAGTTGCAAACCCTTTAATTTATTGTGGACTTTACATGTGTCTAAATAAATTGGTTACACTGTTTAATACAGGTTTGTTCGATAGCAAAGCCTTTTTAGTTTTAAATCCATTTGCCTTGTCAGAGAATTGCAAGAGGGTTAATAAAGACAATTGCTTATAGGATGGGAATGTTGTTTGAGATTAACACCAGATTGCGTTACCAAAAGTGGCTTTAGGAACGATGTTAGTTCATTTGTTTCTACTATTACTACAACAACTATGGATAGACTTGTATTTGATGACAATATATCAATTAATGATGTGGCTAAAGATGATAAGCCTACTAATGCAGTTGGCCGAACACACCAAAAGTCACTTGAATCAAGCAAGTATAACAGAGTACTCTACTAACCGTATTAATGGTTCCTTAGCAGTAGAATTCGACAACCTTTCGCCACTCACGGCTTTGACGTCACTTTCAATAAACCTGATATGCAATCATAAAGAGTTTCTGATTACTCCTTATAAATTCTGCTAAGTACGACAGATACAGATGAAATGATACAGTTTATGAAACTAAATGTAACGTGTGATTTAGTCAATAACTAATCCATTAATCAATCTTTAAAGGCAACTATAATCACATATAACTAAGATATTCAACATCACAATAACACATTTGATTCTATTCCCACCCAGAAACCATTACAAATCCAACATTAACTTATTTCAGTCTCACATCAGAACTATGAAACATAGTAGGTAATGAAATAAAAGACAATACGCAGGCACAAGCCTTTGATATAACTAAATAAATGACAAAACTCGTGACAAATGCTTTTGTGACAGTAACAGACGTTAATATGTGAGTCGGATTTAGGAACCCTGTGTTTATTTGCTAATTCTATATGATACGCATTCTAAGAATTCTTTAATATTATTATAAAAGTTGTTAAAGTTATATTGAGGCGAGAAGTCTTATAAAGTTTGAATTTAAAATGGTATTTTCATAATCAAGAGAAAGGAGCAAGATATGTAAAATATTTCTAGATGCATCCAAATATAGAAGATTACGGCGGAGAATCCTAAAAAAGAGCTGTAATAAAATTCGTGATCGCGTCCCGAGCACGGCAATAGAGCCACAGTAGATATATCAAACAGTAATAGCTCTTCATACAAACGGCCGGAACGCGAGTCATACCTACGCGCCACGATTTCGGTTCGCACTCAGTTCGCAAACAGTCGCGAATGCGCTGCAGTGACGAACGAACGGTGTGATGGGTTTGTAAGCAGTAAGCATGCAATTTATGACAAATATTCATTGAAATAATTAAAATAATTACAAGTAAGTACAATTACTTAATATGACAAAGAGAAATTATAGTAGACTATATTGTGCTGTTTTTGCTTGCGTCAATAAAATAATACCTACCTGGATTCATAAATAAATAAGTGGCTTGGGTGAAAAAAGTGACTACCTACGGTCAGGTTAAAAAAAAGTTGTAGGTAGTTCCTAGGCTAGGCTTTCTACTTACTACTTATGTGTGTACTTAGCTATTTACATATATTATTGAATTAGACGAAATATTATTATGAAATGATTGTGAGAGTAATAAATGGTAGGTACCTGTACCTAGTAAGATTTACATTATAATTTACTTTTTAAGTAAGATTTTGTAGTAGGGTTTTGATTGCTGCAGGTAAGTCACAGGCGATGAGATGGTTGATATTAAGTAACGTTTGCAACGGTTCGAAATCGGATGGGTAACCAAAAAAATTGTTATTTCGATTTAGAGTATAAAGTATTCGAGTATCTCCGTGCTGTAGGTAATGGGGTCAAGAAAAAATATATATTACTCGTCTGTTTCTTTTATTTTCTTTATATTTTTTTATTTTTTGTCTGTCTGTACATTTTATTGAACACTGCCTATTTCATTCACAAAAAAAATCATTTAATCAAATAAAAAATATAATTATATACAATCACAAAACTAGACAAGTAGGTAAATGAAATTAAAATACTGTAGGTTGGCAGCCCTATCGCGTGTTCACGTACCGTGAAGCTGTAGGCAATTATAATCAAGAAAAGGGTCGAGACACTTTACTGTTTGTTATATCTACTGTGATAGAGCTAAAGCCACGCGCTAATCTGTCATAAAAAGTCAACGCAAACACACTTTTTGTCCATGAGAAATACTAACATAAAAGCGACAAAAAGGTGACTTTTTCCAGTTTAAAATCCATTTTGAATTACGATATCGACCACATCGCCTGTTAAGCCATAACAGATTTTCAACGCACGTACGTCTTTTGATAGAGTTCGTGATTTAGCTGTCGATAAAAAAGGGAGATTGGTGACAGTGGTTGCATCTATTTGTTTAGATGATGAAGCGAGGAAGGAGATAGAAAGCTTACTGGAAAAAGAAAGAGATAGTTGATTGAATGATGCTATTGAAAAAGCTACTATTCGAATTCATTTATAATAATTTGTCTCATACTGGTTTCATATTACTAATATGAATTAATAACTCCTAAAAATAAGAAGATTACACACAGGTTATAAATATGAATGTTGTAAAATAAAATAAAATTTATTTCCAAAATAGGTCATCATTTCTTGGAAGTTTAAATTACTTTTTTGCTGTGTTTATCTTACGCTCTGTTTTCTTTTCCGCCGCATTCTCCCGTAGCTAAGGGTTGAATTTCCTTATCATTTAATTTGGTCTTTCAAAATTTTAAGTAAAGTAAACTTATTACCATAACTGAAAATCTCGAATTTTAAAAAACACAATCTAGCCCTGACAGTTCAGATAAGCTGAATTCGACGCAAACTGAGATCATTATTTCAATATTTCAATACATACAATAATAAATAATAAAACTGTCAATGCAACACAAAGGATGATAAAGCAAAAAGTAAATATTATACAGCATCATATGAAAACTCATTTTTGTCCATTCATTACGACGCCAATAATTCACGCCAACACGAAAAGTTTGGACACAAAATTGAAAAAGGCCGCATAATGTGTAGTGCAGGTTAAAAGAGTAAAGCGACGTAAAATAGTTTTACTGGTTTAAAGTATCTTTAGATTTTTTCTAATGTTGAAATCAAGATAGGTCTTTCTTTCCCCCGTTTGATATTTTAACCAAAGATTTTCATAGGGCATCGTGCCTCTACCCAGATGGATAATCCGCCTTACTAAAGCATGACATTTAATTTCACTCCGCTTGAGGGGCTCCCTGAGCAAATCGCTCTCAGTTCGTACTGCGCACGGCTGTCAAATACTGTCAATTCTGGCTTGTTTATTTCATGTTCCCATAGAGGCGACTATCCTTCTGGACGTTTTAAATTCCCATAAAACCCCATATTTTTTATATCAGGAAGATTGCATTATAAAACGATATACATGCTTGCATACTATGGAAACCAGATAACATAAATAATACTTCAACTTCTTTTTAAATACTTATATACATAATTGTACCCAGACTCCGGACAAATAGTTGTGTTCATACACTATGGGAATCAAACTCTGATGTATCTATATTATGTGAGCCCTATATTAAATAACAAACTGTTGCTTATCATTAACCCCTTTTAACTCCCGCCACACTACAAAACGATGTAAAGTTTTTACCCTAAACATGCCTGCAGATTTTCCAGTTTAAATCTGTGGTCGGTTATACCCGCAAAAACAAGCAAGCAGAATGGATCGTAAATTTTCAAAGGGACGCTTTAGGGTTTTTTCTTGAACTTCAAATTCGAATTTACGGGTACTGGATGGTAAACGGGACCGGAGGGTATATTGTGCTGATCATCCATATGTTGGTATGAAGATATTTCAATATAAACTCTGCTAAAAATAGGAGCCGTAGAAAAGCAAGACAGTGATGAATATTTCACTAAAACTACATTTTTATAACAAGTCTTATAAGAAACAGCAAATGAATTTGTTGTGTTTAAAAATTTGAGTAGTGTAAGTTTTCTGACCATAAAACACGACAGCATGCAGTAATCTTTGTCATAAAAGCTGCGTTTCTTCCACGTTCATGTAGCTTAAGGCACTGTTGGTATCGCACAAACACTGAAGTGGCGCCTTTATCGGTAATTTCGGATTTTTCATTATTCCCCAGCTTCAATGGATATGAGTAGGTCGTGCGCTTTGATGAGATGTTCTATAAAGGTTGCCGTGATACAACATTACAGTAAATAGGCGACCTTAATCGAAACGTTATAAGGAGGATATTAGGTTTCCTTGGATACAGTCTGAATATTTAGTAAATGTTAGGTCCAATGAACATTTTTACCTGGATGATTCTGTTTTGGATAAATGGCCGAAGGTATGGTTCGCTTAAAAGTTTTCATTGGAAATGAAGCTTTTTGTTCAATTATGGTAAATAGTATTCATGATTGAACAAGTATTAGATACTCGTAGATTGAAATTATTGTATTTATCATTGAATTATTGCATGGGATACTTCTTTTATACTACCTTTTAAAATCAGTCGGACTCCAGCACAAGCCAAATAGAACCAAACCATATAAGGAGTTTTCCTAATCAACCATCAAACTTTTATAGACTAATAAAAGTACATAAGGATAGGTACTAACATTTAAATTGGCAGAGAAATCAATCTCAACTTCACTATCGGACTCAAAAAAAGGTTCTATCAACATTCCACTCCGTTCAAAAATCTTGAAGAAGTAACTTTTTCCCCTGCAGAGGTAAAGTATAGTAGGTCGTAAATCTCGAGTTTTTCTCACTTGTGTCGAGGTCGACACGGATTGAGGAAAGCCGGGACCTCCTCGGGAGTTTGAATAAGGGTCGTGGTTGCACCTGGCGTAGACCAATGTGCGACAGAGGTGGCGTTGAATATAATTAATGGACGTTATATTATTTTTGCAGTGCCTCAACATTTTGCTCGTGGTAATTTAGTTATAGTTATTTCTGATAGAGACAAAGATGCATTTTTTTTCATTATGTTGTGATGGGATGTGCGTCAAAAAAGCGAGCCAAAGGGTTAGTGGTTTACACTTAAAAACATAACCTCAAACATTTTCTTAAAAGTTACAAATTATTGAATGTTCCAATCAATCAATCCAACATTTCCAATTCAACTCATTTAAAATATAAAATAATAATTAAAATAAAGCCTTATCGTGTTGGCCTGTGTAAAGCCTGTTACTACAACCTACTCTGTGGTAATCAGACTCGTACAAAGACATTCGTTTTTCATTTGTCTTCAACAGTAGCTCATCAATCGCATCCGTAGTTATTTGAGCCCCGATTTTTGTCCGAAGACTCACGAGAGCTAAAAAAATCTTCGCTCCAGTATTCGGAGCAATTACTGTGTCATTTGTCACTGAGTTTTCCCCCATTCCCAGTTTGATTTCTTTAGTAGGGATTACCATTGATTGATTAGTCGTTTTTAGTTTATTCGCGCCTATTCTCACTAACTATCGGCAAAGATTTACAACGTAATAATTAAGATTAAACTGAACGTTAAATCTTCACTTTTTAAGGCTTAACTGTTTGGAGTATTACTAAATCTCACCTGATAAAAACTAGACATTGAGAATTCCGAATCTAGGCCTCAAGCAATAGTCTTCTTTAATAATGATGTAACCGAATAATCAAGAAGCATTCCAGTAGGTAAAACAGTTTTTTAAAACGGGTATTACACACAAATTTACGAACCGTTTGCGAGAAAAAAAGGTTTCTTGCAATGTTAAAAGACAGTAAAACGTAAATGATGTAGGTGAAACGGCAATTACTTAGTTCAACGCTTAAACACATAATAAAATACTCTCATAAAAGCTGCGTGCGTAATAAACAGTGGAACACCTTTTTTTCTTTGAAACTGGCGAAACATTTGAATAACCACATATTAATTGTTGGAAATAAACATGACCTACACAGGCTTCAGAACTTACAGAAGTGAGAAATTATGAACAGAACAACTATTAATATGTATTCACCGAGTTAATCCTGAAAATAGCGTTGGCTCTTGTTCTTACTATCTTAGCTACGAGATTAAAATGCGTTTCGAAAAAGTTATGATTCCACTTAAAAATTATTGTCCTGCGTGTTTTAATGTTTTCGTATTATTTATTATAGACACAGTTAATGTAGCTAAATGCAGAAATCAGATTTTTAAAACTAGCTAGATGCACAGAAATAAAAAGTCTCTTCAAAACCTTTTAAATAAAATAATGTATTATTTAAAATTTTAAGAAAACTGGTTTGTTTATCGGAATCTATTGTTTATATTAACAAATATAAAAAATTCATTCCGTAATTAAAAAACTCTAAGAGAATATATTTTTCTGTAATTAGCATAATTACGTCTGTGTGCTGATTTGTTTACTAATTTAATTTGGTACTTTGGCTTTAGTAATTAGAGATTCTGCTTAGTTACCAATTTAATAGGATTGTTCTTATTTATATATATATCGATATGTGAAATGGAAACATATGGGTAACAGTAATTATTGTATTAATGAATTGTAAAGTAAGTGGTTTTATAACAAATGAAGAAAAATAAATTACAGGTTTAAATCATAATTTTACTCTATATTAGGCATCTAACTATAACAACTAAAACTCTCTAAATTAATAAGAAATTTTACCTCCTAACAATTCTTCAAAGTTGACGAGAAAATTCTAGTAAAGCTACCCATAAAAGCAATCTCCGTTAATTCAGAAAAGCCAAATAAAAGTGAATCTTAATAACAAGTATCATAGCACAAAAGCCGAATAAACTCCGCGAAATCCGACGATAGCCTGCAAAGGGAGGAAGATGAAGGTTAATTTGAATCTCCGCGTTTGTAAGCTGAAGAATAATTGGATTTGGACATCCCAGTTGACAGTTCATTTCGTTGTTTCGTCCCTTGACATATTCCGTTAAGATTATGAAAAGTTATTATTTCGAAAGACCTTCCCGACTAATTTGGATAAGAGCCAATTACAGAAATGCCAACATTTTCCCTTACTGAGTTAGATGCAGCGGAATTTTTGAGAGATTTATGACGTAATTTGCTAAGGGAACAAACGCTTTGAGTTCGTTAACTTAAGTCTTTGTAATAAGGTGCTTTTAATATAAATTGAATGAAATTTTAACTCACAGACACTTTCACTTACGCTTCGAAATACATCGACGACATAAAACAATCCGGGGGACAAGTAATTATGTAATTATTCAGAACAAATTAAAGTTCGGAGAGAAGTAACTTGTCAAGTCAGCAAAAACGGCAGACAGGCGAACAACAGACTGTTTTTGTCTCAACAATAACAAGGAGGAACAAAAACGGTGGCATCAAAATGTATGACACTCAACAGCCTACTCTTGGCAGTTTTTGCACAAGTATAAAAACTTGGAGGGTTTGTTTGTAATGCTCCGACTTAAGGGTCTTAAGTGATTTTCGTCGTATTTAGTTGTTGAGCACGCGAAAAGTTTCGCGTTGAGGACTTAATTGTTTCGTTATCTATCCTTTTTCGATGACAAACTTTTGTTTTATTGTTTTCTTTTGTCTTCATTTTATTTAATGCTATTGAAGAGTAACATCTCCACAGTGAATTCATTTGATGATTACAACTGAAAGGAGAATGAATCGATGTCATTGACCATTACTCTTATCGAAATCAATGGCTAACTCAAGTTGTATTGTATGGAACACAAAAGTCCTATCATTGACTTGACAAATGATTTATCCAAGAACAAATAAAGTGTTGAAAGAACAAATGACTTGTGTCGATACTTTATCTCTGTTGAATACATCAAAACACGTATCAAATTGATTAGATATATTTTTGGTTGTAAACCATATATTTTTAATAAGAAAGTAAGTGTACTGACATGAAAACGACAAAGCTTTAATGCCTGTAAATCTTTTAAAAGAAATGAAAGTATAAACAAGGATTTATTAAAACAACTCGAGTGGATTGAAATAAAATGTTCAAGCTACGAATCTTATTTTAGATCTCTCGAGTCGAGAAAAGTTAGCCACGGAAATAATCCAATCACAAGCAATAAACGGGAGCAAAGGGAAATTAATACCAATGTCGGCGACAAAGTTGATCTCGTTCGTCTTGACAGATGTCTGGAAGATGAAATATCATGTCGACACGACGGCAAAAAGTAGACAGATACACATGACTCTCTTAAATTCAAGCAACTGTACCTCACATGTAATATAGATACAATCTTAAGTATCATGCTACCATATTTTTTTGATGTTTATATTACATTTACTATCAATAAAGTGTTTCTTAAAATAGTATTAGGAACCTCAAGAGTTTTCTCTAACTATGATTAGAAAATAAACATTCAAAGGGGAACCGGCTGGCGCAAAACACACATCGTGTGTTTATTAGACCAAAGAAATCACGTCGAGCCAGTTATATTGACCACCCAAGATGAACAATGTTTTAAGAGATTCCCGTATCGTAAAATCTTGCTTTTTATCGCATTCAAGTTCGTTTAGGCGTAAGAGAATCAGAAAAAGATTTAACACCCACTCAGAGACTATCAAGTGGTTTACAACCGTAATAATCAAACACTAAGTGTACCTTTGGCTTAGAAATTATTGCAAAATTTATGACTTTGGAGCTCGAAGTGTGTTTATTGAAGCTATTAAAAGGTAATAGTACAATTTGATTCGCTTTAAAATTCTTCGTCATCTGAGTGTACTTTCGCGAAATACTCCTCAGATCTAATTAGCTTCACATCAGAGCTAGAACGAAATAATTTCTATAAATAATTTTGCAGTGCCTCGGGACATTCGTTGTAAATGTCCCATTTGAAATGTTTATTTAATTTATACCAATAATTCTCCCTGAATTATGGGCGTGGGCAGGAAGACGGTGTTAGATCAGATATTTATTGTGAAACTACTCGTCCATTTACAGACAATTTATTGTTGGTTTAGTGTGGATAATCACGTGTTTTTTAGTAACTTTCGACCGTAAAACGAGAGAGAATAAACAAGTTTAAACTAGAGAGAAGATTAGATACAAACAGATGCTGTAGATAAATCCAACTTATAAGATGTTCAATAAAATAATGCTGAAGACACATACTACTAACCTGAATTTCTATTTAATAAAAATGTTGGCGTAGATATGGAAAAAGGATATTCAGTACCAATTATACGTAGTGTGTTGAGGCATGGTCAATGGTCAGAGGACTTCAATCACATAAAAAGGACTGTAAACTCTGACAGGCACCATGTCAGACATAAAACAGAACAGTAAAAATTTTACAACTGGTGAAACATCAAAAGAGATTAAATTTATTTGCTGAAGCAAATTCCATCGAAGACTCGTACGGCACAATTAAAGCTTAAACTATACTGCGTTTACATATATTATTCCTACCAATTAATCTTTAACGACTTGTTTTTAATTTGCCGATGGTAATCTTGATTGAGCCATTAAAGAATATTACTACTTTAGCACGCCAGGCTATAGAAATACTTATGAATTAAAGATCATAGTTAGATTCAAAGCAATTAGTTCGGTACATGTTGTAATCACAAGCATAATGGATGGCGTGACGGGTGGAATTAGCTACATTATTAGGCTCTCACTTCTATTGATTACGACCCGCGAATTGCGCAGTTGAATTTCGCCTTCATCAATTTTGTTCTATCAACAACAAAAGCTAAACTACATCCTAAAACGGTGATATAAGCTCCAAAATAGAACGTGATAATGTTTGTGACGAAAGCGTCGTGTTGTCCTTTATTAGTGGACTTATTGACAGAACGAGAACAGAACTAACGATATCGACAGAAACGGGGCCAAATATTTGGCCGTTCAATTAAACAAATGAAATTCGATGTGGAACAACACTTGCAAACATATTTAGAGGGAAATTGAAATTCGAAATATGGAAAGAAAACAAATAAACCGTCGGCGAGCGAAAAGGGAATGTTATGACATGTGTCAGTTGGAAACATTTTGCAAAACGCGAGGTATTATTAACATCATGGAACACATCATAAGTTTTATGCTAGTATTACGTAAACTTGTTAATCCTAAAAGCAATATTGCGTCGGGGAAACAGTAATTGATGATTTGTCGATTGACGTTCCAGTACATAAAACTGATGAAGGATATGAAGTCATAACTCAAAATTACACTATCAAAACGCGAACGTTGCGTATCGAACTTTATATAGTCATTACCAATTTCTAAGCTCATTACCTGCTGGCTTTTATGGGACCGCACCGATCTATAACGGCCGGTCACTGCCCACTCGTCGACAAAAAATAAAATAACAAAACACGACAGCTGTAGAAGAACGAGGCTAATAATAAAGTAGAAATTTCGACGGACATTATCCATTATCTTAATTTTGATACGGTTTACAAAAGAGCGTCAACGCAGCGACATATGTGTTGGGGGTAATACTTAACAACGGTTGGAAGTTGGATTATAGAGATAGCATTTATCATGATTTTTTATTTTCGGATGCACCGTTTAAGGTAAAGTTAGTGTGGCGTGACAGACTGATAACACAACAGCGGAGAGTTTATTGTTACATAGCAGTAACAGTATTATAAAATAAAAATATTAACATTACAAACAAACTTTGACGTCTGTCATAATGTAAAGCTGTATTATATTGAACTGTCACCAAGGAATTCATTATGGCATTTGTTCACAAAGAAATTGAACCTTATTCGTATGAAGTAGCAAATGCTTATTGTAATGTTACTTTTGTTGACAGCAATCGATGACCATCGATAATCGTCTGTCTCTGTCACACATCGTCACATGTGGATTGCTCGATGCTGACATTTCGGTTATGTACGATGGACATGAAAAAAAACAGGTACCAAAACCTTCCTGTCCTTCGTTAGCGGTGCCGAAACACAAAGCGAAAAAACTGATAGGGATCTATAATTTCTGAGAAGTCACAGGGGATGCGTACCGTTGAAACATTTTTGTTTCAACCGAATAATTTATCTATAACCGTTCACACTTTATGAACTTGAAACTTTTGTTTAGAATGAGTTGTCAAGTTTGTTACCTTTGGAGGTATTTAGATGTATAATAATAGATAAGGTGAATTATTGCCTGATATGTATGCAGGAATGTCACGTGAAGACACGAAGGATCGGTGGCCAATGAGCCGAAGCTAGATAAGAGTCGACATACTCTTACTTTAAATAAATTAACTGAATTCGGCGTCATTATAGAAGAATTCTCAAACACTGCCGACTCCAAAGTGACGCCAACGGTATCACCAAAAGCTTTTGATATAGACATTAATAGACTATGTTTGGAGATAATTGAGTTCCGAAGTTTTGTCACCGAAACGCCTCGAACTTCCAAGAACAAATTGATTCCTTAGATCCTTTAAATACAGACGATTGTTAATCGACTTCATAAACTAAGATGTCTTACTATTTTATTGCTGTCAGTATTGTTGTCACCTTTTTTTCTAAAGATTCTTACGAACCTCAGGTAAGAACCCGTGCAGCATATGGTAACGTAAATTGCATTTTATAGAGAAATGATTGATGAATTTTCGAATTAGTGTAAGGTATACGCGTCGATGATTCTCCAATAAAAAATTACACAGAAGGTGTTAATGATATATTATAATAAGATACACATCATGCATGATTATAAAACGTCGACAAAGATATTACTAGCGGAGTAGGTTCGGTATAAAAAACAGTGGCGAGTAATAAAGTTAATAAACTCCAAGTAGTAAAAAGTGGTAATAAAAGCTGTACATACATTTTTATGAAACAAAGTCCAAGGAAGAGAATTTTGCATTTGATTAAATACAGCGAGCGCTGATAAAGTACAATGTTGTATATTTCATAATGTTTGGATCTATCAAGTATTCTGATGCAACGATTTAAGAGATAGAAGATACGATAGGAAATACGGTATACGATTTTGAATTGAGAATTTAACGTAAAAATGTAATGCATAGACAATAATTTTTAGTTTCTATTCCACACAAAAGAATGGACAGCGGGGCATATGACGTTTGAAAGATAAACTTCGAGTATAAATTAACCATTTTTATATCTATTGTTACTATTTTATGGTGCTTTAGACTTACGTCAACTTGACAGAAGTAATCAGCTTTAAGTTTTCATTGTGTTCAGCTTGAAGCCTTTAACTTTATCATTATGTCTAGAATAATCACGAGTCTGAGTGTGAATACTCGTATAATTCTACTACCTAAACAATGCAATGTTATTTATTTATGGATTTGTGTAATTATAACGTTGCTTTATGTCGTGTAGTTTATATAAGTATTTTTATTTGCGTTAGGAGACCTTAGTTTGCTAAATTGGGATGGCCATACAATGGGAGCTGAATATTTGGAACCAAAACCGTCTTACGGTTTTGCACGATAATATCATAATTAGATTGGTATGGGACTTTTTGACTGTTCCACAACAGTTGGAGTAACCAAATTAGGCGATTTAGACTAAGAGTCTAAAAGTGCATATTATAGAAACATTTATTTAATATAATAGAGAAAATAGCTTCACAAAAGCTTTTATGTCATTAAACTCAAAAGAACATTAATAAACCTAAATTCAACTTCGCCTCAGACTAGATTCAAGTTTATGTCTAACTTATCAACAATAGAATCTAACTAAGTTAGCCAAGGCGCTGATTACAGATCCGCCTGGATACCGCTCTATTATATGAATCTGATTTCAGATTAGAGGCGGTTCCTTCACTGAATTACGAAGTAGTATTAGACGGATATTATTCTGCTATTGTGTTATTGAACATTATACATATTTTACATATTTTATATGGCATTATTTGATATAACATTGATACTATTTTTTTTTTTTTTTTATACAACTTAGTCGGTAAACAAGCTTACGGCCCACCTGATGGTAAGCGGTTACCGTAGCCATATGGACGCTTGCAACACATGAAGCATCGCTCACGCGTTACCGACCTTTCCCCCCTCCTCTATGAGCTCTGGCGACCTTACTCACGCGCAGGAACACAACTTTACACAACATAAAGTTATTTGGCTGCGGTATTCTGTAAGGTGGAGGTACTTCCCCAGTCGAGCTGCTCTTTGAGCGAATAAACGCTATGCTCTACCTCTCTTAAAAAATCTACTTCACTTTTAAATAATCCTAGTATACATATAAACCTAAAAATAATATCAATAATGCGAAAGACAGATTGTTGTAGTTCCTTCGCATTGTTACGGATACGGCTCGACCAGATTTTTTGCATGGAAATAGCAAACAGGGAAAAGTCGTGAGTTTATTTGAGAGTATTTAATTCTGGGAACGTAGTTAAACTAGTACTAGGTACGTGGTATAAAAATAAAATGAGCAAAATCCGTAATAACCTCAATCAGCAAAAACGGGAACAATTATAATTATGATTTATACGAGTAAAGATCATGACGGGTTCTATAGCAAAATATTTCGCTGACTTCAAAACAGTATCAGAAAAGTTATTTCATACTTTTTAGTGTACTTTGCAGGTGTTTTTTTCATTGTTTTTTTTTTCAATTTTGAGTTTCGTATATCGTCGCTGCGCGTGCAATACCGCGCAAGAGCACTTTGTAAAAACCGTGTATCTGTGTTTTCGCGATTTTACGCGAAGAACAGTTTTTATACGTCGGTTAAAACCATTTTAATTTTAACTGATGAATTAATATTATACCCTCACAAAATTTAACAATACGTTTTAATTCCAGTTAAGCTCTTAAGCGTCGTTCTAAAAAATACTACAATAAAACCCGGTTCGGTAGCAAACTTTTTCTAGCCGTCATCGTGGCAAGTGGTGTTAAACAATGTTTACGACACGGAGGGGTGAAGTTTACTATACATTTTTAGGGGTCCGCACGAGACCGTTTGTTTGGATTATTTGAATAAGTGTGTGAATTATATTTTTATAAAAGAGATTATATTAAATAAGGTTAAGTATGTAAAAGACAAATTTGACGCTCGGTGGTGGGCTTTGTAGTAACCTCCAGGCTGACTACCAATCACCTTCCTTCAAATTAAAAATCTATCGACAAGCACCTATTGGCGTGTTCCTCTCCCTTCCTGAGCACAGGCCTACTTTCACAAATAAGGGTGAATGGGAATGGGCAAATACTCCACCACACATGCTCACTGCTGATCGTTGGACGTAGGCTAGTGGTTAACCTACTGTTGGAGTTTTCAAGCCGCCTAGGAAGCCTCCAACTAGCTTAACGGCTAACACAATTAAGTGATAACCGGGCGGCGCGGGTGGGACCAAAGGCTGTACGTGCTTTTCGAAGCATCGAAAACGCTCGAGATGAAATACCACTAGGCGGTCTTAAACCAGGTACCGGTAGTAGCTTAACTTTGCCGATCGATTACTAAGAAAGGCTAATCAATAATCATGCTACGCCACGAGCGCTTCAACCAACATAGATAAAACAAATCTTAGAAGTACAGAACCATGTCATTTTAATAAAATTTCCTACCAGACTTACACTTAACGTATTATATTTAGTTCCGTCGTAAAAACGCTCTTATTGAAATGGTTCTTGATGTGGTTCTCCGAACATATGTTTGGCGCCATGGGACCTAAAACAATAATGTTTAGCGCCATATGATCTAATTTGACCATGTGTCGACAGTTTCAAACAAATTGTATTATGGGTGGTCATAATTTTAAATATAGAAAAAAACACCTAATGTTGATTTCTTATTTAGGGATCCGTTATTTTACTTACTATAAACTGCTAAAAGATAATTTTAGGGGGTTTTTTTATGTAAACGATATCACAATAGAGTAAGCGTGATATATTAATTTCAAAAAAGCGATGGGATAACAGTTATCAACGTTATTTATACCGTCCATTGTTTGCATATTTGACTATCCCGAAAAAGCCAAATTAGCTTATTGTATACATATTAAGCTTAAAATAATCAACGAATATAACTTTTATTCTAACTGAATAAGAATCAAAATAGTTTTAATTTTACTAACTACACGATATTTGACATACCTAATGATTGCGTAAAAAAAATCTTTTCATAGAATATGTTCATGGGGGGACGTTTGACCATCTGTCACATCACATTTGATGTTTTGTATGGGACTGACCGCCTCTGACCGCTAATGACATTTTTGTATTCCGAATAAAAGTTGCGATACAATTGCGTATTTTAATTTTGTATTGTGTAACATAATTCGATTAATAAAAAATTAATAATAATAATTTTAGCAAACCCATTGTCAAAATTTTGTAATTTTATGTTTTATTTTTTTGTAATATTTTGTGTTTTATTTTTGTGATTTTATCTACTTTATTTTTATAGTTTGATCTGTTTTTTTTTTGAAAGTCTTAATATTTTAAACATGTTGTGTTTGTGTTTATATAACAATACATTTAGTTTTAATTTAGACTAAGTTCATACTGTTCTTGTATTAATTTACTGTTGCTAGCAAACCTTTAAATAAATAATAGTAATAAAAAAGTAAGAATAGACAGACTCAATCTTTTTTAAGAAAAATAATACCAAAATTAAATAAATTCTGGTTGCCGCCAATTCACCTGCTCTATTATTAAAACCCGATATTAAAAAGTAAATCTCTGACTCGATCAAAAAAAGGTAATTAAGTTTCGAAAGTATTCTACTTACTGTTAATAGATTCAGCGTTCATATTAAACACTCGCAATCACCAAAACAACACATTCACAAAACAACCACAAATTGAATCAATCCAAGTGTAATTTGATTTTCGAACGTAGCATTAATTGCTGCCTATAATAATTGCAATTGCATACAGAAAATAACACAAAACAATCTCAACACACTAATAATGTAGGCAACATTTCCACCAGGCTAGCGAGCGACAGTACACAACCACGACTGAATAAAACATCAGCCCATATGCCAGACCAACCCTCAACTTAACACAAAAACTACACACACACAAATACACAAAAACTACACACAAAAATTTATAACGCGTCAAATCTTCGGAGAAATGGTTTCCTTTTGGATAGAGATGTTATTTCTTTATACATATAAAATTAATTGTGCAGTCTTTGGACGCATCTGCCGCTTGGCTATTCTATTTTTTTTCGTTGGAGGTCTTGTCTTGTTGCCGATAAATTTTGTGTATTTATTTTCTGACACATATTTTGTTGGTGGTATGTATGGACATATTTTTTCTGGTTGCTTATAGAGGCTCTACATTTGCTCGGATCTGACAAATCAATGATATAAAATAACGTTACGATAAAAATAGATTGTGGAATGTTTGGCAGAAATAAAAAAAATACCAAAAGATTAATGCCTCACATTAATCTTTTGGTCAGTTTTTTATGGATTCGTGCCCAAAGAGCATAACTATATTGCTGCCACTTTACTGTATGTTTGTCTCTCCACCAGTATCTACGAGATAGAAGGTCTCTACCTATTATTAATGCTTTTTTATCTGCAAAAATAAATAAATAGGGGGCGTCAATATTAACAGTTTTTGGACCATTTTTATAACGGAGACTATCTCGAAAATAAAACTAGTATAAATTAGTAATTGCTGTATATTATGCACCTCTATATTAATACAATAAATACTGAAAACGCTGATTCTGTAGTTTGTAAGAATATATACGAGACCCTAATAGACAGAGAGATGCGATTCGCACGTGGCCGGTTATTTATTTAAAAATCAGAAAGCAAGAAACCAGATAGCTTTTGTTTTTAATATAAATAAAATTGCTTCATGAACTAAACCAAAACAATTCATAACTTTACATGCACGTTCTACACTCGGTAACTTTACTCCAAAGCACGTATCGAGCAATTTAAACCATGTTCGATATAAAATGTAGAGCTGTACTATCCGATTCGCTCATTAAAATTCATGTAATCGATATCAACTGTATCATAATTATCCAACGCCTATATCGATACAATGTTCATGAACATACGAAGTGCTGTACTCACGTTTGATAGGATCATCGTAAACCAGTTGATAACGTAATGTAAGTCTTAAATTGTATACTTATATTACATTTCAATTACCATATAAAATGGTTCTTACAAGTGCTCGGCTGATATCCAAGCGTACCAATCGATAATCATCTAATCACAGATCATTCAATAACTTTTATTTCACCTCGATCGAGTTTCCGATTTAACCGAGTTTCAACTTTAATTGATAGTATACAAAGGTTGTAAGTACCGTGTTTCAATTGACAGATATTTCAAATCGATTCTCGTTTGTTATCTTGAAGTACGTTTCGTTTACACTGCGTCCCTGGTTAAATTCGAAATTCAAAGAATTTTGAAACATATTCCCGTGATTCTAAGTTTAATTCAGTCTGGTCGGTATGATATTAAAGTGATGTTAGTATTCTGAAACGACGTAGAAAACGTCAATGAATTCGAAATTCGAAACGCAAAACGATGTTTCTTAGCTTGTCGATGTCGAGACGTTGCTTGGTCGCGATGTCAAAAGAAAAAAACAATAATAAAATAAGATGCCGCGCATACTTTAGTCGTCTCGTTCATTTGGTCTCAACTTTTATTTATGAAGTAGCCTTCCGCCATGCCGCCGTCTGCGGTTTCTCTGCCCTTAGATTTATGAAGCCCCTTAAATCCACTCAAAAGGGCTCAATTTAATATACAGGTAGAATACAAAGACTATTCTACTGCTTCAATTACCTCTTTGAATTAATCAGAATTATGTATTGTCTACATAATTAAAACGAAATTAAATTCCCATTTTGTAGTATACAAAAGCTTTACGGCATATCGATTCACTGGTCCCCTTGATAGCAATAAAAACATTGTACAAAACTTTACAACTTAATTACGTACATCTGTTAAAACGAGGCCGACTGACACGATTTATAATGCACCTTTGTCGTAATAAATTTCATCAGGGGAAATAAAAGTTTTGCGGGATGGATCACAATAAAAAAATGGTTGAAGAAAACAAAGCGCATAATGAATTAAACAACATAATAAGCGATGGACACCTGCAAGATAAAATGTCTTCATTAAAACGAGACAGGGATTGGGTTTGAACAGGTGCAATAGAATGATTGGAAGCTGCCTCGGACGGATTTGGGCCGATAGCAAATTGTTACGTGCGGATCGATTGATCTGTTATTTGGCGTTTGTATCGTTTTCATATCGTACGTATCATAATAGGTTTTATAGGTAACATTTTTTTAAGTCAAAATCTCCTTTGGTTTTAGCTTTTTACGTTTCGAAGGCAGTTATTGTTATGTAATTCTGAATTCATCTTCTACAATTTAATGAAGTTATTAGCAACACATAAGACTTTCTTCCCATGCCTAGGGTTGAGTATCCTGTATCTGAAATTAGATCAACTGTAATAAACCCAGACTCAGGTAAAAAGTTTCTAGTTCTACTAATAAAAACCTAAAATTACAACTAGCTCTTTCTGCAACTGGAATACTTCGAAATACTGTTTATCTCTTTCCAAAGCTTTTAGAACAGTAATAACAGAATCTATCTCGAATTACAAACCTCTTTTAACCTGCAATGTTTATAAAGTCACGATCCTGGTAATTATTTTGCTTGTAAAGTCAGGCTCCCTGGAACGCACCCATTTCATTGGCGGGAATCTTTCAAGATGGCGGTCGACCTCGCCTGACCCATCCGTCAAGCACGAAGGTGGAACATCTGTTTTAACATGTCCGACTGACAGTTAATAAGCGCGTTCCATTTTACGAATTTAGAATTTTGGAATTCTTTTTTGTGGAGTTTCCTTTTTTTAAATGCAGAAATAAAAAGTGGTGGGAATCAACAAAGTAGAATCTACAAAAAGTGGAAAGTTACTTTTCTTCGCGGTGATGATGATGATGGATGATAACATAACCGCCAATTTATTGCCAATGTTTATTTCTGAAAAGATGGCAGTCATAAAAATACAAACAATAACCTTGGTCACTTATTAAAGATCTGATTTTAAAAAGCATGGCCATGATATCAAATAAACAGCAGCTAAACAAAAAATAAGTTTCTCATGAAATCATTCACACGACATTTTTTTCAGCCTACCTTTGGGTATTTCTTCGAATACTAAATCCCGACAGTTCTGCGCTTACGAGTCGGTGACGTTATGCTGTCGCCATTTTTTGTTCATGAAATTTATTATGTCAATCTACACGCCCACAAGTGGTTAACTAGTGTTTCAAATGGGACAAAAAATTAACTACTATATTATACGCTGTCACCATATTTTAGTTCACGAAATCAATTTGCATTGGCATCCTATGTAGCAAAGACAAAAAAAACTGCTAGTGGTGCCGATTCTGTTGTAAATCGCACTAAACTAATTTTAGTCACATCTCATCTCTTTCTTACAAACATTATTGAAAAAGGATAGAACATATTTAAAGTTGTCAAATTAGTCTTTGCCGTCTTATTTTGCGCGTATTTAGGCGTAAACGCGATAGATGGCGACTAAACTTATATTGAAAACAAGCATTGGACTAATTTGACAGGACTAAATTTCTTACATCCTTTTCTTGTATTCTTTGTTAGAAAGAGACATAGTGAGATTAAAATTAGTTTAGTTGTAAACAACAGAATCAGGGCCATTGTGTTTTTCGCCTAAATTCTTGAACCGTCAAATATATAACACGGTGTCATTGTCTATAGATCTAAATAAAGCATAAAGTTAATACAAAAGAATATAATAAAGGGTGCCCGAAGCGCGCAATTTCCGCCGGTTTCTACCGAAATTCCTTGAGATACTCATATATTTCAGGGTAACTTTGATTGTACATCACTCTGAGCTTGTTTACAACAGTCGTTAGCATGTCGGCCGATTATTCAAGGATTCTTGTAGGTATTTATTATGTTGCTGCATTGTTTCTGGGTCCAACTTTGGCCGGGTATAATAAAGCGTTTTGTATGGAATAATCTATTTAATTTTATCCAGCAACGCCACAAATATTTGTAGAATGTAGTAGCGTGCCCAGAAAATATTTAATCTGTTTTTTTTACCATTACTCTACAAAAACAGACACTTGAAAATGA
Organism: Achlya flavicornis; assembly: GCA_947623365.1. Classification (NCBI taxonomy): domain Eukaryota; kingdom Metazoa; phylum Arthropoda; class Insecta; order Lepidoptera; family Drepanidae; genus Achlya; species Achlya flavicornis. The sequence goes on along the minus strand of OX392485.1, from coordinate 2,939,775 downwards.
TTTTTGTCCCTTTGCTGTACGCATTAAAAGCTATGAAGATAAGCTTTTTGTAAAAAAAAACATTTTTAATATAAGCTTTTTTTGGTGACTGTACTTTTTGTTGACTGTACTTGCATTGTCTTCAAATAAACTAATGTATACAATATATCAAGTCAATCCGACCACTGGAAGTGGGTGAAATTCGACTTGCAAGATTCCACCCGAACGAACAAACATACATACATTGCAAGTTAAATAAAAGCTTGTAAAAATAAAAAAAGGTTATGATTACAGCAGTAACTTATCAGTAGACTTGTGTTGTGTAGTGCAGACGCTACCTTTCATTGAAGAAAAATTGACAGTCCAAAAAATGTATTGAAGAAAATGTTACATACAAATAAAAACAACCATTTGTGGCAAAATTTGGTTATGAAAACAAACCCTGGCCCACTTAAAATCGTACTCACTCATATAATATCCTCCGTTTATAAGAACCGCAAAAAGTACGGTCGGCTCATATGAATAAAATACGTTAAATGAGAATACCAAATTTTATGGGCTGTAAAGTAAACCGACAAAAAATGATACTGTTATAATTTGCAGAGTAATAAAAATTGGAGGAATAAATTTGAAGGCAGGTGAAATCCACGTAGACATTAGACCTGGGTGGAATATAGGCTTTTGTGGCGCACTTGCTTTTAAAATAGCTCGCAAGTTCATATGAAGAAATCATCATTAAAGTATTTTAGTATTAGTAAGTATCATTGGTGGTATTTTACCTAATAAAGATCATCCATGTGCACCAGTGAAGTGAAATGAAATGAATTATGTGTATCGTGACTTTTCAAGTTGTCTCAAAAAGTCCGAGAAGATTTTTAGTACAATGACCACCATTGTAGTAAAACATGACTTTTATCCATATTCATTATGTCTGTGACTTTTATGTACGGTGACTGACTGAGGGAGGACTATAATGTGAAGTGATTTATTGTGACTGGAAACTATAATATAACTCGACACTGGCAGAGATGAGCCCTAATTTGGGCTAGATTGCCAAACATAAAAAGAAGAAGAAGAAAGAACATATGTTTATTTTTCTCATCGTCATAAAACCATCAAACATCGTCGTCAACTGCTGGATATAGGCCTTTATAGTTGCCACATTTTCTGGTCCTCCACCTTCAGCATCCACCCATCGGTTATTGATCCACTTTGGTTTATTATTATATAATGGCTTCATGCCACGTTGGTCTGATCAAATACGCGCAGCATTGGATACCAGTGTGTGTGCTGCTATCCACACAGCAGAAGATCGATCCAGATGGCGTGCAATAGTCCGTGAAAAGATAACCCAAAAAGGTCACGTCCCTCAGCAATGAGGTATACGATGCAAGGAGGAGGCATGCCACATATATTATCTTGAATGAAATGAATATTTACTTTTATAGAGAGTCTACTTATTTATGATCTATAATCTACCAGTACATTCTAGGTTTCAAAATACTTTTTTTTTTTTTTTTTATGTCATTAGGTTGACAAACAGGCTGACGGTCCACCTGATGGTAAGTGGTCACCGCCGCCTATGGACATTTGCAATACCAGGGGGATTGCCAATGTGTTGCCGACCTTGAAGAGCTCTTTTTACGCCCCTTTTGAAGAACCCCATATCGTAGCGCTGAGGGAAAACCGTAATGGGGAGCTCATTCCACATCCTAATGGTCCGCAGTAGGAACGTCCGACTGAACCGTTGTGTGGACGATCGGAGCGGCTCGAGGATATGAGGATGAACTCCACATCGCCGGCGACTGGTGCGGTGGTAAAAAGGTGATGATGGCACCAGGTCAAAAAGTTCTTGAGAACACTCCCCATTATATAGACGGTAGAACACACATAGAGAGCCAATATCTCTCCGAAGGCTGAGAGGTTCCAAACCGCCAGTGAGTTCGGGATCGCCAACTATACGAGTGGCCCGCCTTTGAACCGAGGCAAGTGGATCAAGCTGGTAAGCGGGTGCGCCTGCCCAGAGGTGTGAGCAGTACTCCATATGCGGCCTAACCTGCGCTTTATATAGCTGCAGCCGCTGGAGTGGTGTAAAGTACCACTTAGACCTATTAAGCACACCCAGCTTTTTTGAAGCCAGTTTGGCTTTACTTTCCAAATGACCTCGAAACTGGACATCACTCGCAATGTCGACACCGAGGATCCCGATACTCTTTGAGATGACGAGGGGAGTGTCTTCAAACTTTGGTGCAGCTACGAATGGAGTTTTTTTCGCGGAGAACGCGCAAACCTGTGTCTTCAAAGGGACTTCTTTTTTTATATGACTGATTCGGTAAACAAGCATACGGGCCGCTTAATGGTAAGCGGTTGCCATGGCGTTATGGACGCTTGCGTTACCTTTCCTCCTCCCCAAGGAGCTCTGGAAACCTTAGTCACGCGGTATTCTGTAAGGTGGAGGTACATGCCCAGCCCCCTAGACAAAATGGTTGACGACAATCGTCCTAAAAATCACGTGATATTTCGATTTGAAATGTCAATCCCATACAAATTTTGATCGTTTACTAACGATGACGACTGTCGATAACCATCTTGTCTACTGGCCTAGTCAAGATGCTTTTTGAGCGAATAAACGCTATGCTCGATCTTACATTACATAATTAAATTACGAAAATATTTCTCAACAAATTCCAAATAGATTTACGAAATACAAATTCAGATTGTTATATTAATAAAATAGGTTTATTATCACATTTTATACTATGTTGTTTGACTTAAATATAATTTAACGAGTCGTTTTGTTTAAAGTATCGTTAGGAACACTTTGAAGTGTTATTGGGACAGAATAATAAAACGTTTTTTTTTAGAAACCGTTTTAATGATTGCTTCCAAATCACTAAGGCATTTGAAACGAGAGAAAATACTTGAATTTCATTTTATTTACAATCCAAATTGGTTCACAAATTAACCACTGCAAGAATTTCCTTTAAGAGTTCGTCTGATCAAAATATGACTTAAAATTTTAACCATTTAACCCACACGCCGTTTTCATTCCATTGAGCCAAAAACGGGATTAAAATGACGTACCATCAGCTTATGTAACTTAAGTGGGGCGAAAACTAATATCTTATATCAAAGCAGTTATTGTACAAATAGTCTTCCTGTGTTTCTACAAGTTTGTAAGTATGTTTGTTCGGGTGGAATCTTGCAAGTCGAATTGACTTGTTATTTGGTACACATTAGTATCGTTAGTATATTGGAAGACAATGCAAGTCAACAAAAGTACAGTCACTCAAAAAATCTTGTATGCTTTTGTGCAATATCCATATTTCTTCTAGTCATCACTTCTATTCGTCACTCGATATTCACTCTCTTCCTGCTCATGTCATCCTTCATATAACCCATTTATATCTTCTGTTGAGTATTCCCCAACCATTCGACTATTATTTTCCTATTCAGTTAATTTATTGACCTATGCTATATTTAATTTCGTTCAAAGTAAAAGTCCATACCTACAACCGTGACATTCACAAAATTTACTACGTCATGAAAGTAATATACAAACTGAAGGTCATAAGATTCCCTAAAACAAAGTACCCACAGCTATGACATAGCGTTTTCTCGTTACATCATTATATATTAAAGCAAAAACTACTAATGATTCCCACTTGAATTCCCTTCACACGTTATTCCCATTACCTGGAACGTACCCATCGATGCGGACGCAACTTCGGCGCCGATTTCCTAACAACGTGTTCATCTCTTTCTATCTCAATAAAATTAATATCAACATCTCTTTCGTTATTACCCTTTGCGGCAAAGAGATCTGGGCAAACAACGCATGCGCTCCGAATTAAGCAATTATGGTTAATTTGGAGTCTCCCCATATTATGGTCAGAGTCGTGTCGGCGAGAAATGTGTTATTTTGAATCATAATTTGTGAGAAGGCATCCGCCTGAGCAGCTGTAAATTATATAGGCACCGTATAAAATAAACGTAAATTTTTCAAACGTATCGAACTACTTAGTTTGAATGTTACGATTAAGTAACGGTGATGGTTATAACAAGTTGCGGATAATGATGAACCGTTGCTTGAAGCTCAGAAGATAAACATGTTGATTGACTAAAAATGGCAGATAACGCGAAGCCTAAAACTAGGAGTGGTCCTAGAGACTTGAAATGAAGAGGAAATATTCCTTGAGATCCGGAGAAACATTTCCCGAAATGTAACCTACAGGAAGATAGAATAAGGGATCACAGTTGATGCGGTATGCAAAGATCGCTACATAAACAATTGAAATGGTGAATAAACTAATAAGTTTAGTGTGGGATGTCTTCAAACCCAATGAAACAACCGTCGGAAGAATGTGTCAGGAAAGAGATTTCGAAATATTCCAGCCAATGTTAGATCCATGGGAAAACACTCCATGTAACGGGTTTGTCAAGAGTTTTTGCACAATATTTGGTCAAACGAAAGGTTATTTAAATACTTTAAGACATCATTTAGACACTGACAAGTAAAACGTGTGTTTATTTTCTCTATGTCTATATGAACATAACCTTAGTTGCTTGTATAAGCGCTTATTGCAATATTTACGAACTCTTAATAACTATAGGTATTGTTTGTACTTTGAGCTTTGTGGACAGCAGCTCAACGTTGCATATCAGTTGACTTAAATTTTCGGTTAATATTTAAAAATTATTTTGACCCGAGAAATGCAGCTGAATATGTTGAACTTAAATCAGATTTAGGAAACCTTGAAGAGAAACCAAAAGTAGTATAAATACTTGTCACTTAAAAAAGATTAGGTAGTCTTTTTCACAAGACTAATGGTTTAAACTCCATACCGATTGCAAAAGCAAGGAAAGTACTTGAGTCTAATTTGCTCATACTGTCTTTAATTTATACAATTTATTCATTTTAGGAATAACCTCTAAAAACAAGCCTCATAGATTCACGTCAGCTTATTGTCTAGCATTGGTTTTCTTAATATAAAAAACAAAGTCTACATCTCTGAATAATAAAAAAAGTTGACCACACTTTTTAAAATTTGAATGATTTCAATTCCTGATAAAAATCATCCATCACAATTTCCATCGAACCGCACAAAACCGTTGTCAATTCCAATTTTAATTCTGGTACATTCTCGAGGGGAAGAAATAACACTAAGGGTTGGCATCCAACGAGAAAGAACGAGAGATATGTGGCACGGAGTTATCTTATGGCCGATTTCAATAATTTACGGACCGTTATCGGTTAAAATTAAAACTCTTATATCTTTACTAATAATGAAGCAAAGATCTCAAAGCTTTGCATATCAAACCCTCCCATATGGAAGTAGCTCTCACAGGTAAAATTTGCTTACGAAATGATCTATAAGCCCAGTTTGGCAATAAAAAAACCTACCATTGGTAAGCAAAACGATTCGTTTTTGTTTATTGAACCGGGCATTACACTATTAATGAAATGTTATGTCATTGTTTTCAAGCAAGAATCACAATCTGATTTTACCTGATCTGATTAACCCGGTAGAAATTATCTTGCTTGAACTGGTTTAAAAATGTGTTATACGAGATCTACAGCAACTTTTTTTCATTGAGAGCTCCGCGCTACATCCTAAGTGGACAAAAACCTTAAGTGAATGCCTTATTTTTAATCATAACGTTACATGATTAATATTCTCCAAGTTTGCCCCAATGACACTTCATGTCAGCGTTCCCTAATTTGATTGGACGTTTCCATATAAATTACAACGCTAGGCGGAGCCTATTGGTGTAATTAAAAAGCTTAGATCATAATCATATCAACCAGCCACATTTCCGGTCACAATTGTTAAAAATTCTTTTGACTTTTAATGAATAAGTGATAGTTTGGGTACCATAGCGTTGAGAATTTAATTGTTTAAGCTTTTGAATGAGCTTTTATTTAATTGGGTTAGATTGCTTTTAGAATCAAGTGTTGCTTTTAAAATGCTGAGAATTGCTCTGAATTATAGACATGGCGTTGTGAGTGAAGATATTCTGTAGAACACTGTACTAAAATGGTTAATCACTCTAGCCTAAATAAATTTGATATTATTGACCCTAATGACTATAAGATAGTCCATTTATTATATTCAGTCTTTAGATCTACGCAATTCAATAAAGGTCCCGTTAAAGATTTCAACTACTACTATGCTACTAGTCTACTAGTCTACTAGTCTACTAGTCTATGCTAATGTTATAAACGGATACAGTTTGTTTGATAGTTTGGATTTAGGAGGTATTATCTTTAGAACTACCAATCCGATTCTAAAAATTATTACACTAATAGGACGCAAAATTATCCCTAAATAGCTAGGCTACTTTTCATCCCAAGAACGAGGGGGAAACCGCGGGGGACAGCTAGTTCATTATACAGGTATCGTGAAAATACGGAATTCTGAAGATCGGGTTAGGTGGAGTCCTAATTCCAGTTTTTCTTTACTCTCTATCGGCTCATGTTTGACCTCATTTCCATAGTTAAAAGATATTGCATTTTCTATATTTTCAGTTTCATTGAAATTTAGTAAATATTTCTAATAAGTAACAAAATTTTGATTATGATTAAGTGGGATATATACGGTAGTTTCTAGAAATAATTTATAACTAACTAATCGGTTACTGTGGGTCTTTTATTCGTGATTAGATATGTTATAGCCCATTGAAATTGGCTCAAGTAAAATCTCTCTTCGATCAACATTTTGTCACAGTATATCAAGCACGTATTGCGTGAAGCCATGATGAAGCAGGTGTGAGTCGAAGGGAGCCGATGGGTAAATAAGAAATTTTGTCCGGGAATTTGGCGGCTTATGTACAGCATAAGTCTAAAATAATTAAGTACAGGCCTTAAATACATGCCGATAATGCCGATTTTCGTATACTTCCATTTTCTAAGCTTTGCCAACTATGCCAACGGCTTCGTACTTAATCACAAGAAAATGTAAAGCCGTCTGTGGCGGTTATTATGACTAGTCTAGTTACTCCATCACTCTATTATCATTAGACGAATAAGTTTCGGAGTAATGTGGTTCATTTTTTGCCACTCACTTCTTCTACTGATGACAGCCAAGAAGAGTAAGCACGATAGTACTTGTGTAAGCTATAAATTAAATCAGCACCAGTGATAATAATGATTATTGAACCTAACTTCATAACAAAATAAGTTTTTGTAGAAAAAAAAAGAAAACATTTTGAATACAAGCATTTTTTGCGACTGTACTTTCCGTAGACTGTACTTGCATTGTCATCCAATATACTAATTTATACCAAATATCAAGTCAATCCGACCACTCAGATCAAGATCCAACCCGAACATAGTTACATATACTTTACATACATCATCATCATCAGCATATCGGCCCATGGATGTCCACTGCTAAACATAGGCCTCCCCCATTGATTTCCGAACGGTTCTGGGCCGCTTGCATCCAGCGGCGCCCAGCGACTCTGACCAGGTCGTCAGTCCACCTGGTGAGAGGTCGTCCCGCTCGGCGCTTTCCAGTACGTGGTCGCCACTCGAGAACCTTCCTTCCCCATCGGTTATCGGCTCTTCGAGCGATGTGGCCTGCCCATTGCCACTTCAGCTTACTAACTCTACGAGCTATAACTTTACATACACTGCAAGTTAAATAAAAGCTTGTAAAAACACATGGAATTTTTGAGTATTATTATCTTTTTTACATTCATGTAATCTGGTTTCCATAGTTATGTGGAATTTGGCATCAGCTAGCCGAATGATATTTTTTTTCAACAGGTTGACATACAGACTGACGGTCCACCTGATGGTAAGTGGTCACCGCCGCCTATGGACATTTGCAATACCAGGGGGATTGCCGATGTGTTGCCGGCCTTGAAGAGCTCTTTTCACGCCCTTTTTGAAGAACCTCATATAACGATATGGGGTTCTTCAAAAAGGGCGCAGCGTTGAGGGAAAACCGCTCATTCCACATCCTGATGGTCCGCAGTAGGAACGTCCGACTGAACCGTTGTGTGGATGATACGATATTATTATTCAGCCCATGAAATTACATTCTGATTTGAGTTAAATTACTTTAATTCAATATAAACAGTCTTATAATTAGTAACAAAAAGCTAATGATCACCATAATACCTGAATTGCACGGTGCATTACACCAAATGAGTAACATTAACGTTATACGACATAGCCGGTACTCAGTAGGTAACGTAATATAATACGCGCCCATGTCAAGTCACAACACTGTTGGTTATCACGTTGTGATGAATTATTGCTGTCTGGAAGCGTTTCTGTTACGTTTATGTTGCAAGTGATAAGACTGTGTCTGCCTTATTACATGAGGTTTTAAGATAGTCGGCTCTTTTTGTTATATGACGTAGAAAGAGAAGGATATATTTAAAACCTGGATTTCGCTCTCACGTAATAAATGGGGTAGGTTTACTTTATTGGTTTTTTATGATATTGTTTAAGGAGGTTTCCTAGGTTTTTTTTTTTTTTTTATATCACTTAGGTGGCAAACAAGCATACGGCCCGCCCGATGGTAAGCGGTTACCGTAGCCTATGGACGCTTGCAACACCAGGGGTATCACGCGCGCGTTGCCGACCCTGCAGAAATCTCTTCACACCCCTTTTGAAGAACCCCATGCTGTACTCCATTGGGAAAACCACCACCACGTCCTACGTTATAGACTTTTCTTACTAATACTAGTAAAAGTACCCTACCACCGAGCTATGGTTTTCTCACGATGATTTCCTTCACCGAAAGCTCAAGCTCATTGTAGGATTCGAACCCGGGACCTTTGTCTCGGTATCCGACGTCACGACCACTGAGCTTTCATCGCCATTGCTTCTTGGACGCAGCCATAACACTACAAGCTAGCAAACGGATTTTTTATCCATGTAATACTGGCGGGGTAAGGTGAATTAAATTTTAAGAATAAACATAAGTGTATAAATTATGTTAATTAAGTATATGTATTTACAAACAAAAAGTAGTATATGTATTTTATCAGTTATCTGGTTTCCATAGTACAAGCTCTGCTTAGTTTGGGATCAGATGACCGTGTGCGAGGAATATCCCAGAATATTTATTTATTTATAGTACGCTTTATTTTTTAAATATCGCTATTATTGAAATTCTAACACCACACTGTTAGCTAAACTGTACAACCTAATATAGCTAAATATCTCGCTCACACCAAACATTAGCCTACTATCGAACCTCCTGGGAAGGCGTTTGAAATGCAAATTTCAGATGCTCAGCTGTATTAACTGATGCTTTATTGGTTCCCTACAGTGTTGCTAGGTATAGTTGCCCTTTGAATAAATCAGGAGTGATGGCTGCTACATTTCAGTGGATTTTGATTAATATTCCAACTGATGTTGAAGTTGGCATCACAAATGCCTTATTAAACATTAATGAGGCATCTTAACTTAAGGCCAGTGCTGTACATTGGTACTGAAAGGAATAGCTTTGGTTCTAAATATTTATTAAATTAGGGTTTATTTTAAAGCCTTTTTATTTAAAATATTAGAAGACCAAGAGATACATTTTCCATTGATAATAAATCGGCCGAGTTCGAGTCGGACTCGCACACGAAGGGTTCCGTTTTTTTTTTAAAGTTTATTATTTTTTCTGTTATAGCAGCAATAGAAATTCACTTTCTGTGAAAATTTCAATTTTCATGAGGTGTAGCCGAGCTGTACCTACTGTCGGACGGACAGGGGAGCTTAGTAATAGGGTCACTTAGAGAATGGGACCCTAAAAACGAATGTACTCTTCTAATCGTGTATCTAAAGATTGAAGACTAAATTATACGTGAGAGCCAAAGAGAGAGAGAGAGTGAGTCAATTCCCGTCGTTGCGTTAAATAAGATTTTAATAATTGACACTTACTTATCTGTATACACCACTTAAGCCATTAGACTTATCAAAACTTATAGAAATAGAGGCCCTAAATTAACTCATTCCAGAATATCACATTCCACAAATAAAGAAGGCGAGATTCCACTAAAGCTTTTATCTCAAAAGTAGACGCAAATTAAAACTTAATTTTCATAGACAAAAAGTTGTTTTTCCAACAGAAGTATTTTTCGAACGATTTTATACAAGAATAGCATAATTCAAGGTAATTTATTGGAATGGTACTCCAACTTAATTGAATTGATGTCTCAATCTGATTAATTGGAACCAATTTTAGTCCTTACTCTTTACAAGGAAATGGTAATGCACTGTGTAATTTTATAAATGGAGTGGATTCATGGAATAAAGTCGTAAAGTTGGAGTCTGTATCAACCTAATTTCCTATACATACAGTGTAAAATAGTCCTTGAAGGAGCTTACAATTGTGATAGTCAATGCCCTTACAATTACCATTATTTAATGATTTTATTCAACTATAATTTTTGTGCATTATAAGTTGTAAATAATGTTGTCAATACATATATAAGATGTAGCTGTTACTGTTGGTTCATAAAACAAAAGATCCATTATTAAACGATGAAACATTAAAAAAATAACAGAGTGAATTAAATATATCTTTATTTTTTAAATATAATAAGATTTCGTTAAAAAAAAAAATAATACAAGAGTTTTTGGTGACTGTTCTTTTTGTTGACTGCACTTGCATTGTCTTCCAATACACTAATGTATACCAAATATCAAGTCAATCCGACCACTGGAAGTGGGTGAAATTCGACTTGCAAGATTCTACCCGAAACAACATACATACATACATTGCAAGTTAAAAATAAAAGCTTGTGTCCCTACTTCCCTTGGCGTCGCCTAAGTTGAGAACGACTCTACCGATTTCATCCATCTTTTTTTTTAAAGTTTTCTAATACTCGGGAGAGTTGCGTAGAAATTTTAAGAAAACTTAACGGTAGGATAGGTCGTGTAAGGGTAGGGTAGGGTAGGGTAGGGTCGGGTACGCACTACTACGCACATACAATTTATGTGTGTTCCAATTGTAGCAAATTATAACATATACACAAACATTTAAAACAATAGACAAATTAGATTCACATCAAAATTCTAAAATGCAAATTCGTAGATAAACTCAATTTCTATCACAGTTACTGTAATTCACAGTAATTCTATATTTCGCATAACAACTGTAATAAATGAGAATAATATTAGTCGGTATTTCATTGCCCAATTTGCATTTCTGTTTAGAATGCAAATTGTCATAATAGTGGTGCATACTCGGGCGGAAATGGATGTCGTTTATGATTTATGTCATAACAGCTTCACGTTTGGTACAAGTCATCACCTAAAGCGGTTTATAAAACAAAATACGTGCTTCTTTTTGTATGATGTATTTTCTTTTAAATTTGGAAGTTGAGCGTGTGTAAGGAGACCAGAATTACACTAAAACAAATTTCGAATCTTCGTATGCAATAAATAATTTGTAAATAGTGATGTATTCATTATACTTAGTGTTATTATCTTGACATCGGATGACACTATTTGTCAATTATTAACTGTGTGTGAGCAAACTACAATTTTGCATAAACGTCATCCCGGACTTTTTACTTGGAATAGAGTGTAATGCGCAGAAGAACCAAAGTAATTTGACATGTCATGACTGACTGAAACTGTGCCTTATCCGCCTAGATCGAACACTTATCCATCTTAAATTTTAACGCTCATCCTCAAACTACTCACCTATAAAAAAGAGATCCAGGGGCTGCTATGCAAAAGAACGCTGGAAGATGTACTGATCGTACTTCAATCCAGTCCACGTTTTAAAAGATATACACTGTAACGCGTTAATATACAGACAGTATAAACCAATTCCTAAAATTGTAGGCTCAATAATTTACATTAGTGAATTTTCAACAAACATAAAATGCAAATTCTGTTACACAAACGCAATGGACAATAAACCCAATACAAATGTAACAAGAATTAAAATTCCGCGAATTTGATATGATCGTAGCTATAAATGCGATGTTTATGTTAATGATTAATGTAACGTAGTAAGGTAACCAACATAAGGTTATGAATGAAATCCTAATAATTTAAGAAGAATCCTAATGAAGGCAAAGTCCAAAGAAACTGAAGCGTTCAGAAATTGAAGCGCATGTGAATCTTAATGCCGTCTGACAATAATTGTGCTATAATATTTGTTTTAAAAGACTACTCTCAATAAAAACCAGAATGCCTATAAATAGACATTCCACACGTCGAAAAAAACGTATAACAAGCTGAGACATGCAAACCCTGCACCCATAGCAAATGGACGTCTGAAATTAAGTCATCACATCTCACTATGAGGGGTCTGCAGGCTACTTCTACTGTATATTTATATCCCATATCTACCATTGTAATTTAAAGCTTCCATCTGTGAGTTAAGATTCATTTTCTACTGGAAAACGTCAAGGTTATGCCTTTTAATAGCGGAAAAAATCGCATCGTCATACCATCGACGGTAAAGCGTGACGAATTGCGACGGAGTCGTCAATTCTTTAACATTCTACAAAACCAACAAGTAAAATACAAATAGTAAACATGGTGAATACGGAACAAATGGGCGGAAAAAACGTTGCTGAGTGCAGTCGTGATGATATTACGGCTGCTGTATGACTTGATGGCGCAATTGTAAAAGAAGTCTTTTTGATTCTTGATAATTGAATTGACACTATTTGCCCCGGGTTTAGTTTATTTTTACTATAAATGGGCATGTGTTTGACCACAATCTCACCATGGTCAGTGATGACGTAGCCGAGGGTGGTAGTACACTGCCTAGGCGGGTGCAGCTATCGGAATAATGGTAGGTGCTTGACGACGTATTTTCAACTTGAGGGTGGTAGCCAGTAACTAAAGTCTTTTCTTTTTCTCATATTCAGGCGACTTGCAACATATATCTGCAAGAAAATTCTAATATTGAATCTCAGACCAAGAAAAAATGAAAGACGGAACGGTCTGTGTTCTTAAGTGACGCAAGTAATAGGAAGCCGGCGTTCTTGTTAATACATGGCCTAACACACACATATAGACCATAGAAAGCCGATCGGTTGTCATTCCGTATTGAGACGTTGATATTGTCAATAATGCTCAGTACCATTTGTGACTTCTTGGGCCAGTACTGATTTTACTCATGCACACCTAGGAAATTTTTTGCTTCACTTTCTTATAAGTTGACTCTGTCTTGATTTTTTTATATGTCTATGTTCTGAATATTATTATTAAGATTCAATCAAATGGGAATTCACTGTAAATTCAAAAATTCAATTCAATTTAATCGTGACTGCAATCATCCGGATCTGACCTTTTCCATCTTTACCCATCTCACCACTTATGGATATCGTATTTATCTTTCTAAAGTGAACAATTTCATTGTATTTGCGTTGGTTACTTAACATTTACATCTTGTTTGCTTAGTTGTATAACTTGTTTCAAGTTGAGGCAAATGAACGTGGATTGAGACGTTACTTTGTTCGGCTCAACCTGTAGGGTCCTCGTTGTTTTGTTTTGCTTCAGCACTGGCTTCTAATGATTCCGAGAGACTTTTTTGCCTTTTTAATTATTGAGAAACCAGTGTTTATTTTTTGCTCTTAGTTTGAGGTAAACATACATTGTAAATGTTGCTGGTGTTATTCGAAATATTTAGAATTTTTGTAAAACAGTTTTTTCTTCTAAATATTACTAATTATAAACACAATAGCAACCCGAGTATTTTTTTTTTTATTCAAGGAATGAAATAGAATCTATATGGTCTAGAATTCTAGACCTATGTGCGACATTTGAATGAAATCCGTTTAGCCTTGGAGTTCAATTTTTAGGACAAAGCATAAAAATTGTTACAGTTTTATTCAATATACCTGCAATCAATCATTTCAACACGAAAAATTTTAATTATCATCCCTAAAACCACGAATACTTTACTTATACCAAACAATAAAACCCAGAATGTATTAAATAATCAGGTTTTAAAATAAATAAACCATTGATACGAGAACAAACATCGCGTGTAAAGTGCTACCGTTAAGCGTTCCACCAATATTTGGCGCAGTATTTATGTATCTGAACGCGCCCCTTCATAATCGAAACTCGATAACAATCCGAGATAAATTATTAAACAATGGAATAATGTAATCAAAAATGTTTCTGGTTACGAGAATCGTATTTGGTACTTCTCGTTTAAATTCTGCCAATATTAATTGTTGTTGTAGATAAAGAACTTGAAATTGAGCTTATCTTTGTTTAATTTTTGAGCTTCATGATGGAGTTCGTGATGATTATCGTGAAATCGACTGTGCAATTGTATTATTCTACCGATTTGGTTATTAGACATGCGTTGCATATAAACAGCTAATTGATGTTCTGGCCTAACAATTTCCTTTACTATCTTTGCTATCTCATCATCATCATCAGCCTATAATATCCCACTGCTGAGAACAGGCCTCCTTTCACAAATGAGGGTGAAAAGGACTGGGCGATACTCCACCACGCGTGCCCACTGCGGATTGGTGGAGGTAGGCAAGTGGTCAACCTACTGTTAGAATTTTTCAAGCCGCCTAGGAGGCAACCAACTATGAAACGCTCCATTTGAAATACCACTAGACGGTCACCCATCCAGGTACCGACCACAACAGACGTAGCTTAACTTTGCCGATCGATTAAGAACGGCTAATCATGCTACACCACGAGCGCTTCTTTGCTATCTATATCCATCTAATTAGGCCTTTTATCCACAGTTGATCACAGGCCTTCTTCTTATCACGTCATACTTTTTCATCTTGTATCATTGCATCCACTGCCTTCCTGTAGTCTGACTGAACTTCGGTACAATACCCGGTATTTTCCATGTTTCTAAAATTAGTTCTTCTTCTGTCATGCGCTTCGCATTGAAGGTATACATATTATTTCTCATATGATTTACCTTTATATTTCACAGAACTCTAGTATTCTTTTTCATATGAAAACTAAATAAAAAATCAAACAAACAAAATCAAAAACTTGAACACACGCAAAAACTACTACACTACCAAATACACTAATATTTAGCATATTCATTGTATCGTATCTGAGCGCGCCTCTTCATAATCGAAATAAGATAACAATCGTGATTAATCATTAAATAACGAACACAATAAACGTAGGTACGTGTTTGGAAGTTAGTGGATGTTAGCCAGATTCGTGCGTTGGAACTTTTTGATTAAGATGTCTTAAAAAAGGATTACAAAAATGTGCGTGAGGTTGTTGTTGAGGCTTGATTTAGTAATAATCTTTTGTTTTATGTCAAATGATTATATGCAAATTAATAAAAAGCTAGTTTTAAAATTATAGTTTTGTGTATTCAAGTTGCTTTTATACCTTACCGTAAATTCATCGGCAATAGACAAAATGTTAATTTCATTATTTATAACAAAGCCAGAATCAAACCAAACCATCAGACCGCAAATTCCATTCTACAAATAAGTGCCAGAATTAGCGAAATATCTACTGTGAGACTGTATGTCGCCCAAAATATACCCGTGCAGATAAAAAGTAACAGATGCCAAGTGCCACAAATCAGACTTGCAAACCGCGGAGAATTGCCAAAACAATACAATAAAGGAAAGTAAAGGAAGATTTAAATTTTAGGTCGATTTAAATGCCAGTTTTAAGTGAAATCTTGTAGATTAAAAAAAAATATTAAACTTTTTCACACACTACACGTACACTATAAAAATGAAACAAAAACTATGTAGAGGGGACTTACACACCGCCCAAGGTTGTAAGGTATATAGTAATTATTGTCAGACAGCGAACGCGTTCAAAAACGCCGACAAACTAACACTAACAAAGAAGGTGCACACAGATATAGAAAATCCATATCAAACTGCGCATACGCATGGGATTGTAACACGTGTGCATGCACACTATGATAAACTTTATTTGCGCATTGATTAGGGTTGCCACACACACAAACTCCCCGGGGCTTAACATCATAATTATGAGGGCCAGTGGCGTGCGTCGAGTTGTAACGAGCTTAAACAAAATGGCTGCTAATATTTTTATATACGAAGGGATAGGTTGATATTTTGAATGATGGATGTGGACGTGAAATTATAATTCGGATATTTAGACGTTTTAATAACGCGTCAAGGCGTCAGCTTCTCACTTACGATGTAAATTTGATTTTTTAATATTAAAGTTTAAAGTGAAAAATGTCTACTTAACAGAACATTTTAAGTAAACGATTTTTAATAATTTATGTTTACTCTCAGGAAGAATTTATTCATTTTAAATGAGAATGTATTTATTCAAAATATCTAAATGATATTTATTTAGATCAAGCTGATGATGAAACTTCAGGTTGTATTAAAAGTGAACAATCACCAACTAAACAAATTACATTATAATAATAAACCAGTAAAAAATACAAGAATTACCACCAGCCCACGAAAGCAACTGTTATATGATAATGAAGTTGTCAGGAATTAAATTCATTTGGGCATTTGTAATTTTTCAACAGTAGCAGGGAACATGGCCATGAGTTAGTAAGTTATTAATATTTATTAGTAGAGTAAGAATAGTGGGTTTGCTTGGCCTTTAAAATTATCTTCCTTAAATATTGGGAAATTTTGTCTAACAATTTATTGGTAGCCTCAAAGAAAATAAGAAAAAATGGGATTTTGGAATAAGACATAAGAATAATTGACAGATATACTAAAAGTCCATGATTATACCGATTGATATCAGCTAAACGATTGATTATCTATAATAGATATTCTAAGTCTACGTATAGTTTTATTTGCACAATAATTTGAATCTCAATCTCAGTGCAATGTTTATAGCATTCTTAAAATAGGTTTTTATATAAACTATAACATTTGATATTTTAATAGTAATTCTTTATTAAAACAAATCAAAAGTTTCAAGTTTATACCCAGTTCTCGACTTTTATAGATACGCAGCATAATTTTTTAAGTGCGTTTTTATCGTTGAAGGCAGAGATGACATATGATTCTAAAATTTCACAACAAGTTATCACAGAACTGAATACGAGAAACGATATAATTTTTATAATAGAAAATAAAATTCGAGAAGCACAGTAAAATATAAATTTAAATGAAACAGTAGAACCATAATCATGAAACACAATGCGTATCAAGAACGTATGCATTTAACTGTTCAAAATTTTTTGGAAGCATACCAAGCAGTTCATCACTAGAACAACATCGGAGTTACAAAGTAAAATGTATTAAAATAAAAAGAAACTCGTTTCCTAGAAACACTCCCTACGATTCCTTGCCAGATAACGTCGGACAAGAAAAATCACGAGAATTAAACATTCCTAAAAGAGTTGTCAAGCAACCAAATTAAGTCTAACGGGCCCTAAGAAAAATAACATACAAATAGACCTTAATCAAGATTGTGGGAAGAAAAATAAATGAGTAATTATTAAAAACAAGATTATTATCGAAATTGCTATAAGTCTTGTAAGTTCAAAACAAGTTTTCTTATAGATTAATAATGGACGGCGGTCATTAACGCTTCTAACAGTAATTGCTTGGCACTATTATGATGAATTGTAGGCTTTTTGTGGGTATTTTCTCACCAACTACTCATAAACGCTTCAAGGGGCCTTCAAAAATTACCGTGCTTTTGAGTCATTAGGATAATTAGCTTTGGAAATTTCGACAGGTAGTCTTTTTGGTTAAAATATTTCAACCAAATGTTTGCTTCCGAAGATTTGTCAAAGGATGTTATGCTGTTCTCGTAAATAAAATATACTCTTTCGTTTAAGCTAATTTGTTAACGAATACCAACGGAGTCACAAAAGAACTTAAGCCCTGTCTTATTTAAATTAGGCAGTAAAATAAATACAGAACGCAGCACTGACTAGAGCAAGCTAAGAGTTTTTACAATCTCCGCCTCGGCTCGGCGGACGCTCTCAACCAAATTGTATTATTTTGCATTCATTTTTGACAAAGTATACTTAAAGGCGAAGTTTGTTTAGTACTTTTTTTGAATACTTAATTATGAGCACCTTTAAATTTTGCTTGCTTATATTTACTCAAATGGCACTTCCATTATAGTTCTTAATAGAAATGAGGTTTGTGATGAAAGAGCGAATAAATTAAATACAGTAGCAAGTGCACATGGCTAAACTTGATGCTGTTAAGTTTGAACGTGAAGCCGAGGATCATTTCGCGACGAAACGGGTCGTCAGCGATTCAGATCTTTGAAATTACACATCATTAATTGAGACGTCGAGCTTGCGAAGGGAGCAAAAGAAAAAAAAGGATAGGGCTGTCTCCATACTAATTTAGATATCAAGTCAACGAGACCGACAAATTGTTAGCCGTTAGTATTGGGTTCGTGGAATTAAGACGGCTGCTTTGTTCCCTAAGCTATTTTTAGGAAACTACATTAAAGGCAAAAGTGTTATGATTAGCTACGTAATATTTACCTTGTCATATTTATATAACTACTTTTTATAACTCCTAAATAACAGATATTTAGTAGAGATTCCTAAGCTAAATGAGGAATAGGAATGTATGTTTTTATTTTGTGTGAAATAAGATAAAACTGTGAATGATATAGAAAGAGATACATATATTGTGTCTTGCTGTCTGTATATTGTTTCACATAATACTTTTGTCCGTCGTGTTTTATTTACATGATACTTTATTTAGTTAATTTCTAATATTTTCTATAAATAATATATTGTAATATACTGTAATTGTATTTTTAAAGCATATACATCTTTTCATTTTCACTGAGCCAATATAAATAGAAATATGAAACAATTTCTCCTTTATCTATTGCCAGATTTTTGTTTTAAAACAAGTTAGCTATCAGTCGTTTTAAACGGAAATGGCTGGAGTTCAAAGTTTTGTGGTTTTCGTTATAGAATAGTTTAGAAGTTAATTAACAATAGCCCGGAATCCCGGAACTCTATCCTTAACCAATACTGGAAAGGAAGTATACAAACAATGATCTACTCTTTATTGTATCTGTTAATACTCGTATTTTGTAAATGTTCAGTTGAACTTCATCACTGTGTCACAGATAAATAATTTTAGTTTTGGTCACTGACCAAAGGTTGCTTATGAGATGCCTGATGATGATGATGATGATACTTTTTGTGTATTTCTTAGCTCCATAAAGAAATACACAAAAAGTATATATTCAAATTTCTGTATTCCGAAATACTAAATTTAATAAACAATTAATCAAACAGAATAATATCTAAATAATTATTATAAATGAGAAACAAACCACGAATGAACTAAATATAACATCAATATTAATAATTGAATCTGACTTGGTTTTCCACCTCAAGCATCAAGCCGTAAAAAGAGAACCAATAATCAAACGGCATAATTTATCGACTCGAAATGTATTAATATGTAAATGCTAGACACGGACAAGGGGTTAATTGATGTTAATAATAAATAACAAAAAGAAATATATATGCTAAAGTATTGAATGAAAAAGATATTTTACACCTGTGGTAATCGGTATCTGAATACCAATTTCGGTTGATTGGTTATAAGTGTATTATAAATCGGTGCGAACGACAGACCAAATGAGTTTTGGTAATTGAACTGCGATAGTATGTCGATTCACAATTAATTTGGTGATAAATATATTTCACGTAATGGAGATTTTATGAAAATACTACCAAATGAAATAGACAGTAAATCCATAATGCACAAAATTGAGCCGTGGTATCTCATAGTTGTCCGTATAATCCCTATAATTATGTCCGTATAATTATGCTATTAAGAAAAGGTGTATTTTTTAAAGATAAAATATGTAATAATAATGAGGCTGATGAAATATAATTTTTTGAGAATTCGATATTAAATTGGATTTAGTATAATTTCTAATGTATTTTTAAATATACTTGATACTAAGATGAAATAAAGCTTTCTTGATGTTTCATGCTATTTTTGTATCCCGTTGGCCCAAAGTTGTAGCCAAAAAAATTACTTTTAATAATGAGCTTACTTGCAGATACGTATTTTTGTATAAAAAAGAAATTCAACTTTTATCGTGGTATTTTGAACAATTTCCCTTTTTGAATAATAACATTAGGTGATAACCTTAATGGGATCCTCTCTCGTGGAGTCTAATAACATTACTTATGCTCTAAAAGACTCTATTCTACTTTAGTAAAAAGCCTTTTACTGAGATTTAGCCAGCTGGATGCTTTGTAGATCCTCCTCCGTAGTACCTAAGTACTACGGATGGTTAACATAATTTATATATGCTTATGCTAACATAAGCATATATAAATTATGTTAACCATTTACATATTATGCCAATAAGAGTCTCTTTAATGTCTTGTGCACATAAAATCTCATAATTCACATGTTATTATGACTAAGTTGGTGGTATAAAAACACAATATTCTACATTGCTACATTTTACTAAAAGTCTTACGATTAGAGAAAATTTTGGAACGCACCATAGAAATCTAGATTAATATGTATAATAATAATAAATATCCTGGGACATTCCTCACACACGGTCATCTGATCCCAAACTATGCAGAGCTTGTACTATGGAAACCAGATAACTGATATAATACATATACTTCTTTATCTAGAACTTCTTTTTCCACTTGTGTATCTTTACATGTCACATTAAACAGTTCAGTTATTAATATTGATATACTAATTAATGGTGTGATAATCAATACTGTCAACATTATAACATCAGAGAAATCACATTTCGTCTGATTTGAACTCTCATTCTTTTTCTATACCTTCCTTTAAATAAACATCACGTCATCAATCTCAACGTAAATCTGGACGTATTTAATAAGAGTATGGAGGCACAGCTTATAAGAGTATGAAACAGTTTTTTTTTTTTTTAGATTTCTATATTTCTGAAGCATGTCCAATTACCATGTTATTCGAGCTATGAAATGGGTCCACTGAAATATGAAACTTTCCTAACACACAATGCGTATGTAATTACGGTACATCATTTCTAATCTGAGATAGTAATACGGTAAATACTTAAATAAATAATATAGTTAACCCGATAGTAAGTTTCATGACGAGCTGCCGATATTTATGTTTCAACTCCTATTATACGATCGGTGCCACTTAACATGACTTCGATGTTTTATCATCAATATTTTGATCCAATACTGATCAAAAGACTAAAACAGAAAGTGCTGGACGCAAATCATTTTCAACTTCACTCTAATGACTCCACTTTCTAGTAATTAAAATTATATTATCATGGTAAATAACTAAAAGATCATATCAAACTAAATCTAAAACTTATATTCGTTCAACTCACCCAGTGATTTATAAATTTGCTTCTTTTCCGTGGCTTAGCCTCATAAAAAAATATCGGCCAAACGTGATGTCGCATTTATTTTAATAATCTTCTATACAAATAGATTTTGGATACCTTAAAAAAACAATTTTATTCAGTAAATTTATTCGGAGATTATGTGACTTGTATGCAATTAATGATTTTAGGTTCGTATAATAGATATATATGTCGGAGTCAGCGACAGCCAAGCGATACAAAGACCACGATCAGGGTTCAGTGGTATCAGGATTCAGTGGGCGCAGTGCAGGCAATAAAACAACCTTATACCATCGCTTCGTAAAAGTCCCGTATGAGGAGAAGAAGCGACGCAACAAACTCCTCACGGGCCCAATGTGTTTATTGTCGTTATATTACAATTAAATAATCACTCCACTTCACTTCACACAATTTTACATTCTTAAATAAGTATAGGCTTAAGAACCGGGTGTAACAACGATTGCACTGAGATGTGTACAGCTCGAGAGCTTGTGATAAACTAATTGTCCCAAAAGCAATATGCATCCCCATATTAACTTTGTTATTCACGTTATATTCAAATCAGTATTCTTACTTTTTACAAATACCCTCATTAAGTCTGTTATTTACGTTAAAGTCAAATCAGTGTTGCTACTATTTCACCCAACCCTTGTACCACGATAATATCATAATCCAACTGAGTTCGACTAACTATCTCATTCTCCGACACGGCCATCCTGCGAATCACACGTCCTCGTGTGAAAAGCTCTACCAGATGTACCTGAAACCAAAGAAGTTTAGCACAGTAACTGATAATTTCGCTCGGCCATTCCTGCCTAAACTTGATAGCCATTTTTGCTATTAATCGCTTCAGTTTAATCATTATACTAACACTTACTCATACTAACCAATGATACAGTTCCAATCTCTTAACTTATCTCATCAATTCAAGACACACTAAAGTCAACACAGGTAAAAGATCAACAGCCCTACTGCTCCATCAAGCACGTTTGTTACCTACGCACTTACCTAAGGGAGACAGTTTTAACTTTATAGTCTTCTAGGCAAGAATATACTGTACTACATCACCCAAAGCCATTGCTTATAGAATATTCACGGACTACTCACGAAAATCTATGATCTCCGCACTGTATTGTGTTATAGAAACAGCCACCACGCCGTTAATAGTCTAAGTGGCCTCCAATGGCCTCCACGCCTTCCAGATAACCACCACGCCTTCTGGACAGCTCCGTCTAAATGACCACCTCGCCTCATTAAGACAGGCCTTCACGCCTTCTAGATTACTACTAAATCTGGCAAAGAGCATACGGCCTCCCGGATGGTAGCCGGTTACCGCAGCCCTTGGACGCGTGTAACACCAGGGGTATCACACGCGTGCGTACCGACTCTGCAGAAATCTCTTCTAGATCACCACAAATTCTGGCAAAAAGCATACGGCCTCCCGGATGCTAGCCGGTTACCGCAGCCTTTGGACACTTGCAACACCAGGGGTATCACTCGCATCTGCCGACTCTGTGTAAATCTCTTCACCTATCCTTCCAGATGGCCACCTAGCCTAGTCAGATAACACCGTCTAAATGGCCACCTCGCCTCATTTAGACAACACCGTGTAAATGGCCAACTCACCGTTCAGACCCCTAACAGAACCATAAGTCATTTTAGCATTCTTTTTCTTTCTAATCTTGCTTTATCGAGTTTGCGTTGCACTTTTCACTATCTATCAATAGACCAGTGACAGCAAAATAGAATAGTGAAAGAGAGACAAGTTAAATAACGAACACTATCGTAGCGAACTAATCGATTCACTTCACGGACAACTTAAGTTTACTTAAGAGATACCAATTTCTAACAGGCTATGTCTACATAATAGCTAATAGTAAGGTCAACATTACACCGGCTGATAGAATTTCACTCCAAAATGAACTACACTACCTAATTGGCATTAGTTTAAACCTATCGTGAGATTATATGACGTAAGAGATTAAAATATTGTGTGATTTTAACGACCTAGAAACATTGAGGCATTACATAACCTTACATGACCTTCACTATGAGAATAAATGTCAGGGACATAAACAAAGGACATTGCCAACCGCATATGGAACCAGCACAGTACATCGCTATCAAGGGACTCACTCAACTCCTAGTTAGTTGCTTACACTATACTTTTAACCATCGTAGTTTATTTCTACCTACATTTTTCAATTCCGAAATCGTCACGAAATCAAAACGCAATTTCACGATAATAAAATCAATTACAATAATCTTGCTAAAACAATATTGATGAGTACCGCATCAAAGTCTAGTCTCATTTGCGTAACAACTTAAACAAGGGTAACAATAAAGCATACCGTTACGTCACACTAACAACACATCTTGTTAACGCTTCAACACAAACTGGGATATTAAACTACGCAGCCTAGGTGCGGCTCATCTTCTCACGCTAGTATTTTAATAAGCAAGTACAACTCAAATCATTAGGTGCCTATTTTATCTGACTATCCGATTATGACTATAATCTAGCTCACATAATCTCTATGACTGCTAAACACTAATAGTTCCGTAACGATAACTATACCCGTGATTATCTCCGTGACCAAAACGCAAAATAATAATTTGAGACTCAAGAGAACACGCACTTAAATCCAATTAAAACGCTAACCAACTATATTCTCAACAACAATGGGTACTTGTACCTCAGGTACCTTCGTAATCCATTAGTAAACAACATGAAATCGACTCACAGAAAATAGCCATCTATCCAGTAGGGTTGCCGAATGCAGCACAGGTCAACCCGACGCTGGTTGTTGCTGTTGCTCACTGCACCGGTGTTGCTACCAACCGCGCTGCCGTTGCCACGACTGTTTTTGACTGCAGTGAAGTTGCAGACACGAGGGCAGTTATTCGCAAAGTAGCCAGCATCACCATATCTGTAACATATAACACCAAAAGCATTTGATCGCAGCTTAGACAAAAAACAATATGTAAGAAGTAAAGGAACGATCACATGACCTGTTTTTCCCACACTCGAAGCACCGCAGACAACCGCGCAGCATGGAATCACTACCATCTAGCTATGATCATGTCGCGTATAAGCACGCGCATCTCATGATTCATTTAGTTACACGATTATTTGACTGTTTCTGGCTATAGAAACGATGCCACCAAACTTTATTCAGTCTTCATTCTTGACGTCATCCCTCGCTTGGCAAAAGCCTCTATTTGACACGTGTTCGGGGTTCTCAAGCACGTGTTCGGGGTTCTCAAGCACGTGGCAGTCCTCAAAGTATGTAGAAACAATTCAAGTATGGTTTTAATTGCCTGTCTTTATCCCACGCCTGATGTCGGAGTCAGCGACAGCCAAGCGATACAAAGACCACGATCAGGGTTCAGTGGTATCAGGATTCAGTGGGCGCAGTGCAGGCAATAAAACAACCTTATACCATCGCTTCGTAAAAGTCCCGTATGAGGAGAAGAAGCGACGCAACAAACTCCTCACGGGCCCAATGTGTTTATTGTCGTTATATTACAATTAAATAATCACTCCACTTCACTTCACACAATTTTACATTCTTAAATAAGTATAGGCTTAAGAACCGGGTGTAACAACGATTGCACTGAGATGTGTACAGCTCGAGAGCTTGTGATAAACTAATTGTCCCAAAAGCAATATGCATCCCCATATTAACTTTGTTATTCACGTTATATTCAAATCAGTATTCTTACTTTTTACAAATACCCTCATTAAGTCTGTTATTTACGTTAAAGTCAAATCAGTGTTGCTACTATTTCACCCAACCCTTGTACCACGATAATATCATAATCCAACTGAGTTCGACTAACTATCTCATTCTCCGACATATATAAAAAGGTTTTTGATTCATATGAATTATTATGCCATAATAATATGCAATTTTTAATTTCAGTTCACCAAACAGTAATGTTCACAAAACTACAAAAATAAGAATAATATTATAATCTAGGCATATTTCAATTAATTATTGAAATATGCCTAGCTCAAGTGCTTTAGGTTCAGAGAGAAGCTTTAATCAGATAACCATATCTTAAACGAAGCAAGCTAGACTAAGCTCCTAGAAACTGAAACTGAAACTTTGTCTTTGCATCTAATTAAAAATGTTAATAAGCCCAACCCTAAAACGAATCTTAAAACAAGTAGCGATCATTGCAAATCCGAATTAAAATACAGAACATTCTAAAATCGCGTGACCAAAGGCTTAAACTGACACCAAACAAGCCTGCACAGAAGACATTAGTATCGTATTACACGCACCTTAATAGATAGGATATTTTCTTCAGTCTGACTAAGCCGGTGACGTAGCAAATCTTGATTTTCCATCCGGAACCGGTTTAGGGCACGAACCACGCCGACGGATATTTCTGCATGTGTTGGTAATACTCTCGTATTGAATTAAATATTCAGATAAGGTGGTCAAAGTTAATGCTACACGACATTAATGTTCTTGGTCCCATTTATGGGCTGAATGCATTAATAACAATTAATCTTATAACAGCCGCTAATAAAGCTAAGACAGGAAGATCAATAGGCACCCATTTTGTATGCATTTGATTTAAATACAAATAAATGGTGTTTTAATACCACCTCATCTGTTTTTACTGTACATTATTTGTTCGAACCATTTCCATTATTACTTTTTATCGAACAATCGGAATCAGTAATTAAGCAGTAACGAGTACCAATCGCATTCCGTTTTCCATTACCAATAAAGGAAGACAATAAGGCAGTTCATAAAGTATCACATAAAAGTCACAAAAATTAAGTGCCTGATATAAGATCCGTTATATGAAAGGTGGAGATATATATTTTTAATAATACCCTCCCTTTATTATAAAGACAGGCATCCATAACTGTATCGGTCGTAACATAAATAAGGTACGGTTTCATCTTACAGGGTTCTTGGCGACGTGTAAAATATTGTTGTCGATAATAAAACTACAATAATTCAACCCGAAGACTTTATACAACGAATCGCATCACGTATTGAGAAATCCGAGGAACAGCGTGTAAAATAATCTCTATAGGAATAAAACAAGATCGCGTTTATGAATAAATTATGGCAATGTAAAGTATGATAAATGGTTGTAAGGATTGTAATGAAACGGCATGTGGCGTACGAGTGACCGTTGATGTAACTATTGAATATAATCCGAAGCTTTACGTTAAAGACGATAAGGTGGTTAATGGAGTAAATTTTGAGATTAATGATATCACTTGTGTGGGAGACCCTACGGGCGCCTCACATCAGGCTCAGCGGGAGGTTTGGACAAGTAAACTAGTATCTCGTGAAGGTAACGTAATAATCCAAGTGTTTTTCGACCAGACCTACAAGATACTTGCTTTAGTTAACGATTGATCAATTTTAAAAACAATCAAAGGTCAGAACAGTTAGTACCTATGTTCAATGAACACTCACGATTTGAATGATTATGATGTTACAAATAATTAAAGATCTGACGTTTTTAGATCAGACAGATATGATCGTAGAATTTTAAATGGACGAGATTTTACTCTACTAGCTAGTCGAGGTTTTATATATAAAAATAAAGTTATAATTGCAAGTAAAGGTCGATTCAATCAATTATGTCCCATCCTAACTAATATTATAAATGCGAAAGTGAGTTTGTTTGTTTTTTACGCCTTCACGCCTCAACTACTCAACGGATCATCATGAAATTTGGCATGCAGATAGCCCGGGATATACTGTTTATCCCGGGAACGCGGGTGAATTTTTTCAGGGGTCAGTTTTAAATTAAATAGCGCCTCAGAATTTATTTGTATTCCTGTTTTTTTATATTTTACTTTGCAAGTTGGCGTTTTAAATATTATCTTTGCCATCTCAGTCAGGAAGTAGTTTAAGTCTTAAAGATTTACAGATGGAAGTAGTCGGACAAGATAAATTGAAAATCGATGCTAGTTAAGAGGATAGACTTTAAAGATTTTGTGTAAATGGCTTCCCAAGTTGCCGGGATGAAATAACGTGAAGAATCCTTTACAAGTAAACACAATTTGAAAACACTATTACAACATTTTCAACTTTATCCCCCTTATTACAAAACATGGTTTAAAGCAAAGCCAGGTTTTACTGTCATTTGGTCACTTTCTAACGTCATATAATAAAAAGGGACGAGGCTATTTTAAAACCTGGTTTTCCTTTAAACCATGTTTTGTAATAAGGTGCTTTAAGTTCACAGTTTGTTTTTAAAGTGTTTGAGATTATAGTTCAATACACTTATGATCATACTCTTTTGGCCACATTGACATTATAATTTCTATAGAAATACACGGAAATTTCAGATAGCTAATTTCTTTTCATTGAGTTAAATATATTTTAGATTTTTAATCCAACATTCATAAGTAATCCCATATCATCACATATACATAAATACATTTTCGTTCGCCAAATCGGATTCCAAACAAGAAAAAAAGTAGGAGATTTATGTTGCACAAAAGCATCTCGGAATTATTATGAACATAATACCGGGAGACTGGCGGCGACAGGTGACAAAAACTGTTTATGAATGCCGGTACCAGCTCCCTGCTTTTTGCTTAAGAACAAGTTCTGAATGCACGACCAACACTTAAGAATGCACCAGCACAGAAGCACTGATGAGATGTGAGGCGAGCTTTATTTTGGGGACACTAAAATAGCGGTTTATTGAGATTAAGCGATTTATCAACCCGCTTGGTACAATTGACAATGCGTTAGTGAGCCTTTACTCATCAGTTGAGTTTTTCTGGCTCATCATGATGAAGCGATAAGTGAGCAGCCGTAACATTTAATTGATTGGACTAATATATTTTAAACGGTAGGTTGTACGCTCTTTTTAATTATACATTAGTTAATTAGTAAGTTTTGATCTTCTTTAAGAATTGATTGATAAGCCATTTTGTAGAATTGTTATGGTGAATTTAAATTAAAACTGCACCCCGTTACCTTTTTCTTTCAGTTCATATTGCCTTGATCTGTTTGTATATTATATTTTTCGCTACTTTCAAGGCCCTACATTACAAATATTGTTGATATTACCACATATTAAAAAACGTCCTCGTCGGATTTAAGAATTAATTATAAAATGTAGTTTTTAATTAATAAATGTACACATACTTGTTCATTAAAATAAAAATGTGAATCAATCAATAATATGATACAGGAATTTCTGATAAAATTCTGACGCATTTGTTTTATAATTTATACGTCTCAAAAATTAAAAGCTAGTTAAAATCAAAATCAAAAAGTCATTAATTCAGTTTAGGCCCTGGTAAGGCACTTATTAACGTTAAATTGGTACATACTGTTGAATTTACCACCGGTTCGTAATACACTTAAACTGAGAACACTCCGGCAAGAAACTCAGCAAGGCTTTTTTTTTTTCGTGGAAGGTCTTTTCATATTACAGCTTTTTTTCCCAAATACTACCCTACCTAAGGGCATGCTTTAGTTCTAATATGTCGGTATCAACCTACATATAAAAATGTTTTATTTGCTTTCACTGTTTTTTTTTTTTTTGCTTTTACTGTGTGATTTTCACTTCTTAGTCGTTAAGTTATCTGTAAGAATTACCTATAATTGGCAGTAGTTATGTTTGTAGTTTAAGATACTTAAGTAATTTAAAAAAGCTGTTGGTCTCAATAAAAAAAAAAAAATACTTATCATATAATTATTATGCTTATTCATATAATAAAATTGTCACTTAGCCAGGGAGGATGCTAGTACAGAGAGAAGCTAATACAAGTAGACTCTGAACCGGATATTTATTCTGGTAAGATTTTAAAACATTAGAATAAGTGACTCCTACACTGACTTAGAAAATACAAGTTCTTTTCAAAGACAATGACGAATGACCTCAATGGTAATCAACCCGGTTAAGAGATAAACATTGGTTATGCAACATTTATCTTTAACAATATTATTGATGACAACCATTAACACAACACTAATTAATGCGACGTTGATGACTCTACCATTAGGAGGTGATTAGTATTAAAATTTAGAAGTCCTTATTAGCATATTAGGTCGAATACATAAATAGTGGTTAGTGTTGTGAGGATTACACTGAATATAAATCTTTTATCTTTCAGAGTTTTGTGATGTGAAAGGAGCACTTTGATTATCAGTACCTAAATAAATTGGTTGTTGAAAATCAGAATTTTATGATTTTAATTTTTTACCTTCTCTGTATGCATTTACAGTAGTATGCGTTTATACAAGCTTTTTTACGTTATGCAATTTCATCCGCGATGCCCTTAAGGGTTGATGTTCAGAAAATTATTTCAAGGATTTACTTTCAGGCTAAAAAATATTTTCTCTATATTTGAAATCTCTAGATCAACCAGTTTAGGCTGTGTTGTCTCTCGGTCAGTCAGTCACGGTACTATTTTATAGGTAGCTAGTACAAAGCATATTGGTTTACGAAAAAAACATGTAATAATTGGACTGTTTTACAAAAAACATAAACCGACTTCAAAGTACACTAAGAAGTAATCAAATCCTGATTTGATGACAATGGGACCAAACGGGAAGTGTACCCTTCCAGACAAAAAAATAATTTTCCAAATCGGTTAATAAATGACGGAGATATGAGGTAACAAACATAAAAAAATAAATAAAAAATACCGCCGAATTGAGAACCTCCTCCTTTTTTTTGAATTCGGTTAAAAAGGTATGTTGCAACTCACAACAACAAATACCTACATGCATTTCCTTTTTCCCCCAAGTCTGTTAAAAGCCGAGTGTAATTACATGAAAGTGTAGCGCGATCTCGCTACCAGACCCGCTAGTGCCTTGTAATTTGCGCGTGGGCAAGCTACGGCACTACGATTTTGTTATCCCTTAACTAAAACAAGTTGATTTACAAGCTGAAGGCTTAATTAAGGATAAATTCTGTGTTGTGGACTATTTTGCAGCATTACTTTACAATGAATATAATTATCAAAATTAAATGTGGCTATCTGGCAAATTATTGAATAATTAAAACATTTATGGACACATTGTTGCTATTGCGAAAGTTTATATTTGTATGTTTAGATGTTTGTGACGCAATCACCCATCAACGGCTGAAATAGTTTTGCATAACACATACTTTTTATCCCGAGATCACAGATTAAACCCCAGGTTTTAAGGCGATGATAGCTCAGTGGTAGTGACGTCGGATACCGACACGAAGGTCCCGGGTTCGAATCCTACAATGAGCTTGAGCTTTCGGTGAAGGAAAACATCTTGAGGAAACCATAGCACGGTGGTAGGGTACTTTGTAGTACCCATCTGGCCGGCTACCACCCTCAAGTTGAAAATCTGCCTGCTGTTCCTTCTAGGCTTTGTGTGCTTACCACCTTCGGCCATATCATCACTTACCATGTTGAGATTGTGGTCAAACACAGGCCTATACATAATAAAAAATAATTGGATGTTGGAACTATAAGAATTAAAATTATATAATTTAAAACATATTTTAATAACAAATAAAATAGTTACACTAAACAGAAAAATATATACTCGCCATTGTAAATATCTTCTCAATTCCTAACAGTAACCTAACAAAACGTGGATCAGAAGTACGCAAAAGAGCAAACGAAGTCGCTATTTGAAAACGTGAAACCATTTCTGAGCGAAAATGTGAAGATCCATGTATGGCAATCGCTAACACTGCAACTGCTAACAAAGACTTTCTCATCATTACAACCTTTTTAGAAGTATTATGTGTTAAATCTAAAACTCTATTTCCTAGTTACGTTCGTGCCTTTATGTTTATTGGAATCATGGGAATTCAATTAGAAGATTAGAAACTGAAACGTAACACTATGGGGATTTTCAATTCATCTATAGCTAAATTCAATATTTTTTGTAGTACCTTATATCATTATCAGCTTTCTCTATCAGTGGATGTCTAGGCACAAATTTATATTGGATATATCCCTAGATAGAAAATATAGATAGCTTTAATTAGAACCTACCATACTTTGAAATAAATAAAGATGAAGAGGATATCAAAATATTAAAGGTTAATAAGAATGAAATCAGTTTTATTTTGAATCCAATTATTATAGGTTCATCAATAATACCTACATAAGCTATACTCCACAATAACAACGAGGTGTACGTTGGTATCGTCGCTAAAACCACAAATTAATTAAATTATTTCTCAATCACACCTTTCATTCCAAGATTTCTCTTTAACGAATACTTAATTTTAAAGATCTGAAATGAATGTGCTTAAATGAACAAACACGATCGTTTTACACAACCGGATTGCAGCGGGCGATGCAATTAAGTATATTGTTATGTTAATAAGATTTCTTATTGAGATACAGGCATGCGATGATGTGGGATAAATATCTTCTTATTGGATGTTTGCCTACAAGATTAATGTTCTGTTCTTTATTTATAAAATGCTTATTTGCGTTAGCTGTTCACCAAATAATTGATCGGAGTTCACTCAATCGATGATGACTCTCCTGTGTACATTGTTCATTCAATGAATTACAGTAATTAAATTCATACTGTAAGTTTTATTGGGAAAAGGATATTTCTTGCAATCATGGTATACGGTTATAAATAAATAATAAATAAATATTCTGGGACATTCCTCACACACGGTCGTGTGATCCCAAACTTTGCAGAGCTTGTATATGGAAACCAGACAACTGATATAATACATATACTACTTTATGTTTGTAAATACATACTAAATATAGGTACATAATTACACCCAGACTCAGAACATACAGACATGTTCATGAACACAAATGCATGTCCTGTGTGGGAATCGAACCCACGACCTGCGGCGCTATAGTGCCCGTCAAATTTGGGTTGATATAACATATAACAAGAGGCTTAGATTTTGTAGAAGGTGGCTATGATAATGATTTTGGTAATGAAAATGACATTTACGTTAATTCCTTCCACTTTTAAAACCGTTCACCCTTTATTTACCACAAGCTACTTTCTGTCAAAATAAATACTCATAGAATTTCCGACGACTTTAGAAAAAAAACTGTTTTCACATTTGTTCCTAATTAAACCGTTGAAATATACACTGAGAATACGACTCGGGTGTCTGTCTGCCTGGTAATTAATAACTCCTGAACGCTCTCACTCAACACATGTGTGAGTCATGTTACAGATTTATTGCATAATTATTGTTTATTTTCGTTTTTGATAATGTGTTAAATAAACCGTGGATAACAATTAAGGGGATAGATAAATTAGAATGGTGGTTGTTTGTGGAAGTTTCTTCACTAATTTCATGTTTACTTTATGACATGATGATTAAATACCACTTTCTATCCTGGGTCTGACCCTTTAAAGAAATAAAATATCAATTATATTCACATTCAATGTCAAAAAGGCCGTGGTTTTCTCAATGGAGTACAGCATGGGGTTCTTCAAAAAGGGCGTGAAGAGATTTCTTCAGGGTCGGCAACGCGCGAGTGATACCCCTGGTGTTGCAAGCGTCCATAGGCTAGGGTACTGCTTACCATCAGGCGGGCCGTATGCTTGTTTGCCACTTTAGTGGTATAAAAAAATAAAAATAAAATAAAAAAAGGTATATGATACTTGGAAAGACTTGTTATCTCTAGCACTTAAAGAGAATCGGATGATAAGAGAATTAAATTGTTGTAATATATTGTAAGAGAGGTAGAGCGTAGTGTTTATTCGTTCAGAGCAGCTCGACTGGGGAAAAGTACCTCATTACAGAGTATACCGCAGCCAAATAACTTTATGTTGTATTTCTGCGCGTGAGTATGGTCGCCAGTGCTCATTGGGGAGGGGGGAAGGGTTTGTAATGTGTGACTGATACCTCGTGTACGGTACACTTGTTTACCGACTTCGTAATCTCTATTTGAACTATCATCTTTTAAGATTATGTTCGCTGCGATATGTCATATATTTGCGGTACAGACATCAAAATCAATTCGCTAGATATAACAGCAGGGATGTCGTTATACTTATTTTCGAGTAAAAAACAGTTAATTGCAATAACCATGAATTGGTGTATTAAGTAAATTGAAGAGAAAAATTTACTGACAACTTGGAAGAATCTCAGATAATTTGGGTTACGTACAATGAAGTGGGTTGGGCCAGGCGACCTGCCAAATATGAAGCGAGTTCGTGCAATAAGAGAATAACTTTTACGAAGTCAGCAAGCCTTGATACCAGCTTATTATAAGCGTAAGGAAATAATATAGCTATTGCAAGCTTAGATAGAGTAGAGTTGAGTAGACAATAAAATAAAATTATGGTAAATTGACGAAATTGTTTTATTAAATTAAGTTAATAGGAATATTGAAATTACTGTCAACAAATACTTATAATAATAATAATAATATTTAATCGTATTTATTTATAGGATTAGGTTTTTTTTATAATATTTTTAATTGTAATGTTGTAAAAAATATATTTTTAAGATAAAAGCTAAATAAAGAGATAATAATATATTAATTTCAAGCTCAATGACTCATATTTTGTTAGTTATAAAAGACTTAAGGACTAGGTTAGTATAATTACATTTTTAAACATTCGTATTTGATTGAACTGATTTATTGAATCACTGCTTCAAGGATACCGCTCCACCTGAAACCTTGCAGCAGTGATTCACAAAATAGCAGTCTAGCCTGCTAGCAATCATGCTCAAGATGCTGTTGGCGCTGGCCCGGACCCTGCGCACCAGGGATGCGCATTTCTTACGCATTATAGCATGAAAGCAATCAACGCGGGCTTCAGTAAACATCCCTGACGCGCAACAGAAACAAGATTATTACCTACTTAAAATGATAATTATACAAGTTGATTACCTATGTACGTATCTAAATATACTCTTGGCTTTGTTTATATACCGAAACAAACAGGATAAAAACCAATTATATTGTTACACCTCTACAATTTTAAATTAAATTCTACAGAGTAATGACCTTTAAAACAGTGACGAAACAGAGTCACCTCTGGACGATGTTAATGGCGCAGTATTTACACAAATTGTATGACAAACTGACCCTTCTTTACTTAGACGGTGAATTTGATCGTCCCTAATGTCCATTTTTAATTACAAAGAGCCCGCACCTTTTAATATCCGCACCGTAACACAAACATAGACGTAAAAATAAACAAATATATTTTTTAGGGCGGCGACACATCCAACGTTATCAAAAGCTGCGTTAGGTCGGCGTCACGCTCCCACAGATAATGGTCGAGCCGGTCAATATTTGAAAACCCATCAATGACAACGACAAAATGACTTCTTCACTTTACTAAAACAATTTTAAAACGATAACTTGCTTGATCATATTGAACTTTATAGCGCTGAAGTTAGAAGTCGAAAAGAAGTTATTGATGAGAGATTTGTTGGTAATGTCTCGCTGCTTGATCCATTAGGCATTCTATACGTATTAAAAAGAAAAGAAACGCTTTGGACGATGTCATAGGTAATAATGACATTGGAGTTGATATAATAGTAAATTGTAAACTGAGGGCATAAGCCGATCTTTATGAAGAAGTAAAATGAAATTAAATACTCCAAGCACACGTAACTGACTTTGAATCCACATTTATAAAAGTGTACAAAGTATTTAACGATAAAATAATAATAGAAGACATTTAAATAATTATAGTTAGATACAAAATATTGTGAAATCAAATATAAACTTCATCAAGAGTGATTAAAAGTTGGACAATAAATTCTTAAACGAAATTATTCGTACAGACGTCCCAGTAAATAAAGATTAAAGTATTTAATCAGCTTGTTCTAGCGTTCCCATTCTGCGTTGTATAACGGAAAGTTTTGACGTGACTTATATCTCGCAAACTTTTGGATAAATTAGAAATGAAAATAGGGAAAAAGTAAGGAAAAAAAACAAATTAAAGCTGACTGAAATATATAAATGTAACTATGGACTTACGAGTGACGAAAATCTGGAACTTCTGAGAGATGGTTGTTAACTACTCCAAAGTCGAATGAGATGTACTTACCTGTAAAAAAAGACATTAAATTTCCATTAAGTATCTATTATATGTAACAATTAAGTAACATAAATTTAGACGCATCGTGTTAGATTATATAAGCTTTCTTGTACCAATATCAGATACATTAAAATTTGACAGTGCATTAGTATTATTCTGGTAGGATATAACGATTTAAGTGTGTCCGTGTAGGTGTGGGATCAAAGAAACGTTATGCGTCTCGGCTTACCACTCCCAGATAAAGGCGTGTTATACAGACGCCAATGTTATACGGTAAAAGATTAAAATTTTATTTACTACTTCCAAACGTTTGATAATCTATGTCTTAATTAACTAAGCGAGAGTGGGCCTGGTACTGCGAGCGTCTTAAATTAAGTTCTTAATATTTTTTTAAACTTAACGTTGCAAACTAAAATAAACCTTAATATTTCGATGATTGGAATCGATTTCGAATTAGCAGAAGATTATTGTGAATGAATTGTATCACCATCGTTCCGGATTCATTAGTAGAGTGCACGTTACATGTGTTTTGTCGGCAACCCATATCCATTTGCTTCGGGCTGATTTGATTAGAAGGCATTTTTGTAAATGGCATCAACATATTTTATTGTTCCAGCTGAGTGTTATATTAACATTCCTTGTGTACATTAATTGTAATACCACGAAATCCAATATAAATCTTCGTTTCGGAAATAAATATTATTTAAATAAATCAAAAATGATCGGCTCCATAAATTCGATTCTATTTAATACCAAATTTAATACAGAGACATAAAACAAACAGGCTGACAAAGTTCCGTAGTGTAATAATCCCAAAGGAAATTTATTAAGAAGAACTCGAATCAATCACAAAAGGTAATCCTATAGGGCTATAAACAATCTCGGACAAATGCCGATAAAGGAGTATTTTACGATCTGCCACCTCGTTTATTACTGAATGCGTCGATGTAGAACAAAAGTCGAGGAATATGGCATTAACAAAATAGAGAGCACTCAATAGTATTGTTAGAACACTAACAAATTTACGATTATGCCGAACAATATAATCGTATTGGGGTATCAGGTATCATTAAAACGCTTCGTCACTATCAGACCCTACTAGATTTATTTACGACACTTCTCTATTTCAATTCAGCAATAGAACTGGTTCCATTTGTCTTGAATTGTAATTTATTGTACAAATTTATGAGATCTCTGGAAATGCTTTCACACACTAAATTATGTGTAATATGAATACGGATATTTTAATAAGAATCTGATGGGTTTTTGGGTAATGAAAATAAAAGAACACAATTCTTAATTTCATGGGTATTACGTTTAGTGCCTTATGAATATTCCAATCCAAGAGTACTGCGTTCGTTAACACACTTGACCTCAGTCTTAGTAACTTATTGACGTTGATTCATATCTCTAACGGTGCGTAGGTATACTGCAATTTCATAACATTGGAGATTTAAGTCCCAATAGGCAACACAAATAAAAAATAACTTAATCCTTAAAGACAAAGTTTAAAATTGCATGAATTATATTAACATACCAGCAAATCTCTATATTATGAAAATTATTCCATATTTCCTTTGGTCTAATGGTCACTCCTTAACTTGAGAGCGTCTTTTTTAAAGTCTTCTAATACATTGTAGGAAGATCTTAAGTAAAAAAAAAGTTTCGCTGATAATTAGAAAATTTAAGGAAACTTAACGACTGATCTTTTCTAATTTAACCTTAGCGCGCTAGGGTAGGGTAGGATCTTGAACGATTTAGAGGTTAAATCATTTTTGGGTAGGACACCACGTAAACTAAGTAACGCCGGGCAGCTAGTATAAAACAAATATGGATGACACATCTCAAGACACTCTGCGATATGAATCATTTATAACAAATGTTGAATCTGTGAACAAACATTTTTAAAACCTCTTATATGACCTAGCCAAGTACTCGCATTAATTGCGGTTCTTAACCAAAATTACATACCATCGTAACTAAGTGAACACAATTTACAACATCAAAATAATCAAAACTTTACACACATTAAAATAAACGATAAACACAAAAACCGAAGCTGATGCAAACATAACATTTGAAACGGAAATAACAGCGGTAACAATAAGAAATGTACAAAAAAACTGAGCCACGATTTTGTTGATAAAAACATCAGAGATAAAAACAAGAATGACATTTGAATCACGACTGAATCGGCATCCATGGTGCTTTGAAGGGATGAAGACGTGAAATAGACATGGAACAGTAAGATGCTTTTGACAAGGTCACCTTTGCTGGTTTCGGAAGATTAATGTTTCTAGTTAGGGTCAGTAAACCAAATTCTTAAGATTTGCTTTGGACGAAGTTGTAAAAGTTAACGAAATATCTATATTTAATCAATTATGTATCGAGAATTACAAAACATCATATTATGGTTCATGAAATAAAATTACTCTTGGTACTATTAGTGAATCTAAATTTTAGTAAAACTTCAAAAATTAGATCTGAATCCCGCAGAGACTAAACCAGCTTCATACGAAATAAAACTTTAAAATCGTGATGGTTAAGATGACTCTCCTTTACCAACATAATCTGGGGCCTTCAAATATTTTAATTTAGACATAGTTACTTGACAAAAAAAAAAACTATGACTCTGTAAACTGTTTTTTTTCTCTTATTTCATCTATGTCTCGGCAAAGTAAATGTTTATTAGTTGTTATTTTATCGTGATTAGAAATACCTTTATATTTTTTTAATGAAGATAACAATACGATAGATCAGCAATTTTCCAACATAGGTAAATTAAAAATACAATATCTCAAGAATCTCCAAGAGCTATTCATCCTAATATCTCACAAAATTGTTACTACAACCATTTCCTGAACATAATCAGACGCGGAAAACGTTGACGAAAACAATCATGATTTTGATCGACTTCCCGATACATGTGATAGGCCATTAGAAAAATGGGTCGTTTTTTCTCCGAGATAGGGTAAATTGTGTAAGAAAGAGATAGGAAACAAAAAAGAAATCCGAGAGGCAACAAAATGAAGAAATTAACTCGAAATCGGTGAAACAGCGAGACGATAACTTAATCGACTGCTCTTAACCTGTCATGTCGCGCAAGGTCCGTACGGACCTTGACAGTTCGACCGCAGTTAGCTCGCCCAAGGTCCGTACGGACCTCGCTAATGGCGGCTCGAATTTCACTTAATTGCTTTTTTTTGTAAACATCGTAGCGTTGGGTATTGTACTCAAGTGCTCACGTGTTTGGTATGTGAATAAAGAGGATTAAATTGCGCAACCGTTTGTAGGGCGCATTATGTTACTACCAGTACAAAAAAAATGGAATTTCGTCAATTTTTTGTGGAAAACGGCTGAATGCGTTTTCTCGCTCCGAGGCTAGCCTAAAATTAAAGTGTAAGTGTGATAAACTAACGTATTTCCTATAAAAGTTGAGTGATTTGTATAGAATATTAGCTTATCTAACCGTTTTAGTAATAATTTATATAATTACTGATGTGTGTTATTAGAATTCCTTGAATCTAAACACGCAAGTACTCACGTGTTTATAATCAAGAAAATTTTATTTCACACATCAGGATTTATATAAATCATTATTAAAATGGTTAGATAAACTAATAAGCTACACATATCACCCACCTTTTACAGGCAATCCGTTAAATATCACTAATCACACTTCATTTTGTTTTGAGTCGCGGCGCGAGATTCAAATTCACGTAATGCAACGGCTTTTATCAACAAATATTTTTTTGAACCTTATGCCTATAACATTAAGAGATAAAAGTTAGGGACTCATAAAAGGTGTTACAATCAAAAATGGTTTGAAATTCATTTACGAAGTGTGTGTACGATGACCTGAAAATGGAGGTCTATTTTTAGATATCGACACACTAATCTACCTCGTTTTTTATTTTTATCATCGATTATTATTTAAATCTTGTAACATTCGTCGAGTTTGACACATTATCTTACGAACAAAACAGCAACACCGACACTAAAGTCATAAAATAAGAGAACAATAGACGCACACAAAAAAAAATTGGTTTGTTTACGTTATGCTCGCGATTGTTTACATTAGCATCGTATTTCTCTTTGATGCTTATTTGAGACAAGTAAAACAAATGTATTAATTAGATAGAACGTGTATTCGTGTTGATATAAAGGTGTGTAATATGTGGACAGAGTTATTCGTCTTGAAGTGCAAACTCGAAATGTTTATGAAGTGCCGTTTTTTTACAGTTGTCATTTTTTCCAGGTTTCTTATTGGAATCTTGTAATACTTCATTCTAATTCCAATAAGATTCCAATAAGAAAATGTATTCAGAATGACGCTATAAGTTACTGTTTCTTCATTAATACTGTAAATACGTAGATATTTATGATTATATGACCGCGGGGGCGGCGCGCCATTTCGCAAATTTGCTAATTTGACGTAATTTCGCGAACCCCGGCGAGCCAAGGGAGTTGTCAACTAATAAATTCGCGAGCTAACAGGTTGAGGAACCGGTATTTTTTTTAGGACTAAGTTCAGGGTTACCACTCTATTGTTTGTAATGCCGACAACAATTGTGTTATTTCAAGTGAGCATCGTTAAATATCAATTAGACTTAGTTGTATCTTTATCTTCTAGTATTCATTAGCTTTTTGGTAAGCTCTGAATGGTAAAATAATATTAAACAGCATCTTCTGAACATAATGGTATATTTATTCGCATTTATAATATCAGTAGTAAATTGTATAAAGGCTCAAGGCTCTACGATAGGAAACTCTTTAAATCGGCAAATTGTCATTTAGTCTGCCAATCTCAAAGAATATTTCTTACTACGATGTAAAACAAAAGAGAATGCACACCATGTAGCCATGTGTATGTACTTATAGAAAGCTGGCGAGCTGGCGGCGTGTTCTCAGAGGGATATTAGGTCGCGCCACCCGGTCGGTCTAGGGATCACGAACGCGTTTTGTAGTTTGGTACAAAGCATAAACTCTCTGCTTACGGAATATTTTATTCTTTATATTGTAAGAACCTACTCTAAAACGGTTTTAGTTTTTTTTTTTTTTTTTATACAACTAAGGTGGCAAACAAGCACATGGCCTGCTTGATAGTAAGCAGTTACCGTAGCCTATGGACGCTAGTACCACCAGGGGTATCACTCGTACGTTGCCGAGCCTGAAGAACTCTCTTCAGATCCTTTCTGAAATTTCTTAAAGTTATATCATAATTTTAATTACGTTACTACATACTTTGTTCTGGCAAGTTTCCCGTTTCTGTAACATGAACTGCTACGTAAAGGTACCTTCAGTAGACCTTCATCAGTACCCTCCAGAGCTTAAATTAAATGTATGGCTTTGACTGTAAAGGTATCAATTTTTATTTTCAGAGGTTTTCAACATCATATCTTGGGCACAAACAGTTTGTTATAATATTATTAAATCATCAGGATATCCAAATGTTTTTTTTATTAATTGATAACATATTACTTGATATCCTTAAGGTCGAAGCTACTGAAGCTCGGAAGTCAGTTACCAACTGAGATGATCTGGCATGAAACTTGGCAAGTATGTACCTACATTAAAAAGCAAAAAGTTTTTCTATTGTTTGAAAATCTCATCGTTATATCCATTGCTTACACTCGCTTTCAGTTCATGCCATATCCACTTTCCCTGACTAAGACGAATTATTATTTTTATAGTACGCAGTCTTCAGATAGATTGCCCGTGATTTGAGGCTTTCAGGATTCTGGCTTCGTGAACAGAAGGTCTCTTCCGACGGGTAAGTGAATGTTTTATTACATTTTTAATATCTTTTAAATTAATATTATCTTTCCCGCGGATTTTGAGCTGTTCACGCTTCTTATTGTGACTCCTCGGAAGATAGGAAGTGCTATATTTTTAATAAGTTATAAAGGATGAGATTATGTTGAGATTAGAAATTTGCCATGAATTGAATCTTGCCAAAATAAACAAAGAGGCTACCCTATTAACGGAATATAATAGAATATATAAGAGAATAGCAAAAAACTGCAAGCTGATGAACATTTCCTACATAATGCTAGAGAAAGGATTAATTCTCGATATTTTTTTTTTAATCAGGATGACAAATTCAAAATATTTAAGATCCACAATAATGTAAAACAAAAACGAACCTATAAGCAAACATTTCAACGTTTTCCGTTAAGCTATTTAATTCATCCGCAGTTATTTGACGACATTATTTAAATTGTAATTCTGCGATCCTTGGAATTATAAAAACAAAATATGTTAAGCATGAAAGCTTAACATGGACTTCTTAAATACGGAGAAGATACAATTTATGTGCATCGGTGCACCAAAAATATTTGTGATTACTGAAGAATTTACCACAGAATAAAATACATTATTTTCTTTATAGTACTAAGTACTGTTTAAATGAAATTAATTATTTAAGTACCAACCAAGTAACTGTAATATGGAAAATAAATGCTGGAATTTCAAAATCTATTTTCTACTAGAATTCATTGACAGTTTTAAATTTATTCTTAAGTAGCTTCAAGCCATTTGATAGGATCATTAAACTTATCTTCAAGTATTGATTCAGATCTGAGATACTGGAGATATTCTAATAAAAGTCCATTTAAAGAAACAGGAAGCTCCATCATTCTAGACTTCTTGATATCAACCTGATTTGATATCAAGTGTAAGATAAGACCGCAGTTATCACTGTTATTCACCAAGTACTCTACACTTTGTAGTACTCGCCTGGATGGCACTACCCTCAATTTGGTTAACTGTCATGAAGACTACCGATTTGTTCCAGCCATCAAATAATTTGGAAATCTGTTTCACTAATTTCCAACCACCGACAATGCTCTCTGATTGGCTAAGTCAAGGACACACTAAACATTTAGATGCAGTGATTGGTTGATACTGTTGCGGAATTGGATTGCTCGGTATAACTACTCTAATTAGATATTTCCTCGATAGTTACAGCTTATGGACCTCACTGCCAGTTTCTTAAGTTTGGCAACTCTTTGGCAATTTCTTGGTTTTGTTAACACACATAGGCGAGAAGGCGATTAGATTGATATTTGAAATGAATAAGAATTGCCAGTAGGTATTATTACGATGTTGAAAACAAAATTTACGAGTATGTAAGTGTTCATTTAAATCTTCTCGCACATCATAACGTATTTTGCGATACCAAGTAAGTTGTCAAGGTTTAACCAATAATTTTTCTTCGGTACATTAATAAAAGGAGGTTCAGACGGGGCGTTCCTTCTGTCATCGTTCTCTCATATTAAATTTATGTTAATAACAAGATAATACTGAGCGAACTGGCTTCGGCAGGTCACGGTCCGTTTAATTTGTTTAAACCTTTCATCGTTGAACTCTGTATTGAGTTTAACTTTTGTCTGTAAGAACCATGTTTGATTTAATGTTCAGTGTTTTGAGAGATAAGGGTATTGTTTGGTCAAAATAATTTCATTTTACGGTTCGTTGGATTTGTATGCTTCTAAAATTCAAGTTATTATCAATTCAGATTCTTAAATTATCTAATTGTTTTTTTTTATGTTCTTGAAAATAATGCATTTCATTGTATTGTTTATCAAAATTCAAAATTAGAAATAGCATTAAAGATAACGATACAGCTGGTAAATATCTACACCATTCTGAATTTTGTGATCTACACTATTACAAGAATTCTCACCATCACTTTCCCAAAAATGAAACAACATAAAACAAC
This sequence comes from Achlya flavicornis, assembly GCA_947623365.1. Classification (NCBI taxonomy): domain Eukaryota; kingdom Metazoa; phylum Arthropoda; class Insecta; order Lepidoptera; family Drepanidae; genus Achlya; species Achlya flavicornis. Next base: position 2,896,814 of record OX392485.1, on the reverse strand, counting down.
ACCCAGAACAGAACCGAACAAATTTGATAATATAATATGATCGATCATCACCCACGTGCTTGCGTGTAGTGTAATCCATTACATTCTTCCAGTTAATAAAATCCCGTCGAGCCTTATTTACAAAGTGATAGACGGTGATAAGGAAGCTACGGCCACAGCTACTGGTGTGATGACACATCTGAAGTGATAACACTTTGATGGCGACGTGATGTCGCGACATGAGTGTAATGTCATTTATAAAGTAGAGATTATTTTGATGGTTTGAGAGAATGTGTTAAAAGTGAATAAAAAGTTTTTGTGCAGGATGCTTGCTAGTGGGTTGAAAAAACTGATAAAATTGTACTTTCTATTGTTTTGTTAGCGTTGCTTAATTTATTATTTGGAAAAGCTTTTTGAATTACTAAATTAATATTACAGTAGATAAACAGGTAAAACGCAATACCTCTATAGTAAAATTATCTGGATACGATAGGAAGGAATTACACATAAGAGCTAACATGCAGCAGTAAGTAGACTAGTTGATAAAGATGATGATTAAACTCCCGATTTTATTATAAATACATTAAACAAGAAAAAAAATCATTCATTTACTATCAAACACCCCAACACTCAACACAAGATAAACAATTTAATACTAACAGTGTGAGCAAAAGCCATTTAAGCTATGTTAATAAATAGCAAAACCGTAGAAGCTTCCTCGCGGCGAGAAATTAAACGAGCTACCATGCAATTAAAGAAAAGTAATGCCACTAGCCTAGGTATGTATTGAAGCGAGTAATTAAGACTACCTAGGTATATCTTCATTGGATCGCACGAATCTTGAAAGACCCGTTTTCTCCTGCTATAATTACTGTTAAAGGCATTTTAAAGGCTACGGTAGTGATGTCCGCTCTAAAACTGTAGTTTTCGATGAAATTACTTCAACCACTACCTGTTGATATGTTGAAATAGATATTGGATTAACAAAATATTACATTATTAAAATATTATACCATTAAATACTTTTTTTTCCTTTCAAGAAAAAATTAGAAAATATTTAAAAGTTTGCAAATCCCAATTCGATGAATTTCATAAAGAATTCAAATAAAACTTATTCATCGTCAAAATTGTTTATGTGTATACAAACAAGTATGCAAATGGAATAATTAAGAAAATAAAATAGAACAGTTGAATTTAAAGGTAAATAATTAAGTAAAACCAAACGTCCCATCCGTAACGTCCCACGCAAAGAGGTCGTTAATTAAACTCGGTGCGAATGTCCCAGAAGACTTCTCATGGCTCCATCTTGAAGGAAAATGAGCGTTGTCACGCACCTAACAGATATAAAGTGGCGGGGAAGTGTGTCGCGAATTATCCATTTGGATCGTCTCGAGCGGTGGTACGATAAAAAATATATCCAGCTATCTAGTGTCCCATCCCTAGACGGTCTTTTACAAAAAGTCCTCGATCAAAGTTGTGCTAGGACGGATGGAATTGTAACTGTTATTATTTATTGTCTGTAGCGATATTTATTGTATCGTCTTGTAAAATATTTTTATCAATAATATTTATTTGTAGTATTGATTCTGTAATAAATTTTACAAAATACATCTGTAGTAGTGTGTTAATCAAGCATATACCCGGCAATGCAATAGAAACCTCTGGAATTCAACTAAAATCATGCGGCAGAAGCTATTATTTAAATCGATAGGCTTGCAAATTTATGAATCATCATCATCAGCTTATAATGTCCCACTGCTGAGCAGAGGGCTCCTTCACAAATCAGGGTGAAAGGGAATATGCAGATACTCCACCACGCGTGCCTACTGCGGATTGGTGGAGGTAGGCTAGTGGTCAACCTATCGTTGGATGTTTCAAGCCGCTTTGGAGGCCTCCAATTAGCTTAACGACTATCACAATTATGTGATAGCCAGGACCAACGGTTTTACGTGCTTTCCGAAGCACGGATAACGCTCGAGTAGAAATACTAGGCGGTCACCCATCCAGGTACTGGCATCACCGGTGGTAGCTTACTTTGATGCTACACCACGAGCGCTTCTATGAATGTTAACACGAATTTAATTACAATGTTACATGTTTATTCCATTAGTACATAAGCTTAGGTACTTTTAATTACTACAAAATAAATATTTATTCTAAACCTAGACTAACAACATAAACTTTTAATTGATTTAACTGGATGTTGGCCAACGTTTTAATCATTCAATTTAACTAGTAAATAAATCATAGGAAATGTCCATGTTTATTAGCGTTACAAAATATTTAGTTTATGTTGAATAATTATGATAATTGTGTAATTATTGTGGTAATATTACTGTATTTTCATTATTTTAATTATATAGCATGTGATTTTAAAGCCTGTTGTTGTATTTAGATTTTAAACAATCATTTTGATGGATCACGAAAATAAACTTAGTATCAAATAAAATAAAAAATATGGGATTTTATCATTTACACAGATAATCGTTCATGTTAGGTTCTTGCAAGTCGATGAATTCCGAATTAAAATTTAATATGCTTAAAAGAAACATTACTGTCTCTGATATGTAACAAATATTACACAGATGGAGAGACGAGCAGGAAAATTGTGTTATTTTATTGCCTACGCATCTAATATCACTTTCACTCAATAGGGGAAAAAGTCCCTTTTAAGGTCCTGTATTTCTCATCTTTTTGTAATATCACTAACAAAAGACATGAGAAATACAGGAGAAATAAATCATACTTCATTATTTCTGTATTAGAAAGGTTGGGACTCATTTTGTTTATAAATCATCATATAAACATCTTCTGTGATGAATGAATTGATTGAACAAAAAACCTGTCTCTAATATACACTTTATTGGCTTACTTTATAGGGTTGCTTTTTGGGTCAAACTGTCCAATCTTCTCGAAACTTATCACTGATTGTTACAATTTAATTTAAATATATTAGATAAAATTAATTTGCAGTACAGATAATGGCAAACTCTTCGAGACTCAATTGATTTAAAATGTACTATTGATCAAAAAACTCACTAGACTTACGTAAGCTTTATATATAATGTCGATAAAGTGTCCCAGACATCACTATCTTGTCAACACAATCAACTACAAACGCAATTTTATTTGATCAGCTTTGAACCAGCCGTTCAAATATTGAATTAAAACGTACTTTAATCAAACACTCGCCCTCGGGTATCTATTGAAACTGGAACGTTACTAAAGATCTGTAAGGTCGGATTTGGGTTCCGGTACTATTATTCATTGGGACAGTTTTTCAATCGTTATTACACTAATATCCGAACGAAAAGTCCAAAAATTGGCTGGCAAAATTTCTCAATCCTCTGAGCGCAATAAACTTAAAAAAATTAAATATTTTTCTTCACGTATTAATGGGTTGTATATCTTTAATCGGATAGTTTTGTCAAAGCAACAGAATGGATATCCCCAAGAACAGTGAGTATTGAATTCCTGACCTTTAAGATCAGAACGGTCGGGTGTAACTATTATTCGTATTTGATGGAACACTTTCAGGGCGGTACGGACAGTTTTATCTGATTAAACTATCGCTTCCCAATCCGGTGTGACTTCTATTTAGTTCTACTTATCCGTGTTTAATCTTAAGGTTTAGAAAAAAAACATTTTGTTAGTTTCATTGATAGATTATTCTATTACCAACTAACTGCCCGGCGCGACTTCGTTCGCGTAATACCCTACCCTACATTTAAACCTTCCCCGAACTCCCACGAATATTTAAAACCCAAAATTAGCCAAATCGGTCCAGCCGTTCTCGAGTTTTAGCGAGACTAACAAACAGCAATTCATTTTTATATATATAGATTAATTCCCTATTCCTCAAAAAGCACATGAATAAAATGGAACCCAAACATGGAAAATCGGATCAACTAACATCACGTACCTACTACGTAAAGAGGACGGCATGAAAAATAAATGACGAAACCCAATAAAATATCCTCATGATGTCAACTCCACAAATAGCCAGAAAATGCGCGCACGAAACGTTGTTTTAAAAGCACACTTTGCTGCTTTCCTTATTTCATCTGTGTCACACAGAATAGGTAAGTGCAGAAGTTCCAGTTTGTACAAATACTCCGTAGCTATAAAAAACATCTCTTTGTCAGTATTTAACCGGCTGCTGTTTGCTACAATAAGCCCCTTCTTGTCTTATTTATAATTTTTCTGTCTATATCAATCGCTTTTGAGTCTGTTTTGTAATATTTTGGATTTAATTGACTTATTCAATGAAATATCTTCATAAAGACCTAAAAGAAAAATTGTCTACACAAGATATAAGATTTATGAAAATGTAAATTGGTGCAACCAAATTGGTGAGCAAATATCGTTGTGTTCCGACAGCTGCACTTGAGAGCCAGTTCCTTCTAGGCTTTGTGTGCTTACCACCTTCGGCCACATCATCACTTACCATAGTGAGATTGTGGTCAAATACAGGCCTATACACAATTAAAAAAAACCCTGTACGTAAGGAGTATATTTGTAGCGCTGACCTAAAAAACGTCCTTTACGCCTAAGTTGCTCTGTATTTTCTTTCTTTCTCAAGATTCATTTCCTTTACTCCCGCTAAGCTCAGCTCTTTTTTTATTAAGCTCATGCGTACTGTATGTTAAGTGAGAGCAAGTACGTGGAAATTTGGTTACCAAATTATTGAAAGCGCTGAGGGATAGCTGTTTACTTGGAGGGTTACGGGGAGAGTTATGACTTTAATCTTCAAGACGAGTAAAGAATATTAGAATTGAATTTAGGTCATGATGAAAGTTCTAAATGATCTCAACATTGATTAAAATGGCTCGTATAAAAAAAACTATACCCCAAACCGAAACAATAGTTCAGGAAAAAATGCCTATTGCTTTATACTGGGTGGAGATTTCGAGATGGCATATTTTCGAAACCTATGTTGGGTTAGTCATGCTGAGCAACTTTTACTATGGGACCAAAAGTGTATTCTCAAAAAAAAAACTTTACTTTTCATACATTATGATAAGTAAATATGGAAAGCTAAACATTTTTTTTGTAAATTCACAATTGGTTCCATAGTAAAAGTTGTTCAGCATGACTAACCCAACATAGGATTTGAAAATATGCCATCTCGAAATCTCCACCTGTTATAAGAGAAATCGAAATTGACAGTACTAAATAACAAAATAGAAACAACCTAAATAACTCCACAATGATAAAGCTACCTGAACAGGACGACGCGAAACCCATCGCTCGCTTATAACTCGAAATAGATCATGCATCAAAATGTCAACAGGGTGAGTAGGGAACGAATAGAGAGAATAAAAATGACATAGCCACCCCGCCTTGACAATTTGCTTCGGTCAAAATGGATGACGTATAGAATCGATTGCGAACAATATTTCTTCGAATGTGTGTCAGTTTCCGCACGGTTGATTTGGAAGCGTGGAGACTTGGAGTTAAAGTGCAGATGCTATCTAATAGAAATGTTGGAAAGACTGATATGATAACTAATCATATTATAACTGTATCTAGATATTAACTAACTGGACTGTATTTGTTTAGTAGTAGTTGTTAGTTATCCTATTGCACTTTCAGTGTTTAAATTAAAAATGATGTGACCTGTTTAAACATAGCTTTTGGAATTTTATGGTCGAATTGCTAACTTTAGTGATATCAATTTCCAATATGCACGGTCTCTCACTAGAACCTGCAGGATTAGAATGGCTTAAAATGTTATTAATATTTCGAAATCGAGAGCCAATATGAAAATCAGTTGATGACGTTTCTAAACCAATAGCTTCCCATCATATCTGTGGCCTAACAAGACCAAAACCATTAAAAGCATATGCGGAGACCACTTGAAATCAATAGAGAAACCGTAAGTTCATAAATTATACATAAATAGATGCTAGTTAGTTCAAGTAGCCACTCGAAGCTGACAGGTGGAGGAATCGCCATGTTAAAATTTAAATTTTCCCAAAATACCTTTGAATAATATTACGCAGCGCCCTAAAGACTAAAAAGTTTTATAGACTTTTTACGAGCGCGTTGTAAATTGAAAAGTTGATATATTATGAGAATTCATTATGTAATCGAATGCTGTGATTTATTTTATGTTTGGAATTAAGTCAAAGAGAATTTCTAAATCATACATAATCATACAAACAAATGTTAAAAATGTAAAGATCTCTAAACACAAATAAAATGGACCAAGTTTGAGCTGGACTCGATCACTTAAAAGTACTATGTGTGTTATTATGTGCTCTTTCTCAATAGCCCGGCTATATAACGTAACAATATTCTGTCAAAAAAGATATGTAGTTAGTGAGATTAGCGCGTTTGAACATACAAACTCTTCAGCTTTATAATATTAAGATTAAGATTTAATAAAAATCTCAAAGAAATAAAAACTTACGCAGACAACACAAGAATAGTAAAAAAATGATAATCCCATTGATACAAATCTATCCGAAACTCGGACGGAATAATCAAAGGGAAAAGAAACATCAGCCGGTCGATTCAACAATAAAAATATAGCTGGAGGAAGCAAAGATATTTATAAAGAACTAGCTAGGCCCATAACATCGGTTCGTTCCATCCATTCATATGATTCTATTGTAGTCTTGTCAATAAAATGTATATAGGACACAATCGCTATTTGTTGTCATTTATATTTTTATGCGAAATCTTTGGATTACGAACAGTATAGGAACTTCCGGTTTATTATAAAATGACAATGGTGACATCCACTAACTGACATAAGTTGCGTTGAGGTAACCAACCACAAACATTTTTTTGAATAAGGCATGACAGAAACTGTCCATTCATTTGTAAAGCACCAATACGTTGGCGAAAAAAATTATTTTGGTGCATTATAATGAAATTTGGAATCTCATAAAGGAGAATTCGATAAATGGAGAATGGCAAATAAATCAAGGGGTACGACTGATTAAACTTATCAAAAAGAATCGAATAAAATCTTACTAATAGCTCAGAGTATATAAATACTAAATAGGTAATAATAAATGCGAAAACGTTTGAAATTTGGTATGATCTGATTTAGGCTCCTTTTTATCACAGGAAAACAATAGATCTCTCGGGAATGCGGGTGAAACCGCAGGCGTAAACTAGTACCCAATAGAAAAGATATTCAAAAACTGGTAAAATATTTTAAATAAAAGTCTGAAAGGAATAAGATATAATGCAAACACAATTTATAGATGAATTTTGATGCAAACTATATTAGAAACAACCATATGAATATGATGAACAAATCATAATGCCGGATTCAAAATAAGCTGAAACAGTTTTTGAATAAATATTTCCGTTCACATTTAAGCAGAGTCAATGTTATGGGAAAAAAGTAGTCTCAAATCCCAAAAATAATATTGTGTATCGAAAACAAACAGGTTCAGTGAAATCAGATCTTTCACTCGCTTCGATTTTAGTCAAAACACAATCAGAATGGCCTTTTGTTAGCAATCCACTCCTGTGGGTATCATATTTAGGACGACGGGATGAAAGAAGTAGGGTCCGCATAAAGATTTTTTGCAAAGCCATGACTCGGCTAAAGCATTTATTTGAGATAGAATAAATTCGTATTTTCTTCTTCTGATGATTATAATTCAGGGATACTATACTGGTCTCCCATATTAAGGCGCTGTATGAGGCAAATGTTTAGGTAATAGATTAGAGGTTCCTTACTATTTAAGTACTCCCACATATTATTATGAATGCGATAGTAAGTTTGTTTGAAAACGCGATTTCAAATTGATTGCGTGATAATCCAGATAATCCAAGGCATGCAGAAGAACATTCTCCTTAGACAGTTTAGTATGTATTACATTATTATCTGAACGTTCATAGATTTTAAATGTTTTATCTAGTTTTGCCTAAGCGGCAAACTTCTAGTCAATAATAGCTAGAAAGTGCATTAAAATTGAGAATCTTTATCATAAACTTTGACTACTTTAGCAACATCTTAAAATACCTCTCCAATATCAATGACGTATTCTTTTTACCAATATCCCTTTTTATTCACATCATACAATAAAATCTCGCGAAAGGAGGACAAAAGATAATGTGTTGCCCCCGATGGCAAATAAACAGCATGATACCGAGGAGTCGAGTTACATGTGTCGACTCATACGCACACATTATACTTTCATAGAATATGAACCCTTTTGTATAGAAGCTATTGAGACCTCGAACCTGTCTGAGTTTTTATTACTTACGATTTTGCTTTAGTTGCTTTGGATTTAGTTCTGTTTGTTGTATAAATATGTTTGATATGATGACATCGTTTGCGATAACTTACTGAGATATTCACACTTTTTGCAGCTTCTTTTTTGCATAATTTCTTACTTAGACAGGAAATGCGTTCATAGATAGAAAAACAATTTAGCAAGCATGAGGCAAGCTATATCAAGTCTATTGTTCTGACAAAGTTGCTACAGATACTACTACCAGACTGTGGATAGGATAAGAAACTCAAATTAGACAGTTGTCATCTCTTTTTGGCACTTGATTACATATATCTAACCATTAATATTTTTAAGGAATATTTTGAAAGAGTAAAAACTATACAGACTTCACATTGTATCAGTGTAGCTATAGTAACAAAATAATAAATATTGAAGTCAGACAAAACAAATTACTCCGGACTTGGACTCGGCTACAAACAATAATGGACGAGATTGGGTCAAGTCTGTGCTAAGTGACGTGGGAGAATTTAGCTCGGTTGCTAGTTGTAAATTGTTTCTTGACGATAGTTGTTGTGGAGGTTTTATTGATGTACATGCTATGGTTTTTAATTTAGGTGCATGTATCAAATGGAATAAAGGATACTATGGAAAATGTTATAATACTAATAAGTTGTAATGTACAGTTTAATATAAAAAGTTTTCTCGAAAACACCTTAAAAGCAGAGAAAATCTTAAATTGTTTTGTCCGCATAACTTTGATTGAAGATTTATTGAGGTAGAATTTACTCTCGCTCCTAATGAATTCCTAAATGTGCGGTAACTTAGGAAGGTAATAAATTAAGTGGCCTAATTTTTTTCATTAAATTTACTGATCTCTACTTTCGCCTGAAATTCTGATTCGAATTTATTAAGATAACTTACTTCTACTTGTCAGTAAACTTATTTTTATTAAGATAGATATTTCATATACTATAGTGATGAGCAGCGCCATCGAACAGTTCAATCAATAATTTGTAGCTACTAAAGTTTAGATAGAGTCTTAAACGATAGTAAAAGCTCTGATTAGTTTGGGATCAGATTGCTCTATGTGAAGAACGCCCCAGAATGTTACTACTAATCTATCTGTTTCAGCCATAAGCAGACTACTACTAAGCATAGACCTTTCTTTGCCTTCATGACTCCTACTGTTTCTTTTTAAAATGTCATATCTTCAAATACTATTCCATATTTCATTTCAATAGAGGTTTCATATCTATACATTGCATATCTGTAGTGCGTATTTCGCCCGACAAAAGCCTAGGCCTGGGTTGGGGAAACAAACATCCTAGTCCCGAGAGTCTGGTTACGCGATATTGTGTTTCAGTTCTGATGCTTCACCCTTTTATGTCATGTTGAATATTGTGTTTACGTCAGATGTCGAGGATTAAAAGTACTTCAGTTTTTGAAGTATTAGTGCTTAAATTATTATTATTAGTGCAGCATGGGGTTCTTCAAAAGGGGTGTGAAGAGATTCCTGCAGAGTCGGCAATGCTCGAGTGACACCCCTGGTGTTGCAAGCGTCTATAGGCTACGGCAACTGCTTACCATCAGGTGGGCCGTATATTTATCTCATCAAACATAATTAAAGATAATAATCTAATTTTCGGGAACATGGTGTAAGCGAAATCAAACTGCTTGAAAAAAACTACATTATTGTGTATAAAACGAAGAAACACTCCGTTCTTTTGTACGGATTTAAAAATAGAGTATTCTTTCAACTTTATACAACCCTAGAAAATGAAGAAATAGTTTCTTCTACAGTCTCAGGTAACCAAACACTTTTTTACGAGCGCACAGTGTTTTTTTTGCCCTAAAAAAGTGACATCGCTATTTTATTCATGAAATCTACTGAGCTAAGCATTTTGAATGCCAGAGTAGGACACTCGTTCCTCAATTCCAGTTAGTTTAACCACAATATTGTTTTCAAGTTTTGTTGACCTTGACCTAGAAATTTGGAAATATTTTTTTATAAAGATAACCGCGCAAATATTAATGTTAAATCTATCACAGGCTTATGAAGCAACGTTGGGCGCATATTAAGACGTTTTTATTTCAGTGAAAGAGCGGATATTAACGATACTATCGTGATTTTTCATGTTTTTAGTTATTATTATTTTTTAACTCTTCTAGGCTGAATTAGAAGCTCTAACCAAGACAGAAATATGCCTTTAGCTAAGCCCAATAACCCATAAAAATACGACCTTCAAACTACGCGTAGGTTTTGAGAAATATTTATTTTAGTTCTGAGGTCAAATTTTAAAATTAGGGTTGTCAAAATAAGGTCATTGTAAGAAAATGTATAAGGAGAGGTACTACTTGTGAAGGTTTTATATTTTAATAGTTTTATTGATTTTGGTTTCTGAAAATGAGACTTTATTAGGAATTTTATTATATCTTCATTGCAGATATTAGTCATTTAAATCTTCGTTACATAGAATAATTAACTCGCTATTTATACTATTAATGCTCGTTAACCGAATCATCCTCTGGAGCCTTTAACAATTCTCGTGCGGCATTTGGTAATGGCAGACATTTGGAAAATTGTTTACGACGATTGATGCGAAACATTGAAATTACAGGGTCTGACGATTCTAGCGCACGGTGGAAGAGATCAATCATGGTTTTTTCTCGATCCATTTTCCTACAGTGATGCTCTCTGTCTCTACGCCAGAATTTGTTACGGGATTCCGCAGCCTGTTCAGAGAGCATCCCTACTGGAAGAGCATTTGATTCGATGATCTCTTTCCCGTGTACTAGAATTTTGTGGACAGTTACGGTCATGGGGTGCCAGTTATAGTTTTTGACATACTTTTCGGCCACCACTCGGCAAAAAGAGCCGAACTTATGAGCATCAATAGGCAACTCACAAGATATCGTGACTAGGATGATAAATAAATCATCTACTAGCGACGATTCTATACCTATTATTTCTGCAAATATGTGCCGGTTTGGGTCTGACAGGGCAGTGCGAGCCGTATTACCATCATTTGTAGTGCCTGCATTAGGCCTCACAACATCCACTAACAACCCCATCTTGCTTCTTATTTCTTTTTGGATATTTTTTTTCCTTTCTTCGACTATACGGCTCTCCTCTGAGTGCTGACTAATTCGCCACTTCCGAACAGAGGGATCGTTCTTGTATCCGAGATGTAGTAAAAATTCAAATATACGGATCCATGCATGGAGAGGACTTAGGCCATGTCTCATAGTCTCTTTAGAGGTAGGTTTTTTATAACATTCCTCCAAATTATTAAATTGAGAAGCCGTTAATTTACAAAAAGGACACCGCAATTGTGAACTGGTTCCAGTAATTATATTGAGAACTTTTCCATCAATAACACTCAAGTTTAAGTCACAATGGTATGTTATGATGTGATTCCTTGTCGTGTGCACAGTTATAGGTGTTAACTCTTTTATCATATTTTCAACCCAAGCTTTTTCAGAAAGGATAAGGTCTTTTGTTTCCTTTTTATACTGGATGTGCAAAGGACGACAAAAACGGTAAGATTGTGGTGCTGGATTTAGCCAGGCCGTATAATGTTTATCTGCTACTATACGCAGAGGCACAAAAGTTGTGGCAAAAAGACTATTTTCGTTAAAAGAAGGATCATCCGATTGACTAAAACTCTGTTTGTAAAATGACTGACCTGTGCTGCCATCAAATCCCCACGATCCCTCGAATACGCAAGTCAATTCAGTTGTACCTTTGCGATCGCAGTACTCCATAAAACTATCTTCACAGCTTTTAACGATCCTCTTGAGGGTATGTTTCAATAAGCCATTTAAAGAAACAGATGCTTCCACATCAGATACATATATTTCTTCCTCCGGATAGCAATCTTTTCTGGCATTAAGCACGTGAGCATAAGGTGGATAAACAGGGAAACCTCGGCTTTTTAAATCCTGTTGTTGGTCTTTATACGTTTCTACGCTGAATTTTCTATCAATTACTACTGCCAAGGCTTCTTCGGGAGTATAGGGCTTTGTAGGTGTAGTTATATTTTTTTTTACTTTTGTAGCTCGACTTGGAGAAAGCAAACATGTTTGTATGACAGCTTCTAAATCTTTTGTGGCAGTCGTTGTCAGTTTTTCAGTCACTGTTGATATCGTAGAAACTAAATCTTTTACAATTTTTTGTGGTGGTTCATCGTTATATGCCTCTTTCAAACGTTTTCTGCATCTTAGCTGTTGTCTATATCCTAAAGTCTTAGATTGAGAAGTGCCTGGTTCGTAATCAATAGATGAATCGTTAATATTTGTACCTTCGTGGATGACTTGGGCATTTAGAAGATCAACCGGGATTAATAAGTCATAGGGTATATCAGTGCGGAAAGACTGCTCTAAATAAGCCTTATGCTTTTTCATAAAATGTTTTTTGTTGCTCTTGCATGCTCTGAACATTTTCATCGTTCTTGTCAGAAAGAAACTTATCACGTCTATTAGCCGACTTTCATCACTAGCTGTAAAAGGCATTAAAAGCATATAGGCAATTTCTTGGATAACTATGTTAAGTAACTTAGAAAATGGGAGATCTTCCGGCGATGCATTTTTTCTAAGTTTTTTGCATTCTACTGTAAAACATTCGTAGATATGTAGTCTGGTTGGTCCTCCTTGCATATTTGCGGATACCCCCGAAGGATGAGGAGTACCGGCTGTGGCGCATTCCACAGCTTCATTCGCCACTCGTGTACCAACATGAGGGTTGGCGCCCTCATGCCCCCCTAGCAGTAAGTCCTCCGGTCGGGGCCCGGACGGACATCCCCCAGCAGGTTGGGTAAGCCCCTGCTGAGGCAAAGCGGCGCCATGGGTCTGTAACGGCTCCATGGTGCCTCACCCCCGTTCTTCTGGATCACGTGTATTAGCGCGGGGTTTTAGCAATAGCCTATCGAGGGTGGACCACTTCCCGCCCCACACGTAATCCATCATTAGAAAATTTCATAGTAAAATGAACTTTATTGCGCCGCGGGTCGTGGGTTCGATTCCCACACAGGACATGCATTTGTGTGCATGAACACGTCTGTATGTCCTGAGTTTGGGTTTAATTATGTGTATTAAGTATGTATTTACAAACAAAAAGTAGTATATCAGTTATCTGGTTTATGTGTCCATAGTACAAGCTCTGCTTAGTTTGGGATCGGATTTCCATGTGTGAGGAATGTCACAGAATATTTATTTGTTTATCCTCAATAGAAAGTGTTAAATGTAAAGGTCACTTACAGTGGCAGCCCTAGTGAGTTTTTTTGAAATTCGTTTTCTCAAAACCTACGCGTAGTTTGAAGGTCGTATTTTTATGGGTTATTGGGCTTAGCTAAAGGCATATTTCTGTCTTGGTTAGAGCTTCTAATTCAGCCTAGAAGAGTTAAAAAATAATAATAACTAAAAACATGAAAAATCACGATAGTATCGTTAATATCCGCTCTTTCACTGAAATAAAAACGTCTTAATATGCGCCCAACGTTGCTTCATAAGCCTGTGATAGATTTAACATTAATATTTGCGCGGTTATCTTTATAAAAAAATATTTCCAAATTTCTAGGTCAAGGTCAACAAAACTTGAAAACAATATTGTGGTTAAACTAACTGGAATTGAGGAACGAGTGTCCTACTCTGGCATTCAAAATGCTTAGCGCAGTAGATTTCATGAATAAAATAGCGATGTCACTTTTTTAGGGCAAAAAAAACACTGTGGAGCGGCCTGTCCTTTGAATCCGTTTGAGGGTTAAATTCGCTTTCACGCTAAATCAGTTCGCGAAAGAAACCCCTTTGAATTAGTATACGAAAAAAAGTATTTTATCGTTTTTTAGTGACCCAGGAACGATAAAAAAAAAATATTTTTAGTGAATTAAACACGAACGCTTGAGCGCGACTGGTGTAATCGCATTAATTCGTTTTTAAGCAGATTATTTCTTATTGAGACATCAACCAAAGGGAGGATATTGGGATTTTGGGTTTATGGGGCATGTTATTATTTTGAAATGAATTAAATTGTAATTTATCTGCTAATACAAATCCGTACGCAACAGCAACCTTCCGCGATTGCTGTTGCATAGTTTTGTTACAAATAAAAAACAGTAAGTATTTATGACGACGCCCGTTACGGCGGCGTTTGCAAATTCTCTACAACACCTAGAAATTGTTTTTTCTAGGACATACTTATTTCGCCATATACATAGGTGTTTATTGTTAGATTAAGTGACACATAGACGATATGTGATATATCCGTGTTTATCATTTGGGTTTGCCACTTAACAATAACCTTAAATTTTATGTTTCAGTGCAGTAGGTACTCGACGAGACGAATCAGAGGGCCGTCTACGATCGTCGTCATCAATATAAACTACTAAAAACAAAATTGGCCCACTTCAATTTGCTCTTAAATGTTTGTAAAACTTATAAGCTAATCATTAATAGAATTTATTATGAAATCATGAAATAGAATGTCACTTGACTAACTAAACTTAAAAGACAAGTTGCTCCGAAAGAAATGAAAATCACTATAAACGGCCTCAGTCCTTAATAAATTCATTACACACAATTGCAGGAAAATAATACAATGAAAGCCAGGACAAAACACGGTAACAAAAGCGATCTACCGCGGGAAACGATCACGATTACTACCACCCTGGCTGCTCTGAACTCGTGATAGACTCACTGAGTGGAAGTCACGAGGTAGATTTATAAACTGTCCGTCCACCCTTTATAAGCAGTTGCTGATAAAATAACGATAGATAATCTGTGTGTCGAAGTATCACACCATTGCTGTGATATATTATACAATAATATTCGCATGTGAATTAATCTATTGTTTTCACTAATTGATGAAAAATAAACTGGCTTTACCTATTTTTTTTTATTATTAAAATACATTTAACTACGTAGTATTTAATTACTCACATAAAATAATGTAAAAGGGATGATAAATCAACATCATACAGTGTGAATTGCATGTTTTGTTCAACATCATGTCCGGTACAGTATCCTTACTAATATAATATTATAAATGCGAAAGTGAGTTTGTTTGTTTGTTACGCCTTCACGCCTCAAGTACTCAACGGATCATCATGAAATTTAGCATGCAGATAGCCTATGCTATGGAGAAGGACATAGGATACTTTTTACCCCGGGAACGCGGGTGAAACCGCGGGGGACAGCTAGTATATTATATTACATCCAACAGGCCAACACGTACAGAAAATTAGCAACATGGTATTTTTGTACTAAAATTTTACATTCGATCTCTCATGGGAAACAGAATGAACTTGCCTCCATCTTGACATATTCCAATTACGTTTTGGAAGAGTTTTGTACCATTGTGGAATTGCAACAGTTCAGTAAAAATACATTCAATCGTTTTAATTATTAACGTAGAAGTTTTTACTAAATTAAATAAGATTGTAAGTTTATTATCTATCAGACACAGCTTTATTTGAAGTGATAAAGAAGCTTTCTATCAATTTAATACATGTTTCAATACAGTGTAACAGACATTCAGTATTAGTCACGTCTTTACAGAATAACGGTGTAACCGTACCGTACACTATGACGACTTGAGAAATGTTGACCACTCGCTGAGAGCTCTTTGTATTGCTTATTGTCTTTGTAACATCGAACACAAAAGTCTCAATGGCCCTTCAGTCTCACCAACATTAACTTTCTCTCATTCAATACCATTTACAATCAAATATATGCCTTCTTCCATCGCTTTAAGGTTACTTAGGACATTTTCGACAACTTCCTCATCTGTAATGTTAATGTTGTCAGAAACACTTGTAGCTTGTCATAGTTGTCTGTTAATTTGGATTGTTGTATGTGGGTACCTTTTTTACAATACGCAGAAAAAGTTTTCGAGTGTTGGCTAGAAAAAGAAACTGAACGCTTGTCTTTATTCTGTTTTATTACATTGATTGATGTATTGTCTTAAAATTCTTGTATTGTTTGTAAATTTTTAAGCTGGGCGGCAAGAACTCTATTTTAACATTGAATGTCATGAGTTCAGACAAATATATATTAAAAATCATAACTTTTTCTTGTAAAGCAGTTTGGAAACAATATACACATAGTATTTAGTATAATAATGACACTAATTGGTTTAGTAGGTACGAGAAATTTTAAAATCATTCGGTATTATAATATATTTATTTTAGCTGTGTTTGAACTGGAACCAAATAGTTTTATTCTGAGGCTAATAGTATCATCAAAATTCATGCAACTTTTTCACTAAAAAGGTCAGAGTAGTGAATCAAAAATCACATAAAGGTGGGAGCCCCTTTATCTTTTTATCGAGGTATCGTATGAAATATAAATCCTTTAAAAGGCAGGTAAATTAAATGTACATTCGGGGCACGTAACTGTTACATATATTATCGATACAAATCTAAACCAAAGAGCCCAAAAGTTTGTTTCGAATACTAATAAGCCGTTAGAAAGGGAGCGCTTGATATCGGCATCAAAGGATATCTTTGCTGGGGTACGGAAACTGTTCGGATCGGTTTAAGATGACACCGTGGAAATAAATCGTTCCTTGAAAGGCGTGGCCTAGCCGGCCGCGCGGGGGGCACCGCCCCTAGAGAACTATCAAAGTTTTAAAAAATCCCGCCACCGCTAGATACGTTCGGCCGGACTCGGGCGACGCCGGCAGAAACACGAAAGCCGAACCGCCATCGTTTAAATTACAAAGTATATTTTATAGGAGAGCAGTAAAAGTTTATTTTTTTATTACACTTGTTATAAACGATTTTTAACCAAAAGCTATAGTAATTACTCATATTTGTACGTAAATACGAGTTTATACTGTGTAAGTATATATCAGTATATATAAGGAAGCGCTCGTGGTGTAGCATGATTAGCCGTTCTTAATCGATCGGCAAAGTTAAGCTACGTCTGTCGTGGTCGGTACCTGGATGGGTGACCGTCTAGTGGTATTTCATATCGAGCATTTCCGTGCTTCGGAAGGCACGTAAAGCCGTTGGTCTCGGTTATCACTTAATTGTGATAGTCGTTAAGCTAGTTGGATGCCAACTAGGCGGCTTGAAAAATTCCAACAGTAGGTTGACCACTAGCCTACCTCCACCAATCCGCAGTGGGCACGCGTGGTGGAGTATCTGCCCATTCCCTTTCACTCTCATTTGTGAAAGGAGGCCTGTGCTCAGCAGTGGGACATTATAGGCTGATCATGATGATGATGATGAAGTATATATGCTGCGTGTAATGAAAAGGGTGTACGGGGTGGATACGACAATACGAAATTAAATGAAACCACGTAAAGTACTCCTGTATACGGTCAACTTTTACTACGGTACCAAATATGAAATCGCAAAAAAAAATGCGATGCTTTTGGTGGTACATTATCTGCGACATCATAGGCTGGCTGCGGTGCGGGCGATACCAAGGATGCCAAAAATTATTCTATGGGTTCTACCATGATCTTTTCACTACGGATTATTTTTGTGGAGATTGTTCCCTGTGAATCATAAATATTTTATTTCATTTATAGCATCTACAAAATTGAGGAATGTTAATAGGTATGCAAAAGCGCTTGAAAATTTGTATCAGTAGAGCAATTACGTATACAAATACATTAGCTTTTGTTTCGTTCAAAAAAACCAAGTAGTTATGACTTTACAGACATTTAAAATTCCCCTAAATATCGAGGCCCGCTAACGGTCACGTGACCGCGAGGTGACGTCATGTTCCAACGCTCCGTTCACTCATATTAGCCGCTAGCGGTGGTACTTAGGTATCTTGCGCTATTAGTGGAAAGTATTTTGGATTTGAAAAAGGGCAACTGTAAAATCTACATAAAATAAATGGACTTTTGGTTGAAATGAAATGAAATTGTTTACTTCGCCAGAAAATGTCGTACAATTTAGGTGGAATCTTAAAATAAGGTCTAAACATTTCGCTACAGAATAGCATGTAAAACTATTTTAAATTGAATCTAATAATCAATGTAATATAATAAAACAACATAATTAAATAAGATGTCCAAATCACATATATATATTTTAAAAGTTTTATTATTTATCGACGAATAGTTATTCCGTTGCCGCCGAAAAGCAAGAAGAAAGAATGCAAATACTTACTCCTGTCTGCCTAATATACCTAAAATAATTATTTTATAGCTGCAACGCAAGTAGGTACTTATTTACCTTTTAAGTTTCATGTTATAGACAATAAATTAATTATGTTTGTCTATACCTATTTATACTCTTCTTAGTAAATTTAACTAAATAAATTGATATATTGCAAATGTAGCGAGTTGAATAGATGTACTTAACCTTTTCTATGTCTTATCTTTTTTTATACGACTAAGTCGGTAAACAAGCATACGTACGGCCCACCTGACGGTAAGCGGTTACCGTAGCCAAATGGATAGTTGCAACACATGTAGCATTGCTCATGCGTTACCGACCTTTCCCCCCTCCCCAATGAGCTTTGGCTACCTTACTCACGCGCAGGAACACAATCTACTTTATTTATCCAAATAAATAAAATTGAATATGTAATATCAAAATATCAATTTGTTGTAACCGGGTGAAACACTAGTTTGTTCCGGCTGATTTCCAAAACGGCTGGACCGATATAGACGAGACATTCACTGGTAGATAGCGGATGTTATAAGGAATAACTTAAGATTCTTTTACTTCAGATAATTTATAAGGGGTTTCGCGCAAAATAATTAAAACGCTACATGCGGGTGAAACCGCGGCTGCGCTGGGGTATCAAATAACTGCACACTACAAAAGTGGTTAGGTACATAGTAGATAGACTGTCAGTATTCTTACGTCAAAACTATCTTCACAGCAATAAACTTTGCTTTCGTCTCTAAATAGATCCAACCCCTTCACAGTTTTTATCCATTTCTCTCACATTTGGACATTCATTGGAACGATTATAAAATCAACTTTTCCGGTGGACTGGTGGTTGTATTATTACATTTTGGCACAACACATGATTTTCTAGTATTTATATTGGAAATTTAATTAAAAGAAACAAATAACCCGACTGCGTAAAACAAAAATTAACTGAAAAGAGAAAAACAAGCGCACGCAGTCGGGTTATTTGTTTCTTTTAATTAAATTTCCAATATAAATACTAGAAAATCATGTGTTCTGTGTTTTGTTTCTTTTAATAATTTAATTTATTTCAGACTTTTTAGTTTTATACAGAATGAGTTGTAAGTATTTGCTGTATTAGTAAGTAAATGAGCGGTACGGTAAAGTAACGCTAACAACCATCGCAACTCTGTGAGTTACGTACGGTAACCGCTCATGGTACCAATACCTACTGTCCTTGCATTAAATATGTTTTTTTGTAATTTACGTCAAAATGGTAGCACAAAAGTATTACAATGTATACATATGTGGAATAGGCTGTTCACAAGCTTTCATTTGATACCCATATTGTTATAATAACGAAATATTTGTTTTGAATATCCCCCCTCTTTTTTTATCCGTAGACGCCATATAAAAATAATATACCCTATGACACTCCCACAGTCAAGACGAATCTAACGGCACCTAATATGCTTAAATCCATCAACCCATTTAGGCTGCAGAGCGTGCCAATGAAATAGACATACATACATACATACACTCGAAAAACATAACCCTCCTTTCGGGTCAGTCGGGTAAAAACCAAAAAAGTCATAATCATCTAGGGAAACGTACGGAAGAGCGCGACCCCGTCAGGGTATTTGTTCTGTGAGCGCGATTGACTGAGCGAGCGTTGGAACATGACGTCACACGCATCGAGTACGGGCCGGTGGAATCCAGTGTCGCGCGCTCATTTTAAAATTCCATATCTCGGAAACTAATTGACGTATCGAAATAATTCTTTCACACGTATTTTTTATTTTCTATAGAAAATACGGAGACCTAAAAATCTAAATTAGTGAACATTCTTCATTATTAGGCATAAAAAGAGATAGTTGTCCTAAGTACACCATAAGAAATAATTATAATAATCAAATCATGTTATAGGTATTTGGTAATAAAATGTAATATAAAGTAATAGAATAAGAATCCGTAAATATAATAACAAATTAGTTGTTATCATAGCTTTTATGGTCTGTAACTCGCACTCGGACGGATAGCAGTTTGTGTGACGATGGCGGGCGGGAGCGAGATATCTATGTGTGTGTGTTGAGTACAATGCCCTTGGATGTAGCCCGTCTAATTCAAGTTGGTTGGTACGAGGAATGCAGACCATACAATATCAGCAGTAAACTTTACTTAGAAGGGTTATAAGTTCGTTTTAAATCTATCGATAAACTGATAATGATGTAACTGTAATAAATAATTGCTAAAATGCTGCTCCCAATGCTGATTTTCCTGGTCTTTATTATATTACCCATGTCGTGAAATTATAATTAAATCAACTTTAACACTAAAAAAATACTATAAAATTAATAAAAACAAAACTACACAACTAACTTTATATTTACAAGCACTATTGAACTAGATTATCACACTAAACTTAAATTAATACGATATTACAAACTATAATACTATCTTTAAAGACAATAAAGAATATGCTACGAAAATATTTTATGTTTAAAACTACGAGAGCCGGTCGCGACAACTGGCATAGGTCCGTCGTCGACAAAGGCTACGGCCGAATAATCCTAGCGATGCAAGAGTAGTAATAAATACGTTCACCGTAATTTCGTATGTGCCAAAAAGAGATGACTATAGTGCTCTCAGGTACTCGCCCAGGCAAGCGGCAGCTTTTAATAAACGACGTAAGTACCAAACCAAATATAAATTGTTTATAAAATAACCATGCAATGTATAGAAAATCTGTTCTTCACATCATAAGAAGAATGAATTACCAATTTTTTGCATTAAATTTCACTGTAAAATTCGCCTGCTTGACGGAGTTACAGTAAAAAAGATTTTTATTTAGAGGCTACTTTGGAATTAAACTTTATCGAGAAAATTTCTATCAAACGTGTTTTCCTTCATTGGCAAACTCAATTAAGATCTCAAAAATCATATAATAAAAACTCAGAACCCCAACCCTTGTATTAATTAAGATACAGGGACACAAAGATATCATTTTTTTCCAATATAGCACCTTAAAGTTTTCAGTTAGAACTATGTAGGGTTGTTTATATTGAAACTCGTGTAGTGTAACTTTATCGGTTTTTAGTACATTGATGTTAGGAATAATTGAATTGACATCGTAACTTATCGCTGTTTATAATGTTGGTGGAACTAGAATTTGTTTGAGTAAATATTAATGTATGGTCGAAAACTAATTTAAACTCTACAAATTTATCAGCACAGGAGAACTTATATTCCATTTAATTATTAAATATTTAAGTTATAATACATACACCAAAATTTTTTGCGTTTGACTGTGGTAAAACACATGGTGTACTTAAAGAAAATAGAATCCAATTTGGAAATTCGTTGCAAGCTTTAATTAAAAATAACTTGTAGAGTACATGGTAATTCTAATTTTTTTAGCTTTAGCCCTTTAGCTTACCTACTTAAGATTTTATTATCATAAAATTATTAACGATAAACATGAATGGCAAAAAAGAAAAACATAAAAATAAAACGAGTATTATAGATTCTGCGAACCGTACCGCACATGGTCGTGATGCAACCGCGATTATCTCAGATGAAGAGATAGATATCGTCGGCGAAACAGACAGTAATGTCTTCATTACCCGACGGCCAATTGATTCGGTGTAACCACGGGAATTACCGTGGCGCGACGAATGATTGGTTTATTTATTAGATAGCTTTTATTAAGCTACAAAGGAGAAGATGACAATCTGTTTTTTTGCTGGCAAATCTATTAAGATAAATGTAGTAGTAGTAAGAATTGTGTGAGAATTAATTTGAATGTTATTTGTAAAAGATAAAGTAAATTAAGTTCCAAAACAAATTCAAAAACACGAGCTATAAAAAAAAACAGTACAAAATGTGAAAACATCACCAGCAACACCAATTCAATAATTCATTTTCTATCAAGTAACAGAGCTTCATTCAAAAGATTATCTTTACATTCTAATCTGGTATTTACAATGCAATAAGTATGTCAAGTGATATGCCATCCCATACAAATACTTGCCTATTGATACACTGTCAGTGAGGAGTATAGGAAATTAGACAATTCATTACAACTAATTGTCTTGTGTGACTCAGCGTTTTAAAGTAATGAGAGATAGCAGAATGTGGTCAAGCAAGACATGTGTGGTAATTCCTTTAAAAGACAATTCTTGTCTAATGAACCAGGAATTGCTTTGGCAGTTACAGCTTTAAGTTTGTGGTTTTATAAACTGAAACGAAGAATAGATCAAAACTAGGACTAGTGAGACATAGGTATTATTAAAGATGTAGCTCAAGAAGCCTTAGGAATGTTAACGATGTTAATAAAAATCAAGGCAACTAAGCGTTGATTTGTTGATAGTAACAAGTATCTTATAATTGTATTTTTTTCATGGTTTTTGGTATCCAATTAGCTTTATTGTTGTCTAATTTAAATGGTGTGTTAATCAAACAATTAAGGAAGGTACTGGTACATCTAAAACACATATATTATCTGCAATTTATAGTCTGAAGACTTGAAGAGAGACATAAAAAATAAAATGGATCAAATAACTATAACTCGCTCATTTACCAAACCACTAAAACCGAAGCTCAACTAGTCTTATTCAAAACTAACCAACTATTAATTTGAATACAATCAATTTATAAATACACTTAGAGAATACTCCAGCAAGAAACTGAGTAAGGGTTAGCTTTTGTGGATCTAAATACATTCATTAGAAGTGCCTATTTTTTATTGTTAGAATCTGTTTCAACATCTCTTTTTTTAATTTTATCCAGTCATCTCTGAAATTAGAATCCAATTATTTACTTGAATAAAGTTCTAGTACACACACATACTTTAACATATTTTTTTTTTATATACCACTGAGGTGGCAAACAAGCATACGGCCCGCCTGATGGTAAGCAGTTACCGTAGCCTATGGACGCTTGCAACACCAGGGGTATAACTCGCGCGTTGCGGACCCTGAAGAAACCTCTTTATACCCTTTTTGAAGAACCCCATGCTGTACTCCATTGGGAAAACCACGCAAAGCAAATTTAAAGCAGTATAACTGACACTAAGCAAATAAACACAACATTGCTTACAGAAGCCCTTAATCTTGAGATAGCTCCCTCCAACAGGTTGATAAATAGTAAGACTTATCCCAAGGCACTCAAGAAGACGATTCTCGGGACAACGCGAAACTCCAAGTCAAATGCAAATTAGGTTAACCTTTTTCAATTCAGTGAGCGTTAACTTTCAACACGGGCCAAACGAGCACTCCTCTTATTGAGTTAGTATTTAAGCTAAAGATTTATTCAAAACAGTACAGCCGTTTACGGACGCAACATCGTACATACAAATGAAGCGGCGGGAAATTTTCTCGGTTGGCGATACCTTCATCTTCATTTTTGGAAGTTTGTTTCTTTTTTGTTTTACTTTTCAATTTGAATATCTTTTGTAATTTGTGAATGTTTATACAGTACTTCTTTTATGGAGGCTAGGCTTTTTGTTGCGAAACAATACATTTTGCTGAGTAGTTCTCAGCACCTATCCAAAATTATCTAGTAGGTAACTTTAAAAAAAGTATTAACGTGTTTTTGTTTGCACCATGTGTGACTCACTATTTAGAACTATTAAAATTCATAGTCCAAGTTTTTTACTATTTGCGTTCCCTTACATAGCTCCTACATTTTTAGTAGCACCATTCACACCTTTATTATCATATGAATACTCTCAAATAGAAACTAAAAAACAACGTTACTCATACACGTTTCTTTGAGAATACCGCTTCCACGCTCGTTTCGCTTCAACCGGACGGACCTTACAAAATGGCCGCTTAGTATTCAAAGAGCACATGCTTCATAATTCCCTTGCTGCTTAATACGGCCTCACACTCGACCACCGCAATTCAAAACCAAATTGAAGACCCCCCATACCTCCCCGTTCTATAGAAGAAATGGATTGAGCAAGAAGATAGTTACGAGTAAAGGCAGGTCAGCTTACACGGGACGTTTTATCTCATACTTGCCCTCATCTCTTTGTTTCACGAAAACGTGATATAAAAGATTAACTTATTAGTATTCGAGCAAGGGACGGATCAGATGGTTGGTACTGATGCTATGTGAGGAGCGCATAATGTTTATTTCGACTGGGATGACAAAGCTTTATTTGAAATGATGTCGATTCGGTTTGCGTTTGTGAATTTCAAAGTAGATAACTTGAAGATTTAAAAGATTTGCGAGAGTTTGAGAAGATGTTGAAAATAAATTTCGAAGTAAAGTTTTCAATTTCGTTGTGTTCATAATTGTTATTAAACTAAAGCGACTCTATTTTATGAAGTATCTTTTTCAAGATTTTTTTGTATGATGTATTTGGTTCACATTGGATTGTCATTTTACTTTGACCACATATTATGATTGTGGTACAATGTGGTAGCGTGGGTAAAATAGCACACACAGCTTAAAACGAAACTAGCTATCAAGAATATCTACCAAAATCAAACGTAAAAGATTTTCAACTTGAAGGTTTTCTCATGGATACCTATTTCAAATTAATTTTCACTGAAAATTAATTATTGAAGCTATTCGAGTACTTATTTAATGCTAGGTAGGTAATAGAGTTCGGTAATATAGATATATGATAACATAGATAGGTACTGATGTTGGTAAAATTACAGTTTTAGAAATCAGTGTCATATTTATATACATACTAGCTGCCCGGCGCGACCTCGTTCACGTGATGCCCTATCCTACCCTACCCTACTTTTAAACCTTCCCTGGACTTCCACAAATATTTCTAAACCAAAATTAGCCAAATCGGTCCAGTCGTTCTCGAGTTTTAGCGAGACTAACGAAAAGCAATTCATTTTTATATATATAGATATAAGTATATAGCTTATTATAAATATTTTCATGTATCCTTTATCAGATATTGAAATAGGTAGAGTATATTTACCTAAACTTCGAGGAATTAAGTAACATAAAATCCTCTAAAATCTTAGAATCATGAACATGATGAATTCCTGGGATTTAACAAATTGCTAATTATTTACCTAAGATACCTTGTACTCGTACTTCAAACAAAACATTTGAATTTAACACAATTTCAGTACGGAACCCTAAAACATGCAATAAGATTCTTCAAATCAATGATGAGGTATTAGCCACTCTATTCAAAATTCAAAATTCAAAAGACCTTAACTTATAAAAAGTCTGACTCTAATACTCTAAAACCGGTTCGGAAGGTTGCATTTGCTGAGAAGAGCCGGCAATAAACTCAGCAATTACTCTTTTCAAAACAAACTTAGATTCATTACATAATATTTACATTATAATCGCACTGAAAACAATTGCGTGCCCCGGCGCGGCGGC
This sequence comes from Achlya flavicornis, assembly GCA_947623365.1. Lineage (NCBI taxonomy): Eukaryota > Metazoa > Arthropoda > Insecta > Lepidoptera > Drepanidae > Achlya > Achlya flavicornis. The sequence goes on along the minus strand of OX392485.1, from coordinate 2,871,172 downwards.
AAAATTACAAAGTAGACTGAATAAATATTTAATAAGTAAATAAATAGCAAACTTAAGCAGACCAGCCCCCACAAGCAGCACCTGTTCACAAGTATGACGCGTGTGGCAGCCATCGCCCTCCTCGCCATATTGTCTATGTTACCAACTGCCTCGAAGTTTAGGTGAATATACTCTACCTATTCCAATCTCTGTCTATTACAGAAGCAACTCAAAACTCCCACCAAAGTTAGTATGTTCAATTACATCAATTACTTCAAAAACTTCACGATTAACATCGACGTTCAAAGTAACCCAAACAATAAATATAAAACATTCGAAAACATTCAGATTTCCGTTTACAAAGAAAATTTCGTTTTTAATTGAATTAACACTCACTGGCGAAGTGCAACGGCCAACATTGTACGTTTAAAAACGGTTCTCAAGGAAACAAGTCAACAAATAAACGTTTTCAAACTCACCCTCGTAAAATAAAACCGTTATTGGAACCTCGGTTTCATGAAATAAATATAATATTTATTGGAATTTGATAAACGATTGTTATGGATTATTTGTCTTCGTTTTAACTATTTTCTATTTCAGATGGGGTGGGGTGTCGATAGTCCTCGTAGTTGAGGAAAATATCATCAGTGGCACCAGGACCTCAATAAGTTTCAGAACTGATGAAGTCATAGAAGATCGAGTATGCCAAATCATCATGTAATTGTCGAGGCAGTTTAGTGAGAAGGCTCAAAAGAACCAAACAAGGCTAGAAGACAAAAAAACTATTTAGTAGTTTTTTACATCATCAAAAAATATTAGACACGTATTTTTTTAAGTTTCGCATGACGTCACGTTGGAGTACACTTTTTAGTCTAAAGTGACGTCACGAGCCCCCACTCCAAAACATTGACTCGCTTTATCTTTGTAAATTTTTAATGATTTAGTAAAGCAAAAAATACGTGTCCTATATTTTGACTGACTAAACTGACTAAACTAATTAGAATTAGTATTTTTTACCTAGGAGTAGTACACAATAGTGTTATCGTTATACATTAGATTACGTAAACAAAGTCTTATTTTTAGGTGAACAAGATTAAAAAGAGTCACTGGGCAATTTCTTGGTAAATTTATTGTTTTATATATATGATAAAAATGAATGGAAATTACTCATTAGCCTAGAAGGTTTAGATCGTTATATAAACAGAAACGAAGCGAAGCGCTCGTGGTGTAACATGATTGGCCGTTCTTAATCTATCGGCAAAGTTAAACTACGTTTGTCGTGGTCGGGACCTGGATGGGTGACCGTCTAGTGGTATTTCAAATCGAGCGTTTTCGTGCTACGGAAGGCACGTAAAGCCGTTGGTCCCGGTTATCACTTAATTGTGATAGTCGATGCCTCCTAGGCGGCTTGAAAAATTCCAATAGTAGGTTGACCACTAGCCTACCTCCACCAATCCGCAGTGGGCACGCGTGGTGGAGTATCTGCCCATTCCCTTTCATCCTCTTTTGTGAAAGGAGGCCTGTACTCAGCAGTGGGACATTATAGGCTGATGATGATGATGATGATAAACAGAAGATGAAAAAATTTTGTTTATTATCCGTCTGTTTCTAAGTACAAATTAGAATACAGGCATTAATACTCAGAGCGTATTTTCATCTCACAGAGGAAAAGGACCTTCTGTAATTGATATAGAAGATAATAGATATTTTATAAACTGAATATGAGAAAATTTCTCTCTGTACACTCTCAGCGCTCTGTAGATACCCAGTATACAATCATATGGAACCATGAAACAAATTTATACATCTATCCTCATATTTAAATATCCTGGCCTTTGCGATTTACATAACACAGTAACTACTAAACAAATTCAAATGTAATCTTCTAGTTATCAAACAAAATATTGGTCTAACAGACCACATTTAAAAAACTCAAAAAAGTTATCTAGATTATCTGACGCCAAACGCCGTATTGTTCAAAAATACAACAGAATACACTGTAGCGATCAGTGCCGGCGGCAAAACTTCGCTTATAAAGTAACACAGATGTCTGGAAGTGCATGGATATGTCCAAAACGGGATGTAGGGAAGCGGACGTGAATAATTTCATAGGCTATTACAGACTAGCGTGCGATTGCCAGGAGCGGCGTGAGCTCGCGTATCGTCACGATTGTACACGGATTTAGTTCGCTAGATAGGAAAATAGCGATAAATGTGACGTCATTAATACTGTCAAATGAATAGGCTCCAATGCATTTAGTATTCTCTGTCTTACTAAATAGGCTCTATTATAAATATCAGCGTCTATAGAGCGTGTAACTGAACTAGATGTCAAAAATAAGACCTTATTCCCTCAGCCACGATATAATAAATACCTACGATGTAAGGAGGGGGAACGAAAACCGAGAGATTACGCTCTGGAAAATTTCCTAAATAAGACATTGAAAGAGAATATGAAAGAGCATTAATTTGTAGCTAATAGGCTACGTATACTTACTATGATATAGGTATTAGGTATTTATAAGGGAAAATATAATGGTATTAAAAATATAATTAATAACATAGGTGTATTTGATATTATAAATAACACTTATGAGAGCAAATCATCTTATGCTTATTCAGGCTAATATTAAGATGGTGTTGATGAAACACGTAATTCTGAATAACGTCAAGTAGAAGAAGAGTAAAGTAAAATAAATAAATACGCTATAAAAAGGCATACTTTGTATGCTGGTACTCGTGATTGTTAAAACTTTTCTAATTGTCAAGACTTATTTTCCAAACATCAAAACTTTCTACATTAATAAAGAAGCCTTATTAACAACAATCTTAGGAAATAAATTATTACAATGAATTATCCACTATACTCTGATCTCACTTGGTTCACTGAACTCTTCAACTATCTACTATTTACTTAAAAATTAAGGAGGCAACACGACTCATTGTAAACTGGTAGCGATAAGATGATTATCAGTAAAATCTTTAATTGAAACCTGATACCTAAGTTGTTCTGTTTTAAAAAACTCAACGAGTTAACGTTTGTCCATGGAATTTTTTGACAGTAATGGATGCGTAGTTTCATTTAATTTATGAATTATGTTTTGATTTTAATTGCTTGTAACATAACGGGTACAATTTTTTTGGGAATGGTTGTAAAGTTTGATTTATATTACCTAAAACATATTAAAATGGAATCGTGAAATGTTTTGTTCATTTCAGGGAAATATAAATTGTAATTAGTGTTTTTTTTATTATATTAAAGCAACCGTAATTTACACAATAAATAATGACCTGACTGCGGTAAGTCAAAGGTAAGCTTTCAAAGTCTAAACGGCCCAAAATCTGACCCATTACCCATCCAAAAACTATTGATGAAATACTTGTTAATAAAACACTTTTTACTATCTATTGAATTACCAAAAACAACGAACCAAACAACAAAATCATTCTCATGTAAATTTTAATATAACCAAATTTTATCTCGTTTCGCAACATCAAGGACTTATTGAAAATTCATAATTTGGCGAGCGTACCGCTGAAGGCTGTAATGCCTAGCTGATAAGGATATGTGCAATTTACTTTATACCTCCGCCTGAGGAGATCCAAGGGGAAGCAGAAATAGCTCCGAAGGTTTATCTATACGGTAGCTTCGAGTGCTTTATCGAGCCTTTATGTTATTGGGTCGTGTGGGTACCAAGTATACGTAGTTGCTGGCAGTTGATTTAGATCTTATATAGGTCAGTTTGTATCTTCTTGCTTTAAAGTAACTAGTCTATTCGATTTATCTCTTGCATTTGTAGTAATGGGTAACAATTTGAAAGTAGCTTATCGCTGACACAATTATCAGTTTATATCATCTTAGGTTGGTTTACTTGCTCTGAAATAAGGAGCAATAATAGAGTTATTTAGCACTAGCTGTCCCCCGCGGTTTCACCCGCGTTCCCGGGATAAAAAGTAGCCTATGTCCTTTTCTCTACCATAGGCTATCTGCATGCCAAATTTCATGATGATCCGTTGAGTAGTTGAGGCGTGAAGGCGTAACAAACAAACAAACAAATAAACAAACAAACTCACTTTCGCATTTATAATATTAGTTAGGATTTATGATTGTGTATTTTTCAGATAATCTAATATTGTCATCGGGCACCTACTACTACACTGAAGCCACATCACGAGGTGTATTATACTTTTAAACCAAGTCAAATCTACTATATCCTAAAAAAATGTAAAGTGAAACTTTGTGGATGTTTGTTGTTTGATCACATCTTAATTGGAAGAGACTTAGTACATACATCGATCAATACCTTGGAACAAACAGAGGGTACTTCAATCCTAGGAAATCATCAGTAGGCTCGAGAACACAAGTAAAACTGCGGGACCAAAGTTAGTCCTACTAGTAACAACAATATTCCCATAAACAAGGAACTATATCCAGCGATCAATTAAAACACCGGTAGTATCAAAACCGGAAGTACAACATCATAGTGCATGCAAGTATAGCAATAAAGAAAATCGTGTAATCGAAGTCCGGACTAACCAGGGTGCATCAACAGACTATACCGTAAAACAAGCTGTCGTAATCTCCCACATCGTCTGCGGGCATCGGCTAGTAGTTCTGATAAATTTCTAGCGAGGTTACGGAGAAATACGAAAGCTAGAAGAGGTTAGACCATTTAAAAATGAATTTGTAATTTATAGGTCAGCAAAGGTAATAAAAGAATATATTTATATAGTTAAAGTTAATAATTCTGAAGATTGGACAATTCGATTGGAATTTCATCCCAAACGAATTATTTCAAAATAAACTCATAATAGACTATTGGCCTCTTCAAAATATATGGGTCGCATTGAGTATAAACAAGATTTCAATTAAAGTATACCAATCCGGAAACGATAATTGCTGAGTAAAGCTCACCCTCATCCTCATAGATTGCTAAATAAACAGGATTAGTTTTGGTGGGAATCCATGAAGAACCATAACAAAATTAAATAATACGCTTTTAACAGTTTTGTAAGAATTATAAAAGTTCAATATTCCAATCTAATATACTGTGTATCTTTATATCCCTGTATATTTTCTAATACATCAGCATAGAAGAGATGGATTTTATGCAAATATACCACAGTAATCGCACGATAACTCGAATGCTCGTTCATTAACGTTGCAGTTCTTGCGATGGCTAAGTGCTGGATTTATAACTCTTGCACTACGGTTTTACGTTGCGATAGTGGATTTACTATGTTTTTTGTCTGTTTTATTAAGGATTTTATAAATGGCTTTGGATGCTGGTTTGCATTAGTTTTAGTATTCTTCCTATTTTTGTTCTTACTTGCCTTAACGCCTATTTGCATAGTTTCTCGTTTTATTGTATTTGTTTACGCCTTATTTCGAGCATTCTGTTATTGTTTTTATACAATTTGATATCATCATAATAATTAAAATCGAACCTTTTTATTCTAAACCCAAAAAAATACAAACGAATCGGAACAGTCGTATCTAAAGACTGTATCGAATTTTTAAATGTAATGGCCCCTCTCATATGTGGTTTTAGCTTAGCAATGCTCGTTACATACGTCACTCGTTGCCGAACCAATTTCTGCTATGTTAAAGCAATGATAGTATTAACCGTTATTGCAATGCGGGCGTGATTGCCCCATCAATTGTTGATCCAATTTGCGTCAGCGCTGAAAAGGTTAGTTAAACACTGTTTTATTGCAATCATTAAACTAACAGTTAATCTTAGGAACAAAATAAAATTACTAGTAGCTCTAATAGTAGAGAATATTGAATATTCTTTATAATTACTTAACTTTTCTAATATTATAATAATAAAAGTGAGTCTGTCTTTCCGTCAGTTTGTTACATGGTTAAACTAATTAATTTTGATTTAAATTGGTAAGTTGATCAGAGGCAAAAACCGCGAGAGTCAGCTGAGAAATAAACATTACACCTCATAAATATGTAAATGTTATGAAAGATTATTATAAAGTAAACAATACAGAAAGGTTAACCGATAATTTTAATCCTAATTACAAATAATAAATATAAAAATAAATAAATAACGAACCTGGTTAAAAATAAAAAGCATCATTATAAAACAAAAATCCTTTGATCTCTTTTGAACCCCAGTTAATCCACGGATAATTACAAAAACAGGTTTGAAAGGACTTGATTTTATTAAGACATTAGTAGAATTATGTGTCTCGAATCAAACCCCGTACCACGTTATCATGATTCTTCATATTTATGTTAAACTCCATTTAGTATCACATACATTAATGTTTCGGTAAGTTCCAGAGTTTCACTTGAGAGCTAGCACCTCCTAGGCTTTTTAACATCAGCAACACATCGGAAATATTCCTGGTCTTGCTATCTTTTCACAGGAAACGATGGACAATCGGCCCGCTTCTCAGACTTCTGACCAATAACGCAGATCTGAAATAAACGATTCAAAGTCACTGGTATCATGGTACGGGGACTGATTATATTGTTTTTCACTGAACTGGATATAATTCCTTTAATTACCCTCACGAGAAACCGAGCCTATTACCTGTGTATGCCGTTAATAATTTAGACCGTGAAAGATTTTAATTAAGGTGTTGCCGCAGATGTTAGCGTTTTACAAATGGCGGACAAAAATTATGTTACCGTATAATTTTTCTCGTCGAAAATGTATTAATTTAAACAGCATATGAACTAAAACGTCAGGTGGTGTTACTGTAAATAATAATAGACATAGAAAAAAAAAACTAGGCTTGAACTAACTAAAGAATCAAATAAATTTAATTATCTTAACTAATTTACAGTTATAAGATTCTTGTCTCAGTACTAAAATTTGAGATATCGTTGACACACTCTACTTGAAAGACACTAAAAGCGATTCTAAGCCTACTTATTTCCACTTATCTTCGAATAGAAAAATTTAAGGTAGAGTGAGTTGCTTTCTCAAACATAAGCGGCCATAAACCTGTTGAGTTTATTTGTCTATTTGTTGGGTTTCAAATGCTTAGTGGGAGGAATTGCGAGCATAATGGTAATAAGTTTAGTTATCTATACTGAATCTCAAGCAAACTTTCTTTTAGCACCTGCACCACCTGTTTTTGGACTCCTAATTTATAACATTGCATAGGAAACTAATCTTTAAATTCTTTGATTATCTAAATTAAGACAATGTTTTATTTATGAACAGGATTAAAGATTGCATAAAATATGAATACTATAAATGCTCTACGCTTCTAACTTAATAAACTAATGACTAATGAAAGTAAAATCCAACTCGAACAGAGAACAAACGTAGACACAACACGGAAACAGAAAATCGAATTAACAGCGGCAATGTTTAACATAAACGTGGTAACCAAGGAAGTTTCCGTTAACACATCCTCATTACCGTACGACTTAATGAAAAGGGCCCACTCAATAAAATACCAGAAAAATGCTTGAATGGAACTAACAGGAGCACCATTCTAAACAAAATTGTTTAACTGCTTCAAAGAAATAGACAGTAAAGTGATTTTACATTCATTTCGTTCATGAGTGAGCATCCTTATGTACAATAGCGTAGCACTTAGAGTGTCTAGAGTTCCACTTTGTTTTATTACCCTATAGTGACATCCTTTCATTGTATTGTATGGTTTCAAGTAGTATTGGTATAAAAATGTATTGTCTACCGTTAGCCTGTATTTTACTACGTGGTCATTTGTAAAGGGAAGCCAAGTTTAGTTAATGGTATTGTCAAATTGCAATATAAAGATGCCCAAGGCTACCTTCTACTATCGCAACTATCGCCATCGTCGGGGAGTCCATCCTCACACATTGGAACCAAAATGAATTCGTATGTGCGGTTTCAAAGGAGCTTCTTCTGCTACCACTGATACTCATGCTGTAGAATAAGCTTCCCGCTGTAGTTTTCCCAAGCGAGTACAGCGTCAGTAGGCTGCGGTGACCACTTACCATCAGGTGGGCCGTTTGCTACCCTACTACCCTAGTTGTATAAAAAAAAAGATATTTATTTAATAAAGCTTCGAATTATAATTGTGAATCTTATCGAAATTAAAACTATAAGAATCAAGGCATAAAATATTTTGTTAATTTCAATACGATCGAGAAAAGTACAAGCTACAAATATTACAACAATGAGAAGATGGAAAATGGAAAAGGATGCTCGAGTAAATAAATACAAAGCCTTGAAAGGAATTTTATGTTAATGTTAATTAAATATACCAAGATGATCTGAATCTCAAGCAATTAATATTAGATGATAGGAGCAGTGATGCCTCTAATATACCTATAACCTAGTTTAGGCATCAACGCACAGAACTATTAGGTAATCTGAACTCCAATCATGGCATCAATTAATTATAATACCACAATATGTTACAAGATTGCTAGTATACCTACTTAGATAATAATGTACACAAATATATACTCTAAGATCTAGCAGTAAGGTTTGCTCTATTATTTTCCCGTAAGAAAACAAACGATTCAAATACCATAGAAAGATGAAACATAGCTATAATTAAACAGGTTTTTTTTATACCACTTAGGTGGCAAACAAGCATACGACCCGCCTGGTGGTAAGCAGTATGCCGCTATGCAGCCTATGGACGCTTGCAACACAAGGGGTAACACGCGCGCGTTGCCGACCCTAAAATACTAGATGCTACGAAATTATGTTTTTTTTTAATTTATTTAGGTACTTGAAGCGCAGTAAAACTTACACTAATAACGTATGACATAACTAGCGCAACATGTTTCCTACTTGGTAAGGTTTTTCCAGTAATGTAACATTAATTTTACGATGATTTGGTATTTAAATTCTCTCTGCAATGAATGAGACCACACGTTATTAATGAATCAATTAATTACGTGGTAATTAAATGCGACGTTGTTTAGTTAACTAATGTTTGAATAAAATCTTCGTTTCCTTTGTACATTCCTAATTAATGCCTCAAGAAAGATTTACTTAATCGTTAATATTCAAATTTAACTTTTTCTGTGGCTAAATTGTAAAAGGTATATTTATATATTCTGAGATTTTCAGCTTATTCAACATTATGTATTAATTGTATTCATTTGGCCGCCTGAAAATTCATTAGTATTTAAATAGTCGTTAGATGTGAAGCGTCTACTATACTAACACGTTCCGTATGATCACATTAAAACCGACTGGAGCTGAGGAAATATCTGTACCAAGTTTGCCTTCCATCTTATTACCGAGATGGAAGAGTAATTTCCCAACTTCCCACCAAAGTTTCAAACGACGTTACTTAAAAGTTTCCATCATATTTAATGAATCAACATCGAGAGTTGGTATTTCCTTTCATTTTTTAATTTTGACGCTTTTTATGTTGTCATCAGTGTCGCCAGCTTTGAATATTTTGGTGTCAAAATATTCTAATATAAAAACCAAAGATTGGCGCCGTTGGCCAAACTTGTAACATCTTCTGTGGTGGCAAGATGGCTAAAGTTTTTTAATAAAATATGTACCGAGGGTTGAACTACTGCCGTTTCTTATTTTACGATGTCATTTCAGGGTTTTATTATGCAAAATTTGTAATTGTGACATATTCGCTTTTCCCAAATCTCCGTTATCGATATGAATTTTTATTGTTATTATAATTATTTTGCTTTACTAATGGAAGTAAAGACTAATCTAGATGAGATGTTACAAGAGGATTAACTACTTTTGGTTTGAAATCAATTTCATCATCAATTCAAAAACATCACCAACATATAACATCATAATTGCTTACAGTTACATCAGAGTTTCGTTTGTTTACTGCCTTCATAATTTAATCACGATTGAATTATAATACGGGGGAAAATTCAAATAGAACCAGCGAGCCATAAACTGTGTTTTACGACAAATTTCGTTCAATATTTGTATAATAAATCATGTGCATGATCTGTTTTTCCGCTAAAACGGAAGTTTGAACGTTGAACAATCTATGCAAGTTAAAGATGTTTGTAACTGTTGCCCGTGAAAATAAATTAGGTTAAAAATAACATGTCGTTTATGATAATCAATTTTTTTCTAGCTTGAACTATGATATCGAGATTTTATTGTTATTGAAACCAAAAATGGTTGTGGTAGGTATTCCGAAAATTATGAAGCAAACTATATATATTTTTAATTAAAACAATAGAAATTCTAGTGGTGTAGTTCTCGAGGAAGATTTAATTAAAATAATTTTGAATTTATTTTGTACTAACCGTAGTAACCCTTGGTCCTCTGACACTCTATCCATAGTAGAAGACAGTGGCAAGCGTTTGATCCTCTTGGGACTTGAGAACCAAGTATTTTTTCGCACAATGACTAAGCTTGACCGTTCAGCGGGGCAATGCTTAGCATCATGGGTGCCATGGATTATTTAGAAGATCATTTATTTTAGATATCTTTTTAAATTCCTCTTTTTGTTTATATGGTACCTACAATGAAAAGGTCGTGACCTAATCAAACCCCACGCAATCTGACAAAATTATGATGAAGGTATGAACCATGAACCATGGAAACATTTGTGTGTTTCATCTCGGTCACTTACCTAAAGCTAAGCGTACATAGCTCCTATGAAAGAGCTAAAGTTAATATATTTAGGTGGTACAAATTTAGATTGGAATGGAAATTAACACTTTGAAAAAATTAAAAAATATCTATTGTACCACAAGGTGACCTGGCCCCCTAAAAAGGAAGCTAAGCAATATTGCTAACGCAATTCATTTTTTCGAATTTAAAGCAGATCTTATGCAATTCATCAATTCCGAATCTAAAATATTGGAATCACTTAGGATCTGCCGAGAATTCGAAAAAATGAATTGCGTAGCAATATTGCTTTAGCTACCTTTTTTGCCCCCCTGAACTTATATGTTCCTGGTTGAACATTTATAAGTCATATTATATTTAGGATTACCTTGTTTTTGTTTAGAACTAACATAACATTTACATATTGAGGAGACATTCGGGTCGGGGACACCACTACTAGGTACTCCAACGCATTAGTCCAGGTCTTTTGTTATTTTTGGTAGCAATAAACTTCCTGTAATGATAGTTCGCTATTTTTATTTTATCGTTCTCCGAACTGAATTTCAATATTAAAAGTAAGCTCAATCCATTATCACAATATTTAAAATGAGAGCCAAATATGGCGCCATGATTCCCCATCGTTGAACTAAAATGATCGCCTCGACATCAAAGGACTAAAATTAGTTCGGAAGATTAAACGCCGGATCAGATAAACGGTTTTTGAAATCGTATGTAAACAACATCAGCCTGTGAATATTTCATATTTGTGAGTAATGCTCTATGCACGGAACTGTTGGAATGAATGAATGTGGAATGGATTGTAATTCAGTCATGTAATATTGAGTTGATTAAGAATTTAAAAGTTCCTGTTAGAGACAAAAATAAGCCTAAATTATGCTTTTCTAAAATAAATGTTGTATATAATTCAAATGGATATTAATATTGCAATCACATCGAATAAATTTGTGCGTGAAAGAAAGACAAACCAATAAATCAAAAAGTACTTTTTACATTATTAAATTTGATTAGTAGAGATAGGGATTACAGAGAATCACATCAACTATGCGCGCGTTATCATTTTCAAACATTCGACAGATACGTAGTTACCTAGTACCTACCTAGTCATCAACTAATTTATTTCAAAACGTTGTCTTATTATGGTCAATTTGATAAAAATAAATGTTCATTAAATTAGACTTATTTCATTTTCACCGTCAAAATCTAAAACCCACATTTTGTCAGAACCCAAATTGCATTCAACCTCAAAACGTATTATGGTGCCTATTCAAACTAAAGCACTGAACCCACTAATGACTGCGGCCTCATCCGAGTTCTGCATCATTATCTCAGATATAGCATTATCTAGGAGCCGATGGTGCACATGTCCCTTTATCTGGGACTACTGACTTCAGAAGTTGCTGACACGAGCTAGTGGTAGCGTTAGTAGATTTGTCACTAATAGATAATAGTAATTTTCTATTAGCATGTTCTTTAGCATAAAACTTATTAAGTGAAGTAAAAGAGCTAACAAACTGAAAAGATATAAAGAGTCATCTTGCCTTATTGGATATTTCATAAGTAAAATAATTGTTGGTTATTATTTTATTGTAACGTTTAATCTCTCATAATATGCGTGCATGATTCAGCTAATTAGGTAATTAGTTATTTACATAAGAATATAGTGTCTGATATTTAATTGCTTATTATTACTAATACTGTATGCCAACATAAGATAAAAGGCAAAAATAAATAAGAGATAAAGATACAAGTGCATTTATTCAATAGAGAGTTTTATATCTATGAAACAATAAACATAATGAAAGTAGAAAACACAGTATATTCTAAAAAGATATAAAACGAAAAGATGGAAAGTTGAAAAATATCAGGAAAGCTCACACATTTCAAATTATTTAAAAATATGCTTCGAGTATTTTAAAGTTGAAGACGATTTCTGAAATCCATCCCGAAGTTTTGCGTAGGTAACATTCTCGAGAAGATCTTGCTTCTTAGCTATTACCAAGTTTGAATATTTTAGGGATGTGAGTAAGAATGCTATGATTATCGTTTCTTTTTAATTAACCGTAGGATAAGAAATATTGAAAGAAGAATAAAATGGTGCGAAAAGGCGTAGTTAGCGACAAATTTACACACAGGTGTTGTAAGAGTTTGAAAATGATAATTTTAACATCCAATGGCCCGTAACCCTGTTCTCGACTTTAATAAAAAACGAATTAAATAAAAAAACATTTACTTACTTGTTTGTATAATTTAGAACAGTAATAAAAGCATTGCTATCGATACATCTTCCAAAAAGGGTTAACATAATACTACCTTATGGTTCACTCAACAGAGCAACCAACAGAGCTGACATATTATTAAATGTAAGGATATTGTAATCGATTTTAGATTTTAATCAATTCTTCTACCAACCCTAAAATATACGTCCAAGATTTATATGGAGTAGAGTTTGCTTGCTGTCGGTAAAGTCGTGCCAGATCTCCCAGTTAGGATAAATGTAGCGACACGTTTTGAATAACATTAAGTTACTTATTTCGAACTTGGTCAGATCGGGACCGATTATTCGAGCTCGGTGAGAATTCAAATCCGATATAGGCAACGTGAATTATTGCTAGTTACTTAAATAGACATCTTTTAATGATTTGCCTAAGTGGATTCAAGGTTTAAATCTGTTTAGATTTTAAACAGCTTTGGTTCGCCTACGATGCAGTTGATGTAAAACAAATTAAATTACGAATAGTTTATTAATATCGCAACTGATTTTAATAGAAATATTATTATAGGTATATAATATAAAAGCTTCCAGTTTTCGAAACCACAGTACCTACATAAATCATCAATATTTAAAAGAATATCAAAAGATAAATTCTATTATGAGCGTCTTAACTTGAGTCGCTAGAATTGAAGCATCAAACTTCCCCGATGGTTTTGTAAATCGTCTCCGAGCAAAAAAATGTAAATAATATGAACCCGGCTCCCCCAGAAGCCTACAATGAGGGCCTCCTTTATTTATTTTTCATTTTTCATCCTCCAAACTCTAATGATCTTTAATGAAAAGAAGCCGATACAGCTTAAATTTTTTCTCCTTGCCCTCGCAGTATTTCGAAGATGTTTTATTTCAACATTTTCAACCTTATTATTTATAGTTGAATGGCTCTGTATAAAATATCTCACAGGAATTTCCTTTACACTTTGGCGCAAATCTACTTAGTTTCAAAATAAAAACACCTGCTGTTATCAGATACTTATATAATTTGAAGAGTACCGTTACTACAAAAAAATTTGAAGAAATTATTATGAAATATATTTTCATGCACATTCCGATATTAAATTAAAATGGTAAAGATTAAAATAATGGGATACAGAAATACCAATTTAAATAAATTTTCAAGAATCGTTTAAAATTAAGGGAATCTTCTCACAATACCCACCAAAAGCTTCATGAGAGATCTGAAAAGTTTTCTAAAATACTACCAAGAATCTTATAAGTATCAGATGAACCAAGCTAATTGGGTCGTGAACGCCTACATCCATCAAATAGAACCGTCGGACTGCCTGTTCAGTAAGTACCACATTTGTTAACAATTGTACCACATAAAAAGCATACCTACCAACGTATGATGAATCTATTAGGGATGCTGTTGATAAAATTCTGAATCTCATTGAATATTCAAAAAGTGGTAACATTGGAACTAATTAACTAACAAGTCCTGATTTTAAACATAAAAATGGACGACGCCCTTTCAAAGATACAAAATGTTTAATTATTGTAATAAAGCTTTGAATAAATTGCGTTTTATGTTCTAAATTGTTTTTAGTCATGTAGTTGAGTAGATCTAAGCCGATACAAGCGTGTTTCGATTTGGAATGGACACACAAAACCACGTATTCAATGAAATTGATACTTTTGCTCGGGTGATTTTGTATTTCCATAAGCACTTGTAAATAATTTATAAGTTCTGAGGCTATTTTATGCTCTGATAATTTAAACAAATTGATCCATATTATTTAGAAACTTTAAAGAAAAATAGCAGTATTATTTATGATTGCTTAAGACTATAATATAAAAAATACTTTACTTACTTGTCAGTAATCTGTTTCGCTAATCAGGTTCTTTTCCATTTGCATAAATTGATATCTCATATCACTTTTCACTGTAATTTGTTTTGTAATTTATATTTCTTCGCTCAACTGTCAAAGGTTTGTCTTTACAACTGTGGATTACAAAATTTGATTCATTTGTTGTCGGTTTATTGGTCGTTTACTGCGTGGGTGCAGCAAGATCTGTTGATTCCAATACAATATTATTACGAAAGGTCCAATCATTTCTGATCTACGGTACAGCTAAAATACATTAATTTACAATTATATTACAATTATTATTTATATAAAAATAATAATTACGAAACAATGTTTTATCTAAAGGAACTCCATATTGATAAAAACCTTTGAACTCACTGTATCCAATTAAAAAGCTTATTACAAAACTTTAATTCATCAATTGTTTTCAAGTGCATGTAGTAGTATTGTTCTGCCCACTGAAAATTATCGTTCAAGCGCATTAAACAAATAAAAAACCACTAGCTCAATCACAAACAATACTCTATTGTTATAATTAATTGTTTGTTTTTTGTTCATCCCAAACTGCTTGATCATTGTTGGCCTTTATTCCACCCACATGATTTTAAATTTAATTTACATTTGGGATTAAATCAATTAGACTCCACTCGACATGTTATTTTCATTTAGTTTTGAAGTGAAACATCCAGCTTTAATTCATCAAAATGCACTGTTAACTCACTCAAATTTAATTTAACGTTCATGAAAGCTTATTGCTTCGTTCCCGGTAATATCGTGTTCCTCAGTCACTAAACGTTCCTCTATAGTCATAACATCTCGCTGAAACTAAATCATTTCATATTTCCGCTGTGATGTTACCATTCGTGCGTTCACCGGTTCCATTAAAACGATGACAGCTATCAACAAACTGCTACATTGCTCTAATATTTACATCTGTCAAACGCATGTTTACTTTTGCCAATCAAACAGATCTCACTGCATTAGCCACATCCGCTTATATCAAGAACGGTTGCAACATCATAACTGACCATCAAACCGACCACGACACTTTCACAGAAAAAAACAACATTCGTCCGCACCCACTGAGTCACAGAGCAAATCCTTCCGTTGCGAGTTAGGGTTTGTAGGGCGCACTATCTGGGAACAAACATCCCTATACAAACACGCCGATGCACCGGTGCGATGTTTCGGACGCGCTCTAGACGGCCGACAGCAATACGGCTCCTCCGACGGCCGGGAAGCGACTGGCTGAAATTATGTTTAGCTGCGGGCCACACCGTCTATTGCATCCGAGCATCAACGAAAACGACCGAGTGTAATTTTGAGGTGCAAACGAGATGGGCGAGTGTTCATATTGAGTAGAAAGGGATGGGTGCGCAGGTGGGGTGGGAAATGGCTGCATCAAGCGTAGGGGTTTTGTCTGTGCACGTTGGAGATTGAGAGAGTGCATTCGGCCGAGAGGCGCCGACTATACAGATACCCAGGGGCATTCAGCATAGACCTATCATTTTAGACTATTAATGAATAAATGACTTAACTGACCCGAATTGCGGTCAATTTTATTTAATTGTTGTAGACGATAGAGCAATTTTATGATATATTGCTTTAGTATTGGGGATAATTGTTTTTATATTAGCTGTAAAGTTATGGTAGGATCTTTGAGAGGAGTTACAGCACTATAGTGATTGGTGCCATATAAATTGTCAAATTTAATTTTGACAGTAAAATGGAAATGCTTTATCCTCATAAAGAAGTATATTAAATGTACCCAAACTCATAATGCATTACTAATGAGAAAATAATGAATACAAACATTGTACACTCGCGGAAATAGTAAAGATGCAAATGACTCACTTTAACAGTCATTGTGGCTAGTCATTTACCGAAAAACTGTCAAATAAAATTATCATTTGGTTCTACCAAATTTTTTTTTACTTGCGAAGTTTGTGTCACGCCGCAATTGACGAACGTTTTAAATGAAAGGCTTAATGATAGATTATACTCTTATATAAAACATGGAATACTTTTTATCCTGGAAAAATATTAGATTCTTCTCAGTTGAAGGCTGAGTTCCGAACCGGTGGTAACTTCAGTAAATGTGACCTTCATAAGTGCTCTTCTGGGGCCTAAATTGAATAAATTGCTTTGACTTTGACTTTGATTCGTCGAACTGTGGGACGGAAACTAGTGAAATCATAATAAAAAAATACCATTGGTTTTAGAGTTTCCAATTTGTTCCGGTATTTTACGCAACCCGTTGGTTCTCGCGAGGGGCGCGCGTCCTATAATAATAATTTTGATGTCATTGTTATTTCTTTACCCGCGAGCCAAAGTATGATTAACCGACTTTAAAAAAATGAGGAAGTTCACAATTCGAATGTCTATATTATTATTTTTATGTATTTTCGGGCATAACTCCGTCCGTCATATGTAGACGGATTTTCAAAATTATTTTTTTGTTCGAAAGGGGTTTATTCCGAAATGGTCCCATATAAATTTCATATAGATCTCGCCTTCAAAGTACACTCAAAAGTAAGAAATAACTCTTATCTGACACTGTTTTGAAGTGAGCGAAATAGCATGACGTGTTCTGTAGAAAATATTTCGCTGACTTCAAAACAGTGTCAGATAAGAGTTATTTCTTAATTAAGAGGTTTTTTTTTTGTTAAAAAGTTAATTTATCTTCAATAATAAGAGAGGTAGAGCATAGCGTTTATTCGCTCAAAGAGCAGCTCGACTGGGGAAGTACCTCCACCTTACAGAATAACGCAGCCAAATAACTTTATGTTGTGTAAAGTTGTGTTCCTGCGCGTGAGTAAGGTTGCCAGAGCTCATAGGGGAGGGGGGATAGGTCGATAACGCGTGAGCGATGCTTCGTGTGTTGCACGCGTCTATATGGCTACGGTAACCGCTTACCATCAGGCGGGCCGTATGCTTGTTTATCGACTAAGTTGTATAAAAAAAAAAAATGGTAGTAATATTTACCAGCTCTATATCAAAAGCAATGCATCCATGAAGCGAAAAGGACAAATCAATTAGTTCGCAAACTCGCAATATTCCATTTCAAAGTGTGGAGTTCTCCAGGAACAGTGACCAAGATATAAGATTTATACTTCTCTAGACACCATAAAGAGTGGGATAATCCTCATCTTTCATAAAAGGTTATAGAGGTTGCTAAGGAGGTGATTCGAATACAATA
This sequence comes from Achlya flavicornis, assembly GCA_947623365.1. Taxonomy (NCBI): domain Eukaryota; kingdom Metazoa; phylum Arthropoda; class Insecta; order Lepidoptera; family Drepanidae; genus Achlya; species Achlya flavicornis. The sequence goes on along the minus strand of OX392485.1, from coordinate 2,853,373 downwards.
TAGTATTCCATCGCTGGAATCCCGACGGGGCTATTTGAAAGCGAGACTTTTTACTACAGGTGTTAAATAATAATATTCAGTAGGTAATATACTAGTGATTTGCATCCACGCAAAATGTATTCCTGGTTTTCATGTTCGAAACTTAGGCGGTCTAGTCACGGAGCAATTTGCGAGAAAATTGTTGCTGGTTGATACTGTTCAGTCGATTTATAAAGCTTGGTCAATGTTTCGTCTCGTTGCACGCGTTTTTTAGCACCCAGCCCCCCTAGGCAAGATTGCTGTCGACAATCGTCATCGTTAGTAAACCATCAACCTTTATATGAGATTGACATAAGAGATTGTTAAAAATCACGTGATATTTCGATTTGAAATGTCAATCCAATACAAAGGTTGATCGTTTACTGTAGATGACGATTGTCGATAACCATCTTGTCTACTGGCCCTGGACTTCGATAAACATATTCAAGAGAGAAAAATTAAGAAACATTTAAAACAAGTAGTCCAAAAATCCTGTCAATCATAAATTAATTTTACGGAATTTCTAAATGTTAGGAAGATATACTAATATTTATTATAAGAATCACAATACATATATATGTATTATTAGTATACTGTAGAAGCCTGATTGACTGGCTGATTTATTATTGAAAGATATAATTTATCATCAAAATCTCAAAATGGCTGAGTTGAAACGTGTAAAACAAGCCTTATATTTTAAACCTAGCCATCAAAAATAACATACACGTAGCAGGCAATTAGCTAGCTTGTCTTTTCAAATATTTATAGCCTATTTTGTGGTGTCTAACCTGAGAAATATGTGTTATGGTCATGGAAAGCAGATATATGAGTCCATTTAGTTTTTGAAATATTTGCACCGTTTATGGACCGCTTGCGATGGGAGATAATTTGACATGCAATTTCAAAACATCAAGAGCTAGTTCAGACTCTGAGGAACCGTAGAAAAATAAAGAACACAAGCCTGCTGATCCTCCAAGCCGCAATGAATCAAGGTACATATTTGACCCATGGATTTCTGATAGTGTTAATTAATGGATAAGACCTAGTGTCAAAACTTCTTGGGTGTTTCAAAGTTTTACTTCAGTTCCGAGCCAAATGTAAAGAATGTCTTGAAAACTTCCTTCAAGCCATAGACAGATTTTATTTTTTAAATGAGTATTTGAGATTTTATTAATTCCCGGTTCCTATAAACAAAAACGAATAGTCCTGCTTACCAATGGTTGTTTTTTAACCGATTTCAAAAAAGGAGGAGTGTCTCAATTCGGTTGTATTTTTTTTTATGGTTGTTACCTCATAACTCCGTCTTTTATTCACCGATTTGGTTTTTTTTTGTCTGGAAGAGCACACTTCCCGTTTAGTCCAATTGTCATCAGATCAGGATTTGATCACTTCTTGGTGTACTTTGAAGTCGGTCGTGAGCAATGTCTCATATCACTGTCTATTGTACAAGCGGTAATAAACCCATAGGTTATGTTTACACCTATACAATTATAGTGAAATAAAATAAAGGTAAATAAAATAGTGCCTATACCTTGTAAAAGATAGCTTGATCTCTGCGACAGTTTCTTGAGTCATATGAAAATTAACCTTATGGCTTTAGCATAAGGTTCATCTGTATCATCATTAAATCAACCACAGATTAAACAGATGAACCTTATTGTAAAGTTATAAGGCTAATTTTCTTATGGCTCAAGCAACTGTCGCAGAGACAAGCTATCTTTTACAAGGTGTAAGTATTTATTTCAATTGTTGTAAAAATATAAATTTACTTAAATTAGCAATTTCACTGAAAACCGCAAGTCTAATATTCAAATTTATCATTCAATGAATATTTAATCTACCATTGATTCCATAAAAACTTGAGTGTCTCAACCAATAAATGATATTTGAAATCAACCTCACCACATAATTTTATTCAGACAAGATAAGGCTTTTAGTAGATGTTCATCTAATGCGATTGTTATAATATTTGATTTGATATTAAACCTTCGATTTACTGTAATGAAATATAAATCAGCTTTTAAATTCTGCTTAGAATAATGCATATTTAAGTAACGCCCACGATATGTCTCCAAAATAGCTTTCGTTAAAATAAATATTTTATATTTAGAAAACTAATTTCAGGTGTTAAATTGCCTATAATACTAGAATAATATTTGTAACATAATAACACTGTCAATTAAAATATGTGACAAAGAAATATTTTGTTCCAGTAGGTTTATGATAATTTTATTATCTTTTACATAATATTTTATTGGCGATGTCAAATATCATATCAGAGACAATTGAAAATATTAACACATACCATTCAAGCTCCGAGAAACGCCATGTTAAGATCAGCATTAATATTTCAAGATATGGGTCCTTGAAAGAGCAAAGGCGAAACGTTTTGTTCCATAGTTTTATTATTATACAAGAAAATAATATGTAGACAATCCAAGCATGTGTATAAGAAAAAATATTAGTATGTTATCAAGTGCTGTAATAAAATTCTTGACCATATCCTACAAAGTGTAAGGACAAGGTATGAAACGTCCTTAGAGGTATGGCTTTCTGAGAGCGGTCTAGGTTTCAGGCCTCCGATTCTCGTGCCTCCAAAATTGACATACATTGAAAACATGGTAAATGTCACATCCAGATAGTGTCGCAGCTGTGCACGCGTCGATGAAAATAGCCCCTAACTGTTAGGGGCTAAATCAAATAAAAATAAATAAAATTGAAAAATAATGTTCAATATTTAAATTTCTCCTGATTTTAATTGGCATATTTCAACAACTACTATCATTATGACAAGCAGAATGACGCAGAGGGAGCGTAAAACATAGTTGATACGCGCAGCAGCCTATAAAAGTTGGCCTGTTTTATATATTCGTGTAGTATGGCGACGTTCTTTCTAGGTATATTTATTTCTATGGGTGGATGTATGTTTTTAGGATAGACTCGTGTCTGTTCACAATATCTCCATGTTAGGCGATAATGAGGCCAAAGGTGGTAAGCAACTGTCATTAAAAAAGGACTGTTCTGTAGTTTAGTATATTAAAAAAAAATATACCTACATTCTCCTTTATTTAGGCTGATTTGTTTAATAGATGAAAAATACGGACTTACCTTATATAAAGTAATTTTGATACTGTTCTTTTATTTGGATTTTATTTATTAATTTGAATCCTTTAGAAATCATTCTAGGCTAAATATTAGCTATAAAAATACATAAATTAATTTTAGTAATCTATAAATTGATTAAAGTTCTTTTAGTATTCCTTAAATGATAACGTATTTAGGTATATTTCGCTTACACTGGCACAAAACCTTTTCCCCGCCCACACACTTGTTCGGTCCTTCGGCGATGTCTGTGCGAATGTGATGCTGCGCCAGTGGGCGAAATTCTCATTTTATAGCTTTTCGTTTTACTTATTCAGTTTATTTAATAACAAAAATGTAACCTGTATCCATGGAAGAGGCTTTATGTGTACGGTAATGAGCTTACACGATCTTCGAAGACTTATTTTTTATTAGACACACATAAAAAATCGCAAACAATTTTTACTGAATAACATAGATATTTTTCTCTGAAAGTAAATTATCTTTATAAAGGGAATTTCCGTTCAAAAAAATTCAAAAATTCAAAATCATTTATTCAAATAGACCTTCGCAGGCACTTATGAAAAGTCTGACTCTAATACTCTAATACCGGTTCGGAAGGTTGCATTTGCTGAGAAGAGCCGGCAATAAACTCAGCAATTACTCTTTTCAAAACAGGCTTAGATTAATTACATAATATTTACATTCTAATCGCACTGAAAACAATTGCGTGCCCCGGCGCGGCGGCAAAATTACAAAGTAGACTGAAAAAATACTTAATAAGTAAATAAATAGCAAACTTAAGCAGACCAGCCCCCACAAGCAGCACCTGTTCACAAGTATGACGCGTGTGGCAGCCGTATAAGTATTTATTGGAATAATTTATTTAAAACAAAAATATGGTCCATAGAAATGTATGGAAATTAATGGATTGATTATAGGATGTATGAGAAGCAGACTGTACATCAATTAACTTTCCTCTGGGGGACTATTAGAATATAAGAATAAGAATAATTTATTTCTGCAGGAAATGTGGTATAACATAGGATTAATATTATTAGGATAAACAGGGTTATTAATAAAACACAAATAAAAGGAAAAGTTCAAAAAGTCAGGAAGCCGCGGATTCCCACACCTGCTACAAAACTGGCAAGCCGCCGTGCCACAACTAGGTACTTTGAAGTGCAAGCGCAATGTCTGGGTTGTAAGGAGTAACGATAATCGGCGTCTGTGTTTCCTGACGCCTACAATCTAGGAACTTTCAAGGCCAGAGTGAATAGGTTTCTTCTGGGTAAGCGTGTTTCATCTTAGGCTTCGTCATCGCCCCTTATGGGCGGGTCAGTGGCCAAACGCAAGCCCATTTAATTTAAAAAAAAAAAAAAAAAAAAAAAACGACTTTTTAACTTTATTTTGTGTTTTTTCAAAAACCAATGATGTATTTTTTTCCATTTGATATTATAGAATGTTAGTAGACCATGGTCTGAACAACGTTTTTTCTAGCGGAAAAACAAATAAAAAGTCACCGTGTATAAGACGAAGTGCTCTATTTTTGTGTCTAATTGATGCCAAAAAACTTCGTCACGAAGGGAGACAGACTCCCGATGCGCCACTGACTTAAGGTGGTAGATATAAAAAGCCTAGAAGTAAACTACCTCTTTAGTGCTGCATTACATAATATAAATTTACCGGCAGGGGAATAGGGTGGGTACAATACAACAAAGTAGCTTACCACTATGCATGTATCCTCACGATTTACCTGGTCACCGAAATCTCATGTTAAGGTAGTATTCTAACATACGACCTCTAAAGACGAACTCTAAGCATTTGCCTTTAAAATAACAAAATATAAAAACATCATCATCATCAGCCTTTCTTAAGTCCACTGCTGGACATAGGCCTCTCCTAGAGCGCGCCACTCCTTCCGGTTTCTTGCCACCCGCATCCAGCCCAGTCCGGCCACTTTTATGAGGTCTCAGTCCATCGGGCTGGGGGGCGCCCCACACTACGTTTGCCAAGACGCGGTCTCCACTCTAAGACTCGTCTGCTCCATCGACCGTCATCGAAATATATAATCCTTAAAATCTATATAAATAAAGGCATTGCCGCCAGCATTCTGGGAACGCTGCTCTCTGACAACGATTGTTTCATTTATATAGATTTAGAAGAAGATCATCAAACTAGAGATAGCGAAACATAATTGGCGCTCTATACGAGCTGACACAGCCAGTACATGGTGACGTCATGACGCATTGTGCACGCGTAATGGCTACCGAGCCGGTTGTCATAACTCGGTGCTGTCGCGTCATAAATAAGAGACTTTGCCGACGACACTGGACACAGAGTATAGGAGGACGCAGAAACTTCAAACAATAGGAAAAGAGGTTTAAGGAATAAAAAAGATTTAAGGAAAATATTTAAGAATCTGAATTCAAAATCAATAAATAAAATTAATTCATATTTAAACCACCGTCACTGGATTTCTAGTTCTGGCGCCGGCTGGAGTCCGTCATGTTCGACATAAATGTCGTATTCGATATTTGTCGCAAAATATTATGTTACAGTAGTACCCAACTAATATGGCTTACCGATGTACCTGCGGAGAAGACACATTTTCAAAGCGCGGGAATACTGCCGCCATGTTTGCGGAGAGACGTGACTTGCGAGTGAGACGGAACTAACAGCTACAGTGTATTATGAACCTTAAAGTAGTGATCTAAGGTTGATTATAAGTTTTAAGCATTCTTTCGTTAATCTTTGGGCTATACTTTATTTTCTGTGCACTGTATTCACGGCGCGCCTTATCAGTTGAGTACTGTACCTACGTGATCTCTTAAAAATTGTATAATTTTGACCGATGTCCTCCATGTAATTCCTTCCTTCGCAGTTTCCAGTTTATTTTATAATCTGTGTCCACCAGCCAACGCCTGCTTCAGATGAAAGTTTCCAAGTGCGGTCTAGCTGTGGCGAATGTTTGTGGCGTTTGCGTAAATATTAACTTTTATTGTGTGGGTGGTAGAATAAATACTTTTTCTGTGTGAGTAGTAAGTAGTGTATAAAAATATTACTGCGTGGACTAAACAAAGAAGTTTCACCAAATTGGCTACGTAACACAAAAATTTGGCGGGAGAGGAAAATTCACTTTGTAATGGCAACTTAAAATTTTGCAAACAATACATAATTATATTTTGTACAAAGTAGGAATCTACTATAGAAGGGTATTTCAAAATTCCACCCCTTATAATGTAAAATAGGCTGTCGCGACTGACACACTGAAATGTGTTCATGTTGAGATTATGGTCAAACACATATACAAAGTAAAAAAAAAATGGGTGAGAGGGATCCCTATCAAAACATCATCATCATATCAGCCTAGGAATGTCCACTGCTGAACATAGGCCTCCCCCATTAACTTCCACTTCGATGGGTTTTCGGCCGCTTGCAGTGGCGCCCAGCGATTTTGACCAGATCGTCGGTCCCCCTGGTGGGAGGTCGTCCATCTCGGCGCTTTCCTACGTGGTCGCCGAGAACCTTCCTTCCTCATCGGCTATCGGTTCTTCGAGCGATGTGGCCTGGCCATTGCCACTTCAGCTTACTAACTCAATGAGCTATATCGGTAGTTTTCGTTCTACTACGAATATCCTCGTTTCGGACCCTGTCAAAAATCATACATACAATAAGCAATACTTGTATATATCAAAACATATATACAAATATTGCTCGTTTAATGTTACTAAGATAGCAGTCTAAAATTGGTTACTTTTTTTTTATTATGTCTCCCGTTATTTCTCATGACTTGCGCCACTACTCACTGCCGGAAGTTTGTTGTTTATGAGGCCCACTGTCCACGCATGGCCACAGTCTGATATTGCTTCTATATGACTGCATAACTATTGTTTACACATGCTGTTTTCATAACTGTGTTTCATATACGCACTGTCATTTGTTTTGTTGAGTAGAAGTTAGAGATTAAGCACTTTCTGTCACGTGAGGGAAGTGAGAGAAAAGATGTCTGATACAATTAATTATTACACCTGTTAATTATTGCTAGACTATTTGGGCCCCGGTTCACCCGCGTACTCGAGGGATATCCTACCCTAACCTACCCTAATGTTAAGGTTTCTTAAATTTTCCAATTATTTACGTAACTTTCTTTTTCCTTAAGAACCTTCTCCAGAGTATGAGAAAACTTTAAAAAAAGATAGATGAAATCGGTAAAGTCGTTCTAAAGTCATGGCGTAACCAAGGGAAATAGGGATTCGTTTTTATATATAGGTATAGAGAGATAGGTTTGCTTGTGTTTGACCACAATCGCAGTTTGTGAAAAAACCGAACAAAATAGAACCTAAAAATCATAACACTAAAAAACAATGCAATAACACAGCCAAGAACAAAACAAACCATTCGAAATAACCTCTTGTTTTTATTAACCCTTCAACAATATTGGAAACACCCGAAAGTCAATAATTGCCGGCGATAATCCGGTTTCATCCGGTACGAATCGGATCACAGGTCCCAACAGAGACGGACTTTATCTATTATGTAAGACCGGACCTCCCCAGGGGCGGACTATAAATAATAGATACCTGGTAACTAATTACTTGGATCTTTCATTAGTGCGCATTATCGCCCAGGATTTCGGTCGACTAAATTACTCGAGTGATTTTGGGCGAATTCGTCCCTAAAGCTTTTAGAGGGTTAACATACCTACTTGGGTGTAATAAGATTACCTTGAGGTGTACCTACGATAAGATTATGATATGACATATTTGTCGAAAATATGGTGTAATGACATTAATATTTATAATTAAAAAAAATATTAATAATGAGGAACCGCTGCGCTGCCAGCCTGCAGCCTTGGCGATCTACATAATTATATATATACTAGCTGCCTCGCGCGGTTTCACCCGCGTTCCCGTGATAAAAAGTAGCCTATAATACTCGGGGATAATGTAGCTTCCTATCAGTGAAAGAATTTTTAGAATCCGAAAATACTTCCGCTTTATTATATTAGTATAGATTGAATTTTTTAAATTTATTAGAAATACGTATTTATTCAAGATTTTTCTACTTATATATTTCTTCCGTAGCAAAATATAATCTAATATCCTGCAAACGCCAACTGTTTGATTTTAATCCTCGAGAATAAAATGTATATTTCATTTTTATTCTCAGAATATATTATAGCCAGAGATATCAAAATCATCATATTTTGTATAAAAAGTAACCATACATTGTAACTTAATATTAAAATGAACATAAATCAAAAAGTAATTGTATGCGAAGGTAATAATAGCGTTTTTACATTATTCGTAACCTCGTAAACATAAAATTACAGTTTCAGGTAGGCATTACTAAGGGAATACAAATTTGAACCCCACTTGCATTCCTAAAACAAAAGGGCCATTCGATTTCGAACCTTATCAGAAAGCTATATAGAAGTTAAGAAAAGCATATAGCTGTAAAATTAAGATTGTCTGTCTGTTTGAGTCACACATTGTCTTCAACGCATAAAGGTGTCAGCGAAAAATATTTACAGCGCGTCTCACTACCTCAGAAAGTTTAAATTCTCACACATCTGTCTCTTCACACGCCTCTGAGACTTATTGTATGATGTCAAAACCAATAAGATGAATATTTACTATTTACATTTGTTTTATATGTTTTTTATATCGTAAATAGGTGCGTTTGACCACAATCAGGCGGCTTAGAACCTCTCAGCCTTCGGAGAGATATAGGCTCGCTTTGTGTGTTCTACCGTCTGTATAATGGAGAGTGTTCTAAAGAACTCTTTGACCTGGTGCCATCGTCACCTTTCTACCATCGCACTGCTCGCCGGCGATGTGGAGTTCATCCTCACGTCCTCGAGCCGCCTCGATCGTCCACACAACGTTTCAGTCGGACGTTCCTACTGCGGACCATTAGGATGTGGAATGAACTCCCCATTACGGTTTTCCCTCAGCGCTACGATATGGGGTTCTTCAAAAGAGGCGTAAAAAGAGCTCTTCAAGGTCGGCAACACATTGGCAATCCCCCTGGTATTGCAAATGTCTATAGGCGACGGTGACCACTTTCCATCAGGAGGCCCGTCTGCCTGTTTGTCAACCTCTTGACATAAAAAAAACTTGACATAAGATTCCTTGAGCGAAAAATTTCTTCACGAATAAAATAACGATTTTAATATGGTTACTACAGATGCCAAATCATACGGTGTCTACTGCTTATTAACAACAGTTTTCTAAATATATTCAAATACTCGTCGCTGGTATACCTGGCTATAAATTCACCAATCAAAATCAAATTTTACGTTGAAAAACAGAGCAAGTAAAAGAGTGACCCATCCTGGAGGCCCTGTCAAGTATTCGGATTCTGTGTGAACAATAAATTACGCCAATATGGTCAAACTTGGTCAGGGTCGGCAACGCGCAAGTGATACCCCCGGTGTTGCAAGCGTCCATAGGCTACGGTAACTGCTTACCATCAGGCGAGCCGTATGCTTGTTTGCCAGCTCAGTGGGATAAAAAAGAGATTATGAAAGTGCCTGGTTCTTTTTAATGGTCTACTTTTGACCACTATCTCACCATGATGTAGCAGAAGGACCACCTTCTAAGCCAATTCCCTTCTAAGGGAATTGGCTCTTAAGTGGACCTATTGGGATTCGGAACAAACCCATCCGTAGCTATCCAGGAGGGTATTACATTCAATAAGATCATTGTAGGATTTGTAGGATACCAAACCAGGTGTTCGACGTCACTGAGTCTTAAAAATCCGAAAGCCTATCGCTAAAATTAAACCAAGAATACGCGAGCAAAACCAGGAAAGCTATACTGGTTGGAGATTTCGAGATGGCTTAGTTTTGAAACCTATCTTGGGTTAGTCATGCTGACCAACTTTTACTATGGGACCAACACTGAAATCTCAAAAAAATATTTTTACTTTTCATACATTATGATCGAGCAAGGTTGACATTTACTATGGAAAGTTAAAAATAAATGAAAATTCGCTACCTATAGCGAATTATCATGGGACCTATCCCATAGTAAAAGTTGTTCAGCATGACTAACCCACCATAGGTTTCGAAAATATGCCTTCTCGAAATCTCCACTTGTTATATAAACCTTGAACACCATTACAATTTACTGGACCGGTACAGATGACCATCAACCATGGATTCCCAGCGCGGAGTACAAACTAGTCCCATATGATTTAAAAGGCAATAACTCTGCTTGTCTCCTCGGCGGTCTAATTGCGTACGACCGATTTTGCACGCATTTGAGACAATGCTTGTTTTAGAAGTGTTTGGTTTTAGCAATTGCATGGTGGGTATGTGATGGATGTATGATTATTTGTTGGGAATAGCTCGTAGTTTTCTTTCCTAATGAAGGTTGTGTCTGATCTGTGGACTTGTGACGCCACTGATTTTGACCATTGGCAATTTTGGGAAACTTAAGCATCTATAGTGAGAAAATATATGATTAGGCATAGCTTCCCGCCCTGAGCTAGCAGATCCCCTTTTTTACCCCTTGGGGATGAATTTTGTAAATCTATAATAATAAATATCCTGCGACATTCCTCACACACGGTCATCTGATCCCAAACTAAGCAGAGCTTGTTATATGGAAACCAGACAACTGATATAATACATATACTACTTTTTGTTTGTAAATACATAATTACACCCAGACTCAGGACATACAGGCATATTCGCATACAAATACCTGTCCTATGCGGGAATCGAACCCACGACCTGCGGTGCGATAGGTGGAGTCTTAACCAACTGCGCCAACTGGCCCGTCAATAATGATTCTTCACAGCAATTGTATAAGCTAATCTTGCGAAATGCTGACACATAACAGTGGTAAGGCAAACCTCAGATTGCGTGAAGAAATGTAACAATATTCTTGGAAGTTGGAAGTGTAGAGCAATATTTTATCTCCGCGCACTTTGCATTGCTTAGTGATAAGATAAACAATGGCAGCTCACCGTCAGACAATAAACATTTCCGTTTAGTTTGTTGTTATATAGTACCACAATGTAAGTATACTAAGATCCTATTGAAATATTTTTAACTCCTAAGTTAGTTTTAGTACGCTGAATATTTTTAAGTGATAGCTAAGAAATCGCAAAGATGATTTCAAAATCATTGGATCAATACAATAAGACTAGTCATACTTATAGGTACGATGTTTTTTACTCATTAGATCACATGAGTAGATTATACCAATAAGATTCAATTCTCATAAGACAATATACAGGTAGATTATACCAATAAGATTTAATTCTTAAAGTTTATTTGTATCTCTTAAGTTCTGAAGTAATTAAATCTGAAAGTTTCCAACCACATATGAAATAAAAATGTCTTACGAGATAACCTCGTTTGTTGCTTTCCTCTATAAGTTTAGTTCATTCAAATACGTGCAGATATTTTTTCCGGATTAGGTCACATCCAAATTGATATTATTATTAGGTATCTGAAAACCAATATGTTTTCATTTATATTATGAACTAGACTAGCTTTCCCCCGCGGTTTCACCCACGTTCCCGGGATAAAAAGTAGCCTATATCCTTCTCCATACCATAGGCTATGTGCTGATGATCCGCTGAGTAGTTAAGGTGTGAAGGCGTTACAAACAAACAAACTCACTTCGCATTTATAATATTAGGATTTTCATTGTTATTTAATGATTTTTAAATCGATATCTACGTAAAAAAAATACTGAATTTAATTCCCGTTGTTTGAATTTCAATTGTAGCCCGATAATTTCAAGAAATTCACAAATTTTGGACCACACTGAGAGTCGTAGCGGCGCGCGGCGGTCACGGGTAGTAATTAAATAATCAAGTCCACTGGGAACTGTCGGAACACCTCTCAGTTTCACCACACAATAGCGTATTTACATTACAAGTGGCATCTTCCGGATAAGGCCTCCTTGAGGTCTTCTTAAGGCAGTATAATGTGGAAACCTTTTGTTGTGATCAAACGATTGTTAGGATGTAGGGATGACTGAATGTGGCTCTTACTCGCAAATCATTGAAATTATTTTGAGAAAAATAAGTTTAATATTAATTTTATAACTAGGAAGAATTTAAGTCTTTGTTGTTAGATCCGTTAAAAAAATAGTATTGTTTTCCGTATCATTGTTTCTTTAGCAGATAATTAAATAAGTCACATAAGACGACAACGAATGACTCAATTTTTTATTTATTTTTCCTTTACAACTTACTTTCTAATGAATCTGAAAATTTTCTTCGTTTATTGGTTTTTAGGCGAAAAAAACTTATAAAAAATATTATTTGAATTCTTGAAAAATTGGTTAAACTTTCATGTCACATCCATTAAGCAATATCCATCGTCCACGCATCCCAAACCGCTCTTTTGTGCGACAGCTCTTTGTTGCCATAACCACAATGAGTTTTAAACGTCGCCCTGATGCGGGGGATTTCGCGAAACGCCCTTTGAGTGTGACCAGTCCGGTGTGAATTGTTCTTAAGAACACTTCGTGAAATTATGAGATTTCACACGAGAGTGTAAACTCGGCTTTTTGCTGACCACTCGGTCGGTAGCAAGTTGTTGGGGAATAATGTGAGATGAAGAGTGAATGTGTGTATGTTCTATTGTTATGCATTATAGCTGTTTATGTATGTAAGGGACAGTCGTTGAAAATGAAATAGTGTTGGGCTTAGTTTAATTTATTAATTATAAAAATTGGCTACAATTGTGTAAATGAAAACTAAAAATATAGACACGATTGTATATTAACCGACTTCAAAAAAGGAGGAGGTTGTATGTTTGTTACCTTAGATCTCCGTCATTTAAGTATTAACCGATTTGGCAAAATGTTTTTTTGTTTGGAAATAACTTCACGTTTTGTCCCATTGTTATCAGTTCAGGATTTGATTACTTTTTCTGTACTTGGAAGTCGGTTTAAGTTTTTTATAAAACAGTTTTATTAATCAACAAAAACTGTTTACACAGGTATGAGGTAACGAGGTTATGAGAACCTCCTAATTTTTTTTTAAATCTGTTGTAAACATTGATTTTAATTCTGCAAAATGATGGGAGTTCTTTTATTGCTGAGTTTATTGCCGGCTCTTCTCAGCAAATGCAACCTTCCGAACAGGTATTAGAGTATTAGAGTCAGACTTTTCATAAGAGCCTGCGAAGGTCTCTTTTTTTTTAATACCACTAAAGTGGAAAACAAGCATACGGCCCGCCTGATGGTAAGCAGTTACCGTAGCTTATGGACGCTTGCAACACCAGGGGTATCACTCGCGCGTTGCCGACCCTGAAGAAATCCTTTCACGCCCTTTTTGAAGAACCCCATGCTATATATTATATATTATTTGAATAAATGGTTTTGAATTGTGAATTTGAATTTCTTTCACAGAAGAAATACCTAATAAAATAATTCATGATATCAAAAACATACACAGATAATATCAATAGGGTCATCACCCTATATTACACAGCCTTATAAGATACGCATTACGTAAACTTGACTCAGCAGGTTTGAGGCCATTAACGGCCTCACAAAGGCCTCTGGCGATACAAACACAAATCTGGGAGGGTGCGGAATCATTCTGCGAGATGATGAATGATTTTAAAACGATTCTGTGATACCAGGATTTGTGGATGAGAGAGATTTAGTAAGGAATTTGGAAAATGGATATGGCACTAAGTATAATAGTAAACTTTTAAATAAACTATTTTATATATAAAACAATTTACGAAAAACTGGTTGTTATGAATGATTATTGACTATGCTAACCAGAAAAATATTGAAAGGAGTTTTTCCGCTAACTGAGAAATATTAAAAAAATGTAAACAATATAAATGTAAAAAAATAAAGATACTATCTCAATTAGTATCTTTATTTTTTACATTTATATTGTTAATTTTTTTTAAATAAGGACTAGGACTAGGCGTAAGGACTAGTAGCAATTTTTTTTTTTTAATACCATTTATATGATTAAAATAAGATCATTTCAAAATCAAAATCAAACAGACATTTTGTTCAATTTAGGCCCTGGTGAACTCATGAATACAGTTGAATTTACCACCGGTTCGGAATACACTTAAATGGAGAAGACAAGAAACTCAGCAAGGCTTTTTTTGTGGAAGATCTTTTCTTAATAAAGCTTTTTTCCAAATACTTAATAACCTAATTTGGATAAGGCTCCTCTATAACTAAGCTAGAAAGAAACTACAGCTATCTTCCATAGTATATTTAGTGCAAACATTATGATTCCGAATAAACCTTCTCCATTCTTTCTATGTTCCGAAACAAGTTATATTAAATTGATCTGTGGGTCTCCTTTGGACGCAATACCGTAACTCTGTAGGTGTTGGCGCTTTTTCATCTTCTTTTTTAATTTTGGGGACAAAGCAACTTAGTGATAAAACGCATTTATTTACCTTTCGCCAAGGAAGTGTGAGGGAACGTTTTTTTTAGAAAATAAATATTTGATTATGTCACTAAAACCAGAAACAATCAAGTTTTAGATAGTATATTGGTGGATTACTACCATGAAATAAAATAATGAAATTAGTCGTTTGTTAATATTTACCTTCCGATTTCTGTTGTTAAAAAGCCGTCCTGTTGATTCAATCCTATGGCTTTAAGGAAATATTTGAGATGAAAAAAAAACATGAAAATAGTATGTACATACTCATCATCATCACCAGCCTATAGTGTCCCACTGTGTAGCATAGGCCTCCTTTCACAAATGAGGGTGAACAGGGGCAGATACTCCACTCCACATTGTCTTGCAAGCAAGTGAGTGGCTGTTGGGTAAATGTAGCACTGTTCAGTGTGCTTTCGAACACCGACCAGTCTACGGAGCGGCGTGGAAATGTAAGAGGGATCGTGCTTGGAAATCCGGCTAAGTGCACCAGCACTGGCAGGTGGTCGGATCCCAGGTCGTCGTAGACCACTTCGTGCAGGAGTTGGCAGTCCAGCCCCCGGTACGTCAGGTATGTGATTGTCGTTTTTTTTTTTTAGAGCACTTAGTTGTCAGACATGCATACGGCCCGCCTGATGGTAAGCGGTTGCCTATGGACACTTGCAACACCAGCGGTATCACGCGCGCGTTGCCGACCCTAAATACCGATTGGCGCACCTATGTATTAAAGAACCGAATAAGATATTGGAACCTAGCTGAAATAATTCGTTACGTCTTATGTGAGGAAAACCGTCACGAATCGATTGTAATATGTGATAACCGTAATGCAAACGAAACAATCGGATATCCAAAACAAAAATCTATCCGAAACCGTATCCGAATCTGATATATTAAATAAAAAATAAAAAAGACTCTTTGGCTTCGACATCGTCCCTTATGGGCGGGTCAGTGGCCAAACGCAAGACCATTTAATAAAAAAAAAATGTTTTTTTATAACGTAAACACTTTAGAAGGAGTTAAAAACTGTAATCTGGAAATGCCTGAAAAGGCCACAAAATAGAAAATACCTAGAGAAATTTTTTTAGGAACCACCAATTATAAAACAATAATTAAACACCACTCGCAGAGAAATCTACTTAGTTACTTTTTTACCAATGCAATTTTTTTTTGTTGATATTTACCTTGTAGCTTTTAAAAGTATTTTTTGGGGTAAATATTCACCTCACATATCATAAAAGGCAACCTTTCATATTTTCCGTTGCATATTCCTTTCAATAAAATGAATTATTTACATAAAAGTAAATAAATAATTCCATATAGCGTTATAAATAAATAAAGCGACCTTCACAAGTCGTACTTATTGTAGCTGAATCTATTTGAACAGGTCCAACCCCTACTGTCCCAGGCCGTAAGAGTGTGTCCATGGTGGTATTATAAAAAAAAAAAACTCATGAGCTGGTAACTTTTTATGTGGCTGACGATAAGGTTTAAAATAATGCATTTTCGTTGCAAGCTAAGGCAAGTACCAACCAAGTAAGCAGGTTAGTACCAGTGGTAACAGCAAAAGACCATAAAAACAAATCAAACAAAATATCCGAACAAATTTTATTGAACCTCATAAATAAAATTGGCCCTGATTCTGTTGTTTACAACTAAACTAATTTTAATCTCGCTATGCCTCTTTCTAACAAAGAACATAAGAAAAGGATGTAAGAAATTTAGTCCTGTCAAATTAGTCCAATGCTTGTTTTCAATATAAATTTAGTCGCCATCTATCGCGGTTACGCCTAAGATAAATTTTACAACTTTAAATATGTTCTATCCTTTTTCAATAATGTTCGTAAGAAAGTGATGAGATGTGAATAAAATTAGTTTAGTGCGATTTACAACAGAATCGGCACCATTGACTTCTTGATAACATGTTTTTGGGTCTTAATTAAAAAATATGCGGCAAGTGTTACTTAGTACTTACCCATTTCATTAACTCGTCGAAGATTAGTTTGAAAACTTAGAAACATGTAGAATATTCCAAATGAGATTTAACATAACAATTCATTTGAATATTAAAATAATGTTTCATATTACCCAACCAATATAAAAAGCCCTTTACCCAACAACAAAATTGTCCCCAAAGATGCCATTCCAACCGGCCGGGCAGTCATGTTGGCCCAGAATTGGGAACAGGGGAAGGGTTATATTAACTGAGCAATTTAAACGCGATTCTCAGTTGAGAAGTGGTCTTTTTGCGGTTTTTCGAAGGTAAAAAGACTAAAGGAAAAAGCCTCTTAATGAGGACGGGTAATATGTTGGTTTTATGTAGACAGCCTAGTTTATTTGGACCCAGGTTAATAAAGGTTGCCTACATAGAGTATGTGCCGTGACTCAGGTATGATCAACGCTGCCCTGAGAACAAAAGACAAGGAACTCATATCGTCATTTTTCTGACTGTAAATGACTAGTGCGATAATCTATGAATGCATATTATGCAAACTTTTTTACTCTATTTATATTCTTACTCTATGGTTGCTTACTAATCTTAGGAGAACCTTTTATGAGATAGATATTAAAATCAACCCCTTTATAATCGAAAATGATCTAGCTTCTCAAAATCCAATCTGATAAAGTTCACTAGATTCTTTCTAGTTCACTAGAAGGAATCTTAGAAGAAAGGAACTTTGATAAAGACTTAATAGAACCTAACCTAACCTAACCTAACCAGGAATAGTAATAAAGCTCACTGTTATACAACATGGCTTACGTCAAAATAACACCTTACAGTCAACGTACAGTGTACAGCGGACAACGCTGACTGCCGCTGCGGGCGATTGGCTTGAATACAGGCTGATTATTTTGTGTTTTTTAGTTAAATTACCATTTAACATCGTGAGTTTTTAGTTTCTGAGTGAAACTAAGTAGACACATTCTTTTGAGTGATGTAAAATAATTTCATATTCTCTATGTGAATCAACTTGACTATTGATGGAATATATTTATAAGGTTACGAAAGTCACTAAATACCTGCAAGCTTAGTCTATGAAAATAAAAGAATCAAAATCATATTTTGATAATAATCTGTGCGCGAATAGACCCGATAAATGAATATTTCAATAAATAAAAAAGCAGGCAAGTCCATTTAATAATATAAAAAAGTGAAGTTATTCTACTACAGTGTAAAATCTAGTTGGTAATATCTTTGACATTTTCATACGCCATAAATACTGGACAGCATAGTCCGCTTATCCATATATCACACTGCTATGACAGCTTACTAGACACGCGACAGGATGAAATAAGGTCTAGCTTTGAAAAAAATATATCGAGTATCATTTTTAGCATTATTATTTCCATATCGAAAAAACTAATTAAGAAAACAAACATAGAAAGCAAAACATAATATCAAAGACAAATTATTTTAAAATTTGCAAAAAAAACTACCATATAATTTTATTTTTATTTATTAAATTTTCCACTGACACTATACTTACATAATTTATTACTATATTTTTCAACATATATTGTAAAACTAAACTAATAAAAAAATACAACTTAGCCAAAATTAGTTTGTTGCTACATTAAATACAGCCTGTACATAGGACGTATAATATGAAGAAGCAGGCGATCGAGCGATAAAATGAGATTTAAGCGATTTTATTCAGCGCTCAACGCTTGATTTATATCTTTATTGTAAGGTCCATGCACAGCCATTGACTATAAAATAAAATAGACGCCGAAAACCAGTTAGATGCAATTCAGTGGCTTAATAAATAGTTATACTACATTCTCTGTTAAATAGAAGTATAGAACTGAACGCACGACAAAAGGACTCTGTACATTTTGCTTATGTGATTAGGATGTTCGAACATTATTATAATAGGATTTTTATAAGGTAGAGGCTAATAACAATTACAGTACCCTTTTCAATATCGCAAACGCAATATATAGAGTTTTTATGAGTCGATAGCTAAATGCTCTACACTTGTAGTGTAGTGTAGAATCTGTTCCGATTTCTTTGACTCGAAGCTGTTTCTGCTGATCGCCAATATTCCTAGTTTTCTATATACATAATTAGCTGTCCCCTACGGTTTTACCTGCGTTTCCGTCATAAAAAGTAGCCTTCTCCATACAATAGGCTATCTGCATGCCAAATTTCATGATGATCGGTTGAGTAGTTGAGGCATGAAAGCGTAACATGAGGCGTCGTGTGACGGGTCGCTCACTTCCCTCCAATATGGCGAGCAGGGCGATGGCTGCCAAACGCGTCATACTTGTGAACAGGTACTGCTTGTCTGCTTAAGTTTGCTATTTATTTACTTAAATATTTATTCAGTCTACTTTGTAATTTTGCCGCCGCGCCGGGGCACGCAATTGTTATCAGTGCGATTAGAATGTAAATATTATGTATACTTGTTTTGAAAAGAGTAAGTGCTGAGTTTATTGCCGGCTCTTCTCAGCAAATGCAAACTTCCGAACCGGTATTAGAGTCAGACTTTTCATAAGTGCCTGCGAAGGTCTATTTGAATAAATGATTTTGAATTTGAATTTGGACAAATAAACAAATCACTTCCGCATTTTTAATTTAGTTAGAATGCCCACATATATAAAAGATCTCTATATATAAAATACATAAATAATGGTATCATGAGGCATCGTAATATGTATCATTATAAAATCAAGACAGCCAAAGCACTTGCTACTGAAGAAGATAAGCCAAACATAATTCAAAAATCCACATTTTTACCATGGCATGAGCGCACCCTTTCATTTCATTTTTCCAATAGGTAACAAACTTTGATTGTAAATTGTTGCTCAGTTTGTTGTAGAACAGTTCTTTCATGTTACAGTTACACAAACATTGACAAATCATTGGTTCTGTACTGGAATTGGGACGAGTTTGCTATCGTGTGTCAAAAGTTCGGCATTTTCTGTATAGTTCTTTTTCAGTGGAAATGTCGACAAAACAGTCTGTGTGTTACAACTTTTGTATTTTAATTCTGATAATGTATTTATAAAACAGTCAAATGGCGCATTAAATAAGGATTTCTATGAAGTAAGGAATATTATGATTTGAAATCAAATAAAAACTGCATGAAATAACTAGACTATGAACATGGATTTAGCATTAATTAGGGTAATTTGTACCCAGTTGGTTGGTATGTACCAAATTCATGTCGAAAATTTATTACCAGGTACCGGTATTTTCTGACAGATATATTTGAACATGGTATTTTCTTATTTTACCTTGTAATCTGCCTGTCTATAAAATAACAAAACCACTTCTGTTAGTGGGATTTATTTTGTTTGAAAAATGAGATAAGCTATGTATAAATCAAGTGACTTCTGCTAATTCCTCAAAATTTAAGACGTTGGTCTTGTCAAAACTTACGTGTCACTAACACCATCCAACGAAACAAATACAGTACCTACAAAATCCTCAGATCTCACATTTCAATTAAACAGTAACTATCTTATCAAGCTACCTTACAGCATTAATACAGCACTAACTAATTATAAATGGGTTTGATTATAACGACAGAACAGATTATAGGATTTCGGATCCTGTTATTTCATATTACGTATGAAGATGTTAGGCATATTCCTTATGTAAATAGTGGCATAGTTACTGTAACTTCTAATGAAATAGGATGGAAACTTGTTGTAATAAAGACAATGATAATGAGGAATTTACATCTCTAGAAAAGCTGATTGCCGATTGCTTATTTAATATCAATTCAATCCTAATTTGTAGATTTCCGCGGGGGCACTTAGTTGTCAGTGCGATTAGACAGAAACTGCTGAGTTAATTGCCGGCTCTTCTCAGCAAATGCAACCTTCCACACTGAAAAAAATTTTTATTTAACAGTAACCCAAAATTTTACTACCAATAACCTAAACAGAGTGACTTTCGAACTGAAAATTACCAGTAACAAAACTAGTTTTGGTTCATTACTAAATTGTTTGATTAAATCTAAGAGATATAAGATTAAATTTAACTAAGGTTAGTTTCCAGACAACAAAACTTCAACATACATAACTAGTTTTGTAGAACCTTTTTTTCAGTGCAAACCGATATTAGAGTATTAGAGACAGACTATTCAAGGCTGCGAAGGTCTATTTGAAATAAATTATTTGAATTTGAATCTCTATTTAAAGTGTCCATGGAGCTTAATTTTGAATGACTAGATTTTACCACGTACGCATTCAGACAAGCCAAGTTACATCCAAATTCGTTCAGCTACTTTGTCTAAACATACATATAAAAATTCGCATCCCGGAGGATCAATTTGTACATAACATTTTTAATATTAGCAGAATTATCGTATAATTACAGATTCCAAACTAAGATGTTCTTAAAGACCTCATTATACTTACTTCTTCTAGATAGGCCAGGGTCTTCACTATCAGATCGATCTCTTTGTGATTCATAGCGATCGTGGCCACTGAGATAAGCAGCCCTAATTAGTTGTACATCGTACAGCTTACGTTAAGGGAATACGGACAAAATGGCTCAATTTATAGGGAATTCGTTGGAAATTTGAAGGCGCTTTGTATTAAATTGATATCACACAATGACTTGAAGAGCCGACTCTAACTAAGAGTTTTTTTTTTTTTATATATAACTTAGTCGGTAAACAAGCATACGGCCCGCCTGATGGTAAGCGGTTACCGTAGCCATATGGACGCTTGCAACACAAGAAGCATCGCTCACGCGTTACCGACCTTTCCCCCCTCCCCTATGAGCTCAGTTAAATACGAGTTAAGAGTAAGTTAAATACGATCAATGAGAATGATAAAGGTGATGTCAATTGATATTAATGAGAGTAGCTCAATCCATGAAATACAACATTCATTCACAATACAATAGTTTTCAAATATTATTGTCTCAATGATCATCATCATCATCATCGGCCTATAATGTCCCACTGCTGAGCACAGGCCTCCTTTCACAAATGAGGGTGAAAGGGACTGGGCGATACTCCACCACGCGTGCTCACTGCGGATTGGTGGAGGTAGGCTAGTGATCAACCTACTGTTGGAATTTTTCAAGCCACCTAGGAAGCATCCAACTAGCTTAACAACTATCACAATTAAGTGATAACCAGGACCAACGGCTTTACGTGCCTTCCGAAGCACAGAAACGCTCGATTTGAAATACCACTAGGCGGTCACCCATCCAGGTACCGACCACGACGGACGTAACTTAATTTTGGAAAGGCTAATCATGTAATACCACGATCGCTTCAATTGTCAATAGCCGGTTTCTGAAGCATTTTAAATCGATACACTTATCCAAAAAAAAAATACTTTGAATGAATGAACCTTAACACTTCAAACTTTTTTGTGCGCATTTTCAGTAATAAGAAAACGGGCACATGGGCAATATACTCTATACCTTTGTTTAAATCTGGAGGTAATGGAGCTAAGTAGCCATCTAGTTAAGTGAACCTATGGAGATGCGTATCTTTGTCCCGCGACGCCAAACATACGACGGTGGTCCTCGGACTACCTTACTTACTTACTGAAGTAATCAGTTTAATTAAATTAGTTCTTAATAACTAATGTTTTAGAATTTTTGAAAAACTAATCGACCAAAGTTATTTATTCAATTTAGGTAGGTAAATACTGTCTGTTTTCTACAAATCATGGCATATTTTTTTTCAAATTCTTTTGGCTGTAGATTTATCTCAAAGTAGGGCCTCGACGGCGAGACGTAGTTATCTACTATCTTATAGTGGGCCATGCTACGCGAACCAAGCGTGAGCTGAGCCGAGCGATCTCACGAGTGGACGTTACAACGAGCCTACAAAGAGTGCGATGCGAATCCCTGTGTTCGAAAACTGATAATCGGTCGGAGCGCAGTCGAGCGCGAGCTGAACCACTAACGAACAGGATTCGTTCGTTGTTCGCATAGCGTAGACGGACTTGCGAGCCTCGAACGAGCGTTCGGCTTGCGCTCAATTACGCTCCGCCCGATTGTCAGCTTTTTCACCAACACTCGCTCAAAAACGCTTCGCGTTGTTGTAGGCTCGTTGTAACGTCAATACTTGACATTGCGAGCAACAAACGAATAATATTCGTTAGTAGCTCGGCTCGTGCTCGGTTCGCGTAGCATGGACGCACCATAACAGTTCAAATTAAACAAATTAAACTATTCAAACTTATGAAAAACAACCGATACACTTTACTTTTACCGGTTGAAATAAATAGGTATTTCATCTTCATTTAAACCAACATAATGACAATCAGCTCAGCTGGATAAAAGATACTGGCCATTCACAGTCAGTATTAAAAGCACCAAGGTTTTTTCATCGTACCCAACCACTACCAAATTTAAATTAAGACGTTAAAAGGGACCTAAAACGATGCTAATGAGACCTCTTTCGGTTTAAATTTTTGCATAAAAAGGACCCAATGGGTCGCGTGGGAGGTAAAATTAAAATATACTTGCGTTGATGGTAATCTTTTTTCACTAACTAAACGGTGAATTTTATGCTGTATTTTGGTACGAAGAAGTTTTTAATTCTTTTTGTTTGTAGGTTTTACTAATACAGTTTTTTATTTCCTTTGTTTCTTATCGCTCTGCAATGATTACTAATGAAGATGGTCGTATCTAATAGAATTATAAAGATTATATCTCTCTGACTAGTATGACGTATGACCAATTGATTTTTAGATTCTAAAAAATATATATCTGTATCAATAATGCTCTCAATAAACCCGAATAATCTAAACACTCCCAAAATCGATACATAACAAAAATCGATGCAAACAATCGTCGGAAGCCGCAAGCCTTGGCTCGTTGAATATAAATTTAGTTCGGAATCGATTACCGTTATCGGCTGCATCGCTCGTTGGAATAGAATAGATAATCGAGAGCTGAGAGCGTTCTCGAGATACTACCAGTGCTATACAAAGCCTTTGATACTCTGAAACTTTAATGTAGTGAAATTACTTTAAAGAAAAACATTTGGGGCATCAACTTTTTAAAATAGCGTGAAAGATTTTTAAGTGTTTTGAATGCATCGAACAATTAACCTAAAGAAGCATTATGACGTTAATTTTGCTTGAAATCTATTCCGCCAATTTCCCACCACCGACAATGCGCTCTGATTGGCCAAGTCAAGGACACATGCGCTCTGATTGGCCATGTCAAGAACACACGATACAGTGATTGGTCCTCACTGTTCAAAATCAGTGCAAAATCACTGACTAGTTGCGGAATTTGATTGTTCGGTATTACTACTCTAAGGGATTATCCTCGATGTTTCAATGCAAATCTATCTATACTAATATAATAAAGCGCAAGAGTTTTTTTGTTTGTTTAAACGGGCTAATCCCTGGAACTAACAGTCGGATTCGAATTTTTTTTTCACCAATATGAAGCTAATATTATCCCCAAATATTATAGGCTACTGGTTATCCCGGGAACGTGCGTGAAACCGCGGGGAGATGCTAGTACTTATAATATAATAAAGCGGAAGAGTTTTTTGTTTGTTTAAATGGGCTAATCACTAGAATCAGTCGGATTCTTTCACTAATAGGAAGCTTCATTATCCCGAAGTTTTTTTTTTTTTCACTCTTTATCACGGGAACGCGTGAGACAGCTAGTAAAATTATATTCATAGAATTTGGTTTAGTTGTCCTCAGTAACACTAAGCACTGACATCCTTGAGCCGCCTCGATCGTCGAATGTTTCAGTCGGACGTTCCTACTGCGAACCATTAGGATATGGAATGAGCTCCCGATTACGGTTTTCCCTCAGCGCTACGATATGGGGTTCTTCAAAAGAGGCGTAAAAAGTGCCCTTCAAGGTCGGCAACACATTCGAAATCCTATTGGTATTGCAAATGTCCAGCGGCGGTGATCACTTACGATCCAGTGGACAACCTGTTGACATAAAAACTAAGGTAACCAAAAAGACATTGTTCTGTTTGAGTAATCAAGCATATGGCTTGCTTGATGGTAAGCGGTTACCGTAGCCTAAAGATGCTGCAGCGCCAAGGGCTATACAAGTACGTGATACAAGTGCGTTGTAAAAATCTCTTATATTATTTATATACTATAATAATATGCAATCCAATATAGAAAAATACTCAGTTTTTTTATGGTATGTTTTCAAATAAGTTCATTTTTATTCCATCAATTCAATTTCTTTCATCAATTTCGTTCTGTTCAATTATACAGTAAAATATACCTTATTCTCCCTACATGAGACATTTCAGTAGATAATGTGAGAATTAAAGCGATACTAAACCTTAGGCCCAAACTAAAACCAAAATGTTGTTCACCCCTTCAGTAATCTGTAAGATGCTTACGTGCTCAATTCAAGCGAATTAACGCATTCTCGGATAGGAAACGCGCGTTACCGCTACCCCAGACAAACGATTTACATATCGAGCGGTTACGAGTAGGTTCCAAACGTTCCAGCTTAGAATAACTTTTTGTTGTAATTTATTATAGTATTATGTGAAAGGTCTGATAGGGTTTAACCAACAACCAATGGCTGAACCTTAGTAACCACTCGGTGCATTGAAGGAACATCCTCTATACCTAACCTACCGATTGTTATCATCTTATATATATTACTACTTTATAAAGAGAACAGTATTTTTCGGTGCATGTCTTTAAGACGAACGTTATAAGCGCAAATAACAAAAAAAGTTTGATATATTTAATCAAATTCACATAATTTGACTGTTTTACACGGGAAGTGTACCCTTCCAGATAAAAAAAGAATTTTCCAAATCGGTCAATAAATGACGGAGTTAAGAGGTAACAAACATTAAAAAAAATATAAAAAATACAACCGAATTGAGAACCGCCTCCTTTAAAAAAAAATAAAAAAAAACAACCGAATTGAGAAACTCCTCCTTTTTTTGAAGTCAGTTAAAAATTCTTAAAATCTTCCTCCCCAACCTAAATTATTGCTTCTAATAACTAGCCCCTAAATATTTATTTTTGGTTGTAATAATAGGCTTATAAGAGAATTTATTTTATATGTTAAATGAAGTACTTATGTAAATTATTATATCATTACACAGAAACGTTTTTCCAATATTTATTTCTCGGATATAAAAGAAATCATAATGACATTTTTTCATTCTCATTAGACTAATAAACGACAAAGCGGAAAATTTGTCTCCATAAGAGTTTTTCGATAAAAAGACATCCTCATTCTGAATTATTTTTGTCACTTAATTCTTAATTTAACCAATAACATTCAAAATGTTACTCTAATATTGATCACTATGGTTTATTTTCGTATATCAAGCCTGTTCATGTTACAAAAAGATAAACAAATCCTTAATGACTGTTGACAAGACGGCTTAATTAAAAAACCTGAATTGTACCGGTGGCTTACATTATTAGCGGGTTAAGTAACTGTACGGAAAGATTTATAGGGGTGTCCCAAACTGAATGTTAATAAATTAAATACCTTACATTATTGCCCCGGTTAAATGCCCAATTGCAGGGTGTGAAAATATTTGAGACTTTTTTCTAAGGAAAGAAGCATACGGCTCTGATAAGGTATAACTGGCGAGACCCTGGAAAAATCTCTTCACACCCTTATTGAAGAACGCTAGCTGTACTCCCTTGGGAAAACCAAGGGGACCTCATTTCACAATCTAAATGTCCGCTGTAGGAAGCTCCATTGAAACCGCATAGTGCGAGACCATTGACTAGGCCATCGGGCCGTCAAAGGAAGAAAAATATAGTAATATCTCAGTAGAAAAGATAGCCAAAGTGACGTCAAATCCCGTTAGAGTACCGAGCAATCGATTTCCGCAACTAGTAAGTGTTTTTGCACTGATAACATTACCGAATAATCTCTGCATCTAAATGTTTAGTGTGTCCTTGACTTAGCCAACCAGGGGGCCTACCACAAGCTCTTAAAACAAGGTTAAAATAACCTTATTTGACTTTTGTCCCTCTTTGTCATCCAACGTCAAAACAGGACAAAGCACAAATAAGGTTATTTTAACCTTGTTTTAAGAGCTTGTGGTAGGCCCCCTGAGCACATAGTCGGTGGTGGAATTAGCGGAATAGATTTCAAACAGGGTTCGGCAGCGTGCGCGTGATACCCCTGGTGTTGCAAGCGTCCATAGGCTACGGTAACCGCTTACCATCAAGCGGGCCGTATAATTGTTTGCCACCTAAGTGGTATAAAAAAAAAATGCACGCTGTACAGTAAATAATTATCATTTGTATTCTGGAAGATATCGCAGATTTAAAATTAGGTACAAAAAAATAGTATTTGCGATAGTGCCCGGGCGGCGGAGAGGGCGGCGCGCCTGCAATGACTCTACATTACTTTCTTACATTGCACCCGAGCGAAGTCGGGGCGGGTCGCTAGTTGATGCATTCGCGATGTCTGTGCTCTTTTCCGTTGAGGAAAAGGTCGGTAACGCGTGAACGATGCTTCGTGTGTTGCAAGCGTCTATATGGCTGCGGTAGCCGCTTACCATCAGGTGGGTCTTACGATTGTCTACAAACTTGGTGGTATAAAAAAAAAACATCATACCTTGAAGTCTATGGTCAGATTGGGTCAGATTATGATAAAATTACCGCAGTATCAACTGTAGGTAATACAGTACAAAATCAGATAAGCCATTTGCGAATAATCGATGAACATAAAAAATATTATGCAGACGAATAGATCTCCTCCTTTTTTTGGAATCTGTTGAAAAGGGAAAGAAAAACCTCAGTTCAAATTCTACAACTTTCCGTTTGGAAACTATAAAGCTTATTAAAGACGTTCGATACAAAATACATTTGAGTCCTCGATATCTATTGTCCAAGCTTCTTCAACTATCTGCACTTGAGAGATGAGCTTCATTACCTACCTAATAAACTTACCGCGGTAAGATTGCAGTCAAACAAGATTTATAAAAAGAAGATAAACAATCTTCGCACTCAACATAAAGCTATAAACACACTAGTGAATGGTACGGTAACGGTTGGTTACTGGTAACATCCGACGGGTATGAGTTACGGGAGACATGCACGGTCGTATGTCTTGTTGCATTGTGAACGCACTGTAAGCCTGTGAATGCACGGTGGTAATATAATTAGCATAATTATGGTGATGATTGGTTTAATAATGTTGGAGATATTATTATTCAATTAAAACTTTTTTGGGCACAAACTTGGGTAAATAGTTGCGTGAAGAAAACGAGAAAACAATACTTTCACTTTTGTTGCATACACACGCTATTTTTGCTTCTTTTTTAGTAACAATTAAAAATAATATACCGTATTGATTAAAAGTTTAGACTAGGACGAAAATTCTCTAAGAGGACGAAAAAGTAAAAGGGCGAACCAGTCGTTTAGAAGGAACATAAAATGTTTTTAATATTTAAAAAAGGAGTTTTAAATTTTTATCGCATAATTAATATTGCATAAAATAACGCAGGTATATTCATCAAAAAATAACCTCAAAAACAAAACACAATCATTACAACTGAAATACGCGTGCTAGTGCATATTTATGTACCAATCCTTACTGTAATACAAAGTCTGGGTGGTACACACGTTAGCCACCTACGGAGCGACTATTATTGCTAACGGTCACTATTATGCACCAAGCTTTATTCGCATTACTCAACTTCGTATATTGTTAACTCTTAACTTTGTCACCGAGTTCTATGAATAAGGACCTGCTTATATCAATTGTCTAAGAAAGGGTTCTTATTGCTACTTGGAAACGGCATAAGATGACATTAATTTACGTAGTTACGATGGTGAGTGAAATGGTAATGTCTAAGTTTGATAGGATGTAAATTTCTTTTACACGAATACCAGATAAAATAGTGTATTGTTCAGAGTTCATGGAAATAAGTATGTATGTCCAATAATTGGTCTGTTTTATAAAAAACTTAAATCGACTTCAAAGTACACTAAGAAGTAATCAAATCCTGATCTGATGACAATGGGACCAAACGGGAAGTGTACCCTTCCAGACAAAAAAATAATTTTCCAAATCGGTTCATAAATGACGGAGTTATGAGGTAACAAACATAAAAAAAAAAAAAAAAAAAAAAAACAACCGAATTGAGAACCTCCTCCTTTTTTTGAAGTCGGTTAAAAACATACAACCGAATTGAGAACCTCCTCCTTTTTTTGAAGTCGGTTAATAATAAAAAAATAAAACCATACAACCGAATTGAGAACCTCCTCCTTTTTTTGAAGTCGGTTAAAAACTGAACCGATTAAGAGGTATGACGTGGTGCTTATTGTTATAATTTCTTATAATAATATTCCGTCATCGATATAGAAGCCCGGGTAGATATGGATGGACTACCTAGACTGTCAAAAACATGACACGATAAAAATTGCTATCCAAAAAACTCTGAAGAAACAAAAGATAACGAATTTAAAATTCGAAACTAATTTTATTTAACCATCCCATAAAATGTATTTTTAAAATACATTTACAGATATTCTTCAGTTAATAAATAACATATCGATCTCAACATTTCTCAGGAATCGCGTTGTAAATAAGTTTATCATCGCTCGGACGGAACCAAAGTTTCATTTCACGCGATGCCCAAAATTCGCGCCCACTCCTTATCCAAGATCAGAAAATAATAAAACTGAGCAATAAATATGTGGTATTAATTTCGTTGCAGACTTTAATGTGTTAACTGATTCTCTGACTGTAGTAATTAATAGATAACGGTTTTGATTTCTTGTGATTTTAATTTAATTTTTCGCCTACAGATTTTGATGATATTCGCGTTAGGCCACCATGAGCCTAAGCGCCTGCGTAATATCACAACACTAAAAACATACATTAAAAAACTTTATAATGATAAGAGTTGCATTTCTCCCCTGCGTCATGTCAGAAAATGCAATTTCAATTTCAGCTCTGTTTAAATAATGGTAGAGTGTAAAGTTACATGGATGTTGAGGTTGAGTAAATCACAGTAATACGCATAATGGCCTGGCCATAAACTGAGTAGACAAATAATGGTTTTTTACCTCCCATTTTATTTACATAAATCAAACATAAGGTTCGAAACAAATAGATTGTAGTAAATTCAATTTATTAGATACTAACTTTGATCAAAAGGATGTAATACTGTTGTATAAAATTTTTATTTTAAGGAAAATAGCTTTTATTAGTTCATGAGCTAACAATGAAACACAAAACAGGAGGCCAATTAAAAGTTTACACGGATAGTTGATGACAGAAAAATAAAAAGTAGGAGAGGAAACTGTCGTTTGCAGTCCTACTGAAGCTTTTTTGATACACTATAAAATATATGTAAGCAAACAAAACAATAAGTACTAAAAAAAGAAATTTTGCATAAAGAAAGAATATGTTCTGGATTAACACATATAATACTTTTCAACACACTCGCTCGTAATGTGACATTTATTGCATCGTTTTTAGTATCTTAATGCAGCTTATTACGCACTTGTGCTTTTTACTTTACATCACCGCACAGTTTTATGATAGGTATAATCCCGATTATGATAAGTTTGTACCTCACTGCAAGCGATATGTGTGTAGAACAAGCATTTTTAATTTAAACGGGTAAAATAGTATGACAGCTGCAAAGCTATCAAAAAAAAACTTGCGCGCCATATTTGTTGACGTTCTCATTGTGTGGTTGATTATTATCAAAAAATCTACTTAGAATAATACAAATCTGTTTTTTTCCTCGCAAGTGTGTTGAAAAGCGTCGTATGACACGCGTGTGCATTGATTATTACACTCTCGGCTCACTTATCGCATTCGCCTGCGGTTCACGCGCTTAATACCGCCTCGAGCAACTTTGCACACATGTATAATAATCTATTATATCGGGAATGCGGGAGAAACCGCACGGGACAGCTAGTTACTACATATAACCACTACAAAGTTTGAAATTGTAAATTAGAACCTATAAACGGAGGAAATAATGCTAAAGAGTAAACATAGTATACAGATGATCCATTGTCCGTTATATGGCAGGCCCAAGCATGTGTTATTACAGTGCGTGGCAGTCGGCACTGAGGACCGAAGATGCATTGGTTGGTGGGCTCCAACCGGTTTGCATTATACTGCGTGTGATGCCTACCGCGTGCCTTGTAGGGATTGCGAAAAAATGCAAATATTTCTGGCTTTTTTATGAAATATGTATGGGATTGACCTTAATTTTATTTATGATGAGCAAACAAGAAGAGAGATGGGTGACCGCCTAGTGGTATTTCAATTCGCGCGTTACCGTGCTTCGGAAAGCACGTAAAGCTGTTGGTCCCGGTTATCACTTAATTGTGATAGTCGTTAAGCTAGTTGGAGGCCTTCTAGGCGGCTTGAAAACTCCAACAGTAGGTTGACCACTAGCCTAACTCGACCCGCAGTGGGCACGCTTGGCGGAGTATCTGCCCATTCCCTTTCACCCTGATTTGTGAAAGGAGGCCTGTGCTTAGCAGTGGGACATTATAGGCTGATGATAATGAGGTCCGCTAAAGATTGGCAATCCATCCTTCTATTCTTAATGTCAATGGTCGAAGGTACTGCTGCATGGCCTAGTTGCCAGCCTTCTGACATTAAAATAAAAAACCGCTTATCATCAAGGGGCCGTATGCTTATTTTGCTACCTTATTGGTGCAACATTTAAAAACCTGGAGCATCAGTTTAACTTAGTTTAGAAACTTACAGCTACTGCAACTCTAAAACAAAATGTTATGAATTAAGCGTAGGTAAGGTATTTGTTCGTGATTACATATTCAGGGATAAATCACAGACCTAAGTCGCCCATTCTTGCGCTTTCCACTTGATGTCGTATTAGACATTTGGTGAAAAATATGGTGGTAGTCATCAGAAATCAGGCTCCAGAAACTAGCAACAGTTGGGATGCAATGTTGTAAAGCGAAGAGTTCACTGCGAGCTAAGCTAACATAGCTTCTAGGTCACAGAGTTTCATACGAGCACTTCGATTCAAATCACTGTTTCTTTTTAAAGCTTTTTTTAAATTATTGTCGACCAGCTTCATAATCAGACCCTAGAACCAGTCCTAGACAAATCAAACGACCCCAAACTCGACAGGGTTGCGACGTTTTATTACACAGTTCCCATGGCCAGATTCCGGCTCGAAAAGCAGATCGGCACCGCAAACTTTCAGCTGTCTCTTCTTCTTCTAGTTCTTCTTCATGTCAATCTCTCACAGTATCTCTGCACCTAGGAAAAGTTGGACCAAAATTAATTATTAACCTATTCATAAAATCGCTTTTTTAAATGAAAATGTTATTGTGTCCTCCGTCTCACTCTTTCAATCACAATACGTCATTGTGTTAAAGAAAGACTTCGGTATTTTAACTTATTTTTTTTATTCATATTCACTCTTTATTTTAATTCATAACTTTATTAGGTATTATTTATTATACTTATTTATTAAGAGCAATAAAATTATTTTCCTGATAACCCTACCAAAACACATATCCTTCGCCATATCCGTTAAAATAAAACGTGAGCTTTCAAGGTTTCTGACCTTTAACTGAATTCAATAAACATGATTATTTATCTTATCAACATCTTAATTATAATAAGAAATGGCGACAGATTTTATTGAGTATCAACTTACTGAGACCGTGATGTATGTATATGCAATGCAAGTGTGAATTTCAACAAGCATATAAACTAAATGAGACTGAATTTAAGAGAGAGCGTAGCGTTTATTCGCTCAAAGAGTACCTCTACTGGGGAAGTATCCTCCACCTTACAGAATACCGCAGCCAAGTAACTTTGTTTTTTTTGTACAACTAAGGTACTAAACAAGCATACGGCTCGCCTGATACCGTAGCCTATGGACGCTTCCAACACCAGGTGTATCACTCGCACATTGCCGACTCTGCAGAAATCTCTTCACACCCTTTTTGAAGAACCCCAATGCTGTACTCCATTGGGTAAACCACAGCGGGGAGCACATTCAACAGTCTGAGCGTTCGCGGAAGGAAGCTCCTTTGAGTTCCAATGTGTTGACTCCCCGTCGATGGCGAGACTTGCGATGGTAGAAGGTAGCCGTGGGCATCAGGTCAAAAAATTCTACAGAACACTGTCCGTTGTACAAGCGGTAGAATACAAATAGGAAGGCAAAGTTTCTCCTCAGACTGAGTGGCTCTTAATCGCTTGTGAGCTCGGGATCGATGACCATTCTGATGGCATGTCGTTGAAACAAGTCTTAAGGCTCAAGCTGGTATGCAGGAGCCCCCGCCCATAGATGACAGCAGTATTCCATATGAGGCTGGACGACAACGACTTGCGACTTATAAAGTTGCTGCCTGTTGTGTTCCTGCGCGTGAGTAAGATCGCCAGAGCTTATTGAGGAGGGGGAAGGGTCGGTGACGCGTGAGTGATGCCCCGTGTATTGCATGCTTTCATATGGCTGCGGGAACCGCTTACCATCAGGTAGGCCGTAAGCTTGTTCGCCGAATCCATCATATAAAGAAACATGAATTACGTCGTCTTCATCGTTTATGAAGTGACTTAGAAGAGCATATCAAGGGTTCTTAAATATGGCAGCTCAATGCCATGTGACAGTGCAATGTAACCATCCAGTATCATAATGTATGGTGAAATTATTTTAAAAGACTTTTTCCCCAAGAAAAAATCATAACTAAACGTGAAAGAAACTACTGGGCGCAGCTTGAACAATTTCATTTCAAATATTAAATATGGTAATATGAAAAACCTGCTCAAAATTTAAGTCAAATTGGCATATACCCGCTGTCAGTCAACATCATTTCACGCACATACAGACAAACAGAACACAAACTTGATATTTTAACGAGCGGCCGTTTTAAATTTATAATCCTACCCTTTTGTATCCAACACTCAACGTTAACCAATTTTGCGGAGGCTACCGTATAAGTTATAGAGTAACCGGTTGCCTTGCCCATGATCATCGTAATTTAATCACTTATTCATGTTTTATTAAAACGGAGCGTGAATTTATTGGTGACATGAAATTGCTCATTAAAACTACTGGAAGCATTTGTTGATAGCTTTCTTTTATCTATGGATAAGTCTTTGATTAAGGATACATCCAGATAGAGTGTCGCAGCAGTGCACGCGTCGATAAAAATAGCCCCTAACTGTTAGGGGCTAAATCAAATAAAAATAAATAAAAATGCAAAATAATGTTCAATATTTAAATTTCTCCCGATTTTAATTGGAATATTTCAACAACTACTATCATTATGAACGTAACTATGACAAGCAGAATGACGCAGAGTTAGCGTAAAACGTAGCTGTTACGCGCAGCAGCCTATAAAAGTTGGCCTGTTTTATACATTCGTTTAGTATGGCGACGTTCCTTCTAGGTATATTCATTTCTATGGGATAAGTATGTATTTGATCACAATCTTGGTATGGTGCGTGATGGTTGTCATTGAAGAAAAAAAAAATATGAAAAATGAAAATATATTTATTTTGAAAAATACACACAACACTACAAAAATAATATAAATATGAAACAAATAGCACATAAAAAAAACAAAAACAAAGAGTATTGTTGTGTTATATCAAAATTGGTCTGCGACTCAGTATAACACTGTTATCCAGAAACCAGGTAACAGCACTGGTTTTCAGTCGCTGCCATTAGTGACATCACGCACAACTGGACAACTGGACTGAAGACTAATCGGCTTTTAGATTTGATTTACTAAAAAAATACTTCTTCTGGGATGATATTGGTCTTTTATCGAGGAATACCCCGTAAAGTAAAAAAAATATGTAAAAATTACATTTAAGAACATAAAATAATTATAATTATTTCGTAAAATTATCATATTCAATCATTTAGTATTATCATGACGCCGCGATGTGGGCTTTAGGTAGGTACCAGGTGGTACTAGCTTACAGCTGCAAAAGGCGACGTAGTAATAAAGAAAGTTAGACTAAAGTTTATTGATAAATATAAAGAAGTGTAACAATAAAAATACTTACAAAGATTTCTTAAATGAAAAGTTTGAAGGTAGTATTTATGAACAGTACCAGTAATTGAAATAAGAAAGAGGTTGCATCGTTACAGTATATAGAAATTTTTATAGTGTGATCTAAGGATTCTTTTACATGGTTTCATCAAGATATCATAAGTGTTGACGGGCCAGTTGGCGCAGTTGGTTAAGACTCTGGTAAAGATTCCACCTATTGCGCCGCAGGTCGTGGGTCCGATTCCCGCACAGGACATGCATTTGTGTGCATGAACATGTCTGTATGTCCTGAGTCTAGGTGTAATTATGTATGTTAAGTATGTGTTTACAAACAAAAAGTAGTATATGTATTATATCAGTTATCTGGTTTCCATAGTACAAGCTCTGCTTAGTTTGAGATCAGATGACCGTGTGTCTAAACTCCACGACGACATAAAAAAAACTGAAAAATATTTAATAAACAAAGTATCAAAACTTTAAAAATATATCGCACATTCATTTACAAACTGATTTGCTATATACGACATAAAATTTTCACGCACCAACTTTAACAAGCAGAAAGTGCGCCATAATTCGAGATTTCCACGGAGAAACAAAATGAAACGTCATAAATGCGATCCAACATGCATTTGCGCCTACAATCCGCGCATAAAACTCATACGACGCCATTACTGCGCAAAACAAATCATTGCATTATGCTTGACAGGTTTGTGTATACGGTTTTACTTGCCTTTTAAGGAGTCTTTCTCACTCATTTCTGAGTTTTATATTTCAGTGATTTTCTTCTAAAATCTTATTATTCTTGTAGACACTTGTCAGCATCTTTTGGGCCTTGTCAAAGTAATAACTTCGTCGACAAAAGATGTCTTTCTTTAGACACAATCACAATTATATTTTCAGTCAATTCAGTAGAACTATTATTTTCAATTTAATATGATGTTATAAAGAAAACCGATGTATTTTCCGTTGGAGATTATACATTTCATGTTTTTTTTCGCCATATGGACGCTTGCAACATACGGAGCATCGCTCACGCGTTACCGACCTTTTCTCCTCCCCTATGAGCTCTGGCGACCTAACTCACGCGCAGGAACACAACTTTACACAACATAAAGTTATTTGGCTGCGGTATTCTGTAAATTCAAATTCAAATTCAAATTCAAAATCATTTATTCAAATAGACCTTCGCAGGCACTTATGAAAAGTCTGACTCTAATACTCTAATACCGGTTCGGAAGGTTGCATTTGCTGAGAAGAGCCGGCAATAAACTCAGCAATTACTCTTTTCAAAACAGGCTTAGATTAATTACATAATATTTACATTCTAATCGCACTGAAAACAATTGCGTGCCCCGGCGCGGCGGCAAAATTACAAAGTAGACTGAAAAAATATTTAATAAGTAAATAAATAGCAAACTTAAGCAGACCAGCCCCCACAAGCAGCACCTGTTCACAAGTATGACGCGTGTGGCAGCCATCGCCCTCCTCGCCATATTGGAGGGAAGTGAGCAAGGTGGAGGTACTTCCCCAGTCGAGCTGCTCTTTGAGCGAATAAACGCTACGCTCTTCCTCTCTAATTCCTAAGCTCTACCTCTCTAATGTCATGATAAGTGATATAGAATGTCGCATCTTTGGTTCAAGACCTTCAATACCATAGTAGGTAGGGTACTTTAGTAGGTGCCAAACAGCTACCAGCGTATTCCGGCAACTGCACTTGAGAGCCAGTTCTTCTAATCTTTGCTTTCCACTTTCATTCACATCACATCTTACCATGGTGAGATTGTGGTAACTTTTTCTTCACTGTCCGTCCAAATTAGTGGCTGATTAGAACTTTACCTGTTTCTCTTGGAATAGTAACTGTCACTCTCACCCACTACTCATTATTGATGATACTCTGTGTTATATAAATATCACTTAACATACAGACACATCAGACTCATCAAATTATACATAGTCATACGGCCGTCGACGTACATGCGTTTTTATAAATCAAGTTATTCGTTCCGCCCAGTACTGGATTGTCCTCGCCTCGTGCGCAAAAGAGAAAAAAAAAAGCAAAATCGAACACGTCAAAATGTATTCCATCGAATCGCGATCGCCAATGGCGCGGATTTGGACGCTTGCGGGGGTTGCCACAGTGATTCCTTTTTATTGATATAAAATTATAAGGAACTTACAAAAAATAAATTCAATAATTGAAACTAAGTATAGATGTTAACATAGCACTTACTCAAAAAGCTATCTCATAGGAAAAAAGTACATACAAGTCTAACATTAGAAAAACGTGATTTTATATTTTGTGCAACTATTTATAATTACCAGATATGTTTTCGTTGACTCATCACAATATGATAATAATGAGCTTTAAAATAGCACTCCTATGGCACGTACCAATATAACAAGCAATGATGGCGGAGCCAGAACAATGGCGCGGTAGTATCGATGGCACTTGTCAAAAATAAAAACGCATCGGCCGACCGGCCGCCGTGCCGCCGCGCAGCAGCGATAAGGGCCAGTTATTTTGCTCGTAGAGTGACGATTCAGACTACTCTACATCAGCTCAGGGCCAGTAGACAAGACGGTTATCGACAATCGTCATTGTTAGTAAACTGTAACTTCTAAAATAAGAGAATGATAAATCTATAAAAAATATGTGATGTACATTACGATGCAAACTTCCACCGAAAATTGGTTTGAACGAGATCTAGCAATTAGTTTTTTTTTAATACGTCATAAATTGAAATTCATATCAAATACTCAGGTCTATACTACCATTTACTTATATACCTGCAGTTTTCTACGGAACCCTCGGTGCGCGAGTCTGACTCGCACTTGGCCGGTTTTTTGTCCAAACCAAAATCTTTCCAATAGTGTGACCCTACACTTTATTTTCGTTAAAGCGTATAGGTATAGCGACACGGATTTCGGAATAAGGCTTTATGGTGTCGTTATGTTCAAATTTTGGTTATCTTTATAACCCACAGGAATGTTGACGTGGTTGCTAATTACTGCCATTCCTTAGGTGCTTTGAGGATTGTTGAAGAAAAACAAGAGAATGGTGATAATTGTAGTGAAATAAGATACAAGGTTCTTGATAAGCATAAATATCATGATAATTAATGGTAATGCATTCGAAATCATGTCCAAACAGCACTCTAAAGAAACCACAAAGAAAAATAAAACAATGACAATATTAGATAGGATTATAATATGAGATAATAATAGATCATAAAAAAGTATTCAACTAGGAGTTCTGCAAGATTCCTTTGAAATAAAATTTAATTTTAATCATTGAGAACTTTTGAATTTAGTTTTCTACTCTAGTCTGAGATTATCATCAAATTTATTGGTTGTTTTAAATTTTCACTTATCCTCTTCGCTTACACCTCTACATACAATTGAACAAGTTATAAATTCCCTTCTTTTTCTTCCCACAATAGGTTTTCAACGCTAATCCTGATACCGAAACCGCAAACGTATTTGCGGACACTCCATATTAGGCCACAGAGGGCACTGTAAACATTACTCGACAAAATTAACTTGACTCTTCTAGATTCTCACCTCATTGAAATCAGAGCTATGAAGAAGCGTGTCCATGGGTCAAGTTAAAGTGGTTTTGTAACACGAATAAAATATAGTCGATATAGGATCGGATAGGCGACAACAATGGACGTTTGGAATTTAAAATTACGCGTAAAATTTAGGGCTGTGCATTTCTAAAAGATTGAGTCTTAAAAAGATCTAACAATACAAAAAATTAAGTAGGTATTTTGCCATCTTATAACAATCATAATTGTGGCTAACTGACCTATTTTGATATATTTACTTTTATTTTTATTATTTTGTTTTCTATTGTTTTTTCATATGAATTTTGTCTGGCTGTCATAAAAAGCTGTTGGTTGCAAGTTGTGTATTCGTCTCTCTTTCCTGGTTTCCCGTATTAAAGGTACCCTAGTCTTCCCTAAACTGAGCTATCAGTAACAATAATATTTTGTAAACTTAACACAGTAAATTTTTCAACAAAAACAATTTATAATTATAACATTTTACAATCACAGCTTAATGACTTTAAATTCCTTTAAAATGGATGAACGAATTTACTTCATACAAACTACAAACCGATCATCAGTCTTTGGACTTGTAGTAATTAAAACGGATGCTACTAGTACTAGATTCTAAAGAGTAATAGTAATAAATCACGAAGAAATCAGTGACGTGGCATCAATGGACTAAGTTGCAGACAGGACTGAAATCGTTTATACTTTTAAAAAACGCAGTATTGAATTGTATTTCTTTACTCGTAAAACAAAATTAGATTAGACATGTCATGCCACCTCCGCTTCATCTGCGCACTAAACCTATCTAGGCGATTACATCAAAAATCACGTAATTTACATAATTTTCACGTTCATTGACATAAAAACAAATTCAGTTTACTATGATTCCCATTTCAATAAGAGGAATTTTTTAAGAGAGGTAGGGCATAACGGACTGTCCCGTTCGAGGAGTAGCCCGACTGGGGAAGTACCTCCACCTTACAGAAGATCGCAGCCAAATAACGCTGCTTTAATGTGGTGTTGTGTTCCTGCGGTGAGTAAGGTCGCCAGAGCTCCATGAGGAGGCGCTGTGCTAGCAGTGTGGGGACCAGCGGTGAACGCACCACCGTTGAGTTGTGCAGGCGCGGCCTGTTGTTGCGGCGGTCAGGGAGACCCGGTGAAACAGCTGCCCGCTGGCTGCCCGCAGGTTGTAGGGGTCCTGAGCCCAGGGATTACTTAATCTCCGCCCTGGGAGGCTGACCCGCCGCCTCGCGCATAATCCATGGTATAGTTGGTCGTGCCGGAGGAGGAGACCGGAGTGGACCCGGCCGACTGTATCATGGGGGGACCGGGGGCCCTTCCGGCTGCCGCACCAACAAACCGCATCACCTGTCCACCACTCTCGGCGAATAACACTGCACTTTGTCTCTTTCGCTGCTGGCACAGCGATTCCTCTTAATCTCTCATCATTCTCTTTTTAATGCCACGGAAAAAGAAAAAAAGAAATAGTTCTTCAGCGGCCTCCCCGTCCACAATTTCTGTGGACTTTTGCAACATCAGGGGTCTTCACGCTAATATCAATGCAGTCCACCAACATCTTGAGACTGCACAGCCGACCCTGCTATTTCTAACGGAGACGCAAATATCCTGCCCTGATGATACATCGTATTTACACTACCCCGGGTTCAAGCTGGAGCACAATTTTGTGCGCCGTGCCGGGGTATGTATGTACGTCAGGGAGGATATTTGCTGTCGCCGTCTCCGTGGCCTAGAAGACCGGGACCTGTCGATTTTGTGGGCGCGCGTAGATCACGGTGGCCACACCAAAGTTTACGCGTGCCTTTACAGGTCCCACAGCGGTGACGCGGACACAATCCGGTTATTTGAGCACCTGCAATTGACGACTGACAAAGTACTAGAGCAGTACCCCTCCGCGGAGTTAGTGATTTTAGGAGATTTCAACGCTCACCACGTTGAGTGGCTTGGTTCTCGGTCCACTGACTTCGCGGGGAGGACTGCTCACGACTTTGCCCTGGCCTATGGCTTCTCACAACTGGTTGTTTCTCCTACGAGAATCCCAGATATTGAGAGCCATACTAGTTCCTTACTGGACCTTCTGCTGACTACGCGACCGGAAAACTATGCAGTGACAGTGGATGCGCCACTTGGGTCATCGGACCACTGTCTCGTCCGGACGCAAGTGCCATGCGTCCGACATGATCCGCCCCGGCCTCCCGGAAGGCGACGTGTATGGCACTACAAGTCAGCAGATTGGGATGGATTGCGAGATTTCTACG
Source organism: Achlya flavicornis (assembly GCA_947623365.1). Taxonomy (NCBI): domain Eukaryota; kingdom Metazoa; phylum Arthropoda; class Insecta; order Lepidoptera; family Drepanidae; genus Achlya; species Achlya flavicornis. Next base: position 2,813,121 of record OX392485.1, on the reverse strand, counting down.
CATCGTACCCGTGGAGACAGCTTTGCTTCGCATCAGATGATCCTGACACCTGTGCAGCTGCCGTCGCTGAGGCGATACTGGCGGGAATGGAATGTTATATCCCAAACCCGCTAGTGGCTGCAGGGGTGAAGAAGAGACCGTGGTTTAATCGGCCCTGCAAAGATGCTAGACATAATAAGCAAACTTTGTATGAGGCTTGGACCACGGCCCGAACTGATCAGGACCCTAACATCTCTGATGCGAAACGCAAATTTAACGCTGCCTCGAGGTTCAGTAAGCGAATGATCGCCAAGGCGAAGTTTGATTTCGTCGGCAGGTTTGGTGAGAGGCTGACTAGCCTTCCCTCTGGAAGTCGCGCTTTCTGGTCTCTTGCCAAAGCTGCCGAAGGAAACTTTTGCCAGTCGTCCTTGCCACCCCTCCGTAAGCCGGACGGAAACTTGGCCCATAGTGCAAAGGAGAAAGCTGATCTTTTGGGCTATCTCTTTGCCTCGAACTCGACTTTGGATGACGGGGGCGCCACACCGCCTACCATCCCGCAGTGTGTTAGCTCCATGCCGGAGATAAGCATTACCCAACGGGAGGTCCGGCGGGAACTGCTTTCTCTGGACATCCATAAGTCGAGTGGGCCAGACGGCATACCGGCAGTGGTGCTGAAGCGGTGTGCTCCTGAATTGTGTCCAGTATTGACGCGTCTTTTTGCACTTTCCTACACCAAAAAGGAAGTCCCGTCTTCGTGGAAGACTGCCCACGTGCACCCAGTGCCCAAAAAGGGCGACAGATCAGACCCGACGAATTACAGGCCTATCGCCATCACCTCCCTTCTCTCCAAAGTCATGGAGCGTGTGATCAACACGCAGCTTTTGAGATACCTGGAGGATCACGAGTTGTTGAGCGACCGACAATATGGCTTCCGCCACAGTCGCTCAGCTGGTGACCTCCTTGTGTATCTCACGCACCGTTGGTCACTCGCCATCGAGAGTCAAGGTGAGGCATTGGCAGTGAGCCTAGATGTGGCGAAGGCGTTCGATCGGGTCTGGCACAGGGGTCTTCTAACGAAGTTACCATCATACGGGCTTCCCGAGGGATTATGCAAATGGATTGCCAGCTTTCTGTCCAGCAGATGCATAAGAGCCGTCGTCGACGGTAGCTGCTCCGATAGCATGGACATAAATGCTGGCGTTCCGCAAGGCTCTGTGCTGTCCCCAACACTGTTCCTACTGCATATCAATGATATGCTGTCTATTGACGGCATTCATTGCTATGCAGACGACAGTACAGGGGACACCCATTACACGGGCCGTGCAAATATCCCTCGTTCCGAGGTTGAGGAAAGCCGCGAACGGCTGGTGTCTGAAATCGAGAGTACACTGACTAGTGTCTCCGATTGGGGTCGACTAAACCTAGTCCATTTTAACCCCACTAAGACCCAAGCCTGCGCGTTCACCGCTAAGAAAACCCCATGGTCTGTGGCTCCACAATTCCAGAACACTTCCTTGAACTTCAGTCAAAGCATCGGGATCCTTGGCGTCGACATTTCCAGCGACGTGCTGTTCCGAAGTCACTTGGAAGACAAGGTGAAGCTGGCATCCAAAAAGCTTGGAGTGCTCAACAGAGCGAGGCAGTACTTCACATCAGGGCAAAGACTGCAACTTTACAAGTCGCAGGTCCGGCCGCATATGGAGTACTGTTGTCATCTATGGGCGGGAGCACCTGGATACCAGCTTGGGCCTTTAGACTCGGTTCAGCGACGTGCCATCAGAATTGTTGACGATCCCGAGCTCACAAGCGGTTTAGAGCCCCTCAGTCTGAGGAGAGACTTTGCCTCCTTATGTGTGTTCTACCGCTTGTACAACGGAGAGTGTTCTAAGGAATTGTTCGACTTGTTGCCCACGGCTACCTTCCACCATCGCAACTCACGCCATCGACGGGGAATCCATCCTCACACATTGAAACCAGAATTGTTTCGAACTGTGCGGGCTCAAAGGAGCTTTCTTCCGCGGACGCTCAGGTTGTGGAATGAGCTCCCCGCCGTGGTTTTCCCAATGGAGTACAGCATGGGGTTCTTCAAAAAGGGCGTGAAGAGATTTCTTCAGGGTCGGCAGCGCGCGAGTGATACCCCTGGTGTTGCAAGCGTCCATAGGCTACGGTAACTGCTTACCATCAGGCGGGCCGTATGCTTGTTTGCCACCTTAGTGGTATAAAAAAAAAAAAAAAAAAAAAAAAAGGATCCATATCATAGAATAAAAAAAGGTCATTTAAACATAGGCTTTACTTATAGTAATTTCTATTAGCAATGTTGCTATAAGACGTCTTTTTAAAAGATTCTATTAAAAGATTATAGTAGACAGCACTGATATACAACTAAACATAATGTAAAAGACGTCGTGTTATTTTCCCTCGCTGCACTATTTTATTCTTTGCATCCTACGGAATTATCTCCGAGAACAACGAGAAACCATTAGCTGTTATTATTTCCATTTTAAATATCTGTTAATACCTTCACTTCGCACAATGATCGATGGTTGCAGTTTCAAGTAGCTCTCTGTTTAAATCATTACTTACCGCTTTATCTCTAGCTTCAGTATTATCAACTTTAAGTTCTTATGAATATGGATCTATTTGTCTCGTCACTTCATCAATGAATTTGCACTTATCGTGACAACTCTATGGATGATGCTTCAATAGGTAATCACTTTTGTTGACTTTATCTTTGGGTTCAATGATTGGAATTGTTTTTGCAATACCTTTTATGGAGTTAGAATTGCATTTACTTTAAGATTTAACTACTAAGCATTCTGCTACTAATTGATGTAGATGTAATTTAAAAATTATATTTAGGAAAGTTTAAAAACGAAATTTAATCTGTTTGTATATTAGTCACACAAAGTGGTTTACTTTGGTAAAAGCGGTTGGGGTTTCACTAGGATACGGTGCTGTTATTTACGCAATCTAGGTTGATGAGCTACATAAGGTTACTGCAAAATGATTCATGTCCAATTTACATAAACATATATGTTACCAGTACTTTTCTAATAATATTTTGACAGCCCTGCTCTATAATGTTTATGTATAAGCAATTGGTACGAAGTTAGTTGACACGCTCGTTATGAGATGTCGCCAGTATCGTTGGTATAATGGCGTGTATGGCTGCACTCCTGCGCATACTACCGCATTTGACGCCCTTGTGTGCTCTTGCGCATCGCTAACGACTTTGTAACTATACTGCATGTTTGTTTTATTTTATGATCTAGGGTTTAAGTATACTTGGAAGATGATTTATTACCAGGCATGGAATTGTTGGTATGCCTAGTTAATGGCATGCGAGATGGGGAATTTGATACTAATGGCAAATTGTGGTGGTATATTGAGCTAAATAAAAATTGAGAGATAAGCTAAGTTGGCATTAATTAGTTTTGTTTGTAGTCGTATAAATTAACTAGCTGCCCAGCGCAACTTCGTTCGCGTGGTGCTATATACCCTACCCTGTGGTGATACCCCACCCTAACCTACCCTACCCTACCCTATATGAATAATTTTCCCCGTCTTTTCAACATTTTTAACTGAAGCTTCGCTCCTATTAGTCGCAGCGTGAAAAAAAGCATACAAAAATACATTTTTGTATGCTTTATGCTTTTTTAACTGATTGCGTTTTTATTGAAAATGTTGGTATTCAACAGTAGGCTAACCGGACATTTTCTAATTATGACATTGATGAAAATACTCTTTGAATTCCAAAGACTTCAAATATCTTAACAAAAATCTTTAAAGTAGCGACCGACCATTATAAATTCCAGCTGCCGCGACTTATTTCCCGATAAATTTTTATCTCACCTGCTTAACATAATAAACATATTTGCTTAACAACTTAAGTACACTTTATTATGATATTGTTAGTAAATTACTTAGTAACATAACATCCGAGGCTTGGATGCTTAGGATTGTGGTGGTATAACTTAATAAACTGCATAGTATATCGCTAATTGGCAGATGAATCTCATTAATTAATCACGTGAATTTATGTGAATTATGCTGTTATGTATAACTGGTTTAATTGATACGTGAATAGGAAATAAATGCGTGTGATGCATAAATTAGATAAAAAGCATAAAACATTAAATGACTAAATAAGCTAACGCTTCTGAACTGTAATCAGAACAGTCACACAAATATTTATATACCCTTATACCTACAGAGTCAATACACTCGTGCACTAGAATTCAATATAATCAAAGGAAAGCCCGTAATTGAGAAACGTCAACTCCAAATCCTACCGAAATCCTTTTCCAATATCAAGTTACATTTAGTGCAAGTGTGTTCGTGCGAGCACGCCATTTCGCGTGACCCAACAGTAATTAGATCTGAAATTTAAACCTTTCTTGTATTGTTTAGTGATTGAAATTTATTTCAATTAATGTCTCTATTAGAGAAAATTGTCTGTGGAGTTCGAAGTTTGAAAAGTGTATTTTTGGGTTACGCTGGGAAAAATAACATTAAGGACACTTAGGTAGGTAGGTACATGATTATGTATGGGAGGATGGTCAGTCAGTACACAATACTTAGTGTGTACACAATACTTAGTGGAACTGGTGTTTCTTGACGGATTGTTAACTTAAGAGTTCTTGACAACTTGACAGCCAGTCAGGTGTAGTTTCTTCAGTTATTTACCTTCACCAAGCTCATGATTATTCACCATGATTATCAGAGACTACATAGAAGTTTCTTAAGCATCCTCAAATTTCAGAGTAACCATCTTTTCTGAAATCTATCATTTTAATTTGCATATTCTGCATCTTAAAATAAACTATATACTATGAATACTGAATAAATATTTCACCTAGAAGTGGCTCAATGTTGACTCGGGGCTAAAATGCTAGCGATCAACCGATTGCTGTTTTAAGACCTTATGCAAATAACTTCCCTTGCGATGCGCAAGTTTGTCGCGCTACCGTCCAACTTAGAATGTATGCTGATCGGTAGCAGATAATTTTGGATGCGGCATTTAAAATAATTATGGATTGTATGCGATTTATTAAAAATATCAGAAATACGAATAGTCTTGAAATAATCGGCCATCTACAAGTTGGACTCGAACAAAGAGTGTCCAATAATAATAATAAAAGTAACCTAATTTTGTGGCTGTAGTTTAAGCTTTACAATGCGATTCTTATATGAAATCAGTTAATTTTACGTTTGTGTACCTTTTAAAAGTTTATAAGGTTTCTTGTATTATTAAACTCAAAAATTATAGATAATATATAATTACATAGGCTATCCTTAGGTAACTACTTGACTCTGCTGTGATACATACCACATCTAGTGACGGACAGACAGTGACGTAGGAGATAAGGGTTTCGTTGGCATCAACTGATAGCTAGGCTGTTTGACAGGCTTGGTAATAATGGCGTCAGATGGAAACATGAAATCCTTTATTTGTTGGTACAAAACTACTTTTAAAATCCAGAGATAGATATATTTTTTTCTTTTTAGTATTTAGTCGGTAAACAAGTAGACGGCCCACCTGATGGTAAGCGATTACCGTAGCCATATGGACGCTTGCAACACAAGAAGCATCGCTTACGCTTTACCGACCTTTCCCTCCTCCCCTATGAGCTCTGGCGACCTTACTCAAGCCTAGTATTTATATACTCTGAGCTCACGCGCAGGAACACAACTTTACACAACATGAAGTTATTTAGCTGCGGTATTCTGAAAGGTCGAGGTACTTCCCCAGCCGAGCTGCTCTTTGAGCGAATAAACGCTATGCTCTACCTCTCTCACATAGTGTGGCTATCAATATAAGAATAACAGGTTACCGCATCCAAGAAATAAAATCTTAAATTGATCATCCAAGGCACCTCTCCCGTGTTTATCCTAGAATATTTTTGCAGATTTATAGAGTGATCCTTTACTACGTATTGCTCACTCACTCACTCGTTCAGATAAATTGCGAATAAGATGTTCAAAAGTAACTATAGTGAAGGATGTCATGAGAACAGAGTGACTGGATCTGCCTTAACGCAGTTAAATTATAAATTACTAACTTCAATCAGAAACATTGTTACAGTTTTCTTCAATAATTTAATGCAATAATTTGTAACAAAGTTACATCTTTACAAGACATGACGGAGCCTTATTGTTATCATCATCATCCTAAATGTCCCACTCCTGAGCACAGGCCTCCTTTCACAAATAAGCGTGAAAGGGAATGGGCATACACTCCACACATGCCCACTGCGGATCTGTGGAGGTAGGCTAGTGGTCAACCTACTGTCCGAGTTTTCAAGCCGCCTCGGAGGCCTCCAACTAGCTTAACGACTGTCACAATTAAGTGATAACCGGGACCAACGGCTTTACGTGCCTTCCGAAGCACGGAAACGCTCGATCTGAAATACCACTAGCCGGTTACCCAGCCAGGTACCGACCACGACGGTGGTAGCTTAACTTTGCCGATTGATTAAGAATGGCTAATTATGCTACACCACGAGCGCTTCTTTTCTTATTGCAACCTTTATAATAGAAAATTTCCTCGAGTCTGCCAATCATCGCAAGGTTCCCAGCAAGGTGGCAGCTTTATTTTCAGGCAATAGATATACAAATACTGTGTTGTCTACCTCTTATGGTTCATGATACAGCCCACTGACAGACAGACAGACAGACGGACGGATGGAGAGCGGAGGGTTAGTAATAGGATACGGTTTGGCACCCTTTGGGTACGGAACTAATTTTTTCACTGGCTAGTCTTTTTCAGCTATGAAAAACAAAAGAACATTCTGAATGTTATACTTTGACTCCCGAGTTTTTAATCCCTGATTTAGTCTCTTCCAGTAAAACGTATTCGCCAAACACAATGGCGTGGCAGATATAGCCTCATTTGCATTTAATTATCCGAACCAGAATTTATTTAATAGACTGTATAGTTTAATTGTATTCAAGGATATATCGAGTTTTAATGGCATTAAAGCTTTAATTAGTAGCTTTCAAGATTTAACAAAATTGAATTGCAGCAGAGTTGAATACATTTTTTTTGTAACTTGTTATCAGTTTCAGGTAGGTAGAACATAATGTTGTTACGAAAGCTGATAAGAAGAAGTCCTCCTGCTCCGTCTGTCTGTATGTCTGAAAGCGGTAAACTCAAAAACTGTAATTCTTGTTTTTTGAGAGGTAGAGCATAGGATTTATTCACTCAAACAGCAGCTCGACTGGGGAAGTACCTCCACCTTACAGAATACCGCAGCCAAATAACTTTATGTTGTGTTCCTGCGCGTGAGTAAAGTCGCCAGAGTCCATTGGGGAGTTGGAAGATTCGTTAACGCTTGAGTTATTCCCGTGTTGCAAGCGTCTATATCGCTACGGTAATCGCTTACCATCATGCGGCCAGTAAGCTGATTGTTGAAGATGTTGGAAAAATCAAGACGCGCGGATAAAACTACTCTTCTACACCTGTGAAGCCGGGGCGGGCCGCTAGTATTTTTTGAATATTAAAAATATTTTTTGTTGTTTTTAATTTATGTAGTCTTTAAAGTTACTCATTAAATTCGGAAAATCTACGACTCTTCTACCATTAGGTACATTTGATGTGTACAAGGTAGTCTCACATTCTGTGTAGTAATTATTTTCTAGTAAACTAAAGCCAACATTCATTTGCGTAATTTTCGTTGTAATTTAAGCATAATATTACAAATAAAACTGAAAGTTAATAGCTGGCAACACAGTTTCCCTGAATGTCCAAAATAATATCTGTAAAGCGTCAGCATCTTGGAAACTGTTCTATTTTCAGCAATTATTACTGCACTTAAGGCTCATTACACACTTAAGACTTTAGTAACAATGTTTCCTTCTACACCTTAAAAATAGATCGATTAATAATTTAGATAGTTTTTTTTTATGTTAAATAGGCTTGAATTTGACCTTCGACTAACCATGAGGAGTTATGACGACGCAGAGGATATAGCATGCTTACTCAGAAAAAGCCTATTCACTCTGGCTTTGAATACATCTAGGTTGTAGGTGACCCTGGAAGAGAGTTCCACTCCTTTCCTTTCCCTACTTCTTTCTTCTTTTTTTTATAATATGTTAAAGTTACGGAGTATGTATAATGTAACACATGTCATGTTATTTACTTGGTAAATTAGGTACCTACTCATCATTCAAGATCCAACGAACGCCATTATTTTTATTCTAATAGATATTAAATTCCATATATTAGGTACTTACAAATCAAATCTAATTGAAAATGTAAAACTTAACACCTTTCAAAACCGTGAACCAACAAACGAAAACGTAACTCCAGTTTGTGAACTACTCCACCTCAAAAACTTTTCAGTACACCTCAACTCAGCAGCTAATAGTCGCAAGTTTGAACAGAACTTTATTCACAACGACGTGTCAACTGCGCGTAAATGTCGCGGCGTCTAAACTGGGCTGATTTATTTTATTGTACCGATAAATGAGTGCGCCGCGCTCGGATTCGTATAAATTGTACGAAAAGAGAACTTGGCTCTTGTTTTCTTGACTGTAAGCGCACGAGTCTTGCGATTGATGATAACTTTATCGGTGTTTTATTGAGATGAATTTTAAGGTGATAAGTATTTAAAATGTGGGCTGGTGATGTTACAGACTGACGCTATATATAGGCTAGAATTTCGCCACATTTACAGTTTCATATACCTAATATGTTTCCAACCTTAATTGAATTCGTATTTTTTTTAGTATGAATTGATTTGTTAATGCCAGCTCTTCTCAGCAAATGCAACCTTCCGAACCGATATTACAGTATTAGAGCCAGACTTTTCATAAGTGCCTGCGAAGGTCTATTTGAATAAATGAGTTAAAAAAAAAAAAAAAAAAAAAAAAAAATATAACTTTCCAATAATTATATACACAAAAACAATGAGTTTGAATATTTTTTTAATGTTATACTACATTTTTTTACTGTTTATAGGCCCGTGTTTGACCGCAATCACACCATGGTAAGTGATCATGTGGCCACAGGTGGAAGCATACAAAGCCCACAACTTCAAAGCCGTTTCGATAATGAATTGCTTTGACTAGGTACCCAAATACATATTTACGAATAATTTCTAAACTTTGCCAAGCCACCGTATTTAACTGGTATAAGAGTTACTAATAAGTTATTTGATGTAGTATCCTATCCTATCCTTACCAATATTGTAAAAATGCGAAAGTGAGTTTGTTTCTTTGTTTGTTACGCCTTCACGCCTCAACTACCCAACGGATCATCATGAAATTTGGCATGCAGATAGCCTATGCTATGGACAAGGACATAGGCTTCTTTTTATACCGGGAACGCGGGTGAAACCGCGGGGGACAGCGAGTTGGATATAAAGCTTACAATTCTATATTCAAATAAGTATTTTTCGTCCAGCTATTGCTAATTTCGATTAACAGCTATCTCCTTCACAATCCCAAACCGACAATATATATCAAAAGAAGACAGTGAATCCACTCTGAACCGCAACAAAAGGAATCCGTTCAAGCCCGCACCTCCTAATAAAAGAACCGACTCTATCTATCATTGGAAAAGTAAAAAGAGACTCAAATCAGCGCAGTCGCATCGTTCTGGGGTTAGACGTGTCTCGCATGTTCTTTCTGTATGTGGTCTGATTTAGGAGTAAGGAGCGATTATTTTAAGTTCGCATAAGTTATGTCACGAGGAAAACACGAATCGCTACTCCATAATTGAAATAGTGTTGCATCGGAAAAACATGGTTTGAAATTTTCGATTATTGTCGCATTAAAAACTCTCGAATAAGTCGTGTATGATTTCACGCATGAACTGACGTTCTCGCCGAGAACACGGTCATGGTGTGATCGTGCTGTATTGGTGTCAACCGAGATATGAGCAAGATAATTTAGCCCCGGGATACATCGTCTACCCGCTTTCTTCATAATTTCCCACTTATTATATATATTTTTCCCTGTAGAATACCCTCCTGACTGGATGCAGGCGAGGACAATATTGGTAAGTCATCTTATCTCCCAAACCCGTTCAAACACTTCAATAGTAATCTGCCGCTGCGTATCGCGGGCCGCAGAGTACCCCTGTAAAGCCCTAGCCTATTTGGTGATACTCATAGGCCCCGTCTCCGGAGCCTTGATTGTGACCCTACGGGTCGTATCCAACACTAGTTCTGTATATTATGAAGCTTCTAGGAGAGCGTAGCGTTTATTCGCTCAAAGAGCAGTACCACTCGGGAAGTTCCCCTACCTTACAGATTACCGCAGCCAAATAACTTTATGTTGTGTTCCTGCGCGTGAGTAAGTTCGCAAGAGCTCATTGGGGAGGGGAGAAAGGTCGGTTACGTGGTAGTGATGCCACTTTGTTGCAAGCGTCCATATGGCTACAGTAACCGCTTACTATCGGGCGGGCCATTTGGGCGTCACTTACTTATAAATAAATAAGAACGTGAGTGTGTTTATTTTTACCTTTTGACGCCTTAGCGACATAATCGTGATGGAATTAGGTACCCAAGTAGATCATAACCTGGAAAATTAGATAGTTTTAATCCGGAAAAAATTGATTCCTCGGGAATGCATGTAAAACCGCGGGGCAAAAACTAGTATTATGAATGTGAAAGTTTGTGTGTATGCTTGTTACCACTTGGCTTCGTACCTGCTGAACGAATTTTCATGAAATTTGGTGAGACGTAGATCGTTCCATAGGATACTTTGGAAAACATTATCATAGATACTAATTCAATATTGGTGATGGATATCCAACAATAACAAAGAGATCTTAGTGATAGCATATTCTGCAAATTGAATCATAAAATAAAAATAAAATAACTTTAACACACACCTATCCTTCAGTATTTTAGTATATTCTACAATAGTCGCTTAACGTTTATTGTTTGTACTAAAATTCTGAGCGATAGAATGTAAATTTACTTATTACAAAAAGTAATAACTAACTAAAATATATTCTTTCAATTTGTTTTAAATCACCAAACGATATTCTTTTTCAGTCTAGGAATATGCACTGCACACCTGCACTACAGAAGAGTCCTCGGCGCATCTGCAGATTACAACATGACAAGAGCTCGTGAATCCGCGCTGTCATTATGCTCCATCTCTCGAATCACGTGATAACTCCGCAGTCCTGTGTAGCCTATCTTCTCCTGAACGAGTCAAAGAGATTTGTTTTAAAAAATGGAGGGGCTCTTTGTCTACCTAATATAAGACTGATACTTATTTTTCATGTTGTTGAACAAAAGTTCTTTGTAGAGCTAGAGTTGTTGTTTCATCAGTAGATTTTGCCTACACTACGCAGCTATCGTCTCGTTTATACGGTACATCGCACTCAGTCTATTCAGCATCATCATCATCATCAGCCTATAATGTCCCACTGATGAGCACAGGCCTCCTTTCACAAATGAGGGTGAAAGGGACTGGGCAGATACTCCACCACGCGTGCCCACTGCGGATTGGTGGAGGTAGGCTAGTGGTCAACCTACTGTTGGAATTTTTCAAGCCACCTAGGAGGCATCCAACTAGCTTAACGACTATCACAATTAAGTGATAACCGGGACCAACGGCTTTACGTGTCTTCCGAAACACGGAAACGCTCGATTTGAAATACCACTAAGCGGTCATCCATCCAGGTACCGACCACGACAGACGTAGCTTAACTTTGCCGATCGATTAAGAACGGCTAATCATGCTACACCACGAGCGCTTCAGCATACTTCTACTAAATGCTACACAGTATTATTGTTGACTGTGTTACCTAGTAAGAAAATAGTTAGGTACGGAATTTTTAAGGTTTTAAGGCTTACCAAGCCTGGACAAGTTACGTTCTACACCACAATCGAAGCTAACGGTAGTGCCAGAACCTATTTCCGTTCCGGACATGCCACCTGGGGAGCTTTTTTTAGGCAGTATCATTCATATGCTAATGTTCTCAGAATATTTGCCATGGAAAGCTTTTCACATAGGCCTTAGGGTCAATAGGTCGGAAGCGCATTTTAACGTCCATTTGAGCTTTAGATTTGTAGATATTTATGGATGTGTAGTCTCGCGTGATCTTTGAAGAATACATCGGTTTTTTATTAATATAAATTACTCTTTATAACAGACCGATATGGAGGGAAAACGTCACACATCCGTATGACTAAAATGTCAAATTTTTGTTATAGGAAAAATTATAAGCAGTTTAAACGACTGCTATATTGAGAAAGTGTAGTATAGTAGGAGAACAGTATAATGCCTGAACTCTTGGGAAAACTTTCGGATCGGGAGAATAATCATCTAGAAGTTAGATTTGTGCGATAAATTCATATTATATACTGCTTTCTATGGATGGAATTCTACAACGAGCGATCTGGACTTATCAGCTACCAGCAATTCTAACTCAAGTAAGAAGCCAAAAAAGATACTAGCTAAAACTAATAAATAGCTAAAACTTACTGAAACGGGCGGTGATTGAAGTATTAAAAAAAACAACTTTTTTGATCTTCAAAACGGTTTATCTGTTGAAAAACATAATCTCACCTTCATTATGTTATATAAGTATTAATTAATAATAAAAAATAATAGTCGACCTACTTAATTATTATCAGACCCGAGAACTAGAATTCTTGTCAAGATGAAACAAACGAGACCAAACTCAATGGTTGTGTCATTTTATTACAGAGCTCCCATAGCCACCTTCTGGCTCCATCATCAGATCAGCTCCATGTCATAATTATATTGCAATATTAACCGATTTACATAATGCATGTAAAATTTCAGCTGAATCGGTAACCGGGAAGTGGGTCAACTTTAACTTTCAAGATTTTATTATAGACACAGAGAACAGGTGTCTGATGAAAAAAGAAATAGTCCACGCAGTTATCTATAGAAATGTTAGATAGAAATAGATAATCAATTATAATGTACACAATTATATAAAGTCCTAATAAATTAGTGAATTTCCTCTTGAGGGATGAATGTATAGGTCATTAGTAATCAAAAAACAATATTAGAAAAATAATCTGCGGAAAAAAAAACAAAATTCCGAAATTGAACTTAATATCATATGTTTAAATTAACACTTTGTTTAATTTAAACTTTTATCTAAAAAAAATACCCACGGATATTTTTTTTAATATTATTTTTTGATTACTAATATTTCTAATAGTCATCCCTCAAGAGGAAATTCACTAATTTATTAGGACCTTATATAACTCTCAAATTTCATATTGCCTGTTGTACAACTAACCTAATTCCATGAAAATTTGCATCCAACTGTACGTAAGACAATCACTTAATACTCTAAGTAATTGGTAAGCAACGTTGGGATATCCAATCAAAGGTTTGCGACCTCAAAGATTTATGATGCACATTGCAAATTAAGCCTTGATACGCTATATGAAGGTATAGATTAGCTTGTGTATATGCTAGATGGATATAGGCAATTTCGTGATGGGTACAAAACGCCAGAGGCCAGATATTGGTCTAACTGCGTAATTGAATCGGGACTCAACCTCAATCGACCCAGATATGGTAAGGTTTCCACATGATTTATACGTGTTGCGGTTTATTGATGTTTTAGGAATTTGTTTGTAAACAAGAGAAAGTGTAGTCTAGTATTGAAATCTAGAATATCTGGACTAATACGGGTCTTTAGTCATTATGTCCCACTCGCGAATGGCCCGCGGGACATAACGCCTATTCTATTTTCAAATTTTGCATTAGTCATTATGGCCCGCTGTCAAAACAAACAAAAAACTGTTAAATCGATCAAGAAAAAATTATATACATGGCAGTATTTTTGAATATCGTACTAGCTTGAGCTTTCGTTGTAGGGACATATCGAGAGGAAACCATATTTATCAGCAGAGACGGGCCAGTTGACTTGTTTAAGATTCCACCTAACACGCCGCAGGTCGCGGGTTTGATTCCCACCCAGGCCATGCATTTGTGTGAATAAACGTGTCGCCATGTTCGGAGCTCGGATGTAATTACGTATTTACAAACAAAAATTTGTATATATAGTACATCAGTTATCTGGTTTCCATAGTACCAGCTCTACGTAGTTTGGGATCAGATAACTTCGCCGTGCAATAATGAACTAAAGTCACGAGTATGATGCGTCCATGTTACGCGAATCGAACACGAGCCGAGACACGAACGAACCTACAACGAGCATGATGCCAATCCCTTTGTACGTGAAAAAACTGACAATCGCGCTCGATCGAGGCTCGCAAGCCCGTCCACGCTACGCGAATCGTGCTCGCAGTGTGCTCGTTCGAGGCTCGGCTCGTGCTCGGTTCGCCAAGCATGGACGCACCATTATAGCAGGTTTGACATAAACCCCGTGTAATAATGGACTACTTAGCTAAATGATGAAATTAACAATAATCAGTGGCGTGCATTGGTTTTCGAAGGAGAAAATTCAAACTGTACGCGGGTGAAACCGCGGGGGTCTGCTAGTCTTTAATATTGTTATCATTCTTTACATGAGACACCGCCATTTAGTTTCTTTGTGGACTGTTTCTTTTTTATATTATACTCGTGCTAAAATATGGCAGCTATTTTCAGACAATAAATCTTTACAGAAATACAAATGGAGATTTACTCAAAAAGCCTGTATAAGAATCTAGACAATCGATGAGTTAGCTAGATTAGCCAATAAAAACATCCAGACTTTGTTACACAAACAATCACTTCTCTCAATCTTCTAAATTTTATGCCTACTTACATTTATCTGATTTTCTAAATACAATCACTGACAAAAGTTTATGGGCTTTTTATTTATTGTTTATTTGCTCAAACTGAATGTATCAAAACCTTTTTGTATTTACAGATTCCATTGAGAACTAAATTATTATATTATTAAATAGAATTTAACGAGCAATATTTATATATGGAAAATTTGCTCAAGTCTGCCGCTGCTTCCGATTAATAGCAATGTTTAGTTAAGCTTTATTCCTGGAAATATTATAATTTTTTAGTCTTTTATAAAGGTTCAAATAAAACGGCTCACTTTAAGGCCTTTGCTTGCGGCGGCGTCGTGTGATGGGTCGCTCACTTCCCTCCAATATGGCGAGGAGGGCGATGGCTGCCACACGCGTCATACTTGTGAACAGGTGTTGCTTGTGGGGGCTGGTCTGCTTAAGTTTGCTATTTATTTACTTATTAAATATTTATTCAGTCTACTTTGTAATTTTGCCGCCGCGCCGGGGCACGCAATTGTTTTCAGTGCGATTAGAATGTAAATAATTATTATGTAATGAATCTAAGCTTGTTTTTAAAAGAGTAATTGCTGAGTTTATTGCCGGCTCTTCTCAGCAAATGCAACCTTTCGAACCGGTATTAGAGCATTAGAGTCAGACTTTTCATAAGTGCCTGCGAAGGTCTATTTGAATAAATGATTTTGAATTTAATTTTGAATTTTGAATGTTTGACTGTATGTGAGATATCCAAGCGACTTGCCGCAATACTAATGCCTAACTGCAATAAAATATTCATTCAAATTTACAAAAAAAAATGGATATCTCACATACTTTAGGACCAAGCGTCCTTATTTTAAAACTTAACAAAGGATTAAAATAAACTCACATTATTTAATGTACTGTTCTTTACAATATTAAATAAAATTAGCTGCTACCTCAAAGAAAAATCTAAAAGGCAGCACAACTAAAAATTATAAAAAATTTAAATGGATTTCCTCCAGCAAAATTTGATCAAACGCTCGCGCCGGAGACAGTTGAAAGGAATTGTGTCGCCAACTGTACTTCCCATGGAAAGGTCAGCATTTAAGTGAAAACCCGGCAAAGCGGACGTCAGTTACACAAATACGTAGTCGAGTGGCTTCTTTCAAATAAAAATCTATTGTTCACCGACAAGCTCACTTGGGACACGATTAGGAAAGATTTTGTTTGGATATGGCATGTCTTTTTTTAGTTACTGAGTTTGAGTTTTGAGTTTGCTGATACAATTTTAGAGAGGTAGAGCATAGCGTTCATTCGCTCAAAGAGCAGCTCGACTGGGGAAGTACCTCCACCTTACAAAATACCGCAGCCAAATAACTTTATGTTGTGTAAATTTGTGTTCCTGCGCGTGAGTAAGGTCGCCAGCGCTCATAGGGGAGGGGGGAAAGGTCGGTAACGCGTGAGCGATGCTTCTTGTGTTGCAAGCGTCCATATGGCTACGGTAACCGCTTGCCATCAGGCGGGCCTTATGCTTGTTTACCGGCTTAGTTGTATAAAAAAAAATTGTGTATTTCTTTTTTCATTGTTTTTATGTGTTTTCATTATTTTTATTGTTATGTTTTTACTTAAACTGTGTATAGATATATCTCAAATATTTTTTATTATTATAATATTTGTATTTCTGCTCAGGCGGATTTGGCAGACAGTGCGGGAACGGAGTCTCGGTTCAGCGACTGGCGATGGGGAACCCTCTCGGCACCATTTTCCAGCAGCAGTTTTGATGAAACAAAGCAACTTAATTAACCAAATTCTCAATTGAAGTTTGAATTGATTCAAACTCCATGGAAATCCATTCAGTAATTTTGGAAATGAGCGTGTTCAAACATACAGATAGTCAGACTTGCAGCTATTCTTCCTTCATCATTCCCAATCAGTTTATGTGATAATCTGTATAAATATAGATACAATATATATATTTTAGTTAAAATAAGTCTGGCAGAAAACTAACTCTAAGTGCAGCAGCTTGATAATTCATATAAAATATCACCTCTATCCTTTCTCACATCAATACGCGATCTAGTTTCAATGGCAGTTGAACCCATTGTGATGAGACCGACTAATGATGGAGCTATCCAAATAATAGGCAAATGCGATTATAATTGAGGCTACTTCGGTTATTTGGGCACGTTACCAGTAACGACGTCATATTACGACTGTTTCCAATGAATTAGACATAATTGAGAGCGTTTTGTATCACATGCAATGTGCATAGATGCAGCTTAGCTTATGATGGACCAGAATCTCACTATTTAAGTGATGATGTGGCCAGAGACAAAGTAAAGAAGGATATTTGCTCTCAAAAGCAGCTGGCGGACAGATTTTAAACTTGAGATTGGCAGCCAGCCAGGCGGGTACTATATTAGAACCTTATTATAGTTTCTTCTTGATATAATCCTTTCCCGAAATCTTAAGCTTGTTGTAAGATTAAACGACCTTCGCCACTATAAAAGTCGTCACTATTAATGAGCTAATCATCGCCAGAGCATCTAGAAATCTGTTTTTTTTCTGTCTTGTTTATTGCTGAGGATCCCGTTTACTGTTGATTGTTGTTACCAAATAAACAGACGGTGCGACTAGTTTGTCGCCGGCCCCTTTAATTTTTTTCTTCTGAATACTTAAATAAAGCTAATATTAATGATAGTCTAAAGTATGATATGTAAACACACACACACTCACCCCCACACACCCCCCCCCCCACACCCACACACCCCTATACACACGTTTTATGCTCACACACATATTTTTAGCTACAAATATAGTAAAATTATATTTTTCATTAATATTGTCACTTAAAAAAAAAAATTGAAGTATGTACCTTTTATATATTTTTTTTTTTTTTTTATAAACGTTTGTTTCCATTTAGATTGATGATTATGATATATTTGTTATGGAAGAGCGGGGTCTCCTGATACAGGTTTATATTAACTTACTAGGCGGCCCCAACCTTGTTTTTGTATTGTAACCTATTGATTATGAAATAAATACATTATTATAAAAAATAAAAATACATTATTATTATGATTAATTTATGTCCCAAGTGTCTTCTAAATCTGTTCAGTTATTATGTACCTCATTATAATTGAATAAGAAACATGCACATACTATTTCCGTTCCCCGATCAATAAATTACCTTTGTTTAAAAACTACTGCAGCAGAAGGTAGGTTCAAAAGATTTATTTCACTCAATTCTATTATGCCATCTAAGTGGCATTTTCATCAAACAATAAGTTCACAAGTAAGAAAAAATAAAACGCACGCATTTCTGTCATTACCATAACTAATAGCTATAAAGATTGAAATGAAAACAATGTAACTATGGGAATATCTCTATTGAACTTAATATGACAATAATGATATTCAATTGTGGAATATTATTACTTTAGTAGTTTGTATTTGGTCATGCCGTTATAGTTCTTATTCTTAGTAACGTGAATTCAAAAATTCAATTTTGATTTCTTGTAATATCTATGTATCTATATTATAGAGGCCAGCCTCACTGATCGATTTCAAGAGATCAAAACAGAGCGTCTACCACTGCTCATAAAAACCATGGAGGTGATGTGGTGAGGCATATGCTCAGCAATGGGACATTAAAGGCTGATTATGATAATAGATCCTCCATTACACAATTCTCGTTTCTACAAGGTACGACTACTACTTTAATCTGTGCTACTTCTAAGGGTTCAGATACATTTCTATGCACTGTAGAGTCAAATGCATGTTAAACTGGACGCTGAACATAAAAACTTAGTACTTGGGTAGTGCCATTTAGCTTGATTTTGAGCGTTAAGAGCAGTCAATTCGCCATACTTTTCATAGAAAAGGTCTGTACTGATGATGGCGTTGTTAAACATTTTTCGTTAGATGTTTTAAACAAATTGGTGTTTTGTGCACTATATCTAGCCGTGTATCTAGGGAAAAATTAAGAAAAGTGTGAAACAAATTCAGTAAAAGCCTCCGAAAAACAGCGTTTTGGCTATCTAATGTACCTATAAAATAAAAAAGGAAAGAAAAATCTAGATACCAGGCTTTTAAATGTATTGGAGATTCTAAATAACTAACTTTTTTTTCACAAACTTGTAAGATTTTTTCACAAGAAGTGAACTCCTGGAACAAGTTTTATGATATACGAAATCATGAATGACGACCTAGCAAAGCGGCCGCGAGTGATCAGCGGAATTTACCAACTGATAACCGACGGCTCTGATAGTGTCTCTCTTTTTTTCGCAGTCAAACATTACGTTGGATGGAAGTACAAGCTTTTAGGCTAAGCTTGCGTTGGCCATGAAGGGCCCCTTTAATGCCTTTTATAATGACTCTACAAAAATAAGTCAATGAGATGATTTTATGGTTCTCGCCAATTGGTTGGTGTTTCAAATTTAAAAGCAATTCCACCTTTCAAAAATCTTAAATATTCAACACACCATTTACAAACAAAAAGCAATAAACTGATAGTTCTGAATATCAGTCCCGGTTTGATTGAACTGTGTGAACGATTATGTTTATTCACTATTGAGTTTATACTCCTATTGATTGATATTGGCCTTTGAAACGTATTTGTTGATCGCCTTCGTGCTGCAATTATTATCTTGAGAAGCAACTTGAGTCTATACGTAGGAATTCCTACAATTTAGTCATCTAATGAAGTTGAAGTACTCATGGTGTAGTTTGATTAGATGTTCCTATCGCAATCACCGAAGAGGACGGTAGGTATCCTGATCGGTGAGCGCTTAGTGATATTTAAACTATAAGTCAAGTATAGTAATACCTAGATTTAAAATATATCCGTCACTTTCTAATGTCATGTAAACAAAAAGGGATGAGGCTATCTTAATACCTGGGTGTTACAAGACTTACACCTTATTTAATAACGATAAAGTATATTCTGGAGTCACACACAAAGGATTTTTTTAAACGATGGCGTCGTTAATAAAGCATAAGGCCCGCTTGATGGTAAGCACCAGTAAGCGGTTAGGACGCTTGCATCACACGAGTTCCCCTTCCCCAATAAGTTCTGGTGATCTTACTCAAGCGCAGGAACATAACATAAAGTTATTTGGCTGCGGTATTCTCTCTACTGTCGAGCTGCTCATTGAGCGAAATTAAGATTTGCTCTACCTCGCTTAAGGTTACTTTTTATCTCAAAAATAAAATAGATACTTCGGGAACGCAGGTGCAGTATAGAAACTAGTATAGGGTACTATTTTTCTATAAATGCCTTCAAATTTAGAACCAGTATCAACATGAACGATAGAGGTCGTTCATGTTGTTAGCAAAATTAATGCAAAGCACTAGAAGCCAAAATTTATAGTCCGGATTCTCCCATATTCTCACGATTATATCGACCTTCAGTTCACCTTACATATTATTAAATAAGGTTATATTACCGCTGTAAACTTGAGTCGATGAGCCCTAAATGTCGGAGATTGCACTAAAATATGGTATTGTATGCTGTTAAGTAGCTTAAATCGTTCGTATGTTGCCTGTAAATAGTGATGTAGCTGAATTTTTTCTCTAGTAACACTAACTGAGTATAATTGTTTTTTATATTTAGGATTTCCAGCACATACCATTTTGATGCAAAGTACCTACAAGAAGCGCTCGTGGTGTAGCATGATAAGCCGTTCTTAATCGATCGGCAAGTTAAGCTACTACCGTCGTGGTCGGTACCTGGATGGGTGACCGCCTAGTGGTATGTCAAATCGAGTGTCGTGCTTCGGAAGGCACGTAAAGCCGTTGGTCGGGGTTATCACTTAATTGTGATAGTCGTTAAGCTAGGTGGAGGCCTTCTAGGCGGCTTGAAAACTCCTACAGTAGGTTGACCACTAGCCTACCTAGGCACGCGTGGTGGAGTATTTGCCCATTCCCTTTCACCCTGATTTGTGAAAGGAGACCTGTGCTCAGCAGTGGGACATTATAGGCTGATGATGATGATGATGATGATGATGACCTACAAGAAAAACATGAACCTTCATAAATATTGCGAGAATTCAAAACGACATCCATTAAACATTTTGTAGAGAGTATTGAGAACATCAATTGATCCTCATATTCAGATAGTATTATGGTAATTATGTAATAGTACAAAATATTTGTACACTCAAGTCAAAGTACTTGAGTGAAAAATATTGGTTGTGTCACATCACTTTATCTACAACGCAAATGGTGGTAGTTCGGTATTATTTATAAGCTGAATTGCTTTGGTCTTCTGCAAATAAGGCTTAGTGTGTCATTTTTGTATACAATTTTATTATTAGTAAATATATTATACCTTTATCTACAATATGACCTCAGAGTTGTCGGTCTTTTTGTATTATTCAACAAAAACTTTTTCAATAAATGATACTCGTAAACGCATAAGACTTAGATGAATTGGCGCAAAATAATGTTATGTGTTGTGGTAACTTCGAGTTATGGCATTTATTGACTTCATAATTTTAATTTGTCAAGCACTTACAGGTGTAAATCTGATAGCTGCACTTGAGAGGTAGTTTCCTTCTAGGATGTGTCTTTTCCATCTTGAATCAACAAAAAGAGTTTTTTTCTATCAATTTTTATTCATCCTTATTAATTAATTAATTAATAAGGATGAATAAAAATTAATATAATCGTGAAGGTTTTTATGTATGGATGTATGGATTTTTGTTACTCTTTCACGCAAAAACTACTGAACGTATTTGGATGAAATTTGGCACACAGATAGAATATGTTCTGGATTGACACATAGGATACTTTTTATTCCGGGAAAACAAACGTTTTCTCGGGAATGCGGGTGAAACCGCGCTGGACAGCTAGGAACCTATACTTACCTAAATAAGATCTCGATTATAAAACTATTAATGAGGCATCTCAATTTCCAAAGTATTTCAATCCAAGTCATCATGACTATAGTGATTGATCCATTATTGATAAGAAATGCTCTTATTTCGATGTAATTGATCGATGCAAAGATACGCTCAGGGCGTTAATGTGTTTTTTTTTCTTTGCTACTCCTCTTTTTTTTTAGACACGCGATATTACACTAGTGTTCGCATTCGGCGCTGCTTCTTATTGCAATGATTAATGATACTAGAATTGCCCGCGTCTATACTCGCCTTTGACTGCCTCTGAGTTTTGGTCTTACTGAAAGACTTGGAATTGCAGGGTCGGCAAAGCGCCAGGTATACCCTGGAGTTGTAAGCTTCCATTGACTAAGATAACTGCTTACCATAGAGCTGGCCGTATTCTTGATTGCTACTGTAGTGGTATATTTTTTTGGCATTTTGGTGAAATATGAGACAATTAAATATATTTTTGTGTGATGAAATGGTAAATGAAATATTTTTAATTTAAAAAATAAAATGTCTCAAACAGACAAACATCAAAAGTGATATTAGTCAAGTGAAACTAATAGACGGTTACTAATACCATTAATAATTATCAGTTAAACATCTTTGTTTTCCGCCATGAGTTGCATCTTTTTTTCCTATTTGGTTGTTCTAACGCTATTTAAAAAAAAAAACTGACGTGAGAATGTGAGTTATATAAATTCCAACTGTTCCCTGAAATTATTTGCATAATACCTATAAGGATTTTGTACCAAAATATCATAAAATAGGTAAGCATGCAGCAAGCAGCAAGGATATACATTTAAACAAAAAATACTTTTTTAGACGAAACAAATAATAAGATATACCTACTACCTTTCTATAACTTGTAGTCATACAATAGTTAAAAACACAAACTTAGTTGCCGAGATTTATTTATTTCTTCATATGAAAATGAAAATGAAAAAAGCATTTATTACTACATAAACAACTTAGAATTACATAATGAAGGTATTTTAGACAATTGAGTGTGCATGTAGAACCAGATATTAAAATACGCGAGAATATCTGGTGATCCCCACACTAGGCAACGCCTGTATCGTGGAGACCAGGATACGTTTAGTCTATAGGGATAGTATTTTCCTCAGCTGACATTATAATTATAAAAAGGGAATATAAAAATATATAGCTATATATATATAAAAATACATAGCTTATTTATACAAAACATCTCACTCAAACTACAACATCTGATAAAACAAAGTACTAAAACTAATTATAATAGTCACAAAGATTATAAAAAGAGCCGGAACGAAACAAAGCGCAGCACAACAAAAAGCCGAAAAAACAAACAACACATTTGAGCGTAGTACAAAGTAGAAATTCAATTTCCAGTGTCCTCGACAAAAACTAGAGTACAAAACGTATAGCGCCCATATTTGGGACGGCCGCAAACAAAACTACAATAAAATATGTACGATACACATAGGGGAAATTTATCGGAAACCGCGGAACGGGCAACGGTCGCCTGCATGCATCGAAACATGCATTCGATTGGACTCTTACTATCGAACTGTTATAGACGATGGTGGTGTCGAATGATAATCACTTGAAGTAATATAGAGAGTATTTTGATAATCTTAACCCGAAGGTCGACTTACGAACTAATAGTAGAAGCTTTGACCTTCATAAGTGCCTTACTAGGGCCTAAATTTAATAAACGGCTTCGACTTTTACTTTGACTGAGGTATAAAGTAATGAGTAAAATTGTTAGCTAGGTACAGTATTACCCAACTAATAAGGCGCGTCGTGAATCTCCGTTCGCACAGAAAAGAAAGTATGGCCCGAAGATTAACGAAAGAATGCTTAAAACTTACAATCAACCTTAGATCACTACTATAAGGTTCATAATATACTGTAGCTGTTAGTTCCGTCTCACTCGCAAGTCACGCCCCTCCGCACACATGGCGGCAGCGCCGAACAATAGCTTTTCCTGCGCTTTGAAAATGTATCTTCTGCGCAGGTACATCGTTAAGCCATATTAGTTGGGTACTACTGTACATGTTTGTTATTAGAGACTAAAAGTAACTCATTGATTTATAGGAGACAAGAAATAAAATAATTATAGTAGAGATCCACCTTATTTTCTGTTCAGTTCTTACCTTAAGTGAATGTAACCGCTTACCATCATATAATCTTGATTACCTACATCGTCTTATAAAAAAAACACTCACTAATTAGATATGAGAGTGTATATTGTGCAGTTACAAAAATGTATGTTGAAACTGTATAACATTATCTGTACATTTATATTTAATACCACAAATATACAGAGCGTTGATACCAATAAATCCCCGACTTAAATACAATTTAGTTTTGGGTATACCACTATAAATCTCGTACAACACTAATTAGCTCAAATAAAATAAATTTTAGTTTCAATTATAGTTAGTTTATTTATGCAAATGGTAGGATCACTGTCGTGCTATTAACAATGCAAAATGAACTCTATGTACTTATGATATAGTTGATAATAAAATGACAGTGGTGACATTTGAATTTCACACATCAAAAATTCTAGAAATACGAGTAAACTCACGCAACGGTGAACATAATTAATTTCCACCAAATCCATTACCGCTGAGTGCTCTCCCGTGAAACTGTTGGGTTAACAATAACTCGGCACTTTAATAATCATAGTGTTCGTTGGTTTTGTTTCACTGTATTCAAACTTTTGTGTAGTTCATTTGTATGGCTCAGTGAATTTAAACACGCAAATTATTGATAAAATTGATGTTTCGATTAAACTTTGTCAGCCAACTGAAAAGTGCAACTACTGACTTTATATCTGATGTCTGTTTTTCTCGATACTCAATACTTTATTGCAAATGTACATGACCCTATAATAGGTTGTAGCAACTTTAATACAATACAATATTATATGTAATGGAAAGGAAAGAAGAAAGACGGACCGATATTTGGGAATATATAGTTTACAATCCAAACCCAAAATTAGCCAAATCGGTCCAGCCATTTTCGAGTTTTAGCGAGACTAACGAACAGCAATTCATTTTTATATATATAGATTGTTAGATTGTGTTAGGCGGTTGATAAATATATTACCTTCATTGTCAGGGTCAATAGGCATTTATGGGTAAGTGTGCTACATCCTCGGCCTCGTCATGGCTCCTCCTGGTGTCAGTTGACTGCCAAATTACATTCGTTCGTGGCTCGGCTCGTGCTCGATTCGCGTAGCATGGACGCACCATAAGGTATCTCACGGCGCGAAGCGCAAATATGTTAATTTTTCAAGTGAACACGAATTTTCAACATTGAGCAGCTACATTTCCACCTTCCACCTTCATATAGATAAGATTTTAAAACATAGACTCCCAGCAAATAGGTATGCATGAAAGCCCGCTGTGAGCTCATAAATTGATCCGTGCACAAAGGTCGAAGGAATCCGAGCACAGTTCCGAGTGGCCTCGAGCGTGTGGCTCAAAGAGCGATCGCGATAACGCGGCCACTAGACGTGGTTCCGTGGACTTCTTTATGTTATAGTGAAGCATTTTTTGAATTGTGTTTTTTTATATTACTTATAAATAGAGAATAAAAATATCACCAATATTTGCAAGAAGCTGCGAATTTTAGTTTTTTTTTTTTTATTAGTTTTTATATTACCAGCAATTAT
This sequence comes from Achlya flavicornis, assembly GCA_947623365.1. Lineage (NCBI taxonomy): Eukaryota > Metazoa > Arthropoda > Insecta > Lepidoptera > Drepanidae > Achlya > Achlya flavicornis. Next base: position 2,787,910 of record OX392485.1, on the reverse strand, counting down.
GTTACATAATAATATGAAGATGCGATGATATAGAACGATAGTGTAATAATATTGAGAATCTGATAATAATCTCGATGGCAATTTTTTTAAATACTGGCGGAACCAACATAAGTCATGCTGTTCAAAAAATCTTTGAATTTATTCGAATTTTCTGATTTTCCGGGTAAGTTGTTTTTTTTTTTCTGTCCATGATCATTTTTTTTACTATGTTTATAGGCCTGTTTTTTACCCGAATCACACCATGGTAAGCACACAAATTCTAGAAGGAACTGGCTCTCAAGTGCAGCTGTCGGAACAAGCTGATAGGTGACAGATTTTCAACTTGAGGTTGGTAGCCAGCCAGGTGGGTACTACAAACATTAATTACGAATACAATTTTTTTATTTAATTAGATTCTATTTAATATGGAATACAGAAAATCTAAATCCTATTTAATATTATTATAAATTTGAAAGTACATACTACGGATGTGATTTGTTATTCTTTCATGCAAAACCTATCAAACGGATTTGGATGAAATTTGGCATACAGATAGAATATATTCTGGAGAAACATATATAGGAAATACATAGGTCTTCTCAATTCAAGTGTATTACGAACCGCTGGTAGAATCAATTGTAATGTTCGTAAGTGCCTTATTTAATAAACGTTTTTGAATTTTAATTTGATTATTTTTATCCCGGAAATACATACAATACATCGGGAACGCGGGTGAAACCGCGGGGTATTCTTTATAAAATAAAAAAGCCTGTAGATTCAATAAAAAAAAATTGAAACATAATTAAATCTTGTAACTAATCGCATAACAACATCCGAATCTCGCTGACCGCCCTCTCATAGTCTAATGGCCGGCGGCTATATCTTCACATGGTGTTTTACAGCAGCCTTAGTCAATAGGGGCTCTCTCAGTTTTAATCGGAAGAGTACTGTATTTACTCGGTCCTTTCCTATCATGTCCGTGGCTGCGATAAGAATGTAAATAAAATTAGCGGTCGTTAAGTCTAGAATATACATTGTGAATAGCAAATTTTTCAAAAACTGTTCATGGTATATTATTCGAAGAAAGTCATGACTCACAAATTTTCGCCGTGAAATGAAATAAATATTTTTTAAGAAATCCTCCTAATTATTGAGAATCAGACTTATTAATGTATTTTTCGTACAAACCATGAAAAATAAACCAATATGATACTGTACTTTTAGAATATTTCAGTTTTCACAATATTTTTTAAAGCCTGAGGCTGGAATCATTCAGGCAAATAAAAAATAAAAAAACATTTTTTTTTTATTATTCAGAAATACACAAATAATTTTCCCCATATCCGTTAATTACAAAAATAGCTTCATCACAGTCAGAGTCAAAACTAAAATTGATGCTTTCAAAGCGCTGCCGCTGTTCATATACCCGAATCGTTTCGCTTGATGGATGATCTCCAGTACAGAATCCATGGTCTCCAAATTATTCGGCAGGATCTGGTCTGTGGGAAGTAGGAAGCCGTACTGTCCTCGGTCACGCAGTTCATAACAGTAGACCAGAGGTACCTTGAGGTGTTCTTTCACCCAGTCTACACTTCCACCTGTTGCTTCATCTAGCAAATAAATATAAGCTGGTTGTATTACAATAAAATAGATCAGTTTTTTTTTACTGTGTATAGGTCTGTGTTTGACTGCAATCTCACCATGGTAATTGATGATGTAGCCGAAGGTGGTAAGCACAGAAGGAGCTGACTCTCAAGTGTAGCTGTCGGAATACACCATAGGTGCTTGGCGATTTGAGATTGTCAACTAGAGGGTGATATCCAGCCAGGTGGGTAGGTACTATAAACGACCATATCACCATGACGGTTTCCTTAAATCACTTCTCCAAAAACAAAAACGTTCTAACAGCTGCAAACAATATATATTGTTTGCAGCATTTTTTTAGAAAAAATCTGCTTTTGTATAAACATAATCATGGTCGTAGCACACCTTACTACATGTATGTACTACACAACATTATACAAATAATAAATAAATCCTGGGACATTCCTCACACACGGTTATGTGATTCCAAACTAAGCAGAGCTTGTACTATGGAAACCAGACAACTGATATAATTCATATACTACTTTTTGTTTATAAATACATACTTAATATACATAATTACACCCAGACTCAGGAAATACAGACATGTTCATGCACACAAATGCATTTCCTGTGCGGGAATCGAACTCACGACCTGCGGCGCAATAGGTGGAATCTTTACCAGACTCTTAGCCAACTGCGCCAAATGGCCTGTCATATAACAGGTGGTGATTTCGAGATGGCATATTTTCGAAACCTATGATAGGTTAGTCTTTCTGAACAACTTCCACTATGGGACCAATAGTGAATTGTAAAATATATATTTTTTAAATGTAAACGAAGTAAAAAAAGTAGTTTTTTGAGAATTCAGTGTTAGTCCCATAGTAATACGACCAATTTTGATCGATTTTACCGAACGAACAATATCCTGATGTATTTCCCTTTGGGGCATTCTTGTTAATATAATACATGTGTTTAAGAAATTCGATTCAAACTTACAAATAGCTTCTGCAATATTTCCTGTGACGTATTGAGTCCCATATCTGACAGATAAAGCCCCCATTGCTCGTCTACCTATAGCAACCTGTAATTATATGATGAAGATTTAAGAAAGAACAGGTACGAAAGTAATCTCATCGTTAATTTTAAAAGTTACTATTTTACAATACTATTAATCTTCTACCAGACAACAAACTTTATCTTAAGTCTGAGATAATTGCCCTGATTCTGTTGTTAACAACTAAATTAATTTTAGTCTCACAATGTCTCTTTCTAACAAATAACATAAGAAAAGGATGTAAAAAATTTAGTCCTGTCAAATTAGTCCAATGCTTATTTTCAATATAAATTTAGTCGCCATCTATCGCGATTACGCCTAAATACACGCAAAATAAGACGGCAAAGATTAATTTGACAGCTTTAAAATACGTTCTATCCTTTTTCAATAATGTTCATAAGAAAGAGATGAGATGTGACTAAAATTAGTTTAGTGCGATTTACAACAGAATCGGCACCATTATTACTGCCTATTACAACCTCAACAATTAGCTGATAAAGACTTTGGCTTGGAAAAAACATCAGCCAGTAAAAGGAAACGAGACTTCTAAATTTCTAACTACCAAACCAAAGGTTAACTTACCGCATCATGATAATTAGCCAAAGGCTCTGTTGAATTCCCAAAAGGTATCAATAACAATTGACTGAAGGAATGAAAAGACAGGTACAGATCGATTCTGTCACTAATAGTTCTCATATAAGTTGATAGTGTCCTTGTCTCAGGTTCTGAAAAAGGCCCGGGTCCCGCGTAGGTGTCAGATGCTGGATTAATACTCGATCCTGATACTGTTGAAAGAAATAATGTTACTGTTATAAAAAAAAAAACTTTTCAGGGAAGTTAGAGTTAAATATGAAAAGGTATTTAAATTTTTTGTTACCAAGCCAGTTGTTGTTCCAATTCCTATTGAGATCAATGCCAAATGCAGAACCGACTGGGCGCCTATTCTTACGCCACATTCTGTTCTGAAAGATAAGATGTATATATAGTAAAGATTAATAAAAGATGTCCTCAATTAGACATATTAAAAACAATACGCCAGACAGACAGATAAAATAGCTTTCTACTATTTGGAAAAAAAGCCAAACATTGTTAATGTCCAAAAAATATTTAAAAATGTAACCTTGCTGAGTTTCTTGCCGGATTCTTCTCAGTTGCAGCCCGAGTTCCAAACCGGTGGTAACTTCAGTACATGTGACCTTCATAAGTGCCCTTCTATTTCCTAAATTGAATAAATGGCTTTGGCTTTGACTTTGACTTTCCAGTAGCGGTTTTTCCCGCGTGAATATTTTTAAATATTTCTGTATAATTCCTTAATTTCTACAAAGTTCCATAAGTTAACTACAATATAGATGTTATACTACAGTATAATGCATCCTTACATTGTAAACTTTTACTTTTGAATTGTGGGGTTTACGAACTTATTTTCACAATACACCCCTAACTCCTAAATCCATAATTGTAGTGTTATACATCCTACTAATAAATTAACCCTTAAAAGTAAATCTTGGGGACAAACAATCAATAAAAAAATACTATGAAGTTCATTTTGGCATCAAATGAAAGGGCTCGTACGCGCTATGAGAAATACATTTTGGTATAATTTATAATCCATCTTATCTTTTTCTATGAAGGCATATAGTCTCACTCACAGTTTACAAGATAACCTTAACGAAAACCTTACCTCTGTATGTGACCAAATGTAACCATCAGGATTGGTAACAGGGAATATATACCAATCAAAATCACGAGCTGCAGCCATTGTTTCTTCATCATCACTCGTAAGCAGTTCATTGGTGATATAACACAATGTAGCTGGTGATATCCATTCTCTAGAATGTATACCACCTTCAAGGAATATAACTCTTCTTCCATTACCATGGGATATTTTTAATCCTCTGATAGGACGTCCTTCGTACGATACTCCGCCAGTTATTGTGGTTACTATAGAAGGATATGCTGCAGCTAAATCGTCAATCCAGGCTTCAATTGCTTCTAAGGTATAATAGGTATCCCATCTCATGCTTCTCTGATTATTTCTGGTATAGGTTGTAACTACTTCTTTGTCAATAGCCCTGAAACAAATTTAATATTATTCATAGAATAAGTAATTCTGGGAAAAGTCTAAAATTTGCCTTGGCGCTTTATTACTTCCTATTTAAATGTAGTAGGTATACAGACGCTTGTTATAGGTACAGGTCGGTTAACTAAAGCTGGCACGTTCAACACATGTTCACGTCGCACTGCATGCGCATCATGAAATCTGTCCGTCTCTCTCGTGCGCGGTCACGCTTGTGAGTATGAAGGAGACAGTTATTGTTTTGTCAATAATATAATAAAACATACCGTATCCTGAAATTGCATATGTGTGAGTACTGTGAACGTGCCAGCTTTCGTTAACCGACCTGTAGCCTGCTAAATATTTATATCTTAATTACCATAATTTGAAGTACCGAAATCAAATTTATGAAATATATAGGTGGGTACTTACTCTTGAATATTATTCATGGCTATTTCAAATTTGATTTCATTTCCGTTTAGTATTATTTCCAAATCATTCCTATTTTCAGGACTAGACAAAATGTTTACAAATTCAGCTGAAGGCATAGGATCGGTCCAGAAATCATAACGCAAATCGGTATCTTGAAGATCTTGAAGCAATTTTACTTGTGCAACATTTTTTGGTAAAATTTTGTACAACGTAAAGTTATCAAAACGCAATTTTTCACTTAATGCACACGACGTTAATAAAAATAAATTCACTAATATTAATTTTAACATATTGAAAGCTTTTAATTAAATTAATGTTTAAATTCAATATACTATGAACCATATAATTTAAATGTTTGTATTAAAGTGGTATAATTTAAGTATAATTAATCCTAGTTACTAAATATAGGTACAATATGTATAGTCAATATTATGGGTATCGTAAGTATTTATTGAAGCAATAAAGTTGATTGTACCTACTGATAATACGATAAAAACGTCTAGATTAGCTGCTTACAATTACATTAGATCAATTATAATCATAAAGTTTTATCAAAAATATTTATTATTATATAGTTCTTTTATGATGTTCATGGAATTTTCTAAGGTTATTTTGAGAATGCTTTATTAAAATTTAAAAAAATTATCGAAATGGATTATAGTTATTATAAAATAAATTCGAAAACAAATTGCAAAACATAATAATTATTCTATTACAACAAAAATAAGGCAATGATAGCTCAGGGGTGGTGATGTCAGTCGGAAAGTCCCGGGTTCGAATCCTTCAATGAGCTTGAGCTTTCGGTGAAGGAAAACATAGTGAGGAAACCATAGCACGGTAGTAGGATACTTCGTAGTACCCACCTGGCTGCCACATCATCACTTACCATGGTGAGATTATGGTCAAAAGCAAAAAAGGTATGTAGTCAAGCTATAGCCATCAAATTACGAAATACTTCATAGCTATGATAAAAAACTGCTATACTGTGGCAGTTTAAATAATACTGAATAAGTTAACAGCAGAATCATCAATAAATAATTAAGAATTTAATAAATATAATTTTAATTAGGTTATGTGATAACTGTTTTTAATCAATGATTATTTAAAAAAATGAGAGAGACTAACTAGACCTTCATTTTATTTTATTTATGATTTGATTTATATATCTGCTTAATTTACTGACTAATAAATAATTTCTTATGCTCTTAAATTTATATTACACCCAATTAGTTCTTGATTTCATGGCATACAATCTATATTATTATTTTAATTAGTTCTTCATCCTAATATTTACGCGACTGAAAGGTTTAACGTTGTGAAAATTATAATTATGTTATTATTGAAAATAGCTAAATGTACTGTGTTTTGGCAAATCAATATTATTATTCATTAACTATTTTTAAATAAAATGTTATTATATAAGTTTGAAGCGTTTAGCTACCATCGTGGTCGGTAACTGTCGGTAAGTCTTATTTTTAAATAAATAATTGGACTCTTTTACAAAAAACTCAAACCGACTTCAAAGTACACGAAGAAGTAATCAAATCCTGATCTGATGACAATGGGACCAAACGGGAAGTGTACCCTTCCAGACAAAAAAAGAATTTTCCAAATCGGTTCATAAATGACGGAGTTATGAGGTAACAAACATAAAAAAAAATATTAAAAAAATACAACCGAATTGAGAACCTCCTCCTTTTTTTGAAGTCGGTTAATAAAATTATAAATAAGGGTAAGGCAAATAACGTAAATTAAAAATACGATTAAATACTCAAATTTATTTCATTAACAAAAAACCAATCAAAATGTCCATCAAATTAATGGATCAAAGTCATAAAAACTGCAGCGACAACCAAAATCGAAGCCTTCAAACCACCAGTACTATTCATATACCCAAATCTCTTGGCTTGATGAATCATATCAATCACGGAATCCATAGTCTCCAAGCCACTGTCCAGGATCTGGTCTGCAGGCAACAAATGTCCATAAGTTCCTCTATCTCTGAGTTCATAGCAGTAAACTAGTGGGACGTGGACTTCTTTTACCCAGTCCACACTAGTGCCAGTGGCGTGGTCTGAAAAATAAATAGTATTGATTATTATTAGGCTTATTCTAATCCTGTTAAAATGTAAAATGTTGTCTTAAAATTAAACAAGACTAACATTTTTAATATAATTCTTTTTTTGTATTTGAAAGAATTATAATAATATTATGTCTTCCAACATAACTTTTCAAATGATTTGATCTAAAAATTACAGCTTAATTAATATTTATTAGATTTAAATCAGATTTTTTTTATATGACTAAGTCGGCAAACAAGCATACGGCTTACCTGATGGTAAGCGGTTACCGTAGCCATATGGACGCTTGCAACACACGAAGCATCGCTCATGCGTTACCGACCTTTTCCCCCTCCCCTATACACAGGAACACAACTTTACACAACATAAAGTTATTTGGTTGCGGTATTCTGTAAGGTGGAGGTACTTCCCCAGTCGAGCTGCTCTTTGAGCGAATAAACGCTACGCTCTACCTCATAATATACTCACAAATAGCTTCAGCGATATTTCCAGTTGTATATTCAGTGCCAAATCTTACAGAAAGAGCACCCATCGCACGACGGCCTATATTCATCTGAAAAATAAATATAAAGCGATGATATCTCAGCGGTAGTGACGTCTGACGACGAGTCGAAGTTCACGGGTTCGAATCCTACACTGAGCTTGAGCTTTCGGTGAAGGAAAACATTGTGTGGAAACCATAGCACGGTGGTAGGGTACTTGGCAGTACGCGCCTAGCTGGCTACCACCCTCAAGTTGAAAATCTGTTGCCAAGCATCTACCGGTGAGTGCTTACAGCTGCACTTGAGAACCTTCGGCTATATTTAGTTGCACAAGCTGGGAGAGGACGCTGGCTCCTGAATCACAGATTACTCTAGTTTGGGAGCCAGAGGCCTCACATCATTTACTGTACCTACTAACTTACGACATTATCAATAAATTATTCTTATTCTTATAATCACTTACCATGGTGAGATTGTGGTCAAACACATGCATATACATGGTAAAAAATAATATACAAAACATGTTTCAGATGTACTAGAATAGATGAATAGAATAATAGAATAACTGAAGAGTTTACTGTAAAAAAAGCCACATGATAGCTAGAGAAATGAAAAGAAAATACTAAGTTTCGGAATAAACTTCAAATAGGTATATAATATAAACTTAAACATCGACTACCTAAACAAGGTTTTCCCAAAAAAAAGTAAAATATCTTTAGTCTTACTGCATCATAATAATTAGCCAAGGGTTGGGTGGTATTTCCAAAAGGTAGCAATAGAAGTTGTCCAGAAGAATGGAACGAGAGGTACAAGTCTATTTTGTCGCTAACAGTCCTTATGTATGCAGATAGTGTTCTTGCTTCCACTTCAGAGAAAGGCCCTGGACCAGCGTAGTTGTCTGAAGCTGGGTTTATACTAGATCCTTCCACTGTCAGAGAAAATAAGTCGTTAATCAAACGCAAAATAGGTAAGCTAATCATTGAAAATTTTAATTAGTCAATAACTTGAATGAAAACTATAAACTCTATGATAAAGATTGGAGTTCTTTATTGAATAGCTTTTAATTAAAAGTTTGTACTAATTCTTACCAAGCCAGTTGCTATTCCAATTTCTGTTTAAGTCGACGCCAAAGTTTGAACCAAATGGACGTCTATTTTTTCGCCATAATCTAAACTGAAAATTTTAAAGAGAGCTAAATAAAAATTATTTGCATCATTATTATGAGTAATAAATAGTGTCAACTTTGCACAACTTGTTTACTTATCTTTGTTCATAAACACACAAAAAAATCTCAATAGCTTTACCCCATCATGACTCCAGATAAAAATTATTTGCATCATTATTATGAGTAATAAATAGTGTCAACTTTGCACAACTTGTTTACTTATCTTTGTTCATAAACACAAAAAAAAATCTCAATAGCTTTACCCCATCATGACTCCAGACAAAACCATCAGGATTGGTAACAGGGAAGATATACCAGTCGAAATCACGAGCCGCAGCCATAATTTCTCCATCATTACTCGTAAGGAGTTCATTAGTGATAAAATTTACTACAGCTGGTGAAATCCATTCCCTAGCGTGGATGCCACCTTCAATGAAAACGATTCTTCTACCACTACCATGGGATATCTTAATGCCTCTTATCTCACGACCCTCATAAGATGATCCACCTATAAGAGGAGTAACAATAGTAGGATATGCTGCAGCCAGGTCATCTAGCCAGGAGTAAATTCCATCTAGAGTGTAATAAGCGTCCCATTGCATGCTTCTGATATTTCTTCTTGTATACGTTTTAATAACTTCTTTGTCAATTACTCTAAAAGGTAAAAGCAGTTTAATGATTTAGTTTTTGTGCCTATAATGGTTAAGTATTCTATAGGTTGGTTTAATCTGCACAACAGAAGTTGTTCAGATTTGTCTTTTTCAGAAGTGCATACAATAACTATATTATATAAGAGTCCTTGTAACCTTATTGAGCTAAAGTATAATACTGACTTAATCTTTTGATTAACATTATGGATAAAACTCTTCAAATTAAAAAAAATGCGAGATTGCAATGAAAATGCAATTTGCTTCTTCCCAAATTTTATGATACCAACGGTCAACGGTAAGTAGTTAACTATATAGGTTTTGATGAGTGAGCTTTCGAGTATCTAAATATGGGACACAAACGGCTGTATCTTTAGATTGCGTTGACTCAGAAGCTTGAACTTAAAAATGAGTCTTGACGGTAGACATACCGCCGGGCAACAAGGGCTATAAGAGTTTGGATTTTCCCTCTGATCTACAAAATTCTTAATAAAACAGCTCCATAACGTTCGCAAATGGTGCCGTATGGCAAATATTATTTAATGAATAACGTCAGAGCATAACAAGACTAATCTACCGTATGTAATGACAAGCAGGAAGCTACCATAATTTAAAAAAAAAACGATAATACTTACTCCTGAATATTCGCCATTGCAACTTCAAAATTAACCCCATTTGTTTTTAGCAGGCTCTCTAACTCAGCTTTATTTTCAGGACTTGATAGCACGTTGACGAATTCGGCATTTGGTATAGGATCACTCCAGAAATCATAACGATAATCATTTTCTTCAAGTTTTTGGAGAACATTTATTTCGGCTAAATTTTTTGGTAAAACTTTGTAAAGAGTGTAGTTGTCGAAACGGAATTTTTCACCAGAAACACTCCCTGCTAATATTAGTGTTAAAATTATTAACTTTGACATTTTGTTTTTGTATACCATCGACGTCTGGTTAAATGTACGTACTTCCAAATAGATTTTCATAGGCGAAGTAGCAAATTTATCGTATAATCTCGTTATAATAAAACAATTTAGATTGGTGATAAACTTTATTACACAAATAAAATGCTACGATTAGCAAAACAATGCAGGTATTACAGCATTTTATTAATATTTAAATTAAACTCATCGACTAAGAGGCGAGTTCATACATAAATACCGCAGAAATAAGCTCTTTCAGGTTCTTCTCAAGTTTTCTAATTTTCCGGTCAAATTTATCAATTTTTGTTTCCGTAAAACCTTATTCGTACTATTATGAACATGAGGGTTTTTACCCCTCTCGAATTTACTAATCGAATTTACTCATGTTCAAGTGACTTTATAACTTTTTAGTTATAAACTCAGTTTGGCAATTCTATTATAAACTTAGGCGATGCATTTATTTTCTACTATATTAGACTATGGAAGATATAATAGTGACCATAAAATGGGAGTCATAAAACTGTTATCGATATCGATATCATTTTTACGGTAATATCGATATGTTTTATTATCATCCTTGAATTATATATTTTCAATTTCATCACAATTTTATCAATGCTTTTTTTAGTCACATCTCATCTCTTTCTTACGAACATTATTGAAAAAGGATAGCACATATTTAAAGCTGTCAAATTAATCTTTGCTGTCTTATTTTGCATGTATTTAGGCGTAACCGCGATGGATGGCGACTAAATTTATATTGAAAACAAGCATTGGACTAATTTGACGGGACTAAATTTCTTACATGCTTTTCTAATGTTCTTTGTTAGAAAGAGACATAGTGAGATTAAAATTAGTTTAATTGTAAACAACAGAATCAGGGACATTATCTTAATAATGTTTGTTTTTAATTTCAGTATTTTTATGCATAGTATCTTTGTACATTATCCCTTATGTTTCTTCTTCTTAAGAAAATTGTTACTTCTTATTAAGTAATGATATTCATAAGCCCCTTCGTTCGTAGTAATTGTAAGATTCATTCATGGAATGGATTTTTTATAGCTGCCCGTCTTGATTTATAGTCTTCGGTTTGTATTTATACTATTAAAACCCTATTAAACTACTAATGATCTTTTTATAGACCTATCTTAATACACCACCATATCGACTTTTTTGAGTTCCGCTCCGATCTATAGATAGATGTTAGTAATTAGATACTATATCGGTAAGTGCCTTACATACTGTTAAGTCGAGTTTGTCTCAACACTAGCTCGACTCTCGCATCAGCATGTCCCGTCACTAAAGGACTATTAAGAGTTTTGACAAATCGAAACAAGATGGTTTCCCGCGTGTGTGGAGAAGTTTTACTATGTGTCTTTAAGTTATATTTAGGGCTTGTTAGATGTTAATAAGCTTTAACAATACATAATGGCTTATTTTAAATTCTATTGAACCTAAAGAAACAAAACCTCAAAATCTCATATTCAGATAAACATTAGAGTCAGAATCAATAGTGGCAACGTTAGATTAGTTAAAAAAGAAAGCTATGATCTACATTTTCTTCGATACTTATACTTAACTAAATTTATTCTCCTTTTGTGTGCCCTTCTACGAATTAACTTCTGGCTTATTAACATAATCGCTCTTTATACAGAATATAAGAGGCACACTAATACCTTAGCACACATTTTAGCAGCCAAAATATAGACTTGCACATAGAACCAGAGTTTGTATGTTGTATGGAAAGAAAGAACTTCAAATTAAAACAAAATTACATTACCATTATATAATTTAATAAAACAAATGACTACTAATTAAAGCACGTTGATAAACCTGGCTTCTCGAATGAGCGCCATAACTGAGTCATAGGTTTCTTCGCAAGAAGGCTGAACTTGATTCACCGGCAGGGTGTAACCCCATACTCCCATATCTCTTAGCTGATAAGTGGCGACTACTGGTGGATTGAAGCGATGTTTCACCCAGTCTGCAGCGATTCCTGTTGAACCATCTGTAATTACACAGACTAAGCTGTACATATGCTTTTGACGAAGGGTAACATTTTTTTTTTTTTTTATACAACTTAGTCGATAAACAAGCATACGGCCCGCCTGATTTTAAGCGGTTATATATAGAAGCTTGCAACACACGAAGCATCGCTCACGCGTAATCGACCTATCCCCCCTCCTTATGAGCTCTGGCAACCTTACTCACGCGCAGGAACACAACTTTACACAACATAAAGTTATTTGGCTGCGGTATTCTGTAAGGTACTTCCCCAGTCGAGTTGCTCTTTGAGCGAATAAACGCTATGCCGTATTTAAACTATTTCAAATTATTCAATTCTCATTTATAATTGCATAATGAAGAAAATTGCTTACCAAATACCTCTCTCGAGTTTCCGACGGTATAATGTGTGTTGTATCGAACAGATAAAGACCCCATTGCTCTTCTAGCTACTATCAACTGAAATTAGTATTATTTATTATTAATTAATGTACCGTTTGTTTGTATGCTGTTTTCAAACATTTGGACTTCTGATTTGAATTTGTTTAATTAACACAGAACTTTAGAAGAAAATTGTATGTTAAGCTAAATAAAGACTGATGACTCAATAAGAATCTGTAAGCTAAGCCGGTGCAATCTACAATATACTCATTTTCTTTCGCAAAAAAAGAAGTTTTCCCTATTAATGATAACTTACCATCTCATCATAATTGTACATGTGATCAGCAGTGTGAGCGAAGGGCAAAATTAACCGTTGCCCGAAACCTCTGAAGGAAAGGAATCCTGATAAACTTGATCCGACGCTCTCGATGTACCGTGATAGCACCCTGGTCTCTACTTCGGAGAATGGTCCGAGACCGATGTAGTTGTTGTCTGCTGGAGTAAAACTGCCACCAGACACTACAGGAAGAAAGACAGGAAGGAGAAAAGACTAAAGTTGGCGCTAGCTCAGTGGTAATTATAATGAATATGAGCTTTCAGCTCTTATCAGAGCTCGAATTTAAAGATGTCTGACTAATGACATTTGTACACACATTTGTTGCTAATTAAAATGTTTTTTTTTTTATACAACTAAGTCGGTAAACAACCATACGGCCCGTCTGATGGTAAGTGGTTACCGTAGCCATATGGACGCTTGCAACACAAGAAGCATGGCTCACGCGTTACCGACCTTTCCCCCCTCCCCTATTAGCCCTGCGACCTTACTCACGCGCAGGAACACAACTATACACATCATAAAGTTATTTGGCTGCGGTGTTCTGTAAGGTGGACGTACTTGCCCAGTCGAGCTGCTCTTTGAGCGAATAAACGCTATGCTCTACCTCTCTCAAAATACTTCCCTCTATTTAACTTTTTTAAATGAACGATTTTACTTACCAGCCCATTGAGAATTCCAGTTCTTAGTTAGGTCAACGCCAATCGCTGATGAAGTAATGGGTCTTCTATTTTTAACCCAAAGCCTAACCTGGAATAAATATAATCGTATCTAATTGGTACAGTCGAGGACATAAATATGTATACACTTTTTGAAATTCAAAAGCAATTTTCTCGCATGTTTAACATTTAAGTGTTAAACTATTACAAAAATCATAATAGTATATGTTAGAAGATTCTGCCTTTATAATATCTCATAATTTCAATCAGTATTTTAAGAGGAAACCGTTGTTGAATTTTACTAAGTGTATACATATTTATTTCCTCGACTGTACATCGTGTGCAGTAACAAAACGGTCCAAACAAGGCAAAGGGGCATCAAAAGCACCACCGCTTTGAATATCAAAATTTTTAAATGTTACTCTGTGACATAAAAAAAAAAACCGGCCAAGTGCGAGTCAGACACGCGCACCGAGGGTTCCGTACAAACCTATAGGTATATAAGTAAATGGTAGTATAGACCTGAGTATTTGATATGAATTTCAATTTATGACGTATTAAAAAAAAAACTACTTACTAGATCTCGTTCAAACCAATTTTCGTTGGTAGTTTGCATCGTAATGTACATCATATATTTTTTATAGATTTATCATTCTCTTATTTTAGAAGTTACAGGGGGGGGGACACACATTTTACCACTTTGGAAGTGTCTCTCGCTCAAACTATTCAGTTTAGAAAAAAATTATATTAGAAACCTCAACATCATTTTTGAAGACCTATCCATAGACACCCCACACTTATGGGTTTGATGAAAAAAAAAAAATTTGAGTTTCATTTCTAAGTATGGGGAACCCCCAAAATTTAATGTTTTTTTTCTATTTTTGTGTGAAAATCTTAATTGCGTTCACAGAATACATCTACTTACCAAGTTTCAACATTATAGTTCTTATAGTTTCGGAAATAAATGGCTGTGACATACGGACGGACAGACAGACAGACAGACAGACAGACAGACATGACGAATCTATAAGGGTTCCGTTTTTTGCCATTTGGCTACGGAACCCTAAAAATGACGATTATGAGATTGACAATAATAGCTTAATAAAAGATGATGGATCATCAGATTCTAATAACAATAATGAAGTAGGTACTAAGATTTTCATTAAGTTTATTAAAAAATACTGAGCTTTAATAATTCCATACCAAAAATCAACTTACGGAATCCTGGGAAAATTCAAAACCATCAGGGTTGGCAACTGGGAAAATGTGCCAAACGTAATCTTCGGAAGCAGCCAGGGCTTCAGGGTCTTCACCTCGAACTAGCTGATCGATGATGTAAGTCACGACTGTGGGGGAGAGCCAATCAGCTCCAACTTGACCACCTTCTAGAACGAAGGCTCGCACGCTCTGTCTACGAGATATTCTCACTCCAGTGATATTTCTACCTAGAAAACAAAGAAACAGTAGAGCTTGTCTAAAGTTCTTATAATCAACGCAATAAACATTGTATTAAGATTTTAAGAAGTTGGGTAACATTTTAGACTTGATATTTTATTCCTACTATTTACAGATTGATGACACTTTATTACATAGACAAATTTATTATTTATTGCTTCGTCTAGACGCTCAATATTAAAAGCAATATTTTGAAGATCCAGATCACAGATATAAAGCCGAATTGCAATATAAACTTGAGTACATGCTGCGTAAATAATACAAAAAGTGGTCAAAATATCAAATCATCGCGTCTCAAATATATTATGATATTGATCTTTATTTATGTATTTGCTATTTATTCTATTTTTATTCACTGCAGCGGATAGAGCCATTACTAATGGGAGAAAAAAGCCATGATCCACCTAGCGAGCCCAGAAAGAATTACCGTTAACTCCTCAAGTATGAAGATTTCCTCACGATATCTTTCATTTCATGCGTTATGGACCAGAGATTTAACTATACCGATACCTTCTTAAATATTGTAGGCAGGTGCATTACCAGTAAGCCATCACGCCTTTTAACTGGCTTTTAATTCGGCAGCATAAGACATACATTATTTCTATTGCTTTCCTTTCCTTGCCTTTCCAAAAGATTGCTTTGTAGCCATGAAGTTAAAAGTCTATCACCAACTTTCTAGGCTTCAGTTTTATTTTTTATCGGTTTGTGTTTGACCACAACCTCAAAGCCTACAAGGAACTGGCTCTCAAGTGCAACTGTAGGAACACACCGATAGGTGCTTGGCGTCAGATTTTCAACTTGAGGGTGGTAGCCAGCTAGATTTGTACTACAAAGTACCCTACCACTGTTATAGTTTCCTCACGATGTTTTCCTTCACCGAAAGCTCAAGCTCATTGTAGGATTCGAACCCGGGACCTTCGTCTCGGTTTCCAACGTCACTACCACTGAGCGTTCATCGCCTTAAAAATAAAGGAAAAATATCTAGAATCTAGCCTTGCAGTCCTAAGTACTATATAGTAAATGGTTCTTTGGCTAAGTTTGCTATACAGTTGTGGATACCTTCATGAGATTGACCAGCATGAACAACAGTAACAAAACTGTAGGTTTCTGCCAAATACTCGAACCAATCATAAATTTGATCAAGAGTCTGATATCCTGTCCAGAACAGCTCTCTCCCTGTATTCCGCTTCTTTCTGCTGTAGAGCTGAGCATCGAAAGCTCTGCAATCACAAATGTATTTTCAATAAGTTTTGTATTATTAGTTGATGAACTTCACCAGATATCAATACATTTTTTTAAGTATGTGAAATGAAATAATATTTCAAACCTTTTGTCCGATGTATCTTATTTAATTAATTGATTAAGTATTTAATGTAGATGAACAAATCATAAGGAGTGAGGTGGTAAGATTCTACTGATGATGAATGCCAGAATTGCGAACAAATCAATAAGTGAAGACAATGAAACTACGGAAAATATATTTCTTCATGACACCTTTTATTTACATAGTCAACGCACTCTCTCACTCACAACAGTCTAAAAACACAACTTACTCTTGTATATTCTGCAGCATCAGCTCAGACTGAATGCTTCGCTTCGCTAATGAATGCTCAAATTCACTTCTGAGGTCAGGAGGTGATACAATACTGACATACTGCCCTGCTCTTGATGGCGGTATCCAGAAATCTAGATCTCCATGATTTTCTCTCAAATCTTTTAGAAACTCCACTTGCTCTTCTGTGTCAGGTGTAACTTTGTACAATGCGTAATTATCATAACGCACTTTGTCAGCTACAGCGTAACTCAAAACACTTAAAACTATTATTTTAATTACCATTTTGATTAAATTTTGCGAGTTATGACAAACATAGACTGTAAGGAATTTTGCTTCAAAGTTTGGTTTGTCGATTAGGCTTGTCTAATCCGATATTCAGGCCATGATAAATGTTAATATTTATGAATTTAGAATTAGAGGTTAAATTCCTTTGGCATGTAGATTGAATTTTAATTTAAGATAAGATTATGCTTATCCGTGTCCCACTAATAATTTGTAAATGATAAGATTGATTAATTAGTAGTATTAATTATTATTTAGTTTATCGTATTTTGTATGTAGCATATTATTATTAATTGTGTGGTATTACTATCCTTAAAGTATAACTATATTATCGAAATTTTTGACGTTTCAAAATTTAAAAAAAAGCCTAGAATATTGCCGATTATGTAACTAGTTTTTTTTTATATAATGAAAAGTTAAGCTCTATTTTTTTGTAACTTCAGTATCTTTGTCCTTCATAAGTACCTTGAACCTAAGCCCTAAGCCGAAGCTGATTTTGACTGAATAATTTAATGGCCAAAAAGACCAAATAGATTGCCAAGAGCTCAGATGCATTTGAAAGATAGACGAAATATTTACCCACTATAGATGGACGCTGCCATAATGAATACCACATCGTTAGGAGAACAGATTCCGGGGGTAACGATGATAAAGCCCGATTTGCAAAAAATTTGCAACACAGTAAAAAGCAACTATAAACTTTACTAATAATCCCATAAATCCTTTAAAGCACATGAGTAATTAAGCCCCCGTCACAACGCGGTCATAATGACAATTTGCTCGTCTGCGCAACAGCGGAGTGGATCGGTAGCAAATAAGATTGATCACCGCTAGTAATTAGCAACGGATCGGTGGGTAAGCGTTTCACAGTTCATTTTTAACTGTTGACGTTTTGACAGGTGTGGCCTGAGGTTTCGGGGTTGTATTTTATTTTCCAAGCGGAAATTGACTCTGTTGAAAGGGGTTTTTGGATTATCAGGAGTGGTTTTGTGATGGAGTGTCCTTTTGTTGATTTTTGAAACCATTGTTTCTTTAAAGATATTTTCTTTGGGGATGAGAGATGGCGGGACGAATTAGACAGTTTCAAAAAGAACTGGTTCAGCGTTGCAGCCGACCGAGAAGAATGGAAAAAGGAAAGGGAAGCCTTTGCCCAGCAGTGGGACAGTATAGGCTAATAATAAATAAAATAAATGAGAGATACCTATATTAAATAATGATGCCTGATTAAACTTTACAAATCCTTTGAATAACTTAACTGACGAATATTGTAAAATTATGATTAATTTCAATACACTAGAGTCAATTAGCTGATGTGAAAAAACCATAGGCTTCAAGCCAGATTACTTTTGGGTAGAACAGCTATCACGTGGAACCAAAAACATAGAACGATGATCTTGATGAAAACTCAGTATGTGAATGCAAAACGTAACAAATTGCTTCAAATTATAAAAATAAACTAGACTTCCAAAAAGGAGGTTCTCAATTCGGTTGTTTTTATTTTATGTTTGTTATATCATAACTCCATCATTTATAAACCGATTTGAGAAAATATTTTTTGTTTGGAAGGATATACTTAAGTTTGGTTCCATTGTCACCGACAATGTTAACATTTTTTGTAAAACAGTATTCAATTATTAGATACTTTAAACATTCAATAACTGACGATTCCAAAGATTCGTGACAAATGTAAAAGCCATCAAAACTCTTAACATAAATTGATCATCATTAGAAGATCAGCCTACTCTAAATTGCACGTTAGCAAAGCCGGTTGCACACGAGCGTTCAGCATCGTGGTCAGCGCTAATTGTGATTAATGACCGTTCCGTGGTCGCGACGTCGTTTGTCTTGCAACTTCTCGCGACAGACAGTTTACTTTTCACTTTGACTTCGGTAGGTTGCAGACGGGCGATAAGTCGTGACTAACATTTCAGGTTATAAAAAGACTAAGTTACTTCGTAGTGGGAAAATTATGTGTCTCACTCACATATTTTAATCTAAAATTATTACTGAAATAAATTAAGATTATTAATAACAAAAAAAAAGATTTTTTATATTTGCAATTCACAATTGACGGGCCAGTTGGCGCAGTTGGTTAAGAGTCTGGTAAAGATTCCACCTATTACGCCGCAGGTCGTGGGTTCGATTCCTGCACAGGACATGCATTTGTGTGCATGAACATGTCTGTATGTCCTGAGTCTGGATGTAATTATGTATATTAAGTATGTATTTACAAACAAAAAGTAGTATATGTATTATATCGGTTATCTGGTTTCCATAGTACAAGCTCTGCTTAGTTTGGGATCAGATCTATGACCGTGTGTGAGAAATGTCCCGGGATATTTATTATTTATTTAATTAACTTACTGAAATAATTGTGCAGAGCATATTTTTTCATATTCTCAACGAATAATTTTTGACAATTTATTTTACGAAAGGAGAAATTTATATTTGATTGAAGTCGCTCGTCTGTTTACTTCAGCAACCGCAATAAGCTAAATTCACCGCGTAAACCTCGTAATTATTACCAACCGCACTATTCGACGGCTAAAACTAAAATAATGTGATTTGAACATTAAATAAATGAACTATAACGTTTTAGAACAAAATTAACATTGGATTTGGTGTAATAATGTGGTTTAAACATGTTGTAATATAGTGTTATTTTAGGCTATTTACGTAAATTGTTGTGGTCTATATTTGTGAATTTAATAAAGGTGCATTTATGCCTAATTTCTTTAAAGACCAGGTTGACAAAAAAAAAAAAATTATCTCCACAAATTCTATCATCCCGAAATATCTGTAGAATATTAATAAAATTACGAATGTCTTTAGTAATACGTTGGCATTGAAGCTGGAAATGTTAATAAACTATATCAATTGAAAGACCAAAGAATTCGTATATCTTCAATATTTATTCCTATATATATAGTAAAAAATAAGAACATGTTTGTGTTAGCAAAATTGCTATAAAAATCAAGTAAACTTATTATTTTTGATAATTACTTCTCCGTCGATTTTATGGTAAAACCGAACTATTTGAGTTCAGAACTGGCTTCTAAAAGTTAAAATCTACTTTCAGAGATTCAGCTAACCTAATAGAAATTAAATTATTTCCCTTTCTAGAACACTTTATGGTTCTTACTTGGTTCTTAATATGTATGAGATTCCCGGTTTTATTAGAATTTTCAATTAATTAATTCTACAAACAGCTTTGACCTTCTGGTAAAATAATTATGTTTAAAAAATAGATGAGAGAAAAGGATCCGAAAGCGAGCTTTATTGAAATCAAGATATGAATTACACAGATGTCTGATGAAAATGTGTTGGTATTAGACGAGTAAAATCAAAGGCAAAACATAAAAAAAAAAAACTAGTTTCTCCCCGCGGTTTATTGTGTATCCGAGGGATCTGTTATTTTGTGATATAAAGTATTCTACGTCTATCTAGAACACATTCTACCTGTGTGCCAATTTTCATCTAAATGTGCGAGTCATAAACATCTGAACATCCCAACATTCGCACTTATGATTACTTATAGCACGATGAGATGAGACGAATCGAAGAAGCGTATATATTGCGCCAACAACGATGGGCAGGCACATGATGATGATGTTGATGATAAGAGATGCCAAACAAGTACAGTCAAGGATATAAATATGTATACAATTTGTGAAATTTTAAAGTCTCATTGTGTAGATTCAAATGTTGAAATATTACACAAATCAAAAATGTCTTTTAAAGCTCTCAATAATCATCATCATCAGCCTATAATGTCCCCCTGCTGAAAACAGGCCTCCTTTCACAAATCAGGATTAAAGGTAATGAGCAGATACTCCACCACGCGTGCCCACTGCGGATCGGTGGAGGTAAGCTAGTGGTCAACCTACTGTTGGAGTTTACAAGCCACCTAGAAGACCTCCAACTAGCTTAAAGACTGTCACAATTAAGTGATAACCGAGACCAACGGCTTTACGTGCTTTCCGAAGCAGGGAAACACTCGATTTGAAATACCACTAGGCGGTTACCCATCCAGATTCCGACCAAGACGGTGGTAGATTAACTTGACGATCGATTAAGAACGGCTATTATCACCACTCTCTCAAACTCTTTAACAAGCAGCTGCTTTTATATAGAAAATTGGTATCTCACCAAGACATCCCACATTAGATCAAGGCCAACTACATACATTATAAGAAGAAACACTCGTTCAAATAGTACACTTTCCACAGAACCCATTTGAAGCGCAAAACAATGGCAAACAAAAACGCAAGTGTAAATTACATTCTACATTTATCACGCATGTCACTTCTTGCCACAATAATACGGTTGACTTCATCTTCGAATAATTCCCTTTGTTCCTTGCAGTAGGCGTTTGCCGTTTTTTAGTGTGGTTTGTGTGATAAGCGATACAGATTAAGTAAACTTTTACCTACATTTTATGATACTTCTCGATTGCCAAATGGATTTGTATCTCGTTATGTTTGCCTATTTTTCTTAAATAATTTTCTTTTTGGTATATTCTAAGAGTTATTTATCTAAATGGGTAGTGCAATTGGGCCCTTTTTCATATTTTTTATTACTGCACAGCGGCACTAGCATTCTACCACACGGGCTCTTCTGCGATCCTCTATTTTACCCCTTTAAAAGGAAAATCCTTTCTTAGTACCCATCTACGTAATGTGGAACTCTTGCTTTCATGCAAAATTTCATACTTCTATTTCTACTGGTTTAGTCTGTGCATTGTTTATAAGTCAGTCGATGATTGATAGTCGACCAATTAATCATCAGTTCGTAGAACGTTCTCGTCAAGACGAATCAAAGTAACTCAAACTCGATGGGGTTGCATGGTTTTATTACAGAGTTCCCATGGCCACCGTCCGTCTCCATCATAAGGTCAGCTTCATGTCATAATTATATGGCATATTGTTATCCAATTTACATAATGCATGCAAAATTTCAGATCAGCTTTTCCGCTACCGCCAAATCCTCTACATTCCACCACAACCCTTCAGTCGTACATCACGGCGTGTCGTTAAGGGCAGGAGGTGGTCCAATAAATCAGGGGCCGTCGTCCACGCCATTCGGCTGCACTCGCTAATGCGTGTTGGTGTAATGAATGAGATCACAAATGTCTGATTGTCGGGCAGTTTTTAGATTTTAGAGGGGGGTAAGTTTTAAAATGGGACAGGGAGACAGATTCCTGAAGGAGTATGGGACCAATGTTACAGTGGTGCTAAAATATGTAACTTAGGATTCTCGAAGTCTGTAGATTTACGTTCCTGTGCATAAAAAGACATTATTATCATAAATAGCTGTACAATAGTCTAGTTAGACATAGGTCTCTCTCAAAGTTTTCTACTGGCTGCTCGAGGTTGTCGGTCCAACTTGCTGCTTGCAAATAGTGGATATAGGTGCTTATAGAAGCTGGGACATGCAATGTTACGTATAAAATAATTTACCCAGTAGTTAGGACGTTGTTTGAACTGCATGAAAATAGTAAAAATCTAATTATCTCTCACAGTTTTTCTATTAAGTCTAGCAAATAATTCAGAGACGCATTGACATTTTAGCTTTTGTGTGTTCTTTGCCACGGCCATATCATAGTAAGAAAGTGGATAAATATGTACATAAAAAACCGGACAAGTGCGAGTTGAACTCGCATGGATAGGGTTCCGTACAAACTTAAGCCATAATCCGGCGTAGTTTTAAAACATATCAGTTTTTTCGATGCACCAGACGAAAGTCAATAAAAATGTTCAAATTAATATTACATTTAGATTTTATGACATATTCTTATGTCCAAGTAACTGATTTTCAAAGTTCTAAGTTACAGTATTTTAGTATGGGTTGCCCAGCACCCCAGTGTGGGGTTCTAGGGTTAACATAGAAGTATGCATTTGGAACAGATTTTTATTGACTTACTAGCTGTCTTACGTGATTTTACCCGTATTCCCGAGGGATCGTATGTTTTCCTGGGATACGAAGTATCCTATGTTTTAATCTAGAACACATTTTATCTATGTGCCAAATTTCATCCTAATCCGTTCAGTAGTTTTTGCGTGAAAGAGTAACAAACATCCATACATACAAACTTTTGCGTTTATAATATTAGTAAGGATCTGAGGATTACATATCCGAATATTATCTAGAGATTGAAAAATAGCCTTAAATCTAATAAATATTTTAATAGACATGAAAATATACTTTCATTCAATGACATTACAAATCAACTAAAACCAAATATATCAGTAGAACACATAAATTCATTCGAAAGCAACACAATCTAACAAACGTTTGTTTTACTCGCCATGCTGGCAAATCGCCAATCGTTCACTTTAATTAGTATATCGATACATGTTGTATCCATGTCGTTACACGGTGAAATGGATTTATTATTGTACCAGCAGACCCTACATTTCACCCGGTAATGATTCGCCATCAAAAAAAATATTGGCCTATTTAACATTACTTCCCAGAACTTGATCGCGATTATACAGAAAACAAAATCAACGAGATTATCTTTCGTATAATTATTTATTTTCTACTATTCTTTATACTTTTCTTATTCGACTACGACCGTAAACAACCATACGGCCTGATGGTAAGCGGTTACCATAGCAATATGGACGCTTGCAACACACAAGGCATCAAATGAGCTCCGGTGTCATTACTACTCCTTACTCACGTGCGCACAACATAATGTTATTTGGCTGCGATATTCTGTAAGGTAAGAAGGAGGTACTTCCCCAGTCAAACTGCTCTTTGAGCAAATAAAAGCTGTAATCTACCTCAATTATGCCTTTCGACTGGCCAGTTGGCGCAGTTGATTAAGATTCCACCTATCTCGCCGCAGGTCGTGGGTTCGATTCCTACATAGAACATGCATTTGTGTGCATGAACATGTCTGTCTGTATGTCCTGAATTTGGGTGTAATTATGTATATTAAGTATGTATTTACATATGTGGTATTTACAAACAACAAGTAGTATATGTATTATCTGGTTTCCATAGTACCTACAAGCTCTGCTTAGTTTGGGATCAGATGACCGTGTGTGAGGAATGTCCCAGGATATTAATTTATTTTATTTGGACAAAGTTTGGGATATTCCAGGATACTATAATAGTCAACACAGATCAAATCAACAAATTATTAAAAAGAAAACATTTCTGCGAATCCATAACGAGGATGAAAAGATATAAAGTTGAGAAGTCCAATTAATATCTTCGGAGTGCTTCAAAATGCTAATTGGCACGAAAATATTTTTTCGATTTAATGACTAATTTGTGCGAGAAGTTACATTTGTAACTTTGCCCCGGACTGTTACTGCGAAAAACCCTGCAACTTTTCAAAAGACATAAGTATATTATTATAATAACTGACAAAAGATCATCTTATTCAGCTATTAACGTTTAAAATTATGCCTGATTAAAAAATACTCATGTTCGGCGTTTATGTTCAGTTCCAGAATTGGCTAATAAAGTTATAGTGCAGTTCAGAATCTAGGAGGGAACTTATTTAAAACAAATCTACTGAAGCTATACCTCCGATTTATTCAAAAGTCTGTCTAGAACTGAAAATAATTGGACTGTTTTACAAAAAACTTAAACCGACTTCAAAGTACACGAAGAAGTAATCAAATCCTGATCTGATTACAATGGGACCAAACGGGAAGTGACCGAACCGATTTGAAAAAGATCGGTTCATAAATGACGGAGGTAACAAACAAAAAAAAAAAAAAAAACATACAACCGAATTGAGAACCTCCTCCTTTTTTTGAAGTCGGTTAAAAATCATTTAGCATGCCTCGAAAGAAGGTCAAAGAAGAATCAAAAGTAAAGCCATCCAAGAAGAAATCCTCAGTACTCAAATTACCAATACCTATCGATAGCACAACCATAAGATAAGAAAACTACTATTCCAAACAAAGCGAATCGACTAATGCACTTAAAAAATTAACTCCTTTAAGACCACTAAGACGGGAAGTGTCCTGGTGTCCCAATTAATTAATCCCGAAGGTTGGAACGGGGCCAGGGATGGCTGCAACCGCAGTTCGGGTAAACAGAGACCACTTTGAACCCGAATGGATTATGTATCATGAATGCACTATGGTTGTTGGTATTAGAAATAGTTGATGGTATCGCATATATGCTTCAGAGCTAGGAGAAAGAAAGAGATAGGGAGTTAGCGTGAGTTAGAAATATACTTCTCGTCTTCTCAACACTAAAAAATAACTGAATGAGGATGGCTGAATGAACGTTATTGGAGTAGGTATATCATAGTGGGTAAAGCAGTATGTATTAAAGATATCACTGGTAGATAAAATGTAATAAATAGCAATGGTAATAATTGTTCAGTAGATATTATTAGTAAGTTAGTATGAGTAATACCTATAATTATCATCACCAAGTGATGTTACATTCTTTCAACAAAAAATAGCCAATTTAAAAAACGCTGCAACATAGAATTTGTGAACTAGGTTAAATAAAACACTAAACTAAATACACTACTGTCCCATTTCCAGCGGCTGGAGGGGACAAAGACAACTCAAGTGCTACAGAAGGGCCTCTCGGGCTTTGGCAAGAATTCCGCTGTATCTTTAAATTTTCTGCTTAATCCTGTTGTATTCTCGAGTGATTATTAAAGTTAACGAGACTCGGTGCAGTTTGCTTTAGCCACTGTCCATATTGGTGTTTTTGGACGCACATGTTATTTCAAGTTATGACTTCAATATATTTTGATGACAACTTTTATTAGATCCTATGAAATAGCCACCAGATTTTGATGAAAGACAGATTTATATCGAGTATTCCCACAATATAGAAATCTTCAGGTACTTTTACAAAGAACGGTCTTATGCCACTTACATCCAGCGATTCTCAGCGAGTTACGGCAATACGGCATGGTAAGCTTCCGGAGGTACCACCATTATGAAAATGTATTTTAAATTGAATGAATCCAGTATGAATACAACCTAAGTCAAACAAAATAAGGTTAACGATGAGAATAGTGAAATGAGCCTTGAATTAAAATTTACTATAGTGCAGCAGCACGCAGATGATTTACTTAAAACTAGATTATCTCGGCTTCATTTTGAACTCTATCTACTTTATTATATTTCACTGCAATATGGCTACTGTTTCATTGATATTACAAGACGGACCCAATAATATCTGGACGCTGCTTCGCTTTAAACGAAATGAAGCAACCCAATTATGCCGGGCCGTCTTGTAAATATAAGCCCCATATATATGACATTGTATGCCGTTTGGTTGGCGTTCTGCAGTGACAATATTGCTCATATAGCAACATACGTGGGAAATATTGTTTTCCACTTTCGTATAAGGAGATGCTCTGTCCAAAATTTTTATACGTCTATGGTCAGACCTAAATCATATTTCATATCCTCAAAGTATTGGCCTTTTTTCCTTTTCAAAATTAGAATTCCAAAAGCATTCGTGGAAATACATCATTCTGCAATGAAAAGCCGGAATGATGTTATCGGAGGTGGTAATATGACTAATGATCCGTATAATCGTTTAGCCGTCACGACAAATTGTCTGATCACGTGACCAACTGTCATTTATTATGGCGCCAACGGCCAGCGTATTCTGAACTCTTTCACCGAATATAATATACAAACTAATATGTTATTGTGAGAATTAATGTCCTTTAATCCAAATAAATGCAATAACATTGTTGGTTATATTTATTCTAATGTGATTAAATTAATACATGGCTGAATAAATCTTTATCAAAATTTAAATATTATATCTTTTTTATCTCGACATGCAACCTACTTTGTCCAGTTTCTCAAGCAAAATTACTTGACAATATACAAATTGCATTCAGAATAGTTAAAAGTAATTCATTAATACGAGCTTAACCACAAAATAGTCATCTAGTCGACAATTTTTTTTTTTTTTTTACAAAAAACTTAAACTGACTTCAAAGTACACTAAAAGTAATCAAATTCTGACCTGATGACAATGGGACCAAGCGGGTGCAACCTACCAAAAAAAAAAATCGAAATCGGTTAATAAATGACGGAGTTCTGAGGTAACAAACAAATAAAAAATACAACCGAATTGAGAACCTCCTCCTTTTTTTTAATCGGTTAATAAATGAACGATATCCACGTTTCAAGTTATATTGGTCAATGATCTATTAAAGCATGGCGTGAGCCTCATTATGCTACCATCGAATTGATTTCAGCTTTATCTGTACGCATCAAAATAGGTTATCGCTTGTGATAATTTCATTGAGATTCAGTTTTAGAACGTTGCGTTATAATATTTGAACTAATTGCTTTTTTACCAGATACTGATGTCTATTAAAATGCGATTCAAAGGATTAAAATATGAAACCGACTGTGCCTTTTATACTTTCCTAAGAAAAACAACATGGAATACAATATCCCTGTAGACCCGGTTCTCTACCCTTGCAAAGTTTTTACAGACGTGGTACAATTTGAGATTTTTATCACCGACTTGAAAGAAAGAAAGAAAGTTTTTTTTTCCACAAACACACAAATTAAAAGTAAATATAAAAAAATAATAGAACAGTAAAATAAAGTATAAACAAATATCGAATCTGTGTGTATCGGAAAGAAAAGGCGGCTGACTCAGCCTAATCTTGAGGTACCCCCCAATGCTAATACCGGCACCACTAAATTCAATGGCAAAACCAAGGCATCCACGTGGCGAGATGGTGCATTCATTGCACCTTCTGCCGGCGGGTATACTTCGACAGTTGCGAAATCTTACTGATCTATCAATGCATAGCCAAAACTACTGTAGTATTGACATTGGGTAACCGTTGGCATCCACTAATGGTACCTTCAACTCTTAGGGGGTAAAACGGGGGCTCGTGGGTGAAATTCGGGGCTGCAAGCAAGTAACAATATAGAAAAACCCAATTAATCAAAACGGACTATAATAAAAAGTAAAACATTTCCAATTATAACAATTTTGTCTAACATTGTCTGACCCTGAGAGTCGGTATCGTGTGCTGGATAGTCACGAGGATTGAGTTTCATGAATGATGATGTTTTTGGGGTCATAAGGGACAATATACCATCCATTGTCTCTTGGCATGTTGGGAGGATCAACTGTGGTGGGAGGGCAAACCCATATTTACCATTATCACGAAGTTCAAATGTGATGGCGTACCTGAAAAGTAAACTAGTAAATTCCTCAAGATTGAAAAGGAGCTGAATTGAGACCAGTTTCTTCTTGACTTTACGGGCTTTACAACTTTTGGCCACATTATCAATTACCATGGTAGACGTATGTAGGGCCAGTTGGCTTGATTGGTCATGAGTTTGGTTCCCATACTTGATTGTTTGTTGAGTCTGGGCGTAATTATCTTCATAAGTATATGCATATATAATTGGACTGTTTTACAAAAAACTTAAACCGACTTCAAACTACACTAAAAAGTAATCAAATCCTGATCTGACAATGGGACCAAACGGGAAGTGTACCCTTCCAGACAAAAAATAATTTTCCAAATCGGTTAATAAATGACGGAGTTATGAGGTAACAAACATTAAAAAAAAATACAGCCGAATTGAGAACCTCCTCCTTTTTTTTGAAGTCGGTTAAAAAAGTAGTCTACTATTTATCAGTTATCTGGTGTCCATAATACTCCGCTTAGTTTGGGATTAGATGGCCATGCGGCAAGAATTTTTAAATATATTTTATATAGTAAAAAGTAGTAATGACTTACGGGACTTGAAATGATTTTTTTACCCAACAGGTGGAAACTCCAGATGTTCTGTAACCTGATAATATATAACAAGCATCTACATCTACAGGTAGGGTATATCTATCCGAAAGGGTTGCAGACTTTATCAGGTACTCAAAATAAAGTACTCCTAATTCATGGCTAATTTTTGCTTCCAAAATCATAACCAATGTGTCACTACTTAATGGGTCATTATTTTTTCACGTCACTCGCAAATACTTTTTGATTTGAATTACAATTGTTCACTAGTAAATAATAAGCGAGTATATTTGTTTGATTGTTACCTAGTTACTTAATCCCAATATTTGTATACCTAAAATCCTTACCAACGGTATCATAGGCAGTACCAACAGTATACCTGGTCCTATATCTTCTAAAAATACGGTCACCAGCAATTTGCCCCATTCGTCTCTGAAAAATAAAGTAACTTGAAAGTGTGTAAGGAAATATTATTATCTTCATCATCATAAACATCATCATCATCATCTAAAAGACGATTACTACTTGAATATAAACCACCAATTGTCATGTTTCACAAATCATTATTCCACAAACGATAATTATTGTCTCCATAATATTTCATATTATATATGGCTTTCACTATCTTCCACAACTCCTAGACTTGTTAGTCAAATCTTATCACATACATTATTTTCAAATTCTGGTCTTGATTGAAGCATCAATGCATTGTTGAAGGAATTTTACCATGGAAACAATTCGGACATCGCAAAAAAAAAATTTCATTGATTAAGTATTCAACCAGTATATTGCTAATGTTCATAGGCCATTATCAATAGCTGAATCATCTGCCTTTTCATTGTGACATATGTAATTACATGCAACCTTCCGAAACGGTATTAGAGTCAGACTTAGTCTTAAGTGCCTGCGTAGGTCTATTTGAATAAATGATTTAGATTTTTTTTTTATTATAACTATTTAAAAAAGGAAATAATTTATTACCACTTCATCATAATTTTCAACATGTCTGATACCATCCGCATAAGGTATTATCATATACTGGCCATAGGAATGAAATGCAAAGTAGTATTCCAAACTATCAGATTTTGATTTTACGAACTCTGCTAATGCTCGGCTCTCTAGTTCAGAAAAAGCATGAGTTCCACGGTAGCTTTCTGATCTTGGATCTGTGCTGACTCCAACTGCTGTTAATGATATAAAAATCTATTTCATCAAAGTCCTTACGTCACAAATGGATTAAATAATAATAAAATAGATTAAAAAAAATGCATTAAAATAAAATTTGGCACACATATAGATGTTTTACTGGATTTATTATTTAGATACCCGATAGTCGATTACGCGAGTAGAAATTTAAACTAGTGATTTTATCAGTTACCTAGATTTCATTGTACAAGCTCTGCTTAGGTTAAATCAAATGAATGTCTGTGAAGAATGTATCAGGGTATAATATAAAATATAATGATTTGACGCAGCTTTTCTAGCAGAGTATTTATGATACATAAATATGAGAGGTAACTGATAATAAACAATTGAAAGACCATGATTCAAACCTTCTGGATTATCAAAGAGAAACATACAAATTATTATCCTAAAACTTATAAAATCGAGCTTACTTCCGTAACCATATCCAAAGTTTCTGTTCAAGTCGATTCCATAGTGATTGTGACAATTCTTTCGCCAGAGTCGATCCTGTATAGATCTTTAATAAATACATTATATTCACGTCTATAACTTCTGAATAGCTTAGCAGATCTAAGTACTGAGTACGGTACAGTAGTACCCAACTGATATGGCGCATCGTGAATCTTCGTTCGCACAGAAAAGAAAGTATGGCCCGAAAATTTACGAAAGAATGCTTAAAACCTACAATCAACCTTAGATCACTACTATAAGGTTCATAATACACTGCAGCTATTAGTTCCGTCTCACTCGCAAGTCACGCCCCTCCGCACACATGGCGGCAGCTGCCGGCCAATAGCAATTCCCGCGCTTTGAAAATGTGTCTTCTGCACAGGTACATCAGTAAGCCATATTAGTTGGGTACTACTGTACATCCACTTTTTGTACTCTAAATTGGCTTCTGTTTGACCATAATCACCATAGTAAGTGATGATAAGACTGAGTTAACACACATGGCCTAGAAATAACTGGCTTAAGTGCAGGTATTGAAATGCGCCGATAGGTGTTAACCGGCTTAAGTGCAGGTGTTGGAATGAACCGATAGGTGTTAACTGTGTTTGAGACAGATTTTATATTTAACGCTGGAAGCCAGGCGGGTACAGATTAACCTACAGTATGAGGCACGAATGGTGAGCACAAATAGGCAGTAGTGGGGGCAAGCTCGCGCATTTGCACTTTTGGCCAAATCATAGGAGCCAAATGACACGCGAGAATCCAATAGACGACGAGCATCGACTGACGAACCAATCGTGTGCAGCTCGGCGCTCCCCCCTTCTTCATTCCGCCAAACAGACCGAAAAAAATAACTACTGCGCAGGTGTCAAACTATGCTCACGACTCCTATCCTGCCCCTTACTATACCACCATCCTATGGTTTTCTCACAATGTTTTCTTTCATCGAAAGGTCATTCTAGGATTCACACGAGCCTTCGTCACGGCAGTTGACTTTGAATTTCGTAGCTTAAAAGCACAATCACAGAATATGAAATACAAACATTAGTATGACTATATTCGTAGCCATCAGGGTTCAATACGGGGACGAAGTACCATTCGTATGTCAAAGCCACGTCTTTTAAAACAATGTCCTTGGAATCTGATGAGAATAGGACCTGATGAATCAGGTATGTCACCAACGCTGGTGCTATCCATTCTCTTGCATGAATACCTCCTTCTATTATCACTTTAGATCTAAAATAGAAAATGGTCAATAAAAGACAAATGTCAAAAAGAAATATTTAATGTCTTTAAAACCTTGGGTATGTTTGAAAATTAAAGTTGAGGCAGTGAGAACAAAAATTAGACTGTCAAAAAAATCTTTACATGCTTGTAATATAATAATTGAATTTGAATGTCTTTCAGTGGTTGAAATTTCAGCACCAGCTATCATGATTCTGATAGCTGTCTTTGTTCCGGTTTTGTTTTGACTTTCGCATATAATATAATTCAAATATCTAAAATAATTTTCAGACACCTCCAGTGAAAATTATTTTATTTCGTTGACTTTGTTGTTCCTTGATTTTATTTAGAAGTCATCATCATCATCATCATATCAGCCCATAGACTTCCACTGCTGAACATAGGCCTCCCCAATTGACTTCCACTTCGAACAGTTTTGGGCCGCTTGCATCCAGCGGTGCCAAGCGACTCTACTCTGACCAGGTCGTCGGTCCACCTGGTGGGAGGGCGTCCCGCTCGGCGCTTTCCAGTACAAGTTGGTATTTAGAAGTATTAATAAATAATATAAAAGATTATCTACTTACCTCATTTTACAACCTGGCAAAGCTATTCTAACAGCCATTATATCCCGATTGTCATAAGTTTTTCCAATGCTTTGCATCTGAATTTTGTCTGGATACGTTTTAGTCAAATCTTTAAGCCAGCTATAAATGTCTTTAAGCCGAAAATAGTTCCGCCAGTCAAATGAATCCATCTTCCTCCTAATATAGGGTTTGACTGTTTGCAGGTCAAACGCTCTGGGGATAATTAATGATAAATACATAATTTATATCTTATCAGTAAAGATTATACAGGATAAAATTATAAGTATGAGTAGTAGAACTGTAGAACATATTTAAATCATTTGTTAAAAAAAATATCCTACTTGAAATCAGCAAAATATGGACACTATCTATTCGTAATAACATAAATAACGCGGTGGGTGTCAGCGGGGTAGCAATCCCCACCCAGGCGGCGGGGTGGCATGCGTTTATCACTGCACCCACACGCCGCGCGCCGAACGAGTATCAAAGTACTGCTAAGTCTTTCGTTACCGTTTTTTTTTTTGTACTAAGACATATCAAAATAAAAAATAGGTGTTTAATAAAACTCGTTTTACCTCAATTTGTCACAATTTTCGCACTGGTTAAATATTTTTCCTGTATTTTTTTTTTGTTTTAACCAGTATGGGTAGGGCATAATGGGGAGAATCAAAACAAAATAAAGAAGAGAAAAATGCCTTATGCGGAGAGCATAACGGGTTTTTCCGTTCAAAATTCGAAGCAGCCCGACTGGGGAAGTAATTCTATCTCACATCAGTGTTGTGTCCCTGCAGTAAGGTTGCCAGATGATGAGGAGGCATTGTGCTGGCAGCATGCAGGATTAAAGTTCGATTTCTAAATTGAAGATTTGAAGATTGCGCTTGAGAATCAGAATTAATTATAAATTACTAGTTTCCTTTATGTGACTTTACCTTCGTTTCCCGATAGTCTAATATTTTTCGATATAGCTCTATCCCTTTTTCTGTTTCAGAATGTCACCATCGAACTCCCCTCTTTTCTCATCCTCCATCATCGTAATAAAAAGTGTGTCCTATTCTTTTTTTTTATCAATGAGCTATTATTACTACGTATAGAGAAGACGCCACACATCACAACTAGTTCCGTTCCATCCGTGAGGCCATCCGGCCACAATTGTTGTTGGAGAACGATTAATGAAATGCGTAGCGCCGTGAAAATCCACGGTTTGCGAGAAAAATAATCCTAAAAGCGTTCTGATAGCGCTACGTGTTTCTACTGTCTGCTTAGACGACTTATTTCAGTGCTAAAGAGAACTTTAGTTGACACTGAAAAAATGGGACATAATCTTTGCTTATGATAGCTTCTCTATACGTAGTAATAACAGCTCAATGTTTTTTTATAATACTTACTGTTGGACATCATCAATTATAGTAGTGAGATAAATATTGCGCATGTCAGACTCTCTCAGAAAATTCTCTCGTGCATCAGGTGTTACAAGAAACTCCACGGGCCTGTGCAGTATTCCAGGTGGTCTCCAAAAGTTTATGTCTACACTTTCAGTCATATTTATGAAGAATTCCAAGTGTATTTTTGTCACAGGTATAGCTCTAAATAATGTATAATTATAGTACTTTACAGACACACATGATTCATTAAATAATACTAAAATTATAAATAAAATTTTGATTATAAACATAATTGAAATTTTTGTAAGATTTACAACGTCTGAAAACCTCAGAGATTTTCTTTTTTCACATTTGACATTTGCATTTTGTACGTAAATATATTTTAGTAAAGGAGGTTTCATTATATTAAAAAAAAAACTCTACATGCTCTACACGTCTGGCATGCGCAGTTCATAACTGTATAAAAAAAGAAGGAACATTGTATCTACAGTAGCGACACGTGCAAGTAAGCTTGTGCAAACCTCATAGTAGAGAGCTCACATTTTGATACGTGTGTCGTCGAAAACAATTTTGCCGGACTGAAGCGCGGCTTGAATGACCAGCTACATTCTCAAGTCATAACTATGCAAACCATAACTGCACATGCCGTCAATGATTGCATATGCTGTGCTTCGCGGCATGCACGAGCTGTCTTGCCATCCACACGCACAGTCTACCTTGCACAAACTGGTTTGTGCGGTCATGCTTGCATGCAAGACTGTGAAGACGGGCTATAAAGGTCGTCACTGATTATAGCAGCAGCGCTTCAACACAGCAACGGCCCAGCACCACCTCAAAATAATTGAAGCACTAGCAGCCATGGCGCCGCCCGCGAGGTGGCAGCTCGCGGCCAGCGCGGCGCCGCCGCCGGTGGAATTGGTGGCGCGGCTTTGGCAAGCATACCGCTTACTGGCGTCACGCTACAAGGGAGCGGGGCGCTCGCTAGAAGCGCGTGTTTAGCAATACGAGTGGCTTGTAGCGGCAAGCGCTCTTGCCACGAGGCATCAAGTATTTTGCATACAATCACACTGCCACGCACCACGCAGCGTAGCGCTTGAATGCGTGTTTTAACGTTGCTTGTAAGTATCTCCGTTTGTATAGAAAACACGCACAGTCCAACACACAGAAAATGCATCCACGCGCGTTCATGCCGATAACGCGCCTACATGCGGAGAAACATGCGCACACGCGCGTGGGTGCGGGCCGAGACGCAAGGTATGGCACACCGAGTTTCGCAGTGCCGTGCGTGATTGTGCACTGCACTATCACCACAGCGAACGGCTTTGAATTAAATGCGCCGCCGTGAATCAACAAAACGCAAATACGCGCGTGAGTGCGTAAAAATTCCGCACGATGATGCAGATCTGCACTCCCGCAAGTACGCGCATTTGTGCGTTGACACGCAACATGCAGCGTTATGAGTGGCAGTGTGATAATCGCCTAAGGCCTCACTTGCATGGCAAGGTATTTGCCGAGGCGTAGCCGCGCCGACATATAGGCCAAATTTTATCAACGTCGAGTAAATTTTATCCATGTAAAAATATGTAATATATAATCACAGTTTAACAGATCCTCAATACAAATTATATCACACAGCACACAGCCATATTTATTCTATGTATAGTGCTAATCCGACGTGGGTAAATTTTTCCTCAAACATGATATCATAATCTACAGTATATCCAACAAGAATATGTGTGTTAATCTCATATGGCATCTGCAACCTCAGCGTCTATTATGGAATAATTAAGCAAGGAGACTGCCATCACTTGTCGCTTGGCCGACAACCAAGCTGCGGTGTCTTGGCGACCAAATAGCGGTCTTGGTACGCCACCTGAATCGTAAATCCTTGCTTTGATGACATTTATCTGCAGAATATAGTTTGCTTGCATTATAGTATTTTTGTAATTATCTTTATCAAATTCTATTGCACGTTGTGTATGTCACTGAACTCCTCCTAAACGGCTGAACCGATTTGAATGAATTTTTTGTATGCATTTGGGTGGCGCCCCGGATGGTTTAGATTCACAAATCAGCCCGGCAGATGGCGCTGCAGTCGATAATTTATCTATCTATCATACTAATAAAATCATTGGATACCTAATAGTTTCATGCTAGTATACAAAACTAAAAATTAAAACAACAAGCCGTACTAAATAAATAATAAAAATAAATGTATTAAATAAAATAATATATTACATGAATACAAAAGACAAAAACAGTAAAAAGCAAAACTTGGAATTCTCCCATCATCGTTGTGGCTAAGTTTAACAGATCTAATTTAACACGCTTTGGTCTAGCGGTCATCACCTCGAGTATACCGGCCATGGTTTCCCTGCAGGTATTCAGAATCTGATTCGGCGGTAATGCTAAACCATAGGCACCATTGTCGCGTACGTGAAACGTGAACACGTATCTGAAATTAGCAAGAAATTATTTATGTTAATATTCCCAATAAAGGACGCTGACAAAGCTGATGGTGGAGCACGCTTGGTCAGAAGAAATTTAGTAACTCTGGCCACACTCTGGCTTTGAAAGTCCCTAGACTGTAAGATTCAGGACACACAAACGACAGAAGAAATGTCTACTGCTTTGCAAATCCATCTGAGGTAAGTGGTAAAGATAGCTAATTTAACTGAATTAAGGCTTCAGATTTAGTTTGATTCTATGCTTATGATAATGATAATCTTTTTATAGAATGGGCTTTGAATAGAACAGAACTTGTTGTTTATCATAATGAAAATTTCCGAGCATCTGCATAATAATTTTTCCTGTTCAATAAATAAGTTTATGCTTTAGAATTTATTCATCTTATACTACAAAGTCGGTTAACAAGCATAAGGCCCGCCTGATGGTAAGCGGTTACCGTAGCCATATGGACGCTTGCAACACACGAAGCATTCGCTCACGCGTTACCACCTTTCCCCCCTCCCCAATGAGCTCTGGCGACCTTACTCACGCGCAGGAACACAACTTTACACAACATAAAGTTATTTGGCTGCGGTATTCTGAAAGGTGGAGATACTTCCCCAGTCGATCTGCTCTTTGAGCGAATAAACACTATGCTCTACCTCTCTTAAAAGTTATACATCTTGTTTAGTTTACTATTAGGTTCATTTTTATTGCTAAACTATACGATTAGATAATGTTTTTATGATAATATTTAGCGTCATCTTAGTTGGTTTAATCTGCATATCTTTATAAATCTAATTCCCAAATCTCTCAGTATATAGAAAAGACATAATAAAAAACCTGCGTATACAGACCTCACTCCTTTATTTCTCTTCACCCAGCTCGCGCTGTTTCCCGATATTCTAGCACCTACATGAAAAGAAAATATAATATTTTAGAAAAATAATTGGGAGCACACAAAATATTGAATTTACGTCGTGAGTTGGAGACGAATTTTCAATTTACCTAACGTGTCGTACATTGTGCCGACTCTGTACTTGACGCCTGTTAATTTGAACATTCTTAATATGGCTTGTTTGCCGTAATTTTCCTGGAAACCACCAAAAGATTAGTGGAGACATAAATAAATAATAAGTTTTTGTTAAAAAAAAATATTTTAATACAAGCTTTTTTTGGTGACTGTATTTTGTTGACTGTCTTCCAATATACTAATGTATACTAAATTTCAAGTCAATCCGACCACAGGAAGTGGGTGAAATTCGATTTGCAAGATTCCAACATAGTTACATACATACATTGGAAGTTAAAAAAAGCTTGTAATAAAATAAAAGAAACTAATATGACATTTTGCAAAAAGGGTTATAATCAAAATAATAGTAACAATAAGTTATAAAACCAATATCACACAATAAAGATTAGTACAATAATGTATGAAACAATCATTTGCAGTTCATCAAATGGCAGATGGTATTCAATGCGATGATAGCTCAGTGGTGATGACGTTAGATGGAGTGGCCGTGGTGGAGATCTTGTATCGACACAATATGTTTGAGCTTTCATTGAAGTCAGCAAAATATTGTAGGTCAACAGAACAATTATAGGAATATTGTTTTGTGCTTTGGCTCATGTGGCTACAAGTGACAAACAGAGCTGCTGGCTGACGCACCTACCGTTGTGATCCTCCATCTAAACATGAGTACAGTAGTACCCAACTGATAAGGCGCGTCTTGAATCTTCATTCGTACAGAAAAGAAAGTATGGCCCGAAGATTAACGAAACAATGCTTAAAACTTACAATCAACCTTAGATCACTACCATAAGGCTCATAAATCATAATACACTGCAGCTGTTAGTTCCGTCTCACTCGCAAGTGACGCCCCTCCGCACACATGGCGGCAGCTGCAGACCATTTTCCATTTTGAGATTGAGATAGCATTTTCCGCGCTTTGAAAATGTATCTTCTGCGCAGGTACATCGGTAAGCCATATCAGTTAGGTAATACCTACTGTACCTAACAGTCCAATTCAAAACTTTGTTCACTTGCCATCAAGGTAAAATGTAGCTTACGTCTATGGCGCTTACCACTTTCAGCCACATCATCACTTACCATGTCGAAATTGTCTTCGATATTTTTTATAGACTTACCATCTCACCATAATTTTCAACGTGATTTATTCTATCGCCATACGGGATTATAATCCTCTGTCCATAATTGTGCATTGCAAAGTAAAACTTCAAGTTCCGTACACTCATCACAAATTCGGAAAGCAATTTACTTTCTGGCTCGGAAAATGGCTCTGGGCCGCAATAGTCATCGTCGTTTGGATTATGACTTACACTGTAATCTAAACCAAAAATAAAAAATCAATCGTGGTTTTTTTATGTGTTTCTAATAATTTGTGAAATATTATAGGTTCGGTAATACCTGCCCTAATGCAAGCGTCTAAAGGCTACGGTAACCACTTATCATTAGGCGGCAGGCCTTACGATTGTTTGCAATATTATATTAAATGATTTTATGAAATTATTATATTACAAAACTGACTTCCAAAACTGTAGTTGAAATTTCTGTCCAAATCTACTCCAGATATGTTTTTCAATACATCTCTTCTTCTGTTTTTGCTCCATAATCGATCCTATATTAGATATTTTTATTATTATTTTTGGTCTATCAATAACATTTAAAAACAAAGTAAAATATACTCTTACCTCATTCTGAGTATATTCAAAGCCATCGGGATTTACAACAGGAAGCAAAAACCAATTATATTTAGTCCCTACGTAATTAAAAATTCTGTCGTGTGATTCGCTTATATGAATGAGATGATGTATCAAATAAGTGACAAATTCTATAGAAACCCATTCGTTGCCATGTATTCCACCTTCAACTATTATTTGTTCAGCAGTATCGTCATTTCTTATTGCAACGACATATATCTCACGGCCTTCAGCTGATTTTCCAATTGATGATAGTGTAGTTCTAGCAGGAAACTTCGAGACTATATCAGCAAGCCACAGGTAGATATCTTGCAGTGTATGGTAGCTGTTCCAAGAATATGAGTCTTCTTTAAAACGCAAGTACCTATGAACTGTTTGGTTGGTGAATGCTCTGAAATTGAATCAAAGACAAATATGGGCTACGGGAAGACTATGTATAAATAATTTTTTAACGACTTAAAAATAATACTAGGGTTAACATTTATTATGGAGTAATATAAGATAAGCGCTCGTGGTGTAGCATGATTAGCCGCTCTTAATCGATCGGCAAAGTTAAGCTACGTCTGTCGTGGTCGGTACCTGGATGGGTGACCGCCTAGTGGTATTTCAAATCGAGCGTTTCCGTGCTTCGGAAGGCACGTAAAGCCGTTGGTCCCGGTTATCACTTAATTGTGATAGTCGTTAAGCTAGTTGGATGCCTCCTAGGCGGCTTGAAAAATTCCAACAGTAGGTTGACCACTAGCCTACCTCCACCAATCCGCAGTGGGCACGCGTGGTGGAGTATCGCCCAGTCCCTTTCACCTTCATTTGTGAAAGGAGGCCTGTGCTCAGCAGTGGGACATTATAGGCTGATGATGATGAATATAAGATGCATCACCAGCATTATAGCCCATAGCTGTCAATATGAGACATTATGCCTATTGCTACAGCTTGGTTTTCTTTGTTAGTTCATCCGACCACGAAAGTGTATCGCACGTTAATGTTGCTTCTAGTTGTTTACTATTAAGTTTTGCAAATTGCTTCTTGTTTAGTTACTACCTATAAATATATACAAAATTATAATTACTCTTGAATATCAGATAAAACTTGCTTGTAACTCATTCTGAAATGAGCAGCTCTTTCTATGAATAGATCTTTATCTTTTGGATTAACTATGAAGTGCACTTCTTCATATAGCTTGTAGGGCTTCTTCCAGAATTTCATGTCTATGTACTTCTCTGAGTCTACATTCTGCAAAAACTTCAAATGTACTGTTTCTGTTGGGATCACAGAGTAAAGAGAGTATCGTTCATATGATTTGCTTTGACAAAATTTGATGTTGGTCACGAAAATTACTATCATTATAAATATCTTAGCAGTCATTATTTATATTCGTTACAGCAATTTCAATAAAAATATTTGCATGAAAAAATTAAAAACTGTTGACTTAGACTTTTGACAAGAGACTTTTAGATGTTTTCTTCTTTTTCTTTTGACATGCCAATAAAGCTGGCACGTTCACAGTACTCACACAATTATACAAAATTTCACTACACAGTATGTTTTATTGTTTTATTACATAATTGCTTTAATCGGTCCGTCAATGGTCGATTGTAATGGAAGAATTAAAAAAAAAGACCACTCTATATTTATGAGCAGTAGCAAAAGCAAAAATGAGCCGTCTCCTTCATTCTCATAAGCTTGACTGTGCGTGCGAGAGACGAACAGACTTTTCATGATGCGCATGCAGTGCGACGTCTATTATCGCTTATTCACAGACACTACACAAGCGCTACGTGTAAATGTGTTGAACGTGCCAGCTTAAGTTAACCGACCTGTATATACCTAGCTACTATTTTTAATTTTTATCGACAGCCAAAGCAAAGAACAATCGACTATATCCAAAAATACAATTATGGCTGCTGAAATTACCAAGCAGTTGCACTGGTAGAACAAGACAACATAGTACGTATTTACTTTGAAATATAATATTTAAATTGTAGACAGCCATAAGAATAGGCTACATTACTACTATTTTTATGATATCAATCGATTCGAATTCTATATGGGAGTCAAAAATGAGAGTCAAAGGTGGTCAAAGTTAGAGAGCTTCGAAAACGCCCCATATAAATTAATACTCGAACGTGACGTCACTTTTGAGTACCGCTGTACTGGCATGTATGGAGAAAACATGTAATTTGTCATTTTGGTCTTGAAAAACAGCGTTTATGTACATAATAATATGCCATACAATTTATTTCATTGAAGGTCCTGAAAGTAACTTTAAATTTACATTTGGATAATAAGACATAATTTAGTAAAACGTAACGGTAAAAAAATTACTTTATATAGCCAATAATAGTAAATAGTCACCAAACTTAACCACCATTTTAGAGAGAAATTAGAACCCAAATTATGATTTTTTGATCCAAAAATAGGCACAAACTTGGATCTAGTGGTATTGTCACAGTTATAACCTAACCACCTGTATTTGGAGTGCCCCAAGTCAACAGCGCAACAATTTCCTCATGAAAATTTAGTGATCATTTACAAAATTTGGTTTTCTAGTACCTACATTTTTAGGTACCTAAGAGGTTATTGTTCACAAAATTCTTTTTGGTGGTCTTTATATTATTTACTGCAATAAAAAAATAACCTAACAGCGTAACTTTGAGGTCTCGTATAAATAAATAAATATAAATAAATATCCTGGGACATACCTCACACACGGTCAGTGTGAGGAATGTCCCAGGATCCCAAACTAAGCAGAGCTTGTACTATGGAAACCAGATAACTGATATAATACATATACTACTTTTTGTTTTTAAATACATACTTAATATAAGTAATTACACCCAGACTCAGGACATACAGACATGTTCATGCACACAAATGCATGTCCATCATGCGGCGCATAATTTGGATATTTATTTCGTGTTTTCCACTTTGTTATAATAATTTGCTTATTTACAATCCTTATAACTTTATGTTGTAAAATTCAACATAGGTCACCCATCTTCCCTAATAAAGATACTAAATGTCAATGACAAAGTTGGCATATAATGGTGCGTCCATGCTACGCGAATCGAGCACGAGCCGAGCCACGAACGAACCTACAACGAGCACGATGTGAATCCCTTTGTACGTGAAAAAACTGACAATCGCGCTCATTCGAGGCTCGCAAGCCCGTCCACGCTACGCGAATCATGCTTATTCGTGGCTCGGCTCGTGCTCGGTTCGCCAAGCATGGACGCACCATAATATGTGTCATAATGGAAACCCTCATTTTCATTCAACAATAGGCGTTTTTGGGCTGAAATAATGATGACCTTGTGGTTATTCGAATGTTTATCTTTGTTGAACACAATGATAAATGCTGCTGCTTAAAAAACTATTCATGCTAAGTGACTGGGGCACGTATTCTGATCCCCAGAATTTATCACCGTGCCATTTATGTGTCAGCCCTTTTCTACGCCATTAAATATAATGAAAACTATCTAATAAGGCGTAATAATATTATTGAGAGTAATAATATGTCCCTCAGCAACGTGGAATGTCCCGAGACAACTAAAATGTACAAAAAAAATGTAAAAATCTTCGTAAACTATTGCGGGGCGTGTTGCTGGACATAGGGCAATATTGCAGCGTCACGTAAAGACTCATGGCGAGATTTGTACAAAAAATAAAGATTTTTAGAAACGTTGAAATGACGTTATTATTGATCTTTGGTGCCTAAGTGATAACTAGAGGCATTTAAAATATTGTTAGATTCCCGGGATAAAATGGCGACATTGTAGAGCCATGCCGGCGAATCGCGACCAAATCCATGATGTTGTTGTCATGTTTTGCGGGGTTTATAAAACATTTCAAGTATATTAATATGTTGCTGGTAATGTAATCTCAACATTGGTAATTCAAGTGATTAAAAACTCTACAATAAGTTTTATTTTTTTGTGCAAATCAATGTATGGATCTCGCCATGGTTCTTTAGCGTTGCGCTTTATGTTGGGGGACATTTTGTCCTCTGACGCTTAAAAGTTACCAAGCCTCATTAATTATGTATCAAAATAATATAAAACAATAGCTCAAACTAATTACAATTCATTAGTTAACACGGTCTCTTAGGGCGTGTACACAATGTAATCAACTAAAACAATAGGCATATTTCACCCGCATGTACAAGATGTGATGAATAAGCCTAATATATCATGTCAGGCGCGCCCCTAAACTAACCAAGTGACAGCGTGTTTTGGCTTTACAGTCTGGTTTACATAGATCGAGAATTTGGTGGAAAAAATAATTGGACTGTTTTACAAAAAACTTAAACCGACTTCAAAGTATCATCATCATCATGATTATCAGCCTGTAATGTCCCACTGCTGAGCACAGGCCTCCTATCACAAATGAGGGAGAAAGGGAATGGGCAATACTCCACCACGCGTGCCCACTGCGGATTGGTGGAGGTAGGCTAGTAGTCAACCTACTGTTGGAATTTTTCAAGCCGCCTGGGAGGCTTCCAACTAGCTTAATGACTATCACAAATAAGTGATAACCAGGACCAACGGCTTTACGTGCCTTCCGAAGCACGGAAACGCTTGATTTGAAATACCACTAGGCGGTCACCCATCCAGGTAGGTCCCGACCACGACAGACGTAGCTTAACTTTGCCAATCGATTAAGAACGGCTAATCATGCTACACCACGAGCGCTTCTTTCTTCAAAGTATACTAAGAAGTAATAAAATCCTGATCTGATGACAATGGGCCCAAACGGGAAGTGTACCCTTCCAAACAAAAAAATAATTTTCCAAATCGGTTAATAAATGATGGAGTTACGAGGTAACAAACATGAACCTCCTCCTTTTTTTGAAGTCGGTTAAAACGGTATAAAGAGACAGATAAACATTGTTTTTTTTTTTTTTTTTTCTTAGTATAGGCCTGTGTTTGACAATCTCACCATTGTAAGTGATGATGTGGCCGAAGGTGGTAAGCACACAAAGCCTAGAAGGCACTGGCTCTCAAGTGCAGCTATCAGAAGACACCGGTAGGTGCTTCGTGCCAGATTTTAAACTTGAGTATGGTAGTTAGCTAGGTGGGTACTACTTAGTACCCTACCACCGTGCGATGGTTTCGTCACGATGTTTTCCTTCACCGAAAGCTCAAGCTCTTTGTAGGATTCGAACCCTCGACCTTCGTCATGGTTATAATGTCACATTATTTGACAATGAAAATAGAGTGACGTTATTTACGTGACCCTTTAAACAGTATATTAGTTAAATAACGTTTTATGATTAAGAGGGTACAATTTTGCAGAGCATTTGAGGCAGTTCATACACAATTTGTATGTATATTTTTTCATCTATCTTTTTTGTTATTAAAATTCAGACTGTAACATTTTATTTTGACACAAATAATGCGTTCAGTATTTTCAGAACTCTGCCTTTTATTAATTGGCCCAGTGAGTTTCATAGTCAAAAAGTGTTAAATACAAAATTGATGATACATTATTTTTCCGGCGTCCAATGACTCGTAAGCTTTTATGTGAAAATCTGTACTGGACATGTTAATCAATCATCAAAATTATAAAAATGTTTATAATTTTGTGGTGCAAGGGTCAGCCTTGCTTCCACTAAACATATTTTGACATTCACAGGTAAAACTACGAGCGGAATCTAGTTTTAACATCTTCTCTGTGTTAACATAATACTCTCGCGCCATCGCACTTACCGGCGACTTGTAAAGCTGCAGGGGCAGCTGCGGCCAGTGCGGAAAATTCAAAATTCAAAAAATACGCATCGTTTGTACCCAATTATATTTTTGTGCCTTTTGCGGTCGAGACCGTGGGGGTCCGAAGCTCGCCGTTTTGCTCGCACCTTGTCATCAAAATTGATCGA
Source organism: Achlya flavicornis (assembly GCA_947623365.1). NCBI lineage: Eukaryota > Metazoa > Arthropoda > Insecta > Lepidoptera > Drepanidae > Achlya > Achlya flavicornis. Next base: position 2,743,247 of record OX392485.1, on the reverse strand, counting down.
GACCTCTGGAAACCAGCGGGCGGGGAGCTTTTTCCGCCAACACGTCAGCTTGGCTATCCAAAGAGGAAACGCTGCCAGCCTTCTGGGAACCTTGCCGGCGCTAGGCTTGAGGAAATTTTCTATATATAGATTGTATTTTGAACATATTTGTTGTACATAATAAAGCAATTATAATTATGAAATTCTATTCCTTAAATATCCATGTCATTAATTAAATAAAAATTATTTCCCCTCAATTTAACAAGTTCCAAAACACAATTAATTGAAATTCAATGCGAAGTTCGGCTGATATCAATAAGTTTATTTGTTGTTTATGGACACTGTATCGAACAAGAATAATTTTACTGTGTAAGTAATATTTTGAAAATATTAGCCAAATTTTCCCTTAATACTCGTATATGACACCACGACTGACAGCATAACCTTTGCTTTCGAATATAACAAAGCTAAAGAGTTTGTTTCTTTGATTGCGCTAATCTCTGGAACTAAAAGTCATTACAAGAAACATTAATAGGGGGCTGCATTGTTCTACTTTTAATCAAGGGAACGAGGGTGTAACCGCAGGAGACAGCACCCAGGGTATTACATTGAGTGTGTCCTTAGTTTTTTCTAAGGAAAGCGTTTTTTAGGACACATGCGCCTATCTTATAACTTGGTTAAACAATTTTATTGTTCTTGAACTTAGTGCAATTATGTGAAACTTAGTATTTTATGTTTCACTGTAGTTTGTGCTATCCAAAGAGGAAATGCTGCCAGCCTTCTGGGAACATTGCCGATAATCGGAAGCGACGGCAGGCTTGAGGAAATTTTCTATATAGATTGTATTTTGTACATATTTGTTGTAAATAAATAGTTATAAATAAATTCACTTAATTAAAATATTGTTATTATTTTAATACAAAATGTTTTGAACAATACTTTAGTGTAGAGAAGAAGGAACACTTCTTGAGACAAATCCTTCATCCTTTGACTGTTTGGTGATCCGCGCGGGCGAGGAAAACAATAGAAATCAATTGTTATTTTTTTAACCGCAAGTCAAGGGATTAACTATTGAGGCAATTTTTGGTATACGTTCTGAATTTAGAGAGGCTACCAACTTGGTAACTTGTTAATTATTTAGGAGCTAAAAATACGTTGTAAGAGAGGTAGAGCGTAGCGTTTATTCGCTCATAGAGCAGCTCGACTGGGGAAGTAACTAGTTTGTTGTGTTTCTGCGCCTGAGCCACACGCCCAAAAAAAATAGGTAACGCGTGAGTGATGCCACGGAGTTGCAAGTATCCATATGGCTGCGGTAAGTGCTTACCATCAGGTGGGTCGTACCCTTATTCACTGACTTCGTAGTATAAAAAAACCGGCCAAGTGCGAGTCAGACTCACGCACCGAGGGTTCTGTACAAACCTGTAGGTATATAAGTAAATGGTAGTATAATTAATAATAATAAATATCATCATCATCATCATCATATCAGCCTATGGATGTCCACTGCTGAACATAGGCCTCCCCCAATGACTTCCACTTCGAACGGTTTTGGGCCGCTTGCATCCAGCGGTGCCCAGCGACTCTAACCAGGTCGTCGGTCCACCTGGTAGGAGGGCGTCCCGCTCGGCGCTTTCCAGTACGTGGTCGCCACTCGAGAACCTTTCTTCCCCAGCGGTTATCGGCTCTTCGAGCGATGTGGCCTGCCCATTGCCACTTCAGCTTACTAACTCTACGAGCTATGTCCGTCGTTTTCGTTCTCCTACGAATTTCCTCATTGCGGATCCTGTCACGTAGAGAAATTCCGAGCATAGCTCGTTCCATAGCTCGCTGAGTGACTCTGAGCTTATTTATGCGGCCAGCAGTAAAAGACCACGTCTCTGTCCCGTATGTCATCACTGGTAACACGCACTGATTGAAGACCTTTGTCTTCAGACTCTGAGGTATTCTGGACGTGAAGATATGCCGTAGCTTCCCGAACGCTGCCCAGCCGAGTTGGATTCTTCGATTGACCTCTTTATCGAAGTTGGACCTACCTAGTTGGACAATTTGTCCAAGGTAAACATACTCGTCTACAACTTCGAGAACAGTGCTCCCAACAATCACCGGCATTGGCGGAATATGAACATTAGACATAATTTTTGTCTTGTCCATATTCATTTTGAGGCCTACCTGTTGAGAAACTCTGTTGAGGTCATTGAGCATGATGTTCAAAGCTTCCAGCGATTCCGCCATTATGACTATATCATCGGCAAATCGAAGGTGAGTGATGTGTTCACCATTGATGTTGATGCCATATCCCTTCCAGTCCAAGAGCTTGAATACATCCTCCATTACAGTGGTGAAGAGTTTCGGGGAAATTACGTCACCCTGTCTTACACCCTTCTGTAACTGGATTGGTTTCGTACTCTCGTCCTGGACTCGGATCGACATGGTGGCTTTACTGTACAAACACTTCAACACTTCGATATAGCGATAGTCAATTTGGCATCGCTGTAGACTCTGTAACACCGCCCATGTCTCGACTGAATCGAAGGCTTTCTCATAGTCCACATACGCCAGACATAATGGCCGATTATACTCCTCAGTCTTCTGTATAATCTGGCGGAGTGTATGTATGTGGTCTATGGTACTAAAGCCTTTACGGAAACCGGCTTGTTCGGGAGGCTGGAAGTCGTCAAACCTACGTGCGAGACGATTCGTAATGACTCTCGAAAACAGCTTATAAACGTGGCTTAGGAGGGATATCGGGCGGTAATTCTTCAATAGGGCCTTATCGCCTTTCTTGAAGAAGAGCACCACCAAGCTTCCGCTCCATACTTCTGGCGTTGTAGATTCGTGTATGACGGAATTAAAAAGCTTCTGAAGGACTACAAGTACCGGTTTTCCACCCGCTTTCAGGAGCTCTGTTGTAATTCCGTCTTCACCCGCTGCCTTGTTGTTTTTAAGCTGTTTCAGAGCCATTCTAATCTCGTACAGGCTGACATCCGGGATATCTTCGGTGTAGTGCCGGGTCAACTTGGCTCTTGCGTCACTAACCGGAATTGGATCTGGTTTCTGTGACGAGGTGTACAGCTGTCCATAGAACTTCTCGATCTCTCTCAAGATCTCCAGCTTTGACGTGATGATGCTGCCGGTGTCGGTCTTCAGCTTGGTCAGTTGACTTTGACCAATAGACAAGTCTCTTGCGAACACTTTGGAACCTTTGTTCCGCTTTATTGCCTCTTCGATACATGATGTATTAAAGAGGCGCAAATCGTGTCGCATTGCGTTTGAGACCTGCCTATTTAGCAGCCGATATCCGGCTGAATCAGCTGAAGACTGCAACTTCATTTCACGTCGTCGCTTCATGAGTTTGAGAGTTTCATCCGAGAGTTTTTGGGTTCTATTTGTGCGGCGGGTCTTAAAGAACTTAGATCCTACCGCATGGATAGTTTCCACGAGCCTGTTGTTTGTATCGTCCACCGTCACGCAATCATCCAGGCATTGGAAGCGATTATGAAGTTCGAGCTGAAAGCTGTCAGGGTCTGGGACATATGCAGATTGGGGTCGGAGCGTAGACTTTACCAGACGACATCTCTCCACCTGGATGTTCAGGTTCAGTGTGCCTCTTACTAATCGGTGATCGCTGCCGGATGCTGACTGAAGATTTGCCGCTTTGTCGTCAAGATAAAGTCTATCTCATTTTTGGTGGATCCATCGGGGCTAATCCAGGTCCATTTCCTGTGAGGCCGCTTTTTGAAGAAGGAGTTCATCATAAAGAGTCCCTCCAACTCCATGAAGTCGGCCAACCGTTGCCCCCTAGGATTCCTCTGCCCAATTCCAAACTGCCCCACTCTCAGCTCATCGTCATTCCTAATGCCTAGCTTCGCGTTAAAGTCCCCCATCAATACCATATAGTGCGTTTTAGAGGAATGTATGGCTCGTGAGATATCCTCATACAATGTCTCTATCTCTTCATCTGGGTGTGATGAGGTCGGAGCATATACCTGAATGACCTTCAGCGAATACCGTTTGGTAATTCTGAGTATCAGGTATGCGACTCTCGGTGAGACACTCTCTATCCGCACTATATTCTTGATGAGGGGCTTGCGGACAATAAACCCGACACCACCCTGTGACAGGTGATCACCCTCCCGGTAGTAGAACAGGTTACCCGATTTAAGGATTATCGTGTCCTCTCCCTCTCTTCGGACTTCTGATAGCCCCATTACATCCCAGCGCAACCTGTCCACTTCTTCCTCCAGCTCAATGAGCTTCTCGTCGGTCCTCAGAGTCCGTGCATTGTATGTTACCAGGTCCAGTCGTCGTTGTTGGTAGCCGGATCTCTGCCGGAGACTCTTAGCACCCCCTGCCCCGCCGTTACCATGACCGCTACCGTAGCCCGGGATAGCGGGGCCGCCGGGGACTGGGGGCCGTAGTTCTGTTTGTGTAACCATTTGAGGGGTTTTGCCGTAATCACCACGCTTGGCAGGCGGGTTGGTGATCGCAGTAGTGATGATGTATCACAGATGGACGCTGCTGCCCGTCCCCTGGTGTATTTCCTTAGTCGCCTTTTACGACACCCTTAGGATTGTTAGGGTTGGCCCTATTCTATGCCGGGAGCCACACGGTATAATAATAAATATATTAAATTCAATTTATGACGTATTAAAAAAAAACTACTTACTAGATCTCGTTCAAACCAATTTTCGGTGGAAGTTTGCACCGTAATGTACATCATATGTTTTTTATAGATTTATCATTCTCTTATTTTAGAAGTTACAGGGGGGGGGACACACATTTTACCACTTTGGAAGAGTCTCTCGCGCAAACTATTCAGATTAGAAAAAAAATATATTAGAAACCTCAATATCATTTTTGAAGACCTATCCATAGACACCCTTACGGGTATGATGAAAAAAAAAATTTTGAGTTTCAGTTCTAAGTATGGGGAACCCCCAAAATTTATTGTTTTTTTTCTATTTTTGTGTGAAAATCTTAATGCGGTTCACAGAATACATCTACTTACCAAGTTTCAACATTATAGTTCTTATAGTTTCGGAAATAAATGGCTGTGACATACGGACGGACAGACAGACAGACAGACAGACATGACGAATCTATAAGGGTTCCGTTTTTTGCCATTTGGTTACGGAACCCTAAAAAGCAACGGGTAGAGTATAGTACGGCCGCCTAGAGAATGCGTTTCTGACACTTATTTAAAAACTTTTCGGTATTCCAAGAAACCAAACCTTTGGCACCATTATTACTTATCATTGCAATGTCGAACAGAAGCCTATCCAAAAGAAAAAACATGTCAATCACCTTTTGACCCCTTCACCTAGGTCTATAAATTACTTACAATCCTTAGTTCATTGCACATTAAATCGACATCTATCTTTTATAGGTGTTACCAATAGTCCTCTGTGCAGGGTCTGCATGGGGACAGAGGAAACGGCTGCCCACGTCATCCTGGAATGCGAGGGAGTGGCTGAACAACGGGCACAAATCCTCGGACCTGTGAGGTCGCTCCGCGAAGCCTGTGGACAGCCCAGGAAAGTCCTGCGCTTCTGGGCGCAGCTAGGCTGGCTAGAGTTGTAGCCGGCGTTTTCTTCACGTAAAAAGGGCCCACCTAAGCGGCCTACTTGCGGAAAAGAAGAGCCCACAACAAGTAGTTCATTGCACTTACTATCATAAAAAGTTAAATATCACGTGCAAATTCAAAAACGCAATCATTACCAACATAATAATGTCTTTTCATGCAATCCCGTTGCAGAAACATCTATAATCCATTTACATTCTAAAACGAAAACCAATTCTATTGGATATGAAATAGAATATCTTTCAGATTTAACACAGTTTGGCATATTTCCCTTTTCGGTTCTGGTTTGCAGTAATGACACTAATAAATCATACGGATCGTTAGGCACGCTCCCCCTGTCCTGGGTTCGATTCCCGGCTGAAATGGCATCATCTGTCAATGGAAGCGAGTGACTTGACATGACTTGCTAATGGAGTAGCCATGTATTGTTTGGAGTCATACAAATCTTCGATGGACATCGATATAATATCTTTTCATATATATTTTTAAAGGGCCTCCACGAGTCTCAATGTACTGTGCAATGTTCATACATTTCTTCTTCTTCTTAGTTTTAAGTTTGGCAACCAAATCCAAATTAGGACTTATTTCTGCCAGTGTCGAGTTATATCATAATTTCCAGTCACAATAAATCACTTTTACATAGTTCTCAATCAGTCACCGTCCATAAAAGTCCTGTTTTACTAGAATGGTTGTCATTGTACTAAAACTCTGCATGGACTTTTTGAGACAACTTGAAAAGTCACCATACACATAATTCATTTCATTTCACTTCACTGGTGCACATGGATTGTCCTTTATTGGATAAAATACCACCGATAATATTACAATAAAACTCAAAATACACGAATTTATGACAATAAAAACGAAAACACACCGTCACTCTGCAAGTTCCCGCCAAAAAGTTTAACATGACCTTACCTTCTTAGAATCCAGGAACTTGGGTACGTTCCTGGATTCTTGTAATATTAATATGAACCCTGACTACTACGTATTTAACAACAATTACAAAGATAAAATCACTGGCTCGTAGCTCTGGGTCTTGATTTACCAATGACTCTTTGGTGAAAATCTGAATATCAGAGTTGTCAAATTCAAGGACTTGTCAATGTATTGTATGTAATATGGGAATACCCCTATAATCTCTATTAGAGGAGGCTCATGGCTCGGAAGTGAAGACGTTTATCAGCTGTTGGCTGAAAATTATGATGATTGGCATACGACGTTTAAACCAAACTGTCTTAACGATTTTCAGTGATGATTAAAAGATCTAAGGTATTTAAAAAAAAAAAATTGTTGGTTGACAGTGACCCTGATTCTGTTATTTACAACTATACTAATTTTAATCTCACTATGTCTCTTTCTAACAAAGAACATAAGAAAAGGATGTAAGAAATTTAGTACTGTCAAATTAGTCCAATGCTTGTTTTCAATATAAATTTAGTTGCCATCTATCGCGGTTACGCCTAAATACACGCAAAATAAGACGGCAAAGATAAGTAATTTGACAGCTTTAAATATATTCTATCCTTTTTCAATAATGTTCGTAATAAAGAGATGAGTTGTGATTAAAATTAGTTTAGTGCGATTTACAACAGAATCGGCAACAGTAGCTACCTACTGTCAACCAAACAATATTTATTTTTTACGTATGTAGATACGTGTGTACCAAATTTCATAAGCAATAAATTGGGCGGATTTCCTTACTACCTATTTTTTTTCCAGCCAAGCATCCCGCAGTTAGCCGTAAAAAATACCTACAAAAAATTCTAACTCATTCTAATAGTGATTAAACCGGCAAAATTTTTTACTAAGTCATCGCATCTTAATTTCTGTTTAACTAAATAAACTAAATTGTTCAACAGCTAATTGCTTTGTGCAACAGCTGTAACTGTATCTTTTTATAACAAATAAGCGCACATTAGTAAAACTATTATAATAATAATAAACTAAACTTAAAAGCTTTCAAAATACATGAGTGTAAATAGAAACCAGCCGTCATATACATTTTATTGTTTCCTTACATTTACAACCTGCGATAAAAAAACGGATAAGGAATATTTAAAAACAAGTTTCAGATAGTAAATATTTTTATTATTAAAAATATCTAGTTAATCCGAACGGAGTTGACTGTAAGGTTTTTTTCCAATAATATAGTAAACTGCAATATTCATATATAATTAAATATAAGTGATAAGTGATTCTAACAGTTAGTATCTTGTTAGTTGTTCCGAAGAAACAAGTAACGAAAATTGCGTAAAGGTTTTTAACAAGTAAATATTTTTTTCTAGTCTCACTTTTTATCTAAAATGCAAGCAATAAATGTATATCACTCGTATTCAATTTATCAAAAAGTAACAACAAAACGACATCGTTTCGACCTCCGATTGAAATCGTCGCCACTAAACATCACGTGTGAAACGTCATCTCAGATGTCATCGTTTGCCGACAGCTGACGAAATGGGACGTCGTTTCCCCATCAATTATCCACGTGTTTGTTAGTTTTGTTTCTTTGACGGCAAGCTACGGCACGGTAGCGCTGGAAGTCGATTGGCTTCCGGTTTCAGAATAGTCATGTTTTAGAGGGAGGCGAATTTGATACAGATGGTTATCTTTGTAGGTTTTGTTTCACGGAGGTTTAATCTTCATGATAATGATAATTCACTACTGGATCAAGCTAGCATAGAATTTGATCTCCTGTGCATTTTTTTTTTATTTGGTCTACAGAACTGAGTACATAAAATCTTATTCAATAAGGCATACTATTTTTAACCGACTTCAAAAAAAGGAGGAGGTTCTCAATTCAGTTGTATTTTTTTTTTATGTTTGTTACCTCATAACTCCGTCATTTATCGTCCGATTTGGAAAAATTTTTTTTTGCCTGGAAGGGTACACTTCCCGTTTGGTCCATTGTCCAAACGATCAGATCAGGATTTTATTACTTCTTAGTGTACTTTGAAGTCGGTTTAAGTTTTTTGTAAAACAGTCCAATTATTTAAAAAAAGGACTTAAATGTACTCTTCTTGACGTAGACACAGCTTGCTTATCATTGTAGGTATAATACTTAAACTAACTGATTACTTACTAATGCTTAACTAGGGTAAAAAAATATAGAGTACATAGGTTACCGACTAATAGCAGTCAAAACCTTATTCTTAATTGAGGTCACAGAACCGGTAAACAAATCGACCTCCGAGCGCAAAGAGTTGGATTTTTTTGTGGCCGTATAGGCCTGTCTTTGACCGCAATCTCACCATGGCAAGTGATGATGTAACCGAAGGTGGTAAGCACACAAAGCCTAGAAGGATCTGGCTCTCAAGTGCAGCTGTCGGAACACACCAAAAGGTGCTTGGCGACAGGTTTTCAATTTGAGGGTGGTAGCCAGCCAGGTGGGTACTACAAAGTACCCTACTATCGTGCTATGGTTTCCTCGCGATGTTTTCCTTCACCGAAAGCTCAAGCTCATTGTAGGATTCCAACTAGGGCCTTGATGATTTTGTTCCCGAGGGACTTTCCCGGGATATAAAAGTATCTTACGCGTTATTCCAGGTTATGTCTAAGGTTATGATGTAAGCCGAATTTCATCACGGTCTTGTTTCGTTGTGGTGTCAAGAGGTAACAAACCAACTCATCATCATCATCAGTCTATAATGTCCCACTGCTGAACACAGGCTTCTTTTCACAAATGAGGGTGAAAGGGAATGGGCGATACTCCACCACGCGTGCCCACTGCGGATTGGTGGAGGTAGGCTAGTGGTCAACATACTGTTGGAATTTTTCAAGCCGCCTAGGATGCATCCAACTAGCTTAACGACTATCACAATTAAGTCATAACCGGGACCAACGGCTTTGCGTGCCTTCCGAAGCACAGAAACGCTCGATTTGAAATACCACTATGCGGTCAGCCATCCAGGTACCGACCACGACAGACGTAGCTTAACTACACCGATCGATTAAGAACGGCTAATCATGCTACACCACGAGCGCTTCACTCACTTTAATAAAATTATAGTATTAGGATTTTTCAGATAAAAATTCCAACAAAATGACAAAAATACTTGCGTTAAAATTCAAAGACCAGTATTCTAAAAACGAATCACAGAGAATACTTTCTCGAACAAAAAACGAACGTCGCTAATTTAATGAACTAATTAACAGACCCGGGATCACAGGAATTTCAACAAAAAAAATATTTCTGAGGAAGTCACAAACTTTCACATAATTACTGGAAGCGCCATTTTATTATTCCCCTAACGTAATGTGGAATGCGTGAAAAAAAATCCATGATCAGCTATTTCACACACGTTCTTTTAGTGGTGGTGTTTGTTTAATAGGAGGAGCGATAAGCGAGAGCGGGTATCAGATAATTATCTATTATGTTGTTATGAATTTATGATGAACTGCCTTCCGCCCGCGTTCTCGTGATAAGCGGCCTATATGTTACTTCGGCCCAAAACGATCACGATCCTTTACTGTGTCAAAGAAGGACAAACCAACAAAGACACTCGCATTATTTAATTCTAGCTGTCCCCGCGGATTCACCCACGTTCCTGGGATAAAAAGTAGTATTTTTACTTCTCCATAACATAGGATATCTGCCTGACAAATTTCATCATGATCGGTTGAGTTTTTGGGGCGTGAAAGCGTAACAAACAAACAAACTCACTTTCGCATATATAATACTAGCTGTCCCCCGCGGTTTCACCCGCGTACCCGGTATAAAAAGTAGCCTATGTCCTTCTCCATACCATAGGCTATCTGCATGGCAACTCTAAACATAACATGTATCACGAACTGAATCAAAAAACGATGAACATTTTTATTTTTGATGAAAAATGGAAATAAAATTTAAAATGTAATAAATCCTTGCGCCTACTATTCATTTCACTTCACATTCAATTTGAGTTAGTTATTATTATTATTTTACAAAACCCTCCATGTGCGAGTCCGAGTCGCACATTAAGTTATTTGGCTGCGGTAATCTGTAACGTGGAAGTACTTCCCCAGTCGAGTATTAATTTGTTTCTTTTTAGTTGCAATAAATACTATAAAGACGTTACATCAAATATAACATTCGTTTTTGCTTTCCAACTATACAGTCTGCATTGAAAAAAATATTTATTATCTTTTAATTTAATGTGGAATGCGTGAAAAAAAATCCATGATCAGCTATTTCACACACGTTCTTTTAGTGGTGGTGTTTGTTTAATAGGAGGAGCGATAAGCGAGAGCGGGTATCAGATAATTATCTATTATGTTGTTATGAATTTATGATGAACTGCCTTCCGCCCGCGTTCTCGTGATAAGCGGCCTATATGTTACTTCGGCCCAAAACGATCACGATCCTTTACTGTGTCAAAGAAGGACAAACCAACAAAGACACTCGCATTATTTAATTCTAGCTGTCCCCGCGGATTCACCCACGTTCCTGGGATAAAAAGTAGTATTTTTACTTCTCCATAACATAGGATATCTGCCTGACAAATTTCATCATGATCGGTTGAGTTTTTGGGGCGTGAAAGCGTAACAAACAAACAAACTCACTTTCGCATATATAATACTAGCTGTCCCCCGCGGTTTCACCCGCGTACCCGGTATAAAAAGTAGCCTATGTCCTTCTCCATACCATAGGCTATCTGCATGGCAACTCTAAACATAACATGTATCACGAACTGAATCAAAAAACGATGAACATTTTTATTTTTGATGAAAAATGGAAATAAAATTTAAAATGTAATAAATCCTTGCGCCTACTATTCATTTCACTTCACATTCAATTTGAGTTAGTTATTATTATTATTTTACAAAACCCTCCATGTGCGAGTCCGAGTCGCACATTAAGTTATTTGGCTGCGGTAATCTGTAACGTGGAAGTACTTCCCCAGTCGAGTATTAATTTGTTTCTTTTTAGTTGCAATAAATACTATAAAGACGTTACATCAAATATAACATTCGTTTTTGCTTTCCAACTATACAGTCTGCATTGAAAAAAATATTTATTATCTTTTAATAAAATATATATATAATATCATCAAAATGTTATATTTTCTTGAAACAAGATAACTTGGTAAGACGAAAAACATGTGGAAGTGAAATTGGCTTGGCGTAGCGAAATGGCGTGTATGGGTCGAACAAACTGCAGTAAGAAAACAGCCGCAATTCACCTGAAGTGAATAAGAAAAAAATAAGGACGAGACTAATAATAGCGCCTAAATACCTTGGCGTTATGGCCCGCGGGCCATTCGGGAGTGGGCCAAAATAACTAAAGACCCATTGACCAACTATGCACATATGTATCACAATCTACTATTATAGGACTGATATTGTTACAAATAGGTACGAGCTAAATAAATCAACCCTCCAAATTTCATAGTTCTACCACCAGACGCCAAGGTTCTGCGTTGATCGAAGATATACTTCGGGTCATTGGTGCTTTTAATCCATTCTCATATTCTACTTCACACTCATAAGTTTTACAAAACGCTATTACTACTAAGTTCTCAATACTTTTAACAAATATTCCCTAAATTTAGGTAATGGGTGGATACACAATAACTTACAAGTGAATGTCAAAGTAGGGGAGTGCACTCAACACATTGTAGACTCAGCTCTGTGATAAATTTATTTTTGACACCCGCTGGGCCTAATGAGGGCTAAACAGTCGTTATGGGTTTTTAATTCTTTTTTGTTCAATGCTCTTAAATTCAAATTCAGTTTATTTCTCTGTCAGTTCAGTGTTATATTTTTAGACAATTTCATTTAAAATGCCTTGTAATTTGTAAATGGTTAAATTAGAACTTCGAGGAAAAATCCCTTTATCCCTTAAAACCTACCGAGCAATCAAATTCCACAACTAGTCAGAACAGTAAGGACCAATCACTGCATGGTGTGTTCTTGATTTGGCCAATCAGAGTGCTGGTGACCTTGATTTAGCCAATCAGAGCGCATTGTCAGTGGTGGGAATGAGTGGGAGGAATTTGCGAAGTAAAATTAACGTAATTGCGCTCTTTTGGGTTATTCGTTCGAAGGATTTGACCAATAAATTCTTGCATAACGTCATATTGAAAACCTGTCAAAGCATCTAGCACCGTCTTTCACTAGCTGCATTTGAAAGCAAATTCTCTGCTAGGCTTCGTGTGCTTATCACCTTTCGGGCAAATCATCACTGACCATGTCGAGATAGCGGTTAAGTACAACCCTATCGAAAGTCAAACCACATACATTCAACCACGCTACTGCAAAGCCAACATTCTCCAATTTTAGACCATCATCGTTCATCATAAAAAACCCAAAACAATCCCACGAAACAAGATCCGGTGACAATAAAACGCCTCTTTGATCGTCTCCAACTAATTATTACAAATAACCATCCTTTCACACAAGAATAGTCTTAAAAACTATTCGAGCATAAAATTTTAAAGCTTCAATAAACGACTTTGCCAGTTGTTTATGACTATTATAATATATTTGGACTTAAATGATGTTATTCAGTTATTTATATCTACAAAAATTACCAATTTACGAATACCCATATTTCCTTGCGTTGTAAGTAACTTCAAAGTTCAAGCTGAACTGGTCAGCCAGCGTTGGGACAAGTTTGTAGTTTCAAGTACTAAGTACGATCAAGTGGTTCAGGTTAAGCTGGTGGTTCAGTAAATTGGTTCTAAGAAATATTTAGTTTCAGTTCGTTAACGACTTTCAAGTGATTGATGTTGTGCCGTAAAAAGGGTTGCTTGGGGTGTTTTCAAATATTTAAGTATTTACGTTCTTTCCAATATTAGGATAGACTATGAAAATCATCCAAGAATATTGGTGAAATTAGAGAATCAATTTATTTAGTACCTAGTGTTGTACTTGACTATTATTATTATTATTATTATTATTATTAGTTTTGGTAGTATACTAATTTAATAGCGTCGAACACGAATTATCAGTGACAGTTTTGGGAGTATACTAATTCAAAAGCGTTGAACACGAATTATCAGCGACAGTTTTGGTAGTATACTAATTTAATAGCGTCGAACACGAATTATCAGTGACAGTTTTGGGAGTATACTAATTCAATAGCGTCGAACACGAATTATCAGCGACAGTTTTGGTAGTGTACTAATTTAATAGCGTCCAACACGAATTATCAGCGACAGTTTTGGTAGTATACTAATTTAATAGCGTCGAACACGAATTATCAGCGAGAGTTTTGGGAGTATACTAATTCAATAGCGTCGAACACGAATTATCAACGAGAGTTTTGGTAGTATACTAATTCAATAGCGTCGAACACGAATTATAAGCGACAGTTTTGGTAGTATACTAATTCAATAGCGTCGAACACGAATTATAAGCGACAGTTTTGCTAGTATACTAATTCAATAGCGTCGATCACGAATTATCAGCGACAGTTTTGGTATTATACTAATTCAATAGCGTCGAACATGACTTATCAGCGACAGTTTTGGTAGTATACTAATTTAATAGCGTCGAACACGAATTATCAGTGACAGTTTTGGGAGTATACTAATTCAATAGCGTCGAACACGAATTATCAGCGACAGTTTTGGTAGTGTACTAATTTAATAGCGTCGAACACGAATTATCAGTGACAGTTTTGGGAGTATACTAATTCAATAGCGTCGAACACGAATTATCAGCGACAGTTTTGGTAGTGTACTAATTTAATAGCGTCCAACACGAATTATCAGCGACAGTTTTGGTAGTATACTAATTTAATAGCGTCGAACACGAATTATCAGCGAGAGTTTTGGGAGTATACTAATTCAATAGCGTCGAACACGAATTATCAACGAGAGTTTTGGTAGTATACTAATTCAATAGCGTCGAACACGAATTATAAGCGACAGTTTTGGTAGTATACTAATTCAATAGCGTCGAACACGAATTATAAGCGACAGTTTTGCTAGTATACTAATTCAATAGCGTCGATCACGAATTATCAGCGACAGTTTTGGTATTATACTAATTCAATAGCGTCGAACATGACTTATCAGCGACAGTTTTGGTAGTATACTAATTTAATAGCGTCGAACACGAATTATCAGTGACAGTTTTGGGAGTATACTAATTCAATAGCGTCGAACACGAATTATCAGCGACAGTTTTGGTAGTGTACTAATTTAATAGCGTCCAACACGAATTATCAGCGACAGTTTTGGTAGTATACTAATTTAATAGCGTCGAACACGAATTATCAGCGAGAGTTTTGGGAGTATACTAATTCAATAGCGTCGAACACGAATTATCAGCGAGAGTTTTGGTAGTATACTAATTCAATAGCGTCGAACACCATTATTAATTTAGAAGACAAACATTGGCTCATTGGAAATGTTGTAATGGTACCTATCGTGTGAGAATTAGGTACATTTATGATTTAAAATAGCAGACTTGGCCCCCTGGTCTGATAAAATAAAGGGCACTATATATTTTTTTAATTCAGTCACCCGATATCAGAATTAAAACAATAACAAAACTTTTATACCCAGACAAGACCTAATTGAGGTTATTTTCGCAATTGTAACTTTATATGAGTTATTAGAGGGTCCTTTCAAAATAATTAAGTAAAGAAATAGTTATTCAATTATTAACTCTAGTTTTAACACTTTTCTCCTTCAAATAGTTAAAGGTTACGTAAGGTTAGTCAATTGTTTTTGTCATGACCGGGAATAGCTTGACGACTCGAAACTAATACAATATTTTTAGGTAGGTACTGTTGGTCCTCGGCCGTTCTTTTTAGTTGTAGGCCGACTTACGAACTGGAGGTAACTTCAGTAGTTTTGACCATGATAAGTGCGCTACTAGGGCCTAAATTGAATAAATGGCTTTGACTTTGGCTTTAAGTTAAAATAAAGTTATGTCTAATTAGTAAGAGATGAGCCATTTACGTTTTCTAACAGTACATAAAATAAGAAAAGAAGACGGGCCCGTTGGCGCAGTTGGTTAAGACGTGGAGTCTTAACCTATAGCGCCGCAGGTCGTGGGTTCGATTCCCACACAGGACATACATTTGTGTGCATGAACATGTCTGTATGTCCTGAGTCTGGGTGTAATTATGTATATATTGGGTGTGATTATTGACCGAAAACTTACTTTTAAGCCTCACATTGATGCTATAGTAAAAAAGGCTGGGAAAATGCTTGGATTTATAAGGCGTAATACTAAAAATATCAAATCTCCACACACTAAGCTCCTGTTATATAACACACTAGTACGAAGCAATCTTGAGTATGCAAGCGTGGCATGGTGTCCTTTCTATAGCGTTCACTCGCAACGAGTGGAAAATATACAACGATCATTCACCAGGTCCTTAGCATTTTCAATTCCGGGTATATCGCATAGGAGTTCATATAGCAGTCGTCTGGTTCATTTTAAGCTATTAAGCCTTAGGAATAAAAGAAAAATTAGAGAACTCTGTTTCCTTCATAAAATCATCCGCGGCACAATTGACTGCTCGTTCCTTCTGGAAAATATAATGTTGCATATTCCACGTCATTATCCACGGTACAAAATTTACAATGTCCTCAATGTAGCATATTGCAAGACTAATCTTGGTCTAAATGCACCTTTCACACGAATGTGCCAAACTTTTAACGAGATAAGTGGCCTCATAAGCGATCTAGACATTTTTTCGGACTCTCTGCATATTTTCAAACAAAAACTTCAAAAGTTCTTAAAAAGTTCTGTGTCTTGATTTAATTTAAAAATGTATATTCATTTAATATTTAAAGTATTTATTATTGTTTTGGCTTGATGTTGTAATTATGTCTTCTAAAACTTAGTTATATATAGTTAATTTATGTTTCTACTGTAGTTACCTATCACTAGTTTTGTCTACTGTAAATGCTGTGTACACCTATAATAGGTTCACACATCTGTACATTATGATTTTGTCATAATCATTAACATTAAGACTGTGTAAATTATTTCAATGTGTGTACTGTTGGTGTATCTAAACCTAATAAATAAATAAAATAAAATATTAAGTATGTATTTACAAACAAAAAGTAGTATATGTATTACATCAGTTATCTGGTTTCCATAGTACAAGCTCTGCTTAGTTTGGGATCAGATGACCGAGTGTGAGGAATGTCCCAGGATATTTATTTATTTATTATTTTTTTTTTTTTACGCATGCATTTATAAAGAATTCTTTTTCTTTTCTTATATACCTAAACAGTACAAGTATGTGTAGTAGTAAGTAGCAAATATACTTCACGTTCAATCCAATTCTCAATGTGATTTACATTTAGACTCACAAGTGCGTAAGTCTGCGTATGACAGATGTAACGTATCCCTACAGTTTAATTTTACGCAAGGCTAGAAAAGAAAACAATAAAACCGTATCATTATGTATTATTATCATATAAATTGAATATGTCCCACTATTGTACAAAGAAATGCATAGAGTAGCACATGTTATTTTTTATCATTTTATTTTAGTAGGCACAGATTACACACAGATTACAGAATAAGGCAGATGGAGCGCGCGGAACACGGGAGTGAGGCCAAAAAAGCAAATACAAATTGAAAAACACGTACCTGGTATTCGCTTTTGAATGTGTATTTGCTTTGTGCAACAAACTTTATGTAGCAAAAAACACTCCTTTATTAAGAAACTGTGGTTAAACAATGCAAATACAAACTGGAAAACGAATACCAGGTATCAGATTTTCAATTTGTATTTGCTTTTTTGGCTTCACTTTCGTGTTTCGCGCGCTCCATCTGAATAATTCTGTAATCTGTGTTAGTAGGCTTATCACTTACTACATTTTGTCATATTTTAGTAAATAACCTAAAAGTTTAGTATTGTTACGACATCGCGACATCAGGAATAAATTGCTACCAGTAACGCCATCTGTTATTGAATAGCGGTACTATCAGTAACGCTGTTATTGTATAGGAGTAAACATCTATCAAGCAACGCCATCTATCGCCGAATAGCTACCGGCTTCTGGAATATTCCCGATAGCACTGTAGGCATGTAGAATACGCGGGTAAATTGTGGAATGTTCCAGATGCCGTTTATGAAGTATAAATACGGGACAATGCACACAGTAGTTTGAGTTTGGTTTTGTATAACAGTGAGTAAACATCGAAGTGAAATACAGTTAAGTGCTAGTGAACTATTTAATTTCTGAGTGTTTTAATTAGAGTTTTAATAAAAGTGTGACCAGTGTTTTGGTAAATTCGTGTACCATTATTTATCCTGAACCCCAGCTCGTAACAATTGGTGTCAGAAGTAGTGGGATAAATAATGCCGGTTATGCCAAAGGAAGTCACTGAGGGTGTCCGTACAAGGGGCCAGCGGCAGCAGGAGATGGATGAAAGGAGGTTTGGAGGTTCTCCGTCGCAGACTTCGGGTGGCCAGCAGCCAACTGGTTCTTTGCCAGTTGCCGACCCACCTGAAGTCAGAGCAGTACCTGCAAACCCAGATCTTGGCGCTTTGATGGTAATGCTACAGGAGCAGGCTCGCCGACAAGAGGAGCAGGCTCGCCGACTGGAGGAACAGCTACAGCGGGATAAGGAGGAGCAGGCTCGCCGCCAAGAGGAACAGATGGTTTTATTAGAAAATTTACAAGTAACTCTTGGCAAGGATCTCAAGGTGGTGAAGGAACAGCTTCAGCATCATGAGTCCCGTATCTCGGAATCCGAAAATCGTATGTCCAAGGCCGAAGTACAGATAGAAGACGTGAAGAAGGCCCTCGTTGGACTCAAGGTTGGAACTGCTACTTCTTTACCTGTGGCTTCTTCACGTGGTTTCAAGGTACCGCCATTTGATGGCACCTCGTCATGGTCAGCCTATAGAATCCAGTTCGAAGCTGTCATGAAGGCGAATGGTTGGACTAGTGCACAGGCGATGACAGCACTCACTTTGGGTCTTCGCGACCAGGCCCTCACTATACTGGAGGCCCTCGGGAAGGACGTGACGTATGAGCAACTGTTGGAAGCTCTAGAATCTAGATACGGGGACGCACACCTGGAACACGTATTCCGTGCCCAACTCAAGGACCGTGTGCAACGGAGCGCTGAAACTATACAACAGTGGGCTCTAGAGATAGAAAAGCTGGTCCGTAAAGCATACCAGTCTGCACCAGCGATGATCAACGGTAATCTAGTGCAAGCGTTCGTGGATGGTATACGCGACTTGGAAGTTAGAGCTGCCGTGAGATTAGGGCACCACGAGTCGCTGAAAGACGCTTTAGCCCATGCCTTAGAAGTGGAGGCTGTGCGACGCGATGACCGACCTCACCGCATCAGGGAAGTGGCCTCGCCCCGTTGCTACAACTGTGGAGAAAAGGGCCACCTTCGGATGAGTTGCCCGAAGTGGAGAAACTATAGAAAAGAAGAAAATCGACCCCGGGAAGAAAATGCAGCGGTGACTGGTGGCACTGCTCAGCAACAGGGAAACGAGTAAACGCCAGGACCGCGGGGCAGGTGCTGGCTGGTGTTCGAAGAGCCCCAAGGATCTCGATCTCACAAGCCCATAACGGGAACAGTCTGATCATTATAGGTGAAATTAATGGCAAGCCATGTAAGGTAACGTTGGATACTGGAGCATCTCGCACGATCGTCAGTTCCCAACTAGCAAGTCGGTTTCTTGGGGACTACTTCAAAGACTACAAGCAAATTGAATTGGTAACAGCTACCGGCCAGCAGATAACCGTCGAAGGCGAGAAGGAGGTAGAATTAAAATTGGGCAACCAAAGCTACCGTCACAAAGTAATCGTGGCCGACATTATGGATGACTGTATCCTGGGATTAGACTTCATGAGGAAACATCACTGTGAGATCGACGTCAATCACGGAGTATTAAAATGTGCTTCGGAAGAAGTCTTCATAGAAGGCGCATCGTCGGGCCAAGTGTATTGCTTGAAGAAGAGTGTTCTCTCTCCCATGTCTGAAACAATCGTGCCGGTAATCTTACCAGAAAATTCAGGTCATAGAAATCGTTGCATCCTTATAGAGAAACTGGACAGTGATCTTCCATGGAAGATGGCACGAACTTTAGTTAAAGCTAACAACGTCTCGGCAGTACGTGTACTAAATTTAAGTGAGCATGAACAAGTACTCAAGAAGGGGACATTGATGGGCACTTGTGAAGAAGTTGCTTGGATGCGTAGATGTCAAGACCAGCCTACGGGGTCTGTTGGGGGAAATGTTCAGTTCAACGTGACAACGCTATTGGAAGACTGTAGTGATAATCTGTCGAAGGAAGAGATGGATAAGGCTAAGAAGATGTTGCTCCGTTACGCTGATATTTTCTCAGTTGGTGATACTGACATAGGGAAGACTGGATTAGTTCAGCACAAAATAAATACGGGTGATGAGTTACCAATCCGCCAACGACCAAGAAGGTTACCCATAGCACGGGAACAGGAAGTAGATGCCATGATTCAGGGAATGGTAAAAGGTGGTGTTATAGAGCCCTCATCTAGTCCATGGTGTTCTCCCGTAGTATTGGTGAAAAAGAAGGATGGTAGCATGCGCTTTTGTGTTGACTATCGTCGGTTGAATGACATTACGAAGAAGGACAGTTACCCACTACCAAGGATTGACGACACGCTAGATACGCTGACGAGAACGAAGTGGTTTACCACGCTGGACCTGAAAAGTGGCTACTGGCAAGTTGAAATAGACCCAAAGGACAAGGAAAAGACTGCATTCTCTACAGGAAAAGGACTATGGCAATTTAACGTCATGCCATTTGGACTATGCAATGCGCCTGCTACTTTTGAACGGCTAATGGAGCTAGTACTAAGTGGTTTAATTGGAGACGCCTGCCTTGTTTATTTGGATGACATCATTATCGTGGGACGAACATTCGAAAATCATCTCCAAAACTTGGAACAAGTACTCGCGAAAATACGTGGAGCCAACCTTAAATTGAGCCCAAAGAAGTGCTCATTTTTTAGACGACAAGCAAACTTTTTAGGACACATAGTCTCAGAAGAAGGAGTTCAGACAGATCCTGAGAAAATAGCTGCTGTCAACGATTGGCCAGTTCCAAGAGATAAAACGCAGGTCAGGGCATTCTTGGGCTTGTGCTCCTATTATCGACGTTTTGTGAAAAATTTTGCTGACCTTGCTAGACCTCTACATAAGTTGACAGAGGAAAAATCACAATTCTTTTGGGACAAAGCATGTGATGTGGCATTCCAAGAATTAAAGAAACGGCTGTGTAGCTCACCTATTTTGGGTTATCCTGATACTGAAAAAGAATTCATAGTAGATACTGATGCGAGTAATAATGGAATTGGTGGCGTGTTATCCCAAAGAAAAGGAGATCAAGAGGTTGTGATAGCTTATTTTAGCAAGTCCTTGTCGAAACCGGAGAGAAATTACTGTGTTACAAGAAAAGAATTACTTGCTGTTGTGAAAACGTTGCAGCATTTTAGCAAGTATTTGATAGGGAGGAAATTTCATCTCCGCACTGACCATGCCGCATTGAAGTGGCTATTGCAATTCAAAAATCCAGAAGGACAAGTCGCTAGATGGATTGAACTGTTACAAGAGTTTGACTTTGTAACTGAACATCGCAGTGGGAGGTTGCATGGCAACGCAGATGCCTTATCAAGGAGACCTTGTCCTGAAAATTGTAAGCACTGTGTTAGGCAAGAAGATAAGGAAGTAATAACCGTAAAGATGCTAAGGACTGACCTAAGTGAAGAGTGGATAGAAACCCTAAAGCAGGCTCAGCAAGATGACACGGACATCAAGCCGATTCGCGACTGGATTCAGGCTAGTGCCACTAAACCTAAGTGGTGTGACGTGGCAACGACGAGTTCAGTCACAAAAAGTTATTGGGCACAGTGGGAGAGCTTAGCTATACAGGATGGAATTTTATGCCGTAAATGGGAAAATGCCCGAGGGGACAGCTCTCACCTACAAATGGTTGTTCCGAAGGCAAGGATACCAGATATCTTGAAATTCTATCACAATGGATGTTCAGGAGGTCACATGGGAGTAAAACGAACCCTATTAAAGATTCGTGAGCGATTTTACTGGATCCACTGCAGGGACGATGTGGAAGACTGGATACGAAAGTGCGTCAGTTGCGCAGCTGTAAAAGGACCACAAACACGCAGTAGAGGTGCGCTGAAGCTGTACAATGTTGGAGCTCCCTGGGAACGGATAGCGTTGGATGTCGCGGGACCGTTTCCTGAAAGTGATAGTGGAAACAAGTACTTCCTGGTCGTCATGGACTACTTCACAAAGTGGCCAGAGGTCTTCGCGATACCGAATCAGGAAGCTTCTACTGTGGCAGATAAATTAGTCCATGAAGTCTTCTGTCGGTTTGGTGTACCACTAGAAATTCACAGCGATCAAGGAAGAAATTTCGAGTCTCAAATATTTCAGGAGGCATGTCGAGTAATGGGTATACACAAAACCAGAACCACATCTTATCACCCGCAATCGGACGGAATGGTGGAACGGTTCAACCAAACGTTGGAGAGATATCTGGCAAAAGTTGTGGACAGCCGGCAGAAGGATTGGGACAAACACATACAACCCTTTCTCCTGTCATATCGAAGTGCAACTCATGAAAGTACGACGGTGACGCCTGCTTTTGCAAACTTCGGTAGAGAATTGCGATTGCCTGCAGATTTGATCACCGGTATTCCGCCTGACGATCCACGTAGTGTTACAGATTATGCGAACGACTTACGAAACAAAATGAATGACGTATATGAGCACGTCAGGCAGTATGGCCAACAAATGTCTGAACGAATGAAGACCCGTTACGATCGGAAAGCGAACAATAGAGTATTCGAGATGGGGTCCCTAGTATGGCTACATAACCCAGTGCGCAGGAAAGGAAAGTCCCCGAAACTGCAAGCAAAATGGGATGGACCATATCGTGTTGTTACGAAAATCAATGATGTCACCTACCGTATCCAGAAGGGGGCTCGAGGTAAACCGAAGATTGTCCATATAGACCGTTTGGCGCAATACCATGGAACTCACATTGCTCGGGACGAGCATGTCTAAGGAGGGGGTAGTGTTACGACATCGCGACATCAGGAATAAATTGCTACCAGTAACGCCATCTGTTATTGAATAGCGGTACTATCAGTAACGCTGTTATTGTATAGGAGTAAACATCTATCAAGCAACGCCATCTATCGCCGAATAGCTACCGGCTTCTGGAATATTCCCGATAGCACTGTAGGCATGTAGAATACGCGGGTAAATTGTGGAATGTTCCAGATGCCGTTTATGAAGTATAAATACGGGACAATGCACACAGTAGTTTGAGTTTGGTTTTGTATAACAGTGAGTAAACATCGAAGTGAAATACAGTTAAGTGCTAGTGAACTATTTAATTTCTGAGTGTTTTAATTAGAGTTTTAATAAAAGTGTGACCAGTGTTTTGGTAAATTCGTGTACCATTATTTATCCTGAACCCCAGCTCGTAACAGTATGTATATCAACGATCTTCTGTGCTTACCTGCTGTTTCTACTTATTGTTTCTTACAATTGCACTATTTTTCTAGGATTAAGTAAATGATCTTTGCACGGATAATAATAAATGCCAATATTTTTCATGCAATAAAGTTGTAGACGATCCAATTAAAGTTTTCAACCTACTTACATAAGAAAAGTGCCTATTAGGTTAAACACTTCCAAAAGAAAAATAGCAATACTCTTTTCCATCTCCTGTCCTGTGCTACAAACCATACGCACGGTTTATGATTTTTGGCCTCCTTGTGTCATTTGATTTCAGTCACGCGTCAGATTGTCAGGGGTTATAATTTATTATTATTTACCTTTATGCCGTTGTGTCATCCGGGGACAGATGGGGGAGCTATTTTTATATTGGGCAGGGCGTGAAGTATTTGTTTGTTTTTGTTAGTTTGATTTAGTAGAGGTGATATTATGCTATTGAAGGTAATGCAATTGGTTGAATGAACATTCATTGTTATTATTATAATCTTAACATCACCAAAAAACGAAATTTGCCTGAGTAAATAAATCTGGACCTTTAAAATTGCTTTGTAGGATAGAAGCTAACAAAACACAACCTTATTTTAAAAAGATATTTATCAAATAATCACTGTGAAACGAACAAGAACAAAACACCAATAACCATTAACAAAAGAGAACCGAAAACAGTATTAGACGATGAATAATAATTCAATTGCCTTGTGGCTTTCTCCACTTCAACGAGGCAGGCCATGATTTCTTCATTATTTGGTATGATCTCTTCAGTCGGTAGTAAGAAGCCATATTGTCCAAGATCTCTCAATTCAAAAAGATATACAATAGGTATTTCTGCTACTCCTTTAACCCAGTCAAAGCTGGAACCGCTGACCGCGTCTGAAAAGCATTTGCCATCATTAATATGTATATTTCCTTTATTTTCTTTATCGTATTCAGCCTGATCCACACTGAACATAATTGAAGCCTCATACATTTTCATATCAACTAATTGATTTCTAAATAATAAATTCTTCAAAGATTATTATTATTGCTGTGTTTAGATTCAGCTTTACTTTCAATTGTTTCAACGACATGATTATCGACATAGGTTATTCAGAATAAATCAATATAGTTATTGAAGCCTTCTTATAAAATTATAATAGTTTCTTACTCACATAAAATTTCAGCTGATGTACCAACGGTATAATGTGTTCCGTGTACTGCAGTTAGTTTCTCAGCACCACGAATAGCAATTTCATACTGGATAAGATAAAAAGAGAACAAAATAACACACTTTAGATTACCAAAGATCCAGCAATAATGTTGGTAGATAAATTTTTCTAAAGGATTTATTAAAGGAAAGGATAGCTGCAAGAAATTTGAAAAATAGGTTTTTAACATAGCTCGGGCCCGAGGGCGATAGTGACAACTACAGCTTGGACCGATTATACCTATTTAAATTAGACGAAACCGCTATTTCGTAATCCCCGGTTTTCTCCTCCAAAACTGGATCGATTAAAAAAAAAAAACTGTTGGTATTCCTTTGTTGTTTGATATTCGTCAAATTTGTTCGCTGGACGTCTGATAAGGGCGTTAAAAATGTGATGTGTTTTTGTGATTTTAGAAGGCTTCTAATTCTGATAATAATTAATTTATGGAGAAAAATACAACCGAAGGGCATACAGTGGTACCTACAAATTGCATGGTAGAATAATCATTGCTCTAGTGTCATTATCCAGAGAGGAAACTGAGGATTACGTTTATATGGAACAAACGCCTCTATTTCCTCATAGAACAGCAACTCTGTATCATTATCCGTTAAAAACTCACCATGTCAGCATAATTGGGAGCCTGCAGTACTTCAAACCCTGTCACATGGCTGTAAGGAACCAAGATCATTTGCGAGTAAGAATGGAATGCAAAGTAAAAAATCATATTGCCGGACTGTTTCAGATTCGTCACATGGCTAATGATGGCTTGAGCTTCCAGTTCTGATGATGGGTTTGGTCCAGCGTAGGTTTGTTGACAAGGATCTGAAGAGGCGCCGATTGCTGGAAGTATGATTAAATATGAAAAAAAGCTGTGCGTTCGAGATGAATTTTAGGTTGAGTAGTTAGGCTGAATAGTATTTTTAATTAGATATGACAATTTGGATATCAATGATAAAAATCTAATGCAAATTAATGTCAGTTAGTCAATAACTAATTGACTCATTGGTTTATCTTTTTTTGGTCATAAAAAAACCCAATCGCTATAGATGAACGATGTAATATAACAGAATGTAGTCTTTGTTTTACAGAAGATACTAGGCGTCAAAATCAGACTCAAATTCAGTTGTAATTAGTATGATTGTAGCTACAAAAATGGTTGGTGGTTATGCAAATCAGACCCTATACCGAATAAGAATAATAAAAGTATTATATATGTTCTTACTCATCCAAATATAATCAAAGTTCCTGTTCAGATCGATTCCATTTCCTAAGTCATCACTTGAACTACAGTTGACATAGTTAGTCGGATTTCTGTTTTTTCTCCACATGCGATCCTGTAATATATTGAATGATTTATTTACCTCACTGTCACGGTGCCCCGCGGTTTCACCCGGATACTCGAGGATCTTATTGCTTTCCCGGAATAATAAGCCTCATTCTATCAACGTGGCAAAATTTCATCCAAATCCGTTTAGATGTTGAAGCGTAATTGAAGTACAAACATCCAAACTCACAAACATCCAAACTTTCACATTTATTGATATTAGTGAGATGAAATTTTCAGTATTAAACTTTGTTACTTATTGGTTTCAGGTATTTTTGTGTCCTAATATTAAGATTGTAAATCATTATCTATTTTGATTAATATTATCAATTATATATTATTTAGAGATACTTATTATAATCAATAAACATATTGGGGAATTACTTTTTATTTTAGAAAAAAATGTTACGCAAAAGGCAGATAGCATCGATCGAGCAGCACCCGTCTATAATGAAGAATGTTGCTATTTACTTTCTCTATTAAAGACTAAGACTCTAGAACATTTTCTATAATATAGATTGTAGTTTGTATGCACATATTTTGTTGTAAATAAAATAAATATTATTATCCTTTTATTCTATACCCAAAACAAATACTAAATGGTTAAGGTAAAATGTAACTAATATGACAGGCGAATTATTGTGATAATGAGTCAAATAATCAATACATACCCCAGCAAAAGTATAAGAGTAACCATCAGGATTAGTTACTGGAAAGATATGCCACACAAATGCCTCAGCCGTAAACCTTACATCAGGTTCGTTACTGGTCAAGAACTCCTTGATAATCCAAGTGACAGTCGCTGGAGAGATCCACTCTCTCGCATGGATACCACCTTCAATCATTCCAATAAGAGGTGTCCCTTCTCTCTCTCCAGATTTGAAATCTATAATAATTCCTTTAATGGGACGACCTTCAAAAGAATGGCCGATGGTAACTGTAGTGACAACCCCAGGATATAATTCTTGTAATTCATCTAACCAAGAGTGGATTTCCTGAAGTGTGTGGTAATTATTCCAGTCAAAAGACCCGAGGGAAGAGCTGCGGGTGATTTTAGCCGGTAATTTTTGAGCATCAATTAATCTGTGAAAATTATATGCAAAACATTTTACATTTTATTCGTCTGAGATTTTACATTACAAAATAATTTTAATGCATTAAAATTCAAATCATTTATTTCAAATAGACCTTCTCAGGCACTTATGAATAAAATAAGTAGTAGTACTGAGAAGATGTGATAATAAACACAGTAATTACTCATTTTAAAACAAACTTAGATATATTACAAAATATTTACATTGTAATCGCATTGACAACAACTGAGAGCCTCGGCGGAAAAACTACAAATTAGGATTGAATCGATATTTAATAAGTAAATAGCAGAACAGCCCTCACAAACACCTGTTCATTTATATTAAATTTATACAATTAGATAAAATATAACTTTGTGTGGAAAGCATTAATAATATTAATAATAGTAGTTACTTACTCCTGAACATTCCTTATAGTCAATTTAATATTTAATCCTACAATTGTACTATAATTTGTGAATTCTTTATTTTGAACCGGAGAAACCATTACTCTTACACGATTATTAACAGCAATAACATCCGTCCAGAAATCATATCCTTGCTTTTGAAGGTCAAGAAGTATTTGGACTTGTTCATTTGAACTTGGAACTATATCATACACTCTATAATCTTCATAATTTTTATAAGCACTAGCAATAACTATTAGGCTAATAATTCCGAGCAATTTTTTCAAAATCATGTTTACGACGTGTGAATTGTATAAAAAACTCTTTGGAAATAGACATTTAGATCATTTCGATATGTATTGCGGTCAATAAAGATTGTGATTATCTTTCCAGTAATAACAGTAAAGTAATATAATTTTATTACGTTTATCCATATTAATGGGTTTATAGATAAGCAGGTTTACCAAAATTTATGGGCAAATTAACATTACATACTAATCATTGACGGACACCAAAATGATACAAAACAATTCACAATATTTAGGTACTAGAATAGGCGATTAATTGAACGTGAAAGGTAGAGATAAGGCTTAAAGTAGACCTTAAATCTATCTAATAAATACGTAAATAGAAATCTTCGGACCCCTATTCAATAATATGCGTACACAGAGGAGTGTGAGATTTGGCATAGTTAAAGTTTATATTAAAGAAGAGTGCAGAAACTAAAAATTTAAAAAAAAATGTATCCTATTTATGGACCACTAGTTATTATAAACGAGTGAATGTAAAAACAAAAACATCATAAATTATACGAGACAAAATATAATAACAAGAAGTTTCAAACGACAAACATCAGTGCCAAAAGAAGTGCAACCGAGCTAAATTTTACAATATTTCCTGATGAAGTTCGATAGTAGCCAATATCTCTAGCCACGCGATCCATTTCAACCAAACCAGCAACGATTTCTTCGTTATTAGGGATGATGAGTTCTGGAGGTAGAAGGAAACCATATTCACCGACATCGCGAAGCTCAAATAAGTATACTATTGGGACATCAGCATCTCCTCTCACCCAGTCAAAACTTGAGCCGCTAACTTCGTCTGTAAGAAATTAAAACAATAACATAGAAATAGAACTGAAAGATGAAGGAATTTATATTATTATTGATATGACTATCAAAACAATATCGTGAGAAAAATGGTGAGCAGTGATTGTCATTGAGTAGATCAAGTTAAAGATAGCCATTAGATATCTAAAGAACAAAGAAAATACTAAAACTCCAGAGTAGATAATGATAAACCTTTATCGATAAAATATATCTAGATTGATCACGAGTACAAGCATCTAATAAGATTTCATACTTACATAAAATATCAGCAGATGTACCAACTAAATAGTTTGTTCCATATTTTTCCTTAAGTTTGTCCATTCCTTTGATAGCTATTTCATACTGAAAAATAAAATACATTTGTTTGAAATTGGTAGTAGATTAGCTTATTGAACATTAATTTAAGTATCTCAAGTTTAAAAAACATTATTTTATATTGATTCAAAAAACATTCCAAAGACGATTTTTGACTAACGCAATGAATAAGGTAGCCCCCTATTTTAAATATCATTGGGTAGCCCAAAATATTTAAAACCCAGCTCATCATCATCATCACATCAGCCCATGGAGGTCCACTGCTGAACATAGGCCTCCCCCATTGATTTCTACTTGGTTATCGGCTCTTCGAGCGATGTGGCCTGCCCATTGCTACTTCAACTTACTAACTCTACGAGCTATATCCGTCGTTTTTGTTCTCCTACGAATGTCCTCATTTCGGACCCTGTCACGTAGAAAAATTCCGAGCATAGCTCGTTCCATAGCTCGCTGAGTGACTCTGAGCTTATTTATGCGGCCAGCAAGCCCAGACAACCCAGCTCACACCGACAAAATTAATTCATTAGGTACCAACGAGTGTAATATGTTTTTGTGTAATCCTACTTAGTTTTAAATACTACCAAATTACCATATCGCCATAATTTGGTGCTTCCAGAACCTGTGCACCTGATACATGGCTGTAAGGAACTAGAACCATTTGAGAGTAAGAGTGGAAAGCGTAGTAGAATACAAAGTTTCCTTCTCTTTGGAGCAGGTAAACATAGTTGGCAATTGCAATAGATTCCGGTTCCGAAAATTGAACTGGCCCAGCAAAAGTTTCTGCGCAGGGATTTGATGATGCACCGGTGGCTGAAATTGATAATAAATCATTAGGTACTCTAGATGAAATTGAAGAAGCTAAAGAGGACAAAATATACTGAGCTATGAAAAAAAAAAACTGCAAAATACTATAATGGTTAGATAGAAATATACAAAATGCTAGAGATTTTTCTCGTAAAATAAACTTATGAACTTTATACTAGGCCACAACTTTAGGCGAAATCATTATATAATATTAATATGTATTTAAATGTCGCTATCCGGTTTTCATAGTACAAGCTCTTTTTAGTTTGGGATCCGATGGCAGTGTCTGAAGAATGTCAGGATATTGTTATACTTTTTGTACAATATAGAGACACCTCGGTTAATATATTTTGATTCCTGGAAAATAGCTGAAATGGCGCTAGTTCAAGCGTCAGCTATATTCGAGATTCGAGTAATGTTTTTGATTTATTTATACACAAAAAAAAATTACCATAAAATCCACAAATAGTATATTCGTAGTGATTTTGAAATCATAGATAAGAATGGACTCGTGCGCTTGTACCTACTTCGTATCTGATTATAAGTAAGCAAATATAGATAAACACTGTAAACTACTAAAGGATAAACAATACCGATAATGCTATCAGTGGCTACGAAATATTTCCTAAGATAAAGATAATTAACCAATATATTAGATATTGTCAAATTATATAGTAATAAACAGATATTATTATTTAGATTAACGTATTAGAAGATCGGTATTTAGATCGGTCATCACAGTTTAGCAGCAAAAAATATGCTAGAGACAATATTGTAAAGACCTGCCCAAGCTATGATGCTTAAACATGGTAATATAACATTATCGTGCTTAAACAAGCTATTGATTTTAAAATGTATGCCAATGAGCAAAGTGACCAATTGACCATTATCAAAATTTAAACTAAATAAAGATGATTCTAAGAAAATGGATAAATAATGTTTTGTATTCAATGTTTCGAATTCTTCATTGAACATTGAGCTTTCGGTGAAGAAAATCATCGTGAGGAAACCAGAACATGGTAGTAGGGTACGTTGTTATACCCGCCTGGCTGAATACCACCATCAAGTTGACAATCAGCCAAGTACCAACAGGGCGGCGTGTTCAGTCAACTTCACTTGTGAGCTTTCTGTGCTTACCACCTACGGCAACATCATCACTGATCTCACTGAGATAGTGGTCAAACAAAAGCCTACATATATAGTTGGATACAATTTTACGGTGTAAAAACCTAAACTTACTCATCCACATGAAACCAAAGTTTCTGTTCAGATCTATTCCATTGCTCATGTCATCATTGAGGTTCCATTGAGAGCAGGAAGTGAAGTGTGCTGCATTTCTGTTTTTCCTCCACATGCGATTCTGAAATCAAATGACATGAAAATATTTTATTATATGTATTTAATATGCATGCAGATAACACCTTGAAAATTGACGTCATAGCTATTCACTATTCTGGAACATGTTTAATAAGTCGGGTATAAAATAAAGAAATAAACACAAATAACTTACATCCGTAAAAGTATACTGATATCCATCAGGGTTCACAACTGGGAATATATGCCACACAATATTTTCAGCAACAAACCTTACGCTCGGGTCTGTGCTTGTCAAAAACTCTTTGATTATCCACGTGACTGTTGCTGGAGATATCCATTCTCTGGCATGGATGCCACCTTCAATCATACCAATTGTAGGGTTCTCTGCTTTCTTATAATCAATTTTAACTCCTTTTATGTATCTGCCCTCAACAGATACTCCAATATTCACTAGAGTCACGATGTCTGGGTAGTCATCTGCAATTTTATTTAGCCAATCGTTGATCTCTTCTAGATTTTGATAGTATTCCCAATTGTACTCGTTGTTATTTCGAGTCTGCGGTGGTCGTCTTAGTTGATAGTCTATTTGTCTATAAAAATATTAATTAAAATTATTAGAAGGTGAAGTATGATGAGACAAATGACATTTGATTTGATTCACAACCTTATTGACATGTTTATTTGAGGTACTTACTTTTGCACATCTTCAATAACAACTTTACTAGCTATTCCAACACCACTCAAATATTCTTCGAATTCTTTCTGATATTTAGGAGCTACCATTATCCTTACATCACTTCCATTTGCAACGGTATCACTCCAGAAGAAATATTCCCCTTGTTTTTGTAAATCCACTATAATTTGTACATCTTCGTCTGACGATGGTACTATTTTATACACTTTATGGTTTTCATAGCTCACAAATTCTCCATTGATAGTTATAAATAATACA
This sequence comes from Achlya flavicornis, assembly GCA_947623365.1. Classification (NCBI taxonomy): domain Eukaryota; kingdom Metazoa; phylum Arthropoda; class Insecta; order Lepidoptera; family Drepanidae; genus Achlya; species Achlya flavicornis. Next base: position 2,711,748 of record OX392485.1, on the reverse strand, counting down.
GCTATGATAAATATTTCTTTTAAATTCATCGTGTGTAAGCACACAGAGTATTTAGATATTAGTGGTTAATTATTTGGATTTTCGCTTACGAATTAAATGATAATGATATGATAATATCTTGGCTTAATTTGATAAACATAGAAAATTTTGTCAGATTAATTGAGTTACCTATATTATGACCTTTCTAAGTTTTTATCGCAATAAGATAGACACATTAATTTGTATTATTATGTATATGACATACTCAATTAGAAGAATATGGTTATTAGTATTAGAAGCAAATCATGCTGAATGTATAAAAACTTAAAGAGTAAGGAATGGTGATCTGAATTAGGTGGAAAACTCTAGGTCAATAATATGGACAATGCCTGCATAAGATAATCTATAATGTTGACAACATCCAATAACTATAGTAATTGAAATCATAAAATTATATACGAGCAGAAATGGTTATATTCTTACTATATGAATAAAAATTAAAATAAAAAAAGTCGCATAAACTATTTATTAATTAGTTGAAGAATAGAACTACAAAGAATCCAAAACTAATAACAATGATTGAAGAAACAATACATTGTTCAGAACTTCCAGAGCTGTAATATCCCAGACTTCTGGTAGCTCTATCCATCTCAATGAAGGCGTCCATAATTTCTAAATTGTTTGGTATAATCTGTTCTGGAGGTAAGAGGAAACCATACTCTCCAAGGTCTCTAAGCTCAAGTAAGTAGCATACTGGTACATCAGCAGCATACTTTACCCAATCAAAGCTAGTTCCGCTCATTGGATCTGAAAGTTCAAAAATAAAGGATATTACAGATGGTTTGCCGTCACGGGATCGGAGCCTGGTGATCTGTGATGAAAGTTTTTTTCAAAAATAAAGATATACGGTTTTCTAGTACAGACACCAGTCTTTCACAAATTGTATAAAAAATTGTCATGCTATAATGCTCATTGCTCAATCATATTGACTCCAGAAGTGTGAATAGAATTCGCAAAACACTTTATTTTTCGTAGGAAAATTAAATTAAAACACATTATGGTTTGCGCCGACCGCGTTACATAAAGCTGCAGGGCTATGTTTCCGATATCGAATCCGAGCGTTTTAAAATAGCCCTGCACATCACCTTAATTAATTAATTTTCTTTCTTTTGATTTTACTCTAACAAGCAGACTTTGTGAAATTCAAATTACGATACTCGCAAATTAATACAAAATAAAACAGGCGAAGTGCGAGTCTTGAGTCTGACTCTTGCACAGAGGTGAGGAATTCATACTTCCTTGGACGTATATTTGGTATTTGTGGTTTGGGTCACGACTGATGTAAAAAACTATGTTTGTGAATTAATTTTGATAGGTAATTTGGATAAAACTGTACTAGTAAGAATCATCATTCTATTTTTTATTTATATTTATTTGTTTATCAACTTTAAAATTTAAAAAAGGAGATAAGTGGTACTGGCTTTATTTTCATTACCATAAGGCTGGGTAAGCAAAATTTAAAACTATTCTCAATTTCAAATCAATCGTATTAGTTGTTGTCTAAATAAAGCGCTGTGCCAGACGGGCAGACGCTGATAACCATAAGGGTTCTTTTTTGACTATGTTTTATTATTATGTTGATTTGTAAGAAGTTTGTTCATGTCATACTTACACATAACGTCAGCAGATACACCAACCCTGTATACGGTCCCAAATCGTTTTTCCAAAGCTTCAGCACCCCGTATTGCTATTTCATACTGAAAGGAAATCAAATTATGTTGTTTCAAATACAATTTATTCCGAATTTCATTTATATTTTCTATCTACTATTTCTAAGATGAATCAATAAGAGCTTGAGAATCTAAAACATCATTATCTTTTATCTATTATAATATTGAGTTTATTTCTGAATCGTGATATATCTATTTCATACATAGCCTTAAAATAAATTGATGGTTCGCCGCGTGTCTTCGCGTCTCAGTTGTAACCTGACCCATTATTGGATAATTTATTAACAACAAATATAAAATAGCAAAACTTTACCATATCTCCATAATTATTTGCCAGTAGAGCTTCAGAGCCAGTTATATGGCTGTAAGGTATTACGATCAGCTGAGTATATGAGTGAAATGCTATATAGTATATTAGCTCGCCTTGTGTGTTCAGATTCATTACGTAGTTGGCAATAGCTCGAGATTCGGGCTCGGAGAATTCTGTAGGTCCAGCGAAAGTGTTCGAGCAGGGGTTATCCGATGCACCAATAGCTAGAAGATAAGGTTAGTTCTCGGTCCACTGACTTCGCGGGGAGGACTGCTCACGACTTTGCCCTGGCCTATGGCCTCTCACAACTGGTTGTTTCTCCTACGAGAATCCCAGATATTGAGAGCCATACTAGTTCCTTACTGGACCTTCTGCTGACTTCGCGACCGGACAACTATGCAGTGACAGTGGATGCGCCTCTTGGGTCATCGGACCACTGTCTCGTCCGGACGCAGGTGCCTTGTGCGCGGCCCGTTACGCTCAGGTCACCCGGGCGTCGTCGCGTGTGGCACTATAAGTCAGCAGACTGGGATGGATTGCGTGAATACTACGCATCGTACCCGTGGAGACAGCTTTGCTTCGCATCAGATGATCCTGAAACCTGTGCAGCTGCCGTCGCTGAGGCGATACTGGCGGGAATGGAATGTTATATCCCAAACCCGCTAGTGGCTGCAGGGGTGAAGAAACGACCGTGGTTTAATCGGCCCTGCAAGGATGCTAGACATAATAAGCAGACCTTGTATGAGGCTTGGACCACGGCCCAAGCTAATCAGGACCCTAAAATCTCTGATGCGAAACGCAAATTTAACGCTGCCTCGAGATCCAGTAAGCGAATGATTGCCAGGGCAAAGTTCGATTTCGTCGGCAGAATTGGTGAGAGACTAACTAGCCTTCCCTCTGGGAGTCGCGCTTTCTGGTCTCTTGCCAAAGCTGCTGAGGGAAACTTTTGCCAGTCGTCCTTGCCACCACTACGTCAGCCGGACGGGAACTTGGCCCATAGTGCTAAAGAGAAGGCTGACCTTTTAGGCTCTCTCTTTGCCTCGAACTCGACTTTGGATGATGGTGGCGCCACACCGCCTACCATTCCGCGGTGTGACAGCTCCATGCCAGAGATAAGCATTACCCAACGGGAGGTCCGGCGGGAATTGCTTTCTCTGGACATCCATAAGTCGAGTGGGCCAGACGGCATACCGGCAGTGGTGCTGAAGCGGTGTGCTCCTGAATTGTGTCCAGTACTAACGCGCCTTTTCGCGCTTTCCTACACCAAAAAGGAAGTCCCGTCTTCGTGGAAGACTGCCCATGTGCACCCAGTGCCCAAAAAGGGTGACAGATCAGACCCGACGAATTACAGGCCTATCGCCATCACCTCCCTTCTCTCCAAAGTCATGGAGCGAGTGATCAACACGCAGCTTTTGAGATACCTGGAGGATCACGATTTGTTGAGCGACCAACAATATGGCTTTCGCCACAGTCGCTCAGCTGGTGACCTCCTTGTGTATCTCACGCACCGTTGGTCACTCGCCATCGAGAGTCAAGGTGAGGCATTGGCAGTAAGCCTAGATGTGGCGAAGGCGTTCGATCGGGTCTGGCACCGGGGTCTTCTAACGAAGTTACCAGCATACGGGCTTCCCGAGGGATTATGCAAATGGGTTGCCAGCTTTCTGTCCAGCAGATGCATAAGAGCCGTCGTTGACGGTAGCTGCTCCGACAGCATGGACATAAATGCCGGCGTCCCGCAAGGCTCTGTGCTGTCCCCAACACTGTTCCTACTGCATATCAATGATATGCTGTCTATTGACGGCGTTCATTGTTATGCAGACGACAGTACAGGGGATGCTTATTACACGGGCCGTGCTAATATCCCTCGTTCCGAGGTGGAGGAAAGCCGCGAACGGCTGTTGTCTGAAATCGAGAGTACACTAACTAGTGTCTCCGATTGGGGCAGACTAAACCTAGTCCATTTCAACCCCAATAAGACTCAAGCCTGCGCGTTCACCGCTAAGAAAACCCCATTTGCTGTGGCTCCACAGTTCCAGAACACGTCCCTGAACATCAGCAAAAGCATCGGGATCCTTGGCGTCGACATTTCTAGCGACGTTTTGTTCCGAAGTCACTTAGAAGACAAGGTTAAGCTGGCATCCAAAAAGCTCGGAGTGCTCAACAGAGCGGGGCAGTACTTCACATCGGGGCAAAGGCTGCAACTTTACAAGTCGCAAGTCCGGCCTCATATGGAGTACTGCTGTCATCTATGGGCGGGAGCACCTGGATACCAGCTTGATCCTTTAGACTCGGTTCAACGACGTGCCATCAGAATTGTCGACGATCCCGAGCTCACAAGCGGTTTAGAGCCCCTCAGTCTGAGGAGAGACTTTGCCTCCTTATGTGTGTTCTACCGCTTGTACAACGGACGGTGTTCTGAAGAATTGTTTAAGATGATGCCCACGGCTACTTTCTACCATCGCAACTCTCGCCATCGACGGGGAGTCCATCCTCACATATTGAAACCTGAATTGTTTCGTACTGTGCGGGCTCAAAGGAGCTTCCTTCCGCGGACGCTCAGACTGTGGAATGAGCTCCCCGCCGTGGTTTTCCCAATGGAGTACAGCATGGGGTTCTTCAAAAGGGGTGTGAAGAGATTTCTGCAGGGTCGGCAACGCGCGCGTGATACCCCTGGTGTTGCAAGCGTCCATAGGCTACGGTAACCGCTTACCATCAGGCGGGCCGTATGCTTGTTTGCCACCTAAGTGGTATAAAAAAAAAAAAAAAAAAAAAAAGACTATAAATGAATTATTCAGTCATAATAGAGGGGAGAACTTTTCATAATTGATTTTTTATTTTATACTTTTAAATATATTTGAGGCAATGTGATGTTTTTTTTTAAACAAGTTAGTCGGTTAACAAGCATACGGCCCACCTGATTGTAAGCAGTAACCGTAGCCATATGGACGCTTGCAACACAAGAAGCATCGCTCATGCATTACCGACCTTTCCCCCCTCCCCTATGAGCTCTGGCGACCTTACTCACGTGCAGGAACACAACTTTACACAACATAAAGTTATTTGGCTGCGGTATTCTGTAAGGTGGAGGTACTTCCCCAGTCGAGCTGCTCTTTGAGCGAATAAACGCTATGCTCTACCTCTCTCCAAAGTCCATCCCAATCTCCAATGATACTAATAGTAGTGGGAACAGAAGATTATTATGCTGTATAATGATTATCATTATTTTTCTTCGTGGCTACGTTATTACATACAACACTATGTCAATGATAGATCATATTAACATAACAGTCTTAGGTAGGTTACTATGTGATGAAAGATAACTTACACATCCAAACATGGCCAAAGTTCCTATTCAAGTCAACACCATTGCTAAGATCATCATCAACTCCTGATGATGCACATGATATAAAATTGGCAGTACTGCGATTTTTCCTCCACATTCGATTCTGAAATGTTCAATATTTTATCACTGGTTACATCTAGTTATTTGGAAATTAAAACATAGAATCTAGTATATATTTTTCTTAGATAAGCAGCATAAAATCCTGCAGAACAAAGCCTATAAATTTTAGCACAACCCAAGCAATTGAAGATGGGCAGGACATTAGCCGCAATAAAGATAGGAACGGAATTAACTACGTTAATCGATGCGTCAAAGAAATTAAAAATTTAGAGTCAATAACAATACCAGCTTATCCAATAGATAGAATGTTGACAGATAGTATCACGACACAAAAAGACAGAACAGAAGATACAACCTATTATTGTAAAAACCTGCAGCGTGATAAAGAGAAGCTTCATAATGACCTGTAAAGTAGAAGGAGAACATTTAAAAGCACAAATTGATTACTTACTTGGGTAAAGGTATATACATATCCATCAGGATTAACCACTGGAAATATATGCCATTCAAAATTCTCCGCCATAGCTCTTACTCTTTCATCAGAACTTGTTAAGAACTCTTTGATTATCCAAGTAACAGTTGCTGCAGATATCCATTCTCTTGCATGTAGTGTCCCTTCTAGCATACCAATTAATTTATTTTCTCTTTCAGGATGATAGTTTATTACTACTCCTTTGATATCTCTGTCTTGAACAGATTTTCCGATAACTACTGTAGTTACTATATCTGGATAGTTAGCTTCAAGTTCATCAAGCCAATTGTAAATTGCGTCTAAGTTATGGTATTTATCCCAAGAATATGAGAAAAAGGATTCAGAACTTTGTGTACTTCTAGGTTTGAGTTGATCGTCTATTAACCTTAAATTATTATAATTTACGTTTTAATCACGTGTTACAACTGCTATAAGTTATACCTACCTATTTAAAAATCAGGATATTATACTAATAAATTATTACAATGAAAAATGTGGATATTATGTGTTTGTTAAATAATATTTTAAATCGGATATAAAATAAAATTATCTTCGTATAAGAAACTAAACGTAATAAAAGTAGGTAAAATATAATAATCAATTTACTGTATAATTATAATATATTTAGTATCTGCTCAATAGAATTTTTAATTTAGTAACTCTTGTTATTTTGTTTGGCAAAATAACAAGAGCTAAGCTAAATAACTAAGCTATCATTATCAAAATTCATGGCTGAGTATACATTTTCCAATACACTGCATTAAGAACATTACTAAAACACAAAGGAATACCTGTGCCAGCGTTCGTGTTTAATGAAATTACGCAAAACTTAATGATAGCAATTAAGAGCTCTATATTCTGCACATTAAAATTCATTTAAGTTAATTTAATCTTCTTTAACATCAAGCGCATAAACTTACTTTTGCATATCTCCGATAACTTCAGTTATTTCAATATTTGTAGTTCTCATATGTTCAAGAAAACTTGCTTGCTTTTCTGGTGGTACCGCGATTTGAGCGTTTTGTTTAACATGGAAGTGATCATTCCAAAACTCTCCGTACCCACTTGCCTCGACATCTCGAAGAATTTTCACTTCTTCTAGTGTCTTTGGTACTACTTTATACACTTTGTAACCGTCATAGCGTTTTGCTTCTGTTAAAACTATACAAGTAGTTATTAATAATGTAAAATATTTCGAATCCATGTTTTATTTAAAACTTTAGATTGGGCACGTGAATGATTATAATTTTTGATGTCTACACTGAGTATTATTTGACATTATCGTAAAAAAATATCAGATAACAGCGCAATTATCAAATTATCAATGTCTGCATAATATAGGCATGCGGTTATATCAATTTTAAACTTCAAGATTCTGTTCTTTACGTAACGTTACGTAAGAAAATCCAGGTAGTTGTTTTATTTCACAAAACGTTGCAATGTTAGTTGTCCCCCGCGGTTTCACCCGCGTTCCCGGGATAAAAAGTAGCCTATGTCCTTCACCATACCATAGGCTATCTGCATGCCAAATTTCATTATGATCCGTTGAGTAGTTGAGGCGTGAAGGCGTAACAAACAAACAAACAAACTCACTTTCGCATTTATAATGTTAAGTAAAGGATTTCATTTATGATATAGATAGTTATTACACCATTTGTTTATTATCTAACTACTTATAGTAAGGGGCAAGAGTCGTGAGCACAGATTGACACCTGCGTAGTAGTTAATTTTCGGTTTGGCGGAATGAAGCAGGGGGAGCCCTGAGCTGCACATTAGGCTATTTGTAGGTAGGTACTAGTATCAGCACCATCAATACTGTTAATAATAATTGGACTGTTTTACAAAAAACTTAAACCGACTTCAAAGTACACTAAGAAGTGATCAAATCCTGATTTTTATTTTTATTTTTATTTATTTGGGATAACAAACAGTTTAACAATAACGCATAAACAAAAAAAACAGATAGTAAACAAAAGAGCAATTGTATAACCACCACCGTTATCCACGAAAATAAGCTACTTAATAATGGCACTACATTTTAAAACTAATGAATTAGAAAGTACCTACGTGATAAACGTCGAACAACACCAACAAAAGAAGAAAAAATAATAATTTTAGAAGACACATGTAAAGTTTACAATAGATTATAGTACCGTAAAAAATAAATAAAAGAATAATCGTTATACATATTCAAAATTATGTCTACATATCTGCGAGCCTCTCACCGACTCTTTTTTTATATTGTGAATGTGATAATATAAACAAATCAACACCTGTGAAATATTCGTTATAAGAATGCATTATTCTACGAAGAGGTGCACGCTCACCCGCTATGGTACGACAACGTTTGGGAGCAAACAAACACTGCGAGTGTGTTTCACGTATACGCTGTGAACGGCTGGGGGTACGTAAATATATTTGGTTAATGAGTTAGTTGATTACAATCAAACCCATCATGACATATTTTGTATAAAACAATCTGATCTAAAAGCAATCTTCTCGTTTTTAGTGATGACATGGCAAATTTAGCTAAAAGTGACTGATACGAGGACCTAGCATGATAACATTTGTAATTTACTGTGCGGAGATATTTACGCTGTACCGATTCAAGCTGCTCACAGTATTTCTCAAAATGTGGATTCCAAATAACTGTAGCATACTCTAATTGACATCTTATCAACGACTTAAATAGAAGTATCTAATCTGATCTGACGACAATGGGACCAAACGGGAAGTGTACCCTTCCAGACAAAAAAAGAATTTTCCAAATCGGTTTATAAATGACGGAGATTATGAGGTAACAAACATAAAAAAAAAAAAAAAACAATTTCGTCAAGCCATAAAATATCTTATACATCTCCAAAATTCAGTCAACGTTTTGTAAAACTCGAATTTTATTCTTAAATATCATGTATCATTGTCAGAATGAACAATTTCGCTAGATGCACGACTCGCGTTCGCTGATGTAACAGTCTTCCTGGACCATTGCTCGTACACACGGCTACAGATCAAGCTATACATTTCCAGTATAAGCTGATCTCGCATTGTATACGATTTCGGTTCAATGGGAGGTCAGCTTATACTAGAAATGTATAGCTTGATCTGTTGCCGTGTGTACAACTGCGATTTAACAAGGTGTGTTCACATAGTGGTAGATGTTTTACAATAAATAGGAAATAACGGACGAAAATATTTGTAAACTCTATAAGTGTTTCAAGTATATTTAGAAAAGTCATTATGAATACCAAGGCTATTACATTTTGAAGACCGACAGTAGAAAAATTGCTATTTATTATAAGTATTACTAATAATTTTATAAGATAATTATATAATTGCTCATAAATAGTTTCAATTATAAGACATCATTATATTTCAAATCAAAATCAATCAAAAAAGTTGTAGTGGTAATTATTAAATTAATGGTAGGTGATTAAAATAACTTCATCTATTGTGTAAGAATCCTTACGCACTTGCCAGAGTGCCGCTTCTTGGGTGGGTCAGAGCGGCACAATTATATTTATCGCCGAGTACCGGCGTGTCGTCCGTCCAGGCATAAATCAGCTCACGTACAGTCATGTCTCGATACGTCGACAATCGCGAATCGCTGCGACCGATCCAACCTGTGGGAATGCACTTTTAGATTCATTTTAATGGAATTCTTTATTTTTTTCAGTTTTATTTTAGTTACTAGCTGTACCCCGCGGTTGCACGAGGCTATCCCGAGATAGCCTAAAATACTTGGGGATAATATAGTTTCCTATTAGTGAAATAATTTTTCGAATCCGACCGGTAGTTTCAGAGAATAGCACGTCACTAACAAACAATGAAACAAAAAAAAAACTTATCAGTTTTGTTATAATTATTAGTAAGTATATCAATATTGATTTTCAATTTACCTGTCAAGTTCCATTCGACGATATTCCATACTAATTCATAATGTACTAATCGAGATGTTGCATCCGAATATTGATGCTTGCAGGAGTTCCTCCTAAATATTAATTCGTATATTAACTAGTGGCTCTGTGAGCTGTAGTCTTCGCGAGTCTCGATAATTATAATAGAAATTCCTTGCCGATTCGGATTTTTGGATTTTTCGATTTTCCGAACCTGCTCAAAAATTTAACGGGTATCGGTTGAGAAATGCTACCAGTAGAGGAGAACAGCGGGACATTCTTCGAACATCTGGAAATACGGAAGCGTTTTTGTCCAAGCAGAAATGTAGACGCTTCGCTCGCTTAACTCGCTCAGTCAATAATCTAAACAACAATATACCCCTTTTAACTGTTTCATGTTGCTTTCTGACTTTATTTTGTACACTTACTCCTTTCCATCTGGGGGATGGTTAGGAACAAAATAATTTACGATCAGTAGGGAACCGCTTAATCAGCGTTCGGTTCATTGTTAACTCGCTCAGCTTCGAATAATGGTGCTATTGTCTCTTATTATCGCGATAAATGTGTGGTTCAAGTGTGGCATGGAAAGCGTCGGAAATCATGAGTCGAGATAGTAACATTCGAATTTAAATCTTGGACCTATGAGACAAAGTTGATTTTTGATTACAAAAAAAGACTTAATTTATAAACAGACCCAAACTCAGAGATTTTGAAAACAGAATTAAACCGCCAAATTCAGGCCTCCTTTCCTAAGGCATCTGTACAAGGAAAAAGTGTGAGTTTATGGAAATAACCCACGAGTGGCCAAATAATGACCAATTCCAAATTTGTATTTGGATTCCTTCGGTTACTGGAAATAACCCAGAACTGGCCAAATAATTACCAATTCTAAATTTGTATTTGAATTCCTTCGGTTACTGGAAATAACCCAGAAGTGGCCAAATAATTACCAATTCTAAATTTGTATTTTAATTCTTTCGGTTTCTGATACGAAATGATAGTAGGTAACCGTATTATGCGAGTAACTATAAGCAGGTCAGGTTATTTAAAAATAATCTCTTTTCACTCCCCAATTGCCAACCTCACTGTGCTATAAGGCAGATATTATTCCGGACCATCTAGGTAAAGTCTTGCGAATGAAATATGAGGGGACTGAAGCAGTGATAGATGGGCATCTACAATTAGGAGAACAGCCCGTACTGTTTAACTAATCCTTAAGAAGGCCGAACCTCGATAGTAGTTACATATTTGAGCCGTTTGGGGTACATTTGGGAGACATTGGGTCCATGTGGGGCCTGCTGCTCATCGCGTTTACCGCGGTATTACAGAGAGCTGGCGAATACCTCGCTCAACGTATAAGCATAGCTATACAGAGAGGTAATGCCGACAGCATTCTGGGCACGCTACCACTTGGCAGCGACCTTGATAGGCTAGCCTATTTATAAGTTTGTTATTATTATAATTATTTTAATTATTGTTATTTTTCTTAAGTTTTAGTGTTAGTTATTAGTATTTTATTTTTTAGTTTAAGTTATTTAGTATAGTTTTGTTTTAGTATGTACTAAATTTAATAAATTAATCTTGTCATCCTTAAGATGCTCTTTATTTTTATGTCCATTTCGCTATCACCTGTACAATACACCATAACAGTTCTCCTATCAAAGCACCCGGTAGCGACAGCTTGTACGTACACACACCGCCTTGTACTGCAATTGATTATTTCCTGATAATGTTGCTTGGTGCGTTTGATACATAATCTTTGAGTCATCTCTGAAGAGTTAATTAATAGGTTTTTTAGTTAATTGAAAGAATTCTAAGTTGGAAATTCTACTGTGCTGTTCTACTCATTGGTGGATGGTAATTTTCAAGTCATACTTTTCCACTTCAGGTACGGGGGGACTAAAAACATAGTCACCATAGGGTTTATTTATGGTTAAGTAGACTCCACGTGCTTTTAAATATGTCTTCTTGGTCGTGCAGGTTTCTTCACGATATTTTCCATAGACGTAAATCCAGTGATGAATTCAGTCATGATTTAGACATGTCTTATCTAAAACACTTACTGCTGATTAATTACTGAAGCTACAGCTTGCATCTATGGCAACTTCTAGTATTCCTTACTAGATCATTAAAGATTTTATGATGGGCCAAAGGCCGCTCCATTTTCACTTTGTATCATGAAATCGACTGGGGAAGTACACTCTTCACCTTACAGAATACCGCAGCCAGCGAACAATTAACCCAAAGAAGCGTAATGGTGTTGATTTTGCTTACAATCTATTCCGCCAATTTGCCACCATCGACAGTGCGCTCTGATTGGCTAAGACAAGCACTCATGCTCTCATCATCATCTGCCTGCCCTGTTCCCAATCAATTGGGGTCGGCGCAATATGTACGCTTCTTCCATTCATCTCTTCTATCCGTCATACTAGTATCCACTCCTTTCTTACCCATATCATCTTTCACACAATCCATCCATCTCTTTTTCGGTCTTCCTCTTCCCGTATATCCATCCACTTTCATATTCATAACTTTTTTAGTGACGTGGCTTTCATTTCTCCTCATAACATGTCCATACCATGATAAACGCATGACAAGCACTCATGCTCTCTGATTGGCAAAATCAGTGAAAAATCACTGACTAGTTTCGGAATCGGACTACTCGGTATTACTACTCTAAGGGATTGTGTTCCTGCGTGTAAGTAAGGTTGTCAGAGCTCATTGGGTAGGGGGAAAGGTCGGTGTCATGTGAGTGATGCCTCGTGTGTTGCAAGCGGATGGCTACGGTAACCGCTTACCATCAGGGCCTTACGCTTGTTTACCGACTTAGTCGTAAAAAACTTTTTTTTTTTAATGTTAAATGGGCTTGCGTTTGACCTTCGACTGACCCCATCAGGAGTTAAGACGAGGCCGAGGATGTAGCACGCTTATCCAAAAAAAGCCTATTCACTCTGGCCTTGAATACATCTAGGTTGTAGGTGTCGGGAAACACAGATACCGGAAGAGAGTTCTTCAACGGACATAGCCTGACATATCACCTCAGATATGGCGCTCTCACAACATGATGGGTCCCCGTAAGAAAAGCACATTTGCCGCCAAGGTTATGATGCAAAGAAGGACCGCATCTCATCCCAGTCTGCTGAATTGTATCGCCAAACTCGCCTAGTGCCTTTATCATGTTTATGTTTTAACATGTTATCTTCAGGATCACTTTCGGTTATTAAATTCTTCTAATGCCTTTTACTACTTTATCCTTCTCAAGCAGCTTTATATTCTCATTATCCCTCTTATGAATGTCTTCAGAACTTTATAAAAAACTAGCTGCCCGGAGCGACTTCGTTCGCGTGGTGCTACCCTACCCTGCGGTGCTACCCTACCTTATCCTACCCTACCCTACCCTACCCTACCCTACCCTACCCTACCCTACCCTACCCTACCCTACCCTACCCTACCCTACCCTACCCTACCCTACCCTACCCTACCCTACCCTACCCTACCCTACCCTACGCTACCCTACCCTACCCTATCTAAACCATCCAGGGCGTCACCCAAACGTATACAAAAAAAAACAACTGTACGTGTGTTTGTCACTGAACTCCTCCTAAACGGCTGGACCAATTTGAATGTTTTTTTTTGTGTGCGTTTGGGTGGCGCCCTGGATGGTTTAGATTCACAAATCAGCCCGGCAGATGGCGCTGCAGTCGATTATATAACCTAAATACCGATTCATTCAAATCAGTCCAGCCGTTTAGGAGGAATTCAGTGACATACACACGTACAGTAGAATTTTATATATAAAGATTACATTAATAGATATTAAAAAGTAAGCCAAGATGTTTTTTATATAAAAAGGATCTCCATTCGCCTATTCATATTCATTATACGCTTTTCTTGGAGTTTTCGTGTTATTATGTCTATAATACGGTCATGGTTTTTATATTCTGGTTTATAATTAAAACCCTATTCCGTAAAGCTCAACCCTTACTACTGTTTCGAATTTCGATACAAATTCTGTTCCTTTAAGATGGGATTTAATTTTGGATCATCTGATCATATATCCACATGAGGAATTATTAATAAAAGTATAGGAATCATTCTTAATTTACTACTAATTTATCGCTACTATACCTTGTAAAAGATAGGTTTGTCCCTGCGACAGTTGCTTGAGTCATATGAAAATTAACCACAGATTAAACAATTGAACCTTATTGTAAAGCTATAAGGTTAATTTTTATATGACTCAAGCAACTCTCGCAGAGATCAAGCTATCTTTTACGAGGTATAAGATCATTAATATGATATTAATGAACTGATAAAAAGGTATGACGTAATAATTCGACGGGCCAGTTGGCGCAGTTGGTTAAGACTCTGGTAAAGATTCTAGCTATTGCGGTCGTGGGTTCGATTCCCACACAGGACATCCATTTGTGTGCATGAACATGTTTGCATGTCCTGAGTCTGGGTGTAATTATGTATATTAAGTATGTATTTACAAACAAAAAGTAGTATATGTATTATATCAGTTATCTGGTTTCCATAGTACAAGCTCTGCTTAGTTTGGGATCAGATGACGGTGTGTGAGGAATGTCCCAGGATATTTAATTTCGTTATGTACGCTTTTTGGTGTATAATGAAAAATATAGTAAAATATTTGCCGAAACCCGGGATTGAACCGGGGACCTTTAGATCTTCAGTCTAACGCTCTCCCAACTGAGCTATTTCGGCTGATGATAGGTTGGCGAAATTACTGATTGTAACACACCTCATTATTTCTCATAATATTGAATAACGTAAAATCGAAACTGGTTTATTCGAGATTTGAACCAACAGTAACCAGCTCAGGTGTGACGAAGGCTTCAAAGATATTACGAACGGCTCGGCTTCGTTTTATGACGTCATTGTTAGTCGTAAACGTCATTACCGGGCCTCTTGGCTTAAGGAGGCGGAAAATTTAAAGAGAGCGAAAAATGAATCATTTATTTCAGTAATAGGTCGTTCGCGTTCGCATTTCCCCATCAAATTAAGTTTGGGTTTTAATGCCTAGTTACCGTTTGAATCTTCTTACATTTTTAATTAACGCGGTTTTTCTGTTTCGTTTAACTTTTTACGGAAAATGTCTGGTGTAATCTTTGAGTATATAGTAAAGGTGTAATGGTTTGAGGCATTGACACAGTAGGGTATGAATTTAATAACGCATTTAGTTGTTAGGAACGTTTACAAGTTATTCTTTTAATAAATCTATACAAAAAAAAAAACACAGACGTCGCTTGTTTGTTGACTTTGTCCATTGAAAAGTCAGTTCTAAATCAAGTTACTTTACTAATACTATCCTAAAATTATCCTAAAAGTAATCTGGATACCATACAAGAATGATTGGCTCCTTAAATGTTTTTATGATGAGTTACAAAATATAATATATGGACAATAAAAAAAACTGGTTTTAAAGGTGAACTGTATTTTTGAAGTATTTTCTTGTGTATTGAAGTATATTCAAATATATTTTGGATTCTGATAATGGTAGCAAAGAGATCTTGAGAATGTTTTTTTTTTAAGTTTAAATGAGGAGGTGTAGGAGATAAACTACTTTAAAAAACGCATTTTTTACAGATTTCATTACAACACTGCTGATATCAGATTATTTCTCCAAGTGTCATTTTTTCTAATGCAAATCCTGAATCAAAGTTTTGCATCAATATTATAGAGTTGTGCGTGTATCGATACTTCACAAGTCATTTCGTCTTGTCGCACTCGCGATAGAAAATGTCTCGACATATTGTCGACCAGATATCTAAGGAGATAGTCGCGTGTTAAGGATAGATACTGTCTCCTTCTAAAATTACAAGACGATAAAGTCGGAACTGTATTATTGCAGTTGGTGGAGTTGCTTGCTGATATTTTTTCAATTTAAAAGTTTGTTTTATTGATTTTAATATTTTAATTTTAACTATAGTTTTATGTTATGTGCGTCGATTTTTAATGAATAAATTTATTTTCTTTCTTTCTTTTAATTTATGATATTTTACTTTGTTTTGACTAGGTTAAAATAATCAGCGCGAGTACTATACATTATTTGTATAAAATATGGGATTACCTACTTTATTTGACATATATTAAAACATAATTGAAAACTGTATTACAAAAAACTTAAACCGACTTCAAAAGTTCAAAGTACAATAAGAAGTAATCAAATCCTGACCTGTAGGCCTAACATGCGCAACCACGAAATAATTCACGCGAGAGTGACAAGGATTGTCATTGTCGTGTTTTATGTCATTGACCCTAACATGAGCGCCACGATCGACAATCTTTTCATCGTAGACTTCAGTATTTCATGACAGTTTCATGTAGACAAACCGATGTTGCCCTTTGATTACACAGTTTTAGTACACATACATATTTTTTAATAGCAACACTCAGAAATTGGGTAAACTATCACCCAATTTCTAGTTTGAGTAACAAAAATATGACCTCTGATTGGAAGAAACGCGAAGAATAACACATACACGAACAAGACATACAAGCAAAATGAATATTTAAAGAGATAATAAAAAAAATAGGTTGTGTAGTTAATAACCCAAGCCTGCCATTTAAGATTAAAAAAAAATATGACATATTGTTTGTTTGACGCTTTTATATCGGAATACCGGAATATTATAATTATTGGAGGCCTTCATAATAATTATAGAAATTCCTACTAAAAATCGTAAGTAAATATAGATTTGATTATACGTTGCGAAACACTTAATTTTAGTTTATTATGGAATCAATCATAACTGCAAAACATTGTTTCAGGATTCGCAGCTATAAGACACAGATCAACTTTCTATGCCAATACCAGCCAAACATGCACTAGCATCAAGCAAGAGTTTGCGGCCGGCGACTATCGCTCGCCTATGAAACCGGGAGTGGGCCAATATAAAGGCCTCATTAGATGAGCTTGGTCCATAACGTTCGTTGAACCAATGGAAAGTCTTATGTGGTTAAACTGTGGTCTTACAGTCGTCAGATGGTCATGAGCCATGGTTCTAGCGGGTAGCCAAAATCACATGCAACATCAAAAAGTTTGTGGAGCTCTGACAGAATTATAATAATGTGTTTGTTTTTTAAGTGTGACGCTACATAAAATTTGAGGCACAAAGTGTTACTTTTGCATTCGTATTAAATTGTTATTTCAATCTGAAAGTATATTATTTGATTATCAAATGCACATTTATCATGTTGATCATTTTTATGTTGACATACCTATGAGGAAGAGACTTGTACCACAGAATAGATAGTACCTGAAACTCCGCAACTAAGTACCAAATTAAAGGGGACACAGAGGTCTTGTATTCTTTTCCTCTAAAGGACGGATGGGCAAAGATGCTTTAGTCCAAATGTTCACCACCAACGCGACCTTAGTTAGCAAAATATGAGTAGGTATATTCTCAATTCGCCGCCGTTAAACTCAAGGCATAAGGGATCTGCAATAATTGCGTTGTAATAAGAATATCCAACAGATAGAAATGGGAGGGAAAGCAAGTATGGTAATAATCCTAACTAATGTTATAAATTTGAATATGAGTTTGTTTGTTTGTTACGCTTTCACGCCTAAACCGCTGAAATGATTGCGATGTAATTTAGCACGCCAATGGAGAAGGGCGTAGGCTACATTTATCCTGAGAACGCGGGTGAAACCGCAAGGAACATCTTCATCATCATCATCATCAGCCTATAATGTCCAGCTGCTGAGCACAGCCCTCCTTTCACAAATCAGGGTGGAAGGGAATGGGCAGATACTCCACCACGCGTGCCCACTGCGGATCGGTGGAGGTAGGCTAGTGGTCAACCTACTGTTGGAGTTTTCAAGCCGCCTAGAAGGCCTCCAACTAGCTTAACGACTATCACAATTAAGTGATAACCGGGACCAACGGCTTTACGTGCCTTCCGAAACACGGAAACGCTCGATTTGAAATAACACTAGGCGGTCACCCATCCAGGTACCGACCACGACGGTGGTAGCTTAACTTCCGATCGATCGATTAAGAACGGCTTATCATGTTACACCACGAGCGTTGCAACAACCGGGGGACATCTTAGTTCTATCCTAATACGGGACCGGTATCGTGTTCGAAGCTAACTATAGGAAAACGCGCCGAATAAGACGATACCAAAATTACTCGTGCCTTCTCGTCTACCAAAATGTTAGACGATATATATTTCATATTTAACTGTCAAAATTGGATAAAATTAGGCTGGCATGTTACGGTTCATCGACAAAACACAACTGACGGATAGACGTAGACATTTCTTCCACTTTTGACGCCTAGAATCGAGTTCTACGTGCAACCATGTTGCGGTCAGTAGGGCTAACATGCGCAACCACGAAATATTTCACGTGAGAGTGACAAGGATTGTCATTGTCGTGTTTTATGTCATTGACCCTAACATGACCGCCACGATCGACAATCTTTTCATCGTAGACTTCAGTATTTCATGACAGTTTCATGTAGACAAACCGATGTTGCCTTTTGATTACACAGTTTTAGTACACATACATATTTTTTAATAGCAACACTCAGAAATTGGGTAAACTATCACCCAATTTCTAGTTTGAGTAACAAAAATATCGACACGTCCTACGTCAAACTAAGTAACTGCAAAAAGCAAATTTTACAGGAGAGCGTTTTTAAAATTTTAAAAATTTCTTTTCGTCATTACTCCGTCTCTCAAAGGGCTCTGACTTTGAAACTTGGCAAAAGGCTCTTACTATAGGTGCAGAATATGTTACAGCTTAAATTTTGTTTGCAAATCTTCCCACTTTTGTTTTATTACACATACATACGTGTACTTGGTTTTATTATCCGAGAGTAATAAAGTATGTGTCAGATACATATTTATTCAAGGGAATTTGAAAAACCTAGTATTTCGTAACTGTCTAGATACATGTTTATTCTTATTTAACTAATGGTTCATACTGTAACTAACTGTTAGTTACATAATTTCTCATTGGAAATTTAATTATTGACGCATGTGTATCTACATTTCTATATTATCAAAATCTCCTAAATCTTCCTACTTCGCCTTTAATTGAATGAAATTAATAAAGGGTTCTTGACTGCTAAAGTAGCCAACAAGCATACGGGGTCCGCCTGAGGATAAGCGGTTACCATAACCTATGGTAGAAGCGCTCGTAGTGTGGCATGATTAGCCTTTCTTAATCGATCGGCAAAATTAAGCTACGTCTGTCGTGGTCGGTACCTGGATGGGTGACCGTCTATTGGTATTTCAAATCGAGCGTTTCCGTGCTTCGGAAGGCACGTAAAGCTCCAGTCATCCGGGCGTCATCGCATGTGGTTCTATATGTCAGCAGACTGGGATGGATTGCGTGAATTCTTTGCATCGTACCCGTGCATGCAGCTCTGCTTCGCATCAAACAATCAGGAAGCAATCAGGATAACACCCAAACACCTTTTATGCGTAGCGCTTAACGTAGCCTCGAGGTTCAGTAAGCGAATGATTGCCAGGGCTAAGTTCGATTTCGCCATCAGAATTGGCAAGAGACTGCATGAGCGATCCTTCTGGGAGTTAGGCTTTTGAGTGTCTTGCCAAAGCTGCTGAAAGAAACTTTTTCCTGTCATCCTTGCTAACACTTGTAAGCTGAACGGAAATTTGGCCCATAGGCTAAGGAGAAGGCTGGCCTTTTAGGCCTCTTTGCTCGAACTTGACTTTAGGTGACGGGGGTGCCACACCGCCTACCATCCCGTAGTGTGACAGTTCCATGCCGGAGATTCGAATAACTCAAAGTCCTGCAGGGGTTGCTTTCTCTAGACATAGCATATCGACAGTGTGCTCCTGAATTGTGTCCTAACGCGCCTTTTTGCGATTTCCTACTTGAAAAAGTCCCGTCTTCGTGGAAGACTGCCCACGTACACCTTGTGTGCTCAAAAAAAGCGACAAATCAGATCTGGTAATTACAGACCTATCACTATCACCTCCTTTCTCTCCAAAATGATGAAACGAGTGATCAACACGCAACTCTTGAGATACCTAGAGGATCACGATTTATTGACCGACTGAATATACGGCATCCACCATAGTCACTAGGCTGGTGACCTTGTAGTTTATCTCACACGTTGTTCATCTCACACGTTTTTCATCTCACACGTTGTTCATCACTCGCCATTGAGACTTAGTGTGAGGCATTGGCGTTGAGCCTAGATGTGGCCAAAGCATTCGATCGGGTCTGGCAACAGGGTCCTCTAACTAAACAACCATCATACAGGATTTCCCGAGTGATTATGCAAATGGGTCGCCAGCTTTCTGTCCAGTAGATGCATTAGAGCCATCGTTGATGGTAGCTTCTCTGACAGCATGTACATAAATGCCGGCGTCCTACAAAAACTTGTGCTTTCCCCAACACTGTTCCTGCTGCATGTCAATGAATGATATACTGTCTATTGACAGTATTAATTGTTATGCGAACGTAATCGAATGTACAGCTTTTTAAACAAGCTGTGCAAATATTCCTCGTTCCATAGTGGTGGAAATCCACGAACGACTTTTGTCTGAAATCGAGAATACACTAACTAGTGTCTCCGATTGGGTGTGCCTGAACGTAGAGCATTTTAACTCCACTAACACACAAGCCTGCGCGTAAACCACTAAGAAAACCCTATTTGCTGTAGTTCTCAATTCCAGAACACGTCTCCGACACACAAAAAGTATCGGAATCCTTGGCGTCGATATTTGTAACGACGTTCCGTTCCATAGTCGTCTCGTAGGCAAAGTCAAACTGGCATCCAAAAAACTCGTGAGTGCTTAATAGAGCGAAGTAGTTCTTCTCATAGGGGTAAAGTCTGCAACTTTACAAGCTGCAAGTCCGACCTCATATGGAGTACTTGGATACCAGCTTGGGCCTTTAGACTCAGTCAGCTGTGTGCCATTAGTATTGTCGACGATCCCGAGCTCACAAATGATTTAGAGCCCGTTAGCCGTAGGAGAGACTTTGCCTCCTTATGTGTATTCTACCGCTTATACAACGGATAGTGTTCAGATTTTTTTTTGAACTGATGCCCACAGCTAGCTTCTACCATCGCAACTTTCGCCATCGACGGGTTCTCCATCCTCATACATTGGAACCGAAATGGTTTCGTACTATGCACTTTCAACGGAGCATCCTACCACACACTCAGGATGTGGAATGAGCTACCCTTGAGCCCGCCTTGGTTTTCCTAAGAGAATTCAGCATGGGGCTCTACGAAAAGGGTGTGAAGAGATTTTGGCAGGGTCGCAAGTGTCGCAACGCGTGATTGATACCCCTGTGTTGGAAGCGTCCATAGGCTACGGTAACCGCTTACCATCAGGCGGGCTGTATGTTTATTTGCTATCTTAATGGTATAATAAAACATAGAAAATCCTTTTTTGAAGTCGGTTAACAATAAGACATGATTTTAAATATTGTATAACTGACTAAGTGAACAGATTTAAAACTATGACTAGATATCTTTCTAATGTACAATTATGTAAGTGCTAAATAACTTATTTCGATTTAACAACTTTTCAATGTACAAGTGAGTAAGTGTCTAGATAATTAATTTCGATTGAACAACTTTCCAATGAACAAGTGTATAAGTGCCTAGATGGAATTTGCAACCATACTGAATCACATTGAATAAGTGTGTACCTACGTAGTTACACTGTTGTACGTGGACAAAACAAAATATACAAAAAAAAACTTCATGAACTTTTTACTACTTCTATGTAACGTGTTTTAAATATTTGTATTACAGCGCTATTGTGGTTTTAATTTCTTCATTCCATACATTTAAATATTTCTATCCGTATGTGGTTTAGAAATATTTGCAGCGATAGAAATATTATTACGAAACGTACGCGCACCTCACTCGCTGTCCGTAGAAGAAGTGAGGGAGTGGCAGTTGACCACGTACCGCACCGCGTTCCCCCCACGTTAAAGTGTTTAACTGGATCTCACACGCTTATTCGCTGTGCGTTTTGAACCGCTAATGCAGATAAATACTTATACGTTTGAGAAAAAAGTATGTTCTGATAGGAAAATTAAAAAAAAAAAAATACGTCTTGTAGATTCGGATACGTAGAGCTCCAAAATGCAATAAAAACACTTTGGTGTAACAGGCACATACATTGGTTAACGTAGGACGTGTCGATATGACCTCTGATTGGAACAAACGCGAAGAATAACACATACACGAACAAGACATACAAGCAAAATGAATATTTAAAGAGATAATAAAAAAAATAGGTTGTATAGTTAATAACCCAAGCCTGCCATGTAAGATTAAAAAAAATATATGACATATTGTTTGTTTGACGCTTTTATATCGGAATACCGGAATATTATAATTATTGGAGGCCTTCATAATAATCATAGAAATTCCTACTAAAAATCGTAAGTAAATATAGATTTGATTATACGTTGCGAAACACTTAATTTTAGTTTATTATGGAATCAATCATAACTGCAAAACATTGTTTCAGGATTCGCAGCTATAAGACACAGATCAACTTTCTATGCCAATACCAGCCAAACATGCACGAGCATCAAGCAAGAGTTTGCGGCCGGCGACTATCGCTCGCCTATGAAACCGGGAGTGGGCCAAAATAAAGGCCTCATTAGATGAGCTTGGTCCATAACGTTCGTTGAACCAATGGAAAGTCTTATGTGGTTAAACTGTGGTCTTACAGTCGTCAGATGGTCATGAGCCATGGTTCTAGCGGGTAGCCAAAATCACCTGCAACATCAAAAAGTTTGTGGAGCTCTGACAGAATTATAATAATGTGTTTGTTTTTCAAGTGTGACGCCACATAAAATTTGTGGCACAAAGTGTTACTTTTGCATTCGTATTAAATTGTTATTTCAATCTGAAAGTATATTATTTGATTATCAAATGCACATTTATCATGTTGACCATTTTTATGTTGACATACCTATGAGGAAGAGACCTATGACTTGTACCACAGAATAGATAGTACCTGAAACTCCGCAACTAAGTACAAAATTAAAGGGGACACAGAGGTCTTGTATTCTTTTCCTCTAAAGTACGGATGGGCAAAGATGCTTTAGTCCAAATGTTCACCACCAACGCGACCTTAGTTAGCAAAATATGAGTAGGTATATTCTCAATTCGCCGCCGTTAACCTCAAGGCATAAGGGATCTGCAATAATTACGTTGTAATAAGAATATCCAACAGATAGAAATGGGAGCGAAAGCATGTATGGTAATAATCCTAACTAATGTTATAAATGTGAATATGAGTTTGTTTGTTTGTTACGCTTTCACGCCTAAACCGCTGAAATGATTGCGATGTAATTTAGCACGCCAATGGAAAAGGGCATAGGCTACTTTTATCCTGAGAACGCGGGTGAAACCGCAAGGAACATCTTCATCATCATCATCATCAGCATCAGCCTATTATGTCCAGCTGCTGAGCACAGCCCTCTTTCACAAATCAGGGTGGAAGGAAATGGGCAGATACTCCACCACGCGTGCCCACTGCGGATCGGTGGAGGTAGGCTAGTGGTCAACCTACTGTTGGAGTTTTCAAGCCGCCTAGAAGGCCTCCAACTAGCTTAACGACTATCACAATTAAGTGATAACCGGGACCAACGGCTTTACGTGCCTTCCGAAACACGGAAACGCTCGTTTTGAAATACCACTAGGCGGTCACCCATCCAGGTACCGACCACGACGGTGGTAGCTTAACTTCCGATCGATCGATTAAGAACGGCTTATCATGTTACACCACGAGTGTTGCAACAACCGGGGAACATCTTAGTTATATCCTAATACGGGACCGGTATCGTGTTCGAAGCTAACTATAGGAAAACGCGCCGAATAAGACGATACCAAAATTGCTCGTGCCTTCTCGTCTACCAAAATGTTAGACGATATATATTTCATATTTAACTGTCAAAATTGGATAAAATTTGGCTGGCATGTTACGGTTCATCGACAAAACACAACTGACGGATAGACGTAGACATTTCTTCCACTTTTGACGTCTAGAATCGAGTTTTACGTGCAACCATGTTGCGGTCAGTAGACAAATGAAATAAGTCCAATTTATGACGTAATATCGAGTGGAGATACCGTGAGATACGGTATGTCATGGCAGCCATGTTAGCCCGGCAGTAGACAAATGAAATAAGTCCAATTTATGACGTAATATCGAGTGGAGATACCGTGAGATACGGTATGTCATGGCAGCCATGTTAGCCCGGCTGATGACAATGGCACCAAACGGGAAGTGTACCCTTCCAAATAAAGAAAGAATTTTCCAAATCGGTTCATAAAATGACGGAGTTACGAAGCAACAAACATTAAAAAAATATACAACCAATTTGAGAACTTCCACCTTTTTTGAAGTCGGTTAAAAATAAATTTTATGAGTGAACTGTTTTTATTTTGGAAACTGAAAAGAAATCACAACAAGTTAATTGTTGCTGTTATAAGTGTAACTGTGTAAGGTTCAAGTTTGGTTGGAGAGATGAATAAACTGCTTTGCGCTTAAGGGTTTGGTCGGACCCCAAGAGTTTCACTGTATTTTTTTACCAAAAATTGAATAACTTTTAACTGACAAATTCCTAACTGCTATTAGTTCTTAACTTTAAAAACCCATTTATAAATCTATCAAAAACTTCATTTCCCTACCAGAATTCATGCGAAACGCGAAACTCATATCCACGTCTCTGACGTCACGAGCCTATCAAAAACTGGCCGAAACAATGGCGGTGGTTTTTTTTTAACCTCTCATATGGCTTTGTACGAGATAGCCTCAGTCCGTGTATTGTATGACTAAAAAAACACAGGGAATAACTAACCGTGACTGGATGTTATGTTCGGTTCAGTATAGATGAAACGACTAGATTTTTTCAGGTATTTTTTTGTGTATTTTTATTTAGGTTTAAGTTGTGATAGTTCTGTAATTTGTTTATATGATCTGTGGGACTTAGGTTCAAACAGCAGCTCGGATATAGTTCCATTATAGCATAGGGGTATTCATATCCCCAATGTTTCATATTGTTGCCTTGCAAATAGATAGATAGACAGATAATGCATCCAGTGGGTCAAACCTAGTAACTCAATCTCATTGATACACATAAGATCTTATTAAGGTAGGTACTTAAGAACGTGATAATTAGCTCTACCACCCGGTTCGTAATATACTCAAGCTGAAAACATTCCTATGAAAAACTCGAATCGGCAAGGCTTTTTGTGGATGTGAAATGTGCTTGCGTTGGTCTTCGACTGACCCCATGAGGAGCTATGACGAGGCCGAGGATGTAGCACGCTTACACAGAAAAAGCCACTCTGGCCTTCTGCCCTCTGGCCTTGAATACATCTAGGTTATAGGTGTCGGGAAACCCAGACCCTGGAATAGACTTCCACTCCTTTTCTGTTCGAATAAGAAACGAAGAGGCACAGCGTTGTGTCCGGATACGCTGGATGTCGACAACGTATGGGTGGAAATTCTCCCGGCGTCTTGTTGGTCAATGGAGAAATGGGAATGCAGGAATTAGATTGAGCAGTAGTGTAGCACACTCTCTATAATATATCCTATAGACAACAAACACGAAACCTTACGCCGATGTTCAAGGCTCGTTAGTTTCGCCTCAGTTAGCGAAACAACACCGACGAGTCTCCTAGCACGACGGTCTATTCAGGGGCCTCCAGATGGTATTTGACAGATTCTTTAATCTGACTATGATATAGTATCAGTCTTTCTAGCAAAATACCGTTTGATCAGTGGTTTCCAGTACGTAGTCTGCAATCCAGATATTTTCTTTAATGGTTTTCAATAGGGATGATTCCTATGTTAAGTATTTATTGCTTTACCAAACCATTCAAAAGGGTAAAAAGTGTACTCTAACGTGACGTCACGCGGAACTCCAACACACGATATCTTCGTATTTTTTGTTTAATTGAAAAATAAAAACTATAAGTGAAGTTATACCCTAACCCCCTTACTCATAAAGCGCTATTTAACTAATATACTGATTAAATGGTCACGTAAATAAGTCACATTATTTGACAATGACAATAGAGTGACGTTTTTTACGTGACCCTTTAAAGAGTATATTAGTTAAATAACGTTTTATGAGTGACAAACTTGTAAATACTAGAATTTTATCGTATGTGAAATCACCTAGTTCCGTTTACGCCAAAAAGTCCAATATTATTTCTTAAACATACAATAGCCATAGATCGTAAATAGATTATAGATGTGAACCCCATAAATATTCCGCTGCGATACTGCATCGGAATGCGTTTAATATTTTGCCTTTTCGCGGTACCATGCGGATAAGGGCAGTCTGTCCTTTGTTAGAGATGTGAGTATTGTATCGATGTCGATATTGCTGTCTCTGTAAGTCCAAAACTATGCGTGCCAGATAAGTCTGCGCATCAAATATTATTTTATTTTGTAAAATTAAAAAAAAGTATGTATGTAGGTATAATGTTTTGGAAAAATAGCTAATATAGTCAGATAGTAAAAAAAAATAAGTTTAAAAAATATAACCTTTCTGAGTTTCTTGCCTGTTCTTCTCAGTTGAAGGCCGACTTACGAACTGGTGGTAACTTCAGTAGCTTTGAACTTCATTAGTGCCCTAAATTGCCGAAATTGAATAAATTCTAAGAAAAGTTCCATAATTGTACAAATATGACGATTAGTTCCGATTTTAGCCACACGCAGTCATATATGGCGCGTACTGCACGCAATTTAAGAGAAAGTTTATATTAACGACGTAAAATAAACTAATAAAGCGAAAATAAATATTAAGATGAAAACTATGTCTATCCGTTGACAAAAAACTATATGAATACTTTTATTTCAGATACCTAGGTTTAAGTACTTATTTATTTATTTTATTTTTATTTATTTAAAAAACCAACAGCATTTTTCACATAGAAGGTAACAGGTATAACATAAACTTAATACGACTAGTATTATTTTAAAATGTATACAGATATCGAGTATATAATATTATATTGCATCCCTAACAGGCGATAAGAAGGCAGACGGCGAAACAAAAGCGCTATCGACGCGAATTTCAACAATATCCGAATGGCGCGTAAATCACGTGCGTCCGCCATATTGTTTATTCCCAGCTCGCTATACTCAATTCAAGTTACGTTCTTTTTTTAAATATTACATCGATGGCTTAGAAATAGAAAATATATGTAATAATATACAGGTTGTACGTAGTATTTATATACACTGAGATACAGGTGAATTTTCCAAGTGGGCATGGATGGCCAAATCCATGTAGCAAAAATGCTCAATGCTCTTGATGAAAAATAAAACTCTTACTTACTTATAAATAAGGTGTAAGTCAGTCTTGTAACACCCAGGTATTAAGATAGCCCCAGGCCTTTTTGTTTAAATGACATTAGAAAGTAACGGATATACCTATTTGAAACCCAGGTATTACAATAGTAAAACTGTGGTATTACTATACTTGACTTACACCAATACAACGCTTCGCTTCATCGTTTCTTATACGAACAGCAAAGGAGTGGAACTCTTCCGGGATCTGTGTTTCCCGACACCTACAACCTAGATGTATTCAAGGCCAGAGTGAATAGGCTTTTTCTTGGTAAGCGTGCTACATCCTCGCCTCGTCATAACTCCTCATGGGGTCAGTCGAAGGTCAAACGCAAGCCCATTTAACATAAAAAAGAAACACCTATTTATTAATAAGGGGTATAAGATGTTTAATAAATAATTATTCACAACGTATGGGAATTAGATACAGTTTAATAAATGTATGTACAATTAAATATTATTTTTTCCTAAAATTCGTTTTTGATCTAAAATTACCTACTAAAATTTGATCTTCAATAAATAAGTCCATGAACTAAATACAAGTGCATTACACACATACATTTATGTCTGTAACTATACATTTTAAAATCCTAATTGGCGTAAACAAACAACACCCATAAACAAATAATTAAAAAACAAATGCATCCCGACGAGTCGCTGATAAAATGTTCGTTTATATATTTCAGTCATCAAATTATGCGGCGAACACACCGTTAACAAGTCACGGAAACACTGCATATAATAATTAAAAAACAAATGAAAAGCCTGATTTACACGCGTGTATTTACTTCGAACATACAGGCTTAATGGAACAACAATGTTTTTGTTTGTTTTGATATATTTTGATTCCCTGTATATTTTGATTCGTCGCTGCCACTACTTACTAATCTATCTAAATTTTATCTAAATCCATAGTAACAAAACACTCATTACATTAATTCTCACTAACTTTTACGAATTGAATTGAATTAAAATTCAAAATAAACTATAATTTTCAATAATATTATTTTCAAAATATAACTTTTCACAGAATGCACCTTCCGACAAAGAATTTGAAAACACGGCATCAGTCTTCGAGCTGTTTGCAACTCTCATGCATTATGTACAACCTTCATAGCTTACACCATTCGACATACTCGTATTTCCCGCGGTAAACTGCTCGTGTGAACCAGCCTTAATACAAACAATACCGCGGTCCAGCAATGAACAGGAACAGTATTCAATTTATGTCCCTACTGCTGTTATCAGCCATTAATTTATTATAAAAAAATACGAATTGCGTCATAAACGTGCAAAGTTTTAAAAGAGTCATCCATATTTATTTGGTATGAAATAAAATATGGAGCGTGAATTAAGAGGAAAGGATGGCTGCAAGAAATTTGAAAAATAGGTTTTTAACATATCTATTGCTGTCGTCGCGCCGTGCCCGAGCTATACCGCCCGAGGGTGATAGAGACATCTACAGCTTGGACCGATTATACCTATTTAAATTAGACGAAATCGCTATTTCTTAATCCCCAGTTTTCTCTTCCAAAACTGGATCGATAAAAAAAAAAAACAATAATCATAAATAAGAAGGGCTTAGGCTATATCTGTCGGTTTTCTTTTGTTGTTTTATATTCGTCTTTGTTCGCTGGACGTCTGATAAGGGCTTTAAAAATGGTATTTTTTTGTGATTTTAGAAGGCTTCTTATAATAATTAATTCATGGAGAAAAACACAACCGAGGGACATACAGTGGTACTTACAGATTGCATGGCAGAATAATCATTGCTCTAGTGTCATTATCCAGAGAGGAAACTGAGGACAAACGTATTGTATGGAAGAAACGCCACCAGCAAGTATGATATTATTCTTTATTCTACAAGAAAGCAAAGAAGCTTTTGGACCACCTGGTGGTAAGTGGTTACCGTAGCCTATAGCTTGCTACATTTATAACCAAAGACTATTCCTACAAATTACAAAATCTGATGAATTCTGATGGTACGATAAATAATTTAACTGTTTTACAAAAAACTTAAACCGACTTCAAAGTTCACTAAGAAGTAATCAAATCCTGATCTGATGACTATGGGACCAAACGGGAAGTGTCCTTCCAAATAAAATTGAGAACCTCCTCTTTTTTTTGAAGTCGGTTAAGAATACGAATTCTTTCAAAACATAATTTGCCACGCAAACAATCCCAATTCTTTGTAAAATTCCTAAACATTCTTAAACGTAACAAAAACCGATGAAAGTAACCAATAAGTCAGGAGTGTCATCTTATATGGTGTCCAACTATATTCAATATTTAGCCACAGCCGTATATCTCAGATGGACAGCGGTGTATTAAATTCCCTGCGTGTTCATAATGACGGGATGTCTCCTGAAAATGTGACGTGGTGCAGATTTTAAGGAATTTCTGAGAATGTTTTTCTTTAAAGATTTCCAAGCTTGGTTTAAATTAATTTTTTATTGCCGCCAATATACAAGAACTAGCTTTAGCCCGCGACTTCGTCCGCGTAGATTATTTCTTTTTTCTAGATATGAATCATTGTAACAATATAGAGCTTTTTTTAATGGCTATAGCCCGCGTGATATTTGACAAAAGTTCAGGAAGATTGAGAGCATACATGCGAACATGCCACATAAAACTGAAACAGTCCTGCCGCAAATAAACTCTAGCAAATTTCGGAGTTCTTCCCTGTGATTTATTAATAGCCATCGCGATGCAAACCTCGATAAGGAACTGTAATCTTTTAAATTCAAACGGAAGGTGCTTTGGGATCAATGGTATACGCGGCACGAGACTGTTTCTCCTCTGGCGGAACCAGTTAATATTTTGGCCTCAATAACATTGCGGCGGAGAACTGTTGCTTGTAGTCAAGTTCTACAGCACAATTTTGGAGGCCGTATATTTCTAATCAATATGACAGGAGCAGGTACATGCATGAAACGGATTACCCGGCGGATTAAGAGAGTTAAAAAATTTAATAGGATAATTAACCGACTCATCCATATCGACCATGGTGGCAACATTTCATTGATCGCAGCGGGTTGGTTATTTTTGGGAGTCATAATGGGTCTCTCGCGCATAACCACTCTATCGGTTTGTGTTCATAGTAACATCAGTCAGTATACATTTCATCTAAACCTACCTACCTGTATGTGTACCATCTATTTGTGGAAAGTTTATGTTCCCGATTTGAAGAAGATCTGAAAATCTACCGGCAGAAATATGCATACATACACTGTCCGATATGCTGAAGAAGAAATATGTTTTTTTTGGGAGGTGTCGAGATCGGGATTATTTATCTAAAATTACGCCATGAGACCTATCCACAAATTCCTCAACCATTTCATGACAGCTGAGATATTTGCTCATGGCACACGGACAGACAGACCAATACACCTATATCCACAAGTTCCTCAATAATTTCCAGACAGCTGAGATGTTTCTGTCTGTCTGTCAGTCTGAGGAGAGAATTTGCCTCCTTATGTGTGTACAACGGACAGTTCTCTGAAGAATTGTTTGACTTGATGCCCACGGGCTACCTTCTACCATCGCAACTCTCGCCATCGACGGGGAGTCCATACTCATATATTGGAACCGAAATGGTTTCTACTGTGCGGTTTCAAAGGAGTTTTCTAGGGCGTAAACTCAGGCTGTGGAATGAACTCCCCGCCATGGCGCCAGGGTGTGAATATATTTCTGTATGGTCGCCAACGCACGAGTGATACATACGGTGACCGCTTACCATCAGGCCGGCCGTATGCTTGTTTGACACCTTAGCATTAAATTTAAATAATAATAATTATTTAAAAATTACCCGTAGAAGACAGACAGACAGACGGATCGACACGGGCGGAGATCTATCCAAAAGTTCCTCAACCAGACAGCAGAGAATTTTTCTCGTGGCAGACAGACAGATAGATGGGCGGCAGTAGGCTTCTTAATAACATGATACACGTGTACATTATTTTACTTGAATACAAAATAATGTGAATGAACAGCTTAAATACAAAATTTAATCCCCCTGTTCACTCATTAATGGATCAAATTCCAACAACACCGATATTCTTTGCGTTAGTTTCCAAATTTTAATTATATTCCAAGCTTATATAATAAATTTAGTATACTTCCATACACAACTTCATCCCTTTTTTACCCCTTCGGGGTCGGAATTATCGAAAACGTTGAGGCACATATAAATTAATTTTCAATCATTAGCCTAAACACAAAATTTGAAGGTAGGTAGAATCCTAACTTCCAAACTGATGGACTTTCATACAAACTCGCATCCCCTATTTTACCCCCATAGGGTGTAATATTGAAAAATCCTTCGTTAGTGGATACCTACACTGTATAATTATAAATTTAGTGATGTTTACTATGGAAATGAAAGATTTTCGTATACAACTTAATCCCCCTTTTCCCTCTTCGGGGGTGGAATTATCACAAACGCTGTGACAACTTTACTTTAATTTTCAATCGTCAGCCTAAACACAAAATTTTAAGATCCTAACTTCAAAACTGACGGTCTTCCACACAAAATTTCAAGTCCTATTTTACCCCCTAAGGGGTGGAATTTCTAAAAATCCTTCATTACTGGATACCTACACTGTATAATAATAAATTTAGTGAAGTTTATCGTGAAATTGAAGGCAACTTCATTCCCCTTTTTCCCCTTTCGGGGGTGGAATTATTACCTTCCTTAGTGGATGCCTGCACCGTATAATAATACATTTAGTGAAGTTTACTTTCAAATTGAAGGACTTGCATACACAACTTCATCCCCCTTTTCCTCCCTTCGGTGGTGGAATTATCACAATCGCTGAGATAACTATACATTAATTTTCAATCGTAAGCCTAAACACAAAATTTGAAGATCCTAACTTCAAAACTGACGGACTTGCATACAAACTTTCATCCCCTATTTTACCCCCTTAGGGGTAGAATTTCTGAAAATCCTTTCTTAGTGGATGCCTACACTGTATAAGGTATCTTTGTGCAAAATTTCAAATCTCTAGGTCCAGCGATTTGGGCTATGCGTTGATATAATAATAATAATAATAATAATCATTTATTTTCAGGCTCTAGACCCATAGTGTGTTAGTAGTTACAAAGAATGTCTTAAAAATATTGTTAGTGTCAATGTCACAGATTTGCGTTTTCACTTGTCATTATTCATATATCATATATTGCTTACAAACTTTCATCCCTTATTTTATCCTGTTAGGGGTGGAATTTTTAAAAATCCTTCTTTTGTGGAAGCCTACACTATATAATAATATATTTAGTGAAGTTTACTTTGAAATTGAAGGACTTGCATAAACCACTTCATCCTCCTTTTCCTCCCTTCGGTGGTGGAATTATCACAAACGCTGAGATAACTAAACATTAATTTTCAATCATCAGCCTAAACACAAAATTTGAAGATCCTAACTTCAAAACTGACGGACTTGCATACAAACTTTCATCCCTTATTTTACCCCCTTACGGGTGGAATTTCCAAAAATCCTTCCTTAGTCGATGCCTACACCGTATAATAATACATTTAGTGAAGTTTACTTTCAAATTGAAGGACTTGCATTAACAACTTCATCCCCCTATTCCTCCCTTCGGTGGTGGAATTATCACAAACGCTGAGATAACTATTCATTAATTTTCAATCGTAAGCCTAAACACAAAATTTGAAGATCCTAACTTCAAAACTGACGGACTTGCATACAAACTTTCATCCCCTATTTTACCCCCTTAGGGGTAGAATTTCCGAAAATCCTTCCTTAGTGTATGCCTACACTGTATAAGGTATCTTTGTGCAAAATTTCAAATCTCTAGGTCCAGCGATTTGGGCTATGCGTTGATATATTGCTTACAAACTTTCATCCCTTATTTTACCCTGTTAAGGGTGGAATTCTTAAAAATCCTTCTTTTGTGGATACCTACACTATATAATAATATATTTAGTGAAGTTTACTTTGAAATTGAAGGACTTGCATAAACCACTTCATCCTCCTTTTCCTCCCTTCGGTGGTGGAATTATCACAAACGCTGAGATAACTAAACATTAATTTTCAATCATCAGCCTAAACACAAAATTTGAAGATCCTAACTTCAAAACTGACGGACTTGCATACAAACTTTCATCCCTTATTTTACCCCCTTAGGGGTGGAATTTCCGAAAATCCTTACATAGTGGATGCCTACACCGTATAATAATACATTTCATGAAGTTTACTTTGAAATTGAAGGCCTTGCATACCCAACTTCATCCCCCTTTTCCTCCCTTCGGGGGTGGAGTTATCACAAATGCTGAGATAACTATACATTAATTTTCAATCGTCAGCCTAAACACAAAATTTGAAGATCCTAACTTCAAAACTGACGGACTTGCATACAAACTGTCATCCCCTATTTTACCCTCTTAAGGGTGGAATTTCCAAAAATCCTTCCTTAGTGGATGCCTCCACTGTATAAGGTATCTGTGTGCAAAATTTCAAATCTCTAGATCCAGCGGTTTGGGCTGTGCGCTGATATATCAACAATCAGTTTATCATTTTATATATTAAGACTAGCAGACCCCCACGGTTTCACCCGCGAACGGTTTGAATTTTTTTGCGCGGAACACTAATTATTTTTCAAATATAAAAGTAGTCCTTTATAACATTAACTATGAACCGGAAGTACCGGACAGATAAAAATATTTAAAAACAATTCAATTTTATTTAAAAAAAGTTGAACTCACATAAAAGCTTGGTGCAATGCGTAGATTAGAGAGAATTGTAGTTAGATTATAGGCTGACAGCCTATGTCAGCCTATAATCTAACTATAGCGCAAGTGTATAGCGAAGAAGATAGCGATAGTTCGACATAATTACATATACTATTTGGATTTTTATCGTATTTAGACGAAATTATCTGTACAATTTGCACAAACAAAATTAGGATTTAACAGTTTCACTGCTCTCATAAAAAAATATCAGAATACACAAACTTTTTGGCCTCAACGACACTGAGGTCAAACAATAACAACCTATACGCTAGATAGGGACAAAAAAGTCCTGCTTAGTCCTGCTCACACATACACGTTTTGACATATGCGTATCTTAGCCTGTCTACCTGTAATTCTCCGTCTACGGTGCAATGCAATACTCTTCAAAATTGGAAGGTCAAATATAAAAGAATATTTAAATCAAAAGCACTAAGGAGTATCGATATCAACTTAGATGCAAATCGCCCCTAAAATAACTTTCTACCCCTTTTTAACCCCGTTAGGCAATGAGTTTCAATATAATACGAAACACGTCTTCCATCAATTCTGTTAAAGAATGTTTATGCAAAATTTGAAGTAGATCGGACCAAGGAATCACGTTGTCCCATACAAACTTTGCCCCCTTTTTTCACCCCCTTAGGGGTAGAATTTCGGAAAATCCATTCTTATCTGATGCCTACGTCATACAAAGAACACACCCTCCAAGTTTCAGGTCTCTAGGATCAGCGGTTTAGGCTGTGCGTTGATTGTCAGTCAGTCATTCAGGACAAAGCATTTTATATGTATAGATTAAGATTAAGATTAAATACTTTTTAAGTGCTGGGAACCTTAAATTGCCGTCACTAGGAAGCAGCGGCAGAATTTCTATATTTGTTGAAAGTAAAATTGTGAATAATGTAAACACTGTCTAAAAAAACAAGCAGTACAAAAAAAGCAGGATTTGGGAGTACAAATGTCACCTTAATTTTTTTCCACACAAATTTTTATCTAGCTGATAAAAAACCGAAATAGTAGATAGAAACAGTTAGGAGCTCAGTTTTCTTGGCATATCGCCCTACAATTTTGTCTATTATAACTTCATAATACTCGATATCTCGTGGAGTTATGTGACTGGAATTTCAAAGAAAATATCGGTATTTTCCTCCAATACCTTATTTCTGGTTTTAGGGAACTGAATCAAATTTAGCTTTTGGACTACTTTGCGGTCTATGGGTTTCAGGACTTACAGATAGAGTAGAAAACACTCGACGACGGCGTTGCCCCAGCACATGATTTAGAAAAAGAACTATTAAAATCTTTTTTTCT
The DNA here is from genome assembly GCA_947623365.1 of Achlya flavicornis. Classification (NCBI taxonomy): domain Eukaryota; kingdom Metazoa; phylum Arthropoda; class Insecta; order Lepidoptera; family Drepanidae; genus Achlya; species Achlya flavicornis. The sequence goes on along the minus strand of OX392485.1, from coordinate 2,676,556 downwards.
TTTTTTTATACCACTAATGGCAAATAAGCATACGGCCCGCCTGATGGTAAGCAGTTACCGTAGCCTATGGACGCTTGCAACACCAGGGGTATCACTCGCGCGTTGCCGACCCTGAAGAAATCTCTTCACACTTTTTTTGAAGAACCCCATGCTGTACTCCACTGGGAAAACCACGGCGGGGAGCTCATTCCACAGTCCAAGCGTCCGCGGAAGAAAACTCCTTTTAGCCCGTACAGTTCGAAACAAATCTGGTATCCAGGTGCTCCCGCCCATAGATGAAAGCAGTACTCCATATGAGGCCGGACCTGCGACATATAAAGTTGCAGCCTTTGCCCCGCTGTGAAGTACTGCCTCGCTCTGTTGAGCACTCCAAGCTTTTTGGAAGCCAGCTTAACCTTGTCTTGTAAGTGACTTCGGAAAAAAACGTCGCTAGAAATGTAGACACCAAGTATCCCGATGCTTTGGCTGATGTTCAAGGAGGTGTTCCGGAATTGTGGACACACTGATTTAATATTTGCTCCAAATAAAAACAATATGTCAATATAAAAAATGTATATACCTTGTTTAACATAATACATGCCTCGAGCTTCAGAAGGCACTTAAAGCCGTTGGTCCCAGCTATCAGTTAATTTATAATAATGGTTAAGTTAGTTGGAGGCTTCCTAGGCGGCTTAAAAACTCCAACAGTAGGTTGACCACTACCCTACCTCTACCGATCTACTGAACATGCGTAGTCCAGCATCTGCCCATTCCCTTTCACCCGGGTTCATTAAAATTTGTGAAACAATTGACTATCACCTCGGTAACACGTTACAAAAATTAAAAAGACAAAAGTCATATATTTTAATGACCATCTATCCAACGAAATTCTACAACCTCTGTACCGAGTAGCATCCCCCTATTTAGTTCGACACATCCCACTCCCTGTGTGAAAGCCTAGCAACCTCCCTGTAATCTAATTTCTTTCAAGCTAAGCTTAGTAGTGAAGCACTTAGGGTCCTATAGTGATGTTATTCACTCCCCACATGGACAAAAGATATTAGTATGGTTACTTAGACGAAGTATCTTTAGTTGTTTTACTGAGAATCGGGTTTTATTTTTTATTGTTTGAAAAAAGATAGTTTATTTTAAGATAAAAAAGTATCTTTTTACAACTGTTTTACAAAAACTTAAACCGAATTCAAAGTAAACTAAAATGTGATCAAACCCTGAACTGATGACAATGGGACCAAACGAGAAGGGGATACCTTCCAAACAAAAATAGAATTTTCCAAATCGGTTAATAAAAGATGGAGTTCTGAGGTAACAAACATATAAAAACATTTAACTGAATTGAGATCCTCCTCCTTTTTTTGAAGTCGGCTAAAAATAGATTGCCTCAGACGGGAATTTAATAAATTATGTATCAATTACCATTTCATTTGCTAATTAATGTTGCAGTGCCCTTGCAGGGCTCATGTTGTCATAAGGGTTCCGTTTTTTGCCATTTGGCTACGGAACCCTAAAAATAAACCGTGTTTTATGGTGCTAATCAATAAGGTAAATCAAGAGAGCCATATTTTAATTAGCACGGTTTGGGCTAAAAAGGAAGATAAATACTAAAATAAAAATAAATATCCTGGGACATTCCTCACACACGGTCATCTGATCCCAAACTAAGCAGAGCTTGTATTATGGAAACCAGATAACCGATATATCTAAAAAATAAAAAGGACAAACAATACTTTTATTTCCGCATTCAAGTACACTCACGCGCCTAATCATCTCGACTTATACAACCGAGTACAGTCACCGCCATAAATATCACTCGCTATAGGCTAGGTACACTCGGGCACATACATCGGCACACGTCGCGCGTTCATACACTCAGCCTGGCAATAGATTCAACTGATACGTATCTCTGTAACACTCGGGTGTTAAATCTTCGCTTTCTAACTTATTTATGTCGCGGACTGTATCGTTTAACTCGGCCGATAATTTAGTAACGAAAGTGTTACAATTTTCGGCGCGATTTTGTGTTTTACGCAAATATTTTAGACACTCTACTTTCTATATAGGCCCTTTTTAGAGTTTGACTTGTTATTTATTTTCTTAATCATAAAGGCCAGTAACCAGTGCCTTTTTTGATTAAAACATACAAGCCTGTGACAGACGGACGGAGGGTAGGTATATTAGGTCTATTGGTTTGGGTACCCTAAAAATGATTATTTTGTTAACAAATGAAAACATCATAAATATTAGATTTCTGTGATAATATAATGTTTACTATCCTTACTAATATATAAAAGCGAAAGTTTGTTACGTATGGATGTATTATAAAGGCAAACGTTTGTACGTATGGATGTATTATAAAGGCGAAAGTTTTATGTATGGATTTTTGTTACACTTTCACGCAAAAACTACTGAACGGATTTGGATAAAATTTGGTACATAAATAGAATATGTTTTGGATTAACACATAAGATACTTTTTATCCCGGGAAAACATACGATCCCTCCGGAATGCGGGTGAAACCGCGCGGGGACAGCTAATCTCTTATAAAGAAAAATAGATTGTGACATCAAAAATAAACATTATGTCAAAGATGATTATATTTGATGATATAATGATTAAATTTCATTATAATAATATACAATTAGAATGTGTGAATACAATGACATTATTAGGGTTGAACATTGATACTAACATAAACTGGAAATCACATATACAAAAAGTTAAGACGAAACTATCCAGTTTGGTCTATGCAATTAGAGAGCTCAGAAAGACTACCGATATTAAAACTGCACTCGTGGCTTACTATGCTTACGCTTATTCCTGGCTCCGGTATGGTATTATACTATGGGGAAACAGTGTCGAAGCGGACGACCTATTTATAGTACAAAAGAAGTGCATCCGCGCACTTGTAAATATTAGAGTTCCCGAAAGTTGCCATCCACATTTTAAATCTAATAAAATTTTAACTCTGACATCCATATATATTCTTGAGATCTGTAAATTTGTAAGAAAATATCCAAATTTTTTCAATAAACAAGCTGACAAACCGAACCGTGACCACACTAGATTTCGACATAAATTAATACTTCCAACCTCTAAGTTAAAAATGCATAGCTCCGGCCCAAATATTATGGCAATAAAAATTTACAATCACATCCCAAATATCATTAAAGACATAAATAAAGACATACATTTTGAGAAAAACTTAAAAGACATATTGATAAATAAATGTTATTATTCGCTAGAAGATTTTTTTTCAGACAGATTTCTTGAAATGTAGCGGTGCGTCTTATTATTATATTGTATTGTATTGTATTGTATTGTATTGTATTGTATTGTATAGTTAGGTTATTTATTTCTATAAATGTATTGCAATGCCCTAGATGAGGCCACATGTTTAAACATACCTGTGATGCAATAAATGTTTGAATTTGAATTTGAATTTGATGCAGAATCCAAATTAAGAGCACTCAGCTCACCATACTTTTCATACAAAAGCTCTGTACTTATGATGGCGTTTTTAAACACTTTTCGTTAGATGTTTTAAACAAATTGGTATCTTGTGAACTATATCTAGCAGTATAACTAGGCGAAAATTAAAAAAAGTGTGAAACAAATTCAGTAAAAGTCTCCGAAAAACAGCGGTTTTGCACAAATTTTACCTGAACTTTGGCCATATCTAATGTACCTATAAATTGTAAAAGTAAAGAAAACAGCTCTAAACAATGCTCGCAAATGTATTGGAGATTCTAAATAACTAACTTTTTTTTTCACGAACTTGTAAGATTACATCACAGGAAGTATGGGCCTGGAACAAGTTTTTTGATATGCGAAATCATGAATAACGACCTAGCGAAGCGGCCGCGAGTGATCTGCGGAATTTACCAACTGATAACCGATGGCTCTGATGGTGTCTCTCTTTTTTCGCAGTCAAACATTACGTTGGATGAAAGTACAAGCTTTTAGGCTACGCTTGCGTTGGCCATGAAGGGCCCCCTTAAAACGTTTTAATGCCTCAAAACCGGGTCTGAACTTTATTTGGCATTCTTAAATTACGCGGACCTTAGTCACAACACTAATAAACCTCTCATCTCCTGGTATAATCAATTGAGTGCATCAATTGACTCCCAAAACCTAACATCCTGTTTAGAAACGTTCCGAAATACCTTAAAAATGGCAACTACACTAGCAGAAAAGCGTTCAAATGCGGGCCGATTTGAAATTGGAAGCCATAAAAGCGGGAACCGGCCGGATGTCGGACGCGGAACTCCATCAGATCTATATCAGGACAGACTCCCGCCAACGGATTCATTTCCGGTGGATGGTTGCATTTTGAATTTTAGAATTCTATTCCCTAGAAATGGGGTCAAATATTGTGATGTACCGTTGATAGTTCGTTTCGTCGTTCACACGGATGGAACGTTACTTTTTAAAAGGTTGTTATTGGAATTCTATTTTTAAATGCATTGTAATATATAATATATTTAAGGCGATGATAGCTCAGTGGTAGTGACGTCGGATACCGAGACGAAGGTCCCGGGTTCGAATCCTACAATGAGCTTGAGCTTTCGGTGAAGGAAAACATCGTGAGGAAACCATAGCACGGTGGTAGGGTACTTTGTAGTACCCGTCTGGCTGGCTACCACCCTCAAGTTGAAAATCTGTCGCCAAGCACCTATCCGTGTGTTCCGTCAGCTGCACTTGAGAGCCAGTTCCTTCTAGGCTTTGTGTGCTTACCACCTTCGACCACATCATCACTTACCATAGTGAGATTGTGGTCAAACACAGGCCTATACACAGTAAAAAAAAAAAAAAAAAAAAAAAAATATTGACTCAGTGGTCGGGTGAAGGCTCGATTGATTCTCTCGGTGGTACCTTGGTATGGAAAGTCACAATTGACGGAATCGTGACTTTCCATACTACTTCTTTGTTTATAAACGGTTATCTATGGCAGTATACAGTTCCCGAAGTATTGGTCGCGACGCACCGGTGGGTCGCGAACGAATATTGGGTGGGCCCTAAAAAATCCTTCATTCATGTAGTTATGCCCGTTTTTCCTTCATGAAAACCAAGAGGTGAGTCCCGAATTCGGAACTTTGTGCTAGGTGAGTGGCGCGATGGGGCGGTCCAATCAACTTTGGGAACCACTGATCTATGGTTGATAGGTACGATGTGACCACAGGTCTCGTGGGTTTGATTCCCACACAGGACTGACGTTTAATATTGTGTGTTTGTCTTTTTGTATCCCTCTCTCCGATGAACTCTGGTGCCGTTACTACCAGGAATAAAACATAAAGTTAATTAGTCTAGTTGCTCTTCAAAATCAGTTGAAGCCAGAAACTCCTACATTTTAAAATAAGCTACTAGTACTATACAAGTGAAAGTTTGTTTGTATGAATGATTGTTACTTTCTCACGCAAAAACTAATGAACGGACTTGGATGAAATTTGGCACGCAGATAGAATATATTCTGGATTAACAAACAGGATACTTTTTATCCTGGAAAAATATACAACCTCTTAGGAACGCGACTGAAACCGCGGGGGACCGCTAGTATTATAAGTTCCTCATCTGTGTTCCTGTTTACTTCCTCATCGTTCAAATGTAATGGTGCGTCCAAGCTACGCGCATCGAGCACGTGCTGAGCCACGAACGAACCTACAACGAGCACGATGCGAGTCCCTTTGTTCGTGAAAAAACTGACAATCGCGATCGTTCGAGGCTCGCAAGCCCGTCCACGTTACGCGAATCGTGCTCGCAGTGTGCTCGTTCGATGCTCGGCTCGGCTCGTGCTCGGTTCACCAAGCATGGACGCACCATAAGATTATCTTTACACATGATAGAAGCTAAAGTAACGTTAAATAAAAATCTGTATACTGTTGCTTCTATAACCTCACCTATTTGTACTATATATATATATATAGCTTCAAGGATCATAAACGCTGAACGTAAACCTTAGCTCCACGAGCGTGATTTCGGTTAACGTTACCATTTACGTTACAGTTTACGGTCGGTAAAGAGTAAGGACGCGTTGTGTTCACGCTTAATACAGCGTTAATGTTAAATTGATGTTATGTATACTGACGTTACCACTTGTGTTACTGAAGGTGAACAAAAGTTAGAACAGAAAGTAAGGTCGTATATAGATAGAAAGGATTTCAAACTACCATTACAGTCCCACCAAGCTATTTGTACAGGTAAGGGGGGCGCCGCCGCCATCGAATATATTGCCTACATTTTAGATTTGTTGCCAAAAATGAAGGTTTTATGTAGTTTTCACAGTTTGTATGCTTTAGTTCCAATTTTGACAACCTGAAGTTTTTGGCACACACCAATATAACAGTCTATAAAAGCATACAGTCGTTTGGCGAAGACGTCTAGAGAGTCTAGACAGGGTAATCGTGCGGGATGTGAGGGGTGAGACGCGGGAAAGCCGAGCCCGAACTGCGAACAAAACGATGTCAGTAGTTCGGGACACAGCATAATTTTATTATAGTATACGTTGTCGGCATTTTCCACGAGATCAAAGGTGACGGACGACTGTATGGTTTTATAGACCCTGCCAATATTGATTTAGGTGACAGATTTTCAAATTGTTTCATCCATCATTTGTCCATCTGTTGTAAGTCTGTAATCAAATGTATCTATATACGAGGTATATCTTAAAGAATTGTAATATCATGTAGGTATGGTTTCCATAATACATAAGCATACTCTGCTTAGTTTGGGATCAGATGACCGTGTTTCAAGAATGTCCCAGAATATTATCTATACGAATATTATAAAGAGAGAGAGCAGAATTTGTATGTTCGTTTTTTTTTTTTTTTTAATACAACTTAGTCGATAAACAAGCATACGGCCCGCCTGATGGTAAGCGGTTACCACTTGCAACACACGAAGCATCGCTCACGCGTTAGCGACCTGTCCCCTCTCCCCTATGAGCTCTGGCAAACTTACTCACGCGCAGGAACACAACTTTGCACAACATAAAGTTATTTGGCTGCGGTATTCTGTAAGGTGGAGGTACTTCCCCAGTCGAGCTACTCTTGGAGAGAATAAACGCCGTCTTGAATTTGTTTATGTGAAGGGTAATCTCCAGATCTAATGATCCGATTCTGACAATTCTATCTCTAATAGGAAGCTACATTATCCCGGGAAAATAATTTATCCCTGGGGAATGAAACACGCAGATGAAACGATGGGACGGAAGCTAGTTAAAACAAACGTTATTCATATCTTTTCATAACCACCACAAAACAACGCAACATCTTATCCATCTCAAACTCACTTCCTCTCTCAAATGTATAATATAAGATACAACCGTCATATATGTCAATTACAACTTAAGAAAGCTGACAATTAGATATCTAAGTGGAAATGACGCGATGTTATCTGTGGTGCGCGTGAGTCGGTGCGTGTGCGACTTTTGTGTGTCACTCAGTTAGTTCCATGGTTTGTTTGCTTGGCTATGGAGTGAGCGATTGCTTATAGCGTTTTATAATATCAATTGAAAAATTGCTTTTCACATACGGACTTTTATATCGTAATCGTGGGCTACATTTAAAGAAAGAATAATTATATACATTTCTTGCAGTTTGTTTCTGTTATATTTTTGTATTTGAGCTGTCGATTTAAATCTTTTCTCTCTTTCTATATGTAATTATTTTATTTTAATTGTATAATTTTTGCAACATGTTTAATTGAACTTTTTTCAAAACATTCAATCACATTCAACGGTCAGTTTAAATTGACTAGATGCCGCTATAATATTTTTTTTTATTTTTAATAAAAAGAGAAGTTTGTTTTTTTTTGTATTAAATGGGTTTGCGCTTGACCGCAATCCCGCCTGATGGTAAGCGAAGATATAGTCTAGGGTGGATCGCGCGTACCCATAAGATGCCTGTTCACTCTGGCCTTGAATATACCCATGTTATAAGTGTCACAAACACGTTGTCCGGGAGAGCATTCCACAACTTGACCGTGTGTATAAGGTAAGAGGAAGCGAAACGCTTGGTACGGCAAGACGGAATATCGACGACGAAGCGATGGAGACCCCCCTAACGCCTACTGGTCCGATAGAAGAACGGGGATGTAGGGACAAGATTATGCACTTCTTTACCGCATTCTCGCGCCGATCTGACGATCGACATATAGACAATTTATTTACAACATAGACGATTTATCGATAACATAGACACTATTTAATATACAATATTGAATTAAATTAGGTGTTTTAATTTTTGTTAATTTTTCGTATTCTATCGCTGTTTTTATGGCCACACAAAGGCGTTACTCGTATAACATTCTGAATCAGAGATAAGATTGTCGTGATAATTCACAGTTTTTAAGCTCATGTTTTAATCAGCTCACTTATCTTACTTAACACGAGATCTCGGGTTCTTTATCATCTACTCGATGGTTCCTCTGGGTGGGCAAACTTTTGACTTTTGTGTTCCAGTACCTTATCTAAAAATTGATAATACCTCAGAGTATATAAATACTACGTCCAAATAATACCAATGACATACATTTTCACGGTATTTATGTTTTTTTTTTCAAAGACAACCCTTTAGTTCTCGCGAGGGACGCGCGTCCTATAATAACAAATTGATGTCACTTTTTTTAAGACTTTTGTCTGATTTCTTATAATTTACGGACCTTTATCGGTTAAAATTTAGACATAGCAGACCCTCCCATATAGAAGTAGATATAACAGGTAAAATTAGCTTACGAAATTATCTGTATGCTCCGTTTGGCAATAAAAAATCCCTACCATTGGTAGGCAAAACCACAGAGAAAAGAAGTATTCTCTTTTCCGTGGGCAAAACGATTCGTTTTTGTTTATAGAAACCGGGAATTTGTGCCTCATGGTATGTGGTTACCGTTACCGAAGCATACAAAACAAAGGGTAGGAACACACCGATAGGTGCTTGGCGATTTTGTTGTAATCTCGCTGGTAATAAAATAATTAAAATTAACGTTTTGATATGATATATGGTGTAACCGGTTCGGAGGTAAGATGGTGACTAACAATGTAAAGCCAAAGCCATTCAATTTCGACCTCAGAAGGGCACTTATGAAGATCAAATTTACTGAACACCGGTTCGAAAATCCACTTCCAGCTTCTACTGAGAAGAATCCGGCAAGAAACTCTGCAAGGTTTTTTTTTTCACTGTTATACATTATAGCTATCTATAATATTTTTATTATATTGTGTGGTTGTTATTATTATCATATAATACCTATATTGGTAACGCGTGAGTGATGCCCCGGATGTCGCAAGCATCCATAGGTCTACAGTAATCGCTCACCATCAGAACGGGGCTGTCTGCTTGTATGCCGCCTTAGACGTATAAAAAAATGTATCATACCGTTCGTGCCAAATAAAAATGTGTTTAATTATACTTAATTGCAGATTAAACTCAATTCAAAACTGTCTCCCACTCTTGCTTTTAATATTACTACAGTAGTCAGTACTGATACAGAGGCCGGCAAACAACTTGAGCCAAAGTCGACGTAGTGGGGGTAAGTTCGCGCATGTACACTCATGCTCGGCCAATAGCGTGGACGCGTGCCGACAGAATGCCCCCGCGCACCTCTCTTTCCACCAACGACACCTTAAGAGCTTATACTACCCCAGCTCAAATCCACATTTTGCCCCCGCTTCATGGCTCGGCCGTGCAGCCCCCGCATCGCGCAGTCGCAACTATCTCACTCGCACGAGTTCATGACACGGCAGCCCGGCAGGAGTCACGCACGACTCACGAGTCGACCGTACGATAGGGTAAATACACAGTTATTTGACCTAAGTATGGAAATAAAATAAAACGATTGTAGAAAAGTACTAAAGCGCCGCACGATAGGGTAAATACACCAGTATTTGACATCTTACTAGATTTCCATACCTAGTTACTACTAGGTATGGAAATAAAATCAAAGAATAGGATAGAATATCATTTATTTGCTTTAAATGTGGTTTTACAAGGTCTTAAAATTTATACAGTTCATTGTTATAGTATTCAGCACATTCAGCTTTCATAATAAGCATGCAAATAGGTACACTAGGTACATTAGGTATAATTATTAAATAAAATACAAATTACTATTAAATCAAAAACACGTTATCAATTTAAATATTCATTTACTAAAATTAAGTATTATACACAGACATATAAGAACAAGGTATTATATTAATTTAATTGACTATGTTAACTTTTTGTCTATTTTACTCACATGTCAAATACAATTTAGCCTACGAACAACGAAAAAAAAAAAACGAAAAACCTATGTCAAACAATTGTACCCATATAATTCATTAATATTATAGAAATGTTGGGATTTTAGCCACTGTATCAATTTACATTTAAAACGTATCAGTGGAAGTGTTTTAATGTTATTTGGTATCGCATTATATACCTTTATGCACATTGCAAAACATTGCTTTTGATAAAGAGCCATTCGAGGCGGATTGTCAAAGACCAATCGATCTGGATGCCTTGTGCTTCTTGGATAAATGTTTTGCCCTGTTTTAAAATAACTATGATGAGATTTTACAAATAATGCAACTTCAAGTATGTACATACAAGGAAGAGATATACCCAGACTATCGAACAGGGGCCTGCATGAGGCATGTGGTGGTACACCACATATTGCTCGAACGCATTTCTTTTGTGCAATGAATGCTTTATGTATATCTGGAGAATTTCCCCAAATAAGTAACCCATATTTTAATGTAGATGCTATGTGACCATGGTTCGCTGCTAATATAGTAGAACGCGCGGATGTTTGTTTCAATCTGTTCTATACGTATATGAATTTATTTATTTAATTTTTATTACAACTTATAATTATTGATATATCATCAGCAAAAAGGGTACATTTATTTGTAGTCACATCCGGAAGGTCGTTTATATAGATCAAAAAAAGCAACGGCCCCAGGACGCTACCTTGAGGCACACCACAGCCATTAACTCTATTTATCGATTTATGAGAAACTAGTGCCAGTTCTTTATTTAAACAATTTATCTCGACATATTGTTCCCGATTTTGTAAATTAGTCTGCAACCACTTAAGCGCTGTACCTCGTAGGCCAATATTATTTAATTTAGTGACTAGAAGCTCATGTGATACGAAATCAAAAGCTCGCGACATATCAAAGAATATAACAGACGTTGCCAGTCTTGAGTTGAGAGAATCTGTTATTTCACGTACCAGTGCAGCAAATGTAGTGGATTTTTTACTCTGAAATCCAAATTGCTCCTCTTTAATAATATTCAGCTTATTTACAAACGACATAATCCTTTTATGCATAGCTTTTTCGAATAACTTTGACAGAATCGGTACTAACGTTATTGGTCTATAATTATTTATATTCGATTTATCGCCTTTTTTGTGTAGTGGTTTGACCAGAGAGAATAAGTCTGGAAATTCACCATTTTCAAAGGATAGATTTATTAAATGAGCTAAAATCGGGCTAAGCTCTTGTTTACAGTATTTAATTACTTTTGTAGCGATTTCGTCATATCCTTCTGCAGATGTATTATTTAGCGATTTAATTAAACAATTTATTTCATTTTGATCACATGGTGTTAGGAATATGGTAAAAAATTAAAATCAAAAAGTATTTATTCAATATAAGCCCTAATGAGGCACTTATGAACGTAAACTTACTCCGGTTCCAAATACAACTTGAACTGAGAAGACTCCGGCAAAAAACTCAGCAAGCTTTTTATTTGTACTTAGAAGTATTATAATTTACAAACGATATATTATTATATAACAATAGCCTGCGAAGCGAACAATTCATTCAAATGCATTCTTGTCATCTACAAATTCTGAAACTTTATAGTACCCTTTCTTGCATAACTTATGTTTGACTATCTTTTTAAATGTATTTAAATAATTGCAATTGTACAAATTGTAGGCTTAATTTACATTTACTTCAACTAAGGGAACAGTGAAAGTTTCTTCAGAATCGGTTCAGTAGTTTTCAAAATATGGATTAATAAGTGTGTCGGCCTGGCTTATTGATACCAGCTACGGGTGCGGTCTCAAAGGGAAAACATCAAATTCAAGTCAAATTCTAGTGCATGTAAGAAAAACTAAACATGCCTATTAGAGATCTCTATGTATATATAAAAATTAATCCCTATTTCCCTTGGTCATGCAATAACTTGAGAACGACTTTACCAACTTCATCTTTCTATTGAGAAGACTCTTACGGGAAAATAAATAAGTAAGTAAAAAACGGGCAATCCATTGATGAAAATAATTCGTTAAATTGGGAAAAGCCAATACCAGTAGATATAATGCCAGATGTTGCAGCTTTATTTAAATCCTGGTTTGATTTGGGTTCCGAGTCGAGACTAAATTTTAAATTGCACATGTTGCATTTCAACGTGTATTTGGAAAGTAGTCCTTTTCTTTTTTCTCCAATAATGTGGACATTACTCAATGTACATCCAAACGCTTTGTTGTGATTACATATTGTTTGAAGTGATTTAAAAAATGATCCAAATCGATGATTCTTCGTCCATCCACGGGAATAATATGCTCAGTGGCGTGCATTGGTTTTCGGACTAGGTAGGCAGAAGAAATCTTGGCCATACGCCTAAATATGGCTCTTAGATAGATCAGGTTTTTTGACCAAATTCGTAAAATTGTTTAGGTCAGCGTATCATTCCACACACATTTGGTATGATTCATTAGCAAACAAAATACATAATAACAGAATAATAGATTCGAATAACAGCACCCAGGTAGCCAGGTGTTTTTAATAAACATTATATCCTGTGTTAAAATGTCTAAGATTTTTACCTTTGTTTTGAATCCATGAATGTTTTGGAGTTGGTCTACAGCAAGTTACCTACTATTTTCAACAAACGAAAACTGACTAAAGGAAAGGACTAATTCATCAATACATTTTGCATCTTCACCACAAAATTTCTTCATTTCACACAAATACACTTCGCAAAATCACAATTAATAAAATTGTCTAAGATTTTTACCTTTGTTTGAATCCATGAATGTTTTGGAGTTGGTCTACAGCAAGTTACCTACTATTTTCAACAAACGAAAACTGAATAAAGGACTAATTAATCAATACATTTTGCATCATCACCACAAAATTCCTTAATTTCACACAGATACACTTCGCAAAATCACAATAAGTAAATAACAACAACACTGCATACAATGACGATACAACGCCAGCCAAACCATAAACAAACCAACACAAATAAATTGCGAAGTTATATTTGAGTTGCTCTAATGTTGGTAAACTAGTTTAGGTAGTTTAGGTTAAGGTAGTTTTTTTAATTTGAATGGGTTACCTTACTTACAACAGAGTAGGTAAGGTTACTTTTGGTCCATAAATCGCGAATGTCAAATGTCAGTATGCTACGCATAGCAAAAGCGTCATTTATGCTTTCGTCGTATTATCTTAAAGAAGTGTGTGTGTGTGTATGAATATGCCGAAATCGTTTTAGTGTGCGTGAATTTGAGAGGCGAACTTGCGAGTGCCTGCGCGGCAAAGTTTAAAATTTCGTATTGAATGTTAGGTTAGATTTTTATTCAAAGTGATTATGTAGTTTAATTGAATCAAAATATTATTGTATTGAATCTTATGAGGTAGGCATTGCTTATTTGCCTATATGGAATGCACGCCACTGAATATGCTCTGCTTCGCTTCCACAATAGTTTATTACGTACCTGAAATAACCAGTTTCAATAATAAATTAATTATGTAATTTATTTAACTAGCACTTCGTTCTAAGTGAGTAATAATAAGTTAAGAAACGCAGAAATAAGGTACCCAATTACATTCAAACTTATATATGAGAAAAAAAAATATGTAAATATATTATATGTATGTAAACTAAGAATTATATGTATTGAAAAAAGTTAAGATGTAAAAAGATAATAGACAGAAAGAGTTACTTACACTAAAGTACACACTAATAGGTAACGATAGTTAGATAAACTCACAATTCTACAGTTTGTAAAGCCATCAAATCAGGTTCGTTTGCATGTTTAGAACTACTGGCATCCATGTGTTCCGTTGGTATTTGCAATCTGTAATAAAATAGGCTATACGTTTCTTCTTACATACTACTATGATATTATATGACCGTGGCCAATTACTTGAACGATTACCCTAATATTTAACCCTTATATTTAGAACTAGCTGTCCCCCGCCGTTCACCCGCGTTCCCAGGATAAAAAGTAGCCAATGTCCTTCTCCATACCATAGGCTATCTTCATGCCGAATTTCATGATGATCCGTTGAGTATTTGAGGCGTGAAGGCGTAACAAACAAACTCACTTTCGCATTTATAATAGTAGTAAGGATAACCAATAAGATATTTATTGAAGTAATTCAATTCACTACATAACATATACCTACCTAGTAGGTGGGTACCTACCAAGAAGTTGGATACCTACCTAATAACCTGTGCAAACTTTATTTACTCTGTTGTGAAAACATTTAGTATCTAACCTAATAAGCTAGGCGGTTGATACTCACGGCCACGGGTCCACGTGCGGTACATTTTCTGTATTGCAGTCAGAATCGGGTATTTGTTTATTTCTGAAAATGAAAAATGTATGTAGTAGGTACAATTATGATTAGGTATGTACGTTGGTATTTGCATTCTGTAACAAAATAGGCTTTACTTCTCTTTATCTCATACTAATAAAATAATATGTGACCGTGGCCATTTACTTGGACGACTACCCTAATATTTACCAATAAAATGTTTATTGTAGAAATTCAATTTACTGCATAATATATACCTACATAGTAGGTAGGAACCTAAATGTACATGCTTTACTTACGCTGTTGTGAAAACATTTTAGTATCTAACCTAATTAGCTAGGTGGTTGATACTTACGGGCACGGGTCCACGTCCGGTACCTATATTTTCTTTATTTCGGCTACACATCAAGATATAAATTTCCAGTACAAGCTGATCTCGCATTGTATAGGATTTCCGTACAATGGAAGGTCAGATCAGAGGAGCTTATACTGGAAATTACCTACTTTTCTTACCCATTACAATAATCAGACTCAGAATTTATTGGTAGATACAAACCAAAATGCCTTCCTAGGTAAAAACACATATTATGATTCATTTTAGGTAGGTACTTACTTCAATATTTTATTCTTAATATGTGTAGCATTTTCTTTTCTCCAATTCCATCTTTTCTTTTCTTGTCTCGATCATTTCCCATTTAAAACAAAATACACTTCACTTATAATTTATTAGGTACGTATCTACGTGGGTCGTGAGAGCAAGAGACACGGGTTCCCCGTTCGAACGCCGGAGCGCGACTGAATCTGTGCGGCAGCGCATCGTACCACTCGAAATATTTGAGATTTAATTTCTAACAAATTAAAATAAAACATTATTTTAAATTCAAATCATATGGTACACGTATTGTACTAACTACAGTTTATATAAAAAGTTTCATTAGTATAGGTAAAGTATTAATTGACTAATGCGATTTATTTGTAAAATTCAGAGGGAAGTTTGAGATTTTTTTCTATCGAGAAAATGTTTAGGAATCGTGTTTTCACATCATACAGGAGTCAGTATATATCCTCAACTGTACTATATATTTTTTTCAAAATTATTGATTGGTTACTTTTATTGATATGCAGGATCAAAGGAGCACTTTTGAGGTGGGGTAAGGCCTTAAAATCGTCTACTGCGCACTCAAGGTCATGGCTCAAGTTGTTTGCCGGCCACTGTATCACAGCATGATATTCCTTTGGCTTCAAAGCTTGCCCGAGCTTTAAAGTTTAGTGCAAAAATAATTATAGTTACTTGATAAGCTTTTTACTTTTCAAGTTAATAAAGTTAACTAAGTAGGTCTGTTTTATTTAATTATCATATAAATTGCATTATATTGCATTGCGTTGTATCACAGTCTATAAAACCATACAGTCGTTCGACTAAGCCGTCTAGACTGGGCAATCGCGCGGGGTGTGAGGGGCGAGACGTGGCCGTGGCCCGACCTGCGAACAAAACGATGTTAGTAGCTCGGGAAACAGCATACTTTATATGGCCGTCGCGGTGCTGTCTAGACGTTGTCAGCATTTTCCACGAAATCAAAGACGTCGGACGACTGTATGGTTTTATAGACTGTGGTTGTATTGCGTTTCGATGAACTAAGAAAAAGATATTATGAAGATGATTTTTAGGGTCTTTAGTCATTATGTCCCACTCGCGAATGGCCCGCGGGCCATAGCGCCTATTCTATTTTATTTTCAAATTTTGCATTAGTCATTATGGCCCGCTGTCAAAACAAACAAAACACTATCCTATTTTTGGTACAGATGAGTGGAAAAGTGTTATGATAGAAATAATTATGGAGGTGCAAGGTGGATGACACCTCCATTTAAAAGGGAAGATCTTCCGCCAGGCTGGGTCATCGTGCCTGGGGACCGCGGTCCAACCGTACATGTCGGACAGTTGTATATATGCAGATTCTCGGGAAAACTTCGCAAGCGCGATGCAGGATGTAGGCGCGATAGATGGCTGATAGATGTCGCTACATAATAAATAATTATTTCACATGGAAAATGAGTTTTAATGGCCTTTACTGTTCAGAGGAAAATGTTCAACTTGCGAGATATCCAATTTTATTTCATGCTGCGTACGTTTCTGGCACCTGAATTTATTAGTCACGCAATGTCTTCCAAAAGGTGCTTACCACTTAGTGCAGTATCGTTCAGTGCTAGACCATAAATAAGTTAGGAAACTAGAGTTTCCCATTCAGTTTGAACGTTGGTACAAGATTTTTCCATATTTGCCACTATGAATATTTTAATCCACGCTATGACGTAGGCGCTTCAACCACCGGCCAGACGGGCGACTGAAATTTTAATGTAGCATTATTAAAATGTTCGAGCGTGCTATAGTGCTTTTTTGTGAAATAAATCTGTACACAAAACCTGGTTGTTGTTTTGAGGCAATACAATATGTTATGAAGTATGCATTTTGTTAATATTCATTTAGTTTTATAATAGTTGTAAGCTATAAAGATGTGTTATGTTGAAAAGGGTTTTTTCGAAAGTTTATATTATTCCATAAACTTGGGACTTTTTCGCTAGACCAACGATGCGTGGACCATAGCCACTGTAGTGTATGCGGGTACCATTATAAATAGGTAGAGGGTAGGTTAAGCCACGATATGTCAGTCGTAATAAATCCGTTCTTCTGTGAGTTGGTGTTTCTTTGCATTCCCTGTAAATCCAGTTACAGAATCTTTCAGCCACCATGTACCTACCATATTTCATGAAATCCGATCAGCCGTTACCGTGCTGAGTGGTAATAATAACACACACACATTATGTGTCATCATCATCATCATCATCAGCCTATAATGTCCCACTGCTGAGCACAGGCCTCCTTTCACAAATCAGGGTGAACACACTCAAGTGAAGGCAGATACTCCACCACGCGTGCCCACTGCGGATCGGTGGAGGTACGCCAGTGGTCAACCTACTGTTGGAGTTTTTCAAGCCGCCTAGAAGGCCTAATTAAGTGATAACCGGGACCAACGGCTTTACGTGCCTTCCGAAGCACAGAAGGCGGTCACCCATCCAGGTACCGACCACGACGGTAGTAGCTTAACTTGTCGATCGATTAAGAACGGCTTAACATGCTACACCACGAGCGCTTCACATTATGTGTGTATATAAAATAAATAATAAGTAAAAAACCTGGGATATAATAACATATAATATAGAAGTTGTTCTTTCCACCACAAATCAACAAATCTATCGCTCGTGTGTACATTAGAGTACCTATGTTTGACTGACTACTTATATTGACAAACGGATTGACGGCACATTTTTGTGAAGAAGAGTGTGTAATGGATGCTCCAAAGTTCTCTCGGATTTGGATCGCACTTTATAGTACATACAGTACTCACAATAGTACCTCTTTCACTCGAATTTCAGGAACAGTTTACTTTTGGAAATAAAAATTGAGTACCTATATCATACACATATCATAGGTTTCGAAAATATGCCATCTTGAAATCTCCACCCAGTAAAGGGGAATAATTAATTTGCGTCCACGCTACGCGAACCGAGCACGAGCCGGACCACGAATATTTGTGTCAAAATATTCAAACCTACACATCAATAAAGTATACTTTTAAAGGGTCAGTTAGAACAGTTTTATATAGACATATCGGAGGAATAGCTTATCTGAGGTTTACCCAGCGACAGACTGGCTTTAATTTTCAGTATACGTAATTTTAACACGTATCTTTAATTGTATGTAGGTATGTGACGGAATCTTCATTATCGATATCTTTTATCTTTTTCCGTCTAGCTAGCCAAGATAAAACTCTGCCAGTCTACTGGGAGCCGTATTTGATAGCAGCGACCGACAGACTCGATGAAATTTTCAATATAATACACACTGTATTTTGTACATATTTGTTGTAAATAATATTCATTAAATTAATTCTCTATCAATAACTTGAAACTATTATTTAAAACTTTAATAAGGAAATAGCTAAAGTTTCTTGCATTTATGATTATGCAAAATTAGAAATGTTTTGAGCACAATTTATGCTACACATATGTGGCATTCCCTGGGATGTGCTGTAAATGTATTTAGTGATGTGATGTAAATAATAAAATTATAAAAATCGATATCGATAAAGAGCTACGAATATGTCCATTAATTTTAATAGATAATAACGATCTTCTACGTTATAATTAATTCGAGAAAAACACTAATAATTTTATCATATAACATTGGAATGCGGCTGTGTTCACCATATCATAATACCTACTATGATGAAATAGAGATTTTTGGACTCAATCTTGGAAAAATAAACCTTGGTGTATGGTACCATTTTCTCCGCTAGTAAAGATCTGTGTTTTTTTAATGAGGGGGGGGGTGTGTTAGATGGTTGAACCACAATTTCACCATGGTAAGTAATGATGTGGCCGAAGGTGGTAAGCACACAAAGCCTAGAAGGAACTGGCTCTCAAACGCAAATGTGTAAGCTTGTATAGCTCTCGAGGAAAGCGACTGAAATGCATCTACCCGAGCATATTGATTGTTGCTTAGAGATAAGATTTAAATGATATAATCTTCGGAAAACTCAAGCCTGAATCAGATTTTTTACAATCCAAACATTTATGTCACGCTTCGCAAATTCATATGTTAATATGAATTCATAGCGGTGACGACCAATAACCCTTTACAACTGTCATTCATTACATTTTACATCGCTATTACGTATCAGAGCAGCTCAGGGGAAATTAGACTGAGTTTACAGCATAGTCGTTCTAACTTAGGGTTACTGTTTTTGTTGGTCCTAAATCAAAGCAAGCTGCAAACAGCTAGTATCTATTATAATCCCTCATAAACCGAGGTTTACACTCAATTAAAAGCTGATATTCAATCTGATTGGATGATCAACAGCGCTAATGAGGAGTGGTAATTATAGTTCGCCGATTTGTTTGTCATTGATGTTTCAAACTCGCATTTAATGTCGCATTTTTTTTTTTTTTTTTTACTGTGTATAGTGCCTATCTTTGACCACAATCTCACCATGGTAAATTATGATGTGACCGAAGGTGGTAAGCACACAAAGCCTACATGCCTGGCTCTCAAGTATCGGAACACACCGATAGGTGCTTGGCAACAGATTTTCAACTTGAGGGTGGTCCTCCAAAGTACTATACAAGCGTGCCATGGTTTCCTCACGATGTTTCTTCCACCGAGTTCCACCGAAAGCTCAAGCTCATTGTAGGATTCGAATCTGGGACCTTTGTCTCGGTATCCGACATTACGTCGTCGTGGACGTCACTACCACTGAGCTATCATCGCTTTTAATTCATCATCACAATATTCTCATTATATGGTGTAACATGATAAGCCGTTCTTAATCAATCGGCAAGTTAAGCTACCACCGTCGTGGTCGGTACCTGGATGAGTGACCAAGTAGTGGTATTTCTCTAATCGAGCGTTTCCGTGCTTCGGAAGGCACGTAAAGCCGTTGGTCCCGGTTATCACTTAATTGTGATAATCGTTAAGCTAGTTGGAGGACTTCTAGGCGGCTTGAAAACTTCAACAGTAGGTTGACTACTAGCCTACCTCCACCGATCCGCAGTGGGCGCGCGTGGTGGAGTATCTGCCCATTCTCTTTCACCCTGATATTAGAAAGGAGGCTTGTGCTCAGCAGTGGGATATTATAGGCTGATGATGATGACAGAAGATGATAGAAAAAGATTGATGGACGGATTCCCGCACAACTAAAACCCTACGGTCTTGAAACTTTAAATTATAAAAAGAGTAGACAAACGTAGGGTATACGGCAGCTGATGCTTCGAACCTTTGAAGATACTGTTTCAGGAACTGGTAGTTAACAACCAAATGACATTGAAATATATGACAGGATAATTAAATAACTAGATGAAAAACGATCTAAGAATTAAGTTTCACAATTAATTAAGTAATTTAATAACCCTCCTTCCGGGTCAGTCGGGTAATAACAAAATCATCGATATTTTTTATCGATTGCCTCCCAACACTACCCACGCCGCCTGCGATGCTACGTGAGCGAACACCCGTCTGTGCTGTGTACCAACGCTGAATGTACGTGATCCAACATTGTACAGTATTTGATGGTTCGACAAAAGTATGGTTAAAATTTCCTGTGCCAGATAGTGAAGTCACATACAAAGTGATTCTCAAAGTTTACCGTTTGGTTTTATGGGTTTGTAGAGTGGAGAGCTCGGCTGTAAATAGTTTGATATTTGTTAAGTGAAGTCACTTTTGTGGAAGATATTTAGGTATCTCATCATCATCTTTGTTCACTTCTGGGTGTTGCTGTGGTGCCTGCTGGTGGCGTTTGTTCCATACAAACGTAATCCTCAGTTTCCTCTCTGGATAATGACACTAGAGCAATGATTATTCTACCATGCAATCAGTATGTACTACTGTATGTCCCTCAGTTGTGTTTTTCTCTATAAATTAATTATTATAAGAATTAGGTGCCTCCTAAATTCACAAAAACTTATCAGACGTCCAGCGAACAAATTTGACAAATATAAAACAACGACATACATAGCCAAAGCCCTTCTTATTATGATTCTTGTTTTTTTTTAATCGATCTAGTTTTGTAGGAGAAAACCGGGGATTACGAAATAGCGATTTTGTCTAATTTAAATAGGTGTAATCGGTCCAAGCCGTAGTTGTCTCTATCGCCTTCGGTCGGGTTAAATAACGTTTTATGAGTAAGGGTTAAATAAGTAGACATATAAATACCACCGTTTTTTAGGGTTCCGTAGCCAAATGGCAAAAAACGGTACCCTTATAGATTCGTCATGTCTGTCTGTCTGTCTGTCCGTATGTCACAGCCATTTATTTCCGAAACTATAAGAACTATAATGTTGAACGCAATTAAGATTTTCACACAAAAATAGAAAAAAAACATTAAATTTTGGGGGTTCCCCATACTTAGAACTGAAACTCAATTTTTTTTTTCATCAAACCCATTAAGTGTGGGGTGTCTTTGGATAGGTCTTCAAAAATGATATTGAGGTTTCTAATATCATTTTTTTCTAAACTGAATAGTTTGAGCGAGAGACACTTCCAAAGTGGTAAAATGTGTGTCCCCCCCTGTAATTTCTAAAATAAGAGAATGATAAATCTATAAAAAATATATGATGTACATTACGATGCAAACTACCAACGAAAATTGGTTTGAACGAGATCTAGTAAGTAGTTATTTTTTAATACGTCATAAATTGAAATTCATATCAAATACTCAGGTCTATACTACCATTTACTTATATACCTATAGGTTTGTACGGAACCCTCGGTGCGCGTGTCTGACTCGCACTTGGCCGGTTTTTTTAACTTAACCATGCACTGCAAAACGTAATGAAATACCAACAATTAAAGTACAGGTTTAACTTAGATGACAGTTAATTAGTTAGTTTGTAAAGTTAAAGGAAATCCTCACTGGGCAACGGGGCCAATTAAATAAAGTTTAACTGTGTACTGTACAGTTTCTTATGGCCAACGAATGGAAGCTTTGGGACTTGTTAAAACTAAGCTATTTATTATTAACAGTATAATAATGGGAGGTTTATTGACTTAATAGACTTAAAACTTTCTTCTGTATAAATTATCATTTTTTAGGAGCCATGAATAAACATCTGCCATCACATTGCATATGCTCAATTTGTGTTTATATAGCTGTTCCTCCCGGTTTCACACGCGTTTACGCGTAGCCTATAATACTCGGGGATAATTTAACTTCCTATTAGTGAAATAATTTTTCGACCAGTTAAACCACCAGTCGGTTCCAGAGATTAGCCCGTTTAAACAAACAAAAAAACTCTCCCGCTTTATTATATTAGTATATATATTATATAGATGGAGATTTAGGCCTATTTGTGTTTATCAATAAAAAAAATAGTTTTTTAAGGCTTGTGTCCTAAACGAATAAAATAAACCTTTTACTGAAAAAAGGGAACTTTATTAGGTTATGAATATTTCATGACTTGAGCTATTTAAACAACAAATGCTTTCATTTATGCATTAATAAAGATTTTTTATATTGTGTATAGCCATGTGTTTGACCGCAATCTCACCAACTGGAGTGAAGGTGAGGTCGAAGGTGGCAAGCAAATAAAGCCTGAAAGAGATCTCCATGCTAACTTCGGCTCTTCTGAATACACCAATAGAGGTTTGGCGACAGATTGTCTGCTTCAGGATACTAAGAAGTCCACCAATACCATGCTATAGTACTGTACTTTATCGATCAATATTAAGGATTAACCTACTAAATTAATATTTTCCTAGAATTGTCTTCACATTAAAAGTCAAAATTCTAAATTAGTTGCACACTGAAACAAAAGCAGTCTTTTTTTTTTAATAATTACAGAGTTTACAATAATTTATATTCTGTCAAATCGCAGAACGATTTGTCGACAGAATAGCCCTCGTTCGTTTAAGCTATAAAATAACGTAACATTGGTACCTAAATTTATATAATTCCGCTAATCTTGTTGCAACAAAAACATTTTAATTTGAACCCTACATTTAACACCATCAAACAAATCATGTGGCAATTGATTAAACAGTGTTGGAGTTATCCAACGCCTCGTTCGCCTACCATAATAATTGCATACTCTGGGTATTACATACCTTGGTCTATTTGACCCACGGGCTAGAAAGCTATATTCCTATTCCTTCTTGTTATCCTCTATGTTATATTGTTCTAATAATATTGAAGATTACATTTTTTCATGTACACTTAATATTTTACATAATCTAAACAATTTATTGTAGTTTTTATTTAAATAGTTTGAAATAACGCGCTTAAAACTACTTAAAAGGCAAAATAAAAGCTGAAAATAGCGGTTTTCAAGTTCCATACACACTTACGTGAAAAGCAAAGAATAAAGCCACGGATACAAACGAGTTTCTATCTAATATATTGAGTTTACTTCGCCACCACAGCCTTATATTACTCGACTGTACCATTTTCAACTCTATCTCTATGAAATAAAATAGATTTTAGATTATAATGTGAGGTGATATAAAATGGGGAAGCATCCAAATTCCAATGAAATCTTGCGTCAGACATTTTGAAGTTTCAAAATAAATTTTGCTTTTCGAAAGCGGAATGTCAAAATTGTATCTACAAAATACGGTGTAAAATTAATTAATTGTCTTACTGGCCGCATTGTTTTGGTTTATTTTGCAACATTAATTGTATTTAAAGTAGGTCTTGTATTCTAGATTATTAAGGATTTTATGGATTATTTAGTTCGCTATCTATCGGCAAGTTAAGCTACCACCGTCGTAGTCGGTATCTGGATGGGCTAGATCTGACCGCCTAGCTAGTGGTATTTCGAATCGAGCGAAAAAATTGTGTCATCAATCATTACTAAGTTAAAAAAAGAAATAATATCTTCATCGTTCGAAGATGCAACTTATTGAACCTTTTCTGTCACGTCCCTAAGCTCTTATAAAAGGAGCAGTAGGAATCTAATACTTGTAATAAGAAATTTCATCTCAGTTACAAGTACGATGAAAAATGTGAAGGAATGAGTGCAATTTTTGCACTCGAAACTCCTTTTGTCGTGTACTGAATTGGAATGGAAACAATCGAATCTAATGGAACGATTCGAGTTAAGAATTGGATTTAATGAAGTGACAATTGCTACGGTAAGAATATGATGTCAATTTTTGGAATTAACCCCCTTACTCATAAAGCGCTTTTAACTAATATACTGATTAAATGGTCACGTAAATAATGTCACATTATTTGACAATGACAATAGAGTGACGTAATTTACGTGACCCTTTAAACAGTATATTAGTTTTATGAGTAAGGGGGTAAATGTTTGAAAATTTCTATTTAAGAAAAGAAAGAGGGAAAGAAAGAAAATTATTTTATTTTTCCAAAAACACACAAATGAATAATTGGACTGTTTTACAAAAAAATTAAACCGACTTCAAAGTACACGAAGAAGTAATCAAATCCTGATCTGATGACAATGGGACCAAACGGGAAGTGAACCCTTCCAGACAAAAAAAGAATTTTCGAAATCGGTTCATAAATGACGGAGTAATCAGGTAACAAACATGAAAAAAAAAAAAAACGTACAACCGAATTGAGAACCTCCTCCTTTTTTTGAAGTCGGTAAAAAATATAAAAATAGAACAGTAAAATAAAGTATAAATAAATATCGAATATGTGTTTATCGAAAGAAAATGCGGCCGACTCAGCCTAATATTAATATTCTGACGGGCACGGCGCCTCGTGAGTGTGCGTCACGAAAATCTATAATAACTAAAACTATTATAATTAATATCTATAATATTTGAATGTGTATAGGCTTGTGTTTGATGACAATCATAACATGGTAAGTGATGATGTGGCCAAAGGTGGCAAAAAATAAATGTCGCATAGACATGCACCAAAAAATGGCGAATATCTTAAAAAAATATACATTTTAACAAAAGACCGCCATAGTTTTCGCCTTATGTCTATTCGACATCGAAGAGAAAAGCGCAAGATTTGGGGGCCGGAACACTCACCGATTTATTCGTATATTTATTCCTTTTCTTTGGGTCGTAAATACTATGACCACTTTGCCAATATTTATCAGAAAAACAGACAGCCCGATAGACTCATTTAAAAATAAATCTAACGAACACACCTTACGAAACGTTTTAATTAAGTTAATCGATAGAGTTGGCGTGCATAGACAATTTATTTTATTGAATTATGATGTAGGCGTGACTGCTCCAGGCGAAGCATCGGATATATCATTGGACACGAGTCAAATATAAATTGAATGGAAGAAGCATTCGTTTGAAATTAGTTTACTACAAATTTCATATTGTCTATGGATAGGTCATCGATAGTCACGAGTGTGTGATGAATTTTGGGAAATGGAAAGATAAGTGAAGCACTACTTCGAGAAAATAGGGATGACGCATGTTGAATTTTACAACATACAGTTATTAAGGTCACCACTCACTATATAAGCACCGCTACGCCTCGGCAAATAACTTGTCATCCAAGTGAGGCTTTAAATCCTGTACCTTAAAGTAAATTTTACAAAAAAAGAAACAATAGTTGACGCATCGCGGCAAGTGGGCTTGCCTCTACAGGCCACTAGTCAGTCACAAGCGAGCGAGCTTTGAGCTCCCGTACAGCGTGACCTCTGCAAGCGGTATGCGCTAGCTGCCACCTCGCAGGTGGTTGGATTGATTTAAAGGCCTCACTTGTCACTGCTTCAAGCGGGCTTCGAGCTCCCTTGCAGCGTGACGCCTGCAAGCGGTATGCGCGCCCGCGACCTGCCACCTCGCAGGCGGCGCGCTGGCAGCAGATTGATTTGAGGCGGTGCAGGGCCGTTGCTGCGGTGGAGCGGTGCTGATATAGTGAATGATGACATTTATACGGATTGGAAATTAGCAAATTATTATAACAAAGTGGGAACTAAAACAAAAATGCTGTGGTTTGTAGCCATAAATATCTTATATGTAGTCAGATACTACAACATATAGGTACTTCTTTATACGCCATGTGGTAAATCTCTTATAGAAAAATATACTTGGTAGCTACGTCTTTTATGGGATCCATAAAAACAATAAATTATATAACAAAATGACGAAGCAATCAATGTCACCAAAATAAAAAGGTAGGACATGTTTTAATAACAGTAAACTTTATGAGCGGTCGAGAATTTATAGTTACTGCCTTTTTAATTTGGGACATAAAGCGTTTGGCTTGCCTTATTCTGGACAATATTATTATATAATTGAATTTTTGTTAGTAGGTCCTATAAATTATGAGAAATTATTAGAGTCCAGAGTACAAGCTGTAGCTCAGTTTACAGCATTTCTCTTTACCATTTACATAAATAACCTAATGGAGAAACACTAAAAATAAAACATGCGATTTGAATAAATCTATGAGATGAGTAAAAACTAATATATAATAAAATTATACAAAGAAAACCGATACTAGGAACGAAATTAAAATTTAATTTTTTGACAAATATAATAATGTTTTTTATTATTTTTTTGTGTTTTCAAGTTATAGTTATTAGTATTTTATTTTTGAGTATTTTGGAAAAATACTACCAACTCATGCATATTATTTTTAGTTCTATAATTTGATACCTATTATCCTAACTTTATTAATATTATAAATGCGAAAGTGAGTTTGTTTGTTTGTTTGTTTGTTACGCCTTCACGCCTCAACTACTCAACGGATCATCGTGAAAGTTGGCATGCAGATAGCCTATGGTATGGAAAAGGACATAGGCTACTTTTTATCCCGGGAACGCGGGTGAAACCGCGGGTGAAACCGCGGGGGACCGCTAGTTTATTATAATTTCCTATTATTACCTACCGATATCACAGAATATGCAAAAGTGCTACATACGATATACATTTGTGTAATAAGAGCAGCTCGACTGGGGAAGTACCTCCACCTTACAGAATACCGCAGCCAAATAACTTTATGTTGTGCAAAGTTGTGTTCCTGTGCGTGAGTAAGGTCGCCAGAGCTCATTGGGGAGGGGGGAAAGGTCGGTAACGCGTGAGCGATGCTTCGTGTGTTGCAAACGTCCATATGGCTACGGTAGCCGCTTACCATCAGGCGGGCCGTATGCTTGTTTACCGACATAGTATAAAAAATCGTATAAAAAAAAAAAAAAAAAATATGGTTTGGTACTTTATCTCTTATATCATAAATAAAAAAATACTTGTGCAAATTATGTCTCAAACAAACTGTAATCCAAAAGAACCATTAAACTCTTTTACGAGTAATATCAAAAAAACTTAACCTATTCGAACAGTAGCTTTAATTTTACCTGCAGCGCCTACCAACCCATCATTTCTGGCCACAAATCACGCCCACCACATAATTTACGGCCCTCCCCTAGCAATCGTGTCTAACGTCTTTATAAATGAGCCTTTAATTATATTGTCTATTAATATAATGTTGACATGTTAATTTTGTTTGTGTGGGCTTGGAGTCTGTTATTAAAGACTGCGTAGGCTCGATCGATCTTGTCTTTAGATATTTGATTGGGCAATATTCTACATTAGTTATGAATGAAAAACGATTGAAAATTGTCACAGTACTTCTTCAGAGCTTCCATGTACACACGGCTACAGATCAAGCTATCATCATCATCGGCCTATAATGTCCCACTGCTGAGCACAGGCCTCCTTTCACAAATCAGGGTGAAAGGGAATGGGCAGATACTCCACCACGCGTGCCCACTGCGGATCGGCCAATATGAGCTGACCTCTAATTGTACGGAAATCCTATACAATGCGAGATCAGCTTATACTGGAAATGTATAGCTTGATGTGTAGCCGTGTGTACATAATAATAATGCTTTTATTTCAGACTACTAGTGGCCCATTTATACCGTACAAACTAACATAAATATGATAGTAAAACATTATTTGTTAATATAAGTTAGTAAACACTAAACTAAAACACTATCCTCCTTACTCATAAAGCGCTATTTAAATAATATACTGATTAAATGGTCACGTAAATAACGTCACTCTATGGTCTTTGTCAAATAATGTGACCTAATTTACGTTACCATTTTTTTTTGTACCACTAATCCACCTCTCAGCTCAGGGGAGCTCATTCCACAGTCCGAGCGTCCGCGGTAGAAAACTCCTTTTAGACCATACAGTTCGAAACAAATCTGGTTTCAATGTGTGAGGATGGACTCCCCATCGATGGCGAGATAGAAGGTAGCCGTGGGCATCAAGTCGAATTAAATCATCATTTAAACAGTATATTAGTTAAATAGCGCTTTATGAGTAAGGGGGTTAGTCTTTATGCGATCGTGTGTCACTCGTCCGCGAAAGCGACGGAACACCACGTCCAGCGGCCAAAAGTCCTCTTCCATGACGAGTTGCAGAATACAATTGTTGGTAGGTACTCCTACCAACGCCTTGAAGTTGACGTTGCGGCTTGATTCCAGCAGCTGCACCCTCGGCGTATACCTATATATTTTTTATTTAATTCAAATAGCCCAAGTGTTCGTGATTTTTCATACATTTAGGCAAGGTTATTGGGAGACCACTGTTTAAATTTTTACAAAACATAATAGTTTACCAAAAAAAAACTTTTCAGATTTCGTTGCTCTATCTAACACATTTCAATTCTGTATATTGTTAGACGGCAACGCCTCAACAATGTGATTGTTTATGATGTTGGTAATTATATACCTGGGAGGTGGTTAGTGATTTACATATAACCCTGTTAATTCCAAATACCTGCGCAGCTTTGTCCGCGTAAGGGTATAAGATCCATTTGAGGATAACTACTTCTACCTAGTCTCTGTCAAAAAAACGGTTTTTTTACTTAGAGCTGGCATTCGAGCAAGATATCTTGGAAGAACCTCCAGTGTTGCAAGCGTTTAGTTATTTGCCACCTTAGTGGAAAAGGACCAAAATTCTAACTTGAACAACACCAGAACACACATTGGATTGGACATAGTGAAAGATATAAAGCAGGTGAAAATAAATACCTGCGCAGCTTTGTCCGCGTAAGGGTATAAGATCCATTTGAGGATAACTACTTCTACCTAGTCTCTGTCAAAAAAACGGTTTTTTTACTTAGAGCTGGCATTCGAGCAAGATATCTTGGAAGAACCTCCAGTGTTGCAAGCGTTTAGTTATTTGCCACCTTAGTGGAGAAGGACCAAAGTTCTGACTTAAACAACACAAGAACACACATTGGATTGGACATAGTGAAAGATATAAAGCAGGTGAATGGGCAATAACTGACAGGAGGTTCTGTAATCTAGTGCTTTTTGAGGCCATCAGGCTAAAAGCATAACCAATGGTCTGGGCTAGAGAGCATTCCTAAACATCGATTAAATTATGGTTGCACCTTTACTTTTTTCAAATAGCTTATTTTACGCTCTTTTCATACAGCTCCAGTTTTATAGAATCGTAAATTTTTTAATTTATTCCGATTTAATTTCCCGAATCGTAAATTGTGAAATATTTCATGTACCTAAACGTTAATGGATAGAAATTGTGAATGAGCATCTAATGGTGCGTCTATGCTACGCAAAGCGAGCACGAGTCAAGCCATGAACGAACAGGATTCGTTCGTTGTTCACGTAGCGTGGACGGACTTACGAGCCTCGAACGAGCATTCGTCTTGCGCTCGACTGCAGTCCGCCCGATTGTCAGTTTTTTCATGAACACAGGGATTCGAAACGCGCTTGTTAAAGGCTCGTCGTAACTTCCACACTTGACATCGCGAGCAACGAACGAATTCTATTCGTTCGTGGCTCGGCTCATGCTCTTTTCGCGTAGCATGGTCGCACCACATCATTTTTGTGGTTGTTTCACACAACATTTGTCGTTATGTGGGGTCTTCCCAATTAGTTTTACAACATATTAATGGACAATGTGATATTAATGCAAATAGGGAATATTTTTTGGAATAGTCAATTCTAGATACTATTGGTGATATTAGGTATATACCTATAGAAACAATAATTTACACTTTCAAAGTTAAAGAAATGTAAAAGCCGTTTATTCAGTTTAGGCCCTACTGATACTTATCAAGGTCAAAGCTGCTGGAAGTTACCACAGTTTTGGAAGTCAATCCTCAGTAGGTACCTATCTAAGTACACCATTCGAAATTCAAAACAATATTAAATTAAAAAAAAGGAAAGTAACTTGTATTTAATACAAAACTTACCTTACTAAACTCTATGTCAAATCTAATTTTAAAAACTGAATAAAAA
Organism: Achlya flavicornis; assembly: GCA_947623365.1. Taxonomy (NCBI): domain Eukaryota; kingdom Metazoa; phylum Arthropoda; class Insecta; order Lepidoptera; family Drepanidae; genus Achlya; species Achlya flavicornis. Next base: position 2,646,255 of record OX392485.1, on the reverse strand, counting down.
AATCAACATTAATTATTGTTTTATAACGGTTCTATAAAATGAACATTAAAAAATTAAAAGCTGTAACCTCAAAAGTTCAATGAACTGACTTTGAAGGCTATTCTCATTTTATAGGGTAATTTAGTTTGTCACTTGATTTATAGGATAGTTGGACGTACTATTTTAGATGCATACTTTGGTTCGCCGTGGATTAGCTTATAAATGGATGGGGCTTTACTCGGGTACATCAGCATTAATTATTAATTAAATAATGTATTGTTCAGTGTATCATAGCATAGATAAATAAAATAACCATTTTATGCAAATGTATTGCTAAATAACGCTACCAGCCTGCTGGGAACCTTGCCGTCAATCGGAAACAGCGGCAGACTTGAGGAAATTTTCTACACATGGATTGTAATTTGAAATATTTGGTGTTGTAAATAAAATTGTTAATAACCAAATTAATATGTAAGTTTTTAAAACAATAATAACGAAGTGATGACCGATCATTCTTGTTACTCGTATAAATACAAAAAGAGCAAAATATGTATTAGTAAAATAACTTATAGTATGCTAATAAAATAACATAATTATTATAGAATAAAAAAATATTTTTGTCAAAAAATTAAATCAGAGTACATCGGAGTGTGGTATTAGTGTCGCATCTTTACGTAGGTAGTAAATTATACTATTCTTTTGTTACGAATAAACTTGATTTATTAAAAACCAAATACATCATTATCCATCGATAATATTATTGAATTTAATAATCTTATCCAGTATTTTAAACAATCCTAAAGGTATCCACTATCTGGACACCAATAAAAGCGACTTCATCGGGCCCCGTAAACCTGGTTGTCTCAATAAAACATAGTCGCCAACTAATTGCTGCTATATTGTGACTTATTGATGCTTAGCCTAGATTTATATTACATCTAAACTCTAGATCTAAACATAATTTTGTCAATGAAACTGGAAAATTTTGCTGTACCTTTTTATTTACCTCTTAAGGTATGCCAAATTCAGATGCTCTAAATGTTCTAAATTCAAACTATCAAGCCAAAAGATCGCTTCATTTTCCAGCATACGGCCCGCCTAAGTAAGTAAGCGGTTACCGTAGCCATATGAACGCTTACAACACATAGAGAGAATAAACGCTATGCTCTACCTCTCTTACCTACCTCACTTCCCCAAAAAGGCGTAGACACTTATTGAAGAAAATACCTGATATGATATCTATTGTGATCACCATATAAATTAGATTTCACTGCCAAGCCTTGTTTTGCTGGGATTTCATCTGCCTCACAGTAGAATCTTTATATTGTAATACGACTAAGTCATCAAACAATAAGCATATGGCCCGTCTGGTGGTAAGCGATTACGAGGGACGTTTGCAACACCCGGGGCATAACTCACGCGTCACCAATTCCTCTCACCTTCCCAATGAGCACTGCCGACCTATCTCACACGCAGAAACACGAAATTGTTATTTGGCTACTGTATTCTGTAAGGTACTTCCCCTGCCGAGCTCCTCATTGGACGAATATTACTATAATTATGGGTAAGTCTATCAAGTAATTCCAGAGCTTGTATCACTATTGTGATCGCCACCTAAATTAGATTTCACTGCCAAGCCTAGTTTACTGATGTTTCAACTGGTTCACAGCACAGCAGAATCTGCACCTCCTTTCACGAGTACATTACGATACGATACTATTACTTTAGCTTTTACTTCGTACTTCGGCCTTATTCTTTCTCTGTGGTCTATGTTGTTTGAATGCCTTTTCAATATAAGTTGACAAAGTATAATAAAACTTATGCCGACTATGTAAAGTCTCTTGCAGCTTGATTTTTTTATAATCTACCACCGATTACACCAAACAAAACGATGATCCTCGATTAACACCCATATTCTAAGTGGTGACCTCGAATGCTCCTCGACTCACAACTCGGTCGAGGAGACCTCAAGGCGTGCCTCGAAAGTCCCTCAAAATCGGTATTCACAGTCGTCCGATTGAGGGAATTATGAGATTCCTCGAATGAGTGTGAGTCGAGGTGATACGTCACGAATACGTCATTATTTTGAGAAATATTCGGTTTGTTATATTGGCTAAACTTATTTTTAGAGCAGTCTGTGAGTACGTTATCTGTGATTTCAACTTGAAGTGAAGCTGCAAGCTTCACTTCAAGTTGAAATCAGGCTGTCAAATGAAAGTAAATAAATAAGTAAATATACCCTATTATTTTATCCACTTGAACCAAAAATCAGGATACTAGAGAAGTGGATGGCTTGGAAACAAAAAAAATACTGCTTTAGGAGTGTTTCATTATTATCAGTCCTGTGTCGTTAGTGTTTACTTATTCGAAATGGCTGGAACTGGGAAATAAAATTGGGATAATTGGAAATCCCGACGTAAAACTATATAAGCTGAAGAGAAAAGGGAAAGGATGAGGACAGGGGGCCCTCTAGTCAAATCCAGGTACTGGAAGATGCTCTCGCCGATCAAACTGGTGTCGAGCTATCGGATGTTATAGATAGTGATTACACACATTTTGCAGGTAAATCATATTACATATATAATTTATATAATATTTTTATGCTAGAATCTTATTTAAATTAGCTAATCCCCGATTATCCCAGAGTATTTTAATTATCTGTGAGGGACAGCTAGTGTTCAATATATTTGCTTAACATGGATTTTATTTCTTACATTACAGGATCTAGAAATATATGGACTCGAGTTATCCAAAAGGAATTCTCTATCCGTCAACGGTCTTATGACAGATCCCAAAAAAGAGAAGAGGAGCTACATAAACTCAGAATAGCTGAGAGAGAGTGGATGGTGAAGGCAGCAGAGGAAAACTCCATCTGAGCTAAAGCTGAGAGAGAAGCTATGGACGGACTGGTCCTCTGCAATAGAGCTAAGAGAGAAGAGGCTGAATTGTGTTGGCAATATTTAGAAATAAAAATTAAAACTTAAAAATGGTATTTTATTTACATGTCCTTCATATATATTTAGCAGACATCTTGAAAATACGCTTAAAATAAGGCTACCTACTCAAATTAAACACCATTAAAAACTAGAATTTGTAAAATGTATGAATCTGTAACTTGAGTTTGGTACCTAAGTAGGTACTTATAAATAATATGTGTAGATAATATTTACCTATCTGATTTACAAACTAAAAAGAAAGTGACATATATTATAACAGACACATAACATAGGTACTTACTATTTCAATTGTACCTATTAACTTGATGATGAATAAATAAATGAACCCCCCAAATAACGCTACCTAGTGCAGTATATCTAGTGTGGGAGACTGGAATAGTTAATATTTATAATGGGTTCAGGCATTTTCTTAGTTAGTTTTATAATTATGCTAATGTAATGTAGCCCTGCACAAATAACTATTATTTTACATGTGTTTGACAAACATAATACAAAACAATAGCGGTATCAAAAAGCTCACCAAAATGTCTATTGTGAAAAGTTCTAATGTTATATTCATTTTCATCATAAGCCATAAAAATTTTACTTTAAAAATGATATTTATTTACATGTCCTTCATATATCCACATATATGACAATATTATTTAACAGCCATACAGGTGATAATACACTAAAATATAATTACCAAAATGAATTACACTACATTACCTACCAATAAAATGTATCTCATAATTAAAATTCATATTAGAACTTGAATATGTAACGCAGTTGTGCAAATAAGATTCACATGAGATATAGTAGGTTGGAATTTAAATAAGAAGCTACTTAAATACAACACACACACAACACACAGATATATCCTACTACAAATTTACATTTCTAGTTCATAACAATTTCTTTAGTGAACCAAAATCTAATTTTAAATTCATTTTCATTCCTTGATCATAAACTTCGATTGGATTTTCTGCATCTCGTAAATAGCGTCGCGATATGTAATCGTATGGATTATCGCACAAATATTCAATACAATAAACTCTTCAAAAGACATTGCAAATCGGATAAAATTCGCGTTGTTTTGGTTAAAAGTTCCCTGAGAACGTCCTCAAGGTAGATGCCGACGTACCTTATGTTTGACAGTTGGTTTCTCAACTCCAACTCACCTCAAATGAGGAAACTATTTGAGATGAGGAGTAAAATTGCGACTATGAATATCAAAACACCTAAGTGAGGTTGAGTCGAGTCGAGGAAATTATGAGGTTTTGACTTAGAATATGGGTGTAAGTGCCATAACTCTTTATCAGGACTAATCATAAATAATGCTCCTTTATAAATGCCCCTGCCTTGAATTTACAGCGCTACCTATTGGGGCAATTAAACGTTCATTCTCATATTTTCAAATTAAGCCGGACACCATATATAGGTGTCGGTAAATCCTTGAATAATCGTAGATTTTGGGGTATTGCAGAAGCAAAATTATCACATTGCTTTGTTAAAGGGTCAAGTGACGAGCTATTAGAGATTTTGGGCTTTATACATCGAATGATATCGCTCAAAAAGTTGCTAATAATTTGTTATTTTTTAGTAAATATTACCTTGGTCTTAATCTCACAACGGTAAGTGATAAAGTATCCGAAAGTGAAAAGCACAATGCAACGGTTTGACGTCTTGGTGGTATTATCAAAGTTTGCTTAATCTTTGAATTCAACGCGGATATGAAGCATATTAAAATATTAAACGTAGTGTACTGAGCTCCCATGGTAAAATAAAATTTTCAGAAGTCATATTTGTTAGGATTATCATTCTGCACACATTTTTTTATGAAAGCTAATATGGAAGCGCAACTATTGCTCAATACTCAACTATTACTAAAGGATTTCCAAAGCATAAAAAATATGTACACACGGCTACCGATCAAGCTATACATTTCCAGTATAAGCTGATCTCGCATTGTATACGATTTCCGTACAATGGGAGGTCAGCTTATACTAGAAATGTATAGCTTGATCTGTAGCCGTGTGTACCTACTTACTAGCTGTCATTTCTGCAAAAATGTATATTATATATATATAGCCTATGGCCTTCTCCATAACATAGGCTATCTGCATGCTAAACATGATGATCCGTTGAGTAGTGAAGGCGTAACAAACAAAACAAGGAAACAAGATAGTAGGATAAGTCATTTAAATAATATATTTTAAATCGCTTGCAGCTTATGAATTGTTAAAATATATAAATCATGATAAATGGACTTTCAGGATACGTTTTCAGTAATCTATTTGCGGATTAAAAGCATTTAATGACATTGTTTCGGAATATTACTTTTTTGTTTGGTTGTAGCCCGTATTGGACAATTCAATTTGTTGGAAAAAAAATGATAAATTTTAGGTACTTTTCATGGATAAAATCAACTCATCGTTGGGAGGCTGGTTCAAACCTCGACTTGGTTGAAGAAAATAGTTTTTATTTTAACCTTCTTTTGCCATTCTTTGTTTTTTCTTAAATCAAATACTCGACTGAAAATACATGGTAAAATAACTAAAAAGCCATCGTTAGTAAATAAATAACAAGAACTGCTCTTCTTATTCAACAAAATACAATATAATTTTGTTAAAGTTTCAACGAACTCTGAACTGCATAGTTGGATCATAAAAATTTTAATGAACGAAATATTATAATTTTTCACGTCTCAATTAATCCCCTTGTACGCAACACTTTTTCCGGCGGTTAATAAAGAAAATTCCAGTATCGCAGTTAATTAAAATAGCCAATAGGGTGGGGTCGCACTCCGAGCGGGAATATAAAGAAGCGTAACTGCTTAGTTTTCTCTGACCGTTGACATTCCTTCAGCAAGAAGCCCTACAACAAGAAGAATACAAAAGTATCAGGTGGACCGCCTGCCTGCTGGACAGCCTCCTGAGTGTAAAGAAATAAACATAACTCCAGCTTTATGGGTGGTGGTAAAAATTATAGTAATATCAACATAAGTTTGGCAATTTTTTTTTTATTATTTGTTAGTATTTAGGTATTTTTTTCGCTTCTCCTGAAATACTTACTAGAACCATGGCATACATCCTATTATCTAAAACGCTGATGACTCGACTGGTCTTCATAGTATGTTTTTCAATGTTTATGGTCATAACTATGCCATAAGAATCTATAATATACATAATATACCTATATTTACTTGTCCAAACTAACTGACTGATTCATCGACGCAGAGCCTTAACCGGGCTACAAACTTGAATTTTTTGTAACGCGCGCAGGCATCCACTAAAAAGGGGTTTGGGAGGGGGGGGGGGAGAAAAGGGAGTTTTTTGTTTGTATGAAAAATCCTTATTTTATTAGCTTAGTTTATGAATTTGAAACTTTGCAAGTTTACTTACCTAAATTAATCATTAAGTTTCTCATTATTAGTTTTTTAAAACTATATCTAAAAGTTGGTATGGAAGAAACTTACCGCGCGGTCCCTACCGGTGCGTCTCGAGTAACTAAAAAGTTTGTATTAGTTCCTTTTATAACGTATAAGAAAGGATTTTTGGAAATACCATTCCTAAGATGAAACCGCGGGCGAAAAGATTGTACTGACAGTTGTACATTTATAAAAATGCTATTTAAATGCTTATAATTAATGTAGCTGTGTATTATTATGGTATTATTGTAGTAACTTATTGTATGAGAAATAAATACATTTTATTATATAAAAAAAAAAGCATTTTTCCTTCCGCTCACAGTTACACCGCTTTATTCAAGGGAACAATGTAGGAAAAGGCCGCTCCATGCGCTTTATTGAATTTCTGCAAAATTCCTAACACATGCCACCGACCGGGACCGGGCGAGTTTTAACTCATGTGCGAACAGTTATGGACTCAAATACTTATTGGAAATTGAAATTAAGTTTAAATTTTATATGAGCAAGGGGTAATTGTTAGACTAAGGGTAGTTAACGAGGAGCATTATATTGTAGTTCATGCTAGGCGATTTTTGTTGGTTTTGTTATGGAGCAAATTCCTTATTTGTTGTTATAACAGCAATAGATACATTCTGTGAAAATTTCAATGGTCTACGTATTACGGTTCCTAGATACAGATGGCGGACGGATGAATGGATGGACAGTGAAGGCTTAGTAATAATGGTAATAGCTAGTGTCCCTTTTGCATCTTTTGGGTACGGAAAAATTACCTACAGCCTATTTTAATTAGGAGCTATTCTCGTAAATCAATTGAGTTAAACAATAAAAAAAAATAAAGACCCGATGATCTAAATAAAATTTTATAAATACTAGCTGTTCCCCCGTGGTTTTCCTCGCGTTCCCAGGATAAAAAGTAGCATAGGTGCGTGCGGCCTGCGTGCTGAATTTCATTTCAAGGTACAAACAGACATTTAAAATATGACAGAAGATTAGTGAAATGTGAGATATATTTAAAATGTGTCTTCTAAAGTACACAGTAGTTTATTAACTGTACTGACGATGAAGTCTTCAGGCAAAGATTGCTTGAAGTACGTACAGCGGCAAGAAACCATTATAGGTAAAGAAAATTTAATCAAATACGTTAAGTCATAATCTATTTCTTAATCCTAAAAATATCTTCAAAAGAGCAATAAAATAACCTTCCAATGGCAACGTTATTGGTACCTAAATATATACCTAATCCACGGTTCGTATTAAATTATTGCGGCCATATCGTAAACCCCGCTATACAGGTATTTATTTTTATTAGCCCTTTTCACGCACTACAAAATAAAATTGCAGCGATTCGTATATCTTATTTGCACGGTTCATTGCGTCTTATTATGATAGAGGTTTTTCAATCCAATATTGAAGTTTTATTGGAAAAGTTTTTTCATTTATTTTGTAAGCTATTTTCATAGGAATCCAATTGGGTTTGGACTTTATATTTAATTATAGGTCGTTCCCATCACCAATATGTATTTATTTTTATACTAAAAACAAGATTACGGCCCGCCTGATGGTAAGGGTTACCATTGTATATGGACGCCTGCAACAGCAGGGGCATGCATGACTCGAGCGTTGCCGACTGCTTAAATCCGTCTCTCTCGTGTGCGATCAAGCTTATGAGTATGAAGGAGGCAGTTATTGTTTCGCTTTTGTACTTCTTTGCATTCCTCAGTTAGAATTGACTGACTGATTCGAAGCAGTAATGTAATAAAACATCCTGTATCGTGAAATTGCATGAGTGTGAATACTGTGAACGCGCCAGCTTTCGTTAACCGACCTATAAGCATATTGACACTTCTTTCTTTTTTCATACATATCAAGTGCAGCGTGTTAAACCGCGCCGTGTTTCCAACACAGTGCGTATGCATTATTTTTTCGGTGTCCTACGTTTGTGGTCGTAACAGCAACTAATTGCTTTCGGAAACGCTTTATGTGATCGTATTTCACCTGAAAAATGATTTATCCGCTTTTCTCCGTGTATTCTTTGTAACATTTTTATACGTTACAATATGAGCAGTGATCCAAGCGATTTGAGATATTTTATTTTATGGGATAAAGACTACTTTTACCTGCAGTTGACAGATATTGCGTGGAGATGCGCTATCAGAATAACATTTTAAATAGCAGGCTTGGCCTCTTTTAAAATAATAAAAAGTGTGACTCCCAGATCCTCGGGGTAACTAAACAGCTCCTCTAAAACCTAACACTCATCCCACAGACCAATGTAAATTGCCCAAAGGTACACTTAATGGCACCTAAAACTATATACGCACGTGTAACATTACAGATAATAGAACTGGCTCCGTTCCAGACAGTTTCATGCGGCCTGGACCACCCGATGATGGCTCGTCGGATTAACCAACGTTGTTTGCACTACAGTGTACTGGAGGTGCTTTCAACATTTTGTGTGCACTGATGTATACTATGTCTGGAGATTATTGCTTGAATCTCCATTGCCTTAATTTATTAGTCTGTTTCGTATGTAGCTGTGTAATAGAAAGTGTTTATAGTATTCTTTTACCAAGGCCATTTAATTGGCCACATTTGATAGTCCATATCTATTCATGTGAGGAAGACGACATAGCCGCTCTTGCTCTTTCATTTTTGTGGTAAGCGTAATTCTGCAAAATGTATCAAATCTGCTACTTGTCCTGTGCACCTGCCTCAAAATATAGCGAGACCAAAAGAATTATCCTGTATTCAAAAGCGACTTAGCTTAAATAAATAAATATCCTGGGACATTCCTCACACACGGTCATCTGACCCCAAACTAAGCAGAGCTTGTACTATGGAAACCAGATAACTGATAAAATACATATACCTACTACATTTTGTTTGTAAATACATACTTAATATACATAATTACACCCAGACTCAGGACATACAGACATGTCCTGTGTAAGAATCTAACCCACGACCTGCGGCGCGATAGCTTGTCTTACTATAGTGATTGTATTTTCCACTTCTTCGGATTTTAGAGCCAACGTGTGTAATTTTAGCGCCCACTGCACTAGAGTCAAATATCTCTTCTGACTACATCATCTCTTCTTAGTCGTGCACTCTTGGCAGAGTGGTCGTGGTCATGGATTGTCCCTTTCGCGCATGACCGCTGCATTAGCAATGTTCCTCCATTTTTGCCTATTTGTGGCGTTTCGGGAACATTTGGTTATGGTACATTGCGTGGCAGATTTTATGAGGTCAAACCACCTGTTTGGAGACCGACCACGTGAACGTTTGCCTTCAACTCGACCTTGGATGACCAACCTCTCCATAGAATTATGTATACGGGTGACGTGTCCGAAAAAATTTTGGATTCGTATCTGAACAATCGACGAAAGTCTTTGTTTAATCCGGAGTTTTTTTAATATGGAGACGTTGTTACGATGCGCAGTCCAGCTTATTATTACTACATCATAAAGGGCGTGAAATCTCTTTACAAACCAATCTATATTACCCAGATCAAACAACATTTACCGTGCAAACAAACTGCCAGACCAAAAATTAGGAGCCGAATGATTTTTACACATCGCCCGCGGACCGGAAGCCGCATCCATTTCCTCGGCTTCCTGCCACCGAGTGAGGTTCCTTGTAGCTCTGCCCTCTTGACCTCCTCATCCGTCTTGTCTGTGAGTTTGTATTTTTGGACGTACACTTATTTTGCGGTCGCATTTTGGTCGAGCGCTTTCATTCGGTTTGATGATTTATAATATTTTTAATAGAGTTGGTTTTTGCGCGGTATCTCTGAAAATCAACAGAGCACATGTAGAGTATTGTGTACCAGGATGTTTATTACTTCTTCTGATTCTCAGCTCCTTTCAATACTAATATGTTTTCAGCTCATTTGCAATCTTATGCCGTCTGAATAAGATATATAGAGAATATGTTAAATCTTTGTAGTATCTATATAGATTTTTGCCAAACACCTCATAGTTTCTAGTAGCTACTTTTAAAAGCCAATTCCTCTTATAGGCTTTGTTACCTTCTACCGTACCATGGTTAAATTATAGTTAAACATTAGCCTAATCTATGATCCATCCATAGACATGAATCTAAATAGATACCGAAACCTCCTCCAACCATACCTCCATACGTATGAAAACCAAGCGTGTCACTTTTTTATACGTACCATAATGTCACAAGATTGATTTAGCTAGGCTGGCATTTAGCTTTGACGTGAAAATGAAGTCCATTCTATGTGGTAGCCAATTGAGCCAAACACATCCCTGGTGGACATGCAACCTCATGCAAGTTCCCTGTCCGCGCGAGTTTCAAAAGATAAAAAAAAAAAACCTGGGACATTTCTCACACACGGTCATCTGATCCCAAACTAAGCAGGGCTTGTACTATGGAAACCAGATAACTGATATAATACATATACTACTTTTTGTTTGTAAATACATACTTAATATACATAATTACACCCAGACTCAGGACATACAGACATGTTCATGCACACAAATGCATGTCCTGTGCGGAAATCGAACCCACGACCTGTGGCGCAATAGGTGGAATCTTTACCAGACTCTTAACCAACTGCACCAACTGGCCCATCGTGGATGATCATTGCTCTCCCTTTTTGCACAGCTTTTAACACGCGAAGTACATACACTCGCGTCATCTATTTAGATTTATATCTGTGGATCCATCCTACTCTTCCATTATCCCAATGGGTAGTAGTTTACTTACCTCTCCTTTACCTTGAGGCACCAATTCTAACAGATTAATTTTGTTATCAATATACAAAACAAGAATCAACGCCTAAACTAACAATCTAAACTCAAAACATTTAGAATTATCTAACTTCTCAAGTTCACTGAAAACATAGTTTGCCAAACCTACCAGATAAATACTGATTTATAATGTAAATCTCGACGTGACAAACAAATTTATTACTCTGCTCGTTTTAATTGAAACAGTCCAATATAAACTTTTGGTAACGAATATATAGGGTTACTGGATCTGTTAAGGGTTTCATTAATTTCGTTGAGATTTTGGAAACATTGAGTAGTGGTAAAAGTTTTTTTTTAATGTAAGTTGAGCTGGTTAAACTTAGATTTAGATACCGTGTGTCAAAATAATATTATAATCACATTGCATTGTGTTGATATATATTTTACATTTATTTCTTTTTATTTTTATTTATCATTTTTTTTTTTCTTGTTTTTTTATGGAAATATTATTGAAATAGGCACGGAGCATGGTATAATTTAGTTAGTAGTAGTAGTTTAGTAATGTAACGCCCAAGATCTCTTGAGCGTCATTGTGTCATTTAAACCTGGTTCTGCTGGCGGTCTCGACGGTTTTACACCACAGCATTACAAAGATCTTGTCTGTGGTGCCGCCGGAGACGCTGGTACCAAATTATTATCGAAATTAACCTCTCTTATAAATTTAATGTTGGCAGGAAAGGTGCCAAGCCCATTCACTGAGATCATTTATGGGGCCAACCTTTGCGCGCTATCCAAAAAAGATGGCGGAGTAAGACCCATCGCTGTGGGTAATACTATCCGTCGTATGGCCTCCAGAATTTGTTGTCGTCACATTCTCCCGAAACTTTCGGAAATATTTCAGCCCATTCAACTCGGTTTTGGCTCAAAGGGAGGTTGTGAGGCAGCTGTTCATGCGGCTCGGACCTTTCTATCGACAGGGGCGCTTTATTGACCCAAATTCGGGATATCTGCCCTGACGTATATCCTTACCTTTGGCAATGCTATGGGCATCCATCAAAACTTTTTTTCAGAGAACACCCACTTATTTCCGCCATGGGTTGTCAACAGGGCGACCCTCTCGGTCCAGCTATCTTCAGTTTGGCCATCCATTCAATTATTTCTGGGTTACAATCTAAATTTAATGTATGGTATCTAGACGATGGTACGCTGGGGGGTGATGCGGCTTCCGTTCTCAGTGATTTTAAAACATTGACAGAAAATTTTAAAAAGATTGGCCTAGAATTCAATAGCTCCAAATGTGAGCTCCTTATTTTAGATTCTCTCCCAGAATCTGAAAAACCAGAATTAATTCAAAATTTTAATGTTTTGGCTCCCAATATTAAGTTACTGTCAAAGGAGTCGCTTCATCTTCTCGGAGCCCCAGTCTTAGATGAATCCATACCTAGTTTTTTTGAGAAAAAGATTCAAAATTTTAATGACTCTTCAAATAGACTTTATGAAATTAATGCCCATTATGCATTTTTTATTGTTCGACTCTGCCTTTTCGTGCCTAAGTTTACCTATTTACTCCGCAGTACGCACTTATTTAAATTCGTTCACATATTAGATACTTTGGATAATATGATCAAAACGTCTCTTTCCAAAATTCTAAATTGCAGTTTTTGTGAAAACAAAGTGTGGTCTCAGGCCACCCTACCCGTGTGTTATGGTGGCCTAGGAGTGCGGAAAATTTCAAGCATATCAGTACCGGCATTTCTATCCTCGGTATACAGTGTGGGCAGCCTTGTCAGATCTGTTTTGGACCCTTCTATTGGATCTGTTGAGGTTTCTTACCTGTCCGATGCTAGAGACGCCTGGCAGGCAGCTTGTCCAGGCACAAATATTCCAACCTTGAGTCACTTTCAGAGAGCGTGGGACAAGCCTCTTTGTGAAAAAACTTGGCAAAATTTATTTTCAAACTTTTCGATAGATACAGACCGCGCGCGCTTGTTAGCCGTCTCTCAGAGTGACTCAGGTCACTGGCTACAAGCTATTCCATCCACAAATACCGGGACAATGTTAGACCGTATAACATTAAGTCTGTGTATTTGTCTTCGTCTTGGTTGCAGGACCAATCAGCCTCATCGCTGCCGCTGCGGAGACCTCGTCAATGAGCTCGGCCACCATGGACTTTCGTGCTCCCTAAGTGCTGGTCGAATATCACGGCACTCGGCTATTAATGACATTATCCGCAGGGCTCTTGTTGTCGCTAACGTGCCTTCCGTACTGGAACCAGTCGGTATTGCGCGGGGCGATGGCAAGAGACCGGATGGTATGTCTTTGATCCCTTGGAGTGTCGGCAAGTCGCTGGTGTGGGATGCCACATGTGTCGATACACTCGCGCCATCTCACTTACCGGCTACTTGTAAAGCTGCAGGGGCAGCGGCGGCCAGTGCGGAAAATTCAAAATTCAAAAAATATGCATCGATTGGACCCAATTATATTTTTATGCCTTTTGCGGTCGAGACCTTGGGACCATGGGGGTCAGAAGCTCACCGTTTTGCTCGCACCTTGTCTTCAAAATTGATCGAGACCTCCGGAGATCAGCGGGCGGGGAGCTTTTTCCGCCAACGCGTCAGCTTGGCTATCCAAAGAGGAAACGCTGCCAGCCTTCTGGGAACCTTGCCGTTAATCGGAAGCAGCGGCAGGCTTGAGGAAATTTTCTATATATAGATTATATTTTGTAAATATAGATTGTATTTTGTACATATTTGTTGTAAATAAAAGTTGTTCAATTACTAATTTAGTTTTATATTTCATTTATTTTATTTATATATTGGGGCAAACTGAAAATCAGCGCTGGGGTGGACAACAGTGCACCCCAGCATAATGCTGAGTTTGCTACCATTTGTCAGACATGTTTTTATTTTTTTGCTTCTTTATGTTCTTGTATTATGTAATGGATTTGACAATAAATTTATTCTTATTCTTATAAATATAAATGTTTGGATGTTTAGATGCTGAACGGATTTGAATGAAATTTTGAACAAAAAATAGCACCGTTTCTTCTTTTTAACAATAATAACTAGTGACTCTGTAAGCTGTAGACCTCGTAAGTCTCGATAATTACATGAAATTCCGGAGATATTTTGATAAATTTACAAAAAAACTGAATAGACAAGGATATATACCGAACCTGCTCACAAAATTTCACCAGAATCGGTTAAGTAATACGACTTCAAACTGTCACATCACTGGACATCTAAACAAAAATACGAAAGCATTTTTGTCCAATCTGGAACAGAGTTACTTTGCGCTCGATCGTTTAATCTTTAGTAACGAGAAGTCAAGCATAGTTTACATATTTTTGATACCACTTCTATTAACATTAAACCAGTGGTCCCATCCGTTATCTGCGAACTTGGTCTGTTATTTATGGCTTAGAATACAAGCAATCCGGCCTACCTTATGTACGTCCTAATGGTTTGCGTCTAGCAGAAATAAAAGTACATTTTTGACTAGGGCGGAAAAATGGACGCTGTTTCTGTGCAAGGTCGGAACACTTCCGGTGGCTGTATTATGTATGAAGTGCGGGTAACCTTTCCTAGGGTTCCAGAGAGAATGGAGAGTTCTAGGTTTATTTAAGAAATTCTCAGCTTGAATACAAATGAGAGGATATAGGGCTAATAACTATAGCTCTACCGAAATAATTGCCTACACACTACATGTAACCCTGGGTAATTTTATTCGACTGCACGATGTGTCTTTCTGTTTTCAGTAAATTTTTATGTTACGCTATTGGGTTTTCTATTTCATTTAATAATTTTATTTATTTGTAATACTTATAGGTAATTGCAAATGTCCATATGCGGCGGTGACCACTTACCATCAGGCCCATCTGCCTGCCTGTCAATCTGTTGACATACAAAAAAAAACTTATCTACACTATATATAAACAGAAAAGATTTGGATTTTTGTTTGTAATGAATAAACTCAATAACTACTGGCCCAACTTAAAAAATTCTTTAACCAGGAGAAAGCTAAATTATCACTGAGTAACATATGATAAATATTTTTTTTTTAATGGGAAGCCTTCCACGGTCAGCTAGTAGATAATATAGGAAGCGAGCTACATCCTCTAGGCTTTATGCGCTCACCACTTTCGGTTATATAGCCATTTAAAATAGTGAGACAGCAGTCAAACATCATCATCAAATAAAAATAAATAAATAAATAGAAGACAAACATAAGTACAATGAATAGTATTAGTAGTATTTTAGTAATAGTATTTTTTATACATAGATTGTATTTTGTACATATTTGTTGTAAACTTAATTGTTTTAGTGTCTGAGTTTTATCACGCGTTAGTTTTCCTTCGATAATGACGTGTATTGTATGATTTTAAAAAAACAAAAAAGCACAATGAAAAAAAAAACATATTTAACATACAAGCGTCGCAAAACCCTGAAAAAACTAAATAAAAATAATAATATTGTTGGAGAATAATAATCAATATCGGCATAATGAAACAACTCAGACAACACGAACATTCTACAACATTTTCATCCATACATAATTACATTAAAACCGCCTGGTTTTAATGTAATTATGTATGGATGAAAATGTAGGATGCCTATCCTACACTACGCCTTAGTGAAAAATAAAATGCCCGTAAAGCCACAGAGAGCACTAAGGCACCGGAAAGCTGAAAATAGTGGCGCGTTTCCGGTGGTAGCACCACCTCCGGACTTTCGTATTAGTAGGTATGTTGCTTTAAATAATTTTCCTTTGCCTCCGTACACTCGTATATAAAGTTCATGTAGGTATATATTATTCGAAGGCATTATATGGATGAAAGGAAATTGGAATGTTAGTAAAACTTTTTAACAAAAAAAAAACCACCGAAAAAACTGAAAAGCAAAAAATAATTTTGAATATAACTTGAATTTTATAATGTTTTGCAGTCGGGGATAAAGTAGGTATACGGTTTACCCAATAGGTACCATATAGGGTACCGCAAGGCACGATTTTAGGTCCATTTTTAGGGTTCCGTAGCCAAATGGCAAAAAACGGAACCCTTATAGATTCGTCATGTCTGTCTGTCTGTCTGTCTGTCTGTCTGTCTGTCTGTCTGTCTGTCTGTCCGTGTATGTCACAGCCATTTATTTCCGAAACTATAAGAGCTATAATGTTGAAACTTGGTAAGTAGATGTATTCTGTGAACCGCATTAAGATTTTTACACAAAAATAGAAAAAAAACAATAAATTTTGGGGGTTCCCCATACTTAGAACTGCAACTAAATTTTTTTTTTTTCATCAAACCCATAAGTGTGGGGTGTCTATGGATAGGTCTTCAAAAATGATATTGAGGTTTCTAATATCATTTTTTTCTAAACTGAATAGTTTGCGCGAGAGACACTTCCAAAGTGGTAAAATGTGTGTCCCCCCCCCTGTAACTTCTAAAATAAGAGAATGATAAATCTATAAAAAATATATGATGTACATTACGGTGCAAACTTCCACTGAAAATTGGTTTGAACGAGATCTAGTAAGTAGTTTTTTTTTAATACGTCATAAATTGAAATTCATATCAAATACTCAGGTCTATACTACCATTCACTTATATACCTACAGGTTTGTACGGAACCCTCGGTGCACGAGTTTGACTCGCACTTGGCCGGTTTTTTTTATAACTTGCAGTCATTCCAAACTAGACATTTTCTAGATTTGAGCTCCATTTAATTTTTTTAGAGCTAAATTCACAGGAAATTGTACATTTAATAAAAATTAATTCGTTTAGTTTAGTTTTCATGCCTTAATTGAGAAGGCAAGAACACTTATCCAGGAAAGTGGAATTAGTCCTGACAAGGTTTCGTCCGAATAAGATTACTTAAACCTCGGTAAAAAATGGGGGCAATTTGTAACTAATTTTTTTTATTTTAAATTAGGGGTGCTATTTTCTAAAAGTGTTGGGATAAACCCGACACTAAATTGATGAGGAATGAATTGATTCAGTGTTTATACCAAAATTTAGAGGAATTCGAAAAAAAATATGAAGAAAGTTGAGCTACTTTGATAAATTAAACTGTTATTAATAAATCTTTATGAAGACTTTCAAGCTCAACTCCTGGCTACTGAATACTATATTTCGGAAATATAAACTCAAACATAAAACTTCTGATTGGTAACCATCCAAAAAAGTGGGTGACAACAAAACTCATAGCGTACGTGATATAACTAAAAAACATTCACCATACTATAGAATTCATAGAAACAGCAAACACCATAGTAAAAGAAATATTCGTTAAAAATTAAAATATTCCAGCAACATACAGCGCATTTTTCACGGAAATAAAAACAGGGGTTGAAATCTCTCCAGGGCAGGGGTGTGAAATCGAAATTACTGCACACCCTCCTCCTTATGTCGATTTCAAAAAAATATGTTGTATCGGAAGTAATTTTGGTTTTTTGTGGGGATATTGTTGAATTTATAACACAAGAATAAGACGTGATACTTTTGACAAATTGTGGAGTAGTATTGAGAATAAATTGGTCGTTTGGATTTTTTTGTTTGATTGATTCACAATGTTGACTTTTACAGGGTCTTATTTACGTTTTTTGTGTTTGCATTAGAGTAATAAAAATTAAATGCTATAATAAAAATAGGTTTTAAGCGAATTTCCAGTATGTGCTGTTGTAATAAATATCCAGGGAATAAATTGGCAAGGCTGCCAGTCTGCTGGCACCCTTGCCGACTACTGGCAGCAGTACCAGGCTCGAGGAAATTTTCTACCAATATATAGAGTTTAACCCTTAATCAAACGATGGGAGCATAGCTCCCACATCACTTTTTATTTTTTTTACCAAACCATGGCTTAAATACTCCCACATCCCGTCAAAGACTATAGAGTATAGAAAATGTCTGAACGAATAAAAAAAAAAAAAAAGTGTCAGAAGGCAATTGTCTTGTTGACAGTTTACGATCATTTTTCTGCTATGGTTTTTTTCGCGCGTTTGGTGTTCAGTGCAACAAAATATCTGTTTCTCTGAAAACAAGGAAAGTTATGCTATTTTTTTACCAACTATAGTTTTTGTGCGTAACTAAGCATTTATGTATGAAATTCATTGATCAATCGTCAGTTCAAGTGACCCTGTGTTTATAAATAATGTGGGAGATATACTCCCATTGCCCGATTGAGTCACCTAATTTGATACGAGGCCTGAGCACAATTTGACTCATTTGATTTCAATTTCATGAAATAAATTGATTAAAATGTTGTAAGCAGCGTGGTTTTATTTTATCCTGAATATATTAGATCTTTAGGAAATGTAATACAGGTTTATATTAAAATTTATTTTTTTTCTTTACAAAAATATTGTATTTCTTATAGAGCAATGGTAAAATAGCTCCCACATGAAAAAAATAAAAAAACAAAAATAAAAAAAAATAAAAAATATTTATAATTATTTGTGACAATATGATAATCATGACCTAGTACAGTTACAACCATTTTTTTATACCAATTCATGATGCCCGATTAAGGGTTAAATATTTGTCGTAATTATTATGTTTATGTAAATAAATAGATGAATGAATTCATTGTTTTCAATTGAGCGATTGCTTTTATATGAAATAAACAGCAATTAACTCAGCAATTACTCTTCAAAGCAGACAGAGCTTCATTCATAAATGAATTCTAGTCTCACAGACTGATTAATTAAATTTAGTTTTTGCAACACAACAACGAATGATAATTGAACAACAACCTTATCGTACTAAGCATAAGCTTTAAAATGAAAAATACGTCCTTTAAAAAACCGTAAAATGTCCATATATTTTCCATTCGGTGAGCGCGTGAGTAGTTCTCAGGTAAAATTAATGAACGGAGGCAAGATTTACATTTATCTATAACGATTTTAGAACATTCTGAGGCTGCATATAACGTGGCTCAGTCGGCATATTATAAGGGTAATGTCACTGCTCGAATTCGTTTAATCACAGTTCAATATTTTCTCTATGCTTTCTCTATGAACACCCTAGGTAACTAAAAATAGCATTCACGTTTTTCCGTTTTTTTAAAATATTCTATAAAAGTTTCTTCACAGTTTCCGTTCATTGAGAGTTCCCGAGATTTAAATTAGCTTTATAGTCGAGAAACCAATATGTTTATCATGTTTAATTTGAATCAGTTCAGCTAATTTACTACGTAATAAAGTAACAAATATCCACACATAATAATCAAACTTTTTAAGTCCACAGCTGACCATAGGCCACCGCATCCATCCCAATCTAGCCATTTTTTTGAGGTCATCAGTCCATGGGACAAGAGGCGTCCCATTCTAAGACTCATCTGCTCCATCGACAGTCGGTTCCATTTGGTAGACGTGATTGATCCATTGTCACTTCAGCTTATTAATTCGTTGACCATTGAAACATCCACACTATGTTTCACATTTTATAACATAAGAATGATTCGATAGTTCAAACCATCACGGAAACGTAAAAAAAACTAAAACAAATTAAAACATTACTTGCATATGCTCAGCTGACATACCCCAAACATGCATCACGGTTGCATGCAAAGTCGTCGCCAAACTAGAGCCAAATATGAAAAGAATCAACGACACGTGGGTATCGTACACCAATAAGTGATGTTTGGATCCCAACGTTTTTATTGAGCCATTAATTTTCGGATCTTTTACAATTTTTTTTTGATATGCTATAGTACCTAACTACGCGGTTCCAAAAAATAGAATTTGCATATACTCGGAGATAATTCAGCTTCTTATTTATGAAATCTTATATATCTCATAATTATCAGAATCAGATGAGATTTCGGAGAATACTTCCTAACTAACAAACAAACTTTACCTCTTTATAATATTAGTATAGACATACCCCCTTATTCATAATAAAGTTATCAAACGTTGATTAGCTAAAATTCTGAAGTCTTTATCTGACACGTGACATTTGGTGATCGAAAGAGTGAGGCGGAGGACACTATTACACTGATTTAGTTAAAAAGCGATTATGAATAAGGGGGATAGCTTCTATGTGGGAACAGGGGGCCAAGTCTACTATACAGTGTTCCAATTAACTTTCAATGGTGTCAAAATTATTATTTTACAGTTTCGCCATAATGACTCCATTATGACGCCATAATGACGCTATTGTGTTAGTAGACTACCAAAACAGTAAAATGTCACAATTTTGACACCACTGAAGGTTCATTGGAACACAAATTTAATAGCAGACTTGGGCCCCAGTTATTCTGATTTTGTGTTCGATCTGTGATATTTATCTACAAAAAATTATTAAAAGAAAATATTATGATACATTAGTAAAACAAAACAACAACGACCATAGATAGGCTAATAATGAGCATTTCTACGAAACAAAGGAACATCAAGATATTTATTCAGACAAATACTATAACTGCTTTAAAAATATAAAAGAAACATGGACAAAAACCATGCTACTAATATCATTGGAAACATAAAACAAACTAGCCCTTTCTAAACAAGCCGAGCTGAAAGCAACCGAAAATTTCCAGCTTATATTCAAGTATATCCTACATCCCGCAAAGGGAGCCGGGAGTGCAATGGAAATCCCGGGACTATTTTCTAAACAGTGGCTAGAATGGTTCAGATGTCTGGAACGGTGGCCTCTATGGCCCGTACTACGAGTAACGATTATTGACTCAGTGAATCGGGAATGGAGAATCGATTATTGTGTTTGGGAATGCTGTGCCGTTGGTTTATATTTTGTATTTTGGTTGGAAAATGTCTAAAATTGGCTTTATCGCTTATGCAGCAGAACTTTAAAAGATAAAATATAACTTTTCTGCTACAACGATATATGTTTTTTTAGAGAGGTAGAGCGTAGCGTTTATTCGCTCAAAGAGCAGCTCGACTGGGGAAGTACCTCCACCTTATAGAATACCGCAGCCAAATAACTTTATGTTGTGTAAAGTTGTGTTCCTGCGCGTGAGTAAGGTCGCCAGAGCTCATAGGGGGGGGGGAAAGGTCGGTAACACGTGAGCGATGCTTCGTGTGTTGCAAGCGAACATATGGCTACGGTAACCGCTTACCATAAGGTGAGCCGTATACTTGTTTACCGAATTAGTCGTATAAAAAAAAAACAATCATGTCTTCATTTTTAGATTAAAAAACTGTGCAATCATTTTCTGTCGAAATTTCTTTAAATTAGCTTGCTAATAAACTAATCAATATCTAGATACCATCCACAACCACAAGATTAAAAAATCTTATATCCCAATTTTTACTTCAAGTTACACCAAAAATCTTGCTCAGACTATTTTCCGAATCTTTTTTGCAGATGAAACAAAGCACTTTCTTTAATCTATATTGTAAGATGCATTTATTTTATATAAAACTAAGCAAACCAAATTTCAATATATCGCAGTTGTACTAATTGTGTACTATTTTATCTATCTTATTTCACATGTTAATAGTGATACCCCTGGTGTTGCAAGCGTCCATAGGCTACGGTAACCGCTTACCATCAGGCGGGCCGTATGCTTGTTTGCCACCTAAGTGGTATAAAAAAAAAAAAAGTAATAAAATCATTCTGATTTCGCTATAAGGTAAAGGTTAACTGTCATCATCATCATCATCATCAGCCTATAATGTCCCACTGCTGAGCACAGGCCTCCTTTCACAAATCAGGGTGAAAGGGAATGGGCAGATACTCCACCACGCGTGCCCACTGCGGATCGGTGGAGGTAGGCTAGTGGCCAACCTACTGTTGGAGTTTTTCAAGCCGCCTAGGAGGCATCCAACCAGCTTAACGACTATCACAATTAAGTGGTAACCGGGACCAACGGCTTTACGTGCCGGTAACTGTATTTCTTTATAATATCCTTTTTTTTTTAAACTTCATAAGTAAACAAAATTATTAGCAACATTATTCCTCGAAATTGATTAAATTCTATAAGTTGTCAAATCCCCTAATATTTCTCGCAACAACTTCATCTCAATTATCACTTCAAAATAAAGAAGATGGGAAAACATTAGTAAGGGTACCCAGTCCAGCCGGTCCACTGGCTACTTTGCTGTTCTTTGTTCGCCATTCAAATATTCTGTTTACTTGTTTTTGTGCTGCACTCTCGGTAACTCGCGGGGGCTAGTGTCCAGCAGATGAGTATGTTCTTAAACGGCAACTTTGTTTCTAGACCCTCAAGTTGCGTTCTAGTATTTGTTTAGGGTAACTGAGAATGGTTATACAGAAAACCTGCCCCTATCTTGATTGAAAAATGTTGTCTGAAGACTTTGTATGAATTTTAAATGTTATGAGGAAATAGATTATACAATGGTAAAATTTTGGAAAATGGACTTTTGTGTTATTGCAGTGGAACCAAAAGTTGAACAACATATTTTGCGGTAATTTTGGGTAGGTTAAGCTTATATTATTATTATCTTCTGTCTAGATTTCGTTACGTTCAAGACAACATTGTGAAAGTGGCCGCTTGGAAACTCAATAAAACAAAATTATGTCACTCATGAATTAATGTTCAAACGTGGACCTACTGAAACTGAAATAGCGACACCGTGGTCTTATTTCTTCGGCCGTTTTTACAGCTGTCACCCTTATTCTAGGGTAATACTATTTCGATGTATGGCAATGACAAAAATATAGATACTATACTTTTGTCATTAAATTCGTCTTTTACACAAGAAAAACCACGGCGATAAAAAACTATGAATAATATTTAAGATCTTCTGAATTCATAACATTTAAATCTTATTTCGTAACAATGAACAATTTTTATTAACGACTCAAGAATTCTTAGAATAAAATTGTGCAACCACCCCTAAATATAAGTATTTGAAGCAAGACCAACTTCATAAAAGCAAAATATGTACGACATCATCACTCAGATAACTTTGGGATTCCCGCCCAAGAATGTTAGGCGGCGCCCGCCTAAAGCTGTTCCTCAGAAAATGGAAAAAGTTTGATTGTCAGGGATTTTTTTGTCACTCCATGATTTGGACATTTTTTTTGTTTTATGATTTGGTACACTTTTAGGGTCCCTTATTTGGATTGACCAGTAGAGGTGCGTTGTCTGTGTGGCTTTCAGTATCCAAATCATTTCTTTAAGTACAGGAAATTTATAGTTTTTTGGTGGCAAACAAGCATACATCATATTACATCTTCTTCATATCTTCTACAATCTTATTCATGTGAGGAAAAACATAAATAACTTACCTAAGAATAGCGACACTCATAGTTTAAAACCTAGAAATAAGCACAAACTTGCTGTACCTTTAACTCGGCTCAGCAAAGTCCTTAACTCTTTCAAGGGGCAATGTATACGTTTCTATAATAAAGTACCCAAAGAAATACAAGAGCTTCAAAAAGATAGTAAAACAGAAGTTATACAAGAAAGGGTACTATAAAGTTTCTGATTTTGTAGATGACAAGAATGCATTTCAATGAATTGTTCGCTTCGCAGGCTATTGTTATATATATATTGTAAATTGTAAAAAATAATTATAAGTACCCATTAAAAAAAAAAAACTTACTGAGTTTCTTGCCGGAGTCTTCTTTGGAACCGGTGCGGTGTAGAGTCATTTGTTAACGTTCATAAGTGCCTTATCACGGCCTAAATTGAATAAATATATTTTGAATTTGAATTTGCATACGTCTCTCCTGATGGTAAGCGTTTACAGTAGCCTATGGACACTTGCAACACCAGGGGTATCACTCGCGCGTTGCCGACCCTAAAATATATATTCCTTTATTCGTATTATATACAGAATAATTTATACTTTATTCGTGTGTGTAATATTTTTTTTATGTTTAGGTGTCGCTTTCAATATTGTGAATTGTACCTAAGCTTTGAAGGCGTGTATTTTTTGCTGAGAATGCATGTTTTTATTATTAAAAAGAGCTTCCAAAATATAAGTTGGACTCGCACTTGGCAGTTCTTTTTCCTTTAGTAATGCTTTTTGTTGGACATTATGGTTTGAGTGTCTTGAAGTTTTTAATTTGAAAATTTTTATCCAGTTCATGTGGCAATATTTTATCATTATCTTTTCGGATGTTATGGTGCGTCCACGCTACGCGAATCGAGCACGTGCCGAGCCACGAACGAGCCTACAACGAGCACAATGCGAATCCTTTTGTACGTGAAAAAACTGACAATTGCGCTCGTTCAAGACTCGCGAGCCCGTCCACGCTACGCGAATCGTGCTCGCAATGTGCTCGTTCGAGGCTCGTCTCGTGCTCGGTTCGCCAAGCATGGACGAACTATTAGACATCACAAATTCACTGAGTTTTATTTATTCGTAGGCCCAACTATTAATTATTTTCACAGTCATGAAACATGTTTTTGAGCTTCGAAATTGGAAATGGGTAAACGATACAAAACTCTTCAATTTCGAATAACCTGGCAAAAATCTAGCAATACGCACACAAAAGGCTTTGACGGCAATCTGCGCCGCTTTGGCATACACCAAACTGTGTTAATTGGAGTCGGATTCGTGGAGTCTATTTACTATACAGGTGAACATAACGAATGACCCTTTAGATAATGTAGCCTAAATATTTAAGATAGGAACTATATTTTATTTTTGAAGTAAATAAAAACTGTCTTCAAATAATTTTGGTAAATCTCCTGTCTGAACCGGGATCCTACTAGATAAATGTGAAAAAAAATATTCTGTATTTTTATTATTCCGATCGAAAAGATCAATCATAAAAACTAAACACAGTAACTGACTCATATGATAGAGGAGCACTAAAAAAAAATCTTTGGCTAAATAGTATTCCAGAAAACGTATCGGATCTTCTGATAGAACTCGACCGAGTTATGTACAAAGCCAAAAGTTTTTTTTTAAACGACAAACTATATCCCTTATTCCTTATATATCACACTATGTACCAACACATGCTCGTGGTGTAGCATGATAAGACGTTCTTAATCGATCGGCAAAGTTTAGCTACCACTGTCGTGGTCGGGGCTTATATTTCAAATCCAGCGTTTCCGTGCTTCGTGTTCGATGCCCACTAGGCTTGAAAACTCCAACAGTAGGTTGACCACTACCCTACCTCCACCAATCCGCAGTGGGCACGCGTTGTGGAGTATCTGCCCACTCCCTTTCACCCTAATTTATGTAAGGAGGCCTGTGCTCAGCCGTGGGACTTTATAGGCTGACTAGCAGACCCCCGCGGTTTCACCCGCGTACGGTTTGAATTTTCTCCTTCGAAAACCAATGCACGCCACTGATTATTAGAAACAACAAACAAAACAAAAACAATTATTTTTACAATTAAAACTAAAAACCTATATTACAACTTCACAAAAAAAACTAACTCAAAGAATCTTATTTAATTATTATCACAACAAATGAGAAAGAAATTAAATTAACTGTAGTTCATATCAATATCAAAATATGTACTTTTTTTTTTCATTGGCGTCACATCATAAGTTCTAGTCACAATAAATCACTTTCACATAGTTAGTCCTCATGCAGTCAGTCACCGTCCATAAGTCATGTTATACTACAGTGGTGGTCATGTACTAAAACTCTTCACGGACTTTTGAAAAGACACGATACATATAATTCATTTCATTTCACTTCACTGGTGCACATGGATTGATCTTTATTGGATTAAATACCACCGATAATATGCAATAAAACTCAAAATACACGAGTTTATGAAAATAAAAATGAAAACGCAACGTCACTCTGCAAGTTCCCGCCAAAAAGTCCGAGAAAATTGTGGAGAAAATGAACTTCCAAACAAATTTCGAATTCTTATCCGATTTAAATATTCTTTTATATTTGACATTCTAATTTTAAAGATCATTTCAGTTTCCAGAACAAAAGGCAGATAGAGCGAGCAAAACACGGGAGTGAGGCCAAAAAAAACAATTAGGTACAAATTGAAAAACACATACCTGGTATTCGCTTTTGAATTGGTATTTGCTATGTTTAAAAGCTGCGGTGTGTTAATTTATTAAAAAGAAAGTGTTTTTCGTTAAATAAAGTTTTTTAAACAAAGCAAATTCAAAAGCGTACAGGTATGTGTTTTTCAATTTGTATTTGGCTTTTTTGGCCTCACTCCCGTGTTCCGTTCGCTCCATCTGCCTTATTCTGTAATCTGTGAAAATCGGATAGAGATTTCAAACATGTGTCAAAATAAAAAATGTTATTTAAATCAAAAGTACTAAGGAGTAATGATATCAACTTCGATGCAAGTCACCCCTAAAATAACTTTCTACCCCTTTTTGACCCCGTTAGGCGGTGATTTCCCATAAAATACGAAACACGTCTTCCGTCAATTCTGTCAAGGAATGTTTATGCAAAATTTGAAGTAGATCGGACCAAAGAATCACGTTGTCCCATACAAACTTTGCCCCCGTTTTTCACCCCCTTAGGGGTAGAATTTCGGAAAATCCTTTCTTATCGGATGCCTACGTCATACAAAAAACACACCCTCAAAACTTTAGGTCTCTACGATCAGCGGTTTAGGCTCTGCGTTGATCCGTCAGTCATTCAGGACAAAGCATTTTATATGTATAAATGATGATGATAATGTCACAAGAAACAGAATATTTGCGTGGACTGTATCTGCAAAAGACAAGTCTCTTACGTGAGTGGACCAATTCGATTTAAAAGCAAAATAGCCGTAATTTCCTTGACAAAAAAGGACAAAAACACACGAGACACTAAACAAAGGATATTATGTTCGAGCAATGGTTCCAAACTACCAAACAAATTAGTGTAACAATACCATCGGTTTGTATGCGCCCGAGCAATCACAGTAGCGCAATTAGCCGCGGTACAAAGGACCGCCGTTTGAGTAACGTAGTTCGGAATTACGCGACCGAATTACACCGGACACGCTCTACTTTAATATAGTTGCAGATGCCTTTAGTTTACTAGTTAGTGTTTGTGCCGTGTCACTGTTGGGATGAGCGCATCTGTTACCTGTTACCTTAAGGTGTGGTGTATAATGATTTTTGGGAATTATTTGGTACTGTTGTTTTTGTCATAGATTTGTCCATAGGGTTTTTCGCAACCCCTAGTAAAATTTTCAGGGATTAATGTACTCGGGAATTATTTGGTACTGTTGTTTTTGTCATGGAAGTGAACAGATATTTTGTATAGATTTTGTAGAATCTTTCAGGAATCGGCTTGAGGTGGTTGCAGAGATAATGAATAGGTACGACTATGTAAATAACATTGATATAATTTTGGTAAAATAACAATAAAGGTGCGCTAGCAACTGGCGCGTGTTACATAGGTAATGTCGATGGAGGCAATGAATATCACGAGGAGTGCGGCGCGGCGGGGGGAGGGCGCAGCTGGCCGTCGTTGTTGCTGTATGCGTGTGGTGCGTATTGATACGCACACATGCAAGGCGTTAACATATTGCCGCCTCAGGAGGTCCAGGAACGAAGTGCTGGTCAGACACTGGCAGTGGACACAGTCGGTTGAAGGCTCGTCGTAATGTTCCAGAAGTAGTGAGCACGTCTGCTACGCGCGCGACGCCGTCGGAACCAGGATACAGGCACGTCACACGCCCGAGCAGCCATCGATTGGGAGGAGCGTGGTCGTCTTTCACCAGGACCATCTCTCCCATGTGGAGTTGTTCACCTTCTCGGCGCCATTTCTGTGGTTTTTGAAGTTCTGCAACGTATTCTATATAAAATCGACTCCAAAAATGGGCCCTTAATTGTTGTGTTCTCATGTAACGTGAGAGTGTGCATAACAGCATCACTTTGACCTGAGGATGAGGAATAAGCGTTAAAGTTCGTCCAATTAAAAATGAGGTGGTGTGAGTGCTGCGAGATCAGAAGGATCAGAATACATAGGAGTGAAAGGTCTAGAGGTTAAGATAGCCTCAATCTGAACAAGAACTGTGTTTAACTCTTCGTAAGTTAGATTTGTTGTTGAAACTATTCTTTTTAGATGAAACTTCACAGACTTTACTGAACCCTCAGCTAAACTATTAAAGTGGGGACTATAAGCTGGAGAAAAATTAAAATTAATAGATAATTTTGACGCCTGTTCACTAATGTAATTTGAATTTTGTTTAAGGAATCTAGATAATTCGTTACATACGCCTACAAAACATCTACCGTTATCTGAAAAAATACTAGTGGATTTGCCTCTACGTGCTACAAATCGATTTAAGGTGGCTAAAAAGGTCTCACTACTCAAATCGGTCACAAGTTCGATATGAACAGCCTTTATAGCTAAGCGTATGAATATACACAAGTAGGATTTAATTAATCGACTACCTCTACTCTTTCGGTTCAATATCATGACTGGTCCCGTGTAATCTCGGAACTGCAATATTAATGAATTGTTTATTAGTAATAAATGATATTGAGTGAGTATGAGTGTTGTGATATGATGTGATGAATGAAGAAGTGTGGGATGTTTTGTGTCCTAGTCGTAAAAGAAGTTAGATAATTCTCCCCCTAATTAAATTATCATTTGTGTTAAAGAAATTGATTTAATTTAAGTAAATTATGTTTACCTTCTAATTGTTTACCATTTTTCAGTAAGTAACATATTATTTTATAAAGGTTTCCTGTTATGAAAATTGACATAATGAATTTAACGCTAAATTGAGTTAATGAAATTGTAATATGTATGTATATGTGTATGTTGCAGGATTTTTATTATACATCGTGTGACCTAAAAGGTACTATATTTTCTGATGAACTCACAGAATTGTTCTTTAAATAATGGTTCTTTACGAAATCTATGTTCTAATGATAGAAATCTGGACAAAGCTTGCTCATATGAATTGCAAAGTTTATCAGGAGGTTCCTTCAGAGGAATAGTTTTTATAAAGCTTTGTTCACATTCCTCTTTTTCCTTTGATATTTGCTTACGTGTAGGTAACGTTCCTAATTCAAAAAAGTTAGTTATCTGATTTTTATCATGAATATCATTTGATGTTATGATATGATTGCAGCGGACTGTATGTTTATTATGATGAGTTTGTGTTAAACCAGATATCAACCAACCAAATTTGGTTTCACTTAATGTGGGTTTGTTTTTACCTAACGAGATATTATTCGAACAAAGTACTGTCCAGAATATGTCCGCTCCAAGAAGCATATCTACTTGAGAGGGATCGTAAAATGTGGGATCCGCTAATTTAATGTTTTGCGGAATGTTAAATAATGTATAATCAACTTGTGTAATTGGTAATGAGTGTGCAATGTTCGGGACAATAAAACAATTAATGTTTTCCGTGTATGGACTTATAAGTGACGATATAATGACATCACAACGTTTGGTTAAACGTGAGCTTTGACTATTTAACCCTTCAACTAAAGACAATATTGAAATGGTGGGTAAGTTAAGTTTTGCCCTTAATTTTTCGGTAATGAAACTTGAAGTGCTTCCATTATCTAATAATGCGCGAATGGTATGTTTTCCACCACAGTTATCTTCAACTTGAAGTAAAGTTGTTGACAACAGAACACAACTATTGTGTATAACTGTGAAAGTAGCATTGTTATTATTTGGATTATTATTATTCGGATTAGGATTTTTTGTTTCAGATATCTGCGGTGGGGAAGCAGCACAGAGAGCTACGCTACCACTGGTGGCTGGCTCAGCCATGTCAGAGGATATGGGTGAGTGATTATTATTATGTAGTAAACTATTGTGTGGCTTATTACAGATAGTGCAGTGTCCAAATCTGCACATAGTTATGTTATGACCTTGACGTAGACAGTTCAAGCATAATCTAAGTGACTTAGCCTTTAAGATTCGGTTTTCTAATGACAAAGATATGAACTTCGAACATCGGTAAATAGCATGGTTATTTTTACATAATGGACAAACATAAGATTGCTTTGAAGGAGGTGAATAAGAGTTAGACACCAAAGATTTATGACGGTTGTGTGTGACATCGCTATGTCTACGTTTAATATGAGTTTCATCTATTGTTTCCAAGAGATCAGAACGACCCTTTAAGAAATCATTAAAATCACTAAGTGAAGGCAAGTCCTTCATTGTATTACGGTGAGTTTCCCACTCACGATATGTGACGGGATCCAACTTATTGGAAACAATGTGTATAATAAGTATGTCCCAGTGTTCGGTGGGCAGTTTAAGTGTTTGTAAAGCTCGTATGTTTCTATTAACCGTGTCAATCATTCTGCGTAAAGCACTGTAGGATTCTTTTGTTAAAGTTTCAATATTGAAAATAGCTTGTATATGATTATTGACAAGTAGCCTTTTATTATTAAAGCGATCGCAAAGAAGATCCCAAGCCACGTCATAGTTGTCGGCTGAGAAATCAAGCGAACGTATGATTAAAGCGGCACTATCCTTCAGAGCTGCACGCAAGTAATGAAATTTATTTATTTTAGGTATAGATGTGTCAGAATGTATGAGTGAGGAAAACGTGTCGTGAAATTCCAACCAGTCCTGATAATGACCCGAAAAACTAGGTAAGTGTATAGTGGGAAGTTTAAGTCTTGGCCAACCTTTATGCTCAGTATCGGAACCTGCAACCGACTTGGAGCTGGAGCTGGCGCTCGAAGAGGCCATATGCAACGCCAGCACTTCTCGAGCGAGCGCGATCGCGCTGAAGTACTGCGTCTCAAAGGTCTCGCGCTCGACGTACTGTTCTTCTGGAATTTCAGATAAATTTTCCATTTCAGACTGAATACTATCAAAATCTGTATAAAGTTCTTCTATTTTGGATAAACGAATTGAAAGTTCATTAATTTGAAGCTTACTAAGTTTCTGACAACTCTCTGAAGTACTTAAATAGCTTTTAAATTGAGTAAGTTTAGTTTTTACTGAAGCTCGCTTTCTTTTGAGGCTATTAAAATCCATGATTAGCATATAGTGCTTATAAAAACAATAAATGGTTATGAAATGCAAATACTGGAAAGAAGTTACATGAAATATTATAGAATGGAAAGAAACGGCA
The DNA here is from genome assembly GCA_947623365.1 of Achlya flavicornis. NCBI lineage: Eukaryota > Metazoa > Arthropoda > Insecta > Lepidoptera > Drepanidae > Achlya > Achlya flavicornis. Next base: position 2,615,271 of record OX392485.1, on the reverse strand, counting down.
ATGTTTTGTATAGCGTATATAGAAAAGAAAATACTTAAATTTGCTAATGAGGGTGCGCTAAAGCATGTGCGTAGGTAGGCATGAAACTAGCAGGCAATGAAGCGAGCGGTGTGAATAGTTTCCAACCACGCGGTCGGTCGGCGCAAGCGCAGCGAACGAGCGAGCGGCCGGCCGGCAGCGGTCACGTCACGATCACACAGCAGCTGCGTGATTATGCACGTGTTGATTAACTGTAATTTGCAAATGAACTGATTTTAATAGCTATACACAGTACCTATACAAATGGGCATCCAAACACTATTAGTACCTCAGAAGAAATTAAATTTAATGAATTTAATGAAAGACATAAATGTATGAAAACACGATTTTAAACTTAATATAAAAAAAGATTACGAGTACGTAATTTTGATCAATATAGGTATGTAATGCACCTATTTCGCTTTTTAAGTGCGAAGGATGGATAATGAAAATGATGACATTAATAAATAATGAGATTAAAGAATCTTTCACTTTTAAGGTGCGAAGATTTATGATTAGGTGTATAAGGTACCTATTTCGCTTTTAAAGTGCGAATTATTTATAATATTATGTCAGCCATAAAATAATGCTGTAAAATAGCTTATATGATGACATAGGAATGAAATTAAAGAGTATTTCGCTTTTAAAGTGCGAAGAATGTATGATGTAAAAGGATTGCAATTCGACAAAATATGTACGTCACACTGATGACGGGAAATTAATGATTTTAATGAAAAATTGGAACGAACTCACAATAACGCTACTCTCCAGGTCTCACGTAATGAATAAGATCCCTCGAAGTAGGTGTAATCGTCCTCTTCTTGATTTGTCTTGTTTGTTTTGTTCTCTGCAGCCACGTAATGCACCGGCCACGTTTCCTCAATTCAATTTTTCTGGTTCTTCTAATGAATCCGTGAGATGGACCAACATGTAGAATCTTTCAGGAATCGGCTTGAGGTGGTTGCAGAGATAATGAATAGGTGCGACTATGTAAATAACATTGATTTAATTTTGGTAAAATAACAATAAAGGTGCGCTAGCAACTGGCGCGTGTTACATAGGTAATGTCGATGGAGGCAATGAAAATCACGAGGAGTGCGGCGCGGCGGGGGGAGGGCGCAGCTGGCCGTCGTTGTTGCTGTATGCGTGTGGTGCGTATTGATACGCACACATGCAAGGCGTTAACAGATTTATTTATAGGGTTATTTCGCAACCCCTAGCAAAATTTTCAGGGGTTGATGTACTCGTCAATATGATCAATTTTAATATGGAACCATCTCTGAAAACACGAAAAAAAAACGAAGTTTTCATACTTTTTAACCGTGCAGCGTTGCCACATTTTTCGTATTTTTTTCATCAACCCCATACAAAGGTTGATCGTTTACTAACGATGACGATTGTCGACAACCATCTTGTCTAGGAGGACTGGCATCGGAACGCGCTTTATTTTTGCAAACACACTGACGCATATACGTTGCATATACGCATCAAATTCAACACCTAAATACAATCTAAACGCTGCAATAACTCACGCAACTGTGGCCTAAAAAGCCATAACACCCGCCATTGCACGTTCACTTGCACTCATAAAATATTAAAATTATAATTTCCTTACCTTGCTACTGATTTAGAGGGTCCGATGCAATTAAAAGCTGAACCATTTGGACATTATTCATTTTTGTAATGAAACTGTAAGCTTTCGTGGTAAATTAGCATTGTCTTAGGGGGGTATGAAAAATTTGTAGCAATTCTTATAGCTTTGAAATGGGGGTAATTATTCCAAAGGTCTATTATGCCCTAAGGGAATTAATCTATGTATAAAAGTATTAAAGCAAACAAAATATAGGCAGTTGGGTTTCTGATAGGGTGCAAGCATTCGCTAAGAACAGATTTTTCGAAATTTTACTCTTTAGATAAAAAATCCTTACATGCTAGGATAAAAAAAAAAACAAAATTCTACACATCGCTACAAGATCACAAACCACGCTGCGATTGTGATAACAAGCCTAGATCATATGCTTGATTAGGGTTTGGGAATTCTCGATAATTTCAAAGTCCCGGGACACGAGACAGCCTACAATCAAAGTCCCGGGAGTTCCCGGGTATCGAGACTTTTAAGAAAAAAAATATTTTTTTATTTTTTTTAAGTTGGGTAAGCCTTTTTCGAAGAATTTTAATTGAGTTAATGTTACAAAAAAAGCATTATTTTGTAAAAATCTAAAAAAAATCTAAAAACTTCGAGACACGAGACGTCCCGGGATCCAAACACTATGCTTGATACATGATAAGTTAGTCAATAATAATATCCCACCATTAACTTATTCAGTAAATAACAGGACAGCTAAGTTTGAATTTGATATTCAAGTACAACTTGAATATCTACTGGATTATGAAGCATTTGCCAAATCGTCTTGCCACTAACATAAATTCATGAAACACATTTCAATCTGTTCATTACTACAAACGGGAACTGTGTTAGTGGGCTTCCTGGATTACTGGATGTGTGGATTAGTTATCATTGGAACTGTGATTTTATATTGACCTATATACAAAAAAACGGCTGGCTATTTTACCATACGTTGACATGCATTTCGTATAGATTAGCTTTTCTCATAATAAATCTAATCAAAAACTGTTCTAATTTCAAGAAAACAGCCACATACTGCTCATCTGGCTATAGAAAACTGAAATGGACTGACCTTAGTGTTTTTTTTTTTCCATCTACGAGTTGAGAGATGTTGTATTATTTTTTATTAATTCCTTTATAAATAAGCAAAATAAATACTATTATCTACTATTTTTAGTAAAAGACTTTCAACATAAACTGATAATAATTCTAATTTATTAATAATTTTACCATACCACAAAGTAATATAATGCGTACAAAATACCTTCAGACTTGCCAAATAGCCAAAATAAATAAATATCCTGGGTATTTTTTCCCTGAAATATAGATACTTAACTTACTACTTGTAAATATTTACGTATAAAAATAGTTTTTATAGTTAGACAAAACACAAAACCAACGGACATATATAAGCACACACATGTCTTGAGTGGAAATCAAACCCATGAGCTACACGGTAACCTCCTCTCCATTCATCACGTCAACGATTCTCTTTCTTTTTTTACACACCAATTAAAAATCTCATCTCACTATCTCACTAATAATATTATAAATGCGAAAGTTTGGATGTTTGTGAGTTTATGTGTTTGTGAGTATGGGATGTTTGTACCTCAATCACGCTTCAGTAACTGAACAGATTTGGATGAAATTTGGCACACAAATAGACTATGTTCTGGATCAACGCACAGGATACTTTTTATCCCAGGGAAGAAATATATCCCTTGGGTACGCGGGTGAAACCGCGGGGTGCAACCAGTTTTACATAATTCAATACGTATCCAGGATTCCAAAATCTAAGAGATTCTCACAAAGGAAACTGACACAGAAAGCTTACAAAGGGAGCATGCAGATTGAACACCGAGGAGACGTACGTACAGAATAGATTCCGATTCAGATCGAATATTTAAACTACGTGATAATAGAGTTTCCTACGCCATCGATAGAGTTCAAATTGGAGTGTGATTCAAAGTTAGATGTGCTTAGTTGAGTAAAAAATTGGTCAAAGGTAAGTTGAACCTAATTTTAGTTGCATATGGGAATCTGGTTGCTTGCAATTATTGGTTGCGAGTGTCTTGGTTTCTTGGAAGATGGATTTCTTTACAGATATTTTTATAGGTTATCTAATTGTACTCTTATCTCTTTCATATATTCACTATTAATGCAGCAGAATGCTCCGATGGCCCTTTTTGAAATGAGTGTGTGTAAATGAGGAAAAGTGATACTTATAGCGGTACAAACAGAGATCTTCTTGTCTCGCTATTTGTCTCTTTTAAATATGGTATAGATATGGGAAAAAGAAGCAGGAGGGACCATTGAAAGGATGAGAAGAATAGATAAAAAGAGCAGCCGGTCCAAACTGCACAAGACCACGAGAAATGGGCATCTTTGGTACTCCAAAAAATCAGGGGGTATTGCATAAAAAAAGTTATTTTAAGAGAACTAACCAAATTAATAACTACTCCTGTTATCCTGTACATATGCAAGGAATAAAAGGATTTTTTATTATTTTATTTATTTATTATAGATATGGGCTATCAAAGTGGCTAACGTAGCCTGCCGGTAGTTTAATTATAACGAATAATGAAAACGAATCCAAAACAACATTATGTTTTAAGGTAACAAATGTTAAGTCATTATCAACAAATGCGAAGAAGGGTGGCACCCGTATAAGAATTCTCATTACGTGGCAACCCTAGGGACTGGGGTCTGTGCTATTGGGGACAGTAGGAAAGGGTTCAAGTGTGGATTGATGGCATAGACTGTGGGGCCGAAAGTACCTATATAGACCTGAAGTTTTTTAGAAGCTTTTATTTAGTTTCAACTGTCCGTAATGGAATTTTGCAAGATAAATTTTACCCACTGCCCGGTTTCCGATTGAGCAGAAATTTTGCACGAAAATGCAAATCACGAGACAATGCAATATTATGATGACGTGGAGCTGATCTGATGATGGAGCTGGAAAGTGGCCATAGGAACTCCGTATTAAAACCACATAACCCCATCGAATTTGTTGTTTTGTCTTGATGAGTACTTTGTGTTCAGACAAGTACAGACGGCAAAAAGTACAGTCATCAAAAAAACTTGTATTAGAAATGAAATTTTTAACAATAAACTTATTTTTTACTACGTACGTTTGATCACAATATTATCATAGTTGTGATGATATGGATGGATAGGAATTGACTCTCAAGTGCAGCTTTCGGAACAAACCGGTAGGTGCTTGTCGACGGAAAAATCAGGCAACCGAATTAATGATAAGGTTAAAAGACATGTCTATAAGATAACTTAAGGATATATCAGCATGACGCGGGAAATTTGATTTATTTCAAGTTTTATTGTTTTTAGGGTTCCGTAGCCAAATGGCAAAAAACGGAACCCTTATAGATTCGTCATGTCTGTCTGTCTGTCTGTCTGTCTGTCTGTCTGTCTGTCTGTCTGTCCGTGTATGTCACAGCCATTTATTTCCGAAACTATAAGAACTATAATGTTGAAACTTGGTAAGTAGATGTATTCTGTGAACCGCATTAAGATTTTTACACAAAAATAGAAAAAAAACTCAAATTTTTTTTTTTCATCAAACCCATAAGTGTGGGGTGTCTATGGATAGGTCTTCAAAAATGATATTGAGGTTTCTAATATCATTTTTTTCTAAACTGAATAGTTTGCGCGAGAGACACTTCCAAAGTGGTAAAATGTGTGTCCCCCTCCCTGTAACTTCTAAAATAAGAGAATGATAAATCTATAAAAAATATATGATGTACATTACGGTGCAAACTTCCACTGAAAATTGGTTTGAACGAGATCTAGTAAGTAGTTTTTTTTTAATAGGTCATAAATTGAAATTAATATCAAATACTCAGGTCTATACTACCATTTACTTATATACCTACAGGTTTGTACGGAACCCTCGGTGCGCGAGTCTGACTCGCACTTGGCCGGTTTATTTACCTTAGTCGAACAATATGGCTAAATATTTCAGTGATTCGCGACCGTAGTAGTTAGCCAAATGTTCTATAAAAGTAAAAAAAAAAAAAAAAAAAAACATGAACAAAGTCTAATTTCCCGGCTGATTTTTGTCAGTTGTTATGTTTTTGACCAGGTTTGAAGAAGTTAACTTACGGTCTATTGACGCGGAACATTCGTGGAAGTCTATTTTATTGGAAATTATTTATTTTAAAATCATTATTTAGTTTTTCAAAATTCAAAAAAAAAAAACAAAATTCAAAATCATTTATTCAAATAGACCTTCGCAGGCACTTATGAAAAGTCTGACTCTAATACTCTAATACCGGTTCGGAAGGTTGCATTTGCTGAGAAGAGCCGGCAATAAACTCAGCAATTACTCTTTTCAAAACAGGCTTAGATTCATTACATAATATTTACATTCTAATCGCACTGAAAACAATTGCGTGCCCCGCGCGGCGGCAAAATAACAAAGTAGACTGAATAAATATTTAATAAGTAAATAAATAGCAAACTTAAGCAGACCAGCCCCCACAAGCAGCACCTGTTCACAAGTATGACGCGTGTGGCAGCCATCGCCCTCCTCGCCATTATTTAGTTGAAATTGCTGTTAGTTTTTAGCCGGTTTAGAATAAACTTAAACTGAGAACACTCCGGCAAACTATTAACTAGGTATAAACAAATACATGTAATTAAAAAAATATATGTGATAAAAAAGGCCATAATAAAAACACTTATGATAGTCTGAAATATCTTCGGTGTAACGATACTCCAATTTACCCTTCGCATAAACTCAAGTCCTTAATTAAAATGATAGAAAACCCTCATGATCAAAGAATTTAAAGTTCTTTGATATATAATCTGTATTCAGTATTAATAAAAGCAACCAACTGTATGGCACTTGAGTGAAAAGGATCCAGCTGAGTTATGCTGGAATTTTGTTAGCACCCTTAGGTAATTTGCTTAGTTTAATAGGTATTTGAAACCTATTTGAAATTGTATATTTTCATAATATTTTTTAATAGAGTTTGCAAAAATCCTTGTCTAAATGGGCGTTTGACAGACAGACAGACATGACGAATCCATAAGGGTTCCGTTTTTTGCTACGGAACCCTAAAAACGATTCGTTTTGCTTACCAATGGTAGGTTTTTTTATTGCCAAACTGGGCATATAGATCATTTCGTAAGCTAATTTTACCTGTGATAGCTACTTCCATAGGGGAGGGTCTGCTATGCAAAGCTTTGAGGTCTTGCTTCATTATTAGCCAAGATATAAGAGTCTTAATTTTAATAAATCTTAACTGATAACGTTCCGTAAATTATGGAAACCGGGCATTAACAGAGTTGCACAACAAACGGTCAGTCTTTCATCTAGCAACTTTAAGAAAATCTAGCCGACCCAACTGGTGCGCGCTCAAACCACTCGAATCTTTCCAGTTTCCCTGTATGTTATCACCACTCAAAAACTAATTTTATTTGTAAGTGAACTTACACCTACATCCTCGGCGAATCGTTGAATTTTGCTCTTGATTATTTAAACTGAATAAACGACCTTTGTTTCCAATCTCCAAAACATCTGTAAAATATAATCAGACAGGACATATCGATAAATGTTTCCTTAAACTCGGTTCTATATTCTGAAGTTCAAAACTACATTGTGAACAAGATATCAAACGTAGCATCTACTATACTGTTATTAAGTTTGGCGATGGATGTCTGTTACACCGAACTTATGCAGGATGTATTCAGTGGAGTAGTTTGTTATAATTATAGTTTAGTTATTCGTTTGTCTTTATTGCACTTTATTAAAGTATTTATAGGCAATGTATGGTTTATTTATTAATACAAATTACATATATATAGAACATTTCCTCAAGTCGGCCGCTGCTTCCGATTAACGGCAAGATTCCCAGAAGGCTGGCAGCGTTTCCTCTTTGGATAGCCAAGCTGATGCGTTGGCGGAAAAAGCTCCCCTCCTGCTGGTCTCCGGAGGCCTTGATCAATTTTAATGACAAAGCGCGAGCAAAACGGCGAGCTTCTGACCCCCACGGTCCCCGGCCGCAAAAGGCGTATAAATATAATCGATGCATATTTTTTGAATTTTGAATTTTCCGTACTGGCCGCAGCTGCTCCTGCAACTTTACAAGTCACCGGTAAGTGAGATGGCGTGAATGATCAACACATGTGGCATCCCACACCAGCGACCCGCCGGCTTGTCTCATAATGGCGCGTCCATGCTAAGCGAAGCGAGCACGAGCCGAGCCTCGAACGAACAAGATTCGTTCGTTGCTCGCGATTTCAAGCGTGGACTTAATTAACGTGCCTACAACGAGCCCGATGCAAATCCTTGTGTTCGTGAAAAAACTGTCAATCGGGCGGAGCGCAGTCGAGCAGTCGTGCCCGCAGTGTCCTCGTCCGTGGCTCGGCTCGTGCTCGGTTCGCCAAGCATTGACACACCATAAGAAATACAAAGAACCTTCTCGATTGTTTTTACTTAAATTACACGTCAGTGTAACATCATCCCTATTTGATGCGATCGCGTCCCTTTTCATTAGGCTAGTTCAGTTTACAGGATGATATGAATAAAACATGCGAAGGGTTAAGAACAATTATTAACAAGTTGTTTACAGGAAGGGCCTGATAGAGGGCGTAGGGTCCGATAATTGGTACGGTGTATGAGCTTGTATGAACATGTTTGGGATATGGTAGTATTAGTTTGTGATAATGTCGAGGTTACATACATATGGATGGTAGGTTTATCGTCGAATTGCAAGAAATTTAGTCATTTCTATGGGTCTAGCAGATTTACTCGCGTTCTAGGCTTACAAATAATGATATATCCAAACCGAAAGACCTGTAGCACATAGATAAAGAAGCTTTCCACTTTTAAGGGTTGCGAGTTTTCGAACCAAAAAGGTAAGACGGAACACTTATGGTGCAACTCCGTCTGTCTGTCTGTCTGTCATAGCATCAGTGGTTACTGAAATATACCGCAGATTTCTCTAAACATTGATGCTATCGATTTAAAATTAAGAATATTTTATAAATATTGCTTACCCAATGTAATGGCTGATGAAAAATTTGAATTTTTATTTTTTATTTTTTTTGCAATACTTGTAGCTCCTAAGTTTAAATAAGGTATCATAATGAAAGGGCTTCATTAGCACATTCCAAAACAGGTTTTTATTTTCTTTTACGTTGCGTTTTAGTAGTTGTAGATTTTCACTTATAAAGGAAACTGAAAAAAAAAACTTCTAATTCATTCACCGTAAATAGAAATTCCGTACAACTTTAGTATAGATATTACGTTTCTTCTTAAAAAGGATCATGGTAAACGGCTACCGTAGCCATATGGACGCTTGCAACACACGAAGCATCGCTCACGCGTTACCGACCTTTCCCCCCTCCCCAATGAGCTCTGGCGACCTTACTCACGCGCAGGAACACAACTTTACACAACATAAAGTTATTTGGCTGCGGTATTCTGTAAGGTGGAGGTACTTCCCCAGTCGAGCTGCTCTTTGAGCGAATAAACGCTATGCTCTACCTCATAATAATAAAAACTAAGCTGACCATAATAAAACTTAGATTAGACAAGTTCGTTTTTATTCCCAGCACTTCAATTTATCTCCAAGCTAACGATATACTTACAAAGAAAATTAAATGACAAACTAAGTTCGCCCGCTCTAAAAGTTTATAGGCGGCATACACGCTGCGCGTTTGTAACCACAATGTAATCCATTAGCAAGTTTCTTGTTCAGTTTAACTGAACCCTAATTTAATAATGTAATTTCTCAAATTGTTACTATATTTGTATGTTTAAAAGATTTCCCAAAATGTCCACCTTAGCATGATAAAGTCATTAAATACTACAATAAATTGTTTGGATTATGTAAAATATTAAGTGTACATGAAAAAGTTAAATCTTTAATATTATTAGAACAATATAACATAGAGGATAACAAAAAGGAAAAAGAATATAGCTTTCTAGCCCGTGGGTCAACTAGACCAAGGTATGTTACCCAGAGTATGCAATTATTATGGTAGGCGAACGAGGCGTTGGATAACTCCAACACTGTTTAACCAATTGCCACATGATTTGTTTGATGGTGTTACATCTAGGGTTCAAATTAAACGTAGAATTAAAATGTTTTTGTTGCTACAAGATTAGCGGAATTATATAAATTTAGGTACCAATGTTACGTTACTTGAAAGAACGAGGGCTGTTCTGTCGACAAATCGTTCTGCGATTTGACAGAATATTAATTTTGTAAACTCTGTAATTAAGTCCGAGTAAATAAATAATAAAAAAAAGATTCTGCTAAAAATAATCGGTTTTTAAAACACCGATCTGATTGACCAATAAGATATTGTAATAATGTTTTCAACACACTCGCTCGTAAAGTGACAATTATTGCAAAATTGAAGTCTGTTTTTTTCCTCGCAAGTGTGTTGTGTGACGTCGTATGACACTCGTGTGCATTGATTTATTACACTCTCGGCTCCCTTAGTTTAATACCGCCTGGAGTGTTAATAATCAAATTTTGCACACATGTATCATAATGTACTACAAAATGTTTATCCTGGTCGGGAATCGAGCCCAAATTTCATTGATATTTTCTTTGCTACAATAAATAATGCCTTGTAAGCCTTCCGCAAGTCAAGTCCTCTAATTCTACCAAGTTACCGCAAGCGGCAAATTACATTTTCTTAATCTGCTTTTGCTTAGACGACCTGCTTGAATATTCACGCTGTTGAATTCGTTTTAAGTAATTAATACAGAAATATATGAACTTATTACAAAATTTGACTGCGTTTTTTTCCTAGTTTCCATGGAAGCAGTACCTCATCATCATCATCATCATCATCATCAGCCTATAATGTCCCACTGCTGAGAACAAGCCTCCTTTCACAAATGAGGGTGAAAGGGACTGGGACTCCACCACGCGTGCCCACTACGGATCAGTGCGGAAGCAGTACCTATTGTAAAATAATTCTTCTTTAATGTGCTTTTTATCCTACGATCTTGAAAGATGTTGAAAATACCTATTTATATAAAAATACCTAATGGTGCGTCCATGCTACGCGAAGCGAGCACGAGCCGAGCCTCAAACGAACAAGATTCATTCGTTGCTCGCGATTTCAAGCGTGGACGTACTTAACGAGCCTACAACGAGCGCGAATCCTGATAAAAACTGATATCGGGCGGAGCGCAGTCGAGCACGCTACGAATGCTCGTTCGAGGCTCGCAAGCCCGTCCACGCTAAGCGAATCGTGCTCGCAGTGTGCTCGTTCGTGGCTCGGCTCGTGCTCAGTTCGGCAAGCATGGACGCACCATTAGGTATTTTAATATAAATAGGTATTTTCAACATCTTTCAAGACGCACCATAAGAATACAAAGATAGCATAGCATACGTATCATGTGCGGAGCCGCGAACGCGTCGCGCCGACGTTTAATACCAAAGAATCTAAAGACAGATTTCTTTATTTACGACACTCCATGTCTCCAGACTTCGTGACTTGGCTGATTTATAGCCTCACAAAGCAACGGCATTTCTCGCAAAACACCGCATATAAATCATAGCGCAGATGGTGTAAACGTTACCCTGCTGCTTTTTTGGTAGAGTTTTTCTGAAGTTACGATTCTTGCGTGGTAATGTTTAGATTATTGAAAGGGAATTTTAATTTAATTTTTATTGAAGGAACGATATGTCAGAAGGCTTAAGAGTCACATATATGACGGGCCAGCTGGCACCTATCGCGACGCACGTTGTGGGTTCAATTTCCACTCAGGACATACATTTGTGTGCATGAACATGTCTGTATGTCCTCAGTCTGGGTGTAATTATGTATATTATGTATGTATTTACAATCAAAAAGTAGTATATGTACTATATCAGTTATCTGGTTTCCATAGTACAAGCTCTGCTTAGTTTGGGATCAGATGACCGTGTGTGAGGAATGTCCGTGGATATTTATTTATTTATTTACATATGAGTAAAATTTTCTTCTTACGACTCTTAGTAGTGTGACATAAAATTGATAGAAATGGACACATTCACATTTGATACAACCTACTACGTGCTTCAAAATTAATTTCATATACTTACAGGGTGGAAATAGACGGTTCAGCGATGGCAGCTACCTTAGTGTTCCCATACATATATTTTGTTAGGAAAATTAATGGGAAACAATGATATTATAAGTAAAGAGGTAGATAGGTTACCTAAGCAAGATTTAAACTTCATAATGGCACACTGTCATGTCGTTGACGTTCTGACGCGACTCATAGCTAAAGTGGGCTAACTAGCACAGTTTTAACGTGCCACTTGCGGAGCGCTTATGACCTATCTACCTCTTTTACTTATAAAATAGTTTTTTTCGATGTCAAAAACTCAAAAAGTAAGGGATATAATAGTCCTAAGAACTTATTCGCGAGGCTTTTACCCTAAAAGTAGTTTGCCCTTACTGACCCGTCTACAATTTCCCCCTGTATTTTGGTTCAGTACGTGGATTACGTATCTCTGTTGCAATCATTTTTGGATTGAAACAACCTCTTAATGGGTAGAAAAATTGCAAAATCGAAAATGGTTCCATTTCCAATGAAGCACTGTATGTATTTGCAGTAACCAGATAGTGAAAAAGATATCGGAAAACCGGTATATTGAACCGGTTTCAATTCGAAAATGTCACATTGCAACAAAGTTATATTATAGCCACGCTGATTTTTTTAAATTATGGGTGCTTACCCATCTAACTATACAGTTCCAGGTGTAAATAAAATACCTACTCAATGATAAAAAAAGTAGAACAAAAATAAATCTGTATGATAAATCATCAAAACCCAGCTAAAATAACGCATTCTCCGGAATACCATAAAACCATTCTAGTATCATATGAAGGGTGCGGGAAATGCAGTTACAGAAATGAACTCAGAGCCATCTATGTTGTCATAGTCATTTATCATCTCTGCTCACCCCCTAGCCGATGGGGATAGAGTAAAAAAAGAATGAAAATTGGATTCGTTTGGGGTTTTTGAAAGAGAACTTTTCGAATGAATGATGACAGATTGTGGTATACGTTGGTCACAAATTGTGTTTTTTTTTTCTATAAAAATTACAATCAAATAAAAAAGCCAGATATTAAATTCGTCTTGTACAGTCGAGGAGATAAATATGTATACACTGAAATATACAGTGAAATTCAACAACGATTTTCTCTCAAACTATTTGAAATTATTAGGTACTAGTTGCGCCCCGGGGTTTCACCCGCGTACCCGGGAGATATATTGCTTTCCCGAGATAAATATTACCCTATATGGTAATCCAGAACATAATTCTATCAGCTGCCAAATTTCATTAAAATCCATTCAGTCGTTTTTGCATGAAAGAGTAACAAACATCCATACAAAAAAAAACATTCGCGTTTATGTTATTTTAATAGATACTTGTCATGATTTGTGTATTATTCAACATTTGAATCCATACAGTGCGAGAAAATAGCTTTCTAATTTCAAAAAGTGTACACATAATTATATGTCTTCGACTGTACTTTACTTTGTAGATTTCTTTTCATTATAATTTTATATATAATATAAATATACTTAATCGTACTGTTTATATCCAAGCACCCTGAATAAACATATAAACTACACTAAATTAATGATGTATGTACCTCAAAAAAATAAACAAATTAAAGTGAATATATTAATAAAATCCCAAAAAGATATTGAAAGTCATCATCAAATCATATGCAATACATAGTGTTGTCCCAAGTCGATAATCGATAAGTCGTACGACGTATTGAACTAAATAGTGCAAGAATAAAGCGGAATGCCGTCAAAGAATACGACACTATTACTATATTTTTATTGTTGGAAAAAACATATAAAATATGTATACGTAGTTTATTATTTTCTGATGTACCTATGTCCTGTGCAAATATTTTATTTTCCTTCCTTTTGCTAGTAGAGAAGTTCACGCTAGCCGCGAAAGTTCATAATTATAAATACTTGGCAAAATATTTAATGCAATATTGCCTACCTGGGGCAGAAAGATTTTGGTGATAAACGTATGTAAAAAATTAAAAACAAAAAACATTTTTTCTAATAAAAATTATTGGATAACTTTCATAACTCTTCCAGTATTAAGTTTGTATGACAAATGTAGAGTAATGCTTGCAACTGAGAACTAAACTCTCGCTTATTATTCATAACTTACACCACAGCACCTTCAAGACATGTCCTGATTGGTAGAAGACGGAACTTAAGCCGAGTCCAGTCGGAAGCGGCGAGGTAAGTCTGCGCTGGGACGCCCAATCTGTAAGTCTAAACCTGTGAACACATCGATCGAATGGCAGGAGATTTATCAAAAATATCGACTTTGAAGATCGAACTGTTTGCAGAAATAGTTAGCATAGCTTTTTTTTCCTTTTGGAGCGTTCATTTTTGATTTCTATAATTTCTATCTGTCTATGTAATATGTAGTCGACCGTATTATTTTTCGAAATCTAATATTCAATATCACTTTTAATCCTACAAAAAGACTAAATGTGACTGTTTGTTTGTGAGTTTGTTTGATTGTTACCTCAGACGCCTCAACCGCACAACCAATCGAGATGAAATATGGCACTTAGTTAGATCATAACCTTTAATAACATACCTATACTTTTAACCTGCAAAAATATTAGATCTCTCAGAAGGCGTAAAGACACGGGCAGAAACGAGTAGTAAAATATATCTAAATATCAAAGACAGTAAAAAAATGAGTAGGTACCCAATAGGGGTGCCGATTGTCTTTGCACTACAAAGGTAGAATTTTACCTCAATATATTTCACGTTTCCCCTTCTTATCTTTACAATGATGCGTAAAAGAAATAGGACTGAATTGGCGGCCATACATTATATACCATAGAGGTTGATGTTATAATATACAGATTCGATTCGACAGTCTATAGTAAACAAATATTACTACATACCAACTTTAATATTTAACAGGAATAGTCAAATTTACTTTTACTAGTGGTTCAAAATTACTCTAAATTCGATCGTAATAAAATTCGTACTACTTTTAAGTTTGATTAAATAAATTAACTTTTACTTTGTGCTCATCTCACACTCCATGCGCGTAATTTTATGGTTAAAAAGGGGTAGGTAGACGTTTTCTCTTCACGTATTTATAAATATATAGATTATGTTACTTGGACTATAATTTGGTATTTTTATGATTCCACCAATTTTATATTAAAATGAACAATATTTTAACCGTGTATATTAACGACATATTTTTTAAATTTAAACTGTTTTATAAACATTCAATGATACCAGGCTATTATTATAACCATCAATTAAAAAATAGAAATTATCGAAACTTTCATATCGACATGCACGCACATCACTAGCTGCGTAACAGGAGCCGAAGTTGAGTCAACGCAAATGCTATAATCCGCAATGAGGAAATTCGTAAGAGAACGAAAACGACGGACATAGCTCGTAGAGTTAGTAAGCTGAAGTGGCAATGGGCAGGCCACATCGCTCGAAGAGCCGATAACCGCTGGGGAAGAAAGGTTCTCGAGTGGCGACCACGTACTGGAAAGCGCCGAGCGGGACGCCCTCCTACCAGGTGGACCGACGACCTGGTTAGAGTCGCTGGGCACCGCTGGATGCAAGCGGCCCAAAACCGTTCGAAGTGGAAGTCAATGGGGGAGGCCTATGTTCAGCAGTGGACATCCATAGGCTGATATGATGATGATGATGATGAAATGCTATAAGCCACGAACTTAAGGATATCGTAAAATTATTACTTTAAGGCCACTGGCTTATGACAATGTGGTAAAGCGGAAAGATATAGCGGTATGTCACCTCTATGTAGGGACTATTGTATTTGATACAAAATTATAATTATCGGGTTATAACTGATGATGATGCTGCATGAATGCTGTAATGGGATGCTGAATAATTATTTGTTTTGAATTTTGTACTTGGAAATTTTTAAGATGAGGTAATCATTTTAGGTATAGGCCTGGTACTATATAAGAAAAAAAAAAACAAAAATAATTACTACAACTTTTTGGTTTTTTATATATCTTTCTTGAAGTTTAAAAATATCAGACCATTAAAAATAACCATAAGAACAATGATATTATAATAGAGATAAGCTACCCTCATACTTAGCGGCGCTCAGTTATTGTTGAATTAGGTAAATGCGATAAACGTATGGTACAGAAAGTGATAGCTATTATGTAGCCGCTAATCAAAATTACGACAATTGTCTGAATTTGTCTGCAACAATTAGCGTGCGTTAGTGCGATATCTACCTCTTTTTATTATAATATCATTGCATAAGAAAAAAAAAATATACTACCATAATTATTAACAAGTGGAGTGGAGGTAGGCTAACCTACTGTTGGAGTTTTCAAGAGGCCTTCATGCCTTCCGAAGCACAGAAAACGCTCGAGTTGAATTACCACTAGGAAGTCACCTATCCAGTACCATCCTCACCATTGGTAGCTTCACTTTGCCAATCGATTGAGAACGACTAATCATACTTACAGTAGTACCCAACTAATATGGCTTACCGATGTACCTGCGCAGAAGATACATTTTCAAAGCGCGGCAAATGCTATTGGTTGGCAGCTGACGCCATGTGTGCGGAGGGGCGTGACTTGCGAGTGAGACGGAACTAAGGAACTATCTAAGGATGATTGTAAGTTCTTTCGTTAATCTTCGGGCCATACTTTCTTTTCTGTGCGAACGAAGATTCACGACGCGCCAAATTAGTTGGGTACTACTGTACCACGCTTTTTTTTAACAGATAATTAGGAAAATCGGACAATCCAAACTCACCAATCAAGCAAAATATAACGATACTCTATGGACCACGCAATCGACACGTTTGGATTGAATACGGAATTAATTAGATCTCCTTCAGCCGGTCGGATTTATTGAAACATTAAATTGATATTACATTTGAGTTGGAAGTGTTACATTGTGGTTACATTTTGACGAGGGTTACTGAAACTTTTAATGATGATTAATTCTTACTTGATAGCAGCAATTATCACTACACATAGATACATCTATATAGACGTCTTTATATGGAATTATAATTCAAGGATAAGGATTATCCTTGAATTATGAAACTCAAAGTTTTTTGTCAATTCTGTTAATTGAAGTACTTCATGTACAGGATGGAGATTTCGAG
Source organism: Achlya flavicornis (assembly GCA_947623365.1). NCBI lineage: Eukaryota > Metazoa > Arthropoda > Insecta > Lepidoptera > Drepanidae > Achlya > Achlya flavicornis. The sequence goes on along the minus strand of OX392485.1, from coordinate 2,598,462 downwards.
ATGGCATATTTTCGAAACCTATGTTGGGTTAGTCATGCTGAACAACTTTTACTATGGGACAAACACTGAAATCTTATTTTTTATTTTTTTACTTTTCATACATAATGATCGAGCAAGGTTGACATTTTGTAAGAAAAGTTAAAATTTTTTTTGAGAATTCACTAGTGGTCCCATAATAAAATTTCTTCAGCATGACTAACCCAACATAGGTTTCGAAAATATGCCATCTCGAAATCTCCACCCAGTATATGATTTTCATGAATTTTTCAGTTACCTAAGAGGTTTTTTAAAAAGGTTTTATAATGCGGTCGCCGAAATGCGTTTCTGATAGCTGTTAGTATTGGCCAAAATCATGGAAACGGATAATCTTATTATGATAGGACTTCCACGAAGTCTATGCCTAAGAAGGTATTTAACCTTTTTTTTATACGACCAAGTCGGCAAGCAAGCATATGGCCCGCCTGATGGTAAGCGGTTACCGTAGCCATATGGACGCTTGCAACACACGAAGCATCGCTCAAGCGTTACTGACCTTTCCACAACATAAACTTATTTGGCTGCGGTATTCTGTAAGGTGGAGGTACTTGCCCAGTCGAGCTGCTCTTTGAGCGAATAAACGCTATGCTCCACCTCTCTTAATACCTTCATACCTTAATACCTTCCTGCGAAAGTCCCATTGTCTCCGAGAAGACCAAGGTGAAAGAAACGCATTCTCTCGGCAGCCGGGCAGCCGCACCAAAAGCTTTAAGTTATCTGTGATAAATGTTATATTCCTGCGCGTGAGTAAGGTCACGGCCATAGCTGGGTGGGGGGAATGGTGCAAGCGTCCATAGGATACGGTAACCGCTTACCAGCAGGCGGGCCTTAAGCTTGTTTGCCGACATTATTACTGTACTGCGCGGTGAAAATAATGATGCGAGTGGGTAAAACCTATTAATGAATAAAGTCCGTCAGTTTGCACTGAGCCTGGTTGATGGAATATGGCCTTTAACCACGTTGCTAGAGAGGCTCATACCCCAGCAGTGATTATGATGACCAAATTAACAATATCTGCCATAACATGTTACTTCTCATTACGGCAATAACATTCGCGTCATAACAAGATGTTGGATACCAAATTACCAGGAAACCGCATTCAACCCATGTTCGCACCATATGAATATTCTATGCAACCACCGACAGTTAACCTGCGTTGTTTATCCTAAGCTAAGCTGTAACCGGTCGATAGTTTCATTAATGACAACGTAATGGACGCTCAAGCTATATTGTTTAATTTATTGGGGCTTAGGTAGAATGGCCGATTTGTTTGTTGGGTTTAGTTTGCAATTTGTAAGTTAGTGCGGTTGTATTTTATGAAGTCAGAGGGAAAGATAGGGTTTAAGATTTGTGCTTAAATTTGCCATTGTTGTTAGTATAAAATGTTTAAATATGTGGTCTTCCCAAGGGAATACAGCATGGGGTTCTTCAAGACACCCTAAATTTAATACCCTAAAGAGATATTTGCAAGATCGGTAACGCATGACTGCTGGTATACATAGCAGTCATGCGTCCTGGTGTTGCAAGCGTCCTACAACACTAAGATTTATTTTTATTTGACCTTTAAAGGTCATACAGAATTTTAATAAGGTAGTATTCAATAAGGTCACATTATCGGGCATTAATTCAGCCGTTATAACCGAATAGTGGAAGTGGCATTGCCCGGCCATTCATAATAACGTACATGCATTTTAAATTCCACCACCCGTCTGGTCCCTGGCGTGGTTGTACCTTTCAACTAGCCGAATATAAGGTTATAAAATAATATCTATATTTATTAAAGTCCTGACTGACTGACTGACTGACTGACTGACTGATATATCAACGCACAGCCTAAAACGCTAGTCTTAGAGACATGAAATTTAGAGGGTATATTCTTTGTGAAGAGTAGTTATCCACTCTATCTATTAATAGTTTCAAAGTTAGGATCTTCAAATATTGTATTAAGGCTGAAGATTGAAAATTAATTTATACGTGTCTCAGCGTTTTTAATAATTCCACCCTCGAAGCGGGAATGAAGATGAATGATGAAGGGAATGGTGATGATGCCCACGGCTACTTTCTACCATCGCAACTCTCGCCATCGACACATATTGAAACCTGAATTGTTTCGTACTGTGCGGGCTCAAAGGAGCTTCCTTCCGCGGACGCAAAGACTGTGGAATGAGCTTCCCGCCGTGGTTTTCCCAATGGAGTACAGCATGGGGTTCTTCAAAAGGGGCGTGAAGAGATTCCTGCAGGGTCGGCAACGCGCGCGTGATACCCCTGGTGTTGCAAGCGTCCATAGGCTACGGTAACCGCTTACCATCAGGCGGGCCGTATGCTTGTTTGCCACCAAAGTGGTATAAAAAATAAATAGAAAAAAATATGAAGTTGTTTTATTGTTGTAAAAAAATAATTTCATTTGTTTCCTGTAGGCCACGCGAGTGAAGCCGCGGCACGCGGCAGAAGCTAGTATAATTATATAATTGGTACATTTAGGTCCACCTGCGCATAACCCAAATATGTCGTTTCGTCAAAATAATGTACCGTCGGTAGAAGTTACTTTATTTTAACTCTCCCTCGTTTCACGTAACAAAACATCAGCTGTGTCGTAACGACGACTTCAACGATTAAACTGTTTTTTTATTATTATAATGTCAACTGAAAAACGATCGTATAGACAAATCGTTGAGGCTTATACACTTTTCTTTTGTTTTTCAAACAAAATATGTCACGAAACACAATTGACATAGTTGATGTCGCTACGACACCGTTGAAGTTTTATTACGTGAATCGGGCCACTATTAATGGCTTGTGTTTGACCACAATCTCACCATGGTAAATTATGATGTGGCTGATGGTGGTAAGCAATCAAAACCTGAAGGAAGTGGCTCTCAAGTGCATTCGAAACACCAATAGGTGCTTGCCGACAGATTTTCAACTTGAGGGTGGGTAGCCAGCCAGATGGGTACTACAAAGAACCCTACCACCGTGCTCTGGTTTCCTCGCGATGTTTTCCTTCACCGAAAGCCTTACCTAGGATTCAAGGATATGAACCCAGGATCTTCGTCTCGGTATCCGACGTCACCACCACTGAGCTATCATGGGTTGAGTCTAATGGGCATGAGTTGTTAACATCCTGGTTAACTATCCTGACTGTCACGTTTGTGGCTTTGATACCCTCCCATATATATTTTTTTTTTATACGACTAAGTCGGTAAACAAGCATACGGCCCGCCTGATGGTAAGCGGTTACCGTAGCCATATGGACGCTTGCAACACACGAAGCATCGCTCACGCGTTACCGACCATTCCCCCCTCCCCTATGAGCTCTGGCAACCTTAATAATGCGCAGGAACACAACTTTACACAACATTAAGTTATTTGGCTGCGGTATTCTGTAAGGTGGAGGTACTTCCCCAGTCGAGCTGCTCTTTGAGCGAATAAACGCTGTGCTCTGCCTCTCTCAAGTAATAGTACTTTTACATCTATCTAAATAAACTCCGTTTATACTATTATGTGAAGATCATAATTTTTTTCACTCAGTGATTCAAATAGTCTCATAGCTTAATCCGAAGTATGATCTGTATAATGTGCCACGTTTTATCTAAATCTGTTCAGTCATTACAACGTCATTGATACTAGTACCATAGACTAGCTGCATGTCAAATTTCATCAGCGGTTTAGAAGTACAAAGGTAACAAACAGATAGACAGAGCTTACTCTAGCATTTACAATATTTTAAGACACATTTAGAAATCAATCAACAAAAAAGTACGTACACTTCAAAATCTAAAACAGTATCAGCCCGTAACACAGCATACAAAGAGATTATTAAAGGGATCCGTCAAAGCGTAGAAAATAAAATCTGTAAAAGTTGAAAATTCGCAGTTTACTCACAAAGGGGGTGTGCTAACAACTCGCTAACGCAGATTTTCACGCTTTTTCTTACTTGCAGACTGGCGTGTTAGTGTGTTTTCACCCTTTATAAAGTTTCGCCTTTGTGCTGCCGGTAGAAAAACATTGTAACTTGTTTTTATCAGAAGTGATTGCATTCTCTTAGCTATTTTCCGTAGCAAAGTTGTTTTTTGCCGTGGAGAAAAATCTTGGATATATTTTTTCAGCGTTAGTTACCTATAAGCTTTTATCGGATGGAATAAGGTTCGATTGGATATATTAGCCGTTCTTAATCGATCGGCAAAGTTAAGCTTCCTCTGTCGTGGTCGGTACCTGGATGTGTGACCGCCTAGTGGTATTTCAAATCGAACGTTTCCGTGCTTCGGAAGGCACGTAAAGCCGTTGGTCCCGGTTATCACTTAATTGTGATATTCTTTAAGCTAGTTGGATGCCTCCTAGGCGGCTTGAAAAATTCCAACAGTAGTTTGGCCACTAGCCTTCCTCCACCGATACGCAGTGGGCACGCGTGGTGGAGTATCTGCCCATTCCCTTTCACCCTCATTTGCGAAAGGAGGCCTGTGCTCAGCAGTGGGACATTATAGGCTGATGATGATGGATGATGGATATATTAAAGGGTTGACGTATCCTACCATCTTTCTATTATAAATTTTAATTTACAATACTAGCTGTCCCCTGCGGTTTCACCCTTGGGCTCGGGATAAAAAGTAGCCTATGTCCTTCTCCATACCATAGCCTATCTGCATGTCAAATTTCATGATGATCTGTTGAGTAGTTGAGGCGTGAATGCGTAACAAACAAACAAACAAACTCACTTTCACATTTATAATAGTAAGGAAGGATTAAAGTTAGGATACATTTTATTTTGGGGATATAAACGCATTTTTGACGAAAAAAAAACATTATAAAGAATCATTGTAATAGGTAAAGATTGGAAAAAATAGCGATCACCCTAAAGTTTTATAAAATGTCCGAATTTTCTAAACATGATTTTTCAATCTGATATCGACTTTAATTCCCCTGCTTACCCCTCCAAAATACTCGTGTGAAAGTAGTCAGGTGCAGGGTTCTGCAGACATCCCTAAGTAGGCACCCCTTTATACTTCGAAGAATCTCTTTGGCAAAGTGTTACAAGTTTTGAAAGAAATGTTAAAACCTTTTTAAAAATCGGATGAATAATTTAGTAAGCAGTGAATTTTAGAAAAAGATTATTATAGTTCGATTTTTCTTCTAGATTCTGAATTATTTGGAGTCAATAATCTATTTGATAAATCTCTATCCCTGGTAATTTCTCAGTAGCACTCTCGTGCCCTCTTGGAGTGTAAACTAAATATAAATAAATGTCTTTGACAATATACTTTCTATGACTTTCAGACATAATACGCACGAGCGTCTTTCTTCTGAGCAATGCACAGCTGAAACTGGTAGACCTAGTGATTTGTAATTTGGAGGACATAATCCTTGAGTACCTTATAGGTGCAAAAAAAAAGGATTTCCCTAAATCCAACTCATGAGGGGCTAAGAACTTAACCCGATGGATCGAGTAAACCCGTGAGCGGAAGATACTAGCTCTGCTTATTATCTTAATAAAAACGTGAGAGCCAATTCATTATCACACAGCAAAGACACTAGGGTCATTATCATCATTATCAGCTCATAGACCTTCCCATCATGTATCTTTAAATCCCAGTCCTCGACTCTTCGCATCCAATTGCTTCTGCTTCGTTTCGCGGATCATTCATCGATCCACCTGGCAGGGCGACACCCCACGCCGTGCCTGCCCATGCGTGGTCTTTATACGAGAACTTATCTACTACAATGGTTATTGATTTTAAGATAGGTGTGACTAAATCCAATTCTATTTAGAAAAAAAAGCATGTAGGTAATGCAACTAAGTTAATAATTAATTCGAAATTGCATGATATTATTTTATTCGGCAAAAGCAATATACCTAATATAGGTTACAGTAAAGTATTTCCTTATGGATAATTAAATAATAAAGATGTTTTCTTTTTCTAGCCAGTATGGGTATGTTCTTAACTACAATTCTTACAGAAAAACACTCAAAGGAAACTATGTGCCTAATTTCTTAAGTAAGTAATAAGTGAATAAAAGTTACAATAAAAAATATTAAAAAAAATTTACATATTTTCGGAAATATTGTTTCTTTTTCTAAAATGTATTATTAGTATTCTGTGTCTACAAACCTTTGTATAAATAAATAAGTTAATTTGCTTCAAGCACTTACAAGTGTATTAATAGTCTCGCAACTACGGAGTAAACATAAATATTATGCTGGAGAAAAGAGCACGGTCACAAAACACTTTTGAACTTAAACTCAAAACTTATTTATTTAGATTAGGCCCTGATAAGGCACTTATTTTGGGTAAATAAGTGCCTTATCAGGGCCTACACACACGACAAATACATTAAAGGTACAAATTTTTACTAAGTAGGTATAGGACGACTTTTTAGCGTGATAAGAAATAATTGGACTGTTTTACAAAAAACTTAAACCGACTTCAAAGTACACTAAGAAGTAATCAAATCCTGATCTGATGACAATGGGACCAAACGGGAAGTGTACCCTTCCAAACAAAAAAGAATTTTCCACAAAAAATGCAACTGAATTGAGAACCTCCTCCTTTTTCTGAAGTTGGTTAAAAATGCTGTTCAATAGAAACAACAGATATTTTCTTGACTGAATTGATTCTGTGAAAGTGATTAAACGTGACTAGAACTTATAGTATCACAGGACACTACACTGTGTTATGGTATGGTTATGGTATTAAAATAAGTCTTATTAAAAAGGATTTGACATACTGAATTATGAAAAAGTATACCTAGTAAACATCGACACTGTCAGTAAATGTACTGAAATCGCCATTCGACGATCGCCATTATTGAAAAGGTATAGATTTTAATGATTTGCCTATTTATTTATTAGCAGCAGCCTTTTCCTCAGCCTCCTCCTGCAATTCCTCAAGTCTTTGCAGCATCTTCTGACGACGCTTTTCCAGTGGTGTCTTGTACCACCATGTTTCTGCCTGAGAGTCCTGTAAAACAGAAAATAGATAATAAGCTTAATGTTAAGGAAGAATAGTGAAAGATATAATAATGATCAGAAGAGGCAGAGAGAAATACCCGAACTAATTTCAAATTCAATTTTCATCAATTATTATATGAATAGGTTCAAAGATATAACAGGTAAACGTTAATACTGATCTTAAAATGGATCCAAAACATTCTTGGACATTTCTACCATTCGACAACGAAAGCGATTGGAACACAATTTTCCATAAAACACTTTCCAACGTCTGAGACAAAGTATCTTTAGTTGGTTCTTTTCACTTTGTCTGAAGTCTTGACTTAGTTTGAATCTATTAGAATTGATAATATTGGGTAGAGTAGTTTGATCCTGACTAGAAAAAAGGCGCCTTTCGTATGGGATGTAAATGTATGAATCGTGTTTCTTACAAGAATAATAAGAGAATCGAACAAAAACATGCCGCCGAAAGAATGACTTTGCAAAGAAGTGTAATTCTTATCTTACGTGTTCAGCATAAACAGGCTCCCTATAACTGAGCTGCACAGCCACTTCTTGTGCTGTCAACGCCCGCACCCGCAGCTGTAGACGTCTTTTAGTTGTTAAAACTGCGTTTAATGCATCCAAAAGTGTGCCTAAAGAAAAAATCATTATTTTGACGATATTAAATGGAAAGTTTAAAAGCCTATAACTATCTTTCCGCTAACACAAAAGATTGCTTACCAATTGTGTATGAGTCCGAAACCCTAGATAAGCATGACAATTCCAACCTTGGAGATAAAGCACCAGCTCGATGAAGCTTTGTCCTCCACATTAATGCTATACTCCCGTAATCAGCTCTTGGTATCTGAACGACTTTTTGGTAACACTGGAATAGTAGTTTTTGTTCAGCTTCCCACGGACTTCTTGATGTACCTACAAATAATACGCGATCTTCCGGGCATATACCTGAAATATTTTTTTAATATTATAAAGTCAGAGATACAATGAACCATGTAACTAATTATAATAAAGTATTTAACCTTTTATAATCTTGACCAAATCCTTTTTCAATCTCTTTGGGTCCGTCTTATCGGTTTTAGGAATTTTCTTCACAAACGGTTTCTCCGCATCATCCATCCATATCACTGAAGGTTGCAGTAGTCTAGAAACTTTCATCACTAAATGGAGGAGCATTATGAGTCCCGTTTTTCCAGGATACTTTCCAACTATATTTGCTGGAGTCAAATCAAAAAGCATCCCACCAACTTCACTGCAGATTGCATGCACTAGAAATTTCTTTCCGCTTCCAGATGGGCCTTTATAGCAAAAAAAAGATACTAACTTAATATTTGGGCACGAGATAAAATAAAAATCTTAAGTGAATAAAAAGATTCAATACCTGCAAGAAGAACTGACCTCACCAGAGGAGCGGTATTTCTAACATGTTCGGATCCTAGTGGAAGAATACAGTATTCTTTTATCAACTGCCTTATGTCTCCAAGACAAGGAGCTACCTCATTACCTGCGTTCCTAAATTCACATCCTACATAGCATTTCTCTCCAATAAAATCATCTATTTTCACAACTGGATATGGTCGTATAATGCCATTGGTAACCAGTTCTTCAAAAAGAGATTCCGTTGTTCTATCGGGAGTTAGATCTTTTTCTTTCTTTTTTTTACTTTTTTTGCCTCCACGACGTGCCTATGTAAATAAATAAAACGTTATTGTTTTACATTACATTATAAAGAAACGGTGCCTATCTTTGATTATGACGTAGTAACAATACGGTTTCTAATAAGTTCATGAACTTCTATAATGGCATACCTTTTGTGGCTTTTTTGACTTCTTCCCTTTAAAATTTCTATCTTTATCAAATGCAGCTTGTAATAATTCCAATTCATTCCTCATTGTCTCATCTACTATATTTCTTATCTCTTGCTCTATTTTAACAATCTTGTCCCTCTCAATAACGTCTTTATAGTATTTTTCGTGAGGATTCTCTGCGTCATCTTTGAATTTCCATATGTCTTCAAACCTATAAAAATATACTTTTTGATACATCATTTTTCATTGTCTATGTAAGCTATAATATGACTAATCATAGTCAGATTTGTAAATTCATAAAAAACTCGTTTGATGGTACTTATTTTTTCAGTCAAAACTATAATAAATATTTCATTTTCATAAATAATTAAATAGTAAAGAATTCAGTTACATACTCTTCATTCGCAGTAACAATATCTTGCAAAAATGCGGATGGATTACATTTGTACATATAAATATCATCTCCTTCTTCTTTATTCTTATTTTCTTCATCTTTACCATTATTCTTCTTATCTTTACTTTCCTTACTTTTCTTTGATTCCTTTGAAGATACTGGAGAAGATTTGCTAAGTTCGCTGTCGGCTCCTATAGTTAGAAATATTTAAAAAATCTTTATTTTTATTTACGCTATATTGTATAAGTCTTGTTCCAAAATTATTTACAGGAATTTAAGATCTTACCTTCCATCTAACATCATCTCCCTCGGGAATCGGCTCAATGTGTACGTTTCTTCTATTCGTCTCTCCTATCTGTCATACCACCATTCACACCTTACTTACCCATATCATCTTCCACATAACCCAGCGATCTTTTTCGCTCTACCTCGATACTACTATACGGAAGTATATCATTCCACTTTCATATTTATCTCATTTTCTATCGAACGATATCATAAGAAATAATATTCTATAAAAGCCTCGTATAAAATAAAGTCGTTTTCCGCGTCTGTCTTAGTTTTCACTATGATAAGAATGTATTCTTCAAGGTTATATTTCATTAAAACATTCTAATAATTGATAAATAAACGAGAAATATATATGTTTTGTAATCAACTCCGGTGTAGGTACATGAGCTTAAGCTGGCAAAAATTTATGAGATGGATTAAAGTAATATAATAAAACACCCCATACACACACACATATTCTATTCAAGCACCTTTTTTGACAATGTTTCGGAAACTTGGCAAAGAAATGGTTACCTACAGGACAGGCCTAGCCTAGTGTAGGAGCCATAGAAATAATGATTCTTAATAAGCTTATAATCTCTCTCACATACACACACACACACAGCACACTACACACTTATTGTATTTAATTTTTATTTTATAATGCTATTTCTCTGTATTTAAGTTGTATTAAGTTGTATTTTTGTCTTTTTTTTGTAACTGTATTTTTGGGATGAGATTAATAAATAATTATTATTATTATTTATTATTATTATTATTAATATACCTACTATAGATAAGGCCTACATAAAATTCCTTCCTATTAGCTGTGCTATTAGTTAATGTTGTAGTCGTATAAAAAAATATTATATTTACCTTGTCGACTATACATAGCCCTACTACCACCACCTTCTTCAGAAGGAAATTCTGGCATTTTTCCTGTTCTCTCAAAGTACTCGGCAATCCATCTCCTCAGCTCATCTCCTATCTGTTCATTAATCCTTACTCCATGTTGAGCTCGAAGCTGTTCTTCTAATGTGATGAGGGCTTCTTGGTACTCTTTTTCACGTTGTTTTTGGAGTTCACGTCGGTATTGTTTTACCTAAAATAATGAAGTTTAAATATTTTGTCCCATTCTTCGTCTTTGCAAAATTTATGATTAATATATTCATTGGTTAAGAAACCAATTAAGATGAATGTTCTAAAATTCTCACATAAAGATTTGGCACTGACATAGCATTTATTTATGAAAGTTAGAAATTCAAGCCCCAATAACGAAAGCAGAAAAGGCTCGAAAAATTTAATTAAATTTCAGTTAAAAGGATGTAGAAATTAAAGCCAGTTACAAAAAAAAATATGATGAGAAACATACTTCTTCAGCTTTTATAATAGTTTGTGATTCCATGTAAGGAGCAAGTTCCATTCCAATAAGGAGCTGTTCGTCGCGTTTCCTCTTCTTAGTATCTCTCCTTGCTATGAAACCTCTCCAAACTCTTTGAATAGCAGTGGCCGCAGTAGCCGTCATCTCTCCTTTTTGATCTCTCCCTTTCTCTTTCAGCAGTCTAATTTCTTTCATGAATTGACCTCTATAGTAAACATACACAATACATTATAAATCTATTTCTAAAAATATTTGCTTACTAAAAGCTAGTCAGAAATTCGCTTCTATTGTAAACGTTCTTGACCTTGTACATAATATCATATTAAGAGATAGAACTACTAAACCTACACGCATCCTTGGATACTGAGCTCGAATAATAACAAAGGTATTTATAAACCAGACATTTCGCAAAGGTTTCTAATCTGCTCATATTTCAAGAAGGATACAATAGGATTTATATAACAAACCTACCTTTTGTGATTAGTTACAGATTGACTGGGTTCACTTGCAAAACAGACTGTCATGTCATGCATATTACATTACTCAGTGTCGATTTAGTGATATAGGTAATTGATAATGTAATCTCTATGGTTAATAGGAAAGGACTTGTGCAATATTGAATTTTTATTCATATCTACCTTTTTATGATGTTTTATCATTATAGGTGCAACTTGTAATGGGAAGTATGTATTTATCGAAATTCAAATTCAATTCAAATTCAAACTCAAAAATTATTTATTCAATTTAGGCCCTGATAAGGCACTTATGAACGTTAACAAATGACTCTACACCGGTTCCAAATACAAGTTGAACTGAGAAGACTCCGGCAAGAAACTCAGCAAGTCTTTTTTTTTTGTGTGTACTTATAAGTATTACAATTTACAAAATATATATAACAATAGCCTGCGAAGCGAACAATTCATACAAATGCATTCTTGTCATCTACAAATCAGAAACTTTATAGTACCTTTTCTTGCATTACTTCTGTTTTACTATATTTTTTAATCTATGTATAGGTAGCTCTTGGATTTCCGAAAAGAGATATTCGAAAGAGGTGAAGACTAAATCAGGTAAAGACTCTCTAAACTCTAACCCCCTTATATCATAATGAAGTTATCAAACGTTGATTAACTAAAATTCCGAAGTCTTTATCTGACAGGTGACATTTGGTGATCGAAAGAGTGAGACGGGGCACACTATTACACTGATTTAGTTAAAATGTGATTATGAATAAGGGGGTAACTCTCTTAGTATAAGAAAATAACTTCAAGCCCCTTCGAAGACTTCATACCTCAGCCTCCCTTGTCTCGCTCGTTCATGGCTCTGTATGATGAGTACAGCTTGCTGTTCAGTCAACACTAATGGCCTGGGTTTCACAGGTTCATAGCCCAACTTCCTCAAGGTTTCCAAGACGAACTGCCTTCGACTTACCACCTCCTCCTCTCTTTCTCTAATAAAGTATTGTGGAATGCAAGGCTCTGCTTCGAAAGGCGTTACCCGTAGTTTTTTTAGTGCCTGCGAATGGAATGACTTGTTAATTAGCTATGATTTGATGATTATCAGGATTCACTGTTTTTTTCCAAATATTATATTTAAAAAATGCTTATTTAATTTATCGATACATGTTTTTTGACAAATAATAAATTAATAATAGATAATAAAAGTTACAAAAATATTATGTCTGCCTGTCCATTCCATACATAAAGTTTGTCTTCATGGGTCTTCAGAAATGAGTAGTACTATTTTATGTCCTTACCTCATCGTCATCAAAAGTAAAATCCGTCAGATGCAACTCAACCAATTCATGTTTTATCTCAATCAGTCTTCCCAAACACGCTTCTAGTAGTCGTTTGACAATTATGCGCTTTTGTGGCTGTAGCATCTGATCATATACAGTGTCTAGTTTTGATAACAGCACGGTGTATCTTACACGTAGTTCTAAAAGCAGCGGTTGAAGCGTTGATCTTTCTGCTGTTCCCGCTTCAAAGACCGTTTCGTCTACTTGTGTTGCTTCTCCAAGGAGTTCGGATGTCTCGCACAGGAGGTTCTTGTAGGTTTTATTTGACATATTGACTTTTTTTACGATTTGTAATCTAAATTATTATTTTGTATTAATTGTAGAGTATAATTCACAAAAACTCAAATTAAGCACTCATTTACAAAAAGTTAGAAATATTATAAAGTTCCATATTTCTTGTTCCATATTTTTCAATATCGTTTCTTTCCAATTATCACTTAAATTATAATTACTATTTATCAATGTATCATAAACAATAATTTCATACAACTTATGCGTTATATCTCAGGAAATGTGTCCGTATTTATCGAATAAACACGCCGTCACTACGGTCCTCGGGCCCGGTTACTATCAACATCGTTACAGTTGGATTAACGTGTTTAAGGTTCCGCAATGTTTGGATAGAAACCCTCATAAAGTGGAGTTGCTTTTTTATTACATGGAAAACTTTGTGGTTCTGAAAGAATTAAGATGCTAAACCGTTAAACGGGTTGTTCAGAATCGTTTTCTGAATCGATTTAATTAACTTCCATTCACTCAAATTGTAACAAACAAGAATATTCCAATATCACAAATATAGGTATAAAAGGTGTATGAAGCGATATAAATATTTAAAGTTACAAAATCGATTCAGTAGGCGATTTTGAACAAAACCGTTCAGAATCGCCTACTGAATAATCAATAATGATTTGATTATAATAATTCATAAATTATTATAATCAAAATCAACACTTTTTACACGACACGACATAATGAATGTAATATTTCCAAATGCCTGAATAGATTTGGATATCTATGAAGTATCGTTAAAATCATTTTTTGGCAGCCCCCTTAGAAGGATAGTTGAAGATGTTTATTGAGAAGTTTTATCATGTTTTTTTTTTACAAAAAACATAGTGATCCATTTGTAGAGTATCGTGACATACACAATCAAATTTGAATTAATGAAGCGTATATAATAATGGAGGCAACGGAACCTTGATAAACTACCAACGGATTGACTTAACATATTTTTAGTTAAATTATCACAACAAAACTGTTGGACTGTAAACCGTTTAAGTGTGCCGACAACGGCAATATGTTATGTTTTATCTACTGTTTTTATTTCAGCGGCTTTTTCCAGCGGTGTCAATACTGCAAAACGGCAATTTGTGCGGTAGCTTGTATTAGCTGAAAGGTTTTCTGTATTTATTTATGGCAATGGTGGATGTGGATGTGTTTGTTTTTCTTAAAGCCTATTTCAGTTAGGGTGCCGATGCCGCAGAGAGAGTTCTGCGTTCAGATAGAGTTCTGCGTTCCACATTCATTATTGCACACAGCAAGCAGTCTAGAGTTCTGCGATGTTCGCTACCGATCACGTCATACACTCTTTTTTTCTTTTAAAGGCGCCGCAGTGAACGCGAAACGCAGATCTCTAGAACTCCCTCTGTGGGATCGGCGCCTTATAGTTGAATTTCGATTTAGTTTAATAAAAACTTGTGATGCAGTTGACAAGAGTTTTGATGGACCAGCTGGCGCGGTTGGCGCCGCAGGTCGTGGGTTCGATTCACAAAGGACATGCATTTGCTTGCATGAACATGTCTGTATGTCGTGAGTCTGGGTGTAATTATGTATATTAAGTATGTATTTACACACAAAAAGTAGTACCTATATGTAGATATCAGTTATCTGGTTTCCATACTACATGCTCTGCTTAGTTTGGGATCAGATGACCGTGTGTGAGTAATATCACAGGATATTAAGATTCCTTTAATTTTTTTACCATCTTACGCCACATTACTTATTATGGTGGGATTGTGGTGTAAAGTGAAAAAAAAGCAGAGACTTGTATTTTTATCGTAAAGTTGATAATGTCTTACTAGCCCGTAAACTAGTGTAACAAGCATTACTTACATCAAGCAGGGGAACACCATCGAAGTTGTTCAAGAACATAATATCCGCTCTTGAAGATGTGGCTCGATGTGGTGGCAAACGGAGAAGGCATTTTGAGACAGCTTGAGAAAATCCGATTCGTCTAATTGTGCGTGCGTTCGACTGGTAAACTTCAGAGTTTACCAGCCACATCAGCAGCCATATTAGTAGTTTAGCCGTTTGTCAATTTATATTTGAATATAAAATAGCTAAGTGCCTAGATAAAAATAGGGAAGATATAGTTTCCAAATGCCCAGTCCACAGACATGAATCTATAAATAAATAAATAAATATCCTGGGACATTCCTCACACATTTAATTCTATAAGTAATGCAAGTACTTATAGAATAAAAACCTCATGAAATTCATCATAAAAACTTAAAATACAACCTTTTCTCAGCGGTTCAACAAATACCACATCCAAATCAACATCCCACCAACAATTAAGCCTCCATATATGCAAGTCTTATTTACTTAAGTGGGAGCTTTTCCTTACGGAAATTGCTTTAAACAGAACCTCCAGGCGGACGAGACGTCTCACGTGATAACTGCCACTTAACTTGAGACGCACGTTTTAACTGTCGCTGCAAACATTATGTTTATTTATTTTTTATGTAACTTGTTAGAATTAACTGTTAATTAAACACTTTTTTTAAATCTATAGGATGACTTGATGATTTTAATCCTAACTAATATTATAAATGCGAAAGTGAGTTTGTTTGTTTGTTACGCCTTCACGCCTCAACTACTCAACAGATCATCATGAAATTTGAGATAGCCTATGGTATGGAGAAGGACATAGGCTACTTATTATCCTGGGAACGTGAGTGAAACCGCGGGGGACAGCTAGTTTGATTATAATCTGATGAAACAATTGTCTCGCAACTATCTAATCTCATCAGTATTTATGTAATTCTATTGGTTAATATTTGGCAACGATGATCGGGCAATATTGTATCCATTTTGGAGTAGACTCTAGAAACTACATACCCTAAAAAAACAATACCCATACAAAGTAAACCCAATAATGTATCCTCCAGAACATAATCATGTGTATTTCTCGACTATAAAAACGTTCATATTGAGCGTTCATTTTTATAAAGCTGTTAAAAGTCGAGCTGCAATAAAACCAGATAGTTCCGAGAACCATTAAACGCACTCACATCTCATCAAAGTCTAATAAGGTTGAGGAAAAAACGCGTAAATTATGGATGAAACTCGCATCACACCGAGCCAATTTGTTGTAAGGCTGAGTGTGCATTAATGACAGCTTTATTTAATGGACTGTTTTACAAAAAACTTAAACCGACTTCAAAGTACACTAAGAAGTAATCAAATCCTGATCTGATGACAATGGGACCAAACGGGAAGTGTACCCTTCCAGACAAAAAAAGAATTTTCCAAATCGGTTGATAAATGATGGAGTTATAAAAAAAAATACAACCGAATTGAGAACCTCTTCCTTTTTTTGAAGTCGGTTAAAAAATGCAACAAATTCCAATAAGTATTTTTGAAACTCGCCTACAGCCATTGTTTGACCCCAATCTATCTTCCAATAAGTTTTTTTTGCAACCCATCTACGGCCTATGTTTCACCTCAATAAACGTGTATTTTTATTTGTCTATTTGAACCATAATTGACAAAATAGTTTATCACAACATTGAGACTAATATAGGCTTTGATTTCAAACAGAAATAATTTCTTTGACGTACTTAAAATAAACAAAAACTCACTTTTTTTTTTTTTTTTTCAAGGCTTTTTTCTTTTTACGCCTTGGTTGAGTTACAAACAAGCCATCACATATAATTTAAGTAGGAGGATTTATAAGTACGCGCGAGTGACGCCCTTGCTGTTTCAAGCGTCTATTAGCTCAAATCTAACCTAACTGAGCAAAATAACGATGAAAATTAAAAATCATACATTTTTCAACCGATTCCATTATGTACATAGCTTTATACCAAAACCTATCATTATCTCGATAACCGATTGCGAGCAATGTCTTGATATCAAGTAATTATCTATTTCTATTCTAGCCTTTATGCTTTTATTATACTTTTTGTGTCGGATGATTGAGCAGCACCTTATTAAAGTTGCTTTAAATACTAAAAAAATACATAAAATAAATACTTATGTTTGGTACATTGAATATTTTAGGTTTTCATATATTTTAGGTTTTCCATGCAGTATTGTTTTTATAGTTTTAATTTTAGTTTTAGTAGAGTTTCAAATCTTATTTTTTAAGGGGTCGTCCATTAATCACGTGAGCTTTTTTAGACCACTTTTTGATCCCCCCTCCCCATGGTGTTATATATGGTGAGGTGTTAGGCTACCCCTCCCTCCCCCTACCAAAATCACGAATGAACTTCCCTATATTTATGTAGTATATGCCTCAAGACCCCCACCCCCCCCTACCGTGATTTGTCGTGATATTATCCGAACCCCCTCCCCCCCTATTCAAGACTCACGTGATTAATATATACGTGTTATCACGTGATAAATACTTTTTTGATTTTGTTAATGCAAAAAGAATTGCAATGAATTGCCTTGGACTCGTCATCCCCCAAAGCGCAAGAAGGCGCAGTTCTCTGTCGATTAGAACCCCTAGAATCTGAGGATCTACTCCGATAAACGATACACGATAGTCGAGCTTCGTTGTCAAATATTATGGTGCGTCCATGCTAGGCGAATCGAGCACGAGCCGAGCCACGAACCAACAGGATTCGTTCGTTGTTCGGGTAGCGTGGACGGCCTTGCGAGTTTCGAACGAGCGCGTTCGGCTCGCGGCTCGCGGTCGACTACGCTCCGCCCGATTGTCAGTTTTTTCACGAACATTCACGAGATTCGCATCGCGCTCATTGTAGGCTCTTTGTAACGTCCGCGGGTAACGAACGAATTATGTTCGTTCGTGGCTCGACTCGTGCTCGGTTCGCGTAGCACAATTGTAGCAACAATGATGAGATGAAACAGTTGTGCAATTCTATAATCTAATATTTAACAGCGATGATCGTAATAATCATGTATCGTTTTTGGAAGTAGACCCTCTGCCCTACCGCGCGGTCATCCCCTGCGCGCTTCTCGCTAATCGCCTTACTACTTGGTCTTAAATACTGCATAATTTAAAAAAAAGAACAATATCTTTTTTTTTTTTTTTTTTTTCTACCACTAAGTTGGCAAACGGCCCGCCTGATGGTAAGCAGTTACCGTAGCCTATGGACGCTTGCAACACCAGGGGTATCACTCGCGCGTTGCCGACCCTGAAGAAATCTCTTCACGCCCTTTTTTAAGAACCCCATGCTGTACTCCATTGGGAAAACCACGGCGGGAAGCTCATTCCACAGTCCGAGCGTCCGCGGAAGAAAACTCCTTTTAGCCCGCACAGTTCGAAACAAGTCTGGTTTCAATGTGTGACGATGGACTCCCCGTCGATGGCGAGAGTTGCGATGGTAGAAGGTAGCCGTGGGCATCAAGTCGAACAATTCCTTAAAACACTCTCCGTTGTACAAGCGGTAGAACTTAATACACATAAGGAGGCAAAGTCTCTCCTCAGACTGAGGGGCTCTAAATCGCTTGTGAGCTCGAGATCGTCAACAATTCTGACGGCACGTCGCTGAACCGAGTCTAAAGGCCCAAGCTGGTATCCCGGCGCTCCCGCCCATAGATGACAGCAGTAGGTACTCCATATGAGGCTGGACCTGCGACTTATAAGGCACTCCAAGCTTTTTTGTATGTAGTTCACAAAATCAAGGTGTTTTTTTTAAGGAATTTCTTCAACTCGTTACATTTCACACGAGTCGACCGCACGGCCGAGGGCAACGCCATAAGCCATTAAACTGCAGGAAGATGTCCGATCATAATAAAGTCATTATGTGAATAAATGCTAACGACTATATTTACAAGGTTTCTACGCCGACGATTACTGTTAACTATTACTGTGTTTGGATCATGCTAATACTGGAATAGGAATTGTGATTGACATTTGTTTCACTATGTATTGTCCTGTGTCTGTGCACAATCTTAAGCTTACCATGTTAAGTAATGATGTGGCAAAGGTGAAATTTTCAAGTAGATAATTGTAACAACTCTTAATATTAAGTGATAAATTTAAACAGTCTTTGTAAAAATCAACAGTATTTTATTGCATACTGGTTCGGATAAATGAAAAGAGCCGGCTATGAACTCGGCAATTACTAAAAAAGCATAGGTTCTTTGCATAACATTTATTTATGAGTTGAAATTATCTCAAGCAGACTAGCCCCTAGAAGCAGCACCAATTATAACAATAAGATATATGTATGTATATCCTCAAAATAAAATACATCTATAATTATATACAATTATAAAAGAAACTGATAATAATCAGGAACTATCCATATTTCTCAAATCCGCACTTCCATCAATATCAGATAGGTGTAAAGGCCGGTTTGTTTCTACATAACGAGCGAGCAACTTAATGGCTCATTGTGAACTTTTTGCAGCCATGTAGGCCCTATTTAGGCCTCTAGACCCACGATGCGTTAACTTTAGTTCTCAGCCAATGCGAGGTCAGACAAAAAGGAACATTAACTTTTTAGTGGGCACCTAAAACTATGTACTGGAATGGCTGTTTAATTTCGATGCGATTCACGTTATTCGTTTCGTGTAGAAACGTTATTTCTTTTCTCTCTACTCTTACTGAAACTGATCTTTCTTTTTTCGATATGTTTTTTTTGGCTGAGTTTTCGATGAATGAAATAGGTATCGTTTAAATCGTGCTTGGAAAGTATCGTGGGTGCTTTGCTTTTTTCACCTGGCTAGGTTTACCGGTTACACCTGAGGGCTAGGTTCTTTTAGTAGTTTCTGAAGATCGTCTGAGCTCCATGAGGAGCCGTGGTTCTGGCAGTGTGCGAAGACTATGTTTTGTACCAAATTATAATCCTTTCCACTGCCGGCATAGCGATTTATCTCATCGCCTCTCCAAATACCTCTTGAAGAAGGGTCGGAAGCTCTCTGCTCGGCAAAGCGCTACTGGTACCATTGACTACGGATACCGCCACCGTCAGGTCAGCCGAAAGCTTGTTTGCTATCTTGAAGTATATTTTCTTTTAGTACAAAGCTTTAAGCATTTTACAATCCATTACTAGTCAAGTCATGGCTAAAAAAAACATAACAGCATACCTCAAAAAGCTTCTATGATTACTTCTTGAAATGAAACGGAACAATTCTAGACCTTAAACCCACTACTTTAATATATGAACATGAGGAATACTAGGTACCATTATTTCCGCGGTTGGACATATAGTCCACTTTATTACTTCATTTTTATAGCTTAAACACTTTTTTAAAAGTACTGTTTCTCATGCAATAGAGATATTTAAGTTACATACGGTTCGTACACTATCATTTTTTTTGTCTAAGTTGCTGAGTTACATGATCATGATCTTGACCTGTCTTGTAATGGTGTTAGTAAATTAATCATTAACATCAATGTCAGATCGACATTACGGGCCAGTTGGCGCAGTTGGTTAAGACGTGGAGTCTTAACCTATAGCGCTGCAGGTCGTGGGTTCGATTACCACACAGGACATGCATTTGTGTGCATGAACATGTCTGTATGTCCTGAGTCTGGGTGTAATTATGTATATTAAGTATGTATTTACAAACAAAAAGTAGTATATGTATTATATCAGTTATCTGGTTTCCATAGTACAAGCTCTGCTTAGTTTGGGATCAGATGACCGTGTGTGAGTAATGTCCCAGGATATTTATTTATTCATTAAAAGTCATATTTTTTATTTATCTACCTTCAACCAATATTCTATTTTCTACGCTTAGGCGATGAATTTCCATAAACCCTTTCTAAGGCACCCGTTACACACAGAACTCCTGAGCAAAATCTCATGCTTCTAGACTCTTTGTTTAGGCTTTACTTTGTCCATCATTCAGTGTAGACTAGCTTTCCACCTCGCGGGTACACTCTCGATTTCTTATATTACAACTTTAGGGGATACTTTGAAAGATTCTTTCTTTGTGCACACCTAGATAACTCAAGGAATTCTTCCTCCCGATTCACTAGTCCGTCTAACTAATCAGTTTAAGTAGTGCGTTGTCTGTAAGTTTATCAGTTTCACTGCCTATTTCTGAAATCCAATTAAAAGTTAATCTATAATCAAGACTGTTTCCATCTTTGTCTTTTCAGGCATCATTGACAATGACAGATATACCTTCAAGATTGATCGGGCTTCTTAACTAGGAGTTAGGTTATTATTTCAACGTCAAAGTGACTGAACATAAAAACTTTAAGTATCCAATAACCATGATTAAGCTCCACCATACCTATTCATTAGTATGCATGTTTTCACCAATCGAAACATAATTCTCGCGTCCCGACATTATGATTACAGACCTAACACCGATTTGCGTTGATTGATGTGGTAGAGCCGTTGCTGATACCGTTGGTCTGGTCGTTTGATTAGGTTAAGCAACTTTGCAGTTGGCAGCAAAAGTGACCATATTAAACATGGAATTATTGAAGTATTTGAAGACCTTATTTGGAAACACTTGATAGTTGACAAAAGAAAACGTCGCGCGCTTCGCAAATTTTCAGTTATCGTAGTCATGACTCATGTGAGTAAATTGAAAATCCGGACATCTCTCTGTATACCGTCCTTATAATAACCCCATGCTGTTCTGGTAGTTGCACTTGAGAGCTTGTTGGCTTTGCTTTCTAAAGGTAGGTAAGACATTGGCAATCTCTCTGGTATAGCCATTTACCATGAGATGAATTGCTAATCTGCTTATCAGTCATCATTCTTGCTTTTCTAGGAACATTTTCTGTTATCTGAATTCAAACTAATCAGGCCTTGTTCTATGGGAAAAATAAATTACCTCCAATCCTCTCGTGCTCCTTAAATATCGATCAAAGAACAAAAATAAAACCATTTCCATCCTTCAAAATAAAGTACAAAGAGCACACAAAACAATAAACAAAGCGGCGACCTTCAACTCTGCCCTCAAATCAAAATGGCGGCAAAAAGCGCACGTAGGCGCTCGCGCACGCCCCGTCTGCATAATGTCTTCATTTGAGATAATTCGCTCGGATCGTCGAGTCGAGTCTCGACCATCCACTTTTTACATTCCACTATGAGGTGGGTGGGATTTTGTATAGCGTTGGTAAAATCATTTATTTCGTGTTACTTTGTTGTGATGCAAATTCCGCGTATTTTGTTTCTTAATTTTTTATAGCTCTGTGGTATTTACGTCTGATTCGTGACGAAGGTTTTGAGTTTGATTCGTACGATGAGCTTGAGCTTTAAGTACCCATCTGGCTGGCTAAAAAATCTGTCACCAAATCAGGGTACCGGCAGCTACATGGAGATTCAGTTCCTTCTAGGCTCTGAGTGCTTGCAACCTTTGGTCACATCATCAGTTATCATGGTGAGATTGTATTCGAACCTGCATAGTAAAAAAATAAAAACATTTAAATAAGTATGTGTCTTAAATAGATAGTTGCTCAGCTTACACTAGAGACGACAATTGCCGCAACTCTCTGGTTCTCAGCGATACCTAATTGGGTGTGATATTTACACTGAAAAAATTATACGGTGACAAAGTGTACGTTAGTTGTTGTCTGGAAACTAACTTTAGTTACATTTAATCTTATATCTTTTAGATTTAATCAAATAATTTAGTAGGTAATGAACCAAAACTAGTTTTGTTACTGGTGATTTTTAGTTCGCAAGTCACTCTGTTTAGGTTATTGGTAGTAAAATTTTGTGTTACTGTTAAATAAAGTTTTTTTCAGTGTATTTACAACAAATATGTACAAAATACAATCTATAAAAAAAACCTCAAGCCTGCCGCTGCTTCCGATTAACGGCAAGGTACCCAGAAGGCTGGCAGCGTTTAAAATAAATGATTATACTCGTAGAAAATAACTTCATGACAGTTTATGAGGTATATTTTATGTAAAACTTGAATAACTGAAGATTACCTGAAAGTAAGTTAGAACAGAAATTGCTCTTGGAGAATATTGAGGCTGAACTATAATTAACGCGGATGTAAATATACAATTATAAATATTATACTTTATGTCGTTTTTAACATTCTAACCGTACCTACATAAATTACTATGCCGTTGATTTGCTCTTTGAAATCGAAACAGCTCTGTGAAAATAATCGGAGTCAGAAACTTGGCACTACTGTTTACTTTAAAAATAAATAATAAGTATCATTTTTTGAACATAATAAAAATATATAATTATATACTAGAAACAAAGCCATGGTATGCCTACATTATCTGAAACCATATTGGTAGGGACTTAAGTTAAAGGTTATGTTGTTTTTTTTTAAAATTCAATCAGTCTCATGGCTGCCGCTACTGTCTTCACGTTAACGAGCTCGGACACCATGAACTTTCTATTAATGAATTTATCCACAGGGCTCTTATTATCGCTAAAGTGTCTTCCGTACTGGAAATATTCTGTATTGCGCATGGCGACTGCAAGAGGCCGGATGGTATGTCTCTGAACACGTGGAGTGCCGGCAGATTGCTGGTGTGGGATGCCACATGTATTGATCCACTCGCGCCATCTTTCTTACCTGACTTGTAAAGTTGCAGGGGCAGCTTAAAAAATACCCATTCTCTGTTTATGCCTTTTGCGGAGGAAACCACGGGACCGTGGAGGTCTAAGGCTCGTCGATTTGCTCGCCCTTTATTCATTGCCTCTGAAGACCTTTTGGTGGGGATCTTTTTCATCCAAAGAGAAAAACGCTGCTAGCCTTCTGGTAATCTCGGCGTCTGTGTTTCCTGACTCTTACAACCTAGGGACTTTCAAGGCCAGAGTGAATAGGTTCCTTCTGGGTAAGCGTGTCCCATCTTAGGCTTCATCTTCGTCCCTTATGGGTGGGTCAGTGGCCAAACGAAAGCCAATTTAATTAAAAAAAATAACGGTAGCAGCGGCAGACTCGACTTTCTATTAGTTATTTATTATTTTTCTATTATTATTATTTATTTAGAAATCTTTGTAGATAAATATAGTGAGATTTCTTACCTTAATACTTTATCATCAGCTATTTCTAAATTGAATTGAAATCAAATTAATTTAGTTCAAATCGATGTTTCATTCGCTCGCAATCCTATTTCGAGACAAGTGGACAGAACTTTCTCATGGTAAGATCAGACAGATCTGATGTACCCAGGGGAAATTTTGTGCAAACTTGCAATTTAACCAAACAGGTGGCACGGGAATCAATGAAGCGTAGTTAGGTATTTTGTATAGTCTCGGCATTTGACGTCTACCTGAATCCACTAATGCAATAGCAAATGCACTATGCAATCTAACTGACGGAATTAATTTACCTAGGAATCATCCCTATTGTTTTACAATTCATTATTTATTAATTGAAAGCTTTGGTGGCTTAAAAACCCACACGATAGTAATGCCTATATAAATATATTTTTTGTTTAATAATTATGATTACTAAAATTTTCTGATTGGAAGAACCAATTGGAAATAGGCGAATTCAGTATGAGATGAATGTAGCTTGGGATCAGCAGGGCTATTTTAAAACGTCGGATTCGATATCGGAAACGGATTTAAAAAGAACCGAGGCCATATTCCGCAATTGCTGTTTTAATTTCTGCATTCGAATGTTTTTGATGTTTTTAGGGTTCCGTAGCCAAATGGCAAAAAACGGAACCCTTATAGATATGTCATGTCTGTCTGTCTGTCTGTCTGTCTGTCTGTCTGTCTGTCTGTCTGTCTGTCTGTCTGTCCGTCCGTATGTCACAGCCATTTATTTCCGAAACTATAAGAACTATAATGTTGAAACTTGGTAAGTAGATGTATTCTGTGAACCGCATTAAGATTTTCACACAAAAATAGAAAAAAAACAATAAATTTTGGGGGTTCCCCATACTTTGAACTGAAACTCAAAAAATTTTTTTTTCATCACACCCATAAGTGTGGGGTGTCTATGGATAGGTCTTCAAAAATGATATTGAGGTTTCTAATATCATTTTTTTCTAAACTAAATACTTTGCGCGAGAGACACTTCGAAAGTGGTAAAATGTGTGTCAGGGTAACTCCTGTAACTTCTAAAATAAGAGAATGATAAATCTATAAAAAATATATGATGTACATTACGGTGGAAACTTCCACCGAAAATTGGTTTGAACGAGATCTAGTAAGTAGTTTTTTTTTAATACGTCATAAATTGAAATTAATATCAAATACTCAGGTCTATACTACCACTTACTTATATACCTACAGGTTTGTACGGAACCCTCGGTGCGCGAGTCTGACTCGCACTTGGCCGGTTTTTATTTTATATTTTCCGATATCGAATCCGAGCGTTTTTAAATAGCCCTGCAGGTAGGCTATAACATTTTCTTAGTTAATATTTGCTACCAGATCTACCTGGATATTGGCTATTTTACTAACCATGCTAAATATTTAAAAAATATATAATCCAATCATCTTTTTTTCTTAATCCAATTTCACAATTCAAAACCGACATTTGTAAACGTTCTGTCAAGGCTCTCACGTTCAGAGTACCTGTTTAATCCGGCAGGTTGAGAGTTACGCCTCCGTTGAGAGTTGCCCTAAGTGTTACCTGAATGAGCAATTTGGTCGGGTTATTAAATGAAAAATTTTTGTTGGGGTGAAATATTTTTATCACGGAAAATAATTCGAGTTTTTTTTTTTTGTAATATATAATAAGTAGGCTCATGGGTAATATTATCAGTGCTTAGTCAAAATTGATGGCGTGCAAATTATTTATGTGTGACAGTAAGGCCGCAATGTTCTTACAGGATTTTCATAGATTAGCACTAATTAGAGATATTTTTTTTAATTAGATGGGCTTGCATTTGGCTACTGACCCGCCCATAAGGGACGATGACGAAGCCTAAGATGGAACACGCTTACCCAGAAGAAACCTAGTCACTCTGGCTTGAAAGTTTCTAGATTGTAAGCATCAGGAAACACAGACGCCGGAAGCAAGTTCCACTTCCTTGCTGTCCGCATTATAAATGAGGAAGCTAAACGCTGTCTACGGTATGTCAACAACGTACGGGTGAAAATTTTCCCGGCGTCTTGTGGTTCGGTATAAAAATAGGTTAGTTATTTCTACTATGAAGGTTTGTATTTGATCACAATCTCACCATAATAAGTGAAGAAGTGGCCGAAGGTGATGAGTAAACAAAGCCTATAACGGACTGTAAAATTATCAGCTACTGCTGACGCTGGCAGTTACGTATAAGTAAACTATAATTTGTAGTTCTAACGTAAAAGGCCATTACCATGGAAAATATGTCTTGAAAAATATTGGCAATAAGTAGGTTTTCTTTTTTTTTTTATACTACTAAGATGGCAAACAAGCATACGGCCCGCCTGATGGTAAGCAGTTACCGTAGCCTATGGACGCTTGCAACACCAGGGGTATAACTCGCGCGTTGGCGACCCTGAAGAAATCTCTTCACGCCCTTTTTGCACAGTTCAAAACAATTCTGGTTTCAATGTGTGAGGATGGATTCCCCGTCGATGGCGTGAGTTGCGATGGTGGAAGGTAGCCATGGGCAACAAGTCAAACAATTCCTTAGAACACTCTCCGTTGTACAAGCAGTAGAACAATAGTACCGAACCAATTACTCTGAACATCTACCTATATCATACAGCTACATGATGTGGGTATTTTTGTTACACGGGGATTATTTCTCCTTCAGTGCCACAGGATTCAAATTTACAAACGAAAATTATTTGAAAAAAGTTTATGAGCGTGCAAGTAGAAACTGAAAACTTGTTCAGTTCTGTTATGTTCTGTTTTCGTAATATCATCCTGTAGAATACTTGAGATTCTGTTGGACCACGGTCCTCACTCATGATAACCAAGGCTGGCGGAAGAGGAGTCATTCAAACTTGCTCCCGATATAAGAGTCAAACCTAACAAGAAGCGTCATTAAAATAAGTACTATCATGTAGTTTATTTCTTGCTGTATTTCTTTTTAGCCGACTTCAAAAAAAGGAGTAGGTTCTCAATTCGGTTGTATGTTTTATGTTTGTTACCGTAATTTATTAACCGATTTGGAAAATTATTTATTACTTTTGTTTGGAAGGGCACACTTCCCGTTTGGTCCCATTGTCATCAGATCAGGATGTGATGGCCTGGTTACTTATTGCTGTGTCCCGAACTACTAACATCGTTTTGTTCGCAGTTCGGGCTCGACTTTCCCACGTCTCGCCTCACAGCCCGCACGATTGTCCTGTCTAGGCGTCTTTGTCAGACGATTGTATGGTTTTATAGACTGTGGCTGTGGTGATATAGTAACACGAGCCTAAGTTGTTAAAAAAAATCTTTGGTCTTTATGTTTACCAACAATTCACCAACGTTGAAGCTGTGTCCTAAAATGTGAGGTTTTCCACAAAGGGTTTGAAGGTTTAATAAGCGTAAACCGAGGAGTTTCACGCGTCGTTTTCTCTTTAGTGTCATTGGAATTCAAATGCGACTGGGTTTGTAAGGAAATGGAATTATACCAAGAGTTTTATGCGTATTCTATGGTCCTCAAATTGGGCTTTCTTTAATTCACTGAAAATGTTTGAGAGCCATCATGTTTGTTAGAGCAAACGTTACAGATTATGTGGTAATTAATATTTGCAGTCTAGGTATAACTGTTTTAGACTGCAAATATAACAAGAAAAGGGTGGGTCATTGTTTACTGTGTTTATTCGTTTTACTTTTACTTTCGTTTCGTTTCCGTTTTACGTATTTTCGGTATGTCAACAACGTACGGGTGAAAATTTTCCCGGCGTCATGTGGTTCGGTGTAAAAATGGGGATGGTGGAATTAGGTTGAACAATTCCTGTTAGGTTGAACATACCGAAAATACGGACACAGCGTTTTGCATCCTCATTTATAATGCGGACAGCAAGGGAGTGGAACCTGCTTCCGGCGTCTGTGTTTCCTAACGCCTACAATCTAGGAACTTTCAAGGCCAGAGTGAATAGGTTTCTTCTGGGTAAGCGTGTTTCATCTTAGGCTTCGTCATCGCCCCTTCTGGGCGGGTCAGTGGCCAAACGCAAGCCCATTTAATTTAAAAAAAAAAAAAAAAAACTACAAACTTAATAAATAAGCTTAATCTAACAAACCGCTACCGCTACCAAATGCTGGCTGCATTGCCACGTTGTATGGCAAACCAGCATTTTGGTCACGTGTTGCTTCGACCAGACGTCCAATATATCTTTGAATATTTTTTGTGTCAACCCCAAAAGGCACAAATATGTAGCCGCTGTCAAGGGTCATATTTGCGCCTTTTGAGACTCTCCGCTGATTCAGCCGCCGGTCCAGGCTTGTTTTGAGTTCCAGGAAGATGAGACGGTGCAAGAGTATTAACGCAAGTAGCGTCCCATACTTAAAATTTAGTAATAATTAATACACCTAAAATATTTTTGGGCGAGCACAAAGCCCTGGTCATTGTTTTCCATTTTCCTAAGACCCAAGAGATTCTTAAAACATAGCACTTCCTAAGTATTCGGTGATGTACCGTCAAAGGAAGCGGCATCAGAAGCCATTAAGTATTTTATTGTAAAGTTTAGACAACTTGGACGGAATTTTGTTAATAGCCCATTTCGTTGGCAAGCCATTGAAACGATCAAACTCTGCCATGTTTTCAAAATACTTGGGCAACTCGTAAAACGGTGGTTCAATGTTTTCTTTCAATAAAGATTTTTCATGATACTCTTTTGTTAATGTTATGATTGTTGAGTTTTGATATCTTTTTTACGTTTTGCCTCATTAAATTCTAAGTTACATGTATCTGGAAAATTTAAATTGGTGTTGTTGTTTAGTCAAGTTATATGAAAGAATCTCAATTGTACTAAGATTAGAGATTGTATTAAGTCATAAGTTCATTTTGAATAATGAACCTAAAAAATCCGATAGGAATTCATATAATGCTTTTAACTGATTACCATACATCGAGAATCTTTATATCATTTCAAAACACAGTACCTACTTATACTCGAGACACCATTGAGTTTTTTTTTATACTTATGGATTTGGCCATCTATGGCCACTTGAAAAAGTTACTCTGCATAAAAACTACAGTGCTCTTAAAATTATAACAGGTTTAGCTAGATACATTTACTAAAAGGAATTTCTCATGTTTGTACAAATTCAAAGTTCTATAAATTTCTTAGATTTAATTAATTTGCTGGAACTGAACGCTAAAACTAAGAATTTATTCAAATTCTTGGCGTTAGCTGTAAGCGGCGAGTTATTTCATGAAATAACTTACCAAAGAGTTAAAATTGATGAGTCTAATTTTAATCTGTAAACGCGATAATCAAATAAAAAAAAAAACGTATGCATAAAAATTACAGTTGGTTGGTTGTCATAACCAACCTAGCATATTGAACGGTGCTCTAAGGTACCAAAGTACCCATTTTTAGAGCAACAAAGCTATTGCAGCTTTGTTGCTCTAAAAATGGGTACTCTAATGATGATGCTTTCTTTTATTAAATACCACAACATAGAAGAAGAAGCTATAAAACCATCGGTGCTCAAAAGAGAATGATTTACATAATTTATTTTTATCATTTTTACTCAAAAAATCGGTGCTCAAATGGGAATACTTCTTACATTGAAATTGAAATACATAACCTACATCAAAAGGGAACGGTTTCGAATTTAATATTTATTCATCAGTTTTAGTCATTGGTTTTAGTGCTAAAAAAATCGGTGCTCAAATGGGAATACTTCCAAAATAACGCAAACAAAACTTTTAATCAGAACGCTATCTTTGAACCAAAGATTTTCATAGGGCATCGTGCCTCACGTTTTAAATTCTTTGCCTTGAACATTATCAAAGTAAAGGCACAATCTTCGTCACCAAAACCAGGACATAAAGAAAAGAGTTGAGAATACAGTTTTTTATTTACCTTCTCGCTTGTGTAAGGTGCTGAGCTGAAAGACGCTCATTTCTCAGCGCTATGGAATGAATACAATGAAAAGGAAGGTGTCTTTCTCTCAATGTGTTTCAAAGGATCCAAAGAGAATTTATTTTTCATAATGAATGAATTTTTGTTTCATAATTAAAAAGTGCACAGGGCTATAAAGAAATCGGTGTGTCTCTTCTGTCTGTCTGAATAAAAAACAAAAAAAAATTAATTCCTTGTTTTTTTTTCTGATACAAACATTTTACCAAGTTGATTACTGTCTAGTATGGGTTATTATAAAAATGATAAAATTGATAATGAAAATGAAATGGTAAAAGCGTGGGCGATGTTGCGAAAAACCAAATGTTTAAAAATATGCTCAAACCAACGGTCAGATGCCGTGCCGTTGCCGAATACTGGAAAAACAATTAGATGTGATTAAAGAACAGCTAATGTTGAAGCCCGACTTCCGATCTGGTCCTAACTTAACTTTGACCTTCATAAGTGCCCTACAAGGTCCTAAATTGACTTTAACTAATGGCCAACAAAGAGTAATAACTTTCCCATCTATTCAATAAAGTTATGATGAACAAAGTGGTAAAATGTTCAATTTGGATTTGGTATTCCATTTTCTACATTCATTCCAAAGGTTTAGAGCATTGATTCATTATGTTTGAGTCTCAAAATACTTTACAGGCGAACAAAGTAATATAAGCCAATACAAAACTGTTTGCTATTATTATAGAATTCAGGTTTCCATAGCCGGGTGTAAATCTATGCTAACCACTCGCAATAATTTCACATTGTCCTCACTTCGACCGATACCGCGTCCCGTAAAGGAAACTTCTGGAATTTATTGCTTTAAGACAATGGTAGCGGCCCTAACATCTGTTCGTACCTATAAGGCGATTGTACGAAATATTGTCGAGAGACGCACGGTGGATGGGAATAAAAGGTGGACATGAATTATTAAGATGTTATTGAGTATGAAATATGTTGTAAATATAAATGTTCTGTTTTTAAAATTGAATGTCATTCTTTTTTTTGAATGGCACTTGTTTCATTCTTTAATTAAATGATTGTTTGTTTGATATTCCCAAAGGCAGTTTAATTAAATGAATGCATAAAGAATGTTTTGATGTGTAATGTGTTCCAAATTCAAATGGATAAATTGTGTGAAAAGATTTATTTTTAAGGCTTCTAAAATCGATTTGCATAGTCCATTAACGATGCATTTACGCGATGAAATTTTAAAGGCTATTCTAAAAGCAATTTTTATTAAACGTAAAACTTCACTGGATCTCATTAATCACACTGACGTAAAACAATCGAGCAAATAGTGCCACGAAACGGTGTCGCCCGGACAAAAAAATGTCGCCAAAATTCCCGAATTTCACCCGATTAAATGTGAAAACATTTATCGGCACTTCACCGCAAGTCAATTACTGTGGAATGAAAAACAATTACAACACGAACTGTTCATTTTGTTGCGGTCGGTTAAATAAAAGTAAAGCCCGTGACGTCACTCGATTGCTATTTTTTTCATCCAATCGGATTGTTTGTATTTTTCATTGTTACTTGTGAAAATAGAGGGGAAACAATTATTTTAAATTCCGTGACAGCGTCCAGTGGTCGGGCGGCCATTTTTGTAAAATGACAGACTGCTTTGATTGGATCAATTTGGATTTAAATTTATCGATATTTTTTCGTCACTATAAGCAGCACTATCACACTAACAGCAGCATTCTTATAGGAAATAGCCGGAAAATTTCCTGCTCTTTTATATTTTTCCGAGGTGCAAATGTTATCCGTTTTAAGGACGATAAATCAGTTTAACCTTTATTATTAAACGCATACTCCCCTCTGCGATACATGCAGTTGCAAAATTATTGGATATTCCAAGTGATTCTATATTTGAAATATTTTACATGAAATTTAAAAAATTTGAATCTACCGTGTTAACCGTAATATCATTAATCTAAAGACCCAAATGATTTAACACAGCAGAATAACAGGAAGAAAATTTATTTGGCCTAATCATTTGTATGTACACAACATCACGTCCAACGTAATTCAAGTCCGGAGACGGACGAGACTCTTGAGCAAGTTTTTTTTTACCAACCTAAACCTACTGCTTTGATTAAGGATACATCCAGATAGAGTGTCGCAGCTGTGCACGCGTCGATAAAAATATACCCTAACTGTTAGGGGCTAAATCAAATAAAAATAATTAAAAATGCAAAATAATGATAATAATTTAAATTTCTCCCGATTTTAATTGGGATATTTCAACAACTACTATCATTATGAACGTCACTATGACAAGCAGAATGACGCAAAGGGAGCGTAAAACGTAGCTGTTACGCGCAGCAGCCTATAAAAGTTGGCCTGTTTTATATATTCGTGTAGTATGGCGACGTTCTTTCGAGGTATATGTATTTCTATGACCTACTGTTGAAAAATTTACAGAGACTTGTCCAAAATGCGGGGTTTTTGGCTCGTAGTACCTACCCCCTTGGGCAAGTCACGGCAATCGGTCCCTCTACAAGCAAAATCATCTTACAATGAGGGGAGAGTTGTGTAAATTACACCCCTCATGACACCCCATTACATTATGTGGAAGGGCGAGAGTTTTTCTTATTCGATATAAAATGTATCCACTGAAATATCCTAAGTCATTTTTGGTTAGTTCAGTTTGCGGAGCAAATTTTAAATAACGTGAAACTAAACATTTAAAATTAGAACACCCAGGTCCACCCGAGTGAAAATTTTAACCATGTGTGTCATTTTCAGCAAAATGCTCCAAAAGCTGGGTTAAAAATGACGTACTATATCCGTTTAAATGACGCAAGCGGCATTAGTAGCCATTTAATATATTTGACGCCGAAATGCAATCAAAAAAAAAAAAACTTAGTTCCACGTCAACAAAAACAAAAATTTATTTGACAATAATTATTTTAACTACACATGAAGGAAGTTTTGATAAAATCTATTGATTTTAAAGTGTATAAAGATAAATTTAAAAAATACGAAAATTCAAAAAATTCAAATTCAAAATTCAAAAATCATTTATTCAAATAGACCTTCGCAGGCACTTATGAAAAGTCTGACTCTAATACTCTAATACCGGTTCGGAAGGTTGCATTTGCTGAGCTGAGAAAATCATGAGATTGTCTCTTGTTTTATTGAATTTCAACACCAATGACTTCACAGGTTACAAAATTCGACACAAGATGCTCTGACCAAAAACCCCAATGCATAGGTATAAAAAGAAGCTCAATCAGATACTGCACGTATTAGAAAACCTCCATAATGTATTCCAAGCACGGAGCTCTTTCATTAGTCGTGATGAGGGATGGAACCAGGTTTCCACGACTGAGGTAACCCTTTTATGTCGGGCTTATTGCGAAGTAGATATTTTTGGGTACTGCAGTTAGGGGAGTTATTTTATGTATGTCGATTGGAATTTCAGAATGCGTCGTTATATACGGATGGATAATCAGATTACGAATAAAATTTTATTCACCAATTCCATAGAATTTAGTCAAAAAGCGACTTTATGTATGATACATTACAAATAAAGAAATAATAAATATCCTGGGCCATTCTCGGCCATCTGCATCTCAAACTAAGCAGAGCTTGTGCTACATATGGAAGCCACACAACTGATATAACTACAACATATAAAAAAATAAAGATACATTTTAAAAAGTTAAGTTAAGTTCTGAAAGAAAGACCTTATTACAAATTAGCTGATTATATTGAAGATAAAGATGTCTGGAAGTAGGTAGCTGCAGTCTGCACAAGTGCACCTTGCTCATGCTTATACCAGTAGGTCAATAATTGTTTTTTTTTTAAGTTCATTATTTTTTATTTATTATTTTCTTGTTCTTTTTTCTAAGTTGAATGCCGAGTTCCGAACCGGTGGTAACTTCAGTAAATGTGACCTTCATAAGTGGTCACCCTTGTGGGGCCTAAATTGAATAAATGGCTTTGACTTTGACTTTGAAAAACATACTATATTAATTGAGATAATTATACCAAGACTTAGGATAGATATTCCCAATCCAGGACTTGCGGCATGGGAAAATGGCTATGGCAAAATAGATATGCTTACTCTATAGTTAGATGATAATGGTGTGTCCATGCTTGGCGAACCGAGCACGAGCCGAGCCACGAACTAGCACACTACGAGCACGATTCGCGTAGCGTGGACGGGCTTGCGAGCCTCGAACGAGCATTCGTAGCGTGCTCGACTGCGCTCCGCCCGATTGTCAGTTTTTTCGAACACAAGGATTCTCATCGCGCTTGTTGTAGGCTCGTTGAAGGCTAGCGAGCAAAAAACGAATCCTGTTCGTTCGAATCAGTGCTTGTTGCAAGAATTGTTTTAAGTAGTATCAACTTTCCGTATATTTAAAAAATAACAATTAATGTTCGATCTCTAGTCTGAATAACCCTCAGTATTTATGAAAAAACCTGGATGTTACCTTTGATTAAGCATACATCCAGATTGAGCGTCGAAGCTGTGCACGCGTCGAAAAAAATAGCCCTTAACTGTTAGGGGCTAAATCAAATAAAAATAAATAAAATTGCAAAATAATGTTCAATATTAAAATTTCTCCCGATTTTAATTGGAATATTTCAACAACTGCTATCATTATGAGGGTCACTATGACAATCAGAATGACGCAAAGGGAGCGTAAAACGTAGCTGTTGCGCGCAGCAGCCTATAAAAGTTGGCCTGTTTTATATATTCGTGTAGTATGGCGACGTTCTTTCTAGATATATTTATTTCTATGAGTAATACATTTAAATAAACTAATACCTACTAAAAGAAAACAATTTAATCACGATACATGCCACGCTTTTGAATGAAACACAGTAATCAAAGCATTCCAAACATTTCCTAATCACATACCCCTCACAACCCTTTCAAAGCAATTTGAATCATGCATTCCCTTTATTTGCGGCCCCTTCTGTATTTGCAACCAAAATATTGTCCCTACACTCTGAATATTAACTATGAATCCCCTATATTTAGTGGTCTCTAAATTATTCAGGGTTCTACATATTGACCTGCGGGATAATGAGGTGTCCAACTTGACTAGAAGACCTGCTATCTCTCTTTGACTCTTGGAATATAACGATCTTCTACCGAAGGAAGAGATCATTCAGATGGGTCTTGTTATATTAGTTGATATTATATCTGATGTGTGTATATTTGACACTGTTGATAAAACATGTTTGAACGCTGGTTATACTATGTTAATCAATGTTCCAGAAGCCATGATTTGATGATTAGTTGTTGGTAAACTGGGTGATAAAGCCTCTGTACTGAAATACTTTAATAATGGTTACCACTTTATTAAATTATTAACTTGATTTAATAGTTGTATTGGTTACTGGTTTTTGTTTTTCTGTATGTCCTGATTCTGGGTGTGATTATGAATATTAAGTATGTATTCACAAACAAAAAGTAGTATATGTATTATATCAGTTATATGGTTTCCATAGTACAAACTGTGCTTAGTTTTGGGATCAGATTATCGTGTGTGAGGAATGTCCCAGCAGGAGCAGGACATTTATCTATTCTTACTTCTTTAGTCAGTCTTTATCTTGCAGTTATTTTGGGGATTTATTAAAGAATTTTATTTAAGAAAGAAGAAGCGCTCGTGGTGTAGCATGATTAGCCGTTCTTAATCGATCGGCGAAGTTAAGCTACGTCTGTCGTGGTCGGTACCTGGATGGGTGACCGCCTAGTGGTATTTCAAATCGAGCGTTTCCGTGCTTCGGAAGGCACGTAAAGCCGTTGGTCCCGGTTATCACTTAATTGTGATAGTCGTTAAGCTAGTTGGATGCCTCCTAGGCGGCTTGAAAAATTCCAACAGTAGGTTGACCACTAGCCTACCTCCACCAATCCGCAGTGGGCATGCGTGGTGGAGTATCTGCCCATTCCCTTTCACCCTCATTTGTGAAAGGAGGCCTGTGCTCAGCAGTGGGACATTATAGGCTGATGATGATGATTAAAGAATTTAAGAGTAATATGTAAAGATGTAATAATACTGCTCTATTTCTTTGACATGATATTTTATAAAGATTTATTTGTTTTCACCTCTTTTTATCATTTTCTAATTTCATTCCATCGAACAATGAATCTTGAAAGCAGAACCTAAGTAATATAATATTCCAATTTACTTTATTGTCGAAACGGGATATTGCAATTTTCTTTCAAAATATCGAACGTTTCTGAATGCCATCTATAATAAGAGGGGGTAAGGCGAGAATAATGTGACGTAATCGAGTTGGGCTTACGTCGTGTCGTCAATGGTGCCTGATTGAGTTCAGTAACGACGTTACCGTCAGAGACTGATGAACTTTGCTATATTGTGCTGGTCAAGGCAGAAGTGACAGAAAGAGACATTATAGTGCTGTTTGTTATGATTTTTAGGTGACTGCACTATGAATTAAGCTAAATGACTTAGGCCTCTTGCGTCAACTTGGGTTATCTTAATAACTCAGAGTACTTGGGGTAAAATATATTATCCTAACTAATATTATGCGAACGTGGGTGAAACCGCAGGGGAAACAGCTAGTATCATATATAATGTCAAGTCAACCCCAGGTAAGCTACAGGAGTAACTAACTTTGAATTATTAAGATAACTTGGGTTGACACAAGTGGGCCTAAGGCGGTTAATAACATAAACGACCAAGAGATAAATAATTAATACATTATTAGTTTTATTCAAAGCAAGTTATATATTACTTGATTTCGGGTCAATTAAGTTGAAACCTTTCAAGTTCATCTGGTAAATAAGACGTTTATCTTGTTCTCTTTTTCTGTTTGTAAAAATCTTCAAAACTCACAGAAGCCCTACGAATAATAAAACAGAGGCCTCAGTAAACCTGAGCGCCCAGCTTTGTCCATCTACTTATTAGCTTGGCCATCCAAAGAGGAAGCGCTGCCAGTCTGATGGGATCCTTGCTGATCCGCAGCAGTAGCCTCCAGGAAATTATCTAAATATAATTGTATTTTGTATATTTTTGTATTTTCAATTCAAATCTTTTAAAGAAAATAACAAATACAAAACGTTTTCTTCTTCTTCCTCTTATTAGTGTCCATATTATGAATGTCCACATTTCAGTACTTTTCGAAATCTTCTGTATGAGCAGAAAGTTTAAATCCCATAACTTGTACCCAACACTAACGCCCAATAGCTCGAACGACACCGTCTGGAAAGTACGGACAAAGGTGAATTTGTTAGCGAATGAAACGCTAGACGCACCCGAACCTGCTGTGATTCTATTATGGCAACGTTAAATATATTCACTATTATACATACCTAGGTATCTAGATGTGTAACGTTCAATACGTGAGGTACCTAATAACTTTTTTCATTAATTCGCTGAATGGGTATGTCTTAATAGACTAGTCGTTTGGTTACTTAAAAGTTTAATCATCTTCATCGTCATCTAAGGTTCCTGAGTTTTGGCGTGTTGGAGTGTGAGGCGTCGTCCTTATTCACGTAGATCGTACGATCAAACGATGCGATTTCGTCGGACGATCGCGCTGATGTTCCTGTGCTCGCGCGATGACTTTCGAGCTTATATTAGGTATCATAGGTGCCCTTCTAGGGCCTAAATTGAATAAATAGCTTCGACTTTGACTATCCAGGTGTCGCATGCCTAATTACTTACTAAGGACTATATTTGTGATAAAAAAATACAGATAATTTTGTGTTGTGTCAATAAATGAATAAATAATAAATTTAATTCGGTCTTAGAATTATCAATGTTATGGACTTGTTATTCACGTTTTTCATTTCTGTAGGTTTTGAAATAAATCAGCACTCGTCAATATATTTGTGATATTTTTATGGGCATACAATTTTATGATCGGGTGTCACCATTTGATTTCCATTGAGATTTATAGGTATGCAAATATTTTGTTTGGGTAAAACAAAAATGTTTTTTGTTTACTATTATGAACATATTAATGTTTTATTTGTTCACTACTTCTCGCGCTGTTTCACCCGCGTTCCCGTGATAAAAAGGGGGTAATACTCGGGGAGGGGGTAATACTCGGGGATAATGTAGCTTCCTATTAGTTCCTCCAGAAACGAACACTCGATGGAGAGACTTGTTGTCCAGGGTCAGGTTGAAGGCAAACGATCTCGTGGCCGATTACCCACTCATTGGACTGATCTTATCAGGACGGTAACCCAATCAACCATGGTACAGTGTACTCGCAGCGCTGCGAACCGTCAAAAATGGAGAAGCATTGCAAAAGCAGTAGGTAACCCTAGTCAAGGAGAACTTGGCGTTGAAGAACCTCCATGTACACCATCTTTAGCAACCACGACCACTCTGACAAGAGTGTCCGACTAAGAAGAAGATTAGTGAAAGAATTTTTCGAATCTGACTGGTGGTTCCTGTGATTAGCCCGTTTAAAAAAACAAACAAAAAAAAACTATTTTATGTATAGAATTATAGATAGAAGTCCCAATTAATTAATTTGATTCGAAAATAATAGGTGATTATAATTATTTGAATGCTTTTAATTATTATCATTTTTTAATCTTTTTGGTCTATGTTATGTGTTGATGATTGCTTTGTGTCTTACTTATTAATTACTCTGTGGTCTTACTCTGATTTTCCACCTAGCTTCTGCAGACTTAATACACTAAAGAGACAAGTTCCATAGCAACAACCATATCATTTATAATCTTCAAACAGGAAACTCTGCCAGCCTGCTGGGAACCGTTAATCAACAGCGGCAGCTGAAGAAATGTTCATAATCTACCTACGAATATTTGTAGTTTTAATATTACTTGTTTATAATCTTTATTTCAAAATCCTAGGCATTACTTACATAATACTTTTCAAGTTAAAAACAACGTTTTCCTCTACAAATGAAGAAACCAGAACCAAATTATCATAAATACGTCTGTGTACAAGACTGTACCAAAAAGTACCTATGATATTAGTTTAAATAATTGGACTGTTTTACAAAAATCTTAAACCGAGTTCAAAGGACACTAAGAAGTAATCCCAAACGGGAAGTGTACTCTTCCAGTCAAAAAAGAATTTTCCAAATCGGTTAATAAATGACGGAGTTATGAGGTAACAAACATTAAAAAAAAAAAAAAAAACTTACAACCGAATTAAGAACCTCCTCCTTTTTTTGAAGTCGGTTAATAGTATCACATGAGGGTTTTAATACCTAATTATGTACAGTTGCATACAAGACTTTATCTACACCCATGATCATTTTTGTAAACAACAAAGTAATAAATTTCAGTCAAAAAAAGAATTTTCCACATCGGTTAATAAATGACGGAGTTATGAGGTAACAAACATAAAAAAAAAACAATATCTAAATTTTTTAACATTATTACTACTGCCAACTTCAATTCCTAATAAGAAAGTTGGGACACTTTCCAACTTCATAATTACTCCTTCTACATCGCTCCCCATATTTCTTGGATGCTTGTAACAAACGGAACACGCGAACACTTAGCAGTTTGTCATGTCGTCAACAAAGGCTGTATGGGGAGCATCCTGTGCAGGGCCGCAGCTTAGGTTGGGGGGTATTTATGAATTGCGTGCTTTATGGATGAAATTTGAATTTCAAATATGTAGCTATGGGTGTAACTCTAGTGTGTAGTAATTCTGCTGCTATTGGTGATACTTAGGAAATATGAGTTATAGGTTTATTTATGATACACAAACAATAATCTAACTAATCGCAAGTTAATATTCATGATTAACACTATATTTTAAACGTAATTTTACGTGACGTTCTTTTATTTTTAACGGTTTTTTTTATTGCAATATTTAACAAGGTATTTTAGGAATAATTTTGATTGAAATCAATTATATTTGTAAATACGTTGTTCGAATCTTTGCCCAATTCTTCAACCCTAAATCCGTGGCTGTCATTCACTAATCTGAACTAGCTGCGATAGAAGTAAACTGCGAAAACGTTTTAAAGTTTTTCTAATGCTTTTGAACTATAAAATGCTTCTAGTTCAAAAAAAAAATTTTTTTTTATTTTCAATCTATATATATAATTTGGTCCAATCGATGCTATATTTTGAATTTTCCGCACTGGCCGCAGCTGCTCCTGCAGCAAGTCGCCGGTAAGTGAGAGCTCACTAACCTTATATTATTTTGTGACAAAACCGATTAAAAACAATATTGTAAGCACTTTAAAAGTATTTCCTTACAACTTATTGGATGCATCGGTTCTTTGATAAACTAAGATTATTTTATATCTAACCACACAATAGTTTGATACATTACTTTCAATAATTAAAAGTGATAAAGATATTGGCAAGGAGAACAATCGTTAAAAAGTAATTCATCTGACACATCTTAGTGCCAGCCCAGGGTAGGGTATGGGGGTTCACAATTAATTTCAGTTGGGCTTGCGGTTGCTCCAGACGTGGTGCTGTACGTTTGTTCCAATTGGGACCGTGAAGC
Organism: Achlya flavicornis; assembly: GCA_947623365.1. NCBI lineage: Eukaryota > Metazoa > Arthropoda > Insecta > Lepidoptera > Drepanidae > Achlya > Achlya flavicornis. The sequence goes on along the minus strand of OX392485.1, from coordinate 2,558,306 downwards.
GTGTTGGATAGTTTAATATTTACTTTGTATTAATTAATAGGACTTTTTGCAATCATTGTCATCAAACAATTTAGGATGTATCTAAATCTAGAAGCTCACAGAATTCACCAAATTTACAAAATTATTAATTAATAAGTATAAAGTAAATATAAGTTAAATGCGATGATAACTCAGTGGTAGTGACTTCGGATGCCTAGACGAAGGTCGCGGGATCCAATCCTACTAATATAATAAATAATAAGCTTGAACTTTCGGTGAAGGAAAACATCTTGGTACTCTGTAGTTCAAACCTCGCTGGCTACCAAGTAGAAAATCTGTCGCCAAGCACTTATATAGTGTTGCGAAAGCTGCACTTGAGAGCCAGTTCCTTATAGGCTTTATGTGCTTACCACCTTCGGCCACATCACCACTTACCATGGTGAGATTGCGATCAAACACAGGGTTTTTGAAAATGGAATGATTTAATGTGACATTCATTCCCAAACTAAATTAATTTGAGTTTGAATTTTAATAGAAACTCTGATGAAACCCATTAATTGGGTCGTAAGTAGAACAAACCACCGACACAAGAGACACAAATGTGAGGTCCAATACAAATGGCGTATAGACCACAGCAATCAATTATAAAATAGAATCGATACGAAATGAACGCACGATACCGATACCACTTCCCTTTGGCTTTGTTTAATGTACTACGGTTATAATTTAATTTGGGAAATTGTATATCGTTTTGCCCATGCATTGTGTAATTACGGTTGAATAGGTTTAATTGTGAATTGTCAATTATGATTTTGTGATTATTGGCCGTAAAATTATTGATGATCTTTCAAAGTTTACTAGCTATTGTAAATGTACAATTTGTAAGTTTTGTTATACTATGTATAAGCCTTTGTTTGACCACAATCTCACTATGTTCAGTGATTAGTGGCTAAAGGTGGTAAACACACAAAGCCGGTAGAAGAAGGAACTGCATGGCTCTCAAGTGCAGCTATCCAACCAGATGAAATCATGGAAAAAGACAGGCCTACACATTCACATAGTCACAAATAGATATATTTATCATTGAAATCGGAAGGAGTGACGCGCTCTAGGAGATATGTTCAGCAGTGGACTTAATAAGCCTAATTATGATGTTGTTGTTGATGATGATGCTGATGATTATCATCGAATTAATGAAACTCTAATAGACGGACAACGCACTGCCTAAACCGCTGGATATAGAGATTTCATATTTGAAGAAAGTATTCCTTGAGTACACTATAACTGGATGGATATTAAGAAATGTTTTTTTGATACAACTAGGAAAAAAAAGTATAAGGACAGTAACCGTAGTCTTTAGACGCTTGCAACACCATACGCCCGTTGCTGCCTCTCTTCAGGTACTTCTTGGAAAGGAGTTTGAAAATTTCCCGAAATGAGTTTAATTTCGGGAAATTTTCAAATCATAAAATACGGGATCGCAGAAGAACCCGCGGGGGGCAAGCTTTACTGATTACTTGAATATCGTTTCAACATTCATCAGCCTTATGAAACATGAGTTTTCCTTTAACAAGCAATACCAAATCACTTTGCACGTAAGATTCGCGGGAAACTAACTAAACGTAGCACCTGCTACTGGAATTATTATTTAAATTATTCCTTCACTTTAATTAATGGAAACTTAAGACGATTAAGTTTTCGTTTCGCGGAACATGGTAGGTACTTAATAACCCTTTGAGGGAAGGAAGATATAAGAAGCAACCAATGTGTCTGTATAATAGCTTAAAGTTTTCTGCTTGATGAGATGTTGTGCTTTTTACTGTGAAATTGAAAGTTGTTATATCAATAGGTGTCTACCTATTGACATTCCAGCGTTCTGCATTATAAACTGTTTGATATTTCTTTTTACATTACATATACAAGAGTAATGTTTTTAGTATATTTTAGACCGATTTTACGTACTTATACTTATATCTCAGTGACCTTCGAATTACGGATAGGCTTTCATTGACTGTTTAGTGCATCAGTTGTTTCTCTCTATCTCCATTGCCATTCAAATGTAATATGTGTAAATGTAATTTAATGTCATTCGTTTAGGATTCAAATTCCTTTGTTTCAATCTGCATTTTCTCCACGAGCTCTTTTCTAACCAATACGTTTCAAATTCAAATTCAAATTAAAAAATTGTTTATTCAATATAGGCCCTAATAAGGCACTTACGAACGTTACAATTGATTTTACCACCGGTTCGTAATACACTTAAATTGAGAAGACTCCTTTGAAATTCGAACATACTTTTTTTGGTTTTCTTTTTCTGCCTTGTGCTCAAGTTGTGACCCATCTTCAGGCAGATATCTGTGATACTATCCTAGAAGTATCCTAGTCGGGAACTTAAAGCTATTTTTCTACCAGAAAGCATTGTCATTCTTTCGTAGTTTTAAAACGACTTCCATACTTAAATTTCCTCATGTAAGTTTGTCTATGATCCAAACTTCAATAGATATAGATACAATTTAAAACTTTTCCGAAAGACAACACCTGGACCCGACTTCCCATAAATATTTATATCCCTGGGCTTCCGTACTTCGTTTTTGTTTCGACTTCCGATTTGAATATTTCAAAAATAAAATGCGAAATTGTGAAACAGTATTTCCCGGTTGTCGATAGGTACTGTTATGAAATGCAGATATTCCTGTTAATAATAAATTAAGGGATTTTGTTTGCTTTGCCATTTGAATACGGCTCGAAATGTATTTGCAACACGCATTGACAATAATACTGTGAAAATTATTGTCGCAAAATGTACTGAACCCAGAATGTATTATTTGTAACTACAATTCTGTACACAGTACAATACAACTGAATATTTCCGAAATTATTGACACAATATAACATAATAATAACTGAGAACCTTTATTTGTAGTAGAAAAGGAAGTCATGAAATGTGTGAAACTTTTGGTTGGTAAAACTATGTAACATAATTATAAATTAAGGTACAGTTTAAGATATCAAAATCATCAAGAAAATTGGTGCTGTATGTAAGCTGTATAATGCTCATCACCATATCATCGTCATTTGTTAAGGTTAGATTGTGTTCAAACCTAGCCAACATTTTTCCATGTCACATATTCGAAGAGAGGTAGATGGTGTGGCGTGTAAATAGCCACACCAATACGGTGGATTACACCAAATAGATATTAGAATGCAAATCGATGCAGTATATGAGATACCTATCAATTAATAATAATAGGCACTCACTCACCTGCAGGACCATGTGTAGGTGTTTAGCATCGATGCTATTAGGCTCTCAATCACAGCATGTTTCTATAATTATTTTCCAGTATATTTTTATCGCTTCATAATCCAAGACAAGTAAAAGAAGAATAAGTCAAAATTGACGGGAGCGCGGTTTCTTCTTCTTCAGACACTTTTAGGAACGACTCTTGTGGCCAGCACGTCTTGCAGGCATAATCCCACAGATTAATGAGCGCGAGGTTATTAATTATAGATACCTCATATACATTCCATGCATCAAATAATCTCCACATAGATTATTCTTATGCGCCTAACCATACTCCCCGCCTTGGAAGTTCGCAGAAGTTTCAAAACAAAAATAAATTACAAGCATAATCATTACAACATAACATGGTATACATAACAACATAACCGGTTATATTAAAACTAACAGAATGTCAAAGCTTCATGGCTAAGTCCTAAACAACCTAACTTACAGTTAAACATAAATAATACAGAAGAATTATTGAGTAGGAATAGGATATAATTTTACAATAGGACGCTTAAAGATCCCGAATCTAGTTTTCACCGTCGCCACTCGAATAATTCCGTCCGACCCGGGATGAACCTCCGATATTACACCTAAAGGCCAATGTGACGGGGTTACGTACGAAATCCATGTTGGGCCGTTCCACTATAAATTATGTGAAGCGAGTTGAGAGGGAAGCGACGTGCTTCATAAGAGTCCTGAATTGTCCGTATTAGTTTGGAAATCAAGACTGCAGCACATAATTCCAAACGTGCGAGTGTGGTTACTTTAGTGGGTGAAACCTTTGACTTCACATAGAGTAATCTCACCCATGAAGTCAGTGGTGTGCAAATATAGGACACAACTATAACCGTTCACACTTGTATCACAAAACGCAACAATAAGCACCGTACAATTGTTAGAGACACATAATATGACGTGTGATTTTCAAAATTGAAATGAGAGGAAACTCCTATAGGAGCGCCGAGAACTTTCGTATAACGCTCTCAGGGGGATTATCATCCCAATCTATGTTACCTAAACATAGTTCTTTAATAAGCAACTTGACGTACAAAATGACAGGGGCCATCAAACCGAGGACACCAAACAAACGAGCAACCACAGAGAGTATATTCCGCTGCGTACATCTCTCTGGGACGCAAGCAGTCATAAAGAAGAAGTTGTCATCGGCTGTTTCCCACGAAAGGCTTAACACCTTCGAAGTATGGCTAGAAACCTCATTCAAATCCACTGCACTGCAGTAAGAGTCCGGAAGGTTTTCTAGGACCACACGAGAATTACTTGTCCATTTGACTAGGACAAAGGCACCAGCTTTGAACAGCGAGATTAATTCTCGCATATATCGAAATAAATCGGCTTGCATATTAGGGCCAATATGAAGGACGTCATTTAGTGACAACCCTGTATGCGTTTTCGCAGTAGCATCGAGCACGATCCGAGGCATGGGCTTACCCGGATGAGTGACAGCGTGATGCGGGATGTAATATCCTTCCTCCGTCACTTCGGATTCAGCAACCTCAGACAAGTAGCCTTTTTCAATATACTCACCAATAACACTGTTATATTTATCTGGAAAATCTGGTGACTGTTTAAATCTCCGCTCCAAAGCCATAAATCGTCTTTGGGCAGCAGTGCGAGAATTACCCAATTCCTTCGGGTTCTTGCAGAATGGTAAAGCAACCGGGTACCTACCACACTCCCCCGGGGTGAACGACGAAACAAACAAATTTTTACATTCCGTCTCCTCAGGACTCAAAAACTTCATGCTAGGTAATTCCTCCAATTGACAAAACTTTTGCACCATATCATTAAGCGAAAGTGCGCAGAACGACGTAGAAGTATTAACGAGAACGTTACTTGGGAAATCCCCCATCAGCACGAAACCGAACGCGGTAAGCAAAGCAGGAGGCGCACTGGTACCAGATACGATCTTATTTCCTAAATAAATATATGGAAATAGCTGAGCACCCAGAACGACATCCACCGACCCGGGAACGTTCCATGTCAGATCTGCGAGGGGAATCCCTTTCAAATAACCCATATCACCCATGTCTACATAATGAGCAGGCAGCTGATCGGTGATACAGACAATCACTAATGCATGTATAGTGTATTTATTATTCGAATAAACACGGGACTCAATATCCAAATAAACGTATCCTAAAATCGGCCGAGACGCTAAACCAATTCCTTTGACAAAAGAGTTACTCAGTGGAATTATTGGTAAATTAAGCGATTTACAACAGTCCATGGTAATCAAATTATTTTGCGATCCGTTATCTATTAAACAACGGACAATTATTTTATTATTGCTATTTTTAATTTTAGCATAAACTTGAGCTGTCGATAATAAAACCGTAGAGTTTGGTCTCACTTCCGCACTTAAAAACAATGAAGGGGTACCCGGGATACCCAAACTAGGTGGGATACCCACACTCGATGAAGTACCCGAAATAGGAGGGGTCTCCATAATAGATGGGGTACCCGATGGGGTATTCAAAACACACGGGTTTAATCCTACGCCGAGTGCGGAGAGAGGCGACGACTCTGCCGGCAGCGAGGCGACGGACGGCACCGACAACGACCCCTCAGCGGTAGGTATTTGAGATTGAGACGTATGAGCGTAAGTATTTCTCCGAGCATTATTATTCTTAGTATCGAAATGTAAGAGGGTATGATGACGTTTCCTGCATAATTCACATGCAACCATCGCCCTACATGACGTTAAGGTATGCGACTCACTAAGACAACTTACGCAACCCTGTTTCGATTTAATAAAATCAAATCGTGCTTGGGGTGAACTCAAACCTTTAAATTGTGAACAAGCATTAATTGAATGATCACTCTTACCGCAAAAAATACACGACTTCCCTGACGTGTAAGCGACATTTTCATTACTCGCGACAAACGACTTGAAAGTATTCGGACGGGCTGCCGCGGCCGCGACAGACGATGGCACTTTATTAACACCACCGCTCGATGACCGTGACGAGTATGACACATTAGACCGTTCTAAGATTTTAACTTGATCTTGCGCGAAAGAAATTAATTCGTTGTAAGAAGGAATGTCTTTATGACGTACAGATAATTCGAACGCTTGAACAGTTTGAACATCGATTTTCCTTAGCGCACAATGTAAAAGTATAAAATCGGTGACATCACTGATATTCAGTTGTTTTAATGCCAACACAGACGCTGAATATTTTTCAATAAAATAGTCCAGACTGGCAGCTGTATTTGAACAACTTTTCGCATCGAGAATATTGTTAAGATAAAGTGTACCTAATGCACGCACATCTTGATATTTCTTCACCAAGCTATCCCAAATAATATTATAGGTTTCACCCGAGGGTACAATCCCCGCGGTAGCCTTAAGTGCGCCGTGGGTCAATTTACCTACTAAATACTGCACGCGCTGCGAGTCAGACAACTGATTGTTATTGTGAATGTTGGACTTAAAAGATTCGTAAAATTTAGGCCAATTTTCCGTTTTGCCGTCGAAGCTCGGCAATTCAATCGGAGGCAACTTAATGTTGCATTTAGGATTATGATCGCCGGAACCACTCGATGACGACGGTAAAATTGATTGCAACGACTGAATAATATTATTTCGGACGCGCTTTACAATAAAGTACAAATCTTCAAAAGCCGTCAAAGACTGATAGTCAGGTAGAAATTTCGAATCTAACGTAAGCTTGCGATCGTTTATGCCATCAATTATAGACTCAAATTGTTTTCGCATTTCATCGATTATTTCTGACTGAGCCATGAAAGTTTCATTATTCCGGGACGCAAAATTAGTTACATTATTTGCAAATCTATAGAGATCATTCATCCGCGAAAAGAGACGTTCTTTTTTTGCTATTAATAAAGTAAGCTGTTTATCAGATATTTCAATGACGGAATCAACAAAATCATCACTTGATTTCGACATCTTTTAACAGAAATTACGCTATTCCAATGCGAAAATAAATTATAAAAATTACGCTATTTCAATGCGAAAATAAATTATAAAAATTACGCTATTTCAATGCGAAAATAAATTAAAATAAATCACACGCTATTTCAATGCGGCAATAACCTAAAAGAAATCACGCTATTACAATGCGAGAATTAATTTTAAGTAAAATAATTTAATTCTGTAAAATTTTGTACCAATTACAAAATGGCGGAGTACGGCGGTATGTACGTAGCAACTTCGCGAATTTTACCAATTAATACGTATTATTCTGCGAACATCCAAATTATGTACGACCACAATACTTAGAAATTCCTGCTGGAGCATGGAATCCGCTCTGAAGGACCATAAGAACTGGTGTGGCGTGTAAATAGCCACACCAATACGGTGGATTACACCAAATAGATATTAGAATGCAAATCGATGCAGTATATGAGATACCTATCAATTAATAATAATAGGCACTCACTCACCTGCAGGACCATGTGTAGGTGTTTAGCATCGATGCTATTAGGCTCTCAATCACAGCATGTTTCTATAATTATTTTCCAGTATATTTTTATCGCTTCATAATCCAAGACAAGTAAAAGAAGAATAAGTCAAAATTGACGGGAGCGCGGTTTCTTCTTCTTCAGACACTTTTAGGAACGACTCTTGTGGCCAGCACGTCTTGCAGGCATAATCCCACAGATTAATGAGCGCGAGGTTATTAATTATAGATACCTCATATACATTCCATGCATCAAATAATCTCCACATAGATTATTCTTATGCGCCTAACCAGTAGAGCATAGCGTTTATTCGCTCAAAGAGCAGCTCGACTGGGGAAGTACCTCCACCTTACAGAATACCGCAGCCAAATAACTTTATGTCGTGTAAAGTTGTGTTCCTGCGCGTAAGTAAGGTTGCCAGGGCTCATAGGGGAGGGGGGATAGGTCGATAACGCGTGAGCGATGCTTCGTGTGTTGCAAGCGTCTATATGGCTATGGTAACCGCTTACCATCAGGCGGGCCGTATGCTTGTTCATCGACTAAGTTGTATAAAAAAAAAGGTTAAATTTCCAAAGCTCTCAGCTTCTATAATTTTGAAATGACATAACGGCACTATCATTCTAACAGATGCTGATAGTCTCCTACATACTGATATTAATTGTCAAGCACATAACCTAAACAGTTTTAACAAATTGAAGGGTTATTAAGAGCCTCCCTCCAGCGCCCTGGGTTGCAAAGTCGGTCCGACTTAAAACTTGTGGAAGACGGGCGGGCCGTCATAATTTTCTGTAAAAGCCTTCGTCAGTGCGCTCCGATGGATCCTTAGTGACAGCTTTGCTTGGATGTATGAAAGGATTTGGAGCAATGAGGTATTTTGTACACTATTATTGTTTATCAAAAAATCCTCATTACTTCGGTTCTCATAAACTTGGGACTTGACCATATTCTCATTATGGTAATTTCTCGTTAATTTGTTTAACACTTTTTTTATACGACTAATTCGGTAAAAAAGCCCGCCTGATGGTGAGCGGTTACCACAGCCATAAGGACGCTTGCAACATACGAAGCTTCGCTCACTCACGCGTTACCGATTTTTCCCCCCTCCCCTATGAGCTCTGGCGATCTTACTCACGCGCAGGAACATAAATTTATACACACAACACAAAGTTATTTGGCTGCACAAACAATATTATTTTGTTAACTTTAAAATTTTACTTAATTAAATGATATGCCTGCAATAGCTTATAATTTGCTTACCACTTACCTTAATTACTTGTTTGCAACCGTAGTATCTGACCCACTCTGGAACGAGCGATGACATACGAATTTGCTTCCCTATGGAAAGCATTTTTTATCTACTTCATCAAATAAATAAATGAAATAAAATAAACTTAGGGTTTTTTTGGAATAGCCACATCCATAATTACTGAATCCTAAAACCCGTCGATCCTAAAAGACAATCAAGTTTTTAGAGGCAAAGTGTCCTGTCGGCCATCATGAAGACTCCACTCTTGCATTATTATGCCACGATAATTTGTCTTCGGGTGACATTCGCCTCCAATTCTCAAATGCTCTTTCAAATGCTTTGAAGTTGAGCGTTGCCTCAATTTTATTAACAAAGATTTGAGGCGTTTTTGTAAATTTTGAATCATTTGTTTTGGGCATTAGTGGTTCGCATAATTTAATATATCTAGGTATAGCACATTCAGTATCTGAGGTATATGTTTAGTCTAATGGTACTGTTCAGATTTGTAACAACATCCTCCTCAATCAATCCCATTTTCGGATAGCTTACTGCTCTACCGTATACTATTATCATCGTCATCTTGTATTCAAGCAATTTTGAACTCTATCTCATTAAACTATTATATAGTGTTCATCTGTAGGTTGATAAACAGGAACATTATTCAGAGAAAATCTGTAGAGATGCTCAGTTGTTTCTCTGATGTTATGTGTTATTATTCTGTTTTTCATTCTTGTAGATGTAATACATGCATTCATAATATCAATCATGCATAAATTCATAATATAATAAATATCCTGGGACATTCCTCACACACGGTCATCTGATTCCAAACTAAGCAGAGCTTGTACTATGGAAACCAGATAACTGATATAATACATAATTATACTACTTTTTGTTTGTAAATACATACTTAATATACATAATTACACCCAGACTCAGGACATACAGACATGATCATGCACACAAATGCACGTCCTGTGTGGGAATCGAACCCACGACCAGCGGCACGCTAGGAGGAATCTTGACCAGAGTCTTAACCTACCGCGCCAGTTGGCCCGTCATATCAGTGTTATCTTTATAATTATATTCAGAAAAGTAAACACATATTACGCACATGGAGGTGATATTTAAAGTTATAGTAACTGGAGGAGTGCTAGAAAAAAGGAAAGAAAACAGAAAGCTCAAATGTTCGTATATCAAACTTAAAAAAAATATTATTCACATATTTGACTTTCGATGACTTCTAGTTCATAATATAAAGCCATTTATGAATACCACTGAATATCGAAGAATAAACCAATAATTTGCCGCAGTATTGTTCTGTTCAAATACAGATAACAAAATGTCCTCGTTCGTGCAATTCAGTGTATCCTTTGGGAATGTTTAATACAGAAAATTTAATACTAATTGTAATATCTAACTAATGTACGGCGAGTTTTGCAATGCGTCTTTTTCATATTATTTCTACGATCCTTCTGCAAATAAGAACTCATCAGAGTTTCAATGCAATTGGATAAGACAAATAAAGTATAATGTAAGTAATGTAAGAATAACAAAGTGATATAGCGCAAACATTACAAACATCATAATTTATAATGTCCCAGGCATACAGTTAGAGTGTGACTAGCTTCCCACCGTGGTTTCACCCGCATTCCCGGGATAAAAAGTAGCCTATGTCCTTCTCCAATCCATACCATAGGCATGATCCGTTGAGTAGTTGAGTCGTGAAAGCGTAAGGGTCGGCAACGTATGCTTGTTTGCCACCCCACTTATCGCGTCGCAGGTCGTGGGTTCGATTCCCACACAGGACATGCATTTGTGTGCATGAACATATATGTATGTCTTGAGTCTGGGTGTAATTAAGTATGTATTTGCAAACAAAAACTAGTATATGTATTATATCAGTTATCTGGTTTCCATAGTACAAGCTCTGCTTAGTTTGGGATCAGATGACCGTGTGTGAGGAATGTCCCAGGATGTCCCAGGATATTTATTTAAGTCGTTCATAACTATGTACGCACATTTCGTTTCAAGACATTTGAATCGTACCTGGGCTCAAGGACCGTACTCTAGTACAGTATTCTAACTCTGTGGTCGCAGGATATATATTTCATTTAACATCGTTATTGATAGACTTGAGATGTTGTACACAAAGAATATTGTTTCTAAATTTAGGCTAGCTTTAGGATAAATCAAAGCAGAACAAATACCGTTGAGTAATTACGGAGAAAATTGGACAGAGACAGACAGACGTAGCGAGAGAAGTAGCGTTTTATTTGACGTTAATTGTGTTTGTCTATTTTTATTACCTGTATAATAGATAATTTTGTTTCCACAAAAATATGAAATAGACTTTTTCTGCTCAGTCGTGCTTCCTCATCGAAATAGTATTACCCTAAAATAAGGGTCACAGCTGTAAAAACGGCCGAAGAAATAAGACAACGGTGTCGCTATTTCAGTTTCAGTAGGTCCAGGAGGGCCGTAGCCTCCTTCTGCGAGACCGTAATGGTCCAAAAGGAGGCTGCTGAACGGGATCGGGAGAGGGCCGATCCCGCTCGGAGACGGCGCCGCCGAGGCGCAGCAGTGCCTCGTGGCGGCCCTCCTGCCTTGTAGCTGGGGCTTAGAATCACAGCTACGGTGTTCCCCTGCCTGTCGTAAAAGGCGACTAAACGGGGACCTTCGGGGTCGTGGGCAATCGGGGCGGGGGCCCTGAATGCCCAGAAGCGGCCCCGAGGAGGACGATGGGTCGTTGTGGTCACGACTCATCGTGCGATAGCACTGCGAGGGTGCTGGGGGGAGGTATCACACTTCCCCCGGGACGGGCTATCACAGCGCCGCGCGTGGAGGGGCGAGCATATACGCGATCTGCACGAGAGCCCGCCCCCCTCTGTAGCGCAGGTGGCGACCACCGTGGGGTTTTAGCCGGTAAAAGTCCGGCATAACCAGGCCGCTCCCCCCAGGGCGGTCGGGTATCCTAGGAGGATTTCCCCACGTAAATAGAAAAAATAAAAAAAAAGGTCCACGTTTGAACGTAGAACATTAATTCATGAGTGACATAATTTTGTTTTATTGACTTTCCAAGCGGCCACTTTCACGATGTTGTCTTGTACGTAACCCTTAATCTAGACAGAAGATAATATATCGATGTACTTCCTGTATTTGAGATGTAGGTATTCTAGCTCCCCTGTGTCCCTGGTAAGTAGCTTATAGTCTATTATTTTGGGATTTAGGTATGTACCTCTGCAATTTCATTTTCAAGATGCGCATCGGAGATTTTGAAGATATTTTATTGGTAAGTAAGTCGATATATGTAGAAGCACATATAGATCAATATATCCAATCAACAATGGCGATTTTTTTTACTATTTAGGCCTGGTTTGAACGCAAACTCACCATGGCAAGTCTTAGTGATGATGTGGCCGAAGGTGGTCACATAAAGCTGGAAGAAGGAAGAAGGAAGGCTCTCAAGTGCAGCTGTCGGAACACATCGATAGGGGCTAGGTGACAAATTCTCAACTTGAGGGTCGTAGCCAGCTAGGTGGGTACTACAAAGTACCCTATCACCGTGCTATGGTTTCCTCACGAAGTTTTTCTTTTTGTTTTTTTACTTTTTTTTTAAATTAAATGGGCTTGCGTTTGGCCACTGACCCGCCCATAAGGGGCGATGATTCGTCATCAGATGAAACACGCTTACCCAGAAGAAACCTATTCAAAGTCAAAGTCAAAGTCAAAGCCATTTATTCAATTTAGGCCCTAGAAGGGCACCTATGTAGGTCAAAGAAAGCTACTGAAGTTACCGCCAGTTCGTAAGTCGGCCTTCAACTGAGAAGAACAGGCAAGAAACTCAGCGAGGTTACATTTTTTAAATATTTTCTTTTTTTTTTTACAATCTGACTATATATTCACTCTGGCCTTGAAAGTTCCTAGATTGTAGGCGTCAGGAAACACAGACGCCGGAAGCAAGGTCCACTCCCTTGCTGTCCGCATTATAAATGAGGATGCAAAACGCTGTGTCCGTATTTTCGGTATGTCAAAAACGTACGGGTGAAAAATTTCCCGGCGTCTTGTGGTTCGGTGTAAAAATGGGGATGGTGGAATTAGGTAGAACAATTCCTGCGCACACTCTCCAAAATATATCCTGTAGACCAAAACTTCAAGACAAGACAAGACAAGACAAGACTTCTTCACCAAAAGCTCAAGCTCATTGTAGGATACGTACCCGGGACCTTCGTATCGGCGTCCGACGTCTCTACCACTGAGCTAAAATCTACTAACATCTTGTCAAGAAATTATTGTATACCAATTTTATACAAAGTAAAATTTATTCATATGTGACCTAAAAATATAAGGAAACTCAACCCGAGGCAACGGCCGATTTGAACATACATTGCAAACATGAAGGGAAAGTTTGAGTTAGATCAAACATACTTTGAATTCACAGTGGAACGACAAAGGGGCGCAAATTGGTCTTTCTCGTTATATTCGAAGAGTGTTGTATAAGTTATTTGTCTTTTGAATTGTGAAGTAAGTACGAGAATTGTATTTTTAAGGTACAGGAAAAAGGGTGAAAAAATCTTTTAGAAGTGTTACTTACAGAACGAATATTTTCATGTAGTACCTTTACGTTAGTACTTTTGTAGTCAGCTAGCGGGGAAGACAAAGTACCCTACCACGGTGGTTTGGTTTCTTCACGATATTTTTCTTCACCGAAAGCTCAAGGTCATTGTAGAATTCGACCCCGGGACCTTCGTATCGGCATCCAAGTTATACTTCCTTATTCGAGCTGCTCTTTGCGCGAAATATAGAACCAATAATAGTACATTATGATACTTGTGTGCGAAGTTGGTCATTACACACGAGGCGGCATTAAGCGAAGGCGAACGCAATAAAGGAGCTGAGAGTGTAATGAATCATCAATGTATACGCGTGACATACGACGTTTTTCGACACACTTGCGAGGAAAAAAACAAGATTAATTTATTTTTTTGATAATAATCAACCACACAATGAGAACGTTAACAAATATGGCGCACAAGTTTTTTTTGACGTCGATTCGCTGTCAAACTGTTTTACCCGTATAATCATCCACACAATGAAAACAAGTATAGTTTACATTAATGTGCGGTAATGTAAAGTAAAAAGCACTAGTGTGTTATAAGCTGCATTATGATACTAAAAACGGTGCAATAAATGTTACTTTTCAAGCAAGCGTGTTGAAAAATATCTTGGGTCACATTGTATTCACTGCAAAGGGTTATTCTAGGTCTAAACTAAATAACTAGCTTAAACACTTTTGCATAATAATCGTCTAGCGATATTTAATTCATCGCTTCTTGAAAAGTTGACTCCGTTCTGTGTATTTTGTAAAGTAGTTTATTTTCTTATTTACATTTCAATTTATTTTAGATAAGTGCTCGAATTTTGATTAAAATTTGTCTAAACCTTTTAGATAAATGCTTGAAATTTTCCAATTGGATTTTGTACAAATGTAGCGAACTTTGTTTGGAGGACAAAGAAATAATAAATCGTAGAATAAATACTTGCCTATTCCAAGAATATTAAGTCCTCAAGAGTTATTAAGCCAGATTTGATAGCAGACGAAGATAGAAACCTTCAACTCATATAATATGAATTAACCCCCTTATTAATAAATAAGGTGTAAGTCAGTCTTGTAACAACCACGTATTAAGATAGCCCCAGCCCTATTTAGGGTTCCGTAGCCAATTGGCAAAAAACGGAATCCTTATAGATTCGTCATGTCTGTCTGTCTGGGGTTTCCGTTCGAGGCTCTGTTGGCGAACCGAGCACGAGCCGAGCCACGAACGAGCACACTGCGAGCACGATTCGCGTAGCATGGACGGACTTGCGAGCCTCGCTCGAACGAGCATTCGTCTTGCGCTCGACTGCACTCCGCCCGATTGTCAGTTTTTTTACGAACAAACACACTTGACATTGCGAGCAACAAACGAATTCTGTTCATTCGTGGCTCGGCTCGTGCTCGGTTCGCGTAGTATGGACGCACCATTATATTGGTAAGAAAATATATAGTAAACGGACTGTGTATTAGTATACTTAAGTATGTACGTCACAATATTTACACTTACTTAAGCAACATATTAGGCCTACACAACAGGCATGGAAACGCGAAAATTATGTAAAGGCCTTCAGGCCTACCGCGAGTTTTCGCTTCCGTGTTTATTTTGAAACCTACTCCTGATGGAATTAGAAATGGAATGGCATTGTAAGCATCATTGAGTAGGGATTAAATTGTCATAATTTGAAATTAACTTTGTCTTGTGAAATATATTGTACGCAAATTGTAAAATAATTTTTTTGTTCGTTCTGACGGAGTGTTACTTAAATAATTTGATATTAAACTAACTGTGTCCCGCGATTTCACCTGCGTTTAATTTAAATTATACTAGCATACATTTCTCAATAAACGCATAACCCCCTTATTAATAAATATGGTACCTAGGTTTTAAATATATCTGTCACTTTCTAACGTCATAAATAACTAAACAAAAAAGGCTGGGGCTGTCTATCTAATATGTGTGTGAAGCCATGTATTTACAAGACCTCCGGCTTCCTATTACTTCCGTCGATTAAGAACACAGACCGTTCCGTCTTAAATTTTTTCTTGGTCTGAGACAACAGCACAACGTAGTGCCCGACTTCCCATCAGAAACTATACGGAATATTATTTTTTTGCACAAATTTATATTAAGCACGAAATTCAAAATAATTAAAACAAGTCTGGCAAGGCAACCAGGGCTTACAATAGTCTAACTTTGAATCTATACTAATATAATAAAGTGGGAGTTTTTTTATTTGTTTGTTTAAACGGGCTAATCACTGGAACTACCAAAATTCTTTCACTAATAGGAAGCTACATTATCCCCGAGTATACTTTTTATCACAGGAACGCGGGTGAAACCGCGCGAGACAGCTAGTAGTTCATAAAAACTCCCCGATCGAGCCGCCTTGCGAGGTGCAAATTCTTTGAAGTGATCAAATTGCTCTGATGTACTAGTTAGGCGCTTCTTTGAAACATGATAAGAATTATTGTGATTTAAAATTTTCACCTTATGATGCTAAATTGGCGTGAATATTATATTACTTTTAACAAGTCAAATGTCATAGGTCATAGATAGATGTATTTTGGTAGATACCTGATTTAAATCTTTCTATAAATTCTACCTGCATAAAAATAAAAACCGGCCAAGTGCGAGTCAGACTCGCGCACCGAGGGTTCCGTACAAACCTGTAGGTATATAAGTAAATGGTAGTTGATATTAATATTATCAATTTATGAAGTATTAAAAAAAACTACTTACTAGATCAAGTTCAAACCAATTTTCGGTGGAAGTTTCCACCGTAATGTACATCATATATTTTTTATAGATTTATCATTCTCTTATTTTAGAAGTTACAGGGGGGGGACACACATTTTACCACTTTGGAAGTGTCTCTCGTGCAAACTATTCAGTTTAGAAAAAAAATATATTAGAAACCTCAATATCATTTTTGAAGACCTATCCATAGACACCCAACACTTACGGGTTTGATGAAAAAAAAAATTTTGAGTTTCAGTTCTAAGTATGGGGAACCCCCAAAATTTATTGTTTTTTTTCTATTTTTGTGTGAAAATCTTAATGCGGTTCACAGAATACATCTACTTACCAAGTTTCAACATTATAGTTCTTATAGTTTCGGAAATAAATGGCTGTGAAATACGGACGGACAGACAGACAGACAGACAGACAGACATGACGAATCTATAAGGGTTCCGTTTTTTGCCATTTGGCTACGGAACCCTAAAAACTTACAAATAAGTTCAAAAAAAATTTTTTTTTCTTATATCTTTCATAAGTTAAACGCAGTTCGATTTTAGGATCTATCATGGTAGGATTTAGATCAAACACAGCAAAGCTAATGTAATAAAGTGATACTAAATTATAAGTAGGTACTTGTACTGATATAATTGTTATGTTGCGTCCATGCTACGCGAATCGAGCACGAGCCGAGCCACGAACGAACCTTCAACGAGCACGATGCGAATCCCTTTGTTCGTGGAAAAACTGACAATCGCGCTCGTTCGAGGCTCGCAAGCTCGTCCACGCTACGTGAATCGTGCTCGCTGCTCGTTCGTGGCTCGGATCGTGCTCGGTTCGCCAAGCATGGACGCACCATTAGATGAGCTTAAACTCAGTTCATCCCTGTTTTATATAACAAAATGAAAGAACCACAAAAAGAGTTACAACAAACACTTCTTCACATACATATGAAACATCCCACAAAACTTAACCAACTGTTTATTGCCTCAACATCTGTTGTTTCATTTTCACTCCGCACAACTATAAAAACATTTTCGTGAAGGTAAGCGCCGTGGCACCACGCGCATCTAAAATTGCACAAACTTTATACAACTTGTTGTTGAATTTATCCCCTACACCAAAAGTACAATAACCCGGCAAAATTACGATAACACCCGCTGTGTACGTACGGGGTTGTATAAAACAAACATTATTACACTTACGGGTTACACCCAACTGTTAACACTGCGACGTTAACTTGAATTAAAGTTGATAATAAAATCCATGGTTCTTAGGGTAGCCCCTACTACGTCATGATATTTGCTTTTCGCAACCTCTCATATATTTGGGCCACAGTTTGGAGTCAAAGTCAAAGCCATTTATTCAATTAAGGCCCTAGTAGGTCGCTTATGAAGGCCAAAGCTACTGAAGTTACCACCAGTTAGTAAGGAGTCCTTCAACTGAGAAGAACAGGCAAGAAACTCAGCAAGGTTACTTTTTTTAGATATTTTTTTTTATAATCTGACTATATTGGTTTTTTTCCAAAACATATAAAAACTAATAAAAAATAATAACTTACAGTAGCTCTTATCATAATTTATCGAGTCATACTTATACATCGGAAATTAGGAGATTTTCCAATTCCACCGACTTGTCGCAAGAAATAGATTAAATGAATTAAAATTTTGGTCATTTGGTCAAATGCGAAAGCATGAGAACACACTCACACAGCTGCTCCGGAAAGATCCAAAGAAATGTTTTCAGGTCACTGATACAATAATTAATATTGATGAGAAGTAATCGACTTGGAATTTGAGGCGATGCAATTTGCGAGAATATCTCAATGTGCTAACCCAAAATAATATTTCGGTCGAGATTACCGTGACATACTTTAATTTTCGCGTACTTGTGGTACCGTTTTCAGGGCTTAATAAAATAACATAGAAACTTTAAGACGGTTTTAATGTCTACGGCGCATGCAACCAGCTGTCGCGTACTTAGTGCAAAGATGAACATCGGTACAGTTTGCTTGTTTACATTACAGGGTTATCACTTTCTTCTACTGGAAGTGTTTGAGCACGAAGGCAATCAAGTACAGACCATTTAGTACGTACTGACCTCTTACTAATTGGACCGACGATTGTCGGTATCGTTTGGAGCTCTCCTGAGCTGCTTCATGAATGAGCAGAGACTCTAAATGAATGGAGGACTGGAAAGCAAGGCCTGCATCGTCAGAGTTTGTGATTTTATGAAGGTGCCTAATATTAAGAGTCGATTCATATTTTGCAAAATGAAATTGATCTCCTTCTTTTAAAAGAGGTAGAGCATAGCGTTTATTCGCTCAAAGAGCAGCTCGACTGGGGAAGTACCTCCACCTTACAGAATACCGCAGCCAAATAACTTTATGTTGTGTAAAGTTGTGTTCCTGCGCGTGAGTAAGGTCGCCAGATCTCATATGGGAGGGGGGAAAGGTCGGTAACGCGTGAGCGATGCTTCGTGTGTTGCAAGCGTCCATATGGCTACGGTAACTGCTTACCATCAGGCGGGCCGTGTGCTTGTTTACCGACTTAGTCGAATAAAAAAAAAAACTACCTAAGACTTTTTCAAGGTATTCTTATCATCGACAGCCCTAAGCGGTATATTTAACTATACTCAGTATACCTAAATTAGTTTCACTCTGGTATTTAGATTCGCATTCACAAGCATTTGAAGATTTAGAGAGCGTGTTAGATATTTGGTTAAATCTGAGTCAAATATCTGAGTTAAATAAGTACTTCAAAGATGTATTATTTGCAGTGGCAACACTATTGAAATAAGTTTTTGATAAATTTATTATTTGCAATGGCAACACTGTTGAACTGAAGGTTTGATTATTATTTAAACTTCCGGTGCAATAATTAAATTAAACTTCCGGTGTAACTTAATGTTATTTTAAATTGTAATGTTTATGATATTGGATTGGAATAATTACAAAGTCATCAAATCACTACTGCGATAATTTAATTGTTGATAAACATTTTATTGTAATGTAAGGAGATTTCAATAGACTTCCGATTGATATTTTAATTGAACAATGTAATGGCTTTGATAAAGCATATTATTAATCATACCTAAATTCGATAGTAATTATTCCAATAATTAACAACGAATGTTGTAATTTTGTGATAATGGTTTACTTTGTTATTATGAGATTAGTGACACTTCCTGATAAAATGTATCCGGTTATGGTGTATTGAGACTTCCGTCTCTGTGATTGGTTGATACTTCCGTCTGTATTCTTGAAGTGGACTTGTAAAATATAAAATAAGCGGGAAGGTCTGGGCTCAGTTCAGTCTTGTGTATTTTGGAAGTGGTTGCTTATTATAATCGTGATACTGCCCGTCGATATAAAGATAAGTATATTTGATATTGTCAACTGTAACAATTGATAATTTTATAATGTGTGTTCTGTGTATTTCTGTTATATACTGAGAATAATTCTGAATGTGTAGTGGCCATACATAAGACCTTTATATTGAGTTTCTTACCGGTATCTTCTCAATATGGTCGGCCATCCGAACCGGAAGTAGATTTGAGAGTAAATTCATAGTTGTGGCCATGGATATGTTTGAATAAATACTTTCTAAAGTTTGGCCTAAATTATTATTTATTATTGTGACCTAATAAACCCTTTAGTACTCTGATATAGTTAAGTATAACTGATTTTGAAATATGCTATATAATTCGATTAGAATAACCATCCTAACGTTTGAATCACGTAATCTGATACTTATTGTCCATTATCTGAGTTGATTAATTTATTGACAATTATACTAGAATTTAAAGGGAGTAAAATCAGTTCAAAATTGTGGTCTTGTGATTTATTTATTAATACCTACCCTACTTTAATTCCGATGTTTCTTCATTCTATAATGTGGAACTTTAAGTAAATAGTAATTACATAACTAGAAACAGTTTAGACAACTTGGCAACTCGGGATTAAAATTTAGCACATCGATATATTCAGATGATATATTAATTTATTTATTTTTAGTCGATATTTATAATCTTTCTAAATGAGATGATCAGCACTTTCTTAATGATGATCGGCCCATAAATCTATCAAGCGCATAAAATGTTATTATATTATGATTTTTATTCGAGTAGAAATTAAAACTAAATAAACTAATTTGTCTATGTTGTTTAACGACGATTTAATTAAGAAGAGAAGTATCAAATATTTCATACAATTTAACGCCAAAGTGATCTTGTGGGGTGTTCTGTAAATGCACATGTTTTATTAAGCACTTTTTCATAAAATATCATATATGAAGAACTGTTTTAGCATTCATAAAGGTTTCAATAGTGGATTCTTGGAGTCAAAGTACAGAAAATGACTCGATTTATATTCTGTGGATTTAAGTTTTGAAAATGATATTAGAATATTAGTTTATCAGAATTTCAAATAAGTTTCAGTTTTGGAGTGCAACCATAATTGGAAAACTAGATTCAGGCAAAGTTGGAAATTAAAAGAAAACTTACTTGAAAATTCAACATTTAAATCAAATATTGATAGCATTGCAGCGTCAGACACGGTTTTTTTTTTTTTGTAATTTCATCATTGTATGTTTTAAATTCATTGACCGAATCCTGTCCCCCATAATACAGGCTCTTGCCTAGCTTGGGTGTCAGTGTTCAACGTTTGTGCAACAAATACATACATGACTCTCTTGTGTGCATTAATCTTGTATAGCTGTTTATATATGTGTGTTTCTTATAAATAAATAAATTATTATAAATTATTATTATTATTGCTTTTGGCACCTTGATTTTAAGAGAAATCATGAGGTAGTTTTAGACACTATTGAATTAGTAGACTACCAATACTAAAATCTGTAAATTTTTACACCACTGATAGTCCATTGGAACACAATTGCTAATAGCAGTCTTGGGCCCGATGTAGAACACAGTCCAATCTTCTCTATATAGGGTGACTGATAATTAGTAAACGATACTTAGACGCATGATTGTACTCATGATAACAAACAAATTTCCCAAAGAAACTTTTCTTTTTTATTTACCCAGCACATGAGCGGGAGATCGTGCGGAGAGCCGTGTCCGCCTCTATCACCGATGTGGACGCCTCAACGTGACCACGACCGCTCTGCCAAGAGCGAAACGACAGAGAAGAAGCACATGAGCCCAAAAATATTTAGTAACTAACAAGAATAAGAATACACCATCAGCTTTTATTTAATTAAGTTATTTATCCCTATTTGTTTCTTTGGAAAAGTTTTTTTTTTAATATTTATTAAACCCAACCATCACCAAAAATTACACAATTAAAACATCGCAAAAAAACTGCTAATGCGGTTTGTAGGCGTAACGCTCTTGACACATCTCGTACCTAACATAATATATCAGCATGTCCTTGCAACACAATCACTACAATGATATGATCACACACATAAGTAGGTACCTACATTTGCTCACTTCACTACCTTTCTCTTATCTTAACTATAACACTGTTTATCCTCTATTTTACACATGAATTCAAACCCCACTTCAACTAATACGTATTTTGACAATTTTTGACAAAAACAATTCCCTTGTTTATTATCATGAGTACAATCATGTGTCTAGGTATCGTTTACTAATTATCAGTCACCCTATATATAAAAAAAAACCTATTTCCCTTGGTAACACCATCATTTGAGAACGGCTTTACCGATTTCATCCATCTTTTCTTTAAAGTTTTCTAGTAGTCTGAAAAAGGTTCTTACGGAAAACAAGGTAGGATCTTGAACGATTTAACCTCATCCCTCAGGTACGCGGGTAATACTGCGGGGCACAACTAGTAACAAAAAAAATACCCAGAAAGCAAGAGATAGATATACATTTATTACATTGTTCAAACTACCTATTATTATATTACAAGTTACATCGAAGTCAATATGGCATTCACAGGAGAATTTTAGATATTTGAATTCTGTTCGCTTTGTTCCCCACAGTGGCTTGTTTGTTGTCAAAAGTTTCACCTCTAGGGGCAAAGTGTGTGCATTGCAACGGACAGACAGATACACAAAACTATTCTATTGGACTCATAAAGAATTCTTTAGGGAAAACGCTTGGAAAATGTGCGGGAATTCGACTTAGAGTGTATTATATTTGTGTGAAGTTGGGTTTTGTTAGCGGCTAGAGATAGTAAGCCATTTATTACATTCAGCCCTAATAGGGCACTTATGCACTCTAGCACCGGTTCGGAAGTCGGCCTTTAACTGAGAAGAATCTGGCAAGAAACTCAGCAAGGTAACATTTTTATTTTTTGGACAATCTGACTATATGGCAATTTTTTCCAAATCATCCTTATCCTTACTTTATATTATAAATGCGAAAGTGAGTTTGTTTGTTTGTTACGCCTTCACGCTTCAACTACTCAGTGGATCATCATAAAATCATCATTTGGCATGCAGATAGACTTTGGTATGGAAAAGGACACAGGCTTTTTATACTGGGAACGCGGGTGAAACCGCGGGGGACAGCTAGTAGTAAAATACGCAAGCATAAAAACTAAAAAAAAAAACAACTTATAAAAAATTAATAGTAATATAGGTACTGGCTTTTAGACACTGTCATCATCATCATCATCATCAGCCTATAATGTCCCACTGCTGAGAACAGGCCTCCTTTCACAAATGAGGGTGAAAGGGACTGGGCGATACTCCACCACGCGTGCCCACTGCGGATCGGTGGAGGTAGGCTAGTGGTCAACCTACTGTTGGAATTTTTCTAGCCGCCTTGGAGGCATCCAACTAGCTTAACGACTATCAAAATTAAGTGATAACCGGGACCAACGACTTTACGTGCCTTCCGAAGCACGGAAACGCTCGATTTGAAATACCACTAGGCGGTCACCCATCCAGGTACCGACCACGACAGACGTAGCTTAACTTTGCCGATCGATTAAGAACAGCTAATCATGCTACGCCACGAGCGCTTCACTGTGCACTTGTGCAAAGTGAAATTACTTTCAGACACCTTTATCTTCAAATTGTCTATAGTGCATCGTTAATTTTTTCTTCCCCACCAAGATCGCGAGTATATCTATAAATAAGCATTATTTAGAGACAAAAAACCCTAGTTTTATTATATTTCATCAGAATTTTATATCACAAAATAAGAACAGGTGCAAACCTCGGATACGGTTGAAAAATAAATAATGCGGTGTACGGAATCCGGGCTTTAGTTTTCTCAGAAAAGATTTCGCTTGAAAAAGATTGTCATACGTATATCTAATTACATTCTTCATACAAGAACATTTACGGTTCTTATTTTTCATGGATAAGTCATTATAATCTGTCGGAGTAATTTAGTTTCTTAATACCTAGGTGGTAGAGGTAATTTTTACTTTACCAGGGTGTTATTTGAATAAATGAATGCATCATAAAGAAACTATAGCACCGTAGAAGGGTACTTTGTAGTGCCCACGTGGGTGGCTACCACCCTCAAGTTGAAAAACTGCCGCCAAGTCACCTATCGGAACCCTTTTTGAAGAACCCCATGCTGTACTCCATTTGGAAAACCATGGCATGGGAGCTCATGAGCTTCCGCGGAAGGCAGCTCAGACTGTGGAATGTGTACTTTGCATGACACGAAACAAGTAGGAACCATGCTTTAGAATCAGTAAGGAAACAAAGAGTTGGTTTAATTTAAGCAAGCACAATATATGGTGTCACGAAAGCAACACTTAACGAATATGAGACGGAGTAAACAAAAAGCCAATGTTTGCTTGTCAATTGTCACGTGTATATATGAGTATTGTTTGTCTCTCCTCGTATGTAATAATCGTTGTAATATTGGTAATTATAATTAGTTCCTTGATTGGACCCCTAGAACAATTTTCTATAATAAAGTACCCAAAGAAATCCAAGAGCTACCTATACATAGATTCAAAAAGATAGTAAAACAGAAGTTATGCAAGAAAGAGTACTATAAAGTTTCTAATTTTGTATATGACAAGAATGCATTTGAATGAATTGTTTGCTTCGCAGGCTATTGTTAAATGTATATTTTATAAATTGTAATACTTAAAAGTACACATTTAAAAAAAAAAAACTTGCTGAGTTTCTTGCCGGAGTCTTCTCAGTTCAAGTTGTATTTGGAACCGGTGTAGAGTCATTTGTTAACGTTCATAAGAGCCTTATCAGGGCCTAAATTGAATAAATAATTTTTGAATTTGAATTTGAAGTCCGTTGATGGCAACCTGGTGGTTCAATGAAGGTGTCCATGGTCCAAATAAGGCTACAGTCCAAGATTTAGTTTTCTTCGTTTATATGAAAAAGTGTAAGCCCGAATTGCTTGTGCGTTTGATTATTACAAATATTTGTCCTAAGAAATAAAAGTATTAAACTTCTTTCATTTTATCACTGATACTTTTTGAGATATGAGGTTGTAAAGTTATGTGGTTCATTCATAGCAACCTTCCCCTAATCATGTACAATATGCATGATAGATAAGGTTTATTTTTTTATACCACTTAGGTGGCAAACATGCATAATATTTTTGAGAGAGGTAGAGCGTAGCGTTTATTTTCTCAAAGAGCAGCTCGACTGGGGAAGTACCTCCACCTTCCAGAATACCGCAGCCAAATAACTTTATGTTGTGTTCCTGCGCGTGAGTCTCCAGAGCTCATTGGGGAGGTGCGAACGATATGTAACGCGTGAGTGATGCCCCGTCCCAAGCAGCACGCAAGCATATTCTACATCAATAAACCAGCCCATTTAGAACTTAGAGTTCTTTTAGAGACTTACAAGAGTGTAAAGAACAGTTTTAATACTTATAAGAGTGATTTATGAGATATTATACAGCTCTAGCTGTATACAATTCTTAGTAAGGGATCCGCGTCAGCTTAGGGTTCTTAAACAGAATATCAAAACTCTACTATACAGCGTTAAGAATTTTATAACACTCCAAGCTGGTTTTATCGTTAAAGCTGCATACAGGCTGTATAAAGGGATCCGCGTCAGCTTAGGGTTCTGAAACAGATATTATAACTCTATAATACAGCGTTAAGTGTTTTCTGATACTTCAAACTGGTTTTATCGTTAAAGCTGTATACAGGCTGTATAGAGGGATCCGCGTCAGCTTAGGGTTCTTAAACAGATATTATAACTCTACCATACAGCGTTAAGTATTTTCTGACACTTCAAGCTGGTTTTTTTCGTTAAAGCTGTATACAGGCTGTATTAAGCATGTGTTCACTTACTTAATACAGTAATAAACGTTCATAACTTACTTAGTACAGCTACTAAGACTTATAACACACTCCAAATATAGTCTAGGCTGTATAGCAAATTGTCGACATTTTTACATTTACAATAACAACATTAAAATTACAATTAAAGGAATATTTGATAATAACTATAGCCGTATCATGGTTATCAGCTTGAATAATGATCTTGTATACTCATATCTATTATTTATAAATATATTTTTATTCTAACCTTAAAATCAAACACTTATTTACTGTATTTTATATAATTTCTTTATTTTGGTTTCATTATTTTGTTGGCGCGTGAATATTTTGACGGAAAACATACACAGGTTCACAATAAATTAAAATTTGCACTTTGAATTCGTCATAACTTACTTAGTACAGCTACTAAGACTTATAACACACTCCAAATATAGTCTAGGCTGTATAGCAAATTGTCGACATTTTTACATTTACAATAACAACATTAAAATTACAATTAAAGGAATATTTGATAATAACTATAGCCGTATCATGGTTATCAGCTTGAATAATGATCTTGTATACTCATATCTATTATTTATAAATATATTTTTATTCTAACCTTAAAATCAAACACTTATTTACTGTATTTTATATAATTTCTTTATTTTGGCTTCATTATTTTGTTGGCGCGTGAATATTTTGACGGAAAACATACACAGGTTCACAATAAATTAAAATTTGCACTTTGAATTCGTCAATAAACAGCATTATGATAGGGCAGTTAATATTATTAAAAAGGCAGAGCAACTTTTATTAGAACTTGTATTCAATGAATCACGGAAGGAAGAACAGACCATAGATATCATAGACTATATTAATAGACAATAATTACGTTCGGAAACATTGCCTCAACATCCCCCCTCAATTTTAAGAACATTAACCCCTTGACTACAAAATAAACAATGTTCTCAAAATTTAACTTAATTTTACATAATGTACTATACGAATACAATACTCTACATTTCTCTCAATAAAGGTTTACTACTTTTATTAAAATATTTATACTTATACAACTATTTTTGACAACTCTATTTTCCTTCCTAATTTCCTCATAACTTTTTCCTTCTTTTAACAAAAATACACTTTAAACTTATCCTAGACACAGTTTGAAATAATTTCAATTAAACATCACTTCCCTTCTATTCTTTTACTCTCCTACATTATTTGTTACATTCTTAGTTTTATTTTAATTACTATGCACTGTTTTATTTTAAATTAAGCTTATTAGAGAAATATACATGTTTGACAATAGGCAGAGACTTTGTAAAAATATCTGATGTGTTTTCATTTGTTGATACATAAAATACATTAATTAATTTCTTTCTAACAATATCTTTAATGAAGTGGGCTTTTATGTCAATGTGTTTTGATCGCTTGCTGTTTTCAAAACTTTCAATCATACATATTGCACTTTGATTATCTATAAATAAGTTAGTTTCAATAAAATCCTTGTTATTTAAATCTGTTATAACACCTTTTAAATAAATCAACTCACTTACCGCTAGTGCCCCAGCCACATATTCAGCTTCTGCTGTTGACAGAGCTACTGAGGTCTGCTTCTTTGAGTACCATTGAATAAGATTACCACAATAAAATACAGCACAGCCGCTGGTGCTTTTTCGATCTGCTTTGTCTGCTGCCCAGTCTGCATCAGAATAGGCTATAAGCTGTTTGAAATGATTAGACTTAACATAAACCAAACCTTTGTCTGAGGTTGACTTTAAGTATCTTAGAATCCTTTTCCCTGCTTTCCACAAACTTGCTGTAGGTTGAGATAGATATCTACTTAGGAAAGATACTGCAAATGATATATCAGGTCGACTGTTTGTAGCTATAAATAATAAGCATCCTATGAGTTCCTTGAATGGAACATCAATAATTTCTTCATTATTTGGAACTGTGAAGTGAGACTCCATTGGTGTGCTAACCCCCTTACATTCCTGCATATTAAATTTCTCTAGAGTTCTTTCAATCATCTTACTTTGTTTAATTTCCAATTTATTCTCCATACGCGATATTTCTAGACCCAAATAATCTCTGACTTCTCCCAAATCTTTAACTTTAAATTCAATTTTCAACTTTTCCAATATACTTTCTTCTCCTAGTAACAAAATATCGTCCACAAATATTAGAAGCCATGTGTGCTCACTTTTGTAGAGGCAGAAATCATGCTTTGACTGTTGAAACCCATTCTTTGTTATAAATTCATGAAATCTTAGATTCCAGCACTTAGGTGCTTCTTTCAATCCATATAGCGCTTTTTTTAATATTAATACATTCCCTGTTTTTATTTCCAAACCTTTTGGACATTTTATATATACTTTATTTTCTAGTTCTCCATTGAGAAATGCTGTGGGTACATCCAGTTGTTTAATTTTTAAGTCTTCCTGTACTGCATGACTTAGCATAGTCCTTATAGTCGACATTCTTGCCACTGGTGAATAGTATGTTTGCCCTTGTCCATCTTGTTGAAAGCCTTTTGCTACAATTCTCGCCTTTTTAGTACCGTCTTGTTTTTGTTTGAAAATCCACTTTGTATCTATTGCTTTCTGTCCTTGTGGCAATTTTGTTTCTATCCACGTTCCTAATTTTTCATGTGCATTTAGTTCCTTATCCACTGCTTCTTTCCATTCTTTATCCTGTATCGCTTCTTCAAAATTTTGTGGTTCTCCTGATAAAAGACAATATGCTATATTTATTTCATGTTCATAATCTTCTAATAGTTTTGGAGCTTTTATTTCTCTTCCTGATCGAGTTACATATTTTCTTGATGCAGATTCCTGTCTATCTATGCCTTGTTCATCAATTTCTACACTTTTCTGGTAATCTTCTTTTTCCTTCTGGATTCCTTCTTTACTTCTTTTAGTTAAATTTTGCTTTAGTAGTTTTCCTTCTTCATTATATATTAATTTCTCATCATTTTCATGAACTTCTTGATCCTTCTTGGTTCCTTCTTTGGATAATTTTTCGTTAGTTTGCTCATCTGTATATTCGATTTCATTGTACACATCTTTTTCTTGCATTTCTTCTTCATCTTCTTTAAACTTGATCTTAGTTTCATCAAATCTTACATCCCTAGAAGTGACAATTTGGTTTTCTTCAGGATCCCATAGTCTATACCCATTTCTCATATAACCAACAAATCTCATTACTTTAGCTCTTCTTTCAAACTTACCACCTTTTGGTACTTGTACTACCCATGCTTTTGATCCAAATATTTTTAATTTTGATAGGTTACTTTCTCCAAACATAATTTCCGCAGGAACTTTAAAATTAATTGCTGATGATGGACATCTATTAATTTGATACATGGCACACTTTACAGCTTCTCCCCATAAATACTTAGGTAGTTGAGTCTCAATCATTAGTGTTCGTGCTTTGTTGTAAATAGTGCGGTTCATACGCTCTGCAGCTCCGTTAGATTGAGGCGAATAAGGCTGAGTAAACTGTATTTCGATACCTCTTTTGTTACAATATTCTTGTAGAATTTGATTTTTAAATTCACCCCCATTGTCACATCTTATTCTTCTTGTCTGATTACCTACCTGTGTTTGTATGAATTTTATATGATTTATGATATTTTCAGTAGCCTCGCTTTTTCTTTTTAATAGAAAAACAACACAGAAGTGACTATAGTCATCTAAAATAGTTTGAAAATAAACCTCACCATTAAGAGTAGGTGTGGTGACAGGTCCAGAGAGATCAGTGTGCAACAACTCACCTATGTATTTTGACCTTGGTTTGTATACAGGTTTAAATGGTAAACGAGTGGACTTACCTTCAAGACATGGACTGCATGGTTTGCTAGAGTATGGCAGGTGTAGTATAGCTAGGTGTTTTCTATTGGCATGGCCAAGCCGCTTGTGCCACAAATCATCATCAATTTTACAAGACATGGAGTGCTGTATGTTTAATTCAAAGTCAATGACATAAAGTTTTCCTGACATTTGACCTTTAACCTCTAAAGTATCACTACTAATACTGACAGTTTTGTTATAAAAATTTACATTTAATCGTTTTTCAATCAACTTTTGTACTGAGAGTAAATTGTGTGACAATCCCTGTATTATTAGAGCATTTATTGTGATTTCTATATTTTTATAAAATAAAATTAATTTACCTTGTTGTTTAGCAATTAGGAATTGACCATTAGCTACATAAATCTTAATTGGTTCCGTTAAATCAATAACATTTGTCATGTACTTACAATAATCCGACATTATCAAGTGTTCAGTTGCTCCAGAATCAATTACAAATTGAATGTTGCCATTATTTGACATCACTTTAGCACAATTAATACTGACAGCTGTAAAAGATAGCCTATGTTCACTCGTACAGTCATCCTGAGCCGTATGAGCCCGATGGAAATATCCTCGACCTCGTTCACTGGTAGTACCTCGGTATCCTTGACCTCTGTGGTTGTTATATCCCCTTCTCTGAAATGGTCTTCTATTATTATGCCCCGACCTGTACATGTGTCCATAACTATGTCCTCGACCCAAATTTTGTTGCTGTTGTTGCTGTGGACACTCAACTGCTATATGTCCAGGTTTGTTGCAGGAATAACATGTGAGAAAAGATGCTCCTTCACTGGTAGATGAGTTACTTATCTTTATTTCAGCATCCAACAGTCTGCTTTTGGTAAACTCAAGTGTAAGTGACTTTTCAGTCGACAAGGTTTCTATTGATGTTATAACACTTTCATAGCTTGATGGCATCGCTGATATAAGCTGACACACTTGATCTTCTTCTTTCACCTCACAACCGATCGCCTTGACGTTGCTCACAGCAGAGTCAAATCTACAGAAAAAGTCTTGTAGTTTTTCATTTTCTTCACATTTAATTGTAATTAATAGTTTCTTTAGATGTAATCTGTTGCATATAGATTTCCTTTCAAAGGTTTCTCCCAGCGTTTTTATCATAGATTTAGCACATTCACATTTCTTTACGATTTCGAGGTACTTGTCGTTCAAGCATTTCACAATTAATGAACGTGCTTTTGTGTCGTCTTTTTTGAATGTTTTACTTGCACTCGTATCATCGCACTTACTAATTTCTTCTATGGTGTACAGCACGCCCTTCTCTTCTAAAATCAATCTCAATCTGAATTTCCAATGACTAAAGTTGGATTTTTGATCGAGTTTTGGGAGTGTTTCATGTTCACTCATTCTGCAGCTATTATATTTTAGCGGTGCGCAGTGGAAGCGTTTGATAGGGCAGTTAATATTATTAAAAAGGCAGAGCAACTTTTATTAGAACTTGTATTCAATGAATCACGGAAGGAAGAACAGACCATAGATATCATAGACTATATTAATAGACAATAATTACGTTCGGAAACATTGCCTCAACACATTAGATATCCATGTCCAAGATTTTATCCTTTCCATTTATTAAATATTATGTCGCCATTCAATATGGCATCGTAAATAGTTTTATTTATTTTATTCTCACATAATTCTCTTCGACAAACTATTTAGAACTCTTATTCTTACAAGATACTTATAAGAGGATATCCGTAGAGTATAGGCTGCTCTATACACCTAATAACAGCTCTAATACAGCTTTTATACTTGTCTTTTGTTTATACAGCCTCTATACAGCCCCAATAACGAAATAAGCTGTGTAATGTGGGCCCTTTTTACACTTATAAGGCCTGTATAAGCGCTTATACAGCCTTTTTACAGCCTGAATATTCAGCTTTTAGTATAAGAAAGAACTTTAATACAGCCTTTAAACAGCTTGTTATGCTACTTGGGGTGTGTTGCATGCGTCCATATGCTACGGTAACCACTTACCATCAGGCGGGCTGTATGCTTGTGTACCAAGTTAATCGTATTAAAAAGACGACGGGCAAAAACGACTGATAAAATAAAAATAAAACTGCTAAATTAAGAAAATAAAAGATCCACGCGCTCCAGCCAATCGTAGCTAACCTATGGTTTGTATTATATGGATCAGTAAATAGTACTAACTCTGCGGTCAGCCTTTTATTCCCTCCTTGTGTGTAGAGACACGACTACACCATATATCGTGTCGGTAACATTGTTTATAGCGTTTCCTTTAATAAGTTTATCGTTGGTTCTATAGACTTTTGCTGGAATTGCTACCTGAGTATATAACGCTGATATTTGAAATGCGATAATAGCTCCGTTTGTTACCTTTTTAAGACTTAACCTCTTAACCATAGCGACGTAATTGGTACACAGATGGTCTATAGTATTGTTAGAGCTAATTCACATAAAACAAGCCCTAAAATAATATTAAGAATCATAATGAAACTTCTCCACAGTCGCGGGAAACCCATCTGTTTTCGATCTGTCAGTCAATACTCTTAATAGTCCTTTCCTTTAGTGACGGGACACGCTGATTCGAGAATCTAGCTAGTGTTGTGACAAACAGTATGGAAAAGGACATAGACCAATTTTTTACAGAAGAAAAAACGGAGGAGGTTTACAAGTCGACGCTTATATTAATTTTTTTATGTATGATCACGCATTACTTTTTACAGAGCAGTCCTCGACGATGGTCCCATATAAATTTGGATAAAAATACCTACCCTAAGGGTGGGAAAATAGGGGTGATTTATTGTTCACTCACAGATTTTAATGGTGACTTGTGTTTTACACATAACTAATCAGACATAAGCATGTAGTAATTAGTAGATTATAGCCCCAAAAAATTATAAAATATTAACTTTTTAACAAAAAAAAAACACCGAAACAACTGAAAAGCAAATAATAATAAATCTTTTAAATATGTATAAAATTAGAATATTACTTGAATTTTATTAGGTTTTGCAGTCGGGGATTTTTTTGAGAATTCAATATTGGTCCTATCGTAAAAGTTGTTCAGCATGACTAACCCAACATAGTTTTCGAAAATATGCCATCTCGAAATCCCCAACCAGTATTACTAGCATACAGACCGCATTTTCATCCGTGTCTGGGATGAAAAGTCTTATTATGTTTGGTCATATCTTATTCCAGAACGAATGAAGAAGAAGAAGAATAGGAGAAAATAGGATGGAACTGAACCAAGTTATCCATCCATATAAAAGAAATAATAATATGTAGCTACATAGGTATTAATATAGTCTTCGCAGAATGTACTCGAACAAAGTCAGTAACATTTGTATTAATTGAGAACTCCCAGAAAAGCGGTTTGAACAATAAGCGATATACTTAAAAACTACTTTACAACTTTCCGCAATGACTCTCTAAACTTTAAAACATCCAGTGTTTTAGGGCTAGTATATACATAAAGATTTTACGCAGCCGTAAAATTCTAATCAGGGAATTAAAGTGAGACCTGACGGGATCCTGTTTTGTCTTGCGCGAATTCAAACGTAATGTTTATAGTTGACTTTTCTGTTTTGAGTTATATTGATGGTTTGGAAATTGAAAAAAAAAAAACTAATAAAGTTTTTTCACCTTTCTGGAAAACCTTAAAGTGAATAAAATTTGGCTTTGAATTTTTAAACTTGGTTTTGAAAAAAAAAACAATCTGAACGAAACATTCTTCATATTGGTAATTAAAGAAGATCAAAAAAGTCTAACGATTAATTAATAAGCATACGAACTATACAGTGTCCTAATTTTACCTCAATACCTTGTAAAAAATAGCTTGCGACAGTTGCTTGAGTCATATGAAAATTTATCTTATGGCTTTATCATAAGGTTTATCTGTATCATCATAAAATCAAGATTAAACAGATGAACTTTATTGGTTAATAAATTTCATATGATTCAAGCAACTGTCGCAGAGATCAAGCTATCTTTTAAAAGGTATAGATAAAACTTTTCATTAGATTAAATAGGTAAGGATTAAATAGTAGGTACCACAGATTACAGAATAATACAGATGGAGCGCGCGGAACACGAAAGTGAAGCCAAAAAAGCAAATACAAATTGAAAATCGGATACCTGGTATTCGTTTACCAGTTTGTATTTGCATTATTTAACCACAGTTTATTAATAAAAAAAAAGCGAATACCAGGTACGTGTTTTTCAATTTGTATTTGCTTTTTTGGCCTCACTCCCGTGTTCCGCGCGTGTTAGGTGTGTATATGTGGTAGGTACCTACTAAATTTTTCGTTTACTTGCACTTAAAAAAAAAGTATTTGTAACCATTAAAAATTATTATGACGAGCCAGCTGGCGCGGTTGGTTAAGACTCTGGTCAAGATTCCACCTATCGCGCCGAAGGTCGTGGGTTCGATTCCCACACAGGACATGCATTTGTGTGCATGAACATGTCTGTATGTCCTGAGTCAGGGTGTAATTATGTACCTATATTAAGTATGTACTTACAAACAAAAAGTAGTATATGTATTACATCAGTTATCTGGTTTCCATAGTACAAGCTCTGCTTAGTTTGGGATCAGATGACCGTGTGTGAGGAATGTCCCAGGATATTTATTTATTTATTAATTATACAAGCTTTAAAACTTGGCATTTATTACCCACAGTGAATAAAAGCCCTAACACCAAAATGCAAATGGTGAACGCCTCCCTTCACACACACGCGCTGAACTTTATAAAGTGATGTCTTGTAAATTAGCAGGAACAATGCTCGGAACGCAAAGTTTCGACTACGGAAGTGGTTACTTTGTTCTACATATACCTACTATATTACTTTGTATTTGAATGGTGTATTTGCGAGATAGAATCCATTTTCGGAAGTGCTTTATGGATTGGTTTGAAGGTTTAAAGGGAAATATGGTTAATCATTTTTTGTTAAAGAGTAATAACGCCTACTAGAATCTTTAAAAGCAATGTTCTACGTATTCGTATAGTTGCAGCAATATTTTTGTAAGGCGTACTAATACAATGATTTTGCATTAATGACTTTGAAAAATTGTTAGTCATTCTGTCTATTCTGTTCTAACGTTCAACGAGGAAATACACTTTTTTATTCATTTTATTTTACTGCATTTTGATTTCCAAATTCATATCTTCTTCATTAACATTTTTATTATTATTTATATAAGACTACTACTACTAGAACCTTAGAGAGGAGCAGCTCGACTCTTCGACCTTACAGATACCGCAGCCAAATAACCTTATGTTGTATTCCTGCGCGTGAGTGGCGGTCGCCAGAGCACATTGGGGAGGGGGTCGGTAACGCGTGTGATGCCACGTGTATTGTAAGCACAATGGCTACGGAAACCACTTACCATCAAGCGGGCCGTATGCTTGTATACCGACTTGGTCGTATAAGAAAATAAAAGAAAAAAGATACGGAATAGAAATCAACCGATGAGTAAGCAATGATTAGATGGTTTTTGCTTCCATCGTATTTCCCACACACAGAGGTGCCAATCAAAGAGAAAGCTGTAAGCCTATTTTTCAAAAGTTGAGGATAATTTCATTGTACTCGCTCTACATATACGAAGCCTGTTAATTTGTAAAAAATCATCCAGACTATTTTAATACTATAGAAAATAAGCGCCCACGAAAAAACCGCTGGAAAATGTTAGTAATACCACACCACAAATCCAAAACTACTTTTTTTGACAAATCAATATATGTAATGGCGACAAAGCTCTATAATAAACTACCAGAGTCATTGAAAAACTTAAAAATTACGCTCTTCAAGCATAGGTTAAGCGAGATCCTCATAAATAAATGTTACTATACCATTGATGAGTATTTTAAAGACGATTTTAGATAAACATCCGTATTATTGTTATGTGTTATACCTATTTTTTGTGTAGATACAATGTTATTTGACATGTTATTATTTTTATTATGTGTGACTGGCTTAACCTTATAATCTGACTTCATATAATTCTTATGTTATTTTTTTTTAAATGAAATTATTTAAATGTATCTAATAATAGGATAATTAATTGATTGACTTTAAATTTGTATTAATACTTCATTAGAAAATGTTTTCAATAATTGCACGCCTAATATAGGTACATTACAGTGGAACTCCTACATGTTAACATCAATTATATATTGTACATGTAGTAACGCAATAAATATTTTGATTTGATTTGAGAGAGAGATTACGTAACTTTATGCAATGAAATTTAGATTGAAATAACCTCTGAATCGGTAGAAATATTACAAAATGGGATATGGTTCCATGTCTAATGAACCACTGTTTGTATTTGCAGTTGCATCATAACGTAAAAAAGTTATCAGAAAACCGCTATATTGCACCGATTTCAATTCGAAAATGATCGAAATTTAGTTACGTAATCGCTCCGCTGGACCTGTGTGAACCTGGAACCCGACTTCAAGATATCGGGTTTTTTTTTTTTGCACATGTTAGTACTCCGTATGTACCTGTTTGTACCAACTTTTTTTTCGTTTGTACCTCAAGGGGTTCGGAGATACGGGGGGTTGAAAAATGCTCAGAATCCGACTTCAAGATATCGGGTTTTTTTTTTTTGCATATGTTTGTACTCCGTATGTACCTGTTTGTACCAACTTTTTTTTCGTTTGTACCTCAAGGGGTTCGGAGATACGGGGGGTTGAAAAATGCTCAGAACCCGACTTCAAGATATCGGGGTTTTTTTTTTTGCATATGTTAGTACTCCGTATGTACCTGTTTGTACCAACTTTTTTTTCGTTTGTACCTCAAGGGGTTCGGAGATACGGGGGGTTGAAAAATGCTCAGAACCCGACTTCAAGATATCGGGTTTTTTTTTTTGCATATGTTAGTACTCCATATGTAACTGTTTGTACCAACTTTTTTTTCGTTTGTACCTCAAGGGGTTCGGAAATACAGGACTTTAAAAAACCTGTTCCCTAATATCGGAATCTCGGGCATTTTTTGAGATAATCAAAATCTGCCAGCGGGGTTGGATTCACCATCGTTTGTACCTGTTTTTACCATCTTTCTTTTCGTTTGTACCTCAAGGGGTTCGGAAATACAGGACTTTAAAAAACCTGATCCCTAATATCGGAATCTCGGGCATTTTTTGAGATAATCAAAATCTGCCAGCGGGGTTGGATTCACCATCGTTTGTACCCGTTTGTACCATCTTTCTTTTCGTTTGTACCTCAAGGGGTTCGGAAATACAAGACTTTAAAAAACCCGTTCCCTAATATCGGAATCTCGGGCATTTTTTGAGATAATCAAAATCTGCAAGCGGGGTTGGATTCACCATCGTTTGTACCCGTTTGTACCATCTTTCTTTTCGTTTGTACCTCAAGTGGTTCGGAAATACAAGACTTTATAAAACCCGTTCCCTAATATCGGAATCTCGGGCATTTTTTGAGATAATCAAAATCTGCAAGCGGGGTTGGATTCACCGTCGTTTGTACCCGTTTGTACCATCTTTCTTTTCGTTTGTACCTCAAGGGGTTCGGAAATACAAGACTTTATAAAACCCGTTCCCTAATATCGGAATCTCGGGCATTTTTTGAGATAATCAAAATCTGCCAGCGGGGTTGGATTCACCATCGTTTGTACCCGTTTGTACCATTTTTCTTTTCGTTTGTACCTCAAGGGGTTCGGAAATACAAGACTTTAAAAAACCTGTTCCCTAATATCGGAATCTCGGGCATTTTTTGAGATAATCAAATTCTGCAAGCGGGGTTGGATTCACCATCGTTTGTACCCGTTTGTACCATCTTTCTTTTCGTTTGTACCTCAAGGGGTTCGGAAATACAGGACTTTAAAAAACCTGATCCCTAATATCGGAATCTCGGGCATTTTTTGAGATAATCAAAATCTGCCAGCGGGGTTGGATTCACCATCGTTTGTACCCGTTTGTACCATCTTTCTTTTCGTTTGTACCTCAAGGGGTTCGGAAATACAAGACTTTAAAAAACCCGTTCCCTAATATCGGAATCTCGGGCATTTTTTGAGATAATCAAAATCTGCAAGCGGGGTTGGATTCACCGTCGTTTGTACCCGTTTGTACCATCTTTCTTTTCGTTTGTACCTCAAGGGGTTCGGAAATACAAGACTTTAAAAAACCCGTTCCCTAATATCGGAATCTCGGGCATTTTTTGAGATAATCAAAATCTGCCAGCGGGGTTGGATTCACCATCCTTTGTACCCGTTTGTACCATCTTTCTTTTCGTTTGTACCTCAAGGGGTTCGGAAATACAGGACTTTAAAAAACCTGATCCCTAATATCGGAATCTCGGGCATTTTTTTAGATAATCAAAATCTGCCAGCGGGGTTGGATTCACCATCGTTTGTACCCGTTTGTACCATCTTTCTTTTCGTTTGTACCTCAAGGGGTTCGGAAATAAAAGACTTTAAAAAACCCGTTCCCTAATATCGGAATCTCGGGCATTTCTTGAGATAATCAAAATCTGCAAGCGGGGTTGGATTCACCATCGTTTGTACCCGTTTGTACCATCTTTCTTTTCGTTTGTACCTCAAGGGGTTCGGAAATACAGGACTTTAAAAAACCTGATCCCTAATATCGGAATCTCGGGCATTTTTTTAGATAATCAAAATCTGCCAGCGGGGTTGGATTCACCATCGTTTGTACCCGTTTGTACCATCTTTCTTTTCGTTTGTACCTCAAGGGGTTCGGAAATAAAAGACTTTAAAAAACCCGTTCCCTAATATCGGAATCTCGGGCATTTCTTGAGATAATCAAAATCTGCAAGCGGGGTTGGATTCACCATCGTTTGTACCCGTTTGTACCATCTTTCTTTTCGTTTGTACCTCAAGGGGTTCGGAAATACAAGACTTTAAAAAACCCGTTCCCTAATATCGGAATCTCGGGCATTTTTTGAGATAATCAAAATCTGCCAGCGGGGTTGGATTCACCATCGTTTGTACCCGTTTGTACCATTTTTCTTTTCGTTTGTACCTCAAGGGGTTCGGAAATACAAGACTTTAAAAAACCTGTTCCCTAATATCGGAATCTCGGGCATTTTTTGAGATAATCAAAATCTGCAAGCGGGGTTGGATTCACCATCGTTTGTACCCGTTTGTACCATTTTTCTTTTCGTTTGTACCTCAAGGGGTTCGGAAATACAAGACTTTAAAAAACCTGTTCCCTAATATCGGAATCTCGGGCATTTTTTGAGATAATCAAAATCTGCAAGCGGGGTTGGATTCACCATCGTTTGTACCCGTTTGTACCATCTTTCTTTTCGTTTGTACCTCAAGGGGTTCGGAAATACAAGACTTTAAAAAACCCGTTCCCTAATATCGGAATCTCGGGCATTTTTTGAGATAATCAAAATCTGCAAGCGGGGTTGGATTCACCATCGTTTGTACCCGTTTGTACCATTTTTCTTTTCGTTTGTACCTCAAGGGGTTCGGAAATACAAGACTTTAAAAAACCCGTTCCCTAATATCGGAATCTCGGGCATTTTTTGAGATAATCAAAATCTGCCAGCGGGGTTGGATTCACCATCGTTTGTACCCGTTTGTACCATCTTTCTTTTCGTTTGTACCTCAAGGGGTTCGGAAATAAAAGACTTTAAAAAACCCGTTCCCTAATATCGGAATCTCGGGCATTTTTTGAGATAATCAAAATCTGCAAGCGGGGTTGGATTCACCATCGTTTGTACCCGTTTGTACCATCTTTCTTTTCGTTTGTACCTCAAGGGGTTCGGAAATACAAGACTTTAAAAAACCCGTTCCCTAATATCGGAATCTCGGGCATTTTTTGAGATAATCAAAATCTGCCAGCGGGGTTGGATTCACCATCGTTTGTACCCGTTTGTACCATCTTTCTTTTCGTTTGTACCTCAAGGGGTTCGGAAATACAAGACTTTAAAAAACCCGTTCCCTAATATCGGAATCTCGGGCATTTTTTGAGATAATCAAAATCTGCCAGCGGGGTTGGATTCACCATCGTTTGTACCCGTTTGTACCATTTTTCTTTTCGTTTGTACCTCAAGGGGTTCGGAAATACAAGACTTTAAAAAACCTGTTCCCTAATATCGGAATCTCGGGCATTTTTTGAGATAATCAAAATCTGCAAGCGGGGTTGGATTCACCATCGTTTGTACCCGTTTGTACCATTTTTCTTTTCGTTTGTACCTCAAGGGGTTCGGAAATACAAGACTTTAAAAAACCTGTTCCCTAATATCGGAATCTCGGGCATTTT
Source organism: Achlya flavicornis (assembly GCA_947623365.1). Lineage (NCBI taxonomy): Eukaryota > Metazoa > Arthropoda > Insecta > Lepidoptera > Drepanidae > Achlya > Achlya flavicornis. Next base: position 2,518,713 of record OX392485.1, on the reverse strand, counting down.
TTGAGATAATCAAAATCTGCCAGCGGGGTTGGATTCACCATCGTTTGTACCCGTTTGTACCATTTTTCTTTTCGTTTGTACCTCAAGGGGTTCGGAAATACAAGACTTTAAAAAACCTAGTATCGGTTACGAGTATCGGTATCTTAGGCATTTTTTGAGATTATCAAAATCTGCAAGCGGGGTTGGATTCACCATCGTTTGTACCCGTTTGTACCATTTTTCTTTTCGTTTGTACCTCAAGGGGTTCGGAAATACAAGACTTTAAAAAACCTGTTCCCTAATATCGGAATCTCGGGCATTTTTTGAGATAATCAAAATCTGCAAGCGGGGTTGGATTCACCATCGTTTGTACCCGTTTGTACCATCTTTCTTTTCGTTTGTACCTCAAGGGGTTCGGAAATACAAGACTTTCAAAAACCCGTTCCCTAATATCGGAATCTCGGGCATTTTTTGAGATAATCAAAATCTGCCAGCGGGGTTGGATTCACCATCGTTTGTACCCGTTTGTACCATTTTTCTTTTCGTTTGTACCTCAAGGGGTTCGGAAATACAAGACTTTAAAAAACCTAGTATCGGTAACGAGTATCGGTAGCTTAGGCATTTTTTGAGATTATCAAAATCTGCAAGCGGGGTTGGATTCACCATCGTTTGTACCCGTTTGTACCATTTTTCTTTTCGTTTGTACCTCAAGGGATTCGGAAATACAAGACTTTAAAAAACCTGTTCCCTAATATCGGAATCTCGGGCATTTTTTGAGATAATCAAAATCTGCAAGCGGGGTTGGATTCACCATCGTTTGTACCCGTTTGTACCATCTTTCTTTTCGTTTGTACCTCAAGGGGTTCGGAAATACAAGACTTTAAAAAACCTGATCCCTAATATCGGAATCTCGGGCATTTTTTGAGATAATCAAAATCTGCAAGCGGGGTTGGATTCACCGTCGTTTGTACCCGTTTGTACCATCTTTCTTTTCGTTTGTACCTCAAGGGGTTCGGAAATACAAGACTTTATAAAACCTGTTCCCTAATATCGGAATCTCGGGCATTTTTTGAGATAATCAAAATCTGCAAGCGGGGTTGGATTCACCGTCGTTTGTACCCGTTTGTACCATCTTTCTTTTCGTTTGTACCTCAAGGGGTTCGGAAATACAAGACTTTATAAAACCCGTTTCCTAATATCGGAATCTAGGGCATTTTTTGAGATAATCAAAATCTGCCAGCGGGGTTGGATTCACCATCGTTTGTACCCGTTTGTACCATTTTTCTTTTCGTTTGTACCTCAAGGGGTTCGGAAATACAAGACTTTAAAAAACCTGTTCCCTAATATCGGAATCTCGGGCATTTTTTGAGATAATCAAAATCTGCAAGCGAGGTTGGATTCACCATCGTTTGTACCCGTTTGTACCATCTTTCTTTTCGTTTGTACCTCAAGGGGTTCGGAAATACAAGACTTTAAAAAACCCGTTCCCTAATATCGGAATCTCGGGCATTTTTTGAGATAATCAAAATCTGCAAGCGGGGTTGGATTCACCATCGTTTGTACCCGTTTGTACCATCTTTCTTTTCGTTTGTACCTCAAGGGGTTCGGAAATACAAGACTTTAAAAAACCTGTTCCCTAATATCGGAATCTCGGGCATTTTTTGAGATAATCAAAATCTGCAAGCAGGGTTGGCTTCACCGTCGTTTGTACCCGTTTGTACCAACTTTTTTTTCGTTTGTACTTCAAGGGGTTTGGAAATACAGAACTTTCAAAAACTGTTACCTAGTATCGATAACTAGTATCGGTATTTCGGGCATTTTTTGAGATAATCAAAATCTGCAAGCAGGGTTGGCTTCACCGTCGTTTGTACCCGTTTGTACCAACTTTCTTTTCGTTTGTACCTCAAGGGGTTCGGAAATACAGGGCTTTCAAAAACTGTTCCCTAGTATTAATAACTAGTATCGGTATTTTGGGCATTTTTTGAGATAGTCAAAATCTGTAAGCAGGGTTGGATTTACCGTCGTTTGTACCCGTTTGTACCAACTTTCTTGTCGTTTGTACCTCAAGGGATTCGGAAATACAGGACTTTCAAAAACCTAGTATCAGTAACGAGTATCGGTATCTCGGGCATTTTTTGAGATAATCAAAATCTACAAGCAGGGTTGGATTCACCGTCGTTTGTACCCGTTTGTACCAACTTTTTTTTCGGTTGTACCTCAAGGGGTTCGGAAATACAGAACTTTCAAAAACTGTTCCCTAGTATCGGTAACTAGTATCGGTATCTCGGGCATTTATTGAGATAATCAAAATCTGCAAGCAGGGTTGGCTTCACCGTCGTTTGTACCCGTTTGTACCATTTTTCTTTTCGTTTGTACCTCAAGGGGTTCGGAAATACAAGACTTTAAAAAACCTGTTCCCTAATATCGGAATCTCGGGCATTTTTTGAGATAATCAAAATCTGCAAGCAGCGTTGGATTCACCATCGTTTGTACCCGTTTGTACCATCTTTCTTTTCGTTTGTACCTCAAGGGGTTCGGAAATAAAAGACTTTAAAAAACCTGTTCCCTAATATCGGAATCTCGGGCATTTTTTGAGATAATCAAAATCTGCAAGCGGGGTTGGATTCACCATCGTTTGTACCCGTTTGTACCATCTTTCTTTTCGTTTGTACCTCAAGGGATTCGGAAATACAGGACTTTCAAAAACCTAGTATCGGTAACGAGTATCGGTATCTCGGGCATTTTTTGAGATAATCAAAATCAGCCAGCGGGGTTAGATTCACCATCGTTTGTACCCGTTTGTACCATCTTTCTTTTCGTTTGTACCTCAAGGGGTTCGGAAATACAAGACTTTAAAAAACCTGTTCCTAATATCGGAATCTCGGGCATTTTTTGAGATAATCAAAATCTGCAAGCAGGGTTGGCTTCACCGTTGTTTGTACCCGTTTGTACCAACTTTCTTTTCGTTTGTACCTCAAGGGGTTCGGAAATACAAGACTTTAAAAAACCTGTTCCCTAATATCGGAATCTCGGGCATTTTTTGAGATAATCAAAATCTGCAAGCGGGGTTGGATTCACCATCGTTTGTACCCGTTTGTACCATCTTTCTTTTCGTTTGTACCTCAAGGGATTCGGAAATACAGGACTTTCAAAAATCTAGTATCGGTAACGAGTATCGGTATCTTAGGCATTTTTTGAGTTAATCAAAATCTGCAAGCAGGTTTGGCTTCAGCGTCGTTTGTACCCGTTTGTACCAACTTTCTTTTCGTTTGTACCTCAAGGGATTAGGAAATACAGGACTTTCAAAAACCTAGTATCGGTAACGAGTATCGGTATCTTAGGCATTTTTTGAGATAACCAAAATCTGCAAGCAGGGTTGGCTTCACCGTTGTTTGTACCCGTTTGTACCAACTTTTTTTTCGTTTGTACCTCAAGGGGTTTGGAAATACAGAACTTTCAAAAACTGTTACCTAGTATCGATAACTAGTATCGGTATCTCGGGCATTTTTTGAGGTAATCAAAATCTGCAAGCAGGGTTGGCTTCAACGTCGTTTGAACCCGTTTGTACCAACTTTCTTTTCGTTTGTACCTCAAGGGATTCGGAAATACAGGACTTTCAAAAATCTAGTATCGGTAACGAGTATCGGTATCTTAGGCATTTTTTGAGTTAATCAAAATCTGAGAGCAGGGTTAGCTTCAGCGTCGTTTGTACCCGTTTGTACCAACTTTCTTTTCGTTTGTACCTCAAGGGATTAGGAAATACAGGACTTTCAAAAACCTAGTATCGGTAACGAGTATCGGTATCTTAGGCATTTTTTGAGATAATCAAAATCTGCAAGCAGGGTTGGCTTCAGCGTCGTTTGTACCTGTTTGTACCAACTTTCTTTTCGTTTGTACCTCTAGGGATTCGGAAATACAGGACTTTCAAAAACCTAGTATCGGTAACGAGTATCGGTATCTCGGGCATTTTTTGAGATAATCAAAATCTGCAAGCAGGGTTGGATTCACCGTCGTTTGTACCCGTTTGTACCAACTGTCTTTTCGTTTGTACCTCAAGGGGTTCGGAAATACAGAACTTTAATAAAACCTGTTCCCTAATATCGGAATCTCGGGCGTCTTGTATTTCCGAACCCCTTGAGGTACAAACGAAAAGAAAGATGTTACAAACGGGTACAAACGACGGTGAATCCAACCCCGCTTGCAGATTTTGATTATTTCAAAAAATGCCCGAGATTCCGATATTAGGGAACAGGTTTTTTAAAGTCTTGTATTTCCGAACCCCTTGAGGTACAAACGAAAAGAAAGATGGTACAAACGGGTACAAACGATGGTGAATCCAACCCCGCTGGCAGATTTTGATTATCTCAAAAAATGCCCGAGATTCCGATATTAGGGAACGGGTTTTATAAAGTCTTGTATTTCCGAACCCCTTGAGGTACAAACGAAAAGAAAGATGGTACAAACGGGTAAAAACGACGGTGAATCCAACCCCGCTTGCAGATTTTGATTATCTCAAAAAATGCTCGAGATTCCGATATTAGGGAACGGGTTTTTTAAAGTCTTGTATTTCCGAACCCCTTGAGGTACAAACGAAAAGAAAGATGGTACAAACGGGTACAAACGATGGTGAATCCAACCCCGCTGGCAGATTTTGATTATCTCAAAAAATGCCCGAGATTCCGATATTAGGGATCAGGTTTTTTAAAGTCCTGTATTTCAGAACCCCTTGAGGTACAAACGAAAAGAAAGATGGTACAAACGGGTACAAACGATGGTGAATCCAACCCCGCTTGCAGATTTTGATTATCTCAAAAAATGCCCGAGATTCCGATATTAGGGAACAGGTTTTTTAAAGTCCTGTATTTCCGAACCCCTTGAGGTACAAACGAAAAGAAAGATGGTACAAACAGGTACAAACGATGGTGAATCCAACCCCGCTTGCAGATTTTGATTATCTCAAAAAATGCCCGAGATTCCGATATTAGGGAACAGGTTTTTTAAAGTCTTGTATTTCCGAACCCCTTGAGGTACAAACGAAAAGAAAAATGGTACAAACGGGTACAAACGATGGTGAATCCAACCCCGCTGGCAGATTTTGATTATGTCAAAAAATGCCCGAGATTCCGATATTAGGGAACAGGTTTTTTAAAGTCTTGTATTTCCGAACCCCTTGAGGTACAAACGAAAAGAAAGATGGTACAAACGGGTACAAACGATGGTGAATCCAACCCCGCTTGCAGATTTTGATTATCTCAAAAAATGCCCGAGATTCCGATATTAGGGAACAGGTTTTTTAAAGTCTTGTATTTCCGAACCCCTTGAGGTACAAACGAAAAGAAAGATGGTACAAACGGGTACAAACGATGGTGAATCCAACCCCGCTGGCAGATTTTGATTATCTCAAAAAATGCCCGAGATTCCGATATTAGGGATCAGGTTTTTTAAAGTCCTGTATTTCCGAACCCCTTGAGGTACAAACGAAAAGAAAGATGGTACAAACAGGTACAAACGATGGTGAATCCAACCCCGCTTGCAGATTTTGATTATCTCAAAAAATGCCCGAGATTCCGATATTAGGGAACAGGTTTTTTAAAGTCTTGTATTTCCGAACCCCTTGAGGTACAAACGAAAAGAAAAATGGTACAAACGGGTACAAACGATGGTGAATCCAACCCCGCTGGCAGATTTTGATTATGTCAAAAAATGCCCGAGATTCCGATATTAGGGAACGGGTTTTATAAAGTCTTGTATTTCCGAACCCCTTGAGGTACAAACGAAAAGAAAGATGGTACAAACGGGTACAAACGACGGTGAATCCAACCCCGCTTGCAGATTTTGATTATCTCAAAAAATGCCCGAGATTCCGATATTAGGGAACGGGTTTTTTAAAGTCTTGTATTTCCGAACCCGTTGAGGTACAAACGAAAAGAAAGATGGTACAAACGGGTACAAACGATGGTGAATCCAACCCCGCTGGCAGATTTTGATTATCTCAAAAAATGCCCGAGATTCCGATATTAGGGAACAGGTTTTTTAAAGTCCTGTATTTCCGAACCCCTTGAGGTACAAACGAAAAGAAAGATGGTACAAACAGGTACAAACGATGGTGAATCCAACCCCGCTGGCAGATTTTGATTATCTCAAAAAATGCCCGAGATTCCGATATTAGGGAACGGGTTTTATAAAGTCTTGTATTTCCGAACCCCTTGAGGTACAAACGAAAAGAAAGATGGTACAAACGGGTACAAACGATGGTGAATCCAACCCCGCTTGCAGATTTTGATTATCTCAAAAAATGCCCGAGATTCCGATATTAGGGAACAGGTTTTTTAAAGTCTTGTATTTCCGAACCCCTTGAGGTACAAACGAAAAGAAAGATGGTACAAACGGGTACAAACGATGGTGAATCCAACCCCGCTGGCAGATTTTGATTATCTCAAAAAATGCCCGAGATTCCGATATTAGGGATCAGGTTTTTTAAAGTCCTGTATTTCCGAACCCCTTGAGGTACAAACGAAAAGAAAGATGGTACAAACAGGTACAAACGATGGTGAATCTAACCCCGCTTGCAGATTTTGATTATCTCAAAAAATGCCCGAGATTCCGATATTAGGGAACAGGTTTTTTAAAGTCTTGTATTTCCGAACCCCTTGAGGTACAAACGAAAAGAAAAATGGTACAAACGGGTACAAACGATGGTGAATCCAACCCCGCTGGCAGATTTTGATTATCTCAAAAAATGCCCGAGATTCCGATATTAGGGATCAGGTTTTTTAAAGTCCTGTATTTCCGAACCCCTTGAGGTACAAACGAAAAGAAAGATGGTACAAACAGGTACAAACGATGGTGAATCCAACCCCGCTGGCAGATTTTTATTATCTCAAAAAATGCCCGAGATTCCGATATTAGGGATCAGGTTTTTTAAAGTCCTGTATTTCCGAACTCCTTGAGGTACAAACGAAAAGAAAGATGGTACAAACAGGTACAAACGATGGTGAATCCAACCCCGCTGGCAGATTTTGATTATCTCAAAAAATGCCCGAGATTCCGATATTAGGGAACAGGTTTTTTAAAGTCCTGTATTTCCGAACCCCTTGAGGTACAAACGAAAAAAAAGTTGGTACAAACAGTTACATATCGACGGGTGCAAAGTAAAAAGGGTTAACTGCAATTTTGCGATTTTCCGATTATTGCAGTAACCTACTAAAAATATCATGTTCTACAACATGGCAAGAAGAAAAATAAACATATCGCATTATTTTTTGTACTTTTGTCACGTAAAAGAGGACAACTACTCCTGTTTTGTAAAATGGCACGATGTAGATGCGTTTAACTGCCGTTGGTCGTATTTACGCAGGCGCAGGCAATTATTATTATTTTTTTCGCTTGTAATGTGTTTATGTTTGTTTTAAGTGTTATCATAATAATTAAGATTTGTAGTGCTTCATAATGGATATGGAAAGACATAAATGGTTAGTGAATTTGGGCAAAACGAGACGACAATGTGCTATTATGAACCTAGAAGAAATTTTAAAACTTACATGTAACCACCGCGGTTCTAGTCCTGGTACGTATTTTTAATTATTAATAATATTGTGTTTATTTTTTTTAAGTTAAGTCTTGTTTAGTTGTTGTAATTATGAATATGTTATCATTGATCATTTTTAATACAATACAACGCATAAACGACCAACTGCCATATAACTTTTTCTACTTTGAGATTATAATGTAGATGTCTCAATTAACATAAGTAAATAAGCAATATTTTTGTTGGAAGTTGGTTCTAACTATTTTATTTTCTTTATTGTTAGCTGAATTAATTGACTAAAATTTTTTTTTCTACTAATATTGTTTATTTTCATGTTCAAAAAGTCCAAAATCACCCTTTAAAGAAGACGAAAGCCTACAGAACATAAGTAATGGATTTTTTGAGGATAACTATGTGTTAGCCGATGAAATTATTGAAGATCTTATACAGGAACTTGATGTGTCCGCGATGAAGACAAATGGGTTTACTTCGCAAGATAAGTCGCCATTTTCTTCATCTAATTCTAGGTCGGTCACACCTGTTCACTCTCGCTTTGAATAAAATTTCTCATGTCATCATCATGGGGATCATGGGGATAGTAAAAGAAAATCTCACCAACACCCTCGGAATACAATTCATTTACTAAAAGTCCACCACGTCCATTATTAGAGCTAAATCAAAATACCTATTTACTAAACTCAGGCAGGCTATCAAGTACATCACTTTCCAACTGTCAATCTCCAATTATCAAAACCAGTGATGACTCTTCGGCAGTGGAGGCATCAAGTGAATGTTCTACACCTTCCTCGTTAAACGGTAGAAAAAGACGCAAATTTAACTGCAGTTCAAAGATATCTCCTGAATATGGAAAACGTATCTTTGATCGTTTTTGGGACCTCTGTGATCACGAAAAGCAATGGATTTTTATATGTGATTTGATTCAAAAAAGAAATAGGTACTCGTTCTCGCCGTGGCCTTACAATGATTATTGTATAATCATAATTACAAGTGCCAAGTAAAGTCAAAGACTTATTAAACCTATGTCAGCAAAATCTGATACCTCCTAGGTATTACAAAAAAAATCTTTTATAAAAAAATTAAACATTAGTTCCAATACCGACGGGAATGAGACTGAATAATTAATCCAATTATAATTAAAAATAATAAAAACTTTAATTATATTTTGTTTCCTAAATTTAAAAATATTGTATAATTTTTTTTATAATGTTCGAATTTAGTTTTGAAATTCTTTTTATTGTAGAAGATACTTTAGAGTAAGATAGTTTTGTTAAAATACAGAATACTTATTATTACGATGTGATTATAAGTAGGTCATTTAAACGACTATAATATTTATATTTGTGTTGATTATTAGACTAAAGTTAATTATTTTTAAGTATCAAGACTTTATAACTTTACTAGATTTAATTTAATTGTTTTACAAGAAGTTTTTTTTTTGTTTATTTCTCAAACATAGAACCTGTTTACCTCATAAATATTGAGTACGTAAGTCTTTTATTCAGAAAATGTCATGATATGATTACATTTTCTATAATAAATTAATAATTCCTTAGTAAATATTTCATTTGACCTCCTTCTAAATCTTGTTCCTTGGACAAACGTGAAGACGTAGAAAAATACATCTGCACAATTATGTTCTGAACTTGATGTAGTTAGGTTTAATCATAGTCAAGAACTTATTTTAATAATAGTTAAGGTTACATTTTTAGTATTTGCTAAAAAATATTCAATATATACCTCATTAAATCCAAATTTTTGAATTCCCACGTAGAAACGACCAAGTGGTAGTTAACATAGTTGCCATATTTTAAAGTTCAATGTAGATGCAGACAACTGAAATATCTCGTAAAATAAACATAATTAGATGAAATTAAATATACATGTAGATACGTTAATAAATAATAATGTAGTGATGAGAATTTCAACAAATTTGGTTAAAAATTAACAAAATGGGAGCACTTTTTACTATTATGCGGTCTCCTGTAAAGTAACTGTTTTGTATATAACTCTTTTTACTTTGCACCCGTCGATATGGAGTACTAACATATGCAAAAAAAAACCCGATATCTTGAAGTCGGGTTCTGAGCATTTTTAAACCCCCCGTATCTCCGAACCCCTTGAGGTACAAACGAAAAAAAAGTTGGTACAAACAGGTACATACGGAGTACTAACATATGCAAAAAAAAAAAACCCGATATCTTGAAGTCGGGTTCCAGGTTCACACAGGTCTCCGCTGGACTACGAAATAAAAGCAAGTAACTTTTGTACAAGGTGTATTTTCACAGAGTGCTGTATCTTCTAGACATCTCTATTGCTACGCTACTTTTATTAAGACAGAAAATAGTTATCAAGGCAAAACACATTTAATTAGTGAGTATATAGAGATATATTCTAGACAAAAACTAATCTAAGCTATCTAAACTAATCTATTTTAAGAGAGGAAGGGCATAACGGGTTGTCCCGTTCGAAATTCGGAGTAGCCCGACTGGGGAAGTACCTCCACCTTGCAGAAGATTGCAGCCAAATAACACCACTTCAATGTGGTGTTGTGTTCCTGCGGTGAGTAAGGTCGCCAGAGCTCCATGAGGAAGCGCTGTGCTGGCAGTGTGGGGACCAGCGGTGTCGCACCACCGTTGTGTTGTGCAGGCGCGGCATGTTGTTGCGGCGGTCAGGGAGACCCGGTGAAACAGCTGCCCGCTGGCTGCCCGCAGGTTGTAGGGGTCCCGAGCCCAGGGATTACTTAATCTCCGCCCTGGGAGGCTGACCCGCCGCCTCGCGCATAATCCATGGTATAGTTGGTCGTGCCGACACAAAACGGTTATTTGAGCACCTGCAATTGACGACTGACAAAGTACTGGAGCAGTACCCCTCCGCTGAGTTAGTGATATTAGGAGACTTCAACGCTCACCACGTTGAGTGGCTTAGTTCTCGGTCCACTGACTTCGCGGGGAGGACTGCTCACGACTTTGCCCTGGCCTATGGCCTCTCACAACTGGTTGTTTCTCCTACGAGAATCCCAGATATTGAGAGCCATACTAGTTCCTTACTGGACCTTCTGCTGACTTCGCGACCGGACAACTATGCAGTGACAGTGGATGCGCCTCTTGGGTCATCGGACCACTGTCTCGTCCGGACGCAGGTGCCTTGTGCGCGGCCCGTTACGCTCCGGTCACCCGGGCGTCGTCGCGTGTGGCACTATAAGTCAGCAGACTGGGATGGATTGCGTGAATACTACGCATCGTACCCGTGGAGACAGCTTTGCTTCGCATCAGATGATCCTGACACCTGTGCAGCTGCCGTCGCTGAGGCGATACTGGCGGGAATGGAATGTTATATCCCAAACCCGCTAGTGGCTGCAGGGGTGAAGAAACGACCGTGGTTTAATCGGCCCTGCAAGGATGCTAGACATAATAAGCAGACCTTGTATGAGGCTTGGACCACGGCCCAAGCTAATCAGGACCCTAAAATCTCTGATGCGAAACGCAAATTTAACGCTGCCTCGAGATCCAGTAAGCGAATGATTGCCAGGGCAAAGTTCGATTTCGTCGGCAGAATTGGTGAGAGACTAACTAGCCTTCCCTCTGGGAGTCGCGCTTTCTGGTCTCTTGCCAAAGCTGCTGAGGGAAACTTTTGCCAGTCGTCCTTGCCACCACTACGTAAGCCGGACGGGAACTTGGCCCATAGTGCTAAAGAGAAGGCTGACCTTTTAGGCTCTCTCTTTGCCTCGAACTCGACTTTGGATGATGGTGGCGCCACACCGCCTACCATTCCGCGGTGTGACAGCTCCATGCCAGAGATAAGCATTACCCAACGGGTGGTCCGGCGGGAATTGCTTTCTCTGGAAATCCATAAGTCGAGTGGGCCAGACGGCATACCGGCAGTGGTGCTGAAGCGGTGTGCTCCTGAATTGTGTCCAGTTCTAACGCGCCTTTTTGCGCTTTCCTACACCAAAAAGGAAGTCCCGTCTTCGTGGAAGACTGCCCATGTGCACCCAGTGCCCAAAAAGGGTGACAGATCAGACCCGACGAATTACAGGCCTATCGCCATCACCTCCCTTCTCTCCAAAGTCATGGAGCGAGTGATCAACACGCAGCTTTTGAGATACCTGGAGGATCACGATTTGTTGAGCGACCGACAATATGGCTTTCGCCACAGTCGCTCAGCTGGTGACCTCCTTGTGTATCTCACGCACCGTTGGTCACTCGCCATCGAGAGTCAAGGTGAGGCATTGGCAGTAAGCCTAGATGTGGCGAAGGCGTTCGATCGGGTCTGGCACCGGGGTCTTCTAATGAAGTTACCAGCATACGGGCTTCCCGAGGGATTATGCAAATGGGTTGCCAGCTTTCTGTCCAGCAGATGCATAAGAGCCGTCGTTGACGGTAGCTGCTCCGACAGCATGGACATAAATGCCGGCGTCCCGCAAGGCTCTGTGCTGTCCCCAACACTGTTCCTACTGCATATCAATGATATGCTGTCTATTGACGGCGTTCATTGTTATGCGGACGACAGTACAGGGAACGCTTATCACACGGGCCGTGCTAATATCCCTCGTTCCGAGGTGGAGGAAAGCCGCGAACGGCTGTTGTCTGAAATCGAGAGTACACTAACTAGTGTCTCCGATTGGGGCAGACTAAACCTAGTCCATTTCAACCCCACTAAGACTCAAGCCTGCGCGTTCACCGCTAAGAAAACCCCATTTGCTGTGGCTCCACAGTTCCAGAACACGTCCCTGAACATCAGCAAAAGCATCGGGATCCTTGGCGTCGACATTTCTAGCGACGTTTTGTTCCGAAGTCACTTAGAAGACAAGGTTAAGCTGGCATCCAAAAAGCTCGGAGTGCTCAACAGAGCGAGGCAGTACTTCACATCGGGGCAAAGGCTGCAACTTTACAAGTCGCAAGTCCGGCCTCATATGGAGTACTGCTGTCATCTATGGGCGGGGGCACCTGGATACCAGCTTGATCCTTTAGACTCGGTTCAACGACGTGCCATCAGAATTGTCGACGATCCCGAGCTCACAAGCGGTTTAGAGCCCCTCAGTCTGAGGAGAGACTTTGCCTCCTTATGTGTGTTCTACCGCTTGTACAACGGACGGTGTTCTGAAGAATTGTTTAAGATGATGCCCACGGCTACTTTCTACCATCGCAACTCTCGCCATCGACGGGGAGTCCATCTTCACATATTGAAACCTGAATTGTTTCGTACTGTGCGGGCTCAAAGGAGCTTCCTTCCGCGGACGCTCAGACTGTGGAATGAGCTCCCCGCCGTGGTTTTCCCAATGGAGTACAGCATGGGGTTCTTCAAAAAGGGTGTGAAGAGATTTCTGCAGGGTCGGCAACGCGCGCGTGATACCCCTCCTGGTGTTGCAAGCGTCCATAGGCTACGGTAACCGCTTACCATCAGGCGGGCCGTATGCTTGTTTGCCACCTAAGTGGTATAAAAAAAAAAAAAAAAAAAAAAAAAAAAAAAAACTAAACCTTATCAGTATTCTGGCTTAAGGCGGTTTCAGTGAAATTCAAAGCTGTATTCAGACCTTTATTTAGTTTACTTTATGTGTATTGAATAGGTACCTAAAGATCATGTATGGACAGAAAAACAGAGCAGGGTGCCTAGACAGGAGTTTGTCGACAATCGTCATCGTTAGTAAACGATCAACCTTTTTATGGGATTGACATTTCAAATCGAAATATCACATGATTTTTAACTAACTCGTATGTCACAGATAGGGGCCCGATTCTCGTGCTTTCGAAATCGATGTCGCGTCGCGGCGAATATCTTAAGAGGAAAAGATGGCTGCAAGAAACTTGGAAAATAGGTTTTTAACATATCTATTGCTGTCGCGCTGTGCCCGGGCTATCCCGCCCGAGGGCGATAGAGACAACTACAGCAGCTTGGACCGTTTATACCTATTTAAATTAGACGAAATCGCTATTTCGTAATCCCCGGTTTTCTCATAAAAAACTGGATCGATTAAAAAAAAGAAACAAGAATCATAATAAGAAGGGCTTTGGCTATGTCTATCGGTTTTCCTTTGTTGTTTATATTCGTCAAATTTGTTCGCTGGACGTTAAAAATGACAAGTTTTTTTAATTTTAGAAGGTTCTTTACTCTTATAATCATTAATTTATGGAGAAAAACACAACCGAGGGACATACAGTGGTACCTACAGATTGCATGGTAGAATAATCATTGCTCTAGTGTCATTATCCAGAGAGGAAACTGAGGATTACGTTTGTATGAAACAAACGCCACCAGCATTTCCTCTTAAAGTCTACGATATTTTTCGGAAAATGTCTAACGCGACATCGATGTGGAAAGCACAAGTATCGGGGCGTGTGTTTAGTCTTTCACAACATTATATTATGTGTTTTGATTATTTGTGCTCGGCTTTTACGTCTGGCACCCAACTCTAACTCACAAAGATCGGCAAGGCCGATAGAAATCAAAGGAGTTTAAACGGGAGTGTCCCTACTCGGTAAAGTTATTGGCTATTTTATGTACCTAGGTTTCAATGTAATTAACTGTGTGGGAGTTGGGATAGGGGTAAAGTGTACCTTTATGTCTGACTTTGGAAGACCTAACTTGTGAGGGTCTCGAGAGATATGTTAGGTTATTTATAATTAATTTAAATTCATTTTAGATAGTATTAGGGTGACAAATTGAATTTGCGATGTTGGTCATTCGTGTAATTGATTTATCTCAAAGCAAAATGTTATAATACTGTAATAACCTATAATTTTCTTTCAATCAAGAAAGAGGAAGAAAATCTAAGAACAATTATAATCCGGACAAACTAAGTGCGTGTTGAACTCGCGTGGTGAGGGTTCCGTACAAACTTATCATTGTAGTTGAAAAATATGTTCTGCGTCATATTCCAACTGCAAATGTAAGTTTGAACGCACATTATTGACAGATTTACCTATTGTTTGAACATCAAAAACTTCTTATCTATAATCTATAAGTAAAGAACTATATAAAGTATAATTTTTTTTTCGAAATTTTTGTCCCAGTATCTAGTTAAACAAGCCTTTTAATTTGATATGACAGTACGTATGACGGTACAGTTTAAAATATTTTTTAAATCTTAATTTGTGCCCAATATTCCAAATTCATTTATTTACGGTACACGTCCGTTTTTAGGCCACTGAAATTCTTTACATGTGTAACAAATTTAATAGTACTAGACCATTCTAGGGTAACTATATTGCATTGTGTCTAAAAACACCTTGTTGATTTTGTACGTATATTATATTGGATTGGTTTTTAGTCATGGTTTTTACCAATTATGTTATTACATAAATATTTAAGTAACACAGGCCGTTAACATCACTATACTATATAAAAATACTAGATAATAATAAAACTGGTAACATAATCGGAGAAGCTTAATGCACTTAGCAGGTGGATCTGGCAGACTCGGGGCTGTTAATAGTAGGTGCAATCTAATTAAAGAGCGCTTTGCTACGAAATAATTAGCTTTGCTTCCCTGGATATTATTTATTTACAAATTGTTCATGGATTTTGAAGTTTTCTTGGTATTTTCAGCTTTGTGTTCAATGTTTTCCGTGGTTCTCCCAATAGAGTACAGCATGGGGTTCTTCAAAAAGTGTGTGAAGAGATTTCTTCAGGGTCGGCAACGCGCGATACCCCTGGTGTTGCAAGCGTCCATAGGCTACGGTAACTGCTTATCATCAGACGGGCCGTATGCTTGTTTGCCACCTTGTCGATGTAGTAGTAACTTATTCAATTTAGGCCCTTGCAGGGCACTAAAGAAGTTCAAAGCTACTGAAGTTACCACCATTTCTCTACCTTTAGAAACCAAGGCGATTGCAAATGGGCGACCTAAAAGCCAACTGATAGGAAGTACCTACAACTGCCAAACATCAGTGTCCTTTTGATATCCTGCACTTTCGGCCACATCAACCATCCTAAGGTTGTCTGGAAGAGATCGCTCTTTAGCAAAAGACCGCCCATTGTACAGTTCAAATTCAAATTCAATTCAACAAAAACCTATTGAAAAGACACAATTACATTAAGTTTGCTATTTATTTACTTATTAAATATTTATTCAGTCTACTTTGTAATTTTGCCACCGCGCCGGGGCTCGCAATTGTTGTCAGTGCGATTAGAATGTAAATATTATGTAATGAATCTAAGCTTGTTTTGAAATGAGTAATTGCTGAGTTTATTGCCGGCTCTTGTCAGCAAATGCAACCCTCCGAACCGGTATTAGATTATTAGAGTCACACTTTCCATAAGTGCCTGCGAAGGTCTATTTGAATAAATGATTTTGAATTTGAAAATTTGAATTTGCTAATACAACTCTATCAACTTTTACTTAGCCGTGTCTGATATTAAAATGGTGTTTTTACGCAAGAACCGAAGGCTGAGCGTCAGATTTGCATATTTATTGCCACCCTCGTCTATATTAGCACTTCAGGTGGAACGGGGTTTATGCCAAAGAATAATGCAATTTCACAACAAGACTATTTAATAGGCCAATTTGGATCGAGTTGTTTGTGATCGCTCAAACGGAGTTTATACCGTGATCGTTGAAAGGACAGCAAATTGCTTGAGAAGCTGTTTCGATTGTAGCTCTTAATAGTATTTTCTGAAGATTATATTACTAAGAAATCTAAAACCTCTTAGCTAAGCTTTTGTACCTTTACTCTTCTTTTAATCTAATATTGTCGTCCTCTAAATGTTGGATATAGGTCCACTAATGTTGCTAATAAAACGTACCTATTTGGTTAATTGTATCGTGTTTTCTTTCATTGTTTTTCTTAACAATATTTTTTATCACTTATTATTTTAGAAATGTCTTCCAAGCGAAAGATTTGTTGAAATTATTAAAATAAGTAGAAAATAGCGTAATTTTATGTAACTTGTATGTTAAACAATAAAAAGTACTCCATCTCTTATTCTCATAACATAATTGTACATCCCCCAGTTTTTAAATTCTTCCATAGTTCTAAAACACCGAAATAAAACAGCTTTATCCTAAATCCTACAATCTAAACAACAAACGGCTTAGCCCACAAAAATACGTTACACAACCGCTCGACCGAGTTTTTGCTCTATTCCCAATGTACTTCTGGAAGGGAGCCATATAATTTCCATCCAACAAGCGGTAGTCGATAACGAGTCGTGAATCAGGGTGTCAGTTTAGCCGGCGAATGGCTTGGTTTAGATAATTATACGACACTCGACACGCCGCCGGGAATAGCTCGCTATTTTCTGGCTTTGTTCTTTATTTACAGTTGTGATTTTTACTTCTGTATTTTTGTACTTAGCTAGGAAGTTACAAGTTGGACGAATCTATTTAATTAAGATGCTTTATTTGATAGTAACTATCTTAGAGATTGAGGGTGCTTTTCCACCAGAGATGTGCTATGCTACGTTGCTATAGATCCGTTTGATATCCACCAATCATATTCATTGGTGCACACATAGATTAGCACTGGTGGAAACGGATTCAACTAAGATATATTTTTTACATGGAAGGATGCGTGCTATGCATTTGTGCTTTGGATGCGTGCTATGGATGGTCGCGAGTGGTGTACCTATGTGCAGAGCAGAGTACCTACAGTAGGCCCGCGTTTGTCGCTGAAAGTAGACATGCCATCGTGGAAACAAAAAGTTATACATCGCATAGCTCGATGCTGCGGCGGCGCATCTTCATAGCACAACTTACTCGCACCGCTACATATCTTAGTATCAGTGGAAACGGTCACATAGTTTCACAGCTCAGCTATTACATCCTTGCAGCATAGCTGTATAGCACATCTCTGGTGGAAAAGCAGCCAAAGTCTGAAAAGGGTAATAGGTATACGAGAAGAGAAAGACCAAAAAACAGGATGGATGGATTGTTTGAAAGTAATAAGAGTAAGAAAGAGAGAATTAAGAGCAGTAGAACAATGCGTTATTTTGCTCATAGGGCAGCTTGACTGGGGAAGTACCTCCTTACAGAATATCGCTGCCATTACTTTATGTTGTGGTCCTGCGCGGCAAGTTAAGCTACCACCGTCGTGGTCGGTGCCTGGATGGGTGACCGCCTAGTGTTATTTCAAATCGAGCGTTTCCGTGCTTCGGAAGGCATGTAAATCCGTTGGTCCCGGTTAAGTATCACTTAATTGTGATAGTCGTTAAGCTCCCTAAGGATGCCTCCTAGGTGGCTTGAAAAATTTCAACAATAGGTTGACCACTAGCTTCCACCGATCCGCAGTGGGCACGCGTAGTGGAGTATCTGCCCATTCCCTTTCACCCTGATTTGTGAAAGGAGGCCTGTGCGTAGCAGTGGGACATTATAGGCTGATGATGATGATGATGATGAAATTAACCAATAACAACACACGTACCTACCTTTTTTTTTAATTAAAATGTTGATTATATTATGTGATTATAACAACATAATTTAGAAGAAAATCAATCAAAGTAACTATGACTAGATATGAAATTTGTTTCTTCTATGTTTTCCAAATAATCTATTTCAATAATTTTAATGTACATAAGTTATCAACGAATTTTATTTGTAACAAACAACCTAACAGTGTTCCTCGCAGTTCTATTAGACAACATCCGATGGAACATTATCATAAATCGCGACTCAGCGGAGCAGATAGTCTGTGGTAGACATAATGGCTTAGGAAATTACACCAGAAAACTGATTCGTTTTGATATTAGTTTTAAAATTGCTTAATAGTACTTATTTTGATTAACTCTTTTGTTCGTAGAAGATTTTTATCGTTGAAGTGCCTGCCTGTTAGAACATGGTTATTATCGGGATAATGTTTGTTCCTAGACCACAGATTAAAGTTATACCTAAACGATGAAACGGAGTAAAAATATTTGACGCTTAGGTTTTAAAATAAATAGCAAATATTTTTGAAACGTGTTTAAAAAGAAACCGGCCAAGTGCGAGTCAGACTCGCGCACCGAGGGTTACGTACAAACCTGTAGGTAAGTATATAAGTAAATGGTAGTATATACCTGAGTATTTGATATGAATTTCAATTTATGACGTATTAAAAAAAAACTACTTACTAGATCTCGTTCAAACCAATTGTCGGTGGAAGTTTGCATGGTAATGTACGTAATGTACATCATTTTTTTTTTAGTTTTATAATTCTCTTATTTTAGAAGTTACAGGGGGGGGCACACACATTTTACCACTGTGGAAGTGTCTCTCGCGCAAACTATTCAGTTTAGAAAAAAATTATATTAGAAACCTCAATATAATTTTTAAAGACCTATCTATCCATAGACACCGCAAACGTATGGATTTTGTTAAAAAAAATGACAGACAGACATGACGAATCTATAAGGGTTCCGTTTTTTGCCATTTGGCTACGGAACCCTAAAAACACAATATTAAATAAAATTATCAAAAAATAAATAGGTATCACAAACATGTTTGTAACTACATCTATTATGTGTAAATGTAAGTGTGTGATCTCCCATATTATAATATGCCTATATTCTATTATTTTATAGGGCCCACATAACCTTTTAAAGAACTTAGCAGCCAAGAGTGACAGCAATTAAAGAAAATAAAAACCTATTCACATACAGGATTTCATTTACCAACGTCCCACACTCTAACAAAGGGTTGGTCCCTAGGTTCCCTAGGGAGAGGGTCAGGACAATAGCACTTGCCAGTCCCCAATAGTCCCCGTGTAGTGTCGTTGATGACTGCGTTTGTTCTTTACCGGTGACTGAGAAATTGGGGGAATAAATTACTTTGTT
This sequence comes from Achlya flavicornis, assembly GCA_947623365.1. Lineage (NCBI taxonomy): Eukaryota > Metazoa > Arthropoda > Insecta > Lepidoptera > Drepanidae > Achlya > Achlya flavicornis. The sequence goes on along the minus strand of OX392485.1, from coordinate 2,499,440 downwards.
ACATTACGGCGATTGTCTTTGTAAAGATATAGCAATAGGGATGATTCCTAGGTAAAAAAAAAACTAATGAAACCATCAGTTAGATGATCAAAAAATATTAGACACGTATTTTTTGCTTTGCCGCCGAAAGCGTGGCCGTCCCAAACAAACCTGGCGACGCACTGTGCTTGACGAAGCGAAGAAGATCGGGAAGTCTTGGAGCGAGATCAAGCGCGAAGCTCAAGACCGATCGGGTTGGAGAGTTTCTGTGGACGCCCTCTGCCCCATCTAGGGGACACAGGATCATAAGTCATTTTTTGCTTTATCAAAACATTAAAAATTGACAAAGATAAAGCGAGTCAAAGTTTGGGTGTTGGGGCTCGTCACATCACTTGAGAGTATTCTAACGTCTACGTCACGCGGAACTCCAACACGAGATATTTTCAATTTTTTTTTGGTTAATTAATAAAAGAAAAATATTTTATAATAATGTTAATGACGTACTACGATATAGATTGTTTTAGTCATCTAGCACATTGTGATAAGCCCTATAAGGTAAGCGATAATATTTCTGCTTAAAAACACGACAAAAAAAGTTATAAACATCTAATAAGCCAAAGGAAGTCTACAGCAGTTATTCTATCTAACAGTATACTTTTAATCCACATTAATATCGCATTAAAAAGGATTATATTTGAAAAAAAAAAAAAAATTGACTGTTTTACAAAAAACTTAAACCGACTTCAAAGTACACTAAGAAGTAATCAAATCCTGATCTGAAGACAAAGGGACCAAACGGGAAGTGTACCCTTCCAGACAAAAAAAGAATTTTCCAAATCGGTTAATAAATGACGGAGTCATGAGGTAACAAACATAAAAAAAAAAAACATACAAGCGAATTGAGAACCTCCTCCTATTTTTGAAGTCGGTTAAAAAAAAGTTTATATTACGTGGTCATCCAAACTGAAAGTGTATGCAAAATTTCAGATCATTCGGTTGGGGATTTACTTTTTTAAATTCATTTCCAAGATTCGACTCATACTAACAAGGCAAGCAAGTTACATAAAAGCTAGAGCTGGTAAAAACATCAGCAAGATCTTTGTAGCTAGGGTCTAAAGACAACAATAACATTTATTTTCTAATCTATTTATAACTATGCTACGCAAGTAGTGCTGCATTATCGATAGTTCAACTCTATCCCCCTAAACCCAAATCAAAACATGAAATGACTTTCCCATCGAGGGGTGTAAATGGGTATCGGAGTCATAGTTAAGTAGAAGATTGGTTCGCCTGTTCGATGTAATTTATTATTACCATTACAGAGGAAGGCTTTTAACAAGTACCTACAATAGTTTGAAATGTCAGGAACTGATGTTTGATGTATGTTATTGTCAGAATTTAATGCGTTAATTTATTAATGTTATGATTTGGGTGGTGTTTTGGAACGTTGTTGTTACGGTCATACTACGCGAACCGAGCAAGAGCCGAGCAACGAACGAGCAGGATTTATTCGTTGTTCGCGTAGGGTGGATGGACTAGTGAGCCTCAAACAAGCGTTCGGCTCGCGCTCGTCTGCGCTCCGCCCGATTGACAGGCTTTTCACGAACACAGAGATTCGCATCGCGCTTGATGTAGGCTCGTTGTAATGTCCACACTTGACATCGCGTATAACGAACGAGTTCTGTTCGTTCGTTGCTCGGCTCGTGCTCGGTTCGTGCAGCATGGACGCAGCATTATGGAGGCTCGCAAGTCCGTCCACGCTACGCGAATCCGTGTTCCACGTGTGCTCGACTCGTGCTCCACGTGTGCTCGGCTCGTGCTCGGTTCACGTAGTGTGGACGTTTACTAAAATATATATTTTAATACCAGTTTAGATAACAGCAAATAGCAATAATATAAATAATTTCCTACTCTACCGATCTCCCAACTATCCCAGCTCCAATTATTTTTGTTTTTATAATAATTTTATTACACACGACATACTGGACGGATTTGGATAAGATTTGATTTATAATAGAGTTTTTATTCCTAGAACACATTAGATCCCCCAAGAATGGGACTAAAACTGCAAATTGTACGCTAGTTAATAGTGAACTAAATATAATAATAAAACTTTGTGAGTATGAATTATTGTTGCTCAAACACGCTGGAATATTGAATAATGATTGTATAGAATTGACTTCAAAGAAAATTATAATTTACACGAAGATTTACCCCAGAAAAGGAGGACAAGAAGTGATCAATGAAAGGATTTCATATTTTTAACCGACGAAAAATCGGAGGAGGTTTACAAGTCGACGAGTATATTTTTTTTATGTAGGTATGATCTCGCATATCTTTTTACAGAGTAATCCGATTTTGATAATACTTTTTTTTTAATTGTTTAATTTAATGTTGTATATGGAAAGAAATTTAAATATTCGTATACAAATGTAAGTGAAATTAACTAATTTAATTAAAAACTTTACCATTATAATTTTAGAGATAGTTTGACCTTAAAAATCTAAGGCTTAGAGCATTTAGGACATGCTGAGTTTGACAGATAGTATAAATTATTCGACAGCACGTTTGTTGAAATACGATTACAAAACTAGAGTGTCTGTATGTAAATTAGATTGATATCTCCTGACACAGTCTTGTCTGAAGGGCGGCAGGACATGCAAGGTCTCTTGCGCTTCTTTTCGCATTTTGCGTTTTGTAATCGGTTTTCTTATGTTTTTGTTTCCATTCTGATATAGTTTTTATGTTGTTAGTTGACTAAAATAATATATAATACATTTTTTGACGTCTAAAAGCACGGATTTTACGTGTACGTAGATCTATGAACTTTAACTATTGCAGACCACCAGCTCATAAAAAATAAATCAAAAATAATATTTCTGCAAATAAACAAGAATAACTAAAATAATACTTACCTGCTAAACTTTGAAAGGTATTATAGTAGTAATCTATTTCTACAAATCTATTACCCATCAAGTCATCAGGGATTGCTGAAAGTTAGCCTGAATAATACAATTGTTTTTATTGTACAGAGTATTTATTTACTCTGTGGTAATTTATTACACGCATTACATGCTTATTCTTTTATTTTATTAGACCTATATTGTTCGGTTGGCCTCTTTCAAACTCTCTAGTTTTTATTTTAACTTTTATTATAGCATGTGTAATGCAGAATAATCAATTTGGAATCTTTAATGATGGTCCTTCTTCTTTGTCAACCATGTTGGCAAAGAAGGATACGCCAAACAAGCCCACCTGGTGGTAAGCGGTTAACGTAGCCATATGGACGCTTAACACACAAGGCATCTCTCACGCGTTACCGACCCTGGAATGGGGGCATTCCAATGAGCTCTGGCGACCTTACTCACGCGCAGGAACACAACATGAGATTATTTGGCAGCGGTATTTTGTAAGGTGGAGGGTACTCCCCGAGGCGAACTGCCTCTGAGCGAAATAACGTTATGCTCTACCTCTCTTTCTCTCTTTGTCTTTAGGGCTAATAACTAAGACATTGTATTGTGTCTTATTGGCCTTCTTTGTATATTTATATGCCTTCTCGTAATATCAGCAATAGATATATCTAATAATACTAATGAAATCCAATATTATCTGATTTTGCCAACAAAGCATTCATTTGCTGAGCATACAGACAGATTGTTAGTGCGCGTGCTGTATTGAATACAATATTGGAAATCTGTTTCTATTAATTGTAGGGTATTAGGAGGTTCGTATGGTTGTATGTCATTTTGACTTTCTATATAAGTTAGTAGAGTAAAATCTTTTGTTTATTATTTTCCTATTTGAGAGAGAAAAAGAGAGATAGAATGATAGAGAGAAAAAGTTTCACTATCTCAGCATGGTAAGTAAAATATCTTATGGTAAATAGAAGTAAAATTAAATGGTAAGTTAAATTGTCAGTAGTAGTAGGGGTAGTATTCAGAAATTTTATAAAAAAAAAATTGGACTGTTTGACAAAAAACTTAAACCGACTTCAAAGTACACTAAGAAGTAATCAAATCCTGATCTGATGTCAATGGGACCAAACGGGAAGTGTACCCTACCAGCCAAAAAAAGAATTTTCGAAATCGGTTAATAAATGACGGAGTTATGAGGTAACAAACATAAAAAAAATACATTTGCTCCACATCATTTAGTTAAAGAAACATCAAGTGAACCCACAGCAATAAGTGCTGTTTCATTAACGAACTAACTAGGAGCCATGTTCGATTGTATTTGGAGGCACATTAGGCTTACAGAATATTAATGACATAAGTTGCAATGGGGTGAGGCACACATTCAGACATGGGAATTAGATTATAACGAACTCATTTAACTATAATATTGATGTGGGCGTGGTTATGTTTCTGATATTTACGTATGTATTGTGTATAAGTTTTATTAAGCTCAGTAGTGGACAGCGAGTGACTGTTACTAGCATAAGAATAGCAAGGAGTCAGACATTTCTAAGGAATTGCTAGACGAGTCCTAATACATTGTCTATATTAAGTTGATTACTGACTTACCGGCGACTTTCAGAATGTTGCAGGGGCAGCTGCAGCTAACGCAGAAAATTCTAAAAATACGCATCGATTGGACCAAATTATCCTATATGCCTTGGGAGACCATGGGCCGAAGGGATCTGAATAGCTCGTCGATTTGCTTGCACTTTCTATCAAAATTGATTGAGGCCTCTGGAGACCAGCGGGCTTTCTCCACCAGCGCATTATCTTGTCTATCAAGGAAAACACGCTCGTTATTTTTATTTGGTTCTTAAAAGATTTACAGCTTTTTTACTAGTGATAATAACAGCAACAGTTAACAACATGCCATGTTCTGGGAACCTTTCTGTTAATCGGTAATATTTCTATTGCATTAATTATTATTTTATGGCAATGATAGCTCAGTGGATTGACGTTGATTTCCATGGCAAAGGTGGCTCCATCTACAAAGCAAACTTCTCGTGTGCTAAAATGGTAGCATTCAATTAAGTTTTCTCGAGACTTATAAATAGCGATAGTTTAGGATTATAAACTGACCAATAATCAGCTAACCCTGTGAAGAGTCTTAACTGGCTGACTGGCAACGCTTACTCTAAGCCGTAAGACTTAAAATTGTGAAACTTGCATTAGCAATGTTAGAAAAAAAATAGGTAAAGGTTTAATCGGCAGACAGATCTTAATGACTTACGGAACTTCTGGAAATGTCTAAGCTTATGAAGGCGACGAATTTGCAGCGGAATAGAAGGTAGACAATAATCTCGGACCACGTCATTTTAAAGGAAGCCTTATGCTGTAGCAGATGGGATTTATTTACTTAATATTATATCATTATAAATTTAAACGCACAAATGTATCTATTCTCTCCCAACTTCCACGATCCTCAGAAATGAGGGACCGACTGAAGAAGAAGAAATTTAAACACTTTAAGTACCTTACTTATTATGTAATTATAAGCTGTTATTTATGTGTGTACCCATAGAATAAGTTTCTGTTTTTTTTTTCTATCTCATTTTCTTTATAAAATTTTGTTAATATAAGTGTATACTGTGGGGCAATAAATATTTTTTCTTTCTTTCTTTCTTTCTTTCTTTCTTTCTTTCTTACCTAGACCTTATTGCGCACCAAGTGAATTTAAGACCTTTAAACAGCTTCTGACATGCCAGACCTAACAGCAACTCTTTACACATACCAAGACTAGTAAAAGCTATATAATAACTTCAACCCCAAACGAAACAGCTAATTAGATTCCACAAAAATAGAATCTGCACTCACTAACAGTGGTATTATCACTGCTCACTAACATAATAAACAAAGTCAACCATCTTTATGGATAGTGCAATAATTCCGTCGGCAAACTTCAAACCCCAGTTGTTGTCCTATCACAGGAGACAGCAGGCTCCAAAACTTTTGCCCCCTTGCCCCCTCGCGTGCTTCGTAATGCCCCCTAAGCCCCAACGCCCCAAGTACATGGTACCGATAATTTAAGCGACACCGCTACCAAAAGTTTGCATCGTATCAACATAAGGTGCGCGCTGGTGTTTATGTGGGGCAAGATATGGAAGGTAAGCTTTTGTTTTGACTTAAAAAATATATTTAAAAACCTGTTATAAATGTGAAATGTTTGTCTAGGATGAAAATATAATCTTTTAGAAATACGGAAAAGCTCGCAGGGTGGTGGTGGTGGTAGCTAGAATATTTAGGTGGACGTTAAAGGGTTTGTTTTAAAGAAAGTATTAATAAAATAGGTCGAGGTCTATTAGCTAAATTTTATTCACTGTCGCTTATTCCAGTTCATTTGGTTCTTTTCCATCCTTATTTATGTCATCAATTTCCATATCTTTCCCTCTTCCTCCTTCAACTCAGACCGAATATTTTCATACACCCTGTCTCTCAACACTTGTGTTAATCTGCGCGTGCGTCACTCTGTTGTACGTGTTTGCCAACTCCGTCTACAAGTTGATGTGACGACAATGCGGAATTAGCGTGCTTTGAACTTAATGGAACTTTGTCAGCTGTATTTATAGGTAACAGCCTTGTTTGATGCAAAAGTATGAATATAATCGCAGGATCTTAGTTTCAGTGTAAATGTGCAATTTAATACTTTCGAAAGCTAAAGTGCAGTTCCCTTGAAGAAATAACCACGTACAGAGAATCGTCGAATGGGAGGCTTCTTTTACTAGCTGGGCCGAAGTCAGAGAGATTACGAGAGACGCTCAGACTGTGGAATGAGCTTTCCGCCGTGGGTTTCCCAATGGGGTTCTTCAAAAGGGGTGTGAAGAGATTTCTGCAGGGTCGGCAACGCGCGCGTGATACCCCTGGTGTTGCAAGCGTCCATAGGCTACGGTAACCGCTTAACATCAGGCGGGCCGTATGATTGTTTGCCACCTAAGTGGTATAAAAAAAAAAAAAAAATTACTAGTCAGAGCCGTCAGGAGTCGCAGAGTTTAAGCGGCCCAAAAAACACCACAACGCCATAGGGCGGAATTCTTCATTCAGAATAGTGGATATTTCGTAAAAAAAATAAACAACAGTCAAATGTCTATCTAGCGGAAGCTAAAATTATCGAACATTTCATTTGTTCATATTATAGGTACACAGAAAAGACATCATGGTAGTGCTTTACCATTGTCTCTTCATGAAACGAATTGACCAACGACCTGTGGAATGGTATCTAACTCCCTACCAACCAGCCTCTTACATACCTATGAATAATCAATAATTCTCTATCAAGTGTAAACAAAAAACGAAGAACGGCACGAAGCGTTTGAAGTATCCAGTAAAACTGATACGACAATAAACTAAAAGAATGTTCAACAATTTATTTTTAAGAAATTTTAAGTTCAAAGTTACAAGTTCCCAAAGGAATAGTTGAGACATTCCGCTGGATTATAGAACTGAACGATTTTATTGCCAGCTTTTAAGTTCGGATGCACTCACAATATTACATACAAAGTTGTTAAGCTGGAACGCTGTTTGGGCAGTAAGTATTATGTATATAATGGGAGTTGAAGCGTCTTCACGACTAAATTGAATTTTTGATAAAATATAAATTGAATACGTAGATTTGTACTTAGATTTCATCAGCTTTCATATGGTATAATGTTATACATGAAAGTGTATTTATTATTATTATCTTTATCACTTAATATACACTTGATTAATTGGTAATATCACGTCTTATGTTGAGTTTATTCCTCATAATAATAATAAGCAATACAAATTATTGTGATTTCTTTAGTTCATGAAAAAGCTAGGTATCTATGACAGTAGTCAGACTGATATAAAATTGCAAAACGATCATGAAAATTTTAACCATCAGACAGGCTGCATATCAGTTTTCTACCTTAGTAGTATTAACTAGTTTAACAAAAACATCATTTGTATTGTAGCTTCAGTGAGTTATGTGATCTGGGCCACAGTAAAAAAATACTTAAAAAATTCATGCATGTAAATCACAAAATGCTAATGCCCAATTTTCCACCTTTAAGGGACGGTTATAACTCAAACAGGATTCCAAAATGCCCCGACGGTGACAAAAACTATCCCTAGACAGAAAGGTATCCCGGATAGAGCGATAAATCTCCTGGATTGATTCCCCGATTCCATGTTAGGATGTCCCCAGGTCAAATCGTATTATTCATTCAAAAGTTATCTTGAAAAAGGTAGCTTTGATTTTTTTCAGTTAACATTTCTCACTCGTGGTTGGTATCTAGGGATGTATAACCCTTTACCTTTTGTTCAGATTTGAGTTGAGATGTGTAGTTTTTCCCGTGGTTTTAAATGTGGTCAATTTTTCATTTTATTTAATTTCTAGTCTATAAGTGTACTTTACTCATCCTTATTTATAATTTTTTGAGCATCAAAAATCTTTCCTGCCTCATAGATAGATGGACAGACAACACAAATTCACTTTTACTTTCATATCATCTAAAAGATCGCTCCTATCATCTAACCCCCTATTCATAATCGCATTTTAACTAAATCAGTGTAATAGTGTCCTCCGTCTCACTCTTTCGATCACCAAATGTCACGTGTCAGATAAGAACTTCAGAATTTTAGCTAATCAACGTTTGATAACTTCATTATGAATAAGGGGGTTAGTACATACTTAGTTCAGTTCTATGGTTCTATGCTATCATACTATCTGTCTATACAAAAAATCAATTGCCACATGTATGTAACATATTATTATGCTACTTTTATCTTGGGAATCCGGATTCCGGATACTAGTTTTACCCTGTGGCTTTATCCGGATAAAGCCGCAGAAGTCAGATAAGAACTTCAGAATTTTAGCTAATCAACGTTTGATAACTTCATTATGAATAAGGGGGTTAGTACATACTTAGTTCAGTTCTATGCTATCATACTATCTGTCTATACAAAAAATCAATTGCCACATGTATGTAACATATTATTATGCTACTTTTATCTTGGGAATCCGGATTCCGGATTTTTTCCGGAGTTTTACCCTGTGGCTTTATCCGGATAAAGCCACAGGGTAAAACTAGTATGAAATAGAAAGATTTTAAGTTCACTTAACCTTACACTCGTACACTATTTCTGTCTATTTTACGACTGCTTAAAGATTCCATAAAGCTTCTGCATGCAGTATCTCGTTCAACTAAATTTTACAACCTAACTCCAAAATATTGAGCGAAGTAAGCATACATTATGTACTAGTAATAAACTTGAGTGGTGCAGTTTGGTACAAGAAAACAGAATTCATATTTTATGCCACTATGAATACCACAATAAGTGCAGTTTTCTGATATGATGGGATGATTCGAAAAGATATGGCCAGAGGCCAACTAGCCATCGACTCACGGCTCTCGTGTTCCTGGTTATTATTTCTCGGTACTATTTATCTATTCGTCCTTCAAGTATTCAATTTCGTTCAAACAATATGATTTTTGGTTGTAATGTAATAAATATCTAAACAAACTTGCATATTTATGTTTACATATTAGTAGATTAAAGTGAAAGCATCTAGTGCCTGTATCCATGTTGGTTATGTTGGGGTTTCCCCCCTACGGCCTCCACCTCCCCTTCTAGTCGTCCCTTTCCACACTCACCAGCTCCTACTGGTTGAAGTCTATGATCCAGATACTTGTATAGCCTCTTTTGGCTTCGCCTAAAGCTCATACTTTGTATACACTTGCATAGTTGCCTTTTAACTAAGTATTTACATTACTGATTTCCTTTAACTCATAACTTAATTCGTGTAATTATTTTCCATCAGCTTCTCTTTTCTATATTTTTCTTCTAACGCGCCAACTCAATCTTTATTCCCACCTTTATTCCCAAGCCAGGCAAAAGCTCGACCCATACAGCCTCTTCAATTGCTGTCATTATTCTCAAAATGCTAACAAAAGTTACTCAATTCAATAATTCTCTATAAGTGAGTTATAATTTTTAAGAATTATTTTCTCCTCATTGCTAAGTATTTTTCGGCAATGGCTGCCGTGTTATAATAATTGGACTATTTACAAAAAACTTAAACCAACTTCAAAGTACACGAAGAAGTAATCAAATCCTGATCTGATGACAATGGGACCAAACGGGAAGTGTACCCTTTCAGACAAAAAAAAATTTTCCAAATTGGTTCAAAAATGACGGAGTTATGAGGTAACAAACATAAAAAAAAAAAAAAAAAACGTACAACTGAATTGAGAACCTCCTCCTTTTTTTTAAGTCGGTTAAAAAGAGTCTCGACTACGTAGTAAATAATGATGATAATCTTCAAGTTTCTCTCTTGAATGTCAATGTTATTACAATTTGACAGAATACACAATCCATGCATGCGTGTTCAAGTAGTATTTAATAGAACGACTTTCTGGGTTTTAATTATTTTTCAAACCAATTCAATAAGCAAGATTTGACGTTTCAAATACTCAACACAGCATTTAAATTTACAAAACCTAACTAAAAGTAACATTCTTGTATCTAACAATGAAAAATCTTTCACTCGGCAGCGAAGATAGAGGCGTCTGAAACAATTTTCGTGTTCATTCCTTCAGTGCCAAGGTTCGAAACTTGTTTGGAACAATCCGTAAAATCCCGAGGGCTTGGAAATTTTTCGAATACCTTAGTTCATTGAATTTTGGCATATAAATATACTCCGTTCATACTTTGGAAATTTATAAAACAGCATTTTGATTTTCATCCGATAACAAGTTGAATTGTGCAAGTTCTTTTCTAAGCACTTTCTAAGTATGCTTTAATAAAGACATTTCATTCTCCCCTTCAATTATCTTAAAAAAAAGCAATACATTTTTTAGAAAAAAATTTCATGCATACATTAGATGTTGGAACAAATAAAATACTTTTGTTAGAAGATAAGGATAAGCCTCATACAATCACGTCAATAAAATAACATCCAAAACTAGTATATTTTTGATGGAATAGATTTAACCTTCAATTTCGCCGTCTACTGAAACCAAAAAAACCGCAGAAAATATGCATAACTGAAATCCGTACTGCCTCAATATCCTCAGCAGACTTAAGCAATAAAAACTACAATGGCGCATTGCAAATGGATCCAATACAATTTTCCGATGAATTAAACAGGGTCCGGATAAGCCGTGCCTTCGCCATGAGATAAGAAAAAAAATGTAATAATGCGAAATTGAGTTATTACGTTCTATTGCTGAGTATTGTATAGGTGGCTTAATTTACCATGAAGCGGATCTTGATGATCTACTTGCATAACTGCCATTCTTATTCTATGACATGACTATTTGTACTTAGTTACCCCTGCCGTTTTACCACATAAAGAGTAGTCCGTCCTCTCCATACCATCTGCGACGCACATCGCAATAGATTCAATCAAATCAAATCAAATCAAAATTCATTTATTCAATTTTGGCCCTTATAGGGCACTTGTGAAGGTTAACAAATGACTCTACACCGGTTCCAAATACAACTTGAACTGAGAAGACTCCGGCAAGAAACTCAGCAAGTGTTCTTTTTTTTTTAATGTGTACTTATAAATATTACAATTTACAAAATATATATAACAATAGCGTGCGAAGCGAACAATTCATTCAAATGCATTCTTGTCATCTACAAAATCAGAAACTTTATAGTACCCCTTCTTGCATAACTTCTGTTTTACTATCTTTTTGAATCTATGTATAGGTAGCTCTTGGATTTCTTTGGGTACTTTATTATAGAAACGTATACATTGCCCCTTGAAAGAGTTAAGGACTTTGCTGAGCCGAGTTAAAGGTACAGCAAGTTTGTGCTTATTTCTAGTGTTCAAACTATGAGTGTCGCTATTCTTAGGTAAGTTATTTATGTTTTTCCTCACATGAATAAGATTTTCATATATGTACTGTGACGACACTGTCATTATATTAATAGATTTAAACTTGTCTCTCAAAGAATCTCTAGGCCTTATTTTATATATTGCGCGGATAGCCTTTTTCTGCAGTATAAAAATTCTATTGATTTCGGCACCACTACCCCAGAGGAGGATACCGTAAGACATCAAACTGTGAAAGTAACTGAAATAAACTAATTTTGCCGTAGATTCGTCAGTGAGAGCGCGAATTTTTCTCACTGCATAAGCTGCAGAACTAAGTCTATCCACCAATTTACAAATGTGAGGGCTCCATTGTAACTTATTATCTAAAGTGATACCTAAAAATACAGTTGTTTCAACAAGATCCAGTTTTTCGCCTTTAATTACAATATTTGTGTCCGAATGTCTCACATTGGGTAGACTGAATCTGATACATTTTGTTTTTTTCTCATTTAGCAATAAATTATTTATAGTAAACCAATCAACGACTACAGAAAGAGCATTGTTCACATCGTCAGAATTAAAATCATGTCTATTCACTTTGTAAAGAAGTGAAGTGTCATCAGCAAACAATACTATCTCATGTTTTTTTTCTACAAGATATGGTAAGTCGTTGATGTAAATGAGAAAAAGAAAAGGTCCAAGGATAGAACCTTGTGGTACACCCATAGTTACTGATGACCCAGGGGATACTTTACCATTAACATCAACCTTTTGAATTCTGTCACATAAGTAAGAAATCAAAAGATCTAGTGCAGTGTCTCTAACGCCGTAGTGATGTAATTTGCTGATCAGTATTTTATGATGGACACAATCAAAAGCCTTGGATAAGTCACAAAAAACACCAATGGTGTCTCGTGAATTTTCCCAGGCGTCAAAAATATGTTGAATAAGCTCAACACCAGCATCGGTTGTTGAGCGACCCCTAGTGAAACCAAATTGTTTACTGTGAAGCAGTCTATTACTATTGAAATGTACCATCAATTGATTAAGTATAATTTTCTCGAATACTTTACTGAATGTCGGTAATATGGAAATCGGTCTAAAATTTGTGGGGTCAGATGTACTACCGGTTTTAAATAAAGGCACTACTTTACTATGTTTCATAAGATCAGGAAACTCACCACAATCAATACATTTATTAAAAATAACAGCTAAATGAGGTGCAATACAATCAATTATAGAATTAATAAGTTTAACTGAAAGCCCCCATAGATCAACAGTGTTTTTCAAATTTAGAGATTTGAACGCTTTAATTATATCGCTGGAATAACAGTTGAGAATTTAAAGTCAACAGTACACTCTTTTACATTTTTCCTAAGTAAAGATACAGCGAGGGTGGGAGAAGAATTAAGAGACTTGGTAGTCGAAACTGGAATATTGGTGAAGAAAGTCTCAAAAGCGGCAGCAACATCTTGATCAGATTTTATTGATTTATCATTTATAATAAGTCGAAACTCATGATTACGTACTTTGAACTTTCCAGTTTCACTATTTATAATTTTCCAAGTCATCTTGATCTTATCATGACTATTTTTAATTTTATTTCTTATATGTATTGATTTAGCCGCAGCACAAACGCATTTAAATGTTTTTGAGTAATTCCTTACATAATTTAAAAAAACAAAATCATGATTATACTGTTTTTCCCTATATAATTCATACAATTTTCGCCTACTTATATAAATTCCCACCGTCGCCCAGTCATTGAAGACCGTATTAGATTTCCGATTAACAGTTTTTGAAGAAAAAATTGAATTATACTCATTTTTAGTTAAATTAAAAATTGAGTTATACAGTTCATTAACATTATTATTATCGTAAGGTACGTCTGGTAATTTATTGACAATGTTATTTCTAAATTTTTCAAGGCGACTTATACTCATAGGAAGACACTTAATATCTTTTTTTATCACTTTTTTTCTAGGCATATTAAATGAGACCAACTGGCCACAGTGATCAGAACTTAATTTACTTATTATTGACTTTGTTACTGGCTCTAAGTTAGTAAAAATATTATCAATGCAAGTTGCTGAAGTGGCAGTGATTCTAGTCGGTTCTAAAAAAAGATTTACTAGATTGTAGCATAGAAAAAGTGATTTGAGTAAAACTCAAATCACTTTTTCACTCAGAGGTTAACTCATAAAATGGTAACAAATAAACAGTAACTCTAACTAAACACAACTCTATCTAACTAAACAAACTAGAATATTTCTAAACTAAGGTAGCAAACAAACAAACACCCGCTATTGACCCTTAAAATAACTATGATTGTAAAAATTATGATCTTGCTCATGATGAAGATAGTGACAATGGTGAATTTCATAGTTAGGGTGCTAATATCCGTGAACCTCATAAAAACTGCAATCAAACTCAGGGTCAATATTTAAACGGTCTTCCAAACTGCATTATTTCCCGACGAAGAATAAATTATTTTTCATCTCAACTTCCGAGACACATCGAAACTTTTTGAAGACTTGGAGAGAGAAATGTAGGTAGAGTATAAGATTACGGTATAATTAATTCACCGGAGGACCTTCAACGCCCTGTATTATACTAATTAAATCTTGCCGGAGGAAAAATCTGTTTATGACAACTTTAATTTGGCTAAGTGTTAATTAGTGACTTGCCTTCTCTCTTCTAATTCTCAAGTTATTTTTTGGGATGCATGACGTTCCAGTTTCCTAAAATATTAACTGACTTCAAGAAAAAACTTAAAGGATGAAGTTTTCCGTTCGTGTATAATTATTTTGTATAATGTTCAAATACAACTTCGGCCAATATTTTACTTTTTTATATTGAATGAAAATTCTCTCGAAATGGAAGCAGTTGTTCCAAAGCAGATACATACCACTGGTACTAATTAAAATAAATTAATTTATAATAATGGTGTAAGTACAAACCTTGTACAAACTTACACCATTATTATTAATCTGCACAAAGTCCCATCCATAGATACACAATTTGTTGTCATCCAAACTGCTAATTTTCCAATAATTGAAACACAAAATCTCAATCAAAACCACATGATCAATAAAGTTTTAGAATGAATCAATCATTTATTATGATTTTCATTTTCACCAAATTCTCTTTCCATGTTCCAAGCGATTCTGAACCTTAATCTTCAACGATAAAGTCAGGTAGTCTAGTTAAAGGGTATTTTGGTATATGAAAGCCATCTGTCATAACCAGTAGTAGAGTTTAATGTTCGTTTTGATTTATAACCATTATAAAATGATCAATTGTAATGATATCTTTGTAGAATTACGGAAAAGGATTTATTTATTAGATCATTTGTTTTACGGATTAAGATTTCTACTATATTGTTGTTAGAGTTTACTAGATATGGTTCGAATTATGTTTTTTATCTTGGCATCAGACATATTATCCAAAATACCAGCTGGTATTGCCCGGTTTGCTGGATTGCTGGCTGTCCCTAGTTTCTCCCGTATTCCCAGAATAAAAAGTAGTAGTAGGGATAATGTCATCATCATCATCATTAGCTTATAATGTCCCATTGCTCAGCACAGGCCTCCTTTCACAAATGAGGGTGAAAGGGACTGGGCGATACTCCACCACGCGTTTTCAAATCCGATTGATAGTTTCAGAGATTAACACGATTTCACGATTTCTGTATCTTCTAGTTAATTTTATCTACATGTACACGTATGTATATATAAAAATATTTATCCTGATTGACCTACCTACCGGGTTAGAATCACACAGGTTCCTTTTATAGTGTAGGCATCCACTAAGAAAGGATTTTTGGACATTCCACCCCTAAGGGTGTAAAATAGGGGATCGCGGTTAACACCCTTGGGTGAAATACTAGTTATAAACTTGTGGTTGGTCGCAATCTTACCATGACAAGTGATAATGTGGCAATAAAACAAAGACTAGATAGGATCGACCGATACGTGCATGGCGATAAAATGTCGCACTTAAAAGTAGCTAGCCAGGATGGTAGATTTTTTACGATGACGAAGCCTAAGACAGTGCACGTTTAAAGAAGAAATTACAAACTATAAAGTACCTACCCCATCTATGTGCCATGGTTACCATTTGACGTCACTGAGACATTATCGCCTTCAAATATTAATTTTATACTACTATCCAAAGTAAAAAATACAACGTAAAGTAATAGAATTTCGTGCTATATTTCATCAGCCTCAATGATCAAAAGAATACTCCACAGCCCACTTATAAATACACATTATAAAGGAACACGCTCGGTACCATATCGGGCACAATGTGAGACTTCCTTCAGTTTTCATGATAACGTATGTAAATTCATTCACTTGAATGCGCTGTAAGATAAGCCCAAGTCTGTTCTCATTTTGTAAAGAATTCCTTTTTCAACGTTGCATTGTGTTGGTTTAAAGTTTTTTTTTTGTTGGATGTGGTATTTTCTATTACAATGTCCCCACGTACTGTCACTACACTGGTCTGCTTTTTCGAGAAATCCTTTCTTAGTACAACCTTACGATATCAGAAGAAGCTACAGTTCCAATTTTATGGTTCACTAACTAATGGTGTTTTTTAGGGTTCCGTAGCCAAATGGCAAAAGCGGAACCCTTATAGATTCGTCATGTCTGTCTGTCTGTCTGTCTGTCTGTCCGTGTATGTCACAGCCATTTATTTCCGAAACTATAAGAACTATAATGTTGAAACTTGGTAAGTAGATGTATTCTGTGAACCGCATTAAGATTTTTACACAAAAATAGAAAAAAAACAATAAATTTTGGGGGTTCCCTATACTTAGAACTGAAACTCAAATTTTTTTTTTCATCAAACCCATAAGTGTGGGGTGTTTATGGATAGGTCTTCAAAAATGATATTGAGGTTTCTAATATCATTTTTTTCTAAACTGAATAGTTTGCGCGAGAGACACTTCCAAAGTGGTAAAATGTGTGTCCCCCCCCCTGTAACTTCTAAAATAAGAGAATGATAAATCTATAAAAAATATATGATGTACATTACGGTGCAAACTTCCACCGAAAATTGGTTTGAACGAGATCTAGTAAGCAGTTTTTTTTAATAGGTCATAAATTGAAATTAATATCAAATACTCAGGTCTATACTACCATTTACTTATATACCTACAGGTTTGTACGGAACCCTCGGTGCGCGAGTCTGACTCGCACTTGGCCGGTTTTTTTTTCTATGCTTAAGTTTTAGTATTACCACATTGTCAATTACCATGACCAGATTATGGTCAACAGCTTTCATATCCAAATCATTTTTAGTATTTTTTTTTATAATACATAGCTTACATATCTATCTCATTTAGTTTAACTAAATATATTTTATTAAGAAATTTTATTCAGTGTGAAAAACTTACTGATTTAACATATGATCATGAAACGTAACAATCCAAGCATCCATTGTTATTATTATTCACAACCCGTTTTTACCACATCCAGAAATTCTCGTGTCCTCAAACTATTTTAGTGAACAGCTCTAAAATTCCATTTCTTTCCTCGGGTATGACGCGTGATGCTTCGCCTGAACGTTACCTTTTTTCATTTTGCTCTAGCCTTCCACGTTCTTGGTTCTTGAACAACGTTTTTCGCAGTCTCTATTGTAAATGCATTTGTTCTTACATTTAAAGTTTCATTTTGATGTGCAGCTACAGGAATTTCGAGTTTTGCAAGTGTTCTAAATATACTGATATATTGTTGCATTGTGAGGCAAATTCTGTAAAGCTTTGTAATTAAATACTTTGAAATATACTTTAGCTGGCTAACTACGTATTAGCACCTTTATCTGCCCATCTTGCTACTTTGTAGCTTATTGGCACATTAAGTCTCAACAATTGATTTTCGTTCGATAGGATTTAGCATTAATTTACTAAGCCATTAACTCATTGGATTTTAAACCAATCCACCAATTGCTTGCCTACTCTGAGTCACTGCTCTATCAAGACACGCCCACTTCATATCTTTACCAGCAAAACTTGCTTTAATTACATCCCATAAAAACTTATTAATATTTATGTACCACAAAAGTATAGATAATTTTAACACAGAAAATTATAACATCCCTTGGAAACAAGACTAAAATGGCGAGCTATATATTCCCAGACACTTCGGCCTCCTTCGGAGACACGACACCTCGATATCTCACGACACCTCCCAACGCCTCATGACGCCTCACAATACTCATGTAAACACGGTGAACCTCCAACTTATGACTGCCACCCTCGAGGGAAATAAGAGGTGCGACGTACTTTTATTTGTTCCCTCAGACTCTGACCTCTCAGACGTGAAAATGCAAGTTATAAATGGTCTCTGACGTTTAATATTGGTGTTCGTTTTAGACAATATTTCACATATACGGAAGCATAAGGGATTTGGCGCTTGAGTCGTAAAAACAAATTTTCGGTACTGCGGCATTTTCATCCAGTTGTAGCTCTAAATAAATTAGATTGTTTTTTTTTTTTTTTTTTTTTTTTAAATATAATGGGCTTGCGTTTGGCCACTGACCCGCCCATAAGGGGCGATGACGAAGTCTAAGATGAAACACGCTTACCCAGAAGAAACCTATTCACTCTGGCCTTGAAAGTTCCTAGATTGTAGGCGTCAGGAAACACAGACGCCGGAAGCAAGTTCCACTCCCTTGCTGTCCGCATTATAAATGAGGATGCAAAACGCTGTGTCCGTATTTTCGGTATGTCAACAACATACGGGTGAAAATTTTCCCGGCGTCTTGTGGTTCGGTGTAAAAATGGGGATGGTGGAATTAGGTTGAACAATTCCTGCGCACACTCTCCAAAATATATCCTGTAGAAAACCGATAAGCAAGCAACCTTTCTTCGATGGTCGAGGCTCGTGAGTTTCGCCTTAATTAAAGACTCATCTCCGATGAGTCTCCTGGCTCGGCGGTCTATTGAGTGATTTATTTAATTCTAAAAATATATTTAATTATTTATTCAGTTAGAATACTGCAATTATACTGAACAGAAACAGTATCTTATTAGTGAACAAACATCAAAAACACGTGAATTCATCCTGCTTTTATATAGAAGTCTATTTAAAACAGGGTAACTAGGTTCTTCCTTTGTTTCCACATTTTCTATCAGTATTTACAAAGTAGAAACCTTACCTTGTCTTTGTTTGGAGGGTGTAAAACAAAGTACTCTCAAGCATTTAATAGCAATTCCCAATAATAGCTTACATTAAAATTCGTATATGTAATTGAATTTAGTTTGCATAATGTCATACCGGATGTTGGCATTAATATGCAAAATATATTGCGCGATGTTAACGAAAATTGTGGATCGAGTTATGCAGAATATAGTTAAAAGATAATATCTGTTGTATAAATAGAGTAATATAATTTGGAGTTGACTTGACATAGCCTTAGCTATTTTTAATTATATTGTTGAGTAGTTTCCACTCCGCGGTTTCACCTGCGTTCCAGAGTAATCCTATATGCTATATGATTCCTCCTATATCCTATTCTAGATGGAGGATACTTTTTATCCCGGCCGTTGAGGCGTCTAGAGGTAGCAAACAAACAAGGTGTTTTTGGTTACTGTGTCATAAGTTGTATTAGGTTTTGGATATTCTAAATTATTTGCTGTGGAAATCTTTTATTGGCTGTACTTGTGATAATGTCTGTATTGTTATTTCTTTTTAACCGACTTCAAAAAAAGGAGGAGGTTCTCAATTCGGATATATGTACTTTTTTATGTTTGTTACCTCGTAACTCCGTCATTTATTAACCGATTTGGAAAATTATTTTTTTGTTTGAAAGGGTACACTTCCCGTTTGGTCCCATTGTCATCAGATCAGGATTTGATTACTTCTTAGTGTACTTTGAAGTCAGTTTAAGTTTTTTGTAAAACAATCCAATTATTGATATCGCTGTTGATTTCCCCAAGATGAAATAAATACATAAATAAATAAAACATACTGCATATTTCACTCTTTCATAACGCTGTCTCTTGGACACAGAATTTTCATTTTCATGATACATGAGTCATCGGGGAGCCGAACTGATTTTTGTTTTCTGATAAAATTTCGGTTCAGTGTTTTACGTTGCTTTATTAAAATGTTTTTCTTTTCTTTTTTTTTTACATGTGGCAAACAATTGGTTCCGGATAAAGTAACCCTCAGCCTTATTTAAGTGTTTTTTTTTAATAACAAAACAATACTAACTGCAGTTTATATACTGATTATTTTGACCTAATTAACAAAACTAGTGGTCGAAATTCCGATATTCATTCTTTCTGCAATCCTTTGTAGATTTATAATAATTTTTTTAACGTTCATAAGTTCCTTACTAGGGTCTAAATTGAATAAATACTTTTTGATTTTGAGGTATTTTATCCGATTTTATTACAAGAGGCTCTGTCAGCTGTAGTTCGGTTTTTGATAAACCGTCTCGATAAAATTAAACCATATAAGGCTCTATACACACGTACCACAACCACACTACAACGGCAACCACATCACAACCACACCACATAGGCTGGCACTAATTTATATGAAAATTAATAGTTGAATTCACGCGAACCACATTTCGCCGGCACTATCGACCGCTTGTGTGATACCGACCACACCGCTGCGACGTCGGACCCACCAGCAACACCGTGAACTAGCGGTACAAACATTTTAACATTTTGTAGCTACCTCAAAGCAACCGCAAAAAGCCGCAGCGACACTGTGGTGTGGTTGCGTTACGTGTGAATAGACGCTTATTACAAAACCTCCCACCATCACAACTTTCGCCATCGACGGGAGTCCATCCTCACACATTGGAACCAGAATTGTTTCGAACTGTGCGGTCTAAAAGAAGTTTTCTTCCGCGGACGCTCGGACTGTGGAATGAGCTCCCCGCCGTGGTTTTCTCAATGGAATACAGCATGGGGTTCTTCAAAAAGGGTGTGAAGAGATTTCTGCAGGGTCGGCAACGCGCGAGTGATAACTCTGGTGTTGCAAGCGTCCACAGGCTACGGTAACCGCTTACCATCAGGCGAGCCGTATGCTTGTTTGCCACTTAGTGGTATAATAAAAAAACCTGCTCACAATATTTCACGAGAATCTGTTAAAAAATGCGACCTGTAGCGGAGAACAGCGGGACATACTTCATACGAAATCCTTTTGGTCCAACCTGAAACGGAGACGCTTCGCTCGCTCGGTCAATAAAGTGCCCGACTTTTTTGCGAGATGATAACAAATTATTCCGAAAAGGTGACGTGAAATTATAATGACCCTCGTTATGCGGTGACACGTTGGATGTGAAATGATTTAAAAAAAAAATGAACCAAAAATTTGGTATGAATAATTAATACATACCAAATTTTTGGATCCATTTTTCAAGTAGGTAATTCATTCATTCATTTCGAGCTAAAACCTATTATAAACTTTTTATATCATCATCAACATCATCATACCCTTTTTGTGACACGTTGTATATATATATATAGGTATTAACTTTATTATAAAAAAATACATACATTGTTCTGGTCACATACAATATTCGTAAAATTATACAACGTATAACAGATTAAGATGCTAAACCGTTAAACTGGTTTTCCCCTATAGTTTTCTGAATCGATTTAATTAACTTTTAACCCGTTTGTTCTCGCGAGGGACGCGCGTCCTATTATAACAATTGATGTCATTGTTATGGTGCGTCCATGCTTGGCGAACCGAGCACGAGCCGAGCCACGAACGAGCCTACAACGATCCTTCAACGAGCACGATGCGAATCCCTTTGTACGTGAAGAAACTGACAATCGCGCTCGTTCGAGGCTCGCGAGCCCGTCCACGCTACGGGAATCGTGCTCGCTGTGTGCTCGTTCGAGGCTCGACTCGTGCTCGGTTCGCCAAGCATGGACGCACCATTATATTATTAACCGCGAGCCAACCTATTAAATATAGATATTTAAAGTTACAAAATCGATTCAGTAGGCGATTTTGGACAAAACCGTTCAGAGTCGCCTACTGAAACGTTTCTGAACAACCAGTTTAACGGTTAAGCATCTTAATCTGTTACACATTGTAGATATTCGTACGCGAACTGCTATTAGTAATTTTTTTGTCAGATTGCTGACTCTACTAGTCAGACAGTCCACCAGAATGTAAGTGGTCTAAATTGTAATCACCAATGGACTACAACTGAATTCTTATTTTTTTTATATCATTTGCTGGTCAGAAATCGGAATGTTTTTTTTTTAATTCTACAATTATGAGTGCTATTTACACAAGCTATCAATTCTTTCGATTGTGCAATGAGCCGCACAATTAATGCCACTGACAGTAACCAACGTGCACAGCTGCGAAATTTAACGCGTTTTAATGTCAGCAAGTAATATAAACGCACCCTAACGAGCTTGAATAGTGATGCGGCGAGTTTCATCGCAGTGCCTCGAGTGAGTTCGTACTCGGATTTGGGTTAAGGATTGCCAATGGCGTACTTTCCTGGGTAAAACATACATAATTATAATTAGTCCATCAGTTAGATTATCAAAAAATATTGGACACGTATTATTTTTTTCGTCATAAAAACAAAATATTTCAAAAAAAATGTATAGAAATGTGACGTTACGTGGAACGTCTACATCTTCATCATTTGATTGACGAAAAAAAAACGTGATTTTCATGATGATTTTCATTATTTAATAAGAAAAAAACAAAAGAAATACAAGTCTAATAAAAGTACTCAAGTACAATGTCAATTACAGTTACCACATCACTACTTGCAGCCCTATTATATTAAAATATTCAAAAAGCAAATGGCCGCCATAAAGTCAACAATGGGAAAATATAGCGGTGGGTGTATTTGAGACCTCTTAAAAATTGTATTAAAAATTTACGTATTAGGTCCACCCTCTTACATTTAGGTAGGGTATCAAAATATTGTAAAAATAAAATGACTCGAAATAAAAAAGAACTTTGCTATGTGATAACGATGTTTGTTCTATTGAGTTAATGTTTATGTAGGATTCTACAATGTCCATACTTTTCAATCATTATACAGGATGAATTTTGATAACTTCTAGCAAATTGTGACTAAGATTGTCATACATAATTTTGTTCATATTGTGACGTAGAAGCAGAAAAAGAAAAAAAAACATATCTACGTAAAATGCATTTTTTTTTTCTTTTTTTTCTCTAAAATTTAGCTCGGGGTTCCTTTCAGCGTTTTTCTCTAAGACCTGTAGCATCCTGTACTTAAATAAATTACCCTCACTGGCTGAAAAAAAAGGCCGTATAGTAAGTACCTGGGTGACCGTGCATTGCTCGAGAACTCGGAAAAACGCACTTTCACAGAGACGAGACCTAGCTAGAAAGCTAGATCGATTTTTCGTCTCAAAAAGCCCTTAGAGCTCATTAAGCTACCAACACTCTATGTATTGGTACCTATTGAGCTAACATTGATTAGTGACGTGGGATGCCGAGACGAAGGTCCCAGGTTCGAATCCTACAATGAGCTTGAACTTTCGGTGAATAACCGTCATGAAGAAACCAAAGCATTGTGGGGTTCTTTGTAGCAGCCATCTGGCTGGCTTCCACCCTCCAGCAGGCATGACTCACTTCGTGATTACTGGGCTGCGTTCAATTCCTGCAACTATGGCTTTCAAGTTGCTTTTTACCCACACTCCTAGGCTCCGAATAGGTTTGAATGAAATGTCAATGTTATTGTTAATTTTGACACTTTGAATGAAATTAAACCAATGAAACTCAATATTTCTTGAGCACGAAATCTTGTTTTAAATTTTGACGTTGAAAAACGTCAGAGCGTTTTACAACCATCGTTCTAGATGGTTGTTCGGTTGTGATTTATTCTCAGTCACTGAACGCGTTTTTGCGATTTTACGTACGTTAACCGAACGCTCTAACCGAGCCTCTGAACGGGATAGAGCGAATGGTTGCAACCGGAGCGTAGGCACTGAACGCAGACCTGGCACTCGCTACAAGTAGATGCCTGGCGCCATTCCGGTCCTATTTCAATACATTTATAACGTTTATACACAGCCATAAGGTTTTATTTTGTAATGCGCTTCAATCGACCACTTTCGAGGGAAAGGCTTAGGCTAATAAAAAGGTGGATTCAAAGCAGTGCGTCTTCTGTACTTGTACTTTATTCTGTGCCTCCAGTTGAAAATATGCCATTAAGCACATAGCGGTGTTCCAACAGCTGCACTTGAGAGCCGGTTCGGCTTGATGTACTTACTTACCACCTTCGGCTATTATAATCACTAACTATGGTGAAATTGCGCTCAAACACAGGCATATACACGGTAAAAAGAACAATAGAAGTTTAAGGCGATGATGGCTCAGTGGTAGTGACGTCGAATATCGAGACGAACGTCCCGGGTTCGAATTCTACAATGAGCTTGATGTTTCGGTGAAGGAAAACATCGTGAGGAAACCATAGCACGGTGGCAGGGTACTTTGTAGTACCCATCTGGCTGGCTACCACCCTCTAGTTGAAAATCTGTCCAAGCACCTATGGTGTGTTCCGACAGCTGCACTTGAGAGCCAGTTCCTTCTAGGCTTTGTGTGCTTACCACCTTCAGTCACATCATCACTCACCATGGTGAGATTGTGGTCAAACAAAGGCCTATACACAATAAAAAAAAATTGCTAACAATTATTCTTTAATTTTGATATGCCAGTAGAAGAATAGCAATTCAAATTAGAATTTTATCATTGGAAACTGACAAAAATTTTCAACAAAGACTAACAAATTTAAATTCCCACGATGCCTATAGAATTTTGAGACGGACTCCAATATTACGGATTCTCATCGCCATGATTGATGACGTATTTGCAATGGCGCCTGTGATTGGCTGATTTGATTTTCGCAAAAGCGTTCCATTCTTAAATTGAGTGCTGGCATGATGAACATTCTGATTTTGATGAATTGGGACTCATTATGTGATATTTTATTGAAAAAAGAATCTTTTCAACGAATATGGTTGCGGAATTAAGCCTTATATCAATGGGAAAATACTGTAAATGTCGTTGCGTTTCCCTAGCCTTTTTTTTATTATTAGCGTGAGGAAATCCTCATAGGATACCCGACCGCCCTGGGGGGGAGCGGCCAGGTTATGCCGGACTTTTACCGGCTAAAACCCCACGGTGGTCGCCACCTGCGCTATAGAGAGGGGGGCGGGCTCTCGTGTTGAACGCGTACCTGCTCACCCCTCCAAGCGCGGCGCTAAGATAGCTCGTCCCGGGGGAAGTCTGACACCTCCCCCCAGCACCCTCGCTGTGCTATCGCACGATGAGTCGAGACCACATCGACCCATCGTCCTCCTTGGGGTCGCTTCTGGGCGCACAGAGCCCCCGCTCTGATTGCCCACAACCCCAAAGGCCCCGTTTAGTCGCCTTTTACGACAGGCAGGGGAACACCGTAGCTGTTATTCTAAGCCCGAGCTACAGGGCAGGGGGGCCGCTACGAGGCACGTTTGTGCCCCGGCGGCTTCGCCTCCGGGTGGGATCGGCCCTCTCCCGATCCCGCTCGGCAGCCTCCTTCTGGACCATTACAGTCTCACAGAAAAAGGCTACGGCCCTCCACGCCGTATCCCCGCTCAGCATCGCCGACACGACTGTTGGCAGGGAGAGATTCCGTCCGATCTCTTGGACCAGGATCCGCCGCTCGGGTTCCCACGCAGGGCACACCGCGAGCGTGTGCGATGCGGAGTCCTGGTCGCTCCCATCGCAGTGGAAGCAAGCCGCCGTCGCCTCACGACCGATCCTACACAAATAATCACCGAAGCACCCGTGCCCGGTGATTATCTGTGTAAGTCTGTAGGTGAGTCGTCCACCTTCTCGCTGCATCCAGGCCTCGAAGACCGGCAGGACTGCTTCGACTACGCGTTTGCGCGCAAACCTTTCGCGTTTCCCTAGCCTAGCCCAATGACTTCGTTTATATGCCTATGCGTTAACATTACTGTTGCTATGCAGTAGCATTCTAGGCTTTATTTCCTCCTGCATACGGTAGCCACTTGCCATCGGGTGAGCTTTTCCATACAAGTCAGCCTTTTGACGATAAAAAAAATAAAAACAAAGCTTTTTCTGACCGATATAATCCAAATTAATATCGATAGATGTAGAACTACACAAGATAAGGATATTTTTTGTAGTAATTATTTTTTGTAGTAAAAACTAGCTTTCCGCTCGCGGTTTCACCGTGCCCCCTTCTACAACCCTTACCTACCCTACCCTACACACCCTACCCTACCCTACCCACCCTCCCCTACCCTTCGCTACCCTACACTACCCTATAAAAAGTATCCTATGTCCGTCTCTTGGTTCTAAGCAACCTCCCCACCAATTTTCAGCCAAATCGGTTCAGCCGTTCTTGAGTTATAAATAGTGTAACTAACACGACATTCTTTTATATACATATCTTTATATATAAAATTCTACCGCGGGGGTCAGCTAGTTCCATATAAATATCGAGACTGAGCCACTTGTATACATAGTTGGTGTCTATATAAATAATGGTGACATCAAAACTTGAATTTAATTCTGAAGCTAATAAAAATGTTTCCATTTGCATTTGCGCATTAGTGTTGAGATGTTATATAAATCCCACCAAAAACATTTTCATGTAAAATATTGCCAAGACGAGATCATATATGGCTCGCACTTTCAAAATGTTATCAGATCTCATGTAGAGCCAAACTTATACTTAACTCTACACGCCCCTACTTCACAAACTCAACTGTGACAACATATTTTTTTGGCATAAATTCCAATTTTATAATTTTTTCTGGTGTTTGTGACTAATACAAGCTTACATACCTTTCAGGTTTCTAGGACTTCAGGAAGTACCCTAAGAGTTTTGATGATCATCAGTGAGTCAGTGACGAAATCGGGGTTTTTTAGATATCAATAAAATCGAAAGTAGCTATGTTATTGATGTATTTAAGTTCACTATTGATATCATATCCCGAGAATTTTGTTTATCTGGTATAATCCAAGCCTCATAGGGTTCAAATAAACGACGAAGCGCTTCGAGAAAAGGTAGGTGGTGCCCTTGCGCTTCGCTTGGCTCGTCTTGGCGGGAGGCACGTATTAGCATGTATCGCAAAATGATAATAAACCTCATTGAACGGTGACATATTGCACTGAAAAAAAGGTTCTACAAAACTACTTATGTATGTTGAAGTTTTGTTATCTGTAAACTAACTTTAGTTACATTTAATCTTATATCTCTTAGATTTAATCAAACAATTTGGTAATGAACCAAAACTAGTTTTGTTATTGGTAATTTTTTGTTCGCAAGTCACTCTGTTTAGGTTATTGGTAACAAAATTTTGTGTTACTGTTAAAAAATTTTTTTTTTCAGTGTGGCTATGATTTTATTGAACTTGGATGCAAAAATTTGGTATGAAGTTTGAGTAAATTATTTTGAGCTGAAACTTTGTATAGAAAGTCTGTACCTGATGTAGTATTCGCTCCTTTCGGATGTATATAGCCTTTTCGTTACACCCAGTAGGTATTTTAGTAGTTTTACATGATGTGTTCACATCTACATGCAAAGAAGTGATAATCAATCGAAAGAGAACGGCGCTATAAAGAAAAAAACTTTATTTATTACTCGATCAATTCTGAAGAAAGCCCAGAAAATAATGGGTGAAACGTAACGCGTGGAAACGCGCCCAAAAGACAGCTATAAAGGTTACCAAACTTATTTACGCCGAATCTTTTTTATTATTTTCCACATTGGTGGATTCTTGGCAGAGGATCTAAGAAGCACGAGCATTAGGATGTGGTAGATGTGCGACGTTTAAGATTAAGAATGAGAATTATCCGTCTTGCTCTGTAAATATTCCAAACTGTGCTATAACAGACTTTCTGAATATGTCTTTTATGTTTTTGACGCAGTATATCTTCGTCATTATTTTTTTGATTGACAAATAAAAAAATATGTGTCTAATATTCTTTTATAATGTACTAGCTTTAGCCCGCGACTTCGTCCGCGTAGATTATTTCTTTTTTCTGGATATGAATTATTGTAACAATATAGAGCTTTGTTCATGGCTATTGCCCGCCACTACGTGTGATATTTCACAAAAGTTCAGGTAGATTGAGCTTACATGCGAGCATGCCACATAAAACTGAAACAGTTCTGCCGCAAATAAACTCTAGCAAATTTCAGAGAGTATTTCCCTATGATTTATTAATAGCCATCGCGAAACAAACCTTGATAAGGAACATTAAACGGAAGGTGATTTAGGATCAATGTTATAAGCGGCACGAAGACAGTTTCTCCTTTGGCAGAACCAGTTAATATTTTGGCGGCGTAGAGCTGTTACTTACTGAGACAACTTTACATTCATTTTCATTCGTTAGCCTATACACAAAATTTGAAGATCCTAACTTCAAAACTGACGGACTCTCATACAAACTTTCATCCCCAATTTTACCCTCTTATGGGTGGAATTTCCAAAAATCCTTCCTTAGTGGATGCCTCCACTGTATAAGGTATCTGTTTGCAACATTTCAAATCTCTAGGTCCAGCGGTTTGGGCAGTGCGTTGATATATCAACAATCAGTTTATCATCTTAACTTCATTACCCTCTTCCCCCTTCTGGGGTTGAATTATCATAAACGCTGAGATAACTTTACATTAATTTTCAATCGTCAGCGTAAATACAAAATTTGAAGATCCTAACTTCAAAACTGACGGACTTGCGTACAAACTTTCATCCCTTATTTTACCCCCTTAGGGGTGGAATTTCCAAAAAAACCTTCCTTAGTGGATGCCTACACCGTATAATAATATATTTAGTGAAGTTTACTTTCAAATTGAAGGACTTGCATACACAACTTCATCCCCCTTTTCCTCCCTTCGGTGGTGGAATTATCACAATCGCTGAGATAACTATACATTGATTTTCAATCGTCAGCCTAAATACAAAATTTGAAGATCCTAACTTCAAAACTGACGGACTTGCATACAAACTTTCATCCCTTATTTTACCCCCTTAGGGATGGAATTTCCAAAAATCCTTCCTTAGTGGATGCCTACACCGTATAATAATACATTTAGTGAAGTTTATTTTCAAATTGAAGGACTTGCATTAACAACTTCATCCCCCTTTTCCTCCCTTCAGAGGTGGAATTATCACAAACGCTGAGATAACTATACATTAATTTTCAATCGTAAGCCTAATCACAAAATTTGAAGATCCTAACTTCAAAACTGACGGACTTGCATACAAACTTTCATCCCCTATTTTACCCCCTTAGGGGTAGAATTTCCAAAACTCCTTCCTTAGCGAATGCCTACACTGTATAAGGTATCTGTGTGCAAAATTTCAAATCTCTAGGTCCAGCGATTTGGGCTATGCGTTGATATATTGCTTACAAACTTTCATCCCTTATTTTACCCTGTTAGGGGTGGAATGGTTAAAAATCCTTCTTTTGTGGATGCCTACACTATATAATAATATATTTAGTGAAGTTTACTTTGAAATTGAAGGATTTGCATAAACCACTTCATCCCCCTTTTCCTCCCTTCGGTGGTGGAATTATTACAAACGCTGAGATAACTAAACATTAATTTTCAATCGTCAGCCTAAACACAAAATTTGAAGATCCTAACTTCAAAACTGACGGACTTGCATACAAACTTTCATCCTTTATTTTACCCCCTTAGGGGTGGAATTTCCGAAAATCCTTCCATAGTGGATGCCTACACCGTATAATAATACATTTTATGAAGTTTACTTTGAAATTGAAGGCCTTGCATACCCAACTTCATCCCCCTTTTCCTTCCTTCGGGGGTGGAATTATAACAAACGCTGAGATAACTATACATTAATTTTCAATCGTACGCCTAAACACAAAATTTGAAGATCCTAACTTCAAAACTGACGGACTTGCATACAAACTGTCATCCCCTATTTTACCCTCTTAAGGGTGGAATTTCCAAAAATCCTTCCTTAGTGGATGCCTCCACTGTATAAGGTATCTGTGTGCAAAATTTCAAATCTCTAGGTCCAGCGGTTTGCGCTGTGCGTTGATATATCAACAATCAGTTTATCATTTTATATATTAAGATATAACAGACTAAATATAATCGTTATGGCCTATTGTTAGTCTCTCCACAGACTCTCTTTTTGAGAGAGGTAGAGCATAGCGTATATTCGCTCAAAGAGCAGCTCGACTGGGGAAGTACCTCCACCTTACAGAATACTGCAGCCAAATAACTTTATGTTGTGTAAAGTTGTGTTCCTGTGCGTAAGTAATGTCGCCAGAGCTCATAGGGGAGGGGGGAAAGGGCGATAACGCGTGAGCGATGCTTCGTGTGTTGCAAGCGTCCATATGGCTACGGTATCCGCTTACCATCAGGCCGTATGCTTGGTTACCGAATAAGTCGTATAAAAAAAAGAAAAAAAAAGACATGAAGTAGGTATTACATTACTACAATATCGTATACATAATGCCATGTGTTTTGTTTGTGGATGATATCAGGATAAAGACTCTATCCTCTGAACTAGGCAAAACCGTCCGCGGTTATGGAATGATCTCCCCGCCGTGGTTTTCCCTAGAGACCATGAGATTCTTCAAGAAGGGTGTGAAGGTATTTTTGCAAGGTCGGCAACGCGCGAGTGATACCCCAGGGCCCAAGTCTGCTATTTCAATTGTGTTCCAATGAACTTTCAGTGGTGTCAAAATTGTGCCATAAGACACTATTCTGTTAGTAAGTAGACTACCAAAACTGTAAAATGTCACAATTTTGACACCACTGAAAGTTCATTGGAACACAATTGAAATAGCAGACTTGGGCCCCTGTGTGGCAAGCGTCTATAGTCTATAGCCTACGGTATCTAACGGTAGCATAAAAAACCTATGGAGCCCGCTTGCCCGAAATAATTCTTGTCCCTCTATTCCTGATAGCCCCTAAGTGCAGTTAGGAGACAGAAAACAATATTAATGAACATTTTCATTTACCGCATCCAAATTTTACGATCAGACTTTACTTACTGTGTTCCCTTGCGCACTTCACGCCCAATTTGACTGCTTCTGAGGGTAAGCAACAAAAAGTTTAATGCTCTTAACGTACTAAGCATTTACTTAACTCGATTCACTGTGAACCCTCTTTGAAAACATTGTTTCCTTATATCGGGAGTGGTGGCTTCGGAGGACTCTTACGGATTTACTCCGGGTTATTTGGAACGTATGATTGTGGAATGATAATGGGTTTGTGTTTTATATGGCGCAATTTGGGTATTGAATTAAATTGGATTTTCTAGAATGGATATGGCGTCGTCAGGTATTTTGTTATTGGTGATATATTTCTACCTGTAGGTGATTTTTGTAGGTACTTTGATTAAAACAGAAAGTAAGGATACGGTACCCAGCCCAGTGTAATCGTTTTCAGTGTGATTAGTATGTGAATGATATGTAATGAATCGAAGTTTATGTTGCTCTTCTCAGTAAATTCAACCTTTCGAACCGTTATTAGAGTATTAGAATCAGACTATTCATTCATTAGTGCCTGCGAATGTTTATTTGAATAAATAATTTTGAATTTTGAGTGCCAACATTTTTGTTAATTTAACGACTCCGGTTATAACTGAGTCCGCTTAGCACAGTGCTTCGACTACCCCTAAATGAGTGATGAGACCATTGGTCGATGGTATCAGGATTACTGACATGCCATTACGTTGCAACAATCGTGAACAATGCGCGAGTATTTACTCTTCTTTAAACAGTAATAGTCTTTAAATAGTATTCGTGGGGTTTGTTGTCCCACGCGCCCTGACTGGGTACCGTATTTACCAGTTTTTGTTTTAATCTAAGTTTTTATGTTATTTTTGCGGAGATTATATTGCTAGGAAGTTGCTGTGCACTTCAGTGTAATTTAATAATTAATAGGATCCCAATGGACAAGGCCAAGGAGCTACATTTAGCATGAGCAGTGAAGCCTTTTCCTCTAATTTTAAATTCAAATAACAGATATCTCCTAGTATAAATTAAACAGTAATTCAAATGAGAAGTTAAAACACACCACCTTCCCGTGAAAGTTAACTTTAACTTACGATCTCGTGACTGTGAGATATTTACGAGCTGAATGTAATTAAATTCTAGAACTGTTTGCTTTTGTAAAACAATGTTGTTTAATACTTTGTTAGATTCTCATTGAACTGTGGCTAGTAAATATTCGTATTATTTATTATCAATAACACGAACAGCATCGGAATCCTTGGTATTGATATTTCTAGCGACGTTCAGTTCCGAAGTCTTTTGGAAGAAGAAGCTTCCACAAGCAGCCAGCTCCACTCTGCTCAGGCCCGGCCACATATACCCTAAATCTAAAATCTGCGCTATATTATTTACGCTGCATCACTCTCTATTAATAAGCAAGTTTGCCCTCAGTGGCTGCATTTCGCTGATCCATCTCGTGTTAGTAACCTCAACTCGGTATCCGGTAGCCTTTCTTCCCCATTGGTATCTGAGTTACAATCCAAGACTCTTTTACTCTGCATCTGAAGCATGAGAGAAGGCACACCGATTAAGTTGAAATGAAAATACACAGCGGGGCGTCAGGCTTTTGCTACCATTATTTTCATGCAAATTATCATTTTATATTGAGTCTGGCTCTAGTATATATACAAGACAAAACATATAAAAAAACCTGGAGTTATTCTTATTATAAGAGAGAACTTTTCATGAAATCTATAATAGTTTTGTAATTTTTTTTATCTATAAGACATTTTTATTTACAGCAAATATGTACAAAATACTATCTATATATAGAAAATTTCCTCAAGGCTGCCGCTGCTTCCGATTAAGGGCAAGGTTCCCAATAGGCTGGCAGCGTTTCCTCTCGCGTTCGCGGAAAAAGCTCTCCGCCCGCTGGTCTCCGAAGGTTTTGTTACATCACTTAGCTTTTATCCAACGCACCATTTTACATAGCTGATGAAATTACTTCTCCAGATTACAATTGCTTGTCCTCATCTAGAAGCCATCAATGGCCGCCAAAGATAATACAATCAACTGATTCTCAGTCCCACTGCTAGTAATATCAATAATTTCTAAAAGCGGTGACGCATGCAATATCACCCCCTACATCGCCTAAAGGGAAGCTGTTTGATTTGACAAATTGCATCTTTTGTTGGCACCAAACTGTCGATAACCCTGAACTATTTGTCGTCCCATCCCGTCCCGTTAAACGATTTGATTCTTGACAAAATGTTTTGTTAGATACCTTTTTGAGGGAGACTTTAATCCATTAAAAAAAAATTCGAAGGTATTTTAGCTGCACTGTAAAAGTTTTAAGATTCTCTAAAAATAAGACCAATCTCAAAGAATAACTTTGAGACACCCAGCGGCATACATTCAACGCTTTCCATATTCTGGTCGAAATGCACCTCAAATGGCGATCGGATACCACATTCTTCCCCATTGATTATTATTGGTTTTATGTATGTATTTTAACGCAATTATAGCCTGAATGGTAATGATGTCAGATGCTGTGAAGAAGGTTATATAATCTTACAATGACCTAGCTTTCAGGTAAAGGAAACATCAAGAAAGAACCACAGCAGTGATAGGCCACTTTGTAATAACCGCCTGCTTGACTATCTGCAAGTACCAAATTTGTATACAAGCATCTACTGGGCCAGTAGACAAGATAGTTATCGACAATCGTCATCGTTAGTAAACGATCAACCGTTGTATGTGTTTTGTCTACCAGTCTAGAGTACCCTTCTAAGTTTCATGTGATTACCACCTTTGGCTTACTTCCCTAGACGATTCTCAAATACAATACACGCAATATTCATTATCTTGTTTTTAAGTTGCATCCTGCCATTCTTTTGTCAATCCACTTTCGTACTTTTGTTGCATCAAACAATACCTTTTACGGTTTTTCTTGTTTACAGGAGATTGTCGTTTCATTAGGTGCTTGCAGATAGTGTCATTGTTTCTTTGTTTTACTCTCAGAGGAAAGATAACGGTAGATTATCCCTTTGTGTCGCTTTAACATAGTACATTATATCTACTAAAGTAATCTACGTTATTATAATATTAAAGGTTTTGAATGGTCTTTGCACTAGATCCTACGTGGGTGTAATTTGAAGTTCCACCATGAGTGCACCACACAATGTGTGCACAATAGTCAATATTTAGCATAGATCTAAATATGCAGGGCGATCCAGACACGGCTATTAACACAGAATAATTGCCACACGGAGGGACACTTTCAATA
Organism: Achlya flavicornis; assembly: GCA_947623365.1. NCBI lineage: Eukaryota > Metazoa > Arthropoda > Insecta > Lepidoptera > Drepanidae > Achlya > Achlya flavicornis. The sequence continues at coordinate 2,465,468 of OX392485.1, read as the reverse complement.
ATTGTTTTGGATATTGAAATTTGCTGAAAGAAAATGAATGTTGTTTGAAACGGGAATGAAAATGTAAAAAAAAATACCTGCATTATTATGATTTAATTTGGAAAATAAAATGTAGTCTTCTTTCAGCATTTCGTATCTTCAATATTTAAAAGCTTTAAGAAAAAATCAGAAAGATCATGTATCGTCATAATCATAATCATCATTAGCCTTTTGCAATTCACAAAACAGACCTCTCTCAAACCTTTCCATACTTCTCAGGAATGTTATGGAAATGAAATTTCGGGTATGGAAATGGATATATGAATACCAGTTTTAGATACGGATACGCATATAAAATTATTTCGGATATCCGATAGTTTCGAATAGTTTCAGTTACGGATATTATTATAAAGTTAGTTTTATAGGAATACGCGCGGCTAGTGTGGCGGCTCGGCCGGGCAAAAACTTATCATAACGTGTCTCTAGATTCCACCCCATAGAAATAGTTCTGTTCCACCCATATCCGAAATTATTCGAAACTTTTATATCAAATTCAGTCACGGTTTCGGATAGATGTTTCAAAGTCAAAGTCGAAGCTATTTATTTAATTTAAATTTATTATTATTATCTCTTTATTTAGTTTTTATCTTAAAAATAAATTTTTTATAACATTAAAATTAAAAATATTATAAAAAAATTAATAATTAATTAAATTAAATTAATATTATATTATTATTATTATTATTATTTAGAAGAGCCCCAGAAGGGCACTTATGAAAGTCACATTTACTGAAGTTACTACCGGTTCGGTTTATCTCGGATATCCGATAGTTTCGGTACAGTTACGGAGCTCCATAATATCCCTGATTTCAATACCTTGGATACCCAATTCAACTTTTCTATACTCAAATTACAATAGGCTATATTAATTATCTTACAAATAAAAGCTATGGGGATTTCAATTAGCAGATAATCTCAACATAAAGATGTAATAGTATTAATTATCCGACCAAGTTGTGTGCGTTATTAAATTCAATAAGCGTCCCCGTGGACCGGATGCCAATTAGACAAGTTTGGGTAGTTTCTAACTCCTCGCGCTTACAGTGATTGTGTAATCGTGGTATGGATTATGTATTCGATATAGTATTATTTACTCAATTATAAAATTCACAATTTTGAGAGAGGTCGAGCATAGTGTTTATTCGCTCAATGAGCAGCTCGACTGGGGAAGTACCTTACAGAATACCGCAGCCAAATAACTTTATGTTGTGTAAAGTTGTGTTCCTGCGCGTGAGTAAGGTCGCCTAAGCTCATAGGGGAGGGGGGAAAGGTCGGTAAAGCGTGAGCGATGCTTCGTGTGTTGCAAGCGTCCATATGGCTACGGTAACCGCTTACCATCAGGCGGGCCGTATGCCTGTTTACCGAATTAGTTGTACTCAGGCTTCTAATACTATATTTTAAGACAACCAAAGAACTGCTTGATTTAGCATACTTAACATTATAATTATTAAACAAAAAATAATTTATCAAAAAAACAAAAAGAAAGAAATAAATTCTTTGAAGTGATCCAATTAATTGAAAGTCAAAACAAAGTTAAAAGCCCAAACTTCATCTTAATTGATTGTTAGTTAACAACGTCTTTCGTCCAAAACTTTTGTACGCGGTGATGCTTAATATTCATTTTGTAAATAGGCTTTTCAATGTCAATATTTTTCTTTTCTGTTTCTATCGTAATTTTTTATTTAACACCAAAAGTCTTTGTACTGGTTCAAAATTAATACACGCATTTAAACCTATAATATTGCTGCAGTTTTTAAAAGTTGCTGGTACTCATCGAGTAAAAAAAGTAATTAAAAAAAAAACGACTTAAAAAATTTTCAATGGAATACGTCATGCTCCTTCGCTGACTACAAATCAGTGTCAAATTAGAGTTATTTCATACTTTTAGTGTATTTTGAAGTCGATTTAATTTTTTTATATTACTTTTTTATTTCGCCATTTTTAGTTTTTCCTAAATGCACTAGATTTGGACCAAAGTTTTGAGATGTTTTTCCTTTGACACCACACCAGCAGCTCGTATCAATAAGCCAGGCCGTCACACATATTTGTCCATATCTTCAAAACTACTGAACCGATTTCGATTAGACTTGCACTGTTCCCTAAGTTGAAGTAAATGTAAACTATTAAAAATATAATGGTTACAATCTGATTAATATCTTCGGAGATATGCGTGGACAAACATACATACATACACCTATGAAATTTTGTATATTTGTACTTTTTTGGTTTATAGTAATCCGTATATTTTTTAAATATAGCATATTTTTCGTATCTCGCTAAAATTAAATCGCTAAACAAAACACACTACCATAAAATGACGGGCCAGTTGGCGCAGTTGGTTAAAATTCCACCTATCGCGCCGCAGGTCGTGGGTGCAATTCCCACACAGGTCATGCGTGAAAATGTCCTGTATGAGTCAGTGGTTTCCATAGTACAAGCTCTGCTTAGTTTGGGATCAGATGACCGTGTGAGAGGAATGTCCGAGGGTAAATATATGTCCGAGGATATATACAACATTTAAATAAAACTAATAGGTTGAATACATCCACACCAACGAGAACGTCTCTAACCCCACGAGACCCAAACCAAACGTGCGTCACAAAGTTATCCAAGTAACGCAGGCAAATGACGCAGGTGTGACGCCGCCCGCCCGTCCGCGTCCAACCCGGCGTCATTATTAACAACCGGTTGAACACTGTTACTTTATATTGTTGAAATTATATACTTTCAATGTGGTCCTGTTTATTAACTACCAGTGGCTCGATTCTCGTAACAAAACTTCAACGATGTAGTAGCGACTTCGACGATTAAACTGTTTTTTACTATTATAATGTCAAATGAACGATTGAAAAACGATCCTATAGACACATTATTGAGGCATTGAATGTTTTTTAAACAAAATATTTCACAAAATACAATTTAAATAGTTAATGTCGCTACGACACCGCTGACGTTTTGTTAAAAAAATCGAGGCACAGTTCGTACAACATTTACCCCCTTATTCATAATGAAGTTATCAAACGTTAATTAGCTAAAATTCCGAAGTCTTTATCTGACAGGTGACATTTGGTGATCGAAAGAGTGAGACGGGGCACACTATTACACTGATTTAGTTAAAATGCGATTATGAATAACGGGGTTAGAATTTAGAGTATTTTTTATTTTTGTATGAAAGTCTGTTGAATTAAAATTTGGTAAATTAATAAAAAAAAAAAAACTACGATAAAAAAAATGCGTTTCATCTTCAAGTGGTCCGTAAACGACAATTTCCGGAAAGCTGATAAAATCTTTAATTACAAAAATAATAAACGTATTTAAAATGACGACTTCAAAGATAATAATCTAAAACACAAATTTCAAGAGCCCCGAGCTCGTATTAAAAATAAAATGTTCCTTTCAATTACACAGGGTGTTTTGTTGCTCGAAACGGGGTGCACAAAATGTCGGACACAAAAAGTGTTTAGGTTTTATCTCGTTTGTTTGCCATTTCATGTTTACGAGTGCGCATAAAGTTAATACCACCTTTGTCCTTACCCTTTCAGCTAAGGAAGGAATGGCCAAAAAACTGGTAAGCGGTATGGCTCTTAGTATGGGAAGGTTCCGTACAACTAGTCTGAACAAGGATCTGCACTGGGAACGAAAATACGCCAATTGTAAAGCAATTGTATTGTAGCTTCAAAGTAGCACCAATTACAGATAAAATGACCGAAAACCGCCTCAGATGGTATGGACATGTAAAACGACGCAGCGATGACCATATAGTACAAATTGCTTTAAATCTGCCGGAACAGAAGAGAGGTAGAGGCCGCCCGCCATGGATCTCGTGGTCTAATATCAAGAGAGACCTCAGTAAAGCCCAATTGCCAGAGCCGACAACCCAGGACACCCAAAAGAGTGAGGAGACCCGACCCCAAATAAGGGAACAGGGTTGGACAAAGAAGAAGAAGTATGATTTACATCCTAAATCCTTGACTGGTTCTCTGCTGATACCATTGATCCAATTGCGATAAGTTCTGTAAAAAAAAAGAAACAATAATTATAATAAAGTCGTTTAGCATTAGTAATTTAGTGTATTTTGAAGTCGATTTAATTTTTTTATATTACTTTTTTATTTCGCCATTTTTAGTTTTTCCTAAATGCACTAGATTTGGACCAAAGTTTTGAGATGTTTTTCCTTTGACACCACACCAGCAGCTCGTATCAATAAGCCAGGCCGTCACACATATTTGTCCATATCTTCAAAACTACTGAACCGATTTCGATTAGACTTGCACTGTTCCCTAAGTTGAAGTAAATGTAAACTATTAAAAATATAATGGTTACAATCTGATTAATATCTTCGGAGATATGCGTGGACAAACATACATACATACACCTATGAAATTTTGTATATTTGTACTTTTTTGGTTTATAGTAATCCGTATATTTTTTAAATATAGCATATTTTTCGTATCTCGCTAAAATTAAATCGCTAAACAAAACACACTACCATAAAATGACGGGCCAGTTGGCGCAGTTGGTTAAAATTCCACCTATCGCGCCGCAGGTCGTGGGTGCAATTCCCACACAGGTCATGCGTGAAAATGTCCTGTATGAGTCAGTGGTTTCCATAGTACAAGCTCTGCTTAGTTTGGGATCAGATGACCGTGTGAGAGGAATGTCCGAGGGTAAATATATGTCCGAGGATATATACAACATTTAAATAAAACTAATAGGTTGAATACATCCACACCAACGAGAACGTCTCTAACCCCACGAGACCCAAACCAAACGTGCGTCACAAAGTTATCCAAGTAACGCAGGCAAATGACGCAGGTGTGACGCCGCCCGCCCGTCCGCGTCCAACCCGGCGTCATTATTAACAACCGGTTGAACACTGTTACTTTATATTGTTGAAATTATATACTTTCAATGTGGTCCTGTTTATTAACTACCAGTGGCTCGATTCTCGTAACAAAACTTCAACGATGTAGTAGCGACTTCGACGATTAAACTGTTTTTTACTATTATAATGTCAAATGAACGATTGAAAAACGATCCTATAGACACATTATTGAGGCATTGAATGTTTTTTAAACAAAATATTTCACAAAATACAATTTAAATAGTTAATGTCGCTACGACACCGCTGACGTTTTGTTAAAAAAATCGAGGCACAGTTCGTACAACATTTACCCCCTTATTCATAATGAAGTTATCAAACGTTAATTAGCTAAAATTCCGAAGTCTTTATCTGACAGGTGACATTTGGTGATCGAAAGAGTGAGACGGGGCACACTATTACACTGATTTAGTTAAAATGCGATTATGAATAACGGGGTTAGAATTTAGAGTATTTTTTATTTTTGTATGAAAGTCTGTTGAATTAAAATTTGGTAAATTAATAAAAAAAAAAAAACTACGATAAAAAAAATGCGTTTCATCTTCAAGTGGTCCGTAAACGACAATTTCCGGAAAGCTGATAAAATCTTTAATTACAAAAATAATAAACGTATTTAAAATGACGACTTCAAAGATAATAATCTAAAACACAAATTTCAAGAGCCCCGAGCTCGTATTAAAAATAAAATGTTCCTTTCAATTACACAGGGTGTTTTGTTGCTCGAAACGGGGTGCACAAAATGTCGGACACAAAAAGTGTTTAGGTTTTATCTCGTTTGTTTGCCATTTCATGTTTACGAGTGCGCATAAAGTTAATACCACCTTTGTCCTTACCCTTTCAGCTAAGGAAGGAATGGCCAAAAAACTGGTAAGCGGTATGGCTCTTAGTATGGGAAGGTTCCGTACAACTAGTCTGAACAAGGATCTGCACTGGGAACGAAAATACGCCAATTGTAAAGCAATTGTATTGTAGCTTCAAAGTAGCACCAATTACAGATAAAATGACCGAAAACCGCCTCAGATGGTATGGACATGTAAAACGACGCAGCGATGACCATATAGTACAAATTGCTTTAAATCTGCCGGAACAGAAGAGAGGTAGAGGCCGCCCGCCATGGATCTCGTGGTCTAATATCAAGAGAGACCTCAGTAAAGCCCAATTGCCAGAGCCGACAACCCAGGACACCCAAAAGAGTGAGGAGACCCGACCCCAAATAAGGGAACAGGGTTGGACAAAGAAGAAGAAGTATGATTTACATCCTAAATCCTTGACTGGTTCTCTGCTGATACCATTGATCCAATTGCGATAAGTTCTGTAAAAAAAAAGAAACAATAATTATAATAAAGTCGTTTAGCATTAGTAACTAGATAAACGAAAGCCAAATTTAAGTAAAAGAAGGAAAACAATACTACTTGATTTCTTAATAATGATTTGCAAAAAAATCAGTTCAATTCAAAATTCAAAAAGTATTTATTCAATTTAGGCCCTGATAAGGCACTTATGAACGGATCCCTAAACCGTGTACTCGTATGTAGGAAAACATTTCGTTGTTACGGAATTAACACCTCTGTATAAGTAATGAGTTGTGACGCTACTTCTGTGGAACGTTCTTATTCTACGGCTAGCATTTCACTTCCATGTTTTTCGACTAAGCTTGTTTAGGAATAACTTTGGCAAAATAAACTCAGTGCGGGGTGGGAAGTGGTGAGCTTTGAATAACCCCAAATGTAATAGAAAAACGTAAGATGCCTTCAATCCTGTATGCTCCATATCTTAATTGAATTAGTCTTCTCTCTCTCTTCTTTTTCTTCGTCGTCTTTTTAAGGCGATGATAGCTCAGTGGTAGTGACGTCGGATATCGAGACGAAGGTCCCGGGTTCGAATCCTACCATGAGCTTGAGCTTTCGGTGAAGGAAAAACATCGTGAGGAAACCATAGCACGGTGGTAGGGTACTTTATAGTACCCATCTGGCTGGCAACCACTCTCAAGTTGAAAATCTGTCACCAAGCACCTATCGGTGTGTTCCGACAGCTGCACTTGAGAGCCAGTTCCTTCTAGGCTTTGTGTACTTACCACCGTAGGCCACATCTTCACTTACCATGGTGAGACTGTGGTCAAATACAGGTCTATACAACGTAAAAAAAAAAAGTATTTGCTAATGTTGTGATCCAGCTAGGTAACCATCCCCAATGGAACACTAGCGTTGGTCATGAGCATCTTGCTGAGTTGGGTGGAGGGCTGATTTGTGAAAATCTCCTTAAATTAAAACGTTGCATTATAATTTTTACAATGTTAGTTTAGAGCATATATCGTTTATTCGCTCAAAGAGCTGCTCGACTGGGGAAGTACCTCCACCTTACAGAATACCGCAGCCAAAATAACTATATTTTGTGTTCCTGCGCGTGAGTAAGGTTGCCAGAGTTCATTGGGGGGAAGGGTCGGTAACGCATGATGCCTCGTTGTAAGCGTAGGCTACGGTAACCGCTTACCATCAGGCGGGCCGTACTTACCGATAAATATCCACCAATTAATGGCAGAAATTCAATTCGATTCTGGTATAATACATAGTTGAAGCTACCACCTATAAACTACTGAAGCGAAATTAATCTCCGAGGTCTTCAGACTCCTAAACATTTTGAATTCGACTGGGTTCATGGATTATACTACGCATGCCTCATAAAATCAATAGGTATACCGAATAAAATTTATTCAACTATGTAGGTACCCCGGTTAACCTTATGGTGCGTCCATGCTACGCGCAGCGAGCACGAGCCGAGCCTCGAACGAACAGGATTCGTTTGTTGCTCGTGATTTCAAGCGTGGACGTACTCAACGAGCCTACAACGATGCGAATACCTGTGTTCATGAAAAAACTGACAATCGGGCGGAGCGCAGTCGAGCACGCTACGAATGCTCGTTCGAGGCTCGCAAGCCCGTCCACGCTACGCGAATCGTGCTCGCAGTGTGCTCGTTCTTGGTTGGGCTCGTGCTCGGTTCGCCAAGCATGGACGCACCATTAGAAATAGGTTTTCGATAACCTTTATTATCAAGTTCAGACAATTTGTTAATATATTGTGTGTTATTGTTATAATGCATTTTTGTTATCATGATTGTATTTAGTATTAGCCAATGTACTGTTATGTATAATTATGTACATTTTTATTTTATGTCAGAAGCCGACTAGTAGACAGTGACACTAAGGCGCTGCGCAGACGTGTGTCCTGTGTCGGATACAAGTTAATCCTATTTATTCTTCAATACCTTTTTATTCTTCAGTCTCACTTTCCCTTTCATATTGAACCCCACCCCCAGTCCCCCGCGATTTCACCTTGTGTGAAAAGTATAATACTCGGGGATAGTACAGCTTCCTATAATGGAATAATTATTATAATCTGACTGGTAGTTCCTGAGATTTGCCCGTTAAAACAAACACAGAAGAAGACTCTTCCGCTTTATTACATTAGTATAGATAAGTGTGCTGTACTAGCAATATACCGGGAAAATAAAAATAAAAACTACTTATGTCGTCAACAAAGACTACAATAGTATACTTGATCGTCAACGTCATACATCTTTTAGGAAAGGGAAATAACCGCATCTGATGTTTTATGTCCCCTTTAATAACTCAGCTGTTTTCCTCATCAAAGAATATTGATATAAATAGTAGGTTCGTTTCAAATTCTTCATTCAACTTTATGCTGTAGAAGTGAATTGAAGTTTGAATTCCAAAAATGAAGGCTGTGTTTCTGTTATGCGTTGTGGCCATAACTTTGGCAATGGTTCAGGGCCAAGGAGTTCCTACGAGTAAGTGTAATCTTTTTTAGTTTTTATTTGTATACGACGCCGTCTGTAAACAAGCATAGAGCCTGCCTGATGGTAAGCAGTTACCGTAGCCATATGGATGGAGGTCACTCACGTGTTACCAACCTTTCCCCCTCCCCAATGAGCTCTGGTGACTCACGCTCAGGAATACAACAAAGTTATTTGGCTGCGGTATTCTGTTAGGAGGTACTTCCCCAGTCGAGCTGCTCTTTGAGCGAATAAACGCTATGCTTTACCTCTCAATTCTTATTTTTTGGGTGATGTTCTATCTATACTAATAATAATAATAATAATAATATTATAAAGAGGAAAGATTTGATTGTTTGTTTGTTTGTTTGTTTGTTTGCATTGAATAGGCTCCGAAAGTACTGAACCGATTTGAATAATTCTTTCACTGTTGGGAAGCTACACTATCCCCGGGTGACATAGGCTATATTATATTTTCAAAAAAATTAGGGATCCTTACTAAATCTCCAATAATGTAACCCAAGGTGTAAAAAAAATACCTAAAATATTCATTACATCGCGTGCGCTGCGAAAACTATTGATGATAGAATAAAAAAAATGTACTACGACTTTGCAGAGCACATTATTATTTACAAAAAGTGTCGCGATACCATATGTCTAACTATTATAGTTATGCCACAATAAGTGTTTTTCTATTTTAATTTTTTTATTGAAATGCCGCCGCTATAAATGTCTCTCTATTTGTATCTTGGTATTAATCATTATCAAAATAAATTACTTCATATCCAAGACTGCTTCAATACCTTTATATAACTTTTTGAATTATTCAATTCGGACATTCCATTCAAAAGATATCACGAGTTTAAAAATATTAGTATTAGCAGAAAAATCACGTCACGGGTACGGGCCGTACGGCAGGGAGTCAATCTCTTTGCGTGTGGCTCAGTGTTTGACGGTAGGGTAGGGTAGGGAAGGGGGAAGGGCAGGGTAGGGTAGGGTAGGGTAGGGTAGGGTAGGGTAGGGTAGGGTAGGGTAGGGTAGGGTAGGGTAGGGTAGGGTAGGGTAGGGTAGGGTAGGGTAGGGTAGGGTAGGGTAGGGTAGGGCAGGGCAGGGCAGGGCAGGGCAGGGCAGGGCAGGGCAGGGCAGGGCAGGGCAGGGCAGGGCAGGGCAGGGCAGGGCAGGGCAGGGCAGGGCAGGGCAGGACAGGGCAGGGCAGGGCAGGGTAGGGTAGCACAACAGGGTAGAGTAGGATAGGGTAGGGTAGCACCACAGGGTAGGGTAGGGTAGCACCTCAGGGTAGGGTAGGGTAGGGTAGGGTAGCACCACAGGATAGGGTAGCACCACGCGAACGAAGTCGCGCCGGGCAGCTAGTCTATAATATTTGCATAAAATATTCGCGATAGCTTCTTTATTCGGTGAATTATTAAAGTGAATGTTATTTCTTTCATCACTTAAATAAAGTCCCTAATTTTAATATCACGATTTTTATTAGGTACATAATCTTCGAAAGCGCTCGTGGTGCAGCATGATTAGCCGTTCTCCGTTCTTAATCGATCGGCAAAGTAAAGTTACGTCTGTCGTGGTCGATACCTTGATAGGTGACCGCCTAGTGGTATTTCAAATCGAGCGTTTCCGTGCTTCGGAAGGCACGTAGAGCCGTTGGTCCCGGTTATCACTTAATTGTGATAATCGTTAAGCTAGTTGGTTGCCTCCTAGGCGGCTTGAAAAATTCCAACAGTAGGTTGACCACTAGCCTACCTCCACCAATCCGCAGTGGGCACGCGTGGAGTATCTGCCCATTCCCTGTCCCTTAATCTGTAAAAGGAGGTCTATGCTCAGCAGTGGAACATTATAGGCTGATGCTGATGATCATGATGACATAATCTTATAATTGTGTTTTTTCTAGAGCAATGTCCTTCAGGAGAGCATTCAGTGCTGTACTGTCCTCAGAAAGCAGAACCAGACTGTGATAATCCGACTGTCCACAACATGATTCCAAATGGAGGTCCTTGCGGTGTTCCACAATGCTTCTGCAACGTCCCTACTGTACGGAACACTAAAACTGGCAAATGCGTAAAATTGGCTGATTGTTAGAAGTAAAATGTAGCTCGGATTAGTATAGTAGCATCTCATCATCAGTCGCAGTTCTTTCTTTTATTCGCCCGATTAATTATTTTCCCTTGAACAATTTTCTACCTAAAAATCTCACAACCAAAGAGCATAATTACTTTACTTATGCAATGGTGAAGAGATGTAATCTAATTAGCATTAAAACAACGTTTAATTTTCTTAAAGTATTTGTTTTTTTTTTTTTAATAGAAATTCGATTTCATTTAATAGAGATTTTTTTAAAGAAATGTATCTAGTTATGATTCTCGTCTATTTATCAATTGTGTAATTACTGTGTGTAATTGAAAGATATTTACATGAAAAACTACTAATTACTCCCAAAATATACCTAAAATGATGAAATATAGTATATAATTATTTTTTTTTATAGTTTTTTTATGTAAGCATGATATGAAAATTATAAATGAATCGAATAAAAACATTTAAAAGTAGATTGTTTTTCATTTTATACCGTATCTCGATCGCTTGTATTTATCATCATTTCTATAATTGCACGCAAGCTTTCAGCCATTGTAAGAGTCCATCAAGAACCCATAATAACAAAAGACTAACATTTTCAATAAGAAATACGATAGAAAGAACCAATTATATGAAGGGACGGTTAATGGTAATCAAAATTAACCCCATTACTGGAGCTCATTAGCGAATAACTCAGCCGGTTAGAGAATTATATCATCGGTTTGGTTTCCATTGTAGGCTAAGTTAGAAGCGATAGCGATTGTTCGACATGTTCACAAAGCTTGAAAATTACTGGGTGGACTTTGGATTCCACGTGCTGTTTCTTTTTTCTATGAAAAAACTTTGGAAACCTACAAATTTTTTCATAAATTTTAATCGAGCAAGTTTGATCTTTTTATGGAGCGTGCCACAAGCCCCGACTAACGTTTCAATAATTTTAACTGGAAGTTTCCATTCTGTATAACTAACGAATTTAATGACCAACCAAGGAAAAGTTGCTAGATTAAAAAATGGAAAAGAAAACTGGTTAAGTACTTTAACGGCGTAGCAATAAGAACCGCTTTTATGTACTTAAGCTTACAGCCTTTTTTTAAATGCTACTCATCTATACTAATATAATAAAGCGGAAGAGTTTTTTTGTTTGTTTGTTTAAATGTGCTAATCTCTGGAACTACCAGTCGGAATCGAAAAATTCTTTCACTAATTAGGAAGCTACATTATCCCCGAGTAGTCTATACTACTCGGGGATAATGTAGCTTTGTATGTACTTTTTTCACGGGAACGCGGGTGAAATCGCGCCAGACATCTAGTTTTATATACGGCGTAAGAGTAGAGCCCAAAATAAAGTGAATGTTGTTGTGTGAGAGCATCGAACAATTAACCCAAAGATGCGCAGTGACGTTCATTTTGGTTGAAATATATTCCGCCAATTTCCCACCGGCGACAACGCGCTCTGATTGGCTAAGTCAAGCACGCATGCACTGTGATTGGCCAAGTCAAAAACACTCGATGCAGTGATTGGTGCTTACTGTTCAAATTCAGTGACAAATCACTGACGAGTTTCGGAATTTGATTGTTCATTATTACTACTCTAAAGGGATCTTTCCTCGATGTGTGAGAGATAATATAATGAATGCAAAGAGTTAGATATAATATGACGACTAATAGAAAACTTTTTTTTCTTTAACAAAATGTATGTCTGATTACGCTGGAATTTTAGGGGAATGTATAGAGAGAGGTCCAATAATTTCGTTGATCAAGAATTGGACAGGAAGATGATGTTTTGCAGGTGTGAGTTACGATCTCATGTAATAAGCGATTTTGATAACTAAAAACGAGTCCTCTCATGCCTTTGACCATCTCGCCCTCCGGGAAATTACAGTTTCGACCAATTAGAAACGGCCCGGATAAATTTCTACCCGGACCGACACGCGAATATATTTTTTAATTATATTCGGTAACAGCGTACCTATTTGAATTTAATTACAGTTATCATTCACTTGTTCCCCGGGAGACAGAAGTTTCTTTATGCCATAGTGTATTAGTAACTTTATGACTTTTCCGTAAAAGATTTTTGGAGCATGACCATATTGACCATTTCGGGATATTGCTAACGCGTTTTAGTAAGCGTTATTTTGGACTTCATAATAGTAGAGATACGCAAAAACTCATTGAGGTCTCAGGAAACCGGGAGACCAGAGAACTTTGTAACTAACGCATTAAATTGGCCGTCCCAAGCCAGGAGCTCTACCGGGTCACTTTGGTTGGTTTTCATCCAATCAGGGCCCACGAATGGTCATCGTCGCGTCGTAACGTAACGCGTGCGCATCATCGGTTGAAATAATTAATGGTGTTCGTTACGATTACCACCAAAGTTACACGGTAGAGCCCCTGTACTGGGAACTTTACCGATGATCGGCAGCCTCATGGAAATTTTAATAAATATATATTTTGTATATTTGCTATGTTATATACTAAACTTTTGTGCCAAATACCAAATAATTTGCAACCTCATCGTCGACGCAAATCACGTAAACAATGAAGTGCTCAAATAAACAAAAGTAAATGCTCCGTTCGAAGTTATTCCGGTGTAGGGCAAAGTCTGTTACACTAAATACATAAACCAATTTTGTGTCGGCTCTGCTATAAACTAGTTGGAACATACGAACGCTCTCACAGCTCACTGCAGAGTATTTTCAATGTAATGGTGCGTCCATGCTTGGCGAACCGAGCACGAGCAGAGCCACGAACGAGCACACTGCGAGCACGATTCGCGTAGCGTGGACGGGCTTGCGAGCCTCGAACGAGCATTAGCAGCGTGCTCGACTGCGCTCCGCCCGATTGTCATTTTTTTCATGAACACAGGGATTCGCATCGCACTCGTTGTAGGCTCGGTACGTCCACGTTTGTAATCGCGAGGAACGGACGAATCCTGTTCGTTCGAGGCTCGGCTCTTGCTTCGCTTCGCGTAGCATGGACGCACCATAATATTATACTCTCCTAAACTGACAATAAGTGTGATTTATTACTTTAAAAAAGCAGAGTTTATTAAATATCAGTTCTGATGTACTAAACTCGGAGTACTAAGGCGATTTTCGACATCACACATTATCATGGAACTGTTGTGTTTGTAATTTTTGTTTTTGTTTGTTTATCTCTGTAACGATGTGTGTGTAGTAATATTTTTTTTCTTTATTTCAGTTTTGCAATACCTATTGTTATGACATTAACTCCCAATGCTTTTATTAAAAACTACTTCGGTTTTTTTTAAATTTATTATTATATAATTACTTATTTATTTTATATATCTTTTTAATGTTCTGCAATAGAGCTATGTAAGAAATCTTAAGCGTCAAGTCGCCTAAGTTTTATAACTTATTTTTGTTTGTTATGTTGTTATCTGGTTTATGTATTAAGTACCTAAACAACATTATATAGAAAAAAAAGTGTAATCTGATTTACGAAAGTTTTTCTGGTCCTTTGCCATTTTGATCTATGCTAATTATAGTGCCTGCCTATATAGTCAACAAATAAACTGTAACATTTTACCACTTTGGAAGTGTCTCTCGCGCAAACTATTCAGTGTAGAAAAAAAATGTATTAGAAACCTCAATATCATTTTTGAATATCTATCTATCCATAGATAGCCAGCCCGTATGAGTTTGATGAAAAAAAAATTTTTGTTTCAGTTCAAAGTATGTATATTACAAACAAAAAGAAGTACGTATATGTATTATATCAGTTATCTGGTTTCCATAGTACAAGCTCTGCTTAGTTTGGGGTCAGATGACCGTGTGTGAGGAATGTCCCAGGAATTGACCTCATATATGTGAAAAAGGAAAACAACACCTGCATTTTAAACTTTTAACAAAAATACAATTCAACAACAAAACAAACACAGATGTTACCGTTCCTAAAAACCGTTTTACAATAAAAACTGTGTGTATTTGCAAGATTTATGAATGTAGACAGTAGCCAGCAAAACATAATAATATCCAACGTCACAGAACTGTGTGAGTGGGAATAACATATTTTATGCACAGGTCTACATGAAAACCTACTAAACCGAATATATTCCACATAAAGAGACGAGACGGTTGTTTTAGACCTTACAATCATGATACGATGGATCGTATGGGCGCTTCTTCATTGGAACGACACGACACGACACGACGCGGGGCGCGCGGGGGCGCGGGTGGCGCGTCCACTCGCACGCCTACATGAAAGCTTGCGTGTGTACACAACACATGCATAAAGATGCCGCCACGACATCGACACCAGGGCTGCGTTCAGTAACAACGCCGTGTGATCGCCCGACGATCATCGTAGCAAGTTCATCAGTAACAGTTCAATAAGATGTGGTGCGATCGTTGGACGTCGCACCGGTCATCCGGTGTGTAGTAACTAAACGCACCCCAGTGGGAGACTTGCTGCCGATGACATGTCGCCGCCGGCCCAGTGAGACAGCGTGCAGTACAATCTCAAAGAATTATGCATCCACCCACAGATGTCGTGGACGGCATGTGGCCGGTGCCGTGTCGTGTCGCCCCAATGAAGAAACGCTCTATCGTGTGTTCGGATTTAATTGGACAGCACTAGCAGATTGAGTAATCAAAAGTGTTTGCATTACCTATTACTATTACTGGTACGTGAATGTTTTTATGCTTCAAACCAAACTAATAAAATTTAGCATATAAGATAGACAGGGCTCTACTTCGAATACTTATTAGATCCTTATGGAAACCGCGAGATAGGAGCTAGTATTTTTTATAAAATATCTCATATTTATTATCCTCTTTGGTTTACCAAAAAATGCTTGTTGCCAATCTGTGATTATCGGATCCTATTAATTCTTACCTACTTTGTACGGTAAATATATCGTACAGTATAAAACGTTATTCACAAACAGCACTTGGGCACCGGACACAAGAAATGTACCCGTACTGGATATCTTATGATAATATATTTTCCGTACGCCATGGCCTCGCTTTTCACACCGAATATATTTCTATTTATGTGTTTACCGTAATGATACTTTATGATTTGTGTGGCTTTAGATGTTGAGAGAATTTTTCCTTATCAATAAATCATATTATAAGCTTATGGATGGGCTTTGTAATGATGCGAGGCCTTCATGAAACGTAGGATTAACTTTTAAAAAATAAAGCAGACAAAACAGCGATTTTAATAAAATCCTATTTAGGAATAGATTATAAAATGAAAAATATTAAAAAAAATGGTAGATTTTTTGTTGTAAATATTATGCATCTATTATTGTTTAAGTAAAGTTTGAGCATAAATAAGACGTAACCAAATCTATGGGCACAGATTCTGCAAATTTCTAGATAAAAGTTTTAGTGCTTTCAATGTCCCTGTTACATACATACATGTAATTGCGGTCTGTGGTCGTAGTCTATGGTAGGCTCTATAACTACTTCCTCCTATGTCATCTGTTTCTGTCGGGTCTTAATGTATTGTACTAATAATAAGAAATAAAGCAACCTTAAATCATCTAATGTATTAGTCCCCACGCAACGCAAACACAATTTTAACTTTAACAATTTTACAATACATAATGTACATTTTTACAATAAATGAAACATGTCTACAAAATATTTTTATTTTGGCAGCATTTCTATTTTTCTTTAAGTTTTTTTATCTACTTTCAATGTCTAATGTATATTGAATTTACCTACTATATAATATAACCCTCAAGATATGTGACTAATGATCATGCATGCATACCTATATGCCTATTTTAACAAGTGTAGATGACTAATTAATATAATATATCACATAATTATATTCGTAAAGGAGTTAGTTGATGATTTTAGAAAAACCGCTTTGTACAAAAAAAATAAGACAGGAATTGTATTGCTTCTCTTTGATTTTTCTTTCTTTTGTTTTTTTTTAGAAACTAGAATTCTTTTTTTGGTGATAGGACGCGCGTCCCATCTGCAAATCAATGGACTCGCAAAAATAAAGCCAATAGCAGCAGATACGCTATCAAAAAGCAGAAGTACGTGTTAAACATGTATTATATTACTCTTTGGTGTTACATCAACAGACATAAAGATTGGAGCAATAATAACCCGTAGCGTGGCCTAAAGATAATCCAAATGTTAACATACTATCTATATTTATCAATGCGTCCACTAATTACTGATTACGTATTATTGCTGTCATTTATTTTATAGTAGCAGCCATGTTTTATATAATATTATTGATTATTATTGCTGGTGTTGTGACAGAAGACGCATTTAAAACAGTGAATTTAGATGTAGGAACTGTTGTAGGTGAGAAAAGTAAAAATGGAGATTATTATGAATTTTATGGTATACCTTACGCCAGTGCTCCGACTGGAAGAGATCGGTTTAAAGTAAGTAGAATAGTTTTTTTTTAAACTTCACTTTAAAAAAGTTTTTTGCGTGTGGTTGATAATCTAACAATTATTTAAATATTATAAAGATAGGACACGTAACTTGTGTGGGGCAGGCCACATCGCTCGAAGAGCCGATAACCGATGAGGAAGAAAGGATCTCGAGTGGCGACCACGTACTAGAAAGCGCCGAGCGGGCCGACCTCCCACCAGGTCAGAGTCACTCGGCGCCGCTGGATGCAAGTGGCCCAGAACCGTTCTAAGTGGAAATCAATGGGGGAGGCCTATGTTCAGCAATACTGCAGTAGCACATCCATGGGCTGATATGATGATGATGTTAATTCTTTCCTTCCGTACTCGATCGACTCTTCGTGCGATTGGCTCGCCCATTTCCATTTCAAGTTACTGTCTACTATAATTTTAAATCGCAAGATATAATATTATATATTATTTTAGGCCCCACTACCAATAAAACCATGGGAAGGAATTTATAAAGCAGGCAAAAATATAATAGTGTGTCAACAAGTCTATGTGACAGAAAGTAATGATGATGAAAAAATTATGCTTCATGGAGAAGAAGACTGCCTGCGCATCAATCTTCTAGTTCCTCAAGTAGCTAATGAAGACAACTTAGTACCAGTTATAGTTTACATCCATGGTGGTGCATTTTCTGGAAGCCACGGAAATGTTGGTAATTCACAGTATTTAGTAAGACATGACGTCATATCAGTCAACTTCAATTACAGATTAGGAGCAATAGGATTTACCTGTCTTGGTACTGAAGAGATACCTGGAAATGCTGCTCTCAAAGATCAACTTGCAGCTTTGAAATGGATCAAGAAATATATTATGAAGTTCGGTGGAGATTCAAATAAAGTAACACTTGCAGGGTATAGTGTTGGTGCGTCTATGGCAGAATTATTAGCATTATCAAAATCATCTGACGGTTTAATCGATAAACTTATTTTGGAAAGTGGATCGGCTTTATCGCCATTTGCAGTAAATAGACAGCCTTTAGAAACAGCAAGAAATATAGCTATATCTATTGGTTACAATGATACAGGGAATCTAGAAAATTTAAATGAATTCTTACTTAATGCAACCGATTTAGATCTAGCTGTTAAAAGTAAGATTTACTATTTAACCAATAGTACTTTTGGTTTTTCACCATGTATTGAAAACGAACTTAATGGAAGCGAAGCCATTCTGACCAAATCTCCTATAGATATTTTAAAATCTGGGGACTATAAGAAACTTCCAGTTTTAACGGGTTTCTCAAACATGGAAGGCATAAGTAGATTAGTAAAATTTGCTGAATGGAAACTTGAAATGAATAAAAATCTTGCTCCATTTCTGCCTGCTGATTTATATTTCGATAATGATAAAGAAAAAGATTTTTTCTTGAAAGATATAATGAAACATTATTTCAATGGCAAAGAGATTTCTTACCAAACTTTACAAGGATATGTAGATTACTTCTCAGATTCTATGTTTAAATATGCAATAGTTAAATCTGCAAAATTACATGCAGCTAAATCTGATAAGCCAGTATTTCTATATGAATTTAAATACACTGGAGACTTGAATATGCAACATAGTCAAATGGATAGAATTAAAGGGGCTGGTCATAGGGACCAAACTGCTTATATTTTGGATTTCCTTGCAGTCACAAAGAAATATAGAGATATGGATATGAGAGATCGAATGACTACCATGTGGACAGACTTTGTGAAATATGAGTAAGTGAATTTTATCCAAGTATTTATAGACAAATTTATACACTTTTATGAACACAATTAATATTTTCTTTTTCAGAGATCCAACAGCATATGAAAGCGCTTTGATCGAATTAAAATGGAAAAGGTATTCAGAAAAAGAACCTAATCATTTGGAAATAGGACATCAATTGAAAATGAAGACAGATCTATTTGAAAGAAGATATCAATTTTGGAATAATGTATATGAGAAGTATTATTGGAATCCATCGCACATTATAACTGATGTGACAAAATAGTTTTATTGATTTGAAATGCAATCGCTATTAAACAAAAATTTAAAAATCTATCTTGTGAAAGTTTTAGTTTTAACTCTCGAAGAAGTAATTTATATTATCGGCTGAAAGTATAATAACCACCAAAAATAATTTTGTGACCTCTATTACCTAAAAATGTACCTACTATGAATCCAAATTTAGTAAATGATCACCAAAATCTGTAAATGATCACCAAATTTTACTGAGGAAATTATATTCTAATTTTATCCCCCTTTCCATAATAATATTATGGTGCGTCCATGTTTGCGAACCGAGTTCGAGCCGAGCCACGAACGAGCACACTGCGAGCACGATTCGCGTAGCGTGGACTCTGCGCGCTTCGAACGAGCATTCGTAGCGTGCTCGAATCCGCTCCGCTCGATTGTTTGTTTTTTCACGAACACTCGCTCGTTGTAGGCTCGTTGAAGGCTCGTTAAGTAGGTACGTCCACGCTTGAAATCGCGAGCAACGAACGAATCCTAATCGTTCGAAGCTCGGCTCGTTCTCGCTTTGCGTAGCATGGACTCACCATTAGGTTTATTTTCAATTCATAAATATTATGTTATCACTGAGTACAAATTTTTGAGTAAGTAGATACTTAATGAAAAATATTTGCTTGCGTGGCCCAAAAAAATATCAAGATAATGATGTAACTACATTATCATTTGTTATCAAGCTATGAAGTAATTAGCGATAAATAGAGAATTCAGATTTATATTTTAGCCAATACAGTCATGTTTCTTGTACTACTTTTAAATTTATTTATTGGTAATGTACTTTCAAAGGGCGATTATAAAACGGTACATTTAGATATTGGGAGTGTGAAAGGTGAACAATATTGGAATGGGGATTTCTATGAGTTTTATGGTATACCATACGCTACTGCACCAACTGGTCGTGATAAATACAAGGTAAGACATTTATCTCTATATAAATAAAACTGGCCAAGTATAAGTATGAACGTGACTCGACCGAGGGTTCAATTATTTCAGATGCTTGGTGAACTTTAGAAATAAGGGGGAAAGGTGTATTTTCAGCATACTAACTCAGCAAACTATGCATCAGAATAGTTTTTGACTTATGCTGAAAAATGATTATGAATAAAAGAAAATAAAAACCTATTTTGAATGGCACATATTGAAGCTCTCATATGATATCAAAGTGATGATACAAATAAGGGCAGTAAGCATACACCGAACAACCGAGTAGGAATTATTTCAGCAATTGCCTGAACATACCAGTCAGACAGACGGTATTAAAAAATACCATACCATCATGTTATCGCTTCCTGGTGATGTTTTCTTTCACTAAAAGCTCTATAAGATTCGGACCCACGACTTCCGTTCGACTGAGTTATAATCGCTTTATTTTTAGAAACCTAGAAACAACACAGAAGTACCTACATATAATTGATCCTGCATTTATCATTAGGTGAAGGCACAAGAATCTAATTTACTTTTTATTTCCAGGCTCCATTACCAGTAAAACCATGGGAAGGTATCTTAAATGCCAACATAACTTCCATAGTTTGTCCTCAAGTCTACCTAACTGATAATGAAAAAGATGAAGATATAATGATATATGGGGAAGAGGATTGTCTTAAATTAAACCTACTTGTTCCTGAAATAGCCAGTGAAGACCATTTGGTTCCAGTTATAGTTTACATCCACAGTGGTGCGTTTGCAGGTGGAAATGGTAATATGGCAAGATTTCACTATTTAGCAAGGCATGATGTCATTACTGTAAGTTTTAACTATCGACTGGGAGCAATAGGATTCGCTTGCCTTGGAACAGAAGAAATACCAGGAAATGCAGGGTTGAAAGACCAACTTGCTGCTTTGAAATGGGTTAGAAAGTATATTAAACTGTTCGGTGGAGACCCAAATAAAGTAACTCTAGCAGGATTTAGTGTTGGTGCTACCATGGCAGAATTGCTAGCTATATCTAAACAATCTGAAGGTTTGATTGATAAGCTTATACTGGAAAGTGGGTCAGCTCTATCACCATTTGCAATAAACAGAGATCCTATAAACACAGCAAGAAACATAGCAATTTCAGTTGGTTTTAATGATACTGGAAACTTTAAAGATTTAAGCGAATTCCTGCTTGAAAGTTCTCCGGAACGTTTTGCTCCACGAAGTCTTAACTTTTTCTTGACCAACGCGACATTTGGTTTCGCACCGTGTATTGAAAATGTTTTTCCAAACACTGAACCATTTTTGACTGAATCCCCACTTGATATTATGGTCAAAGGTGAATACAAAAAAATCCCTATACTAACTGGTTTCTCCAATATGGAAGGTATTAGTAGAACAATTAAATTCAATGAATGGAGTGACTTGATGAATGAAAAATTTGCAGATTTTCTACCAATAGATATTTCTATTAAAGAAAACAAAGAAAAAGAAAATTTTATCAAAGAAATATTCGAACATTACTTCAAAGGTGACGAAGTATCTCATGATACTGTACAAGGGTACATCGATTACTTCTCAGATTCTATGTTTAAGTACGCAATAATGAAATCTGCCAGACTCCATGCAGCAAAATCTACGGAACCTCTATTTTTATATGAATTCACTTATAATGGTAAACTGAGTATGAAACACATGTTTATGGACAGAATATCAGGGGCCAGTCATAGGGATCAGACGTCTTATATTTTGGATTTCTTTGGTTTTACAACGGCATTTAGCGATTTGGATACAAGAGACCGTATGACAACTATGTGGTCAGATTTTTTGAAGTATGAGTAAGTATAATTAGTATTAGTATCTAAATTAGTGATATATCACTTTTAAACTAGCTAGTCTTGAATATACGAAAATATAATACGAGGTATGTAAGTACAATAATTACCTAAAGTAAAAATACTATAACAAGTGAAGATTTCGATATGGCATATTTTCGAAACCTATGTTAGGTTAGTCATTATGCCATCTCGAAATCACCCAGTATATTAAAAATGAAAATAATATGTAAAGCAAAAAGGAATAAATGGAATAAAAATACTAATATCTTAAATAGAATTCAAAACTATAAGGAGATGAAAAGTCCCTCAATAGGGTATTTGACGACAGTTCAAATCAAACAGACAGTTCAAAGTTTAGATGAAGGTTTGTATGAAATACAAGCAGGTGACGTCACAATTTTACAGCGTCAACTCTTATTAGTTTAACTGTAAAAAAAATCACTATAAGCTTAAAATGTACAGCATATGACGATTTGCTAACATCTACGATTTGACCTATAAGTTGATGTTTTTCTTTACATTTCTTCATAGTATTTCAATGTCACGATCTAAGTTGATGCCACAAAAGATCCTATAAATGACCTGGTTTCCAATTGTATTAATAAATTTTAATTTAATTTTTTCAGTGACCCCACAGCGTTTGAAAGTTCACTCATAAATGTGAAATGGTCAAAATATACAGAAAAAGATCGAAGCTATTTAGAAATAGGTGACGAACTAAAGATGAAGAACTACAATTTTACAGAGAGGTATCTGTTTTGGGATAAAGCTTATGAGAAATATTATTGGACACCAACCGCGCCGAAATTAAAGAAATAAAATAAAATACGTATATACTCCGTGACTTCTTATTCGTCTTAGAAACGCAACCCACATAATGTACCCAATGAATAGGTACCTACTAATAATAAAATAATAACATGTTGACGCATGACGTAGTTTTAAACACCCTGTTACGAGCGCAGTCTACTCTTAAACTCGCAGTTAACTTTAATTATTAACTCGATTTTTGATAATTCTAATGATTTTTTAATTATTTTTTAAATTATACAAATTAATGATGTTAATTTGTATAATTTCATTCGGTACATTAAATGGGCTGCGTTTCTAAGACAGAAGTGTGTAAGACTTTTTAATTTACCAATTTATTAGAAAACCTTAATACAATGCTCTGGTGAAAAAAAGATTTCTAAGGATCGGTCTTTGGGCATCTATAAAATAATGCTCCATATGTAATAAACTGGGGTTCTTCTATAATGTTCTTATTGTACTTGAATTTAGGCATGATAATAAAATAGGTAGTACGGTAGTGTTTGTAAATTGCATAGATAAAGACATCTGTTTCCTCCACTTCTGAGAGTTGATGGTTTTTATCATTAATGATTGAAAGCGATGCTGCTCTCCTGTATTTGACCTCCTTAGCATAATATCATCGAAATTATGAATATACGTATCAATATTACAAAAAGATTTTCTAAAAGCGAATAATCGCAAGAAAAGCAGACATCTTCAAGTCTTGTTATAATTTTGAATACGTATTTTTATTCCAAATTATGTTTTTCACCCGTCGACGTTTTTGTTCGTGATACTCTATCCAACGTTATTACACTCGATTCTCTCCTAAAAGCATTATTTTAAAACCGTAGACAGAAAAATCCTTTGACAATACTTTACAAAAAAAAAAATAGAATTTATCCACGTCTTTAGCACGAAGAATTCAAAAAAGGAATGCATTTGTTATCCCAAATGATGTAGGCACCCCATTGGGAATCTGAAAAAGAAAAATTTTCAATAACACGTGCATCATTTGGAATCGCTCAGACATATTTGCAAGGGGGTAGGCTCTTGTTTAGAGGTGTCAGTCACAGGGGCCGTTAGTATAAGTAATGAGTGACTAGCGATAACCTTACTTTTGAGTGCAAGCAGACACTTGCAACGACATAAATAAAAATTAAAAAATTGCATAGCTTTAATTTTTATAGCCGCTACGATCATCACTGATCTCCTAAGAGTTTTCAATTCAAAATGTTTAGGAAAGGCATTCCTACGACCTCAGAGTAGATAAATACTACGTAAAACTAAACTCATCTAAGTCTTGATTCTGTAATTCTCTCAGTGGTAGGTGCAGTTTTAAGCTTTCCTAAAGTTACCGTCTTGAGTTATAAAGTCTTGATTAATATTTTATGGCAAAATTTCACGTGGTCGGTCTCCAACCAGGTGGCTTGGCCTCATAAAATCTGCCACCCAATGTACCATAACCGAATGTTCCCGAAACGCAACAAATAGACAAAAATGAAAGAATGTTCTTTCATTTTTGTCTAATGCAGCGATCATGCGCGAAAGGGACAATCCACGACCACTCTGCCAAGAGTGCACGACTAAGAACAAGTAGAAGAATATTTTATGAAAAGATGCCTTTCCATGGCTACAAAGAGGAGAAGAAGGCCATAGACTTCATGGCTGACGAATGTCAAGCAGGACATGAAAACCAGCGTTTACTTATTGAGTATTTCAGACAAGAATCCATACTAACAAACTTAGTGGCGCAAAAAATCAACCTTGCGTAACAGGATATGGTGAGGGCAAAGAAGAAAAAAAAGACCCTAGCGTCTAGGCGCTACGGTCGGCCATGATCCTCAATTACAGGATTAAACAGGCAAAAATATTGTGTAATATAATGTTTAATCGCTTTCACTTATTGTTTGAACCTTTTAACAAAAGAAATCATTTACACAGGGGTTAATATTGTTGAAAAAAGGCTTAGATTTTTTTTATAAAGGACCTTCGATTGAGAAGGGGGTCTGCATCAGACAAAATTTTGACGTGTCTAGAAATTATGTAACGGAGGTAATAGGTTTTTCACACCTGCTCGACAATGTCCAATTACATAATCAAACTCATTGTAGCCCAAGGGATATAATGTGAGTTAAATTTGGAACGTTATAATTAATGTAAAACTCTTAGCATACGGGCATGGTAAAAAGACATTTATTCGAAAAACTAACTGGCCACCATAGGCATAACATGTGAAACGAAAACGGTGTTTGTTTTTTTTAAGTGTCCTCGCTACAGTTTAGCTAGAGTATCGTTACGCTCAGGGTCCAATATGCCACCCGTTACGTAAGATACTCCTTTAACCCCTTGGTGCATAATCTATAATGCTGCTGGCCTGCTGGGAACCTTACGGAAGTAGCGGCAGACTTTAAGAATAGTTATATAGGGTGACTGATAATTAGTAAACGATACACACACAATTCATTCACAACGATACAGACACATGATTGTACTCATGATAACAAACAACTTTCCCAAAGATTTTTTTTAATTTTATTTAGCACATGAGCCCATATTTAGTACAGTCGAGGTCAAAGATAAGTTTAATGTTTACATTTGAAGTTACAAAAATATGTATCCATTTAAATAACGAACCCTATAATGCTATGCATATGGTTAGTTATTAAATGGATACATATTTTTGTGACTTCAAATGTAAGCATATCTTTGACCGCGACTGTACCTAACAAGAATAAGAATGCACCATTAGCTTTATTTAATTTAGTCATTTATCCCTATTTGTTTCTTTGGGAAAGTTGTTTGTTATCATGAGTACAATCATGTGTCTAAATATCGTTTACCTACTTATTACCAGTCACCCTATATATTGTAATGTGGCGCCTGCAGTTATATTCTAAATTCCATAGATTACAGAGGTTGTTTTTCTCTTTTCAGGTAATTTTTATTTTACGCAGTCGTTTTTTTTTATGTTAGACTAGCTGCCCGGCGCGACTTCGTTCGCGTGGTGCTATCCCTACCCTACCCTACCCTACCCTACCCTACCTTACCTTACCTTACCCTACCCTACCCTACCCTACCCTACCCTACCCTACCCTACCCTTCCCTTCCCTTCCCTTCCCTTCCCTTCCCTTCCCTTCCCTTCCCTTCCCTTCCCTTCCCTACCCTACCCTACCCTACCCTACCCTACCCTACCCTACCCTACCCTACCCTACCCTACCCTACCCTACCCTTTCTAAACCATCCAGGGCGCCACCCAAACGCACACAAAAATGATGATAAATGAAGAACCGCTCGACCGATTTTGTGCAAACTTCACATTAACCATCTACTAAATAGTCCGAACAAAGCCTAAACATTTGGTTTGGATAGGTGAGCCCGTTCTTGAGTTATAAAATTACAACGAAAAGTGGCATTGATTTTTATATATATAGACTAGCTATAATTTTGAACCATAGAAAATATACATTCGTAAAAAGTGTAATAATAAAAAAAACAGCTTTACATGATAAAATCTTGTTGGAACGTATCGGTTGTCTAGTAATAAAATCATATTTAGCGCTGAGTTTAGTATGCATCAGCACATTTGTAATTCATGTTTGAAGTGGTTACAAAGCAAGTACGATACAATAGCAAAGCTGTCTACTGTCAAACGTGTCACATTACGCGACTTGTGACTTTGACACTTATAAATTGACGTTACTTATCTCTATGTCACCTGTGCTGAGAGGGAACCAAATATAAAATCACTTGACACTTAGAAAATGTTAACAGAGAAAACATTGGAATTTCAACCCTAATACGCACTTTTTGCCAACATAACATTACAGTGTACATAAACTCTTAATATCCAGACATAAAGTTGAAATTACCTTGCAGAAGTTATTAAAACAACAGGCCATGAGTCACAAGGCGTAGCATTAAGCTAATAAAGTTCAAAATTGCGTTTCTCATTCACCCCTTTTACAGGAGCAGGGACAATATTTTGCAACAATTTCCTGTCATACCACCCTTTTGAGGTTTGAGCTTATTTATGGATTTAAATTTGACGCACCCATTGTTAACTTTAGGGTGTTTTGCAAAAGATTATCGTTATTTTGTAAACAAATTATTCAGGTTGACATATCCCCTTAATCAGACGAATTTAGTTGCTAATTAGGTATCTAATACGATTATTAATTTATTTCTTTATTATTTTTATGTTTGGCAACCATGCCCAAATTAGGGCTCATTTCTGCCAGTGTCGATTTATATTATAGTTTCCAGTCACAATAAATCACTTCACATTATAGTCCTCAGTCAGTCACCGTCCATAAAAGCCATGTTTTATTACAATGGTGGTAATTGTACTAAAACTCTTCACGGACTTTTTGAGACAACTTGAAAAGTCACGATACACATAATTCATTTCATTTCACTTCACTGGTGCACATGGATGATCTTTATTGGATAGAATACCACCAAAATACACAATAAC
Organism: Achlya flavicornis; assembly: GCA_947623365.1. Classification (NCBI taxonomy): domain Eukaryota; kingdom Metazoa; phylum Arthropoda; class Insecta; order Lepidoptera; family Drepanidae; genus Achlya; species Achlya flavicornis. The sequence continues at coordinate 2,438,237 of OX392485.1, read as the reverse complement.
TCAAAATACACAAATGTATGAAAAATATAATGAAAACGCAACGTCACTCTGCAAGTTCCCACCAAAAAGTCATTAATTGATTTAATTACTAGTTTTGTCCCTTATTGTTACAAAAAAAGGTCTTTTTTATTTTTTTATTTATTCATTTAATTCAGATAATAATCCATATATTGTTAGTATGTGCTTAAAAAACTATGTTAGTAGGGAAAATAAACTAAAAACATTATTATTTAAGATTAAGAAGTGCGACCCTGGACCCCATGTGCAAGGTGTTCCAGTGTCGCACAACTGGACAGTCACATCTGCATAATATGTTGTTTAGGAGGCCGCTAGTACTGTCCCGTACTGTTATAAAGGAGGGTTTTAAAAATGTTGGTCTAATTATCGGAACAATTAAGGTGTAATAAATGATGAACTAAACTACGCACTAAATGGGTCGCCAGCGCCACACTATCATTTGGTTTGAATTATCGCCTAACGTCTAAAGACATTAATAATTTTATTAGCAAATTAGCTTGCTAACATCCGGAGATATCTGCGTACTATGTCAAATATCCGTACAATAATAATAATAAAGTGAGCTTACTCAAATTGACTGTGAAATTAATAGTAGGCGCAACAAAAATAACACCAAAAGAAGTTTCTTCTATGGGCACCCCCTTTAGGTTTAAATTTTATTTAATTTTTATTATTTTTTACTGCAGCGGCAATAGAAATACATATTCTGTGAAAATGTCAAGTGTCTACCTATTATGGTTCATGAGATACAGCCCACCGACAGACAGACGGATGGATCGACGGACGAACAGCGGAGTCTTATGAATAGGGTCCCGTTTGGCATCCTTTGGGTACGGAACCCTAAAAATATAATTTAATTTTATAATATTTACTCTCCCGGTTCTCAAAATTGTCGGTCCAAACTTCAACTCAAGACTGATTAAGGATTGACTGGTTTAAGTAACAGAGATTAACGTATACGAACATACATTCATCTCCTCAGCTGTATACATACAACATATTAAAATTAATCAAGTATATCACTCAATTATAACAGCCCTAAGTTGAGGAATGTCCGGGAATGATCGGAACGCGCCGCCATGTTGTCATTCACTGGTAACATCCTACGGCTTCCGATATTGACGTTCATGCCTGAAGATAGGTGATACAGGCTGTTGAAATTATATTATCTAATTTCGAGACTTTTTGTGACAGGAATTGGACATAGGTCAACGCTTTGGTTTTTAAGGTGAGGTATAAAATATTAAAAACTTTGTGTAAGCCTTATGTAGGTCAAATTTTGAGAGAGGTAGAGCATAACGTTTATTCGCTCAAAGAGCAGCTCGACTGGGGAAGTACCTCCACCTTATAGAATACCGCAGCCAAATAACTTTATGTTGTGTAAAATTGTGTTCCTGCGCGTGAGTAAGGTCGCCAGAGCTCATAGGGGAGGGGGGAAAGGTCGGTAACGCGTGAGCGATGCTTCGTGTATTGCAAGCGTCCATATGGCTACGGTAACCGCTTACCATCAAGCGGGCCGTATGCTTGTTTACCGACTTAGCTATTTAATATTACTGTGCGGCCGCCGAGAGAATGCGTTACTGACACCTATTAATAGTGGCCAAATAACGTTCAATTTCCTTAAATCCTCGTGAGGATGGGAATAAACACAAAAAATAAAAATTAAGTTATTAATTTGCATTGCAGACATACAGACGCATACCCTCTATAAATGTTACAAAAAAAGTAAATGCTTCCATGATATAATTTATTAATTATCAGTTAGGTAATATTGTAAAAATCTAAAATATAATTAAATTAAAATTAAAAATTAATTAAAATTGACGGGCCAGTTGGCGCAGTTGGTTAAGACTCTGGTAAAGATTCCACCTATTGCGCTGCAGGTCGTGGGTTCGATTCCCGTACAGGACATGCATTTGTGTGCATGAACATGTCTGCATGTCCTGAGTCTGGGTGTAATTATGTATTTTAAGTATGTATTTACAAACAAAAAGTAGTATATGTATTATATCGGTTATCTGGTTTCCATAGTATAAGCTCTGCTTAGTTTGGGATCAGATGACCGTGTGTGAGGAATGTCCCAGGATATTAATTTAGAAACAAGGGAGCCTTAATTGTACCCTACCAAATCTTGCCATTAAATCACCAATGAGAAAAACCAGTAATAATTTCAAAAAAACATAACCCAACCTTTTTGACAGGTGGGTAAAAATATATAATAATCAAGAGCACAACCTGTATCAGCAGTTCAGAACCCCGGTCCACAGCGCATTCCAGGCGCGTACCGCAGCGCTATGCAAACGGAATGGAAGCGGCCTCCGTCGCGCCACCGCCGCCCCCGATGTCATCTGAGACGTCAATTGATGCTTTCATTGCAAGAATACTACCATATATTAATAAATACGGCTACTAACCACCAACTCAACCTGGGGGCCAACCACAAGCTCTTAAAACAATATTATTATAACCTGAGATTATAACCTTATTTGTCTTTTGTCCTGTTTTGACGCCGGATGTCAAAGAAGGACAAAATAACAGAGAAAAGAAATAAATCTCTTTCCGTGGACAAAAGAAAAATAAGGTTATTTTAACCTTGTTTTAAGAGCTTGTGTTAGGTAGGTCCCTTACACTGAATCGTTTTTAACCGACTTCAAAAAAAGGAGGAGGTTCTTAATTCGGTTGTATGTTTTTTTTTTTTTTTATGTTTGTTACCTCATAACTCCGTCATTTAATAACAGACTTGGATTTTTTTTTTCTGGAAGGGTTATACTTCCCGTTTGGTCCCATTGTCATCAAATCAGGATTTGAATACTTTTTAGTGTAACTTGAAGTAGGTTTAAGTTTTTTGTAAAACAGTCCAATTATTCTGTCAAAGAACGAGAGGTAAGACCATAGATTTAGAATATTAAACAGTGATAGCGTAATCAACGTTGCATTCACAGTTATATCGTACACTATTTGATTTAAAGTCAGACAAAATCTCGGTATAGATTTCTTGTACTTTATTCTCGGTAAAAAATATCGAGAAAAAACGAGAAATTGGCATTCAATTTTCGTTCAAACTATGTACGCGAACTTGGCATTTGGGCCGGACCGGTGCTCACATACCGTACTCTAATACAGTCGAGAAATGAGAATATTGACAGAATACATTTCTTCATAAAAAAACACCATTTAACAGGCAAAACCACGTCAACTACCTATCTAAATTACGTTCACCAGAGTAAGTTTACCGCTTAAAAAAATTCCTTTATTCTCCCCCGAATTTTTAGCCGGATGACTGTGCAATTATCAATATATCCGCCCAAATAGCGGTTGGTATTCCGGAAAATTCTTTTTTCAGTGTCATAAATCAGTTTGCCATTTATTAAAACACCCCATGGGCACCTTCGATCCGATATTGCTCCCTAAGTCGAGGGGATGTAAGTTTTTACTAACTTAAAGGTAGGTAGAGAAAATAATTATATTTTTTTTTTCCGTGGATCCGTTTTATTTTGTCTGAAGACCTAAAAGGAAATTATGGCTTCTCAAGCAACCTATAGCGACCACCTACATAAAGTGCACACGCCGACAAATATATGGCCCCCAATATCCTGCATCGCACTTACAAAGTTTTCTCGGCGTTCTGCATATATACCGGGAGATTTTGAATTACTTAGCAATTTTTTTACCTCGAATCAGAAACACTAATAGAACACATCCGTGCAAAAAAAAAACCTCTTATTGAATATCCAAAATACTCCACAAAGCAGTATAACGTTAACAAGGAGACCTTGAACTACAACTACAACTGTCCAACATGTGCAATTGGACCGCAATCTCCAGGCACTGACCCATCTCCATAGAACCCACTAAAACACGGCTGAGCTAGCATTCCTTCAATATACGACTGTAAGCAAACCTATAATACTTGTATTATTAACGTGAAAATTTGTGAGGATGCTTGTTCCTCTTTCACGCAAAAAGTACTGTTCGGATTTGAATGAAACTTGGCACATAGATAGAACATGTTTTGGACTAACACATAGGGTACTTTTTATCCCGGGAAAATAGTAGTTTCCTCGGGAAAAAAAAAAATACTTAATACGTGAAAATTAATACTTTCTGCAAAACTATAAATTCGCATTTAAGGATAATTTTATTGACTTAATGACAAAAACCGTTGTTTCTCCAAAATATTCACTCTCAAGGAAGGCGTGTTATGTTGTTTAATCTCTACCCTCCGTGTATAATCTAAAACGCCATGAGGTTCCGAGGGAGCCGAGGGTAAACTGTTTAATGTCCTTTAAATAATACGAGATAAGAATGTCTTATGGGCTTTACTTCATACATTTTTAAGAAGGCCTGAAATGCTGCTCTTTGATCATCTAAAATAAATGAGTTGAAATGAATAATATACCTAGTTAATTTTAGAGGTAACTTATGTTCTTCAATATAATTCTGCAGATTGAGTCTAGATCATGCTACACCAATTAAACTAGTGGTTCTGTCAGCTGTCTGTTCTGAGTTTGTCTTTTTATAGCTTAAAACTAAACCCCAATGGCTCCGCCACATTGAAAAATTTCCAAAAATCTACCTATCCTCACTAATATTATAAATGCGAAAGTGAGTTTGTTTGTTTGTTACGCCCTCACGCCTCAAATACTCAACGGATCATCATGAAATTTGGCATGCAGATAGCCTATGGTATAGAGAAGAATATAGGCTTTTTTTCATCCCGGCAACGCAGGTGAAACCGCGGGGGACAGCTAGTACATTATAAGAAACAAAACGTAAAAGGACTTCACAATGCATTAGCGGCCCAGGCAGTCTGGTGACAATCTATAGAACCTTAAATCAAATTAAAAATGGAATCTTTCGTACTGTCGATTACAGAAACGTGAAAATTAAAACGACAATGGTGAATCAAAATTAAATAATGCCTGTTCAACACAAAGGGTCTGATTGAGAGGCTGTGGGCCCAATAGCACTCGAAAAGCTTTCAATTATACAAACTGTCAGACACAATACTGAAGATTTGATTGGTTGTGATATTTGTTTTTTTTGAACATCCATTGTCATGTGGAGAAATTAAAATATATTGACATATTTCAGGATACTATTCTTGAAATGTATTATAATATTTCATATGGAATGGTTTTCTTTTATTAGTTACTTATTCTATATACAATTTAATCTAGGCTGAAAACATAATATTATCTCAGGTTTTCAAAATTCTCAAAGGAATTTAGATTGTCATCTTATTATCCACCTATTCCAATATAACTTCGCGAATTTTAATTAAATTCATATTAATTTAATAAAACGGAGGCTTAATTAAGTTTATATTAACGTTATATTAGAGTTAAAATGGGCTCGTGTGCTTTGTTTTAAAATTGCTTTTCGAAATTAATTTCATCCGTAATTTCCCAGGTGAAATCTTTATTAGGTATACTAATACTCTTGTCTTTTTAGAAAATTCTGTGACTGCATAATTAAGTTTTGCTAAGTTTATTTTATAAAACGTAAGAGCCTGTCCAGAAGTAGCGAAATCGCGGCGAATCGCAATTAAAAATACGCGCGTATTTAAAATTCGCGCGATGCTTGTGGACGCAATTTATTGGAGACCAGGACCTCGCCGTATACGCGTATGAATTAGCGCGAGAGAATCGCGGCGAAATCGCCCCTTCTGGAAAGCGTCTGAAGGTATCTGCTAGCAAATGCTATGACTGGCAGTGATTGCGTTGCGGCTACTATATACATATTTGCCTTGTGGGCCAAGTCTATTACAACTCTATTGCTATTGAGCCAATGTGCGTTGTTCTAATGTCAGATTTGTCAGTTTTGGTAGTCTACTTATTGAATAGCGTCGAAAAGTAGAAAGACAACGCATATTAGCTCAATATCTATGGAGTTATTATAGGATCGTGTCAGAATGATATGTTTAGTTAAAATAGCAGACTTGGTCCCCTAGGAGCCAATTCTCACCCAATCGAAATTTCGCTCTATCGAAAAAAGTTCGAATAACTAGTGTAAATCACGTTACGTTATTCTGGTAATTTCGAGGCTGGTAAATTTAGAAATAAAACCAGTCAACTCGAGCTTTGATCGAATTGACTCCGCTCTAAATTTTACAGTCGAATAGAACTTGGACCGTAAGTTCGAAGGTTATTTCAAAGGACGCGAGAATTAGGTCCCTGGTTTGTAATAAATTCTGGCGCGGTGTCACCCTCGTTCGTCCTACGTCATTTTCCAAAGCACAAGCTTCCTGTTTGCTAAATTTCATCACGATGATAAATACCTTCACTTATTTAATATTAGTCAGGATTAACCTAATAACAATTTCCACCCATAGAGGTTCATATAAAAATCTCGCCTAAGCTTTCAGACAGCAGAAAATAAAAACATGACTAATGTGAAAAATAAAAGCAGCTTCACACAAGTTAAGCTTTTTGAAATAGTTCACGCTCGGCAGTGTATCAAAGGAGAGTGCATGCGTCACTCGGGGCTCCTATACAAATTAATGTTTTTATAAGAGAAAGTTTCTAGGGCCTTAATGAAAGGTGGTATTTAAGAGAATCAAAGGACATTTTTTTTCGCTTAGTTACAGGGTAGGCGGTGGTTCTGTTTGAGGGTTTTTTTTTATACTAAAAAGTATTTATCTTGTTTGTTATTTCCAGGATATTATGATCTATCTAAGATTTAATGAGTATAATCTGTATTACAATAGAAAAAAAACCGGCCAAGTGCGAATCAGACTCGTGCACCGAGGTTCCGTACAAACCTGTAGGTATATAAGTAAATGGTAGTATAGACCTGAGTATTTGATATGAATTTCAATTTATGACGTATTAAAAAAACTACTTACTAGATCTCGTTCAAACCAATTTTCGGTGGAAGTTTGCATGGTAATGTACATCATTATATTTTTTTAGTTTTATCATTATCTTATTTTAGAAGTTACAGGGGGGGGACACACATTTTACCACTTTGGAAGTGTCTCTCGCGCAAACTATTCAGTTTAGAAAAAAATTATATTAGAAACCTCAATATCATTTTTGAAGACCTATCCACAACGACAACCCATACGTATGGGTATTATTAAAAAAAATCTTGAGTTACAGTTCTAAGTATGGGGAACCCCCAAATATTTATTGTTTTTTTTTTCTATTTTTGTGTGAAAATTAATTACCAAGTTTCAACAGTATAGTTCTTATAGTTTCCAAAAAAGTGGCTATGACATACGGGCGGACAGACAGACAGACAGACAGACATGAAGAATCCGTTCGTCAAAAAAAAAGGGTTCCGTTTTTTGCCATTTGGCTAAGGAACCCTAAAAAGAGAAATATTTTCATTCATTTTCGATTTAATGATAATGCAGTAGTTTCCGAACGCTGTCCAACCGAGATTATTAAAGTTAAATAAATAAAAAGAACTTAATGCAATATACCAAATTTCCTCACTTTAGGGTGTGATAATACAAAAAGAAAGGAAAGTTTCGTCCCGACGCCCTGCAGTGAGATCGTCTAGACAGTAGTGACATCTGCTGGAAAAACTTTATGAGCACTCGCAGTAATGTAAGTAGTTTATACACTTTCAATATGTGAAATACATTATTAATGTCAGGTGAATTATAGTACAGTTAAGTGCAGTAAATAAAATTGAACATTTTTTTTTTTAAAGTCCTGTCTCTGCTTAGATAGTATGATTTTGGTCTCGCACAATTTTCGGCGTAATGATTATAACATGATTATTTATAGAAGTAATACATGAAGCCAAGTCTGCTTTTTTAACTAAGAAAATATATTCTGACACGTTCCCTCTACAATTCCATTGCCATTCATCACATAACAAAAAAAACAAAAAAAAAAAACAAAAAAAAAATTTTTTTTTTTGTTTTTATAATTTTTCAGAAGATTTACAGCTTTTTAACAGTAGCAGATAAAAGTATGCCATTTACAAATCAATACAAATGTAGGTTATAATGGTTATTACCAAAATTCACAATTTAGATAAATCTTTCAATTTTGGAAACATTGATAGTTCATTGGAACACTATTTGAATAGAAGACTGGGGGACCTAGGGAGGTTATTTAAATATTTGGGTCTTGTTGGAAGCACCTTAATATTAAAAATAGCAATTTGATTAAAACAAACTTCATTGAAAAAATTAAAAAAACTGCCAGTTTGACGGGAATCGAGGTAACAAAAATGCGAACAAACATAATTCTTTATTAGAAAACAGCATTTATAAGGATCCGAGGGCCAACCACCATTTCTCATAACAATTATATTATAGTCTTTCGTCCTTCTCTAACGCCTTTGAATATTTAATATACTATGTCGAATATTAAACGTTGAATTTCATCATCGGTAGAAGCTTCCCAAGAACAGGTACGAAAGCATATACAAACGCATTCGATTTGGCATTGAATTTTAGATTTACCAACTTACAATCTTCTTAGATAGTTTTTTAATGTAGACCAGGTATTCTCAAACTTGGAGCTCCACGAATCTCTGTAGATGATGTAGTAGTAAGACTATTAGTAAAGAAAATAAGAAATTTTGCTATAAAATTATGACGTCATTATATTTCATAGGTTAGCTTCCAAGAACAGCAGAGAAGGTATTCATTCCAACGTCGTTTCCCTAAATGCATCAGCATCATGTACCTACTGATAAATATTCACACAATGCGACGGGTCGCACGACTTTTAATTGAAACCTGACGATTATCCGATTATTCTTCGAACGACTGTTGCATATTAATAGCTGTCATTAAATATACGAATCGAGTAAAAAATCAATTTGGCCACCCACTATTCATTCAAATATAAGTCTTCATTCTTTGTAACAGAGATGATAATGGAAATATGGTTAATAATAGTTTTGTGTATTTCTATCATATCATCTATGTCTCTCACGAGATACATTGATGTCATTATTATCACTGAAAGAATCTGGTATGGACGTGGTAGGTATCTATGTAAAAAGCCTTTGTGGACTTTAATCCTCAATATTCCAGAAATCAACCTGAATATTATTCAAAGTCAATAATAGAAAAAAAAAATAAGTATAAAATGCATTTTAGAGGAATCCCAACTAATATTATAAATGCGAAAGTGAGTTTGTTTGTTACGTTTTCACGCCTCAACTACTCTACGGATCATCATGAAATTTGGCATACAGATAGCCTGCGGTATGGAGAAAGAAGGACATCGGCTACTTTTTATCCCGGGAACGCAGGTGAAACACGCTAGTTAACAATAAATAAAAAAATTGTAATAAATAATTTTGACTCCACTATTTGGTATCGTTATAAAAGTAGGCGTGCTTATAAATAAATTGCAATTCTCTAAACATCATTTGGGTAATAGAAAATCCATGAAGACGCCCAGATGAATGGCCCAGCTTAGGAAAGCCTGGAAGTCACGATATACGATACCCTGGGATATCAATATTATCGGATCTATTACGTTGGTACTATCAGCTAATTTTGAAACCTGTGAAACAGCGCTGTGAACAGCGGTAGGTATCGCCTATCATTTGCAGTGCTTTTTATTTAATCGGTATTAAATAAATGTTAACCAAAGATTTTCATTTAATGTTAACATTATTGTACAGCAATGACAGACATTCCATAACTGGTAGAACATTATAAGAATATAGGTACTATACTATACATTAAATAAGTTTAGACTTTATGGCGGGAACTTGCAGAGAGACGCTGCGTTTTTTTTTCATAAATTCATGTATTTTCAGTTTCATTGCATATTATCGGTGATATTTTATTCAATAAAGATCATCCATGTGCACCAGTGAAGTGAAATGAATTATGTGTATCGTGACTTTTCAAGTCGTCTCAAAATGTCCGTGAAGAGTTTTAGTACAATGACCACCATTGTAGTAAAACATGACTTTTATGGACGGTGACTGACTGAGGTCTATAATGTGAAAGTGATTTATTGAGTCTTGAACTATAATATAACTCGACACTGGCAGAAATGAGCCCTACTGTAGGCTTGGTTGCCAAACTTAAAAATAAGAAGAAGACATAATCCACATAGGTTGGTGGATTCTAGGCCCCTAGAATCCACCAACGACAGCAAAGCATATCGCTTTATTCTTTGCTTTATTCTTGAAATACATGACAGACACATCAATCAAATGCGTATGTATATAAACACCGACGTCACAACATGTTCTGATTAACAGAACTACCCGATTTAACTGGCGAATTTCATCAACACAGACCGATTTGGACATAAATATTCATGGCTGCTGCACGAACGGCACCGGGAACTGCAATTAATTGAACATCTGCAGACATCGTGCTGCAGGTCTGCGCTGATTGTGTACCATTCGATATTGGGGGAAGTTAAATTTAGGGATTTTGCCTCATGATTTTACAATACAATACAATACAAAATTCTTTATTATTTACACAAAAACACACAATACAAAAATAACAAAATAAAATAGAAAGTGCAAACAATTAAGGCGGCCATCGCTGAAGCGATTTCTTCCAGGCAACCTACCTAGGATTTTAGGTGTTTGGATCAAGAAATTCAGCTATTTTTCACTGTGAAGTGGGATGTTACTAGACTCAAAGTTACCTACAAGGATGGCCTCATAGGTTTTCCCGCAGCGCATGTAGTGGGTACTCTCCAAAAAGTCGTGAAAAAGGTCTACATGGGCATCAAGGAAAAACCCCGTTAGAGTTGTAATGCCGAGAAATCCAGTTCTGCAACTAGTAAGTGATTTTGCACTGATTAATAACAGTACCGACCAATCACTGCATCTTAATGTTTAGTGTTCTTAAATTATGGCTGATGCCTATAATTTACGGACCGTTATCGGTTAAAATAGTAATGTAATTAAAATTTAAGTATTATACATTTTTGATAGTAATTAAGTTTAGTTCTTAAATTTTAGATTGTTAATTTGGATTTTACATAATTTTGTTATTAATCGTAGGTTACATAAATTGTTTTCATTTAGTTATCTGCAAGAACCCCTCTGCAGGTAATGTCCTCCTCCTAAGATAGCCAGTCTTCTCTAGATTAGGCTACTTACTAATCCAGTTGTGGCCAGCTGTTTCTTTGAGCTCATCTTCCCAATTGGCTACATGTCTACCTCTCCTTCTTTTGCCTTGCGGCATTTGCAGTTACTAGAACGTAAAAAAGTCATCGGACAATCTCTATATTGAACCGATTTCAATTAAAAAATGATTGAAAGTCATTGCAACAAAGTTACATAATCGCCCCGCTGTTTGTTGTGGCATAGACATGATCTTGAATAATAGGTACTTTGTAATACACACCTGACTCGCTCTGGCTACCAAGTTTTCATTTGTTTTTACTTTTTTTTTTATACCACTAAGGTGGCAGACAAGCATACGGCCCGCGTGATGGTAAGCAGTTACCGTAGCCTACCACAGTCCGAGAGTCCGCAAACTTTTTTTATTATGACGAAGTCGGTAAACAAGCGTGCGTTCCACCTGATGGTAAGCGGTTACCGTAGCAATATATGGATGCTTGCAACACACGGCGCATCACTCACGCGTTACCGACCCTTCCACTCCTCAATGAGCTCGGGCTACCTTACTCACGCGCAGGAATACAACATAAGCTATTTGGCTGCGGCCGGTATTCTGTAAGGTGGATGTACTTCCCCAGTAGAGTTGCTCTTTGAGCGAATAAACGCTATCCTCTACCTCTCTTAAAACCATCTTAAATCGGTCGTATAGCTATCAGTGTGGGGCAGTCTCACTTATGAGTTGTTCGCCTTTTACGTCATACGGGAGAGGAGAAGAAGAAATAAAGAAGTGGTAATTGAGAAGACGTAAATTGTTGACCTTATGGGAAATGGACGGGAAAGGAAGATAACGATAATGACGATATGTCTTATTTAAGTTCCGATTTAGTAAACGGAGAAATAAATTTTATTATATATATTTAATGTATGGTTTCCACCAAGCTGTTTAACCAGATTTATTATAAAAGGCGGATTAAAAAATTTACGAGAAATATTTCAGTGTCCGATAATATTTTACGTCGCAAAACTCAAAGGTTCAATTCGCTTAAATCACTGTTCACCCCGTGACTCGGTCAGCTTTTGGCACCGTAATATTTAAACTTCAGTGCATTCAAATGATTAAATGTGCCTTCTCATTTTTATTATTTTTTATTTCACTTTTAATTTAGTTTTTGTTACGAATTAGCTTCCAGACGCAGTTTCCCCCGCGTTCCCGAAGGATCTTTACACAATTAATATTATTATTGTTATCTAATATTTTCCCGCGATAAAAAATAAATTTCTAGGGTATGATCTATCCTATGTGCCTAGACTCAAATCCGTTCATCCGTTACGGAGCTGAATGGTAAAAAAACACACACAAACTTTCGCATTTATAATATTATTAGGACAGGACTCATTTACCATAAAGCCACAATCAATCCAAACATAGCCCACAAAAATACTTTCTCATTAGGTTTGGCTACTGTTGGAAATTGACTTTCTATGTTTCTTTACAGGTATATCTATGATTTTTCAAAGATCATAGGTTCAACTCCCAGGTCGGTCAAGGTGCAATTGACTTGGAGAAGCATGCAGGTATGCGATCTGCATGCAAACTCGTCCCCCTCTGAAGCGCAGGTGGCGACCACCGTGGGGTGTTAGCCGGTACAAGACCCTGGCCGCTCCCCCCAAGGCGGTTGGGTATCCTATGAGGATTTCCCCACGCTCATAAAAAAAGGTGCTTATATTCTTTTAGATAAAGACGTTTAGCCCGAAATTATTAATAATATACCCAGGATAATGTTGATACATTTCCATGACACGTTCGGACGTTGACAAATATTTTTGCTTCAATGTAGTGGCAGTACGAGACTACTGCGTAATGCTTAAAGGATAATTATGTATACAGATATTTTGATGAGTTTAGCTGAAGTTAAAGTAGGCAACGCGCGAGGTATACCCCTGGTGTTGCAAGCGTCCATTGGCTACGGTACGGTTAGGCGGACCGTATGCTTTTATGCTACCTTAGTAGTACACAAAAAAAAATGTTTAAGTAGGAAAATTATAAAGGTATAACTCGGCCACAAGTGTACATATCGGAGATTCGCTGACGCGGTAGGGTCAGAGTCAGCATACATTATGCTAAGCACACTAAACTGCGAAGCGTTATATAATTACTTATAACAAAGGTTTATAGCTTAAGTTTACACAGGAAGGGGTAGATGTCTATAATGCATTATTTTAACAAAGTTCTGAGAGAAGGTTACACTAGCTGTATCCCGCGGCTTCAACAACGTGCAAACTCAGTTTAGGCCAGGCACGTAAGAACGTCACAATCGACTGACACCGGTTCGGTTCGGAATATTACACAGAAACTCCATTGGAATTTTTTTCTTCATGAGAATTGTGCCAGACAGGTGAGTAGGTGGCACGGTTTTTTTTTTTAACTCTACATATTGAAGCAAGTTTTTTTTTTGTGACAATCGGTAGCCGACAAAAAAAAAACTATTTAGTCCGTCTTTTACATTATCAAAAAAGGAATGATTCCTATTATGGACAACTATCCATAGTGCAACTGCGACTGCTCTAGAATAGTATATCTCAGGAGTAGTAATTTTGGATGTATGAACTTTCTAGCTGTGTCAGCTGTCAAAAATATTGACCGATTTTTTTTACATTTTAAGTAATAATTCCAAGAAATTACATTTTGAACCCGAATTAAAATTTTCAGTTAGTTTCTATGTGATTCGCCATAAAAATATCATCTGGGATAAAACTTTTCACAGGAAACAGTATCATTTTTGACGTGTCAAATTGCGAACATAGACCTATAAAATCTGATGAGATTTTCGTTGAAATTCCGAAGATTTTTTTTCTCAACAGCTGAGCTTTATAATCTGCACTCGATCTGGATACTGTCGTAGATCCCCGGGTCTCTTTGAAATCAAGGTGGATCTATTACATGCATCGCCGGGTCTCTGAAATCAATGCGGATCTAGTATTTGCATCACATCATGGTTCGCCGAGTAGAGTTGACGGTTAAGGATGTGTTTGTCTACTACGACTACTATTATATAATTTAGTTTTGTTTGAGTGAAGTGCTATTACCGGACACAAAAGCTTTTCTATAGTGTATTTATTAGATATTTTATATAGTTGTAGTTTTATGTTTATGCTTTATAATTTATCTGTTTTCTTTTTTAGATAGGTTTCTTCGAGGAGTATGTCTGAGCGCCCTGGACAAGCTAGTGGTAGCCATTTAAATGACGGAAGTGTAACGTCCTTGGAGGGCAACATCCGATGCCCTAAATGTTCCCAGTCACGCTTTTTTAAGGGCCTAAGGGGGCTGCGCATTCACAACAGTCGGTGCCATAAATTAGATGTAACCGACACATCACTTTCACCTAGTATCCAAAACCCTTCACTGCCAACATCTCCACCATCTCAAATCGAATTTTGGCAAATCATATCAAATTTAAAAAACTCAACCCAAGTAATCAAACGCATCCCGCGTGGCGCACGTATTTCCGTTGCTAAAAGTTTATCAAAAGATATTAGGCTCACAATCTCACAAAACTCAAAGCGTGCTTGGGAACATTTACTTACCTTTCCTTATCGTGTACTCCACGTTGTCAGAGACCATATAAATAACAATACTTCTTTGACTAATAGAATAAAAAGTAACAGTATCAGCAATTCCCTGCCAATTTTAGACCAAATATGCTCAGTTAAATTCAAAATTCCTCCGGTACATACCGTAGTCCAGAGTAAACTGAACGATGGGGACATAAAAGGAGCCGCTCGGATTTTGTTTTCCAAGGATGTTTTCGCTCCAAATACAGATGAAACTTTGGCTGTGCTTCAGAGCAAGCATCCACTTCCAGCAGAAAATCTCCACTTACCTGATCCGCCCTTACCGCTAGATAATACCATCTTTGTTTCTAGACAAGATGTACTTGGAGCTGTGAGGTCCTTCCAGAACGGTTCAGCCGGTGGCTTAGACGCTCTCTCGCCCCAACATCTTAAAGACCTTCTATGCGGCAATACAGGCGAGGCCGGTGAGACGCTACTGGAGGACCTCACATCATTAATCAACATCATGCTAGCCGGTAAGGTATGTGAAGACATAACAGATATTCTATATGGCGCGAATTTATGTGCCTTCACCAAAAAGGACGGAGGAATCAGGCCTATTGCTGTTGGTACCACCTACCGTCGCATCGCCGCCAAAATCTGCTGCCATAAAAAAGCAAACATACTTCAAAGCTTCTTCCAGCCCAAACAGCTTGGTTTTGGTTCACGCGGCGGCTGTGAGGCAGCAGTACATGCCCTCCGTACCTACCTCAAAGACGGGAATGGAGAGGTCCTGCTGAAAGTGGATATTAAAAATGCGTTTAATTCGGTGGATAGAGGCGCCCTTCTGTCTGAAGTTAAAGATAAAATTCCGGATGTTTTCGGCTTCCTTTGGCAGTGTTACAAAAATCCCTCAAAATTAGTTTACAAAAATAATCTTCTTCTTTCATCAGTTGGTTGTCAGCAGGGTGATCCTCTGGGGCCGGCTATCTTTGGGCTCGCCATCCATCCCATCATTAATCAATTGGAATCAAAATTCAACGCCTGGTACCTTGATGATGGATCTTTGGGAGGCGATGTGGACACAGTCCTCAGTGACCTCAACCTATTATCTGAAAAAATGGCGTTGATCGGCTTAAGCCTCAATTTCACTAAGTGTGAAATCTTTCTTACGGACAACTGCCCTACACCAATCGAGACCATAGAAAAATTCAATAAACTGGCCCCGAATATCAAAATTGTTAACAAGTGTTCACTTCGCCTCCTTGGGTCTCCTATCTTTGACGAATCATTCTCGGATTTTGTAGGGGAAAAAATTCAAAATTTTTGCGATGTTTCGGACCGACTGCTCCAAATCAACTGCCATGCAGCATACACTATCATCAGGTACTGTCTTTTTGTCCCAAAATTTACCCACGCACTCCGTTGCAGTCCGATCTGGAATCACCCATCCCTCTTACAGAATCTGGACAACACAATTCAGAATACACTCGAAACCATTTTAAATACAAGTTTAGACCATCGTACCTGGACCCAGGCTTCCTTGCCAATCCGGTTCGGAGGTCTGGGTATTCGCAAAATTTCTAGTATCTCCCTTCCCGCTTTCTTGTCATCTGTCTTTAGCACTAGTAGCCTCGTTGAGGCTATTCTGAATACGACCTTGTCCCCTGCTGAAGTCTCGTGCTTGACAGGTGCCAAGAAGGCTTGGCAGATAGCCTGTCCCAACATCGACCTACCCAGATTCCCATCATCGCAGAGGCAATGGGATGGGCCGCTGTGCGAGCTAGTGCGGAAGCAACTTATTGAAACGTCTTCTAGCCACGCAGAGCGCGCCCGCCTCCTTGCAGTTTCGGTATGGGAATCTGGGCTCTGGTTGCAGGCACTTCCGTCTGCCAATTTAGGCACTCTTCTGGATTCCACAACATTCCGGCTAGCTACGTGCTTACGTCTGGGCGCTCAGTGCTACATGCCTCATCGCTGCCATTGTGGTGCCGCCGTCGATCCCCTAGGCCACCATGGACTCTCTTGTCAGAGAAGCGCAGGCAGAATTGCTAGGCACGCCGACCTTAATGACATCATTCGTCGGTCTCTCTCCAGCGCCAATGTTTCGGCCCTTTTAGAACCAAATGGGTTGATGCGTGACGATGGAAAGAGACCCGACGGCATGACATTGATTCCCTGGAAGATGGGGCGGCCCCTAGTTTGGGACGCCACGTGCGTTGATACTTTGGCACCGTCTCATCTTCCAGAGACCATGAATAAGGCCGGCGGCGCCGCTGCCTGCGCTGAAAGCCTCAAACGGCGCAAATATAGTAACCTCGATAGCAGTTACTTATTTGAGCCGTTTGGGGTAGAGACTTTGGGTCCATGGGGGCCGGCCGCCCACCGCTTTTTCCGAGGCATTTGTAAGCGCCTGGTCGAAGCGTCGCGTGACCAGAGGGCTGGCGAATACCTCGCTCAACGTATTAGCATAGCCATACAGAGAGGTAATGCCGCCAGCGTTCTGGGCACGCTACCACATGGCAGCGACCTTGATAGATTAGCTTATTTATAAGTTCTTAGTTTTTTTTTTTTTTTTTCTTTTTTACCTTAGTTTTTAGTTTTAGTTATTAGTTTATTATTATTTCAATTTAGTAAGTTGTTTTGTAATATTTGCACTGTAACATAAATGAATTGTAATTGAACTGAGCTCAGATACTTGAATCACTCCATCGTAAACCCATAAGCACGTCCACCAGCCATTTTATTTCAGCCATTCCTATTCTGTACAGTTTATCGTGTTTTTAAATGCTCGTAAACATAAATCACAATGCTCTACATTGTTCGGAAGGCTGTCGATATTGTTTAGGGTTTTTATGGCCAAAGATTTGGCTTTGAGAAATTATTGGTAAGATTACAGAGAAGTGCTTTTGTAAATGAGTGATTCTAATCACATAGGTTCCTAGATGCTTCGGCAGTTAGATAAGATGTTCAGCGTTAGACAACATCAAAACGCTTCATTTTTCGCTCGCAGATTTGGGAATCGTAGTAGAATTGTAGGTTGTGTCTGCAGTCTCGTGACTTATCGTAAGCTAAACCTTTAAAAAAAAACACGTAGTCTTGCTGACATAAAGACTTGTCTAGGTCTTCAGAAAACATTGACGTGAATTAGAAAACTGTTGGGACCTAAAGATGTTTTTTTTTTATATGACCAAGTCGGTTAACAAAACAAGCATACAGACCGCCTGATGGTAAGTGGTTACCGCAGCCATATGGACGCTTGCAACACACGAAGCATTGCTCACGCGTTACCGACCTTTCTCCCCTCCCCAATGAGCTCCGGCGACCTTACTCACGCGCAGGCACACAACTTTACACAACATAAAGTTATTTGGCTGCGGTATTCTGTAAGGTGGAGGTACTTCCCCAGCCGAGCTGCTCTTTGAGCGAATAAACGCTATGCTCTACCTCTCTCTATTCTTTGTTTTAGAGTTTCGTTCCAAATGAAGCCAATCGGGACCCGGCCTACTAAGCCTCCGCTGTTCATCCGTCCGTCTGTCTGTCAGGGGGTTGTATCTCATTAACCGTAATAGGTAGTCAGTTGAAATTTACCCAGAATGTGTATGCCTATTGCTGCTATAACAACAAATAATAAAAATTAAACAGCCACATTAAAGAAACGTCTTTACGGAACCCTTCGTATGCGAGTTCGCTTCACACTTGGAATGATTTTTGTGTTTTATACCTAATATTAAAATAGTCTTTTAATACATTGAACATTATATAAGTACTTACCTATAGGTTTAACGGAACTTAAACGCAAAAACGAAATCATCGCTGAAACCTTGTCTACAAAAACCCCCTTCATCCTAAATCATGAAACGGAGCCAGTTTTTCATTTTAATCCCAATTCACATTAATAACTGTTTATTCTGACAGTCCTAACCCTTCACATCTGAAAGGGTTAACACAAAAACTTCATCAGTATTCCAAGTGGCTCAGGTGTTATTAAGTACTTGGTCTAAATTACGAACTGAAGACCATGGGGTTATTAATGACCGGCCTCCACTATACCTATATCATCATCATCAGCCTATATAATGTCCCACTGCTGAGCACAGGCCTCCTTTCACAAAGCAGCGTGAAAGGGAATGGGCAGATACTCCACCACGCGTGCCCACTGCGGATCGGTGCAGGTAGGCTAGTGGTCAACCTACTTTTGGAGTTTTCAAGCCACCTAGAAGGCCTCCAACTAATTAACGACTATCACAATTAAGTGATAGCCGGGACCAACAGGTTTACGTGCCTTCCGAAGCACGGAAACGCTCGATTTGAAATACCATTAGGCGGTCACCCATCCAGGTACAGACCACGACAGTGGTAGCTTTACTTGCCGATCGATTAAGAACGGCTAATCATGCCACACCATGAGCGCTTCACCTATATACTGGAATTATTTAATTCGCAACACCTACAGAAACCTCTTCACACCCTTTCGGAAGAATCCTACTTATGCTATAGGTACTTCCTTTTGGAACCTACGACGATTAGCACATTCCACAGCCTGAGACACTACAGTAGGAAGCTCTTTGAGTCTCCCTCTTTTCACATATCGATCCGCTTTCATATTCCCTGTATAGCCTGAAGTCTGATCAGTTAATAAAACAAAATTAAGTAGCTTTTTTCCGTGCTTCGGAAGGCACGTAAAGCCGTTGGTCCCGGTTATCACTTAATTGTTTTTTTTTTTTTTTTTTTTTTTTTTTAATTTATTTTAACTTTTTATAAATTCTATTATAAATTATACAGTTTCGCCAAACTGCACAACACAGTTTGTTGTGATAGTCGTTCAGCTAGTTGGAGGCCTTCTAGGCGGCTTGAAAATCCAACAGTAGGTTGACCACTAGCCTACCTCCACCGATCCGCAGTGGGCACGCGTGGTGGAGTATCTGCCCATTCCCTTTCACCTTGATTTGTGAAAGGAGGCCTGTGCTCAGCAGTGGGACATTATAGGCTGATGATGATGATGATGATGAAGTAGCTCTAGGATAGGATATAAAGGTTGAAATTTGGCTATAAGTTGACCACTTCACATGTTACATTGATAATTGTATTGGTAATTTGTGAGAAGGTAGTCTACAACTTGTACCAGAGCATATAATTTTCGAGGTTGGCTAACATCGGAGCGTGATGGAGGTCTGTGCCAATCGACAAATTTTGACAGGTGCCTGCCTTGTCACTAAAAGGACACTTGGCACATTTTACAATATTAAACAAGTAAATTTTCGGTGACGTCATATTCGGACTTTTTTATGTGCTGTTGAGGAGTGTTTGGTGGGAACTTGCAGTGACGTTGCGTTTTTATTTTTATTTACAGTTTTATTGTGTATTTTCGGTGGTATTTTATCCAATAAAGATCAATACATGTGCACCGGTGAAGTAAAATGAAATGAATTATGTGTATCGTGATTTTTCAAGTTGTCTAAAGAAGTCCGTGAACAGTTTTAGTAAAATGACCACCATTGTACTAAAACATGACTTTTATAGACGGTGACTGACTAAGGACTATATGTGAAAGTGATTTATTGGGACTGGAAACTATAATACAATTCGACACTGGCAGAAATAAGCCGTAATTTGGCTCGGTTGCCAAACTTAAAAATAAGAAGAAGTATGTAAGTATAAGAAGTGCTGTCGAGGACTTTTGTTTATGGACAACATTATTTTATAGGAGGCATCTTTAAAATACTAGCTTTCCCCAACTGTTTCACCCGCGTCCCCGCGATGACTTCTTATAAATGAAATGAATGATAGGTATCTACCACCTCTGCTGCAGTTCTGTTTTTCTTAGATGAACTGTTTGCAAGTTATAGTGCAATGTATGATAAAAACGAGGTAAAAACCACATTTTTTAATATCTACAGCTCATACCTAGACAATGATTGGGAATACGTAAAAAGTGTATAGAATCAAAGTTGTCTGTAGAGAATTTTATCAGAATTCATAATGTAGAATAACAAAATTTCCTACGACGCATCGTTTTCGAGATGTAGGCGAACAACCGGCCAAGTGCGAGTCGGACTCGCAAACGGAGGGTTATGAAAACAAATCACCCAAAAAAAGAAGTTGGTTGTATGGGCGCCCCCTTTTAATTTTTAATTTTATTTCATTTTTATTATTTGTTGTTATAGCGGCAATAGAAATACATATTCTCTGAAATTTCAGCTATCTACCGATTACCGTTCATGAGATACAGCCCACTGACAGATAGACGGACGGACGGATGGACGGACAGTGGAGTCTTAGTAATAGGCTCCCGTTTGGCTCGGAACCCTAAAAAAATGGGACCTTTTTTGTGCTTACCTCCGAGGGGTGGGGACTTTTAGTATATGTTTGTCTCCTAAATAGAAAAAGGTTCTAAAGTTAAACTTTCTGTTGTCGACTCTTCCATCTGCACCGCCCTTGTGAGCACTAATTTTGGTAAATGAGCCTGGGACCCAAGTCTGCTATTACAATTGTGTGCCAATGAACTTTCAGTGGTGTCAAAATTGTGTCATTTTACCGTTTTGATAGTCTACTAACACAATAGCGTCATTATGACGCCATTATGACGGTCAACGCTAACTCTAGACCGATCGCTGTTGGGTCCGCGCCTTATTTAAGCCAGCAATAGGTACTGGCTTAAATAAGGCTATGCTAATAAGCATACAATGTATTTAAGATAGGTACAGTGGCCGGCAAACAACTTGAGCCATGACCTTGAGTGCGCAGTAGACGATTTTAAGGTGTCGTTGGTGGAAAGAGAGGTGCGCGGGGGCATTCTGTCGGCACGCGTCCACGCTATTGGCCGAGCATGAGTGTACATGCGCGAACTTACCCCCACTACGTCGACTTTGGCTCAAGTTGTTTGCCGGCCTCTGTAGTTCTTCGAACAATCTGTGTTTATTTATTTATTTATTTATTACATACGTATACAAAACAAGTTACAGACATTAATAGATTAATACATATAGCTATATTCTGTATAGGTACTTAATTGATTAAATCAAAACAATAAAATTGCAATCATATAATTATCATAATTTTGCAAATTAAGTAGCTATCTTATCATCAAGATAATATTAATTTCTTTTCAATAGGTATTTAGAAATTTCAATGTCATATTATTGTTATAATATAAGCTACACTCTAATTAAATAGTACAATAATAGTGCTCAAATTAAAATGTTAAAAACTTTATTAGGTTTTGTTCTGGTTCTAGGAATTGTGTACAGTCAAGTTGGTAAGATATTTTATTATAAGATACATATTACAATACGTGGAGATAAAACTTTGTAGCTTAGTTTATAAGAGGTGGAGACTTTGAGATGGCATATTTCCAAAACCTATATTGGGTTAATCATGCTGAACAACTTTGACTATGGAACCAATAGCGAATTTTCAAATATTATTTAAAATTTCCATAGTAAATGTCAACCTTGCTCGATCATAATGTATGAAAAGTACCTAAAATGTTTTTTTACTATTCAGTTTTGGCCCCATAGTAAAAGTTGTTCAGCATGACTAACCACACATGGGTTTCGAATATATGGCATCTCGAAATCTTCACCCAGTATAATTATGTATTTCGTGTGATCCTTTTTTCATGGATTTCATTGTTACAATTTACATGAGGTCTAAGGGTCTCCCCACATACGGCAGTTGAACATGAAAACCAAATCATTTTATGCTTTTGTGTTTAACTTGAGAGCCAGTTCCTTCTAGGCTTTGTGTGCTTACCACATTCTACCACATCATCACTTACCATGGTGAGCTTGCAGTCAAACACAGTCTCACCATCCTATCAGCAGTAAAAAAAAACATACATAGTACATCATACATATATATCATCATCATCAGCCTATAATGTCACATTGCTGAGCACAGACCTCCTTTCACGAGTGTGAAAGGGAATGGGCAATTGCGCAGTACTCCACCTCGTATGCCCACTGCAGATTGGTGTGGGTAGGCTAGTGATCAACCTACTGTTAGTTTTCAAGCCAATTATCTCGCCCACAAAATATTCTTCGAAGAGCTTATCCATGATAATTATCCTGATATTTATTGCTCGTGTTTTCTTTTGATTTCCAGTGAACAATGTTCGTTTGGTCAATCATCAAGCATACCTGGTAGATGTATTGGGTCAGGTGGCCAGAATCCTCGAGGAACGAGAATGGTGTAACTTCAAACTTCCTGATTTTGTTGAAGATTTTAAGTAGGTAACTTTTGTATAAATCATCCACTGTTAACAAATTATTACGTATCTCAATGGGTGTTCAAATAATCATGACTATTTGGACAGGCGTATTCCGTAAAATTCTTAGAATTTGAAATGAGTACTGATAAACCCAAAGAAAGCCATCATTATTTTACCATGCAACGTTAAATACTGCATCATAGGTAAAAAAATATAGAACTTATTCTACTTCCAGCGAAACCATCTTCTTAAATGAAATGCAAGGTACAATATCATACAGTCAAGGCTTCATCGTCACAATTGAGAGGATCGACATTGTGGAGTCCACTGTCCAACAGGTATGGAGCTGGAACTCCACGGACTCCACCGGAGCCGTCACCATAAGAGGAACTCTGAGGATGCATGATGTACAAGTGGGATACGATGTTGATGCGGACCTGACTGATCATCATCGGCGGTATTCCCTGACATATGTGCACCCTCTAATTTCTTATGCTTTTTCTGTAAGTGAACTATTTAAACAATAATAAATAAATATCCTGGGAAATTCTTCACAGACGGTTATTTGATCCCAAACTAAACAGAGCCTGACTATGGAAACCAGATATCTCATATTATACTACTTTTTTTTGTAAATACGTATACATAATATACCAAACTACATCCAGACTCAAGACTTTCAGACATTTTCATGCACACAAATGCATATCCTGGGTGGCAATCGAACTCATGACCTGCGGCGTGATAGGTGGAATCTTAACCAATCACGTCAACACATAATTATTATTTTATTAGTTATCTTGATGCTTCAAAATTCAAGTATTTCATTAAAAAAGTTGTCACTCAATTATGGATAAATCCTTGAACTGAAGCAAAAGCTAATCGTTGTTTATTTCAGATCACCAGAAACACCCACACAGAAGTGATGACGGTGGCGGTCCTCGGCACTGTCACTAGGAGCACCACTAACAGAGTTTCGTACATGCCCGCTAATAATATGACTGATGTCTTCGCTTCAATGGTAACAACACTCTCATTTTAGCCCAATATAATCAACATACCTTCTTTTTTGTAAACTACTAATGACTGTCTGGTGATAAGCGGATACCGTAGCCTATACATATATTGCAACACCAGGAGTTACCAGGAGTATGACTCACGTGTTGCCGGCCTTACAGAGATGAATAAGGGATGATGAATTGTTAGTTTCTCAGATTCTCCACTAACTATCTCTTGGATAAGTGCTATCCGATGTTGGTATAGTCATTTAAGTATATTTTAACTTCATTCTCCTTATTATATTTTCCAAAGGTATCATAACATTGTTTCATTCAACTTTTTGCTAGTGACCATCAGATTATCTGAACAAGCTTTTTTCGTAATCCTTTTTTTCAGTTTGATCCCACAGTATCCAATCCAGGCATTCTTCTTTGGGCGTCCGAAAAGTTTGAACCGGTCACTCAAGACGTGATTAGCCGAGTTCCCTTCCCAACTATATGCTACAACTGTCCTGTAACGTAAATTAAACTGATAAATTGATGAGACATCGTTTTTTCTTTCACCTTTTGTTAGTAATGATTCTAATACAAAAGCTTGGGCAAACATTATTTCGAATGTCTGTCCGGTGTCCGGCGGAGGTCTGGCATAGGATCAAGTCATAGATCTTTAAACTAATGAAAACTTGCAGATAAATAGTTGTGATTTCAAAGTTGGATCACATCTAGTCCAAGTAATTTAGATGTAAGGTAAACCACATAGAATATTATTATACCGCTGCTAAGTTACCTAAGTTACCGCTGCTGCCGATTATCGGCAACGATCCCAGCAGGCTGGCAGGCGTTTCCTCTTTGGATAGCCATGCTAATAGGTCTACGGAAATAGCTCCCCAGCCTTGTCTCTCGAGGCCTCGATTAGTTTTAATATGCGAGCAAGTCAGTGGTACTAAGTAAATAGCTAATAATGAAGTTGCCCCGGACACACAACATCGAAGTCCAATTTAAAGCTTCATCATCATCATCATCAGCCTATAATGTCCCACTGCTGAGCTCAGGCCTCCTTTCACAAATCAGGGTGAAAGGGAATGGGCAGATACTCCACCACGCGTGCCCACTGCGGATTGGTAGAGGTAGGCTAGTGGTCAACCTACTGTTGGAATTTTTCAAGCCGCCTAGGAGGCATCCAACTAGCTTAACGACTATCACAATTAAGTGATAACCGGGACCAACGGCTTTACGTGCCTTCCGAAGCACGGAAACGCTCGATATGAAATACCACTAGACGGTTACTCATCCAGGTACCGACCACGACAGACGTAGCTTAACTTTGCCGATCGATTAAGAACGGCTATTCGTGCTACACCACGAGCGGGCTTAGTGCTTAAAGCTTAGTGGGCTTTAAATAAGACTTCAAATTAGACGCTAGTGGGGCACTTATGAAGGTCAAAGCTACAGAAGCCACCGTCACATGTAAATACCATCTGAATAAATATACATACATCGATTGAAGAGTCAATAACTGCTGGGGGTGAAAGTTTCTCGAGTGGAAACCACATACTGGAAAGCGCCGAACGCGACGACCTCCAACCAGGTGGACTGAGGACCTGGTCAGAGTCGCTGGGCGCCGTTGGATGCAAGCGGCCCAAAACCGTTCGAAGTGGAAGTCAATGGGGGAGGCCTATGTTCAGCAGTGGACATCCATAGGCTGATATGATGATGATACATATTTGTTAATAATGTTATAAAACTATATTTATAAAAAGAAGTATATGAGTATATTTTATAAATATGTTTAATGCAAAAAACTGATCAGTTGAGCTTACTTCCACTGTATATCCTAACACAAAAACCTTGAAGGCAAGTAACATCCTCGGCATCGTACCCCGTTTCTTCTGAAAAAGTTGGTGGCTAATCATAATATCGTTGGTGCTATATCAAATTAGATTTTGAGCACAGATACCTAATAATAACAAATACCTCCAGACGAATCTAAATACCAGTACTACTGAAGGCTAGGAAGTGCAATTTAATTATGTTAAGGACTTGAGACCTAAATAAATATATAAAACATGAATTCCCACTTTCACCAACCAAAGCCTAAGGCTGCACATCGAACAGGCCTGTGCGAGGTAGCGGAGCGGTGCGAGGATGCGAAGCGATGCTATGAAACGGTGAGACTCCTTCCACCAGAGATATGCGAGGAATGAGTAATAATGTGTACAGTAGTACCCAACTAATAAGGCGCGTCGTGAATCTTCGTTCACACAGAAAAGAAAGTATGGCTCGAAGATTAACGAAAGAATGCTTAAAACTTACAATCAACCTTAGACATATCACTACTATAAGGTTCATAATACACTGCAGCTGCTAGTTCCGTCTCACTCGCAAGTCACGCCCCTCCGCACACATGGCTGCAGCTGCCGACCAATAGCATTTCCCGCGCTTTGAAAATGTTTCTTCTGCGCAGGTACATCGGTAAGCCATATTAGTTGGGTACTACTGTACAGATGAACGGTGCGGCGATAGGTAGGGGACTCTTTTTGACCTATACCAAACACCATCTATTGACTGACTGGTAGGCGCACATTTTCATTCGCACATTCCTCTCGCTCATTCCTAGCACACATTCCTCGAATACATCTCTTATCTGTTTAGTGCAAATATGCATTAGTTACCTACTATACCTATTTTGTTAATATAAGTGTGTACTTTCACCCTGTGAGGCAATAACTTTTTCTTTCTTTCTTTCTTATCTTCTACCTAAGAAATTATCGCCAATATTATAATCTTAGAGATATAAAATTATCTAATCAAACAATTTAAAATTAATTACAGTAATCAAATACTGATTCCGCCTACCTATGTATCAATGTAGACAATAGAAATTACTGCAACAAATTATCATAATTAATTTGAAGTACGTGGTATTCGTGGATTCCAAAATGATTAAACGTCTATTTATTTTATTTGTCGGTGTTGGAGTTGTTTTCGGTCAAACATGGCGTGAGTTTTTTTTATTGTAGTTTATAATGTCAACAAATAGATAAAAGGCATACTTATATGTAATAAGTAAAGTCAGCGTGCAAATTTAATTTAGGTACTCCTGCTAACTGAGTACTTGAGCAGCCAATTCAATATTCTCCTGCTTTGAACCTGTATGTATACTGAACTAAGAGTATAACAGGTGGAGATTTCGAGATGGCATGTTTTCGAAACCTATGCTGAACAACTTTTACTATGGGACCAATGGTGAATTCTCAAAAAAAGTTTTAACCTTTTCTTACAAACTGTCAACCTTGCTCGATCATAAAGAATGAATGGTAAAAAAAAAAGAGAATTCAGTTTTGGTCCCATAGTAAAAGTTGTTCAGCATGACTAATCCAACATAGGTTTCGAAAATATGCCATCTCGAAATGTCCACCCAGTATTTGAATATAATTCAATGATAGTGTAATACGACACCATGTAAACGAACGAATGTTGTGACAACTATTTTACACAAACACAACAGCCACAACTAATCGAAAGGAACGCAGGCACCTAAACGAACTCGACGCTTTGGTTCATCGATCAGCAAATGAATGGGAATTACTTCCGAGGTTTGTGTTTCCTGACACACCTATAACTAGATGTCTTCAAAGCTAGAATGATATAATATCCCATTTTAAGTCCATCTGGGGTCATTACTTATCCCAAAATAAGGCTGATGAGGTCCATAACTGCGACAATAACTGCTAAGAACAGATAGCATCAAAATCTTACAAATGTCTGAATTTCTGCAGTTTTTTTTTTCGAAACAAACTAGGTACCTCCTAGTACTAGCACTAAAACACTATTACCTAGTACTAGGTACTAGCGGGCGGAGAGCTTTTTCCGCCAACGCATCAGCTTGGCTATCCAAAGAAGAAACGCTGTCAGCCTTCTGTCATTCTCTAAGATTCTAGATTGTTATATTATTATTGTTTGGCTTTCAAGTATCGAGAGCGCGTGTCCAAAACTTCAGCGAATTCTATACAGAGCTGATGCAGGAAACTATATATGAGCTGGAAAAGAGACAGTGGTGCAACCTGAAACTTGCTGACTATACACATGCGTTGAAGTAAGTATATGTCCTTTAAGTACTATTATAAACATACTATTTTCTTTCGCTCATAGTTTAACTTAAGAAAACTGGAAACTGTTTTAAGTACTTGACACTTTTCTCTCTGCTTTTTACATTATAATAATAGATTAGGTGTTAGCGATGATATCTCCTCAAACTTAATAATCAATCGTGAAAAATTTGGCACACAGACTATGGCATGGAAAAACACATAGGCTTCTTGTCATCCCGGGAACGCAGAAATCGTCAGCAATTTTTCCAGACTGGCAGTGATTCGTCTTTGGATGATCAGCTGATGCTACTGCCCCGGTGGAAAAAGCTCACCACACGCCGTACCCAACATCTCGATAGATTTAGACGATGTGAAATTTGTCACAGCATCGACATACTAAACTACCTACCTCAATATTTTTCAGTGAACAACTCTACAACTGGCACGTGGTTGGTTCAGTGACATACACAAACGGCTTCGTAGTGTCCATACAAAAGTTGGATATCACAAACATTGAACAGATTATGGGCAATTTGATCATCAATGGTGAAAACGTTCCCCATGCGACAGTTCGCGGAAATTTAAACATGCACCATGTTCAAGTTGGATTCGATGTCATTGCTAATATTACTAAAGGCGATGGTTATGAAATTCAGAGATCCACAGGTTCTTTTACACATAATAATATCCAGTTTCAGTTTGCGGTAAGTATCACAGAAGCCCATTTTACCATTCTAAGAGAGGTAGAGCATAGCGTTTATTCGCTTAAAGAGCAGCTCGACTGGGGAAGTATCCACCTTACAGAATACCGCAGCCAAATAACTTTATGTTGTGTAAAGTTGTGTTCCTGCGCGTGAGTAAGGTCGCCAGAGCTCATTGGGGAGGGGGGAAAGGTCGGTAACGCGTGAGCGATGCTTCGTGTGTTGCAAGCGTCCATATGGCTACGGTAACCGCTTACCATCAGGCGGGCCGTATGCTTGTTTACCGACTTAGTCGTATGAATTTTTTTTATTGAAAAATAGGTTTTTTTATATATATGTTTATCGCGCTGTGCCCGAGCTATCCCGCCCGAGGGCGATAGAGACTACAGCTTGGACCGATTATACCTATTTAAATGAGATGAAATCGCTATTTCGTACACCCAGGTTTTCTCCTCCAAAACTGGATCGATTAAAAAAATATTTTCAAGAATCATAATAAGAAGGGCTTTTGGCTATGTCTGTCGGTTTTCCTTTGTTCTTTTATATTCGTCGAACTTTTTCGTTGGACGTCTGATAAAGGCGTTAAAAATGGTAAGTTTTTGAGATTTTAGAAGGCTCCTAATTCTTATAATAGTTCATTTATAGAGAAAACACAACCGAGGGACATACAGTGGCACCTACAGATTGCATGGTAGAATAATCATTGCTCTAATGTCATTATCCGGAGAGGAAACTGAGGATTACGTTTGTATGGAACTAACGCCACCAGCATTTCCTCTTAAGAGAGGTGACGTTTGCCAGCTGGGCCCTAGCCCCCCACGGGCCTGCCTTGCGGCACTTGCCGCATTCAGGCAGTAAGTAGAGTAGGGTGCCCGCGCAGGTTAGGCCCGACATACAACCTATAATATGAAGTAGATAGTTTGTACATAAGAAGAACGAAAAATGGTTGACCCTGAGTAGAGGCCCCCGTGGCCCTTCTGACCCAGTCCGACTCTGAGCTTTTCATTCTTTATCGATTGGATGCGACAGACTATCACAAAAGTCAAACAAACAAAGGTTTCAAAGTAATTTTCCGTTTTTTGTGTTCCAGATAGCGAAGAGTGTTTTAAACGATGAAATAAGTGCATCATCATTGTTACGAAGCCTTACAAGCGGTGATAGAATGGTTTATTTGCCAGCTAATAACGTCACTGAAGTTCTGTCCAGAAGGGTAAGAGTTTTAGTACTATTTGAAACCACGAGAAAGGTCTGAAAACACGTACCTATACTGGCCCGGCATACTGCCTCCACAGTGCCTCATGGAGATCTTCTGGCGACTTTGTTACAATCATTTAGAATTTCAAACCGGTTATTATAGCAGATTTTTAATAACTTTTCATGTTCTGGTAACTGCATAATGCTTAATTGCGATATTTCTCATCGACATTGTAGTATTTATATTTATAAGGGTCCATTCATGCTAGTGCAGAGTCGAAGCGTGTGAAAATCTAAAGTAAATATAGCAAATTCATTCACCCTTTTCTCAAGGCGCGAAGGCGCACGGCCCAAACTGAGTTGCGCAGACGCACGAATTCCGTAGAATTTGTTTTTATCTCAGAAGAAGTATGAGTAGAGATGGTAATACTGTGGCATTACTATGTTGATATAAGGGTGAATTTGATATATTTACTTTTAGAATTTCGCTTCAATGCGCTTCGACTCTGCGCTAGCTTGAATTTACCGTAAGAGATTTCTACGAATTTTTATATACAGGTATCCCAGAGTTAGAGCAAGCACATGAATTGACCTAGTCACCGTAAGTCAAAGTTTAGTAAAAAAAACATGAAAAATTATTGACAGAACTCAAAACCTACAAAAAACCGCCGAACATACAATGGGGGTAATTCGGGTAGCTCTTATACTGCTCTACCTTTGGACATGCGATTGTCACTACTTTTTGTGACACCTGTACAAGTATGTATTTCTATAATAAACATCTATTTTCTTTTACAGTATCTAGCGGGTAGTAACTTTGACAGCGCTGTTCAATGGGGCAGAGATATCATCAACCCAATTATGGTTGACTTGGTTGAAAAGAAGATTCCGTTTCCAATAATATGCTTCAGCTGTTAAAAATACAAAGCCATTTGAAAAATATTATAATATAATGTAGGTATATGGTATATTTTATTTTATATATTATCTTGATCGCACTTGAAACAGAAAAAAAAAATATTTAGTGGATAACTGTTTGTTTTTCTTTCCCTACCTCCATCTGCAAATAATAGTACATTATGATACACATGGTGTGCAAAGTTGGTAATTACAGACGAGGCGTAGCGAGAAAAAAGAACACGTATTTCTTGGAAAAACTGTGCGGTAGGTACTAATGTAAAGTAAAGAGCACTAGTGCGTAATAAGCTGCATTAATATACTAAAAACGGTCCAATAACTGCTTACTTTACGAGCGAGTGTGTTGAACACACTCGCGTGAAGTGAGCAACACACTGTCTTAAAATAGTAGGTACATTATGATACATGACTGTGTGCAAAGTTGGAAGTGAGTCGAGAGTGTAATAATCAATGCACACGCGTGTCATACGACGTTTTTCAACACACTTGCGAGGAAAAAACAGAAATGTATTTTTTTAAGTAGATTTTTTTATAATAATCAACCACACATACGCAAGTATTATTTTTTTGACAGCCGTGAGCTGTCATTCTATTTTACCCGTTTTAAATTAAGAATGCTTGGTACACACTGCAAGTGGTACTCATTATCACTTGCACTGAGGTACAAACTTATCATAATCGGGATTATACCTATCATAAAACTGTGCGGTAATGTAAGGTAAAAAGAACTAG
This sequence comes from Achlya flavicornis, assembly GCA_947623365.1. Taxonomy (NCBI): domain Eukaryota; kingdom Metazoa; phylum Arthropoda; class Insecta; order Lepidoptera; family Drepanidae; genus Achlya; species Achlya flavicornis. The sequence continues at coordinate 2,406,802 of OX392485.1, read as the reverse complement.
TGCGTAATAAGCTGCATTAAGATACTAAAAACGGTGCAATGCACTTTACGAGCGAGTGTGTTGAAAAGTAAGTGGATGATGAATGAAGATAGGTAAGTAACAATTATAATACATACTTAAGCTTGCTTCAGGCTTACTTAGGTATCATAAATCATAAGATCATTGTGTCAGACAGCGTGATAGGTACTAAACAAAACAGCTCGCTATGTCTCTCCTTTTCTCGCTATGTGTGTCTCTTTTTGGCTGAGGTAGAGGTGTAGTAATGGGTTATCATAACAGCCACCATAGCCAAACAGCATATATTATAAGTAGGTTACCTACCTATTTTAACGAAATAGTGATGATATTCAATCTATAATAACAGGTATAACGTGCATGATAATAGGGTAGTAAATAAGTAGGTAAGTTGTTACCTACCGTAGGGTTGTTTATGTTTGATGCCACTACATCTTTAAGCTAAATCTTAAGGTATACTATACCTACCCTATTTCTTGCAAATTTGTACCACAATATCAAAACACGGTAGCGTATTTTTGAAGTTCGCATCTTGCATCCCTACTAGTTTGTGGTCACTGTTAGCCTATCGTTATATTCTCTTTGACTGATTGTCTGATCTCTCACGATCCTCAGAACAAGGAATCCTTCAGATCTGTTTTAATGTCTGTGGTTTTAGCCTGATACATAACTTATCTGTGGCCAGTCTATAGTTTTTTTTATTTTGGCAACCATATCCAAATTAGGACTTATTTCTGCCAGGGTCAAGTTATATTCTGGGCTGTGTTCAGTAACTACACACCGTGTGACCGGTGCGATCGTCCGACGTCGTCCGACGTCGTCTGACGATCGCACCACATACTATTGAACTGTTACTGAACGCTACCATGATCGTCGGGCGATCACACGGCGTTGTTACTGAACGCAGCCCAGCATTTGACTGCCATCTTTGCCATCTGACTGACACTGTCATTACTGTCAGTCTAACAACAAATGTCATTGTCAATAATTGACATTGACTAATAATAAAATGGTATTTGTTTTGCCTCGGTGTTCTGTGACGGTGTAGAAGTTGTATTAGAAAATAAAGGAAATTAATTGCCGAAATAGCACATTTTTAACACGTTTCCTTTCTGCGTGTGATGTGTAGTTTATATTTTATATAATGTTTTTTTCGTGACGTTAAAATGTGTGACGAAACCAACGAAGAACGTCAGGATAACGAATTAGCTGCACTGCAGGTAATTTATTATTTATTTCTTATTATTTTAAAATAAATATTTATTAATATCATCATTCCTTACTCTACAATATGCAAACCTAATATTTCATGTTGTAATTTTGTTGTTTCGGTTTCATATTATTTTGTAACTTTTGTCTTTTTGATTTTATCTGATATGAAATAATAATAGTTTACACACTTTGCTGTGTTCTGTTTTAATTAAATTTATATAGAACTATAGAAAAAGCTCAATAATTTTGTGATTTTTATGTCTTTGTATCCAGTACCCCTACAGTTTGATTTCTCAAATTAAACTAAATCTAAAGTCATAAATACACAAAGTTTTATCAAAATTGGTCAATTAATTATGTAATTCACAAATGTAAATTTGAATTGAGGGACCTAATTTAAACACCATATCATATATTTTTTTTGGTAAATATTTTTAATGTCATAATACACTTCTGTTACAGTTTTATAATGGGTAGAGATAAAATAATACTAAAAAGTTAATTAAACATTAAGTATATGATAAGATTATGTTCTATCAGTTTAAATTTACATGTACAATTATGATATTAATACAGTAGTTCACAGTATTTATAAATAATATGTTACTGATCAGCGTAGCTAGGTATTTTTATATCAAGCCATCTTGTTTTTACACCTGGAGCAAGACTATATTCACACATTAAAAAAAGACATATCGTAGCATGTTCCTCCGTCTTGTCCATCATGATAATCCGTATGAAGGGTTAACAACTGTTTGTTTTTATACGAAATATTTGGCGCCAAACCCACAGAGAGAGTTCTAGAGTTCCGCGTTCAGAGTTCAGCATTTTTTTTTTTTTTTTCAATAACTATTTATAGTTTGTAAGTCAAGAGTCCGAGGGGCCCCCTGAGCTTGGGGGCCCCTCCCCCATCTAGCCACTAGGTAGCTACGCCACTGTTACTGATACATGTAACCTAAGTAGTCTATTATTGCCGCACAATAATGGACTTAGGTCACAAGTATTGTATATTATTTTATAGCAAGTGTGACATAGACCATGTCACGAGAAGCATGTTAAAAGTGCAGGCTTAGGTCACAAAGTGCTATAAAACATTGATAAATGATAATGCAACAAAGTGTCCATGCAAATATAGATGAATTGATTTAAGTTTAAATGTTAGTACGGAGGCAGGAAATTTGTTATTTTTCGAGTTTTTATTTTTTTGTACTTTCATAGATCAATATGGATTGATTTTTCAGTGATTGGCGACCATAGAAGTTAATTTGGCACATTCTATTATGAATGTTGTTATATTATATTATGCTATATTTGTATTATTGATTTAAAAACCATAGAACTGACTTTAGATTTTGGGGAATGTACAAAAAAGTTTATTTTAAACAAAAAGTATAATTACCACAATATGCCAAATTAACTATGCGGCTATTGGTGACGGCTACATATTTGCGCCGTTTGGCGTAGAAACTCGGCACACACATCTGACAATTAGTCAGATTCCCCTTTTATGTTTATAGAAGGACGTTCTGTCTGTGACAACCACATCATAAGATTTTTTTTTGTTTTCAGGCGATATACGGTGATGCTGTGGTAGACAACAGAGAGCAGATAGCATGGAAGGTGTGGCGACCACTCGACCTACTTTTGACCCTACATCCACTTCACAATTCGGACATACAGGGTATCCACTGCTCTGTGACGTTGCATTTTAAATGTTGCCCGAAGTATCCTGACAAGTGAGATATATTTTAATTTTCCCATTTTTATAGCAGACCATAAACTTTCAATGTGGGCTTACAATAAAATATAAGAATTTTTGACTGTAAATATTTTGAAGTTCATGGATGTTAAGGGATTTTTATGTACAGTAAATGAAGATAATATATATTATGGCTTGCCAAATGTACCTGTCTGTACAGTTAATATAGTTTCTTCACAAGGCAAGCATTCTGGTCAATTGATTTATATATCAGACTTGAAGGTGACTCTTCCTTGGAAGAAAGAAATTGCTGCATTCAATCTTGTATCTTAAAATGCTTGTGTTTTAGGTTGATTATTAAATGTAGTTGAGCTTTTGAGTATCATTCGAAACATGTACTAATAGATACAATGTAATTATTTACTCGAACTTGAATTTTAAACGAGGTCTCCCAAGGTTCTACATTGGGTCCATTTTCATTACCCTTGTATACTACTGATAAGTATTTAAACAATTTTTATTTGGAATCTTTCCAGACCGCCTACTCTTTCTGTAAGCAAAATGCATGGGCTATCAATAGACAATTCTAACAAACTGCTGGCAGAATTGGAATCTTTGGCTATGGAACAGTGTGGAGAAGTCATGATATTCCAATTGGCATCGCATGCACAGGTATATTCTCAAAGACTGTAAGCCATACTGCAGTTAATTTAAAATACTTTCTTACTTTTTAAATATCTGGAACATACAGTTAAAATATAGAGCTTGTATGTGATTCCATTGTAGAGATAAATGTTTTTGAGCATCAATACTCAAGCATCTGCCGTCAAGCACCTACTGTTGTGTTCTGACAGTCGTAATATACTTTGCTGAGCCGGTTAACTTCTAGGCTTTGTGTGCTTACCACCTTCGGCCACATTATCACTTACCATGGTGGTATTGTGGTCAAAACACTATCGTTAAAAGTATAGTTGTAAAAATCTTGCATTATTACCTTTTGGGTACACAATAAGACTCAAAGGATCATGGCGAGATTTGTACAAAAAAATAAAGATTTTTAGAGACGTTGGAATGACGTTATAATTGATCCTTGGTGCCTAAGGAGCAACTTGAGCCATTTTAAATATTTTTAGAACCCCGGGATAAAAATGCGAATTTCTATGGCAAGCCGGCGAATCGCGACTATTTGCGACCAATACCATTATGTTGTTGTTATGTTTTGCGGGGTTTATAAAATATTTCATGTATATTAACATGTTGCTGGTTGCCGAAAAAGAGATGGATGGATTGTGTGAAAGATGATATGGGTAAGAATGGAGTGGATACTAGTATGACGGATAGAAGAAACGAATGGAAGAAGCGTACATATTGCGCCGACCCCAATTGATTGGGAACAGGGCAGGCAGATGATGATGATTAACATGTTGCTGGTAATATAATCTCAAAATTGGAAGTGATTAAATACCCTCTAAAATGTTTTATTTTTTTGTACAAATTAATGTATGGAGCTCGCCATGATTCTTTCAATGCCGAGGCTACCTTATTACACCTCACTGGTCTTAAAGGGCAAAGAGATCAAAGATTAAGGTTATCATTGTACAGCAGAGCAATTGATAGATGCATTCATTCTCAAGATATCAGTCCGTCAGTTAGCAACAAAAACCATTAAAATGTGTACAAAAACGCTGACTATGATTTAAAAGTGTAAATTTTTCAGCAATTTCTTCACGACCACAATAAGCCAACGCTCTCGTTTTACGAAGAGATGGTGAAACAAAAGAATGAAAAGGAAAAACTTAAACTATTGGACAAACAAGTCAAAGAAAATGAGGAGGTAAGTGTGAACTCTAAAGTCCTTGTTATAAGATTCAAAAAATTTTAACCAACTTGAACAGTGTAAAGGAAAATTTTGATCTAAATTAATTGCTTAATGTAGGTAACTACTATTTTTTATTAAGATATAATAGGTTTGATAGCATTTCTGCCAAATGCCAAATTAGCTTTACAAAGAACTGAACATTTGAGAGAGGTAGAGCGCAGCGTTTATTAGCTCAAAGAGTAGCTCAACTGGGGAAGTACCTCCAGCTTACAGAATACCGCAGCCAAATAACTTTATGTTGTGTAAAGTTGTGTGCCTGCGCGTGAGTAAGGTCGCCAGAGCTCATAGGGAAAGGTCGGTAACGCGTGATCGTTGCTTCGTGTGTTGCAAGCGTCCATATGGCTACGGTAACCGCTTACCATCAGGCGGGCCGTATGCTTGCTTACCGAATTAGTCGTATAACAAAAATAAAACGATTACATTTTGAAAGAAAATAATGGTAGAGCTACGTCATTCTTATATTTATTGGAATTATATTATAATCGAATATTTTGCATCTAATCTGCGATTTGAATCTACATAATTATAATATGACGTTATAGAAGAGTGCCTGTTGATCTTGCTATTCAAATCTGATTGATTAATACTCGTGTTAAGAGCTTATCTATCCATTTAAAGTGTTTTGATGGAAGTTAAGTAAAGCTAAGCCCCTGATTAAATCCTAATGCATCATAAAATTATGATCCATTAATAAGTGACGTCATTGTTTGTTTTCTTTTCGCTAATTATCATATTAGCTTACAACGATACTAGCTTTTGCTACGCGGTGTCACCCGCTTTCAGAACTTGCTACCATTAAGAGTGCGTACAAAGAAAAATAACGTATTTTAGAATTGAAATTTACCCAAGTAAATAATATTTAAATGAAAAAATATTTTTATATGGGTATTTTCATTATATACGCGATGGTTTTATCAGAGCAAAAACATAATGGAATGAAAATTCCTCTATAGAACAAAATCACAAAGCTACCTTTAATAATAATGAATTTTCGTTTTCATTCGTTCATGGTGTATCTAATTAAGTCAAAAATTCGATAAATAATATCACTAACGTAACTAGGGCTGATACTAACGATTTTTAACATATTCTATACTTTACGAGTTATTTAGATTAGAAGCGCGTGGTTCATTTTTGTTCCGCGAAACACGCTATCTCCGTCTCATGCCACGCGAATATTAGACATAAGTTTGTTTCATCTGACATGGCCATATTTTTCTGGCTTTATACGCCCTCTTAAGTTGGTAAACAAGCGTACGCGTACGGTCCGCCTGATAGTAAGCGGTTACCGTCCTCATATGGACGCTGACACACACGAGACATTCACTCGTTATTGACCCTTCCTTGTCCCCAATGAGCTCTGGCGACCTTACTCACGCGCAGGAACACAACATAAAGTTATTTGGCTAAGGTATTCTGTAACGTGGAGGTACTTTTCTAGTGCAGCTGCTCTTTGAGCGAATAAGTGCTATGCTGTACCTCTCTTGTCTGTCTCTTTTCATGTATGAAGCATGCTTGAAATTAATGAGCATGAGCTTTCGGTGGAGGAAAGCATCTCGAGAAACACGTTGGAAAGGGCTTAGTACCCTTGGCTACCACCATCAAGAGTAAGTGTGTTCCGATAGTTGCACTTGAGAGTCAGCCTAGTACCCGTCTAGGCTTTATATGCTTACTATTGTCGGCCACATTATCACTTACCAGTGTGAGATTGTGGTCTTGAAGCAAAAAAATTACAAGTTTAAAAATAATCATGTGCATCATTCAAACAGACTTAAGCTTCAACTCTATTTGAATTTAGATAAAGATGAGTTTACTTAAACATGACAATGGCGCTAATTCAGTTGTTTACAACAAAACTAATTTTAGTGTCACCATGTCTCTTTCTAACAAAGAACATAAGAAAAAATGTATGAAATTTTGTCCTCTCAAATTAGTCCAATGCTTGTTTTCAATATAAATTTAGTCGCCATCTATCTTACGGTTACGTCTAAATACCCGCAAATGAAGACGGCACAGACTAATTTGACAGCTTTAAATATTTCCTATCCTTTTTCAATAATGTTCGTAAGAAAGAGATGTGAAGTGACTAAAATTAGTTTAGTGCTATTTACAACAGAATCCGCACCATTATCGTACTAAACTGCTTGTTTTGTATTAATTTGTGAAGAGAGGATGAATAAATTATTATTATCATATATAACGAATCCTCTTATAATGAAAGCATTTGTCGTTCATAAAAAAAAAGCTATCACATTAGATATCCATGTAACAACACTTACCGTGACTTGAATAAAACAAACCATTTATTTAAAAAAAATTTAGCGTCAAAAAATAAAAGAAGAGATACAGCGGCGTCAAGAGATACTGCGTGACGCGGGCAGACAGCGTACACACAGGTCTAGTGTGAGTCAAGACAATGGACCCGACGAGGGGCAGGGAGACACCCCTGAACTTGTGTGGTAAGTCTTATTCATCGAAGAAAACCCCCTTACAGCACAAGAAAAAGTGGAACTGTCGACGCCATTATTCGCCATTGTTCAAAGATAACCACTACGTTCATTGGGTGTTTGCTCCACCAAGTGCGATAACTCTCTCACCGGGCCATTTAAGTTTGTGGGACTGTAGAGTAGTAATACTGCATAATCCAATCACTTGCTCTGAATGTTAAGTGTGAAATAGCTAATCGGGGTGCGTTAGTGGTTGAGAATTAGCGGAATTTCGCTTCTTTGGGTTAATTATTCGATGGTTATATACCCAACTAGCTTCTGCCCGCGGCTTCGCCCGCGTGGCCTACAGGAAACAAATGAGATATTTTTCTTCAAAAACAAACGTAATAAGTGCTCTGACTCCCTCTCAATTGTTTTTTTTTTCTTGTTTAAGCCCTATTGACTCTGTTAGGCATTTCCCATTTTGAATAAACTATCATACACGTGGCCTTTCTTAGTGGATACTTACACTTCACAAAGAACACACCCTCCAAATTTCATGTCTCTAAGACCAGCGGTTTAAGCTGTGCAATACTGTGCATTGATATATCAGTGACTTCCCATACACAACTTCATCCTGCTTTTCCTCCCTTCGAGGGTGGATTATCAAAAACGCTAAGACACGTATGAATTAATTTTCAGTCTTCAGCCTAAACACAAAATTTGAAGATCCTAACTTCAAAACTGACGGACTTTCATACAAACTTTCATCCCCTATTTAACCCCCTCAGGGGTGGAATTTCGAAAAACCCTTTCTTAGTGCTTACCTACACTTCGCAAAGCACACAACCTCCAAATTTCATGTCTGTAGGACCAGCGGCTTAGCCTGTGCGTTGATATATTAGTCAGTGAGATCCAATACGCAACTTCATCCCGCTTTTCATCCCTTCGAGGGTGGAATTATCAAAAACGCTGAGACAGGTATAAATTTATTTTCAATCGTCAGCCTTAACATTAATTTTGAACATCCTAACTTCGAAACTGACGGACTTTCATACAAACTTTCATCCCCTTTTTTACTCCCTTAGGAGTGTAATGTCAAAAAATCCTTCGTTAGTGGATGCCTACACTGTATAATAATATATTTAGTGGTGTTTAATGTGGAAATGAAGGACTTGCATAAGTAACTTCATCCCTCTTTTCCCCCCTACGGGGGTGTAATTATCACAAACGCTCAGACACCTATACATTAATTATCAATCTTCAGCCTATATACAAAATTTGAAGATCGTAACTTCGAAACTGACGGACTTGCATACAAACTTTCATCCCCTATTTTACCCCCTCAGGTGTGGAATTTCGAAAAACCCTTAGTGGATACCTACTCTTCACAAAGAATACACCCTCCAAATTTCACGTCTCTAGGACCAGCAGTTTAGGCTGTGCGTTGATATATCAGTCAGTCAGTCAGTCAGTCAGTCAGGACTTTGAATTTTATATATACAGATATATATTTTATATCGAAGAATTGATAGTCTTAAAACATTACACTCTTTTGTTTCTAGCAGTCGTGTAAATATATACGGGTTACCGAAATCTGGCACGTTCACAGTACTCACACATATGCAATTTCACGATACAGTATGTTTTATTACATTACTAGCTTCTGCAAATGAAATATTTTTCTACAAAAATAAAAGAAAACAAACCTAAAGAAAAAAAAACGCTGAGACACGTATAAATTAATTTTAAATCTTCAGCCTAAACACTATGTGAAGACTCTATCTTCGAAACTGACGGACTTTCATACAATATTTCATCCCCTATTTTACCCCCTTAGGGGTGGAATTTCGAAAAACCCTTTCCTAGTGGATACCTACTCTTCACAAAGAATATACACTCTACATTTTATGTCTCTCGCGGTTTAGGCTGTGCGTTGATATATCAGTCAGTCAGTCAGTCAATCAGTCAGTCAGGACTTTGAATTTTATATATATATAGATTACTTCTAATCAGTTAGTCAATTCTAATGGACGAATGTAAAAAAATACCACTCTATATTTATGAGCAGTAGCAAAAGCAAAACTTCTGTCTCCTTTATACTCATGAGCTTGACCGCGCGCGAGAGAGACGGATAGACTTTTCATGATGCGCGTACAGTGCGACGTCACTCCGCGCATTTATTCACATACACTACATAAGCGTGCCAGCTTTAGTCAACCGACCTGTACAGATAATTGTTTTGTGTCATCATTATTTTTATCACAAATTGTTCTGCTTCCACAGCTACGCTGATGAAAAAATATCGCCATCAAAGAAACTATCGTGCAACAAGAATTCGGAGATTCCCTGTACATGTAACACAAGAGAAGCGCAGATCCTCAAGGTTACTCAGAGGAACAACAAGAAGGTCTATATTGGAAATTGTATAGGTACTTATGACTTATATTTCTATTAGTATAGCGATGGTAGCTCAGTGGTTGTGATTTCGAATACCGTGATGGTCGTGATTTCGAATCCTAAGCTTGACTGTCGGTAAAAAAAACACCGTGTGACAACCATAGCATGGAGTCAAGTACAGTCAGCAGCATAAGTCGCTGCACAGATCCAAACTTACAAAACATAGGCGGCCTATCTGCTTGTCATCCCGTTGACATAATTTTTTTGAAAAAAGAAAAAATTCTAATTCTATTTCTTCACATAAAAATTATAACAATAAAATTATAAAAGTCATTAAACTCCTCATAAATTCCGTCCCCAGGTCATTCATCAAACGGCTCGATAACGTACCTAGCAATCGACGACGAAACTGGTGAATGCCTCGTCACCAAAAAGTGGTCCATCCAAGCAGCATCAGACTTCCAAACCCGAAACCGTCAGCTGACAACCCTACAGCAAGACCTTAAAGCCATGTGTAGACTAAAACATTCTTCATTAGTGCCATACGTTGCCATGGAGATGTGTAAACAATCGAGTAAAACCAGTCGGACGTCAAATGTGTATATTTTTAGGAATTTTGTTCTCGGTGTTTCTTTGAAGTATTTGAAGAGTAAACTGTGTTTAAGTGATAAGTTTGAAGTGTTGAGGTTGTTGAGGCATGTTGGCGCGGGTGTGTTCGGTGCTTTAAAAGAGTTGCATAATATAGGGGTGCTGCATAGGGATGTGAGGTCCGAAAATGTGTATTTGGATGACTTTGGTGGCGTGAAGTTGGTTGGAGCTGGCCTTGATGCGAGGTTGACGGAGATGGCTGATGGTGATAATTATTGCGATAGGTGAGTTGAAATAAATAAATAAATATCTGGGGACATTCCTCACACACGGTCATCTGACCCCAAACTAAGCAGAGCTTGTACTATGGAAACCAGATAACTGATATAAGACATATATTTTTTGTTTGTAAATACATACTTAATATACATAATTACACCCAGAATCAAGACATACAGACATGTTCATGCACACAAATGCAACCGTTATAAATTAAATATCTTGGGACATTCTTTCAACAGGGATATCTGATCCCAAACTAAGCAGAGCTTGTACTATGGAAACCAGATAACTGATATAATACATATAGATACTACTTTTTGTTTTTACATACATATTAATATACATAATTACACCTAGCCTCAGGACATACACATGTTTATGCACTCAAATGCATTTTCTGGGTGGGAATCAAACTCATGACCTGAGGCGTGATAGGTGGAATCTTAACCAACCACGCCAACTGGCGTTGTCTGAAATTGGATGGGTGAAAACCCAGAACATTTAACATTAAATCAAGGTGCCGTGGTATCATGTATAGTGATTATTACAGTGCAACAAATGTAAGAATGTCGTTTATGAATGTCAAAGGAAAATTGTCCTTACTGCTTCACAATAAGGTGTTTTATAATAATTATCTATTAATTAAATAGATAAACCGTACTGTGACGTAATAAGGCCTTTCTCCTGAAATTCCAACATTAAAAGGTATTTATTTGTCACTGTAATAAGGCTGAATTTCATTTGTAACTATTAATTTCCATAATCATTGTAATTTGCTAACCAAATATACCTTTGTGACCGAAGCTCTAGAGTCGAAATTCCCTTGTACGAATTGTATAAAAGTCAGTTATTTTTCTTCCACAAACATTCCACAGCCAGACCACAGCGCAAGACATATACACGGCGGCACAACTCCTGCTCACAATAGTCTCTCAAGATCGACCCTGTTTAGAAATACCGCCCGATTTGCCGAGCTCCGCTAAGGACTTCTTTTCAAGGTGATTATGAATCTTATTTCTTTGGGATAAAGTTGGATTTTCAATGCTTAAATTGATAGTGTGACCCCATTAATTAACATTCCTATTTCAAAATTTTCGCCTATTCAAAAGTTCTGAATATAGCAATTTATTTCACCAGATGTCTAACAGAAGATGAACATTCACAATGGACGGCGGAACAGCTGGTAAACCATATGTTTCTCGTTGATACTCCCACTAAAGAGGTTGGCGAAGACCAGGTAGATAACGGTGGAAGTGGATCTGAGGTGAGGATGCTCAAAAATACAATACGCTCTCTTTAGGTCCCACCCACTATGGTATGTGATAATGTGGCAATCACACAATGCTTACATATGCACTATGCGGTTGACGGCTGACCGCAATCTATATCTAATCAATAATAATATATATAATCTATATCCGTTTGTTTCTTTAATAAATAAAATAAATAAATATAATATACTAATATAAAAAAGCGGGAGAGTTTTTTTGATTGTTTAAACGGGCTAATTTCTGGAACTACCAGTCGGATTCTAAAAATTCTTTCACTAATAGGAAGCTACATTATCCTCGAATATTATATCCCGGGAACGCGGGGAGCAGCTGCTCAAAAACATATACTAAAACATAGTTACTATACGTATTGTGATGCGGCTGCCGTCCAACCGCACCGGTCACTCAGAGCGCTGTGGACCGACTGACAGCTACGATGACGCAGCTGTGGGTTGCTATACGCGTTACGCGGGTAGTAGACACTTGCGGTTGCGTGCCATTGATGGTGCACGTGTATACAGACGCACACGCATTACTAATATATTATTTAATTATTATTTCATCATCATCCGCCTATAATGTCCCCCTGCTGAGCACAGGCTTCCTACACACAAATGAGGGTGAAAGGGACTGTGCGATACTCCACCACGCGTGCCCACTGCGGATTGGTGGATGTAGGCTAGTGGTCAACCTACTGTTGGAATTTTTCAAACCGCCTAGGAGGCATCCAACTAGCTTAACGACTATCACATTTAAGTGATAACCGGGACCAACGGCTTTACGTGCCTTCCGAAGCACGGAAACGCTCGATTTGAAATACCAATCGTCGTGGGCGGTCACCCATCCAGGTACCGACCACGACACGTAGCTTAACTTTGCCGATCGATTAAGAACGGCTTAGCATGCTACACCACGAGCGCTTCAATTCTTTATTGCGCTTCTTAAATGTATTATTTATTTTATTTTATTTTATTGACCAAAATTACATGATAGGTATATAGTTTTACATTACCACCTGACGAAAGCCTGAAGCCTTATGTGTCCGGTGAGAGTTCATTATACATATTGACTATTATTATAGTTTATGTTGCGGGACTTATGCTACACATTACTAAATTCATCACCTTCCATTCCCAGCATATACTTTTTGATAGGCTTAATCATTTTAACATATAGGATAGTTATATGATTTTTATGATGGATTTCTATGCAGACTAACTCAAAGACTTCCAAACAAATATACAAATAAAATAATAATAAAAATAGTACCTGTGAAATGTATAATTTGTAGATTATTTCTTTCTTTATTGCTTACGTAACAGGTCACGATTTCTATAACATTAACTTTTCCAGTTTTATTTGCACGATCGTAATTATTTTCAAATGTGAATCACACCCAATAAGTACTCGAATTTTTTACTTACTGCAAAATTTTGTACGCGTCTCTTTCTCTCTCGCAATGTGTCCATAAGGATTGTGATATCTGTTTTGTACGCTTCGTTAGTCTATTGGCGAAGTCTATGCTCTTATCCCTCTTTTGACCACTGCTTTATAACTTTGAACCCTATAAATAAGACTTTTAAAGATGGTGATGACGCAAATATCAGTGTTTTTAAATTAACGTTATCAGGATGAAGATGCAGTGAAGAAGATTCATATTCATACAAGTCCAACCACTAATGGCCACTCGCGACTGAACGCAGAGTTTGAAGTCCTTACATGGCTCGGTAGAGGCGCTTTCGGAGATGTATTGAAGGTAATGATTTCAATAAACTTTAGAGTAATAACAATTTGTTAAATGAATTTTTAGGGACATTTTATCCCAAACTTTTCATTTGTACCAACTGGTCATTTGTACCTACAAATGACCAGGAAATTTGTGCCAGTATCTCCCGGTCTAGGTTAACTTAGTTCGAAAACAGTCACAAGCTCAGTTTCAGTAGGATCGCCATACTGGTGTATGGCGATCCTTCAGGGGTCTTATTACGTAATGACGAAAAGGAAAATGATGTCATAGCGCTGATACAGGCGGCCCAATCGCGTGGGCGTTAATCGCATCTTTGCGGTGGTATGGCGGCGATTTGGAATTGTCGGAAAAGTATGGCATGGTGATTTTCATGAATGACTACTCGACGATGATTAGCTATGCAAAAATTTGCCTGGTACAAATAATATAATAGTAGTATTAACCATACCTGATTTACTGAAAAGAAGTTGGCTTAAACAAGCTAAATCTGTATTTACACAATTAAAACACTTTCTCCAATGGCCGCCATTATTGCAATTATTCTTTTCTGGTGTTGCCGTTCCTCGATATTCAAATACACAATATCAAAATAAACCGTTTTACACTTTCATAATAAATAATGCTGACAATTAATTATAATTAATCAATATTCAATGGTATGAAATTAAATAATATTCAAATAATATAATGTTAATGCTAACAGAAGTAATAATAATAATAATTTATTGAAACCAACTTTATAACTAGCCTAAGTCTACAAAATTTCATTTTAATACTCGCAACCGCCATTTATTTTTCATCGACTATCGGAAAATACAAAAATGTTGTGGAACAAATCGTTCCGACACTCGTAATTTATCCGACACGTTCGATTAACGCCCACGCGATTGGACCGCCGGTACCATTGATATGACCATCATTTTCCTTTTCGTCATTACGTAATTAGACCCCTGAAGGATCGCCATACTGGTACAAATGACCAGGAAATTTGTGCTAGTATCTCCCGGTCTAACCTTTTATGTTGTTCCAAATTGCAACAAAGTTATTCCCAGGATATGATTGTTATTATTTTTACATTATCCACATACATTTAAGTGGAAAGTTTACAATATTAACAGAACATTACAGGTGAAGAACAAATTAGACGGTGGTTTTTATGCAATAAAACGGGTCAAACTGAACCCTGAGAGCGTTCAATTAAATAAGAAAATTACACGCGAAGTAAAATTACTTTCGCGACTCAATCACGAAAACATTGTCAGATACTACAATGCATGGATTGAATCCACCACAGAACCTGAAGATGGGAGTATTAGTAATAAGACATTAACATTGAAAAGACGTGAAAGCCTCGAGGACGTTATTGCAAAGTTAGGACAGGGGGTCAAAGTTGAGTGGTCCATGTCTGAAGGACCGGTTCAGCTTGGTGATGATGATGATGACGATGATGAGCCAGATCCTTGGTTTAATGCTGGGTAAGTGTGCTGATGATTTATGTTCTTTGCTTGACTCGTATTATACAGGCTACTTATAATAGAAAAAGTAACTCTGTTTGTTTGTATGTTTATTTGTTACGCTTTAACAACTAAAACACTGAACCGATCCCGATTAAATTTGACATGCAGATAGCCTATATGGTATGGAGAAGGACTTAGGCTAATTTTTTTCTCCGGAATGCGGGTGAAACAGCGGGGGACAGATAGTATTTATATAAATTCGCTGTGGTTTAGGTTTCGCCACTAGGTGAAGTCGCCCATCTACGCTATTGACTTGATTCCTGATAT
This sequence comes from Achlya flavicornis, assembly GCA_947623365.1. Classification (NCBI taxonomy): domain Eukaryota; kingdom Metazoa; phylum Arthropoda; class Insecta; order Lepidoptera; family Drepanidae; genus Achlya; species Achlya flavicornis. Next base: position 2,391,499 of record OX392485.1, on the reverse strand, counting down.
GTACCTCTGACTTTTATATTTCTGTACGGTTTCACCACTGGTGATGAATAACAAAACATCATCACTTATGCAGTTAGAAGTGCTCTACCCGTTACTAGCCTACATCTCATCGGTTCGATGTCTTCTTGATTACATCAAGATACAATAAAAAAAAAAAACGTCATTTCTATGTCAAATTGAGCAGTTTGTCCAAAAAAATGTTGAGTTTCAGTTCTAAGTATGGGGAACCCCCAAAATTTATTGTTTTTTTTTCTATTTTTGTGCGAAAATCTTAATGCGGTTCACAGTATACATCTACTTACCAAGTTTCAACAGTATAGTTCTTATAGTTTCGGAAAAAAGACGCTGTGGAATACGGACGGGCAGACAGACAGACAGACATGACGAATCTATAAGGGTTCCGTTTTTTGCCATTTGGCTACGGAACCCTAATATTATGTAATGAATCTAAGCTCGTTTTGAAAAGAGTAATTGCTGAGTTTATTGACGGCTCTTCTCAGCAAATGCAACCATCCGAACCGGTATTAGAGTATTAGAGTCAGACTTTTCATGAGTGCCTGCCAAGGTCTATTTGAATAAATGATTTTTGAATTTAAATTTTGAACTTGTGAATTCCATCAATCGTATTCCAAAAGAGTTCTGGCCCCAGTAATAAATGCAAACATTCTTATGAACATGTCAAATTTCACAGTCCAGAAGACGACGAATCAAGCTCAAGCGATGGCATAGAATTTGAAGGTGATTCAGACAACAAATCACTTAGTTTACCATCGCAAGAAGAAATACCCCAAATAAAACCAAGAAATTCAAAACTGAATCAAGTACTTTACATTCAAATGGAATTCTGCGAGAAACATACACTTAGACAAGCCATAGACAATGGTTTGTACCAAGAGAATTTCAGAGCGTGGAGACTCTTTCGTGAAATGGTTGAAGGCTTAGCCCATGTTCACCAAAGAGGTATGATTCATAGAGATTTGAAGCCTGTCAATATATTTTTGGACTCTAATGATCATATCAAGATAGGTGATTTTGGCCTGGCAACTAAGGCGATTGCTGGTTTGCCGGTGGATGAGAAGAGTAAACCGCAGGAGGAAATTGGAGGTTCTCTTACTGGTCAGGTAAGCTATTTATATTATGGACAATGCTGTAAGCCTAATTCTTTGATGTAATATGTATTTGGCTCAAAAGCAGTGTATCAAAAATACCGATTTGAGTATAAAGAAAGTATTGAATTGAAATAGAAAGCTATTTTTGGGACATTTTCAAATTTTAAACCGCTCTATTGATTGTTTGAGGCCTATCACTAAGTAATGGGGCCAACTCAATGATATTTTTTTTTTTTTTTTTTTTTTAATTTATCTCCACAAATACATAAAGGTGAAAAGAAAAAATACATGTCATAAAACACTATAGCACTTACAATGTATTGTGGAGACTGGAGCCCGTACTAAGGTTTGACAACCTGTTTTACAGGTCTCCAGGTCCCCACATCTTGGACCTGGTGTACACTCTGTTTTAGACAATACCCAAAACTATAAGTCAGCAGAGACACGAAGTTAGCCAGCAAACAACCAAAGTAATCTTTGATTATGATAAATATATTAAAGTATTGTATCAGAACAGTTTTTTTTTTTTTTTTATTAGATTTATTATAATAAAAAGAGTTAGATATCGCACTAACGCACGCTAATTGTTGCAGACAAATTCAGACCATTGTCTTAATTTTGCTTAGCGGCTACATATAGCTATCTCTTTCTGTACCATACGTTCCGTATGATCTATCGCATTCACCTAATTTAACAATAACTGAACGCCACTTTGTATGAGGGTAGCTTATCTTCTATCTACTATATAAAAATAAGTCGGGTTTTCCTTCCTGACGCTATAACTCCAGAACGCACGAACCGATTTCCACGGTTTTGCATTCGTTGGAAAGGTCTCGGGCACCGTGAGGTTTAAAGCAAAGAAAGTAGGGTAGGGTAGGGTAGGGTAGGGTAGCGTAGCGTAGGGTAGGGTGGGGTGGGGTAGGGTAGGGTAGAGTAGGGTAAGGGGCAGCTAGTCTCTATTATAATATCATTGGGCCAACTGCATGTTATCTAATGGGGTATCTGACACTTGAGAACAAATGCAGTAAAATATTGTCTTTGAAATTTGTTTAAAATGTAAATTAATGAAGACGAAAAAAATGTATCAATATACTCTACATTTCAGATAGGAACAGCATTATACGTAGCCCCAGAACTTGTCCAAGCATCAGCAAAAGTGATATACAATCAGAAGGTAGACCTATACTCATTGGGCATCATATTATTTGAGATGTTTCATCCCCCATTGAATACCGGCATGGAAAGAATTATAGTCCTGACTGATTTGAGGTCCAAAGACATAAGTATGCCAAAGGACTTTGAGAGAGAAGAGAATTCAAAGCAGATTAATGTTATTAGGTAAGTGGTTATATGCCAAAATCCCTAGATTTTCTAGTCTTTTTTTAACCGACTTCAAAAAAAGGAGGTTCTCAATTCGGTTGTATGTTTTTTTTTTTTTTTTTTTATGTTTGTTACCTCATAACTCCGTCATTTATGAACCGATTTGGAAAATTCTTTTTTTGTCTGGAAGGGTACACTCCCCGTTTGGTCCCATTGTCATCAGATCAGGATTTGATTACTTATTAGTGTACTTTGAAGTCGGTTTAAGTTTTTTTGTAAAACAGTCCAATTATTTCTGAAATGTCTATGCCTAACATGAAAATTATTTGTTGAGAAAGTAGACCGTCTGCCTGCTTTTCAATCAAATTTGTACAAAGAGAATATACTTCTGCCGTGTAATGCAGTCTGTTTAAAGCAGTTAGGGTTCAAATTGACATTTCTTTGTTAAGAAATGATTGTCTGTTATGACAGTTGATGTCCTTATTAGACGGCGGGGTATATCTCTATAAATGGTGGGTCTAATTTTTTTTAATGAAAGCGGCTATGAATCGCAAAAGAAAAGATCGAAATCTATCAATCAATCAATTTTACTTTCGCTTCGCTTGTTTATTTTAAATGTCCCACCTCACTAGTATTTCTACAGGTCGGTTATTGAAAGCTGGCACGTTCACTGTGTTTTATTACATTATTGCTTCTAATCATTCAGTCAATTCTAATCGACGAATGCGAAAAAAGTCCTAAGCAAAACAATAACTGTCTCCTTCATATTCATAAGCTCGACCGCGCGCGAGAGAGACGGACAGACTTTTCATGATGCGCGTACAGTGCGACGTCACGCCGCGCGCTTATTCGCAGACACAACACAAGCGCAACGTGTAAATGTGTTGAACGTAACTTAAGATAACCGACCTGTACACCATTGTCGCCTGGCCAGGAATCATTATAGCGATAACTTCTTCCAGATGGCTCTTAAACCATGAAGCAAGCCACCGCCCTACTTGCGCAGAACTATTAGCAAGCGAACATGTACCAAGACCAGTCCCAGAAAACGCTCTGTCGGGTCTTCTATCACACGCACTAAGCGATAGAGGCAGTCGAGGCTACCAGAGACTTGTGGCAGCTTGCTTAGATCAACGGCTATCACCAGCCGCAGATTATACGTATCACAATGGCATGAGGACAAAGCCTATGGAAGTTCTGATGGGGGTTAAGGATGCCGTTGTTAAGGTGAGTTCTAGGTCGCGCTAATGAGATTCTCCTGGAGTTAGACAGGGTTACTTTTCCAAATTTTCATACTAAAGATCAACGCCGCACGATCAAAATGTATGAATAAAAATGGAAATTTCAGAGTTGGTATCCTTGAGTTAACATATTATCCTTGAGTTGTGGCTTTCCTTGAGGGGAAATATTCAGGCAGATACATACCAAGAAGCTTTACAATTTTGTACTTGTTAAGACCTTTAATTAAATAATTATCCTGGGACATTCCTCACACACGATTATCTGATCCCAAACTAAGCACTATATTTGTACTATATAGAAACCAGATAAATGATATACTCCACAATACTAATTTTTGTATGTAAATACATACTTAATATACGTAATTACACCCATACTCAGGACATACAGACGTGTTCACAAATGCATGTCCTGTGTGGGAATCGAACCCACGATCTGCGGCGCGATAGGTGTAATCTTAACCAACCGCTGTTAATCAGGGACTTGACCTTGCGTCAGTATTTTCAGCTGCTGCATGCGTCGAGTTATAGTTTTTTAGCTCCTCTATTCATAACAAACTGTCCCGCGCGGTTACACACACATTCCCGAGGGATCATATGATTTCCCGGGATAAAAAGTATCCTATGTGTTAATCCAGAACATATTCTATCTGTGTGCCAAATTTCATCCAAATCCGTTCAGTAGTTTTTGCGTGAAAGAGTAACAAACATACATCCATACTTACATACTTTCGCATTTATAATATTAGTAAGAAGTAGGATTTATAATATTAGTAGGATTTCGCTCTAATGTATTTTTTGCAAGCGGGAAAAGCTCGTGCGCTCGTTTTGGGAAGCGCTCGTGGTGTAGCATGAATAGCCGTTCTTAATCTATTGGCAAAGTTAAGCTACGTCAGTCGTGGTCGGTACCTGGATGGGTGACCGTCTAGTGGTATTTCAAATCGAGCGTTTCCGTGCTTCGGAAGGCACGTAAAGCCGTTGGCCCGGTTATCACTTAATTGTGATAGTCGTTAAGCTAGTTGGATGCCTCCTAGGCGGCTTGAAACATTCCAGCAGTAGGTTGACCACTAGCCAACGTCCCCCATCCGCAGTGGGCACGCGTGGTGGAGTATCTGCCCATTCCCTTTCACCCTGTGAAATGAGGCCTGTGCTCAGCAGTGGGACATTAAAGGCTGATGATGATGATGTCTTTTTTGCAGATATTTCGAAGTCACGGCGCTATAGAGTTCTCCCCACCGCTCCTAATACCACGAGCAATGGCGTGGGACCAGTATCCGAACGCTTTCAAAGTTATGACGTCGTCGGGCTCCGTCTGCCATCTGCCGCATGATTTGAGACTGCCTTTTGCGAGGTATTTATAAGTAATGTGCGCACCAGAGGGCGCTTCGTGCTATGAAAAGTTTCAAGTATGTACAATTATGCACCTTATGTACTGGACCGACGCACAGACATAGATTTGGCTTGTAAATCCATTTTTTTATTTAGTTTAATAGACAATTCGTACAGGTTGGTTAGCTAAAGCTGGCACGTTCAACACATTTCGCTTGTATAGTGTCTGTGAATAAGCGCGCAGCGTGACGTCACTCTGCATGCGTATCATGAAAAGTCTGTCCGTCTCTATCGCGCGCGGTCAAGATTATGAGTATGAAGGAGACAGTCGTTGTTTTGCTTTTGCTACTGCTCATAAATGTAGAATGGTCTTTTTTTACATTCGTCATTAGAATTGTCTTACTGATTAGAAGAAATAATGTAATAAAACATAGTGTATGGTCATTTTGCATAATTGTGTGTGTGAGTACTTTGAACGTGCCTGATTTCGTTAACCGACCTGTAATGCTTTAGTCCTTTGGGAGTTTTGGGACCTTATGAATTGATCAAACACCCAGATTCAGAAATAAATAATAAATATCCTGGGGCATTCCTCACACACGGTCATCTGATCCGAAACTAAGCAGAGCTTCTACTATGGAAACCAGATAACTGATATAATACTTATACTACTTTTTGTTTGTAAATACATACTTAATATACATGATTACACCCAGACTCAGGACATTACAGACATGTTCATGCTCACAAATGCATGTCCTGTGTGGGAATCGAACCCACGACCTGCGGCGCTAAAGGTGGAATCTTAACCAGAGTCTTAACCAACCGCGCCTGCTGGGCCGTCATTTGATTCATCAAACTCATCCAGAAAACAGTTTCCTATCCAGTTTTTTTTTATACAACTTATTTATTTATTTATTTATTGGTTTGCCAACAATTGTTACAATAATACATTATCATTAATAGTATACAAGGTCTTTATCTAAATGCACAATTACTTATAGGCAAACACCACTTGCCCATAATCAATCATATCCTCAATCAATTATATCATTCATTAATTAATCAATTATACAACTTAGTCGGTAAACCAGCATACGGCCCACCTGATGGTAAGCGGTTACCGTAGCCATATGGACGCTTGCAACACAAGAAGCATCGCTCACGCGATACCGACCTTTCCCCCCTCCCCTATGAGGTCTGGCGACCTTACTCACGCGCAGGAACACAACTTTACACAACATAAAGTTATTTGGCTGCGGTATTCTGTAAGGTGGAGGTACTTCCCCAGTCGAGCTGCTCTTTGAGCGAATAAACGCTATGCTCTACCTCTCTCAAAAGTCTAGTTTAGTTTTGAAAGAAAACACATTGTTGCAGACACACAGCGTATACGGGTACAAAATACATGCGTCGGTACGTAGTGGACCGCGTGTACAGAACTCGCGTGCAGGGATTCCATCCGCGGGAGTTTATCGAGTGCGGGTTCGATATCGTCACTCCTAAAACTGGTACGTAAATCGAAAAATCATAATATTCATGTTAAGAAATGTGGCAGATGGTGGATAGTTAGACATACAAATCCAAAGTACCTTCATACTTTGTCATTTATTTTGTCTTTATGAATGTGATGACAGTACGGTGAAAGATACTTTCTACCTAAAATCGTCAATCTGTCGCTGAGCACCTCTGGTATATTCCTGTAGCTGCATCCATTTCAATGTCGACATTGTTAACATCTCATATAGAAATTCTCAGATAATAATTTCAAAGAAAAAATTATAACCTACGAATTCTCATAAAAATACTTGTTTTGAAATGAAAATAATTGAAAAGTGGTGCTGATTCTACTGTTTACAACTAAACTAAATTAAGTGTCACTATGGAAACCAGATAACTGATATAATACATATACTAGTTTTTGTTTGTAAATACATACTCAATATACATGATTACACCCAGACTCAGGACATACTCATGCTCACAAATGCATGTCCTGTGTGGGAATTGAACCCGCGACCTGCGGCGCGAAAGGTGGAATCTTAACCAGTCTCAACCAACCGCGCCTGATTTGATTCATCAAACTCATCCAGAAAACAGTTTCCAATCCAATGTTTGTTTTTTATACAACTTAGTCGGTAAACAAGCATACGGCCCAACTGATGGTAAGCGGTTACCGTAGCCATATGGACGCTTGCAACACAAGAAGCATCGCTCACGCGATACCGAACTTTCCTCTTTTTCTCTTTCTAAAAAAAAATGTATGAAAAGAACGTAAGAAATTTAGTACTGTCAAATTAGTCCAATGCTTGTTTTCAACGTAAATTTAGTCGCCATCTATCGCTGTTACGTCTAAATACCGGCAAATTAAAACGGCGAAGACTAATTTGACAGCTTTAAATATGATCTATCCTTTTTCAATAATGTTTGTAAGAAAGAGATGTGATGTGACTAAAATTAGTTTAGTGCGATTTACAACAGAATCGGCACCATTGTTTTACAAAAACCGACTTCAAAGTATACTAAAAAGTAATCAAATCCTGACTTGATGTCAAACAAACAGGAAATGTACCGAACAAAAAAGTTTTGAGGTAACAAACATAAGAACCTCCTCCTTTTTTTTTAGTTGGTTAAAAGTTATTGTATATTTGGTGTATTAACAGTTGTAGACGCGCTCTGGTCCGACGCTGAACTGCTAGTGGTAGCGAGTCGAGCTGCGACTGAGAGTTTGCTCAAAGTGACCCTGCAGCTGAACCATACGGAGCTGCTGAAATTCCTGCTTCTCTCCTGTGGAGTACCCCTTGACAAACACCTCGACATCTACCCTATACTTGTCGATGTTAGTTTTGGTAAGATTCCTTGTTTTATGAACTTTAAATACTTTGTTTTAAGGATCAAGTTTCATTGATAAATTTGTTTTATGGCCTCATCAAGTATATTGATGCGGTATCTGGTGAAAAAAGCTTACAGCTTGGAAATACAGTCTCACACCGCATGCATAGTGCGAGATTTTATTTCCAATTCGCTTTAATTAGCGATATTTTAAACCCTCCTACTAAACCAAACTTTGTGCCATTTTCGGATATCACTCACGTTTTTCTTAGGAAATTTAGGCCTGTACTATACTTTAGAACAAGAATCAATACTTGAGTAATTCTCAAAAATAGATTGGGTTGCGTTGAATCGAAAATAAACATTACGTCAAAGATCCAGGTTCCAGGTTCAACTGTTCTGATCTCGACTCAAAACTTTCTAAAATGTATTTTTTCCAACCGCAGTTTAAGCGACTTACAATTTAGATACATCGGATTACAGTTCATAATTCCAATTTCATAGGTAGAATAACAAGTTTGCAACTCCAAACCCACCTGACGTCGCTTTGCATCACAAATCAGGACGTATCAAACCTCCGACGTCTCATGGAAGCCGACGTTCATGTTCACGAACTCAAAGAGCTTGTGACCCCGCTGGTCAAACCAGCGAAATGGAGCAAGATTGTCATACAAGCGGTTCATGAGTTGGAAGCTGTCTCTCGTAACGCTAAAGCTTTGGGGTGTGAGGTATGTAAATACTATTATACTGTTCTATATTATCTCTTCTTTTATATAACAGATGGAGATTTCGAGATGGCATATTTATGCTGAACAACTTTTACTATGGGACCAACACTGAATTCTAAAAAAATATTTTTTACTTTTCATACATTATGATCGAAGGTTGACATTTTGTAAGAAAAATAAAAAATAACATTGAGAATTCACTAATGGTCCCATAGTAAAAGTTGTTCAGCATGACTAACCCAACATAGATTTCAAAAATATGCCATCTTGAAGTCTCCACCCAGTATAGGCTGATAAACAGAAGCGGTTAATTTTAAAAGGATGACTCTATGGAGCAAACAATTTGACAGTGTTGCATGTCGTGGAAGAAAAATATCAGGTTCGGCATGTATTCATCATCATCGTCATCAAGTTAACCTTAAAGTTCTACTCCTTTCAAAAATGAGGTTGAAAGGGAATAGGTAGATACTCCACTATGAATGCCCACTGCGGATCAGTGGAGGTAGGCTAGTGGTCAACCTACTGTTGGAGTTTTCAAGCCACCTAGGAGGCTTCCAACTAGCTTAACGACTACCACAATTAAGTGATAGCCGAGACCAAAGGCTTTAAACGCCCTCCGGAAAATTCTTCAGTTGAAATACTACTAGGTGTTCACCCATCGGGATACCGTCCTCATGCTTTGCTTAACACCACGAGCGCTTCTAGAGTCCTCTAATAATGCTATATTACCCTTTTTACAAGAGGAACTTATTCAACAGTGCCCAATAACAATAGCGCCATTCCTGGCGTACAATGCGACGCAACACAGCGGCGTGTTCTGGCAGATGTCGGTCGTACGTAATAACGACTACAAGACAATGGCGAAGCATCGCTTGGGGGATTTAATTGCTGCTGGTGGCAGGTACATAATCTATAAATCATTATCTCTTTATAAATACATTCTTATCATTCCTCTTCACTTCTACTTCAACAATAGTATAACGCACTCGATTGACAATAAATAAATATGCTGGGACATTCCTAGAATTTATCTCAACACGCGTTTTTTAATAGAGTCAAGGAAACGACAAATCCATTTCATTATTTTCTAACTTGGAGACGGTTGCATAGATTATGTCTCACTCGCATTTATGCTAGCTATCGGGAAAAAGTCCGTTTAGAGCACTAATAGCGAGCAATCCAATACGGATGATTCATAGCTAAAACATAACCATCCTTCCGGGTCAGTCGGGTAAAAAAAATCTAATCTAATCTAATTAGTCCGTCAGTTAGAGTATCAAAAAATATTGAACACGTATTTTTTGTTTTACCAAATAATTAAACATTGACAACAATTATACTCTAACGTGCCGTTACGCTGCTTTGGGATAATTATTCGCTGATGCCAGCTTAACACGTTTGTGGACGCTCACCATGTCGGTTGGCTGTCAGGATAGCTCTTATACGCTTACATTAGAGTTTGTTTTTCATTGTATTTTATACGTCTACACTTGTCTATAGGTACGACGCGTTAGTCGAAGAATTCTGGCAAGTGGCCCGCACAGAGAAAGATCATGACAATTCTGAATTGAAGTCGTGTTCCGTCGGTTTCTCAATGTCGCTGGAAAGGATAGCTGCTGTGTTGAAGAAAGCTGAACATGAGTATTCTAGCACCCGTGTGAAGGATGTTGAGGTATGTATGATGTTCTGTTGCTTTTTAGGGCGTACCCAAAGGGTGCCGACCGGAACCCTATGACTAAGCCTCCGATATCCGCCGCGTCCGTCAGTTTGTTTGGCTGTTCAGGGCTGATGTATCTCGTTAAAGGTACTCGGTTGAAATTTTCACAGAATGTGTATTTATATAGCCGCTATAACAACAAATAATAAAAATTAAATAAAATTAAAAATTAAGGGGTAAGTAAGAAATTTCTTGACGGAACCCGATACATTAATATTACTATGGAATAGTGATTTTGAAATAAAAAAAAAATTAAACTTCTTTTTTTGGGTTCCTAAAACTTATCATTATTATGGATACTCATAATATTAAAACAAGACAAAAAGAGAAATTAGTTGTTCCGTATTTTAGATAAGCTAAAGTCCGTAAGTCATTTCTTGGAAATAGTGTGCGCTTTTATAATATAATACCACTTTCGGTGACCAAGATGACTGATTTTAAATTTAAATCACATATGAAAAAGTTCTGAAAGAAAAAGCTTATTACAAAGCTGCTGATTATATTGAAGATAAAGATGTCTGGAAGTAGGTAGCTGCACCCTGCACAAGTGCACCTTACTCATGCTTATACGTAAGCCAGTAGGTAGGTAGGTCAATAATTGTGTTTTTTTTAGGTTATTATTTTTTATTTATTTTCTTGTTCTGTTTTCGTCTGTATCTATGCTTAGGTATTTGTTTTCTTTTTTATTGTTAATTATTTGGAAAAAAAAGCCAAACATATATCCTTGCTGAGTTTCTTGCCGGTTTCATATCAGTTGAAGGCTGAGTTCCGAACCGGTGGTAACTTCAGTAAATGTGACCTTCATAAGTGCCCTTCTGGGGCTAAATTGAATAAATGGCTATGACTCTGACTATCATTTAATTTCGCATATTCTGCCAAATTTCAAGCATTTTTAACCGACTTCAAAAAAAGGAGGAGGTTCTCAACTCGACTGTTTTTTTATGTTTGTTACCTCATAACTCCGTCATTTATTAACCGATTTGGAAAATTATTTTTTTGACTGGAAGGGTACACTTCCCGTTTGGTCCCATTGTCAGATCAGGATTTGATTACTTCTTAGTGTACTTTGAAGTCGGTTTAAGTTTTTTGTAAAACAGTCCAATTATTCATGCATATAAAAAGCTTTACTTTGACGGGCCAGTTGGCGCAGTACGTTAAGGTTCACCTTACGCGCCGCAGGTCGTGGGTTCGATTCCCACACAGGACATGCATTTGTGTGCATGAACATGTCTGTATGTCCCGAGTCTGGGTGTAATTATGTATATTAAGTATGTATTTACAAACAAAAAGTATGTATATGTATTATATCAGTTATCTGGTTTCCATAGTACAAGCTTGCTTAGTTTGGGATCAGATGACCGTGTGTGAGGAATGTCTCAGGATGTCTCAGGATATTTTATATGTTGCATATATTCATACACAAGAATCCATCCCCAGCCAACGTTGATCTGCGTGTGCGTGTGGGGTACTTGCGGCAGTAGCCGAGAGGGCGCTTGTGCGGCGCGGCGCGGCCGGCTGGCGCGCGAGCTGTGGGCCGCAGGAAACGTGTGCTGCGCGTGGCCCGCGCCGCCCGCCGACGCGCACGACCTCACCGGCGCTGCCGTCATACTCTACCAGGACGATGTCTGCGTCAGGCTCTCCTGCAGGGACGGGAACAGGCATGTGTCTTTTTAATACCGTTGCTCAAAAAGTGCCGTATTGCAGGGACGTATAGCGTTCGGGATGTGGGCTATTACGTACTCAAGCTTTTTCTTTACCTTTTCCGAACTCGTGCGTTCTCTTTGCCAACTGTCAAAATAATGTCTATTAAAAAGGAAAAACCAACCACGAATATTTTATTAAAAAAAACATTAAAAAAAAAAAAAAATTGTATTGTATTAAAAATAGTTGTTCAGTACACGTGCGGAACCGTCATTGCAACTTGTTCTGACTGTCAACCCTCACCTTCGGCTGCGCCTCTGCTCGGGTAGACATTTGTCGGACCTCTGCAATGACAGGCTTTCCGCACTCGTAATGAAATATACTATTTCAACACACTAGCTCGTAAATTGACATTTATTGCACCGTTTTTAGTATCTTAATGCAGCTTATTGCGCACTTGTGCTTTTTACTTTACATTACCGCACAGTTTTATAATAGATTAAATCCCGATTATGATAAGTTTGTATCTCACTGCATGTGATATATGTGTAGCCTTAGCATTCTTAATTTAAACGGGTAATATTGTTTATTTTAATGCCACTTTTTTTTTCTTCAAAATTCACCTCAGTTTGCAGCGTTTTTCTCAGACCCGTAGATCATACTGCAATTTGAGAGGGAACCGTTTATCATGATATGGACATGTTATCAAGGGAAATGAAAGCGACGTCACTAAAAAAGTTATGAAGTGAAAATGTGGATGGATATACGGGAAGAGGAAGACCAAAAAGAGATAGATGGATTGTGTGAAAGTTAACATGGGTAAGAAAGGAGTGAATGCTAGTATGACGGATAGAAGAGACGAATGGAGAATCGTACATAATGCGCCGAACCCAAATGATTGAGAACAGGGACTCTACCGCGTAACTTTGGTGGTAATCGTAACGAACACCATTAATGAATTTCATCCAATCAGGGCCCACGAGTGGTCATCGTCCCGTAATACCGCGTGCGCGTCATTGGGTGAAATAATGAATGGTGTTCGTTACGATTACCACCAAAGATACGTAATGGCCCGGCAGAGCAGATGATAATAGTGTTATATTATGGCATCTTTTTCCAGGATGCGAGAACATAAGGTGGCCTATGTAGATGTGTTGGATTTTATCAAACAATTGTTCAACCCAGATATTGTACGAACACCAGAAGGTACGTTTTATATTGGTCCAAAAATCTATAAAATAATAAACTTTATGTATTTTTTTTATTTTATTAAACATTTTTTCAGTGAATCGTTCTCTATGCTGGAATGAGAACGAGAAGTCAAACAGTCCTATCACTTCGGTTACCTTCATCACCGCCAATGAGCGGATTACGAAGAATTCGAAAAGGCATTGCGAGAACCAGGTTTGTTATTTATTTGTAATTTATGTCAGGCAATTAGGACCCTATAGTAAATAGAATAAAAGTCTCTTTAAAATGATGTAACTATTAAACTAGAAGTTTGAAGTCACATCAAAAATTGGTAGGAACTTTTATATGGAATATTGTCTGATTCCATGAGAGAGTAGAGTAGGTTCCATGTTTATAATTATTCTTATAGATAACCAAACATGGCTTTTTTAGCACTAAAAAACTACCAATGTGACTTTACTACAAGTTAACTTAAAAATGTTTTTTTAAATTTATTTATGGAAAACCAACAGCTTTGGATTAACAAATTAACAAAAACAAAAGAAATTAAAAGCTAATTAAGGTTTTCACTGATAGAAACTAAATAGTAAAGGAAAACATAATATAATAATCATACAATTCTTTATTTATTTTATTTCTTGTGTTTTAGCTTTCTATTCTCCACGCCTAATATAGTAGGTACTTTATTATATGTATATAACAGAGTTATTAAACAATAATTTTGTTAATGTTCCTTATATGGTATTGCTTTTGTTAAGAAGCTCAAGCTAATAATGGTGGGATGCTTCACTATATTGTCGGGCATCCTATCATTTTATGAGTCTGAAGAATCGTGCTTGCCCAGAAGTGTAGCACGCTTGTCCAGTAAATTAAGCACACTTGCCCAGAAAATTGGCACGCTTGCCCAAAATGTGGCATTGTTGTTGGTAATTGTAACAAGCTAGACCAGCCACTGTAGTATCTATGCCCAGACACTAGCATGTTTGCCCAAACAATACACGCTTGCCCAGACAATATGGCAAGCTTGCCCACAAAATACCTATTTACCCTTGTCTTGAAGAGGCAGGGAGTGCATTTTTTTTGTTTTCTTTTTAGATAAATACGCAAATGACGTCGATGCTAGTGTCGCTGGGCATGCAGGGCGTGCTAGGGCGGTGCCGCGTGTGGGCGCTGGCGCTGGCGTGCGAGGGCGCCTGCGTGAGGCTGCTGGCCGCGCACCTCGCGCATCCGCTCTGTGTCGACGATCTGCCGCACGCGTTGTCGCCTGTCGCTAGATGGTATGTACGATATACACTCGGGTGACGTCGATGCATGCTAGTGTCGCTAGGCATGCAGGGCGCCTGCGTGAGGCTGCTGGCCGCGCACCTCGCGCATCCGCTCTGTGTCGACGATCTGCCGCACGCGTTGTCGCCTGTCGCTAGATGGTATGTACGATATACACTCGGGTGACGTCGATGCATGCTAGTGTCGCTAGGCATGCAGGGCGCCTGCGTGAGGCTGCTGGCCGCGCACCTCGCGCATCCGCTCTGTGTCGACGATCTGCCGCACGCGTTGTCGCCTGTCGCTAGATGGTATGTACGATATACACTCGGGTGACGTCGATGCATGCTAGTGTCGCTAGGCATGCAGGGCGCCTGCGTGAGGCTGCTGGCCGCGCACCTCGCGCATCCGCTCTGTGTCGACGATCTGCCGCACGCGTTGTCGCCTGTCGCTAGATGGTATGTACGATATACACTCGGGTGACGTCGATGCATGCTAGTGTCGCTAGGCATGCAGGGCGCCTGCGTGAGGCTGCTGGCCGCGCACCTCGCGCATCCGCTCTGTGTCGACGATCTGCCGCACGCGTTGTCGCCTGTCGCTAGATGGTATGTACGATATACACTCGGGTGACGTCGATGCATGCTAGTGTCGCTAGGCATGCAGGGCGCCTGCGTGAGGCTGCTGGCCGCGCACCTCGCGCATCCGCTCTGTGTCGACGATCTGCCGCACGCGTTGTCGCCTGTCGCTAGATGGTATGTACGATATACACTCGGGTGACGTCGATGCATGCTAGTGTCGCTAGGCATGCAGGGCGCCTGCGTGAGGCTGCTGGCCGCGCACCTCGCGCATCCGCTCTGTGTCGACGATCTGCCGCACGCGTTGTCGCCTGTCGCTAGATGGTATGTACGATATACACTCGGGTGACGTCGATGCATGCTAGTGTCGCTAGGCATGCAGGGCGCCTGCGTGAGGCTGCTGGCCGCGCACCTCGCGCATCCGCTCTGTGTCGACGATCTGCCGCACGCGTTGTCGCCTGTCGCTAGATGGTATGTACGATATACACTCGGGTGACGTCGATGCATGCTAGTGTCGCTAGGCATGCAGGGCGCCTGCGTGAGGCTGCTGGCCGCGCACCTCGCGCATCCGCTCTGTGTCGACGATCTGCCGCACGCGTTGTCGCCTGTCGCTAGATGGTATGTACGATATACACTCGGGTGACGTCGATGCATGCTAGTGTCGCTAGGCATGCAGGGCGCCTGCGTGAGGCTGCTGGCCGCGCACCTCGCGCATCCGCTCTGTGTCGACGATCTGCCGCACGCGTTGTCGCCTGTCGCTAGATGGTATGTACGATATACACTCGGGTGACGTCGATGCATGCTAGTGTCGCTAGGCATGCAGGGCGCCTGCGTGAGGCTGCTGGCCGCGCACCTCGCGCATCCGCTCTGTGTCGACGATCTGCCGCACGCGTTGTCGCCTGTCGCTAGATGGTATGTACGATATACACTCGGGTGACGTCGATGCATGCTAGTGTCGCTAGGCATGCAGGGCGCCTGCGTGAGGCTGCTGGCCGCGCACCTCGCGCATCCGCTCTGTGTCGACGATCTGCCGCACGCGTTGTCGCCTGTCGCTAGATGGTATGTACGATATACACTCGGGTGACGTCGATGCATGCTAGTGTCGCTAGGCATGCAGGGCGCCTGCGTGAGGCTGCTGGCCGCGCACCTCGCGCATCCGCTCTGTGTCGACGATCTGCCGCACGCGTTGTCGCCTGTCGCTAGATGGTATGTACGATATACACTCGGGTGACGTCGATGCATGCTAGTGTCGCTAGGCATGCAGGGCGCCTGCGTGAGGCTGCTGGCCGCGCACCTCGCGCATCCGCTCTGTGTCGACGATCTGCCGCACGCGTTGTCGCCTGTCGCTAGATGGTATGTACGATATACACTCGGGTGACGTCGATGCATGCTAGTGTCGCTAGGCATGCAGGGCGCCTGCGTGAGGCTGCTGGCCGCGCACCTCGCGCATCCGCTCTGTGTCGACGATCTGCCGCACGCGTTGTCGCCTGTCGCTAGATGGTATGTACGATATACACTCGGGTGACGTCGATGCATGCTAGTGTCGCTAGGCATGCAGGGCGCCTGCGTGAGGCTGCTGGCCGCGCACCTCGCGCATCCGCTCTGTGTCGACGATCTGCCGCACGCGTTGTCGCCTGTCGCTAGATGGTATGTACGATATACACTCGGGTGACGTCGATGCATGCTAGTGTCGCTAGGCATGCAGGGCGCCTGCGTGAGGCTGCTGGCCGCGCACCTCGCGCATCCGCTCTGTGTCGACGATCTGCCGCACGCGTTGTCGCCTGTCGCTAGATGGTATGTACGATATACACTCGGGTGACGTCGATGCATGCTAGTGTCGCTAGGCATGCAGGGCGCCTGCGTGAGGCTGCTGGCCGCGCACCTCGCGCATCCGCTCTGTGTCGACGATCTGCCGCACGCGTTGTCGCCTGTCGCTAGATGGTATGTACGATATACACTCGGGTGACGTCGATGCATGCTAGTGTCGCTAGGCATGCAGGGCGCCTGCGTGAGGCTGCTGGCCGCGCACCTCGCGCATCCGCTCTGTGTCGACGATCTGCCGCACGCGTTGTCGCCTGTCGCTAGATGGTATGTACGATATACACTCGGGTGACGTCGATGCATGCTAGTGTCGCTAGGCATGCAGGGCGCCTGCGTGAGGCTGCTGGCCGCGCACCTCGCGCATCCGCTCTGTGTCGACGATCTGCCGCACGCGTTGTCGCCTGTCGCTAGATGGTATGTACGATATACACTCGGGTGACGTCGATGCATGCTAGTGTCGCTAGGCATGCAGGGCGCCTGCGTGAGGCTG
Organism: Achlya flavicornis; assembly: GCA_947623365.1. Taxonomy (NCBI): domain Eukaryota; kingdom Metazoa; phylum Arthropoda; class Insecta; order Lepidoptera; family Drepanidae; genus Achlya; species Achlya flavicornis. The sequence continues at coordinate 2,374,248 of OX392485.1, read as the reverse complement.
CTGGCCGCGCACCTCGCGCATCCGCTCTGTGTCGACGATCTGCCGCACGCGTTGTCGCCTGTCGCTAGATGGTATGTACGATATACACTCGGGTGACGTCGATGCATGCTAGTGTCGCTAGGCATGCAGGGCGCCTGCGTGAGGCTGCTGGCCGCGCACCTCGCGCATCCGCTCTGTGTCGACGATCTGCCGCACGCGTTGTCGCCTGTCGCTAGATGGTATGTACGATATACACTCGGGTGACGTCGATGCATGCTAGTGTCGCTAGGCATGCAGGGCGCCTGCGTGAGGCTGCTGGCCGCGCACCTCGCGCATCCGCTCTGTGTCGACGATCTGCCGCACGCGTTGTCGCCTGTCGCTAGATGGTATGTACGATATACACTCGGGTGACGTCGATGCATGCTAGTGTCGCTAGGCATGCAGGGCGCCTGCGTGAGGCTGCTGGCCGCGCACCTCGCGCATCCGCTCTGTGTCGACGATCTGCCGCACGCGTTGTCGCCTGTCGCTAGATGGTATGTACGATATACACTCGGGTGACGTCGATGCATGCTAGTGTCGCTAGGCATGCAGGGCGCCTGCGTGAGGCTGCTGGCCGCGCACCTCGCGCATCCGCTCTGTGTCGACGATCTGCCGCACGCGTTGTCGCCTGTCGCTAGATGGTATGTACGATATACACTCGGGTGACGTCGATGCATGCTAGTGTCGCTAGGCATGCAGGGCGCCTGCGTGAGGCTGCTGGCCGCGCACCTCGCGCATCCGCTCTGTGTCGACGATCTGCCGCACGCGTTGTCGCCTGTCGCTAGATGGTATGTACGATATACACTCGGGTGACGTCGATGCATGCTAGTGTCGCTAGGCATGCAGGGCGCCTGCGTGAGGCTGCTGGCCGCGCACCTCGCGCATCCGCTCTGTGTCGACGATCTGCCGCACGCGTTGTCGCCTGTCGCTAGATGGTATGTACGATATACACTCGGGTGACGTCGATGCATGCTAGTGTCGCTAGGCATGCAGGGCGCCTGCGTGAGGCTGCTGGCCGCGCACCTCGCGCATCCGCTCTGTGTCGACGATCTGCCGCACGCGTTGTCGCCTGTCGCTAGATGGTATGTACGATATACACTCGGGTGACGTCGATGCATGCTAGTGTCGCTAGGCATGCAGGGCGCCTGCGTGAGGCTGCTGGCCGCGCACCTCGCGCATCCGCTCTGTGTCGACGATCTGCCGCACGCGTTGTCGCCTGTCGCTAGATGGTATGTACGATATACACTCGGGTGACGTCGATGCATGCTAGTGTCGCTAGGCATGCAGGGCGCCTGCGTGAGGCTGCTGGCCGCGCACCTCGCGCATCCGCTCTGTGTCGACGATCTGCCGCACGCGTTGTCGCCTGTCGCTAGATGGTATGTACGATATACACTCGGGTGACGTCGATGCATGCTAGTGTCGCTAGGCATGCAGGGCGCCTGCGTGAGGCTGCTGGCCGCGCACCTCGCGCATCCGCTCTGTGTCGACGATCTGCCGCACGCGTTGTCGCCTGTCGCTAGATGGTATGTACGATATACACTCGGGTGACGTCGATGCATGCTAGTGTCGCTAGGCATGCAGGGCGCCTGCGTGAGGCTGCTGGCCGCGCACCTCGCGCATGCGCTCTGTGTCGACGATCTGCCGCACGCGTTGTCGCCTGTCGCTAGATGGTATGTATGATATACACTCAGGTGACGTCGATGTTAGCTAAGAAAATTTACAACTCTTGCCCGCTAATATAGCATATACTTGTCCAAAAAATGTAACACTTGCCGCCTGCAGCATATACGGGGTAGATACGACAACACGACCATCAATAAAACCACTTAAAGTACTCATAAATACGAGCAACTTTTACTATAGGACCAGCGTCGAAATTGCAATAGGGTAAAAAATACGACGATGAAAATACAACTTTTCATACATTTTTGCCTAGTAGACTTTGTATGAAATGCTGTATTATGTATAAACGTCGTAGTTTTGTATCCACTCTATCTAGAAAATTTGCTCAGAAAATGTGGCACGCTTGCCCAGACGAAGTGTCAATTAAATGTGACACGTTTGCCCAGAGTACAGTGCGGGGCACGCAATTGTTTTCAGTGCGATTAGAATGTAAATATTATGTAATTAATCTAAGCCTGTTTTGAAAAGAGTAATTGCTGAGTTTATTGCCGGCTCTTCTCAGCAAATGCAACCTTCCGAACCGGTATTAGAGTATTAGAGTCAGACTTTTCATAAGTGCCTGCGAAGGTCTATTTGAATAAATGATTTTTGAATTTTGAATTTTGAGTATGCTCTTTCTCATTCTACCCTTGTAGGGGTTATAAGTGCGTTTGGCTGTGTATTCCCCACGGTCCTATGATGTAGTTACCCCAGGGACATAGGGCGGTTTAACCCTGATCCCGAGAGATCTAATTGTTTTCTGGGATAAATCTACCTTAGCAAAATATCATCAAGACATTGAGACGTCAAAAGGCAACATACAACTATTTGACGGGCCAGACGCAGGTCGTGAGTATAACTCCTACCCAGGGCATACATGTGTGTGCATGAACATTTCTGCATGTCCTGAGTTTGGGTGTAATTATGTATATTCAGTATGTATTAACAAACTAAAAGTAGTATATGTTGTATATCAGTTATCTAGATCCATAGTACAAGCTCTACTTAGTTTGGGATCAGATAACCGTGTGCGAAGAATGTCTCAGGATAATTATTTTTAGGTCATTTTATTGTTGAAATGTGGGCCCTTCGAATATAACTTCCCCCTACTTGGAAATCATTTTTTTAAACGATAGAGATTTCCCGCGATACAGGATTATCCTAGTGCGAGGGCCATTGCTTAATATTGGTGTACATTTTTACTTTTTTTAAATAAATTTGAATTGATTCAATCCCTTACCAATCTAACCCTCTGTCTACATCTGGAGTGGAGATATTCATTTATTTTTATATATTTTTTTCAGCTTTCCCCAACGCCAAGAAATATTAGAAGAAGCTCTGAAAGAGTTAATAAACATCGCAAAACAGAGTAATAAGAATCGTTCAAATGATGAAACACAGCTGTATGCGTTATATTCAATACCAGATTCATTGTGTAGATTAATCACTTGAAGTGACGATTTGAGTCTCATATTTCAACTGGTAGATTTTTTTTTGTTTGGTCTATAAATAAGAAACTAACTTATATTGTGCTAATAGAAAATAAGCCTTATTTGTCATCAATAAAAGTTTCAAATTCAATTGTTACAATGTTGATCTGAACATTAAACGGGTACCGAGTTTTTGAAACTCTATTTGACGTACAGACGTAAAAATAAACCTTATACTACTTTGCAATAAGATTCATCTGTATTGTCATTCAGTTGTATTGTATAATAATTGCAAGGAACTATTATAATGTACCATAATACTACGGTAAAGTTAAAGTTTATATGACGATTTTATGCGATTCAACTTTTTCTTGTACCTCGTTGCCATGGTTACGTCCCCTGGAAAACAATGTTACAATTCACCAAACGCACATTTTTGTTGTAGTTTTAAGCCCATTAGAAGTTTTTTTAAGAAACTCATACACTTGTCTCTTGGACAACGGGACAGATTAACAAACAAGAAAAATTTGATTGACCCGATTACACTATTTGTTACACCAAAGATTCGGCCGCACCAGGTTCGGTCGTCTGTAAGCACTTTTGAACTCTAACCTACATTTCATGAATAATTGTATGTCCATATTATCATTAAAATGACATTAAATCAAATAAATATCGACCTAGATAACTGCTACGTTCTCATGTTTTATTCCAATAAGATAAAACATCGATATAATTAAAATGATTAAGATACACCCACCGTCTTGTCGTTACGACATTCTGAGGGAAGGTTACATGGGAAGAAGGATCATAGATACTTTGAGATTATTTATTTATTTATTTATTTAGGGCAACCAACAAGACATACACTACACTATTACAAAAAAAATACACGATATAAATTCTAAGTGTTGCCTCAATTACAGGCTACCACAGCATGCAATTAATTGAATTATTATGCATAAAGTATTACAGGAAAAAAAAACAATAACAAGAATCCATTGTATAGAGCAATTAAAAAATATAACAAGATCATGAATAAGCTAAATATAATCAATACATTATGTCAATTTAATTTGTAATATTAATCAAAATTTTGAATTATAAAAATAAATGCCATATTACACCTACCTACAGCTACTTTATAGCTATTCAGAATTGAATAAAAGTTGTTAACTGGTACGGAAATCACGTATAGTCTTTTTTAAATTATGTATAGACCTGTTTGGCCACAATCTCACCATGGTAAGTGATGATGTGGCCGAAGGTGATAAGCACACAAAGCCTAGAAGAAACTGGCTCTCAATTGCAGCTGTCGAACACGCCGATAGGTGCTTGGCGACAGGTTGAAGGTAGCCAGCCGTGTGGGTATTACAAAATACCCTTTGCTTTGGTTTCCTCACGATGTTTTCTTCACCGAAAGCTCAAGGTCAGGATTTGAACCTGGGACCTTCGTATCAGCATCCGATGTCAGAGCTATCATCGCCATAAAACCGACCTTCAAATGAGAAGAATTTGCGAGATGCTTATTTGATAGGTTTCTTGAGCCTTTGAGATGTCGTTACTAAATATTGAGATTATGCTGACAATGGTTCTCTGTTGCAAACTACACTTAACTATTTATAATCACTTCATCTCTGTCTTACAAACATTATTGAAAAAGGATAGAAAATATTCTAACTTAATATTTTTATTAACAACAAATATGTACAAAATACAAGGATAGAAAATATCTGCCATTGTCATTTAGGGAAAAAAATGGCATGACCAATTTTGATGGTGGCAGGACATTTTACATCCTTTTCTAATGTCCTTTGGTAGAAAGAGATATAGTAAGTCTAAATAAACATAGTCAGCACTATTGAACCTTCTTCCCCAGTACCCTATATTTATTATTAAATATCGGTTTTCTATGGAATGTTTAATTTGATTTTAATTTTTTACTATTATGTTTAAAAAGCCATTGGTCATTATGACGTACTTAGTATTAACTTAGCATTATGGCATTTATAATAAAATACAGTTTATTAATTTAAATAAAGTTTATTTACAAAGTTTACGTACATAATGTATTTTTTTTTGTACAAAATATATTTTATTACAGTTTTAAAATAAATATCTTAAAAATATATTTCTTTAATTTCAGTCTTTGGATAGTCGCCTAAAATGAGCGTAATATTATCTAATTAATGATAGAAAATGTTAACGAAATGTACCTTCGAGTATAAGAATAATTAATAAATATTATAAGTAGAAGTGAAACTATGTACTAACTTATGACAGACAATCATGTTGATCATAGAAGTATGCCAATCATTGCATTAACAGACAGTCTCTAATAATAGTACTTTTTAAGCTTTCGCGAACTAAATTCATTGTAATATTCAAATTGTTAAACGTCGAGGTTACTCAAAATTAAATTTTAATAATAATCTGTGCGCGAATAGACCCCATAAATTAATAGTCCCTAATAATATTCAAAAACTTCCCAAAATTTATTAAACAACGTTATTTTTGGTACACCAGAAAATCTCTTAACCAATTGTTGTCAGTGCGATTAGAATGTATGTATATGTTATGTAATTAATCTAAGCTTGTTTTAAAAAGAGTAATTCAAAATTCGAAATCATTTATTCAAATATACCTTCGCAGGCACTTATGAAAAGTTTGACTATAATAATCTCAATTGGTTGCAATTGCTGAGAAGAGTCGGCTATAAAATCAGCAATTACTCTTTTCAAACATAGCTTAGATTCATTACATAATATTTACATTCTAATCACACTGATGACAACAATTGCGTGCCCTGGCTCGGCGGCAAAATTTAATTACTGAGTTATTACTCAGGTATTAGTACTATCAGGTATTACTCTATTTGAATAAATGATTTTGAATTGTTTAATTGAAGTTGGCTTATATTTAGGCTGTGTCATTAAAAACTGTAATTTATGTTTTACAAAATAACTTCGTTTTAAACTCATGCGAATCAATTTTACTGTATATAGTACATTAAATAACCTTGTACACTATAGACAGCAAACAGACAGTCACGCTATCGCATTTGCGATATTATTAAGGACAATTTGTGTGCCTTTGTGTCATTATAAAAGGTTATTAGATTACATAGTAGTCATATTTTTCTACAAAGAACAATGAATTGATTTCCGAACCCTGACACGAAATTATTTATCTATTGAAAATTTTTCTCAAGCAATGCAAATTATTGAACAAATTCAAGAAATGGTATTAAGGTACTACAGGACGAGAATGTCATGTTTCAAGAATAGATGTTGTTAATAGAAAATGAACTTTATATCATGTGTAATGGTTCCAAGTTCAATTGTTTCAATCTCACATATAATTTGACTTGCGTTTTGATTAACGTTCTAAAATAGACCTTAGACTACATAACAACAGTTGAGATAAGAGCCATCGCACTAGCTCAGGGTTTTGAGAACTAGAATAAACAGTAAAACCCATACTAAGATAGCGATACAATATAAACTTTATTTACTGCACAAAAAGGTACACATTTCGGGGAGATAATTTAGTGACAAGTGACTATCGCTCGCCGCGAGGCGTATTCGAATTCTCACAATGAAATATGTACTTTTTTGTGTAGTAAATAAAGTTTATATTGTATTGCGGTGTAAGCTGACCCTAAATGGTCACGTAAATACCGTCACATTGTTTGATAATGACAGTAAGGTGGTCGATAAATGTGTGACAACTTACACAGTGTTTTAATAAGCATATAACATCTACATGGTATACACGTAGTCAGCATTCGCAGCCCTTCCACTAGCGATCAAAGGTGCAAAGGTCATATGTACTGGCGGGACACTCGGCATCATGGCCATACCGACGTCATACGAATTGCACCGAGGAGCCGTGATGAGTATACAGGTCACAATGGAAAGGAACATAGCCATTATGGCCCAGAACATAAGGATCAGGCAGAAGCGGGTACGAGACCAGAAGACTTCTTGGCGTGCTGTTAGGACTTCCTCGTGGGTTAGTGCTCTGAAAAATAATTTTGGTGTTTTAAAATGTTATAAGACTTCGAATGCTGTAGCGTAGGTTGTGAAGGAAAACATCAAGTGGAAACCATAGCACGGTGGTAGGGTACTTTGTAGTACCCACCTGGCTGGCTACCACTGTCAAGTTGAAAGTCTGTCGCGAAGAATTTACCGGTGTGTTCTGACAGCTGCACGTGAGAGCCAGTTCCATTCTAGGCTTTTTGGTAGTCAAACAGAAGCTAGCCACAGTGAAACAAGCATGCGGCCCGCCTGGTGTTAAGCGTTTAACGTAACCTTATCATCATCATCATATCAGCCCATGGATGTCCACTGCTGAACATAGGCCTCCCCCATTGATTTCCACTTCGAACGGTTCTGGGCCGCTTGCATCCAGCGGCGCCCAGCGACTCTGACCAGGTCGTCGGTCCACCTGATGGGAGATCGTTCTGCTCGGCGCTTTCCAGTAAGTGGTCGCCACTCGAGAACCTTTCTTCCCCATCGGTTATCGGCTCTTCGAGCGATGTGGCCTGCCCATTTCCACTTCAGCTTACTAACTCTACGAGCTATGTCCGTCGTTTTTGTTCTCCTACGAATGTCCTCATTTCGGACCCTTATGAACGCTTGCGATTGCTTGGGGCATCACTCACTCACGGGCAGGAACACAGTTTTAAATTTTACTGCGGTATTCTATAATTACGTATGTCCCTATACCTACTACCTCTCTTAAAATCCTCTGATCAATTTTGATGATTCAAAAAGGTTTAAAATATATTTCCCTGATCTTATACAAATAAACTTTCAATTACTTCTGAAAAACGTATCTTACATCTAAAACGTAGCAAAGTTCTTCCGCGTATACTCATGGAAAATTCCTCTCCAGAATTCACAATTTCTTAAACATACCTATATCGCCTACATCTAAATTCCGAGCACCCTTGCAGCAAAGGTTGTTGTTCCGAGTCCATCACAAATCCACAAAATATAATATCAGTAGAACGAGCTAACACTATGAATTCGAATGGAGTACTGACTCCGAACCGCTTGATAAAGGTTGCATCGTCGTGCTCGCTAATTTATTATTAATAGATATCACAATTAATAATAACAACATGTTTATTTATTGTTTAAGAGACGGGAAGTCTGAGACAATATCGATATTGAGATGTATTGAACAATAAGTAAATGTTATACTATTTATATAATAGGTAGGTAGGTACTGATAGTGAAAAATCGGATTTGTTGCTAATTTTATTATGTATGTTTGGTTCAAGGTTTCAGATTATTTATTAGTGATAATGTGACATTACTAAGTGTCACACAGAAGTAGATCACGAATCTATCGCACATTAAATGGGGATACGACGTAAATACACAGATAAGAGTTAATAGTTAAATGTATTTTTTTTTGTAAATTCTGCTAGATGTCCTCAGACCTTTATGTCCTCAGACCTTTTATTACCGACTGTTGACCCCAGCGCTGTCACCCGCGTACCTACTGTTTTTTTTTGTGCGCGGATTTCTAATTATTTTTCGATATCTATACATCGTAATAGTACATTAAGATACATGTGTGCAAAGTTGGTCATTAGAGACGAGGCGGTATTAAGCTAAGATTAGAGAGCCGAGAGTGTATAATCACTGCACACGCGTGTCTTACGACGTTTAACAGCACACTTGCGAGGAAAAACAGATTTGTATTTCTTGGACTAGATTTTTTGATAATAATCAACCAATCAATGAGAACGTTGACAAATATGGCGTGCAAGTTTTTACTGTTTTACCCGTTTAAATTAAGAATGATTCGTCTACACATATACCTATCACTTGCAGTGAGGTACAAACTTAACGTAATCGGGATTATAATTACCTGTCATAAAACTGTGCGGTAATGTAAAGTAAAAAGCACTAGTGCCTAATAAGCTGCATTAAGATACTAAAAACGGTGCAATAAATGTCAATTTACGAGCAAGTGTGTTGAAAAATTATTCTGAACTTGTCACTGATAATTAGAACAAGTTCAGACAATTTTATACAATTTATGTTATAACAATATAAATAGAAATATGATGTAATTTCAATAAATAATAACTCATTCTTGTAGTTGATGTACTCCTCAGTCAGTGTCATAAAAACAAGTTAAAGATAAAGTGTTCGATGTGTACCCACCACTCTACATAAATAATAGAGCTACCCCCGCAAGCAGCTGTTCGGACAGTTTTCTATTACGAACTTTTTTGGTTCTTCTGTAGGTAAGTAGGACTCTTATGTTCGACTGATAGTGTATTAAATCTATTTCTTCTCCTTTATCTGTCTTGCGTGTTTCATAAACCTGTCACGCTGATCCTTAGAACTACGATGCATTTGATTAGTTTATGATCAAGTCTTACAAAAAATAACTTAATCTAACTACTTCAAAATACTTAGTTTCATTAGTACCTACCTACTAACCGCAACCATGCATGCATAGACATAAGTACATAGAAATCTGGACGGAGTTTTGCGTACCTATTCGAAAAATGAAGCACTACCAATGGTAGGTATAATACCTATACAATTACCTATCTAAATTAAATTCACCTGAATTATTCTCCATTTTACTCGTAACTCAAAAAAAAGTCTAGATAGAGTACGGATAACAAAATCATGATTTAATAAGGGTATTGTTATTTCCTTTTCATGTACGGAACCCTAAAAATGCGCATCCATTTGAGAACCGCTGTTACGATGTTGGTTGCAAAGATATTTACCGAAAACTGAAACATAATTCCACAGAGAAAAGGCATAATACAACCTATTTGAGTAGGTGCTTGCCAAAGTATTGCAATCCACCAAGAACTTGTAATATAAATATCGCTAATGAAACATTCAGCCCAATTTATACCCTCCAATTACGAAACAATTCTGTTCAAAGAACAAAGTTGGCGCCCGAGTGGTAATTGTGACAATTATACCACAATTATTTACCAAAATGACGATAATTACCACAAGTTTCTTGTCGGGCGTCTATTTGTAATTGGACATTTCCATTTAGCGGTTTCTTCTGAGTTTCAAAACGGACTAATGTTTTATCCTATATATAGGATAGTATACTAGCTGCCCGGAGCGACTTCGTTGGCGTGGTCCTACCCTATACCCTACCCTACAATATCTGCGCAACTTTCTTATTTTTGTTTCCGTGTGAGCCTTCTACAAAGTTTCATATTCGAAAACATAAAAAAATATATGGATGAAATTGGTAAAGTCGTTCTCAAGCAATGGCGTGACTAAAGGAAATAGGGATTCATTTTATAAACTTACCTATATACGTATATAATCACAGATTACAGAACCCTTCTGTTCTTTCATCTGTGGATTATTTTATTAATTTAAAAAAACTTCGATCAGAGGCCCAAGTCTGCTATTTAAATTGTGTTCCAATCAAAGAAATTGGACTAAAGCAGTGAACTTTCAGTGGTGTCAAAATTGTGACATTTTAAAGTTTTGATAGTCTACTTACTAACAAAATATGTCATTATGGCACAGTTTTGAGACCACTGAAAGATCATTGGAAGACAATTGAAATAGTAGACTTCGGCCCCTGGTATATTGATCGAAGATAATTTCCTAATTATCCGTGAACATCTTGAATATAAAAACTACTCTTATTTCTTACACCAGTGAGGTGGCAAATAAACATACGGCTCGCTTTATGGTAAGCGTTTACTGTATCCTGCAGAAGTTGGCAATACCAGGGACATAATGAAGCGTTGCCGATCTTGCAATCTCTTGACACTCTTCACAGTTTTTTTAAAATAATGATATTCAAAAATTTTAATGATATGTTAGGAAATAAACAGATGGAATCATTATAATATATCTTTATTATCAGGCTACTTAAGCCCATAGATATATACCTACCTTAAAAAGTAACATAGATATAAAATAAAATTGTTTGTGTGAGTATAATAGTTCATTATGATACATGTGTGCAAAGTTGGTTACACTCGAGGCGGTATTAAGCGATAAGTGAGCCGAGAGTATAAAAAGTAATCAATGAACACATGTGTCATACGACGTTTTTCAACAAACTTGCGAGGAAAAATCAGACTTGTATTAATCAACCAAACAATGAGAACGTTAACAAATACGGCTCGTTTTGTTTTTCTGTCAATCTGTTTTACCCGTTTAAATTAAGAATGCTTCGTCTACACACATATCACTTGCAGTGAGGTACAAACTTACCATAATCGGGATTATACCTATCATAAAACTGTGCGGTAATGTAAAGTAAAAAGCACTAGTGCGTAATAAGCTGCATTAAGATACCAAATACGGTGCAATAAATGTCACTTTACGAGCGAGTGTGTTGAAAAAGCTCAAAACTATGTTAGTAAAAAGCACTATGACACCGTGCGCTCGTGTGACACTCAAAGAAACCCATTCATAATGCGATTTACCTTAACGACAGTAATCATAATCCACATAATACCTAATTGTCAATTTACTGAAAAGCAAGCGACTGAATTACCGAACAATAGGTGAACAAACAAAGAAAGCGGTACAAAAGGAGGCCGCTGCATAAATCATAACGCGGTTGTATTGATGTACCGCATTGCCGCTTACTTATGGGATTCTAGAATAACCACAGGTGAATTAGGTGGATTAGCAATGTTTGTTTATTTTATTGAACTGATACACCAAAAGAGAAGATTCAACAAAACGAGAATAAAATTCAATTATTTTTTTAAATAGTTTTTTAGTCGTTCAACCAGAACCACAGTCCTTGTTAATACGAAATCAGATTCCTTTTCAAGACGAATCAAACGGACCCAAGCACGATGGGGTTGCGTCGCATAGAGCCCGGAAGAAGCTAGTAAAATGCAACGCGCGAGTAACACCCTGTCTTGTCTTGGCAAACGTAGTGTGGGGCGCCCCCCAGCCCGTTGGACTGACGACCTCAAAAAAGTGACCGGACTGGGCTGGATGCGGGTGGCAAGAAACCGGAAGGAGTGGCACGCTCTGGGAGAGGCCTATGTCCAGCAGTGGACTTAAGAAAGGCTGATGATGAGTAACACCCCTGGTGTTGCAAGCGTCCATAGGCTACGGTAACTGCTTACCATCAGGCGGGTCTCGCATGCTTTGGTATAAAGAAAATTCAGTAGTTACATTTAAAGTGCCACAATGGGCGGCTTTTACTAATCGATTTCTATTAGACAACCTTTGAATAAGCAAACAACAAGCCTTTTAATAACAATATTAGCCTTTTAGAAAATTCTATTCAATCAGTAATTGTAGAAAGAAAATAAAACATCGCTATGTCCAAAACACGGTTTCCTCGTCGATAAAATTTAAAAATTAAACTTAGCGAGCTCTAATAGGCCCGTTTTGACATGTATACATCAATGTGTCAAGAAGAGACAAACATATTGCGACAGGAAGAGAAACCCTCTTGTCAAAATGGGCCTCTTAGGTCTCGACAACTTTAGGTGCTAAACTACTTCACAAAGTTTTTAATAACAGTGCTTATTGAAAATTGGGTGGCAGCCAGGGGCACTGGCAAGTTTTTTTTTTTTTTTATACCACTAAGGTGGCAAACAAGCATACGGCCCGCCTGATGGTAAGCAGTTACCGTAGCCTATGGACGCTTGCAACACCAGGGGTATCACTCGCGCGTTGCCGAACCTGAAGAAATCTCTTCACGCCCTTTTTGAAGAACCCCATGCTGTACTCCATTGGGAAAATCACGGCGGGGAGCTCATTCCACAACCTGAGCGTCCGCGGAAGAAAGCTCCTTTGAGCCCGCACAGTTCGAAACAATTCTGGTTTCAATGTGTCAGGATGGATTCCCCGTCGATGCCGCGAGTTGCGATGGTGGAAGGTAGAAAATTAAATTTAATTATTGAAAGGATTATTTCTGTATCCAAATAATAATTAATTTTATAATTATAGGCAGGTATTATACTGGTTTATAGGTGAGCTCAGAAGGGACAGCAGGGTGCTCCACGCCTAATTTGAAATCAGTCGGTCAACGATGGGAGATGCAAGGCTAACCGACCTGTCCATGGTCAGGGTTCCTAGAAAAAGGTTATGAAACAATATCCTTCCTTAACAGTGCACCACCCTTGCAACGTCTTCGTCGTCGGCGCCCATGATTGCAGCTTTATACCCATAGTCTTATATTTCGTTACATAAGTTTATTGTTTACATGTAATTTAGATTCAAATTTCATAAACACCTACAAATAAAACGAATTTACCTAACACACCAGTTCATCATTGATTTTGTTTCAACTTAAACCTTTTTCCCTGAGTTCCTACAGGGTTTTGTTATCAAACAGTGTCGTTTATAAAAGGTAATTGAGTATTCGCGTCGTGATCTATGTAAGAGCGGGTTCAGAATCGTGACGAGTGTATTAAAGAGGGTCGTGGCATACATCCCAAATTATTTAGTTCACGTGCTTGTACAGTCGCGGAAAGAAAAGGTTCGTCACCTTAGAGTTGGTTTTCGCTTGCACCAGAATGCAAGAATCAATTTTATTATATGTACCAACATATTACCAGTGAGGTTCCTAACACGAAGAAACAGTGCTGTTAACATTTACATAAATGTAATGGTGCGTCCATGCTTGGCGAACCGAGCACGAGCCGAGCCTTGAACGAGCACACTGCGAGCACGATTCGCGTAGCGTGGACGGGCTTGCGAGCCTCGAACGAGCGCGATTGTCAGTTTTTTCACGAACAAAATAATTCGCATCGTGCTCGTTGTAGGCTCGTTCGTGGCTCGGCTCGTGCTCGATTCACGTAGCATGGACGCATCATAATGTTTGCTATCGAATAAGGTTTTGCTTGTTTTTATATCACGTCAAACAAAATTTAAATGGCTTTTGCGGAATAAAATATAAGTATTATTTTTTACAATTATTACATTGCCCTATTTTCAAATAAAATTGTCTAATTCAGTGTATTCTGTCTATTCAGTTTCAAAAGTTAATATGTGCTCGTGATACGTTGAATGAATCAAGTTGAAAACTGACGAACCTTTACATTCCGCCACTGTACATAGTTGCATTATCTTTGTTTATCTTGTTTTGGTCTGGGAGAATTTTCATCTTTTTAGAATAGAGGCTTATCCTACATGGAGGATGCTAATATCGCTAAATGTTACAAAATTTTTGCCGTTTTGAGGTTCCTCATAACTTATAAATAATACACAATTAAACCTCCGATCGTATTTGCTATATTATACAACAAGACAGCTTTCCGCTAAGCTGCACTGGTCCTAAAACAATTTATCACTTTGTAATCAAGTGCATACCAAACCAAACCTTATTGTACTACCAATGTAAATACTGAAGGACTGAAAGACTGTATAATTAAAACTATTAATCACAGCCGTTTGTTATTAAAGTTTATTGGGTTTAATTTTGTTTGTACCATGCAGGGAGATTTCCAATGTCTATAATTCCATTCGAACTATCGTGGCCTTTTCGAAAAGTAGATCTTAGATATATATACCTATTTGTTTTTTAAAGAGCTGACATGAGTCCCCATTTTTGTGCTCTTTATAAATTACAATATACTCTAGTTCTCAGATATCTGATGCCTTGAACTTCTCAAGCATGAGTAAATGCTTTAAAAGTTTGACGGAGTTTTTCAATGCGAATGTTTTGATTGTATTTAGTGTTAGGTTAGGTTAGATTAGGCAATACAATATTCAGAATTACTATGAACATCAGTGATCGTTCAATTTTCGCTGAGAACAGTCGTGCAACTCGCGAAGACGCGACCGTGCGGTCCAAATAGTGCAAAGTGCTAACGCATCATAACAAAGCTGGCGAGGCGGCCGCACCGCGATGACCCAGTTATCGTGGCGCACGCTTGTCAGCAAATAATATTGTTAAGGCGAAGATATATTTCGCTAATAAATTTCTCATAATGGCTTCGAATGAATCCCCAGGAAAGAGTAGAATCAAGCTCACAACAGAAACAGAACATCTGCTGTACAAACATTATGGTGAGGAGCGCGAAGAGCGCGAAAAACTGCAAAGCCTAGTAAAGGATTTGCAGAGTCAAATTGAAATTCTCCAACAACAGCTAAAATGCCTTGCAGAGAATAAATCTAAAACAGAAACTACCACCATGGAGATTTCTTCCCCCCATGTTGAATATGGCACGGACGAAGAAGATCTAGCCCGAGAAACTGAGTGGATTCGTGTAAAAACACGAAAGAAGAGAAAATTGAACACCACACCCACTCAAGATAAAACACTCGTCCAAGAACCGAACGTCAGCAATGAAAAGACTAAGAAAGTACCAACGCCACCGCCTATCATAGTTGATGGCATTACTGACTTCCAGATTTTCTACGATTTCCTATCCGAAAACCAGAAACCCGAAGCATTCACCATCAAAATGATGAATGCTAACACGGTCAAAATTAATACAGCAAACGAAGAATCATATAGAATAATAACAAAATCTCTGACTAACAACGATTGCCTATGGCATTCTTATGAAAATAAACAAGAGAGGCCAATACGAGTGATGGCCAAAAAACTTCACTCATCATGCAAACCGGAGAGAATAGTAGAAGACCTTAAAAGCAAAGGTTACAAGATCTTAGAAGCAGTCAATAAATTAAGCTGGAAAACTAAGGAACCACTTAATATGTTCATGCTGACGTTCAATAATGAAGAGCAAATAAATAAAATACATAATATACAAACTATTATGGGCTATAAAGTGGAGATACAGGCTATAAAAACCACCAAACTAGTACCTCAGTGCAAGAGATGTCAGGCTTATGGACATACACAAAGGTATTGCTCCAAAGCACCGAGGTGCGTAAAATGCACAGGTAAACATCTAACCAAAGACTGCAAAAAAACAACTGAAGAAAAACCAAAATGCGTACACTGTGGAGATCCACATCCAGCCAACTATAGGGGATGTGCTATAGCTAAAGAAATCCAACTTATGAGAAACAAAAACTCCAAAAAATCATCTGTAACACACCAACACAAGGTAAACGCCTATGAAAAACAAGATGGTCCTGTCCAGGGTAAGCATATTCAAAGAAAGCTTGATAGATTCACCACTAGAAATATATCTTTCGCCCAAGCAGCTAAAAAAGACACCAAAGTACCTCAGAGTTCTCCAGCAAGTGCTAGCAGTGATAATAAATTAGATGATATCCTAAAGCTCATGTTAGCATTCGATGATAGACTGAAACGAATTGAAAATAGTGCCAAAACAGCTATATTGCAGCCGAAAAAATGAATCCTGTATTAAAAATTATGACGTGGAACTCAAATGGGTTACTAAAACATCAAAACGAACTGCAAGTAATCCTAGACATAGAAAATGTTGATGTGTGTCTAATATCAGAAACGCACTTTACAAAACAATCACACATTAATTTTAAAGGCTACAAAGTGTATCACGCACTACATCCTGATAATACTGCTAGAGGCGGTAGTGCTGTTATTGTAAAACAAAACATTCAACATCACGAAGAAATAAAATATGAAGAGAAAGAAATACAGTCTGTGGCGATATCTATCAAAACCAAGAGATACCCTATAACTGTTTCAGCCATTTATTGTCCACCTCGATATATAATCAGGAAAGAACAGTATACGACTTTTCTAAAGAGCCTTGGGAGTAGATTTGTTCTAGGAGGTGACTTCAATGCTAAAAACACGTATTGGGGCTCCAGACTAACTACTACTAAGGGCAGAGAATTATTAGGCGCTATGAAAGACATAAAATGTGACGTGGCATCTACTGGAATGCCCACATACTGGCCTACAGATCCCCATAAAATCCCAGACCTCATAGATTTTTTTATCATAAGAAACCTATCATCAAAATATATTAGAACACAGCATAGCTATGATATGAACTCAGATCACTCTGCAATATATTTGGAAATAAGTGAGAATATTTTGTACAATAAAAGCGCTTTGACATTAGTGAATAAGTTTACAGATTGGGAGAGCTTTAAGATAGACTTAGATAACTATATAGATCTTAAGATTCCTCTTAAAACAATGGAAAATTTAAACAATGGAGTCCAAAAGTTCATAGAAGACATTCAAAAAGCAGCTTGGCAAAATACTCCACTCAGGGACAAGAGAACCAAAGGAAATACGTATCCTACTAGAATAATAGAACTCATAGCTGAAAAGAGAAGGCAAAGGAAAATCTGGCATCAATCTAGATGCCCTGAAGATAAAAAAAAGCTTAACAATTTAACAAAAAAAGTTAATAGACGAATACAGGCTTTTAACAATGATTCTACAAATAAACTCCTACAAAATCTGACTAGTGATCGCACCACAGATTACTCCCTGTGGAAGGCCACCAAGAATCTGAAAAAGCCTGTTATTCAAATTCCACCAATCAAAGATGGAAATGGGAAATGGGCACTAAATAACGAGCAAAAAGCTAAAAGGTTTGCAGAGCACCTAGAAACCATATTTCAGCCCAACGATGGTGAAACAAACGAAGTTCTTACTTTGGACAAACGTACGATGTCAAATGATACTGAAGAAAATATAAAGCTAGTCACACCTAGAGAAGTTGCACAAGAAATTAAGAAACATGTAAGCCCACGTAAATCTCCTGGCTATGATTTGATAACAGGAGAACTACTCCATAACCTAACAAAAAAAGGAATAGTCAAACTAACGACCCTTATAAATGCCTCATTAAGGTTAAAAAAAGTACCTGACTTATGGAAAGTTGCTGAAGTGATAATGATAGCAAAACCTGGAAAACCACCACATGAAGCTACATCATACAGGCCAATCTCCCTACTGCCTGTCATGTCAAAACTATTTGAGAAGCTGTTGCTCAAAAGAATGAAAGGTATTATTGAAAGTAAGGCTCTCATACCCGATCATCAATTTGGGTTTCGTGAAAAGCACTCAACAATAGATCAAGTGCACAGAATCATTAACACGATCGAACATGCTCTTGAAGAGAAAAAAGTTTGCTCTACTGTGTTCTTGGATGTGGCACAGGCTTTCGACAAGGTCTGGCATGAAGGTCTCATCTATAAGCTCAGAAAAAACCTACCAAAGCAGTTTGCTGATATCTTGGAATCCTATATTTCAAATAGAGTATTTAGAATAAGGCAAGAAGATGCCTACTCTGAACTGAAAGAAATAAGAGCTGGTGTACCTCAAGGTAGTGTATTGGGTCCGGTCCTGTATCTATTATACACCTGTGATATTCCTGAACTAGAAAATAACACTATCGCTACCTTTGCTGACGATACTGCCATAATGGCTACAGGGAATAGCCACAAGGAGGCAGCTGATAAGGTTCAAACAGCTATTGATAAAGTTTATAACTGGACAAAAAAATGGAGAATTAAACTTAATGAATCCAAATCTATCCACATAGACTTTAGCAATATGAAACAACAGTATTCTCCAGTCTATATTGATGGCAAACAAATCCCGTATGAGAATACAGCTAAATATCTCGGCATGACGCTTGATGTAAAGTTACGCTGGAAAGCTCACGTCAAGAAGAAAATCGACGAATTACACCTACGGTATAAAAGAATGTATTGGCTGCTTGGAAAACACTCTAAGCTGTCAACACACAATAAACTTGTATTATACAAACAAGTCCTTATGCCAGTATGGACTTATGGTATACAGCTATGGGGCTGCACCAAACAGAGCAATATTTTAATTATCCAACGATTCCAGAACAAGGTACTGAGGGAAATAGTGAATGCCCCTTGGTACATCAGAAATGTCGACCTCCATCGGGACCTAAAAGTAGAGTTCGTACAGACAGTGATTAAAAAATATGCAGAAGCTCACCACAACCGGCTTCATCATCATGTGAACGTTGAGGCAATCCAGCTCCTCGATCACACAGATATAGTGAGACGACTCAAAAGAACTAAACCCTTTGAGTTAGTGTAGTGATAGTTAAAAAAGTGTAACATAGTCCAAGTGCTACATATAAAGAACACAAGAACAAAGTGTCTTCCCCTTAATAGAGACAATAAGAAAAGTGTTAATGGACACATTCTTAGATATAGTCAATATAGAAGTTTATGTTAAATATAAATTACTTATTAGCCTAATATTAAGGCTAGATTGTAGTATGAATAGGGAACACTAAAGAAGGTGTAACTTAGGATAAAAAAAAAAAAAAAAAAAAAAAAAACTATGAACATCCATTCTTAGCTATATATACTTACAGTTTCTTTTTCATTAACCACTGGCTAACACCCAGAGTCCTTTGCAACGCCTCTTCCCTAGCCAGCGCACACAGGCCACCAAAGTTGCTTGCATCATAATTGGATGAATGAAACGCATACTACTATATTCACTTACCTTCTTGGTGTAAGTATTAAAGTAATTAATTTTAATTGTTATAGGTAATTGAGTGTTTATTTTAAATAAATAATTTAAATTAACGTAACTATACAACAGGTAACAAACAAGCACATGATGGTAAGTGGTCACCGTAGCCTATTTACGCTTGCAATACCAGGGGTATCATTCGCGCGTTGCCAACCCTGCAAAAACCTCTTCACACCCTTTTTTTAAGAACCCCATGCTGTGCTCCCAAAAAATCAACTTCCCCACCATTTCTAATTCCAGTTGGCCGACAATCAATATCACCTTCAAAAAGACTTAAATTGAATCGAGTAGATGATAAATTTAAGCCAAGTTATCTATTAGTCTCGGTTGACGAGCGATCAGCTCGCGTGACGTCACTTGACGTTGATCAATGAGTCGCCACGTCAGCGCTATCCGCCCCTTAGGGATCCTATCCGTGACAGATTATAGTTTTTATTAACTTTTGATGATATTTATGATGTTTTTCGCCCGGGGATAATGCGTTATCTAAGTGTTATTTTGTATTTACGTTTAGGTATCATAGAAATTAGCCTACCTCCACCGATCCGCAGTGGACACGCGGGGTGGAGTTTCTGCCCATTCCCTTTCACCCTGATTTGTGAAAGGAGGCCTGTGCTCAGCAGTGGGACATTATAGGCTGATGATGATGATGATGATCATAGAAATTTGGTTATCAAATTGCACCCTGCCAAAATAATGTACAAATAATGATAAACTCTTGCCGCTCATGTAGGCCCGGTTATCCGTTCAGGGATTAAGGATAATCCGAGCAAAAACCCCGGTTAATACATGCGGAGTTGTTATTTCAGCAAGATTTATCGCCTTTGATCCCGGTTTAACGGATATTTCGCCTCGTTTTTACGTGTCATATTTTGTGGTATGGAATAAGTAATTCAATGGAATAAGATTGAGGTTAAGGAACATTGACATCTTCAATTTTCAAGTTTGTAAGTTATATAGTTCCTGAGATTTCGTGATTAATATGTGAGCGCGAAATAGACTGAACAAATAAATGAATGACAGGTTTCTGTTGTAATTAAGAACAAATGCTTGCTCTTCAGTGAGTTAATGGGCGATGTGTTTCTATGAGCAATTGGAACCAAGCACGGTTTGGTCTATTCTTATCAAAAATACAGAAAAAAAACATTTTGCTATTCGCTCATAGCGCCATCTCTTGAAGGCACAACGGACGGTGTTCTGAGATGCCCACGGCTACTTTCTACCATCGCAACTCTCGCCATCGACGGGGAGTCCATCCTCACATATTGAAACCTGAATTGTTTCGTACTGTGCGGGCTCAAAGGAGCTTCTTTCCGCGGACGCTCAGACTGTGGAATGAGCTCCCTGCCGTGGTTTTCCCAATGGAGTACAGCATGGGGTTCTTCAAAAGGGGTGTGAAGAGATTTCTGCAGGGTCGGCAACGCGCGCGTGATACCCCTGGTGTTGCAAGCGTCTATAGGCTACGGTAACCGCTTACCATCAGGCGGGCCGTATGCTTGTTTGCCATCTAAGTGGTATAAAAAAAAAAAAAAAAAAAAAGGCGAAACTCGAATGGCAGATATTATTATTTCTTTAACCGCCTTTTAAAACTACAATGTAAATATCTTTATTCCAAGGATTAAATAGAACAAGGATTATCCATAGCTGATCAGCATCCGTAACTGATTAGTTGTTAGTAACACCGGGCTTGTACCAGGTGTTTCATATGAGAGGCAAGGCTAAAATATGGTTAATATTAAATCATTACATTGTTCGCTTCACTATATAGCTACTGAAATGTGTGCTTGCTGAACAGAATGTTAATTAAGTTTAAACGTATAACATACTGTCAGCAACATGTAATTTAGTGGTTTAACTAATTTGTGGCATTCGGTTACCTTTTGTTTGTGAACGTTGTTCCCCGATTTGTTGTGTGTTCAATGATGTAGGCTTTTCTCTGATGATGTAGAAATAAAGTTTTTTTTTTTATACGACTTTGTTGGCAGACATACGGCCCGCCCGATGGTAAGCAGTTACCGTAGCCATATGGACGCTTGCAACACACGAAGCATCGCTCACGCGTTTCCGACCTTTCCCCCTCTCCAATGAGCTCTGGCGACCTTAGTCACGCGCAGGAACACAACTATACACAACATACAGTTATTTGACTGCGGTATTCTGTAAGGTGCGGTATTCACAATATAACATTAATCGGCTCCAAAATCAGTTTTTACAACAGGATATCCATTTATCTATATCTAAAAATATAAGTATGCAACTCAAGACTAGTTTTTATTTTTCCCATACAAATCCCTAATGCGTGTGCGTCCATGCCTGGCGAACCGAGCACGAGCCGAGCCTGAAACGAGCATACTGCGAGCACGATTCGCGTAGCGTGAACGGGCTCGCGAGCCTCGAACGAGCGCGATTGTCAGTTTTTTTACATCGTGGAACAGGATTCGCATCGTGCTCGTTGTAGGATCGTTCGTGGCTCGGCTCGTGATTAATATATTTGTATCTATTAAGCCCTTTTACATAGACAATCGCTTTTAAGATTAAGTTGGATAGCAGAAAATGTTTTCTTTTTTTTTCCAAACTCATTCTCGTATATATTTTCACCATCCCATGTTGATGGCGTAAGGTACGATAGTTGAAGGTAGTAAAAGGCATCAAATCAAAGAATTTATCCGAACAAAACGATCATTAAACAATTCAGAATCCGTTGTACAAGTGGAAAAACCGGTATTAGCAATTTCCTAAATATTATTATAATATTGCCATATTATTCTAACATAAAGAGGGAAAAGCTGACGCTATTTCATCCAGTGATAGAAAGCTTTCAGGTCACTGAAAGTAAGGTAAAAAATATACTTTCCATCTAAATACGGAACCTCTCCACTTCGGGTCACAGCGAAGAGGTTTTATTTAAAAGGGGTTGCTTGCATTTGTAAGGCAGAGTTGTTTTATTTATTTTATGTGATAATATATTTAGTGTTAGTATCGATTTTTATTCAATTGGGTTTTAATAAAAAAAGGAATAATATTTAAAATACTTAAAGCCATTCTCTAGAAATTATCTAACTAAGCTGTAATATAACTACATCGAAATCGGTGCAATGGTTCTCAGATGCACAGTAAGGGATAGAAAGAGAGACTCACTGCATTCTTATAATACTAGCTGTCCCCCACGGTTTCTCCCGCGTTCCCGGGATAAAAAGTAGCCTATGTCCTTCTCCATACCATAGGCTATCTGCATGCCATATTTTATATTGATCCGTTGAGAAGTTGAGGCGTGAAGGCGTTACAAAGAAACAAACTCACTTTCGCATTTTTAGTATTAGTTAGGAAGTTAGGATTTCAGGATGTATTAGTAGATATGGTTCGTGTACTTACATTTAACTTAGTCTCATTACACTCATTTAAAATCCGGCTAAAGTATGTAGGTATGTTTCAAAAAAATATATGCTGCAGTGTATTACTAGCACTTGCAGAACACATCTTATGTCCGAGATTATTCATTCATTTATTATCTTAACACGTAATTTATTTTTTAATAACAATTTAAATCTACAGTGTAAAATAAAAAAATAAAAAATCTAGTTATGCGGTAGAACCCCTGGGTCTCTACCGCGTAACTTTGGTGGTAATCGTAACGAACACCATTAATAATTTCAACCAATGACGCGCACGCGTTACGACACGATGATGACCATTCGTGGCCCTGATTGGGTGAAATTCATTAAGCTGTTCGTTACGATTACCACCAAAGTTACGCGGTAGAGCCCCAAGGTCCACGTTACCAGTGGTCAAGGCTCCAGAGAGAGGAACATCCTGACTATGTATGCCGTCGCGTGTCTCTATAGAAGCAGTGCCCTCTGAATCTGGCCCGGTTATGTTTCCTGGTTAAAAAATAATAGTTCTAATTATTCCGTCAGATTTACCCAATGATTTACAAAGATAAAGTGCGACAATTTTCGGGAGAGAGGGCTCGTGACGTCACTTGTTAATAAAAAGTGAACCACACCGTGACGTCACGCGAAATTTCAACAAACCATATCTACGTATTTTTTTCTAGAGAAAAAATACACGTCTAATATTTTTTGAAATAGAAATGTAATTATTTGTCAAAATTTAAATGATAATTGCTAATGTAAATTACGGACTAAATAGATTTTTTCAGAGATGGGGAGCGAGTTTTTTTTTTTCAATGATCTGTTACATTATAATAGTGCGTCTATGCTACGCGAATCGAGCACGAGCCGAGCCCCGAACGAACCTACGAGCACGAAGCAAATTTTAATCACTTTGTTCGTGAAAAAACTGACAATCGCGCTCGTTCGACGCTCGCAAGCCCGTTCACGCTACGCGAATCGTGCTCGCAGTGTGCTCGTTCGAGGCTCGGCTCGTGCTCGGTTCGCCAAGCATGGACGCACCATAATATCATTATCGTACACACGTACACACGGCTACAAATCAAGCTATAAATTTCCAGTATAACCTGATCTCGCAGTGTATATTATTTCCGTACATTGAGAGGTAAGCTTATATTGGAAATGTATAGCTTAATCTGTAGCCGTGCGTACACATACATACTAACAGTACATTTTGCAGTAAAACGATTTGCGTTTCGGAGTACAGCTCGACGTTTGTTTTTATTTACAAAACAAAACGAACAAACACAATTAGTGCAGTCCGTGTGCCGTTTGTGTGCTTTGCTAACTGAGATTGGACAAATCGATTTGCTTTGCAGTTGAGTGTTATTATTATACTGTTTAGAAGAGGTCATATCGAGAAGTGAAAAAACTTTCAGTTAGGTATCATTTTCATCAAGGAATAAACCCTGAAAATCATACAGAAAAATCAACTAATCTTAGTCCTATTGTACATTGTAGAATGAACTCCCCGCCGTGGTTTTCACAAGGGAGTAACAGCATGGGGTTCTTCAAAAAGGGTGTGATTTTTTTGCAGTTCTACCCGTGGTATTGCAGGAGTCCATAGGCTACGGTGATCGTTTACCGTCAGGCTGGTCTTATGCTAGTTTGCTACATTAGAAGTATTACTGAATTGTATAATTATCCTAATAAGTGGAGACCTGGTGACCTGAAATACTGGTATTTTGCCTAGTTTAGGCACCAGTCCCCAACAGTATATAGTTTGCCTAAATATGTATGAATGAAATGTGTACTACTAATCAAATATTGTGGTGAGAAAATAAATCTTATTATTATTATTAAAAAAAAACTTTTAAAGTAAATAAATAATATTTTTCAAGAAAAATTCAATAAAATAAAACAGTAACTAAAGTATCTTGAAACAAATAAGAGCACGAGTAAAATAAATATTACATTTGTGTAGGGTAAATTTTCATAATTTCGCTATTCCCGCCAAGCGATAAAGTGGGATTAACATGAAAAATTCAATGTTCGTTCACTGAAACTGTAATACTTATGTTTCAGTAGCAAAGTCATCTTTGCTTTAGTGTTTTGGTGTATTTTTTTTTTATCGCACGATAGAAATATATAGTTAGTTGTTATAAGGACCAGACTTTTACCTACTAACGTAGTAGGGTACCTGAAAAAAACGTCTTCTTATTTATATAATAAACTATAGCTTCTTACTTACAATTAATTAATTAATTACAATTCATATAGCTTTATGTTAATTACCTTTTTAGGGTTCCGTAGCCAAATGGCAAAAAACGGAACCCTTATAGATTCGTCATGTCTGTCTGTCTGTCTGTCTGTCTGTCTGTCTGTCTGTCTGTCCGCCTGTATGTCACAGCCATTTATTTCCGAAACTATAAGAACTATAATGTTGAAACTTGGTAAGTAGATGTATTCTGTGAACCGCATTAAGATTTTCACACAAAAATAGAAAAAAAACAATAAATTTTGGGGGTTCCCCATACTTAGAACTGAAACTCAAATTTTTTTTTTTCATCAAACCCATAAGTGTGGGGTGTCTATGGATAGGTCTTAAAAAATGATATTAAGGTTTCTAATATCATTTTTTTCTAAACTGAATAGTTTGCGCGAGAGACACTTCCAAAGTGGTAAAATGTGTGTCCCCCCCCCTGTAACTTCTAAAATAAGAGAATGATAAATCTATAAAAAATATATGATGTACATTACGGTGGAAACTTCCACCGAAAATTGGTTTGAACGAGATCTAGTAAGTAGTTTCTTTTTAATACGTCATAAATTGAAATTAATATCAAATACTCAGGTCTATACCACCATTTACTTATATATACAGGTTTGTACGGAACCCTCGGTGCGCGAGACTGACTCGCACTTGGCCGGTTTTTTATTTATTTTATTTGCATTATTATCTTTGATGGCTTTAAATTGGATATTTACATGTGTAACTTAAAAATCTATATTTCATTCAGGAATAAGTACTTATTTGAATGTTCACTACCTGAGGTTTATACATTATGGTAATCTTTTTCGAAACTCAGGTTTCCTCGATACAGGCTTGCCTAGTGAGGAATCTCTGATGACATGGATTTCAGTAATCAAATCTGCAAAATACTGTTTGTATATGTTATGGTATGAGGTTCTTTTTTGATAATATTTCAAGCTTTGATTTATACTTTGTGTGTTTGTCATCATGTATACCTAATGTTTTACAGCAATAAATATTTTTCATTTTCATTTTTCACTTATATGAAAAGCAGTAAAAAAAATGCGATTTCGAAGTTGGTTCCATAGTAAAAGTTGATCTTATATATGAGTACTTTACGTGGTTTCATTTAATGTCGTATTGTCGTATCCTCCCCGTATACAAACTTTCGCGTTAATAATTATAGAAAGTGTATAGTGTGAATAGTGTTGAGCTTGTTTGTTTGTTTGTTACCTATTGACGCCTCAACCGCACAACCGATGAATTGAATGAAATGTCCAAAATTGAACACGCACGCGTACGTAGCCATGGGCGCCGCGCAAGGTGGGGCACTAAGAACTGTTAATTTTCATACTATTTTCAAGGAACCCTCACCATAGACAGGTCGGCTAGCTTTGGGTCACCCATCGTTGTCAGACTATTCAAATTAGGCGTGGGGCATCCAAGAGCTCACCTACTGACCTACTGTAGTAAAATTATAATTTAGTTAATAATATTTGGAGACAGATGCAGTGGGCACGCGTGGTGGAGTATCGCCCAGTCCCTTTCACCCTCATTTGTGAAAGGAGGCCTGTGCTCAGCAGTGGGACATTATAGGCTGATGATGATGATGACAGATGCAACTCCCTGGAAATAATCCTAGCCTGGAATAACAAAAACATTACTTTTCCAGGCAACTTCAACTATCGCGGGGCAGAAACTTGTTCCTTATAATGTGAACTTAAAAACATAGGTATCATATTTTTTACTGAATATTCCAGATGGAGCGAAGAAGCCTCGGTATAAAAATACAGCTTCGAATTTAACAAATCTGAAGTGGGATGAAATCCAATTTATAATTTGCACTAATTAGAGCGCTTCATAGCGGGCTACCGACTTCAATGACTTTAGAACGTAAATAGGATGTTATTTTACAGAAAATATTATTAGTTTGGAATAAAAACTTTCGATTCTAGTCATGCAAGCAAAAAAAAGTGAATTTTCAATTACCAGAAAAGCAGTAGGTACAGTCGAGGACATACATATGTATACAATTAGTAAAATTCAACAACGGTTTCCTCTTAAACTACTGATTGAAATTATGAGATATTATAAAGGCAGAATCTTCTAACATATACTATTATGATTTGTATAATAGCTTAACACTTAAATGTTAAACATGCGAGAAAATCGCTTTTGAATTTCAAAAAGTGTATACATATTTATGTCCTCGACTGTACCTATTTAGTTAGAAAAGTTTTTGTATACATTTATCGGAAGATAAGCTTATACAATACACATTAGCGATTGAGAAATTGAGCCTTAGTAATCTGATGATACGATTTTGTTAAAATTAACTGTTTAATAAAAAGTAAGTATAATTTTGTCAGAGGTCATTTGGTGAGATACAAATGTCCAAGGTATCTTATTATGTTCGATCCCAAGTGAAAGTATATCTAGCTTATATCCATGCTGTATATTCGGGGGTTTCCCCCGTATGGCCTGCACCTCCACTTTTAGCCAGCCCTTTCTACACTCACCAGATCATACTGGTCGAAATCTATAATACGGATACTTGTATAACCTCTTCTGGCTTCTCTTCAAGCTCATCTATACTATATACCTATACTATAATATAATAAAGCGGAAGAGTTTTTTTGTTTAAACGGGCTAATCTCTGGAACTAACAGTCGGATTCTTTCACTTATAGGAAGCTACATTATCCCCGAGTATTATACTTAATATCCCGGGAACGCGAGTGAAACCGCGGAGAACAGCTAGTACTTGAATAATTGCGTTTGAACTCTTTACATCTCCAAATTCCTTTATCACTTTTATCTTAATTCATGTAGTTCCAATTAGCTTCTACTTATCTATATTTTTCTTCTATCCCCGCTTTGGCCCCCGCGGCCACGCCTGAATCTCTTCCCTTTTCCACGTGATAGGCAAAGGCGCGACTCATACAGCCTCTTCAACTGCTGTAATTATTCTCAAAATGCTAACACAAGGAACAATGGTTAATAATTATGTGGCTGAAGGTAGTCAGCACAAAAAAACCCATATAGCCTCACAAGTACACCCACCGGTTAGCATCAATAGGTTTCCAGCTAAAAGATGGTCTGCCAGAATCAAAATCTTATTATCTAGTTACCCTGTATTATCAAAAAAAATGTATACGACTAAGTCGGCAAACAAGCATACGGCCCACCTGATGGTAAGCGGTTGCCGTAGCCATATGGACGCTTGCAACACACGAAGCATCACTGCGGCATTTGGCTGCGGTATTCTGTAAGGTGGAGGTACTTCCCCAGTCGAGCTGCTCTTTGAGCGAATAAACGCTACGCTCTACCTCTCTGAATCTCTACCTCTATTTACTTACCTCACAGATTACCGGTATATACACTTTTTCAAACTCTCACGAGACTACCCCCAGCTTGAGAAGACTCCGGCAAGAAACTTAGCAGCTTATTTTTATATGATTCTAAATAAAAATAAACTGCTAAGTACCTAATACTCTCTCGGAATTCGACCTAAAAATATACCTACAATAAGCACCACGTTACATTCTCAAGTTACTCGGCGTGAAGAAAACTCAATTTGTTCGGATATAAATCGTTGTCGCGGATCCTCGTCCTATCCCCTCCAGTGATGGATGGCTGGACATTCTAGACGGATATCGGTCCCCAT
Source organism: Achlya flavicornis (assembly GCA_947623365.1). Taxonomy (NCBI): domain Eukaryota; kingdom Metazoa; phylum Arthropoda; class Insecta; order Lepidoptera; family Drepanidae; genus Achlya; species Achlya flavicornis. The sequence goes on along the minus strand of OX392485.1, from coordinate 2,345,476 downwards.
TGAGGACTCTTCAAATAACTAACGATTGGCCATTGTTGTACTGACGCGGCGGGTCCGGCGAATGCCCATGTTGATGCGAATTTAAGTGTGGGACTTGAATGTTGAGGCTTAGGACGATGGATTCTAGGGACTCTATGGTATGTTATTTATTGGGTTTCTTTATGTTGAATCTGAGAGCATCTACTTTGTAAAACAGTGCGTCAGCTTGAATTAATTTAGTTGTTCCACTCCCTGTGGTATGTTTGAGTCTTATGTTTTTATCTGAGCAATAGTCTTATAATAATTATCACTCACACCGAATTCATGAACGGAAAAAAAACTGTAGTCGGATAATTATATCTTCTTAGGTGGATGGCTGCACGTATCCACAGAAGCTGCAGTTCAGATCTAATGATTCTGGACTTTGTGTTATCACCACGGTGACATTGTCAAGCAAAGAAAGAAAGAAATAAAAGTCTTGTATTCCTTACAGCTTAAAAAATATAAGTTTATAATGCAAAAATAAGCGGTGTGTAAGGAAAGGGACTTGGTATCAGCATTTGCTAAGTGGAGCTTCCCATGAGGAAATTAAAGTGAAAAAATCATGTTATTTACGTATCAAACAGTTTCAAATACACAATTACACTTTTTCAACAAAACAGCTTCGAAACCAGATCCCTCCAAGAAGGCAAAGTTTAATCTTTCTACCAACTTGTACCCAAATGGTCAGACATCACGCGTTTCGCATTGGAAAAACTTTACGCGTTGCCTCCGGCTCTGATCTCTACCATTCTTAGGTTTGGTATAAATATATTGGTGTATCGGGACTGAGTTCTGGACATGAATATAACATCTGTGTAAAGAACGATCTCGTTCAGATTTATGTTCAAGGATTTTTGTTGAATGGTTTGTTTGACTGTATAATTATGTTTATTTTTGTAAATTATACTTGTATTTACTCGTTTTTTCCTGGGAATCCAACATATTCCTACTAAATTATTATGAATGTGAACGTATCAATCACAGATTTCGCATTTCATGTAAGTATGTTTGTTAACAGTCAGCAACGGCTGAACGGTATTAAACATGGCACATAGATTAACTTATAGGATACTATTTAATCCCGAGAAATATTACATTCCACGGGAACGTGCGTAAAACCACAGGGCGGGAATCTCCATTTTTTTTTTATACAACTAATTCGGTAAACAAGCATGCGGCCCGCCTGATGGTAAGCGATTACCGTAGCCATATGGTCGCTTGCAACACAAGAAGCATCGCTCACATGTTATCGACCTTTCCCCCTATGAGGGGAGGGGTCCCCTATGAGCTCTGGCGACCTTACTTACGCGCAGGAACAAAACTTTACAAGACATAAAGTTATATTTCAGAAAATCATGCATATATTGAAAGAAAATACATGGTTTTTAAGAGCTCTTCAGTGTTCCCGATGGCTTCGTTTTTATATCGATAAATAAAGCGGAAAATCCCGATAAGCACGCCATTTTAAAATCACTTCGCAACGCCCGCTTTTCATTTGTGAAATGTCAAGAGAAGCATTCGAAACTACAGCGATGTTCCATAACCACGGAAATTACTGGCATGTCGCATGAACTGGGGCCCAAGTCTGCTATTGGGGCTGCTTGTGGGGGCTGGTCTGCTTAAGTTTGCTATTTATTAACTTATTAAATATTTATTCAGTCTACTTTGTAATTTTGCCGCCGCGCCGGGGCACGCAATTGTTTTCAGTGCGATTAGAATGTAAATATTATGTAATGAATCTAAGCCTGTTTTGAAAAGAGTAATTGCTGTGTTTATTGCCGGCTCTTCTCAGCAAATGCAACCTTCCGAACCGGTATTAGAGTCAGACTTTTCATAAGTGCCTGCGAAGGTCTATTTGAATTAATGATTTTGAATTTATGACAATTGTGTTCCAATAAACTGTCAGTGGTTTAAAAATTGACACATTTTACAGTTTTGGTTGTCTGCTAACACAATAGCGTCATGATGTACCGAGTAGCGATAATTTTACACTGAAACTACAATCGTGTCACAATGATCTTTTAGTAGTCAGTTTTAACAGTTTTTAGGGTTCCGTAGCCAAATGGCAAAAAACGGAACCCTTATAGATTCGTCATGTCTGTCTGTCTGTCTGTCTGTCCGTCCGCATGTCACAGCCACTTTTTTCCGAAACTATAAGAACTATAATGTTGAAACTTGGTAAGTAGATGTATTCTGTGAACCGCATTAAGATTTTCACACAAAAATAGAAAAAAAACATTAAATTTTGGGTTTGGGGTAAATACTTAGAACTGAAACTCTTTTTTTTTTTAATAAAACCCCTAAGTGTGTCTATGGATAGGTCTTCAAAAATCATATTGAGGTTTCTAATATTATTTTTTTCTAAACTGATTAGTTTGCGCGAGAGACACTTCCAAAGTAGTAAAACGTGTGTCCCCCCCTGTAACTTCTAAAATAAGAGAATGATAAATCTATAAAAAATATAAGATGTACATTACGATGCAATCTTCCACCGAAAATTGGTTTGAACGAGATCTAGTAAGTAGTTTTTTTTAATACGTCATAAATTGAAATTCATATCAAATACTCAGGTTATATACCTACAGGTTTGTACGGAACCCTCGTTGCGCGAGTCTGACTCGCACTTGGCCGGTTTTATTGTACTAAAATTATTTGCGCACATCGGCTCAATGATAATGGAATTGCATTAGTATCGTCTCAATATGACATTTTAGCAAACTTGGCCCCCCGGTATATGTAGGGTACCTACTAAACTTCTACTTCTACTTGTATAGTATGTATAATGCTATATGATACTAGAAAATATTAACACCATTATTATTGAATTAAAATGCAATAGAAAAAAGAATATGCCGTGTGGAAAGTATTTTGGAAGTTTTTTGTTACTTGATATTTAAAACGAATATTACAGATATCTAATGGTGCGTCCATGCTTGGCGAACCGAGCACGAGCCGAGCCACGAACGAATCCACAACGAGCACAATGCGAATCACTTTGTACGTGAAAATACTGACAATCGCGCTCGTTCGAGGCTCGCAAGCCTGTCCATGCTACACGAATCGTGTTCGCAGTGTGCTCGTTCCTGGCTCGGCTCGTGCTCGGTTCGCCAAGCATGGACGCACCATAATAAACAACAATATACGTATCGTATTTCATAAATATCTTATTTTTTTCTATGGCTGCGTTATACCTATATAATTTATAACATAATATATAAACATATTTTATATCATAATATCAACACAATAAAGTGCAGTTTCCTGTCACCCGAGTGGCTGAGTGTAAGACACACATCCTATAAAGACACCCAATATTTTAAAATGTACCGGAACGCTTTTATCAACCAGCTTCGAGAAACTTTTAACGATATCACAAAATAATATTGCAGAATATATGATAGCCAATGCGAGTATTTTATTTTAGAGAAAAAACTCATAGTTAAATGTTTTTGAGTCTTGCGTACATACTATGGCTTTTGTAATTATGTTTGCATTATTATAATGGTTGTAGAAAATGGGAATAAATCTAACAATGCCTTCCTTAATATTTTAACTATAGTTTTCGTTTTTTTTTTACTATATACACATAATATTCTAATTAAATTGCTAGCGTACCCATTAAAGCTTTTATGTAGACTTCACTCGCTGATTCGACTATACATCTTGTTTTAATTGTATTAATTTTCCGTTCCGTTTATTTTATTACTAAATTGCCTGGGTTTGTTTACATGTTAAGAGGGTTCTCATAGATTTATTGATTTAGTAAAATTGTACATAAGATACTTAATTAAAGAAAACATTTAGGGCAGAGTTAACAATGGCCATTTCTTTTTCATATGACAAAGTCGGTCAACAAACGTATTGCCCGCCGATGGTAAGCGGTTACTGTAACCATATATGGACGCTTGTAACACACGGTGCATCACTCATGGCATTAGCGTTACCGACGCTTCCCCCTCGCCAAAGAACTCTGGCGATCATACTGACACGCAGGAACACAACATAAAGTTATTTGGCTGCGGTATTCTGTAAGGTATTTCCCGTAAGGTAAGGGGGTACTTCCCCAGTCAAGCTGCTCTTTGAGCGAATAAGCGCTGCACTCAAGTACGCTCTACCTCTCTTTAAAGATAGAGATAAGCGATACTTGGCTTTTAATTTAAAATTCTAACAGTTTTTCTATATACTTATCAGAAAAACAGATTATCCAATGGTGCGTCCATGCTTGGCGAACCGAGCACGAGCCGAGCCACGAACGAGCACACTGCGAGCACGGTTTTTTTTTTTTTTTTATTTATTTATTACCGTTTAAAAAATATAAATCAATAACAAACATTATTAGACAGCATTTGAAAACCACAAAGGTTTGTAGCAATGCTGAATTTAGTCTACATCTAAATGAATATAAATGGTAATCTAATTTATACAAACTTTTAAAATAGGTATAACATTCGAACAAGCTATAAAATATCCTGGTAAGATTTTAACTTAAATTTAATATTTTTAGAAGTTAAATCATCACGTACATTTGAGGGTAGGTTGTTGATTAGCCGAGGAACAAGATAAGTAGCTTAGATTCGCGTAGCGTGGACGGCGCGATTATCAGATTTTTCACGAACAAAGGGACTCGCATCGTGCTCGTTGTAGGTTCGTTCTTGGCTCGGCTCGAGCTTGATTCGCGTAGCATGGATGCACCACAGGTTTATCTATCGAACATCAGAGCTTAGAAAATAACACATAGAAAATTGTTTTCATGTGAGACAACCTTATTTGATATCCAATTTATGTCAGTTCCGTCGGTAGAAAAGGTAAGTAAATTGCTTAGAAATAACGGCACAGCATACTGGTTTGTAAGGAGGGGTAATATTTGAGATTGCAATCAATGAATCGATAGTAAATAGTGATAGAGCGTCGGGCAGATGGCGAGCGTGCCAGCGGAGTCATTTCCGGAGAGCAGTGCGCGATGTGAAGCGCTGTGGTATGGTGTAGCTTGAATTATTCTTTAATTTTATCGTGTGATTTCACTTTATATTTATACTATAATAATAATAAATAAATAAATATTCTGGAACATTCCTCACACACGGTCATCTGAACCCAAACTAAGCAGAGCTTGTACTATGGAAACCAGATAACTGATATAATACATATACTACTTTTTTGTTTGTAAATACACACTTAATATACATAATTACACCCAGACTCAGGACATACAGAAATGTTCATGCACACAAATGCATGTCCTGTGCGGGAATCGAACCCACGACCTGCGGCGCAATAGGTGGAATCTTTACTAGAGTCTTAACCAACTGCGCCAACTGGCCCGTCGATACTGGATAGATACTATGAGAAGACATCTATTGGGAACGATGAGATGGCTGCCACATGCGTCATACTTATGAACAGGTGCTGCTTGTGGGGGCTGGTCTGCTTAAGTTTGCTATTTACTTATTAAATATCCATTCAGTCTAATTTGTAGTTTAGCCGCCGGGGCATGCAATTATTGTCACTGTGATTAGAATGTTAATATTATGTAATGAATCTAAGCTAGTTTTGAAAAAGTAATTGCTGAACTTATTGCCGGCTGTTCTCAGCAAATTCTACCTTCCGGACCGGAATTAGAGTATTAGTCAGACTATTCAAAAGTACCAGCGAAGTTCTTTTTGAAATTAATGATTTAATTTTGATTTTGTCAAAAGTCAACCCCTAAGTGGTAAAATAGGCGATTGCTGGTAATTCCATGGAGTATAAAACTAGAATAATTTTAAATCAAAGTTTAAAAACATAGAAATCCCGGTCCATACAAAAAAGTATTCCATATAATGGCGGCTACATACCCGACAGCAGCCCTTACGATTCCGAGTGGCGATGCTAAGATTTACGGGCCTCCACAGTTGGGGAGGGCCTCTCCTAACGTGTATTTCAATGCGAATGCGGGTTTCCCCGCTGTATTGAACTAAAGCAGGCTATTGGAATTTTATCCGCTGGATTGAGGGCGATAATGTGGTGACGAGCCGGAGCGTGGCGTGGCGAGCTGGGGTCAAGTCTGCTATTACGATGGTGTGTTAAATTTGACAGTTTTTGTAGTCTACTTTGTAGACTCTACTACAATAGCGTCGGAAAGTATAATTAATTTTCTAGTAGTAGGCACGCACGGTGGCTCGATGGCAATGGAGATGTAGTGTTTTATGGATGGAGGTTTATTTGTGAAAATTAAAAAAAATATCAAATACAATTTGTTGGCAGGTGAGTTCTCACATTCTATTATACAATTAATTACATTGGTAATAAAAAAAAAAAAAAAAATTATTTACTAATATTACTAATACAACCTTTTATAATATTAATATTATACATATTTAATAGAGAATTTTAATTTTGAACTGCTTTGAGAAAATTAGATTTAATTGTGATTTTTAATACAATTTTTTTGAAATATTCTGGGTTACACTTTATTTTGTACTTTTCCCCCTGTTTTGTAATATTTTACTTTTATATATTTTTGTGTAGGTATCTGTTTTATGCATTAACTGCTGAATAAGCAGTTAATGCAGGATCGGGTACGTTTTATTATGAGCAACTCATCATTAGTTGTAACTACACATCACTACCTATTTACAAACATAACGTTAATCAAATGCGAGTAAATGTAAATCAAACAAAAAATTATACATCACGCCTCTTATAATAATAATTTGTAAGTCAGCTGTTTAATAACCAACTACGTGCTATAGAACAACAAAAAATGCTGTTCGATAAAAACGTCGACGTATAAAAAAAATACCGTCAACTGCGAGTCAGACTCGCGCACCGAGGGTTCCGTACAAACCTGTAGGTATATAAGTAAATGGTAGTATAGACCTGAGTATTTGATATGAATTTCAATTTATGACGTATTCAAAAAAAACTACTTAATAGATCTCGTTCAAACCAATTTTCGGTGGTAGTTTGCATCGTAATGTACATCATATATTTTTTTTAGTTTTATCATTCTCTTATTTTAGAAGTTACAAGGGGGGGGGGGGACACACATTTTACCACTTTGGAAGTGGCTCTCGCGCAAACTATTCAGTTTAGAAAAAATATATATTAGAAACCTCAATATACCCTAAAAAGATGAGTTTTTTTTTATTTCTCCAAGATTACGCTTAGGTAAACTTACTTAAAATATACAAATCCCCCAGAAAGTGCTTGGTAATTAAAAATGCTCCAACTTTCTTCATCAGACAATCTTTTGCTCGAGTTCCACAAGAACTTTTTTAATAATACAACCAAATGAACCTGTCATTACACAAACAAAATGAAATGAAATCCTTAGTTGTTTGATTAGAATTTCAGACGTTCTTCAGCCTTACTGTAAAGCTTAAAACATTTTTAACAAAAAACAAGAAAGATTATTACAAAAAAATATTTAAAGCAACTTTAGTAAACTGTCACTCACTCACTATCTAACGTCAGAAACACTAGAGACTTAGAAATCTCAAAACCTGGGTTTGCTTTAAACCGTGTTATGTAATACCTAACCTGGTAAGGGCTCTACGAAACTCTCCCTGAGTTTGGTAGAATCCTTACCAGAAGCATTGAGATAAATTAAAAGTTTGATTCTACAGATATTTTCAGTAAGATTTTCGGCACGTGACGAAAGCACACAATAAGTTTTGTTATTAAATAAATAAATAAATATCCTGGGACATTCCTCACACACGGTCATCTGATCCCAAACTAAGCAGAGCTTGTACTATGGAAACCAGATAACTGATATAATACATATACTACTTTTTGTTTGTAAATACATACGTAATATACATAATTACACCCAGACTCGGGACATACAGACATGTTCATGCATACAAATGCATGTCCTGTGTGGGAATCGAACCCACGACCTGCGGCGCGTAAGGTGAACCTTAACCAACTGCGCCAACTGGCCCGTCAATTAATTATTAATTAGGTACTTAAATGAAGTATAATCTATAAGAAAGATAGCATAGACATGTGTGCCGAATCTAACTATATTTGTGTAATGTTATTGCTATTTTTATGGTGCGTCCATGCTTGGCGAACCGAGCACGAGCCGAGCCTCGAACGAGCACACTGCGAGCACGATTCGCGTAGCGTGGAAGGGCTCGCGAGCCTCGAACGAGCGCGATTGTCAGTTTTTTCACGTACAAAGGGATTCGAATCGTTCTCGTTGTTGGTTCGTTGTAGGCTCGTTCGTTGCTCGGCTCGTGCTCGATTCGCGTAGCATAGACGCACCATTACCATTGTTTGTATTACCATAATTGGTAATGCAAAGCACTTAATAATAATGTACCGAAATATTCCATTTTCCTCAATCCGAGCTATTAAATGCATTATTACCATAATTTAGATAACAATAACGTAACTGGAGTGTAAAGGTGCCATTTTAACTGAAACAAATAGCTATTTTCCATGAGAATAATTCAATGACAAATAAGGCAATCCGAACAGTGTATTGAAAACATACGGTCAAACGTTTCATTTGAAATCGCAGTTGCTGAATTTTTAAATAACATTTCTTATAGAGGTTTGCCTATTCCAAAAAATGTTTTACGATTTTTTCGTCTTAATTTTTAAGTATTAAGCAATTAAGTCTATATATATAAAATTCAAAGTCCTCACTGACTGAATGATATATCAACGCAAAGCCTAAACCACTGGTCCTAGAGACATGAAATTTAGAGAATAATATTCTTTGTGAAAAGTAGGTATCCATTAAGAAAGGGTTTTTCGAAATTCCACTCCTAAGAGGGTAAAATAGGGAATGAAAGTTTGTATGAAATTCCGTCCGTCTCGAAGTTAGGATCTTCAAATTTTGTATTTAGGCTGAAGATTGAAAATTAATTTATACGTTTTTAATAATTCCACACTCAAGCGGGATGAATTTGTTTTATTGTTGTAGAAAAATATGTCATTTGTTTCCTGTAGGCAACGCGGACGAAGCCGCGAGCAGAAGCTAGTTGCGTATAAAATTGACGGGACTTCGACCCTAGCGTGCCAATCCGGGGTGGATTGGCACGCTAGGGTCTACTGCGAATGGTAACTTAGCTAAGTTGTTAAGCTGCATTGGTAACTTAAAAGCATGAATTATTCTTATATTTGTCTTTGCTACAATGCACCACGAACAACTTCCGCGCCGGTTGAAACGCTTCTCACGACTTTGCCTGTTTGGCCCATGAAATCATACGCCGTTGGAAAGTATTCAAGAGATTGCCTAAGAAAACTAGATTGAAATTTTAGCTTAAAAGTTAAAAAAAATGCAGTATTTCTCTATAATGGTATGTAAGTACATATTTTAATTTATCTTTCGCAATTCGGATTATTATCAATGAGACCATTATCTACAATTGTAACTAAATTTTTAACACGTTTCTGTCCACTGCATAATCGCAGCAGGTTTATTGAAATAACACCTCGTAGATTTTCCATCGAATCACAATTCACAAAGTACTTCGTTCTTCAAAGCGTCGATCTTTCAATAGCGTCTAATTTATGGAATTTGGAGGCAAAGAACAAAGGACCTTCCATTCAATTAAATTATCCGATAAATGTGGAAAGTTTGCATTTGGGGTTCGTCATTTAATGGACTTGGAAGTTCGAAGAAATCAAACAATAGACCGAGAGTTATAATAAGGGTACTGCGCCATTGTGGATTTTGATTTGTTAACAGTTATTAGATAAAGTTTTTTATTGTTAGTTATGACTTTATGATTATTGATTTATGATAATAGATAATGTTTGCTGCACTTTATTATTATGTTTTTTCTGAGGGTTTTTTTTTAAGTAATAATTGCTAGTATTCTTAAGATGTCGCAACTGTAATTTTAGTATTTGTACTACAACTAGGTATGAAAAAGAAAAACCAGGAACAGCTATTCAATCAGTATTTAAGGAAAATGTTATGGTGCGTCCATGCTTGGCGAACCGAGCACGAGCCGAGCCACGAACGAGCACACTGCAAGCATGATTCGCATTGCGTGGACGGGCTTGCGAGCCTCGAGCCTCGAACTAGCGCGATTAACAGTTTTTTCACGAACAAAGGCATTCGCATCGTTCTTGTTGAAGGCTCGCTGTAGGTTTGTTCGTGGCTCGGCTCGTGCTCGATTCGCGTAGCATGGACGCACCATTAAAAATATCCACCAAAACGTATCTAGATCGCGGTAGCATGTCAAGCCAAGTTCAAGACAAGAAAAGAGAACTGGCGAGCAGCACCGTGTGTAATATTACACCAACCATTTGGAGCCATTTTTGAACCCTTCATCAGCAACACAAACACGAACAACAGCATCCGTTCTGTCGTCGGTAAAAATAATGTCTTTTACTCCAAAATTAAACTCAAGTCAGAAAAGTATCTAAAGATTTTCAGAAAATATAAACAAAATTTACCTCGCGTTGTTAATTTACATCGCTTGGCTCGTAGCGCTTCTGTAGCACTCTCGTAGCGCTACGGCGGAACTCGTAGACCCTGATGTTAGCTCAGTCGAATGCACGAGTATTGCTCATTACGCGCTAGACAAAGTTGACAATTTAAATACAGTTGCTGGCACGTAACTTGGCCAGACTCGTTAGACTATTTTAATTTTTTATTTAGTTCTAAACCATAAATAATGATGGCAATAACCATAGAATAATGACACGCAATTAAAGTGAAAAGAACAACTGAAAATGCTAAATCCAGCAAAAAACTGATAAATTAACAACTGGCCAAGATACGTGCTGGCAACTATAAATTGTTGCTATTTTTTTTTTATTAAATGGGCTTGCTTTTGGCCTCTGAAGCTCATAAGGGATGATAACGAAGCCACGCTTACCCAGAAGAAACCTATTCACTTGAAAGTTCCTAGATTGTAAGAGACAGGAAACAGACTCCGGTAGCAACTATGGCACTATCAGTCGGTTTCGAATAGTTCTTTTTTTTTTTTATACAACTTAGTCGATAAACAAGCATACGGCCCGCCTGATGGTAAGCGGTTACCGTAGCCATATAGACGCTTGCAACACACGAAGCATCGCTCACGCGTTATCGACCTATCCCCCCTCCCCTATAAGCTCTGGCAACCTTACTCACGCGCAGGAACACAACTTTCCACAACATAAAGTTATTTGGCTGCGGTATTCTGTAAGGTAGGAGGTACTCCCCCAGTCGAGCTGCTCTTTGAGCGAATAAACGCTATGCTCTACCTCTCTTAAACTATTCTTAAATTATTCTTACACTAATACCTAATAGTCTACATTATCTACGAGTGTTATAAGCTATTTTTATCGCGGAAACTGCGGGGTCATTTAGTTAAGCTAATAAACTAAAACCCATCAAGACCCTGAATTCCTCATAAAAACCTACTAAGATATCACAATTGTAGTATCAAAGCAATTGAATGTGCATGAAATAGTGCACTTCGTAAATATGTTAGTGGCTGCCGGCGCGCGACGCTCGCACAAGGTTGCACCGCACATCTATCAACTAGTTGGCAGTCAAATATTTATGGGTTTCGGTTGACTATTGCATTAGCTAGTTTCACTGCATATAACTTGTTTATGTGGTTGATAACTAACTTTTGCCTGTTGATGCGTCTATATCTCGTCTATATAGATTATAACGGGTATCTGTCTTAAAATTCAACGTACTTACTTATGTATAGAGCTACGATACAATATCCTTAAATGGTCTCCATTTTGAAATGTTTTTCAGAAGATTGACAGAATTAATTAAAGGGTTTGAAGATTGGCATTATTTTCGGCCACCGTTTTTTTTTTTGGAAATGGCCGCGAACGGTAAAACGACCTTTATCGATTGCGGATTTTATCGACACTTATACAAACAAAAAAACCGGTCAAGTGCGAGTCAGACTCGCGCACCGAGGGTTCCGTACAAACCTGTAGGTATATAAGTAAATGGTAGTATAGACCTGAGTATTTGATATTAATTTCAATTTATGACGTATTAAAAAAAAACTACTTACTAGATCTCGTTCAAACCAATTTTCGGTGGAAGTTTCCACCGTAATATACATCATATATTTTTTATAGATTTATCATTCTCTTATTTTAGAAGTTACAGGGACACACATTTTACCACTTTGGAAGTGTCTCTCGCGCAAACTATTCAGTTTAGAAAAAAATGATATTAGAAACCTCAATATCATTTTTGAAGACCTATCCATAGACACCCCACACTAATGGGTTTGATAAAAAAAAAATTTGAGTTTCAGTTCTAAGTATGGAGAACCCCCAAAATTTATTGTTTTTTTTCTATTTTTGTGTGAAAATCTTAATGCGGTTCACAGAATACATCTACTTACCAAGTTTCAACATTATAGTTCTTATAGTTTCGGAAATAAAGGGCTGTGACATACGGACGGACAGACAGACAGACAGACAGACAGACATGACGAATCTATAAGGGTTCCGTTTTTTGCCATTTGGCTACGGAACCCTAAAAATACTCCGTTATATCCTAAAACGTCACGTTACAGAATAATTTGCAAAAAAAGATATATTGTTTTATTAATATTTGGAAAATGTTACGGAAAAATCGGATATTTCGGCACGAACAGCTAGTTCATAATAATATATCGTAAAATATACAGGAAAAAGAAACCAAATATTGTTTTTAAACTTATTCGGAGTTATTTTCGTGATGTAGCCGCTAAAATCGGATCACGGTCCCAGAACACGGAATATTGTTATTTGAGTCGCAACAAGGCTTCGTGAAGGCTGTCCAATGTAAATGAAACTCAACATTTTGCTAGACGGGGCTATTACATAACCTTGTTGCAATCAGTTTCGATTTGAAACCGAATTTCTGATTTTTATTAGGAAAGACCTTCAAGGATTAGGACGCTCAACCAGAAAATGCCTATTCTCTCTGACCTTGAAGACATGGTAGGTTATTGTCAGGAAACACGTACCCCGGAAGAGTTCCACTCCTTTGCTCTTCTTCGTATCAGGAATAAGGAAATTTTAAGGCGATGATAGCTCAGTGGTAGTGACGTCGGATACCGAGACGAAGGTCCCGGGTTCGAATCCTACAATGAGCTTGAGCTTTCGGTGAAGGAAAACATCGTGAGGAAACCATAGCACGGTGGTAGGGTACTTTGTAGTACCCGTCTGGCTGGCTACCACCCTCAAGTTGAAAATCTGTCGCCAAGCACCTATCGGTGTGTTCCGTCAGCTGCACTTGAGAGCCAGTTCCTTCTAGGCTTTGTGTGCTTACCACCTTCGACCACATCATCACTTACCATAGTGAGATTGTGGTCAAACACAGGCCTATACACAGTAAAAAAAAAAAAAAAAAAAAAAAAAAAAAAAAAAAAAAAAAAAAAATAAGCTTCTGTTTTAAGTGTGTTATGTTGCGTCCATGCTTGGCGAACCGAGCACGAGCCGAGCCACGAACGAGCACGATTCGCGTAGCATGGACGCACCATTAGATTTTATTATTTTGGATAACTGCATAAGCTAACAGTGCTGCATAGCAATTGGAACCAATTTTGGCATTGATGTTTCAATAACAAACTGATTGCAACAAAATAAGATAATCCGCGTACAGAAGCCTCGGTTAATGCGATAATCACAAGGGATTAAGGGTCGCCTCCAAACGGAGTTAACATGTAAATTACCATTTTTGACGGCTTTCTTTGTTCAAGATTTTGTCTATGTTGATTTCGAGTGTCTTAACTTAAAATTTCAACTTTTTTTAGTCAGTCTTATTTTTCTTCATTTATATTGGACTTTTGGGCGAATTTGGGATTTTTTATTGGAATACCATGTCGACCGAAATAGTTATCTTCTTTTGTTTTTCTAAACTATACATTACTTTTATGTGTAGATGTAGAGTAATCATTAGTAAACTATTCCAATACCCAAATTCTATATTCCAAACGAAGACATTATGAAACCACTCGTTTACATAAATGTATTTGTAGGTCCCTTTCACCATTATTTGTGAATGGAGGCCTATGCTCAGCAGTAGGAGATTATAGGCTGATGATGATGAATTGTAGGTAGGTATCGAAATCACTAATACAATAAAGCTGAAGAGTTTTTATTGTTTGTTTGTTTAAACACGCCACATCCCTCTTGTTAACGAACACAAGCGCCTTACAGGGCCTAAACTGAATAATGAGAGATGTGTTCCCGATGTGTGCTGTTCGTCCCGCACCTTCCTATACCTAACATATACGTGTATTATTGAAATAGGTAAGCTAACAGACAACAGTATCAACTTTTGTAACCGTCTGCACATCTGTGCCAAAGGACTGCGGACGAAATTGTCAATGTTGCCAACTTTACTATACTTGTTATTACGGGGCCGTTCCTTGCCATTTGGCAACTAGCTTTTAGACGATTGTTTTATTAATTTTACTTTACTTAGTGAACTTTTAAAGGTTTAGTGGAGTTAGTTTAGTTTTAATAATGTTAACACTGCTTAAGACTCTTGGTAAATTTACTCATGCTTGTTATAAAATACCGTAAAAATTATATTTTTAGACTGCAGCCATAAGACTGTAAATTCCCATTTATGTTATACTTACTATTAGCTATGCTCACCTGCCATTACCACCATTAAATTGTATAAAGTTTTTTTTTATTGTATTTTTAATACACCTTTTAATGGTGACTGTACTTTTTGTTGAGTGTACTCGCATTGTCGTGCAATATACAAATGTATACCAAATATCAAGGACTCACTGGAAGTGGATGAAAGTTGACTTGCAATATTCAATCCGAACAAACATAGTTACATACATACATACATTGCAAGCTAAATTAGTGCACTTTGGGATTCTACTTATAGGTATGTTAAACAAAAACATGGTAATAAAAACCCACGGTATTAAATCGACAACTATCATTAAAACACACAAAGAAAGTCAATACCGCACCCCACCGATCAACACCTCCCTTTTTCCCCACTTCAACACTTCATCATAGCCGTTAGTGTTATCAGGACCGGAACAATACATCCAAAACAAACTGACCAGCGCGTCATCAATCAAACAACTCGAATTGCAGGACGTTTTCTTTACACTAATGAATGTCTAATTGGGTTATTTGAAAGATCTATATGGAAATATTATGGAGCATGTTGTGTTTCTATATATCTATACTAATATTATAAAGCTGAAGAGTTTGTTTGTTTGCGCTAATCTCAGGAACTACTGGTTCGAATTGAAAAAATCTTTTTGTGTTAGATAGTCCATTTATTTATCGAGGCTATATATATATCACGCTGCGACTAATAGGAGCGAAGTATCAGTGAAAAATGTTGCAAAAACGGGGAAAATTATTCATATAGGGAAGGGTAGGGTAGGGAAAGGTAGGGTAGGGCAAGGTAGGGTAGGGTAGGGTATCACCACAGGGTGGGGAGGGTAGCACCACTCGAACGAAGTAGCGCCGGGCAGCTAGTCTCATAATATACAGCGTGTATAAAGAGTTAAGAATTACCTGTAAAAATATTGATAAAAAAATTACTTAAGCTGGAACCCTGTTGATTGAATGTCTACTGCGAACGTATATCAATGTATTAAAAATGTATAACGATGTGTGGTTTGTTTACTAATTTCAGGGGCGAAGAACGTTTTTATGGGGAGACAGGGGAGTACGATAATTTTCTTAACATAAAAAGAAAAATTATTTTTTTAGATTCTTTATATATAAGCTCTCTTCAATGATATGATACCAACCCCACACACATTGTTTTGATTTTCAAATTTTTTCGTTATTGGTACCAATTTGACCCCCGATGCATCATTACGATCTATTATAATGCCATTTCAAGATTCTACGTTGCTTAGTATCCGAGAAAATCTTCTGTGATACACGGACGGAATGAC
The DNA here is from genome assembly GCA_947623365.1 of Achlya flavicornis. Lineage (NCBI taxonomy): Eukaryota > Metazoa > Arthropoda > Insecta > Lepidoptera > Drepanidae > Achlya > Achlya flavicornis. Next base: position 2,329,604 of record OX392485.1, on the reverse strand, counting down.
ACCAGATCGGTTTATTAAGATATTTTCCTCTTAACTCCTGAACCCATAAAAATGTAAAAGATCGGGCTACCAAAACAAATAAAAGCTGAACATAAGAGTTAGTGCAAAATCTTTGCTTTTCTCCGCACTTGCACTGTAAATAACAAATATTTTATCCTATTACCTTCTGAAATTATTGTTAGCCAGCTAGGCAGGTACATTACTATAGGTTCAATCCCACTACAAGACCTATTAGACCATTGTCTAACACAGCTATATTTTACATAATAATACCTGATTTGTATTCCACGCAGGCAACGACTGCCCCGGGCATAATTGAAATAAACTACTAAGAAAAATCTAAAGAGATCTCCTTTAATCTATTAAACAATTTCGATACCATTATAAAAAAAAACTCCGCATTTTCGCCTGAACAAACATTTCTCGGAAAGTTAATATTTGTTGAAAAACAGCGTAACGTAAGATGCGGAAAAATCAGAGGAATATTTTTTGTGGCTGAAAAGATAGTGACTTTTGCCTCGCTGTTTCACCCGTAGAAACTTATTAATTTAAAAGATAGCAATAACTTTCTGTACTCATGGTAGAGTTAGGACTGATTTTTTAAGCGGTATCTTAATTTAAAATTAAAATATTGTTTGTAAAGGCTTAATTATCACAAGAAGAATTTCGCAGCTTCCTAGCGATTGAAAATTGGACTATTTAATTTTAAACTTGTAAACATTTTTTTCAATTTTTTATTTATCAATTCAGCAAAACAACGGCAGCAAATAATCCTAACAAGCGGCCTGAAAAATTATCTACAAACACATTTTATATTAATATGGAATATCGAAGGCGGAGAAAAATACATTTCAATACTAAAATTCACCCGTGGGTGGCTCGGTGAAATGGAAAGATAAGGAATTCCTCGGCCTCTTGCCGCAAGATATTTCTAGAATGTCTAATAAGGTTCAGAATTCTGGACCCGTAGTCGCAGCCTATTTATTTTGTTTAACGAATCAGAGAGCAAATGAAGGTTAACACCTTGTTTGTAGAGCTAGTCTTACTTTCTCTACCTACAAAGGTCAAGAAAGTCAAGTGATTGGACTTTTTTGCAAGTTATGAAGTCAGAAAAAACCATGATACGCGAAGCGAGCACGAGCCGAGCCTCGAACGAACAGGATTTGTTCGTTGCTCGCGATTTCATGCGTGGACGTACTAACGAGCCTTCAAAGAGCCTACAACGAGCGCGTTGCGAATCCCTGTGTTCGTGAAAAAACTGACAATCGGGCGGAGCGCAGTCGAGCGCGCTACGAATGCTCGTTCGAGCCTCGCAAGCTCGTCCACGCTACGCGAATCGTGCTCGCAGTGTGCTCGTTCATGGCTCGGCTCGTGCTCGGTTCGCCAAGCATGGACGCACCATTACGTCTGATTTTTCAAGCGCTAGACCAGACATTCGAATAAGCTAGAATAGACTGTTTGATGGTAAGCATGTCAAGACAGAAACTGTTCTAATTTGAAATTAACAGTTATATTATAGCCATTGAAAAATCAGCACATTCAAATTAAAAAAAAAGACAGACATTTGTTTGTCGTCAAACATGAATGCAAAATAACTAAAGTATCGGACTTTTTGACGGGAACTTGCAGAGTGACGTTACGTTTTCATTTTTATTTTCATAAATTCATGTATTTTGAGTATTATTGCATATAATAGTATCGGTGGTATTTTATCCAATAAAGACCAATCCATGTGCACCAGTGAAGAGAAATGAAATAAATTATGTGTATCGTGACTTTTCAAGTTGTCTCAAGAAGTCCGTGAAAAGTTTTAGTACAATGACCACCATTGTACTGAAACATGAATTTTTTTGTTCGTTGACTGACTGAGGACTATGTGAAAGTGATTTACTGTGACTAGAACTTATAATTTAACTGGAAATTGGCAAAATACACAAGCCGTGTGACGCCACTGAGAAATAAAAAAAAAACTAAAGTATCACTAAATAACTGTATTAAGAGCTGGAAACTCTAACCAGAAGAGCCTGGAAAACCGTCGCAAATCCAAATAAAATGTGTCGCACCAAAATTGGGCCCTTAAATTCCAATTTATAGTCGTGCGTGCGGATCCCTAAAGCTGATACAGAGCGACAAATGCCGGAGGCTGTGTTTGGATCGCCAACAAGGATTTCATGCAAAAAATTTCCTACCCTCAAAAATAGCTTTTGTTTTGGGTATTTTCACACTTCATACGGGTTATGTTCACCACTTGCACCAAAGATAAAAGATTTTTATTGAAATAAAAACAATTTAAGGAAGATTAAAAGGATATTTATGAGGATTTTGAAGGAGTATCTATTGTAGGTAATTGAGGGTTTAATTGAGGTCTAGGTCTTGCATACACTTCCCCTGGGACGAGCTATCAAAGCGCTGCGCTTAGAGGGGTGAGCAGGTATGCGTTCTCTACAGCGCAGATGGCGACCACCGTGGGGTTTTAGCCGGTACAAGTCCTGCATAACCTAGCCGCTACCCCCGAGGCGACACGGTATGAGGATTTCCCCAGGGAAAAAAAAGTTTTGCGTACAGGTTACTACAATACCTAATTTACCGTGTTTAATGTACGAGTGGTTTCTTTAGATCCCTCTAAGGAAACTGGATCAGTAATCTTTTCAGCTATTATTAAGTACGATGTTTCACCCGCGTTCCCGGGATAAAGAGTAGCATATAATACTCGGGCGGGGATAATGTAGCTTCTTATTACGGAAATATGTTTTCAAATCCAGTAGACCCTAGTTTAGAGAATTGCCCGTTAAAAAAAAACGCTGTATATTATACTAGCTGTCCCCCGCGGTTTCACCCGCGTTCCCGGGATCAAAAGTGTCCTTCTCCAAACCATAGGCGACCTGCATGCCAAATTTCATGATTATCTGTTGAGTAGTTGAGGCGCGAAGGCGTAACAAACAAACAAACTCACTTTCGCATTTATAATATTAGTTTGGATTAGTATAGATTAGTATTAGTAATAGATAATAAAGTATAGATATTAGTACTAGTGAAGCGTTAATTCTTCAATGGTGCTGATTCTCTTGTTTACAACTAAACTAATTTAGTCTCAGTATGTCTCTCTCTCTAACAAAGAACATAAGAAAAGGATGTAAAAAATGTAATGTAATGTAATACCAGCAAATTAAGATCTAACCTTTTTTAATAATGTTTGTAAGAAAGAGTTATGATGTGACTAAAATTAGGTTAGTGCGATTTACAACAGAATCGGCACCATTGTCAACTAAATAGGCATTAAAATTTTATCGAGACAGCTAACAACACCACATAAGTATATGCAAATCGACATATCTATACAGTTCTAAACAAGGATAAATGGCTTAACGTGTGATTCATTGCACTGCGACGGTTCAGGGTGAAATATCACCAATTAAGGTGTCGACCACACAATGTTAGGTTCAGAGTTGAATTGAAGGTCGGTCGATCGTTGGAACTAGCCTGGGTAGAATTTAAAGTAGCGAATTGAAGTGTATACTTATCGGTATGTTCCGCATACGGAGCAAAGACGTGGTATTTTACTGCTGGCCGCATAAATAAGCTTAGAATCACTCAGTGACCTATGGAACAAGTGAGTGAGTGAGCGAAATTTATTGTTATTCTACCTTTAAAATGCAGAAAACATAATTGATTGTAATATAATTGGACTATTTTACAAAAAACCAAAACCAACTTCAAAGTACACTAAGAAGTAATCAAATCCTGATCTGATTACAACGGGACTAAACGGGAAGTGTACAGGTACACTTCCAGACAAAAAATAATTTTCCAACTCGGTTAATAAATGACGGAGTTATGAGGTAACAAATATAAAAAAAACGAATAAACAACAGAATTGAGATCCTCCTCCTTTTTTGATGTCGGTTAAAAATAAGTAGCTAATAAGTTAAAAGTAGACAGTTTGTTTAATTTTTGATACAAAATAAATAAAATAAAACAGGTAATAGACTAAATAAAAAGTTTCAGTTCAAATTAAATTACCCATTTTTTACACTGTCATTTACAATAAATTTCCATGTAGTTGGTAGGACATAAATCAATATTGTATAACACTAAGGCTAATTGTATCAATATTTTTGTGGATACATTTTTGTAACAAAATATATGCAATATTACAAATCGCAGCGAATATTACAATGCTGCAATATTACGAAGCGCTCGTGGCGTAGCATGATTAGCCGTTCTTAATCGATCGGCAAAGTTAAGATACGTCTGTCGTGGTCGGTACCTGGATGGGTGACCGCCTAGTGGTATTTCAAATCGAGCGTGTCCGTGCTTCGGAAGGACGTAAAGCCGTTGGTCCCGGTTATCACTTAATTGTGATAGTCGTTAAGCTAGTTGGATGCCTCCTAGGCAGCTTGAAAAATTCCAACAGTAGGTTGACCACTAGCCTACCTCCACCAATCCGCAGTGGGCACGCGTGGTGGAGTATCGCCCAGTCCCTTTCACCCTCATTTGTGAAAGGAGGCCTGTTCTCAGCAGTGGGACATTATAGGCTGATGATGATGATGATGATTACAAATTCAAATAAAATAACGCTAATATCTTACTCGGGCACGCACTTGCCCCACGCCGCTATGCCACACTAGAAAGTTTACCTATGTGTCACCGCTCTATGAGAGTAATTATCTTTTCACTTCACTTGCTAATAATATCATAATATTTTCTCTTTCTCGATCTTAGTACCAAAGAAGTCGTGTAATTTTATGAATACACCTTTATGTTAGTCGTTTATAGGTTCTTACCTAGTTATAGTGTATTGTATCTACGGTTTTTAGTCAAGGGTGTGTAACAAATAACTTGACGGGCCCGTTGGCGCAGTTGGTGAAGACGTGGAGTCTTAACCTAAAGCGCCGCAGGTCGTGGGTTCGATTCCCACACAGGGCATGCATTTGTGTGCATGAACATGTCTGTATGTCCTTAGTCTGGGTGTAATTATGTATATTAAGTATGTATTTACAAACAAAAATTAGTATATGTATTATATCAGTTATCTGGTTTCCATACTACAAGCTCTGCTTAGTTTGGGATCAGATGACCATGTGTTAGGAATGTCCCAGGATATTTTAATAAAACAATTAGCACTTCAAACGCTCCAAAGGCACCGGTTCCTATTGTTTGTTTATCTAGGACCATTGTTTACCCAACTCCTTACGTTTATCAAGGAGTGGGCAACAAATCACCAAGTTGTAAACTTAGTATCTTCAAGTGTTGCGGCCAAACACTTGTGAATTACGAGCTGTTTCACCTTATATGTGGTTGCGATAGGGCTTAGTGGCATAAGCGATGGCGGGTTAGTAGTAGATGTAGGGTCGGCAACGCGCGAGTGATACCCCTAGTGTTGCTAGCGTCTACCATCAGGCGGGCCGTATGCTTGTTTGTCACATTAGTTTTATAAAAAAAAAAGTTATGTTTTTTATTAATGACAGAACAAGATTGAGAATAAAGAAAGGAAAATAAAGATGAAATGCATGATAGGACGACAGGACATGCATTTGTGTGCATGAACATGTCTGTATGTCCTGAGTCTGGGTGTAATTATGTATTTTAAGTATATATTTACGTAATTGGTTTTCCCAATGGAGTACAGCATGGGGTTCTTCAAAAAGGGTGTGAAAAGGTTTCTTCAGGGTCGGCAACGCGCGAGTGATACCCCTGGTGTTGCAAGCGTCCATAGGCTACGGTAACTGCTTACCATCAGGCGAGCCGTATGCTTGTTTGCCAGCACAGTGGTATAAAAAAAAAAAAAAAAAAAAAAAGTACGTTTAAGTATATAGTAAGAAGTATATGTTAGTAAATCAGTTGTCCGGTTTCCATAGTACAAGCTCTGCTTAGTTCGGGATCACATGACCGTGTGTGAGGAATATCCCAGGATCAAATCGCTCTCGCAACCGCGTATCAAAATATCCTCACCCTTACTGATTCTCGCGGCAAGGAAGTACATTCCACATCTGTGGAGACTAAGTGGACCGCACAATAAAAGCTCAAAACCCCAACACACTGTTCGCTATAAATCACTATATAGACGCTAGGTGTCGCTATGTGTACTAGTACATATTGTGTGAGCCGGGGACGCTTGCCACACCAGGGGTATCACTCGCGCGTTGCCAACACTGCAGAAATCTCTTCACACCCTTTTTGAAGAACCCCATGCTGTACTCCATTGGGAAAACCACGGCGGGGAGCTCATTCCACAATCTGAGCGGCCGCGGAAGAAAGGTCCTTTGAGCCCGCACAGCTCGAAACAATTCTGGTTTCAATGTGTGAGGATGGATTCCCCGTCGATGGCGTGAGTTGCGATGGTGGAAGGTAGCCGTGGGCAACAAGTCGAACAATTCTTTAGAACACTCTCCGTTGTAAAGCGGTAGAACACACATATATATATAAATATAGCTTACTACCTACTTAGGTACTAAACTAACTTACTTGTTTGAGTATAAAGTAGATACTCAGATATTCATTTTGATGCCTCGGACTACGATTTGGAATTCACAAAAAGAACATAGAGAAATCATCATCAATAAAACATTCTTTCAAGCTACGAAAACCCAAAATTAATTTCTTCACTACGTGAAAAATTATCCTGTAAAGATATTAGCACCAAAGAAAACATCGGAAAAACATAATTAATTGAAGGCAAAGTGAGATAAGAAATACAGATACCAATTTCCTGTGAAGGAAGGACACAGACATCTCAGTAGCAATCGGTTTTCTTGTTAATGAATTTTTCCATCAGGCTCTATTAAGGCTGTATGAAATGAGCCCTGAAATAAAGAAAATATTTTATGACTTTGCTGTTATTGAAGATTTTTGAAAAAAGATAGAGCATAACGTTTATTCGCTCAAAGAGCAGCTCGACTGGAGAAGTACCTCCACCTTACAGAATACCGCAGCCAAATAACTTAATGTTGTATTCCTGCGCGTTAGGTCGGTCAGTAACGCGTGAGTGATGCCTCGTGTGATGCAATTGTCGATATGGCTACTGTAACCGCTTACCATCAGGCGGGGTGTATGCTTGTAGTATAAAAAAACATCATATCAGCCTAAGGATGTCCACTGCTGAGCATAGGCCTCCCCCATTAACTTCCACCTGGAACAGCCGAGCCACGAAAGAGCACACTGTGAGCAAGATTCGCGTAGCGTGGACGGGCTTGCGAGCGAGCTCGAACGAGCGCGATTGTCAGTTTTTTCACGAACAAAGGGTTTGGTATCGTGCTCGTTTTAGGCTCGTTGTTCGTTCGTTGCTCGGCTCGTGTTCGATTCGCGTAGCATGGACGCACCATAAGATTTAAAGAAAAATCTAATATTAAAATAACGTTCGCATTCAAATGACGGCGATTTTTCACCAGTTTTTGCGCGGCGGCATTCATTTTCAAGAAATACTTACTTTTCCCCAGAGCACTTGGGGGGAATTAAAAATGCATTTGAGCCGTTTACCCCTCCCTTCAACCCGCGTGCTGGACGGGACTGCAATGTGGACATTTACGCTGCGTTTTGAAAATAAATAAAGGCATGTTGGAAAAATTATAGCTGCATATGGAAACCTCATTTAAATCTGCAAAGTTGATGAAATAAAGGAATAAATTATGTTTCCTATAAAATCGTTATTTTGGATTACAGAATGTGGTTTTTCAAGAAGGATGTGACATTTTTTGCAGCTCCGGCAACCCGCTTTTATACACCTGGATGTTGCAAGCGTTTGTTTGTATGCTTCGGCAAACTGTATGCTTGTTTGCTACCTTAATATTTAAGGAACAACGTCAAATATATATTAAATTTAAGTCAAGTGAAGCCACGATGCTTAAGTAAAGCATCTCAAACTCTAAGACAGTATCCTTATGATGAAGTCTTTAAATCAGGTAGGAATATCGGACGGGTACGTACATAACATTACGCCGTATGTTTCCAAATGGACGTGAGGAAAAACAGAGCGGAAAATTAAGTTGTACCATCAATTACGTCACAGTTACAAACCAAATAATTACGCTTCGCTAGTTGTCTATTAACACTTTTTAATTTAAGCATTGTTTATTGCTGAAATCGTAAAAAAAGTGTTGTAGCATATTTCCTAACTATTATCTAATCTTCTAATATTATAAATGCGAAAGTGAGTTTGTTTGTTTGTTTATTTGTTTTTTACGCCTTCACGCCTCAACGGATCATCATGAAATTTGGCATGCAGATAGCCTATGGTATGGAGAAGGTCATAAGCTACTTTATATCCCGGGAACGCGGGTAAAACTTCGGGGGACAACTAGTAATATTATAAATGCGAAAGTGAGATTATTTGTTAGTTTGTTACGCCTTCACGCCTCAACTACTCAACGGATCATCATGATATTTGGCATGCAGTTAGCCTATGGTATGGAGAAGTACATATACTACTTTTATCCTGTGAATTTTATCAGTGGAAATCTGTGTTAGAGTGTATTATTCGTTAACAACCATACTAAATTAACAGAATAAATCTATTTTGAATTTGATATTAAAATAGAAAGTCCATCCAGAGCGACAGAAAATAGCGATCCGTTTTGCCATTTGGTTACGGATCCCTAAAACCAATCCAAATTCCCCGAGTAAGAACAGTTTGAAGTCGGATCATAAAATCGCAACTGCAAGCACGAATATGCTCAAACTAAAGCTAATACTGTTTGAAAAGCAAACAAACCCGCGGCAAAAGCTAGTCATAACTTAAACAAAGCCAGTTGGGTTAATTAACTTGCACAAAACTATATGGTAGTTTGTATCAGCGTATATGGGAACTGTACGCAGGCACAGAATATGTAAGTCAGACGGTCAGCTCCGAATAATTTGATATTGGTGCCGATTCTATTGTAAATCGCACTAAACAAATTTTAGTCACATCTCATCTCTTTCTTACGAACATTATTGAAAAAGGATAGAACATATTTAAAGCTGTCAAATTAATCTTTGCCGTCTGATTTTGCGGGTATTCAGGCGTAACGGCGATAGATGGCGACTACATTTCAATTGAAAACAAGCATTGGATTAATTTGACATGACTACATTTCTTACATCCTTTTTTTAGGTTCTTTGTTAGAAAGAGACATAGTGAGATTATAATTAGTTTAGTTATAAACAACACAATCAGGGCCATTATATGCATACTACAACGAACCTGCAAGACTATTGTTATTAAAAGTGATGCGATTGCTACTCTCTCTGCACCCGTGTTTGTGGGAAAGAAATCTTCATATTTAATTTATTATCACATTTTCATATTTTATATTTCGAGTGAATAGACCAGTTTTATGCAAATATGCCAAACTTAGACTGATATTAAAAATAGGTCTTGATTACGAAAGATTAACTGTTTTTAAGCTATTGCATAGCTTCTATCGCGGGCCTTGAGCGTGGAGGGAGACCGAATCCAGAAATTCCGTAACGAAATAACCTAACACCCCTCACTCCGACCGCCACAGCGGTGATACTGTTTGCATTGAATAGGCACCGAAAGTACTGAACCGATTTGAAAAATTCTTTCACTGTTGGGAAGCTATACTATCCCCGGTTGACATAGGCTATATTATATTTTAAAAAAAATTAGGGATCCTTACTAAAACTCCAATAATGTAACCCAAGGTGTAAAAAAATTACCTAAAATATTCATTACATCGCGTGCGCTGCGAAAACTATTGATGATAGAATAAAATAATGTACTACGACTTTGTAGAACACATTATTATTTACAAAAAGTGTCGCGATACCATATGTCTAACTATTATAGTTATGCCACAATAAGTGTTTTTCTATTTAATTTTTTTTATTTAATAGCCGCCGCTAGAAAAGGCTCTTTATTTGTATTTTGGTATCAATCCTTATCAAAATAAATTACTTCATATTCAAGACTGCTTCAATACCTTTATATAACATTTTGAATTATTCAATTCGGACATTCCATTCAAAAGATATCACGAGTTTAAAAATATAAGTATTAGCAGTAAAATCACTTTTCTTATGTAGGGTAGTATAGGGTAGGGTAGGGTAGGGTAGCGCCACACGGTAGGGTAGCACCACAGGGTAGGGTAGTAACACAGGGTAGGGTAGCACCACGCGAACGAAGTCGCGCCGGGCAGCTAGTTTATTTAATAAAAGAATATATATAATATATACACACACACACGAATAGTTTAAATTCTCAAATGCAATAGCTTTACTGCGGCAGTCTCAGAGTGCCACACGTATTTTTTTAAATTTTATGTTTGACTAGAAACACTGCTCCTCTACCGTATACATCTCTTGCTCACACATATGCATAAGCACTCTGCTCAGCTGTAACATTTCATAGCACACATGCGTATTTATGCATAGACAAGTGGCTTCAGTTTGATAATGGCAGCGATCTGTCTGAACTACTTTTACGTCTGTGATTTGTAAGTGGGTTGCTTATGTGCTGCCAACCGTTAAAGAGTCTAGCTCTAGAAGACAACTCTCTCTAGTTCAACTGCCTATATTCCGGTGTACAAAGCAACAGATCTTCAACTCAGTTGTAGTCAGTACTAAGAGGTACACTTTTAAATTTTATTTGTCACACTTTCACGCCATAACTACTCAACCGATCATCATGAAATTTGGCATACCGATAACCGAAGGTATGGAGAAGGAAATTTTAAATCCTGGGAGCACGGGTGAAATCGCGGGGGAAAGCTAGTAGTGTTAATAAAATAAATCTTTGTAGGTGCAATCGACCATATTCTCGTCTATCAACTTTATATCAAAGAAATGGTCTATCTAAACGTATATTCTATGAGATAGGGTTGCGGCCGTCTGCGGTAAGGAGCGGAACTCAATCCAATCTGCCATCGGAATGGAACGTCTATCAACTTCGGTCGTATCCGTATCGCGATTCATTAAATTAGACAAGGTAAGATTACGTTGAGCCGTTTTCCTTTCCAAGAAATTGCGATGATAGATTAAAATACTTACGCTAAACTAAAGCGCTAAAGTCATAATCATCATCATCAACAGCCTATAATGTCCCACTACTGAGCACCTAGGCCTCCTTTCACAAATGAGGGTGAAAGGGAATGGGCAGATACTCTACCACGTGTGCCCACTGCGTATCGGTGCTCGGTAGGCTAGTGGTCAACCTACTGTTGGAGTTTCCAAGCCGCCTAGGAGGCGACTATCACAATTAAGTGATAACCAAATACTGAAGCTAAGCGCTCGAGTGAAAGGTATTTACTTACATGATATTTAGTTTTTATTTTTTTATTTGAGTATATATATATAATTTAAGGAAACTCCGATAAAACAAGGAAGGTTAAGTAGGTAGTTTTAGTCGGTAGGTGGTTATTTTAGGTTTACTTGAAAATTAATAATTTTGATTACGATATTTCAAAATTAGCTTGACCTTGTTGATTTTTATGAAAGAGACTGAATAATTACGGAATCCTATAAACCTATTTAGAGTAATTAAATCCCAGTAAAACAATGTTACTGCCGTTCTCAGAGAAGTACATTAGAATTTGAAGTATCGCTATATCTTTGTTTATTGTATTGCTATAGAAAGGGACAGGTATATAAATAATGGCTTATACATAATTGATGTCTCTCAATAATTACAATTTTGTGCTATTTTAGCAAGAATGTTATTAATGCGAAGTTTCTTTAATAACAAAGCAACTTCTATCTTATAACATTAGATGGTTTAAACCAAGTTTTGTAAAACCCATGTTTTAAGATTTTTCTTCCTTTCTGTTATATGACGTTAGAAAGTGACGGATATATTTAAAACCTGGGTTAAACTGGGTTTTGCTAGACTTGCTTTAAACCCTCTCACGTAATAACGGGGATTAAAGTTTTAGCATCGCCGATAGATTACTGGAGCTTTTGATCTCTAATTCAAGCTTTTCCTAACAACTATGGACTTTCCTATACTCAGTTAGGACTTACTGTTCTGTATTTGAACCATATTAAACCAACTAAACAAGAGTTTTACTTACACAAACTATTACTGTTAGTAAAAATTTGTTATTAATGTAATCTTATGGTGCGTCCATGCTACTCGAATCGTGAAAGTGACACTGACAATCGGGCGGAACGCAGTCGAGCACGCTACACAAATGCTCTTTCGAGGCTGGCAAGCCCGTCCACGCTACGCGAATCGTGCTCGCAGTGTGCTCGTTCGTGGCTCGGCTCGTGCTCGGTTTGCCAAGCATGGACGCACCATTAAAATATTGCCAATAGAAGAGAGAAGTCTAGAGACCTTAAATAATTCATCGAATAATTAAATCCTCATGAATATTCGTGGACATACCCCTAAAACAAATAATGGGTCTCGACAAAGAGTCGACCAGTTGTTTTCGTTTTTCATTAAAACATTTTTGTCTGCAGTGAAATAAATGTTCGTGAAAATGTACAGACAACAGAAAATGCATTTCAGTTAATGCTTACTTTAGCTTTTTGTATATTGTGGGAATAAAAATCACTTTTAACTTTTATTAAACCTTTGAAGAGTTACTTGTGCCACGTAAATGAGTTATTGATGATGATAGCTTAGCGGTTTTTTTTATAGTGTCATATTGGTTTGTAAAAATTGGTAGATATCTGGAGACTGGAAGAAGTGTTTCTCCCTCGCGATTTTAACCGAGTTGCTAACAGTATTTTTATGTAAAATGGACTTATGTTTGGTCATCTACTACATCCCCAGAAGATTTTATGACGAGATCTAGGATGAGCACCCTTACCCAGAAAATACATATATTCTCTCTGGCCTTAAAGACTTTGAAATTATAAGTATCAGGAATCAAACACTGGATTCTAGGCTTCTGTGTACTTACTACGCTCGGCCACATCGTCATTTACTATGGTGTGATTCTGGTCTCTAGGACAATATTGTCCGAAGTAAAACGACAGTTTTTCACAGATAGATGATAATAATAAATAAGACGCACAGTTTAAGTACTTAATAAACACTTTATTTTAACAATTAATTAATATAAAAATTAACATAATTAAATATAACGTTCGGTCGGCGTGCTGTATTTATTTCGTTACAACTAATTACATTATTTTATCAAGTGTCAGAACTTTTATAAATTAATCTTGTAAATTTTACCATTCACGGCAAGCTATGGTAAACTACAGAACTAGACAGCTACCCGTGCTTTGGCTTGGAAATGTTTCTGTCACTGCCTGCCCTCTGAGCAGCGGTTAAACAACAATTGATAAAAATCCAATCGGGCTATGTGTTGCAAGGTACAGGAACTTTAATTTCAGAAACTATTTTTACTTAAAAATGTCACTGGCTGTTTTTTTTTTCAATGTATACCCTGAGTTTGGAATCAGGAAAAACGAAACTTTTCTAAATTCGCCGGTTCAGGCAACAAAGGTTTGCAAATTGACTAGCGTTGAATACACCGATTTTGAATGGTTTTATCTCACCTTCCAGTGAAATTTTTTTGCATCTTATTTTTTGTCGAATCGAGGAATGAATTAAAAATTAAGATTAACGTTTAATGACATAATCAAGTACAGTAGTACCCAACAGATAAGGCGCGTCGTGAATCTTCGTTCGCACAGAAAATAAAGTATAGCCCGAAGATTATCGAAAGAATGCTTAAAACTTACAATCAACCTTAGATCACTACTATAAGGTTCATAATACAGTGCAGCTGTTAGTTCCGTCTCACTCGCAAGTCACGCCTCTCAGCACACATGGCGGAAGCTGCCGACCAATAGCATTCCCCGCGCTTTGAAAATGTGTCTTCTGCGTATACCTCGTTCTGCGTATACCTGTGGTACCTCGGTAAGCCATATTAGTTGGGTACTACTGTAATAACATTTAATACGTGACCCTTTATTTATAACCGGATGCAGATTTTTTGAACAGTGACAGAGTTATACCCTATGTGTCAAGGTTAGCTAAACTAAAATCATCTGATATACCTATATCTCTTGCCCAATGTAAAATAAGACACTCAACTTTTGACTACGAAATGGGATATCGAATAGTAACTATACATTTATAGGGTAGGAATTATTGAAGTTACCTTAAATATATTTTTAAACAAAAACAAAATCATCACAAGTCGTCCACTTTAACACTTATGATAACACTTATGATTCGATTTGATGTAGGTATATTTTTTTTTTATAATCGCATGTTTGAGTTATTCTCACTTGAAAACGGTTCGAGCAATTCGGCTGTTTTTTTTTGTTGTGTTAGTAATTTATCAGGAAGGTCATGATGAGACATTTAGAGATAGAAAAAAAAAACAGATGGCGCCGGGCACGAACAGCTAGTAGTTTTCGATAAATATCTAAGTATTTCTGTAGACGACTGTACTTGAAAGACAGTAACTATATTTAGGAACTATTGATTACAAAATAGGTATAAATTAGCGTTATGAGTATTTTTATGAGTAATAATAATTATAAATAAGCGTAGATATAAATTGATGGAATAGTATGGTAACAAAATAAAAAGTAATTGTCACATTATGTATTTTTCAATAATTTCAAAACTTAATCAAATATTATATTTATGAATAAATATAACAAGAAAATAATACACTTTGAATTCGGACGGCTTAGCAAAATAAAGCTTACATTAAATAGGTTATATTTATTTTGGGTAATTTTATTTACCGAATAGTATAATCTGGTAAGAGAAGATTTTAATATAAAGGTTTGTACAGATAGGAGCAACGTTGAAGATTGACACTAAAATTCATGCGAATTAAACTATTTTTAACATACTAGATACTCTTTTTATACTTACATACACAAGAGAAAACTCGGCAAGGGTGTGTAAGATCACACATGTAGGGTTCCACAGTCCGCTAGCTTTACTTTTTATCACGCATGTAAATTATCTTTAGTTTTGTTAGTCAAATATCATTTTACTTGGTTATATTTTTACAAGATGAACACAGAGCCCTACAAAAAAACAAGATAGAAAACAAACTGACACATAGATTTTGTTTGAAATGTCTTCAATACAATACATTACATTCTCTGTAAATAATATCTCATAATGTAATACATAACTTCCTATGTACACTATCAGTTCGTTATAACTACTGGCGTAAATTTTACATGCAATACAAGTATTAAAGACTCTAATACGCACGACATTTAGATAGAAAATTGTATTTTTATTTTATTTCATCGATAATACCGTTTTAACATCAATACTATAATCTTAATAAGATTTATCAAGTTTTTTTAACCAGGTATGTATTATCTCACAAAAGATCAAATAATACAGTAAAAATAATTATCAAAATTAAGCGATTATTTGTAATATAATATCATAAAATACAACATATTCAAATTTGGAATCATAAAGAAAACCACGAATTAATAAAAATAGATCAAAGAAGAATATTCATTCCGAGATAAAATCTTATTCATAATTCCAGATAGGTTCAAAGGAGTTTTAATCTAACGTAATTGAAAATAAACTCCTAAATTCAGTAGGTGGGTTACAAATCCTCCACCCAGTCCTCATGATAAATGTCGATATTACTGATTGATTAAAAGCCATACCGAGGGCTTCGGAACAAATTGAGAATAAAATAACGGCGATTGTGAAAATAAATTTCAATTAAGAAATCGAAGTAGGAACTTGAGTGATCGTTTGACGGCTGACCTTTTTTTCCATTTAAAAATATAATTCGAGAGGTTTGATATAAAACGGAATTATCGATATACTAGGTATATAAAAAAATATATAATCGAATAATATACCACAAAAGAACTTACATATTCGTCGACAGTGCAGTAACGTGTCTATTTTTAGTGAGTAAAATCGATAGTACAGTCATTTTGATTCGATATCTACGTAATTATCGATACCATATAATTACTT
Source organism: Achlya flavicornis (assembly GCA_947623365.1). Lineage (NCBI taxonomy): Eukaryota > Metazoa > Arthropoda > Insecta > Lepidoptera > Drepanidae > Achlya > Achlya flavicornis. Next base: position 2,313,727 of record OX392485.1, on the reverse strand, counting down.
GCACAATTAGCATTAAAATGGTGGATATATTTTTTTAATTATTATAGGTACTACTAAGGTAGCAAAGCCAAAGCCGCTTATAATATAAAACAGCGTTTTGCCGACCTTGTAAAAAACTTGCGTGGAGAACTCCATGGGCTATTTATCCATTCGATTAGTATTCTATTATTCGATTATATTTTTTTTATAAGTAGGTAATGCTTTTCTTAGTAGTAATCAGTAACAGTTATAAATATTATTTCAAACATTTTTTATTATTGATTTTAATATCATTTTCAACTGTTTTTTTTGTATATCCATTTATAAATATGCGTAGAATTACATCAATGTAAGTAAAATGATTTTTCGTAGGTATATAGGTAAAATTGTTTGAAGTTAGAAAGGGCTAAATATTGTAATATCTAGGAATTCAGCAAATTAATAAATGTTGAAAATTTAGAAAATCTACCATTTTAGAAAAAGACCATAGAGAAAGTCTATATAAAAAATAAATTCGAAAAGATTATTTGGTCCAAAGTCAGGCAGAAAATGTTTCATAAAGACACTAGAGAATCAAAATGTAGCAAAAAAATCATCTAAAGGTCTGAATACATTTAAGCGATATTATAGAATTATAGGCCGTAAGACTTGAAGCTTGACATTAAAATATGAACAAATTTTTATGTCATTAAAATACACCTAGAAGAAATTACAACTCTAGTTTCTACCGCTCACATACTATACGACCTAATTAATACCAAACACAAGCGATCTAAAAATAAATAACTATACATTAAACAACGTGTAATGGATGCCTTTAATAGCAAATACCTCTGTCAAATTAATAAAACATAATAAATTAAATTCACAGCATCAACATGACTAAATCTTGTACCATTAAAATTTCGATGTATACATTTATGTTTTTACAAACAATTATTCACGCATCAAAACTACATACTACAAACATTTAATAAATAATTTGGCTATTAAATTCCAATTAACTTTATAAACAATATCATAATGCACTTAATAACCGAATTCCATATAATTTCAGTTCGCGTGCTGTTCGCCCAAGTCGCGCTAGTATTTAGGCACCTTAGCATCGCAAACTGCATACGACCTTAAGCGATGTCTAAAGCTAAATAAATATGTATTTTGTTATATTTATTTATATACAAAATACTCTAGAATACTACACGTATGAACGACATCTATATCTATTGATTTATAAAATATTCTCCATAATAATTTGATTTGTTTTCTCTCAAATTAGCGTCATATAACTTTTGTGGATCGTCAAAAATTGCCGACTTTAATTTGACCCCAGTCAATTATTTATTAGGTACTCTTTCGAAAAAATCCCGGCATGAATTTATTATAAGTATCTATCTCGTACTGCTTTACTAATTTTAATCATATTGAACCAATTTTGATAGACACAACTTTTATGAAAAATTTCCATTCCTATAAAAAATCTATTTCATTTTATTCCACAGCAGAAACTGCCTATTATAGTAATCAGCGTATTATTATATCAAAGCAAATATCAAACGATGCTGTCTCAGGCTGTCTGTTCTTTCCCTCTTTCAACGTCATTAATTAAGCCAAATTAATTAAGCTATCGATGACTGATGTTATCTTTAATTAGGGAAAATCACGAGTGACTAAATAAAGATCGTGTATAGCTATCTCACTCTAACTTTGCTCGATTTTGTAGATTATCTTGTTACATTGTGCTCTTACGTCTTTGAAGTCATGTCAGTTAATGCTGAGGGATTTTGCAGTCAGGGTCAAAAGTTGATAATACCTTTTCATAATAATCTGGTTGGCATTATCTTGGAGGATTGTATTAAAAATGTAAATGGCGTAATGTAACACGGTACTATAGTGATCAGCTACTTTTGGTTCTGACTATACCTATTTAAACTGGTTGGAGCATTCTTCTTCTTAGTTTCAAGTTTGGCAACCAAATCTAAATTAGGACTTATTTCTGCCAGTGTCGAGTTATATTATAATTTCCAGTCACAATAATGATCACTTTCACAGTCCCCAGTCAGTCTCCGTCTATAAAAGTCATGTTTTACTACATTGGTGGTCATTGTACTAAAACTCATCACGGAGTTTTAGAGACAACTTGAAAAGTCACGATACAACACACGATACACATAATTCATTTCATTTCACTTCACTGGTGCACATGGATGATCTTTATTGGATAAAATACCACCGAAAATAAAACTCAAAATACACGAATTTATGAAAACGCAACGTCACTCTGCTAGTTTCCGCCAAAAAGTCGTTGGAGTATTCACAACATCAGAAAAGTTGAATGTAACCCGGTAAATTAAAGAAGGTAATTTTTCACAACCCATACAATAGTATCCGATCTGTTACCTATTTTATTCTAAACATACCACAGCCTTTAAGGCTACATTTAACGATTATTATCTGTGTTTATAGAAATGTTGAAATAGAGGAATAATTTCTAGAAGAAAGGGGAATACATTCAAGATATACATATTTTTTGGATCTAATCCTGTACATTTGAGCATTTATATTCTCAACTGGTTTTTAGATTCTTTTATTATTTTATAAAAGCATTTTTAGAAGCTTATGTTTGGGAATCCTGTTTGTAATGAACCCTTTATTATTCGAGGAAATCTTAGCTGCTCTATAATATTCATTGCCTTACAAATGCCTTCTTTAGATTTAATCATATGCAAATTACTCTTTATATTCATTAGCTAGATATTATTATGAAGATATCGCCATTATATGTTGTCTTAAAGTTTTCATCTTTAACATTGCCTTTAATATATATATCTTCTTAATCATTGATCGTTATACATTCTTTAGATAAAGATATATCTACATACTGCTCGAATAATTAAGACTCCATTTACTCCACTAAAATTAACGAGCAGGACTTTAATTGATTGTCTACAGATTTTATCCAATAACACAATTTGAGGAATTGAATATTAGGGACGATTTAAATATTGAAGATATATCAAAACAATATCATTAAAATCCTTGAATGACATCATATGCTTCTAAACTGGACATGGTAAGGTAAACAAGCCAGAGGGAGAACAAGAACATGGAGGTAAATATCTTCATGCCACGAGGACCACCCAGCTCACCGCCGATGCTCTTCCGTCTTCGAAGAACTAAGACCAGAACAGCTATGGCGGCCTCCGAACAGAACATTGTGACGCTGAAGGCGAGACTGTGGACAAATAGTTTTCATAAATACGTCTGTTGAAAGATTGTAAGTCTTAAAGGGTCTAAGTGCCAAAAAATCATGTCAATATTTTTGCTAAAATACGATCTAAGTGCCAAGCCTATCAAAGCAAATGAATGTGAATGAAAATATTGACTTATGATTTTTTGGCACTCAAGACCCTTTAGTCTTTACAACCCTTCAATTATATTTCGTATAGCTCATATTGTTCGTAAACTGTTAGATCTAAATATCGCTGTCATGGGAAAGGATAATGAAACATTAAAGATTCGGGTAGAAACTACTTTGGGGTTGTTTCTTATACCTTTTCTAGAATAGTATAACGCAAATACAAAACGTAATAATTTTGTTATTAATAGACCAAAAATACTTTTATAGACTAGCTGACGTCACCCGAACGTCACACAGGTGCCATAACATAACTATTAAATATCTCCGTATACACCACTTAAGGCAAAGAAATATCGCCCGTGAGGTTGCTTTTACGACTGCCATGTCATAAACCAGGTCAGCCGATATAATATCCAATACAACACATAATATGAAGTTAGTACCTATACATATCGTCGAACCTTCTCCAAGAGTCGTATCTAATGGAAACTTGAATATCCTATGAGCACTTTCAAACAGACGCAGCAAGCTGACTTTACACTATAAAGAAGAAGATTACCTTCGATGACACTAACAATCTTTCAATATCCACAAGATCAAACATTGTTACTCACTTCCCAGGATCCACAAGAAACTTCTCATTCTTGCTCCAATGTACAATGGCAGCAACAGTCCACGCTACTCCAATACCGAGGAACACATTGACAGCATTGGAACCTGTGACGTTGCCCACAGACGCATCAGCATACTTGTCTTGGATTGCTGCTACTTTGCTGGCGAAGGTATCTGTGGGGGAAACTTAATGGTCAGTAACACATTGTACTGTTGTTTTTATTTAATTTAACTAGCAATTTATTTGATCACCAACTTCATTCAGACAGAGAGTTAAGTAAAATTTATAACATTTGAAACGATTAAATTTCATTACATCCAAAGTCTTTGTTTACAAGGAAATATCACCTAAAAGATGAATATTTGATCTTCAACAAATTTCAGGATTCGAAGGGCTAAAGATAAACGTATCTAAGATATAATTTTATTTAAGTTCGCTAAAACTGTGCTATTGTTTAAAATCCCAAGCTTATAACTTTCAAAATTATAAATCTTGCCGATATGAAATTCAGAGCTTAGTTAATACAAAACAGAAGTTTGTTAATGGTTACGAAAACATGTGTTATATTACCTTTATTAATTAGGTAACATCTCAAAACTATTAACCAACGGGTGCTGATAGACTGCCATGTCTTAAACACGGATAATAAACGAGAACTTTACATCATAATATCCGAATCGAACAAGGTATAAAATGTCTAAAGAGTCAATAATGTTTTCATATAACAGTTTTGTTCTGTTTGAGATGGTCGATGCATATCAGAAACTCATACACGCTTTGCAACTTCCTTTGAGAACATTAGTTTTCTGTTCAGAATTTTAACATCTAAAGTAAAATATGCTTGAATGTTTGGCAATAACGTTTACACATCTATTTAATATCAGGACAGGAGGTTATTTTATGAACTGATGATGATATGAAGACTACCAAAAATGATCATATTAGTAAATACTGGAAACAATCAATCTCACCGGGTATACTCGTCCCCAAAGCCACGAAGACGATGGCAGTAACAGAATCCTTGATACCAAGTGTGCAGCCGAAATGTGAGGCCACGTCTCCAATGACGGCCGTCACTAATCCGATGCAAATGATTGATACTACGAAGCAAACGTAGCCACCGCCGATGTCTGTTGGAAATTAGACCTTATTAGCTTGAAAGGGAATTACAAGTTAAGAAACAAACCTCATGAATAGTTTGACAAGTGACGTAGTTGATACAGAAATAATTAAATAATAAATATCCAGGGACATTCCTCACACACGGTTATCTGATCCCAAACTAAGCAGAGCTTGTACTGTGGAAACCAGATAACTGATATAATACGTATAGTACTTTTTGTTTGTAAATACATACTTAATATACATAATTACACCCAGACTCAGGACATACAGACATGTTCATGCACACAAATGCATGTCCTGTGCGGGAATCGAACCCACGACCTGCGGCGCAATAGGTGGAATCTTTACCAGAGTCTTAACCAACTGCGCCAACTGGCCCGTCAAGGTCAATTAGAAGGTTAAAGGAACGAAATGTAGTAATAGAACATATTCTAATTTTAACAACATACCTGTTGGAGGCACAAATGCAAATATAATCTTCCAAAATAGCGTCACCACGTGAAGAATGTAGTCTGACCAAGAAGGTGGCTCGTCAGGGTCATCTGAACCTAGGAACAAGAAATAATATTGATCACATTTTTACTTGATAGTATTTTCGAACAATCAGCCCGACTATATTAGCAGTTTTTAGTGGACAAATCTGTCACATTACTCTAATTGATGAAATAGTCACAGAACTAGCAGAAAGGTGACAAGAAAAATTATGCGAACTTAAAATCTTTACTAGGAACGCACCTGAACTTGCTGTCAAAGCTTCTGAGAACTGCTCTTTCCATGAAGACGTGCCTATAATGATTGACGCGTTGGCTCTTTGGACAAGTTTGTCTACTGTATTCTGCAAAGAATATTCAACATTAATTATTTTAAAGTCACATGAATATCTTCTAATAATATGTATCAATAATGAGATCAAGATGATCGGTGGATATTCTTATACTATTGGATATGCTTCTCACAAAGGTGCTGCTTGTGGGGGCTGGTCTGCTTAAGTTTGCTGTTTATTTACTTATTAAATATTTATTCAGTCTACTTTGTAATTTTGCCGCCGCGCCGGGGCACCCAATTGTTTTCAGTGCGATTAGAATGTAAATATTATGTAATTAATCTAAGCCTGTTTTGAAAAGAGTAATTGCTGAGTTTATTGCCGGCTCTTCTCAGCAAATGCTACCTTCCGAACCGGTATTAGTGTATTAGAGTCAGTCTTTTCATAAGTGCCTGCGAAGGTCTATTTGAATAAATTATTTTGAATTGAATCAAATTCACGATTCACAACACGCACGTATCTTGCTAATTCCTCTTAGCCCTTAACTGTTTTGATTATGTCTGCTTTATAACATAGCTCTTTTTAAAAACGAGTGATCATATATCCCTGACAAATCTTCTACTATTTTCACTAGTCTCAATGATCACACAATATATGGTTGGTGCTCGCTCACTTGCTTGAATAAATCTAAATGTAGTTATATTACATCCATAATACTACATCATGATTTTAATAACCCTTAATTTGTTACCTTATTCTGTCGAAAATCCTGTTACAAACAATAATGATGCTAATTAAGTTCCTTCGTATATAAATCTTTTAATGAGAGTTTCTTTAGGTATGATTTGCATGTCATAAATTTTTAGTGACTTGGATCCGTTCCAACAATTGAATAATCCAGTAATGCAAAGCAGTTAATAAACGCCTTTGCATTTTTATTATTTCTATATACCTACCCAGACAAAACATTTGATTCTTGAACTTTTCATTAACGTTCTTCTTTTCATTATTCCCTTATTCCAAATCATTGTCAGTCATTACCTTAAACTCCTTGCTCTCTTTTATCCTAAGTTGAGCTCTGGTGATCTCACCAGCTCGTGGTAGCCCCATCATGGCGACCACTGCTTCTTCCTCCGGCAGCGTTGCGAGGTGGTTCACTTCATTGCCAGTTGCCACAGGATTATCATCATCTGCAAAAATATTGATATCAGATCTGATAAAAAAAGTATCTTATGGAGAATATCAAAGTGTATGTTTCCTGAAAAGTAGGAGGGCATTCTGTAACGTAAATGAGATAAACTTGTTCTTAGAATAATAAAAGTAGTTAGAAATGTCAACTTTTTCTTCAAGACTTGATGTCACCACGTTTCTTCATACATGTGCCCTTTCTGAAGATCTCAAAGATGTATTACAAACTAGAACTTTAGATTAATTACCAAACACTAATTTACCACCTAATATCCGGAAGCTTTTTAAATACTTGAAGAGTCACTATCCCAAATATCAACTATGAATGTGGTGTTTTTGTTTTACTGTGCATATGCATAGAAAAACCTGTGTTTGACCGCAATCTCACCATGGTAAGTGATGATGTGGTCGAAGATGGCAAGGAAGGGTAGGTGTTTCAGTATTAGATCTTTTATTTTCTACCCACAAAGCTCGTATATAAGTGTCATGATGAAAACAATTTTAAACTAGTGTTCGCAACAATGACATTTAAAAAATATATCCAACACTATATTTTGTGCAAAGAGACATCACTTTAAAATACATTACACATGTTCTACATATACAAAGTCAACAAACAACGAACAACCACACACAGAGGCTTTTAATATTAATGTGAGTTCTAGCGTAAGAACACTGCTAGTTACGAACTATAAACTACCCACAAAACAAACAAAACTTCTGAAAATCTAGAAGGAATCTTACCTATTTCATTTGGCTTCGTATGCTACGTTACGTATTTATTAAATATAGAACCAATTTTTTTTTCTACGACTAATAAAGTCTGGCTTACGGCCCGCCTGTTGGTATAGGTATAGGTATTAACCTGAGCTCTGGCAATGTCAAATTCACAAAAATGGGTTTCTTTGAGAGTCGAGTATGACGTAACGCAATGAAAATACCTAACACAATAATTGGACTGTTTTACAAAAAAACTTAAACCGACTTCAAAGTACACTAAGAAGTAATCAAATCCTGACCTGATGACAATGGGACCAAACGGAAAGTGTACCCTTCCAGTCAAAAAAAGAATTTTCCAAATCGGTTACTAAATGACGGAGTTATCAGGTAACAAACATAAAAAAAAGGGGAGGGTTTTGAGTTTTTTTTTTACCGAATAGAACTTTGATATTCCCAATAAAAAATCGTTTTTTATTTAAGTTATTTGCAGAATAGAAGAAAAAGAAAAAATCTATTTTGAAAGCGTGTGTATATTGTTCTGTCGAACGGATTGTATTTTGACCAGCTCACCATAAAGCATCGAGGAAAGATCCCTTTAGAGTAGTAATAATGAACTATCAAATTCCGAAACTCGTCTGTGATTTGTCACTGAATTTGAAGAGTAAGCACCAATCACTGCATCGTGTGTTTTTGACTTGGCCAATCAGAGTGCATGCGTGCTTGACTAAGCCAGTCAGAGCGCGTTGTCGGCGTTAGGAAATTGGCGGAATATATTTCAACCAAAATGAACGTCATTGCGCTTCTTTGGGTTAATTGTTCGATGCCATAAAGTGATATTATAGAGACACACAAAGCCCAGAAGGACTTACAAATGCAGCAGAAACACCGGGAAGTGCTTGTCGACAGATTTTCATCTTGAGAGCGGTAGCCAGCCTGCTTTACAAATCTACCACAGTTCTGTTTCCTCACGTATTTGAAGAGCGACGCTTGGTTTAAAATACGATTCAAAAGCCTAACTCAGAATTTCTAATAACCATCTCATAACCTCCAACTACAAACTAATAAAACCGTCGTTACATTGAAATTGGATTCGTCACACACGGCTACTCGTGTAAGTCGAAATGAACTCGCACAGCATGTTTCAAAGTGACCAGACGAACTACCTCTCGCAAAGTTAGCACTTCCAACTATATTGAGTTGGGCTGGAGTTTGGAATTAGAAGTTTAATCATAAGTGATTAAGTTTTATTGAGGAGTTATTGGTTAGTAAGTGTTATTTAATCTAGAAGCGCTTGTAGTGTAGCATGATTAGCCGTCCTTAATCGATCGGCAAAGTGAAACTATATCTTTTGTGGTCGGTACATGGATGGGTGACCGCCTAGTGGAATTTCAAATCGAGCGTTTCCGTGCTTCGGAAGGCATAAAAATAGAGAAATACCTCCCTTTTGGAAGTAGGTAAATAGAAATGAGATACCTAGCTTCATTCAGTTTCGTTGACCTATAAAAAATGCATGGCTCGCTATTTTCTTTCGCTCATTATAAGAAAGGCGGCTCATTCAGTATTCGGAGCTCATTTAAGCACAGCATTGGCACGTTGAATGTGGAAAATTAAAGGGAAAAGTCGGCCAAGTGCCAGTCATACTCGTGCTCTTTTGGTTCCGTACTTAGTACACTAATTATTGCATGTGATTTGTTTTTTGGCCGTGAATAGGCTTGTGTATAAACATAATGATCATTTTGGTTGGTAATTGATGAAAAAGTTTCAGATCAAAATAAATTAATCAAAAATTTTACAAAACATGTCGCCCCTCAATGAGGGTCATTATCGTTTTGAGTCCCTTGCTGATATTTATATAAAAACTAACTATCCCCCGCGGTTTCACCCGCGTTCCCGGGATTAAAAGTAACCTATGTCCTTTTCCATACCATAGGCTATCTGCATGCCAAATTTCATGATGATCCGTTGGGTAGTTGAGGCGTGAAGGCGTAACAAACAAACAAACTCACTTTCGCATTTATAATATTAAGTTAGGATTTCTCTTCCGCGAACTGTGCGCCTAGTACCAAAACAGTGGATTTCTGTAATAGATATACCCTCTCCGTTACACCCAATATATTTTCTCCTCCTTTGTCCTTATTTTGTCTTATACTTTATTTGGTCCTTCGTTTAACTCTTAGCTACGTAAGTCGCATTTAATAGGTATAATGTTAATAAAAAACATTAGATTCGCTATAAAATGATCAATTACAACTATTAGAATGCTGACAGGTACAAGAGAAAGGTTTCCAACGTGAAGGTGGTATACACCAATAAAAAAAACTGCGACTGAAAATTGTCAATTAATGATAAACTGATAGACAGTGATATAATAAGGTCTTTGTAGACCTAGGGGAACCCTAAAAAATACTGCGCCATAATCCCAGTTGTTTGTTACAGTAATGTAATGAGGTGAATAGGTGTCCATTAGGGAAATAGCTTACAAGGAAATCATTTTAAAGGAAATTACGTCGGCTAATGTGAGTTCTTTTTATAATATTCTCTTTAAGTCAATATGGGGTAATTTTTGGCATAAACTTATGTTTGTTTTTCTACAACTGTTTATATTACAACGTTTTAAATGTCCAATACATTTGAACGATTTGTTATGGTGCGTCCATGCTACGCGAAGCGAGCACGAGCCGAGCCGAATTTGCTCGCGATTTGAAGCGTGGACATACCCAACAACGAGCGCGATGCGAATCCCTGTGTTCGTGAAAAAACTGACAATCGGGCGGAGCGCAGTCGAGCACGCTACGAATGCTCGTTTGAGGCTCGCAAACCCATCCACGCTACGCGAATCGTGCTCGCAGTGTGCTCGTTCGTAGCTCGGCTCGTGCTCAGTTCGCCAAGCATGGACGCACCATAACGTATTCATCTGTTTCCAATTAAAGATATTTCTTCTGTTAAGACCTTTATCGTCTAAGGGTGTGTCGAAACAGCGAATGAGGCGTGCGTCAGACGTGCGCGCGGCATGCCGCGCTGTTTGGCCGACTGCCGCACACGTTCGTCGTGAACATTTCAAATTTGTCTGGGACAGTCTGGGTATGTCCAAATAAGTCGCGCGGCAGATTCGTGTCCTTCAATACCGCGATTTGTTAGGACGACTGCCACAAACGTTGATCGCGAGCTCGCGCAAACATTTTCTGAGTATGTCCAAACAGTCGCGCGGCAGATTTGTATCCTGCGAATGACGCGCGGCATTCGCTGTGTCTGGACAAACCCTTAAAAGTTCGTTTTAGGTTATTCTACTTTTAACTATTCATTTAAATATGTGCTATCTAATCAAGCCGCAATGACTAATTGAGGTCATTTTTGGTACATTATTTAGTTACCGTTGCCTACCAACGCGCGACTGATAACCCTGGTGTTGCAAGTGTCCATAGGCTACGGTAACCGCTTACCACCAGGCTTAGTGGAATAAAAACGTTGAAGAAACATGAGATACTTTTAATTCCGGGATAACAAAACAGACCACTCGAGAAGAGAATTAAAACTACGGTTTCCCAGTGAAAGGTGTGAATAAAAAAAAGTTTAATCCTTTATTATAGTTATTTACATAATTTAAAAACCTTCTATAATTATTATAACTGCTTTAAGCGGAGTACTAAACCAGTATTTTACGACTTCGTTTTATATTGTGATTCTGAAAAAGGCCAGGTTTATTTTGTTTTTATGAAACTATAGCTATAACCTAGAACTACGCTAAAAAGCTACAATAAATAGGCCAGTCTGAACTAGCAATAAAAAAAACTATTAAAAGCGAAACTATAAAAACAATTCGTTAAGTAATTGGCAGATACTACTCATGCAATAATATGTCTTACTTGTCATAATATAGAGATGAGAATAAGTCCGCGATAGAGAAAGCACGAGGAAGAAAAGATAGACAAATTAAAAAGGATAAGATAGTTTGAGAAAGTAATAGAAATTAAAGTATATTTTATAGATATCAGACTCAATCAAAAAAATAAGGTTCTAAACCGCTCGGCAAAGTGAAGCTATCACCGGTGAAGCCGGTTCTAGCGCTTTCCGTGCTTCAGCCGTTGGTCACGGTTATCACTTAATTGTGATAGTCGTTAAGCTAGTTGAAGACCTCCTAGGCGGCTTGAAAACATCTACAGTAGATTGACCATTAGCCTACCTCCACCGATCCGCAGTGGGCACGCATGGTGGGGTATTCCCATTCCCTTTCACCCTCAATTACAAAAGGAGGCCTATGCTCAGCACTGGGACTTTATAGGCTAATGATGATGATGTATTTAATATTGCAACAATTTATAGGAATTGTTTTGAACTTATCTGCTTAGCTAATGCAGGTTTTCAAGTAAGTATCCGTCTTACCACAGTTTTTAACCTAATCAATGTTTAACTCTACAAAAATATCAACAACTTTGAAAACTGGTGGTAAGTTTCCCATTTATTCACAGCCAAAACAAAATACTCAAAAGAAATCTCTCCTTCACGAATAAAGAACTTTAAATGATCTAATTAACAAAACGCAGTCCCAAAATGCGGTTAAATTTATCAAAAAAATTATGCAAATACAATGTATTGTATACAAAATACGGAGAAAAGAAGCAGTGTTTGCCAAAACGATAACAATAGGCGACGATAAAACAAAAGCTGAATGCTTGGATACCAAAAACCCCCGACAAAGGATATCTAAAGAAAACATGAACAAAAACAAAGTTCTCTTAATTTGTGGGATTAGGTCCGGCTTATTGCTCACAGACGGAGTGTACGCGATGAATTATTGTAGGTAACACTCAAAGCTTTATGTCTACAGATGCTTATGATTAAACTAGATTAGAAACTAAAAATATTTGAATTACTATTATTACAAGACACCTCAGACACACAACTTTACAATATTTATAACATTTTTTTCTTCTCTTTTGAATATAGATATTTTTGCTCAAAAAGGTCGGTAATTAAATAATTAGTTTTTGTTGAAAAATTCATTTTTAATACAAGCTTTTTGTTGGTGACTGTACTTTTTGTTGACTGTACTTGAATTGTCATCCAATATACTAATGTATACCAAATTTCAAGTCAATCCGACCACTGGAAGTGGGTGAAATTCGACTTGCAAGACCCGAACAAACATACAAGTTAAATAAAAACTTGTTAAAAAAACGTGTAACGGAGTGAATATGTATATGTGTAAGTGAATATCCATTACAGTAATCCACTTTTTTGGTACACACGGCAACAGATCAAGCTATACATTTCTAGTATAAGCTGACCTGAAATCCTATACAATGCAAGATCAGCTTATACTGGAAATTTATAGCTTGATCTGTAGCCGTGTGTACTAGAAACAGATCGCGGAAGAGAAAATATTATATTCATATCAGCAAGTGACGCACAATGATTATGACCTTCATTGAGCGGTGACATGTTATTTATGATTTTAATTCAATAAACTTGAAAGCAAAAATTTGGTATGAATTTTTGAGTAATTTATTTTTAGCTGATACTTTTGCGCTGGTGGTGTAGCATGATTAGCCGTTCTTAATCGATCGGCAAAGTTAAGCTACGTCTGTCTTCGTCGGTACCTGGATGGGTGACCGCCTAGTGTTATTTCAAATCGAGCGTTTCCATGCTTCGGAAGGCACGTAAAGCCGTTGGTCCCTGTTATCACTTAATTGTGATAGTCGTTAAGCTGGTTGGATGCCTCCTAGGCGGCTTGAAAAACTCCAACAGTAGGTTGGCCACTAGCCTACCTCCACCGATCCGCAGTGGGCACGCGTGGTGGAGTATCTGCCCATTCCCTTTCACCCTGATTTGTGAAAGGAGGCCTGTGCTCAGCAGTGGGACATTATAGGCTGATGATGATGCTTTTTATAGAGTCTGTACCTGATGTAGTCTTCATCCCCTTGATGTTTATACCCTTTTTGTTACACCCAGTATAAGCGATAAGAGCTATAAAACTCGCTTACCAATCGGACCTGTCCTAAACAAAACAGGCACAAAAACAAATGAGCTCTCCGATTCGTGGGAAAAAAGGGCCCGTCGCCTTCCGCCCTAAATTGTAGCAATCAAATTATCCTAAATAAGGCTGCGTTTCCGTCTACCTAACTTCACGCCATTTCTCTGGAGGAATTTCTGCTCTTTTGAATGTACAATTATCTTTCTTTTGCTGCGATAATTTTATGCTGGTATTCTTGGTATATATTTGTAAATAGCAAATAAGATTTGTTTTTTTTTATACAACGTGCTACGCAAAGGGGTATATCTATTCGAAAGGGATGAAGACTACATAAGGCTAACTCTGTATAAAAAGTTACAGCTCAAAATTACTCAAAAATTCATACTAAATTAATGCTTCCAAGTTTATTGAATAAAAATCATAACCAACGCATGAATGGGATTCGGTCGTTGTTTGCGTAGCGTGGACGGAGTTGTGAACCTCGAAAGAGCATGTCTCGCGCTCGAATGCCCTTCGCCCGATTTAACACGAACACAGGGATTCGCATCGCGCTCGTTGTAGGTTCACACGAATTCTGGGCAACAAGTCAACTATTTCAATTGTGTTCCAATGAACTTTCAGTGGTGTCAAAATTGTGAAATTTTACAGTTTTGGTAGTATACTTACTAACAGAATGTGTCATTATGGCACAATTTTGACACCACTGAAAGATCATTGGAACACAATTGAAATAGCAGACTTGGGCCCCTGTTCGTTCGGAACTCGGCGCGTGCTTGGTTCGCATAGCATGCATGCACCATAAGATTTGGCATAGTTATAGTTTATATGGAGAGGTTTGTTTTTAATATATTACACCGCTAGTAGCTATAGTCAACCGCTAGTACTAATAAACACCACATAAAATTCGTATAAACAGTCGGTCCACGCATTTCCATAACAAACCGAGCTCGAAATTTAATCACCGTCTAAAATGTAAATATGTACCAACAAAAATGTGAACAGATTAGAACCCCAAGGACATTATATTCTGTGGCAAACGAAAAGCGTTCTCTTTAATATTTCAACCGTAAATACTTTGAATAATAAATCTTTTACACAGCTTTGTTTCTTTACATTAACACTTTTCGATGTTTGACGTGTACCTAATTACTAGAGGTTAGTAAAGCGTATACTTTTGTTGTGTTTTTTATTCGGCCAACTCTCTAATTTAGATATCTATGATGTGTAGCCTAAACTCAACTTATTTACTCAGTATATGCCTTGACAGACACTTAAAAATAAAATCATAGAGTTACAATATTAATAGAGTGAGAGTACGGTCCATGAGCACCCCGGTACGGTGTAGTATATGGTAGTATGGTAGTGTAGCTATATGGATGGACGCTTGTGATGCCACGTTCTGGTGACCTTACTCATGGCAGGAACACAAATTCGTCCTACATCCCAAGTCGAGCTACTTTTTGAGCAAAAAAAAATATTGGCATCGAAACAAGCACGAGGTGGCCAACCGGCCTGTCAAATAGCCGTCCCAAATCGGTTTCCACAATGATCGATCCATACTTGAACTAGCATCTAGGGACTCCCAGTGGTCTACCCCATCTTGCTCTGTGCATAATAATGCCAGCTTTGCTTTTATTCCAAGAAACTCGGTGATTGTGATTGTGTACGGAACCCACGTTCGAGCCCGAGGTGATATTTCCTGGTTGCCCAGAATTATTTATACTAAAGGGTCGGGTTATCGTGAAAAATGAACGCGATTTTCCTGTTTTTCTCCAATTCACGTAAAAACGAATGCATAATTGTGTTTTCGTTTTATCGACTGTTATTGTATCTGTTCGTTTTTGTTATGGTAAAATAAATGTTGTACATAACAGTAGGTTATGTAGTACCTACAACAAGTAACGTGCAACTTATAGTTTAAAAGGTAAAGGTGAAGTCGTAACCCTGATCTAGATATCTCTATGGTTTCCTCACTCTGTTTTCTAATTATACTAGAGTTTTAAATGAATTAGCTTGTCATTCAAATGGCGTAATTTGGATCGTGTTGAAAATATCGCATATAAAATCACTTTAGGCGATAGACTACAAAGCTCCGGAGCTGATAATTCCAAAACTAGTATATTTTTATCGTACGTCCGTGCTACGCAAACCAAGCACGAACCGAACCTCTATTGGTTAGTTGCTCGCGATGTCAAGTGTGAACGTACAACGAGTTTACAATACGAGCACGATGCGAATCTCTGTGTTTGCAAAAAAACTGACAATCGACGGAGCGCAGTTGAGCGCGAGCCGAACGCTCGTTCGATTCTCATATGCTCGGCTCGTGCTCGGTACTAGTTCAAGTGTAAATTTTAAGAGCATAACATTTTTTTGATAAAAAAGCAGCTCGACTTGGGAAGTAGCTCCTTACAGAATACCGCAGCCAAGCAACGATGTTGTGTCCCTGCCCGTGAGTAAGGTCACCAGAGCTCATTGGGGAGGGGGAAGGGCTGGTAACGTGTGAGAGTTCCACAAGCGTTCTTCCATAGGGCTAAGGTAACCGCTTGCCATCAGGTGGGTCGCATGCTTAGTCGTATAAAAAAGTGTGTCAATATTGAACCTTCAAGTAGCATCCTCTTCCAGCAAAGAACAATAGACAATATCAAAAATTTAAGATCAAATAATAAATATAGAATTACATATGTAGACATGTTTCGAATATCGAATGTATACGTTTGGTTGTAAAACAACCATTCGCCCGTCCGATTCATCATGTTTATGTGAAAAGGCGCCGTTTCAATGCATAACATATATTTATAAATTTTACAAAGAAAATATGACATAACGCAACAAGAGTATCCAGTTTTAAAGTGGAAATATTTTGGATATATATGTTGTCATAGTGGCAATAAAAATACTTTTAAAATTTCAACTGTCTACCTATTACGGTTCATGAGATACAGCCCACTGACATATAGACGGAATACGGATGGATGGAAAGACGGACGAACGGGCAGCGGAGGCCTAGTAATATGGTCCCGTTTTGGCTTAAAAATGTTTGTATTTTGAAATTATACTTTCGTTAGTCTTTGTTATTAATTTTGTTGGAAAACTCTTTAAATTGCTTAGTAAATCCTCTAGTAAGTTAGTGAAAACATAATCCCCCTTAATACAAAATTTTAAAGTATGTTTCGTAAAACCAGTCGCTCGGTCACTTTCTAAAGTCATATAACAAAAAGAGACGAGACTATTTTAAAAACTGGGTTTGCTTTAAAATCATGTTATAAGGGAGAAGAGAATGTGTAGAGGCAGGTATATAGATAGATAGATAGATAACTCTTTATTGTACACCAGAAAAACAGTTAACAAAACAGAAAGAAAAGAACAATATTTATAACTGTACAATGGGCGGTCTTATCGCTAAAGAGCGATCTCTTCCAGACAACCTTAGGATGGAGAGGAATTTATAAACATTATAAGACGGTGGTGTCATTTTATGATAAAAATATATAATTCAGGACAAGGCTCAATACCCTCTTCAAACACCCACCTTAAAATATTACGCGGTTTACATCGATGTACAGATATCCACTTCCAAAGTAATTCCCAAATCTGGTCGACCAATTTTCCGCATTCTGCACACAGCCTCTTTCCACTTCAAATCCAACGACTATCAGGTACGTTAATTCGATGTGTATTTCGTTGCTCATGTATCTAGCTACATCAATTATTCTCAAAGTGGGCGATAAGTCCCCTTGTGGACGCTGAAGACTTCAGGGGGCAGAAGGGCCAGATAAAATTAGGAGTCAAGGGGGGCGATTTTTTTAAAATACATAATTATTTATTTGATTTACCTGAGTATGCGTTTTATTTGTTATATTAAAGGCTAATAAAAATGCAAGTTTTAACTCAGAAATGGGATTGATATTAATTTTTATGATGCGTTACAAGAAATTATTTAACTGACTCAACACTTGAACCTTTTGATCACCATTATATTAATGAAGTGACAGGCTCTCCACGCCATGGAAAAAACTGTCTAATAGAAGAAACTACACATTGTACAGGTCGATTACCGAAAGCTGGCACGTTCAACACAATTACACGTTGCGCTTGTGTAGTGTCTATATGAATAAGCGCGCGGCGTGCATCGCACTGCATTCACATACATATTTGTTTTGATTTTCTACGGCTCATAAATATTGAGCGGTATTTTTTTGCATTCGTCAATTAGAATTGACTGACTGATTAGAAGCAATAATGTCATAAAACATACAGTATCGTGAATATGCATAAGTGAACATGCCAGCCGTGGTTAACCGACCGGTAGTCAAATTTATTTAGATTTGATTGTTGGTCATGTATTGCTGACGTTGGAATATGAGTCACTTTATTGGCTATCACTTTGGTCAATTATCTATTCTGTGCTGTGGTGGTGAAAAGGTTAAGGGGGGCTCTCATAAATGATTAATTGTGAAATTGGGGGCTGGCTAAATAAGTTTGAGAGCCTATAATATGATTTACATGATTTGTAATGTTACTAATCGACGTATTAGTGCCGTTGTTGTTTAGGCATCCTAGAGTTTGACCTAGTTGTCGCCTCGATGAATATTGTAAATAATAATTAGTAATTATTTAAACCAACTTTCTGATACTATCATTACGTTGTACTTTATGTAAGACATCTGCAAACCCTATGGTTTATAATAAATCTATCTGGATAATCTGGAGGATAAATCTATATTTATCCTCAAATACCTTGAAGCTCCATTATTTTAAAAAGAGTAACGAACACTTCATGTTTTAAAACAAGTCACAACACTAGACATTATATCTATTCGTGAACCTAGAAATTAAAAAGCAAATACTAGCTCTGAAAAATCAAACACTCTGTGCAATCCAGTACTACCTCACACTTAACTTACCAGGGAACTGGACAGCTAACGACTCAGCCGCGTCAGGGAGGTAGGTCTCAAATA
Source organism: Achlya flavicornis (assembly GCA_947623365.1). Classification (NCBI taxonomy): domain Eukaryota; kingdom Metazoa; phylum Arthropoda; class Insecta; order Lepidoptera; family Drepanidae; genus Achlya; species Achlya flavicornis. The sequence continues at coordinate 2,295,052 of OX392485.1, read as the reverse complement.
TCTCTGCACGAATTAGGCAAAATGTATATGATATTAGAGCGGTTACAGACTGAGACGTGCAGTTGTATATAGTCAAATATGATTGTTGCAATAAGTTGTAATCCAGTGCAGTTTCTGTGTAGCAATATAACACAAGTTTGCATCTCGGATTCATCGTCATTCCTTATTCTATGCATATGTCGCAGACATGGTCGCAGGATACAATTTAAATGAAGAGTGGTACGGGCGGTCGTAGCTTACTATTACCAGTTTACTCTGCTATTATGATCTGTGACTAACTTCACAGATACAATGGTCGGTTAGGTGTATTGAAATTTAGCGATGGGCGATTGTTACTAAAAACAATCGAATTATTCGACTGTCTTATTTATTCGAATCATTCAATTTCAATTTGTCGATTGTTATTAACAATCGACAAATTTCGATTGTTCATAATACGCTTCGTGCAGCACCGCGCCTGGCCTGTGCCGTGCGCTGGCTGTCCGTCCGCCGAATGAATGAATCTATTCGCCCCCGCGCTCACCCGTCGATTGTGCATTCTATTGCAACCTGCGTTGCGAGCGTCAATTATCATTCGAGAGGTCGATTGTTTGTTATTCGATTGTTTATTCGTTACAACGACTGAATCTACAATCGAATGTACAGTTTTACAATTGTCGATTCTTTCGATTACTTTTTTTGGAACAATCGCCCATCGCTATTGTCAATCAGTGTTCTTATAATAGCTTAACTGAATTTGTCTACAAATTATTGCTACAATTTGTTTCTCCAGATCGACTGCTGATAATTTATGCGATTATTTACACGCAAATCTGTTTTCTATTTTTGGTATATTTAGATTTTTTATTGACTTAGTTTGCACTTTGTATAAAGCCCTTAAAGCATCCTGCACTACAGCTTAAAATACGTAACTGCGGTGATAACATACTGTGACATCATTGCAGCACATTGAAAATCGACCTTCTGCAGATAACATCAAAAAGGATATTACATTGTAAATACAAAGTATATATACGTTGCTGCGCTCTATTTTGAGATGCAATATCAACCTTCAAATATTACCGGTATAACACAACACTGCCGATAAAATTCAGTATAACAACGCTTTATACCTAGAGTTTTTTTAATTATATACTCCAAATCATGTTCCGGTAGCAATAAAGTATAAAACTTAAAACGAATTTCTACAAATAAACTGTAAAAGAAAATTTCTTGCCATATTTTAGGGCTTCACTGAAAACATGCATAGCGCAATAATTCAATGCATAGCGCTTTTGCAAATTTTATATGTTAGTTAAGTAATCCAAGAAATAATCACATAGGTACCTACCATGTGATTATTTCTTCATCCCATAGAGTTAGAATATTATAGAGCGACAGCATGAGAATACGGTCTGTGAGCACGGGTACGGTCTAAATACACGCGTACATAGTTTGAACGACTAAAATACGTACCCCTGATTCCGTTGTTTACAACTAAACTAATTTTAATTTCCCTATGTCTCTTTCTAACAAAGAACATAAGAAAAGGATGTAAGAAATGTAGTCCTGTCAAATTAGTCCAATGCTTGTTTTCAATATAAATTTAGTCGCCATCTATCGCGGTTATGCCTAAATACACGCAAAATAAGACGGCAAAGATTTATTTGACAGCTTTAAATATGTTATATCCTTTTTCAATAATGTTTGTAAGAAAGAGATGTGACTAAAATTAGTTTAGTGCGATATACAATAGAATCGGCACCATTAAATGCCGATTTCTCGTTCAATTTCAAAGACAAGGAATCCATATCGTCATTTTGACATAAATCCACTAGTGTAATCTATGAATCCATTTATTTGAAAACTGCTCACGCTTTGCGCAAAGTAACGTTGTTAACGTAATCACTCTATAATATTCTAACTCTATGGGTCATCCCATTGTAAAGCTAAAAAGATTTAGATGACTTACCTCCAAGTAACTCCGGTTCACCGAGGTTGACGTAGAACAGGACATCCTTCTCGTAGCTGTCCTCCTCTATAATGTGAAGTGGGATGAACTTTCTGTAACAAACGGAAAAGTAAATTAATTCAACGAACATCTCTTTAATCACGACCTGTGAAAACCAAACATGATGTTTGAAACATCTGAGGGCTTAGTGCGAGTTTTTAACGCGCTCGAAATTTGTAAGTCATTGGACTAGCACCGCCTAGCGGGAATTGGCGGCGCCTGGTCCAGCGCCATACAATAGAGTTAAAGTTAACCTTATCGAGTGCTTTAAAAAACTCGTACTAAGCCCACTGATTGGTATGGTGTCTAAATTAGGATATCGTTACATGATTACTTTTTATTCATCTCGGATTTTTAACTTTGCAAAAAATGTAATATGCTAGGGTCGGCAACGCGCGCGTGATACCCCCGGTGTTGCAAGCGTCCATAGGCTACGGTAACCGCTTACCATCAGGCGGGCCGTATGCTTGTTTGCCACCTAAGTGGTATAAAAAAAAAAAAAAAAAAAAAAAAAAACTTCTTGTTCGCCATTTCAGACTTGAGATTTAATATTTATGTTGCGCCAATACAGCGTTATTGGTAAAACAATAACAAACTCTCAAGACTATTATTACTAAAATCATAAACAACAACTTCATCAGATTTTAATATATCAGACTTTCATACAAAAATAAAAATATTTGAATTCGACGCTCTAAATGTTACGAACTCTATGCATAGCAAAAGATTGCACCAACCCACTGCTCCATTATTTATCCCGGGTTATGTAAAACCGCGGAGTGGAGTGGAAGCTAGTTCATTCAATAAAAAAACCGGCCTAGTGCGAGTCGGCCTCGCGCACCGATGGTTCCGTACAAGCTTCATCATATCAGCCCATTTGATGTCCACTGCTGAACATAGGCCTCCCCCTTTGATTTCCACTTCGAACGGTTCTGGGCCGCTTGCATCCAGCGACGCCCACCGACTCTGACCGTCCGTCGGTCCACTTGGTGGGGTCGTCCCGCTCGGCGCTTTCCAGTACCTACGTGGTCGCCACTAACACAGCATACTAACTCTACGAGCTATGTCGGTCGTTTTCGTTCTACTACGAATGTCCTCATTTCGGACCCAGTCACGTAGAGAAATTCCGAGCATAGCTCGTTCCATAGCTCGCGGAGTGACTCTGAGCTTATTAATGCGGCCCGCAGTGAAAGACTACGTCTCTGTCCCGTATGTCATCACTGGTAACACGCACTGATTGAAGACCTTTGTCTTCAGACGAGCTTGTAGTTATTCATTCGGAATCGAGAGTCGAAAATTTTTCGCCTTTTTTCCGATTGTTATTTTTTGTCGAAGTAACTACAAATTTTCATTTTTCGGATTTCTTTCTTTACTTGTGCTATATGGCATTGCTTCTTGCAAAATTTCACTTTCTTATTTAACTTTTGTTTCAATTTACAAAAAATAGTATGATATTTCCGACTATACCAGTTTTTAAAACTTCAGCCTGTTAACCCCGCCAGAGGCTCTAAACGTCAATCAAGCCGGCTTTCCAAATAAAACGAAACAAACACCGTATAACTGCAACAGTCAGCCGAATGCTATCTCCACGTTTCGTATCAGTTCTTTTATTTCATTTCCCATCAGAATTTAAAGGAAAATACAATTTTATCTTCTATTTAATCTGTACTAAGTGCTATCGGTTGAAAAATGAATGTTGCTGAATTATGGTTGTTTTGTTACATTAAGGGTTATTTTTATTACAGGTTTATTTCTAATTGTTGATGTTATTGTTCGGTCGAAGTCGAAACGCTAGTGGTGTAGGAAGCGCTCGTGGCACGGTAATAGTATATAGATACTATTACCGTGCTCGTGGTGTAACTTGATAAGCCGACTCGCCAAAGTTAAGAGGAACCGGTTTTCTCCTCCAAAATTGGATCAATAAAAAAAAAACAAGAATCATAATAAGGAGGACTTTGGCAATGTCTGTCGGTTTTCCTTTGTTGTTTTATGTTCATCAAATTTGTTCGCTGGACGTCTGATAAGGGCGTTAAAAATGGTAAGTTTGTGTGATTTTAGAATGCTCCTAATTCTTATAATAATTAATTTATGGAGAAAAACACAACCGAGGGACATACAGTGGTACCTACTAGGGCATGCAATACCGGAGGGTTTTCAGTTCCGGAACTAAGTTCCGATATTGGGCACTCAATTCCGGAATTCCGGAACTGGTTCCGGAACTGACAACTATTTAATGGTTTTTCGTTTCTGGGAATAGTTTCGAATCAAAAAAGTTTTATTGATCAGCCTTTTAATCAATTTAAGCCACCTTTGACTTTTAATCATTTGAGCTTTTTAGCGGTGTTCATTTATAGTACGTGACATCTAAAATTAAATAAGTTTTACATTAGTTCTCAGTTAATATAGAATATTGGTATTTTTTTCGTAAAATCGTAAAATTTTCATAATGAAAGAATTGAGATAAACTTAGCATAATAAATAAAATCAGAAAAATAATATTTAGCAATAAAATGAGATTAAATCAACAACTAACTTAGGTACGTAGACCTCCATATAATACATTTAGCATAATAAACAACATCAGAAGATTAATAATTGGCAATAAACTTAGATCAAATCAACATGTAACAACTAACTTATACAATAATTACTTTTTTGAGATGAAACGTTGTTCTTGATAATTTGTTCTCTAGACCAATAATACATCTAACATTGTGTCAGACAGCGAGCTTCGTAATCGGTTACAAAAGTACCCCAGCACACGAAAACACTCCCTCGCTCTCTTCTCTCTCTTGTTGGCAGAACGCACGAAATATAATTATAAGGTTCTGTGAGATACACGCGTCGATCTCCTCCGTTATCTTACATAGCCTTTTTTAATTCTACAAACCCTGAAAAGTCAAAATTGGCAGACAGATTCTTGCAGACTTTTTTACACTTATCCCTTTCATTATTTAATTGCTCTTGTAGAGTTGGTACAATAACTTCAATGTCGTTATCTGAAAAATCTGGGTCGGAGGACACTGCAGGTGTAAAGCACGCAAATTCGCAGAGTCGTTGAGGTAATCTCAGCATCTGTGTAAAGCGTCGCATCACGATTCACGATGGCATAATGAGAGTACAGCCAATTTTATAACATCTAAGCTATAATGAATGTCTCTCAATTTTTGAATTTCATATTCGGAAAAGGATATTGTTGATTTCCAGTCTATTAGAGCTTTAAGAATACACGAATATAATAATAACGATGCGGAGTGAGAGGCGAGGCATGCAGGGGGAACGGGACGGGAGTATGTGTCACCCGGGAGTATGGTTGTATAGTTCCGCTGTAGCTGTAGTTAGATTGGTACGTACAGAAAAATTAAAATATCACTCGATTTGTAAAATTTATGAATACCGGAATTACGATATTAACTAGTCCCAATTCCGGAACTGAAATATCGGATATTTGTTCCGAGATTCCGGAGTTACGGGATTCCGGAATCCCGTAATGCATGACCTAGTACCTACAGATTGCATGGTAGAATAATCATTGTTCTAGTGTCATTATCCAGAGAGGAAACTGAGGATGTTTGTATGGCGCGGCTTTGGCAAGGTACCGCTTGCTGATGTCACGCAGCAAGGGAGCGGACCGCTCGCTGGAGAGTGTCTTCAACAAGACTAGTGGATTGTAGCGGCGAGCGCTTGCCGCGCCACGTCAACTATTTTATCTAGTCATTGTAAAATTTACTTTAACGCATACGATTAGAAGCCTCACTTGTATGGCAAGGTAAATGCCCAGGCATAGCCGTGCTGTTATAGTGAGCGGTTATCCTTACGGCGTATTTTAATTTTGGCCAGCGGGTATTATGCAGCACTAATGCATAAGCTTGGTGATCGTGGAATCCAGCTAATAGGAGTCTACATCTACTTGGTCTGTGGTACTAATATAATTTGTTGAAACAATAATCCTTTTTAGCTCCAACGACAAATAATGAATGAATGAATGAAATGAATGAATGAATGAATGAATGAAATATTCTTTATTGTATACACTTACATAGAGCACATGATTACAACAACACAAATTAGAGGAAGCTATACAATATAGGCGGCCTTATCGCTTAAGCGATTAATACTAAGTCATTATTGGTACAATGGCACGAAAATATAATATATTACCGACTACACTATTAATATCAAGGTTGAGCACCTTTCATGAAATCCTTTCATTAGAACATAAAGGATGACTGCACTTTGTGGTTCCTTTGGGCACTTGACGATTCTTGACACCTTCCTTAACATTTCGATTCAAACTCAAAATCAAAAAGTCATTTATTCAGTTTAGGCCCTGGTAAGGCACTTATGAACGTTAAATTGGTACATACAGTTGAATTTACCACCGGTTCGGAATACACTTAAACTGAGAAAACTCCGGCAAGAAACTAGGCAAGGTTTTTTTTTGGGGGAAGATCTTTTCATATTACAGCTTTTTTACAGATTTGGTACGTCATTTGAAATGGAAAGAAAATTAGATAGGTATTTTGTTTTTTTGTATAGTCATATGAAGAAAGAGAGGAAATATGCTAGTTTGCTTTCATAATTAACAAATAATCAAAGAATACCATTGATTTATTTCTCAACTTGGTAACTGCCAACATTTTCGTTTTTGGTTAGCTTGCATTTGTGTTTGGGTATCAATAAATTAAATTAAATAAAAGTTCGTAGATCGATGCATTTACCACTGAGCCACTGAACATATTTATACCAGTGGGGCGACTACGTAACTAAATTTCAATCTTTTTCGAATTGAAATCGGTTCAATATAGCGGTTTTCTGATAACTTTTTTACGTTCTGATAACTGCAAATACAAACAGTGGTTCATTATTATTACAGAATTCCATTGCAATAAAGTTACGTAATCCACGTACAGTTATAATTTGATATTGCCGAAGCACCCTCCAATTGTTGTCTACCTATACGTTAAAGACCGACCTATTCGTGTTACCTTAGATTAAATAATAAATCATGTAGACGGTGAAGGTTGTTAAACATTGCGTTTGAGCTATTTATTTGGTGCTTCGACTTTTTGTTAATTAATTATATTTTGGTAACTAGCCCGTTGGTTTCACCTACGTTCCCGGGATGAAAAGCCTATGTCCTTCTCCATACCATAGGTCCTTCTCCATAAAACACTTTCGCATTTACAATATTATATAGTTAGGATTCATTAACTGTCACTACGCTCATTTATAATATGCCCGGTTTCTATAAACAAAAACGAATCGTTTTACTTACCAATGGTAGGTTTTTTTATTGCTAAACTGGGCATATTAATCATTTCCTAATTTTACCTGTGATAGCTGCTTCCATACGGGAGGGTCTGCTATGCAAAGCTTTGAGCTCTTTGCTTCATTATTAGTAAATATATTATAAGTCTTAATTTTAACCGATAACTGCCCGTAAATTATAGGAATCGGCCATTAAGCTTTATATTTGATACCACATCATTGCTTCAAGAAAATAATCATTGCCTTCTTTTCCCTATGATTCGCGAATCTATCAAAATGAGACAAGGAGATCCATGTCCTCATGTTGTATGACATTGTTTAGTAACAAATAATACTGACGTACTCGTACTTAGGCTATATAAACATTAAGAAACTCCAAGTAACTAGTAAATAACTTGCAAGTTAGTCCTGACTGCTGTCTGCTAGAAAAATAGATCGAACGTGCCGGGACATATCGAGACTTGTTCCAAGACCTTCGAGTAGAACGTGAGCGACGTATCAAAAAAACCGGCCAAGTGCGAGTCAGACTCGCGCACCGAGGGTTCCGTACAAACCTGTAGGTATATAAGTAAATGGTAGTATAGACCTGAGTATTTGATATTAATTTCAATTTATTACGTATTAAAAAAAAACTACTAACTAGATCTCGTTCAAACCAATTTTTGGTGGAAGTTTGCACCGTAATGCACATCATATATTTTTTATAGATTTATCATTCTCTTATTTTAGAAGTTACAGGGGGGGGACACACATTTTACCACTTTGGAAGTGTCTCTCGCGCAAACTATTCAGTTTAGAAAAAAATGATATTTGAAACCTCAATATCATTTTTGATGACCTATCCATAGACACCCCACACTTATGGGTTTGATGAAAAAAAAAATTTTGAGTTTCAGTTCTAAGTACGGGAACCTCCAAAATTTATTGTTTTTTTTCTATTTTTGTGTGAAAATCTTAATTCGGTTCACAGAATACAGCTACTTACCAAGTTTCAACATTATAGTTCTTATAGTTTCGGAAATAAATGGCTGTGACATACGGACGGACAGACAGACAGACAGACAGACATGACGAATCTATAAGGGTTCCGTTTTTTGCCATTTGGCTACGGAACCCTAAAAACGAGTTCACCGTTAACAAACACTCTAACAATTGCATTTTCGGTACAATTGAAAATTATAGTAAATTGTTGTGTGTCGATGCTTTTTAGTGCTCTTTTATCGTCCTTTTTTTATACAACGAGAAGAAACAATATTGATTTCTGTCTGTTTGTTATATCCTACCCTATCTAAACCATCCAGGGCGTCACATAAACGCATACAAAAAAAAACAACTGTACGTGTGTTTGTCACTGAACTCCTCCTAAACGGCTGGACCGATTTGAATGTTTTTTTTATGCATTTGGGAGGCGCCCTGTTTGATTTTGATTCACAAATCAGCCCGGCAGATGGCGCTGCAGTCGGTATCTAGGTTATATTATCGACTATAGAGTTTGTGAAGTTAGGGCTTGTAGAGTTATAAGCTTGGCTCTACATGAGATCTGATAACTTTTTGACAGTGCGAGCCAAGACATATGGCAACATTTTACAAAAAAATGATTTTGGTGGGATTTCACTTCTTTTTGTAAGTTAACTTTATTTGTTCTTTTTGTGTAAGTCTCATCATTGAGCCTATTTCGGATCTTGGTTTTAATAAGATTTTCACTGATGTTCATGGGTTACGGTGACACTTACTATCAGGTGCATCATAATATGCTCGTCTATCAGCAAGTGGGTTAAAAAAGTCGTATGATTTACGTACCTACTTTTAATCGTACATGCAAAATAAGTTAAAAAAAATGTATGAATACTACTTAAATCGTACATCTGGCAACCCTGTTGGCTGACATAGACCTAGACTATCTATGACACATTGTCAAACGCGTTCCGTTTTATGTTTTGTTCTTTTTTGTGTGAAATATAAAAAAGAAACTATCTTACGCATAAACTTATGAAAAGATAATTTTATTAAATCAAAACATATTAATAAAAACATTCGATATGAATAAAATATTTCTTAAAAGAGCATTTGTCGTTAAAATCACATGTCTACTTATATAGTATGCATGGTAAGGAACGTCCATTATTACATTTATCTTTATCTGTGGACCATTATGGCGAAAGTTGACAAACGGTACTTTGAATTCATCTCGCATTCCTTATTATTTCAGCTGCTAGTATGACAAGTCCAGAGAGTTTAAAAACTACGTAATAATTCATTTTTTTATTTTTATTAAACAATATTATATACTATGTACGTGTACATGGAATGTACTTTTTTGGCCATGTTCTTTCCAAGTATTATATTTTTTTTGTTGATTGTGCACTAATACAAGCTTACATACCAAATTTCAGCTTTCTAGGACTTCAGCAAGTACCTTAAGAGTTTTGATGATCATCAGTGAGTCAGTGACGAAATCGGGGTTTTTTAGGTATCGATAAAATCTAAAATATAAGAGCTATGTTATTGAAAATTAATATGTTTAATAAGCTCACTAGTGTCATCATATCCCGAGAATTTCGTTTATCTGGTATTATCCAAACCCAAGTTACGAGGGTTAAAAAAAACGACGAAACGCTTCGAGAATAGGTAAGTAGCTTGCCCTTGCGCTTCGCTTGGCTATCTTGGCGGGGGGCACTCCCTTGCCCCCAGATATAATGAATGACAATTCCTGTTTTTTTAACGATACTTTTTTCGATAACAAATGACAAGGAATCATCCATATCGATGTTTTGTCTGTCTGTAAATCAACTAGTGTAGCTCCATAATATTCTAACTGTATGATTCATCATCAGCCTATAATGTCCCACTGCTGAGCACAGGCCTACTTTCACAAATCAGGGTGAAAGGGAATGGGCAGATACTCCACCACGCGTGCCCACTGCGGATCGGTGGAGGTAGGCTAGTGGTCAACCTACTGTTGGAATTCAAGCCGCCTAGGAGGCATCCAACTAGCTTAACGACTAGTGATAACCGGGACCAACGGCTTTACGTGCCTTCCGAAGCACGGAAACGCTCGATTTGAAATACCACTAGGCGGTCACCCATCCAGGTACCGACCAAGACAGACGTAGCTTAACTTTGCCGATCGATTAAGAACGGCTAATCATGCTACACCACGAGCGCTTCCCTGTGTGTGTGTACTGTATGATTAGTATAGATTAATTGTCAAGAACTAACATGGACTTTTACCAACTCTCGCGATGAATTGATAAAGAGCAAGAGTTGTTCCAGCCATCTAAATTGGTAAATAGCAATTGATTGTAAGGTTTAGACGTAGACACATTGTCGGCATGGCGTCTGCATCGGTAATGATGCCATCGATTTTCTTGTCTAACAATCGTTTATGTTCCAATTTTAGAATGTGTCCTTCGTATAGTTAACTCCATAGTTAGATGTACTTTTATATTGAAACTAGTTTTCACCGCGGTTTCACCTGAGGGATTTTATGTTTTTCACGGGATAAATAGTATCTCTTTATATTATTGCAATGAAATGAAATTGTTCTTTTCGCCAGAAATGTCGTATAATTTAAATCTCAAGATTGGGCCTACACATTTCGCTACAGAATAGCATGCAAAATTATAAATTTAAATTGAATCTAATAATACAATATTTACCAAAAATAATAAAATTATCTACCAAGTTTTATTTCATAAGGTGTAAAAAAAGATAAAGATAAGGATAAAGCGCGTCAAAGTTTGGGAGTGCAGGCTCCTGACGTCACGCGGAAGGAACTTCAACATACGATATCATATTTTTAATTAGTTTTTAACCGACTTCAAAAAAAGGAGGAGGTTCTCAATTCGGTTGTTTTTTTTTTTTTATGTTTGTTACCTCATAACTCCGTCATTTATCAACCGATTTGGAAAATTCTTTTTTGGTCTGGAAGGGTACACTTCCCGTTTGGTCCCATTGTCATCATTTGATTACTACTTAGTGTACTTTGAAGTCGGTTTAAGTTTTTTGTAAAACAGTCCAATTATTCAGTCATCTAGTCCATTGTGAACAAGACGGGCAGATGATGATGATGATGATTGTATACCCTAAATAACTCAAATTAAAGTAACGTCATGGATAAGATATTACAGCCAAATAGAAGGCGGAAGGCCAGCCTCATAAATATTTGATTAAACCTTGCAAGTAACAGCACGTCAGGTTGTCAGTCGATGATATTATTAGCAACCGACTGTTCTAGTTATTCTACAAATTGACATTAAATATTGGTTCAGATTCCGTTTACAAACTAAACTAATTTAGTCTCACTGTATCTCTTTCTAACAAAAGGATATAAGACATGTCCTGTCAAAGAAGTCTAAACTGCAGCCGCCGAGAGAATGCATTTCTGACACCTGTTAATAATTGACCAAATCACAGTAACGGCTATTCTGATTATGATGCGACTTTCGCTAAGCTGTGCCTAAGAAAATACAGAACCGTCCTTTGAAATTCTTATTGCAATAGGATCACCCTTTTCCGAGGATATTCTAATATTTAAAGTGTCAAAAGCGCATTCTCTCGGCAGCCGTACTGTAAATTTCTTTTTTCAACGTGAATCTCAGAATGGTATTTTTTGTAGATTGACAGTGGCAAAGGCTTTATGAAAAATATCTATTAATTTTCAATAATGTGTCATAGAAAGAGATGAGATAATCAGTACCATTATATACTTCTATGTAATCTTAACCCAGAAGCACCAAGATTTGACACCTTATGTTGCAAGCGTCCACTCCATATGGCTACGGTAACCGCTTACCATCAGGTGGGCCGTATGCTTGTTTACCGATTTCATCGTAAAAAGTCACATTATTAACAGCTCTCCAGAATCCATCAAAGAATCTTTAAGCATAAAAAAAACCTTGAAACAGAGTACCTCTAGTCTGAATGGTCATAATTCCTCACGAAAGTGCGTAGGGGCTGTTCATCATTTATAAAAAAGACCCTCGTCTCGATAAGGACGTTTGGAGGCGCATTTGTAACCCATTGTAGTCCCGGACTTTCCCTCAATACCGCATAATACGGGCCGCTTTATCTGTGTGGCGTAAGGTAGAGACGATAGCGGGAAGCGATTGAGTATTTTTTGTAAGGTGCAGGGCAGACATTCTGCACCGCGCCACACTTTTTAGTCTGTGAAAATAGAACCTATACAATAAAAGTCTAAGCAGTAACGCACACGACGCGCAAAAAGTCCGGCGCATAACCCTTTGTTTCACACAGACTTTTTGTGTGCCGCAGACTTCGCACAAAAAGTGCGTCTGCGCTGCCCGTAATTCTAGTATAGTTTCGATGTTTATGCCTCAATTACCGAATAATTTTGCATGAAACTTGGCCCACAGATAAATCACGCCATGAAATAATTATACTGTATACTATTGACCACGAGAACACATGAGATTCCTCTAGTGGGATAAACCGCGTAGCGGAAGCTAGTTAGTTTCAAAGCGATGGCGGCAGTGGTTGTGGCGATGAATGCCTTTCGGTTTGAATCCTACAATGAAAGCTTGCAAATAAGAATACAAAAAACTGTAATTTATACAATCTAGAACAAAAACGGAGCATTTTTCATGAAGAATCTCAATGTTATCATATCTCAAGTCTAATTAGGGCTCGGACATACATATTTTCATATCTCTCAGCCGGGATTAAAGTTATCACGTTTTATTACAACAAATTCTTGACTCTATAATATAAAAAAAGGTTATATTTTTAATTTGGACCATTCATTTAAGCAATGAAAGGTAAATTTTCGTAGCGTCGTGGAAAATGGGCCGCCGCGCCGTAGCCCGTAGCTCGTAGCAATGTACTACGGTGGCGTTTATCTGCTACGAGACCATTACATTAGTAGATAGCGTAGTATAGTGGAGATTACAACATTTACAGTCAGGTACATAATTTTGTTTTAATTTTACTATAACGGTACATTCTGTTACAAAGGGGTAGGTTTTACCGATTTTTTAATTTCGCTGAGCTAGGTTGAATGTAGGTTGAGAATGTTGACTAGGTTTTTTTCTGTCCAGACTTGGAAAGTTTATAGATGGAAAGATGAGTGGTTTAATTTGTTGCTAGATTTTCTTCAGATGATAATTATGTCTGTATGTATGCGCTGCTATATAAATTATTCCATTAAATCAAGAGAAAAAAACAAAGAGGTATTGCAAAGCAGCCGAGCATTAGCTTTATAAATAACTAGCTGTCCCCCGCAGTTTCACCCGCGTTCCCGGGATAAAAAGTAGTCTATGTCCCTTTCCATACCATAGGCTATCTGCATGTCAAATTTCATGATGATCCGTTGAGTAGTTGAGGCGTGAAGGCGTAACAAACAAACAAAACAAACTCACTTTCGCATTTATAATTATTAGGAAGGATAAGTAAGGATAAAACACCAATTTAAAACAGCCTAATATCTAAGTAACAAAGACTTTTACAAATTACCTTCTAAGTAACTCTTTTTTGCTTTCAGACACTGACAAAAAATTTGCATACTTTCTCTAAATTGCAACCTAAAACGTTACTTTAAATACCGCCTGAGATTGGCAATAAATCTCTTAACTCCGTAAATCATAGCTTTAAGAAAAAAGACAATTTAAAAGATGGGCAAGTCAGCGCTACGCGGGGCAAACCATTTATCAAACGTCACTTGAAGAATCGGGGGCAAAAAGTAGCTGGAACCGGTAGTTGGGCGTACAGGGCCGAACTAAGGGTGGGGTAGGTTGTGTAGTCGTGCATTGCTTATACTTGTGGTGAATAGATGGGCATAGTTTTTTTTATTGTGCAATATGTAGGTAATTGTTGAAGTTTTAATCGAAAAAGTGCCTCTGTAGTATTGTTTCTCTATAATATTTTTATTATAAGCTACATTTCTCAGAATCACCGAACCACAAGACGCCGGGAAAATTTTCAACCGTACGTTGTTGACATACCGAAAATACGGACACAGCGTTTTGCATCCTCATTTATAATGCGGGCAGCAAGGGAGTGGAACCTGCTTCCGGCGTCTGTGTTTCCTGACGCCTACAATCTAGGAACTTTCAAGGCCAGAGTGAATAGGTTTCTTCTGGGTAAGCGTGTTTCATCTTAGGCTTCGTCATCGCACCTTATGAGCGGGTCAGTGGCCAAACGCAAGCCCATTTAATAAAAAAAAAAATAAGTAAGTGTCACGGTATGCAGATAGCCAGCAACTTCAATAAATAATTTTAATGTGAATAATACATAAAACAATGTTTAAATAAGTCAGTTGTAGTGAACATAAGTATATTGTATATCAAAAAGCAATGGACAAAGGAGCAATATCGTATATCATCGTAAAATTTATGTGAAAGCAACCCATAAATGTATGAGTTCTTAAAATATTACGAGTGGCTTCATTGTTTACTGCAGCAATGGTCCTCTGGCTGCAGCTATTTCAAATCACGATTTACCGTCGCGCTTCTGTGCAAACCATTTGCAGCCATTGTTTAGATTAGATTGCAAAACGGGCGAATCGTAATAAACAAATTTTAATTATATCACATCTATTTCTAACAAAAAATATTGAAATAGGATAGAACATATTTAAAGCTGTCTATGCTAATGTAATTATCGGGAAAATAGTCGACCGTGACCAGTTTTGATGGCGAATTAGTTCACGTTAGAAACAAGCAATTAGAATAATTTAATAGGACTACAATTCATTTGATCATTTTTACATATGATTTTTATTAGAAAGAGATTTAATAATAATTTACTGTGCACTAAAATATTGAGTTACAAACATAAGTGTTTATAAGAAACAATAAAGAAGATATCTAGCATTTGGGAGCAGCTTTGGCCAAACAGAAAATAACGCTTGTAATGAGTTCTGAAATGCATCAACCGCTGCTTTCGCTCTCTCCACTCTCTGAAATATGAGTTGTCTCGCGAAACAGACTTTTTAAATAAAGTAAGCTAGTATTGCAACCCCCATGTCGTGTCACTTTTATCGACGTCATAATTGATCTGTCCCTCTGACAGTGTTTGTGTTGAAAAAATATTATTTTAACTGTGATATAGATTGAGGGGCCCGGTCCTCGGAATATGATTATAAAAATAAGGAATCTATAACAAAGTATGTACAATATAATATACAATAAATAAAATAAAATTCGCATAAACGTCAATAACTTTTCCGAAAATGTTCAGTCTCTACGCGACATTTAAAACAGCCCCATCCCAAATCCGACCCCACCTGTACATAGGATATTACACATTGCCTGGATGCTCAGGAGTAATAAGTTCGTGTTGTGCCATTCCCTCCTATTTTATTCAAGCTGTATTCTTACACTGTCGCGGTTTATGGCGCGATTAAGTTAGAGATAGTTATGTGAAAGATATAACGGCCCCGTTATTATATGTTATGACGGGATTATTATTTCGGGGTTATCGTTGTGTGGGACGGTGGTTGCGGCTTAAGGCGCGGACTGACTACGATTTTGACAGCACTCGTTCTTCACTGGAATAGGGTTGAAGATGGTAAATCATAAATGTTTCGACTCTATTAAAGGGACATTTATTTACGGGTTTTCTTTAGATTATACAGTATATACACATTAAATTGAAAAGTGCCAGGTTAACATTCTTGGTGGTTAAATAAACCTAAATCGGAGCGGATAGCGGACTGTAATTTTTGGGTTGATTCTAGTTAATAAACCTGGATGATTTTGATATAAAAATACTCTTTAAAACCTTTGTACGAAGTATGAAAAATGTTAGGGAAAATATGACTACGCTTTTGGATATAGGTTTCAGAAAAGAGGCGTAGCCGAAAGGGAAAGAAAAAAACACATGTGGCACTCACAGTTCCAGCTCAGAGTATATAAATACTACGTACAAGTTCCAGCAAGAGTGAAGGTTTTCCATGGATCCACGTTTTCTTCAATTTTCTTCCATATATTAGCGGCACCGATAATAGGTTGTACGGAACACACAACTATTGTCTTTTAATATTTATATAGTGACGGATTATTGTGATAATTAAAGATTTATATGTAAATCAGGCGGGTGCGCGCGCGACGACTTCCGCCTTTTAAAGATCCTTAAAGAATGCTGCTCTCGTTTGATTTGACGTACCACATAAAGGAGTAGGGAAAAAGAGGGTAGGATGGTACTTCATACAAGGTATACCCACCTTGTATGAAGTACCATCCTACCCTCTTTTACCCTACCCTCATTATAAATATGAACGCGCAGCTAAAGAAAAACAAAACCCAACAATTCTAATATAATTCATGATATATATTGTTAAAAATAAAATTATTGTCATCGCTGAAAATACGGAGAATTTCGACGCGAAAGAATTTTTTGTGACGTAACTTACGAATTTTTTATTGGGAATATCAAAGCACTTTTTAAATTCTATTCGGTTAAATTTTTTCTCAAAACCCTCTTCTGTCCACAGTATTTTTCTTATACTCGACTCTCAAAGAAACCCATTTTGGTGAATTTGAGGTAAGACCTCGTCTTAAGGAAATGTTGCCGATAAGTTTTTTGGAGGCAGATGTAGGTACTCGTAACTACCAAGTGTAACGGAAAGGGTGTAAACATCCGAAGGGGGTGAATACTACACCAGGTACAGACTCTTTATAAAAAGTATCAGCTCAAAATAAATTACTCAAAAATTCTAACCAAATTTTAGCATTCAAGTTTATAGAATTAAAATCATAACCAACACCGGTAAATGAGGGTCATAATTATTATGCGTCACTTGCTAAGCAGGAAGAGTCAGTAAGCTGAAGTGGCAATGGGCAGGCCACATCGCTCGAAGTGCCGATAACCGCTGGGGAAGAAAGGTTCTCGAGTGGTGACCACGTACTGGAAAGCGCCGAGCGGGACGCCCTCCCACCAGGTGGACCGACGACCTGGTCAGAGTCGCTGGACGCTGTGGATGCAAGCGGCCCAAAACCGTTTGAAGTGGAAATCAATGGGGAAGGCCTATGTTCAGCAGTGGACCTCCATAGGCTGATATGATAATGATGATGACTTATGTTACTTATGTGACTTATAACATAATTAAATAGCACATATAATAATTATAATATATTATCAATGTTTGTCTGTTTGTAACGTCTGCCTTATTCTATACTATTCAAGTAATGTTCTGAGCACGCCGGGGAAGTTTTCTGACATAGTAAAAAGGCGTTAGACATAGACAAACATTTTATTGAGTTCACCTATTTGCGTTTTAAAGGTGAATTGGAAGAGTTAAAACTATTTTTTGTTGTTATAATTGATTGATTGTGTTTTGTTAATAAACTAAATTGTATTTGAAATGTTAATAGACATTTAAGTAGTAGCATAATGATTTAAATTAATTTTGACCAATACCAATTTTTAAATAGTAATTTAAATAGATAATGTTACTTGAATTTAAATAATGTGAATTTTCATGCTTTTGAAAGGCTAAATTTAATTTAATTTAAATTTAATTTGCTGAAGCCAATGTATAGGTTCCGTAAAAACGTAGCTGCTCTAAGCTGCAGATCCAGATTGCATCCAGATACAAGCTTCAATCTAAATTCTACATTTGATCCAATAAATATAATTTAATAAAATCCAATAATAAGAAATCCCACCTCTCAACAACACAATGTATGCAGCCATTTTCATTATAGTATCATCTAAATACTTTATAGTCACATTTTATATACACATAAAATATTTGGGGTTAATCGGTAGTAAACACGGCCGGTGTTGGATATAAAATACACGGTATTAAACGCACAGCGGTACACATAAAGGTACACAAGAGCCATTGTCTGAGTCACAAAAAGATAATTACAGAAATTCCACGCCTAATCGTAACTTGGTTCATTCAGAAATCGATGCTGCGTAGAATTGTTCTTTCTCAAAATCTCTGTATGGCATTTGCAGTCGCGTTTAATATGGGACCCAGGTTCTTGCAATAAGGTCTGAAAGCTCAAAATCATTAGTAATAAGCGATGTCTAAACAGTAGTTGCCATACCACGAGGATATCTCCCATCCGTATAACGTCCACACCGCCGGTGATTACATAACTTTACTTCTCTATATATAAGAATAGTTCAAATTCAAATTCAAAATCATTTTATTCAAATAGACCTTCGCATGTACTTATGAAAAGTCTGACTGACTGACTGAAGGTTGCATTTGCTGAGAAGAGCCGGCAATAGACTCAGCAATTACTCTTTTCAAAACAAGTTTAGATTCATTACATAATAATATAAGAGAGGTAGAGCATAGCGTTTATTCGCTCAAAGAGCAGCTCGACTGGGGAAGTACCTCCACCTTACAGAATACCGCAGCCAAATAACTTCATGTTGTGTAAAGTTGTGTTCCTGCGCGTGAGTAAGGTTGCCAGAGCTCATAGGGGAGGGGGGAAAGGTCGGTAACGCGTGAGCGATGCTTCGTGTGTTGCAAGCGTCCATATGGCTACGGTAACCGCTTACCATCAGGTGGGCCGTATGCTTGTTTACCGACTAAGTTGTATGAAAAAAAAAAAAAAAATTGCATTCTAATCGCACTGACAACAATGGCGTGCCCCGCGGCAAAGCTACAGAGTAGTCTAAATCGCTATTTGATAAGTAACTAGCAAACATAAGCAGAGCAGCCCACACAAGCAGCACATGTTCACAATTATGACGCATGTGGCAGCCATCGCCCTCCTCGCCATATTGGAGTAAGTGGGCGACCAGTCACACGACGCCCCGCCGCAAGCAATGGTTAATCAAGCTACACCATGAGCGTTAAAATTTTGAAAAATTGTCATGAATTCTAATGGTGCGTCCATGCTTTGCGAACCGAGCACGAGCCGAGCCACGAACAAGCATACTGCGAGTACGATTCGCGTAGCGTGGACGGGCTTGCGAGCCTCAAACGAGAGCGATTGTCAGTTTTTTCACGAACAAAGGGATTCGCATCGTGCTCGTTGTAGGCTCGTTGCGTGTTCGCTCGTGGCTCGGCTCGTGCTCGATTCGCGTATCGTGGACGCACCATTAGACAATATACTTTATCAAATGTGACCTTATTCTAAATTTAGTAACGCTTCAGGAGTGAGCCTTCTATACATATTTACTTTATGCCAGACGCGTTAACTTGAAATAAACTGATAAAACGACTTCACTTAAGGGGTAGGTTGTTCTGATATTGAAGAGTATTAATAGGTTAAGAGGCTTGTTATAAACCTCTCAAGTTATAAAGATCATTATGAGCTGAAAGTTCATGGAGTGGCAACGTCGATAAGTATTTTGTGATGTGTTATTATATAAGAAACAATGTTTGTAACGTACGCGTTCCTGTATCAATCATCCGATAGTGAAGACATTTTTGAGGTTTTTCGTGCGTCGGGGAAGGTGTATTACCGCCGCAAATATCGTGTCTGTCGTAATCTATTTGAGGTAAGCGCGCGAGAGGACGACCGTATTGTTAAGTGTTCGTCTGCAAAAATCAAAGTCAATGTGTGAACTACAAGAATCATGGTAATACTTATCACCTTTAGGTATACACATTTTCACATATTTAAAGTATAAATCTTAAAAGTACATTAAAGATTTTAACTAGGTAAAACCAAGGTAAAACTTGAACAAAGAACATGAAGCGCATACATTGCTGGTTAGTTCTACAGGAGCGTAAGGCGTTCGTATCGAACACGCAATGAAAATCGTGTCATGCGATTTATCCCTCTATCTCTCTCTATACACGTATGTGTGTATATTCAAGAGCCAGGTAGGGCGTAGTTGCAAAGAACACATTGAAGAATTCACTGTAGTGTAAACAAGTGAGTTGGGCTGTGTGAGAAAAAATTGTCTAACTTTTGGCGTTTACGTGTAGTTATGATATTAAGTGGGGAGTTTTGTGGGACATCTGTTCTAAGCTAAATCCAAGCGCCATGACCCATCTCTCGAGATCTATGGGCCCAACTGATGGTAAGCAGTTACCGCAGCCATTTGGACGCATGCAACACACGAGGCATCACTCACGAGTTACCGATCCTTCCCCCCTCCCCTATGAGCTCTGGCGACCTTACTCACGCGCAGGAACACAACATAAAACTATTTTGCAGCGGTAGATTATGTATCAAATCAAATCAAAATTCATTTATTACATTTTGGCCCTTATAGGGCACTTGTGACGGTTAACAAATGAGTCTACACCGGTTCCAAATACAACTTGAACTGAGAAGACTCCGGCAAGAAACTCAGCAAGTGTTCTTTTTTTTTTTTTTTTTTTAATGTGTACTTATAAATATTACAATTTACAAAATATATATAACAATAGCGTGCGAAGCGAACAATTCATTCAAATGCATTCTTGTCATCTACAAAATCAGAAACTTTATAGTACCCCTTCTTGCATAACTTCTGTTTTACTATCTTTTTGAATCTATGTATAGGTAGCTCTTGGATTTCTTTGGGTACTTTATTATAGAAACGTATACATTGCCCCTTGAAAGAGTTAAGGACTTTGCTGAGCCGAGTTAAAGGTACAGCAAGTTTGTGCTTATTTCTAGTGTTCAAACTATGAGTGTCGCTATTCTTAGGTAAGTTATTTATGTTTTTCCTCACATGAATAAGATTTTCATATATGTACTGTGACGACACTGTCATTATATTAATAGATTTAAACTTGTCTCTCAAAGAATCTCTAGGCCTTATTTTATATATTGCGCGGATAGCCTTTTTCTGCAGTATAAAAATTCTATTGATTTCGGCACCACTACCCCAGAGGAGGATACCGTAAGACATCAAACTGTGAAAGTAACTGAAATAAACTAATTTTGCCGTAGATTCGTCAGTGAGAGCGCGAATTTTTCTCACTGCATAAGCTGCAGAACTAAGTCTATCCACCAATTTACAAATGTGAGGGCTCCATTGTAACTTATTATCTAAAGTGATACCTAAAAATACAGTTGTTTCAACAAGATCCAGTTTTTCGCCTTTAATTACAATATTTGTGTCCGAATGTCTCACATTGGGTAGACTGAATCTGATACATTTTGTTTTTTTCTCATTTAACAATAAATTATTTATAGTAAACCAATCAACGACTACAGAAAGAGCATTGTTCACATCGTCAGAATTAAAATCATGTCTATTCACTTTGTAAAGAAGTGAAGTGTCATCAGCAAACAATACTATCTCATGTTTTTTTTCTACAAGATATGGTAAGTCGTTGATGTAAATGAGAAAAAGAAAAGGTCCAAGGATAGAACCTTGTGGTACACCCATAGTTACTGATGACCCAGGGGATACTTTACCATTAACATCAACCTTTTGAATTCTGTCACATAAGTAAGAAATCAAAAGATCTAGTGCAGTGTCTCTAACGCCGTAGTGATGTAATTTGCTGATCAGTATTTTATGATGGACACAATCAAAAGCCTTGGATAAGTCACAAAAAACACCAATGGTGTCTCGTGAATTTTCCCAGGCGTCAAAAATATGTTGAATAAGCTCAACACCAGCATCGGTTGTTGAGCGACCCCTAGTGAAACCAAATTGTTTACTGTGAAGCAGTCTATTACTATTGAAATGTACCATCAATTGATTAAGTATAATTTTCTCGAATACTTTACTGAATGTCGGTAATATGGAAATCGGTCTAAAATTTGTGGGGTCAGATGTACTACCGGTTTTAAATAAAGGCACTACTTTACTATGTTTCATAAGATCAGGAAACTCACCACAATCAATACATTTATTAAAAATAACAGCTAAATGAGGTGCAATACAATCAATTATAGAATTAATAAGTTTAACTGAAATCCCCCATAGATCAACAGTGTTTTTCAAATTTAGAGATTTGAACGCTTTAATTATATCGCTAGAAGTAACAGTTGAGAATTTAAAGTCAACAGTACACTCTTTTACATTTTTCCTAAGTAAAGATACAGCGAGGGTGGGAGAAGAATTAAGAGACTTGGTAGTCGAAACTGGAATATTGGTGAAGAAAGTCTCAAAAGCGGCAGCAACATCTTGATCAGATTTTATTGATTTATCATTTATAATAAGTCGAAACTCATGATTACGTACTTTGAACTTTCCAGTTTCACTATTTATAATTTTCCAAGTCATCTTGATCTTATCATGACTATTTTTAATTTTATTTCTTATATGTATTGATTTAGCCGCAGCACAAACGCATTTAAATGTTTTTGAGTAATTCCTTACATAATTTAAAAAAACAAAATCATGATTATACTGTTTTTCCCTATATAATTCATACAATTTTCGCCTACTTATATAAATTCCCACCGTCGCCCAGTCATTGAAGACCGTATTAGATTTCCGATTAACAGTTTTTGAAGAAAAAATTGAATTATACTCATTTTTAGTTAAATTAAAAATTGAGTTATACAGTTCATTAACATTATTATTATCGTAAGGTACGTCTGGTAATTTATTGACAATGTTATTTCTAAATTTTTCAAGGCGACTTATACTCATAGGAAGACACTTAATATCTTTTTTTATCACTTTTTTTCTAGGCATATTAAATGAGACCAACTGGCCACAGTGATCAGAACTTAATTTACTTATTATTGACTTTGTTACTGGCTCTAAGTTAGTAAAAATATTATCAATGCAAGTTGCTGAAGTGGCAGTGATTCTAGTCGGTTCTAAAAAAAGATTTACTAGATTGTAGCATAGAAAAAGTGATTTGAGTTTATTACCTATTGCGTTATCCTCCAACAAGTTTATATTAAAATCTCCACAGATTATTATATTTTTATTCACACTATTTAGTTTACACAAAGCTTCATCCATACATTTTTCAAACAATTTGAATACTGCAGTAGGGGGTCTGTATACGCTCATGACAATGAATTGCTCAAGCTCTACACATGCTATTTCTATAGTTCGCTCAATAGATAGGCTCTGAATATCTTTACGTTCCTTAAATTTCAAATTGTTATGAATTATTATTAGTGAGCCACCATGTATAGAATCTTTTCTATGGAATGAACTAGCAACCTGGTGCTGACTAAAGTTAAAAATGAACTGGTGGGCCTTTAGCCAATGTTCAGTGATACATAAAATGTCAATATTATCACAGTTCAGAAATAACTCCAGTTCTAATTCCTTGCCCTTAATTCCTTGTATATTCTGGTGTACCAGGTTAATATTACTTTTGTTATATTTATTATTATACATTTTATTACTGTTTATTTCTAATGATAATGGGCAGGATACATTTATAATTTCATAGTTAATATTCTTATGACTAATGCTAGAGGTTGCCTCTATTGTCACTTGTTCTAATTTAAATTACTACTAGTACTTGGAATAGCTTCCAATGAATCCAATCTATTTGGAATAGCTTCCAATGGTTGTAAATAGCTATGCTGCTCAATAGAAGCAGCCGTCCGAGTAGCCAAACAATTGGCTGAATAATATAATATGATAGCGATTCTGCTACTTGTCGTTTGTGGTATTTTGGAAGATAAAAATTATCTTCTGTTAAATAATAATAATAATTCAAATTACTTAAATAACTATTAATATCAATCAAGTGAAACTTATCACTATGACGACATGTCAAAGTGTGTAATGTCATATTTAAATTGTGTCTATAAATATTTTCAGTCTGTGGCAAACTTTGAAGAAACGGGAATGAAAACAAAACTATATTTTTTACATTTAATTGTGCAAGTGTACTAAAGTATTTTATTAGACTTTGTTTGTCTACATTTCCCCTTCTTCCTATAAATATTATCAATGTAGTATTATTATTAAATGTACTGCTACTAATTCTATCTAATATCTGACTATAAGAAGCACCGGGCATACACATATTAGTTATAGCAGTGACTAAGTAACATTCCCATATTTTTTCCTATTTCATCACTAAACATTACAATATTCTTTAAATTATTTAAATCCTGTTTGCATTCTGTAGGATTTGGTGTATTACATTTATTTATTGTAATATTTACCAAGGGAGTTGGACAATCTGTCCTGGAGGAGCTTGATGGAGATTTTAAACAATCATAATTATAATTGTTTACAAGGGAATCAAATCTATCAGAATTTCTTTTAGAAACCTCCACCAACTCATTCATGGCCAGAACGTAGGAGTTCATCTCTTTCTTACAAGTTTCATAATTAGTTGAGATAAACTTTAACCTATCATTTAAACCAATAATTTCAGTCTGGAGTTGCATTGTATCCGAGTTATATTTAAGGATGCCATTTTCGAAGTCTACATGGCACATATTTACTTCTGTTATTAAGGCGCCGTGTGTTCATAGATTAGGAAAAATGCGTTTGTTTGATTCG
Source organism: Achlya flavicornis (assembly GCA_947623365.1). Lineage (NCBI taxonomy): Eukaryota > Metazoa > Arthropoda > Insecta > Lepidoptera > Drepanidae > Achlya > Achlya flavicornis. Next base: position 2,270,484 of record OX392485.1, on the reverse strand, counting down.
GTTTTACGTAAAGAAAATGCAATAGTTCTAGTTCAGAAAAAATATATGTGAAAGTTGACAATATTTCCTAAGGTCCAGCGAGCTCCAAAACACGATTGCAATAATTTTACTAGATAGAAAAAAATCGTAAAGTTACCCCTTTTTATTACTTTTATTGCGTTTTATGGCTATAATAATCAGAATTTTCAGAAGAAAATTATACTAAAATAATAGTCATAATATGATCTATCGCCCTACGTTTTGTTTTTTTTATTTTATTTCTTTACTTTTACACAAATCCAAAATACCTATAAAATTCATCGTCTCGCGGTCAGCGGTGGCCCACTCAGTCGCGCTGGAGCGCTTGTGGAGGTCGGACCTATGCCAGATTTCTCGCCGAGCGGTTGAACTTGCTTTCATAACACTTCGATACACCATTTTTGTGCGTATTGATAGTAATCATTATAGATATTTGATTTTTTATTGCCGCGTTTCGTTCGAGAGTTAAAACATTCGTAGAAAAAAGTCGTAACTAAAATATAAATGTTTTATAGTACTTATAAATTATTATAAGTAGGTAATATTATTATTTATTTATAATTTGATCTTTCTTTTCAATTGAAACATGAAAATATTCAAATGACAAGGTACAATCACTTTTATTATTTATCAAATTGGGGATCCGTCAAAAAAATTATGACCAATTAGGGTTCCGTGGGAACCGCTTTATTGTATAGCTATATAGTTAAATTGTGTGTGATTCAATATGGGCAATAAGATAAATAAGAAGAGAAAACAACTTTTTAATTAAATTATGTTGTAAAAAGTGTTGTGTGAAAAATAAAAATAATATTATGATTTATCAAAGATTAGAGTAGGTGCTTTTAAAATAATTAAAAAAGCTTTTAGGTTACGTACTACCAGTGCGCGATAAATTGAGACTCGAGTCACAGTCACAGTCGCGCTGTAGCGCACGTGTTGTAGACTTGTAGTACACACGGCTACATATCAAGCGATACATATCCAGTATAAGCTGATCTCGCATTGTATAGGAATTCCGTACAATAAGAGTTCAGCTTATATTGGAAATATATAGCTTGATCTGTAGCCACGCGTACAAAACGAGCGCTATCGGGGAAGTACAGGGGAAGCGGGCAGATGAACGTGGGCCTCAACGCGAACGGGTAGTACCTACGTTTTATTATAAATGTTATCAGAAAATTAGCAACTCACATTCATTTCTTTGTATCAATTCTTTTTTTTTTGTATTATTTTTTAATCTGGAATTAAAAAAATACCGAAAATTCGTTCTATGTATTACTTCCGTGTAGTTTTCTAATTTCCTTTATTTTACAAAAATACCGCTAGGAATTATATTTTTGTGACTTGAAAATAAATCAGAAAAAATTATAAAGGCACAAAGAAGTGTATATTCTTTAGGGCATGTAATATCAGAAGGTTTTCAATTCCGATATTGATTTCCGAATTAATTTTATCGGAATTTTCATTGCAAATATTCCTTATAAACTGCACATATCTATCTATGAGGGCATGTAATATCGGAAGGTTTTCAATTCCTATATTGATTTCCGATATTGAATTTCAATATCGGAATTAGATATTTCTATTATAAATTGCACATAAGCCTTATAAAATGCACATAATCTATCTATACTAATATTATACAGTGGAAGAGTTTTTATTGTTTTATTAAACTGGCTAATCTATGGAACTACCGGTCGGATTATTTTTTTATTTCACTTATAGGAAGCTACATTATCCCCGAGTATTATAGGCTACTTTTAATCGCGGGAACGCGGGTGTAACCTCGGGGGGCAACTAGTTCGTTATAAAGTTGGATTGAAAATATTATCTGCTCAGTCTAGCACGATTGTCAGAGTAGTCGTGGTAGCAATAATAGATACTGTACATGGTGAGTCTTCAACGCCAATGTTCTTCTTGACGAGGGTTACAGCTTTCGCAATGCTTTTCCATTTGATGATTCTCCTGAGCTGTCTTTCTCCCGATGAGTCTCCTGGCTCGGCGGTCTATTGAGTCGAGGGCCTCAAGCTGGTACTTAGCTGATCCATTCCAAAGATGGCAGCAGTACTCCATGCATGACCGGACTTGTGCTTTATAAAGTTGGAGCAACTGCCCAGGCGTGAAGTACCGCTTAACCTTAGAGAGGATACCCAGCTTTCTGGAGTCTTCAACGCCAATGTTCTTCTTGACGAGGGTTACAGCTTTCGCAATGCTTTTCCATTTGATGATTCTCCTGAGCTGTCTTCCTCCCGATGAGTCTCCTGGCTCGGCGGTCTATTGAGTCGAGGGCCTCAAGCTGGTACTTAGCTGATCCATCCCAAAGATGGCGGCAGTACTCCATGCATGGCCGGACTTGTGCTTTATAAAGTTGGAGCAACTGCCCAAGCGTGAGGTACCGCTTAACCTTAGAGAGGATACCCAGCTTTCTGGCAGCTGTTTCTGCCTTCGACTCAATAGAACAGCCAAAGTTTATTTTGGCTGTTAATGTTATGCCTAGGAGATCAAGCCGATCGCATATTGGCAAGGATATATTTTGGAAAGTAGGAGCCTGATGGTAAGGACTCCGTTTGGCAGTGAAAAGACACGCCTGTGTCTTGGAGGCGTTAAACGTGACCAGATTGGCTCTGCCCCAATCAGAGACTGCCTGTAAGGTCACGTTCAAACGGTCAACCATGGCCTCTCGAAACAATTGGATCTCGTCACTAGTAGCTCGTGCGCTGGAAATGTATCTCTCTGCAACAGTGCTGTCGTCTGCGTACCCAAAGATACCGGGTTTTAACAGATCGTTGATATGCAGCAGAAATAAGTTTGCAGAGAGAACTGATCCCTGAGGAACTCCGGCATTGATTGCCAAGAGGTCCGACGAGCACCCGTCTATGACCACTCGTATAGACCGTTCACTCAGGAAATCGGAAATCCAAGCGCACAGGCCATCAGGATTTCCATATGAAGGAAGCTTGCTTAGAAGGCTGGTGTGCCAGACCCTATCGAAAGCCTTAGAAATATCGAGGGAAACGGCAATTGCTTCCCCGTGTCTCTCAATGGCTTCTCTTCAAAGATGTGTGGCATATACAAGAAGATCCCCAGTAGACCGTTTTTGGCGGAAACTATACTGTCGGTCGCTGAGGAGTTCGTTATCTTCAAGGTATGCCAGGAGCCTCCGATTCAATACACGCTCCATAGTCTTGCAGAGTATGGAGGTGATCGCAATCGGTCGATAGTTTGTAGGATCGGCACGGCTGCCCTTCTTAGGCACAGGTTGCACGTTAGCAAGCTTCCAGACTTTCGGAATATAACCCATTCGAAGTGAGAGGCGAAACAGGCGTGTCAAGACAGGAGAGAATTCGGGCGCACAATTGCGCAGGACAATGGCTGGAATGCCGTCGGGACCACTGGCTTTATTCACGTCTAGAGCGCGTAGTACCTTTACAACCTCCTTTTGTCGGATACGGATGTCCGGCATTTGGCAGTTGCAAGTAGGTAGTGGGGGTGGTGTTTGTAAACCAGCGTCTAGACATGAATTCTCCGCGAATAGAGAGGCGAACAAATTGGCCTTATCACAGCAGTGTAAGCTAGTGATCCATCAGGCTTCAGCAATGGCGGCAGCGACGGGCGGCAGAAATTGGTCGCGACCGATTTGGCAAGGGACCAGAAAGCTTTACTCCCAGAGGGGTAACATGATAGCTTTTTTCCGATCCGGCCAACATGGTTGAAACGCGCCTTCTTCGGTGCCTTTTCGCAGGAGGCTTTTTAGGTTAATTTCTAAATTTTTTCTTAATTTTTCAAAATATAGGGATAAGTAAAGATATACATCTGTAATTTCTTGATGATTATAACAAGTTTATTGAATAAAGGTGTTTTATTTTAAAACTCAATTCCGTAACTAATTCTGAAATTGGTTCCGGAATGAACGCATAGTCCAATATTGAATTTCACAACCGGGGTTTAAAACCATTGCAATATTGTTGAGATACATATCTAATAGTTCGTGTTTTATTTTAAAACTCAATTCCGTAACTAATTCTGAAATTGGTTTCGGAATGAACGCATAGTCCAATATTGAATTTCACAACCGGGGTTTAAAACCATTGCAATATTGTTGAGATACATATCTAATAGTTCACATTATCCGGAATCCCGGACTAATTTTCATGTACTAAAAGTGTAAGATATTTTTTGTTTGTTTGTTAAAACGGGCCAATAACTAGAACTACCAGTCGGATTCGAAAAACTCTCACTAATAGGAAGGTACATTATCCCCGAGTATTATAGGCTACTTTTTATCCTGGAACAGCTATTTTTCACATATTTCAATTCCGTATCGTAATTCCGATATCCATAAATTTTTATTATAATTAATAAATTATATCATATAGGTATTTAGCTTTTCCGGACTTATATTAAATATTAAACACGGAACCATGGCTCCAACCCCTCAAAAATATATATCGGCAATAGTTTTGCTAGTTTTTTCTGTTCTTATTCCAAATCATCTAGAAACGAAAAACCGTTCACAAGGTGCTAATTCCGAAACTAGTTCTCTGGTATCGGAACTCATTTCCGGAATTGAAAACTTTCCGATATTGCATGCCCTATTTCGAACAACATAAATGTCATTTTATGACTTTGTTGTGCAAACGAATATTATGTACCTATTTTGCAATTATTTATGTAAGTAGATTTTTGCATTGCGAAGTGATACTATTTTATACTAAGTACCTACTTATTTTATTCAAACCTAGACACAAGACATAAAATGTATGACCTTTCTTATAAATAAGACACAAGTATCGTTCTTATAATGCGTAATAGGACTATAAGTATTTAGACAATCAAAAGCATAAATTGAAATTTCCGGAATCTATAACAACCAGAATAAGGATTCCGACAGAATACGGACGCCGGCGGACTGCGCGGGTAGTACGCGGGGCGCCCCGAATTGAGCGCCGTCTTCACCGCTGCTTCACCCCCTCAAATGTGCGAAAAGTGTCTTCGCACAGCGCCTTAAGTTTAAACGTTCCTTCCTTAATTTAATGTTATTACATACAATCTTATTTTTCTTAATAAGATTTTGTGTTTTTTTGATAAAAAATTTGATTTTTATGTATTTCTTTAGCTTATTTTTACTACATTTGATTATCCGCACTGCACCATTAGAAACAATTGGATCTTCACATGTTAAATCTATTGTGACAGTGGGTTTTGAGCATAGGGCTGAGGGACCAGAAACCAAACCCGGAGCTGGTCCGACCAACTCATCGAAAAGTGTATTGGTTTCTGCTACCTCTGCTTCACGGTTACTATTTTCTAAGCGAGTGATGTAGTTACGGGCCTCACATAATTCTTTCTCAAGAGTAGTCACTCGCCTGAGGGCCTCTTCAAACTCATAGCTGCATTGGTTGAACCCGTCGACAATGCTCTGAAGCTGATCCCGTTGATCGGCTACTTCTGTGTGCCGGACATGCATATCTGCCATCTCAGTTTTTAACTTTTTGTTCATACATAATATATCTAGCATTTCTTTTTCACTGTCATCGCGTTCTGTCATTAATTGCTCACATTTGGTTTGAGAAATTTTAAGTTCTTGCAGTACAAGCTGCAGTTTTTCTTCTGTCTGACGAGCTGAGGTCTTGCGTGTTCCAACCATGGTGGATTGTTATTGTATTTTAAATGACCAATAGAGTTTGAATGAGCAAGTAATAACAAAAACAATAGATACAGGTATGAACAATTTGCTGTAAATTTTCTTACGACTATTTTAGCGACTAAACAGGATTATTACTATAGATATTATTAATTAGTATGTGCGATAGAACATATATGTGAAACAATCAGAATAAACTATGTACTCGCCTGAATTTGGACCAAAAGGACGGTTGAACCGATATGAGTCACTCACTATGAAATATTAGTACACTGATTTAACATCAAAAACAGCGATACAACATTAATTGATTTATTCCACTTATATTTTCGTAGCAAATATTTAGTGATTAATCAACCTAAGCACTATATTAATAGGATTTTTATAATTAAAATTATATTTAAAATTACGATACAATATTTGACAAGTTGTCCGTAGTGTTGCCACAGAGAGAAAAAGAACCTGTACCTATTCAATATCCATATGAAATAGGTTTAATTAATATTGAAACCCAATTTTCCATTTGATCATAAAATTTTACCACTCAATATGGGTCTATCAAATGGAAGCACTTTAAACTGCAGTAGGTAGGTATTATATATCCATACTACAGCTATTAATTGAATTTATAATTATAGATGCACTGTAACCTATGGATTAAAATACGGAATATAGCAATAACAGCTCTATTCATGTGTATTTTATAATATGTAAATATATTTTGTAAATATAGATTGTATTTTGTACATATTTGTTGTTAATAAAAAAAAATGTAGTTATTCATGTTATATAAGGTTCTAATAAATTAATGAATTTCCTCTTGAGGGATGAATGTATAGGTCATTAGTAATCAAAAAATTATATTAGAAAAATAATCCATGGGAAAAAAAAAACGAAATTAAACTTAATATCATTACAAAGTATTAATTTAACCATTTATGTAAAAAAAAAAAACTCACGGATAATTTTTCTAATATTATCGTTTGATTACTAATGACCTATAAATTCATCCGTATCCGGAAGCGCTCGTGGTGTAGCATGATTAGCCGTTCTTAATCGATCGGCAAAGTTAAGCTACGTCTGTCTTGGTCGGTACCTGGATGGGTGACCGCCTAGTGGTATTGCAAATCGAGCGTTTCCGTGCTTCGGAAGGCACGTAAAGCCGTTGGTCCTGGTTATCACTCAATTGTGATAGTCGTTAAGCTAGTTGGATGCCTCCTAGGCGGCTTGAAAAATTCCAACAGTAGGTTGGCCACTAGCCTACCTCCACCGATCCGCAGTGGGCACGCGTGGTTGAGTATCTGCCCATTCCCTTTCACCCTTATTTGTGAAAGGAGGCCTGTGCTTAGCAGTGGGACATTATAGGCTGATGATGAATGATACATTCATTCCTCAAGAGGAAATTCACTAATTTATGAGGACTATATATATGTTTTCCTGACCATCTATATAAGTAAAATAAGCTTTTATTTACAACAAATATGTACAAAATACAATCTATATTTACAAAATATAATCTATATATAGAAAATTTCCTCAAATTTCCTCATATAGTAAAATAAACATACTGTTCGTTGGTAACGGCATCACTAGAACTCTGAACAGATTATTTTCAAATTTCGTAAAGTCCTGAATAAAGTTTTTACGAGAAAGAAAGATATGCTAAATATGCTTATTCGAGAAAATCTGAAAGTGCTTTTATGCAACAGGACAATGTATATCAGATCACCTCGTCTTTTAATCAATATAAAGGCGATACTGACACAGCCCAATTCGAAAAACATCAAATACACAGGCACCTTCTATAATGTAATCCTATAAATAAAGACGAAAACAAATACAATACTCGTGCCCCGTGACTTGTGAAATCGTGCGATTGGCGTGCGAATGAATGTGAGTAGCCCTCATCGCGTCAGTCTAATATCGACTCTATAACACAGCACTAAGTGTCAACAGTAACTATATGATAAGACAATAGAAATACGTATTTTTTTGGTAAAACGGTGCCGCCCACGGGTATAATATATATATTTATTTACATGCTTGAATATTATGGAATCTGTTGAGTAAGGCATATCTCTAGGAGGAGGTGTTTTTTCTTTCAATGGGAAAAAATTAAGGGTTTACAAAATTCCACCCTTACGTGGGCAAATTAGGGGACTGTGTGTGAAACCGGGGTACGGAAAGCTATTAATAAATAAATCATTCAATATCTTTTTCTTTATAAATACCCAATTTTTCATTAGTCGAAATAAGTAGTTCATAAGCTGTTTGTTTCCCAAAATAACTACAGAATTAAACATGTCTCTTAGACATATGAAATTATAAAAAGTATTGGTACAGATACGGCCTCTCAGAGCGCTATATAGGCTCATGGCTTAACGAGTCAAAGCTCACCCTTAAATTGCCTCACTCAATCCTACCCCGTTTTACGACTGTTTGCTCACGTTTGGAAATACACAAGATAAATATACACAGAAGAAAAGCTCCCTAAAAACGCCCAAAATCCATTCAAGTTACGATATGATACGATTGCTACAATATTTCCCAATTTTGTTATTCATCATATTCATTATTTTTTTACTGTGTACAGGCCTGTGTTTGACCGCAATCTCGCCATGGTAAGTGATGGTATGGCCGACGGTGGTAGCACACAAAGCCTAGAAGGAATTAGCTCTCAACTGCAGCTGTTAGAACACACCGATAAGTGCTACGCGGCAGATTTTCAACTTGAAGGTGGTAGCCAGCCAGGTGGGTTCCACAAAGTACCCTGCCACTGTACGTGTTACGCCTCTCGATGTTTTCCTTCACCGAAAGGTCAAGTTCATTTTAGGATACGAACCTGGGACCTTCGTCTCGGCATCCGGCGTCACTACCACTGAGATTATTTTCTATAAATTTGTATATGACTGCAATCTCAGGATGGTAGCCAGCCAGATGGGTAGCAATGCTATGATTGCCTTCACCAACAGCTCATGCCCAATGTAGTTTCGTAACCAAAGTAAACAATAAAGTACAACTCTTACGTCACTACCACTGAACTATCAATACTATCATCGCCACAAAAGCAAGATTCGAAGCGAACTTTCCTTCTGTATTTATTGATCTCGTATGACCTACTGACTCTACCATGACTGTATGAACCAAAGCCTCTCAGAGAGGCTTCAAACAACTTGAGACTCCAACACGCCACGTGTTGCTAAATGTCGTACGCGAAATTACACCCAGAAATAATAAAATGGTTTTAGTGAAACAGTTTGAGATGCTTGTGATTTTTTCTACATAATTAGTAGCATAAAAATAAGCTAGTAGTTTTTAAAATGGCGTAAAAATAACTATAAAATGTCGGCAACATATTGGCAATTTAAAATCGACATCTTCTGTAAGAAAGCGACAGTTTTTTCATCAATCAATCTCGATGATCTACCTAAAAAGTCTTAAAAATAAGAAACGAGCCTGAACATGTATTTTTTTCAAGACACGTTCCTTGGGAACATGTTAGATAGATAGTCATCACTCAAGATTTCAGTGAAACGAGTCTCAATCGATCATAATTTGCGAAATGATACCTATGAATAGAAACACGTTTCGTAGATATTCATGAAAACCCATCTCATTGGATAGAGTGCTTGAAGAGCCATTCAAATGAAAGACTCATAAGCTATACATGTAAAATAAGCTGGAATATGGAGAAGGTTCTTGAATAAATTCGATCAACTTACTAAAGACTATTATTATTAAATTGTAATGTTAAATGCCTTAGTCGGGTTTCCCGTTTTAATTTCCTTCTTAAATGCTTTATAAAGACCGGTATCATATTATTTCTGTAGAAGAAGAGAAGAAGAAATACATTTATTTGACGAAACACATTAAAGAATTTACATACAAAAATATTTAAAACAAACCAGTCAGTCTGTGCCGTCAAAAAGGATCGTCAGCTCAGCATGGTGCTACTGACAATGTCAGCAGCGCTGATTTTCAGCTGACGCCTTTAGTGATGTCACGGTCGTAAGTACACGAAAAAATAAATAAATTGTAGTATTATTGCTAAAGACCATAGAAGCTGGTAAACTGTCTTCTTGCTTGTCAAACTTCCAAGATAAATGCAGACTTTCGATAGGTAGTACCGCATATTAGGTGATACCGCAGCCAAATAACTTTATGATGTGTAAAGTTGTGTTCCTGCGCGTGAGTAAGGTCGCCAGAGCTCATAATGGAGGGGGGAAAGGTCGGTAACGCGTGAGCGATGCTTCGTGTGTTGCAAGCGTCCATATGGCTACGGTAACCGCTTACCATCAGGTGGGCCGTATGCTTGTTTGCCGACTTAGTCGTATAAAAAAAAAAAGAAGTGCAGTGTCAAATTGATACTTACTATTAGTCCCTAGACAATCAATAAAAAAAAAAACCTTACTTGTACAACACCTATAACGTAATGTTATCGCATCCTCTGGGAAGTGGAGCTACTTCATCAGTCGGGCTACTCTGATTTTTTTACGGGAGAACCTGTTATGCCCTACCTCCCTTATTTTCGTTTTACTTTATGAAAAGTAAATTTATCATTTACCCAAAGGAAAACGAAATTAGAATTCAAAAAGCATTAGTATAAATCACAATTTTACGAAACGTCAAAGTTTCAGCACTTATTGAATTTGCGAACAAAATTTCCAGACTGTAAGTGTGCTTCAACTTGTTATAACAATGTTGCCAGATAACTCCGCTGAGTTAATTTACAGAGTTTCTTAGTTCATAAAATTTGGAGTTTCAACCTCAAAAATGGATTTCTGGGAATCATTTGAGAAATTACTTCGATATTCAGCTTTATTTTTTAAATCATAAAAAAAACAATAAACTTATTTCATTGTGTACCAATTGCTTGTAGATACTTAGAGTTATAGAAAATCCCAAATAGGTAAAATTATCTTAGTTCGATTCTTAAGTATCTCGAAGTATCTAAAGCCTTTTGATTTTACCTGCCTCCCGTTATTTTATTTCATACAAAATGTGAAAGTTGGCATGTTTGTATATTTTCACGGTTGAACGTTTGGACGGTTGGACGTTTAGATGGATAGACGTTTGGATGATTGGACGGTTGGACGGTTGAACTTTTGGAAGGTTGGACGTTTGGACGGTTGGAGTTTTGGACGGTTGGACGTTTGGATGGTTGGACGTTTGGACGGTTGGACTTGGACGTTTGGACGGTTGGACGTTTGGACGTTTGGACGGTTGGACGGTTGGACGGTTGGACGGTTGGACGGTTGGACGGTTGGACGGTTGGACGGTTGGACGTTTGGACGGTTGGACTTGGACGTTTGGACGGTTGGACGTTTGGACGTTTGGACGGTTGGACGGTTGGACGGTTGGACGGTTGGACGGTTGGACGGTTGGACGGTTGGACGGTTGGACGGTTGGACGGTTGGACGGTTGGACGGTTGGACGGTTGGACGGTTGGATATTTGGACGCTTGGATGTTTGTTACTATATCACACATAAATGGTTGAACAGATTTGGTTGAATTTTGACACAGACAGAATATGTTCTAAATTATGGGTTGTTATTAATACGTGAAATACTTTTTATCCCGGGAAAATAAATCAACGAACATATACGATCTTGAAACAGTGAGTTGGATTTAATAAGCACAAGCAATTTTTTATTTCAATAAGTATGACTAATATACTGTTTTAAAAGGAACAGTTTCAAAGAGAATCCAGTTAATTATTACTTGGCTTTGTCTGAGTGACACAATAAGTCGCAAAATGAAACGGACCTTTTGGTTCAAAGAAACAATTCATATAATATTCACATAACTCTTTGAAAAATTATTAGTGCATAATTCTTTTGTACTGATCAGTCTAGATTAAAAAAAATATCATTTAAACATCTGAGATTTTGACTAGCCAGTTGGCACAGGTTGAGGGTTTGATTCTTACCCATGACAAACATTTTTATGCATACTTATATCTATCTATCTATCTATACTGCATATCTTAATATCCTAACGAATATCCTTTCTATCCTTTCTTAATATAATTCTTATCCTATCCTAACTCTAAATGAAAAAGTGAGTTTGTTTGTTTGTTACGCCTTCACGCCTCAACTACTCAACGGATCTTCATGAATTTTGGAATGCAGATAGCCTACGGTAGGGAAAAGGACATAGGCTACTTTTTATCTCGGGAACGCGGGTTAAACCGCGGGAGACAGCTAGTTATTATATTATAATAGCGAAAGTGAGTTTGTTTGTTTGTTTGTTTGTTACGCCTTCACGTCTCAACAACTCAACGGATCACCATGAAATTTGGCACGCTGATGGCTTATGATATGGAGAAGGACATAGGCTACTTTTTATCCCGGGAACGCGAGTGAAACCGCGGGGGAAAGCTACTAGGTATGTAATAAAACGAAGAGTTTTTTATTTGATTGATTGTTTAAACACGCTAATCTCAGGAACTACCTTGCCTAGTTGGATTTGAAAACTTCCACTAATAGCAAGCTTCATTAGTTAGACTTTAGACCCCAGTGTTAGACTTTTTATCCCGGGGACGCGGGTGAAACCGCACGGGATAGCTAGTACGTGGTAATTTTTTTCAAAAACTGGCATTGAGTAGGTATAATATCAGTTATCAGGTTTCTATAGTACACACGGCTACAGATCAAGCTATACATTTCCAGTATAAGCTGATCTCGCATTGTATACGATTTCGTTTCAATGGGAGGTCAGCTTATACTAGAAATGTATAGCTTGATCTGTTGCCGTGTGTACAAGCTCTGCTTAATTCGGCATCAGATGGCCGTGTGTTAAGAATATCTCCTAGCTCCTAAGTGCTTCCAGTTTCAGAGGCTGTCTTCACTAAAAGGTCTAATTCATTATATTTTTAACCGACTTCAAAAAAAGGAGGAGGTTCTCAAATCAGTTTTTTTTTTTTTTTTTTTTTATGTTTGTTACATCATAACTTCGTCATTTATTAACCGATTTGGAAAATTCTTTTTTTGACTGGAAGGGTACACTTCCCGTTTGGTCCCATTGTCAGGATTTGATTACTTCTTAGTGTACTTTGATGTCGGTTTAAGTCTTTTGTAAAACAGTCCAATTGAATGCAAGATCGCGCGCGATTCGCCGCGTCATTTCATGTTAGTACGAAAGTGATACAATAGACGTTGTGTCCTTGACTATAAAGCCTAACTTTATATTGATTTTCACATCACTTCAATTAAATTGGTTAAACACAACATTCCCAAATTCTATAGAAGTGCACCTTCATCCATTTCGTGAATGACTAACAAATTCTAATGCCATAGAACATTCAATGTTATACACACGGAATAGAGTTCATAATTTATTTCCCAGGATTGAAATTAAATGTACGGCAACGGTCACCTTCATAGGTGTATAAAATAAACACGCGATACGTTAACGTTTCTTTTGGCAAAGTCAAATAAAAGCTTCTGTATTTACAAAGTTGCTTTCCTTTTTAGGGTTCCGTAGCCAAATGGCAAAAAACGGAACCCTTATTGATTCGTCATGTCTGTCTGTCTATCCGTCCGTATGTCACAGCCATTTATTTCCGAAACTATAAGAACTATAATGTTGAAACTTGGTAAGTAGATGTATTCTGTGAACCGCATTAAGATTTTCACACAAAAATAGAAAAAAAACAATAAGTTTTGGGGGTTCCCCATACTTAGAACTGAAACTGAATTTTTTTTTTCATCGAACCCATAAGTGTGGGTGTCTATGGATAGGTCTTCAAAAATGATATTGAAGTTTCTAATATCATTTTTTTCTAAACTGAATAGTTTGCGCGAGAGACACTTCCAAAGTGGTAAAATGTGTGTCCCCCCCCCTGTAACTTCTAAAATAAGAGAATGATAAATCTATAAAAAATATATGATGTACATTACGGTGCAAACTTCCACCGAAAATTGCTTTGAACGAGATCTAGTAAGTAGTTTTTTTTTTAATACGTCATAAATTGAAATTAATATCAAATACTCAGGTCTATACTACCATTTACTTATATACCTACAGGTTTGTACGGAACCCTCGGTGCGCGAGTCTGACTCGCACTTGGTCGGTTTTTTAATCATGTTTTAGTATTCAGTACTACGATAAGGGTCAGTTTACATCGAGGCGCAATGTGACGCGATGCCGCGCAAAAAGGAGAAAATCACACTATAAGGCGCCGATCCGACAGAGACAGTTCTAGAGTTCTTCGTTCGGAGTCTGCGTTCCGCATCCACTATTGTACACACAGCAAGCAGTCTAGAGTTCTAGATTTCCTGCAATATTCACCACCGATCACACGTCATACACTTTTTTTTACTTTTAATGGCGCCGCATGGATTACTGTGAACGCGATATGCAGAACTCTAGAACTCTTCTCTATGGGATCGCCTTAAGTTTTTGATTATAAAGAAGATTATAACACATACATGTATTCCAGATTATAGAGATCTACCTGCACGTCAAACGTCACTATTGAAAGAAAAGAAAGAAAGAAAATTATTTTATTTTTCCATAAACACACAAATGAAAAGTAAATATAAAAATAGAACAGTAAAATAAAGCATAAATAAATATCGAATCTGTGTGTTCGAAAAGAAAAGGCGGCCGACTCAGCCTAATGTTGAGGTATCCCCAACGCTGGTATTCTGCCGGCGCCTCGTGAGTGTGTGTCACGAAAATCAGTGGGAAAAGATCAGCGAGTGATTTTTTCTTTTTAAAATTACAATAATAATAACTAATATAATCGAACGAATATAATAATCGAACAAATAATAAATACATATTGGTTCTGCCGTTGAGTCTTCAAGAGATAACAAAAATATTAATATGATGACACTTAAAAGGTAAGAAAAACGGTTAAAATACTTGTAGGTTAAATTAGAGCCTTTTAATCATACGCAATTTTATTTAAAGCTTTCAGTACAATCATAGATATAATTATTTTTTACCTTAAATTATACAATACACAATTTGACACACTCAAATAGGCAGCAGACGGCTCTTATTAGTTCATTAGTACAGGAATTACTTTCTTATTGCTATGGTATTGCAGCATAAAATTAATTGCACTTGAGCCCTGCCTGAAATACTTTGTCAGTGGCACTAACTATGTAACTTGAAGTGTCATCGCAATTAATTGCGTTGTACACTACACTTTTTTATAAATCTTGACGTGTTTTATATAATGTTTTACTTCCAGTAGGTGTAAAATTACCAACAGAGTTTAGTCAAAAATCAAAGTCAAAGCCATTTATTCAATTTAGGCCCTAGTATGGCACTAATGAAGCTTAAAGCTACTGAAGTTACCATCGGTTCGGAAGTCGGCCTTCAACTGAGAAGAACAGGCAAGAAACTCAGCAACGTTAATTTTTTTATATATTTTAGCATAGAGATAGAATATTTATAGGGCTACTGTACTAGGCTATCTGCCGTCAGCACGGGTATGTGCAACGCTGCCTTGGAACTGCGAGTTCATTGATTGAACGACGAAATATTATAATCATGAGTGTCAATTTCTCGTTTTTTATTTATATTATACTCTCAGACCAAGAAAAAATTAAAGACTGAACGGTCTGTGTTCTTAAGAGACGCAAGTAATAGGAAGCCGGCGTTCTAGTAAATACATGGCCTCACACACACATATACGCCATAGGAAGCCGATCGATTGTCATTCCGTATTGAGACATTGACAATAAGGCTCAGTACCATTTGTGCCTGCTTGAGCCAGTACTGATTTGAGTAAAATCAGTACTCACGTAGGAATTTTTTTGTTTCACTTTCTTAAGAAGTGACACTCCGTCTTGATTTTTTTATGTCTATGAATGTTCAGTGCAAAATAAAGCTGATACAACATCCAACAGCTTAATAACTCAGCTTGATTTTTAACACTGAAGAGTTAAGGAAATTAAAGCCTGCTTAATCCTATTTGATAACTTACATAAGCTAGACTTAATAAGCTACGTACTTTATGACGTCATTAAATGCCACTTAGCTTGCCAAGGCCATGTGTCGTCATAGCTTATGTACATGTAAACATGTTAGACGATTAGTTTGTTGTTTGAAACGACCGTGTTTGAGTAATAAGTACCTACTGACAAGACTGAAAAGTAGCCTATGTCCTTCTCCATTCCATAGGCATGCCAAACATCGCGACCGGTCCATCAGTTATTGAGTGACAAATATACAGGCAAATAGAAAAATATATTTAAAAACAGCTGTTTTGAGGTCTGTATTATTTATTTATTTATTAGTTTGCAGCTTCACAACATCAATAAACAGCCAAAACGCTACAAAAACAAAATTCATTATAACATTAAAATATTACATTCATCGTTCTAACATTCTTTTCCATTCATTCATCAATCGTACCATCCCTGTCACAAACAAGTCACAGTGAGGTGCGTCCTCGAGCAGAGAGTTGATAAGAAGCATTGTACCACAGTAGATAGATATATCTACTGTGATTGTACTCTGCACGGGCGATTGCCGGCGGTGGAGCGTGCGCGGCGCTACATTCATTATACGAGATTATACATACGTGCTAACTTTTTTTCAAGAAGATTTTAATGTATAGATTTGGCTTCCTTACGATTTTATTATGTAGAAGATTAGAAGATTTGATGTGGATTTAGTTAACACATAAAATAAAAAGTTATGTCCTCAGTAGCACACGTGCGATTTAATGCAAAATAAAATTTTAAGTAATTTCAAAGATGGTTTTCATTCGTTAATTGGGAAATTGGAAAAATAAGGAGATTTTTAGAGCAGTTGGATTTGGATTGGATTCAAAAATACTAGTTGTCCCTCACTATTTTCACCTGCTTTTCTGTAAAGTGCTTCACCCGTCGAGCTGCTCCAAATTTTAACGGCCCTACCTCTGTTACCTATCAAATTTTTTTGCATGTCAATGTACGATCAGGTCCTTATTCTTACGAAGAGTTTTTTACAAAGATCATTTATTTTTATAACAGACGCAACATTTTTAACTTCGATCATCCTGTGTAATGGAGACATTAGGTATCCATTTTCTTGAGAGGGTGTCCCGAAATGATGATTATTTTCTACAAAGCAATATAGACCTTATTTCAATGGATATTCTACCAAATGTTTTACTGAAATGTGCTGGCAGAAATAACTTCTTAAAGGGTAGAATTACGGTATCAGTAGAACGGAAAAATAATGTGTGTGCAATTTAGATCGTATCGTAAGCTTTACGTAGGTGGGCACATTGCGCGTAGGAAATGGGGGGGGGGGATGATACGGGCCTATAATCTTTGGTTATTTAGAGTGGCTTGTAATATATAATATTAGTATAATATGTATGTTTTGAGGTCTCAAAACTTTTTTGGAAAAACACAGTCTACCTAGGTTTCAACTCTGGGAAAACGCATTTTTCCGAATATTTTAGCAAAGCTCAGTCACCGTTATGGTGAGTCCATGCTACGCGAAGCGAGCACGAGCCGAGCCTCGAACGAACAGGATTCGTTCGTTACTCGCGATTTCAATCGTGGACGAACTTAACGAGCCTTCAACGAGCACGATGCGAATCCCTGTGTTCGTGAAAAAACTGACAATCGGGCGGAGCGCAGTCGAGCACGCTACGAATGCTCGTTCGAGGCTCGAAAGCCCGTCCACGATACGCGAATCGTGCTCGCAGTGTGCTCGTTCGTGGCTCGGCTCGTGCTCATTCGCCAATCATGGACACACCATTATATTATGTAACAAATCTAACTTTGTTTTGAAAAGAGCAATTGATAAATTTATTGCAGTCTCTTCTCCGACAAAGCAACTTCTGAGCCATGAGATAGTCGAAAGGTATTGAATTGTGTTTTGATGTTCGTTTTATATTTCCCTGTAATAATGTTCATGATTTTAAAGTTGTATGTTTTTATGTCAAAGGACTTGAGAATGTTAACAGGCAAAGATGAATGGCCTGAAAAGTCAATTATTATAATGATATCATGGGACATTCCTGGGAATTACTTCAAAATTTCATAAGAAATTACAAATGTTTTTACTGGGTGGGAATCGAACCCATGACCTGTAGTTTGGCTGTCAGTATTTAACCCCCACATTAGCCATCAATATTATAATGACTCTTCCGACTATTCTTAAACAATATTCCGAAATTAGCACAACAAATATAAAATCATATTTGAACCACGCGCATGAAATTAATTTTGTATACCAAAATAGCATGGCTTTTTATTGCCAGATTAAACCAGAAATTATGCTGTGCTGTAAGCAATAATCTGCTTAATTCCGGTCACGCTAGCAGGCGTGGTGTGTCAGGGCCGCGTGACGTCACCTCTGTGACTACGCCAATGTGTACCCGCCTTTATTTATCGTTTCTTAATTAAATTTCTGTTTTGTTGATACTTAGATATTAAATGAGTTGAATGAGAGAAATAATACAATATACTTTAAAAAAATAGCCAATTTAGTCCAAAAAAATAACAGGTGGAGATTTCGAGATGGCTAATTTTCGAAACTTACTACTTTTTGTTCAGCATGACTAATCCAACATAGGTTTCGAAAATAAGCCATCTCGAAATCTCCACCCAGTATATATAAAAATGTAACATTGCTGAGTTTCTTGCCTGTTCTTCTCAGTTGAAGGCCGACTTACGAAACGGTAGCTTTGGCCTTCATAAGTGCCCTACTAGGGCCTATATTGAATAAATGGCTTTGACTTTTAGTTGAATGGTTAAAATTGCAGACTTTGTTTTATTGTTTGTTTCTTAAAAATATATTAAAATAAAATTCACTGTTGTATACCTATTCATCAATATAATAAAATCTTATTATCATTTTGATAATATTTATGTAATAAAATTGCAACTTATCCACCAAAAATACGTTTCTTATGTTGAAAATATTTAATTTTGGGATCAATTAAAAAAAAAAAAAAAAAAAAAAAGATTAAAAAAGTGTCAAGTTTTAAGGTCGGCAACACATTGGCAATCCCCCTGGTATTGCAAATGTCCATAGGCGGCGGTGACCACTTACAATCAGTTGGCGCGTCTGCCTGCATGTCAACCTCTTGACATAAAAAAAAGTGTTTTAAACAAAATCTACTATATAAAAATAAGTCGGGTTTTCCTTCCTGACGCTATAACTCCAGAACGCACTAACCGATTACCACGGTTTTGCATTCGTTGGAAAGGTCTCGGGCTCCGTGAGGTTTATAGCAAAGAAAATTCAGGAAAAATTTCAACAGAAAAGCGGGAAAATTTTTTTTAAAATACGGCGCCATCTCTGATACATAGCATGTATAAGGGTAGGGTAGGGTAGGGTAGGGTAGGGTAGGGTAGGGTAGCACCATAGGGTAGGGTAGCACCACGCGAACGAAGTCGCGCCGGGCAGCTAGTACCATATAAATCCATAATATGTCCATATAATCACTGAGAAAATAAAATAAAATAATGTACGCGGCCATTTTGTATTTGAAATGGCACCAGGAAAGCGTCCTCTTTACTCTCCAATATTAAATCTAATGAAATAAAGTAATAAACCAACAAAAACGAGGCGTAAAAGGAATGAAACACGTGTTTTATTTACACGTGTCCGTTATTTTATCTCCGCGCAATATTGGAGCTGTATAAAACCAAAAACAAAACGGAATTGAAAAAAATATTCGCACGTTCATTTAGGATATTGTAGGCTAAAATTATTGTTAATCTGATTTAAAAAAGAATCGAGTTATTTTATAACATTTCTACAACTCTTCCGGTTTATTATCATTAGTATAATAATATATTATGTATAGAACATGTATAGAACACAAAATCTATTGCTAATATTATTTGAAATGATGTAGATTTGTTCCTCTTGATTAAATAAATAGATGTTAATGTTTGACATTTTACCCCGGGAAATCAACGGTTCCCCGGGAATGCAGATGAAACCGCGGGGTGGAAATTATCATAAACTCTGAAATGAATTTCCATAAATCCTAAAATTTCTAGCTACGCTCACCTAGAAGGCAGTATGCGATGCTAACGTACTCGTAGCACTGACTGAGTTTGACAAGTCGCGTAGCAGATCTCAGATCAGAAGCTCGCCTAGCTACGAAACATGATTTTTTTTTTCCAGTTAAGATCACCTACGAAGCATAAGATTCTACCGTACTCGTAGCACAGACTGAGTTTGACAAGTCGTGTAGCAAATTGCTACGAAGCTACACCTAGCTACGAAACATGAATAATTTTACAGCTACGATTACCTACGAAACAGCATAAGATGCTACCGCACTCGTAGCACAGACTGAACTTGACAACTCGCGTAGCAGATTGCTACGAAGCTACACCTAGCTACGAAACATGAGTAATTTTCCAGCTACGATCACCTACGAAGTAGTATCATATGAGATGCTACCGTACTCGTAGCACTGAACGAGCATGACAAGTCGCGAGGCAAATGGCTACGAAGCTCCACCTAGCTACGAAACATGAATATTATTTCCAGCTACGATT
Organism: Achlya flavicornis; assembly: GCA_947623365.1. NCBI lineage: Eukaryota > Metazoa > Arthropoda > Insecta > Lepidoptera > Drepanidae > Achlya > Achlya flavicornis. Next base: position 2,250,338 of record OX392485.1, on the reverse strand, counting down.
ACCTACGAAGCAGCTCAGAGTAAATAAATAGGTACAGTATGAAATGCTAACGTACACGCAGCACAGAATGAGCTTGACAACTCGCGTAACAAATGGCTACGAAGCTCCACCTAGCTACGAAACATGAATATTATTTCCAGCTACGATCACCTACGAAGCAGCTCAGAGTAAATAAATAGGTACAGTATGAAATACTACCGTACACGCAGCACAGACTGAGGTTGACAACTCGCGTAGAAAATTGCACGAAGCTCCACCAAGCCACCAGAATATACATATTTTTATTCGCCTCCTAAGAATGTTTAATACAAAATATTTACTGTTGGGGAAACCAAGTACATAATTATAAGCATTTTCTAAACAAAGTACATACCGGGAATCAAACACAGATCCACCAGTCTTGAAACAAGCTATATTATACGTTATTGTTAATCTAATAGAATTTGTAAGCGTTGAAAGTTTATACGGAAAATATGTTCATCTCCCAATTCCGTTAATATTTGTTCGTCAAATAAGTTCAGGTGATTGGTACAGCCCATTTATTTATACATATACAAACATGCATGTACTTTATTATGCCTAGGATTGATGACTGTACGTTTTACTGCCTATAGCATTTATATACTCTGAGCTATAGCGATGTTTATCTTTATTAGCCCTTGAGTTCGTTTCTTCATTATTTGTATTGGAAATAGGTATATTTTTCGTTTCAATTCTTTTATTTGGCTTATAGATTTTGTTAATATAATATATGTTGTTTTTATAGGTACTGAAAATAGCAAGGGTTGTTTTCATTTTTTGTAAGTAACTAATGAATTTATATTTATATATTGTCACGTAGAGCCAGAGGTATTTTAAATATGGCGGATTGCTTTTTAAACAAAAAATATTTCAGCAAAACAAATTATAATAAAAATATTTACTAAGTTTAATATTAGTAATGCCTGTTTGGTAATTTTTTACCGAGCACATATAAGATGCTGTATGTATTTTTTCAACACACTCGCTCGTTAAGTGACATTTATTGCATAGTTTTTAGTATCTTAATGCAGCTTATTACGCACTAGTGCTCATTACTTTACATTACCGCACAGTTTTATGATAGGTATAATCCCGATTATATTAAGTTTGTACCTCTCTGCAAGTGATATGTGTGTAGACCAAGTATTCTTAATTTGAACGGGTAAAATAAATTGACAGCTCAACGCTGTCAAAAAAAAAACATGCGCTCCATATTTGTTAACTTTCTCATTGTGTGGTTGATTATAATCAAAAAATCTACTTAACAAAATACAAGTTAGTTTTCTTGCAAGTGTGTTGAAATACGTCGTATGACACGCGTTTGCATTGATTATTACACTCTCGGCTCACGCGCTTAATACCGCCTCGAGTGTTAATAACCAACTTTGCACACATGTATCATAATGTACTATAATTTATTATGACCGTATGCTATCTTAATACATAAACAAAAATGTGGTTGTCCTTCTAGTCATTTTATTGTAAATTTAATCAGTAAAATTGGGTTACAGAACCACAAAGTTAACTCAAATACACCAATTCAACTGGTAACCCCTAGCTAAGGCTTCAGTTTGAGGCTATTTACTAACATTCTGAAATGTTTCTATGAACAACTCAAAATGTAGGTAAATACGGAATCCAACCACTTCGCTTCCCACATTATAGTAATTACTTCGTCACTCGAGTTTTCAGTTTTAATCCTTAATACTATAGGGATAAAGTCTTATGTTGCCTAATATGTCCAATTCAGTGTTTTTCCTCCACTAAAACACGATTTAATTAAGTCAAACGTATTTCGCGGTGGAAATATGATATTATTATTTTGATAGGTTATGTTGGTAGAGCCTATTTAATTAGGGCCCTATTTCTCTATTTTATTGTTTATTATTTTAAATCTTAACTATATTACCCTTTGGGTTCAAAATGAAATAGATTTTTTTAACATCTTCAAAACAGAAAATAAGTAGCCAATTTATTGGAAAATACTACAAAAATGGTAATTGTGGATGAGTTTAGTACCAAAATTTTTGTCCTGAGATAGAGACGGCCAAAATTCAAAATCATTTATTCAAATAGACCTTCGCAGGCACTTATGAAAAGTCTGACTCTAATACTCTAATACCGGTTCGGAAGGTTGCATTTTCTGAGAAGAGCCCGGAATAAACTCAGCAAATACTCTTTTCAAAACAAGCTTAGATTCATTACATAATATTTACATTCTAATCGCACTGACAACAATTACGTGCCCCGGCGCGGCGGCAAAATTACAAAGTAGACTGAATATATAAATAGTCAACTCGGCGCAGACCAGCCCCCACAATCAGCACCTGTTCACGCATACGACGCGTGTGGCAGCCATCGCCCTACTCGCCATATTGTAGGGAAGTGAGCGACCCGTCACACGACGACTGGTTGGATAGACCACATTACAGACCAAAGATAAGCCTTTCTCGATCAAAAAGTATTTTGTGATATCATAGTATACTTGACGTTCTTTTTGAAGTCGGTTAAAAACAAAGACAACTCACTTAGTTTTAAGCGCTCGTTTACCGTACTACATGCTTATCGCTGACAGTTAAGTATATGCCCTACTAACTGATGTTAGTCATATTAAAGCTAAGTACACAATAACCACATGTGCCGGTTCTGCTAACGAGTTAATTAGCTGTCCTGGCACGCTATGGCTAATTGTAATGTCTTGCACACTTGCCTTTATTATCTACTATATAAAAATAAGTCGGGTTTTCCTTCCTGACGCTATAACTCCAGAACGCACGAACCGATTTCCACGGTTTTGCATTCGTTGGAAAGGTCTCGGGCTCCGTGAGGTTTATAGCATAGAAAATTCAGGTAGGGTAGGGTAGGGTAGGGTAGGGTAGGGTAGGGTAGGGTAGGGTAGGGTAGGGTAGGGTAGGGTGGGGTAGGGTAGCACCATAGGGTAGGGTAGCACCACGCGAACGAAGTCGCGCCGGGCAGCTAGTGAATTATAAACTAGATAGAAGCGTGACATTATGCATTGCAAAAGGATGCATGGTATCAAATACATAAACCGCGAGCGGCAACTGGCAAAAAAAAACCGGCCACGTGCGAATCAGACTCTCGCACCGAGGGTTCCGTACAGACCTGTAGGTATATAAGTAAATGATACCTGATATGTATATAGTACCTGAGTACTAGTTACTAGATCTCGTTCAAACCAATTTTCGGTGGAAGTTTGCACCGTAATGTACATCACATATGTTTTATCATTCTCTTATTTTAGAAGTTACAGCCCCACCCCCTGTACACACATTTTACCACTTTGGAAGTGTCTCTCGCGCAAACTATTCAGTTTAGATAAAAATTATATTAGAAACCTCAATATCATTTTTGAAGACCTGTCCATAGACACCCCACACTTATGGGTTCTTGAGAAAAAAAAACAGTTTTAGTTCTATTTATGTACCGGAGTTAATTATCGATCAGCTCCGATCGACCATCGCAGCGGCTGATAGCCTACGCGCGCAACGATGATTGACAGTGGACTTTTCACGTGATTGATTTGACGAGAGAGGCAGAGCATAGTTACCATTTAGCTTACATTCTTTAGCTTACCTACTTTGAATATCAGCCACATCAAAACTCCTAAGGCCCGCACTTGCGTCAACCTGGGTTGGTCACGATGCTCTGTCTGTCTTTCAATATGGGTATACATCATATAACATAAGTTATGTATGGGTCTAATACTGGGAAACCTTAGTAGTTTATCTCGTTTAACTGTCTTCTACCATTGGTCAAAATAATTATGTATAAGCCTAGACACTATACTATACTGGTTGCGTCGATATCGGCCTTCGACGAGCCACTACGTCCTGCCCTCGTATGCTTTGAGTAGAGATCGCCCACAGCCAATAGTAGGTATTACTTAGATATGCTTAGAAAGAGGTCAGGGGTTCCCAGACTTGGGCCCGCTGCTATTGCTTGTCTGCTATTACAATTTTGTTCTAATGAACTATCAGTGGTGTACATTTTAAATATCATAAATAAATATCATACACGATCCCATTTCAACTTCATTCCCATTGAGCAAATAGATAGGTAGATAGATAGATAAAGCTTTATTGATGCGTTTTTGACACTATTGAATTAGTAGACTACAAAAACCTTCAGATCCCGTAACTTTTGACACCACTTTCGATAGTTCATTAGAACACAATTTGTGATAGCAGACTTGGGCCCCAGATAGAGTTTTAAATTATAAAAAGAAACCAATAATAGTCGAAGAAAAATTACTGTTTTTTTTAATTTAGGCAATATTTTTATGTATTGTACAGCAAAGCTTGCCTGGTAGAGAACAATTTTAGAGACAAGGCCGCCCAATGTACATAAAGTTGTGTATCACCACTCAGTTATTATGCCGTGTAACCAACGAATTATATTATTATCTTTACCTATAAGACTGTCATTTTTTTAATTCCTAAAGAGGAGAAAAGGCTTATAAACCTTTATTTAAGCCGCGCAAATAGCCACCTTTTGAATGTAACAATAAAGTATGAGTTAACTTTAATCGCAAGCCCATAAAAAACAAGATGAAAATCTTGTAAATATAAGTTCACCGATAACCTCAACGTGTCGCCAACAAATAATATTTGTGTGATAATGGGGCAAAGTTCGTAACGCGTATATGAGATTATTTTGTAGCTTCCCTTGTCAGCTTGATACGCTTTATTGGGATATTATTATATTTCGTGCCTGAAAAAGCTTTAGTATCATGTGGAATTATTATGAGGAAGTCATAATGTAATTTTGTAGGGTCATTTTTTGTAGGGCGGACTGTGCATTGAATTTAATTAGCTATAATGAACATACTAACTTAGTTTACAGTTTGACTTGGGTTTGTTGACTAATTACTGTAACAGCTGTCAATCACCAACCGACGAACCGATATGGTGTGAGGAAAAACCAAAAATGGTTTATGTCATACCTTACCATAAAGTTTTTTGTATTCTTTTAATAATAAATAAATAATTTGGCGTGGTTAGTTAAGATTCCACCTATCACGCCGCTGGTCGTGGGTTCGATTCCCAACCAGGACATGCATTTGTGTGCATGAACAATTATGTAATTAACAATTAGTTAAAGTATGCATTCCTTAGGTATACCATTCATCCGATGAATGTTTGGTGAGTTAGTAGTCCGGGGAAGGTTACTGACAAAGAAAAAAGAAGTATTCCCATTTGCGCACCGATTTTTTGAGCACCGATTTTTTTAGCATCTATCCTATTCCCTTTTCAGCACCGATTCATATTTTGGATAGATGCTCAAATGGGACCAAAAATTAAATTCGAAATCCATCCCTTTTGTGCACCGACGGTTTTGTAGCTTCTAGTGTTATGGTGTTTAATAAAAAGTATCGATAAACATTAACAGTTTTATCATAAAAAGTCAAAAGTTACGTTAGAGCACCCATTTTTAGAGCGTGGTGCTCAAAAAATCGGTGCGCAAATGGGAATACTTCAGAAAAAAATGTTGTTAACTAAACAAAGAATACCATCTCACAAGACAATCGATCGCAAGCCTCGAACTTTTCGTCACGCCTCAACGCACTCCTTTTATCTTTGATCTCTTGGCCTATTTATCATCCATCGATTGAAAGGAAACACGTCGGTAAAACCTATGAGCCTAACAAAAAATATGAGGCTTAACGTGATAAATGTTCTAAGTGGGTATCAATATGATACTGGTGTAATGATGGCGTTGTGGTGAATTGAACGTATCTAGTCTGTATAGGTATTTTTTTGTATTTTTATGTCCAGAAGGGTTACCTTATGAAAGTGTTTATATAGACCAAGTAGTGTCATCTCTCAGAATAGTCAAGTTTCTGGCCAGGTGGTGACGGCGCAGCGTTCCGTGTGGTCTCAGGATTCTTCGCAGCCATAGAGGCGAGCGAGATTTTCCACTACCTTACAGTATTCTTTTCTCTTCCTAAGTACTACTTACATGAAATTAAAATAATTAAAATGTTTATTAATAATTGGACTGTTTTACAAAAAACTTAAACCGACTTCAAAGTACACTAAGAAGTAATCAAATCCTGATCTGATGACAATGGGACCAAACGGGAAGTGTACCCTTCCAGTCAAAAAAAGAATTTTCCAAAGCGGTTAATAAATGACGGAGTTATGAGGTAACAAACATAAAAAAAAAAAAAAACATCCAACCGAATTGAGAACCTCCTCCTTTTTTTAAAGTTTGTTAAAAATATTACACGTTGGAGGAGAGGAGCACTTTTGGATTTTGCATTTTTTTTTACCTATCTTTCCTAGATTTATAAAATTCATCACCTTTTTGTCCTGCTGCTTATCTGTTCTTTTAAACGAGTCATCAAATGGCCGTGAGCACCACGGGGTTTGTCTAAAAGCCAGCGACGTTGTGCTTGTCGAAAGATTTTCAGCTTTAGTACCCAGCCAGGCAGACTACAAAGCATTCTACTGCCGCCGCCGTGCTTTGGTAAAAAAGTAATCGATATAAAATATCAGTTCAATCTATTTTTATTACAAACGCTTTGCGAAAATTTCCATATTTTTATGTATATCAAAAAGCGGACATGCATATTCCAGTCGAAAAATTTTGGCCCTAATTCTACGCTCGCAGTAAACACGCCACACCATGGGGCCTATGATGTCATAATTTTATGCCCCATCCCATTCTTTCCCTCATTACTATGCCGCCGTCTCCCTCACTCATTTTATCTCGAAGCAGATTATTAGCTATTATGTAAATAAATTACGAGATTTATATACAATGGAGATAACTGTTTTCTTGAAAATGTATCTTTTACCCTAATTTCCATGCTTTGGACAAACAAAAACAGTTGGCTAGGAAAATAATATTCTTGTTAATTTGTTTGATGCTCCAGTTGTGGAATGATCTCTTCGCAGTGTTTTTTTCTCAAGGGGGTTTTTCTTTAAGCACGGGGTCACATGGGGTTCTTTCTTCAAGAAGAGTGTGATAAGATTTTGGTAGATTCGGCAAAGTGCGAGTAGGCTACGGTTTCCCATTACTATCAAAACATTCCTTAATAATTCAAAATGTGAACCTTTCCTTTATTTCTCTCTACATTTCTTATACGTTTCATAGTTAAATACGTTTTTTTTCATTTGGAATGTTTTCAATTATATTTTATCGGAATATTAATCGGCTGCAAAATCAGTAGTTTTAACAGAATATCCATTTATCTATATCTAAAAATGTAAGTATGTAACACAACACATTTTTTTTTACTCACAGAAATTATTATTACTAACACTTTTTTTTGTCGTGTTTCGATCTGTCACTGTTTATCTTGTAATACAAAATCTTTGACCCTAGCCTTCTTTTGTATTCCAACAGCCACACTTGAAACTTGCTTACAAGCTTCTGTTACATCTGTATGACAAAAAATATCTACGGACTTTGTGTGCATTAGTTATTTCTAAAAATGAAAAATCATAATAGTTTTGATTGAACAAAAAAAAATGCAACAATGTTTTGACCCTGCTGCAGAATTGACCCTACAAGTTGATAATCATGTATAGAAACCCAAAGGTTCCGTACGCAAAGGTTTTAGGACCCTATTACTAAGCCTCCGCTGTCCACGTTCGTCCGTCCATACATCTGCCTGTCAGTGGGCTGTATCTCATAAACAGTAATAGGTAGACAGCAACAATTTTCAAATAATGTGTATTTCTATTGCCGCTATAACAACAAATAATAAAATTAAAAATGAAAAGTATATACAAGAAATGTCTTTACTGAAACTTCCGTGTGCGTATCCGATCCGACTCGTACTTGGCTAGTTTTTTACAATGCCCGTGATGTAATCTGGCTGTCTATCAACACAACAAAAAGAAACATATCATAACATTGTACCGAAGTATATTTACCCTTCGTCATTTCATTCTGTTTATGTACTCAATACATACATTTTCTTCGAAACATGAGCCTGAAGTCTAATAGAGCTACATTCGATTTCTTCAATTATTCGGAAGAGTCAACAAAGCAGAAAATATACTTTTTACCGCATGCGTAAAATATTTTGGTTTATATTTCGTGATCTGAATAAAGGTTGGCGCATACTATGGTGTTGGGGCATGTTAGACCCGCCCCAGTCTTGTCCAATTTATCGTGAACGTGCATACGATGCCTTTACTGACTGTCTATCGTAGTAGAGGAGATTAAACTGAACATCGGATCGGGCTATCTAAGCCTGGGTTAGTGTTCGGCAGTATTAAGTGTTTACCGTGTTGAATAAGATAGATGTGTCGGGTATTTCACAAGTTTGTTAGTTGTGTAATATAATTAATAATAAATAAATAATAAATTGATTGCTTGATAAATATTGAAATGCAGGATACATCCTATCAAGTCCCTCCGGATCGAGGATTAAACAACGGGACGGAAAACTAGTAATAAAATAAATCAAACTGTTAGATTGACTGTTGATTGGAAGGCCAATTCGAATCTACAAGTTACCTACACACTGTAAAATAATAAGTAGAGACATCAAAATCGGTATATTGAATAATCAAATCGTAATGTAGGTATTAAAGTAGAACCATAAATCATAATCATAACAGAAGAAATCCAGTAATATTATGAAAAAATATGTGCCTATCATTTTTAATACAAATTTATTTAATTTTATTAAAAGTGAATACCCGTCACAGATCACGTAACCCCAAAATATTCATCCTTGAAACTTTCCATAATAATACTTCTTACTATAACCCCGTAGTTTTTTTGGCCAAAGGATCAGCATTGCAATCCAACGTGGCAATGCTGCCAGCCTTCTTCTTCTTGTAAATCAACATTTACAAAAAATTGCCTGTCACATATTTGCCCCATTTCAAAACGCTGTATTGTGAAAGAGCCTTTATGCCCATTACATATTTTATCATTTTAAATAACATAGACGTGATATATTCTTGTCACGGTATGATGGATGATTCTTGATACGTGTTTCGCGTATCATATCCTAATGTCACACACGTCGATCATTTAATACTTCAGTATATACGTATCGAAGTAGGTATATATTCACTCGTTCGCCTCTTAGCTTCATAGATGTGCGTATTTGAGAATTTTATTTTTCCTCATGCGTTTCTCTGCGAGTTTATGGACGTGATTTACTTTAAGACTTTGTTTATTTAGAACTGGGTATTCGGTATATTTTTGTTTGATCAACCAGGCTTAGATATCATGTTCAATCAATGAAATACACACGGAATGGGTGCGTATCTTACCTATTTAGTTCAATTTTGTGGCAACGATATAGTCTGTGGTCACTATCGATTAAGACGAATAAATAAATAATAACTAAACGAGTTGAAAATCTGTAGCCAAGCCTACCAATAGCTGCACATGGGAGCCAGTTCTAGGCTATGTGTGCATACTACATTTGGCCACATTATCACTGACCATGGTATGATTGTGGTCAAGACTGGCCCATATATTACACTAATAAGCGACAGATTTTCAACTTGTGCTAGTTTCCACCTAGATCTAAATGTCTAGTCTTACATTAAACTAAATATTAATAAGTATCACATTTATCTAAAAAAAAAGAATTAGAATAAGTCTTTTCAAATTGCTCCGCTAACTCCCCAAAGCGTTTCTCAAACGGCTCGCAGTTTAAAACATCTTTGGTTCATATCCTTGTTAAAAATAGACGGCAAAGCGATACAAGACACTCCATCGCATAATCCCGTGGGTTCGGACGGACTGCGTGCTACCGGTTAAGCGATCCGGGATTACGGTACGGGTCGGCTGTTAGCGGGCATCCAGTTTATTGTTTTTATTGGTCTAATGTGAATCGACATCAACGACAATGGAGAATATTTTGTATATTGAGAGATTTATTCACAAGAATATGGTAGTATGGTGTACATGTCTTGGAGTAGAAAGTATTGCCTAATATTCTTTTACGCTAACAGAGAGAGGCATTACTGTAGGCGTAGTAAACAGGAACACGCAAACACATCAGATTTTATATTTACTTTATCAATTTAGACGACGTCCAATCATTTTCAGAATACCGTTAGAGCTAAAACCTAAACAAATGTATAAAATTCGGTCGTTTTTTGTCAATCACTTTTAGGAGCGTTAGGAAAGAAGTCAATCACTCAGTTTCTTCTTATGCTACTTTTAAGAATATACAGAAGACAATGTAGATATTTGTTATTGTAAAGAAATACAATAGTAACGATGTGTGAAGTGTGAACCTATGTATGAATCTTCTCAGCGAGAGTGGCAAGATAAAAAAACATATGTGAAACTTTACGCTCGCAGTAGAACCCCACAACATAACTTGTACATCTCATGGGACAAAATATTTATATTCCAGGCTCGTGAGCAAAAAATAAATGGATCTGTATCCTCAAAGTGCGAGCATTGCAATATTTTAATTGAATAGAGCATTTTTTGGCAGATTGTTTTTTTACCAAACTTTTATGAATTTTTCGGCCATTTCATTTTAGCTTTGAGTCGACGGGATTTATTTAACGATTAAATAAATGTATTAAAAGGTACATTTTGACTTCATAATATAAATAGAAAATATTTTATCCATGCTATATATTTTCCAAACTAAGTAAATAATATGCGAAGAAAAGAGAGAGAATATTTCACATATTAACCATTATATCACGTAATATCCATTCATAGCAATAAAAAACAATATAGATATAAAAAACAAGAAACCAAAATACAAAACATAGACGAGAAAGTGACAAGAAATAATTGAAATGTTTTACAAAAAACTTAAACTGACTTCAAAGTACACTTAGTAGTAATCAAATCCTGATCTGATGAACAAACAATGGGAACAAACGGGAAGTGTTTCCTTCCAAACAAAAAAATAATTTTCCAAATCGGTTCATAAATGACGGAGTTATGAAGTAACAAACATAAAAAAAAAATACAACCGAATTGAGAACCTCCTCCTTTTTTTGAAGTCGTTTAAATATAGAGACATAAATCTAAAAACACTGCAGCCAAAAAGATACCAACTCACCATGTGCTGCTAATTACAACGCAACGTAAAGTTTTAACTTTTTTGCGCATACCAACTACAAAACCTGCAAGCATAATTTTCATTTAGAATTCAATCCAACAACCGGCTCAAAAAGACAAACCAAAGACCCACGTACCATAATATCAGCTGCAGGTGATGAAACGACAACATTGACATTGCCACGAGTATGTCAATACCAGACAGGTAACAGGAAAAGAGCTGTATTGGTGCGTCCATGCTTGGCGAACCGAGCACGAGCCTAGCCACGAACTAGCACACTGCGAGCTCGATTCGCGTAGTGTGGACGGGCTTGCGAGCGTCGAACGAGAATTCGTAGCGTGCTGGACTGCGCTTCGCCCGATTGTCAGTTTTTTCACGAACACAGGGATTCGCATCGCGCTCGTTGTAGGCTCCCACGCTGGAAATCGCGAGCAACGAACGAATCCTGTTCGTTCGAGGCTCGGCATGTGCTCGCTTCGCGTAGCATGGACGCACCATAAGACAATATACTTTTGCAAATTGTGACCTTATTCTAAATTTCGTACGCTTTAGAAGTGAGCCTTCTATACATATTTACTTCATGCCAGACGCGTTAACTGATAAAACGACTTCACTTAAGGGTTAGGATGTTCTGATATTGAAGAGTATTAATAGGTTAAGAGGCTTGTTATAAACCTCTCAGGTTATAAAGATCATTAGCTTGAAATCGTGAGCAACGAACGAATCCTGTTCGTTCGAGGCTCGGCTCGTGTCGCTTCGCGTAGCATGGACGCACCATTAGACTTTGTTTTTGCTCTTTTCTTGTGAATTGAATGTTAAATGGATTCATACAAAGAGGATGTGAAAATGAAAATCTATTACATTATTATATTAATACGTGAAGCAAAAACTATCGCTCCTTTTTTTAGCCTATTGCGCGCACGTAGTTATATATGAGATTTGGCATAGTTAAAGTGTATATGGGGGAAGGACTTCATCATCACTTACCGTGGTGAGATTGTGGTCAAACACAGAAAGAAAAAAAGTGCAAAAAACTAATCTTTTGATATAATACACACAACAATGCGAAACATTACATACCCTACCATGAGTTTGACACACTGCACACGAATACTCTTTTTAACCGACTTCAAAAAAGGAGGACGTTCTCAATTCAGTTGTATTTTTAACCGACTTCAAAAAAGGAGGAGGTTCTCAATTCGGATGTATTTCTTTTTGTTACCTCATAACTCCGTCATTTATTAACCGATTTGGAAAATTCTTTTTTGTCTGGAAGAGTACACTTCCCGTCTGGTCCCATTGTCATCAGATCAGGATTTGATTACTTCTTAGTGTACTTGGAAGTCGGTTTAAGTGTTTTGTAAAACAGTCCAATTATGTTTATCTTCTTCTTAGGTGGGTTCACATATGGGTAGGAGATTACTTGAGCCTTCGGAGTTTTGGCTCAAAAAAATCTTATCATAATATTATGCAATGAAGAAATGAGTATTTAATTAGTAAGAAAATAAATTTGCATTACAATTTAGGCAGTGTAGTTTCTTAAATAAGAAATTCCTTAAGGTAAATCAGAATACTTTGAGTCATATATCCATCCATCCATACTTTCATATAATATACTATACTTACTATCGATACTAATTAGTAATACACCACTTGGCCAGTAACTTGGCCACGTTTTGGTTTTCATTTTTCAATTTTTGCTATATTTACTGGCTTTTAGTTGTTCTTTTCACTCTAATCGGCTTGTCATTATATTCTATGGTTATTGAAATAATTTATTTTGAAACTTTCTGTTTAGAACTAATAATAATAATAATTTTTATTTATCTCCACAAATACATAAAGGTGAAAAGAAAAAATACATGTCATAAAACACTATAGCACTTGATAATGTACTGTGGAGACTGGAGCCCGTACTAAGGTTTGACAACCTGTTTTACAAGGAAGAAAACAGAAAAATAAGTAACGAGTCTGGCCAAGTCTGGGAAAGTAACTCTGTTTGTTTATTTGTTTGCTACGCTTTCACGCCTTTCCTTCTCAAGCGATCACGATGAAATTTGGCACACAGACAGCCTATGGCATGGAGAATGACATAGGCTTCCTATTCCGGGAACGTGGGTAAACCGCGGGGGACACATAGTTTTATATCAATTCTCATTGTTATTTCTTCATATCATTGTGACGGTATTAACAAAACAAACATTTTATCAAAATTGAATGCGGTTTAGCTTCTCATGCTGACAATCCATCACAAAAGCGTTGAAATATCACAAACCGCGTTAAGAAAACACTGAAAGTATTACTTTGGATACGGAAAATCCATAAAATGTTACGAATCATCTCTTTGGAGTGACTCAAGCGTTAAGTACCGAAGAGATTTGACGTGAATTTAAAAAAGAAATGAGCATTTTCTTATGGTGCGTCGATGCTACGCGAATCGAGCACGAGCCGAGCCACGAACGAACCTACAACGAGCCCGATGCGAATACCTTTATTCGTGAAAAAACTGTCAATCGCTCGTTGGAGGCTCGCAAGCCCCTCCACGCTATGCGAATCGTGCTCGCAGTGTGCTCGTTCGTGGCTCGGCTCGTGCTCGGTTCGCCAAGCATGGACGCACCATTAGATGACTTTATTAGACACGTCACGTGTGTTTTTTCACCATTTACATAAAAATCCTTTAAGTGAAAACCACACAATCTTGAAAACCAGAACAAACAACATTTAGTGGAGAAAGATAATCTCAGACTGGCAGATAAGATTAACGATTTCGTTCTATAATATGCAGCGATGATGTATTACTTTGTCATAATGAAGAAGAAAGAATGAATAATAATACAGAAAGAAGAAGTTTTATTAAAAAATGCTGTTACTATCAGATGTTTACCAGAAATTAAACAATCATTATGAAAAAGGTAACGATAAGGTTTCCAAGCTTGCTATATTATTTTAATATTACAAAAGCAAAGCTTTAGTGGTAACTAGTCTTTCAAGTTTTTGTCAAGTGTAGAGTCGAGTTTAAAACAATTGAATTTGGAACCTACATTCATGATATTAGGTTTATTTATAATCTATATGATCTTGATCTGAGTTTTGATCTCAGGCCTAAGTGCCGCCAATCATTTTTATAAGATTATCTCAAAAATTATGATTTTATTAATTTATTTGAGCAATCCTAAAGGTGCGTCTACGCTACGCAAACCGAGCACGAGCCGAGCACACGCGATGAACTAATTCGCGTAACGTAGATGGAGTGAACCTCCAACGAGCGTAGACGCACCATAACGATAAGCTTCAGTTTTCTGTGACCGAAAACATCAAGATGAAACCATAGCACAATGTAGGCTACTTTGTATCCACCTGACAAGCTACCGCTGTCTAAAACTGTAAGATGTATTGCAACGGCTGCACTTGAGAGGGATGTATCTAGGTGGACAGGCTACCGCTACCTAAAACTGTAAGATATATTCCTACGGCTGCACTTGAGATGGATGTATCTAGGTGGACAGGCTACCGCTACCTAAAACTGTAAGATATATTCCTACGGCTGCACTTGAGAGGGATGTATCTAGGTGGACAGACTACCGCTACCTAAAACTGTAAGATATATTCCTACGGCTGCACTTGAGAGGGATGTATCTAGGTGGACAGGCTACCGCTACCTAAAACTGTAAGATGTATTGCAACGGCTGCACTTAAGAGGGATGTATCTAGGTGGACAGACTACCGCTACCTAAAACTGTAAGATATATTCCTACGGCTGCACTTGAGAGGGATGTATCTAGGTGGACAGGCTACCGCTATCTAAAACTGTAAGATGTATTCCTACGGCTGCACTTGAGAGGGATGTATCTAGGTGGACAGGCTACCGCTACCTAAAACTGTAAGATGTATTGCAACGGCTGCACTTAAGAGGGATGTATCTAGGTGGACAGGCTACCGCTATCTAAAACTGTAAGATGTATTCCTACGGCTGCACTTGAGAGGGATGTATCTAGGTGGACAGGCTACCGCTACCTAAAACTGCAAGATGTATTGCAACGGCTGCACCTTACAGGGATGTATCTAGGTGGACAGGCTACCGCTATCTAAAACTGTAAGATGTATTGCAACGGCTGCACTTAAGAGGGATGTATCTAGGTGGACAGGCTACCGCTACCTAAAACTGTAAGATATATTCCTACGGCTGCACTTGAGAGGGATGTATCTAGGTGGACAGACTACCGCTACCTAAAACTGTAAGATATATTCCTACGGCTGCACTTGAGAGGGATGTATCTAGGTGGACAGGCTACCGCTATCTAAAACTGTAAGATGTATTGCAACGGCTGCACTTAAGAGGGATGTATCTAGGTGGACAGACTACCGCTATCTAAAACTGTAAGATGTATTGCAACGGCTGCACTTAAGAGGAATGTATCTAGGTGGACAGACTACCGCTATCTAAAACTGTAAGATGTATTGCAACGGCTGCACTTAAGAGGGATGTATCTAGGTGGACAGACTACCGCTATCTAAAACTGTAAGATGTATTGCAACGGCTGCACTTAAGAGGGATGTATCTAGGTGGACAGGCTACCGCTATCTAAAACTGTAAGATGTATTGCAACGGCTGCACTTAAGAGGAATGTATCTAGGTGGACAGACTACCGCTATCTAAAACTGGAAGATGTATTGCAACGACTGCACTTAAGAGGGATGTATCTAGGTGGACAGGCTACCGCTACCTAAAACTGTAAGATATATTCCTACGGCTGCACTTGAGAGCGATGTATCTAGGTGGACAGACTACCGCTACCTAAAACTGTAAGATGTATTCCTACGGCTGCACTTGAGAGGGATGTATCTAGGTGGACAGGCTACCGCTACCTAAAACTGTAAGATGTATTGCAACGGCTGCACTTAAGAGGGATGTATCTAGGTGGACAGGCTACCGCTACCTAAAACTGTAAGATGTATTCCTACGGCTGCACTTAAGAGGGATGTATCTAGGTGGACAGGCTACCGCTACCTAAAACTGTAAGATATATTCCTACGGCTGCACTTGAGAGGGATGTATCTAGGTGGACAGACTACCGCTATCTAAAACTGTAAGATGTATTGCAACGGCTGCACTTAAGAGGGATGTATCTAGGTGGACAGGCTACCGCTATCTAAAACTGTAAGATGTATTGCAACGGCTGCACTTAAGAGGAATGTATCTAGGTGGACAGACTACCGCTATCTAAAACTGTAAGATGTATTGCAACGGCTGCACTTAAGAGGGATGTATCTAGGTGGACAGACTACCGCTATCTAAAACTGTAAGATGTATTGCAACGGCTGCACTTAAGAGGGATGTATCTAGGTGGACAGGCTACCGTTATCTAAAACTGTAAGATGTATTGCAACGGCTGCACTTAAGAGGAATGTATCTAGGTGGACAGACTACCGCTATCTAAAACTGTAAGATGTATTGCAACGACTGCACTTAAGAGGGATGTATCTAGGTGGACAGACTACCGCTATCTAAAACTGTAAGATGTATTGCAACGGCTGCACATCTAAAATTGTAAGATGTATTGCAACGGCTGCACTTAAGAGGGATGTATCTAGATGGACAGGCTACCGCTATCTAAAACTGTAAGATGTATTGCAACGGCTGCACTTAAGAGGGATGTATCTAGGTGGACAGACTACCGCTATCTAAAACTGTAAGATGTATTGCAACGGCTGCACTTAAGAGGGATGTATCTAGGTGGACAGGCTACCGCTATCTAAAACTGTAAGATGTATTGCAACGGCTGCACTTCAGAAGGAGAACCTTCTATACTTTGGTCAGGAATACATTGACAATCATAATCATTAGTCTATTGGCGACGGTGGCTTCTCACCATTAAGTAAATCGTAAATCATATTTGAAAATAAAGACATTTTTTTATTGAACCATTTAATAAATGTAGCGTACTTTTACCGAAACTCATATAACTTAAAATACCCACAAAATCCTTAATTTATATTCCTCTGCGACATACAGAGTAATAGAACAAACTTCATAATCTGTCCGCAGCTTCGTAGTTACGCAGAAAGGTACGTAAAAAGTAATAACAAGGTCAGTTAAAAAGTTCCCAAGCCCCACTTAATTCTTTTCGAAGTAATCAAGGCTAAGGGTTGGTGTACACCAGGCGAGCAACAGCAAAAGTTTTTTGTGCCGTTGCCAGTGGGTATTTAATTAAAAAGATACTAAGAAATAAGTTGGGAAGCTTATTTGGTTTCTTCCTATCACAGTATGGAGGTCCTTGCTTGTACCTAACACCAACTCTCGCAAAACTACACAAAGTATCTCGGAAAATTATTTCGCGTAGCATCCAAAATCATATTACTCTCAACGGTTAGTTTCAAGTGTTCTTAGTATTGACTACACTGTATTGACTACCATCATAAAGCTTGAAATAAAAGGACGTAGGTTTCAAAAAAAAAAGAAGTCCACCGACCTTCAATTTTGATTTCAATGTAGTAAGTAATTAAGTGTGAATTCACTTATTGAATGAACGTGTACGTCCATGAAATCCGGGCATCGTGGAATGAATATTATCCAAAATTATAAAATTAGACAATTATTTTTGCAAGAAAAATACTATGTACATATTTTGATATTTAAACTTTTCGAACACTATATTATTATTATATTACACTATTTCTTCTATTATTATAGGCTTTGATATGCTGGACAACTTTATTTTTGATCGAAATCTGACACAGAATTTCAATAAGATAATATTTCAAAGTATACAACCAGCATAAAAAATTAACAGTTATATATCTTTAGTAAACGAAATTAATAGGTTATTTGCTATTACCTGCCGAGTGTGCCTAGACCCTATAGCCTTCAACATTCCCTAACGACCGCAATAGAGGGGAGCCTGTCAGAGGCTTAACGCACTCTATGCTGTTGAGAGGCTCATAAATGGTCACCCATCGTAGAATACGAAGCATGTGGGGCAATTCAAACGATCATCTTTCACGTTTAATCTAGTGTTTAACTTTTTTAGTGTGGACTTTATAGTAAGCCGAGTTATGATAGGTTTTTAGCACTCTACTTTTCACTACGATTGCGAGAAAATATTTTTTTATAATCCAAAACAGTTGTAAAAAAAAACCATATTCATCCATCTGAAAATCAGGGTCTCCATTCTCACTAGATGACGGCATTTGACTGAAAAATAAAAAAAGATAAATAAAAAAAAACGGGTTATTTAATTTGTAATTAGAGTAAAATTCTAAAAATTTCGCGCTAAAGCCTTTTTTAATTTCATCTGTAGCCGCAACGCATGCACGCATTCGGAAGATCACCGCTTTAAGGTCAATTTTCATAAATAAAATTATAATTTTTATGAAACAGTAATAAGTCGAGTCTTTATTCATGATTATTCTACTTATGAAGACTTTCGTTTTTGTAGGTTTGTTGGTAACAAATAAAAATTAAAACACAAAATTACTTTATCTACAACTTTTTGAGCAAGAGGAGTGTATATTTTTGTTTCATATTCTGTGTAAAAAATATTTAAACATATTCCATTAAAAATGTTTTTTTAAGTAATATAGAATTAATATCATTCAATAAATGAGTGGGTCCTTACTATAATTTTCATGCGATGCCGGAAAAATAAAGGAATGTATCATTTAATTTCGATCATATTTATTATTTCCAAATAAGATAACTTTTTACCGATACATACAATCCATATTTAATGAGAATATCTGTAAAACGTAAACATAATATTCCTTCATAAAGTTTTATATAAAAGTTGGAACTGGGTCAACTCACACGACCCTCGTGAATTTTTATAAAATTTCGTCAATATTTTTGTACTGAGGGAGATTATTGAATATTTTGATTTAATTTTTGTTTATGTTTAGGTTATATGCTTTGAAAGTAAAATGGTGCGTCCATGCTACGCGAATCGAGCACGACCCGAGCCACGAACGAACATGCAACGAGCCTACAATGAGCACGATGCGCGTCCTTTTGTTCGTGAAAAAACTGACAATCGCGCTCGTTCGAGGCTCGCAAGCCCGTCCACGCTACGCGAATCGTGCTCGCAGTGTGCTCGTTCGTGGCTCGGCTCGTCCTCGGTTCACCAAGCATGGAAGCACCATTAAGTTTGAAGTTACTAAAGTAACCATACTTGTAATTGTTATAATATATATTGTATATATATATTGTACCTATTTATTTGCTGTACCCTAACAGGGTTTCATGTTGTGCCTTATTAATATCTCATCTTCTTGCTAAACATGAAAAATGCATAAACATTTGAATTAGAATTTGAAAAAAAAAAGTGTTTCAAAATAAAATAAATAATTATAGTCAGACCAACAAAAAAAAACTTTGCAGAGTTTCTTGCCAGTTCTTCTCGTATAGGCCGACTTCCGAACCGGTGATAACTTCAATAGATTTAAACTTCATAAGTCATTTAAAAAAAAAACAAACTGAGTAGGGAATATTTATATAAAATGAAACAAACGTAGGTACCTTAGCTTTTTTTTACCAAAAACAACGACTTCTCGTAAGACACTTACGTGAGAACAACACATTGTCTGTCCCCCTGGCATTGCAAGACGGACAGTGATCCATTATCAGATGGACCATCAATCTACTTGCATTCTCTTTCAGTAAATAAACTCACGTCTAGTCCTCTAATAGTAAAAAAGTTAAGTAAGGACATTAAACATATCCGCAAGGAATTATGGACTGATTAAAGAGGACAGTACTGAGAGGTGCTCCTTTATATTAGTTATACCTGCAGGGTTAATTTTAATTCAAGGGGTGGAAGCACAAGTTTATTTCTTTTGTCTGTGGGTGGAAGTATCAATCTGAACAACATTTACAAAGAAATAGCAAAAAAAAAACTTAACATACATTTTGATCAAACAATGTTGGCCGTTGTATGAAAAGTTTTAATTTCATGTAACGTTATAATAGCCGAAAGGCACAATAATTATTAACGGAAATTTTTATTTCATTATATTTATTGTTACTATCTAACGTAGGTCATAAGATATTTATTTATTCTCCATAAAATAATATGGATTTAATGTGTTTCGAAATAAAGTGTATTTCTTAACATTATCAAAATATATTTATTTTGATCATATTTTTATTTATATCAGAAAATATGTCCATATTTGTTAATATACAATTAATCTTAAACCTAATGTTGTTGGCAACGCTTTAAACTCACGGCAAGATTTTAAAACATTGATTTGTAAAAAAAAAAACAATTTTGAGATTACTTTACCAGCATCATATGAAATATTTAAAAAAAGTTTAAATTCTGTTGTGTGGCAACGCCAAAATACGCATCTTTTGTTGATTTCCAACCAATGGAGGCCTAAGTCTAAATTGGGTTCAGCCATCCCCCTACAACCTCCATTTTACCATTAGAGGCTTACTTTTAACTTTATTACGACCTAAACAATATAAATAAAGCTTTTAGCCAAAAAAGGTTTGTTCGAAAATTAATTTCAAAAGGGGTTACACGCGAGTAAATTAATTTAATTACCGCTTAATTAAAAGCATTTTAAGAAATATAATATTAATAATAACACGTACCTTCCTTTATTATTTTTTAATAATCATGAGACAGTTGTTAAATAAAAGGGTTATAACCCTTTGATGTAAGGATGCTTTGATCAAAGTTGGGTTAAGGTTAACAGTGAAAAGTTATAATTAACTTTATGTCATGAATTTATCGTAAACTAGTTTTTTCTTTGTAGTTTTTGCGATCGTAATACAATTTCAGTGAGACTGGATTGAAAAATTTATGTTATAAATCTAAATTTTGTTTTGTAAAGATGAATTGTCAAGTTTGTGACAACTCTGCTCCTATCATTGACGTAATAATTCAATGGCTCCTTCCTTTTCAATAATGTTTTTAAGAAAGAGCACCAATTTTTATGCAATTTATAAAGCATAAATAAATAGCATCTTTTTTTTTTTGATGACAACCAGACATACGCTCTGATAATAAAAGCATATAGGTATGCAGATTGACAACAACAACAAAAATTTTGTATGGGTAAAGGAATATAACCTCCTACCCAACACAATAAAATTAAAATAACCAAACACGTGCAACAAAATTTCTATAACACATAAGAATAACCCGTAAAAACGTTATTTATGACCGTTTAACGCAGCGTCGCGCCGCGCCGCCAGAAGGGTCTTTGAGGCCCGTCTCAGGTGTTCTAAATTGAGAAGCGGTTTAACGTTATACGTTACTTGGTTATATGAGTATGTTCGTGGAAAAATTGCAAAGAGTTTCGGATACGGTCGCATTATACGATCGAAGAATTAAGGTCACGAATAAAGAATCATGGCGAGAATTGTACAAAAAAATAAAGATGTTTAGAGACGTTACAATGAAGTTATAATTGATCCCTGGTGCCTAAGGAATAACTTGAGCCATTTAAAATATTTTTAGAACCCCGGGATAAAAATGCGAATTTCTATGGCATGCCGGCGAATCGCGACTATTCGCGACCAAAACCGTTATGTTGTTGTTATGTTTTGCGGGGTTTATTTTTATATTTTATGTATATTAACATGTTGCTGGTAATGTAATGTCAACATTGGAAGTGATTCAAAACCCTCTAAAATGTTGCATTTTTTTGTACAAATCAATGTATGGATCTCGCCATGATTCTTTACACCAATACCTACTTTTCAGCCGAAATTGTGACACTGTTTAGTAGTATTGAATATTCTGTGACACTGTTTATATGAAACTAGCTGTCCCCCGTGGTTTCACCCGCGGTCCCGGGATAAAAGCGTTCTGATAGCGCTACGTATTTCTACTGTCTACTTAGACGACTAATTATTGTTTCAGCGCTAAAAAGAACTTTAGTTGACTTTAAATAAATTAACTTTTTCACAAAATAATTGGACTGTTTTACAAAAAACTTAAACCGACTTCAAAGTACACTAAGAAGTAATCCTGATCTGATGACAATGGGACCAAACGGGAAGTGTACCCTTCCAGACAAAAAAAGAATTTTCCAAATCAGTTGATAAATGACGAAGTTATGAGGTAACAAACATAAAAAAAAAAATAAAAAAAAAAAAAACAACCGAATTGAGAACCTTTTTTTGAAGTCGGTTAAAAATACTCCACTCTAATACTATACTCAAACTCAATTCGGTTGTATGTTTTTTTTTTATGTTTGTTACCTCATAACTCCGTCATTTATTAACCGATTTGGAAAATTATTTTTTTGACTGGAAGGGTACACTTCCCGTTTGGTCCCATTGACATCAGATCAGGATTTGATTACTTCTTATTGTACTTTGAAGTCGGTTTAAGTTTTTTGTAAAACAGTCCAATTATTTGTGAAAAAGTTAATTTATTTTTGAATTTTTATTTTCTTATATACTTAAATACTTTCGCGTATAAAGGCCTACGTAAACAATGCATATTTATGCGATAGCAGCAATCGCGGTTGATTTGCTGTAATTTTTTAAGAGGTCCGTTGTCTGTCTCCGAAACTCAAAAATATTTCACGAATAGAAAACTACATTATCCCCAAGTCTCATAGGCTACTTTATATCCCGGGAACGCGGGTGAAACTACGGGGGACAGCTAGTAATAGTATGAATAGTAACTCAATAGTTCATTTGATCTACCTAGAAGTGTAAGTGGTTCACTACTTCTACTGACCGGCCAAGTGCCAGACCGACTTGCACACGAAATGTCTTTTTTTTATGTTTGTTACCTCATAACTCCGTCATTTATCAACCGATTTGGAAAATTATTTTTTTGACTGGAAGGGTACACTTCCCGTTTGGTCCCATTGTCATCAGATCAGGATTTGATTACTTCTTATTGTACTTTGAAGTCGGTTTAAGTTTTTTGTAAAACAGTCCAATTATTTGTGAAAAAGTTAATTTATTTTTGAATTTTTATTTTCTTATATACTTAAATTCTTTCGCGTATAAAGGCCTAAGTAAACAATGCATATTTATGCGATAGCAGCAATCGCGGTTGATTTGCTGTAATTTTTTAAGAGGTCCGTTGTCTGTCTTTGAAACTCATCATCAGATCTATATGAAATTTACATGGCACCATTTCAGAATAAACACAAGAATTTTGAAAATCCGTCCATATATGACGGAGTTATGCCAGAACATACATAAAAAAAAAATCTCCTTTCTTTGAAGTCGGTTAATAATAAAAAACCGGCCAAGTGCGAGTCAGACTCACGCACCGAGGGTTCCGTACAAACCTGTAGGTATATAAGTAAATGGTAGTATAGACCTGAGTATTTGATATTAATTTCAATTTATGACGTATTAAAAAAAACTACTTACTAGATCTCGTTCAAACCAATTTTCGGTGGAAGTTTGCACCGTAATGTACATCATATATTTTTTATAGATTTATCATTCTCTTATTTTAGAAGTTACAGGGGGGGGGGACACACATTTTACCACTTTGGAAGTGTCTCTCGCGCAAACTATTCAGTTTAGAAAAAAATGATATCAGAAACCTCAATATCATTTTTGAAGACCTACCCATAGACACCCAACACTTATGGGTTTGATGAAAAAAAAATTTTTGAGTTTCAGTTCTAAGTATGGGGAACCCCCAAAATTTATTGTTTTTTTTCTATTTTTGTGTGAAAATCTTAATGCGGTTTACAGAATACATCTACTTACCAAGTTTCAACATTATAGTTCTTATAGTTTCGGAAATAAATGGCTGTGACATACGGACAGACAGACAGACATGACGAATCTATAAGGGTTCCGTTTTTTGCCATTTGGCTACGGAACCCTAAAAATGGGACATAACCTTTGCTTATGATAGCTTCTCTATACTTAGTAATAATAGCTCAGTTATTAGTATGTAATACCACGAAAAAAGCGCTCGTGGAGTAGCATGCTTAGCCGTTCTTAATCGATCGGCGAAGTTAAGCTACGTCTGGCGTGGTCGGTACCTGGATGGGTGACCGCCTAGTGGTATTTCAAATCGAGCGTTTCCGTGCTTAGGAAGGCACGTAAAGCTGTTGGTCCCGGTTATCACTTAATTGTGATAGTCGTTAAGCTAGTTGGATGCCTCCTAGGCGGCTTGAAAAATTCCAACAGTAGGTTGACCACTAGCCTACCTCCACCGATCCGCAGTGGGCATGCGTGGTGGAGTATCTGCCCATTCCCTTTCACCCTTATTTGTGAAAGGAGGCCTGTGCTCAGCAGTGGGACATTATAGGCTGATGATGATGATGAATGTACCACTAGTAATTAATTTTGTTAACATTGCAGTGTCATAACAAATTTACCAGGAGTCAGAAGTTCCCCCGCCCGTCTCCAATCGTGATTAGATTTAGTTTGGTCCCATTAAAACTCGGAAAAGTTCACCGTTAGTTCTACTTTAAACTTTTATTTTGCTTTGAAATGTATATTCATGTTTTGGGGTTGAACGGGGAGGGGTTTAATCTGAATTTATTCTCTCCTAACTTTGTTGTTTTATAATTTATTATTTGTTTTATATTTTGACATTGCTAGGAGTTTTAAAACAATAGAACTGCTCAGATGGATTATAAAAAATTTACTCAGCCTTTAACTCGATATTTTTTTAAGGTTACCAACGGGACCCTATTACTAAGCCTCCGCTGTCTGTCCGTCCGTCCGTCTGACTCAGTCAGTGGGCTGTGCTGTATCTCATGAACCGTAATAGGTAGACAGCTGAAATTTTCACAGAATGTGTATTTCGCTATAACAACAAATAATATAAGGAAATGAAATAAAAAATTATAGGGATATATATAAGAAATATAAGAAACGTGTTTACGAAACATTTCGTGTGCAAGTCGGTCTGGCACTTGGCCGGTCAGTAGAAGTAGTGAACTTCATATTTAGACTTCTAGGTAGATCAAATGAACTATTGAGTTACTATTCATACTATTACTAGTTGTCCCCCGTGGTTTCACCCGCGTTCCCGGGATATAAAGTAGCCAATGAGACTTGGGGATAATGTAGTTTTCTATTCGTGAAATATTTTTTTCAAATTTGTCTGCTAGATCCAGAGAATAGCCCGTTTAAACAAAAAAAAATGTTTTATTAATTCAAAATCACTTTTCAAATAGACCTTCGCAGGCACTTATGAAAAGTCTGACTCTAATACCGGTTCGGAAGGTTGCATTTGCTGAGAAGAGCCGGCAATAAACTCAGCAATTACACTTTTGAAAACAAGCTTAGATTAATTAGATAATATTTACTTTCTAATGGCACTGACAACAATTGCGTGCCCCGGTACGGCGGCAATACTACAAAGTAGACTGAATCTATATTTAATAAGTAAATAAATGGCAAACTTAAGCAGACCAGCCCCCACAAGCAGCACCTGTTCACAAGTATGACGCGTGTGGCAGCCATCGCCCTCCAGGCCTTAAAGTGAGCATGATTCACTTAAGTCTGCCTTAGAAATAAAAAAAATAACCAAAGGGAAACTACTAAACACACAATTTGTTATCACTGTCACTATTGACAAGTTTAGACTAAATATAATTTATATAGTATAACAATTAGACAATTAGATTGAATACATAACCATCCATCACATGTCATGTTGTAAACAGTTATTAGTACGCAGACTCGTACAAATGACTCAATATAAACACAACTTCAGTTTAACGATGGTTTAACAAGTGTTGTAAAAGCGCACGTAATGACAGTCTGTCACGTCAATCATATATAAAGTACAGTCGATTACATAATGCAAATTTCTTGACGTTTCTTGGTTTAATTGTATTTTATAAGTTCTATAGTGTTATTATGCTACAGTAAAAAGGGATTTGAATAAATAAACGGTAGGTAAAAGTAAGCTAAGTATTTGAGTAAAAAGTAAATACATTTTTAAATTGCAGTCTTGTACTGCAATATCAATACAAATGTATGGGAAAAGTAACCTAACCTAACCTAACTTGGCTCCAAAGAGTCTTTTGATCCTTTTCGGAGAGAGGATTGATTAAAGTAATAATTTTTCAAAATGCCGATTGCGATTAATCAAAAATTAAAGGACAGTCACTTAAGACCATATTCGCGTGGCTTCAACCCTTAAGGTAGCTGCCCTTACTAACCCGTCTTTAATTTCCACCCTGTATAATTGTAACAAAAATAATTAGTTTTTAATTAATTATAAATATTCTATTTATTTATTATTTTAAGAGAGGTAGAGCATAGCATTTATTCGCTCAAAGAGCAGCTCGACTGGGGAAGTACCTCCACCTTAAAGAATACCGCAGCCAAATAACTTTATGTTGTGTAAAGTTGTGTTCCTGCGCGTGAGTAAGGTCGCCAGAGCTCATAGGGGAGGGGGGAAAGGTCGGTAACGCGTGAGCGATCCTTCGTGTGTTGCAAGCGTTCATATGGCTACGGTAACCGCTTACCATCAGGTGGGCCGTATGCTTGTTTACCGGCTAAGTTGTATAAAAAAAATATATATATTTATTAGAAAAAAAATATTATAAAATGTTGAAAGAGGTAGTTTCATTGACGGGCCAGTTGGCGCAGTTGGTTAAGACTCCACCTATCGCGACGCAGGTCGTGGATTCGATTCCCACACAGGACATGCATTTGTGTGCATGAACATGTATGTAGGTATGTCCTGAGTCTGGGTGTAATTATGTATATTAAGTATGTATTAAAAAAGTAGTATATGTATTATATCAGTTATCTGGTTTCCATAGTACAAGCTCTGCTTAGTTTGGGATCAGATGACCGTGTTTGAGGAACTGAGGAATGTCCCAGGATATTTATTATTTTATAAATTACAATTATTTTTCCATGTAACTGTACGTTAAATAACCGTTAACGGTAAATTATTTATAGAAAATTAATTAGAGTGAACATTGTCACTCGGTGGCGTGGCGTGATATGTGACCCAAAAACATTGTTAATGGCCTCAACTTGCCGTATTAGTTCAGTGAGCAACATAAGTAACTCAAAAATTTACAGAACACCCGGTTTCCTAATTTAATATTATAATATTAGATTAGGAAACCGGGTGAAACCGGGAAACTTTTATAAAAGCGAATGTGAGCAGAGAATGCAGATAGGCTATAGTATGGACAAGGAAATACTTTTTATCTCGGGAACGCGGGAGAAACCGCGTTTACCATAACTACCTATAAGAATCATTGAATTTCAGTTCTAAGTATGGGGAACCCCCAATTTTTTTTTTCTATTTTTGTGTGAAAAACTTAATGCGGTTCACAGAATACATCTACCTACTTACCAAGTTTTAACAGTATAGTTCTTATAGTTTCGGAAAAAATTGGCTGGACATACGGACGGACACAGACAGACAGACATGACGAATCCATAAGGGTTCCGTTTTTCGCCATTTGGCTACGGAATCCTAAAAATGATAAAATAAACAGATGTGTCCTGTAGATTTTAAAAATAAAATTTCATTTCATTTCATAATGTTTAACTATAAGGGTCGTTATGAAAATCCGTAGGGAGGCGTGTCGGGTTGAAATATTGTGGTTTTGTCCAAATTTTTACAATAAATCTAGACTAATAATACTGAGCTACCATTGTGCCTATTACAGCGTTTGTGCTGAAACTCTAACAATTATATCACACTATAAGTAATATAAACCCTGTAAAAACGACCAGAATTTTATTTACTGTACTTTTAATAATTGTTACTTTTATAAATTCATACATACTCATCTATTTTTTATTTAAATTACTCGCATTGTTTGAGTAAAGCAGTGGCCCCGCTTTGAGGCCTTGAGCTTAGCTTAGATACGCTCTAAGCCTTCAAGCTTGGGCAATGCGGATCGCGCTGTGTTGGCCTGGAGCTGCACTCTCGGCCATCATCAGCGCTGCCAGCAACGCAGTCATTACATACCGA
This sequence comes from Achlya flavicornis, assembly GCA_947623365.1. NCBI lineage: Eukaryota > Metazoa > Arthropoda > Insecta > Lepidoptera > Drepanidae > Achlya > Achlya flavicornis. The sequence continues at coordinate 2,222,387 of OX392485.1, read as the reverse complement.
GGTAATAATGTACTGCCCAGGTAACAACTAACTCATAGCCATTAAGAAGTAGTATATTTCTGCTCATATAGCAATTCGATAGTGGAAGTATACCGCAGCCAAATAGCTGAATGTTAAGTTCCTGCGCGAGAGTAAGGTCATCAGAGCTCTTCAAGGAGGGGGGGGGGGGATGGTCCTTAGGGCATAAACATTTCTTTAAACTTCCCAAGACGTAGGATAATAATATGAACTACATTAATTGGTTCCTGAATTCCTCTGACAGTAGCATGCCGGTACTCACTTCATTACATCACATTCTGTATTTAGGGACGCTTATATCTCCCACTGTATGTAGGGTTGTCACAAATAATTATCAATACATATTATTATTATAACGATGCAAATGGATAGTTGATTTAATGAACAAGCTGGTATAAAAGAGGTAGAGCTGATGCTAGAGTACAATGCAGCGTTTATTCGATGAAAAAGCAGCTCGACTGAAGAAACTACAAAATAATGTCAGAGGTTGACAAACGTTATTTTATTTTGTCAATAAATATTTGTCGGAGAATGAGATAGTTAGTTGAACTCGGTTGGATTATGTTATTATCGTGGTACAAGGGTTGGGTGAAATAGTAGCAACACTGATTTGACTTTAACGTAAATAACGGACTTAATGAGGGTATTTGCAAAAAGTAAGAATACTGATTTGACTATAACGTGAATAACAAAGTTAATAAGGGGATGCATATTGCTTTTGGGACAGTTAGTTTTATCACAAGCTCTCGAGCTGTACACATCTCAGTGCAATCGTTGTTACACCCGGCTCTTAAGCCTATACTTATTTAAGAGTGTACAATTGTGTGAAGTGAAGTGATTATTTAATTGTAATATTACGACAATAAACACATTGGGCCCGTGAGGAGTTTGTTGCGTCGCTTCTTCTCCTCATACGGGACTTTTACGAAGCGATGGTATAACGTTGTTTTATTGCCTGCACTGCGCCCACTGAATCCTGATACCACTGAATCCTAAATGTGGTCTTTGTATCGCTTGGCTGTCGCTGACGCCGACATCAGGCGTGGGATAAAGACAGGCAATTAAAACCATACTTGAATTGTTTCTACATACTTTGAGGACTGCCACGTGCTTGAGAACCCCGAACACGTGTCAAATTGGCTTGTGATAATAATAATAAATTTATTTCTCAACCAAGTTTTACAATATTAACTAAAGGTTAAGGATAAGCGAGGGATGACGTCAAGAATGAAGACTGAATAAAGTTTGGTGGCATCGTAATAGTGTAACTAAATGAATCATGAGATGCGCGTGCTTATACGCGACATGATAATAGCTAGATGGTAGTCATTCCATGCTGCGCGGTTGTCTGCGGTGCTTCGAGTGTGGGAAAAACAGGTCATGTGATCGTTCCTTTACTTCTAACATTATTTTATTGTTTAAGCTGTACCAAATGCTGTGTTGTGTTAAATGTTACAGATATGGTGATGCTGGCTACTTTGCGAATAACTGCCCTCGTGTCTGCAACTTCACTGCAGTCAAAAACAGTCGTGGCAACGGCAGCGCGGTTGGTAGCAACACCGGTGCAGTGAGCAACAGCAACAACCAGCGTCGGGTTGACCTGTGCTGCATTCGGCAACCCTACTGGATAGATGGCTATTTTCTGTGAGTCGATTTCATGTTGTTTACTAATGGATTACGAAGGTACCTGAGGTACAAGTACCCATTGTTGTTGAGAATATAGTTGTTTAGCGTTTTAATTGGATTTAAGTGCGTGGTCTCTTGAGTCTCAAATTATTATTTTGCGTTTTAGTCACGGAGATAATCACGGATATAGTAATCGTTACGGAACTATTAGTGTTTAGCAGTCATAGAGATTATGGGAGCTAGATTATAGTCATAATCGGATAGTCAGATAAAATAGGCACCTAATGATTTGAGTTGTTCTTGCTTATTTAAATACTAGCGTGATACTTAATAAGATGAGCCGCACCTAGGCTGCGTGGTTTAATATCCCAGTTTGTGTTGAAACGTTAACAAGATGTGTTGTTAGTGTGACGTGACGGTATGCTTTATTATTACCCTTGTTTAAGTTGTTACGCATATGAGACTAGACTTTGATGCGGTACTCATCAATATTGTTTTAGCAAGATTATTGTAATTGATTTTATTATCGTGAAATTGCGTTTTGATTTCGTGACGATTTCGGAATTGAAAAATGTAGGTAGAAATAAACTATGATGGTTAAAAGTATAGTGTAAGCAACTAACTAGGAGTTGAGTGAGTCCCTTGATAGCGATGTACTGTGCTGGTTCCATATGCGGTTGGCAATGTCCTTTGTTTATGTCCCTGACATTTATTCTCATAGTGAAGGTAATGTAAGGTTATGTAATGCCTCAATGTTTCTAGGTCGTTAAAATCACACAATATTTTAATCTCTTACGACATATAATCTCACGATAGGTTTAAACTAATGCCAATTAGGTAGTGTAGTTCATTTTGGAGTGAAATTCTATCAGCCGGTGTAAAGTTGACCTTACTATTAGCTATTATGTAGACATAGCCTGATAGAAATTGGTATCTCTTAAGTAAACTTAAGTTGTCCGTGAAGTGAATCGATTGGTTCGCTACAATAGTGTTCGTTATTTAACTTGTCTCTCTTTCACTATTCTATTTTGCTGTCACTGGTCTATTGATAGATAGTGCAAAGTGCTAACGCAAACTCGATAAAGCAAGATTAGAAAGAAAAAGAAGGCTGAAATGACTTATGGTTCTGTTAGGGGTCTGAACGGTGAGTTGGCCATTTACACGGTGTTGTCTAAATGAGGCGAGGTGGCCATTTAGACGGTGTTATCTGACTAGGCTAGGTGGCCATTTGGAAGGATAGGTGAAGAGATTTACGCAGAGTCGGCAGACGCGAGTGATACCCCTGGTGTTGCAAGTGTCCAAAGGCTGCGGTAACCGGCTAGCATCCGGGAGGCCGTATGCTTTTTGCCAGAATTTGTGGTGATCTAGAAGAGATTTCTGCAGAGTCGGCATGCACGCGTGTGATACCCCTGGTTTTGCACGCGTCCAAGGGCTGCGGTAACCGGCTACCATCCGGGAGGCCGTATGCTCTTTGCCAGATTTAGTAGTAATCTAGAAGGCGTGAAGGCCTGTCTCAATGAGGCGAGGTGGTCATTTAGACGGAGCTGTCCAGAAGGCGTAGTGGTTACCTGGAAGGCGTGGAGGCCATTGGAGGCGACTTAGACTATGCGCTGTGGCTGTTTCCATAACACGATACAGTGCGGAGATCATAGATTTTCGTGAGTAGTCCGCGAATATTCTATAAGCAATGGCTTAGGGTGATTTAGTACAGTCTATTCTTGCCTAGAAGACTATAAAGTTAAAACTGTCTCCCTTAGGTAAGTGCGTAGGTAGTAAACATGCTTGGTGGAGCTGTAGGGCTGTTGATCTTTGTAATCGTTACATTTGGATTGTCTAAACTGAGCTTACTGCTTACCTGTGTTGACTTTAGTGTGTCTTGAATTGATGAGATAAGTTATGAGATTGAAACTGTATCATTGGTTAGTATGAGTAAGCGTTAGTGTAATGATTAAACTGAAGCGATTAATAGCAAAAATGGCTATCAAGTTTAGGCAGGAATGGCCGAGCGAAATTATCAGTTACTGTGCTGGACTTTTTTGGTTTCAGGTACATCTGGTAGAGCTTTTCACACGAGGACGTGTGATTCGCAGGATGGCCGTGTCGGAGAATGAGATAGTTAGTTGAACTCGGTTGGATTATGTTATTATCGTGGTACAAGGGTTGGGTGAAATAGTAGCAACACTGATTTGACTTTAACGTAAATAACGGACTTAATGAGGGTATTTGCAAAAAGTAAGAATACTGATTTGACTATAACGTGAATAACAAAGTTAATAAGGGGATGCATATTGCTTTTGGGACAGTTAGTTTTATCACAAGCTCTCGAGCTGTACACATCTCAGTGCAATCGTTGTTACACCCGGCTCTTAAGCCTATACTTATTTAAGAGTGTACAATTGTGTGAAGTGAAGTGATTATTTAATTGTAATATTACGACAATAAACACATTGGGCCCGTGAGGAGTTTGTTGCGTCGCTTCTTCTCCTCATACGGGACTTTTACGAAGCGATGGTATAACGTTGTTTTATTGCCTGCACTGCGCCCACTGAATCCTGATACCACTGAATCCTAAATGTGGTCTTTGTATCGCTTGGCTGTCGCTGACGCCGACATATTTATTCATTTACCCCGTTACTCATAAAACGCTATTTAACTAATATACTGTTTAAAGGGTCACGTAAATAACGTCACTCTATTGTCATTGTCAAATAATGTGACTTTATTTACGTGACCATTTAAACAGCATATTAGTTAAATAGCGCTTTATGAGTAAGGGGGTTAACCTTTTTGTTGTGCTATTTTAGTTTCGCTGGTATATTTGGTATACACTACATAAATACTTTTTTTCGTTCTTTGTTAAAACTCATATTTTTTTAACTGCAGGCAAGTTACTAGTCAACTGTTACAAACATTGTTTTTTTAAATATCTCATATAAAACGTAAGTGACAACCCTAATTTAACAAACTATCACAAAGACCAATGCTATGTAATTTCAGTTTCCACTCTACGTGATGTCCCGCGTGTGGGCCGCTTAACATTTGTCTCTAAATAGGAACTAACTATTTATGGGCATTCTCCATTTAAAAATACATTACTCACTCTTATCTCCTTGATAATAAAGCGTATTTTCGCTCGACTTACCTGTAAAAGAAAATTTGTTTATGTTAGGATACGACAATTTTACTATTGAGCTCGTTTCAGTGTTATGGCCTTAGCTATAAATAAATAAGGGCTATTTTAATAGCAAATGTAAGTTTGTTATGCGCATGATTATCTATTTATAAATAGAATACGTCAAGTTTGTTTTTAATGGTGTTAAGGTGTCAACACACGTGTCATCCCGTACCAAAGGCCGTCCCATCTTCCAGGGGATAAGTGTCATTCCGTCGGTTCTCTTACCATCATCTTGAAAGACGTTGGGTTCGAAAGTTACGTTGGTGGGCTGGGCAGAACCTGGCAAATGATTTCATTGAGACTGGAGTGTCTGGCGAATCTCCCTGCGCTTTTGTTACATGATATATACTGTGGTGAACGAGTTGGTCAACGGATATATAAATGGGTTGCTGATCTAAAAGTGTCCAGCAGTTTGCCCATTTCTGAAGATTGGGTACATTATGTGACTGACAGCAGTGAGGCGGGCAGTATCGGTTAAACTGATTGACGGTTAATTAATGACTATGTACCAGCTCACGAGGGGTATCCTAAAGCAGCTGAGAGGAAGGAACCTTGGGCAGTTCGATATTCAGGCACACTAATTGCCAAACAGTTCTGGTAAGATGTTCAACGTTTAGAATAGAAATCGCCATTTATGCACCTATAAGAGTTTCTGGACTATAAACCGAAGACAGGCAAGCTACCCCCCCACCCGTCTAACTCTTCCTATACTACATTTTGAGTGTATTACGAACCGGTAGTAAAATCAATTGTAACAGGACCTTATTAGGTCTATATTGAGTAAACAATTTTAGAATTTTTAATTTTTGACATATTTTTTTCTCTATTAAACTTTTTTTCTGTAAATACACTAGCTACTCTTCACAAAACAAAGAAAAAACCCGAGGTTTTAAAACTAAATTTGTGTTACCATAACGTTAAAATTTGTGTTGCTTTTGAGTGAGAATGTCTCCTTATCGCCAGCTTCGTGAGAGATCACCATTAGATAAAATGTTAGCAACAATTTAATGCATTACTTACGCTACTCCCGATATTGGTCACGCGATGCTTTCAGACAAGTTTTGTGTTGTTGGTAGCATTGTAAGTTATGTTGAGTCCATCATCATTATGGATCCTTTAAGTTCTAAGTGGCCACATATTTCAGCGGAGCCAGACTAGCTACGTCCACACTATTGAAAAGAATACTACTTATTCCTAGAATAAATAATACTTTGTGAGAGGTAGAGCATAGCGTTTATTCGCTCAAAGAGCAGCTCGACTGGGGAAGTACCTCCACCTAACAGAATACCGCAGCCAATTAACTTTATGTTGTGTTCCTGCGCGTGAGTAATGTTGCCAGAGCTCATCGAGGAGGGAAGGGTCGGTAACGGGTGAGTGATGCCTCGTGTGTTGCAAGCGTCCATATGGCAATATTAATCAATAACTTTTTTCATACTCCGCTATATAAAATTAAGCTGAGCTTGTACTATGGAAACCAGATAACTGATATAATACATATACTACTTTTTGTTTGTAAATACATACTTGATATACATAATTACACTTAGACTCAGGACATGCAGACTTGTTCATGCACACAAATTATTATTTTGTAGAAGTACGTCGTTTTGTAGAATACGGCGTGTATACGACAATGCGACAATAAATGAAACCACGTAAAGTACTCATGTATATGATCAACTTTTACCATGGGACCAACTTCGAAATTGCAAAAATAAATACTGCTTTTCATACAAAAGGTACATGCCTGCTTGGCAAAAATGTGTGAAAAGCTGTATTATTTTTTTGCAATTTTGAAGTTCATCATTTGTGTGCATGAACATGTCTACATATCCTGAGTCTGGGTGTAATTATGTATATTCAGTATGTCGTTGTATTTCTAGGATTCTTTCTACATGCAGTACCTAACATCAACATGTAAGATCTTCAAAGTCATTCTAAGCGAATCGTTTACAGTCAAGTCACAATCTCTATAGTAAAACGAAGATAAGACGACAGTTTAACTTTAAAACGAGTTTTTCAGACAAATAGAAAAGTTCTGTCACGCACGAGCTTCCATTGATAGCTTTGAAAGCTTACACAGCGAGAAACTTTGGAAAACTAGTAGTACAAATAGTATAGTAATATTAACTCTTTAAGCTCTTTTAAATTATTTTTATAAGGTTTAAATTAAACCTGGTAATTGCGATAAATGTTTTCGGTTGTTTAGATACACTGACTGCCACGACACAGGTTATAAGTTCGATTCCCGCCTAGGACATTTGCGAAAAATTTCGTTTATACAGAAAATCTGCTATGAGTCAATAGAGATTCAATAGTTTCTTGCTGGTTTTACTCAGTTCAAGGCTGTCTTCAGAATTATTGGTTACTTCAGTAACTTGAACTTCATAGATACCCTCCTAGTAGATGGCTGCCACACGCGTCATATTTGTGAACAGGTGCTGCTTGTGGGGGCTGGTCTGCTTATGTTTGCTATTTATTTATTCAGTCCCCGTATACCCGTACGTTGTTGACATACCGAAAATACGGACACAACGTTTTGCATCCTCATTTATAATGCGGACAGCAAGGGAGTGGAACTTGCTTCCGGCGTCTGTGTTTCCTGACGCCTACAATCTAGGAACTTTCAAGGCCAGAGTGAATAGGTTTCTTCTGGGTAAGCGTGTTTCATCTTAGGCTTCGTCATCGCCCCTTATGGGCGGGTCAGTGGCCAAACGCAAGCCCATTTAATTTAAAAAAAAAAAAAGTCTACTTTGTAATTTTTCCGCCACACCGGGTCACGCAATTGTTGTCAGTGTGATAAAAATGTTAATATTATGTAATGAATCTAAGCTTGTTTTGAAAAGAGTAATTGCTGAGTTTATTGCCGGCTCTTCTCAGCAAATGCAACCTTCCGGACCGGTATCAGAGTACTAAAGTGAGACATTTCATAAGTGCCTGCGAAGGTTTATTTGAATAAGCATAATAATTATATGGTATATTGCCATAAGTATTTGGAAAAAAAGCTGTAATTTTGTATGGAACAAACGCCACCAGCACTTTGCCGATCGATTAGAACGGCTAATCATGCTATACCACGAGTGTAAATAATAACATAATACTTTAAGTACCTACAAGATTTCTGGCAAATAATTTTACTCCACATCAAATTCTCGGATTCCAGCCAATATTTTCACATTCAGAATACCGCTCTATTTTCTACGAATAAACACTCTGAAGGGTAGTAAAGGCTCGGTATATTTCCCGCGGGAGGCTGTGCGACGAAGGGCGTAAATTCCTTTGGAATTGCCGGTAGGACTTTCGCAAGTTTCTGTCGGTTTTATTTTACTAGAAAATTGTATGGAAATATCCTTTTTAAGATTCCGAACTAAAAAGGTAAAAAGGATGTATGGCGCCACTCCGTCCGTCTGTCCGTCTGTCACAGCGGTGTATTTTAGCAACCACTAATGCTATTGATTTGAAATTTAGAATAGTTTATAATATGGCAGCAATGGAAAATTAAATTTTTTTTTGTTTTTCTTTGGTGTAATGCCTGGAAAAAAGTTTAAAAGTAGGGCTGAAATTTAAATGAGTTATCATATAAAAGCGGTTATTTGTACATTACAAAAGCGCTTTATTTTCTTTTATGTTGCGTAGTTTCTGACTTATGATGCCAAGAAATACCACTGAAGTTCGCATTGTGAAAAATCTGAAATAATTACAGATGATAAACATTGCGGAAAAATAAAACGAACGACCCGGGGCATCACTATAGATCCCTTTAGCTTTTAAGTGATAAGTTTTTTAGTGAGGCTAGTATGGGATATTCATTTTGTAACCTAATTCGAAAGATTTATATAAAAAATTATGTTACCTAGTTTATAATTTTTAAATGCCTCTCAAAAATATTTTTATTTTATTCAGGATAACAAACAGAATGACAATAATTGGTTATACAGGGTACACAGTTATTAAAATATTGACAAAGTCAAACCAACTACGCTATCCACAGATTACAAAAAAGTATTAATAAAAATGAAGAACTTATAGAGAAAACAACAAAAAAAGAGAAAAAACAAACTGAGATTAATAAACTAGGTAATTAAAGTAAGCATTGTGGATTGTGGACAATACCGCAAAAAGCTTACAAAAGTTATATAATTATATCATTAGATAATGTAGCCCATATGGCTTTTTTAAATTTGGAAGAAGACAGTGCAAAGATGTCGGTTCCTAAGAAATTTGAATTATGAGCCGTTACAAGTTGCCGAAGAGGGGCACGTAAACCGGCGTTAGTTCGGCAGCTGCCAGTTGAAAACAAATGGCAAGCGCGCACTTCCCGTCTTTGCACTGTCCGCGGCACAGAATAACAAAGACTGCTCGTAAGATCAGTACAATCCAATATGGTGGATTGGATTGTACACAAACCGTACTTACAACATCATTGCTCCGAAAAGTAATCGTCTTTGGCTCAATGTTATTAAATTATACTTTTTAAGTAAGTCTAGATATGGTAAGGAACCTCTGTTACACCTAAAATGCATTGCCTTAAGGAATTTGCGCTGAACCCTCTCTATAAGATCATTGTATTTATTATAATAGGGGTTCCAGATGGTAGATGCATACTCTACCTGAGGCCGGATAAGGGAGTTGTATAAGTAGAGGTAGGTGGAAGTGCGTTTAAAACAATGACCAACTCTCATTATAAAACCATACATTTGATAAGGTTTACTGGTGATCTTTTGTATGAGTACATCGAGATGTAGCTTTGAATCTAGTTCAACACCGAGATCCCGCACGGAGTCGACTCTTTGTAAATAATTATTGCCCAGTTTATATTTATAGTCAACGATATTTTTCTTTTTAGTAAATCTTATAAAGTTACATTTGTTAATATTAAGATGCAATTTGTTCCTTTTACAGTATTCAGTTAATCAGTAACACCTAACTCTATACAAATAAAGTTCAATACAAAACAACACTTTGCAAAGACAAGTTCTCACTAGCGATAAAAAGAGGTCGTAAACAAAAGCCAACCTTAACCAGCTAGCTGCCCAGGTGAAAACTTAACAAATAGCTGCAAACTATCTTCGAGCCAAGGGTTGTCAAACTATGGAGTTATGGTACTAAAACAATTTATTTTTCACATTTTATTTACTCTGTAAATGTGTCACTAAACTGTCCCCTGTTGTTTTAGAATCACTCGAGGTCAATGGACTACGTTTTTTTATACCACCATAATAGTAGCAAACAAGCAATCAAGCATACGGCCCGCCTAAGGCCACTTGCAACACTAGAGGTATCAACACTCGCGCGTGGCTGACCCTGCAGAAAAAAAAAATCAAAACAAATTCAAAATCATTTATTCAAATAGACCGTCGCAGGCACTTATGAAAAGTCTGATTCTAATACTCTAATACCGGTTCAGAAGGTTACATTTGCTGAGAAGAGCCGGCAATAAACTCAGCAATTACTCTTTTCAAAACAAGCTTAGATTCATTACATAATATTTGCATTCTAATTGCGTGCCCCGGCGCGGCGGCAAAACTGAAATCTCTTCACACCCTTTTTGAAGAACCCCATGCTGTACTCCCTTTGGAAAACCAAGGCGGGGAGCTCATTCCACAGTCGGAGCGTCCACGTAAGGAAACTCTTTTAAGACCGCACAGAACGAAACCATTTTAGTTCCAATGTGTGAGGATGGACTCCCCGTCGATGGCGAGAGTTGCGATGTTCTATAGGGATTGTGGGTTCAGTAGTTCCGGAGAATATATTATCCAAACTATAAAACTGTACAAGACTGTTAATGCTTAATTCCGGCGTATAAGATAGCATATAATTATAAGCTTTACTATTAAATAATAAAAATGTGAATATTTAAGAACCACTGCATTAAACTAACACAACACAGATGTGGTAGAATGTAACCACTAACATTTTATGCGTCCTGTGTGAATTTTCCAGAGACGCGATAAAAATGTAAGCGTGTTTTCGCTTCTAAATAATGGTATGTATTCCTGGTGACACCAAATGGGTGTGCAATGGAAGTTACATATATAATATTTACTAAAGAAATAGGAGATGAAGGTATTGTATACAAATTGAGGTGGAAAAACGAGGTAGATTTATTAATTAAGTATATACCTACGTAAAGTAATGTAGCACTTCTGAATGATAGCAACTCATACTCAAAAGAAGTATGTATATCAGTTATCTGATATACATACAAAATACTGCTTAGAGGTCCGATGGTAGTGAATGAGAGTGTCCCCAGGCCAGGGTGGTTTGCAACCTCTCTTTTTAACCGACTCCAAAAAAGAGGTTTTATGTTCAACGTGTATTGTTTTTTGCAGAAGTCTTCCCCGTCCACACAATAAAGAAACTGGTAGGTATAGCTGTACGTACTTTCTTCTAACATAATTTATGTTCTCTAATGTGCAAGACGGCAAATCAGGACGCACGGGAACCACCTTCAGTAATGAAGTCAACGAAGAAGAAGAAGAAGATGGACATTGTTTTTTATTGCAGGATCTTCTCAGCAAAAACAACCTTCCGAACCGTGTATTAGACTATTAGAGACTGACTATTCAATTCTGAATATTCAAGAGCCTGTGAAGGCCTATTTGAATGAATAAAGGATTTCATTTCATTTGCAATTCCAGGGGAATTACCCGTTGTTAATTTAGGGCCTTTTTGACAAACCCCGTAGGCTATTTACTCATACTTAAAGTAAGCCTTAGTTGTCCAACTTAAACCCTTAATAGCCCTTACGTAATTACTTGTATGATGTACTTAGGCTCACCAATGGAATCTTTTTAGGACAAAGTCAGCTCAATGTAATCCTAGTCCCTTTATAGTACAGTTTTGACCGGGGAATGTAAATACTGTGTGCCTACTCCAAATTTTCTTGTAAGCAATGTAGCCTATCGCATAGGGTTGACTCTGACAGAGTTCTTATAAGAAGTTAGGATTTATTCCAACTTAAATATAAAAAGATTTTTAGTTTATGTGAAGAAAAAAACTTAAATTTCGAATCCAGCAAAATACTCCCTAATACACGACCCATATTTTAGTTATCTGCAAATAATTTGTATTCTCAATCCGTTAAAAACACGTCTATCAATAAAATAATAAATTATTGTAAAATATTAAAATAAATAGTGCCATGAAATATCAGTATGGCATCGTCCATCACTAGCCATGGTAGTAAAATTAAACACAACCAACAACAGAGTTCCACGAGGGGCCACTGTCCTGGCAGTGGGGACCAAAGGAGTAGTACAAAACGTAGTCCAACTGCTACCGGCATGGCGGCACAGCGACGATTCTGAACCCCATTTCAACACCCTTTTTGGGTGTCACTTGGGACTACACCCAGTGTTGCAAACGTCTATAGGCTTACCATCAGGCAGACCCTATCGTTTGCTACTTTGGTAAAAACAACACTATCAAATATAGAAAAATATGTTTTGACAACCCTATAGTATAGTCTATACACTCACGTACAGAATGCGAGTGGTTTTCCTCATTGCTTTCAGGGCTCGCCTCTGCAGTAATTGACGCCTCTGAAATGAGATGTCTAAAGACCGCTTCGCTTTTATGCCACGGAACTCAGAACACCACATTATTACGGTCAGCGACATTAAACGCCATGGTATTTTCACCCCTATGTCTATAGCACAAAATAATAAAATAGCTTCAACTAGACAAGCCACAATAATTATTTCATGAGTCAACGGCAATACAGTTCTGTTTCCACTTTCAATTGATTAATAATTAGAATTCTCATTGACCGAGGCCTCGCTTCGTTTATTATAGTAGGAGATCCCAGTGTCGCCAGACCCTCCTTATTTTCTGACGGACAAAATGTACAGAATTGTGTAGTATTAGTACGTTCTTCAAACGTATGAATACCTGCTAACTTGTCCCGTGTCGGCCAATTTACAGGTACCGGGCATGAAAGGTATGTTTTACATTACGTACTTTTCTTAAATTCTGAGAATACTCAGGGAACTATTTCAATACTCTTTGCATGCAGCCAGGCCAATCGTACACAGACACGTATCCAGCCAAACATCGCCTAAACACAATTAAAATATTTCTGTAGTAGGTATTTGCGCGAAGGCATTATTGTAAAGCAAATAAAAGGATAATTGTAATTTTTAATCCATAGAATAATTAATGGCTGGACGATAGAAGATACACAATACAAAAAATAAAACATCTACTGTCGCCGATTTTCTTAAAAAATATATTACAGTAAAATTATTAATAACTAGCTGTCCCCCACGGTTTCACCCGAGTTCCCGGGATAAAAAATAGCCTATGTCCTGCATCTGCATGCCATATTTCATGATGTTCCGTTGAGTAGTTGAAGCGTGAAGGCGTAAAAATTGTTAAAATAAATTTTGATTATGCCTGAGTGTTGCGCAGTCCCGGTTTTTTCCGAAAAAATAAACATGACAAACGTTAACGAAAGACAAAACTCGTCACAGTGGTTGGTAGTGATTCGCAGGTATGTCTGCCATAAATTAATCAGGAATGGAAAATCCGCAATGAAAAGCTCGGAACAGTAAACTTTCAGTGGTGTCAAAATTGTGACATTTTACAGTTTTGGTAGTCTACTTACTAACAGAATAGTGTCATTATGGCACAATTTTGACACCACTGAAAGTTCATTGGAACACAATTGAAATAGCAGACTTGGGCCCCTGTACATTTGACATTTTTAGAGACCATGCACACTCTACACAAGCGACTCTCGCGGCGAATTCAAGCTCAATACATTATTTTTTGCGTGGTTCATACAACATACATTATATACTCCAACATTTTCATAGGGCATCGTGCCTCTACCCAGATGGATAATCCACCTTACTAAAGCATGACATTTAATTTCACTCCGCTTGAGGGGCTCCCTGAGCAAATCGCTCTCAGTTCGTACTGCGCACGGCTGTCAAATACTGTCAATTCTGGCTTGTTTATTTCATGTTGCCATAGAGGCGACTACCCTTCTGGGGGCCTACCACAAGCTCTTAAAACAAGGTTAAAATAACCTTATTTGTCTTTTGTCCCTCTTTGACATCCGGCTTCAAAACAAGATAAAACACAAATAAGGTTATTTTAACCTTGTTTTAAGAGCTTGTGGTAGGCCCCCTGGACGTTTTAAATTCTTTGTATATACTATATATCTAAAATCTATGCGTTATATTGTATACCGCTATTGTACTGTCGCGTCCGATCTTTGTATTTAACCACATTTTGCAATCTGAAAATAAACGAGGTCGCATGCTAATTTGATGAGCACGCCAATATCAATACAGTCGGCTTAATGAGGCGGAACTAACTATGTAGTATACTCCATTACTAGGTCCTAAGCATTTTATATTATGTATAAAGGAAACATGCTTCTTATGCTGCTTACATAATTAAAACCTGTTTTACAAAAGACTAAAACCGACCCTCTACACTAAATTGTAATGAGATCCTTACAAACAAAAAAAAAACAAATCGGTTAATAAATGACGGAGCTATGAGATTTCGATTGATATAAATATAGTAAGATAGATTATATCTATATATATAAAAATTAATCCCTATTTCCCTTGGTCTCGCCATCACGCGTGAACGGCTGGACCGATTCTTTTTTGTTGTGTTTGTAGAAGGTTCACATGAAAGAAAAAAATAAGAAAGTTGCAAATAAGGAAGGGTAGGGTAGGGTTGGGTAGGATAGGGTATGGTAGGAGGGTTGGGTAGGGTAGGGTAGGGGTAGTGGTAGGTTAGGGTATAGGTTAGTAAGACACCACGAGAACGAAGTCGTACCGGGCAGCTAGTTATAGTATATATAACAAAATCTCCCAAAGTTCTTTCTCTTAACTCTCTAAAGCCCCGATTCTTAGTTCGATTGCTAAAAGTTAATAAGGAATTAGAACTTGCAACTTGACGAACGATCTTGTAAATGAATAACAACTTTGCACTTGAATCGTACAAACTTAACGACAACTTGAAACCGTAAGCTTGATCCGGAAGCTTTATAATCAGTTTATTCAGTTTTCCGTAAAGCGTTTTATTATTAAAATGCGCTTTCAGATTGAAAAATGATGCTTTAAAATATTACATTCTTTTTTCAATGTCTGGAGCAAGTTTCTACGAATTTTAAACTTAAGCGGTAAGAAAAATTTAATTATTAATGTAGTTTCATACAATTCCTCTCATACTTAACAGTTTGGCCACATGGGGATACACCCATTGAGGAACAATCCCTTAGAGTAGTAATACCGAGCAATCTGATTCCGAAACTAGTCAGTGATTTGTCACTGATTTTGAACAGTAAGGACAAATCACTGCATCGTGTGGTCTAGAATTGGCCAATCAGAGCCTATGAGTCCTTGTCTGAGATATATATATATAGATAAAATATATGATGTACATTACGATGCAAACTTCCACCGAAAATTGGTTTGAACGAGATCTAGTAAGTAGTTATTTTTTAATACGTCATAAATTGAAATTCATATCAATTTTTTTTTAATTCATACTACCATTTACTTATATACCTACAGGTTTGTACGGAACCCTCGGTGTGCGAGTCTGACTCGTACTTGGCCGGTTTTTTGTAACTTTTTGGCGCACCCAATTAAGGGTTATTTTTTTTTTGCGTGATTTATAATATGTATACTGTATCTTTTGACATTTAAATAGATTATACATTACTGTAATATTACGTATATTCTAGTTGATAAGCATTCTACATTGAAAAATAGCCTTATTATTTTGAACAAAGTAGGGTTCGTCTAAGTTCGTGATTATAAGCAATATTCAGCCAATACCTGTTATTAGTTTCCGGAACAAATAAGTAACTATGACAGTGTCAAGAATTAAGGTTAATTCGTAAATTCAAGTATCAATAAAATAGAATGAAAACATAAATTGTGAGAGCCTACTTATTTTATTGAAAAGTTATCTGATAAAGAAAATATAGGTAATCAGAATTAAAATAAGAAAAAAAATAACGATTTAATAGACGTTAGTGAGAGAGAGAGATTAGAATGTAAATGTAAGGTTGTTATGAAAAGAGTAATTGCTTCGCACAGATTACAGAATACTTTGATTAAAGATACATCCAGATTGAGCGTCGAAGCTGTGCACGCGTCGAAAAAATTGCCCCTAACTGTTAGGGCTCAATCAAATCAAAATAAATAAAATTGCAAAAAAAAAAAAAAATTGTTCATCATTATGAACGTCACTATGACAAGCAGAATGACGCAGAGGGAGCTTAAAACGTAGCTGTTACGCGCAGCAGCCTATAAAAGTTAGTTATATTTTCGTGTAGTATGGCGACGATCTTTCTAGGTATATTTATTTTGTATGATTTTAACCATATTCGAATATGATTGGGATTTTGAAAACCTATTCGCAAGTGTACATGCAAAGACCTGACAAATCAAATAGCGGCCCAATTTTATTACGCACGGGGCGAAGTGAAAAAGGGATATTCTATTTGCTTTGACTACACTGAAGAGATCAATATTTACTCTATCACTTCAAATAAGTACAAATAACGTATCATCCATGACAGAGATGAGCTAGGAGTTGAGTTCTGTTCTTCAATAACGGTTAGTTATGTAAAAATACCTATTTGTGTACCTACTTATGATTATGATATATACAGAAGCGCCCGTGGTGTAGCATGATTAGCCGTTCTTAATCGATCAGCAAAGTTAAGCTACGTCTGTCGTGGTCGGTAACTGGATGGGTGACCGTCTAGTGGTAGATCGAGCGTTTCCGTGCTTCGGAAGGCACGTAAAACTGATGGACCCGGTTATCACTTAATTGTGATACCTAGTAGTTAAGCTAGTTGGATGCCTCCTAGGCGGCCTGAAATATTCCAAGAGTAGGTTGACTACCTCTACCGGCACTAGCCTACCTCCACCGGTCCGCAGTGGGCACGCGTGGTGGAGTATCTGCCCATTCCCTTTCACCCTTATTTGTGAAAGGAGGCCTGTGCTCAGCAGTGGGACATTATAGGCTGATGATGATGATGATATCCAGATTAAGGCCTGTTTTAATCGTGTAGTATGGCGACGCTCTTTCTAGGTAGCTCTATCTATGCCTACGTCATTCTAATTTTAAAAACCCTTAACCAATAAAAATAATCACGATGTCAAATCTTAAATGTTTTCAAAATGGCCGTCACAATCAACAATTTTAAACGCGAAAGGATAAATGACATACAATTAAACGGAGTCAGTCACACCCATCGTTCAAAATTGGAACATGGAATTAATTTGAATAATTCCCTCCCACGCACGCAGCGAAACGTAACACGTGGAAATTGGATGAGATACCATTTTGTTATTCTGGAATACATTAAAATTTCATAGCGATAAATTATGTCTTTTCCAACCTTTTCAAAAATTGCTTAATAAATGTGTTCTGTTTTTAAACGAAGATTCTTCGAGACCAATAATATAAAACAAATGAACGCAGCGATGCAACACACCTATTGGCGAGATTGCTCCTTAAACCCCTTACTTATAAAGCGCTTTTTTTCTAATATAGGTACTATTTAAAGTGTCACGTAAATAATGTCACATTATTTGACAATGACAAGAGAGTGACTTAATTACGTGACCCTTTAAACAGTATATTAGTTAAATAACGTTTTATGAGTAAGGGGGTAGG
This sequence comes from Achlya flavicornis, assembly GCA_947623365.1. Lineage (NCBI taxonomy): Eukaryota > Metazoa > Arthropoda > Insecta > Lepidoptera > Drepanidae > Achlya > Achlya flavicornis. The sequence goes on along the minus strand of OX392485.1, from coordinate 2,204,905 downwards.
TTGGTAACGAATGACATAAAAGGTGATGCCAATTTATTACAGCTAAAAGCCAGTACAAGGGTCAGCAATATAATTCAAAATAAACGAATACAGAAACAGCCGCTGAGAGAATCCGTTTCTGACACCATTCTGTTAATATTGGCCAAATCACGGAAAAGGCTCATCTGATTATGTTAAGACTTGGACACAGCTAATAAAAAATTAAATTAATTAAAAAGCTAATAAAAGTCTGAAAAAATATTTAAAAGAAAGATAGGTACAGATAGATCCAGTGAAAGTCCCATGGCAATAAGATTACCCGTTTCCGAGAATAGCTCAATACAAGGATGATATTATTATATTACTGCAATAACAATTGCATTAAAACCAGTGACTCGGTCAGGTGACCTCGCGAGTCCCGATTTTAGACGATTAGCCGACTCGACTAAAAAAATCGAACCTGCTCAAAACTTTCACGGCAATGCGAACAGTAGAGAACAGCGGGACACCTTTCCGACATCCCGCGGACATATGGACATACGAAAGCATTTTTGTCCAAGCTGAAACGGAGAGGCTTCGCTCGCTCAGTCAATAACCTCTTTCAAATACCAACATATATCAAAATAAAAGTTTTTTTTTTTATTCAATATCCTTTTCTCAGTACAAATACAAGCGATCCGCTGGATTTCAATAAGAATATAGTATCTACGTACGTATTGCCATTTGTATGTAGGTAACACATATGTATAGTCACGGCTACCTTCCACCATCGCAACTCTCGCCATCGACGATCAACCGAACTATGCGGGCCCAAAGGAGTTTTCTTCCGCGGACGCTCAGACTGTAGAATGAGCTCCCCGCCGTGGTTTTCCCAATGGAGTACAGCATGGGGTTCTTTAAGAAGGGTGTGAAGAGGTTTCTTCAAGGTCGGCAACGCACGAGTGATACCCCTGGTGTTGTAAGCGTCCATAGGCTACGGTAACCGCTTACCATCAGGCGGGCCGTATGCTTTGTTGCCACATTAGTGGTACAAAAAAGAAGTTGTTAACAAAATGTTATGTTCTTTTTGTATGAAAAGAAATAGTTTTCGTTATATTCCCATAGGGGTCGTAAAGAAAGTTTCTGTGAAATTGGAACAATAGTAACAAGTGAACCAATAACTTGAGAAAGTATATCGTTATCCAGTAAAATTATTATTATATTTTGTATTGAAATTATTATTTTTATTCAGCAAATAGCAGCAAAAAGAGAATCAGGCAAAAGAAAATTAAACTTTCAAAATCCCACTCCGGGTTATTTTTTATTTTATTCTTATAATTTTTTTTTCATCATATTTGTGTTTGCATATAATTTAAACAAAAATCTCAAATTAAATATAATTATTGTTATTTAAATGTTATTCAGTTATGTAAGCTGAAGTGGCAATGGACAGGCCACTTCGCTCGAAGAGCCGATAACCGATGGGGAAGAAAGATAGGTTCTCGAGTGGCGACACTGGCGACCACGTACTGGAAAGCGCCGAGTGGGACGACCTCCCACCAGGTGGACCGACGACCTGGTTAGAGTCGCTGGGCGCCGCTGGATGCAAGCGGCCCAGAACCTATATAAGTAGTAATATAATTTTATCGAAGTGTGGCTGTATAATGTATGTACTGAGTAGGTAATGGCAGAATTAAATTATATTAATTGTATTTTTTTGTAATTAATATATATCACATAGTAAATAATAGTTATATACTGTATTTTTATTGATTGTATATACTTTTCCGCCCTGGGTGCGCAAAGTATCAATTTCAACCCGCATCTTTGATAAACTATGGTCGATTTTCAGCGTCGAATGAAACATTTTTTTTTATACAAAAGTGCCCATATACCTGTGTATAATTAGTTTTATCACATAATATCAAAATTAAAATCCATTAATCAGTATACATTGAATAAAACTGTATTAGGTGTTGGATATGATTAATAGTAGGATAAGGTGTTGCCAACAGTAGGGGAGACCAGAAACAATTTCGCCCGCGAAGCTGGCAACAGATTGCGTTTAGTGCCTGTGCATTGATTATGCATTAGATATATAGACCTGCAGCACAGCGGACGGAGGGCGGAAAAATACTTGAGTGCGAAACGATCTATTGAAAACCTGCCTTATTGGAACCTACTCGTGTGTTTCAGATGCAATTGAGAGTAATCTTTTGACTAATATATAGCATAGCATGGAGGTCATACGACTTTTTTATATGAAATCGATTGTACAGTTGTTTTGCACTAAAAAGTCAAAAAAAACGTATAGAATCTATAATCTGACTGTAAAATTAAGTAATATAGGTAGGTAGGTACTTTACCCATTGAGTTATTATTTCTACGTATAGAGAAGACGCCACACATCACAACTATGTTCCGTTCAAGTGAAGCCATCCGGCCACACTTGTTGTTGTAGAACAATGAACGAAACGCGTAAGCGCCGTGAAAATCATGGTGTTTGCGAGAAAAATACTCCTAAAAGCGTTCTGATAGCGCTACGTGTTTCTAGTTCTACTGTCTGCTTAGCGACAAATTATTTTTTGTTGGCGCTAAAGTGAAATTTAGTTGACTCTAAAATGTTACATAACCTTTGCTTCTCTATACGTAGTCATAAGAGCTCAATGGCGGTACCTACCTATTTTTGGTCAACATTCTGCATAAATGTTAAAATTCCATTCCGTTCACAAGCTAAAGATAGAGACCGTGAAATAAGGAAATACAAGTATGTCCGTCCGCATCTCAGACAGACAGCAGACTGAAAGAAAGAAACTTATATATATTTTTTATTTGAACGACAATGAATAAAAAATACTCCTCTATGCAAGCGCGAGAGAAGGGTTGTCCAAGATATTGGTCTTTGGAATTTTTGGCGGGAATTGTATCGCCTTTTCTGCCATTTTATTATGTAAAGTGTGCGCCATTACTGTCAAGTATGTATGCCAATATGGCCGGCTTTGTTACCGTATTTGTATGGAAAATATGATAAGGAAGTTTCATGTTTGAAATGAAATTGGAAAGAAAATGGCAGCGGTAAAAATTGTAACATTTAAATGCATTTAATATCGATATAAAAGTATAATTATTTCAAAGAATGTTTTAATTTTTTTTATCAATTTAAAAATATGGAGAAGAAGTGCGCAAAGCTAATATTTTTATTATAATTATGTAGAAATACATTATTTTAATTTTAAAAAAATACGTGTGGCACTCGGAGACTGCCGCGGTAAAGCTATTGCATTTGACAATCTAAATTGAGAATTTAAACTATACGTGTGTGTGTGTATATATTATATAGGTATATTCTTTTATTAAATAAACTAGCTGCCCGGCGTGACTTCGTTCGCGTGGTGCTACCCTACCCTGTGTTACTACCCTGCCGTGTGGTGCTACCCTACCCTACCCTATCCTACCCTACATAAGAAAAAAAAAACAAAATTTCAGTTTTTTACAAACACTGAGCCACACGCAAAGAGATTACTCCCGTACGGCCCGTACCCCAGTGACGTGATTTTTCTGCTAATACTTATATTTTTAAACTCGTGATATCTTTTGAATGGAATGTCCGAATTGAATAATTCAAAATGTTATATAAAGGTATTGAAGCAGTCTTGAATATGAAGTAATTTATTTTGATAAGGATTAATACCAAAATACAAATAAAGAGCCTTTTCTAGCGGCGGCAATTCAATTAAATTTTTAAAATAGAAAAACACTTATTGTGGCATAACTATAATAGTTAGACATATGGTATTGCGACACTTTTTGTAAATAATAATGTTTTCTACAAAGTCGTAGTACATTATTTTATTCTGTCATCAATAGTTTTCGCAGCGCACGCGATGTAATGAATATTTTAGGTAATTTTTTTACACATTGGGTTACATTATTGAAGTTTTAGTAAGGATCCCTAATTTTTTTGAAAATATAATATAGCCTATGTCAACCGGGGATAGTATAGCTTCCCAACAGTGAAATAATTTTTCAAATCGGTTCAGTACTTTCGGAGCCTATTCATTGCAAACAGTATCACCGCTGTGCCGGTCGGAGTGGGGGGTGTTAGGTGTTTTCGTTACGGAATTTCTGGATTCGGTCTCCACGCTCAAGGCCCGCGAAAGAAGCTATGCAATAGCTTAAAAAAAACATTACACACTCTACCATGCGATTGAAATCCACACATATAAAACTGTATGTTTATTATACAAAGATATGTATAGAGAATTAGTTACAACTTAAAAAATTTAAATACAGTCGAATTTCGACCACTGCGGGTCCACTAGTTTAAATAAATACATAAGAATATTATTTATATTTTTTTAATTCAATCTCACTTCACGTCTGGGCAGATTGGGGTGAAAAGAAGGTCAATAAGTAAAATTTTGCCCGCTTTTCTCGGGATAAAAAGCCCCAGGGTGATTCGTCGAGGGATATTTTATAAAGGTCAAATCATAATTTTCTTTTCTGCACGTATCAAAGTCATTTTTAATGTAAATATTAAGTTTTTGAACTGTAATATTTAATATCTACTGCACCATCTATTTTAAAATCCTAATTACCCTTGGTTGCCTGGAAGAATTCACTTTAGCGAAGTGGCCGCCTACATTTTTTGCACTTTATTTTTTGTATGGAATAAGACAAAACTGTATTTATTACCCCGGGTACACGGGTGAAACTTCGGGTTATGTTCGTAATGTTTTCACGGTTAAACTACCAAACAGATTTTGATGAAAATATAATATATTCCCGGAAATATTCGCGGTGAAGATTTAATGAGTAATGGATAACCCAACGGTGAATAGTTAACCCAAAAACAATATAAATAATCCCAGATTATAGTTAAAATACAAATAAAAACATATCATTATTTAATGCAACACTGAACCAGCGGTCCATGTCTGCTATTTCAACTTAAAATTACATTATGTTTGATCCCATTACAACTCTATTTTAGAGGCCTCTGAATTAGTAGACTACCAACACTGAAAAATTTGTCAAATTTGACACCACTAATAGTAAATTGGAACACAAATCTCGTGGTATGTAATCAATCAACGAATGAACAGAATTCGTTCGTTGCTCGCGATGTTAAGTGTGGACGAGCCTACAATGAGCTCTGTGTTCTTGAAAAAACTGTCAATCGGGCGGAGCGCATTCAAGCGTAAGGCTGCTTTTCCACCAGAGATGTGCTATGCAGCTATGCTGCGAGGATGTAATAGCAAAGCTGTGAAACTATGTGACCGTTTCCACTTCAAGCACATCTATAGCAACGTAGCGTAGCACATCTCTGGTGGAAAAGCGCAGCCTTAGACGAATGCTCGTTCGAGCCGTTCGTTCGCTACGCGAACAACGAACGAATCCTGTTCGTTCGTGGCTCGGCTCGTGCTCGCTTCGCGTAGCATGGATGCACCATAATAGCAAACTCGAGCCGCAGTATCCTTGATAATAATTCTACAGCTAACTCAACACTTGTAAAGGCAAATGTGTAATCCCACAGCTAATAAACAATAAAACTTAAACCATATTTCATGTTAAACCGCTAATCTTTACACGCGTTTCACGAACAAACATTTCATACCAACACTGTTACCCAAACGGGACGGGGGATTAAAAATTCATACAAACCGCGGAGTCGCACCTCACGTATCCCACAATAAAGGTGAATTCAAACGTCGCGGTACTACAGTTACAAGACTGTGGTTAGACTTTTTATTTAGAAAAACTTGGTGGTAAATAATAAAGCCTATAAGGGTTTTTACTGTGTATAGGCATGTGTTTGAGCCAATGTGTGCAACGCGAAGCTAGCACGAACAGAGCCACGAATGAACAACATTTGTTCGTTGCTCGCAATTTCAAGTGTGGACGTGAAACGAGCCTACAACGAGCGCGATGCGAATCCCTGTGTTCGTGAACTAAAAATTGGGCAGAACGCAGTCCAGCGCGAGACGAATGCTCGTTCGAGGCTCGCAAGTCCGTCCACGCTACGCGAACAACAAACGAATCCTGTTCGTTCGTGGCTTGGCTCGTGTTCGCTTCCCGTAGCATGGATGCACCATATGAAGCAACTTGTTGCGCCCCGCGGTTTCACACGCATACTCGAGTGATATATTGCTTTCCCGTGATGAAAAGTACCCTAAGTGATAATCCTGAACATATTCTATCAGCGCGCCAAATTTCATCCAAATCCGTCCAGTCGTTGAAGCGTGATTGAGCAACAATGACATCCATCCAAACTTTCGCAGTTTGATATTAATAAAATATATGTAAGAAGCAATTAATAGAAGACCACAAATGGGTTTAGTAACAGACGCGTCAGCAACTCTATTATACACTAACTAATTCACAGGTCGCTGCCGACGTATTAACTACTAGAGACTAGTGAGGCTTACATTTAGTCGAGTTATACTTGTTAAGACTCTGCCAGACTGGAGTGTTCTAGCAAATGTTAGGTTGAAAGGTCAAATTACTCGAGCAAAAATGCAAAAGTAGCTCTGTATATCGTTTTGTCTTATCTCTTCAAGCCTAATATTTTGGTGTGGAAAGGTACATAAGCTACATTTTTATTACAGAACGTAGGTGAATCCCCGGGGCCAGGTATTTATCTCCACCTCCTTCTTTTTAATGACGTCTTATGTCTTTATTTTCAGGAGATCGCGTAAATATTACTGAACCGATTGATTTGAAACTTTCCAAGTAACAATTAACAGACAGAAAGAGTTACTTTCGCATTTATAATATAACTAACCGTCCCCCGCGGTTTCCGGGATAATAAATGTTATCCCGGCTATTCGCGTGCCTAATTTCGTCAGGATCGGTTCAGCAGGGGCTCTACCGCGTAACTTTGGTGGTAATCGTAACGAACACCATTAATGAATTTCATCCAATCAGGGCTCACGAATGGTCATCGTCGCGTCATACCGCGTGCGCGTCATTGGATGAAATAATGAATGGTGTTCGTTACGATTACCACCAAAGTTACGCGGTAGAGCCCCAGTTTAGGCGTGAAAGCGTAACAAACAAAGAAACAAGCTCACGTTCGCATTTTTAATATTAGTTAAAATAGTGTGAATATGTATTAGCATGAATGCATGAAGCAAATATCCATAGTATGTAATGCTCATATTGCTCATCGCTCCGATCTTCCAGTACCTTTAGGATCCTCAGATATCAGCATAGTTTCATAACTTGATGAGTACTGTTGAATTATTCCAGCGCTCTGATGAGTCGGTTTAGAGGATTCATCGAAATAATATGGTAGTTTAATGAATTTATTATGAGAACCACGGTATGTTTGTAGTATTTTTAGAGAGGTACATAATCGTCGAGATAATGAATATATGTATATGCAAATTACTGTAAACGTGATAATATCTTTTTTTTTTATACAACTAAGTCGGTAAACAAACATACGGCCCGCCTGATGGTTAGCGGTTACCGTAGCCATATGGACGCTTGCAACCCGTGCTTGCAACACAAGAAGCATCGCTCACGCGTTACCGACCTTTCCCCCCTCCCCTATGAGCTCTGGCGACCATACTCACGCGCAGGAACACAACTTTACACAACATAAAGTTATTTGGCTGCGGTATTCTATAAGGTGGAGGTACTTCCCCAGCCGAGCTGCTCTTTGAGCGAATGAACGCCATGCTCTACCTTTCTCAAAAAGATTTTATCATAAATCAGCAGGTACCTCCCGAACATTTAAATAAATATTTCCACACACACGACTATCTAATCCCAAATTATGCAGAGCTTCTACTATGGAAACCAGATAACTGACATACTACATAATTATACTACTCTTTGTTTGTAATTACATAGGTACTTAATATAGGTAGTTTTTCCCGTTTTCCTTATTCGACTACAGAACTCTAAAAACGATTTATTACCAAATTATCTTTAAATCTACAGTCAATGACCTTGAGTTACAGCTTTTAAGGCTTTATAATAAGTGGAAATAACGATAAATTCCTAGAAACGGCGTCAATTAAATGTAACTTTATAGGCCTACGACAGCCTGTTAAACATAACAAGGCTTCATTTACTTATTTTAAATAGCTACAAAGGAAATAAGACCTTAATTTTAACAATTTTAGCCAATTAACGTCTATTGCCTAAATCGCAATAATATCTAGCATTTGCATGCTTTGCAATGACTCTTTTTAACCGACTTCAAAAAAAGGAGGAGGTTCTCAATTCGGTTGTATGTATTTTTTTTATGTTTGTTACCTCAAACTCCGTCATTTATTAAGCGATTTGGAAAATTCTTTTTTTGACTGGAAGGGTACACTTCCCGTTTGGTCCCATTGTCATCAGATCAGGATTTGATTACTTAGTGTACTTTGAAGTCGGTTTAAGTTTTTTGTAAAACAGTCCTATTATTTCATACAGAAACCGTCCCGGCCTGCACACAACAACTTTGAGTTTCAAATACCGGTATCAAATTTGGCCCAAGCTCGAAAAATAAAATAGGTGTTTTCAGCAAAGATTTTCTCTTCTTTAATGATTTAAGGCACTGTATTCGGTATCATTTATAAAAGATAGAAAAGTCAGTCAAATTTGGAAACTTCAATTGATTTTACTGTGCCATTTCTTGTATACACGCCAAAAATATAAATTTGTATGGATAAGTTCTTAATTTATAATAGGTATGTGTTAGCATTTTGACAAAAAAATAATGACAGCAGTTGAAGAGGCTGTATGGGTCGAGCCTTTGCCTGTCATATAAAAAAAAAAATTAGAGATTCAGGCGGGACGACGAAGAAAAATATGGAAAAGAGCTGATTGTAAATAATTACAAGATTTAAGATAGAAAATATATAGGAACTCGGAGATAAAAAGTGCTACATACAGAGTATGAGCTTTACGAGAAGCCAGAAGAGGTTATACAAGTATGCGTATTATAGATTTCAACCAGTAGGATCTGGTGATTATGGAAAGGGCTATGGCTAAAAGGGGAGGTGGAGGCCATAAGGGGGAAACCCCGAATAACCAGCATCGATACAAGCACTAGATGCTTTCATTTGAAGATTGAAATAAATTTTTTAACACCTCAAATGGCAGGAATTAGCGTTTCCACATTTAAAATGACAATACTTTCTGCAAGCTGGCTCTTTTAGCTTTGAAACTATATAAAATACAGTGCAAAAAGCTAATATTAAAGTAGATTTTTTTGCTGAAAACACTTTTTTTGAAATTTCGAGTTTGTGTCAAATTCAATGTTGTGTAGTTTATATGGTTTTGATTTGTTATAATTCTCCTACTGCAACTGCATAAGTAAGGCATCAGCCTTACCTTGAACTAGGTAGCTACTTGAAGAATATAAGGATACTATCCTGTATTCCTGCGTTATAATGGGAGCACAATAAAATACGTCTTACGTGAACCAAGTTTAATCGGGAACAGAATTAAAATGTTTACAAAGTACCCACTATAACATTAAGAAATATAACGTCTAACCCACATATATTACACCTTCACCCTTATTTAACAATAGTAATTTTTAAAAGAACATAGAATCTAACATAATACAACAATATCAATAAAAATAACACACAATACATAAAAGGCACAATGTAAAAATAACATTGTATCAAATAATAGTTTAACCATAATTAATCTCCATCATGATACCTTTGAACGGGCTTTCGAATACGCTTGGAAGTTATCCTCGGTCCTGGGACCTGATCTAAGGTATTCGACGATTGTGGCAACCCCTGTGTTACTACCCCTGAAGGAACACTCTCTATTGGTTCGGGCGCAGAGTGACTACCGATCTCCACATCCGCCGTATCGGGAGAAGCCCCCTGTACCAGTGGTGGAAAATCAAATGTTGCCCATCTCTTTTTAACTTGATCTATATGCCTCTTCAATGGTGGACCGTCTTTTCTATTAACCAATAAAATCCTTGAACCTGTTTTACTTTCAACCTGACCACTGAGCCACCTATTTCCTCCGGCGTAATTACGAACCCAGACATCCTCCCCTACACTAAAATCTCGCGATACACCACCTGCCTGATTTATCTGTTTGGCTTGTACTTGTTGTACCCTATCTTCTACTTGACGATCAGCACGTAATAGATCCAGCCTTGAGCGTAAATTTCTGCCTTGTAATAACATAGCTGGGGATACGCCTGTAGAACTATGAGCTACGTTTCTATATGCCATCAAATATGTCTGTAAAGCCGCTTCGCTATCGAAACCGTCCCGTAAGGATTTTTTAAGGGCTCGTTTACACAATTTGACCGCGCCTTCTGCTGCTCCGTTAGACGACGGATGGTAAATCGCCGTAAACGTTATTTTGATACCATTTTTGTCCATAAAATCGGCATATTCCCTACTTGAAAAAGGTGGGCCGTTATCGGATACTATTTCTTTAGGTAATCCAAAACGAGCGAACGTCTCTCGTAGTACCTTAATAACCGCACCGGCCGTAGTTTTCTGCATTTGAAATACTTCTAACCATTTAGTTGTAGAATCTATAAGAATCAAGAAACTTTTACCATGAAAAGGGCCTAAAAAGTCAACATGAAGTCGCGACCATGGTTCAGGAATGTACGGCCACGGCTGCGGCGGCGCTCGCGACGGCGCGCTGCCCTCCGCCGCGCACGTCGCGCACGCCCCGCACACGCGCTCCACGTCCCCGTCGATGCCTGGCCACCACACGATACTTCGAGCTATACTCTTCATCTTTACAATACCCATATGCCCAGTATGTAACTCCTCTAACAGTATACTTTTTAACGATTTTGGAATTACTAATCGGTAGCCCCACACGACACATCCCCTATCTAAATATAATTCGTTTCGCCTTATAAAATAAGGTTTTAATATTTCGTCTTCACAATAAGAAGGCCAACCCGTTTGTAAATAAAGTATTACTTTATTTAAAATATCATCCTTCTTAATGTGCTCTAAAATCATCTTCCTTGTGACTGGTAAAAAATTTTGAACAAAATTCACGTATGTCTTTTCATTTGTATACCGCTCCCTACATTCTAACGGTAACCGAGATAGTGCATCTGCTGCATTCCTCTCGCTACGAACATACTCTATTTTGTAGTCATACCCAGTCAATATGACGGCCCAACGTTGCATCCTACTGGCTGCCATTATTGGAATTCCCTTTTTATCTCCAAAGATTGCTACTAATGGTTTATGATCTGTTCTTAACGTAAATTGTCTACCATACAGATACTGATGAAATTTCCTGACACCATATATAATAGCTAAAGCTTCCTTTTCTATCTGTGAATAAGATTTCTCAGCCGATTTAAGGACTCGCGACGCGTACGCTATGGGCCTCTCCCCTTCCGGTGTGATATGCGAAATAACTGCACCCACTCCCACACTACTGGCATCTGTTGTCAGCACGAGGGGTAAATCGGGCGAGTAGTGTGCTAAAATTTCACTAGAAATTAACAACTCCTTGATTGTATCAAAAGCTACGGTACATCTGTCCACTCAAATTTTGTTTCTTTTTTTAATAAATTATATAATGGTGCCAGTACTTTACTTATGTTAGGTACAAATTTTGCATAATACATTACAAGACCGAGAAAAGAACGCAACTCTGAGACGTTTTGTGGTATTTTGACTTTCTTAATGGCTTCTATCTTTTCAGGACATGTATGTACACTAGGGCATGAATATCGGAATCTCGGAATCTCGTAATATCGGAATCTCGGAACATTATTTCCGATATTACAATATCGGAATTGAGTGATCCAATATCGTAATATCGGAATCAGATATTTTTATCTATTTGAGTTTTTAAATAAAGCTTTTAAGTGCGCCACAAGGTATGGTCGCCTAGAGCTATAAAATTAACGTATCGTACATCAATTTTGCCCACCAGTGTTGAAACGCTTTGTTGTTAGGAAAATATTAGCAAGAAAAACAAGCGTTTAAAAATAAACATATAATGGTGCTGTTTCTGTTGTTTACAACTAAACTAATTTAGTGTCAATATATCTCTTTCTAACAAAGAACATCAGAAAAGTATGTAAGAAATTTAGTCCTGTTTAATTAATCCAATGCTTGTTTTCAACACAAATTTAGTCGCCATCTATCGCGGTTACGTCTAAATACACGCAAATGAAAACGGCAAAAACTAATTTGACAGCTTTAAATATGTTCTATCCTTTAATAATGTTTGTAAGAAAGAGATGTGATGTGACTAAAATTAATTAATTGTGATTTACAACAGAATCAATTGGCAATATCATCTTTATCTATACCAATATAATATTAATTATTATAGGCTACTTTTAATCCCGTGTGAAACCGCTGGGGAAAGTTATAAATTGTTGTTCATAACTGTTGATTTTGCTTGCACATTTTAAGTTTTATTAATTTGGTATTAATATTTACGCAACGCTGATGATACTACTCTTCTTAACCAAACTAAAGAAGATATGGAGGACCTCTTGGCTCATTAAGAAACTACTAGTCTTCAATTCGGAATTGCAATCAACAGAGACAAGATGAATATGTGAATAATAGACCTGGAGTAACTTAATGAAATGGACATACTGCGAAAAAGCTACATCTACCTCGGCTCTACCATTTCTAACACAGGAGACAGTGAAGATGAGATCAGAAGACGATGTGCAATCACAAGATCATCAGTAGGAAGATTTGGAAAGACAGAAGGATAACTATATAGGAAAACAGAGATTCGACTTATGAGATGCCTGGTCTTTTCGATCTTTCTCTAAAGAGCTAAAACTTGATCCTTAAGCATACAAGATCTCCGGAAAATTTACGCGCTGGAGATGTGGTACTGAAGACGCCTCCTGAAAATTCCGTTGACGGCCTTTCGCACCAATAACTCGATCCTGAAGGAGCTTTGAATTACATATAAGCTTCTTCTCGTTGACTGTGCAGCTTCAAATACCCAAGTTCTTTGGTTACATCTGCAGAAAAAAACACTCGATGAAGAGACTGGTTGTACAGGGTGGGAGGGTGTACTCACAACGCTACGAACCGCAAAAAAATGGAAAAGTATTGCGAAAGCTGTAACCATAGTCAAGGAGAACATTGGTGTTGAAGACCCACCATGTACAGGTACACTATTTATTTCGCAACCACGACCTCTCTGACAAGAGTGCTCGACTGAGCAGAAGATGATTTCAACCCAACTTTATAACGAACTAGTTGTATTGTACCTCGAGGTTGCACCCGACGCGCGGCATCAAAAGTAGCCTATAATACTCGGGGATAATGTAGCTTCCTATAAGGGAGAAAAAAAAACAATCCGACCGGTAATTCCACAGATTACCCAGTTTAACCAAACAGAAAAACTCTTCCACTTTATAATATTAGTATAGATATATAATTATGTACGGTTTTTAAGGAATATGTGCAATTTAAAAGGAATATGTGCAATTTGTAATAAAAATGGCTAATTCCGATATTAATATCGGAATTCCGATATTGAGATCCAATATCGGAAATCAATATCGGAATTGAGAAAACTTCCGATATTACATGCCCTAATGTACACCCTCTTTACTTATGATAAATCCTAAATACGTCACTGAATCCGCAAAAAAGGAACATTTTTCTTTTTTAATTTTTAAACCGTATTTTTGTAATCTTTCAAAAACCTCATGAAGAGTCGCTAAATGTGAACGATCATCTATACCCGTTATTATGACGTCATCAAGGAATACTCCTACCCGTGGCATATCAGCAAAGAGCTGTTCCAATTTTCTCTGAAAAATACCGGGGCTCGAAGCTAAACCGTAAATCAACCTATTGTACATAAATAGGCCTTTATGTGTATTAATAACGGTATACTTTTTGGATTGATCAAGTTCAAGTTGCGCATACGCCTGAGATAAATCTAGCTTGGTAAACTTATTTCCCCCATGTAATTTCGTTAATAAATCTTCCACTCTCGGTAAAGGAAAACGGTCCACCTCAAGGCATTTATTCAAGGTAACTTTAAAATCTCCACATACCCTTATGGTGCCATCTTTTTTCATCACTGGTACAATAGGCGTAGCCCAGTCAGACGTGGTTACCGGTGAGATCACTCCGTCCCTTACCAGCTGATCGAGCGCTCGCTCCACCGGCTCGCGCAGCGCATACGCCAGAGGGCGCGCGCGATGAAACACCGGCCGCGCGTCCGCACGCAACCGGAACCCCACAGTACCACCGGTGAATCTTCCAAGCCCATCCGAAAACACCTCAGAGTATCTGGAACTAAATTCATCAATATTAAACTTTACATCCGAATTCCTCATACTATTTATTGTTACAATAGGTATTTCAATACCTAATTCACTTAACCATTGTCTGCCTAAAAGACTCGTCTTTCCACTTTCAATAACATACAAATCGAGATATTTAGAGTTGTTCTTATATTTCACAAAAGGTTTAAATATAGGTACCTACCGGAGTAACAGTTTCCCCCGTATAATATCGTAAAATCAAATTACATCTTTGAATCTTACAATCAGAGAATAATTCATTGTAACAATCCTTACTTATGCATGATATAGCACTACCGGTATCTATTTCCATAACCAACCTTTTACTATTAACACAAACATCAATGGTGTATGGTGCAAATTTTCTAAAATTATTATTTAACTTAATTGAAAAGTTATTTACCTCATCACTTTCAAAACTGTCATTGTCCGTATTTCCATCTGACAAATTGTGCAAAGCTGTCAAACCCCGTAGTTTAGGGCACATCCTTTTTAAATGTCCTTCCTTAGTACAAACCCTGCACACATATGTCTTATATTTGCATGTTTCAGTCTTATGATGATTGCCACATACCCCACATTCACCTGGGTATTTATTGTAAGATTTATTATTTCTCACATACTGCTGTTGGTTCCCGCTGCCACTGCCCGCTCCGCTTATGAACTTTGCGCCGCCGCCGAATGAATCATGCGACGTTGTAGGCATGATACCTCGCGCTCCGCTGCCGCTGTTTGACTCCATCGATTCTCTCTTTATCCGAGTATTTAATCGTGTCCGTCTATCTGCCGACACCATTTGATGCACTGCCGATGTCGCCTTAGGTGTACCGTCACCTCGTCCCCGGGTTCGATCCTCTACCAATGCTGCGTCCGCCTCGGCTGCTTCCATGGTCACTGCCAGCTTAAAAGCCGCATCGTAGGATATATTATCCTCTGCAAACAATCTTTGTCTGATGTCATCGCTCACCAAGCCGCATACAAACTGATCACGCAAGTTTTCTTTTAAATTAGCCGCAGAAAATCCACAATGAATAGATAATCTTTTTAATTCTGCGGCATATTCTGCAGCTGTCTCCTCACATTGCTGCACCCTGCGTCTAAATTTGAACCGTTCCGCCAACAGACTCGGTTTTGGTTGTAAATGACCTTTCATTACGTCGACAAGGTCACTGAAGGTCTTTGTGGATGGTTTTTCCGGTGTGCACAGATTAACCAACAGTTCGTAAGCATCACTTCCAATAACGGTAATCAACGTAGCCACTTGCATCGCCGGTTTCACGTCGTTTACGATAAAATACTGTTCTAATCTGTCTATGTAAAGACCCCAATCGTCTTTGCTAAGGTCAAACGCACTTATTTTACCAACTGCCATTTTACCGGTAAATACAATCTAGTTTTTGACTTTCTACACACACACACGCGAAAGTAATTAACCACTTCGTCGCCAATGAAGAATATAAGGATACTATCCTGTATTCCTGCGTTATAATGGGAGCACAATAAAATACGTCTTACGTGAACCAAGTTTAATCGGGAACAGAATTAAAATGTTTACAAAGTACCCACTATAACATTAAGAAATATAACGTCTAACCCACATATATTACACTACTGAAAGTAGGTGTTAAAGTTCTTGTACCCAGCTCAAAACTTTCAATGAAAGACAGTTTTTGCCAGCATCAACTGAACGGGTAAGGTAGGCTACGAATTTAAATCTATAGAAGTGTTTGCAATCAACTCCGATTGAAAATTTGCAATGCCAATTTCAGTGGTTGATGCTGAGAATTGTATAAAACGATGACGGATCCGTTAAAGTGGAAAATTAAAATTTATTTACTATACACAAGGTATATTTTACTTTGTCATCATCATCATCAGCCTATAATGTCCCACTGCTGAAAACAGGCCTCCTTTCACAAATCAGGATGAAAGGTTATGGGCAGATACTCCACCACGCGTGCCCACTGCGTATCGGTGGAGGTAGGCTAGTAAAACTCCAACAGAACGTTGACCCTTCTGTTGGAGTTTTCAAGCCGCCTAGAAGACCTCCAACTAGCTAACCGGGACCAACGGCTTAAAGTGCCTTCCGAACACGGAAACGCTCGATTTGAAATACCACTAGGCGGTCACCCATCCAGGTACCGACCACGACGGTGGTAGCTTAACTTGCTGATCGATTAAGAATGGCTTATCATGCTGTGCTACACCACGAGCGCTTCAGTTCAGCTTCGTTGTTCTATATTCAAAAACATGAAACTGGCCGAAAAAAGGTTTGATAAACAGCCTTAATAAGCGTCGGAACTACAACAACTTTTCATTCCATTTAGTTATTTACTTTTGATACAGGTACCAAAATAAATGACTGAGTAATATTTCATGTACATTACTTCAGGAGCAACAAAGTGTGGGTAACTTCTCAGTGTCTAGAAAGTGTCTGGATGTTAGAAATAGCCTACTTTCATTACAAATCGACTACCTAACTTTGCTTCAACAGACTGAGTTTAACTACTGTAATAAGTGGATGAGTTTATCTATAAAGCTCCCACAAAACTGTTATGATGCGTCCACGCTACGCGAACCGAGCACGAATCGAGCAAACGTGGAGCAAGAATTCGCGTAGAGTGGACGGACTTGCGAGGCTCGAACG
This sequence comes from Achlya flavicornis, assembly GCA_947623365.1. Lineage (NCBI taxonomy): Eukaryota > Metazoa > Arthropoda > Insecta > Lepidoptera > Drepanidae > Achlya > Achlya flavicornis. The sequence goes on along the minus strand of OX392485.1, from coordinate 2,188,040 downwards.
AGCGTTCGGCTCGCGCTCGACTGCGCTCCGCCGATTGTCAGTGTTTTTATGAACACAGGGATTCGCATTACGCTCGTGTGGTAGGCTCGTAGTTCGTCCACACTTGACATCGCGAGCAACGAACGAATAGAGGCTCGGCTCGTGCTCGGTTGGCGTAGCGTGGATGCCCCATTACAAAAGAATCCTATAAAATTGGTAAACTTTTTGAATTTTATGATGTTATAGACGAATAAACATAACTATATATCTAGCTAATATTAATATAACAAACCGAATGGACTTTTTACGCCCATAACGTGACAATCAAAGTAACGTTGCTCTGTGGTAGACTCGCAGTTCCAGTACGTGGATTACGTAACTTTATTGCAATGAAATTCACATTGAAATAACCTCTGAATTGGTAGAAATATAACTAAATCGGAAATGGTTCCATTTCTAATGAGCCACTGTTTGTATTTGCAATTATCAGAACGTATTTTGTGATATTTAGTCTAAGCTTGTTTTGTAAAGAGTAATTGCTGAGTTTATTGCCGGCTCTTCTCAGCAAATGCAACCTTCCGAACCGGTATTACACCTCGGTACGGCAGAGAACAGTATTATTATTCTGACTCAGAACATCAGAAGTATTCAATGCAATTTTGATAGTTTAAATTTATTCCTAGTACGACTCGGATTCGCTCCTGATATCTTAGTTTTGACGGAATGCTGGCTACAAGATAAAAATAATGTACCCCAACTTTCGGGTTATAATTGTTACCATACTTTGACACATATTAATAAATGCGACGGAATTGTTATATATGCTAAGTCAACATTCAACTTAATCATTGAGGAACCAGTCTTCCGGGATGGGAATGCATTAGTAATTACAATCCAAGGCCTAATCAAAATAATTGCCATTTACCGATCACCTTCCTTCTATTGTATTGAAAATCTTCTAGATCTTTTAGATAACTTGTTGAGTGTTAATCATACCAAACACAACATGGTTATAGGTGACATTAATATCAACATAGCTGCCCAAAATAATGATCATAGATCTGACCAGTACCTAGACTTAATTTACTCCCATGGTTACCAAGCCGCTCATCGGCTTCCTACTCGAGGTGACTCATGTCTCGACCATGTCCTGGTCAAATCTTCGTCTACGGCACAAACCGTTGTCTGCCATGCAGGCGTCACTGACCATGACGCTGTACTAACCTCACTACCATCCCATCAGAAATTAAACTACAACGAAAATAACAAATACAAAACAATTATTGACTATGATTATATTAAAAAGGATCTAGAGGGCTATGAGTGGCATGAAGTACTTCAGGAAAAAGATACATCTAAGGCTACTACTAACTTTATTAACAAAATAACAAACTTATTAAAAAATTACAAAAGACAGCTCAAAGTATCTCATAAGGATTTCATAGCTAAAAAATGGATTACACCTGGCCTTCTTAGGTGTATTAGAAAACGTGATGAGCTTCATATGAATTTTAGACAATATCCTGATGATAATGAAATTAAAAAGACTTATCTTAAATACAGAAATTACTGCAATGAAGTGATGAAAAAGGTTAAGAGATTGCACGATGCTGAACAGTTGGAACTAAACAAAAATAATCCCAAAAAACAATGGTCAATTATTAAAAACGTTTGTCACTTTAAAACTTGTAAGTCAGACTGTAGTACATTAATAAATACAAAATCAACCGATTCAATCGTGATGAAGGAGAAGCTTAACGTAATTAATTCTTATTTTACAAACATAGGCAGCAATTTGGCAAATCAGATTTTGGAAAGTTCAGGCAAAACGGAAAGTAATCTAGCCGCTTCACTTAACTATAATCTGTCAACACATTCGTTATTTTTGTCCCCAACCACTCCAACGGATGTAAGTAGGTTAATTGACGGTATGAGTTCTGATTCCGCACCTGGTCCTGATCAGATAACGCCACACTTGTTAAAACTTCTTAAACCTTACCTTATAGCGCCACTTACTTATTTGTGCAATCTCAGTATTGAAACTGGCTGTGTCCCAAATCAACTTAAAACCTCATTGGTTTGCCCAATATACAAATCCGGAGATTCTGAGGCTGTGTCGAACTATAGACCAATATCCCTACTGAGTGTCATTGCTAAAATCCTAGAAAAAATTGTGAACCATAGATTAATGGCGTTCTTAGAAAAGAATTCACTTTTAGCCGATAGTCAGTATGGTTTTCGCGCAAAGAGGTCAACAGAGGATGCAGTAGTACACTTGACAAACACTGTTTCGCGGCACCTTGATCAAGGAAATCGATGCATTGGTGTATTTCTTGACCTCGCAAAAGCGTTCGACACAGTCTCAATTCCAATACTCTTAAAGAAACTGGAACTACTAGGAGTACGAGGTTTGGCACTAAAATGGTTCCGTAGTTACTTGACTGATAGGCAACAATGTGTCAGATTGCATTTGAGTCACATAACAAGCGACTATTCTGACGTGAAGTTTGGAGTACCTCAGGGAAGTGTGCTGGGTCCAACATTATTCCTGATATACATGAACAGTTTGTGCAATATTACTATGAAAAATGCAGAACTCATAGCTTTTGCCGATGATACAGCTGTTATTTTCCATGGTAAAACGTGGGAGGAGGCGAGAGCGGCAGCAGAATGTGGCCTTACACAATTATCAGCATGGCTAAGGGAAAATTTGTTAACACTTAACATTAATAAAACAAAATACGTATGTTTTCACATAAATAAATCAACGAATCCAGAGCCCTTTGATTTACCCATACACTGCTGTTCTCGCCTCTGTCACGGTCTAACCACAGATCCTATTGCTCAATGCACCTGTCCAAATCTAATTAGAGTTAGTCAGATTAAGTATTTGGGGGTAATGTTGGACCACCGTTTGACCTGGGCTCCACATATAGAAATGGTATCAAACAGAGTTCGAAAGCTTATGTATACTTTTAAAATTCTTCGCTACATAGCCTCTGAAACATTGAAGAAAACAATTTACTATGCATTGTGCCAGTCAGTCTTAGCATACTGTGTTGTGGCTTGGGGTGGAGCACGTAAGTCTGTCCTCATGGCAGTTGAACGTTCGCAGCGGGCCGTTATAAAAGTCATGTATGGCAAAAAACGTCTACATCCAACACATGCACTGTATGTTGAAACAAGATTAGTAACCGTCAGACAACTGTTTATTATGTGCTGTATCCTAAAATATCATACGCTATCCCTGAAAACGTGCATAGTAAAATCAAGAAGATACGTTTGGAACACTCCTAAACTCAGAACAAGTTTTTGTCAACGTTTTTATCATTTTATGGGACCTTTTCTCTATACAAAAATAAATTCTATTCTTAATATTAAAAATAAATCAAAATTTAAAGTAAAGTGTGAAATTAAAAACTGGTTAAATGGACTAAATTTCGAAAAGACTGAAGATGTACTGGAAATCTAAGGGAGTTAATGATCTCGTAAAACTTATGATTCTATTTTTACCTATTATAAACGTTATATTGTAAACATTCTACGCTCGCTATATTACTTTTTATATTACCTATTAATGGTTAATTGTTTATACATGAACACATACATATATATAAATATATATCATATAAAAGAATGGGTACATAAAACATGTAGTACCTGCACAGCAGTACACACTTAAACTTAAACTTTCATAGTTAGTATTATATAAGACGAGATGACCTAGCCCCCCATAGCACAGGGAATCCTAGTTTGAGGGGCTAGAACTCACTTAAAATTACATACATAAATGTTAAAAATAAAAAATAAATGTACTTACCTACTTATAAGTTATACGCAATGTATGTACCTACTATATTACTCCGAATAAAGAAATTATTATTATTATTATTATTAGAGTATTAGAGTCAGACTTTTCATAAGTGCCTGCGAAGGTCTATTTGAATAAATGATTTTGAATTTTGTAAAAAAAGTTATCAGAAAACCGCTATATTGAACCGATTTCAATTTTACGTAATCGCCCCGCTGGAATTCTATTGTTTTCATTGTAGTTATAGGTTAGCGCGTCCCTTCCTCGCCAAAGGATTTTTATATTCACAATATGGTGGAATCGGTGGAAAGTTTTGCAGTCTCGTCCACACAACGTGTACACTGCACGGTGCCGTGGTGGTGCGTTGTTTTGTTATGTTAATTTAAATAATATTTTAAGCATTCAACCCTGATGGTTTTTTAGGGTTCCGTAGCCAAATGGCAAAAAACGGAACCCTTATAGATTCGTCATGTCTGTCTGTCTGTCTGTCTGTCTGTCTGTCCGTACGTATGTCACAGCCATTTATTTCCGAAACTATAAGAACTATAATGTTGAAACTTGGTAAGTAGATGTATTCTGTGAACCGCATTAAGATTTTCACACAAAAATAGAAAAAAAAACAATAAATTTTGGGGGTTCCCCATACTTAGAACTGAAACTCAAATTTTTTTTTCATCAAACCCATAAGTGTGGGGTGTCTATGGATAGGTCTTCAAAAATGATATTGAGGTTTCTAATATCATTTTTTTCTAAACTGAATAGTTTGCGCGAAAGACACTTCCAAAGTGGTAAAATGTGTGTCCCCCCCCCCTGTAACTTCTAAAATAAGAGAATGATAAATCTATAAAAAATATATGATGTACATTACGGTGGAAACTTCCACCGAAAATTGGTTTGAACGAGATCTAGTAAGTAGTTTTTTTTTAATACGTCATAAATTGATATTAATATCAAATACTCAGGTCTATACTACCATTTACTTATATACCTACAGGTTTGTACGGAACCCTCGGTGCGCGAGTCTGACTCGCACTTGGCCGGTTTTTTTTACTTTGTATAAGCCTGTATTTGACCGCAATCTCACCATGGTAAGTGATGATGTGCCCGAAGGTGGTAAGCACAAAAGCCTAGAAGGAACTGGCTCTCTAGTGCAGCTGTAGGAACACACCGATAGCTTGGCGAAAGATTTTCAGCTTGCCGGTGGTAGCCAGCCAAGTGCTAAGTACCCAACCACCGTGCTGTGGTTTCGTCACGATGTTTTCCTTCACTAAAAGCTCATTGTAGGATTCGAACCCGGGACTTTTACCGGCATCCGCTGAGCTATCATCGCCTTTAAGTGGTTGTCTTTCGGTTTCACCCGTATTCTCAGTATAAAGGAGTCTATGATTCTCTTCAAGCCTTAGGTTGATATAAGTATATCAGCACTGGCCTAAGCAGGCACAAGTGATACTGAACCTTATTGTCACCATAGAAAAAGCACACACTTAAATGTGTGTATCCTACTAGATGTGAATATAGCTTGTCAAATAAGGAGATATTAACATAAGAGAAATAAATAAAATTAATCAAAATGTGACACAAATTAAAAAAAATATTGTTATATTTAATTATTTTACTTAATAAATAAACTATTTTGCACAATCACCACCATAACTACCATAATCGCCTGCCAACGAACTCATTTGCAAAGAATTAATTAAACATAATAGCAGACTAAGAATCTTCGGTGGAAAATTCAAATTCCAAAGCAAAGTTTTCAAACTAAGTTTCGTGTAATGGTTCCGTAGATATAGTTAAAGTGGTTCACATTAAAACCGCTTTGAATAACGGATGTTGAGTCAGCGAATGTCTTTATCAGTGGGGAAAAAAACCTTATTCCGAAAGTCATTTGATACCTTTTACAATGGCGGCAAAAGGTTTAATGGGCGAAAGGGTTTTTTCTATCAGATAATGGTGCGAGTAAGTTGGTTCTTATCCGAGTTTTTTTAAATCAGCATTTTATTCAAATGTGTTTCGCGGCTCGGAATATTCAGTTGAACAGTTTCATTAGTTAACCTGATAGGAGAATAACATTTTGCTTCTGTTTAAAAGCCATTATGTAATTAACTTTACTTTTATTCTAACTGTAACATTTTTAAGCTAGGATAATAGTTATATTTGGCCAGAACGCTTACTAAAAGAAATAGACGAAGACCAAGAGAGATGGGTAGATGAAATACTCAAAGTGGCTGGATACGACTGGATTACCAAAGCAAAAGATACACATAGAGTAAAACGGAGGAGGCCTTTACTCGTCGAGAGATCCTCAAATCAATAAACAATGTGATAAATTATTACCATTTTTAATGCATGAATGCATTTTGTCAATTAGGCAGGAATTGTTCAACCTAATTCCACTATCCCCATTCTTACACCGAACCACAAGACGCCTGGAAAAGTTTCACCCGTACGTTGTTGACATACCGAAAATACGGACACAGCGTTTGCATCCTCATTTATAATGCGGACAGCAAGGGAGTGGAACTTGCTTGCGGCGTCTGTGTTTCCTGACTCATACAACCTAGGGACTTCCAAGGCCAGAGTGAATGGGTTCCTTCTGGGTAAGCGTGTTCCATCCTAGGCTTCGTCTTTGTCCCTTATGGGCGGGTCAATGGACAAACGCAAGAACATTTAGGTTTTTTTTTTTTATGAATGAATTATAAATCTATTTTGTTTAAAAATCTGTATAAAGGGAATTAATAAAGACTATAATAAAAATAATGATACTCTATTTAATCGAATTCTCGAGGTTAGTCAAAATAATATTAAAAACTGACAACCAACCTCAAAAAAAATGTTTTCAAGCTGTGGTTCAAGCACAGAAATGTATCGAACGAACACAGGAACGAAACTCAAAAACATTTTACAAATAAATCCAACCGCCTTCAAATAGGTTTACACCAGAAATTATAAAAATAACGACGTAGGAATTCTAATCTGACACTGCTTTGAAGTTAGCAAAAGAGCACGACGTGATCCATAGAAAATATCAATTCTACCAAGATGGTACCGCAGATTTTTTGTCAGATTAGAAATTCAAAAATCTGTAGGAAACACATTTTTTAATGTCATAATTAGGTACATTTTATAATATCTCTCAAGGTTTGTCACTGAGCGAAGATATGCATCATTGATAAATAGTCGACAATATTGAATAAGATGAAGATTGAGGAATTCCATCATATCTTCAAAGTCCATGGACAAATCATGATACAATTTATATGGGACCACCTCAAGATCTACCGTAATATAATACAGTTTAAACCATCCAAATCGAATAGATCGTTTGCGAATAATCGGTGATAAAAAAAACCTTACGCGTCAAAAATAGAACCTCCTCTTTTTTTGAAGTCATTTTAAAATACAATTATTGTAATAAAATACGTGACGATAATACAATTTTACAAAAAGATTGATATGGAATAAGTCTTTATTCTCCAAAAAAGTCGAAGTAAAACAGTTCATTAGATAGACTTATATCAAACAACCGTTAATTACACGGTTATTAAGACAGATGATATGGAATTCATTAAAATCCCCGACACGTCATCTAACAAAATCCCTAAAATACCGTCCGCGGTATTAACCGCTTAAATTATAAGGAAAGTGGCAACACCGGGGATTATCCAAAAGGGATTATATAGCATTGACGACATGGCTGAGGCCGTACGGATCACGCAACGGACTGTAACTAATCATCTAGCCAATCTATAGTTCATTGGAGGCCTTTTGTGGCTTCCCGAGAAGCCTTAGGAAGGCCTACAGTATTTTTGGAACGCAACTCATGTTTATTTAAATAGCCGTTTTGTTAGTTTTTTGTTAGATAGTCGGTGTTTTAGTTGTTTTTGAAGTATAAGCTAAACTCTAATTTAATTCAATTTCACTAATAAGTTCTACTTGGATATTGAACAAATCGTAATAAAATGTGTACGAAACATTTTCTCTCGGAGGTATTTCAAATAAATAAAAATCTGTTTCTTATAAAATAGTTCGCCAGCGAATCATTTCTAAATCCTGTAGACTTATCAAAGAAATCAAAATGGTTTTTCCTCTCCAAATATATTTGTTTATTTTTATAGAAAAGAAAATCAGCGACGCTTCACTTTCGTTGGTTTTAAGACTAGCTGTTTTCTTTTCTCAAAGATATTTTTCTACTTCTTATTTAGTTGCTTCTAAATTATATACTTTTACTAATAACGAATACTGATTAATAATATATAATTAATTTTAATGATTTATAAAGTAATAATAATATTCATAAACCCATTTATTCAATTTCTATCATATTAAATTAAGTATTATTTTTAGAAATGTAAAACCTCATATAACCTACGCCCACATCAAGCCGCCATTCACGAGTCAAACTCAAATGTAAATAAGCCTTCATTTGACACAAATATGTACATTTATATTCTAGAAGACTGACCGAAAATATATTTGAGATTAAATACTTACTCAGTTTCATTGTTCTCGAAGATCACGTGTCCCTGAGCAGCCTCGTACTGGGAGCCACTCTTAGCTGTTCCATCTTCCGTCCAAAATGGCACTCTGACCTTCCCTCTGGCGCCTGCCGTCCTCACCACTCGCAGATCGTAAGTCCCCACAGATTCAGTAAGCTCAAAGTCACGTTGAGGAAACGAAAACACACCGGAATGATCATCGTCCAAAATAACCACAGTTGCTGACGACGGCGATGCTAAAGTTGCTCCTCTAGGAGCCATGAGACGTAAGTAAAAATGCTCATCTTCTTCAAAAACATCATCGTCTATAACTTGAACGCTGAACTTCTTCTCTGTCTCTCCATGTCTAAATGTAAGTGAGCCACGAACTGCGACATAATCAGAACCAGCTTCAGCAGTTCCATCTTCAGTTGTATATTGAACTGAGACTTCTCCATTCAAATCACCAGCTCTGACAACTCTCACTTCAAAAGAGCCGCAGTTTTCCATCACTGTGTAATGGTCAGGGTCGAAACGCACGTTCGGTCCTCGAGATTCCATCGATAATGAACCAGATTCTCGTCTTTGCAATTCTGCTTTAACCTCGCTAAGATCACTTTGAGCTCGCTCAGATATTTTCTTGGAGAAATCTCCACCGCCTGTCATTTTACGTGTAGCAGCGACTCTATAAAACGCTCGTGATTTCGGACCTCGGGACATCAATGTTTCCAAAGCCATTCGTTCCACGGTCTCTAAATCTTCTTCAGGATGCTGTCTTCTCAAATCGCGGAGTACTGCAACGTATTCTCTTCTAGATTTTTCTATTTCTCGACCTTCCTCGTCTTCTGATGCGAAGTCATCTCCGCCGGGTTTTAGAGCCATTTCCACTGAACCGTCACCTTCACCTTCCACTATGACTCCTCTTTCGTTTACTCTATATCCTTTCTTCAAGTATTTGTACACTAATAGCCGTCGGTCTGCTATGTAAGCTGTCATTACTGTCGCTGGGAAGAAGAGAAAGGTAACAGCTCCCTCCCAAACTTCGACTTCATTCGGTGAAATTACTGCTAAGATTAAATAGAGCCACACATACGCGAATATGGACCAAGTTGCCGTGACAAGGAACACTCTGAGATGTTTTATCTTACGTACTTCCCCATCCGGTATAACAAAAACACACAAGGCCATTATCACAAATAAATTGTATGCAGCTGACCCGACGATGGTTCCGGGTCCTAGATCACCAGCTTCGAAGTTCTTCCCAGCTATTTCTATAACAGATAGTAGGATCTCAGGTGCGCTGGATCCTAAAGCCATCAAGGTCAAGTTGGCAACGGTTTCATTCCAGACCCTAACGACGACGATCTGGTCGCTACCGTTCCGTCGCATGCGCACCTCCTTCTCCCTGGATGTAATAACTTCGATGGCAGCCATAAATCTGTCGGAGACGATGGAAACGCCAATAAAGAGGTACATGAGCGCGATGAAGTAGCAGGTGCCCCGAAGGGCCAGTTCCAGGGTAGGCACATCCTCGAGAGGACGCCAGGCGGGAAGCATGAGGCCATCGGAGCACTGAAGGACGTGGTGGGGGGTGGTGTTGCGCTCGGCGGCGAGGCGCGCAGAAGGCAGCTCGGCGCGCGCCACCACGCAGCAGGCCGCGAGCGCGGCGAGCGCGGGCCGCATGCCGCGTTACCTGGCGCGGGCCATTCGTGCGACCGGCGCTGCACGAGGCCGGCGCCCGACTGAGCGTCGCGACGCCCCCGTCCCGTCCCGCCGCGTCACCGCGCCGAGCCCTCTACTCCCAGCCCCGCTTCCGCGTATCACCGAAGCTTTAAAGTCGCAGCGGGTGCGGGAGAACCGTCTCGTACGAAGCACGTACCTCACCTACTAACTGACGGAGTTTTATTGCCGTTGCGGGCAGTAAAGTTGTCCAAGTGGAGCGCGGGGGAAAAAAGGTTATTAGATCGACGCGCACCCGCGAAACTTATTAAAAGTAAGTTTGTAACGGTGTAAATTTTTTGGCCTTATTAACGTCGCGTTACTTCTACACTTTTATCGGCACGTGTTCATTTTTCTCGGTTGTTGTAGAATTAAAGGTCTCGCTACACGTGAGGTGATTACGATACACTGTAGCCCGCACGCAAACTCTGACACGCAAACAATCTAATTGACCCGCCTCGAGTGCTCTACGACATTTTCAGTCTATTCTTATAAACCTGCCTATATACCTACACTCTATATTTCTTATAAATTTTCAATCTACAAAGCTAATAACAATGATCAATAGAGACATAATGAATGATTGCTTGTAACGTCGTGAACTGTTCCCCATTCAAGTCAATTATAACAAAAGGAAACCAATAATTAGCTCCCAATAATAGTTGAATACGACAAGTGTCGCCGACAGATTGAGTGAATCAATCAAACATGGCCCGGTGGAGTTCTCGCTTCGTTTGACAACCCATTATGTACTAATTATGAAACGTTAATCGTTCGTTAGCGGGCAGCCGATTCGATTAGTAATGTTAGTTTGTTGGGAAAGCAATTTATGATGAGTTATTAATTGTATACCGATTTCCTAGATTTGTTGGACATTTGCGAAAGTCTGGGTGATATTATTACTCAATCATTTGGCGAGCCAGTAGGCGAGTTTGGTTAAAATTCCACCAATCACGCCGCAGCTATGCTATTCTGTAACAGGTAAATCATCTCGAAAGTCATCTCGCAACTCACCTCGCAACTGAATTGGCGGGTAAATTACGTTTCAGAATACCAAATCCTATTGAAAAACGTCAAAATACTCACCTGTCGTAGTTCTTCTCACTTCCGTCATCACTCGGTGGCGTAAGTGTCGAACTCACTCAGTTTAAGAATATGAAATTCTAATCTCATCGCGGATTCAGAAGTGATTTTGCAAATGAACGTTACAGAATAGCACTGCAGGTCATGGTTTCGATTCCAATTACGATTCTATGCAATCTATACATATAAAATGCTTTGTCCTGAATGACTGACTGAGAATCAACGCACAGCCTAAACCGCTGATCGTAGAGACCTGAAAAGGAAGAAAAGGAAGAAAGGATTTTCCGAAATTATACCCCTAAGGGGTGAAAAACGGGGGCAAAGTTTTTATGGGACAACGTGATTCCTTGGTGCAATCTACTTCAAATTTTGCAGAAACTTTGATTCTTTAACAGAATTGATGGAAGAAGTGTTCGTTTTTAGGGTTCCGTAGCCAAATGGCAAAAAACGGAACCCTTATAGATTCGTCATGTCTGTCTGTCTGTCTGTCCGTATGTCACAGCCATTTATTTCCGAAACTATAAGAACTATAATGTTGAAACTTGGTAAGTAGATGTATTCTGTGAACCGCATTAAGATTTTCACACAAAAATAGAAAAAAAACAATAAATTTTGGGGGTTCCCCATACTTAGAACTGAAACTCAAATTTTTTTTTTTCATCAAACCCATAAGTTTGGGGTGTCTATGGATAGGTCTTCAAAAATGATATTGAGGTTTTTAATATCATTTTTTTCTAAACTGAATAGTTTGCGCGAGAGACACTTCCAAAGTGGTAAAATGTGTGTCCCCCCCCTGTAACTTCTAAAATAAGAGAATGATAAATCTATAAAAAATATATGATGTACATTACGGTGCAAACTTCCACCGAAAATTGGTTTGAACGAGATCTAGTAAGTAGTTTTTTTTTAATACGTCATAAATTGAAATTAATATCAAAATAATACTCAGGTCTATACTACCATTTACTTATATACCTACAGGTTTGTACGGAACCCTCGGTGCGTGAGTCTGACTCGCACTTGGCCGGTTTTTTATTGAAACTCATCGCCTAACGGGGTTAATAAGGGATAGAAAGTTATTTTAGGGGTGATTTGCATCTAAGTTGATATCAATATTCCTTAGTGCTTCTGATTCAAATATTCTTTTATATTTGTCATTACAATTTTAAAGAGTATTTATAGCATTGCACCAAGCTGATGATGTGAGTTCAACTTTTTTTTAATAAAATCGGATTGAGATTTTAAACATTTTTGTCTGTCTGTTCCGGTTCATAGCTGATGTTATAATGAGAATCTTATTTTTGAAATATAATTAGTGTATCGCGTAAAAAAATAAACCGCGGGGGTCTGCTAGTTATATATATTAAGATACATATTTACAAACAAAAATGCTAAAGTAGTATTTGTGATGATGTACAGCTTTTCTGGTTGTTTGTCTTTACAGGATGTAGAGATTAAGACATCTTTATGCTAGGGCTTCACCTGCGTGTAATGCCATTAATTAGAGCGTTACTTGACATAGTACCAAGAATCTTATAATATATAAGACTAGCTGCCCGGCGCAACTTCGTTCGCGTGGTGCTACCCTACCCTATGGTGCTACCCTACCCTACCCTACCGTACCGTACCGTACCGTACCGTACCCTACCCTACCCTACCCTACCCATCCGAAAAAAGTTTAAATTTGACAGCAAAATCCCCATTAACAAAATGATCCGCCATTTATTCAATTCATTTGTTACAAAAAATGTGATAAATGAAGAACCGCTCGACCGATTTTGTGCAAACTTCACATAAACCATCTACTAAATAGTCCGAACAAAGCCTAGACTAGGTTTGGATAGGTGAGCCCGTTCTTGAGTTATAAAATTACAACGAAAAGTGGCATTGATTTTTATATATATAGATTCTTGCATAGTACCATAGAGTAAAGAAATCTATTCGTCCATGATAGTACGCAGATACGGCCGGATGTTAGCGCGCCTTATTAATGTCATTAGACTTTAGACGCTCAAATGAAATGATAGTGTGGCCACCCATTTAGTGCATAGTTTAGTGCATCATTAATTACACGTTAATTGTTCCGATAATTGGACGTTAAGCGTCACCCAGAAACCCTAGTATGAGAAAGATTGAAAGATTTATTCGTCTACGGAACTTGTTCTTTCAAAAGGATACCAGGACCCCTAAAAAGGAAGCTGAGCAATATTGCTAACGCAATTCATTTGTTCGAATTTAAAGCCGATCTTAGGCAATTCATCAATTCCAAATCTTTTAATGAATTATATTGTATATAATGAGTAACTATTTTACCAAAAAATATTCGATTCACTTAGGATCTGCCGAGAATTCGAAAAAATGAATTGCGTAGCAATATTGCTTTAGCTTCCTTTTTAGCCCCCAGCTCAGCATGTGCTGCTGTTATCAGCAGCGGGGCGTAGCTACCGCCGTATCAAAGATACGGGGCCCCCAGGCTTTAGGGGCCCCAAATGTGTGTAAACAAAAATTAATAGAAATCTTTACCTCCTTTTGGGCTTCGCCGCAGTCAGGTAGAAGGGCCCCCAACAAATATTGATACATGGCCCGATTAGGGCAAGCTATGCCACGGTCAACAGCGTGGATTTTCAGCTGGAAGTGAAGTGCAGGACAAAAATAATAATTATAAGACGTTAAATTAAACGTTAAGTTAAAATCGCAGCGTCTGGTATAATTTGGCGCTACGTGCCGAGAACACGTGAGCCTATCGATCTACTACAAGGCTGTCGTTAATACACGTTTCAAATGTATAAAGTAAACGTTACTTTGCTATAAAAATAAGTTTTCTACTTTTATTACTTATTTTTATTCGGATATATACATACCTAGTACTATTTTATTATACATGTTTGTATGTCGGTGACCTTGGCCTCACTGTTGCCCTATCTTAAATCCAAAGCGCTAGATAGATGCCTTTTCGGCCTCACACAACGCCTAATCGCGTTTAATTAATGTGTTTTTTTTGTAACTGTATTTTCTTTTCTTATCTAATATGTTTATAATATTCTACTAAATACATACAAAATGTCTACAAAGTGCAATAACTGCAATTCCACGTGAAACAAATTGTTTGTACGGAATATTGATTGACGGATAGGGTCAGCAACGCGAGTGATACCCCTGGTGTTGCAAGCGTCCATAGGCTACGGTAACTGCTTACCATCAGGCGGGCCGTATGCTTGATTGCCACCTCAGTGGTATTTAAAAAAATGTGTAATGACCAGGTCAGGAAAAACGCGCACCTAAGAAACCTACATGTACCTATAAAGTTTTCATTCTCTATTCGTAAGTTTAAAAAAAATTCAAAATGTAGTATAAAGTTTTATTCATCTTTTTTTTTTTATACCACTAAGGTGGTTGCGATCTTCAGTTACTTTTAATCATGATACCTATTAATATATTTCCTACAAATATATAATACAATCTTTGTATATGGAAATTTTCTCGATCCGATTAACAACAAGGTTCCCAGCAGGCTGCATGGCAGCGTGGAAGTTCAAATTTATTATAATTCTGAAAACCATACCATATCATAGTTAAAGTCAACAAAGTTTCATAAAGTTCACTGACAGCCTCGCCACAGATACCCCACAGTTTTCAACTTAATTAGGGTTGTCACCACCATGCTCAGTTTCCCAGCGCTCGTTAATGGATGGCAAACAATATCTTATTTTTCACTTTACCGCCTTCAGTCTGAAGAGTTCTGTAAAAACATTTCACTTTGCGTGTAAACATCTGAATCTTGAAAGTGTAAAGATAATAATGAGATCCTCTTTCGAGCATTAATAAAGTAAATCCTACGTTAAAAGATTCGTTAGGAATTTAAACAGTCACATGGTCACAAACTTTTTAAATATAAATGTCGTCATTTCTTTTTGCTTTTCTTCGAATTATGTGTCCCTCTTTTTATGGCAAATGTGTCTTTGTTATTGGTAGGCCTGTGTTTGCCTTAAACTCGCCATGATGGAGTGGGCGAAATATAAGACAAAAAGTAGGAAATTACCCCGGATTATCGCACTTCTATCATCATTTGACTTTTGGAATGGCGGACTCCTGCCAAAGTTAAAATATGACAAGCCCCTTGGCTTATAAAAGCAGCTGCTGGAGGGAACACGTCAGTAGATGCGTGGTAGCCAGCCAGACGATGATTACCTTCAGACAAAACTCACTCCCATTGAATGATTCGAATCCTTCGACACGGCATTCGAGTCTGCATTACTTCAAAAATAGTGTCTAAATCTATTCAGAAGATAAACAGGCAAATGTTACAAGGTAGCAAACAGGCATAGGGGCTCGCTGATGGTAAACAGCTACCTTGGCAAAAAATAAGGAAACATCATGTTTATGTTAATGCACACAAATGCATGTCCTAGGTGGGAATCGAACCCACGCCCTGCGGCGTGCTAGGTGGGATCGCCAACTGGCCCGTCATAAAAAGGTGTTGAGACAAATCGCTAAGTGTCCGTTCACACAGATCGGCTCGGAGAGAAGAGCTTATTTTGATACGAAATTAAAAAAAGAATTTAGGATAATTTAAATAAGGCTTATTTTTACTATGAATGCTGGAGAGGCGACCTAACGCGCTAATAAAAGTGAAATTTCAAAATAAACATTATTTCAATTACCTAAAGCTCTATTTTAATCGCGATAAAAATTCGATCTCTTCTCCGAGCCGGTCTGTGCGAAAGGAACTTAATCCGGCAGCAGAAGGAACAACTCGCAGTGTCATTTGGCACAGCACACAGACAGCACATAATTTAATTAATTAACCAATTTATGTTAAGGGGGGACCTGGTGTTCTAACATACAGGCTGCGGTTTAGTTTAGGCTCCATGTCTCCCACAAATTAGATTAAGATACCTATAATAAGGTGACCATTTGTATGTACAAGAACTTGTAATTTGTGGAGAGTTTTTTTTTTTTTTTTTATTTAATTGGTTTTTCCAAATGCCTCGTATTTCACATATTCTCATATGTTAATTATACAGAAAAATACCCTACCAACCAAATACACTGTCGAGCGATATAAAAAATCCACTTGCAATGTAGTTACCTAAATAAATCTAAGTCTAAATTCCTAAACCACAAAAATAACTTAAAAAAATGAGGATTTCAATACGCTACTAAATATTATTGAATGTCGCTTTCACTTCAAGAAGCTTGCGTGGTTTCGGAAATATTTCATGATGAGTGGCTTTTTATAATGCTCGTCAGTGTAGCAATAAACTAACCGGTTTGAAAATACATGCAAAGTATATGTAACCCAGTATTACTTTGCACCAGCAGGTTTTGAAGGGAATAACGACCGACAGGTCCCCCGAGCGCGAAATAGAAACTGACTTAATGCAAGCCAAACATCTCGCTTTTCTAAACTATAATAATAGTGTTTGTTGGTTTATATTAAAGTTTAATAAGGGTGAGCTAACTCATTTTGACTGAAGATAACGTTTACCCGTGCCAAATTACAGGTTGTTTTATTTCTTTTGTTTTTTATTTTTGTGGATATTTATTTATTTATTCACTACATGATAAAATTATAAAGTAGTTTTTTTTTAATTAAATGGGCTTGCGTTTGGCCACTGACCCGCCCATAAGGGGCGATGACGAAGCCTAAGATGAAACACGCTTACCCAGAAGAAACCTATTCACTCTGGCCTTGAAAGTTCCTAGATTGTAAGCGTCAGGAAACACAGACGCCGGAAGCAAGTTCCACTCCCTTCCTGTCCGCATTATAAATGAGGATGCAAAACGCTGTGTCCGTATTTTCGGTATGTCAACAACTTACGGGTACAACAACGGTACGTAATATTCATTATTGGCAAATATATTAGTAATAAAACTTATATTTTTTTATTTAGTTTTTTGTTAAATGATGTGTAAAAAGCATGTTAAATAAATACATGATAGGAAAATGATGATCGTGGTGATAGGTATCACTGAATGGGTTTAACAAAACAGTTACACAAATCCAGTCGCGTTTCATTAAATTATATCAAGTGGGGTCGCGGGCGAATGCTAATATTACTAGAATTATACTCGCTAATGAACGACGGGGGCGGCTAGGGAAGGGACACGTTATAGTCTTGGGTGTTATTTGTGCGAAATATGTAATAATATGTAATGTTTTTTTATAAAAAAAAACCGGCCAAGTGCGATTCGGACTCGCGCACCGAGGCTTCCTTACAGACTTGTAGGTATGTAAATACTTAGTTCGTTCATCACGGGCATCGAGTCTCGAATATATTTCCCCTTTTTTTATACTACTTAGTTAGCAAACAAGCATACGGCCCGCCTGATGGTAAGCGGTTACCATAGCCTATATATGGACGCTTGCAACACCAGGGGCGTCTCTCGCGCGTTGCCGACCCTGCAGAAATCTCTTCACACTCTTTTTGAAGAACCCCATGCTGTACTCCATTGGGAAAACCACGGCAGGGAGCTCATTCCACAATCTAAGCGTACGCGGAAGGAAGCTCCTTTGAGACCGCATAGTTTGAAACAATTCTGGTTTCAATGTGTGAGGATGGACTCCCTGTCGATGGCGAGAGTTGAGATGCTGGAAGGTAGCCGTGGGCATAATCTTAAATAATAATCTTTTTCAAAATATTTTTATGGCGATGTAAGCACAAATTCACTGTTTTTGGATTTCTTCCTTTACTTGTGCCACATGATATTGCTCTTGCCAAATTTCATGATTCTATGTCAACGAGAAGTACCCGATAGGTTTTGATTTCTACGACATCAAAATATGCGGCATAAACGGCCGTATCTTTTGATTGCGTTGAAGTTTGATTTTTGCACTGATCCATGGGTTTGCAGACCTATATATATGATATTAATTTCAGCTTGATACTTCCACGCATTCTTGAGAAAAAGGATCTTGAAAGGCGGACGGACAACAAAGTGATCCTATAAGGGTTCCGTTTTTATTTTCTCTTGAGGTACGGCGCCCTAAAAAGATTGGATAAAGACATCTTAGGGTGTAATATCCAATAAAAAAAACATTATTTATAAAATAATTCAAAAACACTATTCCGTCATGAATTCCAAGTACATCTCTAGTATATACATAAAACCTTTACATACAAATATTTACCTTGTTCGTGAACTCTGCGCCGTAGGTTGCACGAAATTAAAACATTTATGTACATACATATTATTGTGTATAGCTAAGGGTGGAATTGCTTTGGCACCGACCTTAGGTTGCCGTATTCAATTGCTGAAAAAGGTTACCGTTGATTGTATTTATTTTCAAAGACGATGTTATTGTTTTTCTAACAGCGATATACGGCGTGGATACGACATACTATATTATATGAAACCACGTAAAGTACTCATGTATACGATGAACTTTTACTATGCTTTTCATACAAAAGATACATCTCGGCAAAAATGTATGAAAAAAATGGTCCCATAGTAAAAGTTGATCGAAGGTATACATGAGTATTATTCATGGTTTCATCGTATCCACCCCGTATATAATTGTACAATCCAGCGAGGGTTCTAAAAACCTTTTAGCTTTCTATATGAGCAGATACTATAGAATACGTTTCATTCGACAGTATTAAAAACAAATAAAAACCATTTTAAGGCCAAAAACAACTATGTCAGCAACATACTTGTGGAATAAATCTCATGTTCTGGAGCATTATTACTTGACTTTTGGACGCTGCTGTGACAGCACAATAAATAAATATCCTGGGACGTTCCTCACACACGGTCATCTGATCCCAAACTAAGCAGAGCTTGTACTATGGCACCTATGGAAACCAGATAACTGATATAATACATATACTACTTTTTGTTTGTAAATACATACAGACATGTTCATGGACACAAATGCATGTCCTGTGCGGGAATCAAACCCACGACCTGCGGCGCAATAGGTGGAATCTTTACCAGAGTCTCAACCAACTGCGCCAACTGGCCTGTCATGCAATGATATTATAAATTAGGAGGTAGATAGGTTACCTACACAAGATTTGAACTTCATAAATGACATACACGTACACATAAATAGTGTAATATTGTAATGTCATAAATAGATGTCGTGTATTTGACGCTCTGACGCGACTCAGAGCTCAAGCGAGCTAACTAGCAAAGTTTTAACATGCCACCTTCGGAGCTTATGTATAACCTATCTACCTCTTTTACTTATAATATTCTCATTAGCAGAATGGATACAACAAAAACTTTTTAACAAAAAAATAAACCACCGAAAAAACTGAAAAGCAAAAAATAATTTTGAATATAACTTGAATTTTATAAGGTTTTGCAGTCGGGGACAAACCAATAACCTACGTAGATATGTATTTTTTTTGTAATATGTGTTAAATGTAATGATTGTCTAAAAAAAAAAAAATATACGCGTCGACTTGTAAACCTCCTCCGTTTTTTCGTCGGTTAATAAAAAGCAAGCTAAGCAATATTGCTAACGCAATTAATTTTTTCGAATTTAAAGCTAGGGCGTCTATCTACCGCGTAACTTTGGGGGTAATCGTAACGAACACCATTAATTAATTCATCCAATGATGCGCACGCGGTATGTCGCGACGATGACCATTCGTGGGCCCTGATTGGAAGTAATAAATTTTTTTTTTTTATATGACTAAGTCAGCAAACAAGCATATGGCCCACCTGATGGTAAGCGGTTACCGTAGCCATATGGACGCTTGCAAGACACGAAGCATCGCTCACGCGTTGCCGACCTTTCCCCCCTCCCCAATGAGCTCTGGCGACCTTACTCACGTACAGGAACACAACTTTACACAACATAAAGTTATTTGGCTGCGGTATTCTGTAAGGTGGAGGTACTTCCCCAGTCGAGGTGCTCTTTGAGCGAATTAACGCTACGCTCTACCTCTCTTAATAATTCATTAATGGTGTTCGTTACGATTAACACCAATGTTACGCGGTAGAGCCCCCGGTCCCATAGTAAAAGTTGATCGTATACATGAGTACTTTACGTGGTTTCATTTAATGTCGTATTGTCGTAATAGCTTATGTTATTGGTTTGTCCCCGACTGCAAAACCTTATAAAATTCAAGTTATATTCAAAATTATTTTTTGCTTTTCAGTTTTTTCGGTGGTTTATTTTTTTGTTAAAAAGTTTTTATTTTATAATTTTTTGTGGCTATACTCTACTAATTACTACATGCTTAATTTTTGATTTCTTTTGATGTAATACACAACTCAGCATTAAAATCTGTGAGTGAACAATAAATCATCCCTATTTTCCCACCCTTAGGGTAGGTATTTTTTATCCATATTTATATGGGACCACCTTCGAGGTATTCCCTATCCAATAAAAAAAGAATTATCAAAATCGGACTACTCTGTCAAAAGTTATGCGTGATCATACATAAAAAAAAAAAAAAAAAATATACGCGTCGACTTGTAAACCTCCTCCGTTTTTTCGTCGGTTAAAAATTCGAATCTTCGTCAGCGCGATGTAGGATCATGTGGCACCATCTATCCTTATACACGTGAACTATCGTTGTCGTTGTGTTACTGTGGCTGAAAGATGTCGCTTCGCTACAAGCTTAGAGCTTTGCACTCTTCCCAACTACAGCCACATTATTACTTTGTAATATTGTCTATCTTCTGTAAAAAATATAACTTGATTACAAGAGGAATGGATGGCTGCAAGAAATTTTAAAAATAGGTTTTTAACATATCTATTGCTGTTGCGCTGTGTCCGAGCTATCCCGCCCGAGGGCGATAGAGACAACTACAGCTTGGACCGATAATACATTTTTAAATTAGACGAAATCGCTATTTCGTAATCCGCGGTTTTCTCCTCCAAAACTGGATCGATTTAAATAAAAAGAAGAATCATAATAAGAAGGACTTTAGGTATGTCTGTCGGTTTTCCTTTGTTGTTTTATATTCGTTTATTTTTTTCGTTGGACGACTGATAAGAGCGTTAAAAATGGCAAGTTTTTGGGATTTTAAAAGGCTCCAAATTCTTATAATAAGTAATTTATGCAGAAAAACACAACCGAGGGACATACAGTGGTATCTACAGATTGCATGGTAGAATAAGCATTGCGTTCAATCATTTAGTTTCATTATACAGAGAGGAAACTGAGGATTACGTTTGTATGGAACAAACTCCACCAGCATTTCCTCTTAAGTATTTTAAAGACTTATTATGTCTGGAATCCTAACTATTTGTTTCATAAATACTATTTTAATTTAGAAGTGGTGACTGGTGACATTATAAGTATGTGTGCTCTTTGAGTCAGTATTCAAGTATCAAAGGAAAATAATAGTATATTTACGTAAGCTCTCAGTGAGAACTCAAGGGATTAATTCATCCCTGGAGGCCAAAGTAACGCACTGTTGGCTGTACCACGTGGCTAGAAATAATTGAATTAAAGCTGTCTGCATTTATGTACCTGCAGTATCTTCCATTTATTAAGTGTAAGCTAGGTAATAAACCACGATAGGATCTTGATAAGTAAACTCTTCAAAAAAAAAGCGGTCTCGGTTCAGATTCTAAAGTTCTACAAATTCATATGAAGGTAACAACTACTGTACACTACTGGCTGTCATAAATAAATACATAAATAAATTTAACAATCTCAACAGTTTACACAATATCTCTTTAAGTACTTAAAATAGTTCTAAAACTTGAAATACGTACACCGATTTAATCCGTGTACTTATATAAGAAATAATTAAAGTACATAACATCCTTAAGTGACCAATCTACCATCAAAATCATATGAGCTTTAGAATAATTACTTCGAATACTTTTCAAAAATAGGCATTCTTTTTGTGTGTTATTTGCTTCATAAGCCGGTCACACCATCGTTAAGAGTTGCCAATGAAAAAAGCCGTATCGAAGCGCAGCGGGAAAGCCGTAATGGGGAGTTCGTTCCACGTCCTAATGATCTGCACGGCTTTTATATTTGGCTATACGGCTTTATATATAATTTCAAATAGCATTCGTTCTTTGACACTTATGGTTATATTTTGGTTCGATATACATTTATATAAAGTAAAAAAATCTACAAAACGAGTTATGTATGTTGACGTTTTGTTGTCGGGTAACTAACTTTGGTTACATTTAATCGTACATCGCTTTCATTTAATCAAATAATTTAGTAATGAACCAAAACTAGTTTTTTTACTGGTAAGTTTTAGTTCGCAAGTCACTCTTTCGTTTCGTTTAGGTTATGGTAGTCAAATTTTGTGTTACTGTTGAATAAATATTTTTTTCAGTGTATTTAACAAGATTTGGGTAAAAAACAACTCAACCTGTGTGAAATGGATAAAAGTAGTAAGCCAAATTGCAAAAACATAATTTTGATAGGTATTCCTTTCATTAAATTAGTATGCAAAGACGATGACGACTTCAAAGGCAGTATTAACATAAGAAATATGAATATCTGTCAATGAAAGGAAATAATAAATTATATTAGAGCCTAATTTCCCTTGAGATATAAACGAGAGAGAGACTAGAGAGTTTGAATTAGTGCGATTTGAATACAAATTAAGATAATGCTGGGCTTTAAAGTCATTCAGAATTATTTGAAAAA
The DNA here is from genome assembly GCA_947623365.1 of Achlya flavicornis. Lineage (NCBI taxonomy): Eukaryota > Metazoa > Arthropoda > Insecta > Lepidoptera > Drepanidae > Achlya > Achlya flavicornis. The sequence goes on along the minus strand of OX392485.1, from coordinate 2,165,388 downwards.
ATATTAGAAGAATATCAATAAGTACAGTTCCTACCAATCATACTTTTTAATTTTATAAATGATACGTAATTAATTTTTTCAAGCTTATCGAGATATTTTAGATGTTATCTATGTATTATAATAGTCCATGAGTATACTATTATAACAAAAAAATACGTGAGCTATTATTACTACGTATAGAGAAGCTATCATAAGCAAAGTTTATGTCCCACTTTTTAAACGACTTCAAAAAAAGGAGGAGGTTCTCAATTCGGTTGAATGTTTTTTTAAAATGTTTGTTACCTCATTGTTCCGTCATTTATAAACCGATTTGGAAAATATTTATTTTGTCTGGATGGGTACACTTCCCGTTTGGTCCCATTGTCATCAGATCAGGATTTGATTACTTCTTAGTGTACTTTAAAGTCGGTTTAAGTTTTTTGTAAAACAGTTCAATTATTTGGAGTCAACTTGTTCTCTTTAGCGCTGAAGCAATAATAAGTCGTCAAAGCAGACATTAGAAACACGTAGCGCTATCAGAACGCTTTCAGAAGTATTTTTCTCGCAACACCCTGATTTTCACGGCGCTTACACGTTTCGTCATCATTCTACAACTCGTGTGGCCGGATGGCCTCACTTGAACGGAACATAGTTGTAGGCATGGCATAAATCACAAGTAGCAGGTGATAAATAATATGATTCTGTTTCCATATGTCACATCTGCTACCGTCCATGACATAGCCTGTTACATGTTATAAAGAATATTTAAGAATATAAATAAACTGTATGCGACTGAAGGACTTTGTATCCATGGTCATGAACAAATTTAAAAAAAAAACTTTATCGTTGATTAGCTTTTAAGAGTATTCAAAAATAAACCTTAAATCAAGTGACATAAAGTGTTAACTTCTTTAGCATGTTATGTAGCAGGATAGAAAAATATTTTTTTGCTACGAAAGTATATATAATTTGCATCAGTGATAATTTGACACTTGCGTGCGATACTCGCACATGATTTTGTTTTCCAATGAAAAATGCCGTCGATCAGCATCGATAACGTAGGTTACAAATCATTGCAAATCATATATCGCTTGTGAAATCATGCTATAAAAAATAATAATATCATCCAATGAGAATTCCTTTAAAGTAGCAATAATTTCCATGCCTACATAGTTGTAATGTGTAGCGTCTTCTCTATACGTACAAATAATAGCTCAATGATTCCCATTGAGCTAATAGCGAGCGTTGTTTACTTATGAAACTTTTGAATTAGTAGACCACCAAAACTGTTTTAGACACCACTGGTAGTTAGAACCTTAGAACACCTTTAAGAGGTGTTTAGATTATAATTCAGTTTTGCAATGGTAGATATCTAAGTTAGTTTTAAAAGATAATAAGAGATGGCGACACTTGTCGAATAGACCGCGATGGTATTACGTTCTTACGAAAGTATGTATATCAAAAATTCTTTTAAATAAATGAGTGTTTTTCTGGACCTACCTTTCTTTTTATTAATACCGTTTCGCTATACATTGGTCCATTACGCGCCGGATTATAGCAATAGTTGAAGTAGTGAGTGAGTGCCAGGTAGCAATGCATGGATCGTGCATGGTAATGTTACCTTAGTGAAGTGAAGTGTTGTGTAAAAGTGTGTGAACAAGGATTGCAGTGTCGGACATTGGACGGGTAACCGTGAGTAATAGTTGTAAGAAAAGTGAACTTTAGTAAAGTGACTCTGTTGAAATTTAGACAAAAGTGAACTTTATTTGTTTGGATATCAGAACTTATTAGAATTTACTTGTGATGGGACTTAGAATAATTTCATATAAAAAAGACTTAGAAAATTTCGTGTGATTTGAACATAGTGCAAATTAATGTTTATCTTGAACTTAGAAAAGATTGATAAAAGTTTGATTTCAACTTGGGAAAACTAACATTCATTTCTGGAAAAGAAATTTTATAGTGCAAAAAGACTTGTAAAATTTAATAGTTACCTACCCACTTCGAATAAAATTTGTGTTGGATTTCTATTAAAATGGAAGATCTTCAAAATAGTCAATTAGATACTCAGAAACAAATACAAAATTTATTGGATAACTTTAAAAAGAGTCCCAAAGAACGGTTAACTCGAGCATATTTAGAAACTAGACTAGAAACATTAGAATCCTATTGGGAAAAGATAAAAAGTAACCATGATAAACTACTAGCAGCTTCTAAAGAAGAAAAACAGAAACTTACCTATTTCAAAAGTGACGTGTATGATCATTGTTTAGATACATTTTTGGATTTGAAAACGCGAATTAAAGAAAAAGTTAATGTATTGAGTGAACCATCACAAGTGTCAAGTAAATCACAGATTGAAAATAATGACCATTCTTTTCAACCTAGGGCTAAACTACCTCCAATACCAATACCAAAGTTTTCGGGAGACTATAAAAGCTGGCTCTCTTTTCACGATCTTTTCAAGTCACTAATACATGATAACCCAACTTTGAATAAAGTCAGTAAATGCCAATATTTGAAGTCTAGTTTACAAGGAGAAGCTGAAACCTTAGTAAAACAACTGTCTGTAACAGAATCTTATTATGATATTATTTGGGATACACTTTACAAACGATATAACAACCGTAGAAACATAGTAAATGCATATATTGGAAAACTTATAAATCAGAAGAGAATTACTAGCGAGTCATCCAAAGCAATCAAAGATTTACTAGATACCACATCTGAATGCTTAACATCCCTTAAAGCAATTAACATACCCACTGAGTCCTGGGATGACATAGTTGTTTACATAGTAATCCAAAAACTAGATACAGAGTCACACAAATATTTTGAACAACGCATAGAAGGTCAAGATAAGCTTCCAACGTGGAAAGATCTTTCGGAATTCCTTGAATTTAGGTTTAGAACCTTAGAAGCAGTGAGATATAAAGACGCACAACCTTTACATAGAAATATAAGTAATAAAAGTATGGCCACGACCATTCCTTCAACAATTAGTTGTTTGTACTGTAACGGTGATCATAGAATCTACACATGCAAGAATTTTGCTCAACTTGATGTAAATGATAGACAACAGTACGTTCAGAAGAATAACATATGTTTTAATTGTTTGAGAAAGGGTCATGCTGTGAGAGATTGCACTCAATTAGCTTAATTAATTATGCGACCAATTAGGCTAATTAATTAATTAATTAGCCTAATTGGTCGCAAGCATCACACATTATTGCATGGGTACAGCGTACCAGCTAGTACCTCAACTACTCAAAACTCACAAACCACTGAACAAGTAAATATGGCAGAAGCGTGTGAAAACATAGAAAACAAAGATACAATAGATAGTAAAGAAATACATACCATGAAAACCTCCACTAGCAAATCTTCTTCAGTGTTATTAGCAACTGCACTTGTCACTGTGCAGTCAAATAGAAATAGAAATAGTTTACACACCTTGCGTGCGCTTGTCGATCAAGGATCACAAGCCTCCTTGATTACTGAAGGTGCTTGTCAAGAGCTGGGACTTAAAAAAGCACCTATCATAGGTGACATAGTTGGTGTTAGTTCAAACAAAACAGTCACCAAAGCACTCGTCGAGTTTGAAATAATGTCTAGATACGACTCCAAGATTAGGATCAAGGTCAAAGCATACGTCCTGCGAACTTTGACCTCATACATACCACAACGTGTACAGTCAGTCGACTGGCCACAATTAGAAAAAGTAAAACTCGCTGATCCCTCGTTTACACAGCCAGGCCGCATCGATCTTCTGTTAGGAGCGGAAGTTTTCGCAGATATTATTCAGCAAGGCTTGATGGTTTCCAGAGATGGGACGAGTTCACTTGTGGCACAAGGGACTAAATTAGGTTGGTTAGTATCTGGAAGAAATAAAAGTAATGAAAGCCAACAGCCGATAGTTTCCAGTCATCACCTAAGAACAGAAATAGATACAGCACTTCGCAAGTTCTGGGAACTGGAAGAACCAAGTCCTGGAAAGATAATATTGACTAATCAGGAAAATAAGTGTGAAGAACATTATAATAGAACACATAAAAGAAAAATAGATGGAAGGTACGAAGATCACTTACCTTTTGCTGTGTATCCACCAAATATTGGGGAATCAGCCTCCATTGCCTTAAAAAGATTAGCTGCAGTAGAACGTAAGTTGAAAAACAATCCTGAAATGAAAAATAGATACAACGACTTCATGAAGGACTACCTAGAGAAAAATCACATGGAAATCGCACCTGAAAATAGTAAACCCAATAATAATGTCTGTTACTTACCACATCACGCTGTAATCAATGAGCAGCACCTAACCACTAAGCTGCGTGTCGTATTTGACGCCTCGGCTAAGACTAGCAATGGCAAATCGTTGAATGATAATTTGCTCATCGGACCGCCACTTCAAAGTGACATTAGAGATACTACACTAAGATGGAGACGACATGCTACAGTTTTAGTTGGAGATATAAGACAGATGTATAGACAAATAGACATAGAAGAGAACGATAGAGATTTCCAAAGAATTGTATGGAGATTCAATTCCAATGAACCTGTACAGCATTTTAGACTATCCACTGTTAGTTATGGCACATCCTGTGCACCATATTTAGCTATTAAAACCTTAAGACAGCTAGCTGAAGATGAGAAGGGTAACTTCCCTGAAGAAGTTACTGATATTGTTCTACGAGACTTCTACATGGACGACCTACTCACTGGCTCCCCTAGACCTGAAAAAACAATAGAATTACAAACACAATTAACAGAACTAGTAAAAAGAGGTAGATTCTTGTTACACAAATGGGCATCAAATAGTTTATTGATAGAAGACACAGTACAGACAAATAGAAAAATCTTAGGAATTGATTGGAATAATAGATCAGATAAATTTGAACTTACCTTTGAAATAGAGAATACCAATCAAAGGCCTACAAAGCGATCAATCTTGAGAGATATAGCGAGGTTATATGACCCAGCAGGGTGGCTCGCTCCAATAGTAGTTAGAGCAAAAGTCTTCCTTCAAAAATTATGGGCAGAGGGTCACGATTGGGACGACCAATTATCGGAACCTGTAGAAACGGAATGGTTGACATTTCGTAAAAATTTATGTGGTATGCCAATGATAGAGCTAGATAGATGGATAGGTATGACAGAGAATATGGTCAAGGTTGAAATCCATGGATTTTCCGATGCATCAGACATCGCATATGCCGCAGTAGTATATTGCCGTATTATATTACCTGCATCCATTAAAGTCACCATAATAGAAGCTAAAACTAGAGTAGCACCAGTGAAGAAAATATCAACACCTAGATTAGAACTATGTGGAGCTGTGTTACTGGCAAAGTTAATCGATAGAATTAAAACAGCGCTAAATATCCCACCTAAAGATATTTATGCTTGGACTGATGCAACAATCGTTCTAGCATGGTTGCAACGACCTTCAAACTACTGGAACACCTTTGTGGCAAATAGGGTGACAGAGATTACAAATGTAATAGAACCAAATAAATGGAATCACGTCGCGTCGCTGGATAACCCGGCAGATGTTGCTTCACGTGGCATCTCTCCGCTTGAGCTGCAGTCGCACGAGTTGTGGTGGAACGGTCCATCATGGCTTCGAGAAGATAGTGATTTACCTGTGAAAGATATAAGTGAAATCATTAATCCTACAGAGTTAGAGAAAAAATCTCAAGTGAATGTGTTAGTGCATTGTAGTGTAGTACCAGAACCTGAAAAAGAAAAAGACATAATTAATAGATTTTCCAACTTAAAAAGACTAATAAGAGTAGTAAGCTACTGTATGAGATTTTACTATAAATGTAAATGTAAAGCTAAAAAAGAAAACTTACCTGTTTATATTAATACCACTTACCTTAACTCCAAGGAGTTACAAATGTCAAAAAATATCTTGATTAAAATGTCGCAAAAAGCTGAAAGTGTAATTCAAAAACATATTGTTAAATTAAATCCATTCGTTGATCATGACGATATATTGAAAGTAGGCGGACGTATTGAAAATGCATCTGTTAGTGTAGAAACAAAACATCCTATTATATTAGCAAAAACTAGTAGATTAGCATACCTGATTGTAAAGGATTCACATCATACTACTTTGGAGGAATCCAATTAATGTTGAACTATGTAAGAAATAAATATTATATAATAGGAGTAAAACATATTATAAAGAAGGTTATAAGAGAATGTGTAGCTTGTTGTAGAAATTCAAACAAACTTGCAACACAACTGATGGGAAATTTGCCAAAGGAACGCGTTACTCCGCAAAGGCCATTTCTCATCAGTGGTGTCGATTTTGCAGGACCAATAGTTCTTAAGCTATTTAGTGGACGTGGGTCAAACAAAACTCAAAAGGCTTACATTGCCTTATTTATTTGCACAGCAACTAAAGCAGTGCATATAGAGCTGGTGACTAGTCTTAGTACTGAACATTTCTTGGCGGCGTTCCGTCGTTTCACCTCCCGTAGAGGACATTGCATGAAACTTATTAGTGATTGCGGGACCAATTTCATAGGTGCCACTAAAGAGCTTCAGTTTATGGCTAAGAATAGTACAAATAATTTACCTAAGGAAATAGCTGAATTGTTAGCACAAGACGGTACTGAATGGAAATTTAATCCAGCAGGAGCACCCCATATGGGAGGCCTGTGGGAATCAGCAATTAAATCTGTAAAAAATCATCTGAATCGCATTTTAGGAGACTGTAAATTAACCTACGAGGAATATTCCACTTTATTATGTCAGATAGAATGTTGTTTAAATTCTAGACCTATAACTTCACTTAATGATGACAAAGAGGGCACCTCTGTCGCTTTGACACCTGGTCATTTTTTGATTGGGGAAAACCCTATAGTTGTTCCTGACATAAATTTAGAAAATACTACTGTTACTTATAATCATAGATGGATCTATTTACAAAAATTATTGCAATTATTTTGGCGAAAATGGAGTCAAGACTTAATTAATTTACAGCAAAGACAGAAGTGGTCGACTAATAAAGATAATTTAAAAATTGATAGCATAGTTTTAGTGAAGGATGATCGCTTACCATCCACTAAATGGTTGATGGGTAAAATTATTGATGTTCACCCTGGTTCTGATGGTTTGGTTAGAGTGGTAACCTTGAAATGTAAAAATTCCACTATAAAGAGGCCAATACATAAGTTGTGCTTGCTTCCTACCGAAGGTGAGGAAGTTTGATGTTTAAGATTTTATGTTAATTCATAGTTACTTTTAATTAGGATTAGTTCTAAAGACAAGTTTACAGTCCACTTGTATGTATACCAATTACTTTGTTTTTGAAAACATGTTGTTAAAGAGAATTTATAGAGTAGACCCCCTTTATTTTTTGTTCAAAAGTTCTAACGTACTTTGAGGGGCGGAATGTTTAGATTATAATTCAGTTTTGCAATGGTAGATATCTAAGTTAGTTTTAAAAGATAATAAGAGATGGCGACACTTGTCGAATAGATCGCGATGGTATTACGTTCTTACGAAAGTATGTATATCAAAAATTCTTTTAAATAAATGAGTGTTTTTCTGGACCTACCTTTCTTTTTATTAATACCGTTTCGCTATACATAGAGCATAGCGTTTATTCGCTCAAAGAGCAGCTCGACTGGGGAAGTACCTCCACCTTACAGAATACCGCAGCCATAATAACTTTATGTTGTGTAAAGTTGTGTTCCTGCGCGTGAGTAAGGTTGCCAGAGCATGAGCTCTATCCTACCTACGACCTATCGACCTATCCCCCCTCCCCTATGAAGGGGAGGGGGGATAGGTCGATAACGCGTGAGCGATGCTTCGTGTGTTGCAAGCGTCTATATGGCTACGGTAACCGCTTACCATCAGGCGGGCCGTATGCTTGTTTATCGACTAAGTTGTATGTATAAAAGAAAAAAAAAAAAAACACATTTGTAATAGTAGACTTGTTGGCCCCTGTTGTCTCGCGAATTGATTTTAACCCTCGGTGTTACGTATACGTTGAGACAGCCATGGGAAATTCAAATGAAATCTAATTAGATTTTTTACATAATGTAATGTAGTCATAAGACAGTGCTTCATTATGGCCCGTATTACAAAACTTAAATCATGTCTAAAGAATAAGTTATTTTAATCAATAATAAACCTTATGACTATATAGGTTAAGGATTCAAATTCCTATGTTTCAATCTCGACACAAAATATGACTTGATTGGTAAAAAACATACAGACTAACCCCCTTACTCATAAAGCGCTATTTAACTATTGTCTCTCTATTGTCATTGTCAAATAATGTGACATTATTTACGTGACCCTTTAAACAGTATATTAGTTAAATAACGTATTATGCCTTACTCATAAAAAAATTAAAAATTAAAAAAAGTAAAATTACCTTACGTTTTCTTTTATTAATCACTACGCTCGTGGTGTAAAATGATTAGCCGTTCTTAATCGATCGTCAAACTTAAGCTTCGTCTGTCGTGGTCGGTAGGTACCTGGATGGGTGACCGCCTAGTGGTATTCAAATCGAGCGTTTCCGTGCTTCGGAAGCATTTCGGAAGGCACGTAAAGCCGTTGGTCCCGGTTATAACTTAATTGTGATAGTCGTTAAGCTAGTTGGATGCCTCCTAGGCGGCTTGAAAAATTCCAACAGTAAGTTGACCACTAGCCTACCTCCACCAATCCGCAGTGGGCACGCGTAGTGGAGTATCGCCCAGTCCCTTTCACCCTCATTTTGTGAAAGGAAGCCTATGCTCAGCTGTGGCCCGCAGTGGGACATTATAGGCTGATGATGATGAATCACTATGAATAACTAACAATAATTATCATGGATACTTCGGCCTCAGTATTAAAAAGGTTTACGAACTCCAAAAGATAAATAGATCCTAGACAAGTTTATTTTAAGCCCTTAAAGTCTACTGTCCTAAAACTACAATATTATAACTAAATTATCCCTTTGAGACATACATTTATGTAAATATGGACGCTGGCACCAATTTACTCGTAACTTAGACCTCAAAGTGATATATTATGACAGTGGTCTAATCTCTTGTGTAATTGGATATTAGCCTCTAACTGTATCATATACATTCAAACTGAATACTCATTCATTAGTCTCGATGAAGTCACTTATGATCGTTACGTTTGCAAGCCCAAGATTCACATTTGCAATCTTTGCAGGTTATAAAATATTCTCCGATAGAAATAAAGAACATTTATTATTTAATGTTATACGAATTCACGGTGAACGACTGAACGCATTTATTTGTTAGGTACTCTTGCGTCGATAGTTTTTTCTTCTTTATTTGAGGGTATAGACGATTATGCCACCCTATGAAATAACAAAATAAAAAAGTAGGTACATATAATTTTAGTTACTTTAAGTAGTATTGGGATCAGATCTAGAGCTTTTTTTTTTATACAACTTAGTCGATAAAGCATACGTAGCCATATAGACGCTTGCAACGAAGAACACGAAGCATCGCTCACGCGTTATCGACCTATCCCCCCTCCCCTATGAGCTCTGGCAGCCTTACTCACGCGCAGGAACACAACTTTACACAACATAAAGTTATTTGGCTGCGTTATTCTGTAAGGTGGAGGTACTTCCCCAGTCGAGCTGCTCTTTGAGCGAATAACCGCTATGCTCTACCTCTTTTTAAGCTACGATTGATATCCACAATGTTGTAAAGTATTCTGGCTTTATCCGAAAACGGTAAAGCCAGAACACTATTACATCCTCCATTTTGCATTAGTGTAGGACCAAGAGCAACGTCGATAGATTTGATTGGCCGTTTTCTACCTTTAACATTAAATGTACTTAAAACATCCCTAAGATGTATCCAAAAGTTATACTTAAATGTTAGTTTTATACGGTAACTTTGAAATATAATGTGCAAAGTATGAACATCTGACATTTGGACGTCACAACGGTGCCTGAGGGCACTTGATGGCCATTTATATGTTAAGGGCTCTCAAGATCTCCTCATAGACTTGTCTAGACGTGCCAGGAAATATTGATACTAAAGTATTGTCATGCATCTCGGGATTGACATTTCAAATCGAAATATCACGTGATTTTTAACAATCTCTTATGTCAATCCCATTCAAAGTTTGATCGTTTACTAACGATGACGATTTTCGATAACCATCTTGTCTACTGGCCCTGGTCCCCTCACACTACCAGCACAGGGCTTCATGGAGCTCTGTAATAAATAATAAAATAATAAAGAAATAAATATCCTGGGACATTCCTCACATACGGTCATCTGATCCCAAACTAAGCAGAGCTTGTACTATGGAAACCAGATAACTGATATAATACATATACTACTTTTTGTTTTATAAAAACATACATAATTACACCCAGACTCAGGACATACAGACATGTTCATGCACACAAATGAATGTCCTGAGTGGGAATCTAACCCACGACCTGCGGCGCGATAGGTGGAATCTTAACCAGAGTCTTAACCAACCGCGCCAGCTGGCCCGTCAATCAATCAAAAATCAAGTATGGAGTAATTATTTACTTAAATTAATTAACAAACTGTGAATGCAAACAAAATCAGTTCATTTAAATATTTTTGACGTTTAAATTATGTAAGCTATTATTTAAAACCGAAGAAATATTATAATACGAAATATCTGATATGAAATATTTAATTGTATAGATTTATATTAATTGCAATTTATATTTATTACGTTCGCACACGATTTTATCGTTTTATTTATCATTAGTAAGTGAAAATTTTGATTTTTAACTGTATGTTAAACGTGTTAAGTCTATTTTTGCTTGACAAGGTGCTCATAATGGATAGAGCATGATTATGATACTATAAAAATATTGAAATATTTTTGATTTTATTTGGGAGTTTATGTAGGGTACGGCCCGCCTGATGGTAAGCAGTTACCGTAACCTATGGACGCTTGCCTTTTTGAAGAACCCCATGCTGTACTCCATTGGGAAAACCACAGCGGGGAGCTCATTCCAGAATCTGAGCGTCCGCGAAAGTACAATGAATATTTAGGTATAAATAAATAAATTACATAGAATAGAATTAAAACTATTTTTTATCGAACATCATTTTAAATTATTTTACTTAGATTTTACGTGATGTCGCAAAGGGATCGACTAAAAATCAGTTCTGAGTTATGTCCTAATTACCTCAGAGTAAAGCTGTCTTGTGTTCTATATTATTAGTATTATTATAAACTAGTTGTCCCCCGCGTTCCCGGGATAAAAAGCCTATGTCCTTCTCCATTCCATAGGCTATCTGCATGCCAAATTTCATGATGATCCATTGAGTGAATCCATAGTTGAGGCGTGAAGGCGTAACAAACAAACAAACAAACTCACTTTCGCATTTATAATATTATAGTTAGAATTAGGATAGTGTTAGTATTATTATATTATACATTTTTCATTCAATCATTATTTCAGTCTGTTGTATCCTTAATTTTTACTATTTACAATATTTTACGAGTATGTGTGACGAAATAAAAACCGGCCAAGTGCGAGTCAGACTTGCGTACCGAGGGTTCCGTACAAACCTGTAGGTATATAAGTAAATGGTAGTATAGACCTGAGTATTTGATATTAATTTCAATTTATGACCTATTAAAAAAAAACTACTTACTGGATCTCGTTCAAACCAATTTTCAGTGGAAGTTTGCACCGTAATGTACATCATATATTTTTTATAGATTTATCATTCTCTTATTTTAGAAGTTACAGGGGGGGGGACACACATTTTACCACTTTGGAAGTGTCTCTCGCGCAAACTATTCAGTTTAGAAAAAAATGATATTAGAAACCTCAATATCATTTTTGAAGACCTATCCATAGACACCCCACACTTATGGGTTTGATGAAAAAAAAAATTTGAGTTTCAGTTCTAAGTATGGGGAACCCCCAAAATTTATTGTTTTTTTTCTATTTTTGTGTAAATATCTTAATGCGGTTCACAGAATACATCTACTTACCAAGTTTCAACATTATAGTTCTTATAGTTTCGGAAATAAATGGCTGTGACATACACGGACAGACAGACAGACAGACAGACAGACAGACAGACAGACAGACAGACATGACGAATCTATAAGGGTTCCGTTTTTTGCCATTTGGCTACGGAACCCTAAAAATGTTATTTAAAAATCATTCCACAATGCTTAATGCAAGTAACTACGAACACATAATAAATTAACATGATAATAAACAAGGCAAATAAATTCAACATAGTGAAACATGTCCAGTTTTATCACTTATTTCTAAAAACAAAACAATCCGAGTAACGTAGTCCGCCATGTTTGCTATCTTACTTCCGTTTCCGGGTGCCAGTGGGCCGCAATTCCGGTGCCATTATCTCTTCAACTAATTATCTATGATTTTCTTGTAACAATCTGTTCAGAAATTATGCAATGCGGTTTTTATAACATAATTTATTATCTGTGACAGAAGAAAACTGACTAATCATGGAAAATTATTGTACAATAGATTTCGACCCATGGTTTTACCTACATTATCTTATGTTTTCACCGGATAAAAATATTCTTTACTTTAATTCGAAACAATATCATTCAATTTGGTTTTGAGTCACTAGATAGCTCTCGTAGCTATTCGTAGCACACAGGTACGAGACTGCTTGCGCAGACATTTCCGTAGCTGAATGTAGCTCATAGCTCAATACTCGTAGAAATTCGTAGCTATCGTAGCATGTAATGTTCTCGTAAATCTGCGTGCGTATTTTTTTTATACCACTAAGGTGGCAAACAAGCATACGGCCCGCCTGATGGTAAGCAGTTACCTATGGACGCTTGCAACACCAGGGGTATCACTCGCGCGTTGCCGACCCTGAATAAATCTCTTCACGCCCTTCACACATACCACACATTAGTCAAAAAAAAAGTTGCGTAAAATCAGTGGCTATTACCTACGTAATTTTGTTGCAGTGTCACTATGAAAGCGGTTCAATTTAGCTGTTTTGTGATTCTAAACAGACAGGCAAATGCAAACAGTGCTACGCTTGGCTAAGCTATGAGTACCACTCGTAGGCCTTCGTAGCACTCGACCTTTGAGATGGCTGCATCTCGCTCGTCATAGTGTGTATTTTTTTTTATGTCAATAGGTTGACAAGCAGGCAGACGGGCCACCTGATGGTAAGTGGTCACCGCCGCCTATGGACATTTGTAATACCAGGGGGATCGCCAATGTGTTGCCGACCTTGTAGAGCTCTTTTTACGCCTTTTTTGAAGAACCCCATATCGTAGCGCTGAGGGAAAACCGTAACGGGGAGCTCATTCCACATCCTAATGGTCCGCAATAAGAACGTCCGACTAAAAAGTTGTGAATGCCTTTGCACCGAGGGAAGTGGATCAAGCTGATAAGCGGGTGCGCCTGCCCAGAGGTGCGAACAGTACTCCATGCGGTCTTACTTGCGCTTTATAAAGCTGTAGCCGCTGGAGTGTCTTCGAATTTTAGTGCTACTACGAATGGGGTTTTTTCGCGGAGAACGCGCGTGTATGTACTTATATGCAAAAACTACGTAGCTGTTTACACGTTCCTCGTAGCACGTGATGACTGCGCTGTACGTACACATACCTCTCGTAGCTCTTAGCACACACAAACCACGTAGCATACGATGTCTGCGTAGCTGCAGAAGCTACCGTAGCACTGCAAAGCGTAGAGTTAATACTTTCATAATGTAGCAGTCATAGAGTTAGAATATTACCTAATAGAATGACTGTACTAGATTACTCGTACTCGCACTTCATTTCAAGGCATTGAAACGAAGTGCGTAGTATAAGGTTCATAATACACTGCAGCTTCCGTCTCACTAGCAAGTCACGCCCCTCCGCACACATGGCGGCAGCTGCCGACCAATAGCATTTCCCGTGCTTTGAAAATGTATCTTCTGCGCAGGTACATCGGTAAGCCATATCAGTTGGGTACTACTGTAACGATGCGACCTCTCCCATTTCAATTATTGCTTCTGGTCACAAATCTTTATTCTAATTTTTATATTTCTAAATGATCAAATTTTCGAATTCTAATTTTTTTGAAATCTCATATGAAGAATGTCCATCAGACATTCAGTCTATTCGAGCAGTTCTGAGATAAAACTTAAATTGTGCGGTCATGTTTTTACAAGTGCAATAAAACAAATCAGATAATATTTATTGAATAAAGAGAAATAAGTTACCAGTGTGTACAAATACTTATGTATAGCCGTGTGTACAATGTGACATTATCAGTGCACTTATAGTATAAATAATTAACATACTACTAGAACCCAGCTGGGTTCTTTATTTTACTCAATAAACTGTATGGAAGACAGTCTATAAGTTTAATTTTCTTCAACATCTACTATTTTGAATGCTCCGGTCGTAGGCTGATAGTTAGCTGATAGCCAAAGTCTACGTGCGTGACGCTACTGTAACGTTTTTAACGCTATGACTCTATAATATTGTAACTCTATGGTAGTACTTGTAGGTTTTTGTACCAAATGAGATATGCAACGCTCACGTAGCTTTTGCGTTGTCCTTGTAAATTTCATGTTAGCTTTCTCCACAGCTTACTTTAGGTATTTTCAGTCAAAAGGATCTCTAAACTACACTCTTAAAAGAATTTCCTTCACGACCAACTTCAAATAGGTCAGTGTATGACACAATAAAGTTTGTTATGTTTATAGAGGCTGGTAAGTTGAAATGTGGATTCGGCCAGCCCGTACGGGGCGGGTACTGGCGGGCGGGTACTGGGTTGTAAACGAGGATAAACTTTATGTCTGGTGCAGGCGCCATGCGGGATGCTCTACGTTTTATTGCTAAGGGTGTGGACTGAGTGGTAGCGGGTTAATTTTTTTGTTTTTATATGTGATATTTTTAACTAGCTTATTAACAGAATCAAGATGTTTGTGTCAAAGCATTGCTGATATTAAATTCTAATGGTGCGTCCATGCTACGTGAATCGAGCACGAGCCGACCCACGAACGAGCCTACAACGAACACGATGCGAATCCCTTCGTACGTGAAAAAACTGAAAATCGCGCTCGTTCGAGGCTTGCGAGCCCTTCCACGCTACGCGAATCGTGCTCGCAGTGTACTCGTTCGAGGCTCGGCTCGTGGTCGGTTCGCAAAGCATTGACGCAGCATAAGATTTCTGCAGTAATTTTTTATACTACTTAAGAAGCAAACAATACATTCATATACCTATAGTAAATGGCTCAGAGCTAATGAGACCGAATAACGATACTTCACAGCCTCTCCGAATTGTACGAAAGCTTGATAGCCATTTTTTCGCATCGCAGTCGCTTCAAATCGCTTGTAGTTTTTTTTTATAGTACGTAGGTAGCAATCAAGCATACAGTCCGCCTGATGGTAAGCGGTTACCGTAGCCTATGGACGCTTGCAACACCAAGGAGGTCACTCACGCGTTGCCAACCTTGCAGAAATCTCTTCACACCCTCTTTGAAAAACCCCATGCTGTACTCCATTAGTTGCGCCCAACCTAACACTTTAAAAACTGATTTCAACTTTATATCTAAAATATTCACAAATTTACAGAAAAACTTCCTTTTTCAGGTGCCTGAATGTGTGAAAAATTCCAATGTTTACCGTTACCAAATTGGGACATGATTTATGACTTGAGCCATCTCATCCTTTCATTTATTTTACGACGACTTTAAATGAACACCGGGGCTTTATTTTAAGTACCAAATGAACAAATCCTAGAAGTAAAACAAGACGAACCACAACGTTTGAATTTTATTTGACTTTCAAAGGTTTATTGTGGTTTTGGACTGTAAAAATAATCGCTTATTTTGTTTATGAAGTACCTAGTGGATAGAGAAACCTAATATCCTAATAAAATGGTTAAAACGGTAGTGTATTTCTTATGCCCGGTTTCTATATACAAAAACGAATCGTTTTGCTTACCAATGGTAGGTTTTATTATTTCCAAACTGGGCATATAGATAATTTCGTAAGCTAATTTTACCTGTGATAGCTACTTCCTTATGGGAGGGTTTCTATGAAAAGCTTTGAGGTCTTTGCAACATTATTAGTCTTTACTAATATCTTAATATAAGAGGCTTAATTTTAACCGATAACGGTCCGTAAATATAGGAATCGGCCATTAGTCTGTCCTTCTCTCACCAAGACTCTTTATTTTTCATTAAAAAGCAACTAATCACAATACATAAACTTACAAAACGCTTACACATATTACTGTACAATATACTTAAAAAAGTTTAAATTAAATTAGTTGGCGAAACTAAACCTATATAATTTTTACTGATACTTAATGTAATATTTATAATTTATATTATGCATTCTTATTGTTGAATACAAGTTTACAAACTCACAAACGCTCACATGGCCGGTGTCAGCTACTGACTGATTCAACGTTAATAATTATTTTACTTATAAAATACCAAATAAATATACCAACTAAAAAACCAAAACATAAACAACCACAAATTTAAAAGCGTATTTTTTCAGAACATTAGATGGAGCCAGGTTTAAGACATTTTCTTCCACACCGACTTGTATTACAAAGCTCTCATGTCATTCTCATATATACATATGAAACAGGAAAATTACACTAAAGTTAAAGTTATATAAACATGAACAAATTTTAATACCTACTATAATATTATGGTATGTCCATGCTCGGCGAACCGAGCACGAGCCGAGCCACGAACCAGCACACTGCGAGCACGATTCGCGTGGATTTGGGTGGTACCTATTATAAGCACATAGATATACTAGATAGTTCATTATTCTATTTTCATATCCTTGTAACCCTTAAAGAACCATTAGTTCCCCCAGAAGATGGATATATCGTAGAAAATCAAGGCGTAGCTGTACAGACAGTATTAGCAACTTTGCTTCGAGTCACATAATGCTAGTTATCTCCCGTTCGTAGTGTAACTTTAGGGGTATCCCCCGGGATACCGGGTCCTTGGAAAATGGGTTACGGCGATTTCAAATAGAGGTCGATTCAATTTATAATATTTTAGCAATCAGGTCGCCTAATAAACCTACACTAAAGTGTAGGTATTTGAATTATATTTTACATCTATACTAATATTATAAAGCTGAAGAGTTTGTTTGTTTGAACGTGCTAATCACAGGACTACTTGTCCGAATTGAAAAAATATTTTTGTGTTGGATAGTCCATTTATCGAGGAAGGCTTTAGGCTATATAACATCACGCTGCGACTAATAGGAGCGAAGCATCAGTGAAAAATGTTGCAAAAACGGGGAAAATTATTCATATAGGGTAGGGTAGGGTAGGGTGGGATATCACCACAGGGTGGGGTATCACCACAGGTTGGGGCATAACCACAGGGTGGGGTATCACCACAGGTCAGGGTAGCATCACGCGAACGAAGTCGCGCCGGGCAGCTAGTTAGTTTATAAAGTCAAAGTCAAAGCCATTTATTCAATTTAGGCCCTAGTAGGGCACTTATGAAGATCAAAGCTACTAAAGTTACCACCAGTTCATAAGTCGGCCTTCAACTGAGAAGTAACAAGTAAGTAAGTATAGTAAGTATAGTAACTTTTATGTAAATATTTGCGATTTTTAGCAAAAACGGCCTCTATGTTCACTGTTTGTTGTTTGGAAGTCTAATAGTCTTGCCCCCCTAGACAAGATGACTCTCGACAATCGTCATCGTTAGTAAACGATCAACCTTTGTATGGGATTGATATTGACATATTGTTAAAAGTCTTATTGTTATAACGTCTGTGTCATTCTTCCATTAATGAAACGACACGCGTCAAAATACTTCGGAATTTTAACTATTGATTAAAATCTTTATGTTGTCGTTGATTACTTCATTATATGAGCGTTAAAGTAAATTTTTAATGACTAGATAAAACAGCCACTAGGTCAGCTGAACACATGCTTCCAGCGAGCGGCCCGCTCCCTTGCTGCGTAACGCCAGCATGCGGTATCTTGCCAATCCCCGTGATCTGCTACCTCGCAGGCGGCGAGCTGGCAGCTAGTGGTTGCATTGATTTGAGGCGGTGCCGGGCCGTTGTTGCGGTGGAGCGGTGCTGATATAGTAAGTGATGACCTTAAGGGGGTTAGTGCTTTGTAGTTTTTAGAGATTTTTTTAAAAATAAACATTTAAAATGATCTGTACTGATAAACACAAAAACCTTCACTTATTAAATCTACAAAATGTAGAAACTACAAAGCCCCACGGATGGACGGGCCAGCGCTGCCGTTTTTTGCCATTTAGCTCCGAAATCCTCAAAACAAAACCCTGCAACGTTTTCATCCGTAGTTGATCATTAGCACAACGTGTGTCGACAGTTTTTTACAGACTTTTTTCTGACTACAAATGAACACTGTCCATTCATAAGTATAAAAGAGGACTCGCTGGCACCAATTTTACCATTTACCTTTGCCATAAACGTAGACTTGATTACGCGACTTTATGACTAACACAGGTGCTCAGGGAAATTAAGGTTCATCCATTTATCACGTTCCATTTTATTGTTATTATCAACCTGTTGGTCGCGAATAGGACGCGCGTCCTATAACACTGTGATTGTGACATAGTTTTTTTTTTTTTTTTATCCAATAAATTTTCGTGATTACCTGAATCGAAATTCTATCAACCAATCAAATAATTATATTATAGTATCATGCATGTACACGTTTATTGACCGTGCCAGTGAGCGAATCGCCTCCGTTTCAGCTTGAACAAAAATGCTTTCGTATGTCTGTCCAGATGTCCGAAGGATTTCGCGCTGTTCTCCGCTACAGGTCGCATTTCTCAAACAATTCTCGTGAATTTTTGATCGGTAATTTATGCCAAGCGAATTCTAGTTTTACAGCTCACAGAGCCACTAGTGTTATACTCTGTAGTATATACGGACTTAGAATGTAGAAAGTCTGTCCACATCATCACAATTTTTTTTTAATGAAAGGCACTAACTCGTGCACCGAGTATTTCGTTCCTTTTTTGAATGTACGATTTCCATAGAATGCGACGCTAATTTGCACTTATAACCTACACCTTTAGCATTGTATATGGACAATACCTTCATTATTCCTACATTTATGTAATTACGTTAAATCGAAAGCAGTTACGGTCGAAATGTGGGGAACATTAAGTGAGCTTTTTTTTATCCATTTTACTACGGTGTACATGATTCTTGAAATCACGATCGAGAACTGTACGGTAGCCTGTGGCTTGATTCTCGCGTCAATGTCGTATTTGACATTTTCTGAAAAATATGGCAGTATATCTTATGGTGCGTCCGTGCTACGCGAATCGAGCACGAGCCGAGCACACATGGAGGAGGCCTATACCCTGTCAAGGGATTTCTGTAAAAATACATCATATAAATACGGAAACATTTTAACTAACACTAGAGTCAGTAAGAGTAACTCATTCATAAAGTTTATAGGAAATAAAAAGGAGATTGTTACAGTAGTACCCAACTGATAAGGCGCGTCGTGAATCTTCGTTCGCACAGAAAAGAAAGTATGGCCCGAAGATTAACGAAAGAATGCTTAAAACTTACAATCAACCTTAGATCACTACTATAAGGTTCATAATACACTGCAGCTGTAAGTTCCGTCTCACTCGCAAGTCACGCCCCTCCGCACACGTGGTGGCAGCTGCCGACCAATAGCATTTCCCGCGCTTTGAAAATGTATCTTCTGCGCAGGTACATCGGTAAGCCATATTAGTTGAGTACTAACGTTAATCTTCGGGCCATACTTTCTTTTCTGTGCGAACGAAGATTCACGACGCGCCTTATCAGTTGGGTACTACTGTACCTGCCTATGTTCAATGTCAATTACCTTCAAGCGGATCGCCTACAAGAAAATAAACTATTAAGTAAATTATAAACATACATCTCCATTTTAAATAGATAATGAACACAAAGTGATAATATTAGTTATACAGAACAAAGTTCATATCAAATATGCGGTTGCAACTAGAGACAGCATGAGGCAAGGCATCCGGCTAAGTTAAGTGAACTGTCGAAACCACGTAGTTCAATCTTAGTCGGATTATAATTAGGGGTGCCACTTTTTGATATTCATTTCACTAGCTGTGTACTTACTCTGTTTTCACCCGCGTTAATTTGAATTATATCTTTATAGTTATACAGACTAAAAAATGGCGGGAGAGAAAGTATGTACCTTTAATATTAATGCTAGCAAGAGACCCCGGAAGAGATATTACTTTGTTTAGAAAAACTGTAATGCTTCTATATATTTGAAAATTCCCTTGCCTCAAACGAGAATCAAACAAAAATCGATAGGATTTATGATATTTTAGCATTACAAAGCCATAAACCATAATTTACCACACAACCTAAAGATTTTGTAATGTGTATAGAAAGTTTCATAAATTTTCAAGTTTCAACCAAGTTTCGACAGCCTTCCTCTCCCAAACAGCCAGTACTTTCGTAACGTGAATTATTTGTTAAGTTAAAATTGTCAACCCTACCACTCGTTGGAAAGTTCTTGCATGCAACTTTGCGCGATCAAATTGGCTATATCTCTAATGAATTGAATATTTTATGGTTTAAATTCATTCTAGAATAGTCATAGAGAAGAATATATGCTACAGTTGTTTTTAACGCATTTGTATTTCTTCCTCCCTCTATGGTCATTAAACCTATTAGCTCGAATTCAATTCAAATTCATAATCATTTATTCAAATAGAACTTCGCACGCACTTTTGAAAAGTCTGATACCGGTCCGGAAATAAACTCAGCAAATTGAACAATTGACGAGCCAGCTGGCGGACTCTGGTCAAGATTCCACCTATCGCGCCGCTGGTCGTGGGTTTCGATTCCCACACAGGACATGCATTTGTGTGCATGAACATGACTGTATGTCCTGAGTCTGGGTGTAATTATGTATATTAAGTATGTATTTACAAACAAAAAGTAGTATATGTATTATATCAGTTATCTGGTTGCCATAGTACAAGCTCTGCTTAGTTTGAGATCAGATGACCGTGTGTGAGGAATGTCCCAGGATATTTATTTATTTATTTAAATACTCTTTTCAAAACAAGCTTATTAGATTCATTACGTAATATTTACATTATAATCGCACTGACAACAATTGCGTGCCTAAGCGCGGCGACAAAACTACAAAGTAGACTGAATCGATATTTAATAAGTAACTAGCAAACTCAGCCCCCACAAGCAGCACCTGTTCACAAGTAAGACGCGTGTGGCAGCCATCGCCCTCTTCCCCATATTGGAGCAAAGTGGGCGACCTGTCACATGACGCCGGCACAAGCAAGCAAAGGCCTTAAAGTGAGCATGACATACTTAAGTCTGCCTTTAAAATTAAAATATAACTAAAATAAAACTACTACATACACACAATTTGTTATCACTGGGACATTTTTTTACTGTGTATAACCCTTTATTTGACCACAATCTCATGGTAAGTGATGATATGGCCGATGGTGGTAAGCACACAAAGCCTAGAAGAAACTGGCTCTCAAGTTTAGCTGTCGGAACACACCGATACACCCTACATACAGCTCGCTGACAGACAGACGAACAGACTGACGGACGGACAGCGGAGGCTTAGCAATAGGGTCGTTGGCACCCTTTAGGCACGAAACAGTACGAAACCCTAAAAAAATATCAATTAAAATTTAATTAAATATTTCAAGTCAAATGATTAAAAAGGCACTACATGGATTTAGATAAAGGTTGAATATTATTAACTATTCATAGAGTTTCTATTTTGTAGTCTACTCTATCTATGACAAAAGATGCAATTTTAAAAAAGAAAGATTTTGACTGTCTTTTATTTTCGAGTTTAATTTGTTTTAATCAATCCTTATCAAAAACTCAATAAACACCATATTTATGTTTCCCTAAACCACTTTGCACATTATAAGAAAATTTCTTTTGTCTCAGACACAAGGCATAAAATGTGTCTGATCCGACATGCTTGTACGGTCTCATTATAACAACCAATGCGACTGAATTTCTTATAAGACACCAGACATTTTTCTTATAATGTGCAAAGGAGCTCATAGTTTAACCCCCTTACTCATAAAGCGCTATTTAACTAATATACTGTTTAAATGGTCACGTAAATAATGTCACATTATTTGACAATGACAATAGAGTGAATTTATTTACGTGACCCTTTAAACAGTATATTAGTTAAATAACGTTTTATGAGTAAGGGGGATATCTTGATGTTTTACTAGTAAATTAATGCCAAGTTAACCTAAAAATATCCCTATAATGACAAAGATAAAAATTGCCAGTGAACAGGCTGAAAGCAGGCAAAATTGGCAAATTTAAAACTAGTTATTGATAAAAAAAAGTAAAATGGAATGGATAATAATTGCGGTTGTCCACATTTTGCGCACAGACGGGGATGCAACCGCGTTACGTTCAACTGCGTTGTTTTTATGGGGATTAATTATAAGATATATATTTATTATATCTTTATTTTTAACATTGTTATAAAAAATAAAATTCATTCAAATCGGTCTAGCCGTTTAGGAGGAATTCAGTAACACTCACACTTACAGTAGAATTAACTCCCTGGATGGTTTAGATAGGGTAGGATAGGGTATGGTCACCGCGAGGGTGCTGGGGGGAGGTATCACACTTCCCCCGGGACGGGCTACCACAGCGCCGCGCGTGGAGGGGCGAGCAGGTACGCGAACTGCACGAGAGCCCGCCCCCCTCTGTAGCGCAGTTGGCGACCACCGTGGGGTTTTAGCCGATAAAAGTCCGGCATAACCTGGCCGCCCCCCCCCCCCCCGGGCGGTCGGGTATCCTATGACGATTTAGCCAAGCTAATAAAAAAAAAAAAAAAAAAAAAGGTAGGGTAGTGCTACCACGCGAACGAAGTCGCGCCGGGCACCTAGTGTATCTATAAATTTTTTTTTTACGGGCCACTTGGCGAGGTAAGACCCCTATCTCTCATGCTTCAGGACGTGGATTCAATTCCCATCCAGGATAAGCATTTGTGTGCGTGAACATGTCTGCTTGTCCTAACTTTCATTTAAATCCGATCAGCCGTTTATGACAGAGTCACAGACAATTGAACGTCCAGAAATTCACCTTTATAATTAGTGATATAACCAAATCCTAGACCTGGAGACTAGATTCATATTCCACGTGTAGAATACGTGCCATAATGACGCAGTAAATCATGCGAGATGTCAGCACCGACCCTCACGCCTGTCCCTCTGGAGGCTGACTGTGACTACTTTAATAAATGGCACCTCTATACATTCTACGTGGCGTCGGCGTCGTGTTGAGGTAAGTAAATACGAGTTAATATTTTTAGGAAAATGGGAGATATAATATAATGTATATTATCCCCGAAGAGGTATCCTAAAGGTGGGTCTACGCGAAACGAGCACGAGCCGAGCTGCCCTTCGTTCGTCACTCGCGATGTCAAATGTAATGGTGCGTCCATGCTACGCGAATCGAGCACGAGCCGAGCCACGAACGAACCTACAACGAGCCTAAAACGAGCACGATGCGAATCCCTTTGTACGTGAAAAAACTGACAATCGCGCTGGTTCGAGGCTCGCAAGCCCGTCCACGCTACGCGAATAGTGCTCGCAGTGTGCTCGTTCGTAGCTCGGCTCGTGCTCGGTTTGCCAAGCATGGACGCACCATAACAACGAGCCTACAATACGAGCGCGCGCTATGCGAATCCCTGTGTTCCTCACTTCCTCATAAAAACTGACAATTGACCGGAACGCAGTCGAGCGCGAGCCATTCGTTCGAGGCTCCGAAGACCGTCTATGCTACGCCAATTCGTGCTCCGCTTGTGCTTGTTTGGCCTAGCGTAGACTAACCTTTAGATCTTAATACAATATACCGAAGATATTTTAAAAGGTTAAAAATCGGACGAGGAGCCAAACTTACACGCCCTAACTTCACAAACTCTACACACCTTATTTAAAATATGGGGGTAAGGTGAAAAATATATTCACTGTTAATTACTTTTCTGTAATACAATTCTTGTATTAGACACATATTTTGACTAAGGTGTGTAGAGTTTGTGAAATTAGGACGTGTAGAGTTATAAGCTTGGCTCTACACACGCCCTAACTCCCGTGCCCCCACATCTTACCACCATACGCTGGTATTTAATAACAATTAAGGGGGAGGGGGTGTAAAACGCCTTGTGACAAAATGGCGAGATACTTTACACCATTTGTCACGGCTCGGCTACAAAAACCCTCCCATGGTGGTCTGTGGTAAAGTAGCACAAGCAAATTTACTTAATCTCTGAATAATATTACATTTTCGTGATGTCTTATCCAAGATGGCCGTCCAATTATCACTCAGAGGAAGTCTGATGTAACAGTAGGTACATAAGTAGGGCGTGCAGTACACTCAAAATTCCAGATGTTGACGACATAATATCGTACCGGAAACATTGCCACTGCAGGATTATCAGCCTCCCCTGACAAATTACAATTACCTACTCTTAGGCTCTATTCACACGTACCACAATCACACTACAACCGCAACCACACCGGGGGCGGGCGCTAATTTGTATGAAAATTAATAGTTGAATTCACACAGACCACATTTTGCCGTCTCTATCGTATGTGATACCGACCACACCGCAGCTGCGTTGCAATGCAACCACCAGCGACACCGTGAGCTAGCGGTTTTTTCTAGCTACCACAACGCAACCGCAAAAAAACGCAGCGACACTATTCACAATGAACCACATCTTGACCACATTTTGTCGCGACGCTGTGGTGTGGTTGCAGTACGTGTGAATAGATGCATATAGAGGCAGGTATAAAAAGTTCCCATTTATCTATGACTCTTTAACGAATGTAGAACAAAAACACGAAGATTCTAATTGTGTGACATACATCACGATGTAGAGAGGTAATACGTTTGTAGCGTCGACAAATTAGTCGTGTTACACGGAAAGCACGATTATGTTGCACGCACCTGTTTGCAGCGTATTTCACAGATTGCTACTTAATATATTGTTTATGCTTTCCACAACCATTTACTTTATAGCATATTAACTATAATAAATTATATGTTTGAATAAATAAATGTTAACTTTCTGCACTACTTCTCAAAAAAAGTATGTTAAAAGATTTCTCTTCACATATTTATAGACAGTATAATTAAATACATCAAACAAGATAATTAAATGATCGTCTTTTCCATACAAAATGCCCACTTGATTATATTTGATGAGTTTTGTCATAATAAATACAAAACTCATACAATGCGCGCGGCCGTTGTGAGAATGCGTTTCAGACACCTGATTCACACGCAGAAAGACAGATGGCGCCAACGATCTGCATCGCGCTTACGAAGTTTAGGCGAACAGCAATACAACTGTCCATGTAGGTACAGTTTAGCCAGTATACTATTGTAGTCTTTGGCACGAAGCGCTCGTGGTTTAGCATGATTAGCCGTTCTTAATCGATCGGCAAAGTTAAGCTACGTCTGTCGTGGTCGGTACCTGGATGGGTGACCGTCTAGTGGTATTTCAAATCGAGCGTTTTCGTGCTTCGGAAGGCACGTCAAGCCGTTGGTCCCGGTTATCACTTAATTGTGATAGTCGTTAAGCTAGTTGGATGCCTCCTTGGCGGCTTGAATAATTCCAACAGTAGGTTGGCCACTAGCCTACCTCCACCGATCCGCAGTGGGCACGCGTGGTGGAGTATCTGCCCATTCCCTTTCACCCTGATTTGTGAAAAGAGGCCTGTGCTCAGCAGTGGGACATTATAGGCTGATGATGACTATTGTAGTCTTTGGTACAGTTGGACCGCGGTCCCCAGGCCCAGGCACGATGGCCCAGCCTGGCGCAAGATCCCTTTTGAATGGATGTATCATCCAACCTTGCACCTCCATAGATTTCCTACATGAGCGTGGTAGCCAGCCAGTATATTGTATTCAGTGACGTTTCATAATTAAATAATATGAACAATATATTAATTAATATTAATGTTATTTGACTTGCTTGTCACCCTGCATTGTGTTGAGTTGTGTTCAGTAGGGTGGCCATGTTGGGATTATTTAGAGGCAATCCTTACTAATATTATAAGCGCGAAAGTTTGTATGTACGGATGTTTGTTACTCTTTCACGCAAAAACTACTGAACGGATTTGGATGAAATTTGGCACATAGATAGAATATGTTCTGGATTAAGATATAAGATACTTTTTATCCCGGGAAAGCATACGATCCGTCGGGAATACGGTTGAATTAAAAGAAACAAAAAACCCGACTGCGTAAAATAAAAAATTACTGAAAAGATAAAAACAAGCTCTTTAATCTATATAATTTTGAATATAACTTGAATGTTATAAGGTATTGCAGTCGGGATCAAACCAATAACCTAATTATGTATTTTTTTGTAATATTTGTTTGTTTAATTCGTCCAGCACCACAAAATCGTCTATGTGTAGCATAGTATATATACCTACGACGTCTTTAACAGATTAATATCAACATTTTATTGAATTATAAGCTTTTGTTAACATTATCCATAATCTCTTTACTATAACATAGTCACCCTATCTGCGGTTTAATTATGAGTGTCGTATTAAATGATTTAAAGCTAATGTTTGTTTACATGAACACATAATAAATATGACCGCAATTAACATTTTATGTCCAAATTATACGGTTTATATATAACCTACCACATTTACTTTAATCATGAAATGTCTGGAAAATTATTCCCTTCCGGTATTATGAAACGTGTTTTATTGGGGAATCTCTGGGGACTTCAATGATTCAGCTTATGTATTTAAAAATATCAGTATAAATATTTTCCCAAAAGTTATGAGGTTTCTCCATAAATGTTATCGTGAATATTGCTATTTTCTTACCACCAAAACCTTTTCTTTTTATTGTGCTTGTTCTATTCTTTCTTTATTAAAAACTTACGGACCCAACAGACGTGGTACCACAGGTGGTACTATCTAAATCCCATTGAAAAGAGCACTTTCAGATGTTCAAAATTTTGTGTTAAACTTTTTCAATTTTTCTTTCCGTAACATGTTTATCCTAATAATTAAGAACTCAAAACGGTTAAGCAGTTCTCCAGTTAAGGTAAAATAAAGGAAGTCCATGAAGTATATCAAGCAGAATGAGCTCCGCATCGTCAGCCAGGGATGCGACGGTTAGAAACAAATATGGAAACAAAAATGTATTCGCAAACATTTTAAGCATTCCATGGCCTGTAAGATATGCAAATAACAACATTAGACGGAAAAATGTCTTGCAAAACAACTGTTCCCTACAAAATAGAGTCGTATTGCCTAATGGCCGTTAAAATGGCGCTGTGTGCAAATGTCTGCGCGGGTACTCCCATAGGTTATTCCCCAGGGTTCCCTTGGGATTTGACGCCTCACCGCCGATAAAGAGCTATGTAATATACGGCCATATAAACGTGTAGTGAGTGTATTATGTGGATGGTTGCAATCATAGAGTAGCGACTGTTCTGGAGTAAAAAAAAATATCCAGCCAGAGCTTGACAGAAAACTTATATAGGTACTGAAGGCGTTTTATCCAGTAACTTTATTTAGATTTTTGCACAGATGTACTCGTTAGCGATGGGCGATTGTTACTTAAAACAATAGAATTATTCGATTGTCCAATTTATTCGAATCATTCGAATAACAATCGACATCTTTCGATTGTTCATTATACGCTTCGTGCGGCACCACGCTGGCTATCCGTCCGCCGAATGAAAGAATATATTCGCGTTTTCGATAGGTCGATTGTTATTCGATTGTTTATTCGTTAGAACGAGTGAATCGACAATCGAATGTACAGTTTTACAATTGTCGATTCTTTCGATTACTTTTTTTGGAACAATCGCCCATCGCTAGTACTCGTGTGTACTTAGAGTAAGTTTTAGACACATAATTTCAGGCATTTCCAGTAATTTTCTTTAAACATAACATAAATACAGCCGATAGTGTGTATAAGTTGGTTCAATGGTTTAAGTTGATACAAATTTATGACTATAACTTTAAAATAATAAATAAACTTTCCAACCCTATTCCTTGGCAATATTCCAAAATTCAACCCCGACATGCATGGGCTTGTCTGTTTGCAAAATTATCTATTCACTGTCTTTAATCCTTATCTTTCAGTTATAAGGCTTAAATTAGTTTGTATTAACGTTATGTTATTTTTGTACTGCATGGCTGAACGAATTGTATTCCACAGTCGATGAGTCTTTCAAAATTAAAAAGCAGAGCAATAAAAAAATTATGTGACTCTTGAGTTGGTCCGTAATTATCATCATCATCATAAATACAAATACTCAAGACATATAATTTTTAAACATATTTTCCACACACTTGCTCGTAAATTTGCTCGTATGCGCCTGCTTATAGATTTAGATTTCGTAATGTAGCTACACGCATGCTTGTTATCATATTTACCATACATTACCGCATCAGTGTACCTATTTTAGTATTTTTTTTTAAATCAATTTAAACTTTTACCCCTTTAAACTTTTTTTTTGAGACGTAGAGCGTAGCGTTTATTCGCTCAAAGAGTAGCTCGACTGGGGAAGTACCTCCACCTTACAGAATACCGCAGCCAAATAACTTTATGTTGTGTAAAGTTTTGTTCCTGCGCGTGAGTAAGGTAAGGTAGCCAGAGCTCATGGGGGTGTGGGGAAGGGTCGGTAACGCGTGAGCGATGCTTCTTGTGTTTCAAGCGTCTATATGGCTAAGGTAACCGCTTACCATCAGGTGGGCCGTATGCTTTTTTACCGACCAAGTTGTTTATAAAAACCATATTAATAAGTTTTATTTTTAAAGTTTTTTAATTTAACTTATTCGCTTATGTCTTCCAAAGTTCTACAAACTCGGGGGGTGTCTAAAATAACCTTAAAAGAGCTAAGGAAATTGCCATTCCATTAGTATCCACCACCATAAAAGCATTAATGGAAGGAAATTGATTTGATACTCGCGAACGCTCCCAGCTTAGCTATTTTTATAATTAACATTAGCAAAACTTCGTCGTTACAGCTTATATTTTATTAAAAGTGATCTCTTAGAGATAAAATGAATAGCCGAAATAAGATCGAGAGACGCCGAGCAGGCTTTTAGAGAAGAAATCCCAAAAGATCCTAAAGAACTCCGTGAGAAATCCCGAACAAGTGCTACGGCTACTCTGAATTTGAAAACCTGCTGCGTTGCCTACCGGTGATCTGACAGTGGCACGTGAAGACTTGTGTTTTCCACCCACTACCACATCAGTAACCACAAAAGAAATCTTTTGCAACATAACGCACCACTCACCATAGACGGAGAGCATCCTCAGACATTGGAACCAAAATAGTCTCGCACTGTGCAGTTTCAAAGGAGCTTCCTACCACGGGTGTCCATGTTTTCAAATTAGCTCCCTGCCGTGGTTTTCGCAAGGTTTTACAGAATGGAGTTCTTTAATAAAGTTGTGAAGAGATTATTACAGTGTCAGCAACGCGAGCAAGCGTTTATAGGCTCTCCTTGTGCTAACTTAGCACCCTAACTTAAACTCATCAAAATTGTTTTTTTTTTTTTTTTTTTTATTATGTATAGGCCTGTGTTTGACCACAATCTCACCATGGTAAGTGATGATGTGGCCGAAGGTGGTAAGCACACAAAGCCTAGAAGGAACTGGCTCTCAAGTGCAGCTGTCGGAACACACCGATAGGTGCTTGGCGACAGATTTTCAACTTGAGGGTGGTAGCCAGCCAGATGGGTACTACAAAGTACCCTACCACCGTGCTATGGTTTCCTCACGATGTTTTCCTTCACCGAAAGCTCAAGCTCATTGTAGGATTCGAACCCGGGACCTTCGTCTCGGTATCCGACGTCACTACCACTGAGCTATCATCGCCTTAAACTTCACCAACCCACATAATGCACTCTAACAAGAATAAGTCCAAAATAAAAGTGGAACTAGGCAATTCACTAAATCGCCTGTAAACCTGAATTGCTTGGGTCCCAAAGGGCACGTCCTGATTGGGCCCGTACCGCTGTGAGCATTTATTTCTCTGAATTATGCGAATGTAACGCCATTGGAATCTTAAATGGGTTATTCACGCTAAAAGATGAGTTGTTGTGATACGACTTTTCAATTTGATGTATTTGTATAGTGTTACGTCATATAAGGGTTGGATTTCTTAGGGCGCTGTTTTATTGCCTCGGATATGCTTCAGTTTGAACAGATTCTCATTATAATAGGGCCACAAATCCTAGAAGGGAAGATCTCAAGTGCAGCTGCATGAACACACCATAGGTACTTGGCGAATGATTTTCAACACGAGCTAGCCAGCCAGTCCGGTATTTCAAAGTTCCCTGCTACCGTAATGGATTCATCATAAGTACTTTTCTTCTTAATTTTTTTTTTATCAATGATTATTTCCCAGGTACATTTAATTGAAAAAAAAAACAATAAATGTCACAGGTAGGTATAATGTAGCCCGGAAAAAACATACATCTCCAGGGACGCGAGTATTTGAAAGTCGTGGGTACCCATTTTTTGACAAAGGTACCTACACTATAATCTCGTCTAACTATTTCAAATCTTGGTAAGTTATGTGAATCCTACGGCCATTTATCTCGATCCGTCCGAATATCGAGTCTACCTCACGCAAATCCGCTTCATATTTCATCCAAACTGCGCATTTTATTCATACTTATATGTAGCAAAAATTGCTCTGCTAGTAAAAGATTTTGCAAAAAATTCTATGGAAGTTGGCTCTACAATCCACTGTTTTTGTTTTTACCAAATTGCCGCTAAGAGACAGGAATATATTTACCTAGGTATTAAAGCCTAAAAAGATAATCGTTGAACTAAATATTTGACAGGAAATGTAAACGATCCTGATTTAAATAATTGGACTGTTTTACAAAAAACTTAAACCGACTTCAAAGTACACTAAGAAGTAATCAAATCCTGATCTGATGACAATGGGACCGAACAGGAAGTGTACCCTTCCAGACAAAAAAAGAATTTTCCAAATCGGTTAATAAATGACAGTTATGAGGTAACAAACATAAATAAAAAAAAAAAACACATTCGAATTGAGAACCTCCTCCTTTTTTTGAAGTCGGTTAAAAACTAACGTAGATTGTAAATTTTACATTAAAAGATTAGGCGCGCACCACATCTTGACGCCATTTTGTTATTTTATTACTACTTACTAA
Organism: Achlya flavicornis; assembly: GCA_947623365.1. Classification (NCBI taxonomy): domain Eukaryota; kingdom Metazoa; phylum Arthropoda; class Insecta; order Lepidoptera; family Drepanidae; genus Achlya; species Achlya flavicornis. Next base: position 2,134,219 of record OX392485.1, on the reverse strand, counting down.
GTTGACGAAGAATTATTGCATTCGAAACTGCTTATCCTAAAGATTAGCTCTGAGTTGACGGGCTACATTATAGTGAGGACCCGTGTAAACTGAATCAAAAGAATCCGTCATAGCTCCACAAATTACCTAGGTCAAATATTCATTTCGCATTTCAAATATTAAAGTTCTTTAGCCTAAGTAGTCCTTGGCTGGAATCCAGGTGTGTTATAGATTCCTTGAATGGGCACTTTAGTTTCCTTAACTACTTAAGATATTAATTGCTTGTACAGTTTTTTTCTTTTTTTTTTTTTTTTTTTACTGTGCATAGGCCTGTGTTTGACCACAATCTCACTATGGTAAGTGATAATGTGGTCGAAGGTGGTAAGCACACAAAGCCTAGAAGGAACTGGCTCTCAAGTGCAGCTGACGGACCACACCGATAGGTGCTTGGCGACAGATTTTCAACTTGAGGGTGGTAGCCAGCCAGACGGGTACTACAAAGTACCCTACCACCGTGCTATGGATTCGTCACTTTATCTAATTCAAGTAAAAGCCCTCATTAGCACTTCAAAGATAAATAATGCCTAGGTCTAGATCTTAGACTAAATTGTCTATCCTTCCTGTCTGTGGATAATTAACCTATGTTTATTTTTATATACTATTTAAGTCGTTAAACAATCGTACGGCCCTCTAATGGTATGCTGTTGCCGTAGCCATTATGGATGGACGCTAACAACACCAGGAGCATCACTCAAGCGTTACCGACCCATCCCCCCTCCCCAATGAGCTCTGGCGACCTTACTCACGCGCAGGACCGAGGCGAAGTTATTTGGCTGCGGTTTTCTATAAGATGGAGGAACTTCCCCAGTCGAGTTGATCTTTGAGCGAATAAACGCCAAGCTCCTCTCTTAAAATGTGTGAATGTTTCTCTTTTATATCCACATCGTCATGGTCGAACAGATTTAGATGCAATTTGACATCTTTTAGATATCACATACTTACCCTGGAATAAACCGCTCACCCCTCTGCCTCCTCTCGGTACGCCCCTGTAGCTTAAGACGATAGGATGGCTGCAAGAAATTTGAAAAATAGGTTTTTAACATATCTATTGCTGTCGCGCTGTGCCCAAGCTATCCCGGCCAAGGGCGATAGAGACAACTACAGCTTGGACTGATTATACCTATTTAAATTAGACGAAATCGCTATTTCGTAATCCCCGGTTTTCTCCTGCAAAACAGGAACGATAAAAAAAAACAAGAATCATAATAAGAAGGGCTTTGGCTATGTCTCTCGGTTTTCCTTTGTTTTTTTTATATTCGTCTTTGTTCGCTGGACGTCTGATAAGGACGTTAAAAATGGCAAGTTTTTGTGATTTTAGAAGGCTCCTAATTCTTATAATAATTAATTTATGGAGAAAAACACAACTGAGGGACATACAGTGTACCTACAGATTGCATGGTAAAATAATTCATTGCTCTAGTGTCATAATCCAGAGAGGAAACTGAGGATTACGTTTGTATGGAACAAACGCCACCAGCATTTTCTCTTAAGAACGCGATTTAAATTGCAGTGTAGACATTAGTATGCAAAGAAAAAGAGACTATCTCTTTGTCAGTACCTGAACATTTCACCTTCAAAATCGTGTAGAGAATGCAGAGCACCGCCCCTCGCTCCTAATCTAGCAATGTGTTACCCAAATGATCTAATTAGTGTTTGTTTGTGAGTAGATTTATTACCGGCTATTTCCAGTGAATATCTATCCACTTCTCATCCGGACTCGGTTGTAAATTGCTATTATAAACAGACGTGTCTGTAGGTTGAACCTAGCATATATATCCTAATCCTAACTAATATTATAAATGCGTAAGTGAGTTTGTTTGTTACGCCTTCACGCCTCAACTAATCAACAGATCATAATGAAATTTGGCATGCAGATAGTCTATGGTATGGAGAAGGACATAGGCTACTTTTTATCCCGGGAACGCGGGTGAAACCGCGGGGACAGCTACTTCAGAATAATTTGGTGGGAATTTACATATCTTCAAGGCCTACATACCTATGTACCTTTATTTATATATATAGGTTAGGTAGGTACCTTATACATAAATAAAGGCAGTAAATGTATAAGATTGTTGAAGTACCTACCTAACCTAATCAGTCTCCGACGACCTATGTATTGTTACTTACTGAATACGATAATTTAGTGCATGCGTATTGTTTTATTCGATGATTGAATAAAAAAAAAAAATTGCTTACTAGCGAGCAGAAGCGTATGTCCTTCTCCATAACATAGGCTACCTGCGTGCAAAATTTCATGATGATCGGTTCAATAAGTAGTTAAGGCTTGAAAGCGTAACAAACGTAAGCGTAATAACGTGTCTAAATTCCTCTCCATCCTAAGGTTGTCTGGAATAGATCGCTTCTTAGCGATAAGACCGCCTATTGTACTTACCACGGAAAAGAGTTTATATTTTTTTTCTCTGTGGTATTAAGCATTTATTTTTTATACTTTGTTAAAAATACTTTATGTACAATAAAGAGTTATCTATCTATCAGACAAACTCACATACACATTTTATAATGTTAAGATGAAAATATTTTAAAAAATTGGTTTTTTCTTTATACCACTTAGGTGGCAAACAAGCATACGGCCCGCCTGATGGTAAGCGGTTACCGTAGCCTATGGACGCTTGCAACACCAGGGGTATCACTCGCGCGTTGCCAACCCTGCGGAAATCTCTTCACACCCCTTTTGAAGAACCCCATTTTATACTCCATTGGGCAAACCACGGCGGGGAGCTCATTCCAGTCATAATATATAAAATCGCTCATATAATAATTCAGAATATATAGGTTTTGAACATTTCTATGGACGAGCTGTATTTTTCGTGCTTTTAGTTTGTCCCATAGCACCCATAGTAAAGTTGAGTAGGTATCTACTTTCAACCATGAATGCTTAGCTGTTCATTTAAAAATCAACCTTACATATACCTAATTAAGTTATTATCAGAATATAAAAATATGGACTCATATATCACCAACATTACAACTCGCAAAACAAAATAACTTTACAACATGTGACAGTTATCTCGCACGTAGCAGGATGCTGTACTTGGCTATAAGATCATACAAATATGATATAAAACAAGACAAGTTTCTCCCGTGATATATATCTGATATTTGGAGCCATGTGTCACATTGCGCTGCCTTGCTGGAGTAATGCCAGGGCGTGGAGTCTAGGAGATATAATACTAGAATTAATCAGCATCTACTTTATATTACGAAACACGTACTATTATTGTGCAAAATATAATTTTGCAGTACTGGGATGAATTAGATGTCCTGTTTTGTTTCAGGATAATAATATGATCTGTGTGTCATGCAGGGGCGTAGGTACTTACCGCCGTATCAAAGATACAGGGCTACAGGGGCCCCGAATTTGTAAGCAAAAATTCGTACAAATCTTTACCCTCCATTTGGGCTTCGCCGCAGAAGGGCCCCTAGAAAATTTTGATACAGGGCCCGTCTAGGGCAAGCTGCCCCACTTATGTCAATTAATTATCGTCTATAATTTCGGTCATAACTGAATTGAGTAACAAACTTCCAAACGATTAATATGTAGAAATATTTATTGTGTCGATCAATCAATAGATACTTGGTTCAGAACAAAAGCGTACCCTTCCATCTTCGACTCCTCCTAGTTTAGGGTTTTGATATTATGTCCTGGTGTTGCTCGCGGATACGTTAACCGCTTACCATCAGGCGGGTCATATGCATGTTGCCGCCTTAGTGACCCGTCGTACTAATATTATAAATGCGAAAATTAACTCTGTCTGTCTGTTAACATTTAAAGAAAGAAAGAAAGAAAATAACTTTATTCATGGCATTACATTACACAAAGAAATAGGTACAAACATTATAGACAAAGGAGAAAACAATAATAATAATAATAAACGTAAAAGTAAAGAAAAATAAAATTTGCCACAAAACGGTCCCAGCTCAGCATAATGCTGGTTCTTGACAAACCAGCGCTGGTCTTCCGTTGGAACCGGTGTGTAACGTCACAAACAGATAAACGACATTTCACGGCTAAACTGCTGAACCGATCGCGACGAAATGTGGCACGCAGATAGCGTATGATATGGAGAAGGGCATAGGCTATCTTTTATCCCGTGGACAAGGACGGAAGTCTATAATAAAAGATCCTAAATTAGAATTGAGGAAAATTTTATGGAATTAATCCATAGAATTCCATGCCGAAGTGTGACTTCATGGATATGGAATTCGTGAGGACTCCAACTCGTCCTTTGATAAGTTTACGTGTAAAATAGTAAGTATTATAGATTACTACTATCTCCTTCGATTCGATACATAGATTCTATTTACTCGTTATAACTATATGCACGTAGATACTCTATCTTAGTACAGTCACGAGCTCCTCGACTAAATGCTAGCACGGTAGAGTTAACAAGGATCTATGCTGTTCACTTAGGGCACGTAGCGATGTTGCGTCCCGTACGTACGTTATTGATTTTACTCCCCAAACGTTATTAGCTGTACACTTCCGCTTTTAAAACCAATAAAGCTTATATTTGAGGCTTACTTTTCCTGGCTTTTAAATTGGTCACTTTCTATCATAGTCAGAGTAAGCGAGAAAGAATGCAGTACCTACTGGAAGCAACCGATTACAATGTTTTTTTAGAGTTCACTCAAAGGTTGCCAACGGGATCCGTTTACTAAGCTTCCCGCTGTCCATCCGTCCGCCTATCTGTCTGGGCTGTAGTTAAGTAGACAGTTGAAATTTTCACAGAATGTGTATTTCTATTGCCGCTATAACAACCATTAATTAAAAAGACAAATAAAACATAAAGAGGGGCCCCCATAACAAGCAATTAACGTCTTTAGGCGCCCATTCCACAGAGAGAGTTCTGCGTTCAGAGTTCTGCGTTCCGCATTCACTATTGTGCACACAGCAAGCAGTCTAGATTTCTGCAATATTCGGTACCGATCACACGTCATACACTTCGCATTGATAACAGCGAACGCGAAACGCAGAACTCTGAAAGCAGAACTCTAGAACTCTGTGGGATCGGCGCCTTACGGAACCCTTCGTGTGCGAGTCCGACTCGCAATTAGCCGGTTATATTAAGATAGGCAAAAATTGTGAGTAAATCAAAGCAGGTGGTAGGTCTCTGCCTCTGTCTTTTGAGTATTTCGAAGAAGTCCTTAGTTATGGAGATTCACGTGGCACATGGCTTGATAGAGCCATCAAATTGCAAATAACACTGAAACTATTTTTTTAAGCGTAAGTTCGCTAGTGTCCATGGGTGGAAGGGTCGGTAACGCGTGAGTGATGCCGCGTGTTACAAGCGTACATATAGCTACGGTAACCGCTTACCAACAGGTCAGGCGGATCGTACGCTAGTTTACCGTCTTTTTCGTATAAAATAACTACAAATTAAAGGAATGGTATTTCGAGCCATTAAAAACAAGTTGAGATAAGATTAAGCTCATAAGCTAAATCATACTTAGTCCAAGGTCAAAATACTGGTTATCCAAGGTCCAACACGTTAAACTACAAAAGTTGACGTAAAACTTTAAGGATCGGCCGTCGCTTCGGGCGGCTATATCAAAAGTTTTGATGCATTAGGGTCTAGGATATAAATCGGTCATGCAATTTATTTGTTGACGTTTACTATAACCGGATTTTTCCGAATATACGACTCTGCTAAGTGACGTCGGTATTTCATAATAATATTCCGCCCTGGTGTTTCTCCCACGGTTTATATGGATATTATGTATTCTTATTGGCGTATACATATGGATGGGGGGCGTGCCCACCACAGAATGATCTGGTGCCCACCCCAAAACAAAAAAAGTCTTTATTGTGTGTTGTCCAGAATAAATCTTTTTTCTTTCTTTCTTTCAAAAATGGAGTGCCGAAATATGACTGAACACCTCAAATTTAAATAATAAATCCCCCTTGGAAAAACATCCCAGCCAATGTGTATTCTAGTAATAATAGATATCCTGTGTGCTAATCCAGGCTATAAGCAGGGAGCATAGTCTTTTACGAAGGATGTGACCAAATTTTTTGCAGTGTTGGTAACGCGCGTTTGATAACTAATCTTCAGACGGATTATGCTTGTTTGCTGAATAGTATTAGCATTAAAAAAACATATTTTTGTACCAAAAATCTGCGTGTGGAAGGTGGCGGGGATACTTTAGTCTGACTACAAGATCAATGAAAGAAAGACTGCTCAGAATCTGTCTCACCGCGCACTTACCTAAGGCGTGGCACCGCGTATGGCTTAAATAATTCTCATTCTTCAATAAAACACTTTATCCTATGTACCATGAAGACTATACCATAATGGGTACCTTACAACTTAATAATAGCCCATTAAAGCCGTTAAATCGGGGCAAATATAGCACACCCCATAATATTATACATTTATCACTAATTCTCTGAGGAAACGACTTCATAGCCAAAAAAGTTTGAGTTGTTAAAACCGTCATAAAATACATAAACCGGAAAAAGTTGAGAGAAATTACTCTAAATTCAAAGTATTTTAATGGAACATAGAGAGAACAGCGTCAATTTTACTACTCAATAATAAAGAACTCCATACTCTATGTCGTACTCGAGACTATCCTTCGAATCTTCCAAATCCTCTTCTTTACCAGCTGTTCTTCTCTGCAAGTTGTTCCACGCTGAGTACCGATCCAACATTGCGTCGTCCTGCTTATTAGCCGTACCATTTACTATTATGTCTCTAAACGTAGCATTAGTGAAATAGTTTTTGTTAAGACCTTTTATTTGCCCCAATTTTTTCTCCAACGCCGTATCCATATGTAGCATTTCCAATTCATGAATATCCTTTACAGACTTGCGATCTTTTTTATATTGTTTCTTCAAATCTTTTATGAATTTCTTCAGCTCCTTCGTCTTTCTCTTGCGATTCGTCGTTCCATTCTTATAGGATCTATTCAGGATCTTCGTTATTTCTTTTATTATTTTCCGGATTGTTCTCTTTATTTTACGTTTGCGCTTCAATCTAGCCTTTCGGCGGCGTTTTTTGGCTCTTATTAACCTCCTCTTTTTCTTTTCTTTTGATCCTTTCCCTTTGCGCTTCTTCTCTTCTGAATCAGTCGATAGATTCGAATCGGCGAATGATACGTCGAATGCTTGGTACATGTCATAAGTATTGAGTTGTAAGGCGCAGCAGATAAATTGGGTTCGTCCGCAGAAATAATCACCACGGTAGATTCTGTATTCGGGTTCGCATTCCATGGGCATCATGCAAGAACCCCATGGCATGTCGTGCTGGTTTGGATCACCACAGGGTACGCCCCACGGCCCTTGAAATAAAAATGACCATTTATGTAAAAAAAAGTGCTGGAGTTAAAATAAACATAACATTTTAGACGAATGCTAATAATGCATAGGTACTTACTTGCAGCAACCATATTTACTGTATCACCAGGAGTTAAAGACGCATTGATGGCTTCAAACTTCTTGTGCACCCAATGCTCCTTCCACTGGTCCTTCCATTTCATTTTTTCGTTACTTGAGCTAGAAGAATCTTCAGAGGTTGCCGTGTCGCTAATGCGCCTCCTTAAAGAGGAATTTGATCTACGCCTTAAGAAATTCAGTACAGGATCCATATGGTAACGATGTCGTGACTTTGTCACTCCTATATGCGGTGTATTTTTCTCCTTTGTTCCCATCAGCTCGTTTTCTGATATCTCTGCTTTCTTTAACTTAGCACGGTTTTTAGGTGAATCCATTCGAAGATCTCTATGTTTTTCCCCATTACTAAACTTACCCTTTGTGATTAAGGCATACATTGGAGCGGGGGTTTCTGAACTAATCCTTTCTTTCTTGACATCATCTTTAGTTCTTTTAAAGAATGACAAGACATTTTGTTTAATATCCGAATATATTGAAGACTGAATTACTTTGACCGCGAGGATCAGAAACAAAACATGTATAATTAAACGCATTTTAGAACTACATGTTTTTTAAATACAATATTTTGACCTTAACAAGACTTTCTCACTAAAGTTGGAAAGTACTTAAATAAAATAAAACTCGTAACAGAACATGTTGAGAAATAATTTAATAGCGTCAACATAAACTTATTTTATGTGAAAATAATGTAAAATAACCGAACAATATTAAGATAACATGAAATCTGGGCTTCAAAAGTAAATTCGTAGCTGTAACACCTCAAAATACCCTTTTATTCATTCAGTCAGATTATTCAAACAATGATGACATGGTAGATGCTTTTACAAAGTTAGTGTTATAGAAAAAAGCCAGTAGGTAGCCTGCATCAATATGCACACATCAACATATTCCACATATTCGTTGTAAAAAAATCACGGCAAAATAACACGCAGATTTTATTATGAAATAAAACTCGATTTAGTGAAGCTTGAAGCGCTCGTGGTGTAGCATGATTAGCCGTTCTTAATCGATCGGCAAACTTAAGCTACGTCTGTCGTGGTCGGTACCTGGATGGGTGACCGCCTAGGGGTATTTCAAATCGAGCGTTTCCGTGCTTCGGAAGGCACGTAAAGTCGTTGGTCCCGGTTATCACTTAATTGTGATAGTCGTTAAGCTAGTTGGATGCTTCCTAGGCGGCTTGAAAAATTCCAACAGTAGGTTGGCCACTAGCCTACCTCCACCGATCCGCAGTGGGCACGCGTGGTGGAGTATCTGCCCATTCCCTTCACCCTGATTTGAAAGAAGGCCTGTGCTCAGCAGTGGGACATTATAGGCTGATGATGATGATGATGATGATGATGATGATGATGATGATAGTGAAGCTTAGAGGGGTTGTTTTAAAATTATACTTGAAAAAATAAGTATTATTTCTTCATGCTATGGTAAGTCTTTCCGTCCGTCCGTGATCGTTATAGGCGTATTTTAGCAACTACTAATGAATTGATAAGACATCTGGAAGTTTTAAATATTGGTTACCCAACTTGATTGCAAATCACCAGAGACTACGTCGGACATATTTGTCGCTAACTGTGTCTATGGTACCTATCACGCACACATTAGTTGGCTATTCCGCGGGAAACTAGACTCTGTCGCCGTTTACACAGAGCCGATTACCCGCGCTCAACTAATGTGTGAATGTATGCTTGCCGGCTTGTACGTATAGCGAGGTGGCCGACTTGAGTTACACAGTTTTTTGTTAGCGAGAATAGATCCGACTTTTTTTAACATCCTTGCAAATCACATAATATGTTTTATAAGGTTATTTCCCCAAGGGTGCCAACGGGACCCTATTACTAAGCATCCGCTGTCCATCCGTCCTAACGAACTAAACAGTTGAAATGCTCACTTGAATTTCGTTGAATGTGTATTTCTATTAGAGCTATAAAAAAATATTATAAAAAATAATTAAAGGAAGCTTAATCTAGAAACGTCTTTACGAAAGCCTTCGTGTGCAAGTCCGACTCGAACTTGGGCCGTTTTTTTTTCCTAAAGGGACCGGAAATGTCAATGTACTAGAAACAAATAGCTTCATTTTTACATTCCAAAACAGGCTACAGCCTACAGCCCTATATTTATGAAATACGAGGATTGCGATTACAAAGTCTGTGATATAAGTATTGTAAATACCATGGCATCCTTTTCATTCATTTATTCAAATAGACCTTCACAGGCACTTATGAAATGCCTTCTCTAATACCGGTTCGGCTGAGAAGAGTCGGCAATAAAATCACTCTTTTCAAAACAAGATTTTGATGAAGTCTCTGTGAAGTGTAATTTTTTTTGGCTCTTTACGGTTATGACCGTATGACCAAATATAATGTCTTTGGAGTCCTAAAATATTTTCAATCGAAACTGGTCCTATCCTATCCAAAATAATTATCAGAAAATGCTACTTCACATAGAAACGGACATGTTCAATATGTATTTATCTGCTTCAAATTAGTTTTTACCTCTCCTGTCAAAAATTAATGATGGGACAAGTCCGCTTTTGTTCGCCTGCTCCTCATTTGGTGCTACACTGCTGGTCCCCCCATGCTGCTAACACAACACAGCATCACATTAAAGTGACGATAATTGGCTGCTTTCTTCTGTGTCTTCTGTGTGTGTGGAGGTACCAACTGCTCCAAATGTACAGAAAACCCTGTTATCACCTCTCCACCATACATTCATTTATTCTCTCCCTAATCAGTGACTACACTGTGACAGCACATTGAGGTTACTGATAGCCAGACTTGTACACATAATTTGGGGCAGTCTGTAGTAAAAATCTAATGAAAAATCAAAATAATTCACATACTTTATTGAATTACTTCAATAACAGCTTCGGGTTTTTCCAACCATACTCTATGGTCTTTGTTCTTATCAGCGGGCATACTTCGTTTTGTACTGCAAGTATTACAGGTCCACTCAATAATCTTTGACTTGTTTTTACTTCTGACTTTCATTTTTGCTGACACCCTGTCAATTTGTATGCACCTGCATTTTTTACATAACTGCCTTTTTATTTCTGGGTGTCTGGAACAATGTATTTTTTAAATTAGTTTAAATTTATACAAAATTCAGGCAAACAAAATATAATGCACTGATGAAGCAGGTATTAAAGGCCATAACTTGTTGCATCAACTACTGACATGTACAACAAATTATGAAGAAAAGCCCACAGATATGGGCCCACATCAAACAATTAACCCAAAGAAGCTAAATGACATTCATTTTGTTTCAATTCCAATCTGCCGATTCCCCATGCACTCTGATTGGCTAAGTCAAGGACACTAGATAGTTATTGGGCGTTACTGTTATTAATCACTCCAAAAGCACATAGTCGTTGCGGAATTGGATTGCTCAGTAGACTCTGAAGGGCACAGACTAGGTCGGACAATACCCTCGCTAAGACTAACCTGAGGCAACGTAATGGCGGCGGCTATTTATATGTATGTGTGTGAACTTAGTGATCGAATTATTAATTTACCTATGAAACATGATTCCTGATTTTATTTTCTCCGGTCACTACTGTTTTTACACCATTTCACTACACACATGAGTACAGTATGGGGTTCTTCAAAAGGGGTGTGAAGAGATTCCTGCCTGGTCGGCAACGCGCGCGTGATACTCCTGGTGTTGCAAGCGTCCATAGGCTACGGTAACCGCTTACCATCAGGCGGGCCGTATGCTTGAGCCAGCTTGTACGTATGGCGAGGTGGCAGACTCTCATACGACAGATTTTTGTTGGCGAGAATATGTTCCAATTTTTTAACATCCTTGTCTGAAAGGATTTTCCTCGATGTATGAATGAACACAAGGCTGGTGATGCTGAGCCAGCACTATTTTTATACAGAGGGGTGATGGGGATCCATAACTTCACCTAAGCTATTAGGAGGAGGAATAAGTTATTCGGAATTATCGTGAGTTACTTGTAACCATAGACGTATCAAAAAAAAACTTACATTTTCAAAACATTTTTCTTTGCGACATTTACGATGAGGTTTCCGTAATATGATGATAATGCTGGACTTGTTTCTGCTACGTACTTACTTATCTAAAATAGAACAAAAACATGTAAACTTGGTAGGCACTCTATTTAGATTTAAAAACTTATTACAAACTATAACTACTCACTTGATAAAGGTAATTCATGCGTTGAAATGAATCGTTTCCTTGTACTTTTTTCATTGTTCGTTAGTTAAATACCTACCATGAATAACTATACTTTCGCTTTAGACAAGTTGTTTTCAATTTTACGTTTTCTAACGTAGTTTTCTAACCTCATCAAAATACAAACAAAACAATAATATTTATTTTGTTGATTTTGTTTGTCTTATTTGCGAAAAGGCAGGCAAAAGTCTGAGCCATACAGCCTTCTCGAGTTGTATAGATAGTCACAAAATAAATCACGTCACATAAGGTGCGTTCGAATTGGGGTATGGTAGCAAAAATAACAGTCAAATATGCCAAAAACGATCACAACTGGCGTTCGATTTGGAAAGTTGTGGGCGAAATTGGCGTTTTGAACTGTTGTCGTTCACCGTTCGTTTTGCTTGGAAACATTTAAAAACGACATCGTGAACTGCAAATTTTGACCCACCTCCAAGGCAGGGTCGTTTGTGATCATATTTTGACATCTTAAGATAAGTTTCGGAAAATTCATACGGGAAGCGAAAATTCTAATTTTTATTGTAAAATTTTATAGAAATACTAACAAGCAAGAGAATAATTTGTTAGATTAACTTTGTTTAATGATTAACTGAAGGAAAAGGTAGGTTGAGACAAGTGACAAGCAGGCGATCAGCATGGAAATGTCATTTTTGTATCTAATCGTTCGATTTGGGAAATATCTTTTGTGGCAAAAGTTGCAAAATTGTTGAAATTTTCCAATTCGAACGCATAAACAAAAATGCCCATTTTGAAACTGTTAAAAATGACATCACTCCAATTCGAACGCACTATTAGTCCCTACTGTAAGTCACCGTCCTTAAAAGTCATGTTTTAGTAAATGGTGTTGAATTGTACAAAAACTTTTCACGGACTTCATGAGACAACTTGAAAAGTCACGATACACATAATTCATTTCATTTCACTTCACTGGTGCACATGGATGATCTTTATTGGGTAAAATACCAATACACAATAAAACTCAAAATACAAATGAAAACGCAACGTCACTCTGCAAGTTCCCGCCAAAAAGTCCGCCGAAAACAATAATTAACCGTCACTTTTGGCAGCGCTTTTGATGGCGGATATCATGACGTCATCTATTAGTGCGTTCGAATTGGGGTATGGTAGCAAAAATAACAGCCAAAAATGCCAAAAACGATCACATATGGCGTTCGATTTGGAAAGCTGTGGGCGAAATTGGCGTTTTGAACAGTTTTCGATCACCGTTCGTTTTACTCGGAAACAGTTAAAAACGATATCGGGAACTTCAAATTTTGACCCACCTCCGACGCAGGGTCGTTTGTGATCATATTTTGACATCTTTGAATCTGACAGATAAGTTTTGGAAAATTCAAATGGTAAGCGAAAATTCTAATCTTTATTGTATAATTTGATAGAAATACTTACAGGCAAGAGAATAATTTGTCAGATTAACATTGTTTAAAGATTACCTGAAGGAAAAAGGTAGGTTGAGACAAGTGACAAGCAGGCGATGAGCATGCAAATGTCATTTTTGTATCTAATCGTTCGATTTGGGAAATATCATTTGTGGCAAAAATTGCAAAATTGTTGAAATTTTCCAATTTGAACGCATAAACAAAAATGCCCATTTTGAAACTGTTAAAAACGACATCACTCCAATTGGCTACTTGACAGTTATAATGAAAATATATGAAATATGTTAGATATGATAGCTAATAGGTTAACAATAATTACACAATATGTTTTTTGCATAATAATAATTTTTTAATGTTTTATTTTAGGAAATAAAAAGTGAGTTATTTATCTGTGGATTACAAGAACCGAAACGCGGGCGGCCGGGATTGAGCATCTATGGTTTGTTTGTGAGGTTTGTGATGTCAAATTTAACTAGAGGTGTGAATGACATGACAGCTCACGGCTCAGGTGTGTGAGCCGGTTCAATGACTCAGCTCGCAGATCAGCTCAATTTGTACCTATAGTAGTACAGCGAGCTGAGTCATTGAACCAGCTCACACACCTGAGCCGTGAGCTGTCATGCAGCTCGCGTATTTTTGTTTAGTTACACCCCTCTAGTTTTGTTTATAGAGACGTGACGTCACACCTGACAAATGTCACGTGACCGGGTGTTTTTGCGCGAATTTCAAATGAAATGTTAAAAAATATTTTATTTTCCTTGTAAATAAAATTTTTTTGATAAAAAGATAATTGTAAGAGGTATAAAATACACGTATGTAAATTTTATAATATGTTTCCGAAAACTGTCAAGTAGCCAATTCGAACGAACCTTATGACGTTTCACGGGACATCGTAATCTCGCTCAAATCGTTTTAGGTACAGCGATTATAGCATTAATTCGGAATGCAGCCTTAGTAATTTGACATTGACGTTAGCAATGACAACTGTTGACATTGACGTTTTGATTTTTGAGTTCAATCGAAAATCCCCGTAAAAAGAGAAACCTGATTCTTAAATTTCTTAAATTCCTTATGATTTTCATTACAAACGTCATTATAATGATAAGTAATTGATTGAGTAGTGTACTTATCATGTTATTTGAATACACACAACTCACAAGTGCATTTCATTTGAAAATATACTTATTATCTGTGCCCTTTTAGTGACCCCACAGGAACTTCATCAAAATGTTACGAAAGAACACCATTGTTTTGTCCAGAATTAGACCTCAATGCCGTTTTTGTTGTAGACTATTCTCAACGAAGTCAAATGTTGGTGAAATTGAAATTCCTTTTTCAAACGGGTAAGTTTTAGGTTATAATTTATATAGGTTATGTCAGCGAAATATATTTTTGTCTTTCGCTCAGTTCTACGTGTGGTTTTCCATCTATAAAATATAGTGCTTCATACAGTGCTGTACTACATCCCCCTCTAAGGGAGGGTTTTTCAGATTTTTCATACTTTGTGTGGGAAATGCTCTTGAGCAGATCAAACATTTGGTTCATAAACAATAGTAAAAAAAAAATATTTATTTATTTTACCATGAAACACCTATCATTACAGGAATCCCAATGCGACAGAGTTGCCTTACATCTAACAATAACAACATAAAATTATAAATCTACAATTATAACAATACATAAAATAAATAATTATACCTAGAATAAAAAAACATGTTAAAAACATACATGTAAATTAGAAAGAAAATAAGAAACTTAGGAATAACAAATCTTATGTAATAGTCCCATTGTGAACTCCCTCAAACTACATGAAAATACATCAATAATGTTATTATATAATAATAATAATGTTATTGTATAAAAATGCAATAAACATTTGAATTTGAATTTGTTGTTGTATATATCTACCAATAAGAATAATTGTTTAAACATTTCATATTTTCCAGCACATCTCTCAAGATATCAACGGGGCAGTATGCAAGGTTCGCAGATGCTGCCTGTGTAGCTACACTGGGCAACACCAGCGTTTTATCAACTGTTGTGTCAAAAGCTAAACAAAGCTCCAGTTCGTTCCTGCCTCTAGTTGTAGATTATAGACAAAAAGCTGCGGCTGCTGGCCGTATACCTACAAACTTTTTGAGGAGGGAGTTAGGTATGTTTTTTGAAAAGGTTAACGCATATTATAATATATGCTTACCAGGCAAGGACTGGTATCTCTTAAGGTCATTGCTCACTATATCAGCACTACTCCATCACAGCAACAACCTGGCACTGCTTCAACTCAATCCAACCACTAGCTGCCTGGGCGCGGCTTTCGCAAGATATCACTTGCTGGCTTCATACAGCTAGGGAGCGGACCGCTCGCTGGAAGCGTGTGTTCAGCAGGCTTGTAGCAGCAAGCACGCAGCTATTTTAACTAGTCATTGTAAAATTTACTTTAACGCATACAATTAAAATTCGTCACTTGCATGGCAATGTAAATGCCGGGGTGTAGCCGTGCTGTTACAGTGAGCGGTGACTCTTAGTCTCCAATAGTATCTATCCACTGTAAAATAAATAATTCAATTTGCTAAAATTGTCTCATTCAAGAATCACTCAAGCCACTATTGAAAATCCCAAGTGCTATACCCCCATAAGTCATTTAATGTCTAAGATATTTTGATTTAGCTGTATGCTATAACATTAAATAGCACAAAAACTACATCATAATAATAATGTATTTTTATTAACCAAAGTTACAGATTCTAATTACATGATCAACTAAATATACATAATGGTAAAAACAAAGGTGGAATTTTAAATTATATTACAGTATGCTGCAGAAATCTGTACACAAAAGATTTAAAACCCTACCTCTTAAACTAGGGTAACCTGTATCTTAAGAGACAGTGAATGAAATGAAAGTCAATCTCCAACAGGACCATCAGAACGTGAGATCCTCACGTCCCGCCTCATAGACCGCTCTGTCCGGCCGCTCTTCCCTCAGAACTACAACTACGACACGCAGATAGTATGCAACATGCTTGCCGTGGATGCCACCAACCCTCCTGAGACAATAGCTATTAATGCTGCAAGCGCTGCACTTGCACTGTCTGACGTACCGTGGAATGGGCCTATTGGTGCTGTTAGGTATGATGATATTTACCTGTTCTAGCAACCTAAATTAAGTAAGAGTATATTAAAGTTGAAGCTGAGGGAGGCATTGCTCGATGACGCTGACTTCACTTGAAGAGGCGCCATCGAGAAATGAACCTCTGCATGTTTGTTTTTTTTTGTTATGTTATATTATTAACCAACAAGGGGGGGGGGACTGTTCTTAGGGTAATTTTAGTTACATACATGTTATTATATGTTGCAGGTAAATGCTTTTCTTGTATGTATTTTTAATAATGGTAGGTATAATAATCTGTAAAGAGCGTGTCTCGCCATCAAACTTAATAGTTTGGCGAGTAGTGTATGTAATAGTTATTTATGTACTTATCATTTATTTTCAATAAAAAAAAAAAAAAAAAATGTGTACTGCTTTGCAAAAGTGAGTTTGGTTCCTCAAAGCTTGTATGAATACAAGTTTCTGTTGAAAAAATCATTTTTAATACAAGCTTTTTATGGTGTCTGTACTTGCATTGTCATCCAAAATACTAACACAGTCTAATAACCATACAGTCGGTCGACGAAGCCGTCTAGACAGGGCAATCGTGCGGGGTGTGAGGGACGAGACGCGGGAAAGCCGTTACCGACCTGCGAACAAAATTATGTTAGTAGCTCGGTAAACAGCATTCAGGGCTAACGCGTGTTTGTGTCTGTAATTATTTTATTTAAAATGGTGCAAACGACGTGTGCTGTGAGAGACTGCAAGTCTTCATCCTATTTAAATAAAGATCTGCGGTTTCATCAGCTTCCACACACAGACGAAAGGTAAATAAATCATGGTTTGTTATCGTAGAGTGCATTCAATAATAATTTTATATTTGTCATGTCGTGTCACGTTAATAACGCCAACAAAATGGCCGAATGCCAATGGCGGACGGTAAAAAATATCTAATAGGTACACAGGTATAGGTAACAGGCACAGGGCATGAGTGTTTGTTTTTTTTTTTTTTCAATAGGTCTGATGATGGAGTAGGAGGGTAAGCACTGGAACTCCATAGTGGAACTTCGCATCCTAGCCGTGTTTGGGGTTGTTGGAATTGTCGTGAGATGAACTTTGACCATGTATGGTTTTCAGGGTCTGATGATGGAGTAGGAGGGTAAGCACTAGAACTCCATAGTCGAACATCGTATTCTAGCCATGTTTGGGGTTGTTGGAATTGTCGTGAGATGAACTTTGACCATGTATGGTTTTCAGGGTCTGATGATGGAGTAGGAGGGTAAGCACTAGAACTCCATAGTCGAACATCGTATTCTAGCCATGTTTGGGGTTGTTGGAATTGTCGTGAGATGAACTTTGACCATGTATGGTTTTCAGGGTCTGATGATGGAGTAGTTATTATAATATTGTTTAAAATATAATAATGCTAACAATGTTTTATTGTTATCTGCAATAAATAAATAATTTTGTAAATATTGTTTACTTGTGACAACCCTGGCCGTCGCGATACTGTCTAGACGTTGTCGGCATTTTTCACAAGATCAAAGGCGTCGGACGACTGTATGGTTATTAGACTGTGATACTAACGTTTACCTTTCAACTCAATCCGACACTGGGAAGTGGGTCAAATGTACCTTGCAAGATTTGATTTCGTAGATAGGAAACTAAATAGAAGCTTGTAATAAAGATGTGTTTTTTTTTATACAACTAAGTGGACAAAAAGCGTATGGCCCGTCTGGTGGTAAGCAGTTACCATACCCGTCTATACCCTTGAAGTAGCCAGCATTACCGACCTTTCCCCCACCCCGATAAGCTCTGGCGATCTGCTAGCAGGGTATCTATTATTACTTTTCACTCAAAAACTTATATTCTTCAGGCTAGGACAAATTGACAATGAGCTGATCATCAACCCAACCCGCAAAGATCTAGAAAAGTCTTCCCTGAACCTCGTAGTTGCTGCCACTAAGAGCAACCTGGTTGTGATGCTGGAGGGAAGTGCTAATGATATCCTGCAACAGGATCTGCTGAAAGCCATCAAATTAGGTACGAATGTAAGTCAATTTACTCACTTAAATATCTGATTGGACCTTTTTGGAATGTACTCTTTTAGGGTTCCACACCCTAAGAGACCCTTTTACTAAATTTGTCACCGCTGTCCGTCCGTCAGTGGGCTGTACCTCATCAACAGTATTTTTTTTCACAGAATGTGTATTTCTATTGGCACTATAACAACAAATAATAACAATGTTTCATTTAATAGATAAATAAATAAATATCCTGGGAAATTCCTCACACACGGTCATCTGATCCCAACTAAGCAGAGCTTGTACTATGGAAACCAGACAACTGATATAATACATATACTACTTTTTGTTTGTAAATACATACTTAATACACATAATTACACCCAGACTCAGGACATACAGACATGTTTATGCACACAAATGCATGTCCTTGTATTTGTGATAAGTATTTGTGATTTTAGAAGGCTCCTAATTCTTATAATAATTAATTCATGGAGAAAAACACAACCGAGGGACATACAGTGGTACCTACAGATTGCATGGTAGAATAATCACTGCTCTAGTGTCATTATCCAGAGAGGAAACTGAGGATTACGTTTGTATGGAACAAACGCCACCAGCATTTCCTCATCACTCATGGTCTAAACATTACAGGGACAAAAGAAGCCCAGCACATTGTACGAGGTATAGACAAGCTACAGAAAGACCATGGCAAAATGAAG
The DNA here is from genome assembly GCA_947623365.1 of Achlya flavicornis. Classification (NCBI taxonomy): domain Eukaryota; kingdom Metazoa; phylum Arthropoda; class Insecta; order Lepidoptera; family Drepanidae; genus Achlya; species Achlya flavicornis. The sequence goes on along the minus strand of OX392485.1, from coordinate 2,115,344 downwards.
AGAGAGTATGACATGCAATTACCGTTGGAGCAGAGCATAGTGGACTCCATAAAGACATTGTCGAATATGAAGTTGAGAGAGATACTTAGGTGAGTTATTATGTAATCTTGCTAATATTATAACTAATTTTGGTCGTTTGTGACTATATTATGCTGTAATGGAAACGGATTTTAGTGAAATTTTGCACAGATATAGATCATAATGGTGCCGATTATGTTGTAAATCGCACTAAACTAATTTTAGTCACATCTCATCCCTTTCTCACCTCTTTTGTATGGAATTTCGAGCTTGGACCAAATTCAATGCCGGTACATTTTCCCAGTGATCCAACTCACGACAAGATGTCCCGCGACAACGCGATATCGGACCTCCGTCAGACAGTACTGAACCAACTGCGCGACACCGAGGTCGATCTCACGCAGTTACAAGACGCCTTCAACTCGCACTTGAGACAGTTGTTCCGAGACATGATCTTTGAGACGGACGTGCGGTGTGACGGAAGACATCTCGATGACTTGAGGGACATTACTTGTCAGGTTGGTTCTATATCTCTCTTCGAAACTACCTAAAATTGATAGGTAATTTTTTTATACCACTTAGGGTTGCTCACAGTGAGACGCGAAGCGGCGCGCACTTTTTAAGATATCGACACAATGATGCCGATTCTGTTCAAAGTCTAAGTCAAAGCCATTTATTCAATTTAGGCCCTAGAAGGGCACCTATGAAGGTCAAAGCTACTGAAGTAACCGCCAGTTCGTAAGTCGGCCTTCAACTGAGAAGAACAGGCAAGAAACTCAGCAAGGTTACAATTTTTAACTAATTTACTTGTTTTTTATTGACAAATTGACTATATATTGGATACTTTTTCCAAAACATTAGTTAGTATACATCCATACTTTTTATTTAACGAATAAGCATAAAAAAACAAAAAGAAAACCAACATACAAAATAAATAAAAAATAATAACCTGCACTGGTTCATAATAAAATCATGTTGTAAATCACAGTGGGTCGGTCGTTGCACTGGTTGAGAGTAATGCTAATCATCATCATCATCATCATCGTATCTCTAAGTTACAAACATTATTGAAAAAGAATAGAGTATATTGAATGCTGTCGAATTAGTTTTTGCCGTTATAAATAGTCTTAACCAATTTAGATGGCGTCTAAATTTATGTTAAAAACTAGTAATTGTAATTTAGAAAGCAAATTTTACTTGCAAGTTTTTTTTTTATGTTCTTTGTTAGAAAGAGATATAGTAAGACTAAATTAGTTTATACATCAGTATCAGCACCAATATAAAACTTTATTTACTACACAAAAAGGTATTTCAGTGAGAGAATTCGAATACGCCTGGAGGCGTCGCGCTGCGCCGGAAGATGTCGCGAGTCGTGTGTCACAACATAAATTCTCCATATTGTATTGCTATCTTAAAAATAATCGCGTTGTGTCGCTTCGCGTCTAGGTGTGAGCTGACCTTCAGATGGCAAACATATTGCATTAATAGATCAGCATTCTATTCACAGGCAGCATTTTTCTTGATTTTACTTGATGCTATCGACAAATTGTACTGCGGTTTGATAGAATATTTTGAGTAAATATTTTCTATATTATGTCTTAGTAATATAATAATTATTAACATCGCAACTCTCGCCATCGACGGAGAATCCATCCTTACACATTGAAACCAGAATTGTTTCGAATTGAGCGGGCTCAAAGGAGCTTTCTTCCGCGGACGCCCAGGTTGTGGAATGAGCTCCCCGCCGTGGTTTTCCCAATGGAGTACAGAATGGGATTCTTTAAAAAGGGTGTGAAGAGATTTCTTCAGGGTCGGCAACGCGCGAGTGTTACCCCTGGTGTTGCAAGCGTCCATAGGCTACGGTAACTTCTTACCATCAGGCGGGTCGTATGCTTGTTTGCCACCTTAGTGGTATAAAAAAAAATTTTTTTGACATATCTGTTGTGTACCCTGCCACAAAGGTCATGGGTTCGAGTGTAAGCCAGGCAAATGTAAGTGTATGATGTTGTTAGGTATCTCTGTACGAGCCGCTACACGGCAGCGCGTTGTTCCAACGCGGGCAGACGCAGGTGCTGTGCACCGTCGCCTTCGACTCGCCGCATAGCGCACTCAAGATGGACACACTCACAATGCTCACTAGGTTATTATCATCGTTTTATATTGTTAAATTGTACTTTTTAAGCTTTCGTGAACTAAATTCATTGTAATATTAATGCACCAAAATTAAATTAAATTTTGATAATAATCTGGGCGCGAATAGACCCGGTACATTAATATTGTTAAATATTGTTTTTTTATTGATTTTTACCTTAAGTTAAATCTTAGTTATTCTAAACGAAAGCTGGGTATGAAGATATGCAAGTATCGAAAGTAGCTAGATATGCTTTGTAAAACGAGAGAATCGAATCCTTTTCAGTATTTAATCAGACAAACTCGATAAAGTATGTTTTTATCTTCATTTTAGCGTATTTTGACGAATATTGTACCCACAAATTCATTAATAAATGTGCACGCGTCATTCGCAATGGGCGCGTGGCAGCCGTCCGGCATTGATTCCGGTAGACCGCGTGCGCGCGATCGTACCTAGACATGGGAGTGGGACAGGCCTGGCTACGCTCTACCTCTCTTAGTAATAAGTAATGATTCCCATGCGCTTCCCGTTTGAACAATATGGCGAGGAGGGCGATGGCTGCCACACGCGTCATACTTGTGAACAGGTGCTGCTTGTGGGGCTGGTCTGAAATATTTATTCAGTCTTCTTTGTAATTTTACCGCCGCGCCGGGGCTCGCAATTGTTTTCAGTGCGATTAGAATGTAAATATTATGTAATGAATCTAAGCTTGTTTTGAAAAGAGTAATTGCTGAGTTTATTGCCGGCTCTTCTCAGCAAATGCAACCTTCCGAACCGGTATTAGAGTATTAGAGTCAGACTTTTCATAAGTGCCTGCGAAGGTCTATTTGAATAAATGATTTTGAATTTGAATTTTGAATTGAATATAATGACAATATCGTCACAGTACATATATGAAAATCTTATTCATGTGAGGAAAAACATAAATAACTTACCTAAGAATAGCGACACTCATAGTTTGAACACTAGAAATAAGCACAAACTTGCTGTACCTTTAACGGCTCAGCAAAGTCTTTAACTCTTTCAAGGGGCAATGTATACGTTTCTATAATAATTTACCCAAAGAAATCCAAGAGTTACCTATACATAGATCAAAAAGATAGTAAAACAGAAGTTATGCAAGAAGGGGTACTATAAAGTTTCTGATTTTGTAGATGACAAGAATGCATTTGAATGAATTGTTCGCTTCGCACGCTATTGTTATATTACACGTTAAAAAAAGAACACTTGCTGAGTTTCTTGCCGGAGTCTTCTCCGTTCAAGTTGTATTTGGAACCGGTGTAGAGTCATTTGTTAACATTCATAAGTGCCCTATAAGGGCCTAATTTGAATAAATGAATTTGAATTTTGAATTGAATTTGAACAGTGGTATAAAAGAGAAGAGTTTCTTCCTCCACTACGAGTTCCCGTCGTACGCGACCGGGGAGGTGGGGCGCGGCGGCGGGCCGGGGCGGCGCGAGGCGGGCCACGGCGCGCTGGCCGAGCGGGGACTCACCCCAATTGTGCCCCGCCAGCCGTACACCGTGCGGCTCACTGCCGAAGTGTTGGAGTCTAACGGTGAGTCATTCATGTACAGTCGAGGACATAAATATGTATACACTTAGTAAAATTCAACAACGGTTTCCTCTTAAACTACTGATTGAAATTATGAGATATTATAAATCGGCAGAATCTTCTAACATATACTATTATGATTTGTGTAATAGTTTAACACTTGAATGTTAAACATGCGAGAAAATTGCTTTTGAATTTCAAAAATTGTATACATATTTATGTCCTCGACTGTACTTACACATCATCGTCATATCACCCCATGGATGTCCACTGCTCAACATAGAGATGATGAGAGAGATAGCGTTTATTCGCTCAAAGAGCAGCTCGACTGGGGAAGTACCTCCACCTTACAGAATACCGCAGCCAAATAACTTTATGTTGTGTAAAGTTGTGTTCCTGCGCGTGAGTAAGGTCGCCAGAGCTCATAGGGGAGGGGGGAAAGGTCGGTAACGCGTGAGCGATGCTTCTTGTGTTGCAAGCGTACATATGGCTACGGTAACCGCTTACCATCAGGTGGGCCGAATGCTTGTTTACCGACTAAGTCGTATAAAAAAAATAAAAAAATAAAAAATAAGCCTCGGTTCTGTGCCGCTTGCATCCAGCGGCGTCCAGCGACTCTGACCAGGTCGTCGATCCACCTGGAGGTCGCGGGAGGTCGTCCCGCTCGGTGCGCACCATGTGCTTGCCATGAGAGAACCTTTCTTCCCCATCGGTTATCGGCTCTCCGAGCAATGTGACCTGCCCATTGCCACTTCAGCTTACTAAGGCTACATTCCGAATTGAATAATATCGCTCACAGTACTCACAGAAATATTTGCGTACCGAGTTAGATATCACGATAACGACAGCTGAGAACTGTCAACAATTCGGAACGCCCGTTATCGCGCTCACAGTATTCAAAACAGAACATTTGAGAATTTAATTAAAATCTGAATTAACAATGCGCTAGGACTCCTTATATCTTTTATAATTTGACTCGCAAAAATATTCGCGTTTTTTATTATTATTCTCTCTTAAAATCATAAAAAATATCTTTGCCAAATAGAAAACCATGAATCTTATTAGACTTTTTGCCGAAAACAATAATTATCCGTCACTTTTGACAGCCACGGCTATATCAGTATCACGGTGATATCAGTTTAGGACATGGTCGGTGTGAGCGCAATATGGCGGATATCATGACGTCATCTATGACTTTTCACGGGACATCGTTATCTGTCATTATCCAATTCGGTACGGGTTTATTAAGCACGCTCAAATCGATTACAGCGATTATAGCTTTAATTCGGAATTGGATTCCGAGCTATGTCGGTCGTTTTCGTTCTCCTACGAATGTCCTCATTTGGGACCCTGTGACGTAGAGAAATTCCGAGCATAGCTCGTTCCATAGCTCGCTGAGTTACTCTAAGCTTATTTATGCGGCCAGCAGTGAAAGACCACGTCCAACACGCACTGATTGAAGACCTTTGTCTTCAGACTCTGAGGTATTCTGGTGATTCTTCGATTGACCTCTATGTCGAAGTTGGGCCTACCTAGTTGGACTATTTGTCCTAGGCATCGAACAATTAACCCAAAGAAGCGCCATGACGTTCATTTTGGTTGAAATATATTCCGCCAATTTCCCACCGCCGACAACGCGCTCTGATTGGCTAAGTCAAGCACGCATGCACTCTGATTGGCCCAGTCAAAAACACACGATGCAGTGATTGGTGCTTACTGTTCAAATTCAGTGACAAATCACTGACGAGTTTCGGAATTTTATTGTTCATTATTACTACTCTAAAGGGATCTTTCCTCGATGGTCCTAGGTAAACATACTCGTCAACAACTTCGAGAACAGTGCTCCCAACAATCACCGGCATTGGCGGAATATGAACATTAGACATAATTTTTGTCTTGTCCATATTCATTTTGAGGCCTACCTGTTGAGAAACTCTGTTGAGGTCATTGAGCATGATGTTTAAAGCTTCCAGCGATTCCGTCATTATGACTATATCGTCTGCAAATCGAAGGTGTGTGTTCGCCGGATTAAATAGCTTCTGAAGGACTACAAGTACCGGTTTTCCACCCGCTTTTCGGAGCTCTGTTGTAATTCCGTCTTCACCCGCCGCCTTGTTGTTTTTAAGCTATTTCAGAGCCATTCTAATCTCGTATAGGCTGACGTCCGGGATATCTTCGGTGAAGTGTCGGGTCAACTTGGCTCTTGCGTCACTAACCGGAATTGGATTTGGTTTCTGTGACGCGGTGTACAGCTGTCCATAGAATTTCTCGATCTCTCTCAAGATCTCCAGCTTTGACGTTTTGATGTTGCCGGTGTCGGTCTACAGCTTGGTCAGTTGACTTTGACCAATAGACAAGTCTCTTGCGAACACTTTGGAACCTTTGTTCCGTTTTATTGCTTCTTCGATACATGATGTATTAAAGAGGCGCAAATCGTGTTGCATTACATTTGAGACCTGCCTAAATAGGCAGGTCTCAAATGTATCGGCAGCTAAATAGCTGCCGATATTCGGCTGTATCAGCTGAAGACTGCAACGTCATTTCACGTCGTCGCTTCATAATTGAAGAGTCTCATCCGAGAGTTTTTGGGTTCTATTCGTGCGGTGAGTCTTAAAGAACTTCGATCCTACCGCATGGATAGTTTCCACGAGCCTGTTGTTTGTATCGTCCACCGTCACGCAATCATCCAGGCATTGGAAGCGATTATGAAGTTCGAGCTGAAAGCTTTCAGGGTCTTGGATATAAGCAGATTGGGGTCGGAGCGTAGACTTTACCAGACGACATCTCTCCACCTGGATGTTCAGGTTCAGTGTGCCTCTTACTAACCGGTGATCGCTGCCGGTCTTAACCCTGTTGATCACAGAGACATCACTGAAGATTTGCCGTTAAGTCGTCAAGACAAAGTTTATCTCGTTTTTGGTGGATCCATCGGGGCAACCTACTATTTTCTTATCTACTTAAAAAAATAAATTATCAATATTAAATATTGCTTGTGTTTATCGATATTAAATATTGCTTGTGTTCTAAAAAAATGCCGTAAAACTCAGAAAAATGCGTTTTACTAGAGACGAGACCTAGCTAAGTCCATTTTTCGCACCTAAATATATTCTTTGTTATTTTTGTTTGTTCGTTTAAACGGGCTTATCTCTTGAACTAGTCGGATTCGCAAAAATCTTTCACTAATATGAAGCTACATTATCCCCGACCATTATAGGAATATTATTATTTATACCGGGAAAGCGAGTGAAACCGCGTGGGACAGCTAGTATAATAATATAGGATATTCACAAAAATACAAGCTATATAAAAAAATCCTCGAACCTGCGACTGCATCAACAGCGATAAATCGATGATTGGACGTATCTGCCATAAATTTTGCATGGAACATAATGTTTTTTTTTACTAACAACACTCTTGTGGTCAACACAATATCGAAACATTATCTTAAAATGGATCTGGCTCTCAAGTACAGCTTTTTCATTTAGAGTATTATCAAGAACAATATGTTCACCTGCTTTGTGGTTGACTTTGCCAGGTTCAAGTTCGATGGCATCAATATGCGGGGGTTCCCTGGCCCTGCTGGACGCGGGCGTGCCGCTGTCGGCGCCCGCCGCCGGCGTCGCTGTAGGACTCGTCTCTAAACACAACACACAAGGGGCCCTCGAAGACTACAGGATACTCACTGATTTGTTAGTGAGTCTATTAATATCTTTATTTCTTAGTTTTTGGTTGTATTTGCCAGTTTACCTTAAGATAATTTTGAAATCTCGAATAGCCCTCTAATAAATGAAACAATCGGTGTGCCAAGTATATGAACACTGTGCCAAGTATATGAACACTGTATCAAGTATATGCACACTATGTCAAGTATATGAACACTGTGCCAAGTATATGCACACTATGTCAAGTATATGAACACTGTGCCATGTATATGAACACTGTATCAAGTATATGCACACTATGTCAAGTATATGAACACTGTGCCAAGTATATGAACACTGTATCAAGTATATGCACACTATGTCAAGTATATGAACACTGTGCCAAGTATATGAACACTGTATCAAGTATATGCACACTATGTCAAGTATATGAACACTGTGCCAAGTATATGAACACTGTATCAAGTATATGCACACTATGTCAAGTATATGAACACTGTACCAAGTATATGCACACTATGTCAAGTATATGAACACTGTGCCAAGTATATGAACACTGTACCAAGTATATGTACACTATGTCAAGTATATGAACACTGTGCCAAGTATATGAACACTGTGCCAAGTATATGCACACTATGTCAAGTATATGAACACTGTGCCAAGTATATAAACACTGTACCAAGTATGTATATGAACACTGTGCCAAGTATATGAACACTATCCCAAGTATATGAACACTATGCCAAGTATATGAGCACTGTGCCAAGTATATGCACACTATGCCAAGTATAGAACACTGTGCCAAGTAAATGATAATCTTCGCCAAGTTTCTTCCAAATCCGTTCAACTGTTTATGCGTGATTGAACCCCATAACTTTCACATTTATAATGTTACTAGCGACCCGCCTCGGCTTCGCACGTGTAGTATAGTAGGTTTATCCGTGCGTTCGTCATATTTCAGCCAATTTACACCTACATGAATCACTCCTACCTTTGGTGAAAGCCGTATGAAAAGCCGTTTAGTAGTTTTGAGTTTATTGCGTTCAGACAGAAAGACGCGGTTGCGACGGGGGGATTTTGTGTCATACATAATATAATATGTAAGGATATAATACTATCCAAAATGTTACAATAACAATGTCACTATGTCCCAGGATGTAATACGGTATTTCTAATCTTGGGAACAAATGAAGGAGATAAGCGGGTGTAAAAATTTTGCATTTTAGTTCGTATCAATATAATTCATCATCATCAGCCCATAATGTCCCACTGCTGAGCACAGGCCTCCTTCCACAAATTAGGCTGGGTGGGAATGGGCAGATGTGGAGAATCTGCTCATTCCCACCCACGTGTGCCCACTGCGGATCGGTGGAGGTAGGCTAGTGGTCAATCTACTGTTGGAGTATCCAAGCCGCCTAGGAGGCCTCCAACTAGCTTAACGACTATCACAATTAAGTGATAACCGGGATCAACGGCTTTACGAAGCACGGAAAACGCTCAAGTTGAAATACCACTAGGCGGTCACCCATCCGGATACCGTCCTCGGGTAACTTTACCGGTTGATTTAAGAACGGCTAATCAAGCTAAAGCTCACGATATTTTATTAACCATTGAATACCTCCCCAGGGTATAGAGGATTACATGGGTGACATGGACTTCAAGGTGGCGGGCACAAAGAAAGGCATCACAGCATTACAAGCCGATATCAAGATCCCCGGCCTGCCTCTCAAGATCGTCATGGAGTCCGTGCAGAAAGCCTGCGACGCTAAGAGCAAGATTATCGATATTATGAACCAGTGTATCGATAAACCGAGGTAAGGCACTACACTACATTATCATAGGCTTAGTTTACGCACAAATATATTACCCACTTACATAATCCTAACTAATATTATAAATGCGAAAGTGAGTTTGTTTGTTTGTTACGCCTTCACGCCTCAACTACTCAATGGATCATCATAAAATTTGGCATGCAGATAGCCTATGGTATGGAGAAGGATATAGGCTACTTTTTATCCCGCGAACGCGGGTGAAACCGCGGGGGACAGCTAGTAAAGAATAAATGGAACAAAAGCCGTAATATGAAAAGCCTTGCTGAGTTTCTTGCCGGAGTCTTCTCAGTTTAAGTGTATTCCGAACCGGTGGTAAATCCAACTGTATGTACCAACTTAACGTTCATAAGTGCCTTACCAGGGCTTAAACTGAATAGATGACTGTTTGATTTTGAATAAAAAAAACAAAAATGACATTCTCAACCTCACTATGGGCAGTAGGGGATCGCAATGTACTCGTAAATTACAATCAACAAATAACATGGAATATAGAGACGGTCTGCATTGAGTTATCAAAATTAAATTTCCAGAATAGGCCTCAAAGAGAACAGGCCGGTCATAGAAGAAATGGAGGTGGAAGTCCACAAGAGGCCCAAACTGCTTGGCATTGGAGGTACCAACTTGAAGAAATTATATGTGGAGACTGGGGTTCAGGTTGGTAACACTTTATTTAAGGGATCAAGTTTAGACATATATACTTTTCACCCGGAAATATAATAAAAACCGCATAAAAATTTATTGCGTAGTTCAAAAGAACTAAGCGCATAAAAAGACAGACAAAACATTGTTTTATATTATTTAATAGATCAGTGGTAGTGACGTCGGATACCGAGACGAAGCATCTCGGGTTCGAATCCTAAAATAAGCATGAGCTTTCGGTGACACCAATATCGGTGAAAAACGAGAGGAAACTATAGCGCGATGGTAGGGTTCTTTTTACTACCCACCTGGCTGGCTACCACCAAGCAAACTGGCTACGCCAAGCACCTATCGGTGTTCCGACTAGGCATGGAAATTATTGCTACTTTAAAGGAATTCTCATTTGATGATATTATTATTTTTTATAGCATGATTTCACTTGCGATATATGATTTGTAACCTACGTCATCGATGCTGATCGACGGTATTTTTCACAAAATCATGTGCGAGTATCGCACGCAAGTGTCAAATTATCACTGATGCAAATTATATATACTTTCGTAGCAAAAAATTATTTTTCTATCCTGCTACATAACATGTTAAAGAAGTTAGCACTTTATGTCTCTTGATTTAAGGTTTATTTTTGAATACTCTTAAAAGCTAATCAATGATAAAGTTTTTTTTTTTAAATTTGTTCATGACCATGGATACAAAGTCCTTCAGTCGCATACATTTTATTTATATTCTTAAATATTCTTTATAACATGTAACAGGCTATGTCATGGACGGTAACAGATGTGACATATGAAAACAGAATCATATTCTTTATCACCTGCTACTTGTGATTTATGCCATGCCTAGTTCCGACAGGTACACTTGAGAGTCAGTTGCTTCTAGGATTTATGTGCTTACCACCTTCGGCCACATCATCACTTACCATGACGAGATTGCGGTCAAACACAGTAAAAAAAAAACAATTTCAGGTGACACCAATAGACGAAACGAAATATAATGTTTTCGCGCCATGTCAAGCGGCGATGGACGAAGCGCGCGCCCGCATCGCGAGCTGGCTCTCCGCCGAGAGGACGCCCGACCTCGAGTTCGGCGCCATCTACAAGGCCAAGGTCGTCGAGGTCAAGGACATCGGCGTGCTCGTCACTCTGTACACGGGCATGGCGCCCGCGCTGGTGCACAACTCGCAGCTGGACCACAGGAAGGTGAATATTATAGCTGCAGCTCATCCAGCTGAAGGACATCGGCGTGCTCGTCACTCTGTACACGGGCATGGCGCCCGCGCTGGTGCACAACTCGCAGCTGGACCACAGGAAGGTGAATATTATAGCTGCAGCTCATCCAGCTGAAGGACATCGGCGTGCTCGTCACTCTGTACACGGGCATGGCGCCCGCGCTGGTGCACAACTCGCAGCTGGACCACAGGAAGGTGAATATTATAGCTGCAGCTCATCCAGCTGAAGGACATCGGCGTGCTCGTCACTCTGTACACGGGCATGGCGCCCGCGCTGGTGCACAACTCGCAGCTGGACCACAGGAAGGTGAATATTATAGCTGCAGCTCATCCAGCTGAAGGACATCGGCGTGCTCGTCACTCTGTACACGGGCATGGCGCCCGCGCTGGTGCACAACTCGCAGCTGGACCACAGGAAGGTGAATATTATAGCTGCAGCTCATCCAGCTGAAGGACATCGGCGTGCTCGTCACTCTGTACACGGGCATGGCGCCCGCGCTGGTGCACAACTCGCAGCTGGACCACAGGAAGGTGAATATTATAGCTGCAGCTCATCCAGCTGAAGGACATCGGCGTGCTCGTCACTCTGTACACGGGCATGGCGCCCGCGCTGGTGCACAACTCGCAGCTGGACCACAGGAAGGTGAATATTATAGCTGCAGCTCATCCAGCTGAAGGACATCGGCGTGCTCGTCACTCTGTACACGGGCATGGCGCCCGCGCTGGTGCACAACTCGCAGCTGGACCACAGGAAGGTGAATATTATAGCTGCAGCTCATCCAGCTGAAGGACATCGGCGTGCTCGTCACTCTGTACCCGGGCATGGCGCCCGCGCTGGTGCACAACTCGCAGCTGGACCACAGGAAGGTGAATATTATAGCTGCAGCTCATCCAGCTGAAGGACATCGGCGTGCTCGTCACTCTGTACACGGGCATGGCGCCCGCGCTGGTGCACAACTCGCAGCTGGACCACAGGAAGGTGAATATTATAGCTGCAGCTCATCCAGCTGAAGGACATCGGCGTGCTCGTCACTCTGTACCCGGGCATGGCGCCCGCGCTGGTGCACAACTCGCAGCTGGACCACAGGAAGGTGAATATTATAGCTGCAGCTCATCCAGCTGAAGGACATCGGCGTGCTCGTCACTCTGTACACGGGCATGGCGCCCGCGCTGGTGCACAACTCGCAGCTGGACCACAGGAAGGTGAATATTATAGCTGCAGCTCATCCAGCTGAAGGACATCGGCGTGCTCGTCACTCTGTACACGGGCATGGCGCCCGCGCTGGTGCACAACTCGCAGCTGGACCACAGGAAGGTGAATATTATAGCTGCAGCTCATCCAGCTGAAGGACATCGGCGTGCTCGTCACTCTGTACACGGGCATGGCGCCCGCGCTGGTGCACAACTCGCAGCTGGACCACAGGAAGGTGAATATTATAGCTGCAGCTCATCCAGCTGAAGGACATCGGCGTGCTCGTCACTCTGTACACGGGCATGGCGCCCGCGCTGGTGCACAACTCGCAGCTGGACCACAGGAAGGTGAATATTATAGCTGCAGCTCATCCAGCTGAAGGACATCGGCGTGCTCGTCACTCTGTACCCGGGCATGGCGCCCGCGCTGGTGCACAACTCGCAGCTGGACCACAGGAAGGTGAATATTATAGCTGCAGCTCATCCAGCTGAAGGACATCGGCGTGCTCGTCACTCTGTACACGGGCATGGCGCCCGCGCTGGTGCACAACTCGCAGCTGGACCACAGGAAGGTGAATATTATAGCTGCAGCTCATCCAGCTGAAGGACATCGGCGTGCTCGTCACTCTGTACCCGGGCATGGCGCCCGCGCTGGTGCACAACTCGCAGCTGGACCACAGGAAGGTGAATATTATAGCTGCAGCTCATCCAGCTGAAGGACATCGGCGTGCTCGTCACTCTGTACACGGGCATGGCGCCCGCGCTGGTGCACAACTCGCAGCTGGACCACAGGAAGGTGAATATTATAGCTGCAGCTCATCCAGCTGAAGGACATCGGCGTGCTCGTCACTCTGTACACGGGCATGGCGCCCGCGCTGGTGCACAACTCGCAGCTGGACCACAGGAAGGTGAATATTATAGCTGCAGCTCATCCAGCTGAAGGACATCGGCGTGCTCGTCACTCTGTACACGGGCATGGCGCCCGCGCTGGTGCACAACTCGCAGCTGGACCACAGGAAGGTGAATATTATAGCTGCAGCTCATCCAGCTGAAGGACATCGGCGTGCTCGTCACTCTGTACACGGGCATGGCGCCCGCGCTGGTGCACAACTCGCAGCTGGACCACAGGAAGGTGAATATTATAGCTGCAGCTCATCCAGCTGAAGGACATCGGCGTGCTCGTCACTCTGTACACGGGCATGGCGCCCGCGCTGGTGCACAACTCGCAGCTGGACCACAGGAAGGTGAATATTATAGCTGCAGCTCATCCAGCTGAAGGACATCGGCGTGCTCGTCACTCTGTACACGGGCATGGCGCCCGCGCTGGTGCACAACTCGCAGCTGGACCACAGGAAGGTGAATATTATAGCTGCAGCTCATCCAGCTGAAGGACATCGGCGTGCTCGTCACTCTGTACCCGGGCATGGCGCCCGCGCTGGTGCACAACTCGCAGCTGGACCACAGGAAGGTGAATATTATAGCTGCAGCTCATCCAGCTGAAGGACATCGGCGTGCTCGTCACTCTGTACACGGGCATGGCGCCCGCGCTGGTGCACAACTCGCAGCTGGACCACAGGAAGGTGAATATTATAGCTGCAGCTCATCCAGCTGAAGGACATCGGCGTGCTCGTCACTCTGTACCCGGGCATGGCGCCCGCGCTGGTGCACAACTCGCAGCTGGACCACAGGAAGGTGAATATTATAGCTGCAGCTCATCCAGCTGAAGGACATCGGCGTGCTCGTCACTCTGTACACGGGCATGGCGCCCGCGCTGGTGCACAACTCGCAGCTGGACCACAGGAAGGTGAATATTATAGCTGCAGCTCATCCAGCTGAAGGACATCGGCGTGCTCGTCACTCTGTACACGGGCATGGCGCCCGCGCTGGTGCACAACTCGCAGCTGGACCACAGGAAGGTGAATATTATAGCTGCAGCTCATCCAGCTGAAGGACATCGGCGTGCTCGTCACTCTGTACCCGGGCATGGCGCCCGCGCTGGTGCACAACTCGCAGCTGGACCACAGGAAGGTGAATATTATAGCTGCAGCTCATCCAGCTGAAGGACATCGGCGTGCTCGTCACTCTGTACACGGGCATGGCGCCCGCGCTGGTGCACAACTCGCAGCTGGACCACAGGAAGGTGAATATTATAGCTGCAGCTCATCCAGCTGAAGGACATCGGCGTGCTCGTCACTCTGTACACGGGCATGGCGCCCGCGCTGGTGCACAACTCGCAGCTGGACCACAGGAAGGTGAATATTATAGCTGCAGCTCATCCAGCTGAAGGACATCGGCGTGCTCGTCACTCTGTACCCGGGCATGGCGCCCGCGCTGGTGCACAACTCGCAGCTGGACCACAGGAAGGTGAATATTATAGCTGCAGCTCATCCAGCTGAAGGACATCGGCGTGCTCGTCACTCTGTACCCGGGCATGGCGCCCGCGCTGGTGCACAACTCGCAGCTGGACCACAGGAAGGTGAATATTATAGCTGCAGCTCATCCAGCTGAAGGACATCGGCGTGCTCGTCACTCTGTACACGGGCATGGCGCCCGCGCTGGTGCACAACTCGCAGCTGGACCACAGGAAGGTGAATATTATAGCTGCAGCTCATCCAGCTGAAGGACATCGGCGTGCTCGTCACTCTGTACACGGGCATGGCGCCCGCGCTGGTGCACAACTCGCAGCTGGACCACAGGAAGGTGAATATTATAGCTGCAGCTCATCCAGCTGAAGGACATCGGCGTGCTCGTCACTCTGTACACGGGCATGGCGCCCGCGCTGGTGCACAACTCGCAGCTGGACCACAGGAAGGTGAATATTATAGCTGCAGCTCATCCAGCTGAAGGACATCGGCGTGCTCGTCACTCTGTACACGGGCATGGCGCCCGCGCTGGTGCACAACTCGCAGCTGGACCACAGGAAGGTGAATATTATAGCTGCAGCTCATCCAGCTGAAGGACATCGGCGTGCTCGTCACTCTGTACCCGGGCATGGCGCTCGCGCTGGTGCACAACTCGCAGCTGGACCACAGGAAGGTGAATATTATAGCTGCAGCTCATCCAGCTGAAGGACATCGGCGTGCTCGTCACTCTGTACCCGGGCATGGCGCCCGCGCTGGTGCACAACTCGCAGCTGGACCACAGGAAGGTGAATATTATAGCTGCAGCTCATCCAGCTGAAGGACATCGGCGTGCTCGTCACTCTGTACCCGGGCATGCCGCCCGCGCTGGTGCACAACTCGCAGCTGGACCACAGGAAGGTGAATATTATAGCTGCAGCTCATCCAGCTGAAGGACATCGGCGTGCTCGTCACTCTGTACACGGGCATGGCGCCCGCGCTGGTGCACAACTCGCAGCTGGACCACAGGAAGGTGAATATTATAGCTGCAGCTCATCCAGCTGAAGGACATCGGCGTGCTCGTCACTCTGTACACGGGCATGGCGCCCGCGCTGGTGCACAACTCGCAGCTGGACCACAGGAAGGTGAATATTATAGCTGCAGCTCATCCAGCTGAAGGACATCGGCGTGCTCGTCACTCTGTACCCGGGCATGGCGCTCGCGCTGGTGCACAACTCGCAGCTGGACCACAGGAAGGTGAATATTATAGCTGCAGCTCATCCAGCTGAAGGACATCGGCGTGCTCGTCACTCTGTACCCGGGCATGGCGCCCGCGCTGGTGCACAACTCGCAGCTGGACCACAGGAAGGTGAATATTATAGCTGCAGCTCATCCAGCTGAAGGACATCGGCGTGCTCGTCACTCTGTACCCGGGCATGCCGCCCGCGCTGGTGCACAACTCGCAGCTGGACCACAGGAAGGTGAATATTATAGCTGCAGCTCATCCAGCTGAAGGACATCGGCGTGCTCGTCACTCTGTACCCGGGCATGCCGCCCGCGCTGGTGCACAACTCGCAGCTGGACCACAGGAAGGTGAATATTATAGCTGCAGCTCATCCAGCTGAAGGACATCGGCGTGCTCGTCACTCTGTACCCGGGCATGGCGCCCGCGCTGGTGCACAACTCGCAGCTGGACCACAGGAAGGTGAATATTATATCTGCAGCTCATCCAGCTGAAGGACATCGGCGTGCTCGTCACTCTGTACCCGGGCATGGCGCCCGCGCTGGTGCACAAATCGCAGCTGGACCACAGGAAGGTGAATATTATAGCTGCAGCTCATCCAGCTGAAGGACATCGGCGTGCTAGTCACTCTGTACCACTCTGTTTAACCCCATTCCCTAAGGATGTAATGTTTTACAGAGATAAAAAGTATCCTGTGATATGTTCCAAAGTATGATCTATGTATGAGTCAAATCTCATCCAAATACGCTCAGCCATTATTGCGTTATAGCTACAATCTCAAACCATGATATTTCTCCACAGATAATGCATCCATCAGCTCTCGGCTTAGAAGTAGGTTCGGAGCTCCAAGTGAAGTACTTCGGACGAGACCCAGTGTCCGGACAGATCAGGTTGTCCAAGAAAGTGCTCACTTCACCACCGCCGGGGGTCGTTAGACAACTTGATAAGAGCTAGGTATATTAGATATAGTATTGTTTTTATATAATTGTTGATAGTTTTACTGCGGTGGCTCAGTGGTAAATGTGATACTTTTTGGCAGGACCACCAAAGGGATTTGAATTATGTGTTGATAAAATCTGTCGCTGAATATCAGACTATGTCGGATCTTGGTTCAAAAGTTGTAAGGCTTTGGGTGGTCAAAGAGACACCTCTGTATCTCAAGAACTAGCACCGAGATTTATTGGACCAGTTGACCCAGAATTAGTTCCGTTTTGGTTTGTTATTTGGTATAAACCCAACATTGAACTGGGGACCAATAAAATCTGGGGCCCGATTCTCGCGTCTTCGACAGTTGTGGGCAAATACTGTCAGAAACAATGGTAGTCACTATACGCTTGAGATTTCAGTGAAGGTAAACATCGTGAGGAAACCATAGCACGATGGTAGGGTACTTTGTAGTACCCGTCTGGCTGGCTACCACCCTCAAGTGGAAAGTAGAGCGCCAAAGAAAAAAAAATAAGCGAAGTAATTTTAAAATTCTGATATAAATTACGAGAAAATTGTAAATATGTATTTTCACGGGAACCTATCATGTGAAAATTTGGTTACGAAGTTGTTTGGAACCCTCTCTGTCTTAAAACATCGTAGTTTTTGTAAGACGTTCTTAAAAGTGGAAAATGCCTTTTATAAAGGGACACAGAGGCGCTTAAAGGCGTCTTCCTTGCGGCATGTGGCATGTCGGTGCAAACAAATACTCTCATTTATTTCTTATGATTTGTAGCTATTCATGTATTTAGGTATAGTTTTAAATTAATTTAATATGTATTATTATAATACAGTAAATTTTAAAAATTACTGCCAAAGCATTTTCCTTTGAATATGATCCATTAAAATGCGATTAAATGACTGTGTACAATAAATTGATGTTTTTCTTTAATATTCCCAACCTATTCAAAAGTCAAGGATAAAATTCTTAATCAGGTCAACCGACACAAAATGAAGAAAGAAAAAAATTCAATCACAATGGTATTGTTTTTGAAATATTTCAACTTATTTCAAAAGCAACGCAACATTTAATAAAAAAATATTTATATCTATTCCAAAGGGTCTAGCAGGATAAGGTAGGAGCAGCGGCCCCAGAGAGGTATTTTGAAAATAACTTGTGTGCTAACATTGGCAAGATATAAAACTACCATTGACACAAATTCAGCCTATTATCTCGCTGCGTTCTGGAGATAATTGATCAAATAGGCGCTAGAGAGGGTATTTTTCAAAATTGTTTTTTTCGAAAACTATTGTAGCTGTATTAAAGAAACAAAAACTGTTCGTTAGATAAAATATTAGTCTATATTATATATTTTTTATAGAATTATTCTACTGTATTTACTATTTAAAAAAAATAAAAATATTTTTTCTCAAGATTTTATTCAGAGTTCACGCAGAGGTACAATCACAGAAAAAATATATAATGTAGCTTACTATGTCTAGTATTACTACCAAAAAGTTCATAAATATAAAATGGGTGCAACACTTCCAAAAAAAAATATTTTTGTTCTTATGTCTCTCCTGCATATTAATGAGTTTACATTTATTTCTCTTTTGAGTAAACTTCTTTATAAATCTATACCTATAATAATATGTTTTTAATCAAAAATATATTAGGTAGTAGTCAACAATGTAAATATGACATTTATTTTAACATTCTTGACTTACACCTTATTATATTTATTAATTAGGTGGTAGATGTATGCAATATTTCAAGTTTCTAGCTCCAGCGGATAGGGCTTGGCGTTGGTTGATATATCAGTCAGTCAGGAGAAGTCTTAATTTATATAATATACTTTATTAGTTCGCAATATTGAATACTAGCTGTCCCCCGCGGTTTCACCCGCGTTCCCGGGATAAAAAATAGCCTATGTTCTTCTCCATACCATAGGCTATCTGCATGATAAATTTCATGATGATCAGTAGAGTAGTTGCGGCGCGAACGCGTAACAAACAAACTCACTTTCGCATTTAAAATATTAGTTAAGCCATGTATTCACAAAGAAACATGTTTGTGAAACAAAGTTTCTGGAACAACACGTAGATGTTTACAGAAACAATGTTTCGGGGACTTGGCCGTCCACATCTCAGTTGTTTCTATATGTCGCCTGAGGTAGCGAAGGTAGTGTTGTTGGTTGCCGCGTATATTTATTTGGCAATGGCTAGTCTATGGTATAATTTAGTCGAAAGAAAAATAAAAGATGGTGGGTTAAGAACTATTTTTTGAGAAGGCGTATCGTGGTCCCACACTAACGCCATGTTTATAAACAACTGAAACACACGTCCGCACTTGTATACAGCTGTTGAGAAAATGATTTGTTTCGGTGCTCTCCAATTCTATCTGGGAGCACAGAAACATGCTAGAAACACGTAGTATTTACCGCAACAGTTTCACGTTTCAGAAACATATAAATTTGTTTCAGAAACACATAGATTATGTTTCTGAAACAGTGTTTATAAACAATTGTTTCTCAGTGAATATATGGCTTTAGAATTAGGATTATATCCACAGGAATGTAAATAGAAGGTTTATCTATATACAGTATTTTGTAAATAAAACATCGATAGTGACGATCGATGTAGCTCTCATCGCACTGTATGTAAGTGTACACGATTTTCGCCCTGGTTTCACCTATCGATATAGACCGAAGATGGGCTAGATAGAGGTGTGTGGCGAAATAAAACGCAAATCGGTATTTTATTTTGTATATTGAAAGAAATAATCTGTACAATCTAAGAAATATATTGTATCACAACAGGACGTTTATTTGTCGAAAGGCACTACATTACATTGGGAACCCTTTCACGAAGGTCACTGGAACATTATCCCTCCCCTAAATATACCGAGGGGACAGACTATAAAAACATAAATATATTCACAATATATCCAGTACTCTTTGCTCGAACACAGTGTCCCATTTACACCTTAAAACTACAACAAAGTGATTGTCAAAAAATAAAGTAATCAAATAACAGTACTTCTTAAATATTAAACGATTAAATACGTAAAAAATATAATTACCAAAGAAAAAACACGTAATATAATCAACATGTCAAATTCTTATTAATCTTTTAATACTCGCAGTCTTTGATTTCGTTGTGACTACCAGCATTAAATATAACATTAATTTAAATACATTATTTTAATCGCTATTTACAATATATTCGATGAAAAAATAGTATAAATAAAACATTAAATTCGATTAGGAATGCTCTGCGCAGAGCGAAAATATCTAAATAATACCTAACACCGTGCGAATATAGTACAATACGGTGGCAACAGTACTCAATGGTATATTTATTATCTTAGCGACTAATAGAATGCAAACGCAAACTCCGCGAGAGACGTGCTTTGAATTTTTACAATATGGCGACAGATTTCCCGAGGAGTTTCTCGTTTGCATCTAAAATGTACAAAAGAAACGGCTGCCAATATCATATACAGGTTGCGGAAAAATCGACTTACATCCGGGGTAGTAAACTCTATTATGCATAAATAATCGTTGATTTACACAAACTTAACAACTTTAACAAGTCACCCTTTGAAGAGGATTCTTTCTACAAACTGTGTTTTCTTATAAAACGTACATCGAGTTAAGTGAAGCGTTGTGAGATCAGCGGCTATTGCCACCATTTCGCATGTAAACATAAGACGCGTGCAACACAGTTCACTACACAAATAAACAAAAAAGCCACATTAAACATTAAAAAAAAACATGTCATAAAAAACATACACAAAACTTTTTTTTCTCAGGTGATAATTACATTATAACAGAACAAAAATGGCATTTTTTGGACTCCAACCGTTCGTGCGCCTTAACATTTAGATTTTTTTAAATCAATATAAATATGGGACAAGAATTTTTTGACAAGCTACAACTTTTTAGGGCGCTTCAAACTCAGTAACATACAACACTAAAATCTTTATGTAAATAATGTTATCACCAATTTATGATATAATCTTTTAATCATAGCTTATCAAACAAACTGTCCCTAAGACGCAAGTTCCCAAACGGTCCATTTAGTATATTATCGGCATCATCTTACACTTTTAGAGAGGCAAATCTACATTAGTTTTAATGTAATCTTATACAATGGCAAGATATAATCGAATGTTATTAGTAATTTAGGGCTGTTACATACGCGTCACTTTTCTGCATCGACTACAAAATTGTTATATCTTGATTTTTTTTATACAGCTGCACTTATTTTGAGATGGTGATAAGTAATTAAATGCTTCGTATAAATAAGAATACATATATAATTTCTTTTATCAATTCGTTTCTGGAATTTACGCTGTTTAGTAAATCGGGCGATCAAAAAAATCGCCCGCGTCTTTTCAGTCTATCTAATATCAGTCAGTGAGTCGATGCAAAAGTTGCTACGTGTATAAACGCCCTTAGCCTCGCATCGCCATAATTATATCGTCATTATTCCACAAAACGGTCGTTTTATTGTTTTTAACATCGAAATGCATTTAACAATGAACTGAGTATTAATTTTCGAGTTGTTTCCGAATATCAATTCAGTCGTGTACACAATTTTGTATCGTATCTCAATTGATTTGGTTTCATAATTGTGTGGTACTGAACTGACAATCGTGTGTAGCGTTTATCATACGGGATAAATAAATACATATCAAAAGTTTTTGCGTTTCGTATGTCACTTTTAAATTCAAAAGCGTTAATACTTTAAACCTTAACTTTGAAGACTTAAGACCTTTTTTAGTTAAATATCTTATACAAAAAATCTATACTGTATGAAAAACGCTACACGCGTCTATTTTTAAAGATCTTTACAGACGTGCTACTTTTTACCTCACTGAATTGAGATCCAGTCGCACAATTTTGCTTTCAAAGCATTTCATTATAAGAGAAATAGCACGTCTGCAAAGCCCTACATTTTATATTAAAATATCAAACTCCTGGATGACGTTCGAAGAAAATTTATACTTTACTAAATCATTTTCGTTTATAAAAATATAGTCCAAAAAGGACGGTATTCGTTATCTTATTGTAATCTGTATATAATTTTCAAGGCACATACATAATAGAAGCAAGACACGCAATGTGTTTTCTTTTCAATTACTTAGGATACTGATTTGAAGTCACATGTATATTGTAAAAAGTTACTGTCAGTATCAGAGAAGAAGAATAATAGATCACTCGACAGATTTTGATACAACTTCAGTCCAACGGCAGGAGGTATGCGGCAATTACCAAAAAAACCTTTTTCAATTGATATCCTGGCAACTTTAACCCGTCACTTTAAATTTTTGACGATAAACAACTTTAAATGTCATCATACACTACTGTCAAATACATGTCATCATAATTTTTTCAGCCACATACCTCCTCTAAGACTTCAAATCAGCCAAATCCAGTTACTGGCTAAGTCCAAAGATCTTCAATGCGTTGAAGGCAGTAGCTAGAGCGACATCCTCAGGACTCTGGGCGAGGAAACCAGCGATCAGCTCCACTATAGCTGGGAGGGCACAGGGCTCGTTGCGTTGGAACGTGCAGTAGCGGTTCACGAAGTTCATTGATCTGGGGAGAGAAGAATTGGGTCATTATCCTATAGATTTAAGTTAAAGTCTGGGTAAGTTCTGAACACAGAATGTTGGAGAGAAACGCTGAAAGGAACTGAATGAACTGAATTTTAATATTTATTTGTGAAAATTATAGCAACTTTAGATCAAGATTGTCGTACAGTATTACCCAACTGATAAGGCGCGTCGTGAATCTTTGTTCGCACAGAAAATAAAGTATGGCCCGAAGATTAACGAAAGAATGCTTAAAACTTACAATCAACCTTAGATCACTACTATAAGGTTCATAATTAAATGCAGCTGTTAGTTTCGCTCACTCGCAAGTGACGCCCCTCCGCACACATGGCGTCAGCTGCCGACCAATAGCATTTCCCGCGCTTTGAGAATGTATCTGCTGCGTAGGTACATCGGTAAGCCATATCAGTTGGGTACTACTTAATTTTGTTCTTTTTGAGTTGTAGAAGCAGAATATGACCCAAAATTTTTTTTGGAAAATTTATATTTTGGCTAGAAAAATAATCACCTGTATTATAAATAAATAATAAATAAATATCCTAGGACATTTCTCACACACGGTCATCTGATCCCAAACTAAGCAGAGCTTGTACTATGGAAACCAGATAACTGATATAATACATATACTACTTTTTGATTGTAAATACATACTTAATAAACATAATTACACCCAGACTCAGGACATACAGACATGTTCATGCACACAAATGCATGTCCTGTGTGGGAATCGAACCCACGACCTGCAGCGCTATAGGTTAAGACTCCACGTCTTAACCAACTGCGCCAACTGGCCCGTTATGTTACATTTTAAGGTATAAAATAAAGAGATTACTAGCGTTACTCACCTCTCTGTCAAAGAGTCCTTCACGTGCAGAGGCAGTTTAGAAGCCCTCATATTCGGGTACATGAACGGTGAATCAGTCTCCACGAGCAACTTATCCAGCGGCAGAATCCTCTCAGACAGCAACCTCCTGATCCCACCATCTGACTTATCCTTGCATATGTACCCTGTGATACCCATGTAGTACCCCCTTTCGATGTACTTCAAGCCTTGATCGACGGATCCAGTGAATGAGTGGATCACCACAGGGGGCAGACGGTTGCCGAACTCATCGAGTATTTTAATCAGGTCGTCTTGTGCTTCTTTCTCGTGTACGAATAAGGGCTTTCGAAGGTCGCATGCCATTTCGATCTAAAAAAAAACACATTAAATAAATATCCCTGACCTTCATTTCTGACCACAAACTAAGAACGTATGTGCTATAGAAACCAGATATCCTATAATAATAGATAATAGGGACGATTCCTGGGTTTTTACCCAATTTTTATTGGTAATTATTTTGGTGTAAAACTGTACAAACAGGGTATCGAAAAAAGAAATCTCTTCGTCGAATATATCTTCTGAGGGTGATGTAGGAAGAGTAAATGCAGTACAATATTTTTGTCTTGTTTGAACACGCAAATCTCCGAAACCACTGCACGGATTATCTAATTTAATTGTCTTAACTCTAGTGGAATATAATTTGAATTCACAGTGGATTATACGCTTTACTAAGGCTTCTCAAAGTGTGGTACGCGAACTGATAGGAGCAGGGCAGCAAGATGATTACTTGATATTGGTAATGGCGGAGTGGTTTCTCGCACTTTGTCGTGATAAAAACGAAATATAAAAAAATATTGATGCCGAGTCAGAATTAATATTCAAACTGGCCAAAAATCAATCAATTTGCGACTAGGATTACATCCATCACATTAATTAAGAACGTATTTCTTTTAGTCACTGTATTACCTCTTACAAAAATAAATTCTTCTACAGCTATACTATACTAATTTTCATTTTTAAAGGAATTCGCGGTTATCTGGGAACTTTAATAAGTGTACGTGGTAATAAGAGTGCGAAACCCTGCTTTATATCAATGAATTAAGTGCCATTTCGGCTCACGTTGGGAGACGCGTGTTACGTCATTTGATCACAGTGTGATATGAACAGAGTCAAAGTGTACTTTAAGTAATTTACATAAGGTACATTATGCACTGTTAATCGAAGCGATCTCGATAGTTGTTGGAGATAATGCGCGTGCCGGATAAATCTTATCATAATCTTCTATCATGTTGATAAAATTAAATAAATATTACTCTTATTATCAATATAAAAGTTATCTGTCATATAAGATAACCCAATTGAGTATTTACACTATGTTTTTCAATGAATTTATAAGTAAAAGATAGGTTATAAGCGGTCCGAAAGTGTCACGTTAAAACTGTGCTAATTAGCTCACTTTATATGACAATGTGCCATTTATGAAGTTCAAATCTTGGGTAGGTAACCTATCTACCTCTTTATTTATAATATCATTGATGTTTTTGTCTTTCATTGATAATATTATTGTCATTTTAGCAAATGTTTTGGATTTCGATTGCATTGTATTTACTTTCGCTTCATAAACATGTTTTGTGTTCAAAAATAATTTAGGTCATTTTGTAATTTTTAAGGGCTTTCGATATCCGAGGTGTTGAAACCGTCTATCTAAAGGGTATGGCAACCTCTTACCATCAGGCAGGCCGTACGCTACTTAGATGCTGTACAGCAGAAGGGACAAAGCTATTTGGTACTACACTGGTACAGTCGAGGACATAAATATGTATACGTTTTGTTAAATACATTATAATACAACAACTTTTCTCCCACTGTAAAGATTCAAAATGTTGAATGAAATATTACATTAATCAAAATAATATATTTTACCTGCATAATATCTCTCGACTGTACCCACCCATCGAACAATAAACCCAAAGAAGCGCAATGACGTTCATTTTGGTTGAAATATATTCCACCTGTTTCACACCGCTGACAATGCGCTCTGATTGGCTAAGTCAAGGACACATGCACTCTGATTGGCCAAGTCAAAAACACACGATGCAGTGATTGGTCCTTACTGTTCAAAATCTGTGACAAATCACTGACTAGTTGCGGAATTTGATTGTTCAGTATTACTACTCTAAAGGGATTGTACCCCAGTACACACTGCCAGCACAGCGCAGAAACATGTGTTGTGTCTCAATTAAAATAATATTATTGTATGTTATAGGTAATTAGCCCGTTTGGCGTAGTAAGCAACTGCGACTCAAGTGATACAAGCATACGGCCCGCCTGATGGTAAGCGGTTACCGTAGCCTATGGACACTTGCAACACCAGGGGTATCACTCGCGCGTTGCCGACCCTGCAGAAAACTCTTCACACCCTTTTTGAAGAACCCCATGATTAATGAAAAGTGATAATATTGTACTTGGACCTTACGAAGTGACATTATTTTGATATCATAAATTCGTCCTCGACGTCGCGATCCGTGCCAAAAACATGCAATGGAGTAATACCAGACATGCACACAAAAAGCAAAAAACTTAGATCTAAAAATAACAAAAACTGGGCGAGAGATCAAAGCCCTGGTTTTTATATACGCAATAAAATGACACTGCTATTGTCGGGTTTTTGCTAATGCTACAAACCTAACACCTATATCCTACTAAAATTATCTTCTACTATATAAAAATAAGTCGGGTTTTCCTTCCTGTCGCTATAACTCCAGAACGCACGAACCGATTTCCACGGTTTTGCATTCGTTGGAAAGGTCTCGGGCTCCGTGAGGTTTATAGCAAAGAAAATTCAGGTAGGGTAGGGTAGGGTAGGGTAGGGTATGGTAGGGTAGGGTAGGGTAGGGTAGGGTGGGGTAGGGTAGCACCATAGGGTAGGGTAGCACCAGGCGAACGAAGTCGCGCCGGGTAGCTAGTTTATTATAATATCAAAGTTTGTGTGTTTATCACTTAATAACGTTCCAACATCGAATAGAAATCCCTTTAGAGCAGTAATACCGAGCAATACAATTCCGAAACTAGTCAGTTCTTTTGCACTGATTTCGAATCATCCTCAGCCTATAATGTCCCACTGCTGAGCACAGGCCTCCTTTCACAAATGAGGGTGAAAGGAACTGGGCGATACTCCATCACACGTGCCCACTGCGGATTGGTGGAGGTAGGCTAGTGGTCCCCCTGCCTGAACCATCTGTTGGAATTTTTCAAGCCGCCTAGGAGGCATCCAACTACCTTAACGACTATCACAATTAAGTGATAACCAACGGCTTTACGTGCCTTCCGAAGCACGGAAACGCTCGATTTGAAATACCACTAGGCAGTCACCCATCCAGGTACCGACCACGACAGACGTAGCTTAACTTTGCCGATCGATTAAGAACGGCTAACCATGCTACACCACGAGCGCTTCTTCACATTGATTTTGAATAGTAAGGACCAACCACTGCATCTTGAGTTCTTGACTTGGCCAATCAGAGCACATGTGTCCTTGACATTGCGCTGCTTTGGGTTAATTGTTCGATGCGTTGTAATAATGGATTCGGGTGAAATTACACATGTCATGTATGAAGACCATATCTTTGACTAAAACGAGAAGAAAATGATCGCAAGTAATACTGCAAGGTATCCATTACTTTTCGAGTTATTGCCATCGGCATTCAAGATTTACTTTTCAAAGTCACTTTCGTAACAAATGTATGAGAAGTATTTCCATTTGTGACATTCAGTACCCTAACCTAACATGGCCCCATAGAGCCTTTTGATCTTTGTCGGAGACAGAATTGATTAAGCTAATAATAGGTACCTATTGTATTCGAGAATTTGCGTTTTCTCGCTGAGTGTACATTTTCGAACTTGCTTTGTGTTTTTTGTCAGTTTAGAATAATTAATTGGATTAAAATAATTAACCGATAATAAATAAAAGGTGATTAACCTGAAGACTGCTCTTATCAATTTCGACTAATTAGTCACACAATAAACTTCGTAATTTAGCGTTAAATTAGATAACATGGGAACAAGCTAATTTGGGTCATGAATGCATTTTGTATTGCGTGACTCATGAGACTGAAAACTGTTTTGCAATAAGTAGAACGGCGAATAAGATCAACTGTGACACAGTATATCATGTTTTCTCGATCGTTCGAAGCAGTATCACAATTCAAGTTTAATTTGAGTCTGGAGTTTAGACACTAGTTTTGGTGCACCACACAGATTCCATTGGTTTTATATATATTTTTTTATAATAATTATTATTTGTCCAAAAATAATAAGCGCAATAACTTGTTTACAAAAGTGGGCTAGAGTACATGACAAAAAATATATTAGAAGCATCCATAGACAAACTAGGTAAAAACATGTGTTAAACAATTATCCACTCTTTGTGTTTTTGAGATAATTACTACCATCTATGTAACTTCTTATTACCTGTTATGTACTTACTTGTATTTTGTTACTAGTATTGTATCGTGGCAAGCAAATAAAATTAAGTATAGACCAGTTTATTTGACATAAATTTATTCATAGTTTTGTGTATAAAAAGACATGTGAAACTTATTTATGTAACAAACCTGCCTTGCCTTTATAGTTATGTATTTCAAATAATTTATTGATACTCTAAAAGCGATTGATATGCTGTTTTGTAACATTATATACTGTGGCACCGATACGTGGGCGCATGCACAGTATCAATTTAACCCCTGCAGACAAATTAATGATAATGAGAGATTCAACTTGGAATCACGTATATTCGAGTTAGTGAAGGTTAAATCTAATCGAATGAATGAATAAAATTAGCGATTGAATGCATGAGCATATGTTTGAAGTTTGAACTTAGCTCATCTATTACTCACACGTGATAAAAGTGTGTATACAAATCAATTTAATACATTATATTGCAATACATTTGTATTATGTCTACTATGAATGTAGTGTCTATTATAGTAATTGCTTTATATGGTTCAACTATATGATTATACAATTAACCATAGATTTATCAGATAAGCCTTATTATGTTCTAATATGGTTCAATTTTCTTTGACATTCTTACACGTTAACATTTCTTATAATAGACTGACTTTAAAGAGTAGATATATGTGCCAATAAGATGAGACTTGACCCACCACTTGGTTGAAGTCAGACGTTGATGAATAATTCTCTTTAGCGGTATTTATTTTATTATAATGACGCACGGTCGCCCTTTCCGCCCCAGACCTCATACCACTAATGAAAAGACATCATCAACGACGTCGGACGTCATCCACGTGGTGTGTCAAGTCTCATCTTTAGTGGCTTGCATCATTTATGGTGTCAATAGTGGTGGTGGTATGGTATTTGAAAAAAGATTTCACTGTATAAAATACCATTCCCGTAATGATGTTATAATTTTTTTAGTACCTCATGAGTTCAATGCCCTTCCAACACAAACTAATTCTTGCTACATGGCTAGTCTGTCATTAGCTCAGTCTTTTGTTTCTACCACTTTCCTGCAACACTAATGATTCCAGATGTAGATAGTAATTTTTACGTACACTTAGCATCTCCATTTACCTTTCTTTATTATTTTTTTATATCACTAAGGTGGCAACAAGCATACGGCCCGCCTGATGGTAAGCAGTTACCGTATCCTATGGTAATTGAAGAAATCTCTTCACACCCTTTTTGAAGAACCCCTTGCTGTACTCCATTAGTTGCACCACTATGGGGAGCTCATTCCACAATCCGAGCGTCCGCGGAAGAAAACTCATTTTAGTCCGTACAGTTCGAAACAATTCTGGTTTCAATGTGTGAGGATGGACTCCCCGATGATGGCGAGAGTTGCGATGGTGGATTGAGCCGTCGAACAATTCTTTAGAACACTCCGTTGTACAAGCGGTAGAACACACATAAGTGCAATCATAGACAACAAATGTAAGAAAGACAATCTTACCTGTCTCTTAAAAACATCCCTCTGCACACATGGCTCCGAGAAGTCTTTACTGTAGTTGAGTCCACACTCGCCAACTGCGACGCACTCCGGAGCAGAGGCTGTCTCCATCAGCTCGGACCACATGTCCTCGTCTGTCATTGACTTTGCATCGTGGGGATGGACGCCTGATGATATGATTAATTTGATGTAGGTGTTTTGTGTAATACGAAAAAAAAAAGGTGTTTTGTGTAATCTATGTAGATATGGTGTTATTGTTTTTACTAGGCTTTGATTAATAATACCACCTCCGGCCACATCATTCATCATCCCACTGCTGAGCACAGGCCTCCTTTCACAAATGAGGGTGAAAGGGACACATCATTACCCTGATTTAAAAAAACCTACTTAGGCCAGAAACTAATCACATTTCTTTTTTTAACCGACTTCAAAAAAGGAGGAGGTTCTCAATTTGGTTGTTTTTTTTTTTTATTTATGTTTGTTACCTCATAACTCCGTCATTTATTAACCGATTTGGAAAATTCTTTTTTTAACTGGAAGGGTACACTTCCCATTTGGTCCCATTGTCATCATATCAGGATTTGATTACTTCTTAGTGTACTTTGAAGTCGGTTTAAGTTTTTTGTAAAACAGTCCAACTATATTTGGTATAGACCTGTGTTTGATTACAATTTCAACATGGTAAGTAATGATATGGCCGGTAAGTACAGCTGTCAGAACACGAAGAGAATCCGAAAGTAGCAGTTCCACACAAGGTAAAGTTCAAAAAACAATGACCAATGTAATTTTGCTTCTTAAATTGACTTCAGGAATCTGAATTGACCCTTAAAAATATAAGCCCTAACCCACCACCTATTCCAAGACTAAGCTAGATGCCTGAAAAATTCTATTTAGTCATCATTTACACTATCAAAAAATATTAGACACATATTATTTCCATTGTCAATTATTAAACAAAAAAATAGGAAGATATTGTGTCGAAGTTCCGCGTGACGTCACATCATGGTACAGTTTTTACTCTAAAGTGACGTCACGAGCCCCCAGTCCGCAACTTTGATGTGCTTTGTAAATTTTTAATGATTTGGTAAAGCAAATAAAGTGTCCAATATTTTTTTGATAATCTAACAGACTAACTAAGTACAGTCGAGGACATAAATATGTATACACTTAGTAAAATTCAACAACGGTTTCCTCTTAAACTACTGATTGAAATTATGAGATATTATATAGGCAGAATCTTCTAACATATACTATTATAATTTGTGTAATAGTTTAACACATAAATGTTAAACATGCGAGAAAATTGCTTTTGAATTTCAAAAAGTGTATACATATTTATGTCCTCGACTGTACAATTATTTATTTTTTTCCCAGGAATCATCCCTATTATGTACAAGTATATTTTTGTGAGTTATTTAAAGACCTCACCTGCGGTTGAGTATATTGTGCTGGGGTAGAGCCGAGTCAGCCTGAGAGCTTCTTTGCTGTTCCTCACTGATGTGCCCGTGACCATTATCTTTTGAACACCTGTTTCAAACATTTTTTGGGTGAAAAATAATACTTGGTCGACAAATGTTATCTTAGTTACTTTCTCAAGTAACTATGCCAGTTAAAATATATCAGGTCAAACATATTTATATTAAAAGCAACTTTCCCCAAGTGTATCACCAGCATTTCCATCAGGGCTAAAGTTGCCTATTTCAATCACCTGGAAACTAGCACTGAGTTTTGGACTGTGAGTAAAATCTGTACTGGCCCAAGCAGGCACAAATGGTAATGAGCCTTATTGTCACTGTCAACGTCTCAATATGGAATGACAACCGATCAGCTTCCTATGGTCTATATGTGTCTTGCGGTGGTGTGAGGCCATGTATTTACAAGAATGCCGGCTTCTTATTACTTGCGTCAGTTAAGAAAACAGAATGTTATAAGAAGTATACCTCATTATACTTTCAAGAAATATTTTAGCATTTCAGGCATTCATTAATGATTTTTATAGAGATTGTAATTAATTATCACTATTTGTTCAAGAAAGCAAAATTATTTATAATTAATTGTTTATGTTGGTACAAATCATTAAAATTAATGTATAATTAGTGAAAGTGAGCAGGTTTTTAAAGTGATTTGTTATGTATAAACATAGTTTTCTCTATTTCCTAAACCTATTAAGAAAACCTAGATCCTAGAGAGAAACTTAGATAACAGGTTAAGATAACCTAAATAAATTAGAGGATGTGCAATAAATCACAGGTAAGGAATTCACAGTGCAATCGTTTCAATTGAATAAATTATCCTGACAATACGAGTGCTTATAGTCCATTACACCCAGTTGCTTATTCATTGCGTTATAACACGCAATTTGAACCATTTCATATTTTTTTTGTATACATTTGTACATTCCATGGCTAACCTGCATCTTTAGCCCTTTGGACGACAGAATCCAGATCACGGCCGTATTTCTTGTTTGTCAGGTTTGCGCCAATGTCGATTACAATAAGATTCTCGTAACATCCCTTCAGTTCTTCTGATATTTGAGTTTCTTCCGACGTCATCCTCGAATTTGTATGAAGCTTATTGGTTCGGTGTTTACCTGTTATTAAATAATTTTATTATACAAAATACTTACTAATCGTATTTAGTGTATTTTAGAAGTGAACTTACAAATTGTATCAAACACTCCTGCTAAATAAGCTTCTGAAATTTTAATGACTAGTCAAAAGGTCCACCACTTTACTGAGCTGCCACCATGTTTTTGAGGAGGACTGTTTTCTATGAGAGGATTGACAGGTTAGCTTTTAATAATGGACTTTACAAACGAGTATTTCGGCTATCTGATTGGTCAAAACAACCATCTCACGTCAATTTTGATTGGCGGTTGGTAATGTCAATTTTCAAGCTAATTTGAAGTACGTGTAGAACAGACCTATTTATTACGTTCCTTTGTATGCATGAAAATTATGTGTAATTTATATATTATTAATTCTAATATTGTTTTATAGCTAAGGCTTTCAACAAACTGTTTGTTTTGTTATCTTGGGTGCAGTAATGTGTCTAGGTATCGTTTTGCTAATTGCCAGTCATCCTATATACATATATATATATATCTAGTGTAGTACATAATTTTTTATTTACAACAAATATGTACAAAATACAATCTATATTTACAAAATATAATCTATATATAGAAAATTTCCTCAAGCCTGCCGCTGCTTCCGATTAACGGCAAGGTTCCCAGAAGGCTGGCAGCGTTTCCTCTTTGGAGGAAACGCTGTTCTTTCCTCTAGTGTTGAGTGTTTTTAAAAAAAATGTATTTTTATATTTGAATATCTTATCCAAGTTTTTACTACTTTTGTCATGTTTCTTTTTAATATTATATTTTACTTTACTTTTTAATTGACGTCTCTGTAATCGGTGGAGGGAGTGATAATTTTGCTATAATAGGGAATATGCATGTTTTTTTTTTATTTTTTTATTCGATAGCTTACATCGATATATAACTGTAAAAAAATATTCCGCGCAAAAAAACTACAATTAATAGGACAAAGAAATATTTAAAATTATTAACTTATAAGGGCTCTTTTAAACATCTCCGCGCGCTTGGCGTGACGTCACAGTCTATAACAACAAACAACTGTCAATGTCAACGACAATCAAATGAATTTAGTGTAGAATTATGTGCCTGTATTATCTTGTATTTAACCACTATTATATGATGGAACAACACAAAAACCGACGTATAAGTACTGTATTGTACCTAGGTGTAAAAATACCATAAGAAGAAAATGCAACCGATAATGTTTTTTCTTGTTCCGAGAGGTATGTATGGACGTAAGGAGAAAGT
The DNA here is from genome assembly GCA_947623365.1 of Achlya flavicornis. Classification (NCBI taxonomy): domain Eukaryota; kingdom Metazoa; phylum Arthropoda; class Insecta; order Lepidoptera; family Drepanidae; genus Achlya; species Achlya flavicornis. Next base: position 2,082,307 of record OX392485.1, on the reverse strand, counting down.
GGTCTAAAATCATGAAGAGACATGGTATCTCCATCAACTTGTTTATATTATTGTGAAGATCACTTCAACGTAAGTATATCTTAAACATTTAAACAATTTCAACTTGAGTTTTGTTTTTATGCTCCATTTAACAACCTGTCAATATAACCTAGTTTGAAGCCCGGTGGCCCAGACTTTCCTACTAAAACATTCACATTGTTATGTTTTAATCAATAATATTTATATTTTCAGAAAGAAGAGGATACAGACAATTTTATTGAGTATAATATCATGACTTTAAAAGAAAAACAAAAAACTACATTATGATTAAAGTAAGGTATCCTTCCTCATAAAGACTGTCAAAAAGATACTCAGTTGCATCTATCATAGAGCGAAAAGGTTTCTTAGAGAAAACATCTAGAAATAATTGAAGGCACTCTCTCTGCCTCTGCCTCTCCTGGTAAACAGTGTTGGTGGCCTATAAATAACTGGCTACGACTATTTAGAAGCAGGTCACAGTACATCTTCGTTACACATATACACAGAAGATACTTGAAACATAAACATTGGTGAACCTAGTTGCAGCACTTCTTAATCTAATGTAATAAAATAATTATATAATTGATAAGGGTGTTCAAGTTAATAGTAAAGCAGGCGAAAAGAATACTACATGCATGTGTTCACCATAATCTTAATCCCTGTAAAAGATGAATTTATAGTAGTCGCTTGCGGGTTAATCAATATGCAGGATGTGTTAATAAAGAAATAAGATTATTAAAATTTTGATTTTATTTCTGTTTATCCTATTTAAAAAACACAGGCGAGCTGTTTGCTTGTTTGCCACCTTAGTGGTATAAAAAAATAAAGGAAATATTGCATTAAACCAAAATAAAGTACATTTTTCTATAAGATCTTCACAAAGCTTCTTATATATGGTCTCCACTTCTATTATATGTTTTTTTTATTCTTTAAAAGCACTATGATGCTCTTGTATTATTATTTTTTCATGTGGTGTAACAATAAAGCGTTATCTATCTATCTATCTATGAGCTACACAAAATAGTGCTATATTTTTATTTGAAAAATGCATCTGTAACTGAACCAAACTGAACTGTTATTGTTTCTAATGAACTGAATCACAGTTTTCTCCGATGAAGGGCGTTTTATTTCAATACTAAAATCAGTAGTTTCAACATCAGGTGATGCACCCATAACGGGATGTAATGGGTTTAATAAAATTCCACATTTGTTTATTTTTATTTTATTCATTTTTTTCACAACCTTAATCACTTAACTCTCTAACAATCTCCCTCTTTTTATGGCATCTGTGGCTCAGTTTTGATACTCCCATGAAGGCTTTGTTTAAAGATCCATCAAATACTTTGCAGTGTGCAGCCTCATACGCTTTTGAAGCAGTGATCCTTGCGTAAAGAGCAGTTACATTGGTCTAAAGTTGAAAGGGCAGCTTCTTCATATGCTTTAGTGTGTACCTTTATGTGTTGCACAGTCTGCACATTGCACTGACAAGACATTTTCTTAGGTCTCATTACAGGTAGCTGTTACAGTGTAACACTTCTGGTGGGCATTATGTTCAGTTGTTATGCAAGCCTTTACAGTACATTATATCACCCTCCTGTTTAACTTGGACATATCCAACTGCTGAATCACCATATGATTCTCATTCAGATCTATAAAAAAAAAACACTGAATGTTAATACAATGAAAACGCATCATTTATTAATGTGCTCAATATCCTTTGATTGATAGTTACTTGACTGAATTCTACAATAAAATGTAAACTTTCGATATATTCTAAGCTATGTTCTCTCATTGATATTTTAGGTTATGCTAATGTTACATGTTACATTTTCTTGCGTACCTATTGTATAATTTTCCAAAAAATGTGTTCAATAATTTATTAACATTATATCTAATATGTAATTACCTTGCAGCTTGCACTCCTTTGATTTCCGATGTAAAATCCGAACATGACGCAAAAAACGTTGACATCATGAAAACATACATTTTGGGGATATTATCTGATTGCGCCTTGCCTTTACATAACCGCTATCAGTCATTTTCGTTCGAGGTTTTGTAACGAGACATGTAATATCACTTCTAAATATGCGAAGAACTCACAATAAAACTAACTCCTTTGACAAACAATGCACTTCTTGTTGTTTTGTTGACATTGACACTATTTGACATTAAAATATTGTAGTGTAGCCTGGGCTTGTCGAAAAAATATCGATACATCGATATTATCTGTTCAACGAGAACTTTTTGAGTGTTATTAAATTTTTGATATATTGATGTATCCATATAAAATTCCAATTATCAAAAAGGTATGCAAATTAAAAAAAAATACGACCGAAAAATTACCTATTTTTTTATAGGTAGCTCATTCAAATAAAGTTTCATCGTAAAGATTGGCATCAGTTGTAAATCTCACAGTACCCAACCAATAACAGAAGTCGGCTTGCAGCATAGCACATAATAAATAGAGTTTTTCTTCTCGCAGTGTCAGATAAATATTGGTTTGATTCTTAGTTTATAACCCGACTTCGGCAGAGCATACAGGAAGGGTTATTGTTTTAACAGTCTATATATGTTTGTATTTCTTCTTCTTATTTTTAATTTTGGCAACCATTTGGGCTTGGTTGCCAAAATTAAAAATAAGAAGAAGAAATACAAACATATATAGACTGTTAGGGCTCATTTCTGCCAGTGTCGAGTTATATTATAGTTTCCAGTCACAATAAATCACTTCACATTAAAGTCCTCAGTCAGTCACCGTCCATAAAAGTCATGTTTTACTACAATGGTGGTCATTGTACTAAAACTCTTCACGGACATTTTAAACAACTTGAAAAGTCACGATACACATAATTCATTTCATTTCACTTCACTGGTGCACATGGATGATCTTTATTAGGTAAAATACCACCAAAAATACACAATAAAACTCAAAATACACAAATTTATGAAAATAAAAATGTAAATGCTACGTCACTCTGCAAGTTCCCGCCAAAAAGTCATGTTTGTATTTATTATTTACTTTAGTTTCCTCGTAACTTATGATTATGGTTTGTTAAAAGATATACACTAATTCAAAGCGCGAATATTGTTTTTTTTTACCGATATATATCGATACTTATTTGTATTTCTGACATCCCTATTGTAGACTTTGACGTCACAATTCTCTGAAGTTGCGTTTCAACTACTTTGAATTTCCCGCTTGTTTTTTGGACATTTTAATAATTAATTTCATAATTATAAAGAAATAATATCAAAAAATATTGATACAGGAATAGTTCTACAGCAATAAAGTTTATGAAAAAAAATATTTGAACCCTATTTGGATCACACGCATATACCCTATTGTGTAACTTCAACGAATGCAAAAAAAACATTATTTTTATATTATCTTTTTGTGGTAAACGCTGTGGGATATATAATTAACTATATTACTAAATTACATTCCTGTACATAATTATGATTGTATATCTGTTTGTTTACCTAAATAAATTAAAAAAAAAAAAAAAAAAACAAAACATGAATGTGATAAATAAAATATAAAGATTCCAAAACCAACTATCAAAACATCGAATGTTCATAAAAATATGAAACATAACCTAGGAATCCCACATATTAAAATAAGATTCTTGACGTAACCTACCATTCTAAAGAATGCAAAAAGGTTTTTTTGTTAATTTTTCGTTTTTCCCTGTCTCCTGGATTTTTGCCATAATTAAACTTCTTTTTGGATGCTTTTTTGCAAGTGATTGCAACTTTGCAAGCAGTGTTGCCAACTTAGCTACTCGAGAGTTCGTAATAGGGCACTGTATCTCGAAAGAACAATACTAAACGCGACGCTATGAGTCTGGGTGAGGGTATAGGTCGATGGCCGGAAATTCCCAGTTTCATTTCTTAATTCCAACCGTATATTACTCCTATAATAGTCTGTGCTACTTGTGTTCTGTAATTTAAAACGGATACTGATACATATATTATTGTGAAAATGGAACTAACCCTGTGAAAAAAAAGATGGTAATTTACTAATTATTAATACACTCATGTTTGATTTAATAAAACATGATTTTTTATTGTTATTTACAGGTCGGTTAACGAAAGCTGGCACGTTCACAGTACTCATAAATTTGCAATCAGTCAAGTCTAATGGACGAATGCAAAAATAGACCACTCTATATTTATGAGCAGTAGCAAAAGCAAAACAATAACTGTCTCCTTCATACTCATAAGCTTGACTTTGCGCGAGAGAGACGGTGTAAATGTGTTGAAACGTGCCAGCTTTAGTTAACCGACCTGTACCTACTAAAACTATGTAACATTTAGATACTTCTACCACCTTTTTTGCGTAACAAAATCTGGCTATCTTATCTAGCTACTTTTTGCAAGATGTATATATAGCTACTGGCTAAACCTTTGGCTTAAAGCTAGCAGTTGGCAACACTGTTTGCAAGACAGTGACACTTGACTGACAGAGAAGTTGACAGTACAGGGCTGTGTTCAGTAACTACACACCGTGTGACCGGTGCGATCGTCCGACGTCGCCCGACGATCGCACCACATACTATTGAACTGTTACTGAACGCTACGATGATCGTCGGGCGATCACACGGCGTAGTTATTGAACGCAGCCCAGCTCATGACAGATCAGCTGTTTATTTGCTATGCTACTAGAAAAGATACGCAAATTGTTTAAGATCGTCTAATTTACTGAAGTCATATTTATTCGGTTACGTAATAAAAAAAACTGAATTCTGAATCGAAAACAAATAAATAAAATAAGTTACCTAAGCTCACACACAATCAAAATGAGTGTGCGTAAATTTATGTCTAAAAATATTGTACTAATTGTAATGGTACCCGCTCTGGCAGGCGCTCATTATGGCTGGTTAAAATTACAAGAAATAGACGCATTAGTTACATCAGAAGAACGGAAAAATTTACCATTTACTAAGGTATGATAAATATTCAATATGTAGAATAATTGGTAGAAATGTAGTCTCATAATTTTATTCAAACTAATAACCAAACTATAACGGAAGTACCTCTAGCCTAGTATAAACACGGACCAATATAACCTATGTTCTCTGTCAACCAGTTCTATCTTTACCATAAGGGCACACAGGGGCCCGGGCCCCGCAAGGCTATTTATATATTCGCTACACAATGTTTATTTTAGGTTTTTAAAAAATATTTAAAGTCATAGCATTAAAATGTTCACTTTCTTACTTTCCAACAGGGGCCCCAAATTCTTGTGTGCCCAAGGGCCCGGCATGACTTAACACGGACCTGCTGTCAACCATCACATTGCTATTTTTTTATTCTATACCCAAGCCATGCCTCCATCCTTACAACTCTCAACACCAGTGATTCAAAATCAAAATCAAAATCAAAATCAAAATTCATTTATTCAATTTTGGCCCTTATAGGGCACTTGTGAAGGTTAACAAATGACTCTACACCGGTTCCAAATACAACTTGAACTGAGAAGACTCCGGCAAGAAACTCAGCAAGTGTTCTTTTTTTTTTTTTTTTTCCAACACCTATTATGGGTATTCCTTCCTATATGCCATATACTAAAGACCTTAAAGTTCACTTTGCTCCAGCCAGCCATACTGATCAAATGATCATCCATCCATAGTCCAACAATTTGTTCTATTTTTAACCGACTTCAAAAAAAGGAGGTGGTTCTCAATTTGGTTGTATTTTTTTTTTTTTTATATTTGTTACCTCGTAACTCCGTATTTATTAACCGATTTGGAAAATTCTTTTATTATCTGGAAGGGTACACTTCCTGTTTGGTCCCATTGTCATCAGATCAGGATTTGATAACTTCTTAGTGTACTTTGAAGTCGGTTTATGTTTTTTGTAAAACAGTCCAATTATTTTTATTTATTAATTATTATTCCAACTACTTTATTATTGCAGGATACAATTATACTACACTTATTAAAATATTAAAATTATCTTTCATTTCCAGACCCTTGCAAGCATAACAAAAGGTACAACAGAATAACAAAACATACTGTAAGTAATGGATGTTGTAAGAAACTTGAGCTAGTGAGCTATGGCAGTACTGCAGTTAAGTTAATTTAGTCTTTGGTTTTATTGTTTTAATTGTTAATAAATATTTTGTCATACCTGAATATAAACTTTTTACTATTTCTATTTGCGAAGAGTTAGATATTAGATCACATAATAAATTGGACTATTGACTCATTTCAGTCATACCTAGAATTGCCCAGTCAAAATGGTAAACATAAGGTCTTACGAAAAAAAAAAAAAAATTAAGGTACAAATTTAGAAACACCCAAATTTGGATTCATTACCCGGTACTTTCGAGACCTGGATTTCCCGGTTCTTTTGTCAGTGAAATGGAACCAGGAAATCAAATTTGATTACCGGTTCTTTCGGTATTTCCGGAAATTTTATTTTAATTACGCGATTCACACTACCACTTACTTCTACTGTTCAAAAGTTCAAACCTAACGTGAATAATTCAGCGCTAAAAGAAATAACGCACACAAAAGAATAAGACACAGGTCTGCGCGTTCTCCACGAAAAAAACCCCTTTCGTAGTTGCACCAAAGTTCGAAGACACTCCCCTTACCATCTCAAAGAGTATCGGGATCCTCGGTGTCGACATTACGAGTGATGTCCAGTTTCAAGGAGAGTGAAGCCAAACTGGCTTCAAAAAAAGCTGGGGTGCTTAATAGGTCTAAGTGGTAAGTACTTTACACCACTCCAGCGGCTACAGCTATATGAAGCGCAGGTTAGGCCGCATATGGAGTATTGCTCACACCTCTGGGCAGGCGCACCCGCTTACCCGCTTGATCCACTTGCCTCGGTGCAAAGGCGGCCCCTTTGTGTGTTCTATCGCCTATACTATAATGGGTAGTGTTCTAAAGAACTTTTCGACCTGGTGCCGTCATCACCCTTCTACCACCGCAACGCTCGCCGGCGATGTGGAGTTTATCCTCATATCCTAAAGCCGCCTCGATCGTCCACACTCCACGTCGGGAAATACCGGGTAATCCCGGTTCCTTTAACACAAAATCCCGAAATTCCCGGTTTTGAAAAAAAAACCGGTTCCGGAAACCCTAACCCAAATCATATGAAGATTTTGGCATACTTTTCGGGCGCCATTTTGAGTTTTTGTTTAATAATAATAATAATAAAAAATTACAAGGGTCTCTATGTCCTGAACGTTACGTAACAGTTAATTATATTCGAAAAATAAAATATACATGATCGACAAATACAATAACCATGAAAAATTACTTATTAAACGATTGTACGCATTCTATGGTGCTAGAATAGATAGATTGATGGGTATGCCAGGCTCCTAACAAAAATATTCGTACCCCTTTGGTACCCCTTTAATTTTTATGGTCTCCTTTCTCAACGGTGATATACAGTTTATTTAAAATTTAAATGAAACGCTAAAAGATGAGGGAATATTTAATCACATTATTTAATAGGTGGGTCGTTATAACCGGTGACGGTTGGGGGGTGGGTGTCAGATGGTGGGGAGGTGCGACCGGGAGTCCAGCTCGGTCTTCTTGCCCTTGTGCGGCTGACCTCGCTCCACTATCAGCTGCGGCAACAGGGGCGACGACTGTACCTGAACAAATATTTATTGTTAGCATTTAGTATTACCACAGAATAGAAAATAGCTCTACCATACACATAATGCTATATGCTAATGTCATTTGTTCGTTCAAGCATCACTCAAAAACTAATGGACCGATCGCGATATTTGGATTGCAGATAGCCTCTATGGTATGGAGAATAGACCGAGAGATTCTGGCACAAATTTCCTGGTCATTTGTACCATTAGACCCTGAAGGGTCAGGTACAAGTGACAAGGAAATTTGTGCCAGTATCTCCCGGTCTATAAGGCCTGTAGTCTGTAATTGACCATGCCGGCTAGAAAAAAAAAATCACCTGTAGTTATAATAATATTCTTTAATCTATGACCTACATAATAGGAACTACAAAATAATAATATTATACATTCACCTCTGAAGAATGTTTCATAATGGTTTCATATGAGGTACATGATCTATTTGTCATTTTTTCTTTTTGTTTGTTACCGATTGTTTTATGGTGATTTCAGATCCAACTTCATTTTGACGCTCCATGAACTCATGCTGTGGAGTTATTTATTAATTAGGGAAAACTGCATTAAGCATGCTTTGCATAGAAAGTACTGGATTAGCTTAGATCAGTGATTCCCAAAGTTGACCACGGGGGTCTACGTTAGATGTAATCTTCACATTTTTTTACCAGGTTTGTGATTATGCTAGAAATGCAGCAGCAGGGGGTCAAACGAAACCAGAATTTTTTTAAAGTGGTCTACGAGAAGAAAATAAAATTCAAAATTCAAATTAATTTATTCAAATAGACCTTCGCAGGCACTTATGAAAAGTCTGACTCTAATACTCTAATACCGGTTCGGAAGGTTGGATTTGCTGAGAAGAAAAAGTTAGGGAACCTCAGAAGGGCTTAGGCCCTCGCCAAGACGAGCCAAGCGAAGGGCACTAAAAAGAACGCTACTACAAGAATTATTGTATTACAGAAAAGTAACTAACAGGGATTAAATTTTTCACCATTACGCCCATGTGACGGTAGCGAAACGGCCAAGCCCACATATTTTGACTAAGGTGTAGAGTTTGTGAAGTTAGGGATTTTAGAGTTATAAGCTTGGCTCTACATGTGATCTGATAACTTTTTGACAGTGCGAGCCATATGGTCCCGTCTTGCCAAGCAACAACACAAAACAGCAACAACAAGGCATACTTCAATTACAATCTCGGCTCCTTTATCGCGTTAGCCTGCGGCTCACTCGCTGAATACCGCCTCGCGTGTAATTACAAACTTTGCACACATGTATCATAATGTACTATTATGGTCACCGACAAGAGACAGAATGTCATACCTGCGCCCTCCTAGCCTTCTCAAACTCTTCGTGCTGCGAGTGTGGGACCGTGAACAGAAAGTTCTCGAAGATCGGGTGCCGCAGTAACTGCTCGCATGTCCACCTTATCATCGGGTCTTTGTCTAGGCATTTCTGAAATGAGACAATTTGAGAAATCTAGGCGTTATAACAGGTGGAGATTTCGAGATGGCATATTTTCGAAACCTATGTTGGGTTAGTCATTCTGAACAACTTTTACTATGGGACCAATAGTGAATTATCAAAAAATTGTTTTCCTTAGTTGTATCCAAAATAATTAGACTGTTTTACAAAAAACTTAAACCGACTTCAAAGTACACTAAGAAGTAATCAAATCCTGATCTGATGACAATGGGACCAAACGGGAAGTGTACCCTTCCAGACAAAAAAAGAATTTTCCGAATCGGTTAATAAACGACGGAGTTATGAGGTAACAAACATAAAAAAAAAAAAAAAAAAAAAAAAAAAAAAAAAAAAAAACAACCGAATTGAGAACCTCCTCCTTTTTTTGAAGTCGGTTAAAAATATAGGTACCTGCAAAAAGTCAATGACTAATTCATTGTTTGCGAATCGTGGTGGGATTTTGCTCTCGAGTGGTTCGAAGGTAGTCGGCTCCGGGAGAGCCATACCCTGGAACAAACACTTTAGTCAGTGATAGCGGCGGGTACGAAAATAATTTTCCAATAGAATAGGGGTGTTACCTGGGAAAAAAAAAAAAAAAACTGTCAGTTAGATTATCAAAAAATATTGGACATGTATTTTTACCAAATAATTAAAAATTGACAAAGATAAAGCACTACAAAGTTCGAGAGTGGAAACTCGTGGTCAAAATTGTAAGCCCTCTTGTCACGTGAGGTTTCAACGAGACGATGTGAGACCTCGTTAAACAAATGGTGAGCATCCTCACGGCCCCAGCGTTTCCACTCCAAACGCCGCCAATATATACCTCAGGTACCTGTATGTATGTGCTTCAGACCTTCTTGCTGGGCGGCAGCAGCACCGGCCGTGACTGAGGTAACTGGAAGGTGAGACGGAGCCAAGGTGTACCATCTAGGGTACCAAAGTCATTCCATCCGGTCTCTTGCCAACTTCCGCACCAAAACGTTCGGTTCCAATACGGCTGGCACACCGGCAGTGGCAAGAGCCCGGCGGATGAGATCGTTGGTCACTTTTGAGTAAAAAGTGTACCACAACGTGAGGTCACGCGGATCTGCAAACACCCTATTCTTCGTTTTTTTTAAATTGACAAGTAAATGACTGACTAAATAGATTATTTCTGGAATCTAGTCTATTGCATTCACCTCACGCGACGTTATCTATCGGCAAGACGCCAAGCACCTATCAGCAGCTGCACTTGAGAGCCCCATCCTTTCCAGGTTTTGTTTGCTTCCCACCTTCGGCCTGACCATCACTTACCATGATGATTGTTGTCACATAAGCCAAAAATCTGAAAAATGTTCTCACCTGAAAGAAAGTGTTCTGTGAGAATATAGTCATGTGTCTTGGCAGGAGGTCGCCCAGGGTTCTTCTGATAAGGTACAGCTGGTCCAGGTCACTCTTCCCCGGCCACAACGCCTCGCTTGATAGGAGCTCCGCGAACACACAACCTGGAAATTGCAATGGTCCTGGCAGTTTGTAAAGATTTGAAATTCAAAATAACACTAGCGGGTGTTTTGCTATTTTTATGAGGTAGGCGCCGATATTTGATGAAAGTCATTTTATGTCGTAAGTATCGTCTCTTCAAGAAAATATACACAGTTACAAACCATAACACTAGGTAGCAGGGCCGTAGCTACCACCGTATCAAACGTACGGGGCCCCCGGGCTATAGGGACTTCGCACATGTGTAAGCTAAAATTCGTAAAAATCTTCACCCTCCATTCGGCCTCCTAGAGCTTCGCCGCAGTCAGGTAGATAGGCCCCCAAGAAATTTTGATACAGGGCAAGCAACGCCACTGCTAGGTAGGGTATTTTCCTGAACGACTCAACCACGAAAGATATTTCCTTCTGAGCTTTGTGCTTACCACCTTCGACTGCTCGTTTGTGGTTGATAATGAACTGATTGGGTCTACGAGATCAAATGGCTCCTATTATCCGATTTTAGATTTCCATTCAGTATGAGGCAGCGTTCGGAGCGGGAACCGAGTACGTAGGTCTAAATAAGTAGGCCACTTTTTTCGCTTTGGGTAATTTCCCAGGGCCCCAAAATCGATGGGAACCCCCTAGTTCCTGTCAGATCACCAGCCGATAGCCTATATTACCGATAAATATTGCTAAAATATAACGTACCGATAGCCCATACGTCGACAGGCATGCTGTACATGGTGTCGCCGACGAGCAGCTCCGGCGCTCTGTACCACCGCGTCGCCACGTAGTCTGTGTAGCTCTCGCCGGGACCTGGGCATGTATACCGCAACACAAATCTGTTAGTTACACGCGAGAGCAATGGCGTTGGAAAGAAAACGCCTTTTGATCGGCTTTAAATTATGAGGAAGCTCATTGGTCAATTAAGTACAGAAGTTCACAGTACTCACACATATAGGTACAATTTCACGATACAGTATGTTTCATTATTTATTATTGCTTCTAATCATTCAGTAAATCTTAATGGACGATTGCATAATACTACTCTATATTTATGAGCAGTAGCAAAAGCATAATAATAACTGTCTCCGTCATACTCATAAGCTTGACCGCGCGCGAGAGAGACGGACAGACTTTTCATGATGCGCAATATGCGCATGCAGTGCAAGGTTATGCCGCGCGCTTATTCACAGACACTACACAAGCGAAACGTGTCAAATATGTTGAACGTGCCAGCTTTAGTTAACCGAACTTTATTTTATCCAACCATTTTAAGGAGTTTACAATTTAGATACATCATACATATTGTACGGTCGTCAATAATATAGGTCTGCTATTTTAAATCAAAAATATAATTCTTACACGACTCAATTTCTACTCCATTGAGCCATCGTGCGCTGCGATGTCTTCTTAATTCATAATGATTTTTGACGCTATTGAATTAGAAGAATACTGAAACTGTCGGATCTTTCAATTACACCATTCTGATAGTTCATTTGAACACAATTGTAATAGCAGACTTGGGCCCCTCATCAGATCCAAATTTTCTGAACACAAGTACACTAAAACTTTCCACGATGATAACGTCGACAAGTATTATATTAGGGGAATAGATGAGATGGGATAGGTAGCAGCATTGAACAATAATAGGACCAGCTTCAGAATTTGGATTGAAACAAACAAACGGAGAGCTGAACGAACATGATTCAGCAGTAGACAATTAAGAAAAGGCCTTCCAGAAGCGAGACAACAGCTTTTTTTACTATAAATAGACCTGTATTTGACCACAATCTCACTATCGTCAGTGATGATGTGGCCGAAGATGATAATTGGGTGCAGCTGTCAGAACACTGGTGTCACAGTACATATTATGTACCGTGCTGGTGTGCTTGGCAGCGATTGTTAGCTTCAGAGTGGTAGCCAGTACGATGGGTACTACAAACTACCCTACCACCGGGCTACGGTTTCCTTCATTACGGTGATGCTAAAACTCTTTGTAGGATTCGAACCCACGATCTTCGTCTCGGCATGCGGTCACTACCACTGAGCTATCAACGCCTTAATGCTTACCCTATTATGAGACTTATGCTAAAAACAGTCCATTAAGCAAAATATGTTATACAGCATGTTTTTTTGGTCGACAACGAGCGACACAGGGGCGGTAGTATGATAAATACATTTTCCAATTATATACTGTAAATGCATTGAGTAATACCTTATTCAATATGAACTAAAATTACCGCAACGTATGGTCACTAGGCACGTGCGCAGACTAGAGCTAGGAGCAAGCCGTCCCGTCGGCCCACCCCTCTAATTCCTCGCACTCCCATTGAGTATTACGACTACTCTTTAACTTATTACATGATTTTCCTATTAATATTATTTTTATTAAAAAATAAAGTATTTTTTTTAATATTTTTTGGCACCAGTATCATTTGTATTAGCCTGAGTCGCTCGTTGCTGACCAAAAACAATGAACTGTATAGGTACGTCATGAGTTGAGATGGTCATGAGTGAAGTAATCCGAGTTAGCTTAGAAAGCAGAAAGTTGTAATTTTGCATAATATGTAATCGGTAACACAAATGAAAGTGGTTGCACAACTTGCTTAGGCTATATCTGAAATCACGCCACAGTTTAAGATACAATCAAACTACCTTTAACGACTTGGTGCAGTGTTTCTCAAAGGAGCGTCTAAGCAAAAGGCAATATTTACAATAAACTGTGGTTTAGTCAACACAAACAAATTATTATTGGGTTCAATATACGGCAACTGTAAAATGATATCGAACCTATTGCAAATAATTACCACAATTTAGAATAATTGATTATTATTTATTTATTTTTTATCCGACAAAGTGGATAAACAAGCGTAAGGCCCAACTGATGGAAAGCGGTTATCGTAGCCATAAAGACGCTTGCAACACACGGGACATCACTTACGTGTTAGATATTTATTAGATAATTATTCATATTGGCTGGACCATATTATTATGGTAAAAGGATTAAGTGATGTGGCAACACTGACCATAGTAGTTTATAAAAGTGTGGGTATTTGTATTTGTAAGAATTAGTTTTTATCAAGCTCTCGAGCGATACCACAGCAGGGCGATCGATGTTTTACCCGGTTCTGTAACTTATTATAATTAAAGTCTAAGATTGTGAAGTAAAGTGAATATGTAATTAATTGTAATATTATAACAGTAAATCTATCGGGGCCCATGAGTGAGTTTGTTGCGTCGCTTCTTCTCCTCATACGGGACTTTTTCGAAGCGATAGCATTACGTTGTTTCATTGCCTGCACTACGCCCACTGAATCCTGATACCACAGAACTTTAAACATGGTGTTCGTATCGCTTGGCAGTCGCTGACGCTTTTATACGCATTACCGAACCCTTCCCCCTCCCCAGTGAGCTCTGGCGACCTTACTCACTCGCAGGAACACTACATAACGTTATTTGGTTGCGGTATTCCGAAGGTACTTCCTTCTCTTTGATTGAATAAACGCTATGCTCTACCGCTCTTGAAATTAACCCTGATTTCGAGCCAAGTACTTGGTCTTCTCATGTATTCGAAGTAGGTCTCCTCTGAAAACATTATTGTACCTAAGGGGGCATAAAAGTAATAAAGTTTGGGAACCTCTAACCAATGAAGGAAGTATGTAGGCGTAGTTTGATTAATGGATCTTGTGTCTACCTCCACCCACGCTAAGAATAGCCCCAGCCCCTACGTATCGAGACCTCGCCGAGTTTATATTTGGAATAACTATTAAAAGAAGGGTAGTAAACACGCGTGCATGCATCATCATATACTATCAGCACAATATCGATTCATTGATGTTTAATCTTACCTAAGTATCTTTTGCCATTGAAGTATGGAACATGGAACGGGGTTATGACGGACGCGGTACAGTCGAGGACATAAATATGTATACACTTTTTGAAATTCAAAAGCAATTTTCTCGCATGTTTAACATTTAAGTGTTAAACTATTACACAAATTATAATAGTATATGTTAGAAGATTCTGCCTTTATAATATCTCATAATTTCAATAAGTAGTTTAAGAGGAAACCGTTGTTGAATTTTACTAAGTGTATACATATTTATGTCCTCGACTGTACTGCTTGATGGCATCATACTGCTTTGGTATTTGCCAATGCGTGTGTGGGGAAAGATGTTTAGTCGTGCAGAAACATCGATATATAACTTACATTTCTGTATCGATGTGCAAAGACAGTAAACAGTAAGCAAAACGAGTTGATACCGCCTAATATGTGAATTTGACTTGTATCCGACCTCTCCTTCTCCCATCTTACTATTATCTATTCTGCCCCCCTAGACAAGATGGTTGTCGACAATCGTCATCGTTAGTAAACGATCAACCTTTGTATGGGATTGATATAAGAGATTGTTAAAAATCACGTGATATTTCGATTTTAAATGTCAATCCCATACAAAGGTTGATCGTTTACTGTCGATGATGATTGTCGACAGCCATCTTGTCTAGGGGGGCTGGCCCCCTAAAAAGGAAGCTAAGCAATATTGCTAACGCAAATCATTTTTTCGAAATTAAAGTAGATCTTATGCAATTCATCAATTCCAAATCTTTTAATGAATTGAATTGTATATAATGAGTAATTATTTTACCAAAAAATATTGGAATCACTTAGGATCTGCCGAGAATTCGAAAAAAATAATTGCGTAGCAATCTTGCTTTAGCTTCCTTTTTAGCCCCCCTGTTCTGTGCTATAGTTAGCACTTGTAAGTAGCTACCTAGTATGTCGAGGTACCTACTAATTTGACCTATCTATTCAATGTACGACAAACGTTGGAGTTTTACGATGTGAATGGTGCTTACTTGTAAATGGTTTAACATAATGTAGGTACTCCTTAATACTTACGTGTTCGACGGCGTTTTTAGGGTTCCGTAGCCAAATGGCAAAAAACGGAACCCTTATAGATTCGTCATGTCTGTCTGTCTGTCTGTCTGTCTGTCTGTCTGTCTGTCTGTCCGTGTATGTCACAGCCATTTATTTCCGAAACTATATGAACTATAATGTTGAAACTTGGTAAGTAGATGTATTCTGTGAACCGCATTAAGATTTTTACACAAAAATAGAAAAAAAACAATAAATTTTGGGGGTTCCCCATACTTAGAACTGAAACTCAAATTTTTTTTTTTCATCAAACCCATAAGTGTGGGGTGTCTATGGATAGGTCTTCAAAAATGATATTGAGGTTTCTAATATCATTTTTTTCTAAACTGAATAGTTTGCGCGAGAGACACTTCCAAAGTGGTAAAATGTGTGTCCCCCCCCCTGTAACTTCTAAAATAAGAGAATGATAAATCTATAAAAAATATATGATGTACATTACGGTGCAAACTTCCACTGAAAATTGGTTTGAACGAGATCTAGTAAGTAGTTTTTTTTTAATAGGTCATGAATTGAAATTAATATCAAATACTCAGGTCTATACTACCATTTACTTATATACCTACAGGTTTGTACGGAACCCTCGGTGCGCGAGTCTGACTCGCACTTGGCCGGTTTTTTATATTTTCCGTACCTCTAAAGTTACCGGTAATAAATAAAATTAGTGGTTGCTTTTACGAAAACTTGTGATTTGTTTTTACACAAAATAATGATAAATAAATAAATATCCTGGGACATTCCTCACACGCGGTCATCTGATCCCAAACCAAGCAGAGCCTTTACCTATGGAAACCATATAACTGATATAATACATATACCTACTACTTTTTTAGGGTTCCGTAGCCAAATGGCAAAAAACGGAACCCTTATAGATTCGTCATGTCTGTCTGTCCGTGTATGTCACAGCCATTTATTTCCGAAACTATAAGAACTATAATGTTGAAACTTGGTAAGTAGATGTATTCTGTGAACCGCATTAAGATTTTTACACAAAAATAGAAAAAAAACAATAAATTTTGGGGGTTCCCCATACTGAGAACTGAAACTCAAATTTTTTTTTTTCATCAAACCCATAAGTGTGGGGTGTCTATGGATAGGTCTTCAAAAATGATATTGAGGTTTCTAATATCATTTTTTTCTAAACTGAATAGTTTGCGCGAGAGACACTTCCAAAGTGGTAAAATGTGTGTCCCCCCCCCTGTAACTTCTAAAATAAGAGAATGATAAATCTATAAAAAATATATGATGTACATTACGGTGCAAACTTCCACTGAAAATTGGTTTGAACGAGATCTAGTAAGTAGTTTTTTTTTAATAGGTCATAAATTGAAATTAATATCAAATACTCAGGTCTATACTACCATTTACTTATATACCTACAGGTTTGTACGGAACCCTCGGTGCGCGAGTCTGACTCGCACTTGGCCGGTTTTATTTGTTTGTTAATACACGGAAAAAAATGGTTTAGCTATAGTTGCTAAATTCGGTTAGCTGTCGAATCCTTCGCTGCTGCTTCGAATGTCTTAGCTACCTGAGCGAAGCGTTATTAGATACAACTAAGACCACTTCGTAGTCTTTGATAACGAAATTTAGCTATCAGAATTTCAAACGATTCGCAAGTTTAACAAATTTATTATCAGTCATCACAAACTTCTTAGTTACATCAACGAAAAAATTATCACGGTTTGTCATATCTATGACAACAAATTTTTTTACGAGTTATCGATAAATACTTCGTTACTATTGCTAATTCATACGTGCTTTTGGCAGCGAAGAGATGTCTTTGTCAGAAGTGATAATAAACTTTGCTATCACAAAAAACGCTTTTGCTACAGCAGCTAAATTTATTATCTGATGAATGCTTATTTTTTTTTTATTTATTGTTGCTAAGAATATTAGTAAGAGCACCAAATTAGCTAGGTAATGAACCCTAATAATTTACTGTCAGTAGTGGCAACTTGGAGTTAGTTGAGATTAGTAAAATTATTTGTAGCTGTAACTAAATTATCAAAACACTAGGTACTAAGATTTTTAGCTGCGCTTGATAAAACATTATTATTTATTGTTGCTAAGAATCTTAGTAAGAGCACCAAATTAGCTAGGTAATGAACCCTAATAATTTACTGTCAGTAGTGGCAACCTGGAGTTAGTTGAAATTAGTAAAATGATTTGTAGCTGAAACTAAATTATCAAAACACTAGGTACTAAGATTTTTAGCTGCGCTTGCTAACATATTATTATTTGTTGTTGCTAAAAATCTTAGTAAGAGCACCAAATTAGCTAGGTAATGAACCCTAATAATTTACTGTCAGTAGTGGCAACCTGGAGTTAGTTGAGATTAGTAAAATGATTTGTAGCTGTAACTAAATTATCAAAACACTAGGTATTAAGATTTTTAGCTGCGCTTGCTAAACATTATTATTTATTGTTGCTAAGAATCTTAGTAAGAGCACCAAATTAGCTACGTAATGAACCCTAATAATTTACTGTCAGTAGTGGCAACCCGGAATTAGTTGAGATTAGTAAAATGATTTGTAGCTGTAACTAAATTATCAAAACACTAGGTTCTAAGATTTTTAGCTGCGCTTGCTAAACATTATAATTTATTGTTGCTAAGAATCTTAGTAAGAGCACCAAATTAGCTAGGTAATGAGCCCTAATAATTTACTGTCAGTAGTGGCAACCTGGAGTTAGTTGCGATTAGTAAAATGATTTGTAGCTGTAACAAAATTTTCAAAACACCAGGTACTAAGATTTTAGCTGCACATGCTAAAATATTATTATTTATTGTTGCTAAAAATCTTAGTAAGAGCACCAAATTAGATAGGTAATGAACCCTAATAATTTACTGCCAGTAGTGGCAATCCGGAGTTAGTTGTGGTTAGTAAAATGATTTGTAGATATAACTAAATAATCAAAACATTAGCTACTAAGATTTTTAGCTGCGCTTGCTTAACATTATAATTTTTTGTTGCTAAGAATCTTAGTAAGAGCACCAAATTAGCTAGGTAATGAACCCTAATAATTTACTGTCAGTAGTGGCAACCTGGAGTTAGTTGAGATTAGTAAAATTATTTGTAGCTGTAACTAAATTATCAAAACACTAAGTATTAAGATTTTTAGCTGCGCTTGCTAAACATTATTATTTATTGTTGCTAAGAATCTTAGTAAGAGCACCAAATTAGCTAGGTAATGAACCCTAATAATTTACTGTCAGTAGTGGCAACCTGGAGTTAGTTGAAATTAGTAAAATGATTTGTAGCTGAAACTAAATTATCAAAACACTAGGTACTAAGATTTTTAGCTGCGCTTGCTAAATATTATTATTTATTGTTGCTAAGAATATTAGTAAGAGCACCAAATTAGCTAGGTAATGAACCCTAATAATTTACTGTCAGTAGTGGCAACCCGGAGTTAGTTGAGATTAGTAAAATGATTTGCAGCTGTAACTAAATTATCAAAACACTAGGTTCTAAGATTTTTAGCTGCGCTTGCTAAAATTTTATTATTTATTGTTGCTAAGAATATTAGTAAGAGCACCAAATTAGCTAGGTAATGAACCCTAATAATTTACTGTCAGTAGTGGCAACCCGGAGTTAGTTGAGATTAGTAAAATGATTTGTAGCTGTAACTAAATTATCAAAACACTAGGTTCTAAGATTTTTAGCTGCGCTTCCTAAAACATTATTATTTATTGTTGCTAAGAATCTTAGTAAGAGCACCAAATTAGCAAGGTAATGAACCCTAACAATGTACTGTCAGTAGTGGCAATCCGGAGTTAGTTGAGGTTAGTAAAATGATTTGTAGCTGTAACTAAATTATCAAAACACTAGGTATTAAGATTTTTAGCTGCGCTTGCTAAAATATTATTATTTGTTGTTGCTAAAAATCTTAGTAAGAGCACCAAATTAGCTAGGTAATGAACCGTCCTAAAATACTGTCAGTAGTGGCATCCCGGAGTTAGTTGAGATTAGTAAAATGATTCGTAGATGTAACTAAATTATCAAAACACCAGGTAGTATGGGGACGGGCCAGTTGGCGCAGTTGGTTAAGATTCACCTTACGCGCCGCAGGTCGTGGGTTCGATTCCCACACAGGACATGCATTTGTGTGCATGAACATGTCTGTATGTACTGAGTCTGGGTGTAATTATGTATATTAAGTATGTATTTACAAACAAAAAGTAGTATATGTATTATATCAGTTATCTGGTTTCCATAGTACAAGCTCTGCTTAGTTTGGGATCAGATGACCGTGTGTGAGGAATGTCCCAGGATATTTATTATTATTATTTATTATTAAATATGATTTTAGCTGCACATGCTAAAATATTATTATTTAATGTTGCTAAAAACCTTAGTAAGAGCACCAAATTAGCTAGGTAATGAACCCTAATAATTTACTGTCAGTAGTGGCAACCCGGAGTTAGTTGAGATTAGTAAAATGATTTGTAGCTGTAACTAAATTATCAAAACACCAGGTACTAAGATTTTAGCTGCACATGCTAAAATATTATTATTTATTGTTGCTAAAAATCTTAGTAAGAGCACCAAATTAGATAGGTAATGAACCCTAATAATTTACTGCCAGTAGTGGCAATCCGGAGTTAGTTGTGGTTAGTAAAATGATTTGTAGATATAACTAATTAATCAAAACATTAGCTACTAAGATTTTTAGATGCAGTTGCTATAACATTATTATTATTTATTGTTGCTAAGAATTTTATTAACAGCACCAAATTAGCAAGGTAATGAACCCTAACAATGTACTGTCAGTAGTGGCAATCCGGAGTTAGTTGAGGTTAGTAAAATGATTTGTAGCTGTAACTAAATTATCAAAACACTAGGTATTAAGATTTTTAGCTGCGCTTGCTAAAATATTATTATTTGTTGTTGCTAAAAATCTTAGTAAGAGCACCAAATTAGCTAGGTAATGAACCGTCCTAAAATACTGTCAGTAGTGGCATCCCGGAGTTAGTTGAGATTAGTAAAATGATTCGTAGATGTAACTAAATTATCAAAACACCAGGTAGTATGGGGACGGGCCAGTTGGCGCAGTTGGTTAAGATTCACCTTACGCGCCGCAGGTCGTGGGTTCGATTCCCACACAGGACATGCATTTGTGTGCATGAACATGTCTGTATGTACTGAGTCTGGGTGTAATTATGTATATTAAGTATGTATTTACAAACAAAAAGTAGTATATGTATTATATCAGTTATCTGGTTTCCATAGTACAAGCTCTGCTTAGTTTGGGATCAGATGACCGTGTGTGAGGAATGTCCCAGGATATTTATTATTATTATTTATTATTAAATATGATTTTAGCTGCACATGCTAAAATATTATTATTTAATGTTGCTAAAAACCTTAGTAAGAGCACCAAATTAGCTAGGTAATGAACCCTAATAATTTACTGTCAGTAGTGGCAACCCGGAGTTAGTTGAGATTAGTAAAATGATTTGTAGCTGTAACTAAATTATCAAAACACCAGGTACTAAGATTTTAGCTGCACATGCTAAAATATTATTATTTATTGTTGCTAAAAATCTTAGTAAGAGCACCAAATTAGATAGGTAATGAACCCTAATAATTTACTGCCAGTAGTGGCAATCCGGAGTTAGTTGTGGTTAGTAAAATGATTTGTAGATATAACTAATTAATCAAAACATTAGCTACTAAGATTTTTAGATGCAGTTGCTATAACATTATTATTATTTATTGTTGCTAAGAATTTTATTAACAGCACCAAATTAGCTAGGCAATAAACCCTAACAATTTGTTATCAGTATGCAGTAGTAGCACAGTCTATAAAACCATAGTCATCGACACCTTTGATCTCGTGGAAAATGCCAACAATGTCTAGACAGTATCGCGACGGCCATATAAAGTATGCAGGTTCCCGAGCTACTAACATGGTTTTGTTCGCAGGTCGGGCCACGTCTCGCCCCTCACACCCCGCACGATTGCCCAGTCTAGACGGCTTCGTCGAACGACTGTATGGTTTTATAGACTATGATAGTAGCAACCCAGAGTTAGTTGAGGTAGTCAGTAATAAAAAAACCAACGTGCTGATGATTTTGGATAACCAAAGGTCGAATCTATAAGAAAACAAATCATTTTCTCAAAAAACTGGCAGATTTATATCTGTGGGGTACACCAAGGATACCCGGAGGCCAGCGGCAGTTGGTATAGAAGGTTTTAGTCTAAGAGGTCTAAGAATATGGTTTCAGTGATGTCACAGAATAAATAATTGGTGATGTGCTACATGATGCGACATTTTAGCACACTTTACACATTATTTTCTATTATTTGATTAAATGCAAGCATAAAATAAATGTTTAGGTAGGTATGTATTTAACTTAATATACAATAATTTTAATAAATAAAAGGATTTAATGAGATAGGTAAGTATTCCATTTTGGTTAATTAAATCTGGGTTTTAGGACACCCACGCACGGTGATGTTGTTTTGTCACTTCAAACCAGTAATAATAATATAGTTAAAATAATTAGGTATACTTAATTTGTAAAAGCTAGAAGACAGTTGCATGAATTCATTTTATTTGACACGGTAAGTAGGTACCTACATACTTATTACCTATAGGCAGGGGCAACCCCGTGGGTGATCATGCACATTTATTTGATGACTCGTTTAAAAGAACAGAAAAGCAGTAGGACAAATAAGGTGATACAAATTATAAATGTAGGAAAGATAGGTAAAAAAAAGTATTTTTCAAAATCAATCTGCGCATTCAGTTATGCGTGATACTTAGTTTGGTAAGTAGTTGGTGGTTAGACTAGACATAGAATAATCTAAGAAGTAGGTAGTGGACCACTTGCCCACGACCGAGTGAGGTTGTAGAGAGATATTGCTCAAACCTATTACCTACCTAGTACGTAGGTAGGGTCGTTGCGCTGGTTGGCGACCGATTAGCTGAGTTGCTAACTTTGGTAAGTCACCACATACGCTATATACGCGCAAAATAGTAAGCGCCGATGTAAATGGGTCCCAAGTATAGTCAAGTTTTGAAACAAAGTATAAAACATCACACTTTCATTCATAAATTATGAAAAATGATTGGAAAACCGGAAAAGTACCGAAAGTGTTAGATAGCGACCACCTATTTCAGTTTACGACCACTAAGAATGCTAGATAGCGACCACTATTTTAGAATATAAAAAATAAGTAATAAAACATGTTTTATTGATTTAGAATATATTTTTTTCCCTTTTAAACTAAACATAGTTAAATAAACACAAATAGTATTAAATCATGCTCTCACAGCGACACATTGTGGACGTCCGTAGGGAATAACAACGAGCGGTGCACACTTGGCAACACTTAAAAGCCAATCTTTAACCCGCTTTTCACCTGCATCCATCCTGCAAGATCTGGTCCTCATGTTTCGATAACGTCACGTCGTCTCTTTTTTTTAATAATGCTGAATTAGCAAACAAGCGTACGGCCCGCCTGATGATAAGCAGTTACCATAGCGTATGAACGCTTGCAACACCAGGACACGGACAGGAAGGCTTGCACTTACTCCCTTGGGAAAACCACGGCGGGGAGCTCATTTCATAGCCTGAGTGCCAACGATAGGATACTCGCCTGCTTCGTTCTCCCTTCGGCACATTACGTGACTATTTAAGGTCCAATGTGAGGATTGACTCCCAGTCGATGGCGAGAGGTAGAAGTAAAGCCCGTAACGCACCTTCCGACCGTCAGACTCCTACTTATAAGTTGATACCGACCAATCCGAGGGCGAGCGAAGCGGTCGGCTCGCCCTCGGATTGTTCGGTATCGAAATAGGTATTAAGTAAGTAGGTAAGTAGGAGTCCGACGGTAGAAGGTGCATTACGGACTCAAGCTGTAGGCATTAGGTCAATAATTCTTCAGAATATTGTCCGTTGTATAAGCGGTAGAACACACATAAGGAGGCAGTTTCTCCTCAGATTAGAGGCCCTAAATCCCTTGTGAGCTCGGGATCGTCAACAATTCTGATGGCACGTCCCTGAACACAGTCTAAACGCCCAAGCTGATATCCAGGACTCCAGGAGCTCCAGCACACAGATGACAGCAGTACTCCATATGGAGCCTTAATTGCGATTTATAAAGTTGAAGTCTTTGCTCCGATGAGATGTACTGTTTCGCTCTATTAAGCATACCGAGGTCTTTGGTTAATAGTTTGACCTTATCGTCTAGATGACAAAGATCCCAGCATCGGGATCCTTGTCATGTCATACTTTATGATTTTGTGGGACGTGTTCTGGAATTGTGGAGCCACAGCAAATAGGGTTTTCTTAGCGGTGAACGCGCAGGCTTGTGTCTTAGTGGAGTTGAAATGGACTAGGTTTCGTTAGTGTACTTTCGATTTCAGACAGAATCGTTCGCGTATATCCTCCTTCTTGGAACGAGCGATATTTGCACGGTCCGTGTAATTATCGTCCCCTGTACTGTCGTCGTCAATAGACAGCATATCATTGATATGCAGGAGGAACAGTGTTGGGGATAACATGGAGCCTTGCTGGACGCCAGCATTCATTAAGTAGCAGATATTCCTCACCCTGAGTCTCAATGGCGAGTGATCAACGGTGTGTTAGATACACTAGAAGGTCACCAGCCGTGTGAATGTGTCGGAATTCCGTATTGTCGGTCGCTCAACAAATCGTGATCCTCTAGGTATAGGTGCACATGGGTAGTGTTCCGCGAAGACGGGACTTCCATTTTCGAGTAGGAAAGCGAGAAAAGGCGCGTTAGTATATGACAAAAATCAGGAGCAAACTGTTTCAGCACCATTGACGGTATACCGTCTGGCTACCTCGACATATGGATGTCTACAGAGAGCAATATCTGCTGGACTTCCCGTTGACCATATACCAATCTCCGGCATGGAACTGTCACACTGCGGGATGGTAGGCGGTGTGTAGTCCACAACATCCAAAGTCGAGTAAGAGGCAATGAGAGAGCCTAAAAGGTCAGCCTTTTCCTTAGCAATATGGGCTAAGTTCCCGTCCAGTTTACATAATGGTGGGAAGGACGACTGGCAAAAGTTTCCTTCAACACCTTTGGCAAGAGACCAAAAAGAAGAGAGACTCGTCCGTCTTTCGCTAATTCTGATGACGAAATCGAACTTAGCCCTGGCAAATATTAGCTTACTCTTCCCACTGTCGGTACCGTCGTTCACGGAATCCCATATGCAAGAGTGTATTTCCTGTCCTTCGATGTCATGAAAAGCTTCTTTTTGGTCTTCTTGGGAGTATTGGACAGTCTCTTTATTCCTTTTAATTACTTACAGATATTTCAAGAAGTTCATCTTGAAAAAAAAATACAATCAGTTAAATAATAAGAATATTGAAACTTCTTAATTTATTTAACTTTTAATTAATCAATTAATCACGTGGTTGAATACTGAACATACTTAAGCAGCTTATTTTAGTTTTCAGCTATCATTCTTTTCGTACTAAATCTTGGTGGTCGCAAACTACCATCGTAATTTTCGAACTGTATCTGTTAGCGACCACCTATTTAGTACAAATGTTTGTGAGTGAATTAGACAAAGTTTTATTATGAAGCCATGTGGTCGTATACTGAAGATATGCATCTTGAGGCTTTAAAAACTCCAAATACTAAACTGTGTAATCATAAATAAAAAATTGAGAATATACTAATCAAAACAAAATAAGACTGTACGAGTCAGAATACGACCACCTGGTCGCTTTCTAACGTATTGATAAAATATTCATTTCAGTAACCGACCACTGGATTTTAGATTAAAATCATTTAAAAATATACTATAATACAATTAAACAATTGAATTTTGTACATAATTGAAGTAACCATGCATCTAATTTGACTTAAAAACTAATACTAAGTAACAAAACTTGCCTTCTAATGCCGCGCGCCTTGCTATTTTTTTTGCTCTTTCACTGCATGTCCAGACACACTGAATCAACACGTGAACTTAACGTCCTTTTTCTTGTTTTGGGTTCAGTGGTTGATATCAAATTTAGTTTTTTTAACTCATAACTATTAAAATAATATTAAAAGCATTCTTTTCATTTTTATCTCCTAAAGAAAAGTTATTATCTTCAATTAAAGAATCCTAGGCAGGCAAGTGGTCGCCAACCAGAACTGGTCGCGAAACCGGCGCAATGACCCTACCTAGGTACTGATCAATTTTAATGTTACTTTGACTGTTTGACGATCCGCGAAAATTGTTATTTTTTAACCGCAAGTCTAGGGATTTTAAGTATATGTGGTCATGGGTGCTCCGCACCACAGAACAGAACTCCGCACCTACTAGGTATTTGGCTTTCATGGGTTTTGGACCCACGAAGTCGACTCCCCTGGTATGGTACTATGTCTTTAGTTTCGTTGTAGGCACAGATTACAGTATTCTGTAATCTGTGGTTGTAGGTATCTTGCCCGGACGTCCAAATTACCTACCTATATTTTCCCGCCAGTTGACACGCGACCAACAAAAATGATTTGCTTTTATTGCAGCTTTTTATAGGTATCGAAAGATAATATAAAGATTTATTCGATACAGAATCCGTTAGCGTAGGAAGGATTCTCTATCGAAAAAATCTTTATAAAAATGTACTTAGGTACATATTACCTAAAGACCTAGTAAGTACCCACCAAAGATTTACACAGGGCATGTAAGTAGGTACTTACCTACCTATTCAACGACAACGATAACTCAAATGATGAAGTAGTTAGGTAGTAGGTAGTTACCCTACCTAGGTAGGTATATAATTAAAAAGAAAAAACCAACCTCACTTTACATGTACTTTGTAGGCACCTACCCTGAAAATACATTTTCTCAAAGTTTGAAGATAATTCAATGGTTTGAAGTTAATATCTTTTAGAGTTTTGCGAGTGTATGTAGGTATAACCATGTAGGTACTTACAATTTTAGCAAGATAGAATTTTAGCCTGTACTGTAGCTTGCTACCAAGATAAGCCCGAATCTTTTAGCTATTTTAGTGAATTCAACATTCGTAATCACTGCTAAGATTCTTTTGTTGCTTTAACAAACAGTTTTTCGTTAGTAGCGACGAGCGGCACGCGCGTCGGTTTACTTGCCTACTTTCACAGTGCTGCCAACTCTTCTACCTAACTAAAAAAACCGGCCAAGTGCGAGTCAGACTCGCGCACCGAGGGTTCCGTACAAACCTGTAGGTATATAAGTAAATGGTAGTATAGACCTGAGTATTTGATATTAATTTAAATTTATGACCTATTAAAAAAAAACTACTTACTAGATCTCGTTCAAACCAATTTTCAGTGGAAGTTTGCACCGTAATGTACATCATATATTTTTTATAGATTTATCATTCTCTTATTTTAGAAGTTACAGGGGGGGGGACACACATTTTACCACTTTGGAAGTGTCTCTCGCGCAAACTATTCAGTTTAGAAAAAAATGATATTAGAAACCTCAATATCATTTTTGAAGACCTATCCATAGACACCCCACACTTGGGTTTGATGAAAAAAAAAATTTGAGTTTCAGTTTAAGTATGGGGAACCCCCAAAATTTATTGTTTTTTTTCTATTTTTGTGTAAAAATCTTAATGCGGTTCACAGAATACATCTACTTACCAAGTTTCAACATTATAGTTCTTATAGTTTCGGAAATAAATGGCTGTGACATACACGGACAGACAGACAGACAGACAGACAGACAGACAGACAGACAGACATGACGAATCTATAAGGGTTCCGTTTTTTGCCATTTGGCTACGGAACCCTAAAAAGGAGCCAGTATTTGAAAAAGCGCTAGATAGCGCTCCAAATACTGCTGAGATGATAAATAACATAGCATATTTTTTTTATAAAATAAAATATCTTACTTAGGTTTATTGAAATTTTATCATCATCTAATTCTTGGACTTCTTCACCAACCTGTGATCGATTACGTCTGCGAGAATCTTAGTAGATAGTCGAACATCGTCAGTTTGCGACGTAAATTAGTATGAAATAAATGGGAATGGAAAAAGCGCTAGATTTTGTGCCAGGCGCTATATAGGGCTGTACACAAAAAGCGTTAGATCTGGCGCCGAAAGCGCCAAGTTGGCAGCACTGGCTTGGGTGCGAGCCGAAATTATGACGGTTGGCGGGGCGGGGCATTGGGAATTTGGGAAGCGTCATAACCGGTATTGCAAAATCCAACATGTCATTCTGCCAAAATTATGGGTCTTTTTGCATGGTTTTAAACTAAGTTAAGTTAATATTGTATAGTCCAGCTGAATATATTTAGTATGTTTGTCAACAACTCACCACACTTGTTATCATAAAATTCATTTGCCTGGTAATTCATATTTGGACATAAATTTAATTTGTTTAGTTATCTACTAAACCTACTACTACAGATCTAATACTGAATCTTTTCGAAACCTTTATGGTGAAGAAGATACTATCAGCATAAAAATTTACATGAGATATCCGTAATGTTATTCTATCGAATCCAGTCATATAAACTATCTATACTATATACTGTTTCCCCCTTATTAATAAATAAGGTGTAAGTCAGTCTTGTATCCTTTTTGACATTAGAAAGTGACGGATATATTTTAATCCTAGGTATTACTATACTTGACTTAAACCTTATTTATTAATAAGGGGGTTTGTGTGAACTACCAGTTGGATTCGAAAAATTCTTTCACTAATAGGAAACTAAATTATCCTCAAGTATTCTTGACTTTTTATCAAGGGAACGCGGGTGAAACCGCGCGAGACAGCTAGTTTAACATATTTTTCAACACACTTGCTCGTAATGTGACATTTATTGCACCGTTTTTAGTATCTTGATGCAGCTTAATACGCACTTGTGCTTTTTACTTTACATTATAGCAGTTTAATGATAGGTATACTTCCAATTAAATATGTTAAGTTTATACCTCACCTCAAGTGATATGTGTGTAGATGAAGCATTCTTAATTTAAACGGGTAAAACATTTTGACAGCGCATGCGCTGTCACTGTCACATCATTACACTCTGGTTTCTTATCTTAATACAGCCTCGTCTGTAATGACCAACTTTGCACCCTATACTATTAAAAAAGTCCAAAAGTGCTATTCATACTAATACTTGTAGGATATCTGGTATATAATGAATCCATCTAGCTACTCTAGCACCATAGAATGCGTATGATCGTTTAATAAGTAATTTTTCATGGTTATTGAATTTGTCAAAAATCGATCTTTTTTTGAGAATAACTCTGTAAAGTGACGTTTTAGGACATAGACACCCCAGTAATTTTATGTTCGTATGAGTGTCCCCAATTGATTTATACAGAATAAATCGTAGGCCGCTATTAAAAAAAACAAAATGCGACCAAAAAGTATGCCAAAATCTGCAATCGCCTTTGTGAGCAGTGTTTGCGCCTTAATGCGCTTAAATTTTCTTAAATAACTTTCGCCGGGCTCACGTTCTTTCCTTTACCCATCCCGCTCCCGCACAATACTTGCTGTAAGAGCTCGGCGTGAAGCCTACTTCGCGAAACCATAAATACGAAAATACATACATTACACGTCATACGTCAATAACTAAAAAAGACCACAAGAAAAAATTACGATATTGTCACCGCATCGCAAAAGATTCCGGCCTTTGAAACCGCTAATAAATTAGAAGAAAACAGGAGTTTGCCGCCCGCCATTAGCTCCAGCTGAGGTAAGTACTGTGCATCCTTTTTTCCTTCCTGATCTTTAACCTTACCTCAGAACGTGAGTCAAGCATTTTCCATTCCAAAGGCTGGTGGTCCTTCAGCCCACTAAATATATTATTTTCCTTCCAAGCAGGTTTAGTAATTATAAAGATTTTTTTTAACAATGCAGTTCTTTGGATGTATGGGTTTTTTGCATTAAAAAAACTAATAGTATGATATAAAACTGAATCGACGAAACAATTACATATCTACCTATACTTACTTAATATCGTGATTCGCGAGGTCTGCAGCTCCCTTATCCTAGTTTAGAGCTATTTTTAGGGACATAAGCTGACCAATTTGACCAAAGGGCTATTTGCGACTTAGATGATGGTTATGAAAATAATGCTAGATCATACAACAGATCATCATGCGTAATATTTAACCCATTTCCAAAAATGTTACAGTTGATAATAAAAAACATTAAGATTTTAAGAACTCGAAAGACTCAGATGCCACACTAAGAAGCATACTATCGTAAAAATATCAAAGAACATTATTATTCAGGTCATTTCTGATGAATTTGATTCTGTAACCGCTATGGAGATATTGAATTTTAAAGTTCGAAGTTCCGTTGTATTAACAGTTGGGCCTATTCAAATAACATTATTTAAGATTTTTAGAGTAGAATTAATTTAAAAAAATATGTATGGAACTTATTTTGCAAATGATTTTAAAAACTTCTGCGTCTCTTTAGCTATTCAGAAAGAACTATTGAATAGGCTCAAGTGGTAGTAAATCATAACAAAACTTCGAACTTTCAAATTCAATATCTCCATAACGGTTAAGTTTCGGCATTAATAAAACGTTTGAATCGATACGTTTCAAGAGGAACGGGCTTATATTAATCTAGGGTTATTTTATTTCGTCTTGTTATTAGGGGTATTTTTTTGGAGTTGGGAACCCTGTCGTCCGTCCGTCCGCGCCTCCGCGGCGTCCGCCCGCCATTCATCCATCCGGTTCATTTCGATAGATTGCGTTGTTGCGTGTGCGGCGTCATTGTTTACGGGCGGCGAAAAAGTGAGTGTACCTATACCTATTTTGATTTTATTTTATACAATAATATAGTTTTTACCCGACTGATTAACTAGTGAGTGGTGGAGGAAAAATTATGGAATCCGATATGAAAATATCACAAGTGTTAGCCGGTTGGGGTTACAGTCAAATTGTTATCGACAAATTCATAGGTAAGTCGAATACCTAGACCTAAAACTGCATTTTATTCATTTATTTCCATATCATAGGTAAGGTAGGTACCTACTTAGCGTATGTGAACTCAAAAGATCCAGTTTGGATTCTACATTCTATGTAAACGCGCAACCGCCTCGTCAAAAAGGCAATGTTCAGGCCGAATACTGACTGAATTTACTGATCATCAATGTGTGAGAGCATATGCGGCGATGGGTCTTCGGAAGATGCATTGATGATCAGTAAATTGAGCCAGTATTCGATGTTCACGAGCCGGTTGCATACAGGCACACACAGCACATACCTAACTATGCCTGCACGCACATGTTCATGTTGTAGGTAGGTACCTATGTACTTACAACAAAACTCATGTTTTATCCACACTATATTACTACTAGTTGTCCCCCGCGGTTACACCCGCGTTCCCGGGATAAAAAGTAGCATAGCTCCATACTATAGGCTATCTGCATGCCTTTCATGATGATCCGTTGAATAGTTAAGGCGTGAAGGCGTAACAAACAAACAAAATCACTTTAGTTTAGATTAGGTAGGTATATAATAATTAATATTATTAAATTAAAATACTTACCTACTTTGCTGGGCTTCACATTATGAAATAATTGTAATTTTATTCTTTTTCAGATGAAGGCATTGAGTTATGGCAACTGCCTAACCTCACAGAGTATTCTTTAGAGAAAATATAACCTAAAATTGGAGAAAGAACTACTTTTATTCATAATGTTGATTGTATGTCAAAGGAGGTAAAACATTGTTTGTCAAGTACATAATAATTACACTACCTACTCGCAAAATAGCTTACTTCCGGATTGCCCTGATCACCTTTTTACTACTACAAACCACTCTGTGCAACCACCTGCAAATCTTTTACTCCGGCCAAGCTATTTTGCGAGTACTGTACAACTATTTCCTTCTTCCTGATGATACTCATCTTATAGGTGATAAGGATGTTAAGGTTGCATAAAAAAATTATTAGTTAAAACTGAATGTCTATCTTTATGGGCCTTTATGATAATGTCAATTGTATGATTGTAGGCACCACCAGCTAAAATAAGAAGAATGTCTTCAACTTCTTGTGCATCTACGAGTAATACCTCTAGATGCACAACTCACTCTAGTCATACTTTGGTAAGTTTGTCATGTAATAAATGTAGATTATTTGTTGTTAAATCACATTTGTATGAATTTTAGCTTATGAAGCTTAACTTTTTAAATTTCCTTTCATATGTCCATACTTTAAATATATGTAGTACCTTCCTAATCCCCATTTTTTCAGACTATACAAGAATTCTTAATGAGGAGCCGGAAGGGAAAATGGTTTTGTCCTTTTACAAAATGGAAAAAAGCTGAATGACTTTTATCGCCAAAAGTGTGCAGATTTAATCATCAGACACGAGCTGCGAAATGATTTAGTTAAAGGGTAAGTTTTTGTTTGACTGTTTTGTGTAGGTAAATATATACTATAGGTTTGATGAAACAACAAGCTTTTAGATAAAAAGAGTGCTGGCAGAGAGCCCCCAGGTTTCTATGTGCGAAGCTATGATTGTACCTAATGTTTACAGCGCTATATTAGAATATTTTTTTTACCATTTAAGTATAAGTTGCCATAAGCGGGTGGTGGTCAGTGAAAAGGCCGAATAACCCTAATTGCCCTCCCCGACTCATGGCCATGGTTGTACTATTATTTATTACTTGTTTTGGCGCTCAATGTAGCCATCTAGTGTCAGTAAAGTTTTTTTGAACGTTTGTGTTTTAGAAAACGGCACAATATAAATCCGTTTTAATTACAATTGACAGTTTCTTTTGCCCACAGTTAGAAACAGATTTTAAAAATATGTATCCGGAATCTGTAATGCAACTATACGGAGACTGGCCGACTCTAGCAACATTCATCATAGGAAAACTTCCGGCCAAGGAACAAAACGCAATAAACGACTGCTTCACATCAGGTAGTTATACACTTTCGACGCAAACTGAGCTATTATATTATACTACAATATAATTATTTTAGCACAATCCATATTGTGGCCAAAATTGAATTTCAATAAATAAAAGTTTGCAATAAATGTCATGGTCAATCAAAGGAAATGCTTCAAGTAATCTTGTTCTTTTTTTGCAGATGGAAAGAAAGTGTTAACTCTCAGAGCACTCTCAAACCTATTTCCTATAAAAAATATAGTCTTGAAAAATAAACGGCAATCCAAATTAGAAACAAAAGATGGCTTGTTTCAGTATGTAAAAGTTAGTAGTTTATTATTATTAATCCTTTATAATATCTCATAATTTCAATCAGTAGTTTAAGAGGAAACCGTTGTTGAATTTTACTAATTGTATACATATTTATGTCCTCGACTGTACACTCACTTTTTCGCCGCCCGTAAACAATGACGCCGCACACGCAACAAGAAAATCTGGTATTAGGGAGGAATTCGAGTTTAAAGATGTAAAAAGTTTAGGCCATGATATTCCAAATGCTTATGCAGTTGACTGTATGCATGATGGTCCTGAAGGCGTAGCCCACTATACGATGATTCCTATATTAAAACATTTACTTGATTTAGATCCTTTCTCACTAGAAACACTTAATTCTCGTATGTATACGTTCGATTATGGCCCCGATGTCAAAACCATTTTAGGCAGTATGGACTCTTTTAAAATGAATCTGTAACAATGTGCTATCGGTCTTTTGACTGCTAATGAATATAGTACATGTCTTTGAGACATGCACACGTTTGTATAGCTTTTTAATTCCTTGTGTTTTCCCTCATTACGCATTGAAGATATCGGCGCAAATGGACCATTCATACGGAAAAGGCGAGGATAATGTAGCAAAAAGTGATGCTTGGGTTTTAGAGTTTCGCCAGTGAGTTTCATGTATAACTGATTATGTTCAGACACAAGACTTTGTAGTATTGGTACAATATCAACAGTGAGGTGTCTAGATTGAAAAATTTCGAAAATATCATATAGATGTAAGTACATATGCCAATATTCATCATCTTCCAGTACCATATCTCCTACAAACAATCCAAAATATCTGACAAATACATTTCAAAGTCATTTCAGAAGCAGTCATTTTCAATTTTTCCTTGTCTAAGTTTTCATGTGTTACAGAGGGTGGCTTATTATTGGCATCGGGGCCATAATCGAACATATATATTAAATTTGCTAAAAAAGGCGTTCCCTCTTTGTGTTGTCACATCTCCAAACGGTGATAAATATATTATGCCAAAACGGATCCATTAAATATTATGTACGTACATTAATAATTAGTCGGTAAGATTATTTATTATACATATTAATAAAGCATTAGAATATAAGAAGTAACTAAACTACATTAATCGGTAAGTATCAATAAAAAGTGTAAAGCAGATACGATTCTCACCTGACGGATGCATCGGAGTGCACCTGAGTGCCCAAGACATGCGCGAGCGGATGCACGTTACATAATTATTTACTTTTAAACAGCCATAAAAACTCACTAACATCACTAATCCTCTGAAAGTATGACGTATTTAACGAGGCTCCTTTTCATTAGATTCACTAAGTGGTTACTACTGGTCTAAGATCCCACCCTACATTGACCTTCCCTCATCGAGTTTCCTAATAATATAAATATTGTTTAAAACATAATGTAAAAAAATGTGCTAGGGTGCAACTTCATATGTCTGCATAGTTTTAATTTATATTTATAGTTAATACTTATTGTTAATATTTATTATGCATTATGTTTGTATTTTAATTAATTATTTTTTAATTGGAGATAGCTATGCTGCTATGAGTCAGCAACACTTGTAACCCGGCTAGGGTTTATTTACACATTATTGGTAGTGTATAATTTTAAGAGGAAACTATGAGTGAAGGTTGATGTAGGCTGGTATCTCTTACTATACTCACTCTAGCTTAATGTGGAAAATATCTATTCTGTCTAATCTCTCTGTATTTTACTTCTATTTTTATTTCCACGCTAATGAATGATGAATAATAAGTGTTCAACTCGCTTACGTCCCTTGTTTAACAATCTACTATAATCATTTAGTAGGCTTCAAAAAACCCATGTTGCATTGTAATTCGCATCGACCCGGGCCTCGTCAGGTTTGAATAGTAACAAGTTCCGTAACTATCAGCTGTTTTTTTTTCTCAATTTCAGTAGTGTCCAGTTGGCTGGACTAAAGCACCTCCTTAAGGAGGAATATCACGACGACTAGCCTTCCAAATTCAAATGTTCAAATGAAACAAACGATTATGCAAGATTTACCGCATCATTTCGTTAATATGAAGTTGAACATTTTGAATTTGTTTGAGTTAATTCCGCGGATACAGTTCTCAAGAAAAATGGGTTTTATAGAGCTAATATTTGCAAATTCGCATGAAAATTTTTATTTGGAGGGCTAGTCGTTACGTTCCACCTTAAATGGATAATTATATATTATATGCCAACTATTTCGCAATTATATGCAAACTATTTTACTCTGTATAACACAATATTAATGTAAACAATTAAATACTTTTTTCGTGTTTTTTCGTTCAATCACTATTATTAAACTTAAACGTGTTGAATTTTTTTTGTGAATAAAAAAAAATTGTAATTCAATTTGTTTTTTAATTGATGTCCAAATACTTTAATTATAATAATATTTTAAGTCAAATCCCAATATTTCATATGAAAGTACATACTTTACTTGTGGCTATGAATAGTGTTAAGAATCGCATCTAAGTGTTTTAGTTGCATCATGTAATGACTTTTATATGTGACTTATAGTATTATGCTATTATAATGTTAAATTTAAATTAAGATGCAACAAATTACGTTTAATTAGTAAGCCATTTGACGTAACATGTAAGATGATAGTTATAGCAATAGCGGCTATGTTTATATGATCCGGCTATGTTTATATGATCCTATATCGTATTACCTTAGCTGTTCTTGACAGTGTTTTAGCTGTGGCTTTGAATTGTTTGTGACTCCAGCTATGGGTTTTAGTTGCAAGATCTAATAACTTTATGTGTAACAGCTAATGCAATTCGATGCATTGAGTATTAGTTTTAGCAGTAGCAGCTAAGTTTATTTGATCCTTTATCGTATTACCTTAGCTGTACTTGACAGTATTTCAGCTGTGGCTGTGAATTGTTCTTGTGACTCCAACTGGTTTTAGGCGTGGTGTAATAACTGTGTAACATCTTATCCGACTCGTAGCATGGAAGATATTTTTAGCAGTAGCGGCTATGTTTCTTTGATCCTCTATCGTATTACCGTGACAGTATTTTATCTACGGCTGTAAATTGTGTTCGTGGCTCGCAACTATGGATTTTAGTCCGTGGTGTAATAACTTTGTGTAACATCTTCAATGAATAGTTCGTAGCATGGAAGATGGTTTTAGTAGTAGCGGCTATAGTTTTTTGATCCTCTATCGTAATACGTAGAGTATCAAATTAACTTAGTTGCTACTTCTACCTAAACCTTTTTCTTGCTACGAAGCCCATAGCTGGAGTCACAAACACAATTCACAGCCACAGCTAAAAAACTGTCAAGTACAGCTAAGGTAATATGATAAAGGATCAAATAAACTTAGCTGCTATTGCTAAAACTAATACTCAATGCATCGAATTGCATTAGCTGTTACACATAAAGTTATTAGATCTTGCAACTAAAACTCATAGCTGGAGCCACAAACACAATTCATAGCCACAGCTAACACACTGTCAAGAACAGCTAAGGTAATACGATAAAGGATCAAATAAACTTAGCTGCTACTGCTAAAACTAATACTCAATGCATCGAAGTACATTAGCTGTTACACATAAACTTATTAGATCTTGCAACTAAAACCCATAGCTGGAGTCACAAACATAATTCACAGCCACAGCTAAAAAACTGTCAAGTACAGCTAAGGTAATACGATATAGGATCAAATAAGCTTAGCTGTCATACATAAAGTTATTAGATAAAGCAACTAAAATCCTATGCTGGAGAAACAAACACAATTCACAGCCATAGCTAAAAAAACTGTCAAGTACAACTAAGGTAATACGATATAGGATCAAATAAACTTAGTTGTCATATATAAAGTTATTAGATAAAGCAACTAAAATCCTATGCTGGAGAAACAAACACAATTCACAGCCACAGCTAAAAAAACTGTCAAGTACAACTAAGGTAATACGATATAGGATCAAATAAACTTAGTTTTCATATATAAAGTTATTAGATAAAGCAACTAAAATCCTATGCTGGAGAAACAAACACAATTCACAGCCACAGCTAAAAAAACTGTCAAGTACAACTAAGGTAATACGATATAGGATCAAATAAACTTAGCTGTCATACATAAAGTTGTTAGATAAAGCAATTAAAATCCTATGCTGGAGAAACAAACACAATTCACAGCCACAGCTAAAGCATTATCAAGTGCAGGTAAGGTTATACGATATTTGATCGAATAAACTTAGCTGCTACTTCTAAGATGATCTCTAATGCATCAAATTTAATTAGCTGTTACACATAAAGTTATTAGGTCACGCAACTAAATGCCTTAGTTGGAGTAACAAACATAATTGACAGCTACAGCTAAATATACCTAAATACTTATATATCATGACCAAGTTATTTGCAGCAATAGGAAAAAACATTAGCAGCCATCGATAAATATAGATAGATTAATTAGCGTCCATAGCTAAATATAGCTAATATTATTAGCATCTACAACTAAATATAGCTAAATTCTTATATGGCATGACTAAGTTATTTGCAACACTAGGAAAAAACATTAGCAGCCACCGATAAATATTGCTAATTTAATTAGCATCCATAGCTAAATATTGCTAATATTATTAGCATCTACAGCTAAATATTGCTAAATTCTTATATGGCATGACTAAGTTATTTGCAACACTAGGAAACAACATTAGCAGTCACCGATAAATATTGCTAATTTAATTAGCGTCCATAGCTAAATATTGCTAATATTATTAGCATCTACAGCTAAATATTGCTAAATTCTTATATGGCATGACTAAGTTATTTGCAACACTAGGAAACAACATTAGCAGTCACCGATAAATATTGCTAATTTAATTAGCGTCCATAGCTAAATATTGCTAATATTATTAGCATCTACAGCTAAATATTGCTAAATTCTTATATGGCATGACTAAGTTATTTGCAACACTAGGAAAAAACATTAGCAGCCACCGATAAATATAGATAGATTAATTAGCGTCCATAGCTAAATATTGCTAATATTATTAGCATCTACAGCTAAATATTGCTAAATCCTTATATGGCATGACTAAGTTATTTGCAACACTAGGAAAAAACATTAGCAGCCATCGATAAATATTGCTAATTTAATTAGCATCCACAGCTAAATATAGCTAATTTTATTAGCATTCACAGCTAAATATAGCTAAATTCTTATATGGCATGACTAAGTTATTTGCAACACTAGGAAACAAAATTAGCAGTCACCGATAAATATTACTAATTTAATTAGCGTCCATAGCTAAATATTGCTAATATTATTAGCATCTACAGCTAAATATTGCTAAATTCTTATAAGTCATGCCTAAGTAATTTGCAAAACTAAGAAAAACTATTCGCATCCGCTGCTAAATATAGCGAATTTTATTAGCATCTACAGCTAAATATAGCTAATTTTATTAGCATTCACAGCTAAATATAGCTAATTTTATTAGCAGCCACAGCTAAATATAGCAAATATTTTATGGAAATTTCACCTACATAATTAGCTACCATAGCTAAGTTCTGGTAACTAAAAACACTTAGCTACTATAGCAAATATGTTCGCTGTCCCTATAGTTTGGAAGGTTTTTAGCTACTGCAGCTAAAATTTAGTAACCATAGCAAATTTTTTTTTTCCGTGTACATACTTAATAGGTATACATAATTACACCCAGACTCAGGTTTTTTTTTATACGACTAAGTCGGTAAACAAGCATACGGCCCGCCTGATGGTAAGCGGTTACCGTAGCCATATGGACGCTTGCAACACACGAAGCATCGCTCACGCGTTACCGACCTTTCCCCCCTCCCCAATGAGCTCTGGCGACCTTACTCACGCGCAGGAACACAACTTTACACAACATAAAGTTATTTGGCTGCGGTATTCTGTAAGGTGGAGGTACTTCCCCAGTCGAGCTGCTCTTTGAGCGAATAAACGCTATGCTCTACCTCTCATGACATACAGACTTGTTCATGCACAAAAATGCATGTCCTGTGTGGGAATCGAACCCACGACCTGCGGCGCGTTAGGTGGAATCTTAATCAGCGCCAGCTGGCCCTTCAACTGGATGATCATAGATAAATATAAAATATTTTCAATGTAACGTATATTTAAGGTGAACGCACACTTATCAGAGCGGAACGCGTCGAATGCATCGAACGAAACGAATTTTAGAATCCTGTATATTATGTTTGTATGTAGCGTTGTTAGCATCTCTCTACTAAGTCTGTACGTATATGACATCTTATGAAAGCTCTCACACTTGCCCGCGTCGAATCGTCTGAATCTGGATGAGATTTCACATACAGAATTCCAAAATTCGTTTCGTTCGATGCGTTCGGCTCGGATAAGTGTGCGTTCACCTTTAACTCGCGACTTCAAAAAACTATGGACGATGCCTATGTCTGTTTGTGACTTCGTAGTTCTTTCGTAGCTCCTCGTAGATGGACCGGATCAAGCATGACTCGTGAGTTACCAACTTTATTCAAATTACATATTACATTTCCGCATTGGCAAATGCGAGAACAACTCTCTAAAAGTACTATCTGTAAGGCGATGATAGCTCAGTTGTAGTGGTAGTGACGTCGGATGCCGAGACAAGGTCCCGGGTTCGAATCCTACGATGAGCTTGAGCTTTCGGTGAAGGAAAAATCGTGAGGAAACCATAGCACGGTGGTAGAGTAGGTACTTTGTAGTACCCACCTGGCTGGCTACCATCCTCAAGATGAAAATCTGTCGCCAAGCACCTATCGGTGTGTTCCGACAGCTGCACTTGAGAGCCAGTTCCTTCTAGGCTTTGTGTGCTTACCAAATACACAAATGTCAAACACAGGCCTATACCTCAGAGTAAATAAATTCTACGTACAAACCTATACAAAAAAAAACAGCATCAAAAACTTAATTTGTCAACATTAGATTTAATTTGATGACATGCCTTTTCATATGATTTCACCGTAGATCAGTAATAACAGTATTTAATTAACTCTTTTTAACTAACTAATTAAGATAGATAATTATACCATCTAGTTAGGACCTATTTTCAAAATAATTAATTTTTGGGTGTTCTATATTGATGACATTTTGACTGTAGATGCATACCTACCAATGATAGAAGATGTTAATGAGACAAGATGGAATCCCAAAATAAACGATTTATTAATAGTAACTATTGGGCAATTTAATTACTCTACAGACTCTACATTACACAAAATGCTGAGAGATACCATAATTACGACCAAATGAAAATCGAAGAAATCTTCAACAGAACGACATACAAATAGAGGTGCTTTTAAACATCTTATAGGACATCTACCAAATTATATCCTACTTATAAATAACTAATGATATGTACTTAAATACATATCTACCTAATTAAAATTCAAATGCATGTAAATATCGTACCTATGCAGTGGCGTAACATTAGGGTGGCAGGGCTTGCAAAATGCCACGGGCCCCCGGCCCAAGATGGCGCGAGTTCAAAAATATTTTTTTACATTGTACCTGAGTATTTTATTTCATTTGAAAAGTTTATTTTTATAAGTTCTGCTTAAAATCCAAAGTGAGACAACTAAAGACCATATACAATTTCAACCAACCTAAACAAAAAGATTTTTATTCATTTTTAGAGATGTACACGTTACCCGTGACGAGTAATTTTACGTACTTATGACCGACGATTTTTACTGATAGGGCCCCATCGAAAGAATTTGCCACGGGCCCCAGATGGTATAGTTACGCCACTGTACCTATGCCAACGAGCCTACCCAGCCTATAGCTGCAAGTCCAACAATATCAAACGCTTCATCGAAGTCCGCAGCGACCTTGCGCATCATAATTTACTTACTGCAAGGTCAAGGTATGCGGTGTCATTACGCTATTATACCGGTCAATAAATGAATGAGAAATACAGGTGGAAACGAGTTCTGTGGCGAGAGGCGCCACAAATGTAGAGCGAATGGGACATTATGGTTTTAATACGTAATCCCAAGTCTTGGAATTGTTATTTGTCGATGTATTTATTTTTCTTATATTTATTG
This sequence comes from Achlya flavicornis, assembly GCA_947623365.1. Classification (NCBI taxonomy): domain Eukaryota; kingdom Metazoa; phylum Arthropoda; class Insecta; order Lepidoptera; family Drepanidae; genus Achlya; species Achlya flavicornis. Next base: position 2,041,623 of record OX392485.1, on the reverse strand, counting down.
GTCCCGTGTTTGTGAAAAAATTACGCTACTAAGATTGACATTTATCATTTTTAATTTTTGTAATAATCTAGACGGTAGTAGTAGGTTTTTGTAGTAATCTATATTCTCTTTTAATTAATTTTCTTTCTAATAATTGGACTGTTTTACAAAAAACTTAAACCGACCTCAAAGTACACGAAGAAGTAATCAAATCCTGATCTGATGACAATGGGACCAAACGGGAAGTGTACCCTTCCAGACAACAAAAGAATTTTGCAAATCGGTTCATAAATGACGGAGTTATGAGGTAACAAACATAAAAAAAAAAAAAAAAAAACATACAACCGAATTGAGAACCTCCTCCTTTTTTTGAAGTCGGTAAAAAATGCTTTAAAGTCACTCTCTCAAGCCTAATGTATCTCACAATAATATCACTTACCGAACAAGTAGGTATTAGAAAGGTAGTAACTTTGTATGGCGAATTTCATAATCAAATTCATCTTTGCAGAAACATAATGTTTCTCATGGTATGAACTATAAAGCTCTTGTTGTTCTGCATTGCAGAAACAGCTTGTGGTATAGATAGATTAGATATGCAATTAATGGATGAAGGTAGTCTAGGCATCAGATTAGAAAGTTTTCCTATTTCCTAGTGTACTTTGCAGTTTACTAGCACTACCTACAGAATTAGAAGTAATAGAACGTATACCACAGACCTATACTTCCTTTTGAAATTAATAACGTACTGTGTACTAGCTATAGGTTACTTATTTGGACCACAGACGTATGAGTAGTACGTGATTAGGACTTAGGTACTTTTTTTTTTGTTAATTTGTTCATGACCATGGATACAAAGTCCTTCAGTCGCATACATTTTATTTATAATATCAATTTAGTCCGCACATTAACTTTCACATAGTCCGCATTATCAGTCACCGTCACTTAGGTACTCTACTAATTGTGATGCCAACTTCTAACTCACCTACTGATTTTAGTTTATGACAATAGGATTGTGTCTACCTACTTAGCAGCAGGGACTTTGCCGAGATCCCGATCTTTTCGCCAGCATCATTAAAACTATGTTCTTGCTCTGTATTTTGGGTGCCTTTACATTATTTGTGCTAGTAGTAAGTAATAAACTTAATTTTATTTATTTATTCAGTCTGATTATTTTGACTTGAAAGGGACAATGCTAACCCCTAGCTTCATTAATGTAATTCTTCGCAATATCTCATATGAAACATCATCTGGCGAGACTAATTGAGCAATTCACTTGTCATGTCAGCCACTTAGAAGCTCGATGTGGGCGCGTTACGAAAAGTTTTGACATTAAATGCGAGAGTATGGGTGTGCGTGCAACTGTGCCACGGTCGCAGTTAGATTATTTCAAATATTTGAAGGTATTGATTGGTTATTGTGCTCTTTCGCTTGTGACCCTTGAGCTATCAACTGTTTGATCTGAAGTTACTTCATTTGATGTGCTGTTGGTTCTACTACTTCCTACAAGCGATTGCATTAACTACATGTATCGTATCATTATAGTAGGTTAATCTGTAATATTATTACAGTAACCTTGCTATGTTTTTGTTGTTTCGTCTCAGTTGAAAACTTCCCTGTAAATAGAGTGCCTTACATTAACATTTTTATAGTTCCGCTCGCGCGTATCTTTTGAAATAAAAATTAACAAAGTACAAAATTGACGAGCATCGAACCGTTCTCCACTTTGGTGTACAGGCAGTCGAAAGAGGACTTCCGAAATGGTAAGTCTTGTAGCTTGGACGTTCCTAGGTGCCCTCCTAGAGCCTAATTAAGCTAAATATAGAGCGGTTTGACTTTGAATAACGCCAGTTCACGTCAGGGTTATGAAAGTGTATCAACACTACCTATATGTTTTTTAGAGGCTGTATGGCTAAAGTACTTCCGTGCCAAACATAAACATGTAGCTCTGATCCAGGCCCATATTATCATCTTGATATCCAAAAAGAGGCTAATGCTATGGCAGAAATCTCGAACAGTCGGTAATTACAAATCTTAAAAGATTCGGATTATGTATGGCTATCGAACCGAAGCGAAAAACTTCCAATTCACAATGAAGCCTAATTTAAATATCAAGAATCGATACAATTTTTTCGGCATTACGTGAACACAGTCATGCAAAGTAACGTTAGGCAATCTAAGCCGTAAATACTTAACAAAATTGTATGCGTGGTATGCCGACCCACCATTAGGGCAACGTAAGGTATTCCTCGGAAAATTGTTGCTTACAACTTATTTATAGACGTAACTTGTACTTTTATTTTTGTTGGTTGTATTTCTGACGTTAATAGGAAGGATAGTTATCGACATACAATGCTGCCAACCGTTTGACTATGCATGAGATGTTACGACCAAAAGAAGGACTGCAGTTTCCGCGTGGGTGTAAGGTGTCATCTAAATGGAGTTTTATGCTATTATGAAGTTTGGAAACCGATAGAACATTAATTATGACTTCAAAGCTTTGGCAGTAGTTACTAGCTAGGAAGAAATTCGAGTGTATGTATATCTATTTCTTTAGCACGCTCTTCAGCCTAAGCGGCTTGATGGATTTAAACATGAGGTGTCGTTAGATTCGTCTTAACTATAATATCCTAGGACATATAATATCCTGGGACATTCCTCACACACGGTCATCTGATACAAACTAAGCAAAGCTTGTACTATGGAAACCAGATAACTGATATAATACATACACTACTTTTTGTTTGTAAATACATACTTAATATACATAATTACACCCAGACTCAGGACATACAGACATGTTCATGCACACAAATGCGTGTCCTGTGTGGGAATCGAACCCGCGACCTGCGCTTTATGTTAAGACTCCCTGCGCCAACGGGCCCGTCAAATTAATATGCCGCATTCACTATTTCACTGTTCTAGTGTAAATATTCTTATGTAACTTAAAAATGCCAAGCGAGGACATAAAACAAAGTTGAATTTAACTCCCTAATACCTACTGTAAGGAGCTGTTAACAAATAAGTAGAATAGGTCACTGAATTTCAGTGGGAAAATCTGTGGGAAATCACATGGGGAGCTTAATGAATAACAAATCAGATACTAATTCAAAAACAATAGGCATTAAAGGTTAATGTAAACATGCAACTAGTTTCATACCTATTGTAATACCTAATTTCCAAACAATAGTCAATAAGCCAAGGACCAATAGAGGTCACTATGTCAACTTTTCAGCGTTTCAAGCTATTTCTAAGAGCATAGAGCAAGGCGTTTTTTCTTTCAAGCAGCTCGACTGGGTAACCTACCACGTATCTTTGGTGGTAATCCTAACAAACACCTAATGAATGAGAGTCCGCCAATGGTCTTCGTCGTACCGCGTCATTGGTCAAAGATACGCGAACGCCCAGCTGAATACCGCAGACTGCGCATGAGTATGGTCGCCAGCGCTCACCGTGGAGAGGTTAAGGGTCAGTAACGCGTGAGTGATGCCGGTGATGCCAGCCTCCATAGGGCTACGGTAACCGCTTACCACCGAGAGGGCCGTATGCTTGTGTTTGCAGACCCAATGCTCTCTATTTACAGTTGACAATCTAAAATTATAGTTTAAAAAAACTAAAAGAAATTTAAAGAAAAACTACTTCAAAATACACTAAAAAGTATGAAATAACTATCTGACACTATCTTCAAATCAGTGTGAGATAGAGTATTTCATAATTTTTTGGGTATTTTGAAGTAAATTTAATTTTCTTTCTTATTTGAACAGGCCTTCCATAATATAGTTATGCCCCTTTTTGATTCATAACCAACTGGGCTGGTGAGTCCCGAATTCGGAAGTTTTTGCTAGATACCCTCTGGAACACGGAAAAGAGAATACACTGGAAGGGCGATGCGTTAGAATTTGTATCGGAACCAGTGTAGCCAAACTCACACAAATAAATGTTAAATCATATATTGAACTACAAATAAACAATCCTTTTGATTGGTCGTTTCTATTTTACTCAAAAATAGCTTTAATCACACCGGTCATACATATGAAAATATACCTTTTTACGTTAACATAAAATTTATTTTTCAATAGCGTACAAAGTATTTACGTCGTTTTGTAATCTACAAACTAACTAGATTCAATCGACGAAAAAGTTCTGCCACTCGGCACTAGATGGCCTTATTTTCATGGAACGCAATTTTGAACTCAAACGCATTAGACATAATGTTGATAATTGCGTAATAGCTGCGTCGACTGGCGTCGAGTAGCAACACTTATTGCTATTCGCTTAATGCAGCGAAAGTAATCGATAAAATATCAATAAAATTATCGATATTTTAATTTCGTCGATATATTTTTAGAAATTCCGTAAGAAAATTCACGTTCGATAAGAATAATTGTGCAAAGAATACTGAATTGTAAAAAAAAACGTTTAACATGATGAAGTAAATTAAAACAAAGTTATTTTTACACGATTTATTGCCCTTGAAATAAAATTTATTTGTTTCGAAATTCTCGTTTTGAAAGCTTAATTTTAACAGATCAATGCGGATATTGATATAACTTTCAACTATTGCCTTAATCAAATCAGTGATAAAAAGATGTATTTTATCGATATTGATCGAACAAAACTATCGATGCACGTGTTTTGGGGTCACGACAGGTCACGACTCACGACGAATGTGAAAGCACGCAATACATTACGTGCGGAGTTGCGCTCGCTACCTTGCGTACAAATAAAGTAAGTACATTGCCTTCAATGTATAATTTTGCAGTAGTATCAGAGTTTATCGTTTACACCTAAAATTATCATAATCTCGAATACATTTTTATAAATATCACAATTAAATAAAGGCTTGTAGACTCATCGATGAAAGGAAATCCCTCCTTGAGTTACACTCCGACCCCTCACTTCGTTTCCTACAGGAAATAATAGCGCATCACGACATAATTAATATTTTTCGCGGAGCTACGCACCTCTGCTAAGTATGGCGGATACTACGAAGCGTTGACGCGTGTTTTGGTTGATATATGCCCATCTGATGTCATGTGTGGCGCGCGGGCTCCGCTAGCATAGCGTCTCTATTTATATTTCTTTTCTCTGTGCTCTGGAACGTAGGTGCGTAGGTACAATATTGTTGCAAAAACTACTATCGTTATAAAATATAAAGGCGTGGTAATACTTTGCAAAAGTCAAGATAAAGTATTGCCTTCTAGCAAGCCTCAAGGGGCCGATTGACGATAAGGCCTAACCTGGAAAACGGCCTATCGAAGCGAGCTGTATATCAATCAGCTAAATCGGCCTTATTTCTTGCCTCGAGCAATTCATAGAGATTTTATGGCGCGATTCAAGAGCTTTTGAGCCAACATTAAACGGTACATTATAAACGAAATTATTTTCATCTTTTTCTAGAATTTTCGTCTTGAATGTTTTAGTGTTCTAACACAATAGCTTAAAGAAACGCTCTACGTATGTACGTACGCTCTACTAGTAGATACTTATATAGATAAAAGAATAACTGACTGATGTATAGTGACAGAGCTGGACAATGGACATGAGACCATACAATTTGGATGATAGCTTCTGCTTATAACATAGGGATTAGGGACGTAACTTTAATGAACATTTTCCGAAATAAAAATAAGGTGAAACCACGGTGTGTAAAGCTATACGTACCTACGTATGCAGCACGGGCCAGGAATTACGTAAATACTACTAGGACAGCAAACTTCTATACGGCCCGCCCGCACTCGCGCATTGCCTTCTCTGCAAAAATCTCTTCACACTATTCTTGAAGAACCACATGCTTTACTTTACCCCTTGGAAAAACCACGGCGTAGAGCTCATTCCATAGCCTGAGACTCCGTAATACGAAGCTCCTTTGAAACCGCACAGTTTTAATGTGTGAGCATGGACTGCCCTTCGATGGCCTAGAGGTAAGCCTAGGTGCGATGGAAGGAGTAGCCGCGGGCTTATTATTCCTCAAAACTCTGTCTGTTGTACAATCGGCAGAACAAACATAAGGATAGACTTTACCTAAATCTAGACTTGAAGCTCTTAATCCATTGTGAGCTCGGGATCGTATTTGTATCCATAGTTACGAATTCAGTGAACTCGTTAGCAGGTACCTTGCTAGTTCTAACCTCGACTCAGCATATTCAACAATAAATCATTACGAGTCCGTCACCCTCGAGTGAGATGATTAACAACTGATTAGAGGTTATTTACTCAGTTTTTCATAAGGTCGCTCACGAACCCTAACGGACGTATGTTAATTTGAGGTCTATCACCTCGGGCAACACACCTGCTTGTAACATTTAGAAAAAAAAACAGTGTTTTTTAACTGACTACGAAAGGTGGATGTTTTAATTCTTTTAAAAGAAAGAAAGATCTTTACCACAGATATAGATATACCTAGATAACGCATCACGATCTTTACCAAAACCAAGCGTGCCATTTTCTGAATACCTACTATTTCGTCACAAGTACTATTTACTGACGAAAAACCAACTCAACAATCGTGGCATTTTTGGTCGGGAAAACACAAATCAATTCAAGTGAACCTCTGGCATGTGAAATAGTTGCTCTTGCGCTATCTAGGTGTATTCATGCCTATCTGTGCTCTTACGCTCTGGGGACCACATCTCGGTTTACATTTTCTGAGTTAGGTTCCCAATCACGAGCGGACCTAAATGTAGTTCGCCGTGTACTCGTAATTCCAATTTGTTTACGCATCGCTTCTGTCAGGTGTCTCACTTGTTGGGCAAAAACGAATTAAAATCTCCGCGATTTTTGCCCAAATTTAGACGATTTTTTTTAAAAGAAGAAAATATTTGGTCACTGATACTACATCAACTGCAAAGTGGACGAATCACTTATCGCCAATTGAATGTTTTACTGATGATCCTTGGTCTGCGAGAATTTTGAGTGGACCAGAATACACTAAGAGACCATCAAATGAAATTACTTACTAAATACGAAATTAAAATGAAGTTTTAACGAATAATAAAACCGACCATATCATCGCATCAAAACTAATTTAGTTAATGACTAAATACATAGTTAAATAAATAATTACGGTACACTGACCTACTTTTCAAATAATCTTACCTAGTTGAATAAGTATATCAAAATAAATCTGATAACTTTCTTCTTACTTAGCTACATACCGAATACCTACTTCAATAACTACTAACCCTACGGCTATAAGAATAAGAAACAAAATAGTTTAAATATTTACTACTGCGCCTCCTGACATCCACACCGAATGGTATCATCGTATGCACTGAGTATTCGGAAGATGAGCTGCCACCTGATTGAAATGGAAGGATTTAGGATTGGGGAGAGCCTGTGGAATTTTCTAGATTATTCTAGATGGATCATCTCGCAAATCCGCGCGGAATGCGGGACGCGAGCAACTGCGATTGACTCGTTCGCTTCACTAACCAATCATATTGATGTGATGCGACACCTAGAAATTCATGTCTTCAGAATTTGGAGAGTTGCTTTTGGGTGCTTGTTTTTCCAATTCACATCAGATCTAGTACCTAATATTACTTTAGCTTCCTTTTAAGCCCCCAAGGGCAGTGCAGTAATTTCGATCAACGAAACTGCAACAGTGCTAGTGCATAATTGCTCAAATGTCATAATACACGCATCGCGCCAGTTTGATTGCCAGTTGCCAGTTTTCACTCGGAATTTCTGTTAGAGCGTTCCCTAAACATTGAATGTGGTGATGAGAATATAGCTCTTGGAAAAAAATGCTGAGCACCTTAAAATTAAAGTACTACTTATACATGCCCACTGAAGTTTATTTATCTATATATGACGACACTGTCAAAATAACTGGAATTTAAATGGATAGAACAAACGAACACATTGAGGTATCCGCCGATTTCAGAGCTGACCTAGCTACCTAGTTAGGATGCGGTTAGGACATCTCGATTTTCATTACGTCCGTCCGTCCGTCTATCTCATGAATGTCGTGGACAGTTGAAATTTTCACAGAATTTTCCATTGCCGCTATAGCTACCAAAAAATTAATAAAAAAAACCTCTTCGGGAACCGAGTTCGGCTCGCACTTGGCCGGTTTTTATTTTTAATTAACAAATTCAAAACCAAAGAGGTACAGTCACGCACGACTCACGAGGATGTAGGTATATGTGAAGAGGACCTTTAAGCATGCAGATTGCGCGCACGTATGTGTCTGAGATGCAGAGAGAGTGCAAAATGATACCTACTTATTCAAACTTAAAATTTCAATGAATTACTGTCGGTTTACTTCTGTGCGACCTATTTAATATGAATACGTTTCAGGATTCCAAAGCGGTTGGTCCGTCCCCATTATGAATTTTAATCGTATTTTTTTTCATCATCAGCCTAGTATGTCCCACTGCTGAGCACAGGCCTCCTTTCACAAATCAGGGTGAAAGGGAATGGGCAGATACTCCGCCACGCGTGCCCACTGCGGATCGGTGGAGGTAGGCTAGTGGTCAACCTACTGTTGGAATTTTTCAAGCCGCTTAGGAAGCATCCAACTAGCTTAACGGCTATCACAATTAAGTGATAACCGGGACCAACGGCTTTACGTGCCTTCCGAAGCACGGAAACGCTCGATTTAGAATACCACTAGGCGGTCACCCATCCAGGTACCGACCAAGACAGACGTAGCTTAACTTTGCCGATCGATTAAGAACGGCTAATCATGCTACACCACGAGCGCTTCCATTTTTTTTATAAATGAAATAAATTCATAAAGTGTATACGCACTGATCAACCGAGCGAAGCCAAAGTCGCACAGTTTGACGACTCCCTCGCTGGTGAGGAGTATGTTCTCCGGCTTGACGTCTCGGTGGATGCAGTTGTGGCGGTGGCAGTACGCGACGCCCTGCAGCGTCTGCCAGATTATTTGTTTTGATAACAGCTCGGGACAACCCTGGGGAGAACAGATGCTAAATGAAGCACTTTCGTAATGGGTAAGCTATATAACTCTAGTCTACCGTGATTTCCCTCAACTGCGCTCTTGCACTGGTTTTTCTCAATCGTGGAAGCAAGGCGTTCGACATTTGAGCTAAGGCAATAAAGTCACTAACTAAAATTATGGCATTACAGAACAGAGGGATATCATCCCGGGAACGCGTTTAAAACAGCTAGTGATTTAATAAAGTGACATTATATTAACATTCATATATTTAAATTTATTGAAGGGGTCGATATCGGTTTCCCAGGGGTCGACATAAACGGAAACTGATTTTGGGGGTCGAGGAGGTCTAAAAATCAAACCCTATTAATTAACACAAATTCTTAATTGAATCTTTAAAAATACTGGTTGTGTCTTAAGACACCTATGGTTTTGAACCTTTCAAAATACTGTTAGTTGTGTGTCTTACTTAAGTGTACAAACTTGTTATAAGAATGACAATATTTTATTTAGTAAGAAGCATCATTTAGTTGTACCTAGTTTAAAAAAAAAAACAATCAATAGTTTAAAAACTAGAGATAGGATTTTATTTTGAAGTAATTTGGCTATGGGGGTCTGAGGTGTCAGTTCATTTTGAAAGGGGTCTCTTGCCTAAAATAGTTTGGGGATCCCTGGAGCCTAAGTCTGCTATTTCAATTGTGTTCCAATGATCTTTCAGTGGTGTCAAAATTGTGCCATAATGACACTATTCTGTTAGTAAGTAGACTACCAATACTGTAAAATGTCAAAATTTTGACACCACTGAAAGTTCATTGGAACACAATTGAAATAGCAGGCCCCTGGTCTACGCAATCATGTAATACAACACAATCCACTCCGTAGAAAAACTCCCAAACAATATGTTGATGATTACAAAGCGCGTCATCAAAATAATGATTGAAAGTTGCATCATGCATGACACCATCAACCAAATATAACCTTTGAAATTGTTGGGAATCATGACACTTTGGACAGCAGTCACCGGGTAAATGAGACAAGTAGTGATCTGATTTCCATAGTACTTATACCTACTTATCTTAGGGGCAAGCTACACTCGTAGGACCGTGTCGCGAACTTGGTTGATTAGTGCTTTTATTGAAGAAATTTCAACCTACGATACAAACAACGTGCGGCGGCAGAGGACTTATCATACTAGAAGGACAATAAGGTTGAAATTGCTTTGACAATTGGCTTCCGTATCTGGGTCCCGTCTTACGTGGGTTGCCAGGTGTTCCCTTTTCGTTGCACCCAAATCACAACCTCCTATTAATATTACCTATTGAATAAGCACCCTCAAAACATACATACACAGCTATTTGGCATCGTCACGCCGCATATCATTTCAAGAAAAATGAATCAATATTCAAGGCTCGCAAATGCCCCTCTAGGTTCACGATTTTAGCTTTATAGTAAGGCATTAGACCTCGTCTTTCTAAATATCAGTAGTTAAGTAAACAAGGTCAAAATAATAGGTAAATAAAAGACAATTACCTAAGGTATAAGCTTTTGGCAATAAACTCGAGGTTACGGATATTCCAAAATTGTAGGGAACCATTTATACCAAAAAAAATGTATTTCTTTCTTTAAAGCCTTTCTTTAAATCTATGATCAAGCTCCCAATATCTGGTTCTGTCACAGCTTAAAAATGTATCTGTGCTTCCTGTATTTGGTCTCCCCTCCCACACCACGGGTTCTATCCCCCGTCTCATAAGTATCTTTTCTCGAAAACAAAAAAGAAACCTATAAAAATGTGTAGGTACTCACAGATGGATACTTCTCCATTTCGTGAAGAACAGTGTGGTCGCAGTACTCGAACACGAGGTGCAACTTGCGCTTTCTTCGGAATACCTCGATCAGGTTCACCAGGTTTGGGTGCTTCAAGTTCTGTTGGAAGACATACCTACCATTAGCACAGTAAGACTGCCATTAGATACGTGATGAGTACAGCTATAGTTTTGTCCACGCGATATGGCCGTTCGTAGAAGGACAAGAGTCATTTATCTGAAGCAGGCTGATAACTGAATCGGAAAGGAAGGCTCTCGAGTAGCGTCCGTATAAGCAAGCCTCCTGTAGTGGACCGCGGACCTGACATCAGAGTCACTGCTCGGCACTAGATGGAAGTTCCTCGAGATCTTTTGTTCTGGAAATCTAGGTATAAAGGGTGCCTACGTTGAGCGGTGGGCATCCTTGTGATTATTACGATGATGATGGTTGATTATATCTCAAACTCTTTAGTTGGTATCGATGGTAGTGACGTCAGACGCCTACAGTGGAGGTCATGGACTAACATCTAGCAATGAACTTGAACCTTCGGTGAAGAAGAATATCGTGAGGCTGTTAAAGCAAACTGGTATGTTTTCATCTTCTGGACGTTCATTTTGTTTGAAGTGCCAATTCCAAACCACCAACAATGCGCTCGAATTGGCTAAGCCAAGGACACACTAAACATTTAGTTGCAGTGATTTGTTCTTACTGTTCAAAAGCAGTGCCAAATCACTGACTTTTTCTCGATGTCGATTACAATATGTGGGGTATCGTTTCCCTAAATTTTTCCTAAATACAAATAATATGCGTCATTCATATGTCGCGGCGCTATAATGTCCCAATCCTGCTGGAAAAATCGATATAACTTGAAGCCAGACTACTTGAAAGTTCCCTACGAATAAACGTCACTCGAAAACGAATATATGTATGATCTTATAATTTCCTTACGTGAATGATAGGTAACGAATCGATCGTTGGCCAAGCGATTAGTGAAGTAGGTACATACGAGTATATATGACAAATAACCCACGTATTGTATTGAGCATGTAGACACGTCGGTTTATTAATATTAATGCGGCCATTTGTCAAATCGATTTTCATCAATGGATAACATTATGAAATGGCAATAGGTAGATGCCTACCTATATTGTCTATTTAGTTTATTAAAGGCAACATTAAACATTTTCCCCCTTACTCATAAATCGTTATTTATATACTGATTAAATGGTCCCGTAAATAATGTCACATTATTTGACAATGACAATAGAGTGACGTTATTTACGTGATCCTTTAAACAGTATATTAGTTAAATAACGTTTTATGAGTAAGGGGGTACCTCGTAAGATTGAGCTAAGTTACTAATTTACTTGACAGCTAACACCTTTTTCCACGGTCAAAGTAGGTCCTACTTCGGTTCTGCCCTGTAGCTCGGGCTTAGCTTAACAGCTACGGTGTTCTCCTGCCTGTCCTAAAAGGCGACTAAACGGGGCCTTTGGGGTCGTGGGCAATCAGAGTGTGGGCTCTGTGCGCCCAGAACCGATCCCAAGGAGGACGAAGAGTCGATTTGGTACAGCGAGGGTGCTGGGGGGAGGTGTAACACTTCGCCCGGGACGAGCTATCTTAGCGCCGCGCTTGGAGGGGTGATTAGTACGCGTTCAACACGAGAGCCCGCCCCCCTCTCTATAGCGCAGGTGGCGACCACCGTGGGGTTTTAGCCGGTAAAGTCGGGCATAGCATGGTAATAAAAAAAATGGCTTCTTCGGTTGGCCCTGTCTTTTACTTTTTTTTATACGATGACGTCGGTAATCTTCCGCACAGTCCGCCCGATGGTAAATGGCGGTTGCTGTAGTCATATGGAGGCATGCTACACACAGAGGCATCAGTCACGCGTGACACGGTAGTAGAAAACTCTAAATATATGCGCGTGACCGACCATTCCCCCCTCCCCAATGAGCACTGGCGACCTTTCGCGCAGGAACACAGCATTAAGTTATTTGGCTGCGGCATATTGTAAGGTACAGCTTCTCTTTGAGCGAATAAACGCTGCGCTCTACCTCTACTTACCTTACTTAAAATGTATGTCGGTGTAGCTAGCTATAGTTTTCAATTTCAAATAAAGAAGCTCACCTTCAGCATGCGAATCTCCCGAAGTGCAATCTTCCGTATCAGCGGATCGTCTTCGTTCTCGACGAATTTCTTGACGGCGACAATTTCACCGGTGTCCCGATTGCGGCACTTGTAAACGAGACCGTACGAGCCCTCGCCGAGCTTGGCGAGTTTCTCGTAGCGCTCCATCGCGCGACTGCTCGCGCGGGACCTGTGAGAAAGCTCCTTTATTTTGTTCTTTATTATAGAAGATTACATATATCCATAAGAAAGAGATATAAACATGACGAGGCAAAGAGAGATAGGTAGGTACCTTCTTTCAAAAATGTCTTTCCTCTAAATCTCGAGGAATTTAAGTTCGTAAGACTGCTAGCCGCAAAGATAATCGAACCGCAAATAGATCGGTAAAATAAAGTTAGAGTTAAGAGAAGCTCCAGCTTCCAAATGTAGTAGATAGGTTGTAGGTAGTGGATAGGATTAAGGTACTTTTCAGACCTAACGTATCACTACTTTTGTTACTACGGTTTGTTGCCATACTTTGGAGTATCGTGATACGATTCAAAGGATTTCATGAAAGAAACCCTGTAGTATTATAGTAAATACTATAAAAACTTCAATTCACTCACGCTACGTTGCGGTAAGGGATCCTTATTGGCCAATAAAAAGATTATATACGATGTAACTCAAAACCAACTGTGGGAACTATTATAGATCTGGAGACCGATACAAGGCCGGTGAACGGGAATTGAAAGATGCATCTTATGCGCAGTAAGATTGTTAGAAATAAGGAGAAGAAGGAATTTGCTGAATGTAAATGTGGAGACTATAATGAAGGGGTAGTTTTAGACTTCTCATCAATTATTATCGAGCCAGTCAATGGCCCAACATAAATAGATAGAGAACTATTGTACTCCAAAAGCAGTTAACCATAAAACAAGAGATACTGCAACTTAATAACTGTAAGTACTTAATTGGCTAAAGAAGGAGTAATGACGAGTCAGAGGATTTGGCACACTTGTCCAGGAAATGCGTATTCATTCGGACCTTGAAGACGTCTAGTTAAAGGTGAAAAGAAAATGACGAAGGAAGAGAAAGAAAATTAGCAACAATAAAAGGGTTATTATAAAAGGTAGGTATGATACTAAAAAAGACAGATAATAACCATGCTGTAACAACATTGGGCGATGTAATAGTCCTATTGATTTCCCCTCTCATTTTGTACTATTTGACACAGGAATTTCAGCCTTAAATACAACCATTAATAAACTTGTCGATGTTAACAATCAGCTCTTCAGCATCATTTGAACTGGGCTATAAATTAACTTATATAATAAATAAAAATGATTTCTTCAGCACATAACCGAACAGACGATTTCTGAATTTTGATATTTGCTGTCAATTTTTGATAGACCACGAAAAAGAAGAGAAGAATCGACAGACAGCAAGTCCCAACTAACCTCTTTGCATTGATTCATGTATAATCTGCGTGAACAGAAAACTTCTTTGGAAAACTGCGAGAGATACTGCGAGAGAGAGAGCGCGCCGGGAAGATTGTGACACATATTTGGCATGATTAAAGTTATGGAGAAGCAGTGCAAAAAAGCTAAAATGTATTCATGATAGATTCCCTATTAAATTTAATGAATTACGACCTTTGTTCGACCACTACTGTTCTTAATTTCGCACTGTATTGTATCCAATGCAATTCGCCAAAAAACTGATAGGAATCGAATCATTCAGTGCATGACAAGAATAGATAAATAGCTTTATGAACACTGAAGTGCAAGGTCACCCCACCACGAGGTCACCCTTCATTCAACAAGGCGTGAACAGCGCATCATTTACGCGTTTTAGATATTCCCCTACATTGTTTTATTAATTTTTTAACGAGGTAGATCTCATTTTTAATGAATTCAGAAAAGGAGACTCCATTTTCAAGAAACCTCCAACTAGATGGGCTGATGACTGAGACCTCTGTGGAAAACCTTCGGACCTATGCTCAGAACTGAGGGTCTACTACGAACAAAGATGTACACGGCCTAAGCAATAAATTGAGGCGTTTAAAGTATTTTTAGAACCCCGGGATAAAAATGCAAATTCCAAGCCATGCTGGCAAATCGCGACCAAAACCATTATGTTGTTGTTATGTTTGGCTGGGTTTATAAAATATTTCGGTAATCTCAAGGTTGGCAGTGATTAAAAACCTTCTAATATGTTTTTTTTTGTACAAATCCACAGATTACAGAATATTCTGTAATCTGTGTACAAATCTATGTATGTATCTCGCCATGATTCTTTTGTGCGATCCTTTTAGCCAATTTATTGACAACGATGATCGGACTATCGTTTTTCGTAGTAGACCCTCTGGGCCCTGGGCTGGTCATATTAGAAGAGATATTGAAGTACGGCTACTGAAGACTCAACTCCTGAAACACCGACACATACCTACTCAGCTAGTCATTTGAGCAAAATTTTATGGTAGGAGAGGCCGTGAATTATTGAGCTCACCTTCTAGGTAGCAGCGGCAGGTTGTTACCGAATAACCACAGCCGTTTATCACCGAACCATTTCTCCATACAGGACGCCACGTTGTTCCACAGTTTGCTAGAACAGTCCCACAACACTACCGTATTATTCATTCGAATTTCTGAACGAATTTTGACGCATACATTTCCCGCCGAAATAAAAATATATCAAAAATTACGCGGGCAGCTGGGTTCCGTTTTTTGACAGTTTTTTTTTTCAACAGAGATGTTGCCCTGGCTAATGCTGCAATGCTTTTGGTCGTTGTTCGAAGTAATATCGATCGAAGTTTTGTTTACAGTTTGAGTCAGCCTGTGTACATGACAACCGCGGTGGTAGGGCAAAATGTAGCCCAGGAGCTTGATCAATCTGAAATCACATTCACATAAGCCTTCTAAGCTCGGTAATCCAGACAAGCCCTGCCTTTCTGCCGTGTGATTGCGACGTAGCTGTTCTAAAGTGGTATTTAAAAGTTTGGATTTGGCATAAAATACTCAAAATAACTAACTTATCGAGACATTCAAACGTAGAGTTTTATTTTAGGTGCGTTTCGACTGAAGCAGAAGAGACGAGCGCAGAGGAAACGTGACGTATGGGAAGAGACCAATCGGACTGTTTAAAACCCATGTGGATTCTCTCTTTTTCTCTTTTAGTGGAACAGTTTTACTGGTGAAAAAATATTAAAAATATATTATATAGGGATATAGCGCCTGTAGCACCAACTAGCAGAACGGAGCACGATGGAGTAGCCGGAGCAATTCATTGTTTTATCTCCATCAGATTTAGAATCGTAAGTGGACACAAGCTGTTAATTTTACGTACCTACAGCTTTTATTGAGCTCCTGGACTATAAAATGTCATGCATGATTATGATGGAGTCGCATTTGAAATCGATGTACACACGGCTACAGATCAAGCTATAATTTTCCAGTATAAGCTGATCTCGCATTGTATAGGATTTCCGTACAATGGGAGGTCAGCTTATACTAGAAATGTATAGCTTGATCTGTAGCCGTGTGTACGAGTACTTTTTCCTTGTCAATGTGGGTAACATGGTATAATATAGCGTAGATACGGTGGGTGGTATGGTTTATGGGTTTTAAATTTTTTTCTATATCGCTGGTATAATTTTACAATTTCATGTTTGTCTATTAATATTTCCATTTCATTTAAATGTTTTAGATGCGCGAGGGTAGATAATGCAGTGACTGTATAAGTAATAAAAATAATTAAAATATTTATATAAAAGAAATAATTGGTTAAGTAAACGATTTCCATCGTATTGGGGCATAAAAAGAAAGAAATTAAATAAAAATGGATTTCGCTACATAGGTAATCCCACCAAAAACATTTTGCAAGACGAAACCATTATGGGTCGCAATGTAAAAAAGTTATATGTAGAGCCAAGACTGTGGCCAAGATTATAACTCTATACGCCCATAATATGCAAGCTCTAACTTTAAAAACTCTACACCTTAGCACAGAATATTTAATAGTACTACGTAACCTTAGTCCAAATATGTGGCTTGGCCGATTGTTTGTTCTGTATTGGAATCGAACCCACTACCCGCGGGTAGACTACCACGCCTACCGGCCTTTCAATACGTAAGTTTATGACGACTTTATGCTCCATCTATAAATAACCAGTCAGTCATTCTAGATCTTTCACCATCATTAAAATTCATGAAAGCCACAGTAGCCAGTGACTGTCAATCAGGGATCATCATAAAAAAAACCGGCCAAGTGCGAGTCAGACTCGCGCACCGAGGGTTCCGTACAAACCTGTAGGTATATAAGTAAATGGTAGTATAGACCTGAGTATTTGATATTAATTTCAAATTATGACCTATTAAAAAAAACTACTTACTAGATCTCGTTCAAACCAATTTTCAGTGGAAGTTTGCACCGTAATGTACATCATATATTTTTTATAGATTTATCATTCTCTTATTTTAGAAGTTACAGGGGGGGGGACACACATTTTACCACTTTGGAAGTGTCTCTCGCGCAAACTATTCAGTTTAGAAAAAAATGATATTAGAAACCTCAATATCATTTTTGAAGACCTATCCATAGACACCCCACACTTATGGGTTTGATGAAAAAAAAATATTTGAGTTTCAGTTCTAAGTATGGGGAACCCCCAAAATTTATTGTTTTTTTTATATTTTTGTGTAAAAATCTTAATGCGGTTCACAGAATACATCTACTTACCAAGTTTCAACATTATTGTTCTTATAGTTTCGGAAATAAATGGCTGTGACATACACGGACAGACAGACAGACAGACAGACAGACAGACAGACAGACAGACATGACGAATCTATAAGGGTTCCGTTTTTTGCCATTTGGCTACGGAACCCTAAAAATCAAATCTACAGAATTTCCCACAAGCTCGGAGAGCGTTTCTAATGGTGCATCCACGCTACGCGAACCAAGTACACGTGGAGTGGAGCACAGATTCTTTCCGCCTAGCGTGGACGGACTTGTGAAGTTGTGAGCCTCTAACGAGCGTTCGGCTCGCGTTCAACTGCGCTCCGCTGATTGACAGTTTTTTGACGAATACGGGATTCGAATCGCGCTCGTGTTGTAGGCTTGTTGTATGTCCACACTTGACATCGCGAGCAACTGAGCTATGGGCTATGGTGAAACTGAACCCACAACGAAGAGATAATTAACTTGTGGCAATAGATATTTATTTGTCGCCTCAGTCATGGGTATATTCTGTAAAGCGAAGTGGGTACCTAGAACTAAGAAAGATTGTACCACTTAATTCCATAGTACAAGCTCTGCTTAGTTTGGGATCAGATGACCGTGTGTGAGGAATGTCCCAGTATATTTATTTACTTCTATCCTGAATAATAAATACTACATGAAGAAAATTAATAAATTAAAATTGAATTATCAAACTGATTACTACGGACTCTTGTCAATGAACAAAAAAACCGGCCAAGTGCGAGTCAGACTCGCGCACCGAGGGTTCCGTACAAACCTGTAGGTATATAAGTAAATGGTAGTATAGACCTGAGTATTTGATATGAATTTAAATTTATGACGTATTAAAAAAAACTAGTTACTAGATCTCGTTCAAACCAATTTTCGGTGGAAGTTTGCATCGTAATGTACATCATATATTTTTTATAGATTTATCATTCTCTTATTTTAGAAGTTACAGGGGGGGGACACACCCCCACTTTGGACATGTCTCTCGCGCAAACTATACAGTTTAGAAAAAAATTATATTAGAAACCTCAATATCATTTTTGAAGACCTATCCATATACAACCCACACTTATGGGTTTTATTAAAAAAAAAAAATTGAGTTCAGTTCTTAGTATGGGGAACCCCCAAAATTTATTGTTTTTTTTTCTATTTTTGTGTGAAAATCTTAATGCGGTTCACAGAATACATCTACTTACCAAGTTTCAACATTATAATAAAATAATAATAATAATATCCTGGGACATTCCTCACACACGGTCATCTGATCCCAAACTAAGCAAAGCTTGTACTATGGAAACCAGATAACTGATATAATACATATACTACTTTTTGTTTGTAAATACATACTTAATATACATAATTACACCCAGACTCAGGACATACAGACATGTTCATGCACACAAATGCATGTCCTGTGTGGGAATCGAACCCACGACCTGCGGCGCTATAGGTTAAGACTCCACGTCTTAACCAACTGCGCCAACTGGCCCGTCAATATATAATATATGGCCCGTCGTATAGTTCTTATAGTTTCGGAAAAAAGTGGCTGTGACATACGGCGGACAGACAGACAGACATGACGAATCTATAAGGGTTCCGTTTTTTGCCATTTGGCTACGGAACCCTAAAAAAGGTGAAAAGAAATCAAATTAACTATTGATTTCATAATTATAAATTGCGCGCTACACAGTTATATATGAAAAAATACAGATTGATTTGATTGTATGCTGTATTAGGTATATTTGGTAGAAAACCGAAGAAGAATCAGAAGCCATTTTAGCAATGATATATTTTTCCTAACTATCGTAATGGGCCGCGGCCCGTGATGTTTTCATCAAGTTTTCACAGCCCGTGATGTTTTCATCAAGTTTTCACAGAATGATTGTGCCGATTGTGCTAAAAATACTAAGACAAAGGTACCTGAAACGTGGTATGTCAAAGACTTTCTTTGCTTTCTATTTTTCTTGTACCATTAACATTTAAGTACGCATTATAAAAATATTTTGTCTCTGTCCTTCTCGAAATATGTTCAATAATATGCTATTATATCTATCTCAGTCGCACAACTCATTATCTAATTGCCTCGCTCACTCACCAGATGGCCGGCTGTTTAGCTGTCAAATTCATTCCTGTCAAATACTCGCGTACGAGAGCACGTATTGTTTGATTTTTCCGATCAATGATTGTTGTTTTTGTTGTGAACGTATGTTGAAATGATAACACATCTTCGGCCGCGTAATCATCCTCGCTAGTGCGAACATTTTAATTTAAATAGCGAACTTAAATGTTGCTTACATATACCGGTGAACAGGCGCACGATTGTGATGAAATAAACTGATATCTGGATTCGCGAATTTTTCTCGTTCGACAAGGTCGTGGGAGGTGAATCTAGATAAAAATCTCGAATATGTTGTGAGAACTGATGGACCCTTTGTTTTTTTTTAGAGAAGTCCCGAGCTCGGTTGCATAGTGTAGTGATAGTGAGTGAATAAAAATGGGGTCATCGGGACTTACGCTGGCAGATTTGCCGAATATTTTTATTATGATCGGTGCACTGGTGGCGCTCTTTGTGATGCTTGTCATACTTCTGAGGTGAGTCAAATATTTGGGATGAAGTTAACTGAGACCATAGAACAATACGTTTTGTATATCTGTATAAAAGACAACATGTTAAACAGCTGCGTATCAGGTGTTACTGTACACACAAAAGATAAAGAATTCTGTGTTCCAAATACAATTTAAATCTGAATGTAAATATGTAAATGTACAAAGTGATACCAGTGTTTTAGAAACTTGAAATTTCCATTAATTAAGTAGGTACTTAGTTAATAATCTCATTAAATATAATTTGATGAAATAAATGGTCCTAAAGCTATTTATTATGGTTCAATAGCACTGGTTTAAATAACTAACAGTCTTAGTTATCACTTCCTTAACCCGTCGGTTCTCAGGGACGCGCATCCTATTATAACAATTGATGTCATTGTTATACTTTTAACAGCGAGCCAATGAGTTAACATAAAAGGAAACAACTAAAAAAATAGTGATAGGTATGATACTATAGAAATAATATAGTTCAATCATAGCATACCTAACCTATGTTTGAGTGGGTTGAATCATGACCAACACCACATGGGGTACCACCACATTGGGTCGGCAATGCGCAAGTGATACCCCTGGTGTTGCAAGCGTCTCTAGGCTACGGTAACTGCTAACCATCAGGCGGGCCGTATGCTTGTTTGTCATCTAAGTGGTATAAAAAAAAACATTGCCTCATATATTAGACTCTGTTATCTAGCTAAGGCTCTGCGATAAGAAACTTCCTGGGCCAGTAGACAAGATGGTTGTCGACAATCTTTATCGTTAGTAAACGATCAATCTTTGTATGGGATTGACATAAGAGATTGTTAAAAATCATGTGAATGAAATATTCTTTATTGTATACACTTACATAGAGCACATGATTACAACAACACAAATTAGAGGAAGCTATACAATATAGGCGGCCTTATCGCTTAAGCGATCTCTTCCAGGCAACCTTTGGGTACAGGAAAAACTTCAAAAGGCGGCAGGTTGAGCATCTACCTACAAATAATACAATATATATGAAATAAACTAATACTATTTATACACAAATACCATAATACTTTGAGATATATAAAGTAATATACTAATACTTACATACATACAATAAATAAAGATAAGTAGGTAAATAAACTAAATACTAATATTAAATAATATTAAGGTAAATAAAGGAAAATAAAAGGAATTAAAGAGAGTGATAGTAGGAGAATATTTGAGATTTAAAGGATTCAATAGTCTGAGCTTGTCTGATGGTCTGGGGTAAGGCGTTCCAAAGACGAACAGCTTGAACAGTGAATGATTGAGAAAAAGAGTGAGAAGTGTGTAAAGGGGTTTTTAGGCGAAGTTCAAGAGAGGTACGAAGGGAGTGATGCTGCGAGCTATAGAATTCGAAGTGCTCCTTAAGATAAGAAGGGGATTTGGGATTAAATAGAATAGTATAAAGAAGTGAAAGTATGTGAGTATTCCGGCGAAGGCGAATAGGAAGCCACTTGAGCTGAGCACGAAACTGGGAGACGTGGTCATATTTGCGCAAGCCAAAAATGAACCGTATGCAAAAATTCTGAAGACGCTCAAGTTTATTATTAGTTGATATGTCAATTTGAAATGTCAATCCCATACAAACGTTAATCATTTACTAACGATAATAATTGTTGACAACCATCTTGTCTAGGGGGGCTTTTACTTCTATTATTATTAAAGCTTGTTATTCCACTTAACAATTTCCTACACATCATTAGAGGGTATTTACAATATTTGATGATGTTTTTTGTTGTAGCACACCATTAAACATTGTGAATCCCTGTGCAGACTGTGTATATGTAAAATAGGTGATAGATGCTATAGAACAGGCAATTGTGCAAGATTTTCAAACATAAGTATCATGACTACAATGTGTAACCAATTCTAATGATTATTAAAGAGAATAGCATTTTTTATAGTTCAAAAATGTATGTAAAAAAAAAATGTTAGTTTATGTAGCTTTATTTGATACAATTTTTTTATAATAATTTAGAACATGTACACATATATACATGTCAATTTGACTATTGTAATATTTAATTAACCAGTAGACTCACTGTTCCTGGAATTTAAATGTTCTCTACTTTATGCCATAATTACTGCACAGGAACAAATATTTTGGTTTCAAAACTTATTTTTGCATTAGAAGAAGTTTTTATAGGCTTATATATACATCACACATAACATAATAAAAAATCTGCAACAAGTCCGATTTTGGGGGAAACTGTTTAAATTTTTAATAACTAAAATGTATTACTCAGTTAAAGACTATTTAGAATAAAATTATTAATTTAAATCATTTGTAACTTTTATAGGCTGTGAGTGGCTGGACATTATTAATTTTCTTATTATTATTTTTCGGACATGTAGGTTTTTTTTTTTTTTTATACCACTTAGGTGGCAAACAAGCTTACGGCCCGCCTGATGGTAAGCGGTTACCGTAGCCTATGGACGCTTGCAACACCAGGGGTATCACGCGCGCGTTGCCGACTCTGCAGAAATCTCTTCACACCCCTTTTGAATTTATTAATTAATAATTTATACAGGGCCGGCTTTACCTATAGTGCAGGGTACATACATTGGCAGTGAGCCTATATGTGGCGAAGGTTTTTAATGCACTCGAATTTCCGAACACTGGTGAAAATATAACTGTAAGTAGGTATTACATTTTGATCGCACGCCTACTAGAGGGCGCCAGGGTACTGATTGCACCCGGGCGCTTCATGGGCTAGAGCCGACCCTGTATGTATACAACGTGTATGTCGACTTGGATGCTAAATTGTTATTTATAATCGCCTACTGAATCCATTTATGTAACTTTAAATACCTATATATTTATATTAAAAGTTACATAAATCTATTCAGAAAACGATTATGAACAAACCGTTTAATGGTTTAGCATCTAAATCTGTTACACATTGTATAAGTAGATAATGTAATTGGCATATATTGATTTTTAATTTAGAATAAATTTAGATTGACATTTAATTTAGAATTTTTAAGCACTTTATTATTTTTATTTGAATACATATTCGTTTTTTTATATCAATCGAAATTTACTATAATATTATTTAATACAACTACATTGTTTATAGATCAATTAATGAATAATGTAACCAATTACCTACCAAAATGTTCGTACCCTGCTAAAACATGTTTTGTATGACCATCTGCATATATGTATGACACATGTTTTTGTAAATAAAATTTATTCTATTCTATTCACTGAGACATAATCCAAATTTAACAGGTGGAACCACAGTCATAGCTAGTTAATGCTAATCAGCAACTTCTTGATATTAAATTAAATTTATTTTTTATATAGGTATTTCTTTTATTTCTAACAAAAAACATAAAAGTATGTAAGAAATTTGTCCTGTCAAATTAGTATCAATGCTTGTTTTCAATATAATTTTAGTGGCCATCTATGTTTAAATTCTAAATACGGTAAACTAATTTGACAGCTTTAAATATGTTCTATCCTTTTTCAATAATGTTTGTAAAAAAGAGATGTGATGACTAAAATTAGTTTAGTGCGATAATCGAAGAAAAATCCCTTTAGAGTAATACCGAACAATCAAATTCCGAAACTAGTCAGTGATTTGTCACTGATTTTGAACAGTAACGACCAATCACTGCATTGTGTGTTTTTGACTTTGCCAATGAGAGCGCACAGTCGGTGGGAAATTTGAAACCTTCTTTGGGTTGATTGTTCGATAAGTGCGATTTACAACAGAATCGGCACCATTATGCATGTGCTAACTAAAAACAAAACAATTGATAATTCTCAAAAAACATTAGACTTTTAAATAGAAATATTAACATAAAACGCGTCAAGAATTATTTTAAGCTCTCATTCCTATCATTGAATCATTCTGTAGGCACGACATGAGCGAAAAATATGGCTAGAAGACTATTGTCATACGAGTATTCTGCAATTGAACTTAAATTATCAGCGACTTTATTTGGTTATCAGTAAGATCGCGTGAACAACGCGGAAATTGGCACAGTAGTTCACAGCAACACTATATCAAGTCGGTAACGCGACTTATAACATCACGACTGGCCTGGGCTTGGTGAAGCGTGATGCAATATTTAGGACAATTTGCATACCCGAATTTTTCATACTACTAAGGCAGCAAACAAGCATACGGACCCCCTTTTTTTTTATACGACTAAGTCGGTAACCAAGCATACGGCCCGCCTGATGGTAAGCGGTTACCGTAGCCATATCGACGCTTGCAACACACGAAGCATCGCTCACGCGTTACCGACCTTTCCCCCGCCCCTATGAGCTCTGGCGACCTTACTCACGCGCAGGAACACAACTTTACACAACATAAAGTAATTTGGCTGCGGTATTCTGTAAGGTGGAGGTACTTCCACAGTCGAGCTGCTCTTTGAGCGAATAAACGCTATGCTCTACCTCTCTCAAAATCCTGATGAAATCTCTCCCCTGATGGTAAGCGGTTACCGTAGCCAATGGACGCTTGCAACACCAGGGGTATCCTCAGAGGAATTGATATTCTCTGAGGTATCGCTCACGCGTTGCCGACCCTGCAATAATCTCTTCTCCACACTGGGGAGCTCATTCCACAATCAACGATACGATTAGAAAAGTTGTTAGAATATCAATTTAATAACAACTGTTTTACAAAAACTTAACCGACTTCAAAGTACCCTAAAAAAATCCCCAATGGGCATGCGTGGTGGAATACTGCCCATTCCCTTTCACCCAAGGCTGATGATGATGATGATTCATACACTTTATTCTCAATCACTACACGGTATTATTAGAATCTGTAATTAGGCGCATGCGACGTAATATTAGCATTGGACTGACTTCCTGTTACAGATAACTGGTTGCCTAAAAGTCAAAATAGTTTTTACCCGACTGACCCGGAAGAAGAGTTATGTTTTTTATATTATTATTTATTTTATATTCAAATCTATAACCGGATCTGCATTTATATCTAACTGCTAAGGTCAAATATTTTTGATGGAAGATCATCAACGATAGATCTTATTTCTTGTGAACTTATCAGCGATAAGTTTGTTAAAACCTTACCCTGTTTAGGGATGTATCTTCTAATATAAGTTTCTGATGATTATGATGTCTGAACGTCTATAGCTTCTTAGTGTTCTTCCATTAATTGCTTTTACTTTGGTATCAAAGTGTTTCAAGCTCACAGAGATAGAAAGTGTCTGTACTAGAGTTTTTGCCGTGAGGAGAAGTGTATTCTCTTTTCCGTAGACATTTATATGGGTATGTAAAACGATAACGTCCTTTTAAAATGGGAATTTTGATCTAATTCTCGCTTAAAAACGGCATGATTCAGTATGGATGGAAAATATTGGGAAAATATACACGAACATATATTTTGACTGGGGTTGTGCGTCCACCTTACAGAATACCGCAGCCAAATATTTTTTTTTTGCAGTGTAAAGTTGTGTTCCTGCGCGTGAGTAAGGTAGCCAAAGCTCATAGGGGATGGGGCAAAGGTCGGTAACGTATGAGCGATGCTTCGTGTGAAAAAAAATGTGCACCGCTGTCTTGAAATGAACTGCGCGTTCATAGGCTGAACGACTAAATACTTATAATGAATGCCAATTTTATTTTACAACTAATTCGGTAAGGGATGTGGCTGGACAAGTCCCTACTATGGGGGAAACATATTAATGAAGTGGTTGAAAAAACTCAAAAATATTTAAATCTTTTGAAAGTGTTAGCTGGACCCGGGTGGGGTGTCCATTCTAAACATTTGCGCCGTTTATATATATCTTTGATTAGAAGTAGGATTGATTTTGGAAGTTTTTTATATGATAGCAGTGCAAAAACACATGTATCAAAATTAGACAAAGTTCAAAATCAGGCACTTAGGGTTGTGGGCGGATTTATAAAAAGTTCACCTATCCACGTTATGGAGAGTGAGCTTTGTCTACCACCTTTATATTTAAGAAGAAAAATTTTAGCCTATAAATACTGCCTGAAAATGAAATCTTGGACAAATAATATATCTTTTGAGTTACTATCTGAACTTAGTACTTTTCGGGACAGCAGATATTGGGAACATAAGAAAAAACCCTTGCTTATGACGTCTAATAATGAAATGTTGACTGATGTAAGTGCGTCTAACCCACTAGAAATGTTTACCCTAAGTGTTTGGATTAGTTACATAAATTTAGATAATACGATATTAATTAACTTGGAAAGTATTAAGGGTCCTAAGGATACATATAACAAAGATGAAATAAAATGTAATGTGATAAAAGAATTAGATGAAAAATATAGAGGGTGGTATAAAATATATACTGATGGTTCTAAGACCGCTTATGGTCAAGGGGCTGCTTTTTATGAACCTAGGCAAAATGTTTGTCATACATTTAAAATAATTTCTAATGTATCAATAATGACTGTGGAATTAGTTGCAATATCAGAAGCTCTATACTATATGGGTAACATCAGCCACCAAAATCTCGTCATACTTACGGACAGTAAAAGTGCTCTGCAACATTTGGCTCGATGCGCCTCTGGACACAGCAGAGGTGTATCGATAGCCTATACAATCCTTAAAAAAATTCATGAAATGAATCAAAATGGAACGCAACTGAGATTGCAATGGATTCCATCTCATATAGGTCTAAGGGGTAACGAAGAGGCTGATAATTTAGCAAAAAAAGCTATTCTAGAAGGTCAAGAAAAAAATATTCTACCACATTACTCAGAAGTTCTAACAAAATACAAAAATAAATGTTATAAGGAATGGAAAGAATGCTTCGATGTAATTTCAAAAGAAAAAGGGATTTGGTACAAGGCTATACAGGGTCAGCCTCTTCGTCTACCCTGGTTTGCTGATTTAAAACTGAGCCGAAAACATGTGATACTGGCACATAGACTTCGTTCGGGACACATTCCATCAAGAAAGTTTGGACACCTTATGAAAAAAGTAGATTCACCTTACTGTGATGTTTGTAATATTATTGATGATGTCCAACATTTGTTGATGGAGTGTGTCAAGAACCGAGGTGCGAGAGAAACATTAATAAGAACATTAAACGTTAACTTAATGGATGTCGGTGTAATACAAAGTATTTTGGCTGATCCGACATCCATTGCTGCAAAAATGGTTTTTGACCTAGCCAGTTGAAGTGTCTTCTTGACAAATTAATATGTATTCGTTTGTTTTATATTAGTGCGTGTGTAATATGTATAATGTAGTTTTGTTTAGACCAGGAGCTTTTTTTGAGTCAACATTGTTTTTATTTAGTTTAGGTTATGATGGGACTGACATATCCTTATAGGAGTCCCTAAAAAAAAAAGAAAAAAAAAAAAAAAAAAAAAAACTAATTCGGTAAACAAGCATACGGCCCACCTGATGGTAAGTGGTTACCGTAGCCATATGGACGCTTGGAACATAAGAAGCACATACGCGCACAATGCTCACGCGTTCGTTACCGACCTTTCCCCCCTCCCCTATCAGCTCTGGCGACCTTACTCACGCGCAGGAACACAACTTTACACAACATAAAGTTATTTGGCTGCCGTATTCTGTAAGGTAGAGGTACTTCCCCAGTCGAGCTGCTCTTTGAGCGAATAAACGCTCTGCTCTACTCTACCTCTCTCAAAAACACACACTGACGACAGTAAACTAATGTGCGATATATCTATGAATGCATAGATATAATATGCAAACTGCGGGGCGATTACGTAAATAATTTTCAATCATTTTCGAATTGAAATCGGTTCATTTACGTTCTGATCACGGAAAAGAGAATACACTGGAAGGGCGATGCGTTAGAATTTGTATCGGAACCAGCGTCGCCAAACTCACACAAATAAATGTTAAATCATATATTGTACTACAAATAAACAATCCTTTTGATTGGTCGTTTCTATTTTACTCAAAAATAGCTTTAATCACACAGGTCATACATATGAAAATATACCTTTTTACGTTAACATAAAATTTATTTTTCAATAGCGTACAAAGTATTTACGTCGTTTTGTAATCTACAAACTAACTAGATTCAATCGACGAAAAAGTTCTGCCACTCGGCACTAGATGGCCTTATTTTCATGGAACGCAATTTTGAACTCAAACGCATTAGACATAATGTTGATAATTGCGTAATAGCTGCGTCGACTGGCGTCGAGTAGCAACACTTATTGCTATTCGCTTAATGCAGCGAAAGTAATCGATAAAATATCAATAAAATTATCGATATTTTAATTTCGTCGATATATTTTTAGAAATTCCGGAAGAAAATTCACTTTCGATAAGAATAATTGTGCAAAGAATACTGAATTGTAAAAAAAAACGTTTAACATGATGAAGTAAATTAAAAAAAAGTTATTTTTACACTGTTTATTGCCCTTGAAATAAAATTTATTTGTTTCGATATTCTCGTTTTGAAAGCTTAATTTTAACAGATGAATGCGGATATTGATATAACTTTCAACTATTGCCTTAATCAAATCAGTGATAAAAAGATGTATTTTATCGATATTGATCGAACAAAACTATCGATGCACGTGTTTTGGGGTCACGACAGGTCACGACTCACGACGAATGTGAAAGAACGCAATACATTACGTGCGGAGTTGCGCTCGCTACCTTGCGTGCAAATAAAGTGAGTACATTGCCTTCAATGTATAATTTTGCAGTAGTATCAGAGTTTATCGTTTACACCTAAAATTATCATAATCTCGAATACATTTTTATAAATATCACAATTAAATAAAGGTTTGTAGACTCATCCATGAAAGGAAATCCCTCCTTGAGTTACACTCCGACTCCTCACTTCGTTTCCTACAGGAAATAATAGCGCATCACGACATAATTAATATTTTTCGCGGAGCTACGCACCTCTGCTAAGTATGGCGGATACTACGAAGCGTTGACGCGGGTTTTGGTTGATATATGCCCATTTGATGTCATGTGTGGCGCGCGGGCTCCGCTAGCATAGCGTCTCTATTTATATTTCTTTTCTCTGTGGTTCTGATAATACCATTTCCGATTTTGTAATATTTCTACCGATTCAGAGGTAATTTCAATCCGATGTTCATTGCAATAAAGTTACGTAATCCACGTACTGTTCACGCTTCGCTTATCACTCTATAAATATTTATTCTTACTCTGTGGTCAAGCTAATAAAATTGATAACCTCCTCTCTTGTACACTATCTATCAACACTCCTATAGTGCCAGATATAGATCCAAACAACCCAACCCATTTGTGACTGCACCTTTAAAATGTCTGTTGTTCCAGGAACATGGAAGTGATAGGCATCGTGGGCGAGGGGCGCGACGACGCGTGGGGGCCGGCGATGCAGCCACCTCGGCTGCTCATGCAGCGGGTACATATACCATTCACCTTCAAACTGCAGGAGAATGCACCTTTGGGTTATAGCGGTAAGTTTGGTTTCACAAAGATTGCATTGCAACGATTATGTCCTTTTAAAATGGGATGGACTATTTCTCGCTCAAAAACCACAAGATTCAGCATAGATGGAAAATATTGGGAAAAATATACACAATTGTATTTTCCGCTTTAATTTTACGCACTGCGGGCATTTTGTTTACAAATAGCGGTGCAGTTGAATCATGAAAATCGGAGAAGTTTTTACCTGTTTTTTTATGCCATACAGGAATTACCCCCATTTAAGATCCAAGCTTGAATGAGTTCTAGTTGTTGTTTGTAATATCTTTCACCACCATAGTGAGATAGGTCATATGACGGGCCAGTTGGCGCAGTTGGTTAAGAATCTAGTAAAGATTCCACCTATTGCGCCGCAGGTCGATGGTTCGATTCCCGCACAGGACATGCATTTTTGTGCATCAACATGTCTGTATGTCTTGAGTCTGGGTGTTAAGTATGTATTTACAAACAAATACGCGTCGACTTGTAAACCTCCTCCGTTTTTTGTCGGTTAAAAAGTAGTATATGTATTATATCAGTTATCTGGTTTCCATAGTACAAGCTCTGCTTAGTTTGGGATCAGATGACCGTGTGTGAGGAATGTCCCAGGATATTTATTTATTATTTTAAAATGTAAGCGAAATTGGCTGTGTCGGTGTTTATTTCAGTTCTAAGACGTGAACCCTACCCCATCCTAATAATAAGAGTCCAGGTTTTGGATAAACACAATATTTTTACATAACTACTAAGTTATGTAAAAATCTTTTTTTATGTATTTTTTTTTATATTAGTGTTCAAAATGAGAAACGAAAACTCAAAAATACTTTATTCTTATAATATGAAGGTCTACAATTGGCTCTTCCGGTTCGGAATAACCTTAAGTATCCACCAAGAAACAAAGCAATGCATTTTTATGTGGATCTAAAAATATTTTTATATACATTATCTCTTTCAAGGTTTATTAAAAACCTTTTACAAATATTGTTATTGACTACAAACCCTGAAGTTCCGCTTAATTAATGATTGTATACCAAGCACATTTAATCGATCAAGCTCTTTAAATAATGTAGCAAGCATGATCGTCGTATTTCATGAAATCGATAAGAAACTACTCCAAAGTGAATACATGGGTGACCCAATTTAATATTTCAAGGATTCTCCAACTTTTGCGCAAGAAGCAATGCGTCTTATTTATAAAATATGTACGGTGCAAGATAAATAAGCCAAAGTAAGTCCCTAAAATATTGTTTATGTGTCTCTAAATTCACGATTAGATACTACATACTTTGAGCGATCGGACATCCGTTCTCCAGGCCTCAAGAGCCTTATAGCTATAGGTGCAATACCTCAGTATCTCATTCCACAATAATATTTAATAACCTTGCAGAACCTTTTCAAGGACGCGCCCTATACTTGTGCCAACTCAAGTTATATTAAGGTTGTTCGGAACTCCATCATTAATAACATTATTTGGCTGGTAACCGCCAGTCTCCACCCACTCTTGAATTTGCCTGCCTTTTAACCTTTAACATTTGCCAACGTAAATCTACTTTGTGTATTCGTAATTTTCGAAGGCAAGTTCAAGGTAAAGCACAGGTCTTTTATCATTATTAGGTATTTTATTTTAATTGTATTTATCATGCACTCAGAAATTAAACCTTTAAGAATCATATAAGGATAGAGAATCATAATTATTGGATTTTTGTTTTGTGTGTTTACGAATGCATGATGTCATTTAAAATTTTATTAAATTCATCATATAGGTTTTCCATTGTGGTTTGCCTTTATAACTTCAATATTCCGTTAAAATTATCTACATTTTTATAATAATAACAACTCTCAAGCCCAATCACATACCTTTTTGTAATCTCCACCATACATGCTATATATCTTCTGACCGCAATATTATATGACTTACATTACTTTCCTCTGGTTTTTCTGACTTTGTGAACAGTTCGAATTTACCGCCACGTAGAGTCATGTGGTCTGTGAAAAACCGAACTCTGATACATTTAGTAATTATTCTGCTGTTCTTTTTTTCATTTATAAAGGTTTGCCTGCAAAGAACTTGATTGTTCTAACCTGACATTTTAATAGTTTTCCGCTTATAGTTTGAACTTGCAACCCTTTTGCAACCTTAACCTTAACCAGCAAGGCTCAAAGCCACACAATGGGCCACCAGACGACAATCCCTCAAGAAATTAATTGCGAAAGCGAAATTACCGTCGCCTTGGCAAGACCGCATCGCGAACAAACTGCCAATTGGGTCATCAACAAACTCGTCCATCTCGTTATGATGTGATGCAAGCCTTATGCACCGGCCATTACGGGAGCATGTCCTAATCAAATCAGATCACAGCGCAAGGTAATAACAACCCTGTGAATGGTACAACAAAGTGTTGATTTGCTGTGAAAGTTTGAATGCATTAAAATTATTTTTTAGCCTGTACAGCGCACGTTTTTGTCTTGGTTAGGTAAAGTTTGTGTATATGGAAACTTTGATTGTTGTGTTAGTATTTTAAGTTTATTCCGAAACTGTGGTAGAGTAAAATCCATTATCAGGACCTGAATCCTGAACTGAATAAATGAGTTTGAGTTGAGTTCTACTAGAAACTTCGACGGCTAATTATTTAATTTCGCTCACATTGCTAAGGTAAAAATCACCATTAAATTGAGGGTTCGATATGTACTTCACCTTTGACCTTGTTGTCGAATCAACATTAACCTCACATAACTCGCGTTATCCTCGTACAAATAGCTTTGAACATCCTTTATTGTTACAATAATGATTATCCTTAATGTCTGGAGGGTTGATTATTTCAACATCGTCCTCCTTGCCTTGTCCTTATTCAGGATCGCCTTTGTATGTCATGTCAATGCATACCTGCTTATTTTACTTCATTACTGACGTATTTTCTTCGGCATTATTTTAAGTTTTAAACACAACATTATGTTCTATATTATTATGACCAGCACTAAGTGTATCGTCTATATATGTATAACAGTAATATCACATTTACATATAAAAAAATGAATCATTCGTACAAACAGCACTACTTTACTTCCATATACAGACAATACAGTTACTTCTACACATATTATGTTATCACAATGATTAGGTACCTACTTAAGCGGAACCGGTGCAACTGTACTCGCTGCGTGCGCGCATACTGATATAATGATACTAATTTTGTATCAGATGTACCAGAGAGAAATGTTAATACTACCGCTTTTATTTATTACTAGCTGTCCCCCGCGGTTTCACCCGCGTTCCCGGGATGAAAAACATAGATAGACTATGGCCTTCTCCATAGGCTATCTGCATGCCAAATTTCATGATAATCAGTTGAGTAGCTGAGGCGTGAAGGCGTAACAAATAAATCAAACTCACTTTCGCATTTATAATATTAGCTAGGATTAGGAATTAAATTGGAATACTTTGATTCACCTTACGTTTCCAGTAGGTCACTGGTAATCATACTGGTAATTCAGTCTTTTATAAGTTGTTCAGTTCATATTATTACGCCTCCTGTAGTCCTACTGTCAAATCTCTTCCGAATGTCTCTTTAACACTACAAAAGACATTTTTAATTTGCCTGATTTAAATTATTGTGTTTATCATCACTATATCTAGAATGTGACATTTTTTTCATATTGCTTAAATCCTCTGTCATTAATTTATTATTCAATGTTATCTGTTATGTTATTATTCATGGCTTATATTTTAATCACCGCTCTAGCTGGGTCCACTTCTATACTCAGCTGATTAAAGTTTCGTGCCAGTACATAGAACCTGATATTCAATTCAAATTAAACTCGTAAACCTTTCATAATAAACTAGAAAGCTAAGTTTATACAGGGAGTGGTCTTACGTTACGACTGCATACATACCACCTTCATCCTGCAGCATGCAATCCTTGGTAAGAACGAGACACAGCTATATGCAGTAATATGTGTATCCCTTTCGCACTAGTGCACGTTGAACAAAGAAACAGGCGGTATTGCAGTGCGTTCACCTCAACTGTATCCGTACATATTTACAAATGTTAATTCATGGTTATTTAATTTCCGGGTCATTCTATTGGTAAATATCTTGGCGCACTTGTGAGTTAAGATGATCTCGTGTTTGTTTGTCTGGCTTAAAAACGAGTCTTTGTGAAATTACTGTTATTTTGACATGAACTCAATATTTTGGCGTCACTTTACTATACAGAATACACAGTACAATCGATATTAGAGTAAGTGGGACTTTCTTTTTGTGTTATATCCATAGCGGCAACTACCTACGGCTCAATATTCCAAATTCAAATTCAAAAATTATTTATTCAATTTAGGCCCTGATAAGGCACTTGTGAACTTTAACAAATGACTCTACACCGGTTCCAAATACAACTTGAACTGAGAAGACTCCGGCAAGAAACTCAGCAAGTTTTTTTTTTTAAATGTTTACTTATAAGTATTACAATTTACAAAATATATATAACAATAGCCTGCGAAGCGAACAATTCAATTCAATTCGAACAATTCCATTCATATATAAAATAAATAAAATAAATAAATAAATATCCTGAGACATTCCTCACACACGGTCATCTGATCCCAAACTAAGCAGAGCTTGTACTATGGAAACCAGATAACTGATATAATACATATACATACTTTTTGTTTGTAAATACATACTTAATATACATAATTACACCCAGACTCAGGACATACAGACATGTTCATGCACACAAATGCATGTCCTGTGTGGGAATTGAACCCACGACCTGCGGCGCGTAAGGTGAACCTTAACGTACTGCGCCAACTGGCCCGTCAATATGTAAGTGGATCGATGACCTGGTCAGAGGCTCCTGGAGGCAAGCAGCCCGAGACCCTTCGTAGTGGAAATCAATGAGAAAAGACAACCCTGGGCTGAATTTAATAATTATGTTGGGATGCGTCATGCTTTTGTATGCCACTAAGACATTTCAAGGTATCGAAACCATCTTCTAGACCTTGTCTTCGTAATTTCAATACAACTTTGTAATTCTTCATTAGCAGATGGACGACTCCAACAAAAAGAATCTCTAGAGCTAGAACATCTCAATATGCATTCAGCATATTCAGGGTATTCAGCATAACCAGTCTCGCCTATTCTTAGATCCTCGGATCATCAGACTGTGGTTCATAATAATAGTCTTCATGTATCCATTATCAGTAATTGCAAGGGATGTCTGTCTACAGTCTGCATTTATGAATGCATTAACACATAAATTGTTGAGACATGCGAGAGCATCGCACTGGGATTGCATTACATTTTAACGAAGATCTATAAATAAACTGATGAAAATAAAACAAAGATCAGCTGAAATGTAATGTAAGCAATGCCACTTAGATTTTTAATATTGATAAACATTTGAAAAATAGCTAATATTAACAGTGTCGAAAAATATTTTAAAGTGTTACCGTGCCGAGTTTCTTGCTGATTCTTCTTCTTCTCAGTTCAATGCTTCCGAGCTGGTAACTTGTAACTTCGACCTTCATCAGAGGAAGTTTAATCTGGATGTTTTTACAGAGCTAGTAATTGAGACATCAGTAAAAAATGGTTTTAACTATTCATAGAATTTGATTTTCCAGCACCTGCTTGGAAGGTGTTTTAGCTTAAGAAGTAACAAAACCAGTAACTAAAACACTTCATCATCGGCCTTTTTCAGTCCCCACCACTCCTTCCAGTTCCTTGCCATCCACAGCCCAGTCCGGTGATCTAGTCCATCAGTTTGTAGTACCTCCCACATTACGCTTGCCAAGACGCGGTTCACTGTAACATTCGTCTACCGGCCCATTGCCACTTCTGCTTGCTAATTCGTTGAGCTATGTCGGTTCCTTTGGTTCTTTGTCAACGTTTGTTGAACTAAAACACTTGTTTAAACAGTACAGTATATTCATTATAGCAACAGACTCAAATTGACTCAATACAAACTTTGTTTGAGCTTTTAAAACTGCACTTACCATTTGAAGAGGTAAAATGACCTCTGTGTGACGGAAACATCCTCCAAAAACGCCAAGGACTACCAGTTTGCGAGTAAACGCTCTGTCGGACATCCCTTGCCCGTTGACATTTCATTGCCTGATGTCCCGTCTTTAGTATAATTATTATTATAAAAGTTTAAAGAAACTCCCACTATTGAATTCCAATGATTAAAATTCAATTCAAAATTAAATTTGATAATTCTAGTAATTTATTTCATTATTTAAGCCTTCAAACCCAAGAAATTTACAAACGTAAGGGATCAAGGAAATTGTTGTAAACCTTCTGAATTCAATCAACTTTTTAATGTGACCCTATTTATAATTATGTAAATATGTATTTGCACGTAAAGTAGGCAGAATATGTAGAACATTAAAAACTTTTTGGAGATCAGTGATACGTTAATAAATATCATTTTTGGGGATCTTGTAGCAAAACAAGAATTGGAATATTGTATCGGAATTATGGATCGTGGACATTTTCAGTCTTTGTCGCAAAGATAAAGTCACCTTCTATATTATTTCAACAAGTATGTACTAATGAAAAACGGTTGTTTATTAACCTGTTCTGTGGTAAATATTGACAGTTATATTTGAATGACAAGATAAATGTTCTTCCGTGGTTTCAATAACAAACATGCATAAAGATAAACTAAATATGGTATTTTGTGCATTTTGTTTATTTAATTATGTAAAACCATGTCAACTTAGTCAATGCATATTGATTAGCATATTCGTCATGTCTTGAAATTCAATTGTTGAAGATGCTACAATGATAATGAGTGGGAGGGATGCATATGATGCATCCCGCATATGATACTTCCTATTATCTATACTATAAAATTATAAAGAGGAAAAATTTGATTGTTTGTTTGTTTGCATTGAATAGGCTCCGAAATTACTGAACCGATTTGAAAAATTCTTTCACTGTTGGGAAGCCACACTATCCCCGGGTGACATAGGCTATATTATATTTAAAAAAAATTAAGGATCCTTACTAAAACTCCAATAATGTAACCCAAGGTGTAAATAAAACGGTAACGGGTGGGGTGGGGTAGGGTAGGGTAAGGTAGGACACCACGTGAACGGAACGGAATCTCTCCCTGCCAGCAGTCGTATCGGCGATGCTGAGCGGGGATACGGCGTGGAGGGCCGTGGCCTCCTTCTGTGAGACCGTAATGGTTCAGAAGGAGGCTGCTGATCGGGATCGGAAGACGGCCGATCCAAACGGAGGCGAAGCCGCCGGTGCGCAAACGTGTCTGTTCGCGGCCGCCCTGCCCTGTAGCTCGGGCTTAGAATAACAACTATAGTGTTCCCCTGCCTGTCGTAAAAGGCGACTAAGCGGGGCCTTTTGGGGTCGAGGGCAATCAGAGCGGGGGCTCTGTGCGCCCAGAAGCGACCCCAAGGAGGACGATGGGTCGATGTGGTCGATTCAAGAACAGTTTATCGAAGTCACTAAACAAACGTTTTTAAAACGCACTAAAAGGATCAAAATAATGTCGAATTTCGTTTTGAGCATGCAACGGATACCTAATTGATTCATGAATAGTTTATTGGTATCTCTAACAATATTATTGCACTGCAATAAAAAATTATCTATTCAAATTCATTCATCACGTGCTGTTTTCGTAGGTTTCGTAACACGGGTTCAAGATTTTGCCAACTATTTCTTCAAGTTCAAACCGCAGCGTTTAGCAATTGTCTTTGTCGATTACGTAAATAACTCTTTATCGCACGTAGAGGTCGATAATAAAGATGATAATTATATTATTTATCATTATACTTATCTATAGTTGTGTAATTACGTGACTGGAAATTGTTGGGTCAGGTGTTTTGTGGATGTTTCCTTCCTGTGAGAAGATGGCTGCCATATGCGCATGCGTCATTTTAAACAGGTGCAGGTTACACTGACAGTCGAGTAAAGCGTTTTTTTTTTTTATACTACTGAGGTGGTAAACAAGCATACGGCCCGCCCGATGGTAAGCAGTTACCGTAACCTATGGACGCTTTCAACACCAGGGCTACAGGGGTATCACTCGCGCGTTGCCGACCCTGAAGAAACCTCTTCACACCCTTTTTGAAGAACCCCATGCTGTACTCCATTGGGAAAACCACGGCTGGGAGCTCATTCCACAGTCCAAGATGGTCTAATCATGGTAACTGCTCATTTAATTTCGTTGGGCAAGTTTTAAGGCCGTTTATACAAAGTCAAGAATGTCGACAAAATAATCACTTACGCTAATTTCCCCCCGGTTGTTTCGATTTGCAAATATCAGTTCACCTGCAAAGACTTGTAATGCGGCCAATATATTCTAAACCTTGAAAAGTTCTTTATCTTAAAATAAATTTGTTTTGTTGCGAATTAGCGAGCGCTCCCGCCGAAGGCAGGTCCAGAATAAATTAGCAAATGTTATTTATAGACTGTTTCAACAAATTACTTTGAGAGCAACCCTTGTATTTTGTTAGTAATCAATAGAGGCTTCGATTTTAGATACATTATATTGGGCGTCTTTCTTTTGTATTCGTCTTCCATGGTTATCTCTAGGTCCATGGTTATCTATATGATCATGCTGCAATTAACAGTTCAGGGCCAGTAGACAAGATGGTTATCGACAATCGTCATCGTTAGTAAACGATCAACCTTCGTTCATCGATCGATAGTAAACAAAGGTTGATCGTTTACTAACGATGACGATTATCGATAACCATCTTGTCTAGGGGGGCTGGGCCAGTAGACAAGATGGTTATCGACAATCGTCATCGTTAGTAAACGATCAACCTTCGTTCATCGATCGTTAGTAAACAAAGGTTGATCGTTTACTAACGATGACGATTATCGATAACCATCTTGTCTAGGGTGGCTGGGCCAGTAGACAAGATGGTTATCGACAATCTTCATCGACAGTAAACGATCAACCTTTGTATGGGATTGGCATTTCAAATCGAAATATCACGTGATTTTTAACAATCTCTTATGTCAATCCCATACAAAGGTAGATCGTTTATTAACGATGACGATTGTCGACAGCCATCTTGTCTAGGGGGGCTGTTCTATCTAGCACTTCATGTAAGTCGGCAAAGTTGTACTACTTAGCATCGGCTCCGACGAAGAGAGACTTATCTATTAAGAAACAAATAAAATATAAATAATAATAATAAATAAATATCCTGGGATATTTTTCACACATGGTCATCTGATCCCACACTAAGCAGAGCTTGTAATATGGAAACCAGATAACTGATATAATACATATACTACTTTTTGTTTGTAAATACATAGTTAATATATATAATTACACACAGACTCAGGACATACAGACATGTTCATGCACACAAATGCATGTCCTGTGTGGGAATCGAACCACAAGGGTGGCAAGACCCTCAAGTTGAAAATCTGTCGCTAAGCACCTTGCGCTATGTTCCGACAATTGCATTTGACAACCGGCTTTTTACGTTTCTGAAGTCAGCAACATATAGAAACCCCTGGCTATCGATAATTAACATAGATCAAAATAAAGAAAAATGGAAGAACACCAAAATTGCTTATTCCATGATATCGTTTCTGATGATTGGGCAGACTGTTACCAGTTTATGCTGCCCTTCTTCTTCTTATTTTTAATTTTGGCAACCAAGCCAAGAAAAAAGAGTTATATTATAGTTTCTAGTCACAATAAATCACTTCACATTATAGTCCTCAGTCAGTCACCGTCCATAAAAGTCATGTTTTACTACAATGCTGGTCATTGTACTAAAACTCTTCACGGACATTTTGAGACAACTTGAAAAGTCACGATACACATAATTCATTTCATTTCACTTCACTGGTGCACATGGATGATCTTTATTGGGTAAAATACCACCAAAAATACACAATAAAACTCAAAATACACAAATTTATGAAAATAAAAATGAAAACGCTACGTCACTCTGCAAGTTCCCGCCAAAAAGTCCTATGCTGCCCTTGTGCTGTGTGAAACAATTCTTTCAACATTTATTGAAGTATAAAGTTTTCTGTTACTTTCGAACTCCTTTAATTACAGCTCTAATCCACATTATCTTACCCAAGTGTCCAAATATCTGTTTGCGCAACGTTGTCGGGTTTTGAAATGGTAGCATGTTCAATGCCAGAGCTCTTGCCACTAGAAGGTAATATTGTGAACCTGTTGTGTCGAAATGGATCACATATTTTAATCATCCATCGTGTAGCTAGGTGAACCATTGGATGGTTTCAAAAAAAAAATACCGACGAAAAATATTGCTGTGGATTCAGGTCATGGTTATAACACTGACAAAAAGAAAAGTATAAGTGTTCTGGGTAGATGTTTGTATGTTTATCTGTTTCTTTATTCCATCATAACATCTAAAAAATAAATAAATAAAAACTTTATTGTGTCTTTAATGTTATTATCTTTAAATCACTAACACCCTAAGCAACACTAACCCGTTACCCCCTTCCCCCTCTCCGATGGGCTATAATAGCGACCTTACCCACGAGCAGGAACACAACATACGATGATAGCTCAGTGGTAGTGACGTCCGATACCGAGACGAAGGTCCCGTGTTCGAATCCTACAATGAGCTTGAGCTTTCGGTAAAGGAAACATCGTGACCAAACCATAGCACGGTGCCAGGGTACTTTGTAGTACCCATCTGGCTACCACCCTCAAGTTGAAAATCTGTCGGTGTATTCGAAAAGCTGCACTTGAGAGCAAATTCCCTCTAGGCTTTGTGTGCTTACCACCTTCGACCACATCATCACTTATCATGGTGAGATTGTGGTCACACTGGCCTTTACAAACTACAAAAAAAAACGATAAGTTAGCTTAAACTGTTAACTGGGTTATTCTCTAAGGTGGACTCCCCAGTCGAGTCATCTGATCCTCCAACTTTAATAAACCGCTCACTTTATTTCCAGGAGTGAACTACTGCGTTTCATCGACGGTGCGGTACTGGCACGCGAGCTGGTGGGGTGCGCCGGTCAGAGAGCTGCACAGGACCCTGTGGGGATCGCTCGGCGAGATCCTCGCTTCGAATAATTTGAACTTCACCAAGTAAGATTCTACAATATTGTTGCGACTGGTTAAACCTGGATGGCCGATTCGGGGTCGTCCTGAAGGACTTAGTAAAATGCTATCTGGAATGAGTAATCTCCAGCAGAAAACTGCAAAAAACTTGTTACGTTCGATGTCTTGTCTCAGGGCCTGTATGATAAGCGCTGGTGATAATCTTCAGGGGTTCGTCCACGGAAAAGGTTCGTCACACCCCTTTGTTGAGATTTTAGAGCCATAAATACGTGCCCGTATTTATTGCTTATCAGAGAACATTTAATTCCATAACTCGAGGAAGATTTTAACGTTCATAAGTGCCTTATCAGGGCCTAAATTGAATAAATGCTTTTTGAATTTGAATCCCTTTAGAGTAGTAAAACCGAGCAGTAAGGTACAAGGAACGATCGTAAGGAACAATCTAAACTAAATGTTTAGTGTGTCCTTCATAAGTGAAGGACACACTAAACGGACTAAGCCGATCGGAGCGAATGTGTCTTTGACTTAGCCAATCAGGGCGAGTAGACAAGATGGTTATCGACAATCGTCATCGTTAGTAAACGATCAACCTTTGTATGGGATTGACATTACAAATCGAAATATCACGTGATTTTTAACAATCTCTTATGCCAATCCCATACAAAGATTGATCGTTTGTTAATGTTGACGATTATCGACAACTATCTTGTCTAGGGGGGCAGAGCGCATTGTCAGTAGTGGGGAATTGGCGGAATAGATTTCAAACAAAATTAACGTCATTGCTGTTATTTGGGGTAATTGTTCGATGATTCCCTAGGTACTTAAACGTTACCTTAAATGCAATAAGCGGACTAAAGTCGCTTTGATTGTTTGAAAGCCTCCCTGACATTAGTTAGAAGAGCTAACAGGAAAACCGACCTAAGTTACATTAAATATTACTAGTAAATATTGTATCTTTAAACTGTAGGTATATTGAACATATTTGCGCTTAACCAATGCCAATATAATGATCAAACAAAGAAACGGAAAGGCAAAACGCATGTGCTAAATTTGTAACACGGTTCCATCAATTAGATGCTTCTTCTATATTTGGACACTGGATAACTGAGACATACCACTCATCGAGTTTAATTAATATTTGCTAACTTTCGCCCGTGGTTTTACCCGCATTTGAAAATTATTCACTCAGTAAGTAAATATACTTATAGATGTATTTGCACTTGGCACATGAAAGTGGATTATTAAAAAAAATGGGGCCAATAGTAAATAACAAGTTTTTTTTATGGTGACTGTAATTTTTGTTGTCTATACTTGCATTGTCATCCAATATACCAAATTTCAGCTAAATCGGACACTGGGAAGTGGGTCAAAAACATGCATGATTCGATTACAGACACCGTACAGTCGTTACTAAATAAAAGCTTGTAAACTCCATACAAATACATCCATATTATTTACCAAGTTCAGCGTACGAGAATATTTGAAAAAAAATCCATAGTTATTGACTTATAAGCCTACTAACCGATAAAGTAGAATGACGCTGCAACAAAAATTATAAAACAACATAATGACTCATCTGATTCTACCGAATGATTTTAAGAACTAGGAAAAACTGTACAAAAATACGCCATTCATTCAAAAGAACCAAACATTAACGGTTCTATTCTATATGTAGAACAAATATGCCCATTTAACTATTTATTACGGCATTAGCCGTGATTCACAGGTCACAGAAACAAATAAGACGGGCCGTTTTAGCGTTGGCTCATGTCTCGAAAGGTGGGCGTTTGTCGTCTGTTTTTATAATGAAAACAAAAGTATAATGACCGCTCTAATACGAGTTTATAAAAAAAACACCGGCCAAGTGCGAGTCAGACTCGCGCACCGAGGGTTCCGTACAAACCTGTAGGTATATAAGTAAATGGTAAAATAGACCTGAGTATTTGATATGAATTTAAATTTATGACGTATTAAAAAAAACTACTTACTAGATCTCGTTCAAACCAATTTTCGGTGGTAGTTCGCATCGTAATGTACATCATATATTTTTTATAGATTTATCATTCTCTTATTTTAGAAGTTAAAGGGGGGGACAAATAATTTTAGAAAAAAATTATATTAGAAACCTCAATATCATTTTTGAAGACCTATCCATAGACACGCCACACTTATGGGTTTTATTAAAATATTTTTTTTGAGTTTCAGTTCTATGGATTGGATGAACCCCTAAAATTTATTGTTTTTTTTTCTATTTTTGTGTGAAAATCTTAATGCGGTTCACAGAATACTTACCAAGTTTCAACATTATAGGTCTTATAGATTCGGAAAAACATGACTGTGACATACGGACGGAAAGACAGACAGACAGACATGACGAATCTTTAAGGGTTCCGTTTTTTTCCATTTGGCTACGGAACCCTAAAAAACTAGCTTTCAATCTAGAGATTTCACCCCCGTATTTTTAGTCAGTAGCATAGTCTGAAATTTTTTCACTTCCTGGGGCAGTATTTTCCAACATAAAGCGAAAAGGTCAAGAAAGACCCCCAGAAGAAAAACACATGCGACTACTGAGAAAGTAGTTCCAACGATCCAACGATGAAAGTGTATAACAGTTGTTCAACCCGGTCACAGTTCATTAGACATCTGTTCATCTGACATTAATGAATGTGCGGAACAAAACCACAGACCCGCTAATGTGATGATACATAGTGAACTTCCCGCGAATACAGCTCTATTCAATGAAAATGTTTTTTTTTTTTTTTTATACCACTTATGTGGCAAACAAGCATACGGTCCGCCTGATGGTAAGCGGTTACCGTAGCCTATGGACGCTTGCAACACCAGGGGTATCACGCGCGCGTTGCCGACCCTGCAGAAATCTCTTCACACCCCTTTTGAAGATGCTGTACTCCATTGGGAAAACCACGGCGGGGAGCTCATTCCACAGTCTGGGCGTCCGCGGAAGGAAGCTCCTTTGAGCCCGCACAGTACGAAACAATTCAGGTTTCAATATGTGAGGATGGACTCCCCGTCGATGGCGAGAGTTGAATAATTAAGATGATGAAATTATTGACGACGGTGATGGTAAAGTAGAGTGAAGGGTGCTGGCCTTGCTGTTTATTTTGTGTATATGCTTTTAAAATTGTTTAACATTGAAAAACAAATTAGCTAGCCGATGATGCTGAGTTTTTTGCCGGTGGTAACTTCAGTAACTTTGACCTACATAAGAGCTTTCCTATGGCCTCTTTGGCAAATCAATTAACTTATTGCTAAGTATAAATAAATTTCGTATCGAACAAGGAAAGTCCGTTAGTAAATATGTATGATAACATCCTATAACCAAATATTTGCAAATACAAAGTCAACTAATAAATCAATACCATGTAAGTCAACATAAAAGTACAAATTAGGCATGATCCAAATTCCTCGCATGGCCTTTTTAGGATTCCGTAGCCAAATGGCAAAAAACGGAACCCTCATAGATTCGTCATGTTTGTCTGTCCGTCCGTATGTCACAGCCACTTATTTCCGAAACTATAGAACTATAATATTGAAACTTGGTAAGTAGAGATGTATTCTGTGAACCGCATTAAGATGTTCACACAAAAATATAAAAAAACTATGAATTTTGGGGGTTCCCCATACTTAGAACTGAAACTTTTTTTTTTTTTTTTAATAAAACCCATCTATGTTTGTTGTCTATGGATAGGTCTTCAAAAATGATATTGAGGTTTCTGACATCATTTTTTTCTAAACTCAATAGTTTGCGCGACAGACACTTTCAAAGTGGTAAAATGTGTGTCCCCACCCTCTGTAACTTCTAAATGAGAATGATAAAACTAAAAAAAAAAAAAGGTGTACATTACGATGCGAACTTCCACAGAAAATTGGTTTGAACGAGATCTAGTAAGTAGTTTTTTTTTAATACGTCATAAATTGAAATTCATATCAAATACTCAGGTCTATACTACCATTTACTTATATACCTACAGGTTTGTACGGAACCCTCGGTGCGCGAGTCTGACTCGCACTTGGCCGGTTTTTTTCCTTGAACGGCTTGTTAGCATAAGCTGGCGTGTGGCCAACTTTTGCTATTATCTGGGAGGTAAGGAAAATAATATTGCGGAAATCGGTACGACCTTTTAGAAGTTTACCGGTTACCGTCGAAATGTCAGGTTTTTACGCTATGATCATAGTGCAATTTGATCGATTTATCATCCTAATAACTGAT
The DNA here is from genome assembly GCA_947623365.1 of Achlya flavicornis. Classification (NCBI taxonomy): domain Eukaryota; kingdom Metazoa; phylum Arthropoda; class Insecta; order Lepidoptera; family Drepanidae; genus Achlya; species Achlya flavicornis. Next base: position 1,996,797 of record OX392485.1, on the reverse strand, counting down.
AACAGAGTAATATAATAATAATAAATATCCTGGGACATTCCTCACACACGGTCATCTGATCCCAAACTAAGCAGAGCTTGTACTATGGAAACCAGATAACTGATATAATACATATACTACTTTTTGTTTGTAAATACATACTTAATATACATAATTACACCCAGACTCAGGACACACAGACATGTTCATGCACACAAATGCATGTCCTGTGCGGGAATCTAACCCACGACCTGCGGCGCAATAAGTGGAATCTTTACCAGACTCTTAACCAACTGCGCCAACTGGCCCAGAGTGAAGAAAATACCGGTACATAAGTGCCTAGATAGATGGCAATGATTGTCTGTCATATTGGGCTATTTAGCCAATCAAAATGTGATCGCAAAGCACTACAAATACCAGCTGACATATATAGATGAGAGGTGGAGCATAGCGTTTATTCGCTCAAAGAGCCGCTCGACTGGGCAAGTACCTCCACCTTACAGAATACCGCAGCCAAATAACTTTATGTTGTGTAAAGTTGTGTTCCTGCGCGTGAGTAAGGTCGCCAGAGCTCATAGGGGAGGGGGGAAAGGTCGGTAACACGTGAGCGATGCTTCTTGTGTTGCAAGCGTCCATATGGCTACGGTAACCGCATACCATCATGTTTACCGACTTAGTTGTATAAAAAAAAAAAAAGAAATACGACTGATTGATAGACGAAAGATGCCTTAGTTTTTGAATCAGTTATATTGTAACTGTCTTGCTACGCAGTTCAATCGATAGCATTTCATGTAGCTGCGGTAAATATTTCCATTTCCGTTCGATAATATTTATACGTTCCACCATTATAGCAATAACAATGGTACGTAATTGAAAAATTACAATCTCGGTTTACACGCACTATAAAGCGGCAATTAAACATGAAACGTCGACGGACCCAGTGGCATAGTTGTGAAACAATAGCTGCTCAACGTTATCGCCTCGTGGATAACTATTCTATGTAGGAATCGGTTCGAATCCCGGCTTACTGTAAACATTTATTAGTGCGGCGACGGCGAATAGTCCTGCTTTCAAAGGAACTTACTGTTAAATTGATAATTATCCTTCAAAATCGGGCCTTATGACACACCGCAGACAGAGTTAAAAATAAAAGGAGGTAGAAGCTTCGAGAATGAAAAGAATACTACAATTTATTTAATTACCACCAGCTGCTTTCAGAATTGGATACCATGTTATAATAATGTATATAGTGTGGTACCGAGTACCTAACATACAAGAAAACATTTATATTTTCAAACTAGCTGTCCCCCGCGGTTTCACCCGCGTTCCCGGGATAAAAAATAGCCTATGTCCTTCTCCATACCATAGGCTATCTGCGCGCCAAATTTCATTATGATCCGATGAGTAGTTGTTGCGTGAAGACGTAACAAACAAACTGACTTTCGCATTCATAATATTAGTAGGAAGTTATGACATAACATTCTGTAGTAACACAAAATCAATGCTACGAATTACCTATTGCAGCGCTTTTTATGCTGAAATTCTATTCTATCGATATTTTTGTTCGATATTAATACGAAATTTTATAGATTAAAGGGAATACCTCGTATGCGGCCTATAGCGTGGACAAGTTGCTCATTAAAAAGTATTTTAAGAATCTATATATATATAAAAATCAATGCCACTTTTCGTTGTAATTTTATAACTCAAGAACGGGCTCACCTATCCAAACCAAATGTTTAGGCTTTGTTCGGACTATTTAGTAGATGGTTTATGTGAAGTTTGCACAAAATCGGTCGAGCGGTTCTTCATTTATCACATTTTTTGTAGCAAATGAATTCAATAAATGGCGGATCATTTTTTTTATGGGGATTTAGGGTAGGGTATGGTAGGGTAGGGTAGGGTAGGGAAGGTTAGGGTAGGGTAGGGAAGCACCACGCGAACAAAGTCGCGCCGGGCAGCTAGTTAAATATAATTAATTAGTTGCGCCTGCGGTTTCACCCGAGTCATCATCATCATCATCAGCCAATAATGTCGCACAGCCGAGCACAGGCCTCCTTTAAAAAATCAGGGTGAAAGGAAATGGGCAGATTCTCCACCACGCGTGCCCACTGCGGATCGATGGAGGCAGGCTAGAGGTCAAACTACTGTTGGAGTTTTCCTGCCGCCTAGAAGGCCTCCAACTAGCTTAACGACGATAACGACTATCACAATTAAGTGATAACCGGGACCAAAGGTTTTTACGTGCCTTCCGAAGCACGGAAACGCTCGATTGGAAATACCACTAGGCGGTCACCCAGGTACAGACCACGACGGTGGTAGAATAACATGCCGATCGACTTGTCATGCTACACCACGAGCGGTTCACCCGAGTACCCGAGGGATTACGGAAGGGATACGGTAGTGTAGGGTACCCTACACTACCGTAAAGTTTTCTTAATTTTTCTAATTTATTACGCAACTTTCTTATTTTTTTTTTCTGTGAGCAACAAAGTTGAAACACAGATTAAGACCTAATTTTGTATTTTATAATATTATTATAGGTAATCCTCTTATGTACTCCTATTATAATACGTAGGTAAGGTACAAAGATGGTACAAAGTAATCCAGCAGGGATTCTTTCGACGATTGAATTGTGAGTTTTCATCGTTATTCGAGTTAGAAGAGTCTGATTTATCCACGGAACAAAAAAAAACATTTTGTTTTAAAAAAAAATTTTTTTAACTTAAACATATTCATGGTTAACCTCACGATTCCCACAAATTTTAATGTTTCATTGTATTTATTTCTAATATTAAATCTTAATTGCTATTTTATATTTTTGACATGTTGTATTTTTTTCAGAGGCCAACTATTGTCTTGTTTTAAATGTGTCGTGAAGGTTACGACACAAAATTAATTACACATTTTTTTTTTGCTTAAATTGTATTTTTACATCAATATATCATAGATCTATTAGTGCTGATTCTTTTGTCTACAACAAAAGTTAGTCTCACTAAGTATTTCTCTTTCTAACAGAGAACATAAGAAAAGGATGAAAGAAATTTTGTCCTGTCAAAGTAGTCCAATGCTTGTTTTCAATATAAATTTAATCACTATGTATCGCGGTTACATCTAAATGCCCGCAAGTAAAGACGGCAAAGACTAATTTGACAGCTTTAAATATGTTCTATCATTTTTCAATAACGTTCGTAAGAAAGAGATGTGTTGTGACTAAAATTTGTTTAGTGCGATTTATAATAGAATCGACAGCAGCACCAATAAATAATCAAATAAAACATAGAGTAAATAAAAAGTATTTTTTGCGGGTGGCAACAAATATGTTACTACATGTGTCCATGTCCACCGGATCCAGCATGCTTCAACCACACGTTTGTCAAATATGAAGCAAAAAACAAAACAAAGAATAATACAGGTATTTAAATGTCAGTCAGTGTCATTATCAAATAATGATTATGATTAATAATATATAAAGCAAAAAAGAAAACGAAAGAATAATACAGGTATTTAAATGTCAGTCAGTGTCATTATCAAATAATGATTATGATTAATAATATTTGAAGCAAAAAACAGAACGAAAGAATAATACATGTATTTAAATGTCAGTCAGTGTCATTATCAAATAATGATTATGATAATAATATTTGAATGGAGACCGTGACCCGCCGCGTCTCTCGTCTCGTGTCATAATATTAAGCATTATTAACTGCAAACGGGTTTTTATTGCTTAATAACATGTCGTTATTTATGAATTTGTGATGAGTTGACCTATTCAGATATGCGCGTTTTACGTAGAGGGGATTAAGGCCATAGTGCACATGTCTGGTGCGGATTTACTACACTCTAATGAATTTTATGCGATACTGCAGAGAAAGGACTATGGTAGAAATGTACAAACAAATATTTTTGTATTGAAAATTGTGTTACAATCGATCATTAAAATATTTTTAAAACTCCGGTATAACTTTTACCAACAAAATAATCGATCGAAAATGAGTTTGCTTGCCCTAATAAGCATCAAATAACGATTTAGGTTATCATATCTGACTCTAATTAGGTTCAGAAATCAGCGAACGATTAGTGCTTTTCATGTGAAATATCTCAAATTCTACAAAATTTATTTTACTGCATGTTTATTATGATATACATAAAATCCTGCGGACTTTTCCACGGATTAAAGTACCTCGTATGCGTACGTCTTTATATCTTCGAATGAATATCCTAAGGCAATCTCAGATCGTTTACCTATGTGCTATTGTTCTGATATTGAATAGATTCTATTATTAAGAGAGGTAGAGCATAGCGTTTATTCGCTCAAAGAGCAGCTCGACTGGGGAAGTACCTCCATCTAACAGAATACCGCAGCCAAATAACTTAATGTTGTGTAAAGTCACAGAATATTTAATAGTACTACGTACAGAAAACCCACTTCGAAAACGACATTTAAACAAAAATCGACTCTTGGAACGACAGAATAAAGCGCAATCCAGTTCGCGCAGCGCTGCGCGCCTAAAATTATATTCACCTACAACTTCCCTCTTTTTCTATCGTATAACTCTATCCTGTATGACGCGGCACGTGTTACGGTAGGGTTGTCTAATGAGGTATTATGAATCTTCAATATTTCCTTATCGCCTATGTATGTCCTATTACTATTCTCTGTGTTTATTTTATTTCTATGCTATTCTCCTTTCGTGAACAATGACATTTAAAATATCCTAGCTAACTAGTATTAGATCAGAAAGTTATTTTAAAATGTCTACATACTTTAATCTAAGTTGTTAGACCTATACGTACTTTGTATACTGAATGTGTATTCTGTCTACGAAACTGAATACAACTATTTTGGGGAAGGGTTTTAGTAACATACATGCTTATCAAATCTGGAATGACTGACGACGCGACAAGAAACGGCACGATTACCTAGTCCAGTAGCCGTCAGCCGAAATTCACAATATTTGTTCTTAATAATCTTCATGTTGATTAAAGAAGTTTGTTATATAAAAATTAATAAAGAATTAACCAAAAAAAGGATATATTGAGTTACTTACCTACAAAACAATAAGAATTGTTAAATTTTTCTGAATATTGTTCTACTGATTTTTGAAATAGTGGTATGTTAAATCTTAGTTATTCTAAGAGTTGTAAGGTAGAATTACTGTATATTTAAAGAGGGAACTCTCTCTATATTGGAACTACTAACAGTTTCTAAAAAAAAAAACGTCAAAATCGGTTCATAAACGACGAAGTTATCCGCGAACACATAAAAATAATTAGACTTCAAAGTACACTAAGAAGTAATTAAATCCTGATCTGATGACAATGGGACCAAACGGGAAGTGTACCCTTCCAGACAAAAAAAGAATTTTCCAAATCGGTTAATAAATGACGGAGTTATGAGGTAACAAAAAAAAAAAAAAACATACAACCGAATTGAGAACCTCCTCCTTTTTTTGAAGTCGGTAAAAAAATATACGGTCGAACTGAGAAACCTCCTCCTTTTTTTGAAGTGGGTTAAAAATCATTCACATGAGTTTTCGAGGTCTAAGAGGCCCGTTTATACAAGAGGGTCTCTTCTGGTCGCTCTATCTTTGTCTCTTTTTAACACACTGGTATGTTATCAAAACGGGCCTATTATTATAATAAGGACTTTAGGACAATACAATGAAACAACAACAAAATATCTAGAACTATAAAAACAACGATATCTACACAATATAGTGTTAAAAAAAAGAACAGTGAACACTTTATATAGGTAGTACGTAGGTATTTATACCCACACGCGTTTTGCGCTGCGTGCGCGTTGCAACCGACTAGCGTTGTTCCGGTAGTCCGCGTGAGCGCGATCGTACCTAAACATGGGAGTGGGACAGGCCTGGTAAAGTTGTGTTCCTGCGCGTCAGTAAGGTCGCCAGAGCTCATTGGGGAGGGGGGAAAGGTCGGTAACGCGTGAGCGATGCTTCGTGTGTTGCAAGCGTCCATATGGCTACGGTAACCGCTTACCATCAGGTGGGCCGTATGCTTGTTTGCCGACTTAGTCGTATAAAAAAAAAAAAAAAAAATGCCGAATTCGATTGTGCCATTTGTGATAAATAAGTTAATTGTTTTTTAATCATTTTAGTCATATTGTTAATACATAGTCATATCAAAACGCGTGCTCTAGAATTAAATGAGGTTATTTATAGTGTATCCTTCCTATTGTTAATAGTCACGCGTGTTCTCGTACGGAGCTCGCCCACTTACTACTTTTTGTAGCGCCGATAATCGCAGCTACAAAAAGCGTTAAGTATTTTGTTTATGAGTTACTTTTTTGGCAACAAAATAATCGCACAGCGATTGTCGCGCGTGGGTGAGCTCCCCCCGTAGTTTTACCTACCTACTTTACTCTGAGCATTTTAGTTAATTTCCCATATATTAAATAGTACCTAATATCTTCATTGTTTGTCAAATTAATAAATTATACAAATAAATTTGCCGTGTCGTCACTCCTAGGCGCCCGCTCTGTCTTCGCAATTTATTGATATAGGAAATATAACCATAATAAATGTAAAACAAAAACATTCATACAATCGACTAAATTATTTTATGATTGTCACAAAAAACTCATCAAATAAAACTGCAATAACCAATCATAAACTTAATAATATTGTTTACAAACTGCAATAATAATTTACATTTGTGTACATACAGTAATGAATGTTTGCTTAGTTATTATCTAAGCAAACTATGTATATGCTTAGTCCGTTATTTAAATTTCTGTTTGACGTTTAATAATGCAATAAAGGAAAATAAACGTTTTTTTTTACTTTACTATAAGGTTTATCTGTTATAACAACGGTTAACTGTATGATGATACAAATGGAACTTTATTCTATAGAAAAAAAGGTTATTTTTCTTTGATATTATTAGACGTCAAACAAATTTAAATAATGATCATAAAGAGGATATACATACTGTCCCCCTTACCCATAAAACGTTATTTAACTAATATACTGTTTAAAGGGTCATGTAAATAAAGTCACTCTATTGTCATTGTCAAATAACGTGACATTATTTACGTGACCATTTAAACAGTATATTAGTTAAATAGCGCTTTATGAGTAAGGGGGTCTATTGTTAAATATAATTAAAAGTATTATTACTGTTGTGTTTTTCAAAATAAAGAACCCTGTAGAATTCGATCAAAATCTTATACAGTAGAAGTACCCATTAGAAATTTATTAATTTATTACAACAGGATTACTATGTCCTTCAATAATTTACAATTTGCTTAAGGTTTTCTAGTAGATTGAAAAAAAAGTGTATTAAGCAGGTACTGAATATTTGAAAACAATATAAAAAAAATAGAATACATGACTAGGAACAATAATTAAAGGTCGTATCGCTACAAACTTGATGATATCCTTAAGTAATTACCCCCAAATAATTTGCCAATTTATTTTTATTTTTTGTATACTACCAAGTCGTCAAACAAGCTTACGACCCGCCTGATGCCATATGGACGCTTGCAACACACGAAGCATCGCTCACGCGTTACCGACCTTTCTCCCCTCCCCTATGAGCTCTGGCGACCTTACTCACGCGCAGGAACACAACTTTACACAACATAAAGTTATTTGGCTGCGGTATTCTGTAAGGTGGAGGTACTTCCCCAGTCGAGCTGCTCTTTGAGCGAATAAACGCTATGCTCTTATAATCCATAATTCCATTATTTAATTCCTTACACCAGTTCTATTTTCTATAGAGATTGCGTGGTTAAAAATCGAAATTATTTGGACTATACTTATTAATTCTAGCTGTCTTATAAACACGGCAATATTTTTAACATTTCAGAAGCAACCCACACGACGAGAGGCCAATGAGGCTATCCACAGACGAGCCCCTCCAGCTTGGGCCTCCTCCACGCAACTGCTACCCACTGGTAGTCATCCTAGCGCGCGACCAGAGGGATACTGGTGAACTGAGGCCCGATGATACGGTGATTATGAGGCCATAGAGTCCTTCTATTGTTATCCCTACCTATGTCTGTTTAATTACAAAGTTTCGACCAAAGAATGAAGTTTCTTTACAAAGAATCATGGCGAGATTTGTACAAAAAAATAAAGACTTTTGGAGACTTTGGAATGACGTTATAGTTATAATTGACGGGCCAGCTGGCGCTGTTGGTTAAAACTCTGGTTAAGATTCCAACTATCGCGCCGCTGGTCGTGGGTTCGATTCCCACACAGGACATGCATTTGTGTGCATGAACATGTCTATATGTCCTGTGTCTGGGTGTAATTATGCATGTATTTACAGACAAAAAGTAGTATATGTATTATATCACTAATCTGGTTTCCATAGTACAAGCTCTGCTTAGTTTGGGATCAGATGACCGTGTGTGAGGAATGTCCCAAGTCCCAAGAATTGATCCTTGGTGCCTAAGGAATAACTTAAGCATATAGAACCCCGGGATAAAAATGCGAAATTCTATGCCATGCCGGCGAGTCGCGAGTATCGCGACCAAAACCGTTATGATGTTGTTATGTTTTTCATGTTGTTATGCTGTTAATGTAATGTCAACATTGGAAGTGATTCAAACCCCTCTAAAATGTTTTATGTTTTAGTACAAATGAATGTATGGATCTCGCCATGATTCTTTTCAAGTCAATTGTATCGGTAATATTAATCGCTACCTTGGTAACCAAAGTATGTTTGTAAATGACGCAGGTGGCGCTAGTGAGCGTGATTCACATTCGGGACGACCAGTGCTCGCTGCCGAGCGGCATCATCGCGCAGTACTTGAAGCAGGCGAACGGACACTTGTCATGTTTGAAGGTATAGTCTTACTTATATTATAAATACAAACGGAATTCGTCTGTTTGCTGTCTTCTACTTTACTGTATGATGTACATGGGTACGCTGGACTTTTGATATTTTTATCTCAGCTCCGAGTATAATACAATCTTTGGTGAGGCATATTTTACTCTAATATCCGGTCGAAGCACCAAAAATAACTAGTCCACTTTTGATCATCTGTGTTAAAAACGAGTTGACTAAGTGAAAAGGGTTATTTAACTATGGAATATGCTACGTACGTGTTTGATCTTTTTATCCGGCTCGGAGGACCTTTTTGGTCCTTCGAGCCTCGAAATATCTGTGTTAAATATGACTAATAATAGTAACGTTTGTCCCCCAGCAACTGTACGTGACGGGCGAGTGCGGCGCGCCGGAGGGGTACGCGGAGGGCGTGGAGGGCGTGGGCGGCGTGGAGGGGGTGGGCGGGGTGGAGGGCTCGGCGCTGTGCTGCGTGTGCGCCGCGCACCCGCTCTCGCGCGCGATACTGCCCTGTCGGCACGCTTGTCTGTGTGCTTGGTGCTTGCGTGAGTATCATTACTCATTACACACACTTTATCTCATTCTTGGTTTGTTTAAGCCATCGAACAATTAACCAAAAGAATAGATTGTAAGAGTCGGGAAACAAGACGCCGGGAGTGGAACACTCCCTTGCTGTCCGCATTATAAATGAGGCAGCAGAACAATGTGCCGTATTTTCGGTATGTCAACAACGTACGGGTGAAAATGTTCCGTCGTCTTGTGGTTCGGTGTAAAAAAGGGGATGGTGAAATAAGGTTGATCAATTCCCGTGTACACTCCCAAAATACCTATATCCTGTAGAAAACCGATAAGCAAGCAACTTTTCTTCAATGGTTCTTAGTTTTTTTGTATGACAACCAAATTCTTTTTCGGGCTTATTTCTGCCAGTGTCAAGTTATATTATTATTTCATTTGTGATATAAAATTATAGTCGAATTTCGATTCATGGGCAAACTCAAGTATAAATAAATATACCATACGTCTCGTGCACATATCATGAAATTACGTCTCATAATATTCGCCAGAAATATTCGTCAGAAATATTCGTCCTTAAACTCCCGTGTTAGGGATGCTGTCTACAGTAATACAGCCAAGCTAAAAGCGAACATTCTAGCGTACATGTGTCCTTCCCAGATGAACTTATGTGCATTAATTAACGTTACATAAGGTGTGCATCATCACCACATTCGTACTCTAGTCACATCCTCACATCGTCCGGCATCATCCTCAATGGCCGCCTCCAAGGTTTACAGCTCCGAGCAAAGATGTATCTAGATTGTGCTTTAGCGAGTGAAGATATCTCATCCCATTAATATTATTAATGTGAATTTTAGGTCAGGGATGTTATGATATGAAAGGATATGAAATTTCGGAGCTAGATATAGATATATGCATAGAAATAGATATACCTAGAAAGAACGTCGCCATACTACACGAATATATAAAACTGGCCAACTTTTATAGGCTATTGCGCGTAACGGCTACGTTTTACGCTCCCTCTGCGTCATTCTGCTTGTCATAGTGACGTTCATAATGATGGTAGTTGTTGAAATATTCCAATTAAAATCGGGAGAAATTAAAATATGAAACCATTGAATTATTACACATAGAAACAAAGTATACGCGCAAATAACAATCCATTCATTTGAAGCCATATATGGCTTCATTTGACCGCCGCGCTGTCAGTGTACTGAGTGACGTTATAGTGAGTGCAGCTCTCAGAAAAATAATAAATATGACGGTTTGTGCAGTAAAATTGTGTCATAATTCATCAGGGAAGAAAGATAGGAATTCTGATGTAACATTCCACAGGAAAGCCACTAATTTTATTGCGTAATTCATCTAAAATAACAAAATTCAAAAATAAAAATAATTCACTCAGATTTCGAGCAAAGTGTTGCCAGCTGTTTGTATGCGAATTTGCGTTGTTTTACGTAATTGATACCGAATTTGTTACTATTAAAGTAATTGAGTCCGATACCTAGGCGACTAGCTGTCCCCCGCGGTTTCATCCGCTTCTTGGGACAAGTAGCCTATAATACTCGGGATAAAGTAGCTTCAAATTTGTGAAATAATTTTGAATTAGACTGGTAGTAGTTTCACAGAAGCAGTTTTACAGGTAGTATTTTTACAGAGATTAACCCGTTTAAACAATCAAACAAAAAACTTTTCCGCTTTATTGTTTTATAACAAAATATCCTAAGCCCACTCCTTGTAAGCCCCGTCTTCAGCTTTATTCATCCAGCTGTAATTTTAATCGACTTCAAAAAAGGAGATTATCAATTTGACACGTATGTATGTAATATTATTGGAACTATAATATATATACATATGTATGAATATCTATCAGGGCTTCCAAACAAATATACAAAATTTCATAGATGTGTGTATGTATGTTTGTCCACGCATATCTAAGAAACTATTACAATTAATAGTTTCGGAGATATGCGTGGACAAACATACATACACACACCTATGAAATTCAAATTCAATGATTGTTACCATATTTTTCTATTTCCATAAATTTACTGAATTAATTAACTAGCTTAATTTACAGACTTTTAAAATTTAAATTTTATGTATTGTGTTAATGATAAATTAATAATAATAATTAAAAGATTAATACCTACATACTACTTAATCTTCTTTTTCTATATAACCTATCATATATAATTACCAAGGAAAGCTACAAATTGTACGATAATTCATAGCTCTGCACATTGTCTTGGTGTATTATGTTAAAATACCCATCATAAGTACTATGAAACATAACCATTATACTAGTAATAAATAAATAACATCTATGATAAATTATCTAAGACGCAAAACTTTTTAAACTGTTAAATAAATTGTATGAATACATACTTCCAATTTCACTAGTAGGCGAAATCGGAAGGTTAATTTTACCGAAAAAAAATGTTTAGCTTGCAACATTAATCGTGCGCTTGTGTGCGTGTCAGCGAGTGTAATTATATGGTACTCCCGCACACATTGGTTGTCAAGTGGCTTACGTTCCGCGCGGATCTTTGTTCGATACTTCGGTTCTAAGCGTAATAATTCAATGTATGAAACATTATTTTGCAATTTTATTGATTTTTATTTGATTTAGCCCCTAACAGTTAGGGGCTATTTTTTTCAACGCGTGCACAGCTTCGTCACTCAATCTGGATGTATCCTTAATCAAAGGATATATGATGTATTTTATACTTACCCGTTTCAGATACAGTTACGGAAATTATTTCGGATATCGAATAGTTTCAGTTAAGGATACATTAGATTTTTAGGAAAGCCCGCGGCTAGTTTCTCGGCTCGGCCGGGCAAAAACTTGTCATAACGTGTCTTTGTAACACTCCGCCCTATCCGAAACTTTTATATCAAATTCGGTTACGGTTTTGGATAGATTTTAGTACGGATAATGGATTTAGATGAAAAATGGTACTAGATAGATGAGGTCAATTTTATTAGTTTGTATGTAGGATGTAATCTCCGAAAGTACTGATCCGATTTTGAACATTCTTTCACTAATAGGAAGCAATTTTGTAGCCGATTGCTACAGGCTACTTTTGAGCTTCGGGACACAGATGAAACCGGGGTCAGTTAGGATTGGATATATTTTATTCCAGTTAAACATGAGATCTCAAGGGAACGCGGGTAGAACCGCGGGGCAGAAGTTAATATTATATTTAAATGATACTGGTATAATAATATGACTGGCATATTTATGTTTACTTATAAAGATACATTACATCCAGAACTAAAACAGATGTCCATATTGTTCATGCACTCAAATGTTTGTCCTGTATTGAGAATTTTATCCAGTACATAAGTCCCGTCGAACGTGTGACCTCTCTAGTACAGAATTGATCGAAGGTTTAGAATTTAAACCTCTGACATTGGCACGGGCGGCGATTAATATTGACTCTATTGTACTGTGGTGCATACGTTACATTCAGAATTTGTAAGTGGCTGTTAGGTATGCGTTGCACGTGCGGTGAAGCGATGTGTCTGTTCGACGTTCTAGAGCGAACTTTGCTATGTCGCTGTAAAATACTTAGAAAGATACTTTTGGCCTCACTGTGTTTTTTTCGCTCTTTTCTAAAGAATATATTGTCATATATATCAGAGGAGATTCAGGAATATGCCTTCAATTATTTAATTTTAGTACGTGGACATCGAACAATTAACCCATAGAAGCGCAAAGATGTTCATTTTACTTGAATTCAGTGCAAAATCACTGATTTTTGCTCTACGTACGCATATCAAAAAATAAAGCTTATATTTCTATAGCATCGCTTAGCTTCAACGTGTGACAACAGCACAAGAATGATCGATTTCTATATACAGATAACATGCGTATATCGTAACGTACATTGAATGTACAATTTTCAATTTGAATAAATACATTTAAAGGACAACTTATTTTATAACACATCGAACAAAACATCCGGTTTAATTATACTGACTTTCCCGTATTATTTGTTTATGGTTGTTGAATTTACAAGTGTGGTAAATATTATTATACACAGTGGGAATTTTAGACGAGTCAGTAAGGGAAAACTACCTTTAGCTTCTATTCACATTTACGGCAACCACAACACAGCGCAGCGTCGCGACAAAATGAAGTCTGTGGTTACGTGGGAATAGTGTCGCTGCGGCTTTTCGCGGTTGCGGTTTCGGCGGTTGTAGTAGCTACAACAAGTTAAAATGTATGTACCGCTAGTTCACGGTGTAGCTGTTGGTTGCGATGTGGTTGCGGTGTGGTCGTATACGTACGGTCTTACACACGCGGTCGATAGTGACAGCAAAATGTGGTCCGTGTGAGTTCAACTATTAGTTTTCATACAATGTGGTGGTTGTGATAGGGTTACGGTTGTAGTGCGGGTGTGGTTGTTGTGGTACGTGTGAATAGAGTCTAAGGGTTCAAGCCACGCTAATATTGTCTTAGGAGACTGTACCAAACGTTTTGAATTATTGGCATTTACAGAATTTTAAAGAAAATACTTTTGACGTTCATTTTTCTAACTTAAAGTGTGAGAAAAAATTATTTGTGACATTTCTAGTAGGTACCCCAGGGGGCCAACCACAAGCTTACAACAATTTTATTATAACCTTATTTAGTCCTGTCCTGTTTTTACTGGATGTCAAAGAGGGACAAAAGTCAAATAAGGTTATTTAAACCTTGTTTTAAGAGCTTGTGGTATTTTGCAATTTTTTTGACCCTGCATTGCTAGCGGCTTATACGTCAGTAAGTCTGTCCCCATTTACATAGTATTGATTTCAACATTTTATTATCGAAAAATCTTATCTATTTCTTTACACAATGTAAAGAAGACATATGTAAATAAAACATGAATATTACACCATTAAATTATTATTATGCACAGTTGCGTGAACCGAAAATGTTTTATTTATCATTAATTACAAATATTACGAACAAAGGCGGTCATAATGCCACAAGGTCAGACTTGCAATAACTTACGATTTAATTAATAAAATTAGTTCCGCAGTTCATGTGTAAAGTTCGAATTTTTTTTTAGTATATATCTAGTTTTTCTAGATAATTATTTCTCTGATCAAATATAATTTTTAATGAATATTAATGCTTATGCTATTTTGGACACAAGGCTTTTTTTGATAGCCTTGAATGACCAAAATCAAGGAACATGTAATGGTGCGTCCATGCTTGGCGAACCGAGCCACGAACGAGCATACTGCGAGCACAATTCGCGTAGAGTGGACGGGCTTTCGAGGCTCGAACGAGCATTCGTAGCGTGCTCGACTGCGCTCCGCCCGATTGTCAGTTTTTCACGAACACGGGGATTCGCATCGCGCTCGTTGAAGGCTCGTTAAGTACGTCCACGCTTGAAATCGCGAGCACCGAACGAATCCTGTTCGTTCGAGGCTCGGCTCGTGCTCGTTTCGCGTAGCATGTACGCACCATTACATGTTGCCCAAAGTGGTAAGCACACAAAGCTTAAAAGGAACTGGCTCTCAATTAAGTGCTGCCGGAACACACCAGTGATATGCGACAGCTTCTTAAGTGTTGGTGGTAGCTGTATTTTTAACCGACTTCAAAAAAGGAGGAGGTTCTCAATTCGGTTGTATGTTTTTTTTTTTTTTTTTTTTTTTTTTTTTTTATGTTTGTTACCTCATAACTCAGTCATTTATGAACCAATTTGGAAAATTCTTTTTTTGTCTGGAAGGGTACACTTCCCGTTTGGTCCCATTGTCATCAGATCAGGATTTGATTACTTCTTAGTGTACTTTGAAGTCGGTTTAAGTTTTTTTTTGTAAAACAGTCCAATTATCTTTTATGTATAGGCCTTTGTTCGACCACTATCGCATCATTCTAAGTAATTATGTGGCCAAAGGTGGTAAGAACACGAAAGTCTAGAAGGAACTGGCTCTCAAGTGCAGCTGTCGGAACAAACCGATAGGTGCTTGGCGACAGCTTCTCAACTTGAATGTGGTATCCAGCCAGACGGGTACTACAAAGTACCCTACCACCGTGCTATGGTTTCCTCACGATGTATTCCTTCACCGAAAGCTGAAGCTCATTGCTCATAACATATATAAGGGCCACATTGACATTAACATATTGACGGGCCAGTTGGCGCAGTTGGTTAAGATTCACCTTACGCGTCGCAGGTCGTGGGTTCGATTCCCACACAGAACATGCATTTGTGTGCATGAACATATATATGTCCTGAGTCTGAGTGTAATTATGTATATTAAGTATGTATTTACAAACAAAAAGTAGTATATGTATTATATCAGTTATCTGGTTTCCATAGTACAAGCTCTGCTTAGTTTGGGATCAGATGACCGTGTGTGAGGAATGTCCCAAGATATTTATTTATTTATCATAAGAATATTCCTTGTTTTATACAGCTAAACTGGACAAATGCCCGATCTGCCGCAGCGTGATCACGAGCTACTTCTGCATACGCAACGAGGACGAACAGCTTTCGGAGCTCAAGCAACAGAGGTTTCCCTTCAACAGGAGACTGTTCAACCTGTTCCACTACCACTAGCCAATTAGAGGTACGTGTCACTCCATACCGTTGAACTTTATAGTGTATATAATTGTATTTATGTATATAATGTATGTATGTATATTTATTGACCTATTTTTGTTATAAAAGTATACACCACCGTCTAATAACGTGTCTAAATTCCTTTCCATCCCAAGGTTGTCTGGAAGAGATCGCTTCTTAGCGATAAGACCGCCTATTGTACTTACAGTAATTTTTTTATTTTAAGCTTTTATTTTTATACTTTGTTTACTACTTTTTGTACAATAAAGAGTTATCTATCTATCTATCTAAGTTTATAGGGTCCTTCCCATAGAGATAGAATTATGATAGAGCGAGAGCGCAGGTAAAGCTGCGTTGAAACGAACTGCGCGTTCATAGTTTGAAAGACTAAATACATTTATTAATCCCAATTTATCGTTTTAATCGATACTAAAACCGAGAACAAATGACAAGGAATATAAATTCTTTTTGATACAGTTGCTCAAAAAGTGGCGTATTGCAGGGACGTATAGCGTTCGGGATGTGGGCTATTACATACTCAAGCTTTTTCTTTACCTTTTCCGAACTCGTGCGTTCTCTTTCCCAACTGTCAAAACAATGTCTATTAAAAATATAAAACCAACCACGAAGTTTTTACTAAAAAAAAACATAAAAATATATATATATTATTTTTCATTTTTCAATTATAACTTTTTAGTTAGTTGAGTTTATTGTGTTTTTATTATTTTATTAAATTGCTTCAATTTTTCGCATTTGTATTAAAAATAGTTGTTCAGTACACGTGCGGAACCGTCATTGCAACTTATTCCGACTGTCAACCGATTTGTCGAAACTCTTTGCAATGACAGGCTTTCCGCACTCGTAATGAAATATACTATTTTCTGACAGTAAATTACGAGTATACAATAATCTATAAGTGCATTAATATGACAAGTGCTCACGCGTCGCGCAAGGATAATGTTGTTAACGCTGTCACTATATCAATATTCTATATCTATGTTTTCTATAGGTAACACAATATTCAATTCATTTACAACGATATTTGAATAAAAAAAAAAAAAAAACTTTATTTGCAGTTTTACAATTTACAAAAACTAAGCATAACAAATTTTTTTTGGCTCATACAAATATTATACAATAGTTGTTTTGTACAATTGAAGTCACAGATAAGTTGAAACTCCTGGCACCCAAGCTAAGATTAAACTTGTGTTATGGGTGTCAGGGTTATCTCTTACTTTAAACCTTACTTGTAGTCTATTGTTTGGATTGATGTTATATGCACAAATAATGTAAAAAAAAAAAACAAAAATAAAAATTAAGATGAGGAAAATAACTGCAAAAGCGGTGGTGTGTGGTGAAAATGAAGAATAATAATGCTGATATTATTCTTACTAATACAAAATGACCTATCATTTTCAAATTGTTTTTTTTCTCCTCAGGGCATGGAGTGAGTGAAACCGAAAGACACAGTGCGAGTACTTTAATAAAATAATCATTTAGAATAAATCTGAGACAGTGAGATGTGTACCTATTATTATAATATAGATTATCCGACGACTAAGAACTTAGTTTAGATATAAAAAATACGCAAATGTCTGTGAGCGAGCGATATTCACTTATGTGTTTTAATTAAATTGCGTTTTATTGAATGCGAAACGCGTATCGTAGGGACGTCTTGGTTGATACGCAGTTGATGTTAATGGCAAGAGTTATTTACTAATGTAGAATAGATTGAATAGGAATTTTCTGGGCAAGTGTGCTATGTCCTCGGCCTTGTAACTCCATCAGAGTCAGTCTATGGGCTACATAGCCCATTTGACATAAAAAAAATATGTATAAAATTAAAAATACAAAAAACTGCTAAGTAAATCAATCTGAGAATGTTACAAATTCTCTTACAAAAGATATAAATTAATATGTTAAAAATGTACTTCAAGGAGAAATATTTCAAAATTTGATACGCCACTGATATTCGACAGCGTATCAACCGCGTATCGCTACGCTGCACCCATCGAACAATTACCCCAAAGAAGCGTAATGACGTTGATTTTGCTTGCAATCTATTCCGCCAATTGTCCACCATCGACAATGCGCTCTGATTGGCCAAGTCAAGAACACACGATGCAGTGATTGGTACTTACTGTTATAAATCAGTGACAAATCACTGACTAGTTTCGGAATCGGATTGCTCGGCATTACTACTCTAAGGGATTGTGATGGCTGCACCTAAATACACAGACAGCACTATCAATCAAGTCGTAGTAGTTGAATAAATAGTGAAAACATGAAATAAACATAGTCGATTAGTTTAAGTGTGGGTGCAAATTATGGAACTGTGATAAATGAGATGCTTTGTGAATTTGCTAAATTTAATGTAAATATTATGTTCTTAATGTTAAATTGTTAGGTTTTTAATGTATAAGGAATGATGTGGACTTCTCAGTATCACTTATTCACCTTTTCACTCAGATCAGCATGGCGAAAGTGTAAAACTCTACCCTGCCATTTCGCCCCATTGACAACTCGACTGCGGGAGAAATCGACCCCATGACAATATTTGTAGAGGCCTGCTCACTTTTTTTTTGTAGGTTTTTTTTATTTGTGACTTCAATCCTTAGCCTTAAGATAGCTTTTATAGTATTTTTATATTTTAATCTTTTTTTTTATAAAGTTTTATTATGTTTTGATTTATCTATTTTATGATTAATTTTATTTTATGTAATATCTTGGCATGTTCTATAGTTTTCAATCAATTTTTTAATCAAGTTTGCCGTAGAATTAAGAATATATTTTGGATTTTGGTGTTAAAGTATATTAATAAACAAAAAACCTGAAATTCAAAACTTGTGAGCAGGCCATTATCTACTTTTGTCTTGGGTTGGAGTTGTCCGGGTCGAATTATACCGGGGTCCGACTTATTATAGAGTAGAGTTGTCATGTGGTGCGAAATGTTCGGGTCGAGTTGTCATAGTATAGTGATTACTCTCGGGGTATATAGTTATCTCTTTCCCACGATAAGATCAGATAGAGATAGCATTCGTGGCGTCATAAATTATACAACTTAGTTTCAACTCATTCCAAGAGAATTAAACGATCGCCCTGCAATATAACCACATAAATAAGTTAACTACTCTGAAATTTGAATCGGGTTGAATGTCAGAAACGTACCTGCCAAATTTCAAGTTTGTTGGCTTCTATAGTTCCTGAGATTGCGTGATTAATCAGTGAGTTATATAGTGAGTATTTCGCTATTAAATAAATTGATTTCCGCTCTGATAAGAGTTTTTTTTTCTCTCGTGTCAAACTTCCGTGTGTCTGAAATGTTGGGCATTCATGTGAGTAGAAATCGTATGGTAGTACTGTACATTTTCACATGTCACGAGAGACGTGTGGCTTCTTCTGTCAGGGCCACCATGACAGGTTTTAATTCTGAGAGAACAAAAAACTTACACGATAGACCGTACAGTAGTACCCAACTGATATGGCTTACCGATGTACCTGCGCAGAAGATACATTTTCAAAGCAGGGGTAATGCTATTGGTCGGCAGCTGCCGCCATGTGTGCGGAGGGGCGGCACTTGCGAGTGAGACGGAACGGAACTAACAGCTGCAGTGCATTATGAACCTTATAGATCTAAGGTTGATTGTAAGTTTTAAGCATTCTTTCGTTAATCTTCGGGCCATACTTTCTTTTCTGTGCGAACGAAGATTCACGACGCGCCTTATCAGTTGGGTACTACTGTACATTTGGGCGCCATTTTAAAATATAATTAAATCACAGGCGATTACTTACTCTATCATCTTCTAATTTAAGCTTAATGTTGAGTGAAACGCTCCGGTTGCATGATTAACCTTTCGTAATCGATCGGCACAGTTAAGCTACCATCGGTGAGGGCCAGTACCTGGATGGATGACTTAGTGGTATTTCAACTCGAGCGTTTTCAGTGCCTCGGAAGGCACGTAAAGCCGTTGGTCCCGGTTATCACTTAATTGTGATATTCGTTAAGCTAGTTGGAGGCCTCCTATGTGGCTTGAAAAGTCCAGCAGTAGGTTGACCACAAGCCTACCTCCACCGATCCGCAGTGACACGCGTGGTGGAGTATCCGCACATTCCCTGTCACCCTTGTGTGCAGGAGGCCTGTGCTCAGCAGTGGGACATTATAGTCTGATGATGATGATTGAAATAAGATATACATTTCATCTTTCTTCGTCGGCGTAATTTACTTATTTATGTGGTAGTTACTGTACTTTAGCGAGTGAATTATCCTTGAACCCATGTAGTCTTCCAACTAGTACCCTAAAGTAGATCTCATTGCTGACACGTTATATACAACTATGTGTAGTTTTTCACTGGATGTTATACTTTCATTGTATATTGGGTTCATTTTTAATCTGCCGTGTTATATTGAATATCATTTAACATTTCAATAGTCCTTATTTCATAACGCTGTAAAATGAGTTTGGATGGTGTCTACATTCTCTTATTTCTACAACTGACGTTTCGTTCGTTTCAGATGAACTTCAAACTTATTAACATGACTATAGGACACAAAATACATCAGTGTGCGTGACTGAGTTTTATTTTTTAACAAATTAGTAAATTTAGGGCAAATTCGGGCATAACTATTAATCACGTCTCTAATATTTTTCCCAACTCTGTTGCATCGCGTTATATATTCAGTCAGTTTTAACCAACTTCAAAAGGAGGAGGTTATATGAACGACATGATTTTTAATCTTCTAAATTAGAAAGTAGCAGTGTCGGCACCATAAAACAAATTTACGTACATACCGTCCAAAACGCATTGGAAAAATCAACTCAACTCTATGTCAACTCTTAGGCTCCTTTATCGTAATATGGGTTGTCGGTATGTTATCATTAAGTTCAATATCCTTTAACAAACACTGTCAAAATATCTAGTCAATGATTTATTGATTTTGTTTTTCTTATTGAACATCTACTTTATGGTTATATTTGATTTGAATTTCGTAAATGATCTAAAAGGAGTCTATAAGAGAAAATAAAATTATGCTCCCTGTTCCACGAGACTTTGGCCTATAAATTATGAAAAAAAAAAAAAACTGATGTTGTGACTTAATTTTGCTTGTTTTTTTAATATCTCGTGAAACAGGATAACGAAGTGAAATGTAAACCATAAGAGGCTATTTATGATGAGCAATGTTTGAGAGTTGTAAAATAATGTATATTTTTGTGTAGATTATTTCAAAATAAATGTAAGAATTGCCAAAGTAATTGTTGTTTGATTCCATTAATTTTAAGTGTGATATAGGTATATCTACTATTCCTATCTTAAAAGTTTCTGTATTGTTTCACAGCTTAGATTCAATTTAGGTGAACGGGAAAAAACTAAATTTTGGAGTAAAACTTTACATAGCATTTTGAACTTTTAGCTTTTTATTACATAACATGTAAATTTAAAAATATTGATCGAGGCCTCCGGAGACCAGCGGGGAGGAGCAGCCAACACATCAGCTTGGCTATCCAACGAGGAAACGCTGCCAGTCTGCTGGGAACCTTTCCGTTAATCGGTAGCAGCGGCAGACTCGAGGAATTTTCTATATATAGATTGTAATTTGTACATATTTAAAATATTACTTTATTTATGAGCTATGGTCCCCATTTCGGATATAGCCCTCCTTCATAATATTTTCATTCAATTCATTCCATATCGATTGTACTTTCCATCCAACTGGGAAGTACCAAAAACCACGCATTTCCTATTGAATCGCCGACGGTCTCGATTACACGGCAATGAAACAAAAACGAAGATTTTAATACATTTATTTATCAAACCAACATCCAAAAATAATTGGACTGTTTTACAAAAAACTTAAACCGACTTCAAAGTACACGAAGAAGTAATCAAATCCTGATCTGATGACAATGGGACCAAACGGGAAGTGTCCAGACAAAAAAAAAATTTCCAAATCGGTTCATAAATGACGAAGTTATGAGGTAACAAACATAAAAAAAAAAAAACGTACAACCGAATTGAGAACCTCCTCCTTTTTTTGAAGTCGGTTAATAATAAACTTACAACGACAAATTACATTACACATTACACTCCTTCTCTTTCTGTCTCTCAGCGTACAATTGCGAGTTTTTCACAGCAGAATACAAGCTGAACAACAAATGTAGGGCTTGTATCCTATCGTTCAACGTGTCGGCAGTCACAGGGATGTCGAAAACACCGCACACTAGGTCCACGTATTGAGACAAAGAGCAGTCCAAGTTGGCTGGTGGGAACCCTACTTCGTTGAGTGTCTCTTCCATTGATTCAGGCCATTCTTCCATAAGATTGTCTATGTCGGGCATTTTGCTGGAAAGAAAGAATAATCTATTAGCTTTATTAATATATACAGGTGGACATTTTTGACGGGTCAAAGAGGGCAGCTTAAGCGTTGAAGCAACGCGAATAAGATATATTATTAGCCTAATCGATCGTTAGGTTAGGGTACTAGAAACGTCACAAATCGAAAAAACATTTCCCATACATACTGTAAGGAAAATGAATGTGAAAACATGGACGTATAAAAAAATTTGGACGGAGCACCGCCTTATAAGAAAGTGTAGCACTATACTCCCTACGTATGTGTGCCAAGTTGTGGAATGCGCTCCCGGACAACGTGTTTCCAGACTTACAACATGGGTTTATGGGCCAGAGTGAGCTTATGGGTACGCGCGGTCCACCCTAGACTACATCTTCGCTTACCATCACGCGGGATTGCGGTCAATCGCAAACCCATTAATAAAATAAAATAAAAAAAAACTATGGTCACTGTCGACGTCTCAATCGGCTTACTTTGGTATACGGGTTCGAATCCTAAAATGAGCTTGAGCTTTCGGTAAAGGAAAACATCGTGAGGAAACCATAGCACGGTGGAAGGGTACTTTGTAGTATCCATCTGGCTGGCTACCACCCTCAAGTTTAAAATCTGTCGCCAAGCACCTATCGGTGTGTTCCGACAGCTGCACTTGAGAGCCAGTTCCTTCTAGGCTTTATGTGTGCACCACCTTCGGCCACATCATCACTTACCATGGTGACATAGTGGTCAAACACAGGCATATACATAATTAATAATAATTAAAAATACATTTTGTTTGCCAAATTTCATCCACATCCGTACAGTAGTTTTTGCGCGAATGACAAACATCCATACATGCATCTTCACAAACATTCACGTTTCGCTTCACAAAAGTAACTATGAGAAATAGAGAAAAGTTGGGTACGGTCATCAGCTGTATTCATGAGAAAATAAAAATTGCATAAAAACTTTTTTATATCTGTAACTTGAACGGGAAATAAAGCCGTACAACATGGCACATTAAAGGTGGACGCACACTCATCCGAGCCGAACGCATCGAACGAAACGCATTTTAGAATTCTGTATATGAAATCTTATGAAAGCTCGCACACTTGCCCGCGTCGAATCGTCGGAATCAGGATGAGTGTGCGTTCACTTTAATAATAATCCCACCAAAAACATTTCATGTTAAATGTTGCCAAGACGAGACTAAAAAAGTTATCAGCAGGGTTATTTTAAAACGTCGGATTCGATATCGGAAACAGATTAAAACACATCCAAGGCGAATTTCAGCAGTTGCTATTTTAATTTCCGAAAGCTTTTCGATGAATCGAATTGATATTTCCGTAAAGAAATTTTAACTACTTTATTTTTCTATTTTGTACAGTCATCAATGTTATGTTGTGTGTTGTACTGTTTTTTTAATGAAATGAAATGAAATGAAATAATTTATTCATTCAAATAGGCCTTCACAGGCACTTATGAATAGTCAAACTCTAATACTCTAATGCACGGTTCGGAAGGTTGCTTTTGCTAAGAAGAGCCGGCAATAAACTCAGCAATTACTCTTTTCAAAATCAAACTTAAATTTATTACATCAGATGTTTCCTGTAGAGCGAGCGCTACACCCAAGCATTTTTATCATTTAAATATTCGGTAATATTGTAGTAAGCCTTCTGTACTAAAGCAGCCTTAATACATTCCTTAAACTTATGTGACGGTAAATTCAAAATTTTATTAGGGATTTTATTATAAAATTGTATACTCAGTCCTAAAAATGAACCTTGCACTTTTTTTTTTTTATACAACTTAGTCGATAAACCAGCATACGGCCCGCCTGATGGTAAGCGGTTACCGTAGCCATATAGACGCTTGCAACATACGAAGCATCGCTCACGCGTTATCGACCTATCCCCCCTCCCCTATGAGCTCTGGCAACCTTACTCACGCGCAGGAACACAACTTTACACAACATAAAGTTATTTGGCTGCGGTATTCTGTAAGGTGGAGGTACTCCCCCAGTCGAGCTGCTCTTTGAGCGAATAAACGCTATGCTCTACCTCTCTTAAAAAATCAATCTTAATAAATCTTTTTCTTTCTATCTTTAATCTTTCACTGTGATAAATGAGATGCTTTGTGAATTTGCTAAATTTAATGTAAATATTATGTTCTTAATGTTAAATTGTTAGGTTTTTAATGTATAAGGAATGATGTCGACCTCTCAGTATCACTTATTCACCTTTTCACTCAGATCAGCATGGCGAAAGTGTAAAACTCTACCCTGCCATTTCGCCCCATTGACAACTCGACTGCGGGAGAAATCGACCCCATGACAATATTAGTAGAGGCCTGCTCACTTTTTTTTTGTAGGTTTTTTTTATTTGTGACTTCAATCCTTAGCCTTAAGATAGCTTTTATAGTATTTTTATATTTTAATCTTTTTTTTTATAAAGTTTTATTATGTTTTGATTTATCTATTTTATGATTAATTTTGTTTTATGTAATATCTTGGCATGTTCTATAGTTTTCAATCAATATTTTAATCAAGTTTGCCGTAGAATTAAGAATATATTTTGGATTTTGGTGTTAAAGTATATTAATAAAAAAAAAACCTGAAATTCAAAACTTGTGAGCAGGCCATTATCTACTTTTGTCTTGGGTTGGAGTTGTCCGGGTCGAATTATACCGGGGTCCGACTTATTATAGAGTAGAGTTGTCATGTGGTGCGAAATGTTCGGGTCGAGTTGTCATAGTATAGTGATTACTCTCGGGGTATATAGTTATCTCTTTCCCACGATAAGATCAGATAGAGATAGCATTCGTGGCGTCATAACTTATACAACTTGGTTTCAACTCATTCCAAGAGAATTAAACGATCGCCCTGCAATATAACCACATAAATAAGTTAACTACTCTGAAATTTGAATCGGGTTGAATGTCAGAAACGTACCTGCCAAATTTCAAGTTTGTAGGCTTCTATAGTTTCTGAGATTGCGTGATTAATCAGTGAGTTATATAGTGAGTAATTCGCTATTAAATAAATTGATTTCCGCTCTGATAAGAGTTTTTTTTTCTCTCGTGTCAAACTTCCGTGTGTCTCAAATGATGGGCATTCATGTGAGTAGAAATCGTATGGTAGTATTGTATATTTTCACATGTCACGAGAGACGTGTGGCTTCTTCTGTCAGGGCCACCATGACAGGTTTTAATTCTGAGAGAACGATAGACCGTACAGTAGTACCCAACTGATATGGCTTACCGATGTACCTGCGCAGAAGATACATTTTCAAAGCAGGGGTAATGCTATTGGTCGGCAGCTGCCGCCATGTGTGCGGAGGGGCGGCACTTGCGAGTGAGACGGAACGGAACTAACAGCTGCAGTGCATTATGAACCTTATAGTAGTGATCTAAGGTTGATTGTAAGTTTTAAGCATTCTTTCGTTAATCTTCGGGCCATACTTTCTTTTCTGTGCGAACGAAGATTCACGACGCGCCTTATCAGTTGGGTACTACTGTACATTTGGGCGCCATTTTAAAATATAATCAAACACAGGCGATTACTTACTCTATCATCTTCTAATTTAAGTTTAATGTTGAGTGAAACGCTCCGGTAGCATGATTAACCTTTCGTAATCGATCGGCAAAGTTAAGCTACCATTGGTGAGGGCCAGTACCTGGGTGGATGACTTAGTGGTATTTCAACTCGAGCGTTTTCAGTGCTTCGGAAGGCACGTAAAGCCGTTGGTCCCGGTTATCACTTAATTGTGACATTCGTTAAGCTAGTTGGAGGCCTCCTAAGCGGCTTGAAAAGTCCAGCAGTAGGTTGACCACAAGCCTACCTCCACCGATCCGCAGTGGCACGCGTGGTGGAGTATCCGCACATTCCCTGTCACCCTTGTGTGCAGGAGGCCTGTGCTCAGCAGTGGGACATTATAGTCTGATGATGATGATTGAAATAAGATATACATTTCATCTTTCTTGGTCGGCGTAATTTACTTATTTATGTGGTAGTTACTGTACTTTAGCGAGTGAATTATCATCGAACCCATGTAGTCTTCCAACTAGTACCCTAAAGTAGATCTCATTGCTGACACGTTATATACAACTATGTGTAGTTTTTCACTGGATGTTATACTTTCATTGTATATTGGGTTCATTTTAAATCTGCCGTGTTATATTGAATATCATTTAACATTTCAATAGTCCTTATTTCATAACGCTGTAAAATGAGTTTGGATGGTGTCTACATTCTCTTATTTCTACAACTGACGTTTCGTTCGTTTCAGATGAACTTCAAACTTATTAACATGACTATAGGACACAAAATACATCAGTGTGCGTGACTGAGTTTTGATTTTTTAACAAATTAGTAAATCTAGGGCAAATTCGGGCATAACTATTAATCACGTCTCTAATATTTTTCCCAACTCTGTTGCATCGCGTTATATATTCAGTCAGTTTTAACCAACTTCAAAAGGAGGAGGTTATATGAACGCCATGATTTTTAATCTTCTAAATTAGAAAGTAGCAGTGTCGGCACCATAAAACAGTTTAATGTAATTATTTACGTACATACCGTCCAAAACGCATTGGAAAAATCAACTCAACTCTATGTCAACTCTTAGGCTCCTTTATCGTAATATGGGTTGTCGGTATGTTATCATTAAGTTCAATATCCTTTAACAAACACTGTCAAAATATCTAGTCAATGATTTATTGATTTTGTTTTTCTTATTGAACATCTACTTTATGGTTATATTTGATTTGAATTTCGTAAATGATCTAAAGGAGTCTATAAGAGAAAATAAAATTATGCTCCCTGTTCCACGAGACTTTGGCCTATAAATTATGAAAAAAAAACTGAAGTTGTGACTTAATTTTGCTTGTTTTTTTAATATCTCGTGAAACAGGATAACGAAGTGAAATGTAAACCATAAGAGGCTATTTATGATGAGCAATGTTTGAGAGTTGTAAAATAATGTATATTTTTGTGTAGATTATTTCAAAATAAATGTAAGAATTGCCAAAGTAATTGTTGTTTGATTCCATTAATTTTAAGTGTGATATAGGTATATCTACTATTTCTATCTTAAAAGTTTCTGTATTATTTCACAGCTTAGATTCAATTTAGGTGAACGGGAAAAAACAAAATTTTGGAATAAAACTTTACATAGCATTTTGGCCTAAATAAATTTAAAAATATTGATCGAGGCCTCTGGAGACCAGCGGGGAGGAGCTTTTTCAGCCAACACATCAGCTTGGCTATCCAACGAGGAAACGCTGCCAGTCTGCTGGAACCTTTCCGTTAATCGGCAGCAGCGGCAGACTCGATGAATTTTCTATATACAGATTGTAATTTGTACATATTTAAAATATTTATTAGTTTATTTATTAGCTATGGTCCCCATTTCGGATATAGCCCTCCTTCATAATATTTTCATTCAATTCATTCCATATCGATTGTACTTTCAATCCAACTGGAAAGTACCAAAAATCTCGCATTTCCAATTGAATCGCCGACGGTCTCGATTACAAGGCAATGAAACAAAAACGAACATTTTAATACATTTATTTATCAAACCAACATCCAAAAATAATTGGACAGTTTTACAAAAAACTTAAACCGACTTCAAAGTACACGAAGAAGTAATCAAATCCTGATCTGATGACAATGGGACCAAACGGGAAGTGTCCAGACAAAAAAAGAATTTTCCAAATCGGTTCATAAATGACGAAGTTATGAGGTAACAGACATAAAAAAAAAAAACATACACCGAATTGAGAACCTCCTCCTTTTTTTGAAGTCGGTTAATAATAAACTTACAACGACAAATTACATTACACATTACACTCCTTCTCTTTCTGTCTCTCAGCGTACAATTGCGAGTTTTTCACAGCAGAATACAAACTGAACAACAAATGTAGGGCTTGTATCCTATCGTTCAACGTGTCGGCAGTCACAGGGATGTCGAAAACACCGCACACTAGGTCCACGTATTGAGACAAAGAGCAGTCCAAGTTGGCTGGTGGGAACCCTACTTCGTTGAGTGTCTCTTCCATTGATTCAGGCCATTCTTCCATAAGATTGTCTATGTCGGGCATTTTGCTGGAAAGAAAGAATAATCCATTAGCTTTATTAATATATACATTTTTGACGGGTCACAGAGGGCAGCTTAAGCGTTGAAGCAACGCGAATCAATATATATAAAAACTAGCTTCTGCCCGCGGCTTCGCCCGCGTGGCCTACAGGAAACAAATGACATTTGTTTTTTTTTCTTGTTTAAGCCCTATTGACTCTATTAGGCATCTCCCATTTCTAAAAAACTATGATACACGTGACCTTTCTTAGTGGATACTTACACTTCACAAAGAACACACCCTCAAAATTTAATGTCTCTAGGATCAGCGGTTTAGGCTGTGCGTTGATATATCAGTCAGTCAGTCAGGACTTTGAATTTTATATTCTGATGACTATATTGGCAATTTTTTTCCATTTTTTTTTATTTACAAAATAAAGTATTAATAATAATACACAATCATAAAAACGCATGAAAAAACCAAGAACCTAAATTACGTGTGTAATATGTTTTACAGAAAATTCAATCCCCTTTTCACCCTCTTAGGGGTTAAGAGGGTGAAAAGGGGATTGAATTTTGAAAAACCCAAATTTCGTGTTTCTAAGACCAGCGGTTTAAACTGTGCAATACTGTGCATTGATATATCAGTGACTTTCCATACAAAACTTCATCCTGCTTTTCATCCCTTCGAGGGTGGATTATCAAAAACGCTAAGACACATATGATTAATTTTCAGTCTTCAGCCTAAACACAAAATTTGAAGATCCTAACTTCAAAACTGACGGACTTTCATACAAACTTTCATCCCCTATTTTACCCCCTTAGGGGTGGAATTTCGAAAAACCCTTTCTTAGTGGATACCGACTCTTCACAAAGAATACACCACAGAACAGAAAAAACAGTTAGAAAGCGCAAGTGACAATATTAGCATGGGAACCTGTGTGGCAAAACTCACACAAATAAACAATTATTCATACACTGCACTACAAACAAACAATTCGTTTCATTGGTAGATTTTATTCAACACAAAACTAGCAGAAATCACAGATTCTACATTTGAAAATATACCTTCACATGTACAAATAGAATTCATTTTGTTATTCTGTAGAATGTGTATACGACGTTTTGTAATATAAAGATGAAGGAAAACAATTGACGAGTAAGTTTCGCTATCCAACAATAGATGGCGTTATTATCAGTGGATGTTATTATCATCCTAATTACATTCAAGATAAAGTTGACATTCGTGTAGCATGTCGATGGATTTATAACATTCTGATTATAACACCATGCGCTATTCGATTTCGTCAGCTACTCAATTAGTGATGTAGGTGATAGATGACGTCATAAGTGAAAGTATCGATAAATGTTTATTGTATATCCTACTAATAATATAAATGCGAAAGTTTGTGAGTGTTTGTTACTCTTTCACGCAAAAACTACTGAACGGATTTGGATGAAATTTGGAACATAGATTCTCAGATATGTTCTGGATTAACACATAGGATTCTTTTTATGCCGGGACATCATACGATTACTCGGGAATGTGGGTGAAACCGCACGGGACAGCTAATATTATTATAAATATGACACTAATATTATGAATGAAATCTATTCCGCCTAAACGGCGGAACATGATTTCGATGAAATTTGGTATGTAGATAGATGACACACTAGATTAACACACAGCTTATAGTCAAGTCAAGTCAAAGCCATTTATTCAATTTAGGCCCAAGAAGGCACCTATGAAGGTACATTTTTAGGGTTCCGTAGCCAAATGGCAAAAAACGGAACCCTTATAGATTCGTCATGTCTGTCTGTCTGTCTGTCTGTCTGTCCGTCCGTATGTCACAGCCATTTATTTCCGAAACTATAACAACTATAATGTTGAAACTTGGTAAGTAGATGTATTCTGTAAACCGCATTAAGATTTTCACACAAAAATAGAAAAAAAACAATAAATTTTGGGGGTTCCCCATGCTTAGAACTATAACACATTTTTTTTTAAAATAAAACCCATAATTGTCCGGGGTGTCTATGGATAGGTCTTCAAAAATGATATTGAGGTTTCTAATATCATTTTTTTCTAAACTGAATAGTTTGCGCGAGAGACACTTCCAAAGTGGTAAAATGTGTGTCCCCCCCCTGTAACTTCTAAAATAAGAGAATGATAAATCTATAAAAAATATATGATGTACATTACGTTGGAAACTTCCACCGAAAATTGGTTTGAACGAGATCTAGTAAGTAGTTTTTTTTGAATACGTCATAAATTGAAATTAATATCAAATACTCAGGTCTATACTAGTAATATGTAAATGACTTATATACCTACAGGTTTGTACGGAACCCTCGGTGCGCGAGTCTGACTCGCACTTGGCCGGTTTTTTAATATTTTCTTTTTATTTTTCCAATCTGACTATATAGTGGCTATTTTTTTCCAAAACATTAGTATAGTTCCAAAACATAAAATACACAATCATCAAAACGAATAAACATAAAAAAAAAATAACAAAAAAAACAACAAATCAAATATAATATATATATTTACTTTTTGTACAAAAGTTACTTTAGTACTTTTGGAAAAGTGAGCAGTTCCCGTAGGATAAACGAATTACACATATTATTATAAACGAATTCAAAGCGGGCGAAGCTAGGATAGTATAAAATTCAAAGGCCTTAAACTGTAGCACGTTTTGTAAAAATTCACGCTTGGTAAAGAAGGATAAAAATTGTTAGTTGTCGATAGATTTTCTTTTTATTCAATTTATGAAAATTAAACAGATTCTGTTCTTTGAGTGTTCTGTACGAAGCCCAGTGAGACACCTTTTGGAATAACAAAAGGACACACATTGGAAATATTTTTGTTTTTGCTCTGGTATGGCTGTTTCATACAAGTATTTATTTCCCTTTTTTTAATTATAAAATATTTGTCTTCAAAGTGCTCTGAACAAATTGTGCTTGATTTTGAAAGAAACCAATTTTGCCTTCCTGTAGCTTGAATCCATTTTCCCTTTATATCTGGAGCCTTAGGAAATCTAAAATCACAAAAATATAACATAACGCATTCAAATAAATAATAATAATATTTAAATATAAAATCAAAATGGCACTACTAATCACAACTGTAAAAGTTTAAACTATCGATAACTCATACTATAAAGAAGTGTTTCACGTCTCTAATCGAGTGGCAACCGTCACATCAAGTGCATGTATGGAAACTTCGAGAAGCAGTAAGTTTTAAGTTTGAAAGAAACTAGACCTTAAAGTTTAAATTTTAAAGTCAACTTTCGTTCGCGATCATTCATCTTGAAGACAATTAGGTTTTTCTTAATTTTAAATTAATTTACTCACAAAATATAATTTACGGATGGTATGATATACCTCCTTTCGCTAAATTTATTGTACGGCTATCGTTTTTGCACTGTAAAACAGCACAATAAGGCATTTTACTAACATTTTAAATCTTTTACGACGCCACCAAAACAATGTAGTGACAAATCACGACTGAATTGAGCGGAGCTCTAAGTGCGCGGAACTACGCTTACTATGTACTACGGCGGTTCCGCCCACTTGCGCTTTCTAACTGTTTTTTCTGTTCTGTGGAATACACTCTCCAAATTTCATGTATCTAGGACCAGCGGTTTAGGCTGTGCGTTGATATATCTGTCAGTCAGTCAGGACTTTGAATTTTATATTGTGATATTTATATTTTTTTTCAAAACATATTTTTTATTTACAAAATACGCAATCATAAAAAAGCATGTAAAAACCAAGATTTTACGAGTAATAATATGTTTCACAGAAAATTCAACCCACGTTTCACCCTCTTAGGGGTGGAATTTCGAAAAACCCATTCATATTTGATACGTACACTTCCCAAAGAACATACCCTTCAAATTTCATGTCTCTAAGACCAGCAGTTTAAGCTGTGCGTTGATATATCAATCAGTGATTTCCCATACACAACTTCATCCTGCTTTTCATCCCTTCGAGGGTGGATTATCAAAAAAAAACTAAGACACGTATGAATAAATTTTCAGTCATCAGCTTAAACACAAAATTTGAAGATCCTAACTTCAAAACCGACGAACTTTCATACAAACTTTCATCCCCTATTTATCCCCCTCAGGGGTGGAATTTCGAAAAACCCTTTCTTAGTTCTTACCTACACTTCGCAAAGCACACAACCTCCAAATTTCATATCTGTAGGACCAGCGGTTTAGCCTGTGCGTTGATATATTAGTCAGTGAGATCCAATACACAACTTCATCCCGCTTTTCATCCCTTCGAGGGTGGAATTATCAAAAACGCTGAGACAGGTATAAATTAATTTTCAATCGTCAGCCTTAACACTAATTTTGAACATCCTAACTTGGAAACTGACGGACTTTCATACAAACTTTCATCCCCTTTTTTACTCCCTTAGGAGTGTAATATAAAAAAATCCTTCGTTAGGAGATGCCTACCCTGTATATAATATATTTAGTGGTGTTTAATATGGAAATGAAGGACTTACATACGTAACTTCATCCCTCTTTTCCCCCCTACGGGGGTGTAATTATAACAAACGCTCAGACACCTATACATTAATTTTCAATCTTCAGCCTAAACACAAAATTTGAAGATTCTAACTTCGAAACTGACGGACTTTCATACAAACTTTCATCCCCTATTTTACCCCCTCAGGGGTGGAATTTCGAAAAACCCTTTCTTAGTGGATACCTACTCTTCACAAAGAATACACCCTCCAAATTTCATGTCTCTAGGACCAGCGGTTTAGGCTGTGCGTTGATATATCAGTCAGTCAGGACTTTGAATTTTATATATACAGATCAATGCCACTTTTCGTTGTAATTTTATAAACTCAAGAACGGGCTCAGCTATCCAAACCAAATGTTTAGGCCTTGTTTGGACTATTTAGTAGATGGTTTATGTGAAGTTTGCACAAAATCGGTCCAGCGGTTCTTCATTTATCACATTTATATTATTTCACTTTATACGCAGCGAAGCACGTACCGGGCCGCGAATAAGATATATTATTAGCTTAATCGATCATTAGGTTAGGGTACTAGAAACGTCACAAATCGAAAAAACACTTCCCATACATTTTGTAAGGAAAACGAATGTGAAAACATGGCCGTATAAAAAAATCAGGTCGGAGCACCGCCTTATAAGAAAGTTAAGCACTATTCCCTACGTATGTGTGAGTATATGTGGCAACGCCACTATATTGGCTATGTGTGCCAAGTTGTGGAATGCTCTCCCGGACAACGTGTTTCCAGACACTTACAACATGGATTTATTCAAGGCCAGAGTGAGCTTATGGGTACGCGCGGTCCACCCTAGACTACAACTTCGCGTACCATCAGGCGGGATTGCGGTCAAGCGCAAACCCATTAAATATAAAATAAAACTTGTCACTCTCGTCTCAATACCAAATGACAACTAATCGGCTTACTATGGTATACGGGTTCGAATCCTAAAATGAGCTTGAGCTTTCGGTAAAGGAAAACATCGTGAGGAAACCATAGCACGGTGCAAGGGTACTTTGTAGTATCCATCTGGCTGGCTACCACCCTCAAGTTTAAAATCTGTCGCCAAGCACCTATCGGTGTGTTCCGACAGCTGCACTTGAGAGCCAGTTCCTTCTAGGCTTTGTGTGTGCACCACCTTCGGCCACATCATCACTTACCATGGTGACATAGTGGTCAAACACAGGCATATACATAATTTAAAAAAAAATATACATTTTGTTTGCCAAATTTCATCCACATCTTCTTCACAAACATTCACGTTTCGCTTCACAAAAGTAACTATGAGAAATAGAGAAAAGTTGGGTACAGTCATCAGCTGTATTCATGAGAAAATAAAAACTGCATAAAAACTTTTTTATATCTGTAACTTGAACGGGAAATAAAGCCGTACAACATGGCACATTAAAGGTGAACGCACACTCATCCGAGCCCATCGAGGAAAGATCCCTTTAGAGTAGTAATAATGAACAATCAAATTCCGAAACTTGTCAGTGATTTGTCACTGAATTTGAACAGTAAGCACCAATCACTGCATCGTGTGTTTTTTACTGGGCCAATCAGAGTGCATGCGTGCTTGACTTAGCCAATCAGAGCGCGTTGTCGGCGGTAGGAAATTGGCGGAATATATTTCAACCAAAATGAACGTCATGGCGCTTCTTTGGGTTAATTGTTCGATGTCCGAGCCGAACGCATCGAACGAAACGCATTTTAGAATTCTGTATATGAAATCTTATGAAAGCTCGCACACTTGCCCGCGTCGAATCGTCCGAATCTGGATGAGTGTGCGTTCACTTTAATAATAATCCCACCAAAAACATTTCATGTTAAATGTTGCCAAGACGGACTAAAAATGTTATCAGCAGGGCTATTTTAAAACGTCGGATTCGATATCGGAAACAGATTAAAACACATCCAAGGCGAATTTCAGCAGTTGCTATTTTAATTTCCGAAAGCTTTTCGATGAATCGAATTGATATTTCCGTAAAGAAATTTTAACTACTTTATTTTTCTATTTTGTACAGTCATCAATGTTATGTTGTGTGTTGTACTGTTTTTTTTTTTTTTTATACAACTTAGTCGATAAACCAGCATACGGTTCGCCTGATGGTAAGCGGTTACCGTAGCCATATAGACGCTTGCAACATACGAAGCATCGCTCACGCGTTATCGACCTATCCCCCCTCCCCTATGAGCTCTGGCGACCTTACTCACGCGCAGGAACACAACTTTACACAACATAAAGTTATTTGGCTGCGGTATTCTGTAAGGTGAAGGTACTTCCCCAGTCGAGCTGCTCTTTGAGCGAATAAACGCTATGCGCTACCTCTCTTAAAAAATCAATCTTAATAAATCTTTTTCTTTCTATCTAGTAATCTCACCTGGTATAATTAACAGTGGGCGCTGGTTTCGACAGATGCAGTTCACACACGTCCTTAATCCATCGCTCGATCGCTTTTGTGTTCTTCTCAGCGTTTTCTATTTTCTTTGTTAACTGTCGAATAGATTGATCTTAAGGCGATGATAGCTCAATGGTTTGTGGCCTCGGATGCCGAGACGAAGATTGAGCTTTCGGTGAAGGAAAATATCGTGGGGAAACCATACCACGGTGGTGGGGTACTTTGTAGTACCCACCTGGCTGGCTACCGCCCTCAAGTTGAACATCGCCTAGCACTTGAGAGCCAGTTTCTTCTAGGCTTTGTTACGCCCTTCGGCCACATAATAAGATCGAACCCACGACCTGCGGCGTGATAAAAAACATTAGAGGACATTACATGCCTTTCTTCTATTGCACGCAGGTTTCTTCAATATTTCCCTTCACTTAAATAAGTAAATCTAATTACATATATAGACGGGCCAGCTGGCTCGGTTGGTTAAGATTCCACCTATCGCGCCGCAGGTCGTGTGTTCGATTCCCACACAGGACATGCATTTGTGTGCATGAACATGTCTGTATGTCCTGAGTCTGGGTGTAATTATGTATATTAAGTATGTATTTACAAACAAAAAGTAGTATATGTATTATATCAGTTATCTGGTTTCCATAGTACAAGCTCTGCTTAGTTTGGGATCAGATGATCGTGTGTGAGGATTGTCCCAGGATATTTATTTATATATTGTTATGTGATTATTGAATCAGGTGATTTTAATAATAATTGTGTAACATACCACTGTGGACTTAGCACTATTAGTTTTAGAAATAGCTCTCAGTTGCAGATGCAGCAACGCCGACTCGCTCTGCTCCGCTGAAGGCTCATCCAGTACTGTCAAACCTGAAACATTTATTATATTTTTGACTAGTTGTTCAGTGCGGTTTCACCCGCGTTCCAGGGATGAAAAGGAGCCTGTTGTATTCGGGGACAATGTAGCTTTCTAAAAGTGAAAGTATTTTCAGGATTGTTCAACCTAATTCCACCATCCCCATTTTTACACCGAACCACAAGACGCCGGGAAAATTTTCACCCGTACGTTGTTGACATACCGAAAATACGGACACAGCGTTTTGCATCCTCATTTATAATGCGGACAGCAAGGGAGTGGAACTTGCTTCCGGCGTCTGTGTTTCCTGACGCCTACAATCTAGGAACTTTCAAGGCCAGAGTGAATAGGTTTCTTCTGGGTAAGCGTGTTTCATCTTAGGCTTCGTCATCGCCCCTTCTGGGCGGGTCAGTGGCCAAACGCAAGCCCATTTAAAAAAAAAAAAAAAAGGATCGGATCTGTAGTTCTAGTGTAGATGTAGACTGTAGATGTAGACTGTAGATGTAACTGTACATGTAGACATTATATTTATTTATTTATTGAAAATGATAACACCATAACATTAACTATACATGTAGATGTGACTTTACATGTAGATGTAGACTGTAGATGTAACTGTACATGTAGACTGTAGATTAACTGTAGATTCCTGTAGCTGTAGATGTATCTGTAGATGTAGACTTTAGATGTAACTGTAGATGTAGACTATAGATGTAAATGTAGATGTAGACTGTCGATGATATTATGTCGATATTTGCTGTCATAGAATTACCGTATAGGAAGACTTACAAGGCAAGGCGTACAGTTTTGTATCTACAGCATTTTCACGATACATTTCCATTTCAAGTTACTCCGTGATCGGTTATCAAAAACACTGCGCACTCACTTCACTCACATTGTTACTAATAAACTTAATTGTAATCAAGTTATTATTTTTCACTACTGATAGGTGTTTGATTATTCTTTTGATATTTTTAATGAAAACAAAAATGTGTTTAAGAAGAAAGTTTTAAAAGATTTGTGTGATTGATGTCTGATGAGTTGGAGGCACTTGGAGGCCTTCTTCAAAACTGACACTTACTGAATCGCTCACACATACCCATACATACATACACGTACACATAGACACACTCGCGCTCACACCACACCACACACTCACACCACACAAACCCACACCAACTTCTACACACCACACATAATAATATTCTCGTTTTTAGGGTTCCGTAGCCAAATGGCAAAAAACGGAACCCTTATAGATTCGTCATGTCTGTCTGTCTGTCTGTCTGTCCGTGTATGTCACAGCCATTTATTTCCGAAACTATAAGAACTATAATGTTGAAACTTGGTAAGTAGATGTATTCTGTGAACCGCATTAAGATTTTTACACAAAAATAGAAAAAAAACAATAAATTTTGGGGGTTCCCCATACTTAGAACTGAAACTCAATTTTTTTTTTTTCATCAAACCCATAAGTGTGGGGTGTCTATGGATAGGTCTTCAAAAATGATATTGAGGTTTCTAATATCATTTTTTTCTAAACTGAATAGTTTGCGCGAGAGACACTTCCAAAGTGGTAAAATGTGTGTCCCCCCCCCCTGTAACTTCTAAAATAAGAGAATGATAAATCTATAAAAAATATATGATGTACATTACGGTGCAAACTTCCACTGAAAATTGGTTTGAACGAGATCTAGTAAGTAGTTTTTTTTTAATAGGTCATAAATTGAAATTAATATCAAATACTCAGGTCTATACTACCATTTACTTATATACCTACAGGTTTGTACGGAACCCTCGGTGCGCGAGTCTGACTCGCACTTGGCCGGTTTTTTATTTAATGGCATACAGAATACAATATTGATGTGACTGCTTTAAACTATGTCAAAATATCAAAATTTAAATCTGTAATTGGCTGTAAGTGTTGTAATTAGGTATGTAAATTTTTTGTGACTAAGAGCTGTGGTTTTTGTATTAATAAAATAAATAAATAAATAAACCACAATCTCACCACCACAAACATTTTTATAGAAGCTTCTTTGGTGACTGTACTTTCTGTTGACTACTTGCATTGTCCTAAATTGTACTAATGTATACCAAATACCACCACTGGAAGTGGGTGATATTCGAATAGCAAGCATTGTCCCGAACATACATAATAATGTACATTGCAAGTTAATAAAAAGCGTGTAATAATACATTACCTAAGTTATCAACATGTTCGAGAACATGCTCGGCGATGGCGGCTGCGCGAACATTCTTGGCGGGAGTGGTCACCTTCAGGAAGGCGTCGATGTCGCCCACCGCTGGCACGTACTCAGGGACGAACGGCTGCAGTTTCAGCTCTATGTCTATCTTCTGAGGGGTGTATCTGCAATGGCAAGGGTGGGTGTTTTGAGTATTGGTACTAAACAAATTAATGCCCTCAATGGGCCTCTGCATGATCTAAGGCAGCCGGGCATGACATTTTAGATATACAAGGAACCAGACTTCTTTTATATGGTGTAAAAAGGACAGCATTATGCGTGTAAGCAAGATAAAAATCTGTATCTAGAGAACACAACTAAATTCTGGGCTTAAATTAAAAGGCCTTCTTGTCTCTAGGCGAATATGAGTTGTGAAATGTAATAGGTACTGTGTATTGTACTCGAATGAAAGGACCATTTCTATTTAATTTTACTGTAAGGAATCTAATTATATAGGTGCTTTATTTATTTATTTTACTTAGGTATTAAATAGTATTAATCCTACCTAACAAAAGAAACTGGAATTAACAGTAAATAAATATCCTGGGACATTCCTCACACACGGTCATCTGACCAAACTAAGCAGAGCTTGTACTATGGAAACCAGATAACTGATATACTACTTTTGTTTTATAAATACATACTTAATATACATTATTAAACAATTGCACGTCCTGCAGGGTAATTTTAAAATGCTCGGCTTTGATATCGGAAACGGATTCAAAAACTACCGAGACCATATTCAGCTATTGCTATTTTAATTTCTGAATTCGAATATTTTTGATGTTTCTTTACGGAAATATCAATTCGATTCATCGAAAAGTTTTCGGGAATTAAAATAGCAATTGCTGAAATTGGCCTCGGATTTTTTTAAATCCTTTTCCTATATCGAATCCAACGTTTTAAAATAGTTGGATAGCAATCTAAACTCCGACGAGTGTGTGTGGGGAGAGAGATTTTATGTTTAACTAGCAGACCCCCGCGGTTTCACCCGCGTACGGTTTGAAATTAAATTAACTACAATCAAAATATTCTAATGAAATAGAGAAAATAAACATTATTTTTTTTGCGTCACACGGGTGTGTATTTTGCCAATTTCCAGTTATATTAAAAAAGTTCTAGTAACAATAAATCACTTTCAAATAGTCCTCATGCAGTCAGTCACCGTCCATAAAAGTCATGTTATACTACAGTCATGTACTAAAACTCTTCACGGACTTTTGAAAAGACACGATACACATAATTCATTTCATTTCACTTCACTGGTGCACATGGATTGATCTTTATAGGATAAAATACCACCGATAATATGCAATAAAACTCAAAATACACGAATTTATGAAAATTAAAAATGAAAACGCAACGTCACTCTGCAAGGTCCCGCCAAAAAGGTCCGAGAAAATTAACTTCCAAACAAATTACTAATTCTAATCCGATTTAAATATTCTTATTTGACATTCCAATTTTAAAGAGTATTTCAGTTTCCAGAACAAAAGGCAGATAGAGCGCGCGAAACGGGAGTGAGGCCAAAAAAAGCAAAATTGAAAGACACATACCTGGTATTCGCTTTTGAATTTGTATTTGCTATGTTTAAATGCTGCTGTGTGCTAATTTATTTAAAAGAAAGTGTTTTTCGTTAAATAAAGGTTGTTAACAAAGAGAATACCAGGTATGTGTTTTTCAATTTGTATTTCCTTTTTTGGCCTCACTCCCGTGTTCCGCGCGCTCCATCTGCCTTATTCTGTAATCTGTGAAAATCGGATTGAGATTTCAAATGTGTCAAAATAAAAAATGTTAATTAAATCAAAAGTACTAAGGAGTATTGATATCAACTTCGATGCAAATCACCCCTAAAATAACTTTCTACCCCTTTTTGACCCCATTAGGCGATGATTTTCAATAAAATACGAAAGATGTCTTCCATCAATTCTGTTAAATAATGTTTATGCAAAATTTGAAGTAGATCGGACCAAGGAATCACGATGTCCCATACAAACTTTGCCCCCGTTTTTCACCCCCTTAGGGGTAGAATTTCGGAAAATCCTTTCTTATCTGATGCCTACGTCATACAAAGAACACACCCTCCAAGTTTCAGGTCTCTACGATCAGCGGTTTAGGCTGTGCGTTGATTGTCAGTCAGTCATTCAGGACATAGCATTATATATGTATAGATTATCCATAGAGTTAAGACGGTACTCAAAGTAATATAAATAAATGGCTGTAGGCATATTCCAATGCGTGTTTAAAAGAATCATGTCACAAATTGCGTGAACAATTTATCCAACAGTTTAATTAAAATCGTTTCAGATACGAACGACCTAGATAAAAAACCACTAGTCCGCAATCTGAATAAGCTACAATTATCAATAGAAACTGATTCCTATTTACATTGCGATATGGTTAGTTATAAAGTGAGGATGTATAAGACCTAGGTCTAGTGTAATGTGACAAGGTTGGCTAGTGGGTTGCGAGCCACCCACCTTCCTGTCTCAGTTAGTACTGTTGTTGAACTGTTATAGGATTACTTTACGAAATTGTATAGTTATGATGATGAAATTAGTGCAATTTTAATGAATAATACATTTGACGTAATTTTACTGTAATCCGTTTGTTTTTGGAAAGCAGTAAAATTATATTTTCCTTTACCGGCTTGACACAAATAAATAAAATTGAAATGTCTTTTTGTAATGTCAAAATAACAGATTATTACTAAACGCATATAAGTATATACGGTATTTACAACAAATCCATATTATTTAAAAAAAAATGTCTGTCTGTCTGTCCGTTTGTCTTTCTGTCTGTTTGTTCCGTCTAATCTCTGAAACGGCTGGACCAATTTTGACGGGACTCACTGGAATATAGCTGGTGTTATAAAGAGTAACATAGGCTACATTAATTTGAGAAAAGATATAGGGTTCCGCGAAAACAAAAACGTACGCGGGTGACACCGCGGGGGTCAGTGTATAAGTAAGTATCATCCTCACTTCATAATATATTGGAACACGTTCTCCATATCCGGCGGCACCTTCAGATCCTGGAAGTGCTTGGGGTCGTAAGCGCCCTCTGCCGGGATGACCACGCCGCCGCGCTTGCGACCGCTGCCCGCCGGCAGCTCCATCTGATCCGGCTCCAGGTCTGCGCTATCAGATTCTAGAAGAAACCGAAAGCATTTTGTATGAAATAAATTGTATGTACCAGCATTTGGGATGCATAATAGAAGTAGAGCAAAGGGTTTATTCGCTCAAAGAGCAACTCAACTAGGGAATTACCTCC
The DNA here is from genome assembly GCA_947623365.1 of Achlya flavicornis. Classification (NCBI taxonomy): domain Eukaryota; kingdom Metazoa; phylum Arthropoda; class Insecta; order Lepidoptera; family Drepanidae; genus Achlya; species Achlya flavicornis. The sequence goes on along the minus strand of OX392485.1, from coordinate 1,955,214 downwards.
ACCTTACAGAATACCGCAGCCAAATAACTTTCTTGTGTTCCTGCGCGTGAGTAAGATCACCAGAGCTCATTGGGGTGTGGGGGAAGGGTCGGTAACGCCTGAGTGATGCCACGTGTGATGCAAGCGTACATAGGGCAATGGGTAACCGCTTACCATCAGGCGGCCCATATGCTTGTCTACCGACTTCGTCGTATAAAATGTGTTAATCCAAGATGCCAAGTTACATCCAAATCAAGGCCAATTGGCGTGGTGGCAACATTCTGTCTCGCAACTGGTATTGGGTTCGATTCCCACTCGGGACCAACTTTTGAGTGCATTTTCTGTTTGTTATGAGTCTGCATGTAAGTATCTATTATAAGAATCTGGATCAGATGGCCGTGTGTGAAAAACTTCCCAGGATATTTCTTATATAAACACATACAAGTCTAACCCATATAAGTATTATTAACTTACCAGAATTAGAAGAGTCTACTCTTTTAACTGGTGGCCTGGGCCTGGCGCTCGGCATCTTCATCGGCTTCTGCACCTCCAGAGACTTCTCTGAAGGCTGGGACTTCCTATCTGGGGACTAAGTACTTCAATTAAAAGATAAGAACTACCTCTCAACTAACTCCTGAGTGTAAAAATATGTTGGCAGTATCAGCAACTTGCGAAGGGAATGATATCCCTGGTATAGTAAGGGGCAAGAGTCGTGAACACAGATTGACACCTGCGCAGTAGTTAATATTTCGGTCTGTTTGGCGGAATGAAGAAGTTGGGAGCACCGAACTGCACACGATTGGTTCGTCAGTCGATGCTCGTCGTCTATTGGATTCTCGCGTGTCATTTGGCTACTGTGATTTGGCCAAAAGTGTACATGCGCGAGCTTGCCCCCACTACTGCCTTGTGCTCACCACTCGTGCCTCATACTGTACTTAAGTATTAAACACGACTGCACTCAGAAACATCAATGAATGAATGAATTGACTAGCGACAAGTAGCGTCTTTCTAAGAGATTACATCCGCGTTTCAAAAATTATCTCCAGTATAATCTATCTCATCATCATCATCATCTGCCTGCCCTGTTCCCAATCATTTGGGGTCGGGGCAATATGTACGATTCTTCCATTCGTCTCTTCGATACGTCATACCAGCATCCACTCCTTTCTTACACAAATCATCTTTCACACAATCCATCCATCTCTTTTTCAGTCTTCTTCTTCCCGTACATCCATCCATATTCAGGGTATAATCTATCCATGAGACATAATTCATTTAAATTCCTTTTAAGCATTGAGCGTGATCAGACATTGGCGTCGCATGCCTTAGACGGGCCCTGTATCAAAAATTTGTTAGAGGCCCTTTCTACCTGACTGCGGCTAAACAGAAAGGAGGTTATTTTTCTTTATTTTTTAACCGACTTCAAAAAAAAGAGGAGGTTCTCAATTCGGTTGTTTTTTTTTTTTTTTTTTTTTTTATGTTTGTAACCTCATAACTCCGTCATTTATTAACCGATTTGGAAAATTCTTTTTGCCAGGAAGGGTACACTTCCCGTTTGGTCCCATTGTCATCAGATCAGGATTTGATTACGTCTTAAACTTTGAAGGCGGTTTAAGTTTTTTGTAAAACAGTCCAATTATTATTATACACGTTCGGAACCCCTGTAGCCCGGGGGCCCCGCATCATTGATACGGCGGTATCTACGCCTCTGGTGACAGAAATACACATAAACTTTCGCACTTATAGTTATTAGGATTATAATTAAGGGCGAAAAGCAATAGAGATACCCGTATATAACTAGCAATAACATAGTAACACGTAAATATCAAGTGTTTGTTCTGACTTTAGATATGACGGCATACATCAAAATCTACGACGAATTTATAGATGCATGCGGCTTATAAAATTATGCGCTCATTATAACTTTTCTGACTCACCAACTTGCTCTAGATTATTCAATATCACACTCTAAACAGTCAGCGTTTACTTAACCTCACAAGATTTTGATTTATCTATTTATAAATTGTACGCAGCAACCAGTAATCCATTATTTTTATTCCATTGCCTTATTATGAACGGTGTTACTGATAATCATAGGTCAGGTGGCGGACCCAGGATTTTGGTTTGGGAGGGGCTGAGGAATTTAATCCAACTAAGGGTAGCTTTTATAAAGATTTATCAGGGGTGGATCCAGATGCTTTTGGGTGGAGCTTGAGCCCCAGCCCCCCGCTGGATCCGCTCCTGCTAAGTTCAGAACGATACGATATCTAAATTGTTCAAATGGTTAAAATCCAAGATATTTCGTTATAAGTCGGAATAAAACATAAATGCAACAGTGTCCGATGTATTCCTAAAGCCCTAACAACTCAAGTGACGTACATAAATTATAACAGATTAGTAGCGAGAGAACATCCTCATTTGGAGCATAAATTGAAATCAAAGGCAGCCATATGCTATCCGCCTATCATAAAATAAACATTTAATTACTTAAAGTTTCTATTCCTGGCGACATTCCCGAGAACAACGACCTTACACATCCGAATTGTATCTCGACAAAAACTGCCTTTTGTCCGAAGCTTATTTGCTTTCAATACATTGTTTGGTAGGATAAACAAAGACTTATACACAAAAAACTAACGAGGCGAGCACAATCTTAATGTATATTTGTATACCAAGCAATCAATCTATAGGAGCCAATATTAGACTATGCGGAGACCTTTTGTAATGCGTGCCAGTCGCTCCTTTGGGAAGCGTTCGATAAACTATTATAACGGGATCGACTTACCTATGTGAGCGTTCTTTTTGTATAAATTTTGAATCTACACGTAGTCTAGTCCCATAAACACATCTACTACGTGTCCCTGCGCTCCTTTATAATTTGTCAATAATATAAAATACCTTTGCATAATCTATAAAATCAATGTATATTTGTAACGATGTTGTATGGTATAAGTTACTATACTTTGGTGAAGGAGTCGTGCGCAGACCAAGGTTTCTGTCTTAGAAAAAAGCCGCGTTGCAAAGCACTCCTTCAGGCAATAGCTAGCTGATTGTCAATACATAGATAAAAAGAAAAAGATAGAATTCAAAAGCTGGAAGTGTTCAAACAAAACAACTAAGACATGTAGAACTGCATGTAGATAATACCGTGAATCAAAGAATCTACTGAATACTATGTCGGCCAAAATAGCTTCTAAAAGAACTCTATGTATTTAGGATAACTTACCTCATCCTCGGCCGAAGCATTGTTCAGGAATTTCTCAGGTTCGGAGTCAGTTTCGCTGTCCGAGTCGAAATCATGCCTGGCAGTGTGCCTCACTGGAGGGTTGAACTTACTCATGGCAGCTCGCACAACCTCGTTTTCGTCGCTGGATGTTGATGGACTATCTATCTCTCTAGCGTTCACCACAGGAACAGTTTCATCATACATGCCTTTCAAGTACTCATTCGTGTCGCTAATTACTGGCTTTTTGTCAATGAGTGACGTCTGACAGTGTTTGTCGCTCGTTGCCATGACAACAGAAACCAACCTCATTGATTGAAAACCGCAAATAAAAGAACCACGAGCGACGAAAATCGGGTTAGGTTAAACTCCCATTCCTTTTCTATTTTTTCTCGTACATAAAGACAACGTGGCACCGACTGGCACTGAATGATATATGAACACGATGCCTTGCATGTTTTATATTAAACCATACAGCTTATAAAATATCAAGTTTGTGGCGAGTCAAAGAATAAGTCCAATGAAAAATATCAATAACTTTATTAACTAGTAATGTCTAATATCTAATAATATACAAAAATAGTTGAACAAACAACCCGTCAATTTTATGGGTGTAGATGATGTATTATTATAACATTATAAAACATTGAGATTTTAATATTGTCGGTTTCTAAGGCACATGTTAGCTTAATGGAATTATAATAATTATTATGATGTAACATATGATGATTACATAGAGAAAGAAATTAGAATATGTAGAGGAAGAATTGAGAAAGAAACATTAGACAATAAACTACACAAGAAAATATTAGAGATTTTTTATATCACGAGACAATATCTACAAAAATATTCAATAAGTAATTAATTAAACAAACACAGTTCAAAAATATTCAGGGTGTAAATTGAGTCATACAAAATAAATATCCAGGACTTTTATACATGCAAATAATAATCAATCTATACGTAATTTTAATTGAGTGTCTAATTTGTATAGGGCAGATTTCACTGTTACATAATTATGACCCGCATAATCTAAAGTGCAATCGTATCTACAATAATTAATAAACAGGATGGAAATTTTAGGCAGGTCAGTAAGCACATACCTTAAGGGTTGCACCCTCGGTAATATGATCTTAGGAGATCATCCCTTACTTTTGTCGTTATTGCATACAGATTTCGAAAATAAATTACAGTCAGTGAGAGAACGGCGATTTTCGAAATAATAGCTTAATCTCCGACAAGGATCAAGGGGCTCTATAGGTAGGTACTAGAAACGACCGAAATCGAAAGAAACTTTTTCCATGCATTTTGATACGAAAGTGAATGTGAAAAGTATATTTATTTTCATAATCTGTAAATGCCAAAGGCAATAACTCAAAAAGTTTGGGACAGTCTTCTAAGACCACATTGGCGTGGCGCCAACCCTTAAGGTAGTTTGCCCTTACTGACCAGGCAAAAAATTCCACCTGTATAATATTCAGTTAATATTTAATACACACATAGTTTCAAAATTCGAATTTCTTATCACATTTTGCAGTCTTGGAGTAAAAATGAGGAATAAAAAGTTACACTACAATGATTTGGCACAAACTGTCACAGACACTAGTTTTTCTAACTTAATGCTACTTATCATCTGATAAGCACAAAAGCAACGAGTTCCGAAACATCAGCCTAGATCACAGACTGTAATACAAAGCAAATGTTAATAGGCTACTAAAATTAGTTTAGCCGACTTTGTTGATGAGTTCATCGCATATCGCGGTCAACTCCTCGTTAGCTTTAGTTTTCTGCGTGAGAGTCTCCTCCAGCGAAGTTATATGAAGATCCTTTCTCTTAATCATCGCGTTTAGCTTCAGCACTTCAGCTTCATGAGCACGATTCAATTTTTCCAGTTCTTGGTTAGCATGGTTAAGTTTCGTAGTCGCATGTTGTTTCAGTAGCTCGTAGTTGTTTTGCATCTTGTTGAAATTCTCCACGCATGCCTTTATCGACTTTTTGTACGTATCTTCGTTAGCTTTGCAACTTAGGATTATTTGCTTGCTTTTTTCGTATTTGCTATGCAAATCGCTAAACGATACCTCCATGCTCGTCAAATGAGCAGTCTGTTCATCTCTCTCTTTTATTAATTGTTTTCTCTCTTCAGCGTGTTGCCTTTTGTCCTGTTCTATCTCTGCGATCAAACTGGCGATCGTTCTCTCATATTCCTCAACAACCGCCGCCATGCTCCTATTGATTTTTGTCTTCTCAGAAAGCCGCCCATTTAATTCATTAATGTTCGTCAATCTCCGCTGACTTTCTGATTCTAGTGTTTTCATCTGAGATTCCAATGACATTAATCTATCCCTGAATTCTTTGCTTTCAGATCTTAGATTGTATACGTGAATCTCTTTTTCAGCCAACAACTCTCTCAATTGTGTTAAGGCTAAATCAGCTTCATTCTGTTCTCTAGTTGCATGTGTGATCGTAGTATCATGACTTACTAGAGAATTGTTGGCACTCATAGAAAGTAATCTATCAATAACGGCCATGGCAGGAGACGTGAATGTAATAGAATGTCTGTTTGTTCTGGTTGGTGTCAGAGACTTGTTTCTTGGTGTGACAACCGGGTTGATCGCGGGTGTTACAACCATCATCGGTTTCGATCCAGTGACGTTAAGGTCTTCGCTACTTTCATTATTAATTTTACTGGCGTCTTCCTCATATGTGATATTCAAATTTGAAGGGCCTGCAGTAGGAGATTTCTCAAAAGTTATGTTCCTTTGAGAAGGTTTAGTCACTTTAGTTGGAGTGTTTTGCTGTCTTCTTTGCACTTTACTCAATGCAGCGAGAACGCCGTCAGACGATATTCTTTTCGCGAAAAGTGGATCAAACTTTAAGAATAAACTCTCTTTACCGCTATCAGCCACAACGTTACTCTTATTCTGATTCAAGAGGAATTCAAAAGCTTCTGCATCAATAAACATTTCTCCGGTTAAATTATCGTCATTACTTTGTTTAGGAAATTCATTGAGTTGCATCATGTCAACGTTATCACCATCGAAATCGGACATTTTATCGAGGTTATGTGCGTCATCTGCTTCAAGGAATGGACCTTCTTCAGTGTCTTCGTCTTCGGTATGAACTTCTATTACCGTCGAATCTCTATCATCAGTCGTTTTGGACGAACACGTACTTATGTTTCCTGAAGTATCTTTCTCCATTTTTTCAGTTTCCATTTTATCAGTGTTATCTTTAGGAGATGGTACAGTTTTCTCAGATTTGTTTAAAATTATGGTAGTATTAGCAATATTAGCATCATGATCGTCGACATTTCCATAATTATTGATTATAGAAGAATCTGGCGTAAATTTCATGTTACTTTTAGTAGCAAATGGGTCATCCATTTCTAAGTTAGATGGTGGAGATTGACGCATTTTAGACTTAGTAGCAAATGGATCATCCATTTCTAAGTTAGATGGTGGAGATTGACGCATTTTAGACTTAGTAGCAAATGGATCATCCATTTCTAAGTTAGATGGTGGAGATTGACGCATTTTAGACTTAGTAGCAAATGGATCATCCATTTCTAACACAGGTGGCGGAGATTGGCGCATTTTAGTCTTAGTGGCAAACGGGTTGAAGTTCATATCATCAATCTCAGGCAAGTTAAAGACGTTTCTAGATGGAATACTTTCATTGGATGATGTACCCACAGAATAATAGGCAGACTGCTCTGACGATGATGTGTTTTTGGTTTCATTTTCAACAATTGTTTTAGATTGAGTAAAACATTTCTCTTCCGGACTGAAATTCAATTCAATAGTTTTATCTTTATGTTCATTATCATCTTTGTCTATTATGGTATCAACAATGTCATTTAATTTATCATCAATTATTTTAAGTTCATCAATTTTTTTAACTTCAGGTTTTATTAATTCATAATTACCCATCTGTGTGATTGATTCGTTGCTATTTTTAACACCTTGGCACTGAATAGAATCAATATCAATAAATTTGCTTACGCTCTTGTCTATATCCATAGGCGGAATTTCTTGAATATCAACTTTTTTAAGGGGAACCTTTACAGCTTCATCGAAGGTTGCATTAAACTTATTTTTGGCAAGAGCTGATTTCTTTCTTTCAGGTTGCGACATTCGCCTATTTTTATACATATTATCTCTTTTTGGTGGTTCAAATATGATATCTGCATTTTCGCCTTTCAAATCTAATTTATTCCGACTATTTGGAGGAGGTGACATTCGTATGGTAGTTTTAGTAGCAAAAGGATCGTCCATTTCATCAAAATTAAAATTGTAACCTCTAGAGACAATCGCAGGCGAAGTCGGAGGTGCATTAGCTATTTTATCTTCAGGTACTGATGAATTTAATATACCTTCAAAATGTAATTCTGAATTAGGTTCAATTAAGTCTATTCCAGTTGACATTGAAACAAATGGGCTAGTGTTAGCAGATAATATAATTTCTTCATCAGTTATGCTTTCTATACACTGCTCATGGGGAATATCATTTACTGGAATTGTATCTTGAATAATTACATTTTCACCTATCGTGACTGTATTTGGTACCACATAAAACCTTTCTTCATTGAAAGTGTCTGTTATTTCTGAATTAGGACCAGTAATATTTTCATTGTTTTGTAGACTAATCTTCTCCATTGTATCATTTTCTGGAAGGATTGGAGATTTGTTTTCGTATTTGTCAATGTCATCTTCAATTGATATTGGAACAACAACACTTTCATCAGACATAGTTTCAATAACTCCTGTGATTTTATCAATTATCACATCTTTGTTAGACAAATGGATTTCAAGATCTTTATCATCAATTTCAGGCAATACGGTATTTTCAATTTCATTTGTAACAACATAAACTTTTGAAACATCATCTAAGTTTTTCTCATCAACAGTAATACCTACAGTAGTATTCATAATATCAGCCACTGATTCATTATTGGGTTCTTTTAAAGCATCACTGACTATATTCGTTTCTAGATTATCAAAACTAGAATGAGATTGGGTTTTCATGTCACATTCAATTTCATTCATATTTTGTTCTAAGTTTTCTGAGCAGGGTAAGGGTATAGTTTCATTTACAACTCCTGAAAATGTGTTCATGTTGTAAACACTTTCATTTATATCCATGGTTTGCAAAGCATTTAATTCAGTTTCAATTTGTTCTACAAGTTTGGCTGATGTAGCTGAATCACATTCTACAAAGCTTTTTATGTCATTGAGTAGTTGTATAGAATCTAAAGACATATTTTGATCTATTTGATTGGAATAATTTTGCACATTTGATAGTTCTGTTGTTATATTTAATAATGGATTCTCAATATTTTCAGTCCTCTTTTCACATAACAAATCCATTAAAGATTTGTCAAGTTTTTCATCTGACTTAATGCTATTATGAGTATTTTCTACTTTGGGCACATCTTGAGTTAAATTAACAATATTATTGTCTAAGCAATCCACAGTAATGTCTAGTTCTTTTTCAATGTCATCTTCTTCAGGTAAAGGTACATCAGCTGGTAATTCTGTTTTAGGTATTTCACATAATGTTGCATTTGCATCAGATAATTCAACAAAAGCATGTACTATGTTCTGAAGCTCTTCAGGATATTCAATAATGGGAGCAATTACTGGTTTTGCATTAGTTTCACAAATAGCTTTTATATTGGTTATGACTTTACCTTCATTATATTCAAGGGAATCTTGCTCCAGTTCAGAATTCAGTTTAATAAGTTCATGATTATTGTTATGTATACTCACATTGATTTCTGCTTGATTATTCACTGTAATTTCTTCAGTTATAGTTACATCAAGGCTTTCATTTATAGCTTCCGAAAGAATTGGTTCACTAGATATTGGCATAGTTGATATAAATACAGGTTCATTTTTGTACGTTAGGTTTTGATCTTCATTTTGTTCAATATCCTTAGAATCCAAGCTAGTTACGTCATCATTTGTTATTATGTGCATTTTATCTTCATTTGTTACTCCCAGATGTATTGACATTGTAGATTTATCAGGTTCTTCTAGTTCTGTTATAATGTTACTATGTTCTTTAGTTTCTATTATTATTTCTTCTTTAGTTTCTGTTGAATTAGCAGGTACATCAAAAGTGCTATACATTTTTGTCATATTCTGTGTAGCATCAACATTTGGAACAGTAACATTATCAATTTCTCCATTATCTAGATTTTGAGAATCATTTTTAGAGAATGTTGTTTCACAATCCAAAAACTCACTGTCAGATTCTGTAGTAGTTAAATCATTTTTATTTGTTTGAATTTCAGTCAGTGTTCTGTCTCTCAAAGAGCCATCGTACGAGATATCCATATATTCTACAGTGGTATTTAAGTTGTCTTGTTTGACTGGCTCCTCTCTAACACTTGTATTATTAAAATCATTAGATCTACAATCAAGACTCAAAGAAGTTTGTTGAATGAGGAGTTTCTGAATTGGTACTTTCTCTTGACTTAAAAGTATTGTCGTCTCATCTTTCCATTGTAATTCTTTTTCTAAGTCATCATTAAATACTATACTATCTTTATGTGGACTGCTTCTCTTATTCACTGTCTCCCTATTTCTATGAGCAGCTATTGGAGTAGATGCAATAAGTGCTTGTGATGCATTATTGTCTTCATGATCATATTTAGGTGACCTCACTTCAGGCTGATGGATCTCATGTTTAAAATTACCATTATCAGCTTCAGGAGGAACAGGGCTCTGTGAAGATCTGAACATGTTCAAAACACTCTTAAGACCTCTCATTATCGGCGATCCACCATCTTTTGGGACATCTTTTATTGGTGTAGTTGCTTCAGGGGTGTGTGGTGATGATGACGAGGAGCTTGCCAATGACACATTTTCATCATCATTTGTACCACTGACTATCACCGTCACTTTAGTATTATCATCAACAGTGATTGTTGAATCAAATTGTCTCAAAACTGACACATTTCTATTACTATCAGTATACTGGTCTGTAGGGAGCATTTGTAGAGGGAGCGTTTTGAGTGATTTAATAACACTATCATTTTTTGTCATAGTAGAATTTAATGAGCGAGTCAAATTATCAGTAACTGTTGTATTGAGGGAATCTTCACTTACTTCGTTATTTCTATTGTCATGATAGTGTGCCGTGTAGCTCTTGGACATTGGTGAGGAGGCTGGAGTGATGGAGTACCTGAGCCTCATGTTCAATTCGGAGACATCCAACTCTTCATATCCTTTTTCGGTACACGGTAACACATTACTATGGTGAAAAGTATTTTCCTTATTATCAAAATCACTGTCCATACTGTCTATGTCCATCGGCTCCACATGGTGGGCCATGTTAATAAGTTTTGTTGCACTTCAATAATAAATTCCGTCGCGGTCGGGACTAGAGAGTCCGTCACACCGGCCGTGGCCGTCGCTCGTATCACCACACCGCGTCAATCTGGAGTGAGACAAGTAAAAAATCAGTACAATGTTTACAGTTAGCCGATTTCTTAGTTTCACTTAGATTTCTAATAGGTACGTAATTTAATCAGCGTCGCGGTATGTGTGTCATTTGAAAACAAAAATGTCCGTGTACTGTTCACGCAAATCACTGTGATCTATTTTTAACCTTTTTGTGTAGCACGTAGTGCGACGACGTTCAATTTATGTAACGCGCGCACCCGAGGGAATCTTGCCAAAACGCGATGCGGAGCAGGAGCAACGAACGAACATAAATATATACCACAACGAAACAACGAACCACTAAAACCGTTTTGAAATCCGGTAATTTTTTCATTTGAACTGACTGTCACTGTCATTTTTTTTTTATTTGTTCATGATCGTGGATACAAAGTCCTTCAGTCGCATACATTTTATTTATAAATCACTTTCATTTCTAGTCCGCACATTAAATTTCACATAGTCCGCATTAAGTCACCGTCCAGTCATGTTTTAGTAAAATGATGGTCATTGTACTGAAACTTTTCACGGACTTTTTGCGTTTCATTCACGTTTCATTTCACTTCACTGGTGAACATAGATTGATCTTTATTGGATAAAATACCACCGATAATATGCAATAGAACTCAAAACACACGAATTTATGAAAACAAAAATGAAAACGCAACGTCACTGCAAGTTCCAGCTAAAAAGTCTCTGTCTTTTTTTAAAAATTTGTTCTTGACCATGGATTTGGATGGACAATAGAAATAGCGAAATAGCGAACTGAGTTTTTGTCTTTATATATTTTAAGCTTGGTAAGAATACCTAGAATTATGTATAGGATATTTAATTTGGATGATGTTCGTGTTTGCGCATACATAGGCAGTATCTAACATTCTCGGTTGTTCACAGCTATGTGACGTAGCGCGGTGGCGCGCGGTACTGACCAACGATTTCGGTCTTTGTGAGAAAACTCTGGATCGTCATATATTTGTTTTTTTTCTGTAAAAATTATGTCTCAAAATACAACATTTATTTTTAATTTTAATTAATTAGTGGACTTCTTTAAATAGCTAAGTAATTCAAAATCACATCCTCCAATCCAAATGCATATTTGGATTTTTATCGTATTTAGACAAAATTATCTATTTAATTTGTATGATATTGACAGAAAGCGAGGAGGGCGATGGCTGCCACACGCGTCATACTTGTGAACAGGTGCTGCTTGTGGGAGCTGGTCTGCTTAAGTTTGCCATTTATTTACTTATTAAATATTTATTCAGTCTACTTTGTAATTTTGCCGCCGCGACGGGGCACGCAATTGTTGTCAGTGCGATTAGAATGTAAATATTATGTAATTAATCTAAGCTTATTTTGAAAAGAGTAATTGCTGAATTTATTGCCGGCTCTTCTCAGCAAATGCAACCTTCCGAACCGGTATTAGAGTCAGACTTTTCATAAGTACCTGCGAAGGTCTATTTGATTAAATGATTTTGATTATTTTTTGAAAATATACTTGAGTATAGTAATCCTTTAATTTAATTGCTGTATCAGTTAACAAAAACTATTGACCGATGAAAGGTTATGTTTGGTTCATTTCATTCACTACGGCTTTTACAGCCAATTACACAATGTCTTTGTGAATACATACAAAGTCACAAATACCATGCAATTAGGGTTTCACAGATCTCATCAACAAATATCTTTTGCCTACACAAACTTGTTTGGCCTCAACGACACTGAGGTCAAACAATAAAATCCTACACACGAGAAAGGGACTAAAAATGAGCTTAGTCCTGCTCACACATACACGTTTAGACATATAAGGTCCTAATAAATTAGTGAATTTCCTCTTGAGGGCTGAATGTATAGGTCATTAGTAATCAAAAAATAATATTATAAAAATGACTTGGGCTATATTCCGAATTAAAAAATATCGCTCATAGGCTACGGTAACCGCTTACCATCAGGCGGGCCGTATGCTTGTTTGCCACCTAAGTGGTATAAAAAAAAAAAAAAAAAAAAAAACAGTGCTCACAGCAATAATTTGCGTACCGAGTTAGATATCACGATATTGACAGCTGAGAACTGTCAACAATTCGGAACGCCCGTTATCGCACTCACAGTATTCAAAACAGAACATTTGCGAATTTAATTAAAATCTGATTTAACAATGTGCTAGGACTCCTTATATCTTTTTTAATTTGACTAGCAAAAAGGAATATCCGCATTTTTTATTATTTTTCTGTCATAAAATCATAATAAGTAAGTATCTTTGCCATATGGAAAATCAAAAATCTTATTAGATTTTTGCCGAAAACATAATAATTAACTGTCACTTTTTGATAGCGCTCACTGTGATATCAGTTTAGGGCATGGTCGGTGTGAGCGCAATATGGCGCATGTCATGACGTCATCTATGACGTTTCACGGGACATCGTGATGGCGCTCAAAGTAATATGGAACGGGTTTAAGCACGCTCAAATCGATTACAGCGATTATAGCATTAATTCGGAATGCAGCCCATGACCTAAACTGATATCACCGTGAGCGCTGTCAAAAAGTGACGGTTAATTACCTATTGTGTTTTCGTGAAGTGAATTTATGCCAAAAAAACCTCATCCTCATACCTCAACCTCATACCTCAACAAGGGGCTGCACTGCCCGCAGCGCCAGAGCCGATGGCGCTGCGAGCAGTGCAGCCCCTTCGCCCTTGCGTAACGAAGAGCAGGCACCCATGCTTCCTCCTGCCCTCATTGTTATTTTCAACTTTCTTAAATTTTTTATCTACGTACCTTCTAGGAAGCAAGTATTAGAAAGTATTTAAAAAAAAAAACGCGTGACCAGAAGAAATAGGGGTTAATTTTTATATAAATAGATAAATGCATTGATATATTATGTCTGGCTAATTTTTATATTTTCTATTTAAATGATATTTAGTCTAAACTCGTCAATAGTCACAGTACTCACAGTGATTACAAATTGTGTGTTAAGTAGTTTCCCTTTAGTTAATTTTTTTATTTCTAAGGCAGACCTAAGTAAGTCATTCTCACTTTCAAGGCCTTTGCTTGCGGCGGCATCGTGTGACGGGTCGCTCACTTCCCTCCAATACAGCGAGGAGGGCTATGGCTGCCATACGCGTCATACTTGTGAACTGCTGGTGTTTGTGGGGGCTAGTCTGCTTAAGTTTACTATTTATTTACTTATTAAATTCATTTAATTTACTTTTTAGTTTTGCCGCCGCGCCGGGGCTCGCAATTGTTGTCAGTGCGATTAGAACGTAAATGTTATGTAATGAATCTAAGCTTGTTTTAAGGCGGCTCAGCATGACCAACGCAACTTCAACGCAAACACAGTCTAAAAGCTTGTTGTTTCATCCAACGTACTGTTTGATAAAGATGCACTGCGAAATAAAAACCGGCCAAGTGCGAGTCAGACTCGCGCACCGAGGGTTCCGTACAAACCTGTAGGTATATAAGTAAATGGTAGTATAGACCTGAGTATTTGATATTAATTTCAATTTATGACCTATTAAAAAAAAATTACTTACTAGATCTCGTTCAAACCAATTTTCAGTGGAAGTTTGCACCGTAATGTACATCATATATTTTTTATAGATTTATCATTCTCTTATTTTAGAAGTTACAGGGGGGGGGACACACATTTTACCACTTTGGAAGTGTCTCTCGCGCAAACTATTCAGTTTAGAAAAAAATGATATTAGAAACCTCAATATCATTTTTGAAGACCTATCCATAGACACCCCACACTTATGGGTTTGATGAAAAAAAAAAATTTGAGTTTCAGTTCTAAGTATGGGGAACCCCCAAAATTTATTGTTTTTTTTCTATTTTTGTGTAAAAATCTTAATGCGGTTCACAGAATACATCTACTTACCAAGTTTCAACATTATAGTTCTTATAGTTTCGGAAATAAATGGCTGTGACATACACGGACAGACAGACAGACAGACAGACAGACAGACAGACAGACATGACGAATCTATAAGGGTTCCGTTTTTTGCCATTTGGCTACGGAACCCTAAAAAGAGAGATAGCGCCAGAGCCCTCGGTTGTATATAGCCCCCATTTATACATCATTCTCGATGAATAGAGGCGATATATTTATAATCTATCTAATACCATGAGCAATTCTTGTATATACCTATATATATATAATCTGAATGTTGGAAACGGCTCCAACGATTTTCATGAAATTTAGTATGCAGGGGGTTTCGGGGGCGATAAATCGATTATATTTAAGTTCAGGTAAAATTTGTGAAAAAACGCTGTTTTTCGGAGGCTTTTACTGAATTTGTTTCACACTTTTTTTTATTTTCGCCTAGTTACACTGCTAGATATAGTTCACAAGATATCAATTTGTTTAAAACATCTAACGAAAAGTGTTTAAAACGCCATCATAAGTACAGAGCTTTTGTTTGAAAGGTATGGTGAGCTGAGTGCTCTTAAATGAGTTATTGCTGAGCTTATTGTCGGCTCTTCTCAGCAAATGTAACCTTCCGAACCGTTATTAGAGAATTAGAGTCAGACTTTTCATAAGTGCCTGCGAAGGTCTATTTGAATAAATGATTGTGAATTGAATTTTTTGAGTGAATTGATTTTCTTTCAATAAAACCTTTACTAAATTATACTTTTCTTTCATTTTGGTGAAAATTTGTACAAAACAGACTACTAGATGCCCCCGCGGGTTGACCTTGAAACCGTCCTTCTCCATACCAGGCTATCTGTATACCAAATTTCATGATGATGGGTTGAGTTGTTGAGGCGTGAAACCGTAACAAACAAACAAACGGAGCTACTTTGGCATTTATAATATTAGTATGGATTATCTCCGCCCGCCACCGCCGCCCCTCATTCATAGACGTAAAAATCTTTACCGGTCTTAGTTCGGCTCTGTAACAGCTACACTTTCTTTGTAGGTGTAATTGGCTTCAAATTTTTTTGCGAATGCTTTGTCTGTTTGTAGGTACTACTACTCATACGTCTGTGGGCGTTCCTAATTGTTGACAGTTCTCAGCTGTCAATATCGTGGCCGATTCTCTTTGCTATGGTCAAAGAGAATATAACGCTATGCTATGGTCAGCTGTCTGGTTGAATGTTGATGATTATTAATTGATCGTGTTTATTATTTTTACAAATAATTACATAAATTGTTCAATACTCACTAATACTCAGCCTAAAACATGAAATCTGTAAGTATTTCCCTCGTTAATTATAAACTGCCAGAAATATTCAGTGTTAACAAGTAACCTCTTTCAAAATAAAAATTGCTTTTGAAATAATTATTATTTACCCACATTTAAAGTATACTCAATAATATATACAATTCAGCTGTAGGCGGCTGTAATTAGTCCTGAAACTTTTTATCTTTGCATTCAAATTAGTTACGGTTCAGTGAAACTGTTACATTAAAACCGGTGCAGCGTTGTCTGCTGCGTGTTTCGGAGTTTGGCACCGCACCTCAGGCACTCGGCCGGGTCGTCGGCCGTCGCGAAGTTAGTACATGTGTGAAAAAGTCCGCAGATAGTTGTGTCGTTCATCATCGCGTTACAATTATTTTAATCGACGTCAATAATTGCGCTCATTGGCACAGAAGTATTTATTATCCATTTATATGTACTGTAAGTATACGTCGCAAATATCGTCATGTGATAACATAATACATATTATACTCTTAATTATATTACTATCTTGGAAACTGGTTTAATAACTACTACTAAGATACATGTTGGAAAAGAGCTACATACATCCGATGTTTTTATTTAATTTTATGTGGGGTTTCCTGTTGTTTTTAGTCCAAACCTATTTTTGTTTACTACACAATTTTACTATCATTAAATACTTATCATCTTTTAATTGTATACAAATATTTAGCCTTGAACCTAAGTGATTAATAGAAACCACATCACTGTTGATTTCACTTTTAGTTTGGCAGTGAACCAAAATGTGATGCCATTTGCATCATAATTTATTTTAAGAGGAAACTTTTTGTTACAGTATGAAATATGGACATTGAGCATGGCGTCACAGTAAAGTTATTATTTTTTGCTAAATCTAAAGAACTCGCTGGCACAAGAGAATCGTCACTACGATTACCAACAAAAATCAGCTACAAACAACTCTTGAATACAATCGCAAAAAACTACAATTTAGAACCGATAAAAAATAACATACTCCTGGCAAAAAACGAAGAGGTGTGCGAAGATACGATTGATATAGAGATAAGGGATAAAGATAGCATTGCTGTGATACCACCACTTAGCGGTGGCTAAATTAACTAATAGTTTTACATTAATTATACAATGGATCACTTGAAATTGACATTTGATAAACTGTCCGTGGATGACATTAGTGATCTTGTAACTGATGAAAGTTGCGGAGCCATTTCTCTATTTGTTGGAACTACGAGAGATAACTTTGAAGGTAAAAAGGTTAGTACCCTCTCTTTTAAAAATAAAACACAAATTAGTATATTATGCACAATAATAATGCAACCTGAGTAAAGTTAATCTTTATATAGAAAAGAACAGAGGCATGACTGATTGATAATTTAGACAACAATGTAGACACACTGGCTACTGGAACTACTGACTTATCATAAAACTGTGTGGTAATGTAAAGTAAAAAGCACTAGTGCATAACAAGCTGCATTAAGATACTAAAAACGATTCAATAAATGTCTCTTTACGAGCGAGTGCGTTGACAAAATTAGAATAGATAGATCATACCCTGATAATATAGGCTACTTTCCTTCCTTTTCCCCAGGAAAACATTAGATCCCATGGGACCGCAGGTCAACTGTGTGGTAGAAAGTCCATCCATCCCGCTTTGGTTTCCCAAGGTAGTAAAGCAAGGGATTTTTGCAGGTTTGGCAAAGCGCAAGTGTTACCCCTGTTGTTGCAAGCTACAATAAGATACTGGACCATCATGTGGGCTATGTTTTTTGCGATATAACTTAGTATGTAAAAATATTTCTTGTAAATTAAACAAGTATACGGCCCGCCTGGTGGTAAGCGTTAACGTAGCCCTATGAACGCTTCCCATCCCCAATGAGCTCTGGCGACCTTACTCACGCGCAGGAACACAACATAAAGTTATTTGGCTGCGGTATTCTGTAAGGTGGAGGTACATCCCCAGTTGAGCTGCTTTTTGATCAAAAGTAATGCTATGCTCTACCTCTCTTTAGTGTCAGTTACTGACTCGTTTACAGTTTGCAAGGTAATGGAAAGTGCACCACATAAACACTCAACCTAGATATTTTGTATTTGCATACTTATCACTATTGGTTAGAATTCATTTTGAGTTTTCCATTTCCTGTTGTATAATATTACATAATATTTTATCTATATGATTTAATATGTCAACAATGTTGCATCTAAAACTAAATTTGTGATAAGGCCTATAAATTATGTGGCCACCACGTTATCATTACTTAGATAACGCGCTGATACGAATATTGTCTTCGTGATTTGTTATATTCACTTCTTAAAAAAAGTGTTTGGACTTTGCCTTAAAAGTAAAAGATAGACAGATTCTAGGTTTGTAGTCAGTCGGTAGAGTTATTCCCGTTAGTTCTCGCGAGAGACGCGCTTCCTATTTTATAACAATTGACGTCATTGTTATATTTTTAACCGCGAGACAATGAGTTAATCCAAAAATAGTTAGTTACCACCAAAACTGTTCATAAAACACAAACTTGGACCTGGCCAAACAATACGGTCGCGAATCACTGAAACATATAGCCATATTGTTACACGAAGGTAAAATGAATAAAAACTTGAAAAAAACAAATAAATAAATAAATTTCCCGCCTCATGCTGATCTGAAATAAAATGATCTTAAATATTATAAAGGGGTAGAGTTATCTTTATTTGGTTGAAAACAGACTATTTGTCTTAATAAAATTAATGATCACGTAGTTTTATCTTGTTTGCATATTATTCTATTTTCCGAAACATTTATATGAGCGTTGTTACTGTTTGTATAATTCGATGTACTTACATCGCAATGTATCATGTGAAAACTGAATATATATATATTAATATTCAAAGTCCTGACTGACTGACTGATATATCAAAGCACAGCCTAAACTACTGGTCCTAGAGACATGTTTAGATGGTATATTCTTTGTGAAGAGTAAGTATCCACTAAGAAAGGGTTGTTCGAAATTCTACCCCTAAGATGGTAAAATAGGGGATGAAAGTTTGTATGAAAGTCCGTCAGTTTCGATGTTAGAATCTTAAAATTTTGTGTTTAGGCTGACGATTGAAAATTAATTTATACGTGTCTCAGCGTTTTTAATAATTCCACCCTCGAAGCGGTATGAAGTTGTTTTGTTTTGTTTTATTGTTGTAGAAAAATATGTAATTTGTTTCCTGTAGCCCACGCGGGCGAAGCCGTGGGCAGAAGCTAGTTAATAAATACTCGTTCACAAGTATAATTTCCTATATGCTATTCCACGGTATGATTTCTTCTAAATCCGTTTTGATGAAGATAGTGCTGTGACGTCGCGGGTTCAACACGAGGAAACCATAACTCGGTGGTAGGGTACTTTGTACCCACCTGGCTGGCTACCTCCCTCAAGTTTAAAACGCCAAGCACCTATCGGTGTGTTCCGACAGTTGCACTTGAGACCTTCGGCAACAGCATCACTGACCATGGTGATTTGGTCAATCACAGACATAGGTCTGTGTGACACAAAGGTGTGTGTGTGGTATTTGTCACTTAGTAACGTTACGAAGCTGAGTGGTAACAAACAGACACACAATTAATTCATCACCTCACCACCTGCCGTCATCTTCTGATTGGCATTTTATTATATACTAGGTGCCCGGCGCGACTTCGTTCGCGTGGTGCTACCCTACCCTACCCTACCTTACCCTACCCTATCTTACCCTACCCTACCCTATATGAATAATTTTCCCCGTTTTTGCAATATTTTTCACTGAATCTTCGCTCCTATTAGTCACAGCGTGATGTTATATAGCCTAAAGCCTTCCTCGATAAATGGACTATCCAACACAAAAAGAATTTTTCAATTCGAACCCGTAGTAGGTACTGAGATTAGCTCGTTCAAACAAACAAACTCTTCAGCTTTATAATATTATTAGTATAGATTTTACCTATAAATCTCCTTCGTTTATCTCCTTTGTGGAATTATGTTAAAATAAATACAATATAGTGTCGTTTTCAAGATGGCAAATTTATTCCCCTGTTTTTTCAATACCAGTCTAGTATTAAATTGTTACTATCCGCAGGTGCTCAGACTAGAATATGAAGCGTACGAATCAATGGCCCTCAAGTCCATGAAGGCGATATGCGATGACGTCAGAAAAAAATGGCCGGTCGTGCACAGCATCGCTATGTACCACAGGTATGATATTATTTACACAGTCCAATTAATTCGACATACTACAGTAATTACGTTGTTCCCACTTTATGCGTTCTAAATAACACCACAATATATGTAAAGTTTGTATGTATGTTTTTGCTAATTTACGCCGTAATAGGGATGATTCCTAGATAAAAAAAATTATAATTCTAATTAGTCCATCACTTAGATGATCAAACAATATTGGACACGGAGTTCGGAAGTGGGGGCTGGTGACGTCACTTTAGAGTAAAAAGTTACTATATCTAACGTGACGTCACTTTAGAGTAAAAAGTGTACTCTATCTAACGTGACGTCACTTTAGCGTAAATAGTGTACTCTAACATGACGTCACTTTAGAGTAAAAAGTGTACTCCATCTAACTTGACCTCACTTTAGAGTAAAAAGTTACTATATCTAACGTGACGTCACTTTAGAGTAAAAAGTGTACTCTATCTAACGTGACGTCACTTTAGCGTAAAAAGTGTACTCTAACATGACGTCTCTTTAGAGTAAAAAGTGTACTCTATCAAACGTGACGTCACTTTAGAGTAAAAAGTGTAATCTAACATGACGTCACTTTAGAGTAAAAAGTGTACTCTATCAAACGTGACGTCACTTTAGCGTAAAAAGTGTAATCTATTTAACGTGACACGCGAAACTTTATCACACAATATCTTCGTATTTTTAGACAAAAGAAAAATACGTGAATAATATTTTTACGGACGGACCAAATAGTTTTTTTTGTCATCTAGCCCATTGCTGAATGGATTTGGATGGTCGTGGGTTCAAATACTAATGAGCTTGAGTCTAAAAGCATAGGCGTATATGTATATATTGGGTTCCGTGACCACCCCAGGATGTTGGGTTACCAATCCAAAAATCTATGGCTGATAACCTAATGCATCGGCATTTAGGGGCCAGGCCCCCCTTGGATAGAATCCTAGATACACCATGTTAAAAGGAAAACGTCGTGAGGAAACCATAGCGTGATGGCAGGGTACTTTTTAGTACCCGCCTTACTATCTTCAAGCTAAAAATCCGACTACAGCTATAAAGAAAAATAAATAATCAATTACAATATAAATAATTCTATATCTAATGACTAATGGATAACGACTTATAAGTTTTTACACTACACGAACTTTTTGCACTTACTCGTAGATTACTCGCAAAAAAGCAATAGGTATGTGGTGATCTGAATCTCCTTTCTAATTGCGCAAACCGAACAAAAAACATAGCGCGTCTCATCCTAGTTCACCTGAATAGTTGAATATGCTCGTAGGGTTGTCACAGCATTCAAAATAAGAACTTAATTGTAAGAATACCGCCGAATCAAGCACCTACTGACCATTCCAGCTATATTCAAGGTCTCTGTACAGCTAGAAAAACAAGCCCAAACTCGACATATTTAGTACAAAATCCATCTCGACCTATTTTTAAAAGTCTACCTTCAAGTCCCGTTGATCCTAGAGTAAGATTTGCTTAAATAATATTATTTAGCTGCGATCTTCTGTAAGGTTTTTTACAGACGAAGACGGTAAACAAGCGTACGGCTCGTAATGGTAAGTGGTTACCGTAGCTATACGGACGCTTGCAATACACGGAGCATCACTTACGCGTTACCGACCTTTCTCCCCTCCCCAATGAGCTCTGGCGACCTTACTCACGCGCAGGAACACAACAACGTAAAGTTATTTGGCTGCGGTATTCTGTAAGGTAGTTGTAGTAGGTAGTGGAGGTAGTTCCTCAGTCGAGCTGCTCTTTGAGCGAATAAACGCTACGCTCTACCTGCCTTGATAGTGGTGAAAGTATTTCCCCAGTCTTGCTCTGAAAATCTTGTCTAATCTGATATGCCATTAGAACTAAAAATACAAACCTAATTTCGGCATGTCTAGCTAACCTGACTTTCACACTCTAAATGCGAAAGTAACTCCGTCTACCTATTCACAACTAAAGATCTGAACAGAACGCGATGAAATTTGGCACGCAGCATATGGTATGGAGAGGTTAATTTTAGGTCGAGAACGCGGATGACAACCGCGAGGGCAGCTAGCATTTAATAATTTTCTTAAAAACCTGTTATTGTGAACGTAATGGATAACCAAGCGAGACAAGAAATGTAATCGCAAGACGCATGCAGTCATGCACCCACAGTGCATTGACAGCTGTAGGGTCAATGGCGCCCAGGGCGAGATTCCGATATCAAAAAAGAGACAAGTTGTTCTTAAGAAAAGCAAGCATTTGCAAGGTTTTCGGAGTCAATCTGTTCCAGTGCAAGGATACGACATCGGGGTCACTACAGAGAAACGACGACTTGTCACTGCGTCCTGTTTCACTAAAACAATGAATGTAATGAAAATACTGTTACGAGCTGGGGTTCAGGATAAATAATGGTACACGAATTTACCAAAACACTGGTCACACTTTTATTAAAACTAATTAAAACACTCAGAAATTAAATAGTTCACTAGCACTTAACTGTATTTCACTTCGATGTTTACTCACTGATTCACTAAATCAAACTCCCCCTCCTCTGTGCATTGTCTCGTATTTATACTACATAAACGGCATCCGGAACGTTCTACAATTTACCCGCGTATTCTACATGCCTACAGTGCTATCGGGAATATTCCAGAAGCCGGTAGCTATTCGGCGATAGATGGCGTTGCTTGACAGATGTTTACTCCTATACAATAACAGATGGCGTTACTGATAGTACCGCTATTCAATAACAGATGGCGTTACTGGTAGCAATTTATTCCTGATGTCGCGATGTCGTAACACTACCCCCTCCTTAGACATGCTCGTCCCGAGCTATGTGAATTCCATGATATAACGCCATCGAGATCCTTGGGGCTCTTCGAACACCAGCCAGCACCCGCCCCGCGGTCCTGGCGTTTACTCGTGTTCCTGTTGCTGTTGCTGAGCAGTGTCACCAGTCACCGCCGCTCTTCCTTCCCAGAGTCGATTTTCTTCTTTCCTGTAATTTCTCCACTTCGGACAACTCCTCCGAAGGTGGCCCTTTTCTCCACAGTTGTAGCAACGGGGCGAGGCCACAACTTCTCGGGGTCGAACTTCTTCTTTTCTGTAATTTCTCCACTTCGGGCAACTCCTCCGAAGGTGTCCCTTTTCTCCACATTTGTAGCAACGGGGCGAGGCCACAACTTCTCGGGGTCGATTTTCTTCCTTTCTGTATTTTCTCCACTTCGGGCAACTCATCCGAAGGTGGCCTTTTTCTCCACAGTTGTAGGGCGAGACCACAACTTCCCTGATGCGGTGAGGTTGGTCATCGCGTCGCACAGCCTCTACTTCTAAGGCATGGGCCAAAGCATCTTTCAGCGACTCGTGGTGCCCTAATCTCACGGCAGCTCTGACTTCCAAGTCGCGTATACCATCCACGAACGCTTGCACTAGATTACCGTTGATCATCGCTGGTGCAGACTGGTATGCTTTACGGACCAGCTTTTCTACCTCTAGAGCCCACTGTTGTATAGTTTCGGCGCTCCGTTGCACACGGTCCTTGAGTTGGGCACGGAATACGTGTTCCAGGTGTGCGTCCCCGTATCTAGATTCTAGAGCTTCCAACAGTTGCTCATACGTCACGTCCTTCCCGAGGGCCTCCAGTATAGTGAGGGCCTGGTCGCGAAGACCCAAAGTGAGTGCTGTCATCGCCTGTGCACTAGTCCAACCATTCGCCTTCATGACAGCTTCGAACTGGATTCTATAGGCTGACCATGACGAGGTGCCATCAAATGGCGGCACCTTGAAACCACGTGAAGAAGCCACAGGTAAAGAAGTAGCAGTTCCAACCTTGAGTCCAACCAGGGCGTTCTTCACGTCTTCTATCTGTACCTCGGCCTTGGACATACGATTTTCGGATTCCGATATACGGGACTCATGATGCTGAAGCTGTTCCTTCACCACCTTGAGATCCTTGCCAAGAGTTACTTGTAAATTTTCTAATAAAACCATCTGTTCCTCTTGGCGGCGAGCCTGCTCCTCCTGACGGCGAGCCTGCTCCTCCTTATCCCGCTGTAGCTGTTCCTCCAGTCGGCGAGCCTGCTCCTCTTGTCGGCGAGCCTGCTCCTCCTGACGGCGAGCCTGCTCCTCCTTATCCCGCTGTAGCTGTTCCTCCAGTCGGCGAGCCTGCTCCTCCAGACGGCGAGTCTGCTCCTCCTTATCCCGCTGTAGCTGTTCCTCCAGTCGGCGAGCCTGCTCCTCTTGTCGGCGAGCCTGCTCCTGTAGCATTACCATCAAAGCGCCAAGATCTGGGGTTGCAGGTACTGCTCTGACTTCAGGTGGGTCGGCAACTGGCAAAGAGGCAGTTGGCTGCTGGCCACCCGAAGTCTGCGACGGAGAACCTCCAAATCTCCTTTCATCCATCTCCTGCTGCCGCTGGTCCCTTGTACGGACACCCTCAGTGACTTCCTTTGGCATAACCGGCATTATTTATCCCACTTCTGACACCAATTGTTACGAGCTGGGGTTCAGGATAAATAATGGTACACGAATTTACCAAAACACTGGTCACACTTTTATTAAAACTCTAATTAAAACACTCAGAAATTAAATAGTTCACTAGCACTTAACTGTATTTCACTTCGATGTTTACTCACTGATTCACTAAATCAAACTCCCCCTCCTCTGTGCATTGTCTCGTATTTATACTACATAAACGGCATCCGGAACGTTCTACAATTTACCCGCGTATTCTACATGCCTACAGTGCTATCGGGAATATTCCAGAAGCCGGTAGCTATTCGGCGATAGATGGCGTTGCTTGACAGATGTTTACTCCTATACAATAACAGATGGCGTTACTGATAGTACCGCTATTCAATAACAGATTGCGTTACTGGTAGCAATTTATTCCTGATGTCGCGATGTCGTAACAATACTATATCTACACGGAGTGTCACCTATATCACATTCTATAAAACCATACAGTCGTTCGACGAAGACGTCTAGACAGGGTAATCGTGCGGGAAGTGAGGGGCGAGACGCAGGAAAGCCGAGCCCGACCTGCGAACGAAACGATGTTAGTAGCTCGGGACACGCATACTTTATCTGGCCGTCGCGATACTGTCTAAACGTTGTCGGCATTTTCCACGAGATCAGAGGCGTCGGATGACTTTGGCGTTTTATAGACTGTGCCTATATGTTGTTGTGACGTTGAGGTGTCAAGAGGTTGCAAACAAACTCACATTCGCATTTATTATATTAGAAGGTTAATTTATTTATCAAATTCGTTCGAGTGTTGACGAAGCTGTCATGTGTCAGAAAAATTCCGTCGGGTAATTCCGTCCTTCATTACGGAAGAGTAGGATCATCCTGTTATAAAAAACCAATTTTTGAGCCGTCTCTTTCTCTCTCGCAAAGAAATTCACAGTTTTATCAACCGAATGTCAATTATTGTCAATCAATCAAGTGAACATCGACTTTTGACGCTGATTGTACCACAGATTAGCTAATAGTTCTCGTGTTGATAAATAAGGGCCCGCGACCTACTGTCCTACATTAGCCGTTAAATTTTTTGATATTTTCAATAGGAACCTTATAGATAATAATGTTAGAAGTCATTATGTCTTGTCTTATCTGATAACGTTCATTCATTGCGTTGCGTTGCGTTGTGATTACATCATTTGTTTTTATATGTCACGATGGCGCCTTATCAGCCTCGTTGAGCAAGGCAAGGGTCAGCTCACACCGAGACATGACGCGACGCGACGAGACGCGCACTTTTTAAGTAAACATTTCAGAGAGAGAATTCAGATACGGCTCGCGGCGGCACGTGTCATTTGTCACTTATTCTCAAATGTGTATGTCTATGTAGTAAATACAGTTCTATATTCTATTGCTATCTAAGCTTGCCGCGACGCGTCTTGGTGTGAACTCACCCTAAGGCGATGATAGGTTCTGACGTCGAATGTGAGCTTGAAATAATTTTATGCTAAATTATTTAACAATTTAATTATTATTTTATGTTGAATTAGTTTATGTTTAATTAATTATAATGTGACTTAGCATATATGATAAGTCACATCATCATCTTTATGTCAATGCAAGTTATTGTTTTTATTATGTTAGGTCCTATCTATTCTTCTAATAATTTGATTTGCTAATTAAATTATTAAAAGAAACAAAAAACCCGACTGCGTAAAACAAAAATTAGCTGAAAAGAGAAAAACAAGCTCTTTAATCTATAGAATTTGGAATATAACTTGAATGTTATAAGGGCATGCCGTAAGTATTACAATATATATATATATATATATGGAATGGGCTCTTCACGAGCTTTCATTTAATACCCA
Source organism: Achlya flavicornis (assembly GCA_947623365.1). Taxonomy (NCBI): domain Eukaryota; kingdom Metazoa; phylum Arthropoda; class Insecta; order Lepidoptera; family Drepanidae; genus Achlya; species Achlya flavicornis. The sequence goes on along the minus strand of OX392485.1, from coordinate 1,928,881 downwards.
TATTGTTATAATAACAAAAAAAAAGTTTTTAATACCCCCCCCTATTTTCTTATCCGTAGACGCCATATAAAAATAATATACCCTATGACACTCCCACAGTTCATACGAAACTAACGACATCTCATATGCTTAAATCCGTCAAGCTGTTTAGGCTGCAGAGCGTGCCAACAGACAGATAACAACCAGAAATAGACATACATACATACATACACTCGAAAAACATAACCCTCCTTCCGGGTCAGTCGGGTAAAAACTATCAAACTTTAAGGATGGAAACATAAAATTAAATTATATATAAGTATAACAAATACTCTGATTAGGCTATGAATAAATAAAGGCATGTATTTAACGCGGCGACAAATTAATCTGAATTTGGTATTTATAAAAAATGAAAGGAGGTACTAAAAATAATAGGTTGGCAGCTAAAGTGAAGGATCATTTTAAGTAGAAAGCAGCAGCTAAATAAGCTTTGTTTTAATTTAAACTGGCATCGATATTTTTGTTTTGATAACTGAATTTATTGTTAGGCGAAGACTTGATGGCGGATAAAAAGTAGAAAATAGGCTTTCTTAAATTATATAATGAGGTTGTATATAAAGTAAACTAAGATGAGAAGAAAATATGAACATGGTCATATAAAACATACTTTGTGCGACATTTTAAGAGCTCTAATTAAAGCAAATAGTGGCATGCAAAAAAAATAGTGTGTGTCTATAGATTTATTTCTTGACTTTTATTTTCAACACGCTTTTATTAGCTTCACCTGGAAACATGGAATTGCTTCACATTCTATGGAATCACATATATGTAAGCCGTGTTCGGACTTGTTGGAATCGTCTTGAGATGCATGGTGATGCATTTTAGTTTTAGTTTTAGTTCCAGTGCTTACTCTCCTACTCCATCATCAGACCCTGAAAACCTTACATGGTTAAAGTTCATCTCACGACAATTCCAACAAACCCAAACACGGCCAGGATACGATGATCCACTATGGAGTTCGAGTGCTTACCCTCCTACTCCATCATCAGACCCTGAAATCTATATACAGTCAAAGTTCATCTCATGACAATTTCTCGAACACGGGTAGGATACGTTGCTCCACTATGGAGTTCCAGTGCCTACCCTCCTACTCCATCATCAGACCCTGAAAATCATACATGGTCAAAGTTCATGTCACGACAATTCTAACTACCCCAAACACGGCCAGGATACGATGATCCACTATGGAGTTCCAGTGCCAACCCTCCTACTCCATCATCAGACCCTGAAAACCATACAAAATCAAAGGTCACTCTTTTCGGTCCCGAAACCAGAAGACCCCGGTTCGAGTCCAGCTGTTTTTTTTAAATTCGAATCTAAATATAATTTCCAAAAAACACGGTAAGCTAAAAAGTAAAAACCAGGTTCAACTCGGTCATCCAGATACTAATTATGATGCCACAAAGAAAAATACTGAAACCCTAGTTCTTAATTATAGTACCCGTTTAAATTTTTACAGCTGCTTGCAAATCGCAGCCCGAAAGTGTATTTTTATATGGAAGCCTATAGTTGCCAATAATACAATGTTTGTTATCCCACTGACAATATTAGTCGCCAAGTCATTATTTATAGTACCCCACCTATTATTTCTATGTGCCTGTTTAATATATTTGCTACCTTAAAGAAGCTGCCACTATTTGGTTTGTATGATACCTTGCAATTTGTAGCCCATCTAATTTAATAGTTACCAAATTATTTAATCGCTGCCAAGTTATTTTTTTAGTAACCAATAGTTAGTCGCCCTTTAATTTGTTAGTCGACTCGAAAATAATTAGCCATAAATAAATAATTCATTCATTCATCATACCAATAAATATCATACATCTACGTTATGTTAGTTACGTCAGTAATTACAAGGCGCGAGTGGTACCCCTGTGCGCCGTATAACTATAACAATTTTAATTACTATTCTGACGCTTCAATTACTCATTATGGTGCTTCCAAGCTACGCGAAGCGAGCACGAGCCGAGCCTCGAACGAACAGGATTCGTTCGTTGCTCGCGATTTCAAGCGTGGACGTACTTAACGAGCCTACAACGAGCGCGATGCGAATCCCTGTGTTCGTGAAAAAACTGTCAATCGGGCGGAGCACAGTCGAGCACGCTACGCATGCTCGTTCTAGGGTCGCAAGACCGTCCACGCTACACGCTCGTTCGTGGCTCGGTTCGTGCTCGGTTCGCCAAGCATGGACGCACCATTAGATTAGTGAAATAACTGTGACGACACTGTCATTATTATATTCATGGATTTAAACTAAACGAACTAAGTTCTATACAAACATATAATTACCTGTTATCATTATAATAGATAAGCGACCTTCATATTACAAACATAAGGTAGGTATTGACATGCATATTATGTTACTTAAAGTAAAATACATTGAAGGAACAAACTGAAGCTGTGTAGAAACTTGCAATTTGAACACTCTATTTGTTGTAAGAATCAAATGTCAGCAAGTAAACGTAAAATATATTTTTGATTTTGAAATTCAAGTCTTTAGCATCTTAGCTGTGATCTTACATCCTTCTAATAAAAAGTGTGCATTTCTGTTTGTTCCGTCTAAACTCCGTAAAGCCTGAATAAATTAATTTAAAAAAAAATGGAACCAACTGAAAATGTGAAAGAATAATCTAAAATAATATTTTACAAAATTAAAAAACACGCTATATAAAGCCCTGTATTTTTTTATTAACGATATTTATTACGGTATTTAATTTACCTACCAAATTATTGTATTTTCGGTACATGATAAATAAGTGTACAAAGTTTCTGTTTCATCTGACAAACGTTACGTTTGATGAGCTAATAAAAGCGGGTTTAAAAATAACAGTAAGTACTTCCATTCATATTGGTTGAGTAGGCATTTGTACTGTTGTATAGTGTTGTCAAACTATCGATAGTTGACCTCGAAAACTAGTTACAATATGGATAGTGTTATCGATTGTATCGATAAATATCGATATCGCAAACCGACCAATACTATTGACAATACTAATATTAATATTGGCAATACTATCGATATAATCGATACTATTAAATCTCAATAATATCGATCCTATCGAATTCGATAATATCAATACTATCGAATTCGATAGTACAATACTATCGATAGTATTGGTAAATACAATTGATACTATGGATAGTATCGATACTATCGAATCCGATAGTACAATAATATTGATAGTATCGATGCAATCGATAGTGCTATCGATATTGTTACTATTATCCAAGGTCAATACAATAGTATCGATAGACTGTCGATAGTTTCGCTATTCAACACTACTTTTGTATGGCATACCAAAATATTTTCTCTAAACGCAGATGAAACTGCAGGATAAGTGCTAGTTATGTTTAACAAACGCTATTGAATTCGCTAACAATAAGGCAATCTGTTTGACAGGTTGTTAGTCGTTCAATATTACAAGCTTTCCAAGTGAATTGCGAACATCCGTTGGTACATTGAATTCATTATGTAAAGACCATTATGATTTTAATTTAATGCGTGTGTGTTGAATATAGGTACCTATTTCAACATGGCCTTGTAATGTATGTATGTAGTTATTTTCAATGAGTTGTCGTTTTAAATAAGGTTTTTTTTTATTTTGGCTCATACAGTCATTTAGTTACAAAATGTGTAGTATAAACAATAACTAGTATAAAGACAAATATAGTAATACCTAGGTTTAAAATATATCCGTCACATTCAAATTTTATGTATGTAAAATTCTACTGTACGTGTGTTTGTCACTGAATTCCTCCTAAACGGCTTGACCCATTTGAATGATCTATGATTGTGAATGATATGATTTGTGAATCTAAACCATCCAGGGCACCACCCAAACGCATACAAATAAAAACATTTAGAAGACTAGATTCAAAGACAGCTAGTGTCATATAAAATAAAAAGCGCTGGGGCTATCTTAATACCTGGGTGTTACAAAACTGACTTACACCTTATTTATTAATAAGGGGGTTAGAATTTATATCGTCTCATATATCGGTGTGTTCTGACAGCTGTACTTGAGAGCCAGAAACTTCTAGGCTTGGTGTGATTACCACCTTCGGCCACATCATAACTTACCATGGAGAGATTGACACAGTAAAAAAAAAATTACATTTTAACACGATACTTCTTTCCAGACTAGGCAACGTCCCCTGCCGGGAAGCGTCGGTAGTGATAGCAGTAAGCAGCCCCCACAGGCGGGAGTCCCTCGAAGCTGTCTCCCACTGCATAGACCAGCTCAAGGCCTCCGTGCCTATCTGGAAGAAGGAGGTGTACGAGGGCGAAGCCCCCGTGTGGAAGGAGAATGTCGAATGTGCGTGGTCTAGTAAACGAAATGGGAGGATTGGAATTTGATTTCTTGTTGCTTTTTCTCCTATCAAATATTTGTGTTCCCCTGGGAGCTGAGAACCCTGCAGGTTGTAGGTTCGATTCCCACTCAGGACATTTGTGTGCATGTACATGCCTGCATGTTCTGAGTCTGGGCGTATTTTTTTTTTTTAAGTAGTATGTATATCAGTTATCAGGTTTTCATAACACAAGCTCTGCTTAGTTTTGGGATCAGATAACCGAGTGTGAGGAATGTCCCAGGATATATATTATTTATTTATTTCCTTAGTATATCAGCGATTCATATGCAGCATTATACGCGAGTTTAGTTAGGACCATCCAAAAATGCAACAACAACGTGTTTCTCGTGGTCAAGATTGATTTGTAAAGGCCGAATGTAAACCGGTACGCTGTATCCAAGGTTAAATTATCATTTGTACAAATTAAAGTTTTGATCTAATGTTAAAATTATTATTACTGGCAACATGTCAATACATGAATCTTATAAATACATCCATCTTATAAACCCACAAAACGAGTATGCTTAATTAAACTCAGTAATATAAGATAATCTAAGAAATGAACTGTTTGTCTATCTTTACTTCAGCTATAAATGTTTATCACTTGTCTGGTTACTTTAGTAATAGGCTTGGCCTAGTTTGTGATAAAAAAAAACAGTTATATCTAGACTACTTAAAAAGAAGATTGTTATATTTTTAGATCTCCTAAAATAGATATATTGTTACTTCCATGATTTTTGTGTACATTAAATGTTATCAAAAAGGGATGAAAATATGTAGCATTAATATTACATTAATTTTTTTTTTAATTATTAGCTATTGCCGACGAATATTGCAATATGTCGACTTCGACACTAAGCTTCTTCAAAAAGGTTGTATTATACTGTTGTTTTTTTTAAATACCCTCTAGGGTAGAGTAGTTATAAGTATTAAAGTAAATTACATATATGTTTTCCATTTAAGTGTTTTTATTTGTTTCGATAGTCATGTTCTCGGTTCAATTCCGGGTCAAATGATGTACCTTCCTGCTACATTACACATAAAATACATTTTGCAATTCCTATTAGTTGCTTAGGGATAGTTATCTTAGAAAATCAGTCCCTCGAGCCGGATATACTATGGTCCTTCGTGCCAGGCAAACCATTCTCATCCCTCTAACCCTTACAGGTACAAACAAAGTAGCCCCACCATCAAAATCAATCGAGCAAATAGACCAGAACTTAATACAAATAAACGTTTCAAGCGACGAATTGCAACAACGCATTCAAAACTTTATTGAGAGAAAGCGAGAGCAAGTGAATTTAAGCAATATACACGACTTTATTCCGTCTAAGGGGAAGAGCGAGACGGAAGATATGGATACGTGCGCGAGAGTGAGAACGCAGTTTGTGAGACGGAGCGATTCTAAGGGGCATCTGAAGAGTGAGTATTTTTTATATTATTTAATTATTCAGCTGTTAATATTGTCCTTCATCGTCCTTGAATGATAATGTGTTATCGCTTAATTTTATTTATTTAATTTATATTGCCGTTTTGTATAGATACATGTGGTTTCTTTGTTATGAATATGAAGTAAGTAATTCTCAGTTTCATCACTATAATTTCCAAAATGTAGAAAGATGTATTTTAAAAGATCTTCGACAAAAAAAAGCCTTGCTGAGTTTCATGCCGGAGTCTTTTTACCCGACTGACCCGGAAGGAGGGTTATGTTTTTCGAGTGTATGTATGTATGTATGTATGTCTATTTCTTTGGCACGCTCTGCAGCCTAAACGGCTTGATGGATTTAAGCATATGAGGTGTCGTTAGATTCGTCTTGACTGTGGGAGTGTCATAGGGTATATTATTTTTATATTGCGTCTACGGATAAGAAAAGAGGGGGGGTATTAAAAACAAAAATTTCGTTATTATAACAATATGGGTATCAAATGAAAGCTTGTGAACAGCCCATTCCATATATATATATATATTGTAATACTTTTGTGCTACCATTTTGACGTAAACTGCAAAAAAACATGTTTAATGCAAGGACAGTAGGTACTAAGCTGAGCGGTTACCGTACGTAACTCACAGAGTTGCGATGGTTGTTAGCGTTACTTTACCGTACCGCTCATTTATTTACTAATACTTACAACTCATTCTGTATTAAACTAAAAAGTTTGAAATAAATTAAATTATTAAAAGAAACAAAAAACCCGACTGCGTAAAACAAAAACTAACTGAAAAGAGAAAAACAAGCTCTTTAATCTATAGAATTTGGAATATAACTTGAATGTTATAAGGTATTGCAGTCGGGGATAAACAAATATAAAAAAAAACACATACTTAGGTTATTGGTTTGTCCCCGAATGCAATACCTTATAACATTCAAGTTATATTCCAAATTCTATAGATTAAAGAGCTTGTTTTTCTCTTTTCAGTTAGTTTTTGTTTTACGCAGTCGGGTTTTTTGTTTCTTTTAATAATTTAATTTATCAGTTTAAGTGTATTTCGAACCCGTGGTAAATTCAACTATATGTAACAATTTAACGTTCATAAGTGCCTTGCCAGGGCCTAAACTGAAGAATGACTTTTTGATTTGAAAATGATCCTTCAGGGTACACTAATAAGTTTCAAGCTATGTGTGTTTACCACATTCAACTACATCATTAACCAAGACAGTGGGCAAAAATAATTAAAATATGTTTTCCAAAAAAGCAAATATACAATAGGGTATATATAAAGCAAATAATATTAACAAGTGACATGAAAAGACACGTTGACACACCCTCATTGACACGTTGTTTATGATATTAATTCAATAAACTTGGCAGCATTTTATTTTGAGTTGAAACTTTTTATAGAGTCTAAGCCTGATGTAGTCTTCACCCCCATTCGGATAGATATACCCGTTACGTAACACGTTGTCCATAAAATTATATTTGATTCCAGTACGCAAAGTAAACAATGAATGGGGACCAATGACGGTACAAGCTTCGGACTTCCATATTGAGTCTTCTGACGCAACCGGCCGCGGCCTGCCTTCAGCGATCGCCGAACGAGTGCTTACTATAGAGAAGTACCTCAACATTGGCGGGCCAGTGTCTCCGGACATATATAAGAGATTGAAAGAGATGGAAGATAAGATATCGTACTTGCAGGCTGTGTCCCCTGAGTATGCGCAGTTTTGGGTGAGATGAGTTTTTATTAACATTTACCACAGAAATAAGATTCCTGTTTTTTTAAGAATGTGGCCTTTCATGGCATAGACTACCTGCTTGCCCTTGATGCGTCCAGAGGTAAACAAAGAGACTTTCGCAATTATTAAATTACAAGGATATATTAATACTTAGTATAATAAATAGGATTCAAATAAGCCCATTTTTAGAGTTCCTTAGTAAACAAGGTTATAGTTTCATCGTGTACGTCCGTCCGTCTGTCTGTGGCTTAGCTCAGAGTCAACTAGAAAGCTGTAATTTGTGAGTGCAATATGAATTAGGTACGGGGTGTATTTTTCGATTCAGGGATATTTTAAGCTTCAAAGTGCAAATTTTTGAAGTCGAGTCCATCCTACCGTCTAAACGGTGGTTTATGGATGTTTTAAAATTTTCACGGTATTAGTATAACAACTTTTACTATCGGACCAATAGTGAATTCTCAATATATTTTTTTACTTTCCGTAGGAAATTTCAACCTTGCTCGAACATAATGTATGAAAAGTAACAAAAAAAAATGAGAATTCTGTGTTGTTCCAATAGTAAAAGTTGTTCAGCATGACTAACCCAACATAGGTTTCGAAAATATGCCATCTCGATATCTCCACTCAGTATAATATTTTATATTGTGGATTGCAAATAAAGAATATGAATATGAATAATAACAAGGTTAAAAAGAAAACAATCACAGCTAAGTAACTTAAGTTAACGAGCAATAATCAACGAACTTATAAAATGTACAAGGAGAAGTATTTTTTTTTTGTATAAATTCCATTGAAAATTACATAGGTGAAGTTGTTAGTTGTGTAAAATGGGTAGTAAAACCCCCTTCTACGTCCCTACACTGCGAGTGCGTTAATTTAGGTCTTTCCTTTATCTATCTTTTCGAATGCAATGGGTTGAATGTTTTCTAATGTCTTTTGCAGAAAACCAAACCAGACACAGACGACAAACAGGATAACTTAGTGGACTATACATTCTCAGCAGATGATATATCAAGGAAAATAGAAGAACTGGAGAAAGAAGCGATGAAGACTGAACACTGAATAAACTTATGTTATTTATATTTTACTTTTGTAATAAAATATTTTGAGAATTTAACTTTTTTATTTATAAATTAAAACATTATTTTTCGGATTCAGTTGTAGGCGTTGTAGGGTTCACGAAATTAGACCATGCCAATTACGATGAATTAATTGTTTATTACATGCAATTATAGAATATCAAATCATAATTGAAATATCGTGCTAACAAAGTAATTATCTCAGTATCATCAATAGCGTAGGACGCGTCGTATTCTTTTTTAAGAGGCGAAAGTATTGGCGTAGTTGCTGCGCTATCATAAAAAGTTTGTATAAGGCACATTTTGCTGTATTTTTTTTTTTTTTTTTCAAAATCTTTTAATACAAAAAGTAAAAAGAAAGACAACCAAATTGAGAAACTCCTCCTTTTTTTGAAGTCGGTTAAAAAGTAATTGTAAAGTCAAAGCCATTTATTCAATTTAGGCCCTAGTAGGACATATCTGAAGGTTAAAGCTACTGTTACCACCAGTCCGTAAGTCTGCCTTCAACTGAGAAGAACAGGCAAGAAACTATGCAAAGTTACGTTTTTTTTTTTTTGGGGTACTCCTAAAATATGCGGTGCATAGCAGGATCAGGTTTCGGTATGAGTAAAGGTTGCTGTCTCATAAATAAAACGAATAATTAACTTACAATATTTATATTTCAATTTAACTATTATATATAGGACGTTATAGAATTAATCACAATGAAATTAACAACATTTTTTAAAGGAACTTATCATTAGTCATTAAGTTCCAATAATTTTTCCGTAATCACAGAATGTAGCGCTGTAGGTAAGCGCCAAACTTTATTCCATCTCTATAAAGGATACGCAAAGTTTGTGTTAAGACATCGAACAATTAACCCAAAGAAGCGTAATGACGTTAATTTTGCTTGCAATCTATTCCGCCAATTTGCCACCATCGACAATGCACTCTGATTGGCCAAGTCAAGAACACACGATGCAGTGATTGGTCCTTACTGTTCAAAATCACTGACTAGTTTCGGAATCGGATTGCTCGGTATTACTACTCTAAGGGATTGTTCCTCGATGGTTTTAAGTTACGATGATGAAACTTCGATGAGCAAATCTTCGGCACATTCGATTTTTGGGCATACAAGTCAAGATAACATGCGTTATGATAAGCTAAATCCGTCCGTAAATCTGATCCTTACAGTTCAAAATCACAGACTAGTTACAGAATTTTTCCACGTGACATTTATTCTACGGAAACGCGAAAGTTCCGAGTTTCATATTCAGCGAGCAACTATATCAATTGAGAATTGAAATTAACTACATTTATAAATATCATATATACAAAGATTATCCAGTCGTTTGAGTTCATAAACAAACATTCATTTGAAATATACCTGCATGTTTATAAAAAAATGTGTCAAAATAACACTTTGTGTGACGGGTACGTGAAATGAAATTCACTTGTACTATTAACATTATTTTATTGAGGCTCGAAGCGCCACCTGTCGATAAAAATATAACGTGTTAAATGAATCCAAAGTATGAAGTATCTTATGCAATTTACAAAATTACATCCAAAATCGATCAGCCATAATAATCACCTCTAAAGATGGTCCGACCAGGTCAATTGGCAGGTAATTGTGGCGGCCTCCTTAGGTAGATGAGGAGGCCTAGGGCTCCCATGAGCGCCGTGATGAGGTACACGTCCCAGTTGGACATCAGCGGGGACTCGCCCGTCAGGAATATCAGCGCCAGCGGACTCTGCAATATGGACTAATTATTTATTTATACTTAGCGGGATTGGTAGATTCTCACTACTTGTAAGGTGTATTTTGTTTAAAGAAATAAAGGATGGTGTTGTGAACTCAAAGTTATACTATTACAGTAGTACCAGGGCCAGAGTGAATAGGCTTTTTCTGGGTAAGCGTGCTACATCCTCGGCCTCGTCTTAACTCCTCATGGGGTCAGTCGAAGGTCAAACGCAAGCCCATTCAACATAAAAAAAAAAAAAAGTACCCAACTAATATGGCTTACTAATGTACCTGCGCAGAAGATACATATTCAAAGCGCGAAAAATGCTATTAGTCGGCAGCTGCCGCCATGTCTGCGGAGGGGCGTGACTTGCAAGTGAGACTGAACTAACAGCTGTAGTGTATTATGAACCTTATAGTAGTGATCTAAGGTTGATTGTAAGTTTTAAGCATTGTTTCGTTAATCTTCGGACCATACTTTCTTTTCTGTGCGAACGAAACTGTAGGTGAGATGGTACAAAGCAAGTCTAGCAAAACAGTCGTCTAGCTCGCTCGTGCATGTAGCCCAGGTTGAAGGTCTCTTGTTTCCTTCAGCTTCAGTGGCAGAGATGAAGGGGGGGGGGGGGGTTAGTCCTACACTACAGTACAGTACAGGTACAGTTACCTCGGCCAGCTGCTCGAGTGCAGTGTTCACGTTCAGCTTGGCGAGCGCGAGCGCGGCGGGCAGGCGCGCGTCGGGCGAGGTGTCGGCGGCGAAGTGTAGGTCGTCTAGTCCTACACTACAGTACAGTACAGTACAGTACAGGTACAGTTACCTCGGCCAGCTGCTCGAGTGCAGTGTTCACGTTCAGCTTGGCGAGCGCCAGCGCGGCGGGCAGGCGCGCGTCGGGCGAGGTGTCGGCGGCGAGGTGTAGGTCGTCTAGTCCTACAGTACAGTACAGTACACTACAGTACAGGTACAGTTACCTCAGCTAGCTGCTCGAGTGCAGTGTTCACGTTCAGCTTGGCGAGCGCCAGCGCGGCGGGCAGGCGCGCGTCGGGCGAGGTGTCGGCGGCGAGGTGTAGGTCGTCTAGTCCTACACTACAGTACAGTACAGTACAGTACAGTACAGGTACAGTTACCTCAGCTAGCTGCTCGAGTGCAGTGTTCACGTTCAGCTTGGCGAGCGCGAGCGCGGCGGGCAGGCGCGCGTCGGGCGAGGTGTCGGCGGCGAGGTGTAGGTCGTCTAGTCCTACACTACAGTACAGTACAGGTACAGTTACCTCAGCTAGCTGCTCGAGTGCAGTGTTCACGTTCAGCTTGGCGAGCGCGAGCGCGGCGGGCAGGCGCGCGTCGGGCGAGGTGTCGGCGGCGAGGTGTAGGTCGTCTAGTCCTACACTACAGTACAGTACAGTACAGGTACAGTTACCTCGGCCAGCTGCTCGAGTGCAGTGTTCACGTTCAGCTTGGCGAGCGCCAGCGCGGCGGGCAGGCGCGCGTCGGGCGAGGTGTCGGCGGCGAGGTCGTAGCAGCGCTTGGCGAGGTGCAGGTCGCGCGCCAGCCCCAGCCCCAGCGAGTGCATGTAGCCCAGGTTGAACGTCGCCTGGGCCACGTGCAGCTGCTCAGATGCTATCCTGAAACAGATGAGTGTATCGTGAGTTTGTGCTCCAATTTTGACCTCCCTACTCCTCCTAAATGAAGAAATCTTTTGAGTGTATTGGCAGGACCTGTAGTGATGTGCGGCGGCGTCGAGGTCCTCCTTGGTCCCGAGCCCGTAGTAGTGGTAGTCGCCCAGCTTGACCCGCGCGGCGCCGCAGCCCTGCGCCGCCGCGCGCGCCCACAGTTGTAGCGCGCGCGCCCAGCGCTCCTCCTCGCTATATATCGATACTTCACCTGCAACCATCATAGAAAATACTACATTATGATACATGTGTGTAAAGCTAGTAATTATAGGCGTTACGGTATTAAGCTGAAGGCGAACGCGATAAGGGAGCCGAGAATATAATGATTAATGCACACGCGTGTCATACGATGTCATTCAACACACTTGCGAGGAAAAAAACAGACTTGTATTTTTTCTGACTCTTAGGTATTGTGGTGGACAAAGAGTTAGATTTACGGGAACATATTGGCTACATTGTTAAAAACGGAGAACGCTTAGCTGATTTTGTAATATGACAAACCAAAATCTTTAAAAAACTTTTATTAAAATTATATTAGTCATAATAGTTGAGGCTAAATTTTTTGCCCATAATCTGTGTGAGTATACAGTTACCGTTATCGAGCAGGAAGGCGGCGTTGGTCTGCGCGACCTCATACCCTCGCTCGCTGAGCGCCAGGTACTGCAGCAGCGCGGAGAGCGAGTCGCGCGCGCGCCACGCCGCGTGCCCCAGCATCAGCCGCGAGCCCCACGGACCGCGCTCGCACACGTTCTTGAACAGCTGCACGTGGGACATCACACCATTTAGAACGCTGATTCCCAAAGTAGTCCAGGAGATTCGACGGGGGTCTACGTTAGATAGATCTTATCTTCAAATATTTTGACGAGTTTTGGGAATATGGTAGACATGTAGCTGCAGGGGCTCCACCAAAACCAGGAAATTTTTAAAGTGGTCTACGGGAAAAAAGAGTTTGGGAAGATCTGATTTAGAAGAATGGTCAGAGGTATGCCTCTAAATGTAGTGTCGAGGCAGTGATAGCTCAGTGGTAGTGACGTAGGATCCCTAGTGTAGTGTAGTGTAGGTAAATACCTCGACAGCAGTAGTACAGGACCTGAGCACGCCCAGGCCCTGCGCGTGCATCTGCGCCAGGTGGTACAGAGCGAGCACGTGCCCGGACTGTGACGGATCCCTAGTGTAGTGTAGTGTAGGTAAGTACCTCGACAGCAGTAGTACAGGACCTGAGCACGCCCAGGCCCTGCGCGTGCATCTGCGCCAGGTGGTACAGAGCGAGCACGTGCCCGGACTGTGACGGATCCCTAGTGTAGTGTAGTGTAGGTAAGTACCTCGACAGCAGTAGTACAGGACCTGAGCACGCCCAGGCCCTGCGCGTGCATCTGCGCCAGGTGGTACAGAGCGAGCACGTGCCCGGACTGTGACGGATCCCTAGTGTAGTGTAGTGTAGGTAAGTACCTCGACAGCAGTAGTACAGGACCTGAGCACGCCCAGGCCCTGCGCGTGCATCTGCGCCAGGTGGTACAGAGCGAGCACGTGCCCGGACTGTGACGGATCCCTAGTGTAGTGTAATGTAGGTAAGTACCTCGACAGCAGTAGTACAGGACCTGAGCACGCCCTGCCCTGCGCGTGCATCTGCGCCAGGTGGTACAGAGCGAGCACGTGCCCGGACTGTGACGGATCCCTAGTGTAGTGTAGTGTAGGTAAGTACCTCGACAGCAGTAGTACAGGACCTGAGCACGCCCAGGCCCTGCGCGTGCATCTGCGCCAGGTGGTACAGAGCGAGCACGTGCCCGGACTGTGACGGATCCCTAGTGTAGTGTAGTGTAGGTAAGTACCTCGACAGCAGTAGTACAGGACCTGAGCACGCCCAGGCCCTGCGCGTGCATCTGCGCCAGGTGGTACAGAGCGAGCACGTGCCCGGACTGTGACGGATCCCTAGTGTAGTGTAGTGTAGGTAAGTACCTCGACAGCAGTAGTACAGGACCTGAGCACGCCCAGGCCCTGCGCGTGCATCTGCGCCAGGTGGTACAGAGCGAGCACGTGCCCGGACTGTGACGGATCCCTAGTGTAGTGTAGTGTAGGTAAGTACCTCGACAGCAGTAGTACAGGACCTGAGCACGCCCAGGCCCTGCGCGTGCATCTGCGCCAGGTGGTACAGAGCGAGCACGTGCCCGGACTGGGACGGATCCCTAGTGTAGTGTAGTGTAGGTAAGTACCTCGACAGCAGTAGTACAGGACCTGAGCACGCCCAGGCCCTGCGCGTGCATCTGCGCCAGGTGGTACAGAGCGAGCACGTGCCCGGACTGGGACGGATCCCTAGTGTAGTGTAGTGTAGGTAAGTACCTCGACAGCAGTAGTACAGGACCTGAGCACGCCCAGGCCCTGCGCGTGCATCTGCGCCAGGTGGTACAGAGCGAGCACGTGCCCGGACTGTGACGGATCCCTAGTGTAGTGTAGTGTAGGTAAGTACCTCGACAGCAGTAGTACAGGACCTGAGCACGCCCAGGCCCTGCGCGTGCATCTGCGCCAGGTGGTACAGAGCGAGCACGTGCCCGGACTGTGACGGATCCCTAGTGTAGTGTAGTGTAGGTAAGTACCTCGACAGCAGTAGTACAGGACCTGAGCACGCCCAGGCCCTGCGCGTGCATCTGCGCCAGGTGGTACAGAGCGAGCACGTGCCCGGACTGTGACGGATCCCTAGTGTAGTGTAGTGTAGGTAAGTACCTCGACAGCAGTAGTACAGGACCTGAGCACGCCCAGGCCCTGCGCGTGCATCTGCGCCAGGTGGTACAGAGCGAGCACGTGCCCGGACTGTGACGGATCCCTAGTGTAGTGTAGTGTAGGTAAGTACCTCGACAGCAGTAGTACAGGACCTGAGCTCGCCCAGGCCCTGCGCGTGCATCTGCGCCAGGTGGTACAGAGCGAGCACGTGCCCGGACTGTGACGGATCCCTAGTGTAGTGTAGTGTAGGTAAGTACCTCGACAGCAGTAGTACAGGACCTGAGCACGCCCAGGCCCTGCGCGTGCATCTGCGCCAGGTGGTACAGAGCGAGCACGTGCCCGGACTGGGACGGATCCCTAGTGTAGTGTAGTGTAGGTAAGTACCTCGACAGCAGTAGTACAGGACCTGAGCACGCCCAGGCCCTGCGCGTGCATCTGCGCCAGGTGGTACAGAGCGAGCACGTGCCCGGACTGGGACGGATCCCTAGTGTAGTGTAGTGTAGGTAAGTACCTCGACAGCAGTAGTACAGGACCTGAGCACGCCCAGGCCCTGCGCGTGCATCTGCGCCAGGTGGTACAGAGCGAGCACGTGCCCGGACTGTGACGGATCCCTAGTGTAGTGTAGTGTAGGTAAGTACCTCGACAGCAGTAGTACAGGACCTGAGCACGCCCAGGCCCTGCGCGTGCATCTGCGCCAGGTGGTACAGAGCGAGCACGTGCCCGGACTGTGACGGATCCCTAGTGTAGTGTAGTGTAGGTAAGTACCTCGACAGCAGTAGTACAGGACCTGAGCACGCCCAGGCCCTGCGCGTGCATCTGCGCCAGGTGGTACAGAGCGAGCACGTGCCCGGACTGTGACGGATCCCTAGTGTAGTGTAGTGTAGGTAAGTACCTCGACAGCAGTAGTACAGGACCTGAGCACGCCCAGGCCCTGCGCGTGCATCTGCGCCAGGTGGTACAGAGCGAGCACGTGCCCGGACTGTGACGGATCCCTAGTGTAGTGTAGTGTAGGTAAGTACCTCGACAGCAGTAGTACAGGACCTGAGCACGCCCAGGCCCTGCGCGTGCATCTGCGCCAGGTGGTACAGAGCGAGCACGTGCCCGGACTGGGAAGCCAGAGAGAAGTACTTGTTGGCTTGCTTGAAGTCGCGACGAATGCCAATACCGCCTGTCGGACAAAACATCACAACACTTTATAATCCTATTTTATACATTTATTAAACTGTGTGCCAAATAAGTGAATCTAAACCATCCAGGGCACCACCCAAATGCATACAAAAATAATCATTCATATCGGTCCAGCCGTTTAGGACGAATTCAGTGACATACACGTACAGTAGTATCTTTATATATAAAAATAATATTAGTTATTCACATACCAAAATACATGAAGCCCAAATTCAGCTGTCCTTCAACCCAGCCCTGATTAGCGGCCATTGTGAAATATTTGTAGGCTATTGCAGTGTCTTTTGGTACTCCGCGACCCTAGAACATGAACCATTCCTTATTGACATATTTACACGAGGTTGTTGAACCAAGTCTATTAAAGCCACAGACATAATTCTAAATAGATAACGCAAATCCTTCCGTCCGTATGAAAACCAAGCATGCGACTTTTTTTCTACCTACCATAATGTCACAAGAGCACTTTAGTTTTGCTGGCATTAGATCTGTAACGTGATAATGAAGCGATCATATTTGTCAGCTACACATATCCCTCGGTAGACATCTCTGGTGGACATGCAGCCTTATGCGAGTTCCCTGTTCGCGCGGAACAGTTTCAAAAGAAGAGCATTGCTCTCCCTTTTGGCAAAGCATTTGGCACGCGAAGTACTCTAGCGTCATCTATGTAGATTTATATCTGTGAGTGAAACCCAGGTTTTAAATATATCCGTCCTGTTCTAACTTCATATAACAAAAAGAGTCGGGACTATCTTAAAACCTGCAGTTTATAAGACTGGCTTTGACTGATTATTATTTCAGGCAGTTGGACGATAATGAAACTAAATGCAATACCTGAAGGTACATAATGCCAAGACCGCTCTGTCCAACAGGGTTGTTCAACTCAGCAGCCTTCCTGAAGTACCTGAGCGCTGTTTCATTATCAGCCTTGATGCCGTCTCCGCCTTCTAGATAAATCTGAAACAATACAACATTATACTAGATAACCTGTTCTTCCCGACAAGATAATGAGGTGAAATATGTTAATATGGTAATATGTGAAATATGTAATAGTACATTATGATACATGTGTGCAAAGTTGGTAATTACACGCGAGGCGGTATTGAGGGATAAGGGAGCCGAGAGTGTAATGATCAATTCACACGCTTGATTTGACTTAAGGGGGCCGTTCATGGCCAACTCAACTTCAATGCAAGCAAAGCCTAAAAGCTTGTACTTTCATCCAATGTAATGTTTGACTGCGAAATAAGAGAGACAGCATTAGAGCCGTCGGTTATCAGTTGGTGATGAGGTAACTAACAAAACTAAAAAAAAAATACAACGAATTGAGAACCTCCTCCTTTTTTGAAGTCGGTTAAAAAAACAAGAATAATTCTTCTTAGACATAAGTTTTAAGTGTCATATAATTGAAATATTATGCATAATTCCGTTGATGGTGATGGATTGATGTTGTTACCTTCCCGAGGAATGCATTAGCGACCGCGTTGCCGGTCTTGGCGGCCTGCTGGAAGTAATGCAGCGCCTTGTTCACGTCCAGCGTCACGCCGCGCCCGCCCTGGAAGTGCAGCTGCCCCAGCCCCACCTGCCACAACAACAACACAACACATCTCACTAACAACCAGATGCCTAGACAAGATGGTTGTCGACAATCGTCATCTCAAATCGAAATATCACGTGATTTTTAACAATCTCTTATATCAATCCCATACAAAGGATGATCGTTTAGTAACGATGACGATTGTCGACAAACATCTTGTCTAGGGGGGCTGAACACACAATTTGGCAGGACATTGCAAAAAGGCTGACAATGAATGAGGCAAGGGTCGTCAACGCGTGATACCCCTGGTGTTGCAAGTGTCCATAGGCTACGGTAACTACCATCAGGCGGGCTTTATGCTTCTTTGCAACCTTGGTGGTATAAAACAATTATTAAAAGAAACAAAAAACCCGACTGCGTTAAACAAAAATTAACTGACTGATGCCTTCAGTCGGGTTTTTTGTTTCTTTTAATAATTTAATTTATTTCAGACTTTTTAGTTTTATATAGAATGAGTTGTAAGTATTAGTAAGTAAATAAGCGGTACGGTAAAGTAACGCTAACAACCATCGCAACTCTGTGAGTTACGTACCGTAACCGCTCATAGTACCTATACCTACTGTCCTTGCATTCAACATGTTTTTTTGCAGTTTACGTCAAAATGGTAGCACAAAAGTATTACAATATATACATATATGGAATGGGCTGTTCACAAGCTTTCATTTGATACCGATATTGTTATAATAACCAAATTTTTGTTTTTAATACCCCCCCTCTTTTCTTATTCGTAGACGCCATATAAAAATAATATACCCTATGACACTCCCACAGTTCAGGCGAATCTAACGACACCTCATATGCTTAAATCCATCAAGCCGTTTAGGCTGCAGAGCGTGCCAAAGAAATAAATAGACATAATTACATACATACACTCGAAAAACATAACCCTCCTTCCGGGTCAGTCGGGTAAAAAAGGATTATGTCATCATCATCATCAGCCTATAATGTCCCACTGCTGAGCAAAAACCTCCGTTCACAAATGAGGTCGAAGGGAATAGGCTACATTACTGAAAAAAACTATTTTTACCCAGGAAACATCCCTATTCAGAGGTTCACCATCATCATCATCAGCCTATAATGTCGCACTGCTGAGCACAGGCCTCCTTTCACAAATGAGGATGGGCGGCAATGATCAGATACTCCACACGCGTACCCACTGCGTATCGGTGGAGATAGTCTATTGGTCAACCTACTTTTGGAGTTATCGAGCCGCCTAGTAGGCCTCCAATGAGCTTAACGACTATCACAATTAAGTGATCACCGAGACCAACACTCGATCTGCAATACCACTAGGCGGTCACCCATCCAGGTACCGGCCACACTGGTGGTAGCATAACTTTGCCGATCGATTAAGAACGGATAATCATGCTACACCACGAAGACGACTGCATGTGACAGTAATTTATTGACACTAGAAATTATAATATAACTCGACACTGGCAAAAATAAGCATAATTAGGATTTGATTGCCAAACCTAAGAAGATAGTTGTTAAAACTAAGAAGAGGAAATGCCAGTTTTTTCAGCTAGAATTATCATAGAAAATAGAAAAATATTTTTAGCGACTGGGGATGTACCTCCACCTTACAGAATACCACAGCCAAATAACTTTATGTTGTGTTCCTGCGCGTGAGTAAGGGCGCCAGAGCTTACCGGGGAGGAGGGAAGGGAAGGTAACGCGTGAATGATGAACTGTGTGTTGCAAACGTCCATAAGGATTAAGGAACCACTTACCAGTGGCGTGCATTCCATATAGGCAAATAAGCAATGCCTACCTCATAAGATTCAATTCAATAATATTTTGATTCAATTAAGCTACATAATCACATTAAATAAAAATTCTAACCTAACATTCAATACGAAATTTCAAACTTTGCCTCGCAGGCACTCGCGAGTTCGCCTCTCAAATTCACGGCAATTCACGCACATTAAAACGATTTCGGCATATTCATACACACACACACACTTCTTTAAGATAATACGACGAAAGCATAAATCACGCTTTTGCTATGCGTAGCATACTGACATTTGACATTCGCGATTTATGGACCAAAAGTAACCTTACCTACTCTGTTGTAAGTAAAGTAACCCATCCAAATTAAAAAGACTACAGTTACAACTACTTTACCAACATTAGAGCAACTCAAATATAACTTCGCAATTTATTTGTGTTGGTTTGTTTATGGTTTGGCTGGCATTGTTTGTATGCAATGTTGTTGTTATTTACTTATTGTGATTTTGCGAAGTGTATCTATGAAGTGTATTGTGTGTGAAATGAAGAAATTTTGTGGTGAAGATGCAAAATGTGTCGATAAATTATTCCTTTAGTCAGTTTTCGTTTGTTGAAAATAGTAGGTAACTTGCTGTAGACCAACTCGAAAAGATTCATGGATTTAAAACAAAGGTAAAAATCTTAGACATTTTAACACAGAATATTATGTTTATTAAACAACTGGCTATCTGGGTGCTGTTATTCGAATCTATTATTATGTTATTATGTATTTTGTTTGCTAATGAATCATACCAAATGTGTGTGGAATGATACGCTGACCTAAACAATTTTACGAATCGGGTCAAAAAACATAATCTATCTAAGAGGCATATTTAGGCGTGTATGGCCATGATTTCTTCTGCCTACCTACTCCGAAAACCAATGCACGCCACTGCCACTTACCATCAGGCGGGCCATATAGTTGTATAAAAAAAAACTCCAAAAGTAAAGGTGCATATTTTACCTGCGCCTGCACATCTCCCTTCTCGGCCAATAGTTGATAGTACTCAATAAGGTCGCTGTCTAGTGCCCCACTAGAGGACCCACCTTCCGCTTCATCGATTAATCGAGTTCTTTGGATAGCTGGACCACCGCTTAGAGTTACTTGACTCGCCACTGTCGGACAAAAATGTGCATTACTTTGTATGTCATAAGGTTTAATTTTAAAGGGATTTTATCACAGGTAGACGTCAGAGTCAATATTTTGGTGAGGTGAGGTTGTTTATAGCAGCATGTTTACATCTGAGTTACAGGTTAAGTTTTCCACATAGTGTAAAAAGGCTTACCACAGTGTCAAACAAGATTGTACTTTATTGTAAATTACAAAGTTTTATTTTTGTTTTGAAAGTTTTACTTATAAGAGGTGCTTTGCATTACAAAGCAACTATGGAGTCAATTTTTGTGGTGATCAGGAATCGTTAACAAGTCAAGTTAAGCAATTAGATAAAATACAAAACACTGGATTAAAATTAAAGACATTTTTCATGTAAAATTTGGTGTTCCACAAGGATCCATTCTAGATCTTCTTTTATTTGTATTATATATTAGTGACACTAACCTTTAGAAGCCACTTTCATATACAGATCCATGGCTTTGGGACAGGAACTGGGCACTGTGACGCCAGCCCAGTAGCGGTACGCCAGCGCCATCTGTGCGTAGTCACTGTCACCTACAGCGCCGAGGGTGTAGTGAACCAAAGCTTTCGCTTGAGATACGGGGACCCCTGTTCCTGTGGCGTAGAGGAACCCTAAGCCCTGGTGAAGAAAAGAGATAATTAATGTATTCATTATGGAAATTTAAGTTGTAGAATGAGTTCTTAGCTTTCGTTTTCCCGTGTGGTTCTGGGTAGAGGGTGTGAAGAACTTTTTCTAGGGTTGGCAAAGCGTGAATAATGCTTCGATTGTTACAAGAGTCTATGAGCTAAGGTAAAGTCCGCGAGGCTTAAGCTGAGCTTTGCGTGAGTGATCACCAACCAGCAGGCTTATTTGTTACCTTAGAAAGACAATAAAAATGTCGCGTTCGACTTGCCGAAGAACATGACGGATATTTTAGAAATACTATACATTTAGGCAAATCCACAACGAGGAATTTGTGACTATTGGAATATCACCACAAATCAACATTTGACTTACCGCGTGAGCATCCCCATTCCCGTCCTTAGCCAAAGCTTCAAATATTTCATGAGCTTTGCCGATATCCAACTCGACTCCTTCACCAAACACATAGGACCAGGCCAGCTTGATCTTAGCCGGTGTGTACCCGTTGTCAGCTGAGTGTTTGATCTGCAGTATCGCACCGCGGAGGTCGGGGGAACGACGGTTGAGCTTCGCCATTGCTGCCTCGTACAGTTCTGCCACTGAGGACGGAGTTAATGTAGTCAGGCGAGGAAAAACCTCATTACATTACAAATACCAATCCAACTCTGCAAATAATAATGTTCTTTGCACTGATAAAAAACAGTCCAATCACTGCATCTAAAGCCCTGATCAAAGACGCGTCATACAAGTTCATACACAACTTCTGTGGCTTGATTCTCGTAACAAAACGTCAGCGGTGTCGTAGCGACATCAACTATTTAAATTGTGTTTCGTGAAATATTTTTTATAAAAGCATTCTAACGTGTATGTGCCTCAATAATTTGTCTATAGGATCTTTTTCAATCGTTAATTTGACATTGTAATAGTAAAAAACACAGTTTAATCGTCGAAGTCGCTACGACATTGTTGAAGGTTTATTACGAGAATCGAGCCACTGGACGCGTCGATGTATACACGTTGCTACAAATTCGTATAGTAAGGGGCACGAGTGATGAGCACAGATTGACACCTGCGCAGTAGTTAATTTTGGGTCTGTTTGTCGGAATGAAGAAGGGGGGAGCGCCGAGCTGCACACGATTGGTTCGTCAGTCGAAGCTCGTCGTCTATTGGATTCTCGCGTGTCATTTGGCTACTGTGATTTGGCCAAAAGTGTAGATGCGCGAGCTTGCCCCCACTACTGCCTATCTGTGCTCACCATTCGTGCCTCATACTGTACACAACAGCTGAGCGCCAACTTGCACGCTGGACGCTTCGGCTTGATCAAGGCTTAAATGTTCAAGAAATTCTGTTTGTACCAAATATAGTGTTTGATATATAGTGGTCCCATCACACTTTCATAAGTTATAATCATTTACATTTTTGGGCCAACTTTAAATATGATATTGTTTGCAGGTACAAACTTTCTTTCATTTCAGGGGTTAATTCCGCCTCCTCCTTTTCTGGCAACGGTGGCAGAGCATCCAATACGTCTTGTGGGTTCTCATCTGCTTTCTGAAAACAAAGGATTGAAAATTCTGAATTTATTAATGTAATTTCAAAAAGACTAATAAATTCATAATATTAAGTGGCCAAGCTCCAAGACAAGGGAAGACACCCTTCCCTTGCCACACTATGTTTGTCTCTTTTTGGCACATAGATGTTATATGGGCTGTCAAAAGTGACCTTTAGGTGAAGCGCAGACGACAGACCGTACCGCGTCGCACTTTTTAGTCTGAGAAAATAGAAGCAAAACAATTCTAAGCACGTAACGCACACGACGACGTGCAAAAAGTCCAGCACACAACCGTTTGTTTTCACACAGACTTTTTGTGTGCCGCGGACTTCTTCGCACAGAAATTGCGTCGTTTGCTCTTCCCGAGAAGATTTACTACTTTGTACAGTTGGCAGCTTGTGAGTGTTACCTCTGATGTTGCAAGAGACCATAGGTTTCGGTAACTGCTTAACATCAGGCGGTTCGTAAGCTTGTTTCCTTGTTTGTATAAAAAAAAACTAATGATTGCCAATTATAAAGGGGTACAAAGCTTTCTCCTCATTTAGACTAGCTTTCCCCTGTATTCCTAGGATAAAAAGTATCCTATGTACTTCTCCATATCATATGCTATCTACATGCCAAATTTCATGATGATCAGTTGAGTAGTTATGTTGAGAAAGCATAACAAACAAACAAACTCACAGTCGTATTTATTATATTAGTAAGGATAAAGTTAGGATTCTAGAAACAAATACCTCTAAATCATTGACAGGCATTTCAGCAACCTTCACTTCATTCAACCAGTTTGGTTCCGTGTGTCGGAGAAGGCTCTTCTTCAGTAGCTTCAGGGTGTACTCCATCTGTTCCAGAGGATTATCTGGAATATGTTATATTTATCATTTACTAAGGTTAGGTTGGCACGTAAAGCCGTTGGTCCCATTTATCACTTAATTGTGATAGTCGTTAAGCTAGTTGGAGGCCTTCTAGAAGGCTTGAAAACTCCAACAGTAGGTCGACCACTAGCCTACCTCCAACGATCCACAGTGGGCATGCGTAGTGGAGTATCTGCCCATTCTCTTTCACCCTGATTTGTGTAAGGAGGCCTGTGCTCAGCAGTAGGACATTATAGGCTGATGATGATGTTGATGATAAAGGTTAGAAACAAGCCTATGCCCACTACTCTATCGGCATGTTCATGCACTCAAATGCATATCCTAGGTGGGAATCAAACCCACAATGTGTGGTGTGATAGGCGGAATCTTAACCGACCATGACTACATGCCTGTCGATCACTGATCACCACACTGCTTTCTTAAGAAACAGCACAATTATACCTAAACGTTCCACTAAGAACCTCCTTGAATACTGTATCAATATCCAAAAGTTATAAGCACAGACACAGACAGACAGAAATGTTACATGTTTTATGTTAAAATAACCATTACAGTTTACCTTTATTAGTGTCATCATCTTTAGGCATATTCTTTGTATTCCTAATGGCATCAGCATATTCCTGAAGAGTGACAATCTCCTTGTTTACAGCATCAGTCAGCTCCTTGAAGTATTCCGGGTCAACTTCTGGCTTCGTATTGAGAGTACCTGATGCATCATCTTCCTCCTCGTTTTTCTCGCCTTCCTTTCGAGTCTCAGGCCCGAGAAGCTCCGCCGCCGACAGAGCGGCACATAAACACAATATATAAAACTCCAAACGATTCATTTTTCTAATACTGAAGATGCATCACATCAAAATAATTACGTGTCCCTACGAGTGTTGCAAAGCGAAGATTTAGTAGCGCATTCAAATGTATTCAACCGCTAAGGATTGTACACGTGTACCTACGCTCTGCTACTGCACGTACTGTGCGAAATAATTTATTAAAATTAATAAATAAATATTTTAGTATAATTTTCTAGAAAAGCACTCGTATCGTATCCACTCTTATCGATCGATGACAGATTGACACAGTGCTGCCAGATCCAATTTTTTAAAATCCGTGTAGCAACGCTAGAAAATCCGTAGAATTCCGAAGATTACCTCTACAAAAATCAAATTCAACAATTTTAAGCTAAATCTGACTATTTAGAATATTTAGATCTCTAATTGAAATTGTAAACTAACAAAATTAAAGGACTAAGCGTAAAAAAAAATATCTTTTCTTAATTTTTATTGATTCTCACGGCTCATCACATGTATAACCTTTTTGTACCTATCATATATTTTGAATTAATAATCTGAAATACTCCTCCCTTGCAACTTTTTTTTTTTTTTTTTTTTATACCACTAAGTTGGCAAACAAGCATACGGCCCGCCTGATGGTAAGCAGTTACCGTAGCCTATGGACGCTTGCAACACCAGGGGTATCACTCGCGCGTTGCCGACTCTAAAGAAATCTCTTCACGCCCTTTTTGAAGAACCCCATGCTGTACTCCATTGGGAAAACCACGGCGGGGAGCTCATTCCACAACCTGAGCGTCCGCGGAAGAAAGCTCCTTTGAGCCCGCACAGTTCGAAACAATTCTGGTTTCAATGTGTGAGGATGGATTCCCCGTCGATGGCGCGAGTTGCGATGGTGGAAGGTAGCCGTGGGCAACAAGTCGAACAATTCCTTAGAATACTCTCCGTTGTACAAGCGGTAGAACACACATAAGGAGGCAAAGTCTCTCCTCAGACTAAGGGGCTCTAAACCGTTTGTGAGCTCGGGATCGTCAACAATTCTGATGGCACGTCGCTGAACCGAGTCTAAAGGCCCAAGCTGGTATCCAGGTGCTCCCGCCCACAGATGACAACAGTACTCCATATGAGGCCGGACCTGCGACTTATAAAGTTGTAGTCTTTGCCCCGATGTGAAGTACTGCCTGGCTCTGTTGAGCACTCCAAGCTTTTTAGATGCCAGCTTCACCTTGTCTTCCAAGTCACTTCGGAACAGCACGTCGCTGGAAATGTCGACGCCAAGGATCCCGATGCTTTGGCTGAAGTTCAAGGAAGTGTTCTAAAATTGTGGAGCCACAGACCATGGGGTTTTCTTAGCGGTGAACGCGCAGGCTTGGGTCTTGGTGGGGTTGAAATGGACTAGGTTTAGTCGACCCCAATCGGAGACACTAGTTAGTGTACTCTCGACTTCAGACACCAGCTGTTCGCGGCTGTCCTCTACCTCGGAACGAGGGATATTTGCACGGCCCGTGTAATGGGTGTCCCCTGTACTGTCATCCGCATAGCAATGAATGCCGTCAACAGACAGCATATCATTGATATGCAGTAGGAACAGGGTTGGGGACAGCACAGAGCCTTGCGGAACGCCAGCATTTATGTCCATGCTATCGGAGCAGCTGCCGTCGACGACGGCTCTTATGCATCTGCTGGACAGAAAGCTGGCAATCCAATTGCATAATCCCTCGGGAAGCCCGTATGATGGTAACTTCGTTAGAAGACCCCTGTGCCAGACCCGATCGAACGCCTTCGCACATCTAGGCTCACTGCCAATGCCTCACCTTGACTCTCGATGGCGAGTGAGCAACGGTGCGTGAGATACACAAGGAGGTCACCAGCTGAGCGACCGTGGCGGAAGCCATATTGTCGGTCGCTCAACAACTCGTGATCCTCCAGGTATCTCAAAAGCTGCGTGTTGATCACACGCTCCATGACTTTGGAGAGAAGGGAGGTGATGGCGATAGGCCTGTAATTCGTCGGGTCTGATCTGTCGCCCTTTTTGGGCACTGGGTGCACGTGGGCAGTCTTCCACGAAGACGGGACTTCCTTTTTGGTATAGGATAGTGCGAAAAGACGCGTCAATACTGGACACAATTCAAGAGCACACCGCTTCAGCACCACTGCCGGTATGCCGTCTGGCCCACTCGACTTATGGATATCCAGAGAAAGCAGTTCCCGTCGGACTTCCCGTTGGGTAATGCTTATCTCCGGCATGGAGCTATCACACTGCGGGATGGTAGGCGGTGTTGCGCCCCCGTCATCCAAAGTCGAGTTCGAGGCAAAGAGAGAGCCCAGAAGATCAGCTTTCTCCTTTGCACTGTGGGCCAAGGTTCCGTCCGGCTTACGGAGGTGGCAAGGACGACTGGCAAAAGTTTCCTTCAGCAGCTTTGGCAAGAGACCAGAAAGCGCGACTTCCAGAGGGAAGGCTTGTCAGCCTCTCACCAAACCTGCCGACGAAATCAAACTTCGCCCTAGCGATCATTCGCTTACTGAACCTCGAGGCAGCGTTAAATTTGCGTTTCGCTTCAGAGATGTTAGGGTCCTGATCTGTTCGGGCCGTGGTCCAAGCCTCATACAAAGTTTGCTTATTTTCTCTAGCATCTTTGCAGGGCCGATTAAACCACGATCGTTTCTTCACCCCTGCAGCAACTAGCGGGTTTGGGATATAACATTCCATTCCCGCCAGTATCGCCTCAGCGACTGCAGCTGCACAGGTGTCAGGATCATCTGATGCGAAGCAAAGCTGTCTCCACGGGTACGATGCGTAGAAATCTCGCAATCCATCCCAATCTGCTGACTTGTAGTGCCATACACGTCACCTTCCGGGAGGCCGGGGTGGATCTTGTCGGACGCATGGCACTTGCGTCCGGACGAGACAGTGGTCCGATGACCCAAGTGGCGCATCCACTGTCACTGCATAGTTGTCCGGTCGCGTAGTCAGCAGAAGGTCCAGTAAGGAACTAGTATGGCTCTCAATATCTGGGATTCTCGTAGGAGAAACAACCAGTTGTGAGAAGCCATAGGCCAGGGCAAAGTCGTGAGCAGTCCTCCCCGCGAAGTCAGTGGACCGAGAACTAAGCCACTCAACGTGGTGAGGGTTGAAGTCTCCTAATATCACTAACTCCGCGGAGGGGTACTGCTCCAGTACTTTATCAGTCGTCAATTGCAGGTGCTCAAATAACCGGATTGTGTCCGCGTCACTGCTGTGGGACCTGTAAAGGCACGCGTAAACTTTGGTGTGGCCACCGTGATCTACGCGCGCCCACATAACTGACAGGTCCCGGTCTTCTAGGCCATGGAGATGGCGACAGCAAGTATCCTCCCTGACGTACATACATACCCCGGCACGGCGCACAAAATTGTGCTCCAGCTTGTACCCGGGGTAGTGTAAATACGATGTATCATCACTACTCAAGATGTTGATGGACTGCATTGATATTGGCGTGAAGTCCCCTGATGTTGCAAAAGTCCACCGAAAGTGTGGACGGGGAGGCCGCTGAGGAACCATTTCTTTTTTTCTTTTTCCTTGCCATTAACAAAGGGATTGAGAAGAGATTAAGAGGAATCGCTGTGCCAGCAGCAAAAGGGACAAAGTGCAGTGTTTATTCCCTGAGAGTGCTGGGAAGGTGATGCGGTTTGTTGGTGCGGCAGTCGGAAGGGCCCCCGGTCCCCCCATGATATAGTTGGCCGGGTCCACTCCGGTCTCCTCCTCCGGCACGACCAACTATACCATGGATTATGCGCGAGGTGGCGGGTCAGCCTCCCAGGGCGGAGATTAAGTAATCCCTGGGCTCGGGACCCCTACAACCTGCGGGCAGCCAGCGGGCAGCTGTTTCACCGGGTCTCCCTGACCGCCGCAACAACACACCGTCCTGCACAACACAACGTGGTATGACACTGCTGGTCCCCACATTGTTAGCACAGCGCTTCCTCATGGAGCTCTGGCGACCTTACTCACCGCAGGAACACAACACTACATTAAAGTAGCGTTATTTGGCTGCGATCTTCTGTAAGGTGGAGGTACTTCCCCAGTCGGGCTACTCCTCGAACGGGACAGCCCGTTATGCCCTTCCTCTCTTAAAACTAACTACTTAACTAACCTAGACTTTATGGTATGAAAGGACAACTAGTGTTTACAGACATTTTAAGGCGATGACAGCTCTGATTTTAATCAGATGGTAGTGACGTTGGATACTGAGACGAAGGTCCTGGGTTCGAATTCTACAATGAGCTTGAGCTTTCGGTGAAGTAAAATATCGTGAGGAAACCATAGCATGGTGGTAGAGTACTTTGTAGTACCCATCTGGCTGGCTACCACCCTCAAATTGAAAATCTGTCACCAAGCACCTATCGGTGTGTTCCGACAGCTGCACTTGAGAGCTAGTTCCTTCTAGGCTTTGTGTGCTTACCACCTTCGGCCACATTATCACTTACCATGGTGAGATTGTAGTCAAACACAGGCCTATCCACTGTAAAAAAACATTTTAAAATCATACCACACACAGGAGCGTAGCTACAGCTGTGTCTGCCTTATCAAAGATACGGTGTCCCCGGTCTACCGGGGCCCCAAACGTGTTTTTTTTTTATTTATATAATAAAACCATTTTTTTTAAATAATAAAGCCCCAAACGTTTGTAAGCAAAAAATCATAAAATGTTACCCACAAATCTCACTCAAATTCTTGGCTATTTTATAGATTTTATAATACTTTTGAGAGTTAGCAGGGCCAACCATTTAATAAAAAAAAACATTATGTCAAATTACAATATAATTCAAGCAGTCAGATAGAAGGGCCCCACAACTTTGGTACAGGGCCCGTCTAAGGCCCGCTACGCTACATACACACACAACATCGTAATTAACATTACATTGTGTACAGATTTTAAAAATACATGAGAACGATACGTAATCTTTTTTTGTAGTTGCGTTTCGCAACCTTTTATTTAATTTATTTTTTTATCTATTGTTTGGGTGGATGGAACAAAAATCTTTGTCGTCTCTAAAATCCGTAGATCTACAGACAAACCTAGTTCTGGCAACGCTGGATTGACAGGTAGTTTTATAGTGCGTTCGAATTGGAGTGATGTCGTTTTTAACAGTTTCAAAATGGGCATTTTTGTTTATGCGTTCGAATTGGAAAATTTTAACAATTTTGCCACTTTTGCCACAAATGATATTTCCCAAATCGAACGAGTAGATACAAAAATGACATTTCCATGCTGATCGCCTGCTTATCACTTGTCTCAACCTACGTTTTTCCTTCAGTTAATCATTAAACAAAGTTAATCTAACAAATTATTCTCTTGCCTGTTAGTATTTCTATAAAATTTTACAATAAAAATTAGAATTTTCGCTTCCCGTATGAATTTTCCGAAACTTATCTGTCAGATTCAAAGATGTCAA
Source organism: Achlya flavicornis (assembly GCA_947623365.1). Classification (NCBI taxonomy): domain Eukaryota; kingdom Metazoa; phylum Arthropoda; class Insecta; order Lepidoptera; family Drepanidae; genus Achlya; species Achlya flavicornis. The sequence continues at coordinate 1,899,186 of OX392485.1, read as the reverse complement.
AATATGATCACAAACGACCCTGCCTCGGAGGTGGGTCAAAATTTGCAGTTCACGATGTCGTTTTTAACTGTTTCCAAGCAAAACAAACGGTGAACGAAAACAGTATAAAACGCCAATTTCGCCCACAATTTTCCAAATCGAACGCCAGTTGTGATCGTTTTTGGCCATCGAGGAAAGATCCCTTTAGAGTAGTAATAATGAACAATCAAATTCCGAAACTCGTCAGTGATTTGTCACTGAATTTGAACAGTAAGCACCAATCACAGCATCGTGTGTTTTTGAAATGGCCAATCAGAGTGCATGCATGCTTGACTTAGCTAATCAGAGCGCGTTGTCGGCAGTGGGAAATTGGCGGAATATATTTCAACCAAAATGAACGTCATTGCGCTTCTTTGGGTTAATTGTTCGATGTTTTTGGCATTTTTGACTGTTATTTTTGCTACCATACCCCAATTCGAACGCACCTTAACTGAAGGAAAAAGGTAGGTTGAGACAAGTGACAAGCAGGCGATGAGCATGGAAATGTCATTTTTGTATCTAATAGTTCGATTTGGGAAATATCGTTTGTGGCAAAAGTTGCAAAATTGTTGAAATTTTCCAATTCGAACGCATAAACAAAAATGCCCATTATGAAACTGTTCAAAACGACATCACTCCAATTCGAACGCACCTATAAGTTGACATTGACAGACAGCTGGCTGCCAGAAGTTGCGTTGCTTGCTTGTGCTGTTTTGCCAAAAAATCTTTCAGAAACGCAAATTGAGCAAAAAAGAAAACAAAATCATTGGACGCCGAAAGTGACATCAAAATCTAAATATTACAATTTGCCGTCGTAACCATTAAGCTGACTTATTAAATAATGTTGCGATTACCGGTTAGAAGCAGAGCTTCTAGAAATCTAGGAATTCGTTTGAAATCCTCAAGCAGTTTTATAAGGAGTTCGTTTATTGAGTATTTCGTGGAGAAACATGGACATAAACATGTTAAATCTAGCTCTGTTGTACCGCTATGTGACCCCACTGTCCCCTTCGTCAACGCTGGCATGAATCAGGTATCTACTTTCATTTGTTTCAAATTTAGAACTAACTTGAAGTCTGGATTCCGGCTAATTTGTAATACTATGTAACTACTAATATGAACTTGAAGGAGAAAGGTAGAAAGATAAACCAAAAACTTGGGTGATATTCTCTGAGGTTTAAAATTTGCTTAGTTGTAACCTGTATGGAGGCACCTTACAAGTTTTTCAGATCCTCTGTATTATGGGATAGAATCTATGCTATTCTATAATCTGTTGGTTTGTAAAAGTATTTTTCAGGTGATAGCTTAGGCATCATGATCTTGAAAGTGGTCAAGGTAAGAATTCTACAATAACCTAGAATAGGTGCAGCAACTGTTGATACAACTTAAATTGTAAAGTGATTTTGTATAAATTATAAAATAAAAGAGGAATGACTGCCATTAGGATATTAAATTTGTTGTAAATATAAAATATAAAACATATGCCATATACTATGGAAGGGTTCTTCAAAGTTCTATGATATCCTAACTTATATAATAATATTATATCTGAAAGTGAGTTTGTTTATTCATTACATCTACATGCCTTAACTACTCAATGGATCATCATGAAATTTGGCATGCAGGTAGACTATGGTATGAAGAAGGACATAGGCTACTTTTTGTCCAGGAGCCGCAGGTGAAACCGTGGGGACAGCTAGTTAATTATACAAAAGAATGCAGAAAAATATCTGAATTTGGAATTATGTTTGGGTTATGTCCTTGTGCTAACATTCTCTTTTGCTGTGACATTGAATTATTGTCATTGTATGTAAGGCTACATTCCGAATTAAATAATATCGCTCACAGTGCTCACAGCAATAATTTGCGTACCGATTTAGATATCACGATAATGACAGCTGAGAACTGTCAACAATTCGGAACGCCCGTTATCGCGCTCACCTATTCAAAACAGAACATTTGGGAATTTAATTAAAATCTGAATTAACAATGCGCTAGAACTCCTTATATCTTTTATTAGTTGAGTCTGCAATACCTTATAACATTCAAGTAATATTCCAGAGCTTGTTTTTCTCTTTTCAGTTAATTTTTGTTTTACGCAGTCGGGTTTATTGTTTCTTTTAATAATTTAATTTTTATTTGTTCCTTCTCAGTTTTTTTCAAAACATTGTTTTCTCTAACAATGATATTAACAAATCATTGCAAGCATGATGGAACCATGAATGACAAATTGAAAATTAGAACCCACCAAACTTATTTTCTATCTATACTCATAACTTAGGCACTTCTTCCATATAAGGAATAACCTTTTATTTTTAATTAAATGGGTTTGCGTTTGGCCACTGACCTGCCAGACAGTAAGTCAGTTACAATGTTATTCCTTGCAAGTGTTGCGTACTGTCTAATTAATGTCTGATAATTAATGTGTTTCAGTTTAAAGGAGTTTTCCTGGGCACAGTAGACCCACCATGCAGCAGAGCGGTGAACTCACAGAAGTGTGTCCGAGTGGGAGGCAAGCACAATGACCTGGAGGTGGTGGGAACAGATGGACATCATCATACATTCTTTGAGATGCTCGGCAATTGGTCTTTTGGAGATTATTATAAGGTAATATTATAATTGTTATCATCATTGCCTGCACTAGCATTTATTTGGTATATTAACTCGAAGGTTTATTCATTTTATTTTGCCTTTAATAAATCTCATTGTTCAACAGAAAGAAGCTTGTCAAATGGCATGGGACCTCCTCCTGGGGCCATATCGGCTGAAGCCTGAGAACTTGGTTGTGACATATTTCTCCGGAGACATTATAATAGGTTTAAAGGAAGATAGAGAATGCAGGGACATATGGAGAGCTATTGGGTATGAATTTACTATTGAAAATCTATGTTTTGTATAACTTAAATGTTGAAATGTAGCTTCATTTCAACATTTTTTTCATACTAGATGTGATATCAAGCATCCAAAAGATTATTACAAGTCACTGAGGCTACTTATCGTTTTCCCACAGCTGGAGACGTCATGTTCCACCCACAATAATCACCTTATCTGAGTACTAGCTGTCCCGGCGGTTTCTCGCGCGTTCCCGAGACAAAAAATTGCCTATTGTACTGGGGGATAATGTAGCTTCCCATTAGTGAAAGAATTTTTCGAATATGACTGGTAGTTCCATAGATTAGCCCGTTTAAACAAACAAAAAACTCATCCACTTTATCATATTAGTGTAGATTAGTTATGATCTTCTTTTGTTTTCGCTTCGTTTCACTCTATTTTTAAACAACTTCAAAAAAAGAGGAGGTTCTATGTGCAATGTTTTTTTTCTTAAATATCAGGATATTAATTAATGATCGTTTTTAATTTTCCAGAGTGCCAGATAGTAGACTTAAAGGTATGGGTGCAGCCGATAACTTCTGGGAGATGGGCGCCACTGGCCCCTGCGGACCTTGCACTGAAATACACTACGTCAACCCTGACGGCTCGCTCACGGAGATATGGAACTTGGTGTTCATACAGTGTCATAGGTACGATTTTATATTTAACTTATAAACGAACATAGTTCAGTGGTTGTGACTTCTAATGCTGAGAGGAAAGTCGTGGATTCGAATCCTGCAAAGAGCTTGAGCTCTCGTCGATGGAAAAGTTGTCGTGAGGAAACCATAACACCACCCTTCTTTCCATACACCCACCGGTTCCGACCTTCCTTAATCGTATATTTCTTGATTAGGGCCCTAAACTGTATAAAAAAAAACCGGACCGCATAACTAAGTTTGTTTGTAAACGAACGAACGTTCATCGTTTTATTTTTCCTGTAATATTTACATCAATGTCTATCTACTGTAATTGGTACATGTATCAGAATAGTTATAATTATAATAATAGCTACAAATGTTGTAATACATGTGCTATTGATGTAACTTTTTATAAATAAAAATATAAAAACTCAACTGTAATTATTTCAGATTTTTGGATAAGTAAACCAACTTTTTCTTTTTTCCAACTTTTTCATTTGCCATATGTTTTGGACAGCAATATTGTGTAACTGTGCCAAATTTCGAATCAATAGCATTAGTGGTTACTGAAATAATGCGCTGTGACAGACGGACGGTCAGGCACCATAAGGGTCCCCTACCTTTTTGGTTGGGAACCCTAAAAACAAACTCTTCAGCTTTATTATATAAGTAGATTATTTATGAAATATTCAGGGACATTATGTTACCATCAAAACATATGGTAATGTGTGTATGTATACGGGATATACCCATAATATAAATGACATCTGTCACCTAGCGGACATTGCTCAGTACTCTTCGATTATGACAGCGAGGCATTCTGAATGTCCCTTCGACAAAGACCAAGTATAGAGCCAACACATTTGTTTTGCGCGCCTGCAACTCTTTTAACGAATCACCTGATAATATAAGACTTGTTTTGTTCAATCACTGCATAAATTAAAAGACTCATATGTAGTAACTTCTTTGGTACTCCTAAAACTAATGAAGACTGCTAGCGTTTGTATTTGTTAGTTCCTCTTCGATATTGTATTGAACTGTTTTCATGTAATTCTTAGTTATTTATAGTCTGTTTGCTAACACAACTAATTTCTTTTTGTTTGCATAAAAATATACATATATCTTATATATAGGTGGAGATTTGTACATGGCATGGGATCATCTATTTGTTTACTTTATCGTAGAAATTAAGCTGTTAATCTTCCTAAGAGTAAATAAATAAATAAATAAAATAAATAATAATGATATTTATGTTTTCTCGTAGGCAACAGGATGGACAGGTGAAAGGTCTGAGACGGCACCACGTGGACACCGGCATGGGTCTGGAGAGAATGGCCGCCTTGCTGCAGGGCGTGCCTTCTAACTACGACACGGATCTATTCCACCCCATTATAAAAGCCATTGAGAAGGTAAACGTTGATTTTAATAAATAGGAAATTAACATGCCTTGCTGAGTTTCTTGCCGGAGTCTTCTCAGTTTAAGTGTATTTCGAACCCGTGGTAAATTCAACTGTATGTACCAATTTAACGTTCATAAGCGCCTTACCAGGGCCTAAATTAAATAAAAAACTTTTTGATTTGATTTTGATTTGACATCTATTTAAAAAAAATACTGGTCAAGTGTGAATCGGTGTCGCACACGGAGGGTTCCGTACAATGATAATAATATTAACCAAATCCAATGTGCTATGAAATTAATAGAATGCGACATAAAAAAAACGCAAAGAAAGGAGTGTCTTGTATGGAGGCCCCAATGTATGCACAATCTGTCAGGTTAATTGTATAATCTAAATCTTTCTGCTTCACGGTTTCAACCCTTAAGGGGTTTAGACGAATATGGAGTCTAATAGCAAAAAAACCGGTCAAGTGCGAGTCAGACACTCAGTGCCGTAAGCTTGTTTACCGACTTAGTCGTATAAAGAAAAACATTCGGTTCATGAAATACAGCCCGCTGACAGTCAGCCGGACGGGCGGACAGCGTAGGCTTAGTAAAAGGGTCCCCTTGGCACCCTTTTGGTACGGAACTAAAATTGTATACTTATACTGTAGTACAACTACTTATACACTGCAAAATGAGAGCAAGTAAAAAAAAATGTTTTATTACTTTTCTATTTGTATATTGTAATTCCAGAACAGTAAAGGGACATGTCCATACGGAGGTAGGTATGGTGGTGAGGCTGGTGCGGACGCGGCGTACCGCCGGCTGGCGGACCACGCCAGGATGATCAGCGTTTGTTTAGCTGATGATGTCTTCCCAGCTACCAGGTAATGTGAACATATCGTCATCTATACAACGTGTAACAGATTAAGATGCTAAACCGTTAAACTGTTTATTCAGAATAGTTTTCTGAAGTCGATTTAATTAACTTTTAATATAGATATTTAAAGTTACAAAATCGATTCAGTAGGCGATTCTGAACGGTTTTGTTTAATTTCGCCTACTGAATCGAGTTTGGTATCCCTCGGGTACGCGGGCGCAACTAGTATGTAATAGATATTGTTTTTTACAGCCGTTGGTTTTTTTATTTTTTTACTTAGGCCTGTGTTTGACCACAAACTCACCATGGTAAGTGATGATGTGGCCGAAGGTGGTAAGCAGAGGGAACTGGCTCTCAAGTGCAGCTGTCGGAATACACCGATAGGTGCTAAGCGACAGATTTTCCAAAAACGACGATTGGTGGGATGATTGTCGCTTCTTTATGTAATAATTTTGATGATTGTGTATTTTATTTTGTAAAATAAAATGTATGTATGTATACCTACAAAACCAAAATGTTTGGGAAAAAATAGCCAATATATAGTCAGATTGTAAAAAAAAAAAAAAAGAAAGTATTTAAAAAATGTAACCTTGCTGAGTTTCTTGCCTGTTCTTCTCAGTTGAAAACCGACTTACGAACTGGCGGTAACTTCAGTAGCTTTAACCTTCATAGGTGCCCTTCTAGGGCCTAAATTGAATAAATGGCTTTGACTTTGACTTTGAATAACTAGCTTTTCATCTTCTACCGCTTGCAGATGGAAATTCCAAATTGCTTTCTTAGGCTACAACAGGAACCAATGTTTACCAACTTTTGAGTTGATAGAGATACATGGTAAAATCTTCCCCTTGAACCAATTGTAGTAAACTAAAAAACCAAAACTACTTCGTTCCAGCCTAAACCTCCGACAAATTATGCGGAAATCATTCAAAATATCGACAGACATCTTCCAAAATCCAAATTTACTCCATCTCTTATACGACGAAGTGGCATCAACTCTCGGGTCGACATACCCAGAGTTGATCACCAAGATGTCCCAAGCAAAATTGATCATCGAACACGAGAGAGATTCTTATGCAAGGATGAGATCTGCCTTGGTGAAGAAGTGGAAGAATCTGGTGATGGAATACCCTGAAGTTGAGGTGATGAGTGATGTGGAGTTGGGAGGATTCGCTCTAGGGTACAAGGAATTTAAGGAGGTATGTGCCTTTTATTTAGTTCTTTGTATTATTAGCACATGATGTCTATAAATGTAACTTTTATTCACAGACAATGTCCAAACAAAAATCAACCGTAATACCAGGGGAATTAGTATTCAAGTTGTACGATACACATGGCTTCCAAGAAGACGTGATTGATAGAATAGCCCACATTAATAACTTGGGAATAGACAAGGAAGGCTTTAAGAAGCTATTGACTCAACACAAATCGAGACATAAGACTGCATTCAAAGAACAAAGCTCAAATAAAGGAGTATTATTCAATGAAACCATAGAGAAACTAATAAAAAGTGGAGTGAGGTCTACAAATGACCAACATAAATATGACTATTCACTCGTAGATAACAAAATTGTGTTCAAACCATTAAAAACTGAATTAATAGCAATTCTAAATGAAGATAGCGAATGGATTGACATTCTAGATCCAAGCGAAGATCGACCTAATTACCTCGTAACAAAAGACACGAATTTCTACTGCGAAGAGGGTGGTCAAATCGCCGACACTGGTACAATACGACTGAATAATAATGTAACTTTCACAGTGGAGAGTGTATTCAAAATACGTGACTTTGTTTTTCATTTAGGTTTCTTCAATTTGAATAGGGATAGTGAAAACAACTATGTTAAATGTAATAGTGACGTCATTTTAGAAATAGATGAAGATAGAAGACTGAATATCATGAGGAATCATACTGGAGTGCATTTACTGAACGCAGCTATAAGGAGAGTGTTGCCAAATAGTGTCGTGTGTCAAATAGGTTCCAGTGTGACTGATAAAGGACTGCATTTAAATTTGTCGGTTTACGGCGAGAAGCTATCGCAGGAGAAGGTTTTGGAAGCTCAGGAATTAATTAGGTAAGTGTTGTTGGATACGGTCCGCCTGATGGTAAGCGGTTACTGTAGCCTTTAGACACTTGCATCACCAGGGGAACCACTCATGCGTTGCCGATGTGCGAAAATCTCTACACCCAAAAGTGGTTTGCAGAGTGGCAGTAGAAGGGAAAATGCGAAAATGGTGCCGATTCTGTTGTAAATCGCACTAAACAAATTTTAGTCACATCACATCTCCTTCTTACGAAAATTATTACATACATTATTGACGGGCCAGCTGGCACGGTTGTTTAAGACTCTGGTTAAGATTCCACCTATCGCGCCGCAGATCGTGGGTTCGATTCCCACACAGGACATGCATTTGTGTGCATGAACATGTCTGTATGTCCTGAGTCTGGGTGTAATTATGTATATTAAGTATGTATTTACAAACAAAACGTAGTATATGTATTATATCAGTTATCTGGTTTCCATAGTACAAGCTCTGCTTAGTTTGGGATCAGATGACTGTGTGTGAGGAATGACCCATGTTTTTTTTTAGCATTGAACAAGTATAGAACATAATTTTATCTGTCAAATTAGTCTTTGCCGTCTTCATTTGCGGGTATTTAGACGCAACCGCGATAGATTGCGACTAAATTTATATTGAAAACAAGCATGGGACTAATTTGACAGGACTACATTTCATACATCGGAGGGGGATTGGTCAGTAACGCGTGACGCGAGTGATACCCCGTATGTTACAAGTCTCAAGGGCTACTGTAACTGCTTACCATCAGGCGGGCATTGTTCCCCAGTTAGACAGCTCCGATTTTTCTTACAGTAGTACCCAATTGAAAAGGCGCGTCGTGAATCTTTGTTCGCACGATTTCTTCCAAAGAGTTCTTACAACTTACAATCAACCTTAGATCGCTACTATAAGGTTCATAATACAGTGCATCTGTTAGTTCCGTCTCACTCGCAAGTGACGCCCCTCCGCACACATGGCGGCAGCTGCCGACCAATAGCATTTCCCGCGGTTTGACAATGTATCTTCTGGGCAGGTACATCGGTAAGCCATATCAGTTGGATACCTACTACTGTACGAAGGAACCAGTTGTGTGTTTTACTTATCCTATCGATTTAGATCTTAAAATGGTGATAATGAACAGGGAATCAATTAAATGCAACGCGGAGATAGACACGCGCGTCGTAACGAGCATGCAGCTGTCTGAGGAGCCCGCCGTGCTCACTGTTCCCGGGGAGACCTACCCGGAGGTGGGCTTGAGGCTCGTCACTGCTCAGCCGCCATTGTTGTCCAAGTGAGTTTCTTACTAAAGTAGCTGTTATCTTACTTTTAAGACAACCTAAGCAATTTTCGAAGCGCTCGTGGTGTAGCATGTTTAGCCGTTCGTACTCGATCGGCAAAGTTAAGCTACGTCGGTACGTGGATGGGTGACCGCGTAGTGGTATTTCAAATCGAGCGTTTCCGTGCTTCGGAAGGCACGTAAAGCCGTTGGTCCCGGTTATCACTGAATTGTGATAGTCGTTAAGGTAGTTGGTTGACCAACAGTAGGTTGACCACAAGCCTACCTCCACAAATCCGCAGCGGGCACGCGTGGTGGAGTATCGCCCAGTCCCTTTCACCCTCATTTGTGAAAGGAGGCCTGTGCTCAGCTGTGGGATATTATAGGCTGATGATGATGATGAAGCAATTTACAGATTCAGCCGCTAGAAATTATTGGAATGATCTTCCTTTGCCTACAGTAAATATCCGATCAGTCCCTTGACATACTTAATTAACAACTGGCCATGTTGATCATATTATGTAGTAAGCCACGCAGTACCATAGTCTGCAGAGATGGCTAAAAGTTTGACAACCACATTTTTTTTTTTTTTTTTTTTTTTGTCATACCTATATTTTATTTGGTTTCTGTCAAGCTAATTGACCACTGCGCCATGACCTGTTAGAGGAGTATACCCTTCCTTTTTAACCGACTTCAAAAAAAGGAGGAGGTTCTCAATTCGGTTGTATGTTTTTTTTTTTTTTTTTATGTTTGTTACCTCATAACTCCGTCATTTATATTTACCGATTTGGAAAATTCTTTTTTTGTCTGGAAGGGTACACTTCCCGTTTGTCCCATTGTCATCATATCAGGATTTGATTACTTCTTCGTGTACTTTGAAGTCGGTTTAAGTTTTTTGTAAAACAGTACAATTATCTACTGAGATTTTCTATAGTGGCCACTGCTAGGTTATAAAAGGCAACCCCTACGCTGCGTCAGGGACCATCTGCAGTAGTTCACGCCAGATTATCCCCCGGTACTCATTATATGTGAGAGTTGCACTGTGATCACTCGCTACCATTTGACCGGAATGGTACGAAAGCGCACCTTGTTGGTGCTAGCGGATTCAATCCCCGCTTGAGATGCCAGAGAAGCTGGCTCCCATTTGTCCAGAATGGTCCCGGAGCTGTAATATAATGTAAGAGGGTATATCAGTAACATAGTAACGCATTACCAGTCTGTGTACGCAGGGAGCTGTGCTGCGGCACGCACGTCCCCTCAGCCGGCCTCGTGCGCCAGCTGTGCGTCACCCACGTGAGGGGCGCCGGGGGACACACGCCCACCATACACGCGCTCACGGGGGACATCGCGCAGGAGGTCAGTAACGCATCACCAGTCTGTGTACGCAGGGAGCTGTGCTGCGGCACGCACGTCCCCTCAGCCGGCCTCGTGCGCCAGCTGTGCGTCACCCACGTGAGGGGCGCCGGGGGACACACGCCCACCATACACGCGCTCACGGGGGACATCGCGCAGGAGGTCAGTAACGCATCACCAGTCTGTGTACGCAGGGAGCTGTGCGCTACTCACTCTTCCCCTTCCCCAATGGCCTCTGGTAACGTTACCTACGCGCAGGAGCACACCATTGTTATTTGGCTGCCATATGGTATTCTGTAAGGTGGAAGTACTCCAGTCGAGCTGCTCGTTGAGCTTAAATGCTATGATCAGCCTGTCTTTAGTCTTAAGTGAGTTAAGGAAAACCTCAATCTTTTATCATGACTATATACCGAGTGTAATGGAAAGAGTAAGATCTAGTCTTCACCGGTTCTATATACTTCCGAACGGGTGAAGACTACATCACCTTTCATCCACCGTCAATCATTTAGTAAAATTAGTGTACTTTCCAGGCCCGTGAACTATTCTGTCGAGCACAGAAACTAGAACAAGTGATAGATCTGATCGACCCAATTCGCAAGCAGGAGGAATTGAAGGAAATAAAAAGCGCTTTAACAGAGCTTTGTGGCGCTGGTGGCGCGCCCTATGCTGAGTACAAGCAGTGCTTGGCGCTGTTAGACAACTTGCAGAAGAGACCTGTCGATGAGAACGATATGGCGCTACAGTGAGTATTTAATTAATAGGCAAATAGGACTCTTTCCCCCTTATTACAAAACATGGTTTAAAGCAAACCCAGGTTTTACTGTCATTCGGTCACTTTCTAACGTCATATAATAAAAAGGGACGAGGCTATTTTAAAACCTGGTTTTCCTTTAAACGATGTTTTGTAATAAGGTGCTTTATGTCCGATCTAAAGTCCAAACACAAAATTAAATTTCTTGTTATCCCTTCCAGTGCAATAGCGGAAGCAGAAGTGGCTGAGACAATCGCACAGGCTGCCCGTGAGGGTCGCAAGTTCGTGGTCCACTTCCTCCGGTGTTCATACCTGATGCAGAGTGAGGGAGTGTCCCTCGCGCTGGGGGCTGGCGTCCCCACGCCGGCGCTGCTGGTGGGGTGCGCGGGGGGCGTCATTATTGCTGCTTGTAGGGTGCCACAGGTGTGTGTGTAGGAGTGGTGATGCGCAGTACAGTACAAACCTGATGCAGAGTGAGGGAGTGTCCCTCGCCCTGGGGGCTGGCGTCCCCACGCCGGCGCTGCTGGTGGGGTGCGCGGGGGGCGTCATTATTGCTGCTTGTAGGGTGCCACAGGTGTGTGTGTAGGAGTGGTGATGCGCAGTACAGTACAAACCTGATGCAGAGTGAGGGAGTGTCCCTCGCCCTGGGGGCTGGCGTCCCCACGCCGGCGCTGCTGGTGGGGTGCGCGGGGGGCGTCATTATTGCTGCTTGTAGGGTGCCACAGGTGTGTGTGTAGGAGTGGTGATGCGCAGTACAGTACAAACCTGATGCAGAGTGAGGGAGTGTCCCTCGCCCTGGGGGCTGGCGTCCCCACGCCGGCGCTGCTGGTGGGGTGCGCGGGGGGCGTCATTATTGCTGCTTGTAGGGTGCCACAGGTGTGTGTGTAGGAGTGGTGATGCGCAGTACAGTACAAACCTGATGCAGAGTGAGGGAGTGTCCCTCGCCCTGGGGGCTGGCGTCCCCACGCCGGCGCTGCTGGTGGGGTGCGCGGGGGGCGTCATTATTGCTGCTTGTAGGGTGCCACAGGTGTGTGTGTAGGAGTGGTGATGCGCAGTACAGTACAAACCTGATGCAGAGTGAGGGAGTGTCCCTCGCCCTGGGGGCTGGCGTCCCCACGCCGGCGCTGCTGGTGGGGTGCGCGGGGGGCGTCATTATTGCTGCTTGTAGGGTGCCACAGGTGTGTGTGTAGGAGTGGTGATGCGCAGTACAGTACAAACCTGATGCAGAGTGAGGGAGTGTCCCTCGCCCTGGGGGCTGGCGTCCCCACGCCGGCGCTGCTGGTGGGGTGCGCGGGGGGCGTCATTATTGCTGCTTGTAGGGTGCCACAGGTATGTGTGTAGGAGTGGTGATGCGCAGTACAGTACATACCTGATGCAGAGTGAGGGAGTGTCCCTCGCGCTGGGGGCTGGCGTCCCCACGCCGGCGCTGCTGGTGGGGTGCGCGGGGGGCGTCATTATTGCTGCTTGTAGGGTGCCACAGGTATGTGTGTAGGAGTGGTGATGCGCAGTACAGTACATACCTGATGCAGAGTGAGGGAGTGTCCCTCGCGCTGGGGGCTGGCGTCCCCACGCCGGCGCTGCTGGTGGGATGCGCGGGGGGCGTCATTATTGCTGCTTGTAGGGTGCCACAGGTATGTGTGTAGCAGTGGGGATGCACAGTACAGTACAGTACATACCTGATGCACAGTAAGGTAGTGTTCAGATCTAAGATATCTCAGGAGACTAAGGTCGCCACCTTCCCCCTGTCATACAGTGTTTATAATCAATACGCGTTTTCTACGTTGAAGACCGAAAGATTAAAAAAACTCAAACTACCCAACCCTAAATATCGGAGCTAAAATGCTATAAAAATAGACTTTACTGAACAATTTCCAAAGAAAAGTAACTACAATGGTAATGGTCCCAGGACATGGTGACAGACTCGTTCACGGCGAAGCGTTGGCTGAGCTGCATCCTGCCGGTCTTCCACGCGGACGTACTACCGACGCGGCCGCAACACTCTCCCCACACTTATGCAGAGATGACTGCCACTAAGGTACTTATAAGTCTGGTTACCTTTTCATTAAATAGGTTTGCTTTCCACCACGAACTCTTTGTGATGATGTTTCCGAAGGTGGGTGAGCACGCCGAGTCTGACCTTCAAACCGACCCATATTTCATATTTTCAAAAATATTTGTGTACAGATGATAAGAAGTATCTTTAGCTAAACTGAATTGTCAGAATGTATGGAACAATAGAATAATTTGACAGAAAATTTTGATTAATGAGACAGATTTTAATTCTTGTTCTGTCGCTATTGCTGTGTGTTGAAATTTGACTTAATTTGTCATTCTAATATCAGATTGTGTCGGTTCCTGAAGATAAAAGGTTTTTACCTGTTTGTTGCCAGAAGCTGCTGTCAAATTTTGTCAAGATATATCAGATGTTATCCACACAAAACCCCCTATAATTTTTGAACCAGGGACCGACAATATTTTGTACATAGTGATAAATAAATATATTATAAGATATGTATGCAAGAGAAAACACGTATGACATTTTAATTGAACATTCCCCAGGTTAGTTTAATAAACTGCGAGCAGCTGGTACAAGACGCGATGCGCGTCGCCATCAAGTTTGCGCAGGCGCACGTTAGAGACGTTCCCGATACCGATGCCCGCGGGGGAACACCCTCGCAGAAAAGACAACACAACTAATTTATACTCATCATATTCGAAATTAAAAGATTGATGTTAGGGTGCCTTTTTTGAGGCGAGTTAGAAGACATTTTTTACCTCAATACAATGTTGAAAATACAGGGTTCGTATTAATAATAGAATAATTAAACCAAAGAAGCTTAAGACGAGGTCTTACCTCAAATTCACAGAAATGGGTTATTTGAGAGTCGAATATGACGTAACGCAATGAAAAATACTTGACACAAAAAAAATATGTGGACAGAAGAGGGTTTTGAGATAAATGTTAACCGAATAGAATATTAAAAAGAGCTTTGATATTCCCAATAAAAAGTTCGTAAGTTACGTCTCAAAAAAATCTTTCGCGTCGAAATTCGCCGTATTTTCAGCGATGACAACAATTTAATTTTTAAGAATATATTAGATACAGAATTATAATTATAATGATAACGTATATTCTGTATAATCTAAAGACAACCCGTAAATAAATATCCATTTCATAGAGTCGACACATTTATGATTTACAATTTTGAACCCTATTCCAGTGGAGAACGAGTGCTGTCAAATCGTAGTCAGTCCGCGCCTTATGAAGACTTATTTGATATCTATTCCGCCAATGCGCTCTAATTCGCTAAGTGATTAATCAGTGCGAAATTGGATTACTACTCTAAAGGGATGTTTCCTTGATGTTTAATTAACTTGCACTGCATTAGGGGGTGGAAGAACTCATTAATGAACACCTTATACTACGGTACGGTCTCTGAAATCGCGAAAATATTCGATGTTTACTGAAAAGGATGAATCTTCTGCATATTAAAATTAACCCTGTATAGACTAAGTAGTATTATTGAAAATATGAATGGCGAGAAGTTTAATGATACAGATTTAGATACGTATTCTAGAACATCAATGCCCAAGTGAAGTTTTGAGTAGAGATTAAAACAATTGAATTTGGAACCTGCACCAATGTTACTAGGTTTATTTTCAACTAACACGATCTTGTTCTATAATACTATTTTTTCTATTAGTTTTGATTGTACAGGTAGAAAAGTTAGCCACTACTTCTTTCTCTTTCGTTTCTATGTATATTACTATGAAGGCCAGTAGTGTCGCGGCGACATGTCGCCTGCTACTGCTGTCTGCAGTCGGCTACGAACTTGTACCTTTATTAGAAGTAATTTTTTTTCGTATTGGCATGTTACACAACTCAGCATAGTAAGATGTGGCCCAACTTTGTGTTACTGTAAACCAGTAATCATTTTGTTATCTAAGGGGCCATCCATAAATGACGTCACACGAATTTCATGTTTTTTTTGGAGTGTGTTCAGCACTTCTTGCTGCAATCTGTTTGTCTCTTTTAGTCGCATTGATGTATATGGGCCGTCAAAAATGACCATTAAGATGTCTGCCCTAGTTCAATTTACATATTTTTTGAATATTTGCTTATTTTAATAATAATAATTGTAATATTTCCTGCTAATTGGATGCAGATTAAATCCATCTGTTATTATCTATTGTGTAAATAATATTATTGTATCTATATTTTTATAAATAAATATGAAATTCGAATTGGACTTTTCCTTTACCTTTGGTACAGTGTATAGTTTCTACCATGGTACACCATCTTTTGCAACCACGACCACTGGCAAGAGTGCCCGACTGAGAAGAATTTGAGTTGCACTGGGTAATAAATAAATAAAAAGAATAAAATATTATAAGTTTATTAAAAGCTACATTTTATATTAACAGTCTCAAGATTATGTATTTCATCACAAAATATTCACAAATCGATCCTTGTTACAAGGGCAGTGTATGTAAAATACATCATTTTTATTTTATAATCCAAACATCTCTATATTTCATATAAGATTGTTCGTTTTCAATATGAAAATCGACAGCTGTTAGACCAATCAAACATGTTTGAAAATTATAGAAAAAGAAACCTTATTACTACATTATTAAGTTCATTTGTTACATAATTAACCACTTAATTAATTGCTGAACTCCGAACTTTATTGTATGGCCATAAGATTACATTTTCTTTACAATTCTTAAACGTCAAAATTATAGGTTGGAATCTTTAGACGATAGTCATGTTCGATGCAATCCGATCGAACACCGCTTTGCTGAGCCAACAACTAAGGCTACATTCCGAATTAAATAATATCGCTCACAGTGCTCACAGCAATAATTTGCGTACCGAGTTAGACATCACGATAATGACAGCTGAGAACTGTCAACAATTCGGAACGCCCGTTATCGCGCTCACAGTATTCAAAACAGAAAATTTGAGAATTTAATTAAAATCTGAATAACAATGCGCTAGAACTCCTTATATCTTTTATTAGTTGACTCGCAAAAAGGAATATCCGCATTTTTCATTCTTTTTCTCTCATAAAATCATAAAAAAGTATCTTTGCCATATGGAAAACCAAAAATCTTATTAGATTTTTGCCGAAAACAATAACTAACCGTCACTTTTTGACAGCGCTCACGGTGATATCAGTTTAGGGCATGGTCGGTGTGAGCGCAAGATGGCGCATGTAAAACGTCATCTATGACGTTTCACGGGACATCGTGATGGCGCTCAAACTAATATGGAACGGGTTTAAGCACGCTCAAATCGATTACAGCGATTATATCATTAATTCGGAATGCAGCCTCATATAGCGACGCAGCACCAAGCGTGCATTTACCTCAGTGCGTACTTTTCCGGTCAGCAACACGGTCGCATTCATTAGCTTCTCCATCATTCCCAATCATATAATTAGACGAAATAAACATTATTAAAGTGTTACAAAAGTCTTCTTATTCAGCTGTCGTACCACAAGGGTCGCGTCCCCTACATTTGGTCCTTCGAGCCGGATTGAACCAGCGACCTATGGATTCGGATTGCATCGAACAAGTCATAAAGCCATTAAATTATTTATGTTAATTATTATTGACTTTCCTAATTAAGTTTCTGAGAATATTCATTGTCATACAAACAAAAAATCTTACTCTAAAAACGTTTCAATGTACTCAGATTTCTTTGGAACAACTTTGATTCGTACAAAAATGAGTAATGCAGTTGCCAGCCGTTTAGCTAACATTTCGGAAGACAGAGAAGATATTATATGTCTCGACTCTTTCATTGGAAGGCTTGGTTCAGAGTGGTTTAATGTTTTGGCTGAAGGTATTTTTTTCTGTGTCAATCTCCAAAAACACAAAGCCTAGAAGGAAAACTAACTCTCAAGTGCAGCTATTGGAACACACCGATAGGTGTTTGGCGACAGATTTTCAACTTGAGGGTGGTAGCCAGCCAGGGGCTCTACCGCGTTACTTTGGTGGTAATCGTAACGAACACCATGAATTATTATTTCAACCAATGACGCGCACGCGTTACGACGAGACGGTGACCACCAAAGTTACGCGGTAGAGCCCCTGATTGGACTAAATTCATTAATGGTGTTCGTGACGATTGCCACCAAAGTTACGT
Source organism: Achlya flavicornis (assembly GCA_947623365.1). Classification (NCBI taxonomy): domain Eukaryota; kingdom Metazoa; phylum Arthropoda; class Insecta; order Lepidoptera; family Drepanidae; genus Achlya; species Achlya flavicornis. The sequence continues at coordinate 1,881,809 of OX392485.1, read as the reverse complement.
GGTAGAGCCCCTGATTGGATGAAATTCATTAATGGCGTTCGATACGATTACCACCAAAGTGACGCGGTAGAGCCCCAGGTTGGTATTACAAAGTACCCTAACACCGTGCTATGGTTTCCTCACAATGTATTCCGCTCAAGGTCATTGTAGGATTCGAACCCGGGACCTTCGTCTCGGTATCCGACGTCACTACCACTGAGCTATCATTACCTTAGAATCAATCGAAATAGATAAAGCGAACTTTGTCGGGTTCAAACATCCTTAGCTACATATCTCTATAAAGCCACCTCTGACGTCACTACCGCTGACGTATTATAACCTTTTACCAAAATGTCTTCCTTAATTGTTTGCTAAACGGCCAATAACTAAATGATTTGGGCTAGTGGTTGTCCATATACTGTAGCTCCGACAGTAACAACACTGTGTTGGGAAGGGGGCGCGGCTGCGGCGACAGTATCGTGAGGGTCTGTCGCTCCATGTCCACTGCTGTCCTGTATGAGATAAAACAAACATACAATATGCGATGTCAGGTTTATAGGGTTGGTCACTAGCAGTAGTTTAAGGCGTGTAAGTTTTTTTTTTATCCTGGGACATTCCTCTCTCGGTCATCTGATCCCAAACTAAGCAGAGCTTGTACTATGGAAACCAGATAACTGATATAATACATATACTACTTTTTATTTGTTAATACATACTTAATATACATAATTACACCCAGATTCAGGACTACACGACATGTTCATGCACACAAATGCATGTCCTGTGTGAGAATCGAACCCACGACCTGCGGCGTGATAGGTGGAATCTTAACCAGTCTTAACCAACCACGCCAGCTGGCTGGCATTTGATATGAACTTTTACCCATGAGATTAATTTTATAATCACCTAACTAATTGAAATATCCGAGAACACTGGGATTTTTCTGCACTTTCAGAATTGGTCTTAATATTTGTTTATTAGGTAATCCAACAGCATACTTAAAACACAAATTCAATACAATTGGTATTTACAATAAGGCCAAGAAAGGGTTACACAAAATACTAATTTATATCATACATTGAAGTTAGCTATCAAAACAATAAAAAAAAAAAAAAAACCCTCTGGTATTTTTAAACGCAATTTACACTTTAAACGCAACTTATACCTACATAGGTAAAAAAACAAAAGAAAAAAACAACGAATATGAGGGGTGTCTGATGTGAGGGTGTGTTTGTGTGTATTAGTACGGTTGTGTATGTACATACTATAATATTAATGTAACTATCCTCAATATATTGGTACGTTCAAACAACACTAATTAGTACAGGTCGGTTAACTAAAGCTGGCACGTAAGCGCGCGGCGTCACGTCGCACTGCATGCGCATCATGAAAAGTCTGTCCGTCTCTCTCGCGCGCGGACAATCTAATGAGTATGAAGGAGACAGATATTGTTTTACTTTTGCTACTGCTCATAAATATAGAGTGTTTTTTTTGCATTCGTTCATTAGAATTGACTAACTGATTAGAAGCAATAATGAAATAAAACATACTGTATCGTGAATTTGTAGGTGCTAGGTGCTAGCTCGGTAACCGACCTGTATTATCGTTTACTGCTTGTCTTTGTAGTTTTACCGATAAAAAAAAAGAGGAGGTTCTCAATTCAGTTGTTTTTTTTTGTTTTTTTGTTTGTTACCTCAGTACTCCGCCATTTGTTAACCGATTTGGAAATTTTTTATTTTGTTTGGAAGGGTACACTTCCCGTTTGGTCCCATTGTCATCAGGTCAGGGTTTGATTACTTTTTAGTAACTTTGAAGTGTACTAGGGTAGTGCACTACGTACACACACACGAATCCGGCGAGGTTGGAGTGCAGCACGGTGTCGTCGGGGTGGGCGGCGAACGAGACGGCGAGCAGCCGGTGGTGCAGCAAGGGCGAGGGCCACACGCCCACCACCTTCGTGAGCGCGTCCTCCGACCGCATGCCCAGCGGCATGCACGAGTCCGGCAGCGACGGCGCACCCACCTACCACGGGGACACAAACAATACTATACTATAATATGCACCTCACAATATGGACCTGCTAAAATGAACAGGAACAATACAATATACAAAACAACCTCGCAATATGTACCTGCTAAAATGAACAGGAACAATACAATATACAAAACCACCTCGCAATATGGACCTGCTAAAATGAACAGGAACAATACAATATAGGAAGTAATCTCACAATATGGACCTGCTAAAATGAACAGGAACAATACAATATACAAAAAAACCTCGCAATATGGACCTGCTAAAATGAACAGGAACAATACAATATAGAAAACAACCTCGCAATATGTACCTGCTAAAATGAACAGGAACAATACAATATACAAAACAACCTCGCAATATGGACCTGCTAAAATGAACAGGAACAATACAATATAGAAAACAACCTCGCAATATGGACCTGCTAAAATGAACAGTAACAATACAATATACAAAACAACCGCCGGCTCTTTATTGCCGGCTCTTCTTAGCAAAAGCAACCTTCCGAACCGTGCATTAGAGTATTAGAGTTTACTATTCATAAGTGCCTGTGAAGGCCTATTTGAATGAATAAATTATTTCATTTCATTTCAACCTCGCAATATGGACCTGCTAAAATGAACAGGAACAATACAATATAGGAAGGAGCCTCACAATATGGACTTGCTTAAATAAACTGTAACAATACAATATAGGTAGCAGTCTCACAATATGGAGTTGCTAAAATGAAAAGGAACAATACAATATACAAAACAACCTCGCAATATGGACCTGCTAAAATGAACAGGAACAATACAATATACAAAACAACCTCGCAATATGGACCTGCTAAAATGAACAGGAACAATACAATATAGGAAGGAGCCTCACAATATGGACTTGCTTAAATAAACTGTAACAATAAAATATAGGTAGCAGTCTCACAATATGGAGTTGCTAAAATGAAAAGGAACAATACAATATACAAAACAACCTCGCAATATGGACCTGCTAAAATGAAAAGGAACAATACAATATACAAAACAACCTCGCAATATGGACCTGCTAAAATGAACAGGAACAATACAATATAGAAAACAACCTCGCAATATGTACCTGCTAAAATGAACAGGAACAATACAATTTATTTATTTATTTTATACAAAACAACCTCGCAATATGTACCTGCTAAAATGAACAGGAACAATACAATATACAAAACAACCTCGCAATATGGACCTGCTAAAATGAACAGGAACAATACAATATACAAAACAACCTCGCAATATGGACCTGCTAAAATGAACAGAAACAATACAATATAGGAAGTAATCTCACAATATAGACCTGCTAAAATGACAGGAACAATACAATATACAAAACAACCTCGCAATATGGACCTGCTAAAATGAACAGGAACAATACAATATATAAAACAACCTCGTAATATGGACCTGCTAAAATGAACAGGAACAATACAATATACAAAACAACCTCGCAATATGGACCTGCTAAAATGAACAGAAACAATACAATATAGGAAGTAATCTCACAATATAGACCTGCTAAAATGACAGGAACAATACAATATAGAAAACAACCTCGCAATATGGACCTGCTAAAATGAACAAGAACAATACAATATACAAAACAACCTCGCAATATGGACCTGCTAAAATGAACAGCAACAATAAAATATAGGAAACAACCTCACAATGTGGCAAACAAAAAAATAAGTATTAAAGCATTATTAAAGATACGATACCTCAGTCAGAGAGACATAATTAATTGTACATAGCAGTAGACTGACTAATTTTAGTAGAAAAAAAACATTTGTAACATTCGCTCACCTTGTATATCTTCAGATCTGAGAATTTAACATCAAACGAGTGTGGGTAGTAGGGCGTCCGTTTTCCATAGAAGTACTCCCGTATTCTCGCGTCCCGGGCCTCTGCCCTTTGTGTGGACGAGCGCTCTACCACCTACATATTGACTGTCATTAAAACATATTCACAAACCAAACATTTACTTATATTATTTTGAAGAAAAAACACTTTTTTTTTAGAGAGTAGAGCATAGCGTTTTATTCGCTCAAAGAGCAGCTCGGCTGGGGCAGTATCTCCACCTTACAGAATACCGCAGCCAAATAACTTTGTGTTGTGTAAAGTTGTGATCCTGCGCGTGAGTAAGGTCGCCAGAGCTCATAGGGGAGGGGGGAAAGGTCGGTGACGCGTAAGCGATGCTTTTTGTGTTGCAAGCGTCCATATGGCTGCGGTAACCGCTTACCATCAGGTGGGCCGTATGCTTGTTTGCCGACTAGGTTGTATAAAAAAAAAAGAAAAAAAAAGCTAGAAACCACAGACATAAATCTAAATAGATAAAGATAACGAACGATGTCACAAGATTGATGCAGGTAAGCTGGCATAGACACATCTAAATAAATGTATAACGTGAAAATGATGCGATCGTATTTGTCAGCTATACACATCCCACAGATCTCTGGTGGATGTGTATAGCAGAAACTTACTTCGTATGCTTTTAAAATCGTATTTCTTTTACATAATTATTATCTGCTTTAGTATTTTGTGAAACAGACAAACAAACAGACAGCCAAGTGTGTTATAATTGCATTGTGAGCTAGGTTTAAAGTTCCAAGTCTCTAGGTCATTAGAAATAAGTTTAAAATTGATTGCAAATACGTCTTTGATTAGAAAACAAAGAGTCAATACTCACCCCTCCACTTTTAGGTAAGTATACCACTTTGACGAACTTGGGCATGTCCCTCTTGAGTTCGTTGTACAGCCTCTCATTGTCTAATACTAGTATCACATCAACCTGTTCAATCAAAAATATATCAAAACACAATGGCCAGGCCGGTTAGCATGGAGGCTAAAAACTCTGAGTGCAACGCTATAGTATATTTGATTTTCCAGGACATTTGTGTGTATGAATAAAACATCTGTATTCTTGGTGAAACTACATATTTAAGTAGTATTTAATAAGACAGTAGTTTACAGGGTAGGAGCGTTTGGGAAGCTACGGCATATCTTCACGTCCAAAATACCTCAGTCTGAAGACAAAGGCAATCAGTGCGTGTTACCAGTGATGACATACAGGGCAGAAACGTGGTCACTCAGCGAGCTAGGCTCGGAATTTCTCTACGTGACCGAAATGAGGACATTCGTAGGAGAACGAAAACGTGTATTGGCTTATTCGATCGTCTCGACAAGAATCAAAAGACTATCAGTTAATCAAGTTATTATTTGGAAAAATAAACTCCGTTTTTTTTTTACGTACCTCAAATGCTTGTGCAGCGTGCGTAAGCACTTTGTACCCGGCACCCTTGATCCAACCGCACGTGTTTATTATAACACCAGATGTGGATGCTGCAATAACAAAATACATAGTTTACATTACAGGTCGGTTAACTAAAACTGGCACGTTCAACACATTTACACACGTTGCGCTTGTGTAGTGACTGCATACGCATCATGAAAAGTCTGTTCATCTCTCTCGCGCGCGGTCTAGCTTATGAGTATGAAGGAGACAGTAATAAGACAGTTTTTTTTGCTTTTGCTACGGCTCATAAATATAGCGGTCTTTTTTGCATTAGAATTGAGTGACTGATTAGAAGCAATAATGTAATAAAACATACTGTATCGTGAAATTGCACATGTGTTAGTACTATGAACGTGCCAGCTTTAGTAAACCAACCTGTATATACAGGTTTTCTATGGAAATGTGGATTAAATCAAACAGTTGCACATGGGGGAGGTAATAAAAAAAATGTTTGCCCAACTTCATCTATTTTCCATTAAAGCAAATTAAAGACCCATTAAGGTTTATGAATATCTATCTGTTTATGGATGCGCTAGGGCATGTCAGCACCCTATAAGTTACTAACCGATATTAATACTATAGATCAGGGGTGGCCGACTTGATCAGATCCAAGATCTACGTTTTATTGACGAAACCCTGTGCAATCTACCAGTTACATAGTTCTTGAAATCTTCAATGAAACAGCATAGTTCAGTACAAAATTATGTAGTATTTTGCGCAGACTGTTCTACGTATTTATATTTTTTGCGTTGCCACGAACGACTGGACTAATAGTCGCGATCAAATCGACCGGTTGGCCACCCCTGCTATAGACGGACCATGTAAGACTTAAACTGCGTTCCAAAAATAGGAGAGTCGACAAAACATTAACTGTGTATTGGTCTTGAATTTACAATACTATAAGTTGTACGTAGTATTTATATACTCTGAGCTATAAGTAATAATTCTCTGTTTTTTATTATTCATGATTCTTTAAAATTGTGAAATGTTTATGACGTTTAGCTTACATCAAACCTTAAGTTACTCCTTACAATAAATACTGTAAAATTTCTACCTCAAAGGCTGACTGTAATCGTTGCTGTAATTGCCATATTTCCTTTTATGTTTATATTTATTTGTGTAGTATGTTATTTATTGTTTCTTTGTACTTATTAATAAAATATATTTTCTTAAATCTACGTATTTATGTATGTAACTGTATTTATGTATATAATGTATGTATGTATATTTATTGACCTATTTTTGTTATAAAAGTATACACCACCGTCTAATAACGTGTCTAAATTCCTCTCCATCCCAAGGTTGTCTGGAAGAGATCGCTTCTTAGCAATAAGACCGCCTATTGTACTTACAGTAATTTTTAGGGTTCCGTAGCCAAATGGCAAAAAACGGAACCCTTATAGATTCGTCATGTCTGTCTGTCTGTCTGTCTGTCTGTCTGTCTGTCCGTCCGTATGTCACAGCCATTTATTTCCGAAACTATAAGAACTATAATGTTGAAACTTGGTAAGTAGATGTATTCTGTGAACGCAATTAAGATTTTCACAAAAAAATAGAAAAAAAACATTAAATTTTGGGGGTTCCCCATACTTAGAACTGAAACTCAAATTTTTTTTTTTCATCAAACCCATAAGTGTGGGGTGTCTATGGATAGGTCTTCAAAAATGATATTGAGGTTTCTAATATCATTTTTTTCTAAACTGAATATTTTGAGCGAGAGACACTTCCAAAGTGGTAAAATGTGTGTCCCCCCCACTGTAACTTCTAAAATAAGAGAATGATAAATCTATAAAAAATATATGATGTACATTACGATGCAAACTACCAACGAAAATTGGTTTGAACGAGATCTAGTAAGTAGTTTTTTTTTAATACGTCATAAATTGAAATTCATATCAAATACTCAGGTCTATACTACCATTTACTTATATACCTATAGGTTTGTACGGAACCCTCGGTGCGCGTGTCTGACTCGCACTTGGCCGGTTTTTATTTTTTTGCTTTTATTTTTATACTTTGTTAAATACTTTTTGTACAATAAAGAGTTATCTATCTAAATACTGTAAGTATTTACAAAACTTGAAAATAATTTACCCTTTTTATTATTTTCACACCTCTCGGCTATGACTTCAGCTAGCCTCGCCACTATGGTGTTGTATAACTCTAAGTTTTCCGAGGGTTGCTTGTGTCCAAAGTGGTATACCAGTGGCGCTTGCTGACTGAAACCTTCCTCTATTGAAGCTGGTCGTTCTACAAGAAGGGCTCCTGAAATTAAGTATAATAATATATATGAATGTTTTGTTTTTAATCATAAAATGACACCACCAACTTATAATGTTTATAAATTCCTCTCCATCCTAAGGTTGTCTGGAAGAGATTGCTCTTTAGCGATAAGACCGCCCATTGTACAGTTATTAATATTATGTTTTTTTCTTTCTGTTTTGTTAACTGTTTTTCTGGTGTACAATAAAGAGTTATCTATCTATCTATCTAATAATCAACTAACAGTCATGTAATATACGGCGATGATAGCTCAGTGGTCAGACTCACTGTCTGATGCTGAGATGAAGGTTACCGAGTTCCGGATTCAAACACGGGTTCGAATCCTACAATGAACTTGAGTTTTTTCAGTGAAGGAAAACACCGTGAGGAAACCATAGCACGGTGGCAGGGTACTTTGTAATATAGTAAGACGAGTTGTGAGCACACTTTTAAACAAAGTTTAAAAGTTATTAGTGCTCAAGCATTTAAATACATTTATTGAAATGTATTTGAATAAGGTCAGGTGATGTTATTTTATATACATTTTAACAACTTTTACTTTAATAACTTAACTATAAGAACTTTTAAACTTTATGTTCGAAAGTGTGCTCACGACTCGTGCCTCTTACTATACCTACCTGGCTGCACTTGAGAGCCAGTTCCTTCTAGGTTTTATGTGCTTACCAACTTTGGCCTTTGTGAAAGACTGGTGTCTGTACTAGGTAGACCTGTGTTACAGATTATTATTTATGACATATGTTTATTAATATGTAATATATTTAATGTTGAGATTGTAAGTGTGGTGTTTGTGTTGGTGCATGTGTGTGTGTAGTAAGAGGTGTGGTGTTTGCGTGAGTGCTAGTAAAGAGGATAGGGGAGTAAGGAAATCTGTTTCTGTGTATGATAAACTTTGAAGCCAAGTTGTTACCACTTTTTTAAATTTATATTTGTAAAAGGAATATATAGATAGGATAGAGTTATTTTTTATAGTGGGAGAGAGACCTTTAATCTACATAATCTCATCCCAGATAACCTACAAATAAACTTACTAACCAATAGTCCCAGGTACACTAATATTCCCCTGCCCAATATCCAAATCTACATATATCGGTCTTCTTCCCATCCTTACAGCGTAATTAAGCAACAACTTGGTTAGTGTTGACTTGCCCACGTCACCAGGGCCTACGACCATGGTGACCGGTCCCCGTGTGTTCTCTTGTTCTGCCGCCACACGCTGCTGCTCTAAGGCTGCGTGGACATTGAGGTAAACTACCTGAAAGAGGTTGAAAATCGTTTGTTTTGTAAACTAGGTTAATATTTACATAGAATTATACAAATATAGTCCCAGGATATTTATTTATTGGTGGAGGTAGGCTAGTGGTCAACCTACTGTTGGAAATTTTCAAGCCGCCTAGGAGGCATCCAACTAGCTTAATGACTATCACAATTAAGTGATAACTGGGACCAATGGCTTTACGTGCCTTCCGAAGCACGGATTCGCTCGATTTGAAATACCACTAGGCGATCACCCATCCAGGTACCGACCACGACAGATGTAGCTTAACTTTGCCGATCAAATTAGGAATGGCTGATCATGCTACACTACGAGCGCTTAAATATATATAGAATAATTTTGGCCCTTGAGGAAAGGCCCTAATGCATGGTTCCGAAGGTTGCTTTTGCTGAAAAGATCCAGCAATAAATTTGACAGTTACTCTTTAAAGCTAACTTAGGTTAATTTGTGGATTTAGGGATTTCTGGGATCTGTCCATACAGACATTTAGCTGGATGTTAAGTAGGTGAAAGATAGACATGCATGGCCTGGATCCAGTGACTCAGCCATCATTATAAAAATTATCCATCCCCATTGAGGACATCTTGTGGGGCTTTTCACTTCAATCGTTTAAAGGATTCTCCAGATTGGACATAAAGAAGTGAACTAAGAATAAAAAATTTTTTACTGACATCACATTGTGAAATATGTTGACTCATGAACTTATGAGTTGTGGGTACCTACCAGTACCAACCAAATTATTATTTTGTCTTTAATTAAACTGTTACCAAGCCAATAGATATTCCCCCTGATGGAAGATCACCTTATGGAGATTAGCCTCACCATGGGATTGGCAATGCATTTTCCACTCTGTAGCACTCTTTTAAGAAATAGAATAGAATAAAAATTGCTCCCAGACAGTGGTGTCTACATAGCAACAGATGGACCATCTGCCAGCAAGTCATCCTTGCATATGTAGGTAGCTTTCTCACGGTTTTTTAGGTTTTTATTGATAAGGATATTCAAGTAGCCCTTGAATGCTTACCATAGGAGTCTCCTTAGCCACATAGCTGACTTCAGTCCGGCCTCTCAGTTCCACCGTGCAGCCGTGCCACGTGAAGACAGCCACCTTAGCACCCGTGTGGAACTCATAAGGTTTCCCTTTCACTAGCTCTGTGCCAAACAACTCCGCATAACCACTCTTAACCTATAAAAAAGTTAACATTTTAATTAATTAATGGTAGAATATACATTACAGCTAGCCAAAAAATATTTGGAACCAGAAACACTCGGATATTTACCTCCAAAACAACTTTTTCGTTCTTCGATTCCACTTCGAAACGTAATTCTGAATCAGGATCCAATTTGAATTCCTGTAGCTGTACTTCAGTCATTTTGAGCTTATGTTTATTAGATGATTATATTATAAAGAAATTTACTTTTATTATACTTTTTATTTTTGATTACATATACAGATTTCGTCGTGATAAACGACCAGCCAGCCAGCAAAATAAAATCTTTTTCTGTTTTTTGACCTTGTTCCGTCAGTTCCGTCACCGTAACTGTCACTGTCAGTTCAGTAGTAGTGGTTATTTTTTTTAATTTGTTCTTAAACATGGATACTAATAGTGCGTTCGAATTGGAGTGATGTCGTTTTTAACAGTTTCAAAATGGGCATTTTTGTTCGGGCGTTCGAATTGGTAAATTTCAACAATTTTGCAACTTTTGCCACAAACGATATTTCCCAAATCGAACGATTAGATACAAAAATGTCATTTCCATGCTGATCGCCTGCTTGTCACTTGTCTCAACCTACCTTTTTCCTTCAGTTAATCATTAAACAAAGTTAATCTAACAAATTATTCTCTTACCTGTTAGTATTTCTATAAAATTTTATAATAAAAATTAGAATTTTCGCTTCCCGTATGCATTTTCCGAAACTTATCTGTCAGATTCAAAGATGTCAAAATATGATCACAAACGACCCTGCCTCGGAGGTGGGTCAAAATTTGCAGTTCACGATGTCGTTTTTAACTGTTTCCAAGCAAAACGAACGGTGAACGAAAACTGTTCAAAACGCCAATTTCGCCCACAACTTTCCAAATCGAACGCCAGTTGTGATCGTTTTTGGCATTTTGGACTGTTATTTTTGCTACCATACCCCAATTCGAACGCACCTAAAGTCCTTCAATCGCATACATTTTATTTTTAATATCACTTTCATATAGTCCGCACATTAAATGGTGTTTTAAAATAAGTCATGTTTTAGTAAAATGGTGGTCATTGTACTAACGTCGCAACGTCGATCTGCAAGTTCCCGCCAAAAAGTCCAGTAGTGGTTAATGTTACCAAAATGTTACCAAGATCAAAGAGATTTCTTCGATTTATTTTTAATCACCTACGTTTTATTCATCTCCAAAATGATTATTTTGAATATGCAAACTGTGTTTTAGATTTATTGATTATACACATTAATATTTTTTATAAATAGGTAATACATATAATATTATCTTTGATTTACTGATGGAAGAAAGCTTAGCAATAACGAAACGTTAAAAACGACAAACTTCACTTTCAAACGAATTCAAGTAATTCAGTGAATTTCAGTGTTTTGATTTGAATAAACTATAAATACAGAGGTATTGGTTTACTTAAACATAATTTCATTCGAAAAGATTTTACAATGGAGAGTTCGTTTTTCGAATATCGCGATAAGACCGGAGTCGATAGCGACTCTGACGACACAGAAGTTATTGATAACAGTTTAGTGGAAGAGTCTGGTTCAAAGAAGAAAAATCGTACAGCTTTTGTTGCTGAATCTGAAGAATCTGGCACAGACGGTAATTTGTCACACTTACCCAAATGTACCTTTTTCCCACCCTCTTAATTTTTTTTGGCTGATTACCTTTGTACAATTCCAATACATATACGATTCTTGAGAAGTCGTTATATCTTTGTTGCTATATCTAATTTCAGATGGAATTGGGAATGAAATTTTGCGTAGTAATATGTCCAAATCTGTTGTCAGAAGAAGTAGCGTTACCGAGCCACATATTATATCTAGCAGTGAAGATGGTAAGTATAGAACTACACCACATGTGCGATATTTAAAGCATGCTTCCATTGCACCAGTCATTGAGCTAATGATTAACCTTTTATTCTCATATATTTTACATTTTTACATTGACGGGCCAGCTGGCGCGGTTGGTTAAGACTCTGGTCAAGATTCCACCTATCACACCTCTGGTCAGGGGTTCGATTCCTACACAGGACATGCATTTGTGTGCATGAACATGTCTGTATGTCCTGAGTCTGGGTGTAATTATGTATATTAAGTATGTATTTACAAACAAAAAGTAGTATATGTATTATATAAGTTATCTGGTTTCCATAGTACAAGCTCTGCTTAGTTTGGGATCAGATGACCGTGTGTGAGGAATGTCCCAGGATATTTTATTTTATTTTATAGATGCAAGCAAAAGAGGCAGCCTAAGAAGAACATCAGATGTATCGTACAACAAAGTAGTTTTAAGCTCATCTGATGAAGGAGAAGGTAATTCATAATCATTTTATTAAGCACTAGCTGTCCGGTGCGACTTCTTTCACATGTAGCCCTACCCTGCCCTAGCCTGCCCTAGCCTGCCCTACCCTTCCCTACCCTTCCCTACCCTAAAGAATGGCTAGATCGATTTGGCAAATTTTGGTTTTGAAATATTCATGGAAGTCCAGGGAAGGTTTAAATGTAGGGTAGGCACCACGCAGTCGAAGTCGCGCCGGGCTGCTAGTATTAGATAGATTTTGAATTATTACAAATACTACAGTGCAGCTGCAGAGAGAATGTGTTTCTGACACATGTTGATATTCAGCTATTCTTGGAAACGGTAAATTCTATTGTTATAGGAATTTTCAGTATTTTCTGAGGCATATAGCTAAGTGAAAGTCCCATCATAATCAGATTAGCCATTTCCGTAATTTGGCCAATATTAACAGGTGTCAGAAATGCTTTTTCTCAGTGGCCGCACTGTACAAATTTTTCCCACTGATAAGACATTTCCTTACAGAAGAACTATCACCAGAAATGTTACCAAGACGGCGTCCCCCAATCAGGCGATCCAACGATTCAAACACGTCTATTATTGGACGTAAAAACAAAAAACGAATGATCCTACTGGATTCTGACACAGAGAACTCTATTGTAATAGAACATGATAGGCACAGGAAACTAGCTTGCTTGAAAGATACGCCATTAAAAATAGCAGATAATAAAGAAAATCGTAAAGTAAATGACAGTGAAGAAAGTATGAGTGATGGAGAAGAAACGGGTAATGAGAGTGAAGATGAGGAGAGTGTCAGTGAGGAAGGTGATGAAAATGATGAAGGTGATGACGATGATGACGGGCCAGATGAAGATGAAATGGTGATGTCGCGGGCGACGCGTATGAGTATTATGGGCGTTATACCGAAGGGTAACGACAGTGACGAATCTGACTTCATACAGTCTGATGATGTAAGTACAGTCGAGGACATAAATATGTATACACTTTTTAAAATTCAAAAGCGATTTTCTCGTAAGTTTAACATTTAAGTGTTAAGCTATGACACAAATCATAATAGTATATGTTAGAAGATTCTACCTTTATAATATCTCATAATTTCAATCAGTAGTTTAAGAGGAAACCGTTGTTGAATTTTACTAATTGTATACATATTTATGTCCTCGACTACCTACTTACTACCTGGAAGTCTATTTTGCTTTAAGAACCATTTTAGAGCCATCAGCTATATTTTGTTGGTTTTCATTCAGTAAAAAGAAATCTACCGTGAATCAAAAAAAATATGAAAACACTGGTTGTTCCTCAGCCAAATATTTTACCTACTGACTATCTGAACAAACGAAAAAATAATTTTAGTTTAGTAGGGAATTACCACACTTGGATATGTTTAATTTTGAGTTAATTTACAGAGCAGTAGAAAATCAGGAAGCAATTCAAGGAGCAGCCTTGTGGATCTTCCTGAATCGAATCTTATCCCACCTCATACTGACAGTATACCAAATATATCATCACAACCTGAAACAGTTATACCAAAGACTCCAGATAAAACAACAGAAGCTCTTGACGATTCCCAGCTAACATGCTCTCCATTCACCAGTCCATTCCATGATATTACTAAAGAAGTGAATGAATCATTCAAAAATGTATCCAATGTACTAAAAGATAAGAATGACAGTGGCATAAATATCATTTCTGCAAATGAAAATAAAATTTATGATCTTACAAATATAGTGTCAAATAATTTGGCAAGTAAAGTGAATAAGGAGAATTTTATAAGATATGACGATGATGTTACCATAATTGATATGAAGCCTGAGATTATTGCGCTCAGCAGTGACGACGAAGATGTGGTAAGTTGACTGGACTTATACTAGGTTTTTTACTCTGCTGGCTTCTATGTCGGGCTAGATGGTGATTGGTTAAGATTCCAACTATTATGTCTGTCGTGAGTTTGATTCCCACATAGGACATACATTTGTGTACATGTACATGTCCTGAGTCTGGGTGGAATGATGTATATTAAGTATTTATTTACAAACAAAAACTAGTATATGTAGTATATCATACTATACTATACTGTTTAATCCTTCCTCCCCGCGCTATCTTAAGGAACGTTTTGATTTCCTTCAGTCACTCAGGTCATCAGAAAATCTTATTTTGAAAACACCTTCACGTGACACCTCTTTTTATAATAAATCATTTACAGTCCAAGCAGTTCACCTCTGGAATGCATTGCCAGTATCAATAAAGAGGGCACCGTCACTCGATATTTTTAAAGCTCACGTGAAAAAATTGTATCTTTCTTGCAGCTGCTAATATATTTTTATTGTAATTACATAATATATATTTTAATATGTAGGTATTTAATTATTATTCGTATTTATTTATTGATTTACTATCTATTTTTTATCATAAAATGACACCACCCTCTTATAATGTTTATAAATTCCTCTCCATCCTAAGGTTGTCTGGAAGAGATCGCTCTTTAGCGATAAGACCGCCCATTGTACAGTTATTAAAATTATGTTCTTTTCTTTCTGTTTTGTTAACTGTTTTTCTGGTGTACAATAAAGAGTTATCTATCTATCTATCTATATCAGTTTTCTGGCTTCTATAGTACAAGCTCTGCTTAGTTTGGGATCAGTTTGCAGTGTGTGAAGAATGCAATCAATTTTAGGGTCGGCAACGCGCGAGTGATATCTCTGGTGTTGCAAGCGTCCATAGGCTACGGTAACTGCTTACCATCAGGCGGGCCGTATGTTTGTTTGGCACCTCAGTGGTATAAAAAAAATAAAAAAATGCCCATGTTTTTGAGAAATTCTCAAAAAGAAATTTACTTTTCATCATAGCTTTTCATTCATTATGATCGAGCAAGGTTGATCTTTTGTATGAAAAGTAAAACTATTTTTTGTGAATTCTGTGTTAGTCCCATAGTAAAAGTTGTTCAGCATGATTGACCCAACATAGGTTTCGAAAATATACCATCTCGAAATCTCCACCCTATATGTGTCGAAAATATACCATCTCGAAATCTCCACCCTATATACAAGCTCTAATTTGACTGTAATTAAGGGAAACATTTTGAATTAAGTTTTGTCTTTCTGCTAAAACTCCCCACCATTTTTATTTTTTTTATACCACTAAGGTGGGAAGCAAGCATACGGCCCGCCTGATGGTAAGCAGTTACCGTAGCCTATGGAACCATATTCACTCTATTATGTTTTCGAAACGTGAAAGTTCATAACTTAATTAATTTCCCTGACATTTGAGCTGTCCTAAGGAAACAAATTATTTGATCAGGAAAAAATATCTCACTAAATAAACATTATTACCGGGGATGCTCCAACAGTCGATGTAAAATGTAAATTACGAAACAACAAAAAATGTGGGTAGTTTCAAAAAAAATGAACCAGCAACTTCAAATAGTAGGACGATAATACGTCGGGTAGTTTTGAAATAAAAAGTAACGTACATTTGTAATTTGCGCTGGTCGCGATGCAGTTTAATTAAACAATATTAGTGTTTATAGTAATTAAGAACTTCGTGTTAGATTTAATTTTATTATATTACTCAAGTGAACATTTCAAAATGCCTCGGAGCCCAAAAGACGTAAGTTAATATTTAAATAACAGTCTATAGCATATTGTATTGTCTTGACGGCAGGATATATGACCGTTTTGTGTAAATAAAATATTTTTAACATAAAAATTAAACCATCGAAAAAACTGAAAAACAAAACATAATAAATCTTTTAAATATATATAATTTTGAATATAACTTGAATTTTATAAGGTTGTGCAGTTAATTATAGCAGTATAAAAAACTATAAATACTTAGAAAAAATATTTGAATCGGATCAGAAATTACGAAGTAACAGCGATTTTAGTGTGAGAAAAAACAAAATGCCTACAAATGTTATGTGCATCCTCCGTAGTAGCCAATAAGTTTATATTTTGTCAATGATCCTCAGTCCCGAAAGGCATAAAATATGTCATTTCTGCTATCAAATGGTTATCTCGTCTAGTAATCTTATGCTCAGATTTAGAAACAACACTGAGAAGTGATATCGCTGATTGTCAATATTTTTCATGGCCTAACTGCCATGAAAAATATTGATTGCAATTTCATTTCAAAAATGTTAGGTATGTGTGTAGTAGGTAAGGATTATCTCTTGCTGCCGCAATATTTTGTATTCAATCGCCGATCATATAACTCTGAGCACATCTGCTTAAGGCTGTATGTCCACCAGAGACGTGTATCGAGGAATATGTTTTAGCTGACAAATAGGATCGTTTAATTTTCACGTTATAGCTCTAAAGAAGCGATCGTATTGGCGGGTTGAAACACATCCCTAGCTACACATCTCTGGTGCAAAGCCACCCTTAGACCCGCCGATTAAAGCTGTAGAGGCATCTGTCAATGAGTCGGTTACATATTTTACACACAGTAGTATGAGGCACGAATGGTGAGCACAGATATTCAGTAGTGGGCGCAAGCTCGCGCATGTATACTTTTGGCCAAATCACAGTAGCCAAATGACAAGCAAGAATCCAATCGACGACGAGCATTGACTGATGAACCAATCGTGTGCAGCTCGGCGCTCCCCCCTTCTTCATTCCGACAAACAGACCGAGAAATTAACGACAGCGCAGGTGTCAATCTATGCTCACTACTCGTGCCCCTTACTATTACATATTCCTTTCAGGTACAAGTGGAAAAGAAATCACCAAGGAAATCAAAATCGCCTAAACCAAAGGTGGAACAGGCTACCTCGTCGAGGAGTCGAGAAAACACCATAACGCAGTACCTGGCGCCCCCTAGCTACCCCAACCAACAAGTGGTGTATGTTAAGAAAGCAGTCAAGGAAAATGAGTTGACCAAACTTAACTCGCTCAATGCGGATTTGTTTAATGTTCGGGTAAGACTTTAAGTTGCTTAGGGTGCAGGTTGAAAAGTCCAGAGTGCTTTAGGGTTCCGTAGCCAAATGGCAAAAACCGGAAACCTTATGGATTCGTCATGTCTGTCTGTCTGTCACAGCCACTTTTTTTAGCCGCCTAGTGGTATTTCAAATCAAGCGTTTCCTTGATTCGGAATGCACGTAAAACCGTTGATCCAGGTTATTACTTAATTGTGATAGTCGTTAAGCTAGTTGAAAACCTTCTAGGTGGCTTAAACTGGGGCAACAGTAGGTTAACCACTAGCCTACCTCCACCGATGCGCAGTGGGCACGCGTGGTGGAGTATCTGCCCATTTCCTTTCACCCTGATTTGTGATAACATACAACCGAGTTGAGAGCCTCCTCCTTTTTTTGAAGTTGGTTATAGGCTGATGATGATGATGATGAAGGCACTTATGAGCGTTAAGTACAGACAATTGAATCTACCACCGGTTCGAAATACATTAAACTGAGAAGAGTTTAGAGAGGTAGAGCGTAGCGTTAATTCGCTCAAAGAGCAGCTCGAGCACCTTACAGAATACCGCAGCCAAATAACTTTATGTTGTGTAAAGTTGTGTTCCTGCGCGTGAGTAAGGTCGCCAGAGCTCATAGGGGAGGGGGGAAAGGTCGGTAACACGTGAGCGATGCTTCGTATGTTGCAAGCGTCCATATGGCTACGGTTACCGCTTACCATCAGGCAGGTATGCTTGTTTGTCGACTTAATCGTATAAAAAAAAAAAGAAGAGTTTTTGTAGTTGTGTGGTAGCTGATACCTTGTGTTGTGTAGCGCATGCTGGACGCGATGGAACTGAGCACGCTGCCCGACGGCGGCAGCAAGCTGCTCGAGCGGCTCTCCATGCTCGAGGCGCAAGTGAAGCGGCAGGGGGACAAGGTCGCCAACATGATCGTGGAGCCAGGTGACAACTACATCCAAGTTATTTAAGTTTTTCGGGCCCGCAGCTTATTTATTTATGAATGGAAAACCATAAGCTTTGGATAAAAAAAAAAATACAGTAGGACGCTCTCCTCACGCCATCATATTATATCTCATCTCTATCTCATCGGTTTCCACAAATGGTAACAAAATAATAAAGGAAAACTTATTCAGTAATATAAAACTATTATAAGTAATAAACTTTAGCGTCTCGATTATAAATACCCAACTAAAAACAATATACTAGAAAAAATATGAGGGGCGTAGCCACCGCCGTATCAATACGGGGCCCCGGGCTACAAGCCCGAACGTGTATAAGCAAATATTCGTAAAAATCTTTACCCTCCATTTGGGCTTCGCCACAGTCAGGTAAAAGGGCCCCCAAAAATTTTGATACAGGACCCGTCTAGGGCAAACTACGCCACTGAATGTTATAAAGAATAATAACACAAAACAAAAAGTAATAATAATTCACAGAATTAACAGAATTTTAACCTTTATTTTATCCCTTTTATTCGACCAAATTTGCGGGCGGCTTCTTCTAAATTATGTTGGTTGTATAATGGCTTGAATATTACACCCATAAAGCCATTGCAAATAAAATAATAATTGTAATTTTGTTTAGATAAACCGAGTGCTAAGGACATTGCGCAGGATGGTTTTGAGAAAGGTCTCACATGGGAGGAGATCCAGAAGGCCAGCACTGCTGTCCAACCCAGGATGTTCGGCAAACAGGGTAAGTTTATTATACTAGCTGTTGCTCGCGGTTTCACTCGCGTTCCCAGGGTGAAAATTAACCAGAGAATATGTTTTTTTTTATAATGCAGGTTTTTCAGAATTTGATAGTAGCGAACAAAGTTTACCACTTTATAATAATCTATATATATAAAAATAAATCCCTATTTCCCTTGGTCATGCCATCACGCGTGAACGGCTGGACCGATTACGATAATTATTTTTTTGTTGTGTTTGTTATTGTCATGAGAAGGTTCTTATGAAAGAAAAAATTAAGAAAGCTACGAGGGTAGGGTAGGGTAGGTTAGGTAGGGTAAGGTAGGGTAGGGGTAGTGGTAGGGTAGGTTAGCGTAAAGGTTAGTTAGTAGGACACCACGCGAACGAAGTGGTGCCGAGCAGCTGGTATTACTATAAATTTTATTTTGTGACCAATATGGGGAAATCTAAATCTATGGGACATGATACAGGTCGGTTGGTTAAACCTGATTCCACAATCTATCAGTCAGTCAATTCTAACGGACGAATGCAAAAAAAGACCACTATATTTTATGAGCCGTAGCAAAAGCAAAACAATAACTTTCTCGTTCATGCTCATACACATGACCGCGCGCGAGAGAGACGGACAGACTTATCATATGCGAATGCAGCGTGATGCACACGCTCTTATTCACAGACACTACACAAGCGCAACGTGTAAATATGTTCAACGTGCCAGCTTTAGTTAACCGACCTGTATCAAGTTTTACATAAAACTAAAAATAAAAGAAGGTTGGCAAGCTGACAGACTGTCCGTCCAGCTGATGGTGAGTGGTCACTATCGCATAATATCAGGAGGATTGCCAACGTATTACTGACTTTCGTAAAGCCTAGAAGTATACCGGTAGATGCTAGGTAAAAATTTTTATATCTTGGTGGTATAACCCTCCAGGAAATTTCTACAAAGTACCTCACGTCTTTGCTATGTTTTCAACCACCGAAAGATCAATTGTCATCGTGTCTTCAATTTGGCATCTATTAGCCTTATAATTGTACAGCGATGGCAACCCACATGTACGAGCGCAACCTGATCATGGACCGGCTCCGGGACCTGCACGCGGCCCTGGCGTCCCGACCGGCCGAGACCGAGCTGTCGCCGCAGCCGGGCCTGCTCACCACGCGCCTCATGCCGCACCAGCTGCACGCGCTCGCCTGGCTGCAGTGGCGGGAGACGCAGCGACCACGCGCTGGGATATTAGGTCACTACTACATATAGTATAGTATAACTAGCAGCCACAGCACAGCACAGCCGCAGCCGGGCCTGCTCACCACGCGCCTCATGCCGCACCAGCTGCACGCGCTCGCCTGGCTGCAGTGGCGGGAGACGCAGCGACCACGCGCTGGGATATTAGGTCACTACTACATATAGTATAGTATAACTAGCAGCCACAGCACAGCACAGCCGCAGCCGGGCCTGCTCACCACGCGCCTCATGCCGCACCAGCTGCACGCGCTCGCCTGGCTGCAGTGGCGGGAGACGCAGCGACCACGCGCTGGGATATTAGGTCACTACTACATATAGTATAGTATAACTAGCAGCCACAGCACAGCACAGCCGCAGCCGGGCCTGCTCACCACGCGCCTCATGCCGCACCAGCTGCACGCGCTCGCCTGGCTGCAGTGGCGGGAGACGCAGCGACCACGCGCTGGGATATTAGGTCACTACTACATATAGTATAGTATAACTAGCAGCCACAGCACAGCACAGCCGCAGCCGGGCCTGCTCACCACGCGCCTCATGCCGCACCAGCTGCACGCGCTCGCCTGGCTGCAGTGGCGGGAGACGCAGCGACCACGCGCTGGGATATTAGGTCACTACTACATATAGTATAGTATAACTAGCAGCCACAGCACAGCACAGCCGCAGCCGGGCCTGCTCACCACGCGCCTCATGCCGCACCAGCTGCACGCGCTCGCCTGGCTGCAGTGGCGGGAGACGCAGCGACCACGCGCTGGGATATTAGGTCACTACTACATATAGTATAGTATAACTAGCAGCCACAGCACAGCACAGCCGCAGCCGGGCCTGCTCACCACGCGCCTCATGCCGCACCAGCTGCACGCGCTCGCCTGGCTGCAGTGGCGGGAGACGCAGCGACCACGCGCTGGGATATTAGGTCACTACTACATATAGTATAGTATAACTAGCAGCCACAGCACAGCACAGCCGCAGCCGGGCCTGCTCACCACGCGCCTCATGCCGCACCAGCTGCACGCGCTCGCCTGGCTGCAGTGGCGGGAGACGCAGCGACCACGCGCTGGGATATTAGGTCACTACTACATATAGTATAGTATAACTAGCAGCCACAGCACAGCACAGCCGCAGCCGGGCCTGCTCACCACGCGCCTCATGCCGCACCACTTGTGATAGTCGTTAAGCCAGTTATAGGCCTTCTAGGCGGCTTGAATACCAATAGTAGTTTGACCACTAGCCTACCCTCACCGATCCGCAGTGGGTACGCATGATGTAGTATTTGCCCATTCCCTTTCAAACTCATTTTTGAAATTGGACCTTATTGGCTGATGATCATGACTACATCTAGTAATAAGTAGTAGCCTCAGCCGCAGCCGGGCCTGCTCACCATGCGCCTCATACTTTCAGATCATTCGTTACTATATCTTTAAATATTTATTTCAGCTGATGACATGGGTCTCGGCAAGACGATCACGATGATCGCTTTGATGGCGACTGACAAGAAGGCCATTGACAACGATGACGATGAAGATGATGATGATGAACCCGGCAAGAGCAGAGCTAAGCGTAAGTGTTGTCATAGTTTTTTAATGTATTTTTATCGGCTTCAGAAAAAAGGAGATTATCAATTCGACACGTATGTAATATTACTATTAGGGCTTCCAAACAAATACACAAAATTTCATAGGTGTATGTATGTTTGTCCACGCATATCTCCGAAGATATTAATCGGATTGTAACCATTCTTTTTTATTGGTTTACATTTACTTCAACTTAGGGCATCAACAGTGCAAGTTTTATCGAAATCGGTTAAGGTAGTTTTCAAGATATGGACAAATATGTGTGTCGGCCTGGCTTACTTATACGAGCTATGGGTGTGGTGTCAAAGGAAAAACATCTCAAAACCAAAAAAAAAAGAGCACAACGTATTCCATTGAAAATATTTCGCTGACTTCAAATCAGTGTCAGATTAGTTATTTCATACTTCATGGGGCCCTTCATGGCCAACGCAACTTCAACGCAAGCGTAGCCTAAAAGCTTGTACTTTCAGCCAACGTAATGTTTGACTGCGAAAAAAGAAAGACACCATCAGAGCCATCGGTTATCAGTTGGTAAATTCTGCTGATCACTCGCGGCCGCTTCGCTAGGTTGTCATTCATGATTTCGCATATCATAAAACTTGTTCCAGGCCCATACTTCCTGTGATGTAATCTTACAAGAAAAAAAAGTTTGTTATTTAGAATCTCCAATACATTTGCAAGCATTGTTTGGAGCTGTTTTCTTTACTTTTACAATTTATAGGTACATTAGATATGGCCAAAGTTCAGGTAAAATTTGGGCAAAACCGCTGTTTTTCGGAGGCTTTTACTGAATTTGTTTTATACTTTTTTTTATTTTCGCCTAGTTATACTACTAGATATAGTTCACAAGATACCAATTTGTTTAAAACATCTAACGAAAAGTGTTTAAAAACGCCATCATAAGTACAGAGCTTTTGTATGAAAAGTATGGTGAGCTGACTGCTCTTAAGTGTATTTTTATTTATTTTAAATAACTTTTTTATTGATTTTGATTTCATATCAATCAATCAGGCATATACACAGTAAAAAAAATGTATATGTGTAATATTGTATCTTCTCAGTTTAAGTGTATTCCGAACCGGTGGTAAATTCAACTGTATGTTACGTTCATAAGTGCCTTACCAGGGCCTCAACTGAATATACTATACTAATAAATGACTTTTTGATTTTGATTTTGTAGTAACCCGCGGCGGCACGCTAGTGGTGTGCCCGGCGTCGCTGATGCAGCAGTGGGGCGGCGAGGTGAGCAAGCACTGCGCGCCGCACCAGCTGTCCGTGTGCCTGCACCACGGGCCCGCGCGGCACACGCAGCCGCACCGCCTCGCCGTCGCAGACCTCGTCGTCACCACATACAATATACTGCAGCGGGACCATGAGAAGGTATACGTATACAACCAACATGTTAACGAGCACCAGCTGTCCGTGTGCCTGCACCACGGGCCCGCGCGGCACACGCAGCCGCACCGCCTCGCCGTCGCAGACCTCGTCGTCACCACATACAATATACTGCAGCGGGACCATGAGAAGGTATACGTATACAACCAACATGTTAACGAGCACCAGCTGTCCGTGTGCCTGCACCACGGGCCCGCGCGGCACACGCAGCCGCACCGCCTCGCCGTCGCAGACCTCGTCGTCACCACATACAATATACTGCAGCGGGACCATGAGAAGGTATACGTATACAACCAACATGTTAACGAGCACCAGCTGTCCGTGTGCCTGCACCACGGGCCCGCGCGGCACACGCAGCCGCACCGCCTCGCCGTCGCAGACCTCGTCGTCACCACATACAATATACTGCAGCGGGACCATGAGAAGGTATACGTATACAACCAACATGTTAACGAGCACCAGCTGTCCGTGTGCCTGCACCACGGGCCCGCGCGGCACACGCAGCCGCACCGCCTCGCCGTCGCAGACCTCGTCGTCACCACATACAATATACTGCAGCGGGACCATGAGAAGGTATACGTATACAACCAACATGTTAACGAGCACCAGCTGTCCGTGTGCCTGCACCACGGGCCCGCGCGGCACACGCAGCCGCACCGCCTCGCCGTCGCAGACCTCGTCGTCACCACATACAATATACTGCAGCGGGACCATGAGAAGGTATACGTATACAACCAACATGTTAACGAGCACCAGCTGTCCGTGTGCCTGCACCACGGGCCCGCGCGGCACACGCAGCCGCACCGCCTCGCCGTCGCAGACCTCGTCGTCACCACATACAATATACTGCAGCGGGACCATGAGAAGGTATACGTATACAACCAACATGTTAACGAGCACCAGCTGTCCGTGTGCCTGCACCACGGGCCCGCGCGGCACACGCAGCCGCACCGCCTCGCCGTCGCAGACCTCGTCGTCACCACATACAATATACTGCAGCGGGACCATGAGAAGGTATACGTATACAACCAACATGTTAACGAGCACCAGCTGTCCGTGTGCCTGCACCACGGGCCCGCGCGGCACACGCAGCCGCACCGCCTCGCCGTCGCAGACCTCGTCGTCACCACATACAATATACTGCAGCGGGACCATGAGAAGGTATACGTATACAACCAACATGTTAACGAGCACCAGCTGTCCGTGTGCCTGCACCACGGGCCCGCGCGGCACACGCAGCCGCACCGCCTCGCCGTCGCAGACCTCGTCGTCACCACATACAATATACTGCAGCGGGACCATGAGAAGGTATACGTATACAACCAACATGTTAACGAGCACCAGCTGTCCGTGTGCCTGCACCACGGGCCCGCGCGGCACACGCAGCCGCACCGCCTCGCCGTCGCAGACCTCGTCGTCACCACATACAATATACTGCAGCGGGACCATGAGAAGGTATACGTATACAACCAACATGTTAACGAGCACCAGCTGTCCGTGTGCCTGCACCACGGGCCCGCGCGGCACACGCAGCCGCACCGCCTCGCCGTCGCAGACCTCGTCTTCACCACATACAATATACTGCAGCGGGACCATGAGAAGGTATACGTATACAACCAACATGTTAACGAGCACCAGCTGTCCGTGTGCCTGCACCACGGGCCCGCGCGGCACACGCAGCCGCACCGCCTCGCCGTCGCAGACCTCGTCGTCACCACATACAATATACTGCAGCGGGACCATGAGAAGGTATGGGCTTTTCCATTTTTTTCGGCTCAAAAGGAAAAAATGGAACCATTATAGATCACTTTGTTGTCCGTCCGTCTGTCAAGACCCTTTTTCTCAGGGATTCATGGAGGTCTCAAGCTGAAATTCATATCAAATACTCAGGTCTACTGTCTCTTGGGGTTGTGAAAAAATCTAACTTTTAAGCCAACGCAATCAAAAGATACAGCCGTTTACGCTGCAAATTTTCGACACTCGCATGGGAATCAAAACCTACAGGGACTCCTAAAGTTATTTGGCTGCGGTATTTTGCAAGGCGGAGGTACTACCCCGGTCGAGATGCTCTTTGAGCGAACCTCTTGTTGAACATCAATGTTTAAGTTACATTTCTCAAGGGTAATAAAATCATCAAAGTGTATTCTTTTTAACCGACTTCAAAAAAGGAGGAGGTTCTCAATTCGGTTGTATTCTTTTGTTTGTTACCTCATAACTCCGTCATTTATCAACCGATTTGGAAAATTCTTTTGTTGTCTGGAATGGTACACTTCCCATTTGGCCCAATTGCCACCAGATCAATATTTGATTACTTCTTAGTGTACTTTGAAGTCGGTTTAAGTTTTTTGTAAAACAGTCCAATTATTGTTGACCAACAGAACGGCGTCCTGATGCGTATCCTGTGGCGTCGCGTGATACTGGACGAGGCTCACATAGTGCGCAACTACAAGGCTGCCACGTCGGTGGCGGTGAGCGGGCTGCGCGCCACCCGCCGCTGGTGCCTCACCGGCACGCCCGTGCAGAACAAGGACCTGGATCTGTTCGCGCTGCTCAAGTTCCTCAAGTGTACGCCCTTCGATGATCTCACTGTGAGTATTGTATTGTAATATAGTGCGAATCATGCATATCGATACATGATCACGTTCTAGTACGTTTGCTATCCTTTTTTTTTTTTTTTTTACTGTGTATAGGCCTGTGTTTGACCACAATCTCACCTTGGTAAGTGATGATGTGGTCGCAGGTGGTAAGCGCACAAAGCCTAGAAGGAACTGGCTCTCAAGTGCAGCTGACGGAACATACCGATAGGTGCTTGGCGACAGATTTTCAACTTGAGGGTGGTAGCCAGCCAGACGGGTACTACAAAGTACCCTACCACCGAGCTATGGTTTCCTCACGATGTTTTCCTTCACCGAAAGCTCAAGCTCATTGTAGGATTCGAACCCGGGACCTTCGTCTCGGTATCCGACGTCACTACCACTGAGCTATCATCGCCTCAAAAAGTACTCCTGATGTGATTGGCCTTCTAGATTGCACGTATTGTTTAATATATCTTAGTATATAAGCTGATCATTATTGTCATTAGATTATTATTAATTAATTAACTATGGATTAAACATGTGATCTAAAGTAACCTCAGTATTCACTACTACCCGTGAACACCCATTGTTAAAGTATACGGTACATGTGTAGTCTTTGTAGTGAGGTTAGACTAGGCACACATAGTACAGCATGGGGTTCTTTAAGAAGGGTGTGAAAAGATTTCTTCAGGGTCGGCAACGCGCGATTGATACCCAGGGGTTTTGCAAGCGTCCGTAGACTACAGTAACCGCTTACCATCAGGCGGGCCGTATGCTTGTTTGCCACCTTAGTGGTATAATAAAAAAAAAACATAGTGCACAAACACAAGGCAGCCACGTCTGTAGTAGTATTGTAATAGTTTTGAGAGATATAGAGCATAGCGTTTATTCGCTCAAAGAGCAGCTCGACTGGGGAAGTACCTCCACCTTACAGAATGTTGTGTAAAGTTGTGTTCCTGCGCGTGAGTAAGGTCGCCAGAGCTCATAGGGGAGGGGGGAGAGGTCGGTAACACATAGCGATGCTTCTTGTGTTGCAAGCGTCCATATGGCTACGGGAACCGCTTACCATCAGGCGGGCCGTATGTTTGTTTACCGACTTAGTCGTATAACAAAAAAGTGGTAGTTCTAGAGTTTACCTCCTACAAACATACAAACAAAAAATTGTTTCAGAATACATCGGAAAAAATAAATCTCTTTAAATATAATAAATAGGGTCTAGCTGACCTAAGCTTAGGGACGGAGGGGTCATGTTTGACGCCCATGGATTCACGGTTGGATTTAATACATTATAGTACCCGTCTGACTGGCTTACACCCTCAAGTATTGTACTGTTTTTTTTTATTATGACCTTCCTTACGGGCAGTTGCACAATGTCCATAGGCTGCGGTAACATCTTACCATGACGTGATCTTTCTTTTTTTTTTACAGACTTAAAAAAAGAGGTTATCAATTCTGTTGTTTTTTTTTATGTTTGTTACCTCATAACTCCGACATATTTTTTTTTATACGACTAAGTCGGTAAACAAGCATACGGCCCGCCTGATGGTAAGCGGTTACCGTAGCCATATGGACGCTTGCAACACACGAAGCATCGCTCACGCGTTACCGACCTTTCCCCCCTTCCCAATGAGCTCTGGCGACCTTACTCACGCGCAGGAACACAACTTTACACAACATAAAGTTATTTGGCTGTGGTATTCTGTAAGGTACTTCCCCAGTCGAGCTGCTCTTTGAGCGAATAAACGCTATGCTCTACCTCTCTTTATTAACCGATTTGGAAAATTATTTTTTTGTTCGGAAGGGTACACATCCCGTTTGGTCCCATTGTCATGATCAGGATTTGATTACTTCTTAGTGTACTTTGAAGTTGGTTTAAGGTTTTTAAAACAGTTTTCAATTATTGAATTGACACGAAGATGCCGGCTAAAAATTTTGCCTTAGCACTCTTACGCGGTCAAATCGGCGAGCAAGCTCTCAACCTCGTGATCCTTCTGACAAGAAAACGAAACTTTTACACCGTGTTCATTTTCACCGCAGATGTGGAAGAAATGGATCGACAACAAGAGTATAGGTGGGCAGGAGCGGCTGAGCACAGTGATGCGGTGCATCCTGCTGCGGAGGACCAAGGCGCAGCTGCAGCTGAAGGGCCAGCTCGACTGTCTGCCGCAGCGGGACACCCACCAGGAGCTGGTCACGCTCACCAAGCCTGAGATGAATGTCTATCAGAAGGTAAGGTTCATTTGGTCACATTTTTGGAGACCTACTGGTGTGTTCTTGCAGCTTTTGTAGCGACGTGGAGTGAGCTCGGCCTTTCGGTGAAAACGAAACGGAAAAACCCTTAACTGAAAGTTCAAGAAATCAAACTATTGTTTTTGTGGGATCCGTGACAATGAACCTTGGCGATGATAGCTCAGTGGTAATGACGTCGGATAACGAGACGAAGGTCCCGGGTTCGAATCCTGGAACAATGAGCGATCCTTGATACGTGCGAGTGCTATCGCTGAATTCTCACGTTTATTTATAGACAATGCTTTTAGGGATCCGTGACAATGAACCTTGGCGATGATAGCTCAGTGGTAATGACGTCGGATACCGAGACGAAGCTCCCGGGTTCGAATCCTTGAACAATGATCAATGAGCTTGAACTTTCGGTGAAGGAAAACATTGTTTGAAAACTATAGCAAGGTGGTAAGGTACTTTGTAGTACCCACCTGGCTGGCCACCACCCTCAAGTTGAAAGTCTGCCAAGCACCTATCGGAGTGTTCCGACAGCTGCACTTGAGAGCCAGTTCCTTTCTAGGCGTTATGTGCTTACCACCTTCGGCCACATCATCATTTACTATGGTGAGATTGTAGTCAAACAACATTCATAAAAAAGAATTAAAAATTTGCTCAGTTCTTCTAGGCTTTGTGTGCTTTCCACTTTTGGTGACATCATCGCTTATCATATTGAGATTATGCTAAAGCTCCGGATATCAAGTTTTCTTCAATAAAACATGTAAAAAAACATATGTCACTTGCCAGGCTACTTACCTGTACGTACTTATTTTTCAAGTATTTTCTTTTTAACCAGCTTAAAAAAGGAGGAGGGTCTCAATTCGTTTTTTTTTTATGTTTGTTACTGTAATGTTGTAATAAAAGATGGTATTGAGGGAACACAACTATCCTTTTATTTAACATCTTAGCTTAGTACAATGTAAACACCGCCATTGGTACATCTCAGCCCACAGAGCCATGAGTGTTGCAAGTACATATATTTTAGTTTACCATAGACTATCTATATAGGTTTTACACATCGAACAATTAACCCAAAGAAGCGTAATGACGTCGATTTTGGTTGCAATCTATTCCGCCAATTTGCTGCCATCGACAATGCGCTCTGATTGGCTATAACAAGGACACATGCGCTCTGATTGGCCAAGTTAAGAACATACGATGCAGTGATTGTTCTTTACTATTCTAAATCTGTGACAAATCACTGACTAGTTTCGGAATCGGATTGCTCGGTATTACTACTCTATGGGATTGTTTCTCGATGGTTTTACACTATGCTACAATTACCTCATAACTTTTTCATTTATTAACATATTTGGATTTTTTGGAAGGGTACACTTCCGATTCAGTCCCATTGTAATCAGGTCAGGATTAATTTCTTTTGTTGTGTACTTTGAAGTCGGTTTAAGTTTTTTGTTAAACAGTTTTTACCTGACAACTAGTTCCATATAAAAACCATAGCAACGTTGCATTTTTTTACTATTCCAAAATAATATGTATGTCGTATTCGCCAGGTGCTAGTGTTCTCGAAGACGCTGTTCGCGCAGTTCCTCCACCAGCGCGCGGACAAGAACGCGGACGCGCAGAGCTTCACGGCCGGCAAACAAAACGAGTACGACAAGATGCACAAGAAGATGATCGCTTTACAAGGTACTCGCATCACTCACACCCCGGGATATTGAAGTTCATTTTTCAAGTGGGCATGGATTTACAGTGTCCTAAAGTATAGGGAATAGGGCAAAATGATCAAAGGAGTCTCGCGGTTGATTTTGGTAATAAATAAAACTGTATTCTTTTGTTGCAATGTATGCGAATTAGATAAAGGCCTCTTAAATAAATGTCGATAGTTTTATCAACGGGGGCATGTTTCTTTGCTGTGAATTAAATTCCTGCGCAGTGTGGCACACATTTTTTTTTGTTACCTATACTAAAACTGGTGTTACGCCTTTCGTTTTTGCCCGCGACCCGCGAATAGATAATAGTACTGACGTACAAAAGTTGCTACTACGGTACAGATTCCCGGCAGATGACACTGCAGTCGGTATCTAGGTTATATTATCGACTTTTTCCTTTGTGAATCTAAACCATCCAGGGCGCCCCCCAGACGCATACAAAAAGTTTCATTCAAATCGGTCCAGCCGTTTAGGAGGAGTTCAACCACACGTACAGTTGTTTTTTTTTTGTAGGGTAGGGTAGGGTAGTGTAGCACCACAGGGTAGGGTAGCACCACGCGAACGAAGTCGCGCCGGGCAGCTAGACTTTATATATAAAAAAAAATATTATCAAAATCGGACTACTCAGTAAAAAGTTATACATGATCATACATTAAAAAAATATATATATACGCCTCGACTTGTAAACCTCCTCCTTTTTTTCGTCGGTTAAAATGGATCCCTATTTCCCTTGGTCACACCGTAACTTGAGAACTACTTTATCGATATCGTCCATATTTTTGATAGAAATAGCCTATGGTATGGAGAAGCACAGTACCTAGACGGCGTCTAGTACCAAAAAAGTGGATTAATATAATTTCCGTTTTTTTTTTTTTTTTATATACCACTTAGGTGGCAAACAAGCATACGGCCCGCCTGATGGTAAGCGGTTACCGTAGCCTATGGACGCTTGCAACACCAGGGGTATCACGCGCGCGTTGCCGACCCTAAACCGTTACACCCAGTATAATTTAAGAAATGTGTGAAGTTTGCCAATAGCCTTTTAACCGTAGGTGCTCAACCGGTGAAGTCCCACGAGATCCTGGTGCTGCTGCTGCGGCTGCGGCAGGTGTGCTGCCACTGCGGCCTCATCGCGGCCATGCTCGACGAGGACACGGCGGGGGACGTGGACGAGGACCCCGCCGGCAAGGACCTGCTCGCTGAACTCAACAAGCTCACCCTGGACGAGTCCAACTCTAAGAGGAAGGTATGATATTGAAGTTAGCTTCAAGTCGGTTAACTGAAGCTGGCACGTTCAACACATTCAGTGCGTTTTCACACGAGACGATAACGACACCGTAACCACACAGTAAAAAATCTGTGACGATTTAGCCGACCATACATTTCTATGTACCGTTTTCACACGCAACGATAACGACACAGCACTGCACGACACAGGAACGATAATTCGGCTATGTCGTTGGTTCGGCTAGATCGTGACGATTTTTTTACTGTGGCGATTTAGCGGACCTTCGAAATGTATTGAAAAACGTCAGGACTTTCACACGGCGAACTGCACGATAACGATAACGACACTTCTTGTCACCTCGCTGTTTGTTTTGAATGGTGTTTGTTTACTGGTTAAGAGTTTTCTAGTGGTTTTATCATGGAAAAAAAAAATTACAATTCTAAAAAAGCTAAGTTCAGTTGTCGGCGATTGAAATTTTGCCCACATGATGGACGTTTAGTCGCTAAAATTAATATTCGTAACTGTCGTTACGGTGCGGTATCGTTCCTCGTGTGAAAACGGACGACGACACGACCGTTTGCCAATTATCGTCGGTCGTTTATCGTCACGACAAAATTGTGTCGTTATCGTCTCGTGTGAAAACGGCCTTACACGTTGCACTTGTGTAGTGTTTGTGAATAAGCGCGCGGCGTCACGTCGCACTGTCGTCGTCGTCGCTGTCAAGTGAGCTGTCGGAACACACCGATAGGTGCTTGGCGACAGATTTTCGACTCATAGTGGTAGCCAGCCAAGGGGGTACTACAAAGTAACCTACCACCGTGCTATGGTTTGCTCACAATGTATTCCTTCTCCGAAAGCTCAAGCTCATTTTAGGATTCGAACCCGAGACCTTCGTCTCGGCATCCGACGTCACTACCACTGAGCTATCGCCTTAGGGATCTTCACACAAACCGGCCCGAAGAGAAGAGCATATTTTCACTTCTTTTGTTAGCGCGTTAGGATGGCTCTCCAGCATTCTATATAAAAATAAACCTTTATTCTTTCGTTAATCTTCGGGCCATACTTTCTTTTCTGTGCGAACGAAGATTCACGACGTGCCATATCAGTTGGGTACTACTGTACCACATTGTGTTTTATTGAAAATACCAAAAAAGAAAAACCAGTACGAACTTTGTAGATTGTCCATGAGATATGCCTATAGTTGTTACTTTCTTTCTTTCAATAAATCCCATACAACTTTTAATCCTTAAACTCGGAGAAAAGAAATCAATTTTTCATATACAACCTTTTCACATAGATAATATATATCCACAGAGTGGGCAGATAGAAGAAGAGGAGAAAGATGAGCCGGCACAAGAAGGCACCACCGCAGCTGAGGCGATACGATCCGTGTTGTCGCCCAACAACCCCGTGTTTGAACTGACGCGACAGTCCTCCAAGATCTCCGCAGTCATGGACTGTCTCAATAACAATGTGTTTAGTAATAAAGGTCTGTAACCTTTTATACTCCTTATATTATCTTAAAAAAGAGTTGGACTAGGAGGAGTTAGTTTTATAAGGTAGAGTCGCGGGTCGCTCACTTCCCTCCAATATGGCGAGGAGGGCGATGGCTGCCACACGCGTAATATGCGTGAACAGGTGCTGCTTGTGGGGGCTGGTCTGCTTAAGTTTGCTGTTTATATACTTATTAAATATTTATTCAGTCTACTATGTAATTTTGCTGCGGCGCCGGGGCACGCAATTGTTTTCAGTGCGATTAGAATGTAAATATTATGTAATGAATCTAAGCTTGTTTTGAAAAGAGTAATTGCTGATTTTATTGCCGGCTCTTCTCAGCAAATGCAACCTTCCGAACCGGGATTAGAGTATTAGAGTCAGACTTTTCATAAGTGCCTGCGAAGGTCTATTTGAATAAATTATTTTGAATTTTAGAGCATAGCGTTTATTCGCTCAAAGAGAAGTTCGACTGAGGACCTCCCACCTTACAGAATACTGCAGCCAAATAACATTATATAAATGCATGCCTCGTTTGCTGCTAGTGTCCATAACGCTACGATAACCGCTTACCTTATTACCTTACCGTGTACTATTTTAAGAGCAAAGAAAAGAGCAGTTGAAAAGATCTTAATGATGAACATTTACTATGAGACAAACTCTGAAATCGCGAAGAATAATTGAAAACTGTTTTACAAAAAACTTAAACCGACTTCAAAGTACACTTTTTTTTTTATGCGACTAACTCTGTAAACAAGCATGCGGCTCGCCTGATGGTAAGCGGTTACCGTAGCCATTTGGACGCTTGCAACACACGAAGCTCCCCTATGAGCTCTGGCGACCTTACTCACGCGCAGGAATACAACTTTACACAACATAAAGTTATTTAGCTGCGCTAAAAACAACACTAAAAAGTAATCAAATCCTGACCTGATGACAATAATGGGGCCAAACGGAAAGTGTATGTGTATGTGTAAAGTCGTGTTAGTTACACTATTTATAACTCAAGAACGGCTGAACCGATTTGGCCGAAAATTGGTGGGGAGGTAGCTTAGAAGGGCATATGATACTTTTTATAGGGTAGGGTAGGGTAGGTAGAGTAAGTAAGGGGGTAAAGAAGGTGGCGAGGGTGAAACCGCGGGCAGAAAGCTAGTCGGTTAATAAATGACGGAGTTAAATGAGGTAAGAAACATAAAAAAAAAACCTCCTTTTTTTGAAGTCGGTTAAAAATCTAATTTCATACCAAAGATCAACGCTGTACGATCAAAATGTATGAAAAAAAACCTTTGAAATTAACCTTATTGTATAGTTTCTCCGTATTTGTCATACATTTTTAATAACTGTCCCCCTTACTCATAAAACGTTATTTAACTGATATACTGTTTAAAGAGTCACGTAAATAACGTCACTCTATTGTCATTGTCAAACAAGATGACATTATTTACGTGACCATTTAATCAGTATATTAGTTAAATAGCGCCATTGAAATAGTATTACCCTAGAATAAGGGTGACAGCTGTAAATACGGCCGAAGAAATAAGACCACGGTGTCGCTATTTCAGTTTCAGTAGGTCCACGTTTGAACGTAGAACATTCATTCACGAGTGAAATAATTTTGTTTTATTGAGTTTCCAAGCGGCCACTTTCACGATGTTGTCTTGTACGTAACACTTAATCAGAAGTTTTTTTTTTTTTTTTTATATACAACTTAGTCGATAAACAAGCATACGGCCCGCCTGATGGTAAGCGGTTACCGTAGCCATATAAACGCTTGCAACACACGAAGCATCGCTCACGCGTTATCGACCTATCCCTCCTCCCCTATGAGCTCTGGCAACCTTACTCACGCGCAGGAACACAACTTTACACAACATAAAGTTATTTGACTGCGGTATTCTGTAAGGAGGTACTTCCCTAGTCGAGCTGCTCTTTGAGCGAATAAACGCTATGCTCTACCTCTCTCAAAAATCTCTTAATATATCAATGAATAGCGCTTTATGAGTAAGGGGGTGTGTGTATAAACAGGTGAGAAGGCAGTGGTAGTGTCTCAGTGGACGTCGGTCCTGCGGCTGGTGGAGGCGGAATTGAAGAAGTCCAAGATAAAGAGCGTCACGCTGAGCGGGAGCGTGCCCGTGCCGGCGCGACCGCCGCTCATAGACGCCATCAACGATCCCAAGAGTGAAGTTAGGGTATGTACCTTTTTTTTTCTTTCTTCAATGGACCCGGCTTGTGTATTTTGCCAATTTCCAGTTCTAGTCTCAATAAATCACTTTCACATAGTCTTCAGTCAGTCACCGTCCATAAAAGTCATGTTTTAGTACAATGGTGGTCATTGTACAAAACCTTTTCACGGACTTCTTGAGACAACTTGAAAAGTCACGATACACATAATTCATTTCACTTCACTGGTGCAAATTTATTGATCTTTATTGGATAAAATACCACCAAAAATACACAATAAAACTCAAAATACACAAATTTATGAAAATCAAAATGATAACGCAACGTCACTCTGCAAGTTCCCGCCAAAAAGTCATATATATATTGTGTAAAGTCATATATTATATTATATACATATTCATTTATGAAGAACAAAGTTATCAACCTAACCCTGATTCCTAAAGTGACCATTATCTTCCGCTTCCGTTCAGGTGATGCTCCTATCGCTATGCGCGGGTGGCGTCGGTCTGAACCTGTGCGGCGCCAACCACCTGCTGCTGCTGGACCCGCACTGGAACCCGCAGCTGGAGGAGCAGGCGCAGGACAGGATCTACCGCGTCGGGCAGAAGAAACACGTGCATATATATAGGTACTTATGAGAACCACCTATTATAGCCCGACTACACGCTGTCTTGCGTGCAAGCATGACTGCACGAACCAATTTGCGCAAGTAAGACGGAGACAAAATTGTTTTCGACGACATACGTATCGATGTGAGTGTGAGCCCTCAAAACACTATCAGGTTTGCACAGTTCAGTTTGCACTTGTGGGCACTGTACAGTGTTCCGTCTATTATGTACAGTCATATCTACAGTTTTGAACTGCGCATGCAAGACGGAGCGTTTGGCGGGGCTTTTAGGAACTACTAGTAGTTAAGGTCCATCAGTGACCAGTGAGAGAATTCTGGAAATATAAAGAAAAAATGCTCATATAGGACGATGACGATGCTCTCTGCACTCTAAAAATCCCTAGAAAACACAAACGCCGGAAATTTCACTGCTTTACTAACCTAATTATAAATGAGGATCCATTACGTCGTGTCATGTTCGGTACCTAAGGGTGTTTTTTCTGGCATCTTATGGTTTGGTACATGAATGGGAATGGTTGAATCGGGTTGAATAATTCCTGCGCACTCTTTAAAATATATCCTATTGAAAACCGATAGGCGAAGAACCTTTATTCGACGCGACGCGGCATGTTTACACAGCAATAGAATATATAACTTTATGTCCTACACAAAAAGGTACACATTTCAGTGAGGCTTATCCGATTTCTCTCCCTGAAATGTGTTGCTTTCTGTTTACTAAATAAAGTTCTATATTCTATTGTTATTTTAATAATTGGACTGTTTTACAAAAAACTTAAACCGACTTCAAAGTACACTAAGAAGTAATAAAATCCCGAACTGATGACAATGGGACCAAACGGGAAGTGTACCCTTCCAGATAAAAAAAGAATTTTCCAAATCGGTTAATAAATGACGGAGTTATGAGGTAACAAACATAAAAAAAAACAGCCGAATTGAGAACGTCCTCCTTTTTTTGAAGTCGGTTAAAAAGTGCGCGCCACGACGCCTCTCGTCACGTATCGTTATGACCTGACCCTAAATGGTAAGGTTACTTGAAGAACTTTTTTCTCATTTGTGTTGTGCAAAATCTGACAGCGCGGATTTTCGCAGATGCCGGAACAACATTTGTTTGTTTTTCAGTCGAACATATAGGCAAAATAGATTTATGTCGATGTGTGATTTTATAAATCTAAATATACATTACAAATAATCCGTAGGCCTTTTAGGTCAGCTTCTCCGTATGAATGTCCAGCGTTTGGGCGGTATCTCCGGAAATTCACACGCGTTTCGTCATTCACTATAAATTCGAGACAAAAAGCTTTTTTGTGAAATAAAACGTGCCAAGTTTCGACATCCGGCAGTCGTAGTGTCACCACGCATTAGGATTATAATTGTGGGATTAATTAGAAATTATACTTATTTTAGCTCAATTCACAATAGCACATAAAATATGATGTGAAGTTTTTTGCATAATTAGAAACTTTTGCCACAAATCAAATCAAAAAGTCATTTATTTATGAACGTTAAATTGGTACATACAGTTTTAATTAACTTGAGTTATTAGAAACTAGCTGTCCTCCGCGGTTTCACCCGCGTTCCCGGGATAAAAAGTAGCCTATGTCCTTCTCCATACCATAGGCTATCTGCATGCCCCATTTCATGATGATCCGTTGAAGATCTCATGTTGATTGAAGTTATGATCCGCGGGATGCTTTGTCTGTCTCGCTCGCCTTGGCTGCAACATTTCGAGTAGGAAGATTGCCAAGTCGCGTTACTTTAATCGTATTTCTGTATGCATAAGATTGAATACATGTTGACAAACAACGTAGCATATTTGTGGTTTGCCTGTTAAAAAAGCTATATAAAAAAATATATGGTTACACCACAATACCAGAGCATT
The DNA here is from genome assembly GCA_947623365.1 of Achlya flavicornis. Taxonomy (NCBI): domain Eukaryota; kingdom Metazoa; phylum Arthropoda; class Insecta; order Lepidoptera; family Drepanidae; genus Achlya; species Achlya flavicornis. The sequence continues at coordinate 1,844,645 of OX392485.1, read as the reverse complement.
GTGTATTGTAGTGTTAACTCGTTACATTTACATGCAGATATTCTGAAAGTCACTGAAACGTACACGCGCGTGCCAACTATTTGCATTACACGCGGTCAGGTATCCGCGGCATTTGGCCGCACATTTAATGACAGTTTACAAGAATTACCACATTCGTGGGAATCGGGTGATGGCTGATAGATTTACACCGCTCGGTTTGTTGTGGAATTGTTTGTGGAATTTAGAGCAATGGGTATATTTGTTTATTTTGTAGTGACTCATCGTCAAACAGTTTGATACAATAATAAAAACAACCTTTTTTACAAGCTTTTGTTTAGTTTCACCTGTCTGGTGTCAGTAATCGAATCTTGCAAGTTAAATTTGACCCACATCACAGTGTCCGATTGAACTGAAATTTGGTATATAAATTAGTCATGGACGTATAAAAAAATCAGGACGGAGTGTCGCCTTATACGAAGTGAAGCACCTCAAGTAAGCCGGTCCGTCTCGTAAATACAAGCCTCACGCACAAATGTATACCATAGTAAGCCGATTGGTTGTCATTTCGAATTGAGACGTCGACAGTGACAATAAGGCTCAGTATCACTTGTGCCTGCTTGGGCCAGTCAGTACTGATTTTACACACCACATACATAGGAAATATACTGCTTCACTTTCTTATAAGGCGGTGCTCAGTCCTAATTTTTTTATACGTCCATGACGTTAGTATATTGGATGCAAATGCAAGTACAGACAACAAAAGGTACAGTCAACATAAAAAGCTTGTATTAAAATTATATTTTTAACAAAAACTTGTATCTGGGATATTTTTCTCGCTGTCGGCAATATCGCCATGGTGGTATAGTCGCTAACTATCAACTATTGAGCGAAAGGATTAGCTGCCTTTGGATATAAAATAATTATATGTTACTGTTAAAACCCGAAGTGGGGCTACACGTAGGTTTAGCAGGCTAGAGCTATCGCTTCAATTCCAGTACGTACATATTATATTACGATCTTTTGTTTGTTTATCCATTCTGCTTAATATAGACACTTATTAGGGTTCACTTATGGTGCCACGCCGTTCGTCTGTCACAACGATATATTCCTGCAACCACTATTCGTTTGAAATTTGGAATAGTTGTAAATATTTTTTCCTCAATCTTATTGCAAATGAAACATTTCTTAAAATATTTTTAATTTCTTTGCAAAAGGGCCAGAAATGGGGGACAGAAAATTCAAAGTATGGCTACAAGTTTAAATGGAGTATCATAACAAAGGGCTTCATTTGTAAATTTCAAAACAGGTTTTTATTTTCTTTTGTGTTGCGTAGTTTTTGACTTATGATGGAAATTGTTAAAACAATATCTGCATTCCCCCCCTTATCTTTGAAGTCTGAAATAATTACAGTATATAGACATTTTTATCTAGGTACTTATCTAGCTTCTTATTTCCAGATTCATGTGCGTGGACACAGTAGAACAGAACATAAGGAAACTGCAGGAAGCCAAGCTCGAATTAGCTGAGAATGTTCTAACGGGTGCTAAGAACACGAACGCTTCCAAACTATCCATCGAAGATCTCAAAATGCTGTTTAACATGGGTACACAACAGTGATATTTATATAAGTTTAGTTATGCAATATTTGATCGTTTCTTGCTAGATGTAAGGTATCTTTTGGCATGTTAAAGAAAGAGGATAAGGTCCACTTTTATGCTGCTCTTAAAAGTCCGTACTACCTCAGAATTGTCTATCCCGCTCGCACTCTAGGAAAGGTATATATTCTTTTAACGGTGTAAATGCTAAACATAGTACCTAGTCATAGTTAGTTGAGTAATTACACAAATTAAGTAAGAAAAGACGGACGAAAGTGAATACTTCAGTATTGTTGATGTAACATAGGAACATCCGAATGCCATGTGAGGTAGTACGGTCTCTTGTAGACTGGTAAACCGATCCTAGCAAAAGTATTACTGACCTAGGTATTAAAGGGAGCAATGAACAAAAAGACGACTAATTAACACTGTATATTATCTATGTCTTCTATTTAAAAAATGTCATGGGGTTAGAGTAAGAACACCTGGTAAATATGTGGTTTTCTGAATACAATTGCATCGAGACCCGTTGTTAAATGAGTACACCCCAGCAGTAATTTAAATTTAGTAATTAAAGATAAACATTGGAAGCTAAATATCTTGGCATGACCACGATAAATATTTATCTTCATTTGAAGATAATTATGTCGTGAAAAACTTCCCGTCTAGGATTTGAAACTAAAAATAATACTTGCAGATTTATTTTATCTAGTCTAAAATTATTCACACGCATATTTGTAGAAAAGTTATATCGATAGTATTTGTTTTAGGTGTTTTAATAAGAATTTGAGACCATAAAAGGAGTCTTGATAACATAACTTTTTCGATCCAATGTTTTTTATAATTTGATTCATTATATTTTCTTACGTGACAGTGAGAATCACAATAGATGATTATTTAATGTGTAATGATAATTGTTTTGGAGTTTGGACATTAAATATAATTGTTCGTTAAAACAAGTTTGTAAATTTAATAAGGTAGAATTATGATATTACTATTTTTGATATGAGATGAATATTCTATAAGTTTAAGTTTTTACAATAAAACATTATTTTGTTTAATAGAAATGTTTTAATTTAATGGTTTTACATATAATTTGCTAAAGACGAAATAATGTCATCCTTCCCAAAGTTCGTTAGTTATGGGTTAGTACTATTATCTATTCTGTGGTTATGGGTGAAAACGAAGAAAGGTAGTTGTTTTATAAAGATCCTTCCCAAAGTTCGTTAGTTATGGGTTAGTACTATTATCTATTCTGTGGTTATGGGTGAAAACGAAGAAAGGTAGTTGTTTTATAAAGATCCTTCCCAAAGTTCGTTAGTTATGGGTTAGTACTATTATCTATTCTGTGGTTATGGGTGAAAACGAAGAAAGGTAGTTGTTTTATAAAGATCCTTCCCAAAGTTCGTTAGTTATGGGTTAGTACTATTATCTATTCTGTGGTTATGGGTGAAAACGAAGAAAGGTAGTTGTTTTATAAAGAAGCGGGACAACGTAGGAGTTTGTTTCCGAGGACGCAGATGAATCAAAGAAAAGATTCCATCAGATAAAAGTAATATGGTCGAGTCGACCTCCAGCTGTTCAGCGCTTGTACTGACAGTATTTACGCAACGCTCGTAAACATAGTATTTATTTACTCTGAGATAATATTTATGAAATATGTACACACGGCTACAGATCAAGCTATATATTTCTAGTATAATCTGACCTTATCTGACCTCCCATTGTAAGGAAATCCTATACAATGCGAGATCAGCTTATACTGGAAATGTATAGCTTGATCTGTAGCAGTGTGTACTTACTTTTAGGGTTCCGTAGCCAAATGGCAAGAACGGACCAATAAGAGAATGAGAAAACTAAAAAAAATATGTGATGTACATTACATGGAAACTTCCACCGAAAATTGCTTTGAACGAGATCTAGTAAGTAGTTTTTTTTTAATACGTCATAAATTGATATTAATATCAAATACTCAGGTCTATACTACCATTTACTTATATACCTACAGGTTTGTACGGAACCCTCGGTGCGCGAGTCTGACTCGCACTTGGCCGGTTTTTTTCTTAAATTGATGAACATACTTTCTATGCTTTCGCTAAATTAAATTCAAATTCATTATAGTAATACATAAGTATATCGGGTCTATTTGCGCACAAAGAAATATCAAACTTTTTTTTTACCTTTTGCTATATAAGGCTGCATTCCGAATTAATGATATAATCGCTGTAATCGATTTGAGCGTGCTTAAACCCGTACCGAATTGAGTAATGACAGATTACGTTGTCCCGTGAAACGTCATAGATGACGTCATGATATCCGCCATATTGCGCTCACACCGACCATGCCCTAAACTGATATCACCGTGAGCGCTGTCAAAAGTGACGGTTAATTATTGTGTTTTCGGCAGAAATTCTAATAAGATTCTTGGTTTTCTATTTGGCAAAGATACTTTTTATGATTTTATGAGAGAAAAATAATAAAGAACGCGAATATTCCTTTTTGCGAGTCAAATTAAAAAAGATCTAAGGAGTCCTAGCACATTGTTAAATCAGATTTTAATTAAATTCTCAAATGTTCTGTTTTGAATACTGTGATCGCGATAACGGGCGTTCCGAATTGTTAACAGTTCTTAGCTGTCAATATCGTGATATCTAACTCGGTACGCAAATTATTGCTGTGAGCACTGTGAGCGATATTATTTAATTCGGAATATAGCCTAACTATTGATGGACATATTGTTTGATGTTAGATTCTTTGGCGTCACACATAAGAAATACTGACGAACTTTTTTTTTCAAGAAATCCATGACGATACCTAGTCATTCACCGCGCAGACACAACATGAAACTTATCTAAAAATAAAATAGGATTCACGGCCATCCAGCGGTACGTAAACCCGAACGGAAAATATTAACTATTGCATGCGTCTCGCGGTCAGAGACAGTGACAAATCTCGCATTTTCCCGCGCTCGGAATACTTGAGACATTTTGAAAGTTACTTTTTATTTTTTTATAATGAGTATAGAGCGAAGGTCCTGCGCTAGCTCTGCACCGCATGTGACGAGAAGACTGATAGCGATTGTTGTGCTTCTTATTGGATTGATTTGCATATTCGGAGGTAAGATCGCGTGTTTTTATTTGTTTATTTACCATATACAATGTATATTTATTTTATTGTATTTATTATATGTATATTTTATCGTGATATTATAGAATACGTAGGTACCTAAGCTGTATTGTTCAAATCTAACCAATGGACAAGGAGAAGTAATTTAATAGTGGATATTAGACGAAACTAACAATAATAAAAAAGAGTTTTTTTTTAGTTATTTCTGGACTGATCTGACAGATTTTTACTTGTGATTTGCGTTTATTGCTTATATTAGCTTAGTTTTATAAAACATTTGGTAATAAAATATCCAATATAGTATGAATGTCCAAAATATGCAGGTTTCTTGCGAAGTTTCATGCCGGTTCTTCGGTGCAGGCAGACTTCCGAACCGGTGGTAACTTGACAACTTCTGTAAATACATACTTAGGACCTAAACAGAACAAAAGACTATGACTTTTTGATCAATAATCTAGTATTAGAATCAGACTATACATAAGTGCCTGCCTAAGGCGGTTAACACACTGACACGCACCACGCACAGTCCAACACAGAAATGGTGTGTTGGACTGTGCGTGTTTTCTATACAAACGGAGATAAACAAGCAACGTGCAAACCTGCATTGATGCGCTGCGTGGTGCGTGGCAGTGTGTTAACCGCCTTAGAGAATTTAGTAGTGCCTTAATTAATATTTGTTGTTTTTTTAATTGATTTTATTTTGAATGTCTATAGAACTAATTATGAAGGCGGAAGGGTCGGTAACGCGCGATTGATGCCCCGTGCGTTGCAATCGTCCTTATGGCTATGGTAACCGCTTACCATCAGGCGGGCCGTACGCTTTTTTACCGACATTTACAGACAGACATACAGACACTCTTATTACCAACTTAGGTAGGTAGGTACGTAAAATAATTCTGTGTCTATTTTAAAACAATTTACAACAGCTGCATTGCATTTAATTATACCGCAAACATAGCCGATTTCACTCAGATTACAAATGAGAGTTTGGAAAACAAGTGGTAGGTAGGTATCTCTATCTATATCCATAGACTAAATTAATGTTTGCGAAATCTATGGTGAAATCCTACAGTAGCTAAGTGTACCTACTGTAGTTAGGTACTTATGAAGATTCCACAGTATGTGTGAGTGTTAATAAATAGCTATTCATTAGTGCACCTTGTTCATAGCTATTTATTGTATGTATGTAGGTGCTGTGTGTAGGCAGCCAGGCATTTTCCGCGTTGATGACGAACCACAAGGTCGTACAATACAGATACACCTTAAATTACACTTTCCCAACAGTTACCTACCTTTTTTAAGGTTCCGTACACAAAGGATGCCAAAAATGACCCTATTACTAAGACTCCGCTGTCCTTCTGTCTGTCAGTGTGCTGTATCTCAAGAACCGTAATACGTAGACACTTGAAATGTTCACATAATATGTATTTCTATTGCACTAAAGTCAAAGTCAAATTTAGTTAGTGCCCTAGAAGGGCACTTATGAAGGTCACATTTACTGAACCGGTTCGGAACTCAGCCTTCAACTGAGAAGAATCCGGCAAGAAACTCGGTAAGGTTAGATTTTTTTGGACAATCTGAATATGTTTGGCTTTATTTTTTCCAAATAATTAACAATAAAAAAGAAAACATATACCTAAGCATAGATACAGACGAAAAAAGAACAATAAAAAATAATAACCTAAAAAAAAACACAATTATTGACCTACTGCATTACCTACTGGCCTTCGTATAAGCATGAGCATTTACTTTATTTTCCAGGCTATCTATTAGGTCGAATGGCGCAAAATGAAGTGAAACGAAGCAACGACATCTTAACTCATAACCTGACAGTGGTCGCTGATAATTTATACAAGAAGGCGAAAAGAATTCTGCCTAAAGTCATTCATAACAACGACGTGGCTAAGATACAGACAAAACTTGTCGACGTATTTAACTGCAGCGAGAGTGCCTGCGGCACTATAAACAAATATAACCTATCAGACTTCGTGAAGAATTCCATCAACTTTCAACTGACTAAACTAATGAGATCTATATTTAACGCGTCTCAGTACTTGGATACGTTAAGGTGACATTAAATGGAAATTAACGTGTGTATTTAAAATTATTGTTTGGGACTAATTAATTTATAATGTTCTCTTATTTAAATAATATATTTGTGATAAATTATGTACCTTTGTCGTAAATAAAAATGTTTGGCATACTTGTTTGGTTCTCATTGTGTTGTGTTCAATTCATAGATAGATAGGATTATTCGCATCAATCTATTTGGTTCTCTTTTGCCCTTTTTGCCTATAATTCTTGATCGAGACATTCAATATGTACTATTATTAAATGAATGATTCATATTTCCTTATAAAAAATATATATTTTTGCTAATTTATATTATACAAAAAAAAAATGTTAAATTAAATAATACATTTTTAAAATACTCAAATTTCCCACCACTTACGTCTTTTGACTTATATCCGGATGTGTCAAATTGGTGTCAAATATGGAACGTTCAAAAATGTAAAAATGGTTGTATTACTCCTGTATTTTAATAATCTTGTTCTTATATGCCTGTGTGCTGCCTACAAAAACATGTTGCTATATTCTAAAATAATAAAACTGTATAACGCAAAATACAATTCTCTAATCATTATTTTTAAAGTCATAAAGCGGGTCTAAATAGCACGATGAAATAAAAAAATAATTATCATGCTACAGTATAATGTTTCTGAACGAAATATCGCAAACTTCACTGTGACCCACGGGGGTGCGTTCAGTTACTACACACCGGGTGACCGGTGTATTGTAAGTATTGTAACATGTTATTGAACTGTTACTGAACGCTACGATGATCGTCGGGCGATCACACGGCGTAGTTACTGAACGCAGCCCGGTATAGAGTTGTGTTCACTGTTCAGTTTAAGCGACGTCAACTGGTATTGGTTGATAAAAAGTCACGTTTCTGAATCAACCAATCGGTGGAACGGTTCGTTAGGTCAACAAACTTTTTTAAATAACGGGATATAAACGAACCAATCGGGAGAACGCCGAGCGCGGCTTCGAATCATTCAATTTCCGGTCCGCCATTTTGAGCGGTAGATAGGTTGTAGTAGTGCGTTGTGCGCAGAGTGGTGATTTTATTTTAAAATAAGAGTGAAAATACCAAAATATATACGCAATGGTGCCGGTAAGTGTTCGTTCTAGTGAATATAATGTGGAAACTCTGCAAGCGAGGCCCGCCGACCCTCTAATCGATCTCTCGTTTCAGCAAACGAAAGTGTTCGTCGGTAGCCTGCCGCAGGGATCCAAGCCGGAGGATCTCCGCAAGCTGTTCGAGCGCTTCGGCGCCGTGACCGAGTGCGACATCATGAACAGATGCGGCTTCGTGCACATGCAGAGCGAGGAGCAGGCGTCCGCCGCCATCAGAGCCCTGAACAATAGCACCTTCAACGGCGGCGTCATCTCCGTCGAGCGCGGGCGCATCAAGGAGCGCGGCATGCGCGGCGGCGGGCGCGGGGGGCGCGGCGGCGGCATGCGCGGCGGCATGGAGCGGCGCGGCGGCGGCCGCGGCGGCGGCAGGGACGCGCCCTACATGAGGGACGCGCGGCCGGCGCCGCACATGCGGGGCCCGGCGCCGGGCGGGGCGATGGGCATGAGGAACGGGCTCGGCGGCGGCGGGTACGACCGCGGCATGGACCGGTCGATGGGCGGCGGGTACGACGACCGGTACGCGGGCTACGGCGAGGACCGGCGCGGGTTCGCGCTGATGGACCGCGCGCGGGACCCGTACGCGGCGCCGGCGCCCATGTACGCGGACGAGCGGCGCGGGTACGGCGCGCCCGAGGAGCTGGCGCCGCACGCCATGTACCCCGACGAGCGGCGCGCGCCCATGTACCCGGACGAGCGGGACATGATGGACAGGCGCGCCAGGGGACCCGCGCCGCCGCCCTACGAGCGGGGACCTGCCCCCAGACCCCCGCCCATGGGCAACGGAGATATGTTCAGCAGAAGATCACCCATGTAAGTTCAATGAGATTATTTTTGTCCCATTGATGTCATTAGATATGCTTGCGTACTTGTTGTGAAAACATTACTGGGTATTTAATTACATGAAACATAATGTATGTAACATTTTCAGTTTTTCACGGATGTTAGTTTGACAAGTGTACCAAGCCAAGTATAGCTGTGACTATATTTTAAATTTTACACTATGATAGGTCTAGTAGCTTTTACTGACGAGCAAGTTCATAATAATGGAATTAAGGATAATCCACATTTTGAATATAAAGTTGGAGTGTAGAAGACGAGAAGAAGTCCATGGCGATCCAGTCCTTGAGCTCTGACAAATTGCACTTTTGTAATTTATTTAGGTAACCATCAGTGATAAAAGTAAAAACTCAATTAAAAATTAATAATATGCACTGCCAATAATAGATTTCTATCACGGCCATTATAATCTACTTACAATTGCTTTCCATGAACTTGATGGTACCTCACCTCGGCCGTAACGACATTGTATGCTGTGATGAAGGTTGATTTCTACAATGAGCCCTAAGGTTCCAGTTAAGGAAACATTGTGAGGAAACCATAGCACAGGGATAGGAAACTTTATAATACTCATCTGTGGGGCTACTACATAAGTCAATCTAAATGAACCATTAATCCGGTCTCTATTGAATCCCATTATCTGAAGTTTAATAACATTTAGACCTCAACTGGGTTACTGGATGAGTCAATGGATGGCTTTCTTAACTCATTTGGTATACTTTAATACCAATTCTATAAAAATAATAAAATTGTGCAAAAAGGAAGTTAAACTTGAGCACTTGTGGAAAGAGTATGGACAGTTAGTGCATCATACACCTCTGGCAAAATTAATAGAACATAATATAATATTTTTCTTGCATTCAAACAAGATTGAATGATAATTTAATTGCATGGAAGGGACGGCAAATAAACACAATGAAACATTCCTACAAATTTACTTCTGTGCAGGTGAATCCAATGGGTTCTTAGTTGAGAGTTGCTTCCCTCTTAGGCGTTTTTGCTTACCATTGTGATATTATGATGGTGGGATGGTGGTGGTTAGAGTGGTGTCACCCGTGTTCCATGGTTAAAAAGTAGCCTATGTCCTTCTCCATATCTATTTGCACGCCAAATTTCATGATGATCCATTGAGTAGTTGAGGTGTGAAGGTGTATCAAACAAATTTATTATATTAGTTAGGATACAGGCTATCCATTAATAAAGGAAACTCATAAAATATCTCAATTTGTTCTTGAGTTTCTTGAAGTAAAGCTCTTAATAATATTTTTTCCAGGAGAGGTGGTGCCCCAGCAGCCGGTGGATATGACAGAGATCCTTATGCACAACAGTACCCTCCAATGGGACGGTAAGCATCTTGTTTGCATTGCACATCATTTTTTAAGGTAGCGGCAGGTCAACAGTTCCAAAATTTTTGGAAAAACTAGAATACATTTGGAACTATTACTTCGACCTTACTATTACGTCGATTCCTGTGATACAGGTCATTTGAATAGCCGTGTGCCGGTTAAAAAATAAGGCCGGTTTTCTATCCATTTTCGTAAATTTCGGTGGTTCAGTGCCTTACAGTATTTATTTGAATGAATAAAGATATTTAATTAACTTGCTGCAGTAGTGTATTCCTAGAAATAGTGAATAATTCTTTCAGAAGTAATACAAATAATAAAAATAGCAACAACAATGGAAAATATTCTTTCAATAATAAAGATAAACAAGTAATTAATAGATACTGACTATTGATGCTTACAAAACAGGAAAACTACAAGTTAGAGCAATTCATTGTTTTGTTTTAGAACTACTTATTTAGTACAGACCTGTTTACCTGCCAGCTGCTGATACATTATGAGTCATCAATTTATCAATGATTGTGAAACTTGTGGAAAAATAAATGTTGACAATGTTGTTGATTCTGCTGTTCACAAGTAAACTAATTTAGTCTCACTATATCTCTTTCTAATGAAGAATATAAGAAAATAATTTTGTCCAGTCATATTAGTCCAATGCTTGTTTTCAACGTAAAGAATCATGGAGAGATCCATACATAGATTGGTACAAAATTTAAAAAAAATTATGTGGGTTTTGAATCACTTGAAATGTAGAGATTACTTTACCAGCAACAGGTTAATATCATTGAAATATTTTATAAACCTTGCAAACATAACGGTTTTTTTCGTGAATAGTCGCGATTCGCCGGCATGGCATAGAAAATCGCATTTATATCCGGGGGTTGTAAAAATATTTTAAATGCCTCAAGTTATTCCTTAGGCCTCAGGATCAATTGTAACGTCATTATAACTTCTGTAAAAATTTTTATATTTTTTTTACAAATCTCGCCATGACTCTTTAGTCACCATCAAAGTTGGTTACCTCTATTTACCCGCAAATGAGAGCGGCGAACACTAATTTGAGCTCTAAATATGTTCTATCCTTATTCAATTATGTTTGTGAGAGAGAGATGTGATGTGATTAAAATAAGTTTAGTGCGATTTACAACAGAATCGGCACCATTATCAAAGAATTTGAATCTTGACACAACTTACTATCGTGAATCTACATAATATTTCACCATTATCGTTTGACCGTTTCTTATAGTTAACTGCGTGGCGCTGCTTAGGTTATAGCGACCATCGGTTGATGTAACGTTTTTCTTTTATGTGGCTGGAAAGATATATATAGATGACGTAGTTGCGGTTGCGTATGGTATAGTCGAGTATGAGCTAAGCGGGTGCCGTCGGTTGGCTATAGGTAGCGGTCGTGCGTTGTGCGGAGTGGAGTGGAGAGGTGTGGAGTGGAGTGGAGAGTTGTGTAGACTGAGCGTGTTGTTTGTATGTAGCGGCGGCGGTTCGGCGCGCGGTGGCGGCGGCATGGGCCCGCGCCGGTACTAGGCGCCTCCGCGGCACTAGGCACTGCGTCTACCCTACTACCGCGCCAACGGACAACATATTAGCTTTAAGGCCCTAGACATACACGCGACCAAAACGAGCCGTACCTTAGTATTGTGTTCCGCGGACGTCGCGAGCGGCCCCGGCGCCGAGCGAGCCTCACGCGGGTCCAATACAAATGTGAATCGCTTTTTAATCCAATAAATGAGGATAATACCGACGGCCCGGTTTCATTTCGATATCCCGCTGACTAATCAGTTGACGATGACATGATGATGACATGAATCGTGCGATTTACATTTATATTATATTTAAACTTGATTGATTTTCGGTAATTGATAAGTATGGAATGTATTATAAGAAACTTTCTGTTTAAGTTGTATATTTCTATTTTAGATTAAACATTTTGATCAGTAGATTTATTTTTACTTTCATTGTACCTTCCGGCGCTGTGCTCTTGTTGCATGTCACCTTTGAGACTTAACTTTTGGCTTTTTAACGCTTCTTCTGTGGTTGCGGTATTTATACATGTGTGATTTTATTGCAGGGCTCGTGTAGCGTGGTATCACGCTCGATAGAATCTAAATTTCTATATAAATTGCATGTAGGCAGCGAATACGTGCGGGGGTGCGTTCGTATACTTTCAACCGCGCTTTCGGCCACCAACGCTCGTTCCTCTTATATTACACTGCTTCTGTAAAGCTAAATCGTTTTAACATGTTGACTAAGAATCAATCAGAAACCCCACAGTAACATAACATAGTTGTCGTATACGGAATCTGCATCCACCGAACGGAACGCACCCCAGGCGAGCTGCCATGTTGAGTTGGTACCGACGATACGTGGATTACAGAGCATTGTCTATTGAAGGCCTCACACGATGGTATAGTGGTGTGGGGTGGTGGGTTGGGCGACAGTTGCGTCGGACATGCGTGTATCGTACGTATCGTAGGCGTGACACGCGCGGCCTGCTCTGTAATCTGTGGTTTCAACGTGTACATAACGCCGTCGAGCGGCGACTTTCACACGAAAGTGCGTGCGAGTCCTTTCAGATAGTTAGAGCGGCATGACGTCACGTACAGCCAGCGTTACCGGCCGGCGATGCGTTCTCGATGCTAAAGCGACGACGTTACGCTGTAAGCGTTAGGCGACATCGACTGAAGACACAGGAATGCGAAAATTATCAATCGTAAGTACGGCTGTATAGAAGCAAACCGTTGTGCGGCGTGCGGCACGCAGGCTCCCACTGCGGAACATTTACTATGCCTTTACGATTTGAATACGTAACTGATTTTGCAGGCGTTATTATCACGCACTCGAGCTTACTGATAAGTTGCACATTGCGTACGAATCTCCACATGTAACGTATCGCCAAATCGACCATTGGTAAACAATTTGCCCAGGCGAGGGCAATAATACGCTATCGTAAAATCGTTGTCTGTAAAAACTGAAGCTAGGGTTTGACACAACATTAATTGAAAACAATATTGGGCCTTCTGCTATTAAAACCACCGCATTTATAATTTTATAATTATTTATTAATATACTCTTATGTTTGACAGGTTTTGGACGCCTGGCTGAAGAATACAAAACGTCAGCCTCATGGAAAATTGAGTCTCGAGAAAAAATTGTTTTGTCTAGATTGATGCACCAATGGTACAGGAAATAAATGTATTTTGTTGTAATAAACATGCTGTTTCATTTGATAAGATAAATCCATCGGGGAAATATCCCTTTAGAGTAAGTAATAACGAGCAATCCAAGCCTCAACTTGTAAGTGTTTTTGCACTGATTGATAACAATACCGACCAAATGTTTTTGTGTTCTTATGGTGGATTCCTATAAACAAAAACTTATCGTTTTGTTTACTACCAATGCATGTAATGGTAGCATTTTTGAGTGCCTAACTGGTCATATAAATAGATTCGTAAGCTAATTTTACCTGTAATAGCTACTTCCATATGGGATGGACTACTATGCAAAGAGGTCTTCGCGTCTTATTGGTTCTGGCTGGCTACCACCCTCAAGTTCAAAATCTGTCGCTAAGCACGACTTCTGCACTTGAGAGCCAGTTCCTTCTAGGCTTTGTGTGCTTACCACCTTCAGACACCTCATCACTTACCATGGTGAGATAGTGGTCAAACGCCAATACAAAGTAAAAAAAAAATGAGTTAATTTTAACGCATGCACGGTATAGCATTGTTTATTGGAACTGCCCATCGAGCAACAGAGCTTAAACACTACCACCCTTACTCATAAAGCGCTAATTAACTAATATACTGATTAAATGGTCACGCAAATAATGTCACATTATTTGACAATGACAATGGAGTGACGTTATTTACGTGACCCTTTAAACAGTATTTTAGTTAAATATCGTTTTATGAGTTAGGGGGTATATTACTATTAACCGTAGATTCGGTTCTGAAACAGCATTTGGTGATAGGACATACTTCATATTATTATGATTATCTGATCCCAAGCTAAGTTGAATGAGATAAAGGAGAAGGTGTATACTTTATAACCTTTATTCAGAAAACGACAAGTTCAGATTAGTTCAGGGATTTTCATCCACCAGAAATTCAAATCCGTGTTGGTTTAGTAATCGTCAGGAACGGTTCTATTATACGAGGTTGATACGACAATAAATGAAACCAACGATCAACTTTTACTATGGGACCAAAATCCAGCAAAAAAGTTCCATATCAGTCATATCAGTTCCATATCCAGATCCATATAAAAGTTACTTGCCAAAAATGAATGAACAGCTGTTATTTTTTAATCCCGGTCCCGTACTAAAAGTTGATCGTATTTATGAGTACAGTAGTACCTAACTAATATGGTTTACCGATGTACCTACATTTTCAAAGTGCGGGAAATGCTATGGTCGGCAGCTACCGCCATGTGTGCGGAGGGGCGGGACTTGCGAGTGAGACGGAACTAACAGCTGCACTGTATTATGAACCTTATAGTAGTGATCTAAGGTTGATTGTAAGTTATAAGTATTCTTTCGTTAAGCTCCGGGCCATACTTTCTTTTTCTTCTTTCTTTTCTATCAGTTCGGTGCTACTGTACCTACTTTACGTCGTTTGATTTATTGTCGTTTGCACCCCGTATTATTTGCCGAACTCATACATCATCCTTCTAAAGGACGCAGCTTTCTTTTATCGTAACAAAGGTTGCCCTGGTGAGTATCATATATTTAACCCTTTGAACGAGGCATTATTGAGAAGGTAAATAATACACGTTGCTCAATTCAACTTTTATTTAGCATATTCAAAATATATTTTCACAGTATGAGATTAAAATTGATGAATGGAGATTCACTAATTATCACACTTTACTCAAGCTAAGCATTTACGTGTATTATGCTATGACAATATTAACTGCAATGTACAATATAAGGGTAGGTGTACCATTATGTGACAGTCGCTGCGTGTGTAGGTCGAATACACCGCGCAGTAAAATGGGAAAGTGTTTTATTGATTTTTCTGGTTGGACTATACCTAAACATACATGAACACCGCGATTTAATATTGTTATGACACTATATTATTATTATAACATGAAATAAAACAATGACTGAATTCTGAAATACAAGTTCATTAAAAGATAAATAAATTAAAACTTATTAAAAATTATAATCAGCTTAGCTGCCAACAAAAGTAATAAAATGTTTCAATACAAAATATTATAATTTAATAGTAGGTACATTGCAACACTGACTGCTATATTTTATTTATAAAATGAAGTTGCTTAGCTCGTTCGAGTAAATAAATAAAATACTAGTTTAATTTTACGTACGCTTCGCTTCTGTCCGGTGTTCCACGACACCTCACTAGTTTAAAAAGACTTTTTATATTTTGTCAAAGATTAAAATGTAATTTGACATTTGTCAAAATATGAAAAAATAATTTCTTTTATCAAATAATAAAGGCTGAATTTGAATAATATAGCGGTCAGTGTGACGAGAAATTTCATATTCAAAGCGCGTCTAGAGATCAAATTTTCGAAAACATTTTTTTTCATAGCCCGGTCTCCACATCCATAACAGAGCGAAGCATTGTGCCTCACAATTGAAGTTTTCCATTTGGCCATATAATTACTAAGATTTTAATACACAATGCAACAAAATTATATAATCACTGCTAGCTTAAAAACTAGTAATACTTTAATAAATACAAAAAGAGAGTTAAGTACATAAGTTTCTAAACATTGGAAATGTATTATTGAATTTATTCAAAATGCAATTTTACAGAGTGCCGCAAAATAACTTACAAAATACTACGCTAAGATTGATGGACGGTTAGTGATGGATTAGTACAAATAAAGTACAATTACACAAATTAACATATTTAGGTTAAATTATTTAAAAAGTAGCTTTTAATGGCCAAACTATATAATGTGTAAATAAAATATATTTTTAAAACTTTGGTGGCATCTATCTACATAAAGGTGTGACCTATGACAGACTAGCATCGGTAATGGGCTCACTAATGTATATACTAGCTAATAATGTAAATACATATTCATACGTACATAAGATTTTGCATAGTGTGCGGCTATAACAAAGATTGCCTAGCTATTTAACGAACCGCACTTTTTAAATAGTGTCAAATTCAAAAATACATGTTAAGTGTTAAATTCGAAAAGACATATTAAGAAGTGTCAAATTCGATAAGATCCTCTGGTAAGTGTCAAATTCGAATAGTCACTTTGAGAAGTGTCAAATTCGAATGGACATTTTGAGTAATGTCAATTTGGAGACTTTTCTTATGAGTGAATACAAACGAAGCACATACCAGCAAGCAAGCGGAAGAATGTATGATTGAGTATTTGTTAACATTACATTTCTTATGCAACTTAGCAATTCTTGTACTAATTTCTTACATTTCACTGATGGTAGGTACTTTAACTATTACGTGAAAAAATTGTTTTTTTTTTACAATTTTATTATGAAATACTTTATCGTTAAGATTATCGACAAATAAATATTTAAATGTAATATTATATGACAAAAATACATCGGTCAGTAGCTTTTCATTAATGGTAACTATTTTCTATGGCATCAGCAACGTGCACTCTTATATTAAACATACAATTTTCACATAGATTTGTATGGGGTCGAATCATTACACATTTTAGAATGAGAACAATGTGTTAGTAAGTATTACTTACACATTACTCTAGCTCAGTCTACGGTATTCTAGAATGACGCCATCTTGATTATATCGCTGCGCAACTAGAATAGGCAATATTTATCATTTGTCAAATGATTTCACGAATTTTGTCAAAATTAGTCAAAGGTTAATTGAAACTTCGCGAATTCTAAGAGTGAAAATTTGCAACCGCCTTTCTGACAAATTTTAAAAGCATTTAACTATTCAAAGCTAAACCATAAGCGTCTCTAATTTTGGTCAGGTTTTTAATAATGCGACGAATGTAGATGACATAATTTCGCCATACTAGTTGCGCTGCGCGGACGTCCTATGTCTACAGCTGGTTTCCGTTTCTCATAGCACCTTCAGTTAAATATAATGCTCTAGCGCCAGGTACTGATTCTAATTCGATTTAAATACTCTCATGAACATTCTTTGGTTAAAAACGGAACGTTAAGATGTAATCTACCTTAATTATTGCTAACTATAAAGGCAATAGATTTCGTTTATCTAATGTAATTCCATTGTACTAGATTTATTTAGTGTTGTTTTACTACAGGAGGCAGTTATTATCTTCTTAACCAACTGACGATATGTCAAATGCGATGCATTAACATATTATCTTAGTCAACATTTGGATAATGGAAATCCAGTTGGTTTTACTTCATATTTTGTTCGTTTTTAGACGACGACACAAACATTATCAAGTGTTCTTAATAGAACATCAAATAAGTTTAGATTTAACAGGTTAATTTGAACCATGGAACTATGATATAAGTCTGGTTTTGAATTAGCAACCTTGAGACTCGACTTACGAGTAAAGATTGGTATTATTTTATATTGCTTCCGTCACAACTTCTCATAGTTTAAAATGCATCAAACTATAGCGATATTTTCTTTTTCAACATTAAAAAGAAAAATGTGATTTTTAAACAGATATTTTGATTTCATTGGGTAGTCTAGTCTAGTATGAGAATTTCCCAATATTGTTTTTATTATAAAGTATGTAAGCGTGGTGATTGGGCAAGCTATTTCTAAGTTGGTAGGAAATAAGCTCGAACTTGTGGTCTATTTTTAAATGTAATTTGAACTATTATGTTGAACTTGATTCAAATAATATGGTCAGCTACAGACAAAACAAGACTTAGTTTAATTTTATTTGAAATCCTCGTATAGTCCCACAAACTTATCTAGCCCGGTGAGAGAGGTGCTGTTGACCAAATAATTTTCATCGGGACTTTCAATCAACCAATGAAAATTATTTTGGATTTCATTCAACCATTTGCAAAGTGTCAAATTAAGACAAATATTTGACTAGTGTCAAACTTGACAAACATTTGAGTGATCTTTGTCAAATGAAGTTGATAACGAATATAATAATATAGCAAATTTGTTTATGTAACTGACCATACCATATTAACTATTTAACACTATTGCTTAGGTAATTCGTTACTTTATTTCTTGTACTGTGTTTTCTAAGAATAACTGGATCTTTTCATGTTTTGCGATCATAATATTGGTTGATTATACGTTTTGTGCTAGCGGGAAATGTAATATATCAATTCGCAAGTATTATAATGGGTGGATATAAAATTGCATACTCATGACTAGAGATATCACATTAATACTACTGTAACTTATCCTACTACAAGTCTATTGAAAGAGTAAAATGTATGAATGAAAGCGTGGTTTTGATTTTAATTCGCAATGTGTATCTTTAGTAATGAGGTTGCAATATTTTCAGGTGTTTGGACATTCTCATACATATGCTGTTCAAAGATCAGATCAGAATGGTCTGAATTTCAGGAATTTGATTGAAAGCAGTACGTGGATTACGTAACTTTATTGCAATGAAATTCAGATTGAAATAACCTCTGAATCGGTAGAAATATTACAAAATCGGAAATGGTTCCATTTATAATGAACCACTGTTTGTATTTGCGGTTATGAGAACGTAAAAAAGTTATCAAAAAACCGCTATATTGAACCGATTTCAATTCGAAAATGATTAAAATTTAGTTCCGTAATCGCCCCACTGGTCACAAATAAGATGTCGCTCACTAATCTCACTATGTTGAAAAAGACATGCTTTTCCTCGAGTCGAGTCGACCAACTTCATCATCAGACGCTAGAACCGCGGAGTCCTTGTCAAGAAGATTCAAACGAGCCTAAACTCGATGGGGTTGCGTCTTTCTGTTACAGAGTTCCTATGACCACCTTCCGGCTCCATCATCAGATCAGCTCCTTGTCATAATAATATTGCATTGTCATCCAATTTACATATGAATGCAAAATTTTAGCTCAATCGGAAACCGGGAAGTGGGTCAAAATTAACTTGCAAGATTTGATCACAGAGAGACACGGGAAAAGGTGAAACAATATTTTTTTCTGTAAAAGTGGACCTTAAGTCATGTATGAGTAATAAGATTCATGTCTATATCATCAAATAATTAACTATATGATTGAGTATAAGGTATTTTTTTATGACAATCTTAAAACGGTTGGAATACGCTGTCGATGCGAATATAATATAAAGAATATAAAACCCGCTAGCACAAGAAATCATTCAACCATTACCCCCCCTCAGTTACTTAGTAATTCGATGCTATGATCGTGCGTACTTGAGCGCCTGGTTGAGTGGTTTCTCCTCCTTGAGAGACTCTTTGAGTGCGACGTCCGAGTTGGAGTATCGCGGGGGAGGCTGGTCGTCAGATGACACTGAGGGTGGGGTCTCGTCCACTTCTGAGCGACTCTGGCTGTCTGTTGATGGTCTGTAAGGAACGATAGTAAAGTTAGATTGTAGAATTATAGAAGCGAGGTGGCTCAGCAGCGTGTGGCGCGTGGGCTAGCACACGACACGCGAGACACGTGAGCGACACGAGCGACAGTTACCTGTAGCGGCGCGAGTGCGGCGAGGTGGCTCAGCAGCGTGTGGCGCGTGGGCTAGCACACGACACGTGAGCGACACGAGCGACAGTTACCTGTAGCGGCGCGTGTTGGAGGGCGCGAGTGCGGCGAGGTGGCTCAGCAGCGTGTGGCGCGTGGGCTAGCACACGACACGTGAGCGACACGAGCGACAGTTACCTGTAGCGGCGCGTGTTGGAGGGCGCGAGTGCGGCGAGGTGGCTCAGCAGCGTGTGGCGCGTGGGCTAGCACACGACACGTGAGCGACACGAGCGACAGTTACCTGTAGCGGCGCGTGTTGGAGGGCGCGAGTGCGGCGAGGTGGCTCAGCAGCGTGTGGCGCGTGGGCTAGCACACGACACGTGAGCGACACGAGCGACAGTTACCTGTAGCGGCGCGTGTTGGAGGGCGCGAGTGCGGCGAGGTGGCTCAGCAGCGTGTGGCGCGTGGGCTAGCACACGACACGTGAGCGACACGAGCGACAGTTACCTGTAGCGGCGCGTGTTGGAGGGCGCGAGTGCGGCGAGGTGGCTCAGCAGCGTGTGGCGCGTGGGCTAGCACACGACACGTGAGCGACACGAGCGACAGTTACCTGTAGCGGCGCGTGTTGGAGGGCGCGAGTGCGGCGAGGTGGCTCAGCAGCGTGTGGCGCGTGGGCTAGCACACGACACGTGAGCGACACGAGCGACAGTTACCTGTAGCGGCGCGTGTTGGAGGGCGCGAGTGCGGCGAGGTGGCTCAGCAGCGTGTGGCGCGTGGGCTAGCACACGACACGTGAGCGACACGAGCGACAGTTACCTGTAGCGGCGCGTGTTGGAGGGCGCGAGTGCGGCGAGGTGGCTCAGCAGCGTGTGGCGCGTGGGCTAGCACACGACACGTGAGCGACACGAGCGACAGTTACCTGTAGCGGCGCGTGTTGGAGGGCGCGAGTGCGGCGAGGTGGCTCAGCAGCGTGTGGCGCGTGGGCTAGCACACGACACGTGAGCGACACGAGCGACAGTTACCTGTAGCGGCGCGTGTTGGAGGGCGCGAGTGCGGCGAGGTGGCTCAGCAGCGTGTGGCGCGTGGGCTAGCACACGACACGTGAGCGACACGAGCGACAGTTACCTGTAGCGGCGCGTGTTGGAGGGCGCGAGTGCGGCGAGGTGGCTCAGCAGCGTGTGGCGCGTGGGCTAGCACACGACACGTGAGCGACACGAGCGACAGTTACCTGTAGCGGCGCGTTTTGGAGGGCGCGAGTGCGGCGAGGTGGCTCAGTAGCGTGTGGCGCGTGGGCTAGCACACGACACGTGAGCGACACGAGCGACAGTTACCTGTAGCGGCGCGTGTTGGAGGGCGCGAGTGCGGCGAGGTGGCTCAGCAGCGTGTGGCGCGTGGGCTAGCACACGACACGTGAGCGACACGAGCGACAGTTACCTGTAGCGGCGCGTGTTGGAGGGCGCGAGTGCGGCGAGGTGGCTCAGCAGCGTGTGGCGCGTGGGCTAGCACACGACACGTGAGCGACACGAGCGACAGTTACCTGTAGCGGCGCGTGTTGGAGGGCGCGAGTGCGGCGAGGTGGCTCAGCAGCGTGTGGCGCGTGGGCTAGCACACGACACGTGAGCGACACGAGCGACAGTTACCTGTAGCGGCGCGTGTTGGAGGGCGCGAGTGCGGCGAGGTGGCTCAGCAGCGTGTGGCGCGTGGGCTCGGCGCTGAGCCGCGCGGCCGGCAGGTCCACACAGAACGGGTTGCGACTGTCGCCCAGGAACGTGGTGGTGTAGTTTTCCATCTTCAGCAGTACCAGGAGGACGTCCTCCAGGTCCGCCTCGCTGTTGTTCAAAATAAAAATAGCCTGAGTATAAGTTTAGACGACCCTAATCGGGGTAACAAGTGTGCTCTCGATTTCAGACACAAGTCGTTCGCGGCTTTCCTCCGCCACGGAACGAGGAATATTTGCGCGGCCCGTGTACTGAGCGTCCTCATTACTGACGTCCGCATAGCAATGAATGCCATCAATAGATAGGATGCATATCATTGATGTGAAACAAGAACAGTGTTGGGACCGGACAGCCTAGAGCCTTGCGGAAAATTTGCACCCGTTGACATAACGAAAATACAGACACAGCGTTTTGCATCCTCATTTATAATACGAACAGCAAGGGAGTGGAACTTGTTTCCGGCGTCTGTGTTCCTGACTCTTATATTCAAGGAACTTTCAAGGCCAGAGTGAACAGGTTTCTTCTGGGTAAACGTATTCCATCGACCCTTATGGAAGCGTCAGTGGCCAAACGCAAGCCCATCCAATAAAAAAAATGCATCAGCTGGAAGGAAAGCAAGCAACCCATCTGCATAATTCTTTGGGAAGCCTGAATGCTGGTAAAACCATCAAAATATTCCGGTGCCGACTCTGAAGAAACCTCCTCACATCCTTTTTGAAGAACCCCATGCTGTACTCCATTGGGTGCACCTCTATAGGGAGCTCATTCCACAGTCCGAAAGAAAACTCCTTTGAGCCCGCACAGTTCGGAACAATTCTGGTTTCAATGTGTGAGGATTGACTCCCCGTCGATGGCGTTACACCAAAGTTAAGCAGCACCTGTTCACAAGTTTGACGCATGTGGCAGCCATCGCCCTCTTCGCTATATAAGAGAAAGATGCTTAGTTGCTAAATAAATTAAAAACTCACCTAGCAGAATACAAGAACTGTGCGAAGTGTATATTGGAGACGCAGCCAGCCTTGTCCTCACTATCAGTGTACAAGTCTGTCTCCCTGTAGTACATGTAGAGGAAGTCGTTCAGTTGCTTCGCGATCACCGCGCATCTGTCCTTGTCGCACATCTTGGCTGGTGGGCCCTGAATTAATGATTTGAGGCTATATTTTAAGTGACTATGTTTTTAGGGATAAGCCAAAAAATTACACCGATATACGAGTATTTTTCTTTTGTCATATACACAATTGCTCTAACATGCGCAAAAAAGAAGGTGCTCAATTTCCAATTTTCCATTCATCTGTTTATTTTTTTGGCTATTCATATGTCAAAAAGCAATCATGGGACTATTTTGTATTATGGATAGTCAAAAAAACTAAGTTCGCTCCTATATGTATTTCATGTGAGGGGGGGTGTGTGTGAGTGTGTGTTACAAGCAAGCAGCATGCTTACAGATATCACCTTTACATTATAAGGCATGCGCAGCGTGGTGGCGGCGCGCCGCAGGAAGCGCAGCACAAGCGACGCGTGCGACACCGCCAGCTCGTTGTGTGTGTGTGTTACAAGCAAGCAGCATGCTTACAGATATCACCTTTACATTATAAGGCATGCGCAGCGTGGTGGCGGCGCGCCGCAGGAAGCGCAGCACGAGCGACGCGTGCGACACCGCCAGCTCGTTGTGTGTGTGTGTGTGTGTTACAAGCAAGCAGCATGCTTACAGATATCACCTTTACATTATAAGGCATGCGCAGCGTGGTGGCGGCGCGCCGCAGGAAGCGCAGCACGAGCGACGCGTGCGACACCGCCAGCTCGTTGTGTGTGTGTGTGTGTGTGTGTTACAAGCAAGCAGCATGCTTACAGATATCACCTTTACATTATAAGGCATGCGCAGCGTGGTGGCGGCGCGCCGCAGGAAGCGCAGCACGAGCGACGCGTGCGACACCGCCAGCTCGTTGTGTGTGTGTGTGTTTGTTTGAAGTACCATCCGAGGACGTGCGTATGAATACACAAGGCACGACCGAGGACCTTTTCAAAGCGAGGACCTTTTCGAGGGTCCTCGGTTTGACCTGACCAAAGATTCGTAATCTGCAAGCGATTTTGAGCCTTTCTATATACTTAATATGAAAAAGTGGTCCGAACCTCGGTTTGATCAAGAAAATCCATAATCTTACACAGGCAGTGTGTATCCCACCAGATGGCGCCACTTCGTCTCTCACACACCCTCATTACACATAATTTCATGTTGATTGTATTATCCGAGGACATATGTGTTACCTTTCACACAAAAGACCTCGGTTGGCTAGTTTTTCGGAACAATGTGTATGTAGGACCTCGGTTTGCTAGATTTTCCGAACAGTGTGTATGTAGGACCTCGGTTTGCTAGATTTTCCGAACAGTGTGTATTATAGTCCTCGTTTTGACTGTTTTCGTCTTGTGTAAAGACGAGTGTTGTACTATCATTTCCTAGTCATTCATCAGTTGGATTAAATCTTTAAAAACATCTTTAGTAGCTACTAAGTGCACGAGGATTATTAATTAATATACGACATTATGTTTAAGAAGAATCTATATCTAAAGTAGAAATGCCGTCTAAGTGAAATGTCAGTAGTAAGATTTGAAGCAAACCAAAGGTACAAAGAAATAAATAACGTGGACGTACATAAAACTTTATCGAAGGTGTATTTTTTTTTTTTATGATGAATATGTATTTAATACATTAAAATATATTACGTATAAGTTGTTTATTTAATAAATGATACATATTGAACAGATTTTACGTAACAATTCCAGATGAGAATTATTGCTTGTTTCTTACTTTTTACCTGGCTACCATTCGAAAGTGGAAAATCTGTCTCCGAGCATTTACCGCTGTGTTCCAGTAGCGTTAAATTCTAGGCTTTGTGTGCTTATCACCTTCGACATCATCGAATGATGTCGAAGGTGATAAGCACACCTTAGCATGGTGAGATTAGGTCAAACATAAGAACTATTTAAACCTAATATGTATGCCAAACCGATGCTATCAACTGTTGTAAACTTTCCTCATGAAGAGACAACCCTGTCTGCAGCATTACCACAAACAGGTCATTATAATAGTTTATCTCTCTAAACCTAATGCGTATGCCAAGTTTGAAGACGATGCTATCAACCGTTGAGGACTTGCCTCATGCAGGCACGACCCTGGCTGCAGTATCACCAAAAACTGTTGATTTACTAGTTTAACTCTCTAAACCTTACGGGTATGCCAAATTTGAAGACGATACTGCCAACCGTTGAGGACTTGCCTCATGAAGACATGACCCTAGCTGCAGCATCATCAAAAACTGGTAATACACTTATTTAATTCTCTAAACCTTACGCGTATGCAAAATTTTAAATCGATGCTATCAACCGTTGAGGACTTACCTCATGAAGACACGACCCTTGCTGCAGCATCACCAAAAACTGGTAATATATTAGTTTAACTCTCTAAACTTTACGCGTATGCCAAATTTGAAGACGATGCTATCAACCGTTGAGGACTTGCCTCATGAAGACATGACACTGGCTGCAGCATGATCAAAAACTGGTAATTTACTAGTTTAACTCTCTAAACCTTACGGGTATGCCAAATTTGAAGACGATGCTATCAACCGTTGAGGACTTGCCTCATGAAGACATGACCCTGGCTGCAGCATCATCAAAAACTGGTAATACACTTGTTTAATTCTCTAAACCTTACGCGTATGCAAAATTTTAAATCGATGCTATCAACCGTTGAGGACTTACCTCATGAAGACACGACCCTTGCTGCAGCATCACCAAAAACTGGTAATACACTTGTTTAATTCTCTGAACCTTACGCGTATGCAAAATTTGAAATCGATGCTATCAACCGTTTAGGACTTACCTCATGAAGACACGACCCTGGCTGCAGCATCACCAAAAACTGGTAATTTTCTAGTGTAACTGTGTAAACCTTACGCGTATGCCAAATTTGAAGACGATACTGCCAACCGTTGAGGACTTGCCTCATGAAGACATGACCCTAGCTGCAGCATCATCAAAAACTGGTAATACACTTATTTAATTCTCTAAACCTTACGCGTATGCAAAATTTTAAATCGATGCTATCAACCGTTGAGGACTTACCTCATGAAGACAAGACCCTTGCTGCTGCATCACCAAAAACTGGTAATATATTAGTTTAACTCTCTAAACTTTACGCGTATGCCAAATTTGAAGACGATGCTATCAACCGTTGAGGACTTGCCTCATGAAGACATGACCCTGGCTGCAGCATGATCAAAAACTGGTAATACACTTGTTTAATTCTCTAAACCTTACGCGTATGCAAAATTTGAAATCGATGCTATCAACCGTTTAGGACTTACCTCATGAAGACACGACCCTGGCTGCAGCATCACCAAAAACTGGTAATTTTCTAGTGTAACTGTGTAAACCTTACGCGTATGCCAAATTTGAAGATGATGCTATCAACCGTTGAGGACTTGCCTCATGAAGACACGACCCTGGCTGCAGCATCACCAAAAACTGGTAATTTACTAGTTTAACTGTCTAAACCTTACGCGTATGCCAAATTTGAAAACGATGCTATCAACCGTTGAGGACTTGCCTCATGAAGACACGACCCTGGCTGCAGCATCACCAAAAACTGGTAGTTTACTAGTTTAACTCTCTAAACCTTACGCGTATGCCAAATTTGAAGACGATGCTATCAACCGTTGAGGATTTGCCTCATGAAGACAAGACCCTGGCTGCAGCATCATCAAAAACTGGTAATACACTTGTTTAATTCTCTAAACCTTACGCGTATGCAAAATTTGAAATCGATGCTATCAACCGTTTAGGACTTACCTCATGAAGACACGACCCTGGCTGCAGCATCACCAAAAACTGGTAATTTTCTAGTGTAACTGTCTAAACCTCACGCGTATGCCAAATTTGAAGACGATCTATCAACCGTTGAGGACTTGCCTCATGAAGACATGACCCTAGCTGCAGCATCATCAAAAACTGGTAATACACTTGTTTAATTCTCTAAACCTTACGCGTATGCAAAATTTTAAATCGATGCTATCAACCGTTGAGGACTTACCTCATGAAGACACGACCCTGGCTGCAGCATCACCAAAAACTGGTAGTTTACTAGTTTAACTCTCTAAACCTTACGCGTATGCCAAATTTGAAGACGATGCTATCAACCGTTGAGGATTTGCCTCATGAAGACACGACCCTGGCTGCAGCATCACCAAAAACTGGTAGTTTACTAGTTTAATTCTCTAAACCTTACGCGTATGCCAAATTTGAAGACGATGCTATCAACCGTTGAGGACTTGCCTCATGAAGACACGACACTGGCTGCAGCATCACCAAAAACTGGTAATTTACTAGTTTAACTCTCTAAGCCTTACGGGTATGCCAAATTTGAAGACGATGCTATCAACCGTTGAGGACTTGCCTCATGAAGACATGACCCTGGCTGCAGCATCATCAAAAACTGGTAATACACTTGTTTAATTCTCTAAACCTTACGCGTATGCAAAATTTGAAATCGATGCTATCAACCGTTTAGGACTTACCTCATGATGACACGACCCTGGCTGCAGCATCACCAAAAACTGGTAATTTACTAGTTTAACTCTCTAAACCTTACGCGTATGCCAAATTTGAAGACGATGCTATCAACCGTTGAGGACTTGCCTCATGAAGACACGACCCTGGCTGCAGCATCACCAAAAACTGGTAATTTACTAGTTTAACTCTCTAAACCTTACGCGTATGCCAAATTTGAAGACGATGCTATCAACCGTTGAGGACTTGCCTCATGAAGACACGACCCTGGCTGCAGCATCACCACAAACTGGTCATTATAATAGTTTAATATCTAAACCTAAGGCGTATGCGAATTTTAAATACGATACTGTCAACTGTTGAGGACTTGACTTGTGAAGTGCTATGACGACCCTGGCTGGAGCATCACATCACCACAAATGGTTAATATTTTAGTTAAACTTTGTAACGTAACTAAAGTAAAAACTCATTGGGGAGGGTCGGTAACGTGTGAGTGATATGGCTACGGTAACCGCTTACCATCAGGCGGGCCGTATATGCTTGTTTACTAAATAAAGCTGTTGCTTTCGAAACTCTGACAAAACTCTTTTGAAAAGCGCCAACAAACTTAAAGTCACTGGCATGTCCTCGCTTGGTAGCTCAGATTAGAAAATGTGTGTACGAAATAAAGATAACATTAATAAATTATCTTAAACGCAAATTGATTAGGTAGATTTTCCAAGTCCTCGCTTTGATCAAGTTCTGCGCGGGAAACTGCCCTCGGTTTGGTAATGTAAAGTCAAACACAGCGTCCGCACTTTGTACAAGATATAAGTAATAATGTGTAAAAAAGGTCCTCGGAAGTATATGGCAGGGCTTACGTAAGAGGTCCTCGGTTGGCTCACACAAAGCCCTCGTATGTGCATCGCTGGTCACGTTTAGGTGTGTATTTTAGGTCCTCGGTATGATAGCCACAATTCATACGACTAAAAACTGAGATAGCGCTATACCAATAAGGTCATCACTCTAGAATTTTTTTCCTGTCTCTTTCTATCTTATTCATAAAACCCTGTGAGGTCATTAAACCTGTTTTTCGGAGGGTCCTCGGTTTGTACAAGAAAAGATAAGGTCCTCGTAAGGGTGTCTGTACAAACAGGGGTGTGTGTGTGTGTTACAAGCAAGCAGCATGCTTACAGATATCACCTTTACATTATAAGGCATGCGCAGCGTGGTGGCGGCGCGCCGCAGGAAGCGCAGCACGAGCGACGCGTGCGACACCGCCAGCTCGTTGTGTGTGTGTGTGTGTGTGTGTTACAAGCAAGCAGCATGCTTACAGATATCACCTTTACATTATAAGGCATGCGCAGCGTGGTGGCGGCGCGCCGCAGGAAGCGCAGCACGAGCGACGCGTGCGACACCGCCAGCTCGTTGTGTGTGTGTGTGTGTGTGTGTTACAAGCAAGCAGCATGCTTACAGATATCACCTTTACATTATAAGGCATGCGCAGCGTGGTGGCGGCGCGCCGCAGGAAGCGCAGCACGAGCGACGCGTGCGACACCGCCAGCTCGTTGTGTGTGTGTGTGTGTGTGTGTTACAAGCAAGCAGCATGCTTACAGATATCACCTTTACATTATAAGGCATGCGCAGCGTGGTGGCGGCGCGCCGCAGGAAGCGCAGCACGAGCGACGCGTGCGACACCGCCAGCTCGTTGTGTGTGTGTGTGTGTGTGTGTTACAAGCAAGCAGCATGCTTACAGATATCACCTTTACATTATAAGGCATGCGCAGCGTGGTGGCGGCGCGCCGCAGGAAGCGCAGCACGAGCGACGCGTGCGACACCGCCAGCTCGTTGTGTGTGTGTGTGTGTGTGTGTTACAAGCAAGCAGCATGCTTACAGATATCACCTTTACATTATAAGGCATGCGCAGCGTGGTGGCGGCGCGCCGCAGGAAGCGCAGCACGAGCGACGCGTGCGACACCGCCAGCTCGTTGTGTGTGTGTGTGTGTGTGTGTTACAAGCAAGCAGCATGCTTACAGATATCACCTTTACATTATAAGGCATGCGCAGCGTGGTGGCGGCGCGCCGCAGGAAGCGCAGCACGAGCGACGCGTGCGACACCGCCAGCTCGTTGTGTGTGTGTGTGTGTGTGTGTTACAAGCAAGCAGCATGCTTACAGATATCACCTTTACATTATAAGGCATGCGCAGCGTGGTGGCGGCGCGCCGCAGGAAGCGCAGCACGAGCGACGCGTGCGACACCGCCAGCTCGTTGCTGGGGCACGAGATACGCTTCAGGATGTGCGTCAGGAACAGACCGAACGCGCGACGTCCCTCGCCCATGCTGGGGCACAAAAAGAACATGAACAATAAACATTACACATTCTGTAATGCAATAACACCCTAATCGGACTCCTTCACTTATAGGCTTTGTGCGTCCACCTACGTGTAACACAGAAGCACTACTGGTCGTTTTAAAGTCATGATAACGTGCTGGTGGATGCGCACAGGTTCCAGAGTATCCGCGCCCAGTCCGGTCTAAATCGCTATCTCCGTATGTAACGTTCCACACTAACACACAAACTAAGCAGAGCTTGTACTATGGAAACCAGATAACTGATTGTCTGCGCCTACGCCTATAAAATCTATTATAGCAATGTTAATTTCCTGTATTACTGCCAAACGCTGTCATCAGGTGTCATTCACTTAACCTTACTTACTTCACATACATACGTCACGCTCTCATTTAATTTTAAAATTGAAATAAATTGTAAAAACGAGATTAAAATCAAATATAAATAGACTACTTTGTTTCATTTATGTCTCTTCTTGGACATAAATGAAACAAAGTAGTTTAGTCGTAAAGTAGTTTAGTAGTAAGATTTTAATCTCGTTCTTCACTTCAATTTTTTCTATCAAAGGTGAAACATTGTTCTGCAAAATTATCTTGGAAATTACTGTATTTAGCACATTACAATCGTATAAAACGTTATTGGAGTTTCATTTAACTACTCTGGAGCTCCAACACTGATATAATACATGTTTTACACCCAGACACAGATACAGAGACAGACAGAAATACAGACATTTTCATGCACAAAAATGCATGTCCTGAGTGGGAATCGAACCCATGACCTGCGGCACGATAGGGGAATCTTAAATGTAATAAATCTACTCCTTTGAAATGCTGGAAGTACGGAAACTGGTCTATAATCAGAAGTATTTATCTATACATCCGGACTCAAAAATTGTTACTATTTTAAATTCTTCATAAAATTAAGAAAATATCCATGATCAATGCATACATTAAGTTAAGGTGGATGCTCAGCATGAGGCGGGAAATTTGTTTTTTTTTCAATATTTTATATATTTAACAGGTAACACAATGTAGTTCATTTGGTATATTTGGGCCTCGCCGCAACCAGGTAGAAGGCCCCCCCCAACAAATTTTCATACAGGCCCGTCTGGGGCAAGCAACGCCATTGGCTATGGTGTACCTCTCTTAAAATATGTTTGTAATTGTTGTGTATAGATATACATACGTGAGCCTCATGCCGTCCATGAGTTGTCTCTTGACGAGCTCCTTGGCGCGGCGCGTGTCGTGGTGCGGCGCGGCGGCGGGCTCCGCGAGCGAGATGGCGGGCGCCGTCGACGTCACTGTCACCGCCTCGTACCGTTTTAGCCTGGAATTACACCTAGCTACAGTTCATAGTCGCGCCCCGCGGTTTCACCCGCGTACCCGATGGAGATATTGCTTTCCCGGGATAAAAAGTACCCCATGTGTTAATTCAGAACATATTCTATCAGCGTACCAAATTTCTTTAAAATCCATTCAATAGTTTTTGTCTGAAAGAGTAACAAACATCCATACATATATTATAAAAAAAAAAAAAAAATGTAGAATATGTATTATATCAGTTATCTGGTTTCCATTGTACAAGCTCTGCTTAGTTTGGGATCAGATGACCGTGTGTGAGGAATGTCCCAGGATATTTATTATTATTATACCTAAATACAAACTTTCGCGTTTATAACATTAAGGATTAATGTGGCCTGTTGAAAAATGTACAATAAGGTTCAAATTTTGATACGATCCTTTATTTTGTGATTGGTGATTATTATATTGAGACTATTTATATGAAATGTAATATCAAATATCAATATGCAATCTCAAAATCAAAGATATATCGAATATTAATTTCGAGTTTAAGTCGATCAGTGAGTAGAATAAGTGTTATGTATAAACGAATTACTGATTGAATATTTTCACGCACGGCCAAGTTGTGGAATGCTCTTCCGGACAACGTGTTTCCAGAAACTTAGATCGGTGGAGGTAGGCTAGTGGTCAACCTACTGTTAGAGTTTTCAAGCCGCATAGAAGGCCTCCAACAAGCTTAACGACTATCACAATTAAGTGATAACCGGGACCAACGAATTTACGTGCATTCCGAAGCACTGAAACGCTCGATTTGAAATACCACTAGGCGGTCACCCATCCAGGTCCGACCACGACGGTGGTAGCTTTTGCCGATCGATTAAGAACGGCTTATCTCGCAACTCGCGTCATCTATTTGGATGTATGTATCTGTGGTGGTATGTTACCTTTGCGGTGTGTCAGTGTGGGTGAGGCTGGTGGCGGCGGTGGCGTGGTGGAAGTGGGGCAGCACGTGCGAGTGCACCAGCAGGTTGTAATTGTGCTGCACCACTTGGTACGGGATGTTGTTGTTCAGCGACGTCGAGCACACCGGGATCCCGGACACTGGGTCTGCAAAAGTCAAAGTCTAAATATCTTGGGACATCTTGGGAAAATGGTTGTTGGTTAAAAAGAGAAACTATATGATCAACGTCTTAAGGACTTGACTAAAGGATTCACCTTACGCGCCGCAGGTCGTAGGTTCGATTCCCACACATGATATGCATTTGTGTGCATTAACATGTCTGTATGTCCTGAGTCTGGGTGTAATTATGTATATTAAGTATGTATTTACAAACAAAAAGTAGTATATGTATTATATCAGTTATCTGGTTTCCATAGTACAAGCTCTGCTTAGTTTAGGATCAGATGACCGTGTGTGAGGAATGTCCCAGGATACGATACGATGAACAAAAATTTCAAGCTCAGAGGGCGCTCCCTTAGAATCACAAGATCAATTAGCAAAAACAACCCCCGCCAACACTTTCCCCTATACTCATAAAGCTTTTTCAGATTTGATACCGGCACTAAGAAGAAAAAAAAAAACTTTTCACTTTAATTTCCCTTTTGATCTTTATCGGAGGCAGGATCGATTAAGCTAATAAGTTTTCTCACTTCCACTTTTCCGAAATCTTGCTCAAAACCCTTACTTTTTAGTCTCTTAAGACCATATTCATTCTTAAGACCATTCGACGGGCCAGTTGGCGCAGTTGGTTAAGACGTGGAGTCTTAACCTATAGCGCTGCAGGTCGTGGGTTCGATTCCCACACAGGACATGCATTTGTGTGCATGAACATGTCCTGAGTCTGGGTGTAATTATGTATATTAAGTATGTATTTACAAAAAAAAAAGTAGTATATGTATTATATCAGTTATCTGGTTTCCATAGTACAAGCTCTGCTTAGTTTGTGATCAGATGACCGTGTGTGAGGAATGTCCCAGGATATTTATTTGTCCCAGGATATTCATATTCGCGTGGGTTCAACTCTTAAGGTAGCTGTCCTCACTGACATCTAAAATGTCCAATATAACAAGTGGAGATTTAGAGATGGCATATTTTCGACAACAATGTTGGGTTAGTCATGCTGAACAACTTTTACTATGGGACCAATAGTGAATTCTCAAAATTTTTTTTTACTTTCCATAGTAAATGTCAACCTTGCTCGATCATAATGTACGAAAAGTAATTAAGTATTAAAAGAAGTATTTTTTTTGAGAATTCAGTCCCATAGTAAAAGTTGTTTAGCATGACTAACCCAACACAGGTTCCGAAAATATGCCATCTCGAAATCTCCACCCAGTATACAATTACAAATAAAATAACAATATTTATTAACGACCTATACCAGATAGATCGTTAATAAATATTGTATAAGTACTTAGTGTGTATTGTATAAGTTTCTTTTCTTCTTATAATTAATTGTTATGTTTATCTTGTGTATTAGTTAGTATTTAATCATTTCAAAAGCTACTCTGTCTAACTACATAACTTGTTAAATATTGGCGAATACTTGTTATTGGCTTCGTTACTACTTATTTAAGCAATTTCATGTATTATAGCCGTAAGTATTCCATTAAAAATAGTGTCGTTACCTAGATACTGCGAGTACTTCTGCCAGGAGTTCTGGCTGGGGAAGATCCTGACGAAGCCGCCGCGGCGCGCGTACTGTCCGCGCACCGCGCGCACCAGCCGCAGCTCCTCGCCCGTCAGCGTGCCCCCGCCCAGCGCTGCTGTACCGCCCCACATCATACACTTATATTATTATTTGGGGTTAAGTAAGTCTTTCCAGAGCTTGTATCACTGCGACCACACTAGAACTATTGTGACTGCCACGTATTTTTTTTTTTTATTAAATGGGCTTGCGTTTGGCCCCTGACCCGCCCATAAGGGGCGATGACGAAGCCTAAGATGAAACACGCTTACCCAGAAGAAACCTATTCACTCTGGCCTTGAAAGTTCCTAGATTGTAGGCGTCAGAAAACAGACGCCGGAAGCAGGTTCCACTCCCTTGCTGTCCGCATTATAAATGAGGATGCAAAACGCTGTGTCCGTATTTTCGGTATGTCAACAAAGTACGGGTGAAAATTTTCCCGACGTCTTGTGGTTCGGTGTAAAAATGGGGATGGTGGAATTAGGTTGAACAAATCCTGCGCACACTCTCCAAAATATATCCTGTAGAAAACCGATAAGCAAGCAACCTTTCTTCGATGGTCGACGCTCGTGAGTTTCGCATTAATTAAAGACTCATCTCCGATGAGTCTCCTGGCTCGGCGGTCTATTGAGTCGTTTCACTGCAAAGACCTGCAGCTATAATAAACTGCACAATATTCTTGGCACGAATGGAGATAAATACCCCGGATGAGTATTTAGACATAAGTGAACAGCACTCACACAAGAGATGTAATGGTATGGCGCCATACAGTTACTATTATAACTTTTTTATACCACTAAGATGGCAAACAAGCATACGGCCGGCCTGATGGTAAGCAGTTACGTAGCCTGTGGACGCTTACACCAGGGGGATCATTCGCGCGTTGCCGATCCTGCAGAAATCTCTTCACAGCCTTTTTGAAGAACCCCATGCCTTTTCAGGATCAGGTTTTCCCGAGGGATTATACAATTGGGAAACCACGAAACTCATTCCACAGTCTGAGCCTCCGCGGAAGGAAGCTCCTTTGAAACCGCACAGTACGAACCCGTTTTAGTTCTGTGTCTGGATGGACGTCGATGGCGAGGGTTGCAATAGTAGAAGGTAGCCGTGGGCATCAGGTCAAACAATTCTACAGAACACTGTCCATTGTACAAGCGGTAGAACACACATAAGGAGTCAAAGTCTCTCATCAAACTGAGGAGCTCTAAGTCGCTTGTGAGCTCGGGATCGTCGACAATTCTAACCGAGTCTAAGGCCCATGCTGGTATCCAGGTGCGCCCACCCATAGAAAGAATTAGCTCATAGGTGCAGCTGTCGGAACTCACCGATAGGTGCTTGGCAACAGATTTTCAACTTGAAGGTGGTAGCCACTACTACAAAGTACCCTACCACTTCTCGTTTCCTCTCAATGTTTGCCTTCACCAAAAACTCAAACTCATTGTTGGATCGTAAGCCGCGACATTCGTCACGACATTCAACGTAACTTTCAATGACCCTGCATCGCCAAAAAAAGAAAAACATAGTGCAGCAAGGAGTCTCTTGTCAAATTTGGCTTCTTAAGGTCATCACTCATACAAGCACCGCTCCGCCTCAGCAAGATTCCCACCTAAGTGGGGGCTTTCATCATGTGCGTCAAAATAAATTTATGTTAGTGGTCACTATTCAAAATTCAAAATTCAAAATCATTTATTCAAATAGACCTTCGCAGGCACTTATGAAAAGTCTGACTCTAATACTCTAATACCGGTTCGGAAGGTTGCATTTGCTGAGAAGAGCCGGCAATAAACTCAACAATTACTCTTTTCAAAACAAGCTTAGATTCATTACATAATATTTACATTCTAATCGCACTGAAAACAATTGTGTGCCCCGGCGCGGCGGCAAAATTACAAAGTAGACTGAATAAATATTTAATAAGTAAATAAATAGCAAACTTAAGCAGACCAGCCCCCACAAGCAGCACCTGTTCACAAGTATGACGCGTGTGGCAGCCATCGCCCTCCTCGCCATATTGGAGGGAAGTGAGCGACCCGTCACACGACGCCGCCGCAAGCAAAGGCCTTAAAGTGAGCATGACGATGAAGTCTTCCTAAGAATTAAAAAATAACTAAAGGGAAACACTAAACACACAATTTTGTTATCACTGTGACTATTGACAAGTTTAGACTAAATATCACAAAATAGCTAATTTAACAATTAGACAGACATAATATATCGATGCATTTTTTTGAATGTATATGGGCTCAAAGTAAGTAAGGGCTCTAAAGTGCCTAGTAAAGTAAAGTGTTACCTTGTCCGTTGGCGCCGTTGGTGGAGCTAGTGGAGTTGTTCTTTCCTCCGCGCACGCACACATTCTCAGCGGAATGCACACGACGACACTACAATATTATACTACTATTTATAAAAGGAGGTTTAGTTTTGATAAGGAGCCTAAGGAAAACAGACACTTTTTTGAGTTGAGGGTGCCAAAGGGATACTAAACCACTTGGCCGGTTTTTATTAATTTATTTCTTGTTAAAACACCCACCTTCAAAGTACACAAAAAGTATTAAATAACTCTTATCTGACACTGTTTTGAAGTCAACGAAACAGTATGATGTGTTCTATAGCAAATAATTAGTATAGTATTAAAGTTTAGTATAATGATGTGATCAATTTATTAAGGTTCCGTTTCTGCTTAATACCATTTGACTATGGACCTCAAAAAAATTGCAAGTGTACTCACAGCACCGATCCTCATCTTGAGCGAGTTGGCGGGTCCGTTCAGCTCAGCCTTGGACATGGGAACAGCCGGTAGCCCCACCAGGGTCAAAGTGTCTGCCAGTAGCGCGGACTTCACTCGGGCGTCTAGGGGGCTTTCGCATGCTAAGCTGTAAGAGACATTGGCATAATTAGCATTTATTGTAACTTTTTTTAACTAAAGATTAATGTTTCTTTTTTTTTATACAACTACGTCGGTAAACAAGCATACGGCCCGCCTGATGGTAAGCGGTTACCGTAGCCATATGGACGCTTGCAACACAAGAAGCATTGCTCACGCGTTACCGACCTTTCCCCCCTCCCCAATGAGCTCTGGCGACGTTACTAACGCGCAGGAACACAACTTTACACAACATAAAGTTATTTGGCTGCGGTATTATGTAAGGTGGAGGTACTTCCCCAGTCGAGCTGCTCTTTGAGCGAATAAACGCTATGCTCTACCTCTCTAAAACTACCATTCTACTTGCTATGTTTGTAACAAAACGTCGTCATCCCGAATGTGGGTTAAGAAACATTCCTTTAAAATGTTATAGTTACCTGGGTGAGAGGTTGATTTCCAGCAGCCACGGTTTCAGCATATCATCCACCAAAATGTCGTATCCAAAGAGTTCTGAAAACAGTAAATTAATAACATTTTGGTGTCATAGATAAGTCATAATAAATACATATATAATAAACCCAAAACTACTTTGTTGAGAATCACTGATAGAAACGAATGCAATAGTTCTTAAAGCATGTTTTCTATCCTTTTTTTAAACGAACCTCTATACTTCTTTTGGAACCTAACATCCGGCTCGAAGGACCAGCCCCCTTCGAGACTACAGGACTCGAGGTCGATCAGAGTACTTAGCCAATCAGAGCGCATTATCTGCGGTGGGAAATTGGCGGAATATATTTCAACCAAAATGAACGTCATTGCGCTTCTTAGGGTTGTTCAATGGGTATAAAAAACGGCACACTATTCCTGGCAACCCATTACGAGGCTCGAAGGACAAATAAATAATAAATAAATAAATATCCTGGGCCATTTCTCACACACGGTCATCTGATCCCAAACTAAGCAGAGCTTGTACTATGGAAACCAGATAACTGATATAATACATACTACTTTTTGTTTGTAAATACATACTTAATATACATAATTACACCCAGACTCAGGACATACAGACATGTTCATTCACACAAATGCATGTCCTGTGTGGGAATCGAACCCACGACCTGCGGCGCGATAGGTGGAATCTTAACCAGTCTTAACCAACTGCGCCAGCTGGCCCTATCCAAATGTTAGGTTCCGGAACTGCAGAGGACATTAAATAGATTAAAATAAAACAGTGGACTGTATTTACAATAGGGTAGTTTAGTGCCAGCCAAAATAGTGTTGTGATGAATAATGATTACATCCTACCATAGAAGTAAGTGAGAATAGTTACCGAAGCAGTTGAAGAAGTTGGGCACGAAGACCCTGGCGGCGGCGGTGATGGTCTGCGCGGAGGAGAGAATGGACTTGACGACGAGGTCCTCGATGGCCGCCATCAGCGCGGTCGTGTTGCGGCCCTGCTTGCGAAGGTGCCGCAGTAGCGCGCTCAGGGTCCACTTGTGCCCTATGTTGCCCGCGTTTGGGTCGTCGCATCTATGTACAATATTCACTTCAGGTTCAGAACGGTCAAGATGGATACGAAAATGCGACAATTAAATGAAACCACGTAAAGTACTCATAAATACGAACAACTTTTACTATGGGACCAATTTCGACCTACAAAAGGTCGATGTCTCCTCGTTTAAAATGTATGAAACAGCTGTTTTTTGCGATGTCAAGTGATCGAGCTATCGGCAAGTTTATTTTTATTTTTTATGTCAACTGCTTGACTAGCAGGCAGACGGACCACCTGATGGTAAGTGGTCACCGACGCCTATGGACATTTGCAATACCAGGGGGATTGCCAATGTGTTGCCGAACTTGTAGAGCTCTTTTTACGCCTTTTTGGAAATTAACCAAAATTCGTAAATAAAAAAATATAAAAGTTTGTTAACTGTTACTAAATACATTATGAAAAATCCAAAAAGTAAAAAATTTAGAATATAAGGTCGTTTTATTTCTTATTTTTGATACTCACTTAATATAATCCGTATGATATTTATTGATGCTATAATTGCACAGATGCATGCAAGGATTCCACAGATTCTTGTTGGTCTTGTCGTATTTGACAGTCGCGAATCTAACCAGCCCTTCTTCGTACAAGTATATGAGTAGCGGGTCTATGGATGTCACGCACACATACAAGCGTAAGTCGCACTTGTGTCCGCCAATCAGGAGCGGTCTATCTATGTATTTTGCTACCACTACGTTCTCGCCTTTTGGGATTTGTTCTGGCTGTAAAGAAAGTACTGTATCTCATTTTCACTTATTGGTACGTCGTAAGAAGGAGTGAGATACAAAACGAGAATAATGTGACACATATGAGAAATTATTTTAACTTGTGGCGAGGGTTGATTTGAGTTTCAGGATGTTTTCTTGATAGATAATGTTTTTAAGTGGACCAGTTTCCAACTGTGGAAGTCGTATCAAATTCTGTCCTACGTATTCAAAATTAGGGTGACCATACATAGCTAGGACACAGGAGCAAAATCAACACCTTGCACCGTGAACCTATGTGCGACCAAACTATTTTCTAAGTGTCTCTCTCTTTGAATATCCAATGATGTAAAAAAGGAAGCTTCTCTTTAATAGTTGAGCTATATAAAACAAAACAAAGACTTACAGTATTAACAATATAAATCCCCCTGCCCCTGCTGGATGCAGCCGGCTTCACAATCCAAGGCCCCTTGGTCCTATAGTGGGTTGAGCACAGCTCCTTATACTCCGCCGGCATCAGAAATGTGGTGGGGATGAAGTCGAAGTGCTTCAACCCACGGAAGTACTGCATCTTCTCTATATTCTTGAAAAGTTTGTCTTTGCGTGTCAGCTCGTATGATCTGGAAAAAATTGGGGGACTGTAGCAACTGGCAGCCGTGGTGATATATCGATCAGTGTTCTTAGGGTCAGTTCACACTGAGACGAGACGCGATACGCTTTCTAAGATAGCGACTCAAATAGAACTTTATTCAGTACATAAAAAGGTATAAATTTCAAGAGAATTAGAGTACGTCCCGCGGCAACGGCGCGTCTCGTCTCGGTGTGAACTGACCCTTATGGTAAAAAAAAATTAGGAATCTTTCATTTTGCAACTTTAGTATGACAAATGCGATAACACTTTTCTAGTTCTAATGATGGATAAACAAACAGACACCAGATGGATTCCATAAACGTTCGGTTCCCGACATCTCTGCGATTCCGGCAGCGGACGTAATTCCGACAAGGAGGACGCACAAACACCGGCAGAGACAAACCTGACTACTTTGAAATGACTTGCGTAGGTCAGAAGGCTTTGACTCAGTAGCATGTGACTGACTGCAAGTCATCTTCTTCCCGAATCCTAGTTATAGGCAGTGACGGGATTCCTTAGCAGTGTGAAATGCTTATGTTCTGGAGGACGTCTACAGAATCGAAGGCATTTATCATCGGAATTACCTCGGGAAGTGATTGACCCTCTGGTGAACGGTCATAGATGTGAGGAGCTCGAAAGGTAGGAGAGGCGCTGACCACAAGAGGCCCCACGTGTGCGCCCCCGGCGGGGCCTCGCGCAGCCCGTGGGCCTCCAGCAGCCTCCTCACCAGCCACATATTAATGCTGTCAGTGGATTACTGTCCAAGTTATTGAGGTTTTACTGATGAACACTTTGGACCGAACTGGTGTCAAAAAACACTTGTCAAGCACTATATTCATTCAAGTCTCTATAATATATTATTCAATTTAAACTATTGATGACTCGAATGACAGTAAGTTAAGTTAAATCCAGAAATATCCTTACAACTACTAAAGCTTACAAAAGGACCTCGAGATTGACTAAGTTCTAGATGCTGTTCTTTTCTATTTTTGTCTCTCTCAATAACATAATATAAAACAAGAGCCAAAAATAACAACTCAGAGCTGTTCAATTTTCAACTAAATTCAACCTCCAACTACTCTCAATAAAATAGACAGTAATCCACACACCAGTGACTTCACTCACCTTGGGAAGTGGTTCACCCGCTGATAAGGAGAAAGGGACCTTAGCACGTCAGGTTTAGGGTGCAATCCCGACCACATCAGGTTGAAGTCTTTACACTCCATCACTGATTCCTGCAGGCCGTGTGCTTGTAGCAACCTGTGTAGGAGTTTAGTCTCCGTGTTCACCAGTTTATAGGTGATTTTTAGAACACGTGCTGGCATGTGACTACTCTCAAGTACCTGAAATTTTGAATTTGATGAAGTTTAGTTACATTCTTTTTTGTTATTTTCATCGATATTTTATCTTCTGTCTAGATTTAGGGTTATGTGCAGTACAAGACAACATAGTGAAAGTGGCCGCTTGGAAACTCAATAAAACAAAATTATGTCACTCACGAATTAATGTTCAAACGTGGACCTACTGAAACTGAAATAGCGACACCGTGGTCTTATTTCTTCGGCCGTTTTTACAGCTGTCACCCTTATTCTAGGATAATACTATTTCGTTGGTTATTTTAGCTATTGCCTACTACTTCATAGCATGATCCAAATAGTTCGTTTTCCCTTGTTTCATGGATCGAACGAATTATTTTAACCGATTTTAGATCTTTCGACATCAATTGAACATAGCGCATACCAATCAAAATTTCTGTCTACCGTGTTATTTAGAAAATTTTAAACGTGAGAAATAGTTGAGTGTTTATCAAGTTCTGGTAACCGAATTCAGATAGTTATTCAAGTGTTGATGAACATTAAAATGTTGCTGCTTCGCTTATCTTTTTGTAGAAGCGAATTCACCCAATTTTTTTAATACCTTTACCAATAAATGGTTACGTCTACAAAATCCTCTGAGTCAATATAATTAATTACCTTCACACTGTCAACTTCCTTGACTAAAAGATGTTCGGAGTCATCACTGTCGTATCCTGGCGATTCATTTCGTTGCGGTGTTTTCGTCCGTTTGTTCTTCAACTTGTTCTTCTTTCCTTTCTTATCATCTTTTGAATCTAGAACGGGGAAAGAATTCGCGTAAATATTTATCATCATTACATTTTACTCTGTATCTATTTTTTGTATTTATGTATATATTTCGAATACAAGCCCATTGCTGTCATGTAATTTGTAGACTATAAATTGCTACACCAGCCTCTATGTCTAGATATCTCCTGTAACCCGACTGTTGTCTGAAAAGTATAGTTTAAGCGATATTGCCGTCTATATTGTTCTGTGTGTATTCTCTTCCATCATTTACAATACTAGACTCCAGGCGCCACGGTTAAACCTATTTGAATTCCTCAGACGTTGAATTTAGAAAATCCTTTCCTATTACACACTTACGATATTAGGAGCCCTCCAAAATTCATGGTTGTATGACCAGTGGTTTAGGTTCAATCTCTCATATTTAATCAGCCACGCCTTGTTTTTGTTCAAATATGTATTTTAGAGTGTTTATAATAAAGATTATTTCTACTCGATTCTATTCAATGTCTGATGAAGGAAATAACTCACCTTTAATCGGCTGCGGTGGTGGATCTTCAGGCGGTTTAATATTAGCCGTCGTATTTTCTATATTCAAATGTTTCTTCAATGTTATCTTGTTGAGATCGTTCAGAACATCTTCAATATCTCTCTTGTGCTCAAGAACCTCGTGACCTTGCTCGTGCACAGACGTTGTCTCTGGTACCTCCACTTCACTGACATGTCTCACAACATACGCTGTGCCGCTAAACTTGTTACTGTTACCAAACGTCTCCATAACATCATGCATTATATTCTTCGGTCTTACGCTGAAGGAGTGAGGTTCGGCTACGAGTCTTCTGGCCATATTCTTAGCTTTGTTTAATAATATCGTTGTCCCCGTGTTGTTTCCTATCGTTTTAGTAGTGGATTCCAACGATGGTGTTCTCGAGGCTAGGACACATGATCGGAATACGAGAACTGCTCCCTTGGCGCCGATCGGTCCTCCCGATATCCAGTCCTGGATGCTTCCTTCATTTTCATTGTCTTTACTGGTGTCGTCATCATTTTTTCTCATGCTGTCTCTGTCTTGCTCCTCTGTCGTCTGAAGGCCCGATGTAGACGGATTTGACGTTTCTGGTGATACATGTGGACTAAAAACAATTTTAAATGTATTAGAGGAATATGCTCTTGGCAGAAAGCCTGAAGTTAGCAGAAGTGGTTTAGTAAGATCAAGGTGGATCGTCTAACTTAGCTAGTGTTATATAGCCGTTTTATAATCTATTGAACTAGCAGTGGTAGTAAATGATCAGTCATGGTAAAATAAGTCTTAAAAGTGTAAAGTAATAGATCTATATTTAATTGAGTGACAAAGCTTTCTAGACGGCATGACGAGCACCATCAGCCAAATATACGATCAAAATTGCCACGACGTTTTCATACGCATCGCATGATGTGCAATAAACTCCATAGCTTGGATTTATTACCAGAAATATCGTCAATGGATACTTAAAAAGATAATTTTGATCATATCCGTCAGTTTGAAGCGTTATATTTGAAATGGCGAAGTCTCAGGCAATAAAAGCATATTGGAGCATTTAAATGACTGTACGATGCAAAAGTAGCACGCGATATCGGAAAGCATAACTTGGCCTAGTAAACTTTAGTTGTCGGAACAGGTGACACGTGAGGTAATTTGCTAAGGAATTAATTAATCGAGTTTATAAAAACTGGGTGGGTGTTAACCCCATTTTTAACGGTGTTTGGCGGTGTAGAGCGTGTAGGTACAATAATTATGTAGAGTAGCATTTTACGATCGCGCTTTAAGTTTAGGAAACAGTGTAAAATTTATGAATTACACGGGTAATTATGTTTTGACATATTTTTAGGATTCCGTACCCGAAGGGTATCAAACCCGAAGGTTAGAATGTCTGTCAGTGGGCTGTATCTCATGAACGGTAATAGGTAGACAGCTGAAATTTTCAGAGAATATGTATTTCTATTGCCACTATAACAAAAAATAATAAAAATGTAATAAAATTAAAAGGGGGCGCCTGTATTATAAACGTCCTTTTTGGCGTTTTTTTTTTCACTGCAGTGTTGAGTAAGTTAATATTGTGCGCAAACCTCCATGTGCGAGTCCGACTCGAACTTGGCCGGATTTTTTTGTATTAATTTAGTATA
Source organism: Achlya flavicornis (assembly GCA_947623365.1). NCBI lineage: Eukaryota > Metazoa > Arthropoda > Insecta > Lepidoptera > Drepanidae > Achlya > Achlya flavicornis. The sequence goes on along the minus strand of OX392485.1, from coordinate 1,801,392 downwards.
GGGCTCTCGTGATTAATAGTTTGAACAGAAAGGCAAGATAAGATATGACTAAGTATGCATAAAATTAAAGCAGTACATTGTACATTCACAGCACTACTTCTCTTGTGCAACAATACCTACAGGCGCCTACAGCAATCAAAGTTAATTGGAATCTGGTACCAAATACCGAAAGCATCGTTTCAAGGGTCATTCTCAATGTAATTATGTAATTTGCCCTGCTAACCTTTAAATACCAATGTCACTTACGTGTGACATACCGTTTAAATTAAATGAGACCTTATTTAGGCTAAGATATGATATAGAATGTGACGCATTGATTACTTTGAGTCCTATGAGGAGCAAGTCCCTTTACAAGGAATAATATTAGTTCATTTTGAAATGAAATGAAATGAAATCAAATTTATTTCTAAAAGTTGTACAAATAAACTCCTTACGCTAAAATAAAATACAAAAAGCAAAATATAATGTTTAGGCTACTACAACGTTACGACTGTGGCAAACCCCTTCCCTAAGGTGCCTGACCTTAGGGAAGGGGCTGCCACAAGCGACAGCTCGTCTGCAGTAGCACAAGGAACAAACTTAAAATAAGATAACTATTTTAAAAATATTTTTTTTTGTAACAAAAACTTGTAACAACACAAAGCAAGGTAAACAGTAGAATTAAAGTAAGACACACTAAAAGGAGTAGCACCTTAGCATCCGTACTAGGTTAATCCTGTGTTACAGATACTAAGTAATTCCCAATGAATATACATATATATTATATTTTTTGTCACAAGGTTCACGACATTTTTGGTTGCCTGGACAATATCATCAAACCTATGTTTGTACATGACTATATATATTTTAAAGGTTGTGTCTGAAGGTAATTGCTGTATGTGTGTATAAATATGTCCATTTGCTGTGTTACAACACTTACAACATATGGTCAGAATTCAAAACTACCCTAATATTTCCCAATCAAATCTTTTTATTTATTTCAGAATTTTTAGTTGTGTTTCCGTATTATTATAATCCAATGTAAGCAGATATTCAGTTACAGCTTTCTTGCAGTTACTATAATTTAGGGGGTAAATATTTATGTAATTACTAACATTAACCATACCTACATCGTAGCGGGCCGTAAACCTGGTATTCCCTATAGAAGATGTTTCCTGCACTCGCATTGGAAACATCTAAGTTTTTAAATTATTTCCACAGCTAACGTTAAGCTTTCGTACTCGTACTCATACTTAGGATCACCGTTATGCTGCGAGCTTTGGTAGATAGAGTCAATTTTGGAAAATAGCAATTTTTAATTAAAATAACATTTAAACTATCTAATTTCTCGAAATGATCAACAGCGATAAATTGTATAAATAAAATATCCTGGGACATTCCTCACACACGGTCATCTGATCCCAAACTAAGCAGAGCTTGTACTATGGAAACCAGATAACTGATATAATACATATACTATTTTTGTTTTTAAATACATACTTAATATACATAATTATACCCAGACTCAAAGCTTAGTATACGTGCCCCTTATTGCTTAGCATAATATTTTGCCGAAGGGTATTGGGTCATCGATGAGTTTTCCCAGGTGTACTGGCCCTCATTTAGTTAATTTATTTCCTTATATCATATAACTTCATAGGTCCTACATCTCCGATACTCAAATTTAAGTATATCAGACTCATGCAGCAACAAACATCAACTATCACAACTACATAACACTACGATGCAGTTCTACATTCTAATCACTATCACATCAACTATGAAGGCAAGCAAATCAATAAAACAACAAACGCCCAGTGATTGAGTGCTTGCAACTAATCCATGTAAATACATAACACCACATGTTGGCAGCATATGGTCACTGGCTTCAATAGATCAATTGTGAAGCGCCATACAAGGAGCCTAGCCTGTGGATGGCTATTTGAGGTATTCAACTGGCATAGGACTATACAACTAAGCTTTGATGTGTACATCTTGTTAGACGGACGTAATTCTGTTATTGTTGCATACATTGCCTTTTGTGATCCTGAAAATTAGCCACGAATACTGATTTTACGCAATTACGGAATAATAACACAATATTTTATAGGGCAATGTTTTAGTTTAGTTACCTAGGGAATTCCCTATTGCACAATATAAGACTTGTGTCTTGGGACACAAGAAATAAGTGCGCGTGTCTTATCCAAAATTTCTTGTAATATGTATGGTATCATATATAACAACCATGCGGCTGAGTTTTGGTCAAAAAAGACCACGCGATAAGTATTTATTTTTTGTAACAAGAACTAGGGGACTAGGTAGCTCATTTTAAGCTTTTTGGAAAAAAAGCTAATTTTAAAAAATCATCCACATAAAAAAAAAAGCCTTGCTGCGTTTCTCGCCGGAGTCTTCTCAGTTTATTCCGAATCGTTGGTAAATTCAACTGTATGTACCAATTTAACGTTCATAAGTGCCTTACCAGGGCCTAAACTTAATAAATGACTTTTTGATTTTGATTCATTTAATGCTGCAATAGTTTCTAAATCAACCTTCTAAAAAAGAAACTTTTCAAGAAACACGGCATCCATATTTATGAGAGAACAGTGGCACAGGTGGCCAACAATATTACCAGCTATAAAACACAAACGTGAAAGGTCGCCTACGTTTTTAGAACCTTGGAAGGTCTCGGAAAAGGCTTTAAGGGTTCAAGGCGGCTATAAACTAGATGGCAAAAAAATTACGGTGCGAGAAAACGTGGGTAGACAGAAAACTTCAACTATTCATTCGCATAACTACGGGGAGGGAAATATTTTCTCTGAAAATAGGATTTCAGTCTGTTACCCAAATAGTCTAAAACTGACATCATTGACGGCCTCCAATTAAATATTTTTGAACTCTCATCAATGAATGTATCATACAATGTTACCCCAAAAGCCGGAGCGGCAAAATTCTTCATTTATCCCCATAGTCCAGGGGTTGGCAACCTTTTGAGACGGAAGAGGCAAAACTTACCATTTACAAAATTTCCCGGTTTTTAAAGAGCCACATTATTATTGTGGCTGTATAAAATCTGTTTTTTATTATTTTATTCAAGCTAGAAAACGGTTGCTCGCACGAATATGTCAATTCGAAGATCGTCAGCACTCCAAATGGATCGATTGTATGATTTTAATTAATAAATTTACATGAGTTGCGTATGGCTCTGAAGAGCCGCAACTTTACATCGAAAGAGCCGCATGCGGCTCGCGAGCCGCACGTTGCCGTCCCCTGCTATAGTCTATATCCATAAAACCCTGAAAAATAAATTCAGGTTTCCATACAGGGTAAAAAAAAGTTCATGCGTCAACATTCTACACAACATAACCACTCATCGTGACAGAAAGCGGGTGATAGCAATAGGGCTCCATTTTGCATTTCAGGTATGGAACCCTCATTTTTTTTTTATTAAAATCCTACATAACTAAAATAGATACAAATTCAAAGACTCAACTCAAAGTACAAAACTACAATAGTAATTGAGTCTACAATATCATGGGAAATCATTCACGCGTAACATGGCAGATAAAACATCCAAGGTTTACTGTCCAAGGTGAAATTAACTGAAGCGGCTACTCCAGTAAAGTACGACACAATGATACAAGAGGCTCCCAGTTCTATAAGTTTCCTCCGTTACCGTTCTGATCGGTAATTTATGAAGCGAATTTGTTTATTACCAGCTGACCGACCCTATCATATTTGAGGGGTTCTGCCGTAATCACCACGCTTGGCAGGTAGGTTGGTGATCGCAGTAGTGATAGCGTTACTCAGGTAGACTCTGCTGCCCGTCCCCTGCAGTATTACCTTAGTCGCCTCTTACGACACCCTCAAGATTGGAAGGGTTGGCCCTATTCTATGCCGGGAACCACACTCCCATCTGGTGGACCGACGACCTGGTCAAAATCGCTGAGCGCAGCTGGATGCAAGCAGCCAAAAACGAAGAAGCCGAAGTGGAAGTTAATGGGGGAGGCCTATGTTAAGCAGTGGACATCCCTAGGCTAATATGATGATGATATGATGACCCGAAGATGTCAATGCATACAATAATCCCGGGGAAAAAAGGAGCAGATTTACCGAATTTTTCAATTCTCCAGGCAACATTTCCATAGGTAGTTAGTTTTTAAATTGTTAATGCACTAACAAAGTATAAAAGTCACTAGCTAACTAGTTCTCCTAGAATGTTTGTACAAGCGCACTGAGGTAACAAAGTGATCAATTTATTTATTTTCTCACACACCATAGTTAGCAATGACCTAATGGCATACATCAGCTGAGTTATGCGATAGTGTTATTTATAAACATGAACACAGAATTCATAGTACTACACACAAATATTTAATCAATAGTTAAATGTGTATACAGAGATTTGAAGTATATAGAGACCTGAAGTGGCAATGGGCAGGCCACATAGCTCGAAGAACTGATAACCGATGGGGAAGGAAGGTTCTCGAGTGGCGACCACGTACTGGAACTGGCCGAGCGGGACGACCTCCCACCAGGTGGACCGATGATGGTCAGAGTCGCTGGGCGTCGCTGGGTGCAAGCGGCCCAAATCCGTTCCAGGTGGAAGTTAATGGGGGAGGCCTATATTCAGCAGTGGACATCGTTAGGCTGATATGATGATGATTATGATAGAGATTTGGTCCAATAGTCTTGGCTGTCAATGAAAACATGTGGCTGAATCAAGAAGCTTATAATAACGAAGCATGACCAAAGATTAAGAATTTTAAAAGAGAGGTTATGGTTTGGTATAAGTTAAACGTCTGCAAACTGCGCCTGCAACTAGCTTAACGACAATCACAATTAATGTCAAAAATCTGCTGTTCAATACCCGATTGTGGCAACTCAATTCACTGTTACATTGAAGCCATGGCCTGAAATGGGCGCCATGCACCATCCGGTCATTGTTTGACCATAAAACCTCGCCTTACACATAAAAAAACCGGCCAAGTGCGAGTCAGACTCGCGCACCGAGGGGTCCGTATAAACCTGTAGGTATATAAGTAAATGGTAGTATAGACCTGAGTATTTGATATTAATTTCAATTTATGACGTATTAAAAAAAACTACTTACTAGATCTCGTTCAAACCAATTTTCGGTGGAAGTTTGCACCGTAATGTACATCATATATTTTTTATAGATTTATCATTCTCTTATTTTAGATGTTACAGGGGAGGGGACACACATTTTACCACTTTGGAAGTATCTCTCGCGCAAACTATTCAGTTTAGAAAAAAATGATATTAGAAACCTCAATATCATTTTTGAAGACCTATCCATAGACACCCCACACTTATGGGTTTGATGAAAAAAAAAATTTGAGTTTCAGTTCTAAGTATGGGGAACCTCCAAAATTTATTGTTTTTTTTCTATTTTTGTGTGAAAATCTTAATGCGGTTCACAGAATACATCTACTTACCAAGTTTCAACATTATAGCTCTTATAGTTTCGGAAATAAATGGCTGTGACATACGGACGGACAGACAGACAGACAGACATGACGAATCTATAAGGGTTCCGTTTTTTGCCATTTGGCTACGGAACCCTAAAAATCTAATCAAATATTCTAATCAACGCTTATAACATCCCAATTTGCTAGGCGTAGGTGGTTGTCGTAACGAAGAGAGTAATGACCTCACGCCACCCTGTCAAGTGGGCGGGTTACGTTATCAAAATATTTTGTATTCTACATTAGTTTGGGTGCCAGTGTACGGGCAACCGTACATGGTTATTTATTTTCATATAGATAATTTCTGTATGCCGCAAACTGTCAAGCTTTCATTTTTGTACCGAATGGTGAAACTATTATATCAAAGCAATAAATAAATTAGTGTCGCTACAGCACTCGCACGAGGTGGTTTTATTTATCACTCCCGGGAGCCGCCTCCCATCATCATCATCATGTAGCACAACATCATCAGTGTGAGGCCATCAGCCCATACTGAATTCATATCACCACAATGTAGGGTTTACGCCCCTACAGCCAGTTTTGATTTTATGTCACAAAGTCCCTTTACCAACGATATCACAGTGCATAATCGACCATATCAGCTGGGCTATTGCGTATCTTTGGTGGTAATCGTAACGAACACCATTAATTATTTCATCCAATGAAACGCACGCGGTATGACGCGACGATGACCATTCGTGGGCCCTGATTGGATGAAATTCATTAGTGGTGTTCGTTACGATTACCACCAAAGTTACGCGGTAGGGCCCCAGAACAGTGCTGGGAGCATGGATGTATGACATAACTCAAACTCTATGACAGTGACATTTTATATTGATAAAATACCTACTATATCGACGATCCATGCTCGGCAGCCAGAGTAGACACTTTGGCTGACCGAAACGAGTTATGAACGCAAAGGCTTACGTAGTAGTAGTAGTAGTAGAAACCCATAAACTACAGGAAACTTTATAAAAATATCAATATTTCCCACATGGGAACCCACTTGCAGAAATCTAGTGGACTTGAAATAAAATTGAATAATATCAAAGTCTGTACCATGAGGTGTCAAGGTATTGGGTTAATAAAATGGAACAGGGTGAGGAAAAATGCACGTGTACGTTGCCATGGTTACCACACTCAGGATTGTTTAATACGAGGGTTTCAGAGTGTATCCTTGCCAACGAGTGCTGTGAACTGCGATGTATCGATCACATCCTCGAGTGAAGGGAGACACCCCTGCGATAAGGGTGTCGCGACGTGTAGAAAGTACATTATTTTTGCTAACAGAATGAGTGAACTTTGCACGAAATGCATTGGCCGTCGATTCGTTTTCATAAATCAGATAAATACTTGTATTTTTGGATTCCAGACCAACTTCTCAACTTAGCAATCTTTAGTCGGTAACCTACGGTCGTTTAATAGACGGTCGTACTGATGAATTTACATTATTATTGAAACCTCAGTTTCATCTTGGAATAACTTTTACATGGGTGTACCCATAGAAATAAATATATCTAGAACGTCGCCATACTACACTAATATACAAAACAGGCCAACTTTTATAGGCTGCTGCGGGTAACAGCTACGTTTTACGCTCACTCTGCGTCATTCTGCTCGTCATAATGACGTTCATAATGATAGTAGTTGTTAAAATAATCCAATTAAAATCGGGAGAAATTTAAATATTGATCATTATTTTGCATTTTTATTTATTTTTATTTGATTTAGCCTCTAACAGTTAGAGCGTATTTTTATCGACGCGTGCACAGCTGCGACACTCTATCTGGATGCATCCTTAATCAAAGGGTGTACCCATGTAAGTTATTTTATTTTTTAGTTATAATATATAGATATATTTTTTAGTAGTTATTTTATATTTTATTGTACATTTTTATAGAGCAATGTAGATTTTTTGTGAAACGTTTTTTGTGAAACATTTTTTGTGAAACGTTTTTTGTGAAACGTTTTTTGTCGAGCATTCTGATTAGTCTCATATTAGTTGTTCAGCTTAACAAACAACAACATATTTTTCGAAATATACGGTCTCCTTTAAATAATTGTCCATAGGAACACTATCGGCTGGCCCTACCGGAAAAAGTATAATAAATAATTCCAGTAAGTCTCATAGTTTTAGAAATATTTGAAACTTATTATGCAAGAAGATCAAAGAAAGACAATATATGTATTACGATTTCTTTTTTGCTAATATTTAACTTTTTCACAGGGCATTATGTCAGCTTTTAAGGGTTATCATTTGTACCATTATTTCCTCATAAGTGCCTTATCAGGACCATTTTTTTTTTTTTATACCACTAAGGTGTCAAACAAGCATACGGCCCGCCTGATGGTAAGCAGTTACCGTAGCCTACGGACGCTTGCAACACCAGGGGCCTCGCGCGTTGCCGACACTGAAAAAATATCTACACGCCCTTTTTGAAGAACCCCATGCTGTACTCCAAAGGGAAAACCACGGCGGGGAGCTCATTCCACAACCTGAGCGTCCGCGGAAGAAAGCTAAATTGAATAAATACTTTTGGATTTGATTTGTTATGAAATTAGCGCGATCAAACAGAAAGCTTCAACTTTATAATATTAGTATAGATCAGTGGTTCCCAAACTGTTTTTTCTCGTAAACCACTTTAATATTTTTCTTGTTTCGGTGGACATTCCCAAAACTCGTCAAGAATGTGAAGATTAGATTTACCGTAGACTCCCGTCGAGTCCCACGCTGGGGGACCACGTGGAGCACTTTGGGAATCACTGGTATAGATTATCGTATCAAAAATATCGATCGTTACCTATTAACTTGGTAATACATATTTGATAGAATAATAAAGCAGTTTACGTGGGATTGGATAGCATTGAATGTTGGAACAAATCGATAGTAATTAAATACTACTTTTACGACCCTGGCTATTATAAAACAAGTTGCACGGAAAAAATGCGATCTACCAAAGTCTTCAGCCAAGAATTTTAAAAAATAACCAGACAACTGACAGTTGACGTTGCAAGTTGCGAATCGCGTGGATAGGGTTCCGTACAAACTTAGTATTGTAGTTGAAAAACATGTTCCCCGTACATTCCAACTGTAAATGTAAGTTTGTACGCACATTATGGACAGATTTACTACGTTGTTTGAAGACCATATACTTCTTAGAAGCACGTTTCCTGTAATCTATAATTTTTTTTTTTTTTTTTTTATTTATTACCGTTTTAAACATATAAATCAAAAAACAAACATTATTAGACAGCATTTAAAAACCACAAAGGTTTGTAGCAATGCTGAATTTAGTCTACATCTAAATTAATATAAATGGTAATCTAATTTATACAAACATTTAAAATAGGTATAACATTCAAACAAGCTATTATAAATTTTTTAGTACATAAGACATAATAATAATCAATTGTTATTATGGTTCTGTAATGTAGTTAAGGCGAGGTTCTCCGACGAGCTGTAGGTATTTTACGCTACCTCGTACCCCGCCATTTGAGCGCGCTACGTATTCATCTACGCACGATGCAGCTATTCGCGCCAAAATTCACCGCGGCGCACCATTTGAAATTCCATTATGGCGTCCGATTTTATTTTGCCACAGTACAGAAAATAAAGCAGTAGATACTTACGTATTTAGATAATAATTAAGGTTCTAATTATCGATTTGGTTTTATTGCAATACTAATATAATATTGTGAATGGAAAGACTGTAGGAATATTTGTTTATTTTATTTGTTGAAGCGATGTAGCTTGATTAGGCGTTCTTCATCAATCAACAAAGTTAAGTAATTACCGGTGTGGACGGTATCCAGAGTTCCAGACGGGTGACCGCCTAGTGGGCCTTTTTTACAATCTTTTTACTTTTTTACAAATCAAATCAAATCTTGCAAGTCGAATTTCACCTACTTCCAGTGGTCGGATTGACTTTGATATTTGGTATATTAGAAGACAATGCATGTACAATCAACAAAATGTACAGTCACCAAAAAAAGCTTGAATTAAAAATATTTTTTTAACTAAAACTTATATTTTTGTTCCTCGAACATAGTTCCTGAAATAAGCCGGCACTGCTAACTTCACACAAAGTTAGCGGGACCATACGCTATAGTGAACAGGTACAGGTACAGAAATATTGAAAATTAAATTTGAACCTTGTGATAAAACGACGCAAACCCATCGATTTGGGACTCGTTTGATTCTTCGGATCTTGACTACTCTGATCTGATGATTAAGTTAGTCGACTTAAGATTGATTGAGTATATAAAAAAACGTATATTTTACCTACTTACTCTGCTAAAAAGAACCTAATAAGTCGGTATATAGGCGGACGAGTCGGAGTAAATCGGTTTCGCGCGAAAATATCACTAAAACGTTTGTGTAACGTCACAGTAGGTGGTAAAAAAGTTACACGCTTGGTTTCCATACAGATTGAGCGACAGGCGGTATCTATTTAGATATTAATGTCTGTGGTTATACCAATGATAAATGTAATTGTTGGTTTTGGGAACAAAACAATGTAATATGATAGCAATAGCATAGCAATGTTATGAGTATTTAAAATATTTAAAAAACCTATGTAAAATATTTTTGAAATACTTTAAATTAAATAAATTAAAATGTTCCTGTGACAAACAATATCTACATTATGAACTTTTTCTGATTTCGCCTGGTGGTCTTGCTCTTTTCATGGCTGGATGAATTTTCAAACTGGTTCCCTTTCACATCATCATATCAGCCTAACGATGTCCACTGCTGAACATAGGCCTTCCCCATTAACTTCCACCTGGAACGGTTTTGGGCCGCTTGCAGTGACACCCAGCGACTCTGATCAGCTCGTCGGTCCACCTGGTGGGAGGTCGTCCCGCTCGGCGCTTTCCACTACGTGGTCGCCACTTAAGAACCTTCCTTCCCCATCGGTTATCTATTCTTCGAGCGATGTGGCCTGCCCATTGCCACTACAGCTTACTAACTCCACGAGCTATATCGGTAATTTTTGTCCTCGTTTCGGACTCTGTCACGTAGAGAAATTCCGAGCATAGCTCGTTCCATAGCTCGCTGAGAGACTCTGAGATTATTTATGCGGCCAGCAGTAAAAGACCACGTGTCTGTTTCGTGTGTCATAACTGGTAACACGCACTGATTGAAGACCTTTGTCTTCAGACTCTGAGGTATTCTGGACGTGAAGATATGCCGTAGCTTCCCGAACGCTGCCAAGCCGAGTTGGATTCTTCGATTGACCTCTTTATCGAAGTTGGACCTTCCTAGTTAGACAATTTGTCCTAGGTAAACATACTCGTCTACAACTTCGAGAATAGTGTTCCCAAAAATCACAGGTATTGGCGGAATATGAACATTAGACATAATATTTATCTTGTCCATATTCAGCTGCCCCCACCTGGATTTCGTACTTTACAATATTATGATATGCGTAAACTTTTTAAAAAACGCTGCGTGTCCGGTCAAATTGCATTCATGCATAACGTGACCTTATATTTTTTTTTCGTTGAGCGGGAAGCCTGCTGAATTATTTAAAAAAAGTGATTTTACTAGATTATTTTGAAAAATTAAGAACTATTTCTTCATTTTCACGCTATAAGTACTTATTTATTATACGTTAGCCGTAGTGACATGATTTCTGAATTCTAACGTCTAAGCGGTTGTATGCAGAAAAAATGAGTTTCAAAATAACGGGTCAATTCGGGTCTAGTTTTAAAGTAAAGTACGAACGGACCTCATTATTTCTTTACATGATTTGTTAGTTTGAAATTACTTTCAATCTTTCAATGCTGCGTTTGGTCTTTGTAAATATTTTATTAATTAGTGGAAAATCTTCTTCGAACCGAACCTATCTAGGCACCTAAGCTATTGAAAATAACCTAAACCGAAGTTTTTGAAAACGAGACATTTTTCCCTCACCGGGGCCTGAAAGCGGGACTGTCATAGCTGTCGTAACCATACGGTATGGTTACGTAAGTAATACAAAACATATTAGCTAAGTTCAGCAGTGGACATCCATGGGCTGATATGATGATTAGCTAAGTTACTAAACTTTAGTGACATGACTTCTAACGTCCGTGTGATGTTTCGAATTTGTCGGCAGAACAAATCAGTTTCAAAATATCGGGTCTAGTTTTCAAGTAGGAATGGTGCTCATTACAAGATTTGTTAATGTTGGTAATCAAAAAGGGTTTCAGTACCTACTGCCACACTTGCTGCGATCTGTCTCTTATATATATTTTATTCATAACAGAAAAAAACACTCATTCGACGCTCACCGCAAATTATGTTATCGTTTGTTCTGTTTGCGAAAGCGGGACATTTTTGCTCTCACTGGTGACAGTGGGGCAGACAACCTGAAAGCGGGATAGTCCCGCCTAGGGATTGCAATCCGGATACTTCGATATTATAAATCCGAATATTGATAATAAAATCCGGTTTTTTCGAATTTTAGTCATAATTTAACTAAAAATTTTCATTTAATATCTAGTAGATGTAGGACAGTATTACTCTGAAATCTATACACCGCTCGGCTCACAAGCGGCTAGCTGCTACCGCTCGTCCATCTAGCTAATAGCTCGGTCTAAGTCGGCCAGTGAGTGTTAGATGGAGGCGATGCGCCCGCGGCGCGAAAAAACAACTCTTTGCACAACATAATATCACAGTCTTTTAAACCATACAGTCGTTCGACGAAGCCGTCTAGACAGGGCAATCGTGCGGGGTGTGAGAGGCGAGACGCGGGAAAGCCGTTACCGACCTGCGAACAAAACGATGTTAGTAGCTCGGTAAACAGCATTCAGGGCTAACGCGTGTTTGTGTCTGTAATTATTTTATATTAATTTGTTTATTTAAAATGGTGCAAACGACGTGTGCTGTGAGAGACTGCAAGTCTTCATCCTATTTAAATAAAGATCTGCGTTTTCATCAGCTTCCATACACAGAAGAAAGGTAAATAAATCATGGTTTGTTATCGTAGAGTGCATACAATAATAATTTTATATTTGTCATGTCGTGTCTTGTTAAAAACGCCAACAAAATGGCCGAATGGCGGACGGTAAAAAATATCTAATAGGTACACAGGTATAGGTAACAGGCACAGGGCATGAGTATTTGGAAATCTTTTTTTTTTTTCAATTGGTCTGATGATGGAGTAGGAGGTTAAGCACTGGAACTCCATAGTGGAACATCGTATCCTAGCCGTGTTTGGGGTTGTTGGAATCGTCGTGAGATGAACTTTGACCATGTATGGTTTTCAGGGTCTGCTGATGGAGTAGGAGGGTAAGCACTGGAACTCCATAGTGGAACATCGTATCCTAGCCGTGTTTGGGGTTGTTGGAATTGTCATGAGATGAACTTTGACCATGTATGGTTTCAGGGTCTGATGATGAAGTAGGAGGGTAAGCACTGGAACTCCATAGTGGAACTTCGTATCCTAGCCGTGTTTGGGGTTGTTGGAATTGTCGTGAGATAAAATTTGACCATGTATGGTTTTCAGGGTCTGATGATGGAGTAGGAGGGTAAGCACTAGAACTCATTAGTCGAACATCGTATCCTAGCCATGTTTGGGGTTGTTGGAATTGTCGTGAGATAAACTTTGACCATGTATGGTTTTCAGGGTCTGATGATGGAGTAGTTATTATAATATTGTTTAAATTATAATAATGCTAACAATGTTGTATTTTTATCTGCAATAAATAAATAATTTTATAAATATTGTTTAATTGTGACAACCCTGGCCGTCGCGATACTGTCTAGACGTTGTCAGCATTTTTCACTAGATCAAAGGCGTCGGACGACTGTATGGTTTAATAGACTGTGGTAATATCAAGACTGATAGTTATATTTAGTCGGGTTACCGCCGAAAGCATTTTGTACATCGGCTGATCTCAGAAAATTTTTACTTTTGAAAGGGTCTGACACACCAGCCTTCTAAGCAAGCTTACTTGATATGAAATCTCTGGTGGTCTGTGCGCTTGGATTTCCAATTTCCTGAGCGAACGGTCTATTCATGTAGTCATAGACGGGTGTTCGTCGGACCTTTTCGTAATCAATGCCACAGAGTTCAGTTCTCTCTGCAACCTTATTTCTGCTGCATATTAACGATCTGGTGAAGCCCGGTATCTTTGGGTACGTAGACGATAGCACCGTTGTCATATTTCCAGCGCGCGAGCCACCAGTGACTAGATCCAATTGTTGCGAGAGGCCATGGTAGAGCGTTTGAACGTAACTTTACAGGCAGTCTCCGATTAGGGCAATGCCATCTGGTCACTTTTAATGCCACCAAGACGCAAGTGTGTCTTTTCACCACCAAACGGAGTCCTTTCCACCAGGCTCTCGCCCTCGACTCAATAAACCGCCGAGCCAGAAGACTCATCGAATATGAGATTAATTATGACGAAACTCACGAGCCTCGACCATCGAAGAAAGGTTGTTTGCCCTATCGGTTTTCTACAGGATATATTTTTGAGAGTGTGTGCAGGAATTGCTCAACCTTATTCCCACCACAATCCCTATTTTTACTCCGAACCACAAGACACAGGGAAAACATTTCTTTTGCATTCTTAATTATAATGCGTAAAGCAAGGGTGTGGAAATTGCTTCCGGCGACTGTATTTCCTGACTTTTAGAATCTAGGGACTTTCACGGCCAGAATGAATAGGTTTAATTTGGGTTAGCGTGCTCCACCTTAGGCTTCGTCATTATCCTTTATAGCTCTTAAGATTTGTGTATCTATTTACTAACAATCTATGGACCCTGTTGTCTGAGAATAAATGCATTTTATTTATTTTATTTTATTTTATGGACGGCTCAGTGGCCAAATACAAGCCCATTTTTTTTAATATTACGTGCAGTTTAATTGAATTTTTATTCAAAAGCAAGCAATGGAAATACAATAAAATAGAACACCTCTCTTCAAACTACTAATAATTAAGCATAAACTACGCGTACAATTTAAAATTACAAAAGATTGCAAAAAAATACAAAAATTCGAAAAATCCGGATAATCCGGATTTGTCATGGACGTGGGCCTCGAGTGAAAACCAGCGCGCGGTTTAGTCGTAATTCAAGACCTATCCCTGGCATCACGCAACATTGCATTTTTGTGTAGTTTTTAAATTGGTTCTGTTTGTTTTTTTTTAATTCTTGTTTTTTTGTAATTTCTACAGTCTTTAATGTAATGTTGTGTGTTGTCCAGAATAAATCTTTTTTCTTTCTTTCTTTCTTTATATGTGATAAACTTTGAATCCGGATTTGAAAAAAATCCGGATTTTGCAATCCCTAGTCCCGCCTCCCGCCTAAAGCGCGACGTATGATGTGTGTCCTCATATCCTGTGTAAGGCAAAACAAGTGCGGGGAACCTAGAAAAATCTGATATGCCCCCCCGCCCCCCTGGGTCAGAAGCTGGGTACACCCATGTATCCACTTCATCTAAATGGTAGAAAACTCAGTATTTTGCACATAATACCCCATCATAACCCATACTACTTACGGAAAAGAAACTACTATACTATTTAGACTACTATACTATTTAGTTACTGGTTCGATTACTCTCAAAATTGATATTTGAGAGATCTTGGGTTCACAAAAAGTTCAACATGGCGGACACTTTTTCAAAATTTTGATAAAAGATTCTGGTTTTGTGACCCCAAGGTCTCTCAGATATCGATTTTGAGCGCAATCGGACCATTATCCAAAAAGTTCAACATGGCAGACACTTTTTCAAAATTTTGAGAAAAGATTCTTGTTTTGTGACCCCCAGGACTCTCAAATATCGATTTTGACAGCAATCGGACCATTACCTAAAAAGTTCAAAATGGCGGACAGTTTTTCAAAATTTTGAGAAAAGATTCTTGTTTTGTGACCCCAAGGTCTCTCAGATATCGATTTTGAGAGCAATCGAACCAGTAACTAAAAAGTTCAACATGGCGGATACTTTTTCAAAATTTTGAGAAAAGATTCTTGTTTTGTGACCCCCAGGACTCTCAAATATCGATTTTGACAGCAATCGGACCATTATCTAAAAAGTTCAACATGGCGGACACTTTTCAAAATTTTGATAAAAGATTTTAGTTTTGTGACCCCAAGGTCTCTTAGATATCGATTTTGAGCGCAATCGGACCATTATCTAAAAAGTTCAAAATGGCGGACACTTTTTCAAAATTTTAAGAAAAGATTCTTGTTTTGTGACCCCAGGTCTCTCAGATATCGATTTTGAGAGCAATCGAACCAGTAACTAAAAAGTTCAATATGGCGGATACTTTTTCAAAATTTTGAGAAAAGATTCTTGTTTTGTGACCCCCAGGACTCTCAAATATCGATTTTGACAGCAATCGGACCATTATCTAAAAAGTTCAACATGGCGGACACTTTTTCAAAATTTTGATAAAAGATTTTAGTTTTGTGACCCCAAGGTCTCTCAGATATCGATTTTGAGCGCAATCGGACCATTATCTAAAAAGTTCAAAATGGCGGACACTTTTTCAAAATTTTGAGAAAAGATTCTTGTTTTGTGACCCCAAGGTCTCTCAGATATCGATTTTGAGAGCAATCGAACCAGTAACTATAAAGTTCAACATGGCGGTTACTTTTTCAAAATTTTGAGAAAAGATTCTTGTTTTGTGACCCCCAGGACTCTCAAATATCGATTTTGACAGCAATCGGACCATTATCTAAAAAGTTCAACATGGCGGACACTTTTTCAAAATTTTGATAAAAGATTTTAGTTTTGTGACCCCAAGGTCTCTCAGATATCGATTTTGAGCGCAATCGGACCATTATCTAAAAAGTTCAAAATGGCGGACACTTTTTCAAAATTTTGAGAAAAGATTCTTGTTTTGTGACCCCAAGGTCTCTCAGATATCGATTTTGAGAGCAATCGGACAAGTAACTAAAAAGTTCAACATGGCGGACACTTTTTCAAAATTTTGAGAAAAGATTCTTGTTTTGTGACCCCCAGGACTCTCAAATATCGATTTTGACAGCAATCGGACCATTACCTAAAAAGTTCAAAATGGCGGACACTTTTTCAAAATTTTGAGAAAAGATTCTTGTTTTGTGACCCCAAGGTCTCTCAGATATCGATTTTGAGAGCAATCGGACAAGTAACTAAAAAGTTCAAAATGGCGGATACTTTTTCAAAATTTTGAGAAAAGGTTCTTGTTTTGTGACCCCCAGGACTCTCAAATATCGATTTTGACAGCAATCGGACCATTATCTAAAAAGTTCAAAATAGCGGACACTTTTTAAAAATTTTGAGTAAAGATTCTTGTTTTGTGACCCCAAGGTCTCTCAGATATCGATTTTGAGAGCAATCGGACAAGTAACTAAAAAGTTCAACATGGCGGACACTTTTTCAAAATTTTGATAAAAGATTCTTGTTTTGTGACCCCAAGGTCTCTCAGATATCGATTTTGAGCGCAATCGGACCATTATCTAAAAAGTTCAACATGGCGGACACTTTTTCAAAATTTTGATAAAAGATTCTTGTTTTGTGACCCCAAGGTCTCTCAGATATCGATTTTGAGCGCAATCGGACCATTATCTAAAAAGTTCAAAATGGCGGACACTTTTTCAAAATTTTGAGTAAAGATTCTTGTTTTGTGACCCCAAGGTCTCTCAGATATCGGTTTTGAGAGCAATCGGACAAGTAACTAAAAAGTTCAACATGACGGACACTTTTTCAAAATTTCACAAATTCAAAATTGAAAAGAAAATGTATCCGCCATCTTGGAGCGGCGGGCGGCCATATTTAAACAAACAAAACAAACTTCCGCTTTATAATATTAGTATAATAAGGGATTTTAGGAAATTATATGTAATATACAGAGTTTAGATAATTTAGATAATACTTATGAAATGGAATAGTCATACTGTCACAATTCTATACTGTGGCACTTTTTGTATTATGGTCATGTTGCTAGACCAAATAAAATATTCTGTTTCGTGCAAAATCTAAAACTACTAAAATGTTGTGCTAAAATTGTACGCATATGCTAAACACGTAAAACTAAATATTGCACAGAGTTTTCAGATTTTATATGCCATGTTTTGAGATCTAAGAATAAAATATAACTGATTGTGCAATCCTTTGTATAATACTAAGCAATACTGGGCAATAAGGCAGAAGCTCTAAACATTTGGGTCTTTTAATAGAAGGTAATTAATTTTCATTTTTTTTTTGTTCATTTAGATACTGGAGGTTGTCGTTATTGAATGTTCTTTTTTCGATTTATCGGTGTATTGTTGAGTTTATAGTTTTTTAGACATTCTATCACCGCCTAAAAAGAGAACGGACAGCTTTGTCTGCGTCTGAAAAATTCATGATAATGAATGCCTACCATGCACGTGTCCAAGAATAAGCCTATACATATATATCAGTTTATAATAAGAGTTTACTGATTCCGATTCTTCATCACCTTCACGAATCAGAGAGTAATTTATTTTTTTAGATTTTTGTAATGAAGCCATATTTTATGTTCGATAACAATTGAAATTTAATAAGTTATCAAATGAAGACAAATGAACAACTTGATACTAAAAATTTAAATATTTTATTTTCATTATGAATAATATTATAAATACGACTGTCTAGGCAAATGTTGACTATCCCTGAGTCGTCACTCAGGGGGTGGAGTATATCTAGAAAAAACTGGCATACGTCCGACCTCCAACACGTTCCGCTCGGGACTGAGGGACACGGCGAGGGAGTTGTAGCGCGAACAGCGTTTGAAAAAACCTTATTTTTGGATTTAGGAGGATGGAATTTTACATAATTCAAAATATGAGGGCCGTCATATAATGCATTTTTCATGTACTTTTTTATGGTATAAGTTTCATTACCCAAAAACTTATATAATTCAAATGAAATGAGAACCATTAGACCATTTAGACCTGTCTTTGCGATTTAATTCGATGCAGCAAAGTGCTCGTAATCGTGTATCGAAAGGCCGAAATAGGAAGCTTATATAGTCTAAAATAACATATATTTTTTTCAAAATTTAAATCACTGCTATTTACTAATGAAATGAGAACCAATACTCCGGTTTTGGGAGAACCCCGCCTTAAGAAGTGAGATTTTAACTTAACTTTAATATTTTTAGAAGTTAAATCATCACGTACATTTGAGGGTAGGTTGTTGATTAGCCGAGGAACAAGATAAGTAGCAGTTCTTTCGCCATACATATTGTATGCGCGAGTCGTACAAAGCCGGTTTTGAGCGACCGCTCTCGTGTATACAGAATGTTTCATTTCTTTTTTAAGATCTTCTTTAAAATAGTATTTTTTTAGTAACATGTATTTAACTTGAGTATGAATAGGTAAGATTTTACAATGCTTGAAGAGTGCAATATCATCATTAAGGAACTGGTATTTGAATGGAAATTAAAGAACTATGTTCTGTATTTTTTTCAAAGTTTTAGGTTCTGTAGTTTCGGGGGGGAATAATCAATTTTCATCTAGTTTCATTAAATAAATACCTATATTTGAGACCCACACAACAAGCCCTTTGATTTGATAGGTATGTTACACGGTTTTTTTTTAATTTTCTAATTTGTCCTCGCAAAAGTGATCACCCATATTCCAAATTCATTTAGTTACAATACACGTCCATGTTTGGGTCACATGAATTCAATTGTGTACCAAATTCGGTCCAGTAGACTCGTAGCAAATCGTCTGTGACAGACAGACTGACACACAAGAGTGATCCTATAAGGGTTCCTTTTTTCCTTTTGAGGTACGGAACTCTAAAAAAGAAAAAAACGCGAGAGCTATCCATACAAAATTTTGCCTCTAAGCATCCAACTGACGGAATTTGACGGGCCAGTTGGCGTGGTGGTTTGATACGCTGCCTGCCACGCCACACGCCATGGGTTCAATTCCCTGCATATGTCAGTTTGGTACGAGTCCGTGTCCAAATATCTATATACCTAAGTATATATTTACATATGTTATGGTATATCAGTTATCTGTTTTACAAAGTACTTACAAGCTCTACCTAGTTTGGGAACAAATGGCCGTGTGTAAAGTAAGTACAAGTAGTAAGTACAGCAAGTAAAAGGAAACGCTACCCGCGTCGCCTACTAGTGCCAAGCCAAGCTTAATACTATGTCGTGCTAACCTGATGCAAGCACAAGATGGCATGCAAGCTTTATGCACCTACCGATTAAAGAACATGCACTTAGACGTCGTTACTCGCTTGAGCTGATTAACTAGGTTACCGAAGTATACGTTAAATATTAACTATACACTACGAATATCCATCATAATCCAGTAGCGAATAGCGACTCCTGATAATCTAGATAAAGGTTACCCTCAGCTGGGTCATGCACCTCAGATTTTTATTCTTCCTGCTTTAAAATCGTGTTATTAAACACATGTATGAATAAGTTGTGTAATGTCCGTAAAACGATTTTTATTACTTTTGTTATTATTGATCTATTTGGTTCAGGTGCCGAAAGGTGCGTCACTATTAATGGTGGTAGCTAGTCAAGCAGGTACTAAAAAGAACCCTATCACCGTGCAAAATACTTTTGAATGGTTTTTCTTTGCTAATGCCAGCAGTGAATCCGGACAATAACTTCTATAAATCTTTGTTAGTCGATAAGACGGTAATCAGAACCTACTTTACAGCAGCCGTAGTAGGAAGGTTATTGATGTGTTGGAAGAAACTATGTAGGTTCTAATATTATACAATAAATAAATAATTAATATCGATTCAATGACCGTATTTGATATGCTAAAGATTGAACCTACGACTTTAGTCCACAAACGATTCCTAGTGGAAGGATCCATAGCTTGCCCTAGACGGGCCCTGTATCAAAATTATATCCTAGGGGTATCCTCTACAGGGCCAAGGCAACGAGATCCGGGCCCTGTAGCCCTGTATCTTTGATACGGCGGTACCTACGCCCCTGGTTCTTAGTAGGATGAGGAATTCATAAGGGGCATTTTATTACGTCTGTCTGTCCCTTTTTTCCCTATACCTAGTTCGCTTCGAGTCAATATCCTCATCGATCCAAAGAGTGACTCAGTCACCCTCATCTCAATTAGTTAGAGCTACTTCTATGTAGTTTGTAGTTAATAAGAATATTAAAAAGCTATTGGATGTAAATCTAATATTCAAATAGCACTCCAAATCGACAGTTGGAAAAAAAAACGAAATCACGACGAGTGCAAAGAAAAAAGCTCGACACGCTTCACGAATGTAGTTCACAATTTTCAATATTCGAAAGTGAACTAATTAAATATAAAGGATTACTCACACGAAAATCTTTCCCATCACAAAATGATTGTCGTTAAAATATGCAACGCACGTGTGATCGAGACGGCTACCGAGTACTGAGTCACCCGTCTAAATCCAAAAGGCACGAATGTAAATAAACAATACGAACACAATGGGCAAGCAATTTGCCCGTGAATACAGTTGCACTGGTCGGTGATCGGTCAGTCACGGTTGACTGGCAGCAGGTGACTGGCAGTGCTGTTCCGTATCGTCTCAATATTTTAGTGAGGGAGCGAACATACGCGCGCGTTTGCTGCGTTAACGCTGCGATTTTCTATTGAGGGTCGAGCGATCGGCTGTTAGTTGTACGAACTATTTTCAATATGTGTTTACTAGATTTTCCGTAAAGACTACAACTTTTAATTAATGTATGTTTAGTGAGATTAGGTATCTTTCGCTCATGAAAGGATTAGTCGAAATTGATAAGGGGAAATGAGATTAAATCTTATCGGGCATTAGCTACCGACGCGGCTTCCTGGTGTACTTTTTATATTCTATTAGGATCTAATTGACGGGCCAGTTGGCGTGGTTGTTAAAGATTCCACCTATCGCGCCGCAGGTCGTGGGTTCGATTCTCACACACGAAGCAATTGTGTGCATGAACATGTCTGTGTGCCCCGAGTCTGGGTGTAATATGTATTTAATTAAGTGGTTATGTATATTTACAAACAAAAAGAAGTATATATAAGTTATCTGGTTGGTTTCCATAGCAAACTCTACTTAATTTGGGATCAGATAGCTGTGTGTGAGGAATGTCCCAGGACTTATTTATTTAAAAGTTTATTCTGTGGTATTATTGGGTTCAATACAAGGTGGTGCTCTTATAAATAAGTAATTTGCAAACAGAACCATAGATTAATTTCCATGAAGAAGGTAAGAGTTGTCGACATGCATTTTTTTTTATTAAACAATTACTAATGCCGGAAATTATTCTGGATTGAGGGCGCATACAATACAAAAAAAATATTCAATGTATTTCCAGTATTTTTTTACAACTTATTGTCACGCCATTCGTTACGCACCCGCCGCAAGCAAATTGCTTATTTGTTCCACCCCTAATTTTAAAAAGAGGTGCATTAATTTGTTATTAAATTCATGCAAGTAGGTACCTAGTATGGTTTTGTGCCTTGTTTTATATTATATTTGAAATTGATACCTCCCTATATTTTTTATTTGATAAATAAAAGCACACAACATGAAACAGACATTATTAGCAGACATTTAGGAAGCAGAGTTGAAATAGCTAAAATATATGTTGGTAGATAAAAAATAGTGTTATAAATGCTACATAAATAAAATAATGTGGTAGAGTGGTTTTGAAAATAGTAACTATGAAATTCAAAATATATATTTAAAAACATTCCTTTCTTATTGCATAAAATATAGGGGTTCCTTTCAGCGTTTTTCTCTAAAACCAGAAGTTCAGAAACTGCCCTCACTGGCTGGAAAATAGAATATATATACCCTGTATACAGGGTGGAATTTTTTAACCTCACCAGGAGGGAAAGAACTCTAAATACTGGAGATAGCAAATTTTACTCAAAGGAAACATTCCGCTATTTTCAAAAAGAAACATATCTGCATTTAAAGATTTTCTTAAATTCGCTTGGCACACTCGGGAATCGAACCGGGCAAGAATCCAAAAAACATACTATACTTTTATGGCATCAATCAATAGGGTCAACCTTATAACCATAAATGATTTAACATCTTTTTTTTATAGGTCTGTGTTTGACCACAATCTCACTATGGTGTGATGATGTGGCTGAAGTTGGTAAGCACACAAAGCCTAGAAGGAACTGGCTTTCAAGTACAGCTGGAACATACCCATAGATGCTTGGTGACTGATTTTCAACTTGAGGGTGGTAGCCATCCAGATGGGTACTACAAAGTACCCTACCACCGCAATACATACTATAAATATGTACTTCCATAAAAGTAAAAAATGCTTGTCTTTTAGTACTTAAACATTTTGAATTTCATGATTATTTTGGTATAACATAATAATAATAATAAATACAATAAATGAATAGTATATTTAATCTACAATAGAACCTGGAATGCGGATGGTAGCGGTTGCATAGTTTGTGTACTTTAGGTATATCGTCAGACGGTTTCTTACTGTGAGTCTCACGCTCATCTTCCGGGTCCATTGCTCTTCCGGAAAATAGAAAAGTATGCTCAACATGGAGATTTGTAAATAGATACAAAAGTTTTTTAATTAGATGGCAATATTAAACGAGAATCAGTACATTAATTCAAATATGTGGGTAGGACTTTAAAAAGTTTTCTTGAATTTATAAAATCAAATAAAATTACATACGTACGTGAATTAATATTTTTGAATAGGTCACAAATAACCAAAGCAAATAACAGTGTTTTGTATATTAAATTGGTACTTGTAAAGAATTGGCGAAGGATAGTTTTTCACATAGGTTTTTATAATAGAAAGCCATTATAACAGGAAGCGTAAAGCATTACCAGAAGATACACCGCATACAGCACTGTAATAACAACATTTACAAATCGATATCATTATGCGGCATTTATCACATACCTAAGCACAATGACCACATATTTGTTTATTTAGATGTCATTTTGGCAAAATCTTAATAATTTAAGGTTAGGTACTTACGACTCAAGGCAGGGTTTTGTTCGCCGGTGGTAAATTCGGTCGAAAAAAATATTTTATGCACTATTAATTTCACATTTCAATTTTTTAAATGTTTTTATAAAACTATTTACTTTTTACGACAATCGCTAAAATTTTGACAGATCTATTGCCATGTTTCAAATTTAGCGCACGCGCGCGCGTTTTTTTTGCATTGCGTGCGTTCGTATTTATGACTTTTCATAATTTCTAACAAGTAAAATCACAGACCACTATAGGCTCAGAGTAGATAAATACTACGTACAAGGATACTACGTATAGTAAAATGTAAAGACTTTTCTCATTATTTTGTTGCGATAAATAACTATCAACCACCTATCAACTAATTATTTAGAATAATAAATAAAGAAATACTTATATAAATAATATATAACGAATATTATTATTTATTTTTTTATTTTTTATT
Source organism: Achlya flavicornis (assembly GCA_947623365.1). Taxonomy (NCBI): domain Eukaryota; kingdom Metazoa; phylum Arthropoda; class Insecta; order Lepidoptera; family Drepanidae; genus Achlya; species Achlya flavicornis. The sequence continues at coordinate 1,777,572 of OX392485.1, read as the reverse complement.
AGTTTTAGATAGATTTTAATTTTTACTTTTTACACAGATTTTTTACTAGTGTTAGATTTAAATGTATATAGTATGTTAATGCTGAATTTATGTTTAATGTTCCTAATAGTTGTACGTAGTATTTATATACTCTGAGCTAATAGTAAACTATTAAATTATAATAAGACTAAAAAAATATATAATGAAATATAATTTAAAAATATGTTTTGGAACGATCTTTTTTTCAGTCCCGAAATAGGCATTATTATCATGAATTATAACAAGTTCAATGGCATATTATGCTCTTTTACTCTCTGCGAAAGAACTACCCGGCCTACCCTATTCTCCAGAGAGAATATACCTTTACCTTACCTACTATTGTCTTTTACTCTATTGCTCTAGCTAGCTCAATATGAGCTCTTACCTAGCCCAGAGTATAGTAACTATATCAAAACCTAGCCCATTCATAGAAAATAAAATATTCTGTGCTCTAGATATACTGTGCTGTGAGTAAACACTCCCCAGTAACACCCTGAGCCGAGGTTCGTGCCCCACGTCTGTGGAGAATACTTATGTACCTGTTCCATGTCCTAGATCACGAGTGAGGAGTTATGGTATGTATAAACTGTAAATTTTTCAGGCTTTTCAAGCTAACATTTTTTTTTCCGTAATATTTTCAATTGAAACCAAATATTTATCTGCCTTTGGTTTTTAACTACTACTAAAATAAACTAAACTTTCTACAAAAAAATGTAAACAAAACCGGAAATACGGTTGAAATAGGATTTAATTTTTTTTTTTTTTTTTTTTTTTTTTTTTGTGTTTTATCTGCAATCAGTTTTCATCAACTATAAGCAGATGAGATATAATATGATGGCGTGAGGAGAGCGTCCCCCAGCGGCGACAAGCACTCTTTTGTTTGGCTACACCCGATCTTTCAGAATCAGGGTGTCGTGACGTTTTAGGCGTCTAGCATAGCTTGGCTTTGTCCGCCCAACTGCTAGCGCATTCGGGTGGCCACTCAACCTATGCATGTAGGTTGCGGCGGTGTGGCGGATTTCCTCCTTGATAGTACTCATTTTCAGCTGTTTGTGTATTTCTGCATTAGTTACGAACCAAGGAACGTTCGATATTGTTCTGAGTATTATATTTTGCATGCGCTGCAATACACTAATGTTCGAGTCGCTTGCGCATCCCCAGAGTTGTATTCCATACATCCATACAGGTTTAAGGACTGTTTTATAGATCAGCAGTTTATTGTCTGTAGACAGTTTTGAGTTCCGGCCTAGTACCCACAAAAGGTTTCTATATCTAATGTTTAATTCCTCTCTTTTGGTCTTAGTGTGGTGCTTCCATGTTAGGCGACGGTCCAGATGTAATCCAAGATATTTGACACTGTTACTATGCGGTAGTCTCACTGGTGGGCAGTTTCCTTGTCTTAGGGTAAATGTAACATGAACTGACTTCGAGGCGCTAGCTCGGATTTTCCACTTTTGAAGCCAGGCTGTTATTTTATCAAGATGTATTTGTAGTTGTTCCGATGCAACTTTCGGATCTTTATTGCTAGCAAGGATAGCAGTGTCGTCTGCAAATGTTGCCGTTGTAACACCAGTTGTTTCAGGCAGATCCGCCGTATATAGTGTATACAATACTGGACCGAGGACTGAACCTTGTGGGATTCCTGCTCTGATGTTATGAAATGCAGAAGTTGCCTCGGATTCCTTAACTTGGAACAATCTTTCTGAGAGGTATGACTTCATCAGTAGAAACATACTATGAGGCAAGTTTGTTCTAATCTTATAGAGAAGTCTCTTGTGCCATACTTTGTCAAATGCCTGCTGGATGTCTAGGAAGGCAGATGAGCAATATTCTTTTTCCTCGAGTGTTTTCCTTATACTGTCGCATACTCTGTGGACCTGTTCTACTGTAGAATGTTCGGGTCTAAAGCCAAATTGGTGGTCTGGTATTATTCTTTTTAGTATGAGTGTAGGCAGAATCCTTCTCAGCAGTATTTTTTCGAACAACTTGGATAATACTGGAAGCAAACTGATTGGCCTGTAGGATGTCACTTCATTGAGGGGTTTTCCACTTTTCTGTGTCATAATTATTTGCGATACTTTCCAGAGATCGGGGAGGTGCTGTATTCTGAGAATACCATTAAATAGCGTTGTAAGAAATACTATCGCTCTTTTGGGAAGTTCTTTCAGTATCTCCTTTGTTATTAGGTCGAAGCCTGGCGCTTTCTTATCTTTGAGATGTTTTATCAATGTTGTAACTTCTTGGACTGTTACCGGTTTGGGTGGTAGATCCATTTGGAGATCTTGATCCAATGTAGAATCAAGTGTTTCCTCGAAGATGCTCGATATGTTATTCGGGGCAAAAACGTTGCAGAGATGATCAGCAAATGTGTTTGCTTTTTCTTGGTTCGTTCTAGCCCAAGTATTCATACTCTGCCTTATTGGAGGTTTAGCTTCTTGTGGTCTATTGTATGTACGCACCAGTGAACTTCCACAGAGAATAGTTTGTAGCAGGAGTAGCAGTTAGAGACTCCAACTTTGATTGAAGTGTTATATTGTTCTGCTCTCGTATGAGGACTTTTAGTTCTATAATAGCTTTGTTAAGTGCAGTCTTATCGGCTCTCAGTCTACTTAGGTGCCAATTGCGACGCAGTCTACGTTTCTCAAGTATTTTATTCTTGACTTCGAGTGGTTGATTTATTATCAATGTTTTAGACTGTAGGATGGGTGTATTTTTCCAGCAACCTACCTGGATCAGAGTTGTAATGTATTTTGTTGCACTTTCTATATCATCCGAATTTTTTAGTGCCACTGTTTACTTACGTTAGATTTACGTTTTCTTCCATGTATTCCCGGAATGATTCCCAGTCGGCAGTCAGTATGTTTGTTATATAACATATTTGGCTTCTCGTATGTTAGCGTTGTACTAATAGTCAAGAGCACTGGTGTATGATCTGACGAGCCGTCTAGACAAGACTCTGCTTCCAAGTAACTTCTTGACAGTCCTTTAGCAATAAAGAAATCTAGCAAGTCTGGCAGTTTTTTAGGGTCTGTCGGCCAGTATGTCGGTTCGCAAGTCGTTACAGCTAAAAGACCGTCACAATCAGTGCTGAGTTTAAGTTGTCTTCCTCTGGTAGTAGTAAGTCTAGATCCCCAGTACGTATGCTTAGAGTTCCAGACACCACCAGCTATGAAACGACTTTTTTTTTTTTTTTTTGAGAAATACTGTGTAAACATACTTTCGGAAATTTTATTTTTTGGTGGGCAATATACTGATGATATATTCAAATATCCCCAATGGTCCTCAACAGCTATTGTTGTTGCTTGGATATGTTCAGTCTTATATTCTGGTAGTAAATGGTGTTTTATTGTATTGCGAACTATAATGGCTGTACCAGCATGGCCAGTTCCATCCGGATGATTGGTTGTATAAGTGCAGCAGTCATCAAATTTTACCCTTGACGAATCGGTGCAGTGTGCCTCAGATATTAAAACGATATCAAGCTTATGCTCAGTCATGAGAAGCTGTATTTCATCTTTGTTTGGCTTGAGACCGTTTGAGTTCCAGGTTGCTATTCTGAGTGCATTCATTTTGCTAGTTTGTTGACAAGAGTTGTGATGAGACTCATTAAGGTGCTCATTTGTTGTATGATGATTTCAAATTTTTCTGATTGTTTTAGGAGCATTTGTATAGCTGTAGCCTCTAGATTACGGGCATGTTGTTGTTGTAAGGGTTCTAAGGGATTTAAAATTCCATTAAAAAACCCAGATCACTTATATAATTTATTACTTACAAATAAAACGCTGATACATAGTAATCAATTTATTATAAATCTAAGCGTAGTAGCTGAGATTGGCCTTCTTCTTGGCCTGGACCTCGAGGATGGCATCCATGAAGTCTTCATGCGTGACGGCGGTGGCGGACCGGCGGAGCGCGATCATGCCGGCCTCCACGCACACCGCCTTGCACTGGGCACCGTTGAAGTCATCCGTCGATCTGGACAGCTCTTCGAAGTTCACGTCGGGGCTTACATTCATTTTTCTGTGGGGAATTAAAAAAAAATGTATTCGACATCAGATTTCCAACTTGAGGGTGGTAGCCAGCCAGGTGGGTACTACAAAGTACCCTTCCACTGAGCTATGGTTTCTTCACCATGTTTTTGTTCACCAAAAGCTCATTGTAGGATACTAATGAGAGACCTTCGTCTCGGCATCCGACCGCTGAGCTATCATCGTCTTGCTGGCGTGTCGAACTAGTTCATGGATCTAAACTGAATAAAACAGCTTTGATTTTCCATAGCTCTACACAACTGACTACAAGAATTTTGGCACAGGACCAAAACTATCAAAACACATACCGTGAATGAATCTGCATAATCCTAGCCCTTGCTTCCTCATTGGGGTGCGGGAACTCAATCTTCCTGTCCAGACGACCTGACCTGAGCAGCGCAGGGTCCAAGATGTCTACTCTGTTTGTAGCTGCTATCACCTGGAAACAATTACATATTTATGATTATTGAATGGACAGGTACATGATAATTTCCAAACCGGAAAATCCTTGGGCGATAATTCAAGCATGCGGCCCGCCTGATGGTAAGCGGTCACCGTAGCATATAGACGCTAGCAACACCATGGTTATGTGTGAGGATGGACTCCCTGTAGATGGCGAGAGATGCGATGGTAACATAAGACACCCTTCAACTTAACTATGTCTTCCTCTCACGTCACCGAAAGCACAAGGTCATTGACAGATCCAAGTCCACTATACGCCATTGCCATGTAAAAAGCATTACCTTAATATCTGCAGTAGAGCTGAACCCATCGAGCTGGTTGAGCAACTCCAACATAGTACGCTGTACTTCCCTGTCTCCAGCCTTCTCAGAGTCGAAACGCTTGGTGCCAATTGCGTCCAACTCGTCAATGAAGATGATAGCCGGTGCCTTCTCTTTGGCGAGGGCGAACGCATCGCGGACCAGTTTGGCACCGTCACCTGGTCATTTGAGAAATAGATTTTATTAACTCACTTTTTTTTGTGTTTTTATAATTATTAATGGACTTCCTGATACAAAATAAAACTTTTATAAGTGGGATGACCATGCAGTATTAAATCGCTTTCTTGTTGTCTAAAACTGTATTTCTCTGTTTGTCTGTTCTACACAATACAAAAATAGTTTTAACTAGCAGTGGGATAAATTATTCTATACACTTTTTTTATTCTGTATTTATATTAAAATGCTTTATGTTTTAATTTTATTATATCAAATTTTTTAAGCTTGAATTGTTGGCACTGGCCACCTTTATCGACACTTCAAAAATCACACTACGCATTCCTTTAAAGTCTGGCGACATAGTGCGAAATAAATTCAGAAAAAAAAATGTTTTTTTAGTTAGTTAAATGCATTAGGTAGTAAGGAGTGTGGAAAATTCACGAGGGGCGAGACGCGGGAAAGCCGTTACCGACCTGCGAACAAAACGATGTTAGTAGCTCGGTAAACAGAATTCAGGGCTAACGCGTGTTTGTGTCTGTAATTATTTTATATCAATTTGTTTATTTAAAATGGTGCAAACGACGTGTGCTGTGAGAGACTGCAGGTCTTCATCCTATTTAAATAAAAGTCTGCGTTTTCATCAGCTTCCACACACAGAAGAAAGGTAAATAATGGTTTGTTATCGTAGAGTGCATACAATAATAATTTTATATTTGTCATGTCGTGTCACGTTAATAACGCCAACAAAATGTCCGAATGGCGGACGGTAAAAAATATCTAATAGGTACACAGGTATAGGTAACAGGCACAGGGCATGAGTGTTTGGAAATCTTTTTTTTTTTTCAATAGTTCTGATGTTGGAGTAGGTGGGTAAGCACTGGAACTCCATAGCGGAACTTCGTATCCTAGCCGTGTTTGGGGTTGTTGGAATGGTCGTGAGATGAACTTTGACCATGTATGGTTTTCAGGGTCTGATGATGGAGTAGAAGGGTAAGCACTAGAACTCCATAGTCGAACATCGTATTCTAGCCATGTTTGGGGTTGTTGGAATCTGATGATGGAGTAGTTATTATAATATTGTTTAAAATATAATAATGCCAACAATCTTTTATTGTTATCTGCAATAAATAAATAATTTTGTAAATATTGTTTACTTGTGACAACCCTGGCCGTCGCGATACTGTCTAGACGTTGTCGGCATTTTTCACAAGATCAAAGGCGTCGGACGACTGTATGATTATTGCATGTATTTAACGCGGCGACAAATTAATCTGATTTTGGGATTTATAAAAAATGAAAGGAGGTACTAAAAATAATAGGTTGGCAGCTAAAGTGAAGGATCATTTTAAGTAGAAAGTAGCAGCTAAATAAGCTTTCTTTTAATTTTTTTTTTTTTTTTTTTTTATTCTTTTTTTTATTTGGAGGTTTTTTCACCTTTGGAAAATGTCACCTCCGTAAAACTTCACAATTACAAACAATCAATAAAACATACATAAGAACAGAAATAATAAATCAAACATTTCGGGCTTTAATCCCCGAATTAACTAGCTTGTAAAGCATCCTGGCTTCCCCCGAGGTAGGAAATGCCAGGATACTATTACACCAACCAACATCACTAGCAACTATATTTAATTCGATGAACATGCGCCATCTCCGGGCTTCGTTCCGTACACATTCCATAATGATATGATATACGTCTTCAACTGAGTCACATTCTAAGCAATTTGGTGTATTTACTTTGCCCATCATAAATCCGAATTTATTTAAGGGAATGTGTCCAGAACGTAGTCTCAGAGCCGTAACTATATCGTGCCTTGTCATATTAGAAGACTCGTACCACGGTCGACGAAGTAAGTTTGGTTGAACCGTTTTATACCAAATACCTTTTTTCAGCGATCTCTCATCGAAATATTCAGACCAAATTTTAGTACAATTTTCTCTAACTAATTTTAAAAGATTAGAAAAATATGGCAAACAATCAAATATTATTCCATCTTCAGAAGCTTCTTTTGCTAACCTATCAACCTCGTCATTACCAGCTAATCCAATATGAGAAGGCACCCACTGGAGTATTACACGCTTACCTTTAGATCTAAAATCACAAAAACATTCTAAAATATCATAAGCAAGTGGAATGCCTCGATAATTGGCTGTACATTTTTCTAAGTGCTGTATCGCACTTTTAGAGTCCGTGAAAATAACAAAATAATTAGAATTCAATGATTTTATATAAGAAAGGGCTTCTGCAATAGCAATAAGCTCGGCATACATAATTGAGATATCAGCTTTAATACAAATTTTTATGTTATCACCAGTTTGAATGTCTAAAAAGGCCGACCCGGTACTATTTCTATCCTTTGATCCATCTGTAAATATTTGATAAAATTGAGAATAGTTTTCATTCATAAATTGATTACATAAAATTAATAAATCATTAGTATTATTGTACTGATGTTTCGGTTTATCAATTATGTCTATATCTGGCTTCAAGAAATTTGTGTCTATATTACTTACCCATGTATCTAAACTGAACATTTCTAATTGCTTACTACACTGAATCGGAGATAGTTTAAGATCATTATGGACTTGAACTAATAAAGGTTTCTTTTTACGTCTCCAATAAAAATTTTCGGACAAGTTAGAGAGTTTATCTAGTAACGATATTAAAACATCGTCGCTAATAGATCTTGCTTTTAACCACATTTTTCCTGCAAGATATAGCCTTCTAACAAATAAAGGTTGCAAGCATAACTCAGATTCCATGGTATGTATCGGAGTGCTCTTTATAAAACCACCAATAATGCGCAAATATTGATTTTGAAGTTTGTCCAGTTTAGAAACATGACTAATACAGCTATCATCATACAAAAAACTTGCATAATCCAGACGACTTCGTATAATAGAAATGTACAAACGTCTCAAATGATTTGGATGTATACCCCATCCAGGCCCAACCAATACTTTAAAAATGTTCATAAACTTTAAAACCTTTTCTTTCACTTCATTAATGTGTTTTGACCATCTGAGACCACGGTCTAGCCACATCCCCAAATACTTTATACTAATATCATTCTCCAAAAAAAATCCATTCAGTTCAAGATTAACGTTATCTATTTTGTGACTTCTCTTAAAAACGCAAACTTTACTTTTTTGAGGTGAAATTTCTAATCCTAATTCTAAAAGTAATTTATTTAATATATGTAAGGAAACTTGTACAGTTCTTACTCCTTCAGAAATATTATCACACGTACAATACAGCACGAAATCATCAGCGTACTGAGAAATGAATATATGTTTTTCCAATTGTTTACAGATGTTAATTGTCGCTACATTAAACAACAAAGGGGACAACGGGTCCCCTTGAGCTAGTCCTCGGCCGGTCATTCTAGTGACAAATCCATCTTCTAACTGTATTTTAAGATACCTTTCCTTAAGATGACACCGTGGAAATAAATCGTTCCTTGAAAGGCGTGGCCTAGCCGGCTGCGCGGGGGGCACCGCCCCTAGAGAACTATCAAAGTTTTAAAAAATCCCGCCACCGCTAGATACGTTCGGCCGGACTCGGGCGACGCCGGCAGAAACACGAAAGCCGAACCGCCATCGTTTAAATTACAAAGTATATTTTATAGGAGAGCAGTAAAAGTTTATTTTTTTATTACACTTGTTATAAACGATTTTTAACCAAAAGCTATAGTAATTACTCATATTTGTACGTAAATACGAGTTTATACTGTGTAAGTATATATCAGTATATATAAGGAAGCGCTCGTGGTGTAGCATGATTAGCCGTTCTTAATCGATCGGCAAAGTTAAGCTACGTCTGTCGTGGTCGGTACCTGGATGGGTGACCGTCTAGTGGTATTTCATATCGAGCGTTTCCGTGCTTCGGAAGGCACGTAAAGCCGTTGGTCTCGGTTATCACTTAATTGTGATAGTCGTTAAGCTAGTTGGAGCCGCCTAGTAGGCATCCAACTGCCTACTAGGCGGCTTGAAAAATTCCAACAGTAGGTTGACCACTAGCCTACCTCCACCAATCCGCAGTGGGCACGCGTGGTGGAGTATCTGCCCATTCCCTTTCACTCTCATTTGTGAAAGGAGGCCTGTGCTCAGCAGTGGGACATTATAGGCTGATCATGATGATGATGATGAAGTATATATGCTGCGGGTAATGAAAAGGGTATACGGGGTGGATACGACAATACGAAATTAAATGAAACCACGTAAAGTACTCCTGTATACGGTCAACTTTTACTACGGTACCAAATATGAAATCGCAAAAAAAAATGCGATGCTTTTGGTGGTACATTATCTGCGACATCATAGGCTGGCTGCGGTGCGGGCGATACCAAGGATGCCAAAAATTATTCTATGGGTTCTACCATGATCTTTTCACTACGGATTATTTTTGTGGAGATTGTTCCCTGTGAATCATAAATATTTTATTTCATTTATAGCATCTACAAAATTGAGGAATGTTAATAGGTATGCAAAAGCGCTTGAAAATTTGTATCAGTAGAGCAATTACGTATACAAATACATTAGTTTTTGTTTCGTTCAAAAAAACCAAGTAGTTATGATTTTACAGACATTTAAAATTCCCCTAAATATCGAGGCCCGCTAACGGTCACGTGACCGCGAGGTGACGTCATGTTCCAACGCTCCGTTCACTCATATTAGCCGCTAGCGGTGGTACGTAGGTATCTTGCGCTATTAGTGGAAAGTATTGTGGATTTGAAAAAGGGCAACTGTAAAATCTACATAAAATAAATGGACTTTTGGTTGAAATGAAATGAAATTGTTTACTTCGCCAGAAAATGTCGTACAATTTAGGTGGAATCTTAAAATAAGGTCTACACATTTCGCTACAGAATAGCATGTAAAACTATTTTAAATTGAATCTAATAATCAATGTAATATAATAAAACAACATAATTAAATAAGATGTCCAAATCACATATATATATTTTAAAAGTTTTATTATTTATCGACGAATAGTTATTCCGTTGCCGCCGAAAAGCAAGAAGAAAGAATGCAAATGCTTACTCCTGTCTGCCTAATATACCTAAAATAATTATTTTATAGCTGCAACGCAAGTAGGTACTTATTTACCTTTTAAGTTTCATGTAATAGACAATAAATTAATTATGTTTGTCTATACCTATTTATACTCTTCTTAGTAAATTTAACTAAATAAATTGATATATTGCAAATGTAGCGAGTTGAATAGATGTACTTAACCTTTTCTATGTCTTATCTTTTTTTATACGACTAAGTCGGTAAACAAGCATACGTACGGCCCACCTGACGGTAATTTATTTCAGACTTTTTAGTTTTATACAGAATGAGTTGTAAGTATTTGCTGTATTAGTAAGTAAATGAGCGGTACGGTAAAGTAACGCTAACAACCATCGCAACTCTGTGAGTTACGTACGGTAACCGCTCATGGTACCAATACCTACTGTCCTTGCATTAAACATGTTTTTTTGTAATTTACGTCAAAATGGTAGCACAAAAGTATTACAATGTATACATATGTGGAATAGGCTGTTCACAAGCTTTCATTTGATACCCATATTGTTATAATAACGAAATATTTGTTTTGAATATCCCCCCTCTTTTTTTATCCGTAGACGCCATATAAAAATAATATACCCTATGACACTCCCACAGTCAAGACGAATCTAACGGCACCTAATATGCTTAAATCCATCAACCCATGTAGGCTGCAGAGCGTGCCAATGAAATAGACATACATACATACATACACTCGAAAAACATAACCCTCCTTTCGGGTCAGTCGGGTAAAAACCAAAAAAGTCATAATCATCTAGGGAAACGTACGGAAGAGCGCGACCCCGTCAGGGTATTTGTTCTGTGAGCGCGATTGACTGAGCGAGCGTTGGAACATGACGTCACACGCATCGAGTACGGGCCGGTGGAATCCAGCGTCGCGCGCTCATTTTAAAATTCCATATCTCGGAAACTAATTGACGTATCGAAATAATTCTTTCACACGTATTTTTTATTTTCTATAGAAAATACGGACACCTAAAAATCTAAATTAGTGAACATTCTTCATTATTAGGCATAAAAAGAGATAGTTGTCCTAAGTACACCATAAGAAATAATTATAATAATCAAATCATGTTATAGGTATTTGGTAATAAAATGTAATATAAAGTAATAGAATAAGAATCCGTAAATATAATAACAAATTAGTTGTTATCATAGCTTTTATGGTCTGTAACTCGCACTCGGACGGATAGCAGTTTGTGTGACGATGGCGGGCGGGAGCGAGATATCTATGTGTGTGTGTTGAGTACAATGCCCTTGGATGTAGCCCGTCTAATTCAAGTTGGTTGGTACGAGGAATGCAGACCATACAATATCAGCAGTAAACTTTACTTAGAAGGGTTATAAGTTCGTTTTAAATCTATCGATAAACTGATAATGATGTAACTGTAATAAATAATTGCTAAAATGCTGCTCCCAATGCTGATTTTCCTGGTCTTTATTATATTACCCATGTCGTGAAATTATAATTAAATCAACTTTAACACTAAAAAAATACTATAAAATTAATAAAAACAAAACTACACAACTAACTTTATATTTACAAGCACTATTGAACTAGATTATCACACTAAACTTAAATTAATACGATATTACAAACTATAATACTATCTTTAAAGACAATAAAGAATATGCTACGAAAATATTTTATGTTTAAAACTACGAGAGCCGGTCGCGACAACTGGCATAGGTCCGTCGTCGACAAAGGCTACGGCCGAATAATCCTAGCGATGCAAGAGTAGTAATAAATACGTTCACCGTAATTTCGTATGTGCCAAAAAGAGATGACTATAGTGCTCTCAGGTACTCGCCCAGGCAAGCGGCAGCTTTTAATAAACGACGTAAGTACCAAACCAAATATAAATTGTTTATAAAATAACCATGCAATGTATAGAAAATCTGTTCTTCACATCATAAGAAGAATGAATTACCAATTTTTTGCATTAAATTTCACTGTAAAATTCGCCTGCTTGACGGAGTTACAGTAAAAAAGATTTTTATTTAGAGGCTACTTTGGAATTAAACTTTATCGAGAAAATTTCTATCAAACGTGTTTTCCTTCATTGGCAAACTCAATTAAGATCTCAAAAATCATATAATAAAAACTCAGAACCCCAACCCTTGTATTAATTAAGATACAGGGACACAAAGATATCATTTTTTTCCAATATAGCACCTTAAGAAAACTCCAAAGATATGTACATATTTTATTACCTACTTTTAATTGATCTAAAATTGAAAGTAATTTTGTAATGTCAATGTTGTTGTACGCGCTATCAATATCTAAGAAGCAGCCAATAGTGCTGAGACCATCGGAAAAACCTATATGAATTCTAGAAACCAAACAGCTCAAACTATTAATACAACCTTTTGTTCGTCTAAATCCTACAGTATTTACCGAAAACATATTATCTTTTTCCAAAAACCATTCTAATCTTTTATTTATTATTAAATGAAATATCTTACATAAACACGTCATCAATGATATTGGACGGAGTGATGATAACTGATTGGGATCTCGACCAGGTTTTGGGATCGGAACTATGCTAACATCTCGCCACTGTAATGGGACAAAACCAAGGGAGAAAAACAGATTATATAATAAAAGTAATATACTTTTACCATTTTCAGGTAAATGCTTGATCATGGAATAAGTAATACCATCACATCCGGGAGATGTATCCTTCGTTTTAATACATTTAGCTAGCTCCTGCATGGAGATTTCAGATTCCAAAACTAAATTATTTGATGAGAATATTGGCTGTGCTGGACAGACAAAATCTGGCGTCAAACTATGTAGAAGCCTATCGGCTTTATCCCTATTTATATAATTCCTACTAGACCTATATCCCTTAATCCACCCTAATCTTTGCCACATTTCTTTTGCCGTAGTTCTTTCGTCCACAGATGAACAAAATCGTTGCCAATCTTCACTCTTAGCTTTTCGAATACATTTTTGCGCGTCTTTTATTTTTTCTTTAAGTGTAGATAAATTATTTGGAGTCGGATTCTTACGAAATTGTGATAGTGCCAACCTACGTAAAGCTACTGCTTCTGATAATTTAGGGTTCCAGTATGTTTTGGGAGTAAAATCCGAATGAGGGTTTTGATTAAATTTTACTAAAGGAATATTAATATCTGCCGCTAAGTTTATGTAATCAACAAATGTATCATAGGCTTTTTGAGGATCATTTGGTAATAATAAATCATGAAATAATTTCTCTAAACATAATTTGTATGATGACCAATCCGCGTGTTTATAATTTCTTTTAATAATCGGGCTAATATAATTATAGTTTTTTGTAGATAATTTTAAAACGAGGTGGTCACTTCCTAAGCTCTCATTTAATACGGTCCAACTAAAATCGAAAGCAACATCGGATGTAACTGAAGATATATCAGGAGAAGACTCCTGTGAAATACCGTTAACTAGCCGTAATCTTGTAGTTTCCCCATTATTTAAAACAATAAAACTATTATCCACCAGTGCCTCTAAAATATTACACCCCCTTTGATCTGTTTTATAGGACCAATTAGTATGATGTGCATTGAAATCCCCTATTATGATTGTTTTTTTATTACTAAAAGAAAATAAGTTGTCCCAGTCTCTTTGATTGGTACGGACTGAAGATGGGCAGTAAACACAAATCATATTTTCTATCTGACGACAGTTAAATATTTTGACATATAGCACTTCTATACCCGTATTGCTAACATGCAAGTTTCCAAGCTCTGACTTGATAGATTTATGTAAGATAATAGCTACGCCACCATAAGCGTCGTGTCTGTCCAAACGATAAATCTTATAATTAGGTATCTTTAATTCGCTACCCTGCTCCAACCACGTCTCAGTTATAGCGGCTACATGTATCTTATTTTGTATTAACATCTGTTCAAAAGATAACAACTTTGGTCGAATACTTTGGGCATTCCACTGAATGATATTAAAATCATTTTTTTTACTAAAGGTAGCCATTGATAAATTCTATAATTATCTTCAACATAGGCCAATCAGATATATTATCAACGACTACAAGTAGTATCCACTCAAGACACAGTTTAATTATATTTTTAAATTTTGTAATACACTTCATATTTTTTAGAAATATTATCTCTCTTATCCTAAGCAACAATTCACCAAAAGTAATATTATGGCTATTATTTGTTTTTTCCTTTTCTTCATGATCATATACCTCACTATCATTATCCATAAATTCCGGAGATTCCGAGTGTAGTTCGGGAGCTGGAGTCTGTTGCCTTGTAATTATGCGCTGTTTTGCAGGTCTCCGAGTTCGTACACTCCTCTCTTTCTTATGAATTTCAGCTTTTGTCTTAGTAACCTCCGAAAAAGTAGGGGCATCGTCATCTGAATTCATTGGCACATAGGGCATGGAAGGCACGTCGTTCTGATATTTGTCCTGATTTTTCTTTGGGGATTCAGGTGGAACGTACACAATTAATGCTTTCTTATACGTACAGTTGAACTCTGACATAATCTCCCTTATTCTTTTTCTATCTATACATATAATAAAACTGTAGAAAAGTCGTGTCTGTACATTGAATATATTTACCAAAAACTGATTGGGGGTGATGTAGAATGACTAACACAATACATAAATACCATTTTAAAAAAAAATGTCTGTCTGTCTGTCTTTCTGTCTGTCTGTTTGTCTGTTTGAACAGGATAATCTTCGAATCCACTGAACGGATTTGCATGGGGTTTCCACAGGGTGATTGAGCGTTCCTTGGCGCTTCAACTAGGCTTTGTTTCATCAAAATCGGCTCACGGGAAAAAAAGATATCTCAATTTATTTATTTAAAGGCCGTCTCACGGCTATGAGACACAGAGGAGAGAACTACTAGATGGCGTTGTCTTTTTCCTGAATCGCACTATGGTTTCGTTCTCACAATTTTATGACAGGATCAATGATTTTAATAAAAATTGTTTAGTTGATGAGAGCCACCCACAGCGCTCTCCCATTTGACCTTTTAGCTTGAATGAACAAATAAAATAAGTACGTACAGCTGCTCTTGTAGCGATGGGTAATTCTTTCATATAAATTGGACATGCCCTAGACAAAGACATATGTTTTCCGGAACAATTAGCGCAAGTAAAGGACGTGGTTTCGCAGTTTGCGTGGTTCCCATTACATTTTGGACACATTATTTTACCTGTGGGGCAAGTCTTTGTAGTGTGTCCGAATTTCCAGCAATGACAACATTGCGAAACAGGGAACACATATGGGTCAACATTCATTCGCATATTCTCTGTATAAACACATGGAGGTAAAGAGCTTCCTCTGAAACACAGTCTCACTGACTCGCTCGGCCCCCAGCCTTCACTATTTTTAGTATCACGCCGGTTTAATCTTCGTACAGAAATTAATTCCACAGGGTCTGGGCACACTATTTGTTTTAATATATCTTCTTCCTTTAACTCCAAATCAACATTCCTTATAGTACCATACGAAAAACTGACCTCCATATCTTTATTCAATCTCCATCCATTTGATATGAAGTTCTCATTTGTACATAACTTTTTAGCACTGGACTCATCTTCAAATTGGATACGGACTCTGTACGGGTTTAGGTATTTAACTCTGACAACGTTACGTATATTTTCATCTTTAAGCAGCCGAGCTAAAGCAAATGATTTCGGGAGTTTATTTTTACAAGAGATAGTCACTTCAATATTATTTTGTATATCTTGGGGAGTATTTTTATAATTTCGAATTCTTTTCCCTTTGAGTTTCACCCTCGACCATTCCTCATCACTTTCGCCTGCCTCTAAAGCTCTTTTACTCGATTTGCTTTCTTCTATTGCTTCTGGAAATTCTTCCATTGTATGTCTTTCACTTGGTCTGCTTTCTTCCATTACTTCTAAAGATTCTTCCATTGTATAACTTTCATTCATTACTTCCAAAGAATCTTCTATGGTACGTTTTTCTCCCCCATCATTTAGTAGCTCTGCTAATAATTTGTCACCCACATCACTACATCGGAACTCGTCCTTCGAACATCCAGCCTTAATATTCAACTCCATATAAAGGTATGCTACGTAGAAACGGGCTCCGAGCCTACAATGCACACCTGCGGCCAGGCGGCCGGCCGCTCGGGTCGTAAACAAAAGGTACCTTTATTCGAATCACACTCAATACAAAGAAACACGGTATCCTCGCACGAGTGTCGATACGAGACTGTTTCTTTTAATTTAAACTGGCATTGATGTTTTTGTTTTGGTAACTGAATTTATTGTTAGGCGAAGACTTGACGGCGGATAAAAAGTAGAAAATAGGCTTTCTTAAATTATAAAATGAGGTTGTATATAAAGTAAACTGAGATGAGAAGAAAATATAAACTTGGTCATATAAAACATACTTTGTGCGACATTTTAAGAGCTCTAATTAAAGCAAATAGTGACATGCAAAAAAAATATTGTAGGCCTATAGTTTTATTTCTTGATGACTTTTATTTTCAACACGCTTTTATTAGCTTCACCTGTATGTATGTATGGAATCACATATATGTAAGCCGTGTTTGGACTTGTTGGAATCGTCTTGAGATGAACTTTGATCATGTATGGTTTTCAGGGTCTGATGATGGAGTAGGAGGGTGAGCACTGGAACTCCATAGTGGAGCATCGTATCCTAGCCGTGTTTGGGGTTGTTGGATTTGTCATTAGATGAACTTTGTTCATGTATGGTTTTCAGGGTCTGATGATGGAGTAGGAGGGTCCGGCACTGGAACTCCATAGCGACGCAATGTATCCCACCCGTGTTTAGGCTTGTTGGAATTGTAGAAAGATGAACTTTGACCACATAAAGTTTTCAGGGTCTGATGATGGAGTAGGAGGTTAATCACTGAAACATTTTCATTTTCGTTTTCATTTTCATTTTCATTTTCATTTTAATTTTCATTTTCATTTTCACTTCAAACACGGCCAGGATACGATGATCCACTATGGAGTTCCAGTGCTTACCATCCTACTCCATCATCAGACCCTGAAAACTATATATGGTCAAAGTTCATCTCATGACAATTTCAACAACCTCAAACACGGGTAGGATACACTGCGCCGCTATGGAGTTCCAGTGCCAACCCTCCTACTCCATCATCAGACCCTGAAACCCATACAAGATCTAAGTTCACTGTTCCACTGTCCAAAAAACACGATTTACCAAAAAAGTAAAAATTCAGTCATCCAGATACTAATTATGATTCCACAAAAAAAAAACTGAAACCCTAATTCGTAATTATAGTACCCGTTTAAATTTTTACAGCTGCTTGCAAATCGCAGCCCGAAAGTGTATTTTATATGGAAGCTTATAGTTGCCAATATCACCATGTTTGTTATCCCACTGTCAATATTAGTCGCCAAGTCATTATTTATAGTACCCTACCTATTATTTCTATGTGCCTGTTTAATATATTTGCTACCTTAAAGAAGCCGCCACTATCTAGTTTTTATGATACCTTGCCATTTGTAGCCCATCTAATTTAATAGTTGCCAAAATATTTAATCGCTGCCAAGTATTTTTTTTTGTAACCAGTAGTTAGTCGCCGTTTAATTTGTTAGTCGCAGTGAAAATAATTAGCCTATGATTATTAGACTGTGATATTATGTACTTGTGAACTATTTATGCATGAATCAATAAACTATCTATTGTGAATCCATTATTAAACATTTGCAAACAGTTTTATTCCAGAACCTCAAAAAAATATCAAATTACTGTCACTATAACCAGCCCTGCCTGAAAGGATCAATTTTTGAAATCCCAAACTTACCAATAAACATTTGTACAAGCTGTGGCCCAGCCAGCTTCAAGAATGTGGACTTGGTTTGTGCGGCGCATGCCCTAGCCAGCAGAGTCTTGCCCGTACCAGGTGGTCCATACAGTAGCACTCCCTTGGGTGGGTGGATGCCCAAGTTTACGAACTTCTCCTTGTGGGTCATTGGGAGTACTACAGCTTCAATTAGCTCCTGGAATAGAGTCAGAAGGATAAGTAAATTAATACATATTCAGTTCTTTTTTTATCACAAGTGTATTTTAAATACCTGTCGTACAAATTCTGGGCTATGCTGCCTTTTACGCCGGATGGTTGAGTCATACAATACTACTTCTATAGACATTGATGTTTTTGCATGTTTTCTCAACCCTTCTACTAGTTTTTGTTTATTTTTTAACAATAATTATTATTATTTTATATATTAATGTGTTTATTTTCTGAAGGTAGTTTTTTATTGTATTTTTAGAATACTAACAGGTAAGAGAAGAATTTGTCAGACTAACTTTGTTTTTTAACTGAAGGTAAAAAATAGATTGAGACAAGTGACAAGCAGACAATGAGCATGCAAATGTCATTTTTGTATCTAATCATTCAATTTTGGTAAAACAATCTGTAGCAAAAGTTGCTAAATTGATAAAATTTCGCAATTCAAATGCTAAACAAAAGTGCCCATTTTGAAATGTTAAAAACAACATCACTCCAATTCTAATACACTATTAATTTCATCAACTTCTTTTGCTTAACCCATCGGTTCTCGCGAGGGACGCGCATCCTATTATAACAATTGATGTCATTGTTATATTATTTACCATGAGCCAATGAGTAAATAACCTTTTTGCAAGGGGAAATTGTTTTGATTTACACAGCAAATGTAGTATTTCATAACTGAGAAATAAAATTGTGATTAACTAACCTGAATTTGTTTATCCAAACCACCAATATCTGAATACTGTTCAGTTGGCCTTTCATCTACCTCCATAGCCTTTACCCTGGCGTCATACTCAGCCGGCAACGTCTCCAAAATCAAGTAGGAATCCTTATTTACACCAACCAAGTCACCAGGCTTCAGTTTTTCCGCGTCAACCAGCCCAATTACTGGCAAAAAATAAGTTTGGCGCGTGGAGGTTTTAATTACCGCACATTTGCCTTTACGCTGAGAGTCGAGGTCCACAACGGCACCGTCTTCTTCCTCTTCTTGAGGGTCTACATCCAAAAGTTCGATCACATTTGATACGAGGTATGGAAGTGTTTTGTTCACTTTAATTTTCTCTGTGTTCTCCTTTATTTTTTCGTTTTGCGCCTGCAGTTCGTGTGAGATCCTCATCACCTCGCTTTTCATGATCTTGATCTCATTGTCCAGGAGTCTTGTACGGCTGATGATTTCGTCTGTTGGCATGCGGAGAACTTCTTCGCTAAGGGCTTCTTCACCATCTTCCCAGATAGATTTGTCTTCTAAGGTTGTTGCCATTTTGTTGTTTTTCTATTCGTATCAGTAAAAAGTATTCCTTTTCTTTTACAATTACAATTTTATAACATCAACTATTCCACCGAATGCATTGTCATTCCGGTTCTGGGTGGTCAGCTTTTCAGCATATTTTACTACTGAAAAAACTTAAAATATTTCAAATTTACTTACGTTTTGACAAGAAAATTAATCTACGTCATTAACATTAATTAATTAAACTAATCTTTAAAAATTAAAATGAATCGAAACATTACGATAAAACCTCTACGTTTAGGATATTGTAGTTAGTTACTAAAACTACTAAATAGTTTTTTTTTACTGGCAATAACAAAATCCTACCATACCATTGCACAGGTATAATTTTAAAAATCAAATTATATTTGATAGCAAAAATATATCAATAAATCTCAATAAACATGAAACCTTATTGATAATGTAGTATCATTTTCTTCCCATAGTTTTAGTAGTAAAATTCCCAGTCAAAAAAGTACCAGAAACATCTTTTCACTCTGTGGCCGTTGTCGGTTGTTTTTTTTGGAGCTTTTGACATTTCACATTTCACCGAATTTCGAAAACCCGAATCTAATCGTATTGGAACATTCAAATTACCCCACAGTCTAAGTAAATAAATATTACGTGCATATTTACATCAAAAATGGCTTTATCGATGTTCCTGCGAACACCAGGTAAATAAGAAATGCTATTTTTATTATTACATAATACAATATGTTTTTGTGTTGGCTCGTCATCAAAGGGCGTCGATTGTTATTTTTTCGTATAAGCTGCAGGCTTTAACGAATAATAACTTTCCATTGGGATGGAATGTTGAAATTGTTAAGAATTTAAATATGCGTTTTAAACAAATTTGCTAGGTTATGTACAGTCGACGACATAAAGCGTATGTAAATTTTTTACCAAACCACGGCGGTCATAATATTATGCCACTTTTGACGGCATATATTCAACCATGTGACAAAAAGAGGTACGCTCAAAAGTGACTTCTTAGCTTGACCAGAGATTATGTTTGGATCATGGCTACATATTATAATATTCTGTGATGCTGTATAATTTATTTTATATAACATGTTATTAATAAAACTTCAATACTGACTGATAGACAGCCTACACCAGTCGACCTTTAGGGATGCACAAAAAAATTATAAATGGTGAATTGGCAGAAATTTGTTCAATGATTCAATAAACAACTTATAATTACTAGCCAGGAAAGTGATTAACTAGCTTGATTTTAATGATTAATTATATTTTTAAAACTGAGTCACTTTACCTCATCAAAAATTATGTATATAGTAATTAAAATGAATTAATATACTGGGACATTCCTCACACACGGTCATCTGATCGTAATAATGTGTAAAATATGGTACAGTAGTACCCAACTAATAAGGCGCGTCGTGAATCTTCGTTCGCACAGAAAAGAAAGTATGAAGATTAATGAAATAATGCTTAAAACTTATAATCAACCTTAGATTACTACTATAAGGTTCATAATACACTGCAGCTGTTAGTTCCGTCTCACTCGCAAGTCACACCCCTCCGCACAAATGGCGGCAGCTGCTGACTAATAGCATTTCCCATGCTTTGAAAATGTATCTGCGCAGGTACATCAATAAGCCATATTAGTTGGGTACTACTGTAAATGATTTCAATATGGTATAAAACTTGTCACTTTTTGTTCCATAAAAAATATTGCTTATTTTATAGTGAGCTTATGGCTTAGAGCCTATTTATGGACATCAGCTACTTTTAATACGGAGAAACACAGATGAATTTGCAAGGCAGAAACTAGTTTTAATTAAAAGATAAATTGACATTTCCACTCAATTTTCTAATTCAAATATTGTTATTCCAGGTTGCACCGGCCGACTGGTTGGTCAGCAGATGATGAGGATGGCGTCGGCTCAGCCAGCACTGATGCAGCGCGCGTTGTCTGGATCAATTTCAGCTAGATCACATGTGTTGAAGGAGGCTGATACAGGACCGTCACTTAATGCGGTGAGTCCCAGGCTAAAAGAATGTTAAAAGTGGCAAGAGATTTATTGTTCTGTTGTCATGCATCTACTAGAATGTTCTGATAGCTGCACTTGAGACCACTTGAGACTTCCACCTTAGACCACATCAACTTTCAGCTAACTGAGATAATGCTTTATCATTTTGCAGCCAAATTATGCCAGTGTGTCTAGATAGAGATATAAAATAGATTTTTCCCAGAACATGTATTGCACACAACAATTTATTTCAAAAGGCGGATATTTTTCATGAAAAATTTAATATTTAAAAAATAATAATTTATGTATTATTGCAGCTGTTTGTTTCTCAATAAATATAAAATAAAAAATAAAATAAAATAGAGAAATTATTGTTAGTGAGATTTGAATGTAAATAAGCCTGTTTTGAAGAGTAATTGCTAAGTTTATTCTAGTATTTGAGTCAACTGCAAAGATCTATTTGCTAATAAAATGTTTGTAACCAAATCATCAATTGTTAAACTTAGTACCACATGTTGACTATTATACATGTGCTTTAATATAAACTAGATGCTAGTCAAAACTAAAAAGAGGCAGTTCTAACTCGATTTATGCCCTGTTATTGACAGGACCTAGGTGGTATAAGTACTAATCAACATGACAAGATGGCGGGCACTTGTGTATGATACTGGTTGGGATGGTATGGGATTGCATATCTTCTTCACGTTTAGATTTCCTAGTACTTTTACAACCTCCTTTTAACAAATGCAAAGGGTTTTAGATATAGAGTAACAGACAGATGCACTGGAAATTGGATTGCGGGTGAAAAGGTAACATAATTTGAGATTTAATTCTCAATTTCAGGTCCGTAACTTCCGCACATCAATCGTGAGTCTCAGTGCTGAAAAGGGCCACGACCACTCCAAGCTGTGGTTGATTGAGAAGGGAGTGTCCGGTGCTCTCATCCCACTTGTCCCTCTGGCTCTGATAATACCGAACAAGGTGTTTGACACCATCCTCGCTGTTCTCATCACCGCCCATAGTTTCTGGTAAGATACAATATAATAATAATATATCTTATTTCATTAATATTCCTGTTACCCTAATATACCCCCAATAAAATCACCATTATTTTCCCCCCCTTCCCATAAACCTCTATCCTAATTCCCCAGGGGTATGGAAGCAATGGTAGTGGAATACGCCCGCGTCTTGGTGGTCGGACCGGTGGTTCCAAAAGTTTTAATGATGGTGGTATTTGGAATATCAGCAATTACTCTTGGTGGACTTTTCTACCTGATCTTCAACGATATGGGCTTGACCAGAGCTTTCTGGAGGATTTGGAAAAACATGAGAAAAACTCAGGGATCAGGCTCGAAGTCATCAAAGTGCTAGGTTAATTATTGTGTTTTTTATTTGGTAGCTTTTTGTTCCAAGTCATTTTTTTTTAAAGTCTTAAAGCATTTATTCAATTTAGGCTTTAGTAGGGCTCTCATGATGGTCAAAGCTACTGAAGTTACCACCAGCTCCGAATACTCAGCAAAGTTACATTGTTTTTGACACATGCAAAGCTGATACATCCACTTGATTTTTTTAAGTCAGAAGACTGTCATTTTGGGAGGCGGTTAATTATTCGGTTTTTGTAGAAGCATTTTTAAATTTTTGTCTTTATATTTCCCAAAAAAAACTAGCCGTCTATTCGCGTGCTCGAGATTCAAAATAATCCTTTGTTTATCTCAGTGGTACAATCGCCACATATATTTTAAAATGAATTTTGTATGCGACTGTACTTTCGAAATTTTTGTTTGATGAAATTATAACATCATGGATACCGGTAACACATGCACTGCACATATTAATTTCCTTCTACTTTAAACTAGTTCTTCGACAAGTAGTAAATAAAAACATCACAAAACTAACAATATTTTAATATTATTACAGGGGTCTCGAAGCGATCGCGGTAGATTACGTCCGCGCGAGCCTTTTCGGTCCGGTCATCCCCAAAATTGCCATCGGCTTAGTGTACCTGGTTTCCATAGCAACACTCGGAGGCCTGTTCTACGTCATCAGCCATGACATCGGCATTGCAAACACCTTCAGACAGCTGTGGGCCATCAAATCTGAGCAGCAGGCGTAGATTTTAAACACGCGTTTCATGTATATTGGCTAACTAACAATGTTGCTCTTTAGGGCGCGTTACCACTCAAGAGGGGCGGTGGAATGGATAAGAGACATGTTTTTATGCACATGCAAAATATGATAGGTCTGCGCTCCTCTAGAAAAGCACCCTAAGGCCCTTTCCTAACTTCGGCAGGATATCTTGGTGCAAAACGTTAGTAAATGAGGCTTTTAAATTGTATTTCACCTCAGCTAAATCTACTTTTAAGAAACTATTAATATTAACGAATGACTAAACGAATCGATTAGCTTTTTATTCAAATTAAATGCTGTTTTGGAATATTTCTCATTAAGGAGCAGTTATGTTGTTTAGCCAATATGTATGTAACTATGGCCAGATTTCTGATTACGAACAGGACTTGTTTCATTTGTTCTTCCGACTTTATTGTCGGATGTGATACATTATTTGGCAGTTTCTGAAAGCCAAAACAAAGTTAATTGATTTTATAAAACTGTTGCCGTCTTTGTCATTTCAGACGAATTGACAATTACAGGTTGCAACAAGAGTTTAACTATGGT
The DNA here is from genome assembly GCA_947623365.1 of Achlya flavicornis. Lineage (NCBI taxonomy): Eukaryota > Metazoa > Arthropoda > Insecta > Lepidoptera > Drepanidae > Achlya > Achlya flavicornis. The sequence continues at coordinate 1,753,583 of OX392485.1, read as the reverse complement.
TTGGCTTTCAGAAACTGGCAGTTAGTTACTTTTACTGCTATGTATTTTTATCATAGTTTTATTTTTACATGGGGGGGTACATTAAGTCAACTAATTGACTTTAATCTGTTAGTGTCTTATGTTTGTTATTTTCGTTGAAATTTTGTATGTGAAAAATTAAAAAATCTGGCTTTATTGATAGTCGAGGAACAGGTACTTAAAAGCACAAGTGTTAAAAACAATAATGTTCTTTTTCTAATAGTATTATGTTAGTAATGTTTTTTATTTAATGTTGGAAATTTTAACAGTTTCGGTTGAATGTGATGTGTTGTGAGTATCAGTGAGGCTTGTGAATTATTTATAAAATAGACAATAAATGAATTAGTTGATATTATGTGGATGTTTTTATTTTAGCGAAACATGCTGCTGAGCATGGATCGTCTGTAAATTTCTAACATAGATAAACTAGGCTTTTTTATCAATATCAAATGTAATTCTCATAAAAATAAATAAATATACCGGGACATTCCTCACACACTGTCATCTGATTCCAAACTAAGCAGAGCTTGTACTATGGAAACCAGATAACTGATATAATGTATATACTACTTTTTGTTTGTAAATACATACTTAATATACATAATTACACCCAGACTCAGGACATACATACATGTTCATGCACAACAAAGCATGTCCTGTGTGATAATCGAACCCACGACCTGCGGCGTGATAGGTGGAATCTTAACCAACCGCGCCAGCTGGCCCTTCTAAATATACCAAAAACATAGTATTAATTTGATTGCGAGAGGTTTAGATGTGAAAGGGTAATAAGAGTTACTTTCGCACTTTGGCGTATTAGGTGTACTGGCTCGAGGGGCACGCTACCTTGAGTCAGGCATGGCTCACTCCAGATTGAGCCATTTATTTCAATGCATTTACAACGTTTTTACACAGCCGTAAGGTTCTGTTTGGATTGCGCTAGAGTACACCATGGTATAATAATAAACATCATAGAGTCCACGACATCAAAGCAGTGCACCTTCTGTAGTTGTACTATTATTTATTCTGTGCTTGATTGTGACATTTGACTCCTTCAAACAATCTACTCAGTTGAGTAGACCTTGTGCAGGATTTGGTCATAGATTTACATAGGGCAACATGCCTCGATTTGGTATGATCAACATCGACATATCGGATCAACTGTATCACAAAAAGCTAGATTTTTCCTGTGCTAATTATTATGTGTAACACTTTAGCCTGTGCGGTCAGATGTTGTTTTATCAAATAAGAAGTATAATATTTTTCCGCCAACGCGTCAGCTTGGCTATCTAAAGAGGAAACGCTGCCAGCCTTCTGGGAACCTTGTCGTTAATCGGAAGCAGCGGCAGGCTTGAGGAAATTTTCTATATATAGATTGTATTTTGTACATATTTGTTGAAAATAAGAAGTTAAGTGAAACAAGTAAAATAGTTAAAATAATATAATAATCTTACCAATCGTAATATTTCTATTTACATTTGTTCCAGTTGGTATGTACTAATATAAACTTATATCTTATAAATTAATTCAACAATATAAAACATCATAAATTGTCGTTAATTGTGATTATATTGGAAGACAAATTATAAAAACAGTAGCACTTTAACAAAATAAATTTATATAAAATAATATTACAAATAATACTGCTTTTAACAATTACAACTTTACAACAATTTATGTCCATTAATTGTAATTATTTGAAGGTTTTACAATTGTCAAGCCAAAAGAGAAACATTCAAAACATAAACAAGAACACATTGTCAACTTTTTATGTATATAAAAATACATAGCCATTAGAACATACACATTTTCAAAAAGTACAATCTTTTAAAACACGAGCTTTGCACCACCACTTACCGTGGCAATTTGTCCACAAACTTACATACACAGAAAAATCTTTTTTTTTCGCTCTCCCAGATACAAAGCTCACTCAAATAATGTATGTACCCGTCAGTAAAAAACAATTGTAATGAAAAAAAAATATTTGGCCAACATTCTTCGTCATATCACAATCAATGAGGAGTTTTCTTATGATACCTCTATGCTCAAAATATCTGTCAAATCATCTACTTAAGGCATCGAACAATTAACCCAAAGAAGCGTAATGACGTCGATTTTGCTTGCAATCTATTCCGCCAATTTGCCACCATCGATAATGCGCTCTGATTGGCTAGTTTCGGAATCGGATTGCTCAGTATTACTACTCTAAGGGATTGTTCCTCGATGACTTAAGGTTCAAATTGGTTCGAATTATCCACAGTTTGACAGGTATTTTGAGCATAGAGGTATCATAAGAAAACTCCTCATTGAATCGTCCGGTATCCAACGTAAATATTATAGAAAGGTCACCAAATTAGGTGAAGTTTTACACAGTCGTAGGGTTCTTGGTAGTACCCGCCTGGCTGGCTATCAACTTCAACTTGAATCAGTCGCAAAGCGCCTATCGGTGTGTTCCGACAGCTGCACTTGAGAGCAAGTTCCTTCTAGGCTCTGAGAGGCACTTACCAAGGTATGAATGAGGATATGTTCAAGAAATGATCATTACCATTTTCTTAAGCGTTTAGCCCTGTACAATTAACTATCTAATGGTGCGTCCATGCTACACGAACAGAGCACGAGCCGAGCTACGAACGAACAGGATTCGTTCGTTGTTCGCGTAGCGTGGACGTCCTTGCGAGCCTCGAACGACCATTCGGCTCGCGCTGGACTGCGCTCCGCCTGAATGACAGTTTTTACACGAACACAGGGATTCGGATCGCGCTCGTTGTAACGTCCACACTTGACATTGCGAGCAATGAACTCCATCTCGTGCATCATAATAATGAACTATTACACTGGGTGGAGTTTTCGAGATCGCATATTTTCCAAACCTATGTTGGGTTAGTCATGCTGAACAACTTTTACTATGAGACCAACATTGAAATCTCAAAAAAAAAAAACTTTTTATACATGGTTGACATTTACTATGAAAAGTATAATTTTTTTGAGAATTCACTATTGGTCCAAAATCAAAATCAAAAAGTCTTTTATTCAATTTAGGCCCTGGTAAGGCGCTTATGAACGTTAAATTGGTACATACAGTTGAATTTACCACCGGTTCGAAATACACTTAAACTGAGAAGACTCCTAGTAAAAGTTGTTCAGCATGACTAACCCAACATAGGTTTCGAAAATATGCCATCTTAAAATGTCCACCTATTATGAACATGTGAGGTGTTATTTGCGCACGTGCGTGTCGTGGAATATGTGCAGCGCCTGCCACTGCTTGGTGTGCAGCAGGATGTGCGCGCGCCGCCCGCGCATGTACTGCACCGCCTCCGACGGGGACCAGCGGTTCTTCTGATAAAAAAAAAAAATTGGACTGTTTTAAAACCATCGAGGAAAGATCCCTTTAGAGTAGTAATAATGAACAATCAAATTCCGAAACTCGTCAGTGATTTGTCACTGAATTTGAACAGTAAGCACCAATCACTGCATCGTGTGTTTTTGAATTGACCAATCAGAGTGCATGCGTGCTTGTCTTAGCCAATCAGAGTGCGTTGTCGGCGGTGGGAAATTGGCGGAATATATTTCAACCAAAATGAACGTCATTGCGCTTCTTTGGGTTAATTGTTCGATGTTTAAAACTGACTTCAAACTACACTAAAAAGTATTCAAATCCTGATCTGATGACTGGGACCAAACGGAAGTGCACTCTTCCAGACAAAAAAAGAATTTTCCCAATCGGTTAATAAATGACGAAGTTATGAGGTAACAAACATAAAAAAAAAATACAACCGAATCGAGAACCTCCTCCTTTTTTTGAAGTCGGTTAAAAATAAATATCCTGGGACATTTCTCACACACGGTTATCTGATCCCAAACTAAGCTGAGCTTGTACTTTGGAAACCAAATAAAAATAAAAAATTCAACAAGTCATTTATACGCCCTATCATCATCTTTTTGAGAGAGGTAGAGCATAGCGTTTATTTGCTCAAAGAGCAGCTCGACTGGGGAAGTACGTCCACCTTACATAATACCGCAGCCAAATAACTTTATGTTGTGTAAAGTTGTGTTCCTGCGCGTGAGTAAGGTCGCCAGAGCTTTTAGGGGAGGGGGGAAAGGTCGGTAACGAATGAGCGATGCTTCTTGTGTTGCAAGCGTCAATATGGCTACGGTAATCGCTTATCATCAGGTGGGCCGTAAGATTGTTTCCGACTAAGTTGTATAAAAAAAAAATACATCATCATCAGCCTATAATGTCCAACTACTGAGCTCAGGCCTCCTTTCAACAATGAGGGTGAAAGGGACTGGGCGATACTCTACCACGCGTGCCCACTGCGGATTGGTGGAGGTAGGCTAGTGGTCAACCTACTGTTGGAATTTTTCAAGCCGCCTAGGAGGCATCCAACTAGCTTAACGACTATCACAATTAAGTGATAACCGGGACCAACGGCTTTACTTGCCTTCCGAAGTAAGGAAACGCTCGATTTGAAATACCACTAGGCGGTCACCCATCCAGGTACCGACCACAACAGACATAGCTTAACTTTGCCGATCGATTAAGAACGGCTAATCATGCTACACCACGAGCGCTTCCTACGCTTTATACGCCCTGTACCCCTAGACAAAGTACATTTCGTTTCGTATGCGCGAATAGTAACGCTACAAAATGTATGAGATTGACATTTGGTTACGCTAGGATCTAGCGTATCCTTATATAATGAAAATATCCACATAAAAGTATTTTTTCATTTAAATATTATTTACTTGGGTAAATTTCAATTCTAAGATATGTTATTTTGCTTTATGCGCACTCTTAAGTAAAGTACATACAGTTGAATCTACCACCGAATTGAAAAACTATACCAGAGCCATCGAGTGGAGATAAAGAATGTAAACAAACTTTCAATTCTTATTTAATGAAATTATGTTGACAGCTGCTTAGGCTCTGCGTTGATGATCAGTTAGTCAGAACAAGTAATTATATATCTATATATATAAAAGAAAGTCGCGTCAGTTACACTATTTATAACTCAAGAACGGCTGAACCGATTTGGCTGAAAATTGGTGGGGAGGTAGCTTAGACCAGGGACATAGGATACTTTTTATAGGGTAGGGTAGGGTAGGTAAGGGGGTAAAGAAGGGTGGGTGAAGCCGCGGGCGGTAAGCTAGTGTATAGATAGATATAGACCATCATGAGGTAGCAGCCGACGAGCGTGGCGCTGCGCGTGCGGCCCGCCTTGCAGTGCACGTACACGCTGCCGCTGTTGATCTGCTCACTGTCCGTCGGGATGCCCGACAGCTTGCCTTGTGCTGGCAGGAACCTGCACGGTTTAATATTGTACATTATAATTAATTTAAAGAGAAAAAAAGCAGCACATACTTTGTACTTGTAAAAAAAAAAGTATAATAATATAGGCTAATAAATGACGAGCGAGACTTACGATACACACCTATCTACCAGTCGGATTCGGAAAATTCTTTCACTAATTGCTATATAATAATAATATAGCTTGCTAGCTATATTATTCCCAAGTATTATAGGGTTTTTTTTTTTATACCACTGTGGTGGCAAACAAGCATACGGCCCGCCTGATGGTAAGCAGTTACCGTAGCCTATGGACGCTTGCAACACCAGGGGTATCACTCGCGCGTTGCCGACCCTGAAGAAACCTCTTCACACCCTTTTTGAAGAACCACACTACAACTTTTTACTTTACTACTTTGGGTACTTTTTATCACACACACAGAAAGGTCATTAAACAGAGTTCTCTATATAGTTTGCAGTTATCTATCGTACATTTTGTACTATGGAAACCAAAGTTCTGTTAGAGAATCGAAATGAAATATTTTATTCATTTAAATAGCCCTTAACAGCCCCAGAACATTTTTCCAGTTAGTCGCCATATTTTTTTACGCCATGTTAAAACCGCCAGAATCAAAGGCCTGTACAGTATGAGGCACGAATGGTGAGCACAGATAGGCATTAGTGGGGGCAAGCTCGCGCATGTACACTTTTGGCCATATCACAGTAGCCAAATGACACGCGAGAATCCAATAGACGACGAGCATCGACTGACGAACCAATCGTGTGCAGCTCGCCGCTCCCCCCTTCATTCCGACAAACAGACCGAAAATTAACGACTGCGCAGGTGTCAATCTGTGCACCACTCGTGCCCCTTACTATACTATTACACTTACCTATTAATAAACGTGACGCCTTCATACAATTTGTCCTGATCGGGAGCCTCGAAGATGTCTGTCGTCGCCAGTTGTAAGAACTCCACTCCCTGCTCCCGCCATTTCTATAATTTAGGACATTCCATTCTTCAGTAGATATCATCCAAATACCCACAGCACGACATGGTTCATATATTATGTTAATCATTATACGTTGGCGGGTCGACGGGCCCGTTGGCGTAGTTGATTAAGATTCCACATATGAAGCCGTATCTTGGGTTCGATTCCTACCCAGGACGTGCATGACCATGTTTGCATGTCCTGAGTCTGGGTGTAATTATGTATATTAAGTATGTATTTTACAATTTATTTACAAACAAAAATTAGTATATGTATTATATCAGTTATCTGGTTTCCATAGTACAAGCTCTGCTTAGTTTGGAATCAGATGACCGTGTGAAGAAATTGTCCCAGGATACCAAAAGAATATTTTTTTTGTCTGTCTGTTCCCGCTAATCTCTGAAACGACTGGACCGATTATGACGGGACAGATAGCTGTTATAAGGAGTAACTTAGGCTACTTTTATTCAATAAATTAGGGTTTAGCGTAATTTCAAGCATTCAAGGTTTTTCAAGATTTCAAGGTGTAAATTTTAAACCTAACGGACTTAACAAAATTATTGCTTAAATATTTCAAAACATCATCACTAACATCGTTTTTCCAACAGATAAGACAGAGTACCATAATAAAATATAGTAAAGTAACAATAACCATTAGCATTTCAATATAATACGGCACTCGTTTTTCTGTGAACTGTGAACTCTCCGACAAACGTGGCATTGTTGTTATATTAATAAACTAAATTAGGTACCTACTAGCTCACATTACAGAACATAGCAGATGGAGCGCGCGGAACACAGGAATTGAGGCCAAAAAAGCTAATACAAATTTAAAAACACATAGCTGGTATTCGCTTTTTGGCCTCACACCGGTGTTCCGCTCGTGTGAGGATGTCCCAGTATTTTTATTTATGTACTTTTCCTCATAAGTTCTTCCATTACGCCTGATTTGACATGGGTTTTAGGCCGTTTAAATGATATCACATATCACTAATTACTCGATTTGTTAACTCACCTCTGAGTCATTGGAGAACAGTTTTAGTTCGTATGTCTCGTTCATGGACACAACCCCTTTCATGTTTTCTTCTTCTTTTAACTGTAATCATAATAAATACCATTATTTAAATCAGGGGTCTTCAACCTTTTTGAAGTCTAGGGCCGACAATACTTTGATTTTAGTGCGGCGGGCTGCAACACAAAGAAATCAGTGGGAGCGGAGGCGCTTCCGCGGCTCGCCGCATGCCCAGTATTGCACAGTGTATATATAGGTGTCGAAAAAATCCATTTATTTATATTTATAGCAATATTAATTCGAATCACGTGCGTTGGTTTAAGTACGAGACTATTTCGTTTTAATTTCTGGAAAGAACCATGGCGAGAGTGGTACAAAAAAATAAAGATTTTTAGAGACGTTTAAATGACGTTATTATTGATCCTTGGTGCCTAAGGAATAACTTGACGCATTTAAAATATTTTTAGATCCCCGGGATAAAAATGCGACATTCTATGCCATGCCGGCGAATCGCGACCGAAACCAGTATGTTGTTATATTTTGCGGGGTTTATGAAATATTTCCAAGTTTTTTAATATGTTGCTGGTAATGTAATCTCTTAATGTTTATTTTTTTTGTACAAATCAATGTATGGGTCTCGCCATGATTCTTTAATTTAGTCAATCTAATGTCGAGCCGCCAAGGACGCCATAGCGGGCCGCGTGTTGAAGACCTTTGATTTAAAGTAAATAGACAGCTTTTGAATCCAAAAGTGTTTTTGGAACTTTCCATATATATATTTGCAACAAATATTCCAGACTTCTAATCCATACTAATATGTAATATTATAAATGCTGTTTTACACAATCATGTCATAATAATTGTATGTATTTGGATGAAGTTTCACATGGAAATAACTCTGTAACGTTAACCTTGTAATTTTTGATTAGTATGAATGTCCCCAACCAATGTCTATATGCTTCATCATGCGCCACGATAAAAAAAAAAAAACAAAATGCCCCCAGAAAAGTATGCCAAAATCTTCAAACACCTTTTTTTAACCACTTATTATAAAATCGAAGGTATTTTGGTAATTTGTGTGACCACAAAATCAATTAAGAAATGTGGAGTATTTCATCCATCCGCTATCATTAATTTGTCATTCATAAACCAACTTGATGTGCTTATGATTTTGTATGGAATGTCAATGTTGGACTGGTAATTATTAAAACTATATTCATGTACACAGTTATTTTACATAGTTAATGAGTATAACTGTCTGTAGGTATATAATTGTATGAACAATATTTGAACAATTTATCATGATGCCATTATTAGTTGAATGCTGTGGTCTTTGATCAAGGATACATCCAGATTGAGCGTTGAAGCTGTGCACGCGTCGAAAAAATAGCCCCTAAATGTTAGGGGCTAAATCAATCAAAAATAAATAATATTGCAAAATAATGTTTAATATTTAACTTTCTCCCGATTTAAATTGGAATATTTCAACAACTGCTATCATTATGAACGTCACTATGACAAGCAGAATGACGCAGACGGAGCGTTAAACATAGCTGTTACGCAGCAGCTTATAAAAGATGGCCTGTTTTATATATTTGTGTAGTACGGCGACATTCTATCTAGGTATATTTATTTCTATGGCTGTGGTAAATTCTCGGGTTTAGAGCCTATGGTGAAGGAAAGTAAAACAATTATAGTATTGTGAGGACACTAATGTGGTAAAAGTTACTGTAAAGCATGAGCCTTTAAGATCAAAATCAGTTGTGAAGCACTGACTGATGTGTCCAGGCAGATGTGTTTAAGGTTCATATTCTAGATTCTTAATCGTCAATCAATGCTCAAGTCAAGTTTTCAGTTGACATTAAGACAATTGAATTTGGAACTTGCACCAATGATATTTGGTTAATTTTCTATTAACACAATCTTTTCTTGAGATTTGATCTCATTTGGCTAAGTATCAGTACCCTTTTAGGGTTTGTGTGCTCACCACTTTTGGTCTATGGACCTCCATACTTAATAAGTAAATGTTCTGAAGTTATATTTAATAAACAATGTCATATAAATAATATAAATTTTAATTATAATATATAAAGGGCAAAACTTGTGTAATTGTATGAACCAAAAGATTTTTCCTGACAGCTAATCGAATAGTCATAACTATCATTTTATAATTCCAATAAACAATTGGATGAATCTTAGTGAATCATGAAACTGAAATAAGTATATCCTGTTTTAATATCACTGAATAGAAACATACAAGATCTAACAACATGTATAAATAGATATACTCATTAGTATTGATTTTTAGAATATACAGTTACATTAGTTAGATGAAAGGTCTGATTTCAAACTATTATTCTTGTATTAAAATGTCATTATCTATCCCTCAACTTAACGATAAATCTTGATATAGTACTAGTCTTGGCAAATATAACACTTATCCATTCACAAAATCAAGCAAACGAGCAGTAGAAAGCAAAATTCACTACCAGTGAAATAACCTAGAAAAGTACCTGTTTAGTCATTCCCTGGAAAGGTAGCGCGCCCAGGATGACGGTGTCGTCCATCCTATCGTACCATCGCCTGCTGGTCACCTTCTCCATCAGCACATTGTACAAAAGTGTGGGGTAAAACGTTACCCGTGCAAACATTGCGGTGCCCTGTTAAATGCAGTTATATCTAATTAATAAGCGCGGAGCTGGCGTCCGCTACATGGCACGGTGACGCAGTGACTCTGGAAGGAGCACATACCATGGTGAAAGCTGGTCTTCGTGGTGGGGATTGCATAAATTTTTGCGAAGACGATCCTCCTACTATTTTGTTTTGACGTTTGAATGACAGAACTGAAAGTGACATTTTATTTGACATTGACAGTTCAGTGCTGCCAGTATGTCTATTAGTTTTGGATGCGTTCATCTTTATGTCTGCATTGAAAGCCACACACTCCACAGCGAGCAAGTTCTTTTTATTTTTCAATCGTATGCTTTTTATAGATAGGATTGTAGGTGTGTTTGACCATAATCTTGAAATGAAAGATCTGGAATAGAATAATTAATGCTGCTGAAGGTGTAAGCACACAATACCTTGAAGAATTCGATGGCAATAACTATCGAATTTCATACGGAGATCGCTTATTCGATAAGGCTGCTTTCATTAATGTAAAGGCTTCCGAACATATTTGGTATAATTACTGCAATACAATGTGGCGGTGTAACTGGTGTTTTTTGAATTGAAATTATAGTAGGTATTATAAGTTTATTTTCCAAATCTGATATTCGTTCAAATCAACTTCGTAGTAGGCACGGGTACCTAAATAAGTGGTTGACGACAGATCATCAAATCTAATAAATTAATATTAGGTAATTGGTCTATCAAGTGGATCCTGCATGAAAAAGAAAAAAGAAATGAAAATGACAATTGTTAACAGTACAGTCGAGGACATAAATATGTATACACTTTTTGAAATTCAAAAGCGATTTTCTCGCATGTTTAACTATGGTGGATCTTTTTAGTAAATTTATAATAGGACTTTTTGATCTACATGCCCCTATCAAAAAAACCCTTATTAAGAGGCAGTCTTTGCCGTGGCTGACCTCAAACGTCCGTTACATGATGAGACTCCGTTTCGAAGCCTACAAAAAACAACGATTTTCCGGGATACCCAGTCACAAGAATGAATATAAAGTGTTGAAACAGTTGGTAAGCTCTAGTACCTTTTTAGAAAAGAAAGCATACTTTGAGCAGAATATAAACAAGAATCTGGATAGTTCTAAAGCACTCTGGAAGAACTTAAAGAAAGATGTGCTTCCTGATTTTAAGAACTCATGCGAGCTTCCGGAACATTTGACTGATACTAATCAAATAAATATTTTTTTTCTTGAAGTTCCTGGCAGTAATCTTGTAGACATATCTATTTTAACCAAATATGAATTTAATAGGGCTGGGCCCGCATCTCTTGCTTTTACGCCTATTGATGATCAGGAAATTGCCAAAATTATACTAGCTATTAAGACTAATGCTCAGGGAATTGATCGTATTAGTATGGATATGATAATACTAACTTTACCAACGACTTTAAGTGTTATCACCGCTATAATAAATAAATCAATATTAACCTCCACTTTTCCCAAACTCTGGAAAACTGCTCTAGTGAGACCTATACCTAAAAGCAATAACCCATCTGACATCAAAGACCTTCGCCCTATTAGTCTTTTACCGTACCTATCCAAGATACTTGAGAAAGTTATATACGGGCAAATTTATAAATACCTGGAAGTCAATTCTATGCTATCCCCCTTTCAATCCGGTTTTAGAAAGGGTCGTGGTACTCATACTGCGCTTTTGGACGTGGTTGATAATATTCTCGCTGCACAGGATGTTGGGAAGGGCACTATTCTCACACTTTTAGACTATTCCAGGGCTTTCGATTCCATTAATATTCCATTACTTCTATCAAAACTAGCTTACTATGGTCTTGAGAATCCGGCTGTAAGGTGGTTTAATAGCTATTTATCAAATCGCTCTCAACAGGTCGAAATAATTAAATCTGACGGTTCCATTTTGTCATCTAACCTCTGCTCTGTACAAAGAGGTGTACCGCAAGGATCTATTCTTGGGCCTCTTTTGTTCATCCTTTATTGTTCGGATGTTGTTGGTGGAATACAATATTGTAAATACCATCAATATGCTGATGATCTTCAAATATACATTTCTTTCCACCCAAAAGATGCAGCGACAGCGGTGAATAAACTCAATGATGATTTGGATCGCATATCGGAATGGTCAAAATTTAATTCACTGGTGCTCAACCCATCTAAATCTAAATTCTTGGTTTTAGGATCCAAAAACCAAATCAAAAATATAACGTCCTCGGCACTAAATGTCAATATACAAGGCAAAGGTATAGAATTGGTCTCCATGGCACGTAACTTGGGTCTTGCTATGGATAATAAACTCCAGTTTGAGAGTCACGTCTCTGATCTAGCACGTGGCTGTTTTTATAGGCTTAAGGTTCTGTATAAAATAAATATGTTGAGTAAATGAAATGAAATGAAAATGAAAATGAAATGAAATGAAATGAAATGAAAATGAAATGAAAATATATTTATTTTGAAAAATACACACAACACTACAAAAATATTATAAATGTGAAACAAATAGCACATAAAAAAAACAAAGAGTAGTGTTGTGTTATATCAAAATTGGTCAGCGACTCAGTATAACACTGTTATCCCGAAACCGGGTAACAGCACTGGTTTTCAGTCGCTGCCATTAGTGACATCACGCACAACTGGACAGAACACGAAAGACATAACAGTTAATTTAACATACAGAAAAAGACATAAGTGGGTAAACGCACGATAGAACAACAAAAAACATACAATCGGACGGAAGAATATATACATATCATTATTTAAATTAACATAGAGAAAAAGACTATTTGAATTAACATAAACAGAAAAAAATGTGAACATATTATATGATAGAACAGAATTAATAGTTTAATTTAAAGGTAGGTACATAATAACACCCCACGATTAACATTTAGCAAAACAGGCAGACTAGACCAACTATGAAAACCAAATAACAAAATTACCTAATTACATTATTGTGATTACCTTGCATGCCGAGAGAACATATTCCTATAACTTTTGCAAATCCAAAAAATAAACTTTCAGTCGTTTACTAAATAATTTTATGTTGCCTAGGGCACAAATTGGTGGCGGCAAATCATTCCAGCACCGGGTCGCTGAGAATTTAAAACTTCCACGGAATGCTGCGGACCTATGACGTGGTGTAATAAGTTTCCCGACACAACTTCTAATACCGTGCTTACCCTGCCTCCAAGCGAGTTTCTCATATAAATAGCTTGGTTCCTCATTTTTGATGATCCCAAAAAGAAGACCAGCAAGATGGAGATTCCTACGAGATGACATTTTCATCAAGTTTGCCTGATTTAAAAAAGGCGTGACATGACTACGTGGAGGAATATAAAAACAGAAGCGAGCACAAGCATTCTGGACACGTTGGATAAGATTTTTGGTTCTAGAAAGTAAACAGGGTCCGTAAACAACGTCTGCATAGTTTAACTTAGATAAGATAAGTGACTCGCATAGACTTATTCTAAGGTCAACACTTAAGAAAGAGCGGACCTTGTACAATAGTTTCAAGCGGTAAAAACAATTTCGAACCGCCTCCAAGACATGGCCTTCAAAGTGAAGATTACAGTCAAACAACACTCCGAGGTTACGGGCTTCAGTAACATATTCAATGGGTTCGTTCATGACCATGATATTAGGTTTAAAGCTACTTATATGGGACACTTGTTTCTTTGTTCCCAATATCATGTATTTGGACTTAGTCGGGTTAAGAACCAAGGAATTATTTGTTGACCATGCTGAAATACGATTCAGATCCTCATTCAGTTCTCTTATAGAGCTCAGAGTATCAGAGGAAGAGGGATGTATATAAATTTGAAGGTCATCTGCGTACGGATCTTCGTATGGCACTTTGTGAGTGTTTAGTTTTATCCAAATTGAACTACTGCATTTCTGTATACGGTCCGTGTCTACTGATGAGATCTCACCGTCTAATTCAACGCGTACAGAATGCTTGTGCTAGATTTTGCTTTCGAGTACCTGCTCGTGCACATGTTACCCCCTTCTTAAATAAAGCAAATATGCTTAAAATGGCGGCCAGACAGCGTTTATATTTTACTGTCATGTTGTTTGGTGTAATCAAAACAGGCTCCCCCGAGTACTTATACAAAAAAAATACTTGGTTATGTGACCAAAATGCATACCAAAGTCGGGCCTCTTTGTACCGTATCTCTATGCCAAAACATAGAACTGCAGCCTTCTGCGGCAGTTTTAGATATAATGCAACGAAATGTTGGAATAATCTTCCTCCGCCTTTTCGGGATATTAAAACCAAACACACATTTAAAATATTATATAAAAGATACCTACTTTCTCAACAACAAGAACACAAATCTGTTTAGAATTTATATAATGTACATGTTTATGTAATTTATGTAAAATTATATTATAATATATCTATTTTCTAATGATCTTCCAATTTTAATGTAACTATAATTATAGTATTATGCATTATATATGCACTTACTTAATATTTTTCGGATGTGCTCAATCTTAATCACAATACTTTATGTGTGGTGTGGAAGCAGGTTTCCAGGTGACCAGGAATCGGATTGTGAACAGACCAATTCTTCATGACTATATTATTCGTAGTTCATGACCAATCAATATAATGTTCACAGGTGTACGTGATTGCTAGTTTAAAATATCAGGCGTTGCACACGCTGCTGCTGCCTTATTGCACGTTGGATGATTATATTTATATCGTGCTGTTTTGGGGTATTGAACTAGCTTCTATTTCCCACCTAAATTATTTGATTCTTCTTTAAATGTGATGAACAACTACAGAATTGGAAATAGGGCACTTGAAAAGTTGAGTGGTGTTTCGTTGATCACGTACCTACCTAGCCTAGTCAAGAAATGACATGAAAGTTGTAACAACCTCTTTCCTGAACTCTATGGTCACTCAACCAACACCTAAATATTAACCGTTTTATCGTTAAGGTTCGTTCAATATCCTTACTAATACTTATTATAAATGCGAATGTGAGTTTGTTTGTTTGTTACGCTCTCATGCCTTAACTACTCAGCACGATGTTTGGCACGCATATAGCTAATAATAGCTGTTTATCCTGGGAATTCGGGTGAAACCCCGGGGGACAGCTAGTATCATCGGATACCATGCAATATGTTACTTGAAGCAAAATGGTGGCAATTTTAAGGTGCCAAGGCCAAGGGAACCCTATTAACTATATACCTAGTTACTAAGCCTCCTCTGTCCGTCCGTCTGTCTGTCTATTAATGGGCTATACCCGACGAACCGTAATAGGTATATAGTTGACATTTTTACAGAATATGTAACAGCTATAACCAAAAATAATAAAAATGATATAAAATTAAAAATAAATAGATAATATGACGTATTACCGTGATGCAATACCTAACCTACTGAAACTGGAATAAAATTTAATAATCACGGAGTTGTATTATAAAAACTTCTTTTTTAAATTTACTCATGTCCATTCCAATTGGTAATTTGAACTCAAATAATTCACACTGTGGGGTTATTTTTTTTCGATAGCATATCTTTTGTTAATTCGCTGCGTATGCCGGGCTCTTTTCAAAAGTTGAAAGAGATATCATCGGCTTGATGTATCGACGCCATTTGTAAACGCAGCGGGGAGTCGCGCGCCGGACGACATTCCAAATTCAAATTAAATTAAAACGCGGTAAAAACAACGTGTTTCCGTTCGTTGCGTTCGCTATTCAAATTCGAAATAGATTCGATCTGCGCTAATTTGTCTATGACTCGCACGGTTCGCTGTGTGCCGCGATGAAAAAGGACCCAATTTTCGGGTTCCGTCATTCGGTGTTTGGTGTAAAAAATGTAGCTAACAAATGTTAAAAGTGACTTACGTAAACTTCTTGGAAGCTTTAAGAGGGTCTGGAAAGGAATTATGTGGTGATAATTAAATTTGGTCGGTTAATGAGAGCAATTTGTCTATTCGTAATCAAAAGCGTAAGATATCGTGCAGTAGGCGTGTCGAAAAGGGTTTTTATAAAATAATCAGATAAGTACCTCAACAATTATTTACGAGCCGGTTGGAGTGGATGTCAGTTTCCCTGACTTAGCTACGCCATAGGTCGAGAGTTCGGGATTCAAACATTTGGTGAATTTGGTTAGGTTCCAAGAACATTCTCCTCCCTTGCCTGTGAGGGGTCAGGGGAAACTAAAAGTCCTTCATTCAATGTTTACATTGTTTTGATTTTGATAATAATCGATATGGAAATTTTTAACGAGTTGGACATTTTCCACCAGAGCGCATATTTTTTGACTTGGACTAGGTAATTTCAGATTCCTGCTTCCGCCATTTATTCAATCGTTAACTACCAATTAGACTTTACTTAGTTAGCGGGTATCTATCTATTTATGATACATTAATAAAAGGCATGTTCCCAAGATCTCGTGCATATTATTGTAATTACACATCAATATGATATAATTTAACTAGCACTCCAGTATCTTTTTTATGCTTTCAACAGCCAAACTTATCATTACAGAATCCCGACACAGAACGCATTAAGGCCCGATACCCCGCCTCATCTGTCATCATTAATGCCACAGTATCCTAATAAGTTTGCCACAATAAATAAAAAGTAAAAATATCAAAGAGTTGCGCCCCGTTTAATGGTTGTAATTGTGGCCAAATGAAATATGGCATCGGACCCGGCGGACTCTGTCGTGGGTGTCTACCCGCCATATTATCGACGTTTACACGCTATATATATATTAAATGATTATCTTAATGCGGCGTTTAAAGTCGTCATTTACATAAGCGTCAATTGAGCGAGGCTCGGAGACGATCGGTGCAGTTAAAACATTCGCACCCCATTCGCGAAATATCCGCCAAAGTAAGCGTGCTTTCATCACCATACGTCTCGTATAAATAGTAGTCGCGGTGCGAAAGCGTCGGGCTCGGACTAAATCGGACTATATTATGCGCGTCCTGTCGAACATCAGACGCTTATTTGTGTCCGAAAAGCGCTCGAAAGACTTAAAGCCTTCTCAGTTGATGTATGGCGGCGACACGTGAATGCCGACCTTTATATTCAAATCAGCCGTATTCAAATGCGCTCGTTGTCTATGCCACGGTTGACAATTCGCGAGCATTTTGAAAAAGGAACGCGGGAAATGTCATATCATCGTCCCGGGATTCGAATTTTGCTTTTTGGCGCGTCGATACGCATCTGGCTCCCGTGGTACCTACGTTCAGAAGTCATGTACGGGTTCTTTGTTTTTATTTTAGCTCGATTGTGCCCGAGAGAGATATAGTTTGAGATCGGTAGATATTTGACGTGGGGAGCTGATAAAGTTAGTGTTTTGCGGCGGTCGGTACGTTAACGAGCGGCTGAGTAATGAGCGACGCTATTGTGATTTGAACAATGGAAGGATTCGATAGCTATTGTTTCTATTATTGAAAATAATATTGGATAACGATGGGTAGGTAATGCCAGTGTAGGTGCAAGCAGCGTGCCCGTGCCTGCACTTGCAGCCGGCACCTGCAGGCAGTTACATTATATTTCGTATTTGCTGGAATTTTAACGATATGTATCTCTAGATAGATATCATTTTTATTTCTTGTTGTTTGTTTATACGCGTGGATACTTTTTATAATTAGGTCGGAGTTTATTTGCGAATTTCTTGTACCGAAACTTGATGCAAATCGTAGGGGCTGAGATGCGTTCAGAACGTCCACAGATCTGCATACAATGAACGTGCAACGCTCCAGTTTCGCGGGTAATTTACTGCTGATCTCGCCGCTTAGATGTCGTCCTAAGATATCACTGTACCTAATTTAAAACATATTTTTTATTCTTTTATTTTAATGTAATGCCGTAACTTACTCGGCGGCTGTTTGCGAAAGAGGTAAATTAACATTTCGATGAAGCTGATGAGTTAATCTAATCCTTGTAATATCTGAAAGAAACATCGTCTTATTCCTTGATTAAACACAGACTAAATTGGAATCTTGATACAATTTATTCTTAATTCTCCTTGAGCTTGGCAGTTTAGGTATAATATAAGCTAATTTTAAAACAGTCATGTTAATGCTAATTGATCGAAAGCAAAACAACAAATCAAAATCAAATCAAAAAGTCATTTATTCAGTTTAGGCCCTGGTAAGGCACTAATGAACGTTAAATTGGTACATACAGTTGAGTTTACCTTAACTGTCAACTGAATCAGTCTTCATAAAAAAACAGCATTTTTGAAATATCACTATAACACTACTCATAGGTTCAATACCTATACGTTTATTTCATTGTAAACTGCAGCTCGTTTGAAATATAATGAGCGTTGTTTATGGTTATCAGAATGTGGATGGTAGGTAGTAAAATTTTATTTCTAAAATTCAATTTATTTAACATAATATCACTTACATTCACAACCAATAACTTATGACGTGTAATTCAAGAAGATTGCTTAGAAACTGATAAATAATTCGACTTGGGCGTACTTCAGACCTTCGAAATAAACAATAGCCGTTTTTTATCAGCTGTTGACCACCAATTACGGTGTACGGAACGCCCTTTGCTGACAAATTGATGTGCTTCGGATACGCGCCCTTTCATTCAATATGGCCGAATGTTGTGACTTTCAAATTAACGTTCAAATGTTCGAAAAAAAGTTTTTTCTATGTTTTTTTAGACCTCATCTAAAAGAAGCAAGCTTTATAAGCATGCATGTAGTTTTAAGGAACTATTTACTATTTCAGATTATAATACTATTCTGTGTTTGTTTTTATAGAGATCTGTTAGAGTGATGAAGCTTTGCTCTAGTTCTGGACTCTGAGTATCTGATTATTTCATTCATCTGAGTAGGAATATATTTTTATCTTACTTGTTTATTATCTCTGTAATATCTCTTTTTTATCTGCGAAGTATATTGAGTATATAATTGAAATTTTTATTTGCGAAGTACCTATGTACATATCTAACTTCTCATTTTATGCGGGCTCCAGACGTAGAGTTTTAACTGTAGGTAGGTACCTAAAGTTTAACATCAGTTATAACTGGGCATCCCTTGTTCCTACCAGTTTTCAGTCTCGTTGCATCTGGGCCAGTAGACAAGATGGTTTTCGAAAATCGTCATCATTAGGAAACGATCAACCTTTGTATGGGTTTAACATTTCAAATCGAAATATCACATGATTTTTAACAATCTCTTAGGTCAATCCCATACAAAGGTTGATCGTTTACTAACGATGACGATTATCGATAACCATCTTGTCTAGGCGGGCTGTACAGTTAAAACTGTACGTCTGGAGCGCGCTTAAAGCCCACCACAGACGTAGCTATAATATATATTAATATGCCGAGCTATAATATAAATTACAGGGCAATTTGGCGATGTAACAGAAATATATATTATAGCTGCGTGTGTGGTCACTCAAAGATTAGTATTGAAAATATATCGTAATATGACTTGCTATGATTTATATTAATATATATTATAGCTACGTCTGTGATGGGCTTAAGTCTAATATGTTAAAGCTAGATTAATATCCAAGTGTAGGCCCCTAGATGGTAGTAATGAAGGTCGTACACACGGCTACAGATCAAGCTATACATTTCCAATATAAGCTGACCTCTCATTGTACGGAAATCCTATACAATGCGAGATCAGCTTATACTGGAAATGTATAGCTTGATGTGTAGCCGTGTGTACATAACTGAAGTGGATATAAGTTTCCCGGTTAGGTAACTATACCGTTAACTAAAAAAAAATGTTCTAATTCATACCATATCATTTAATGATAAAAAGAAAATGGCGTAAATAAACTGCCATTTAATTTACATTAACATTTCAATTTCAATTATGTAAACATGTCTTGACAATTTGCTATAAAACAAACGCAAACATTTATTTGCGTACTACATCGGATTGGCAGACGCCATTACGGTAAAGGACAGTAAATAATTAACACGAGTAATGGCGGTGTACAGAAGAATCGCAGGTGCGATGCAAGCTGCGCGCGCGCCTGTTGAATAAGTACACGAAATGTAAATGAACAGCAGCAGCTATAACCAATTTTACCTGTCATAATTTTGTACATAAACTACAAGTACATATATGAGCTTTTTTAATGATTTACACGAAGTGGAATTGAATCGCCATAAATATAGCGTGGACTGGTGACGTCCACCAACCACCCGCGTTGAATCTGTTATTCTACCGGCGAAATTCACTAGTGTTTATATCTAGGTTTTTCGTTTCATACAATTCACACCCTTATTCATACATACGCGGCATTCGTCTAAGATCTAGGTGCCTACCTACAGGACATATACCTACATAGACACCATCAGAGAGAAGTTTAGGTACTTTGATAGCTCTCAGAACACTACTGCTGTGCGGGTGTCAGTCATTTTGTATCCTGTACCTTTCACAACAAGTCATTTTCCAGTAAATATTAAGGTACCTGTATTTTTTGTGCTCATCGAACAAACGTCAAGATAAAGGTATCTGTTGGGCAGCGGGGCATCAATACTCCAAAATGCATGCAAATTAACCCCACCTTTATTTACCTCCATTCAACGGACGCTTGAAAAACGATAGAAGCATAAACAAAACAAACTTTTAAAGAATTCAATTCAAATGGGCCGGCATTGTTGTCTGCCAACCACTTTATTTGCCCGATTTTTAACCGCAAACTTATCTACAGTGATAAATGACGTACACAAGGTAATACGTTGATGCGGACGTCGATTAATTATGCCTTGAATCGAGAACAAATCGCCAACTCTATTATAGATTTTGACACAACGTCACTACGCGCGTAGTTTGTCAAAATCATGTGGATGTCAAAATATATCAGTGAGACCATTGTCCTTGTCAAATATCGGGCTAGTTTTTTAATTCGACAGCTACCGGCGACTTCCGACGGTTTCTGGATGACTAATTGACAGTTCAGTGCGGCTATTTGACAGGTTGACTAATGCTTGTCTATGGTAAAAATGTGAGATTGACGTTTCGAATAAAGAATGGCATCGGGGGTGTTGACACCACCGCTATTATCTTTGTCGAATCTCCATAAAAAAGTTTTTACTGATTTTCGGACTATTCTGACTTTTGTAATTGCTTCTAAATGTTCAGAGACAGGTTTTCCGACCTATATTCAATCTCTAATTGGTACTTGTGGTTATAATAAGCTATTGGCACGCCTCTAGCATTGTCTTTTTATAATTGGAATGTTTAAAAACTTTTTTCATTAAACTTGTATTTTGTTTGCCAATGAATTGTCATTGGCAAACAAATATTAATTAATTAATTATCTTACTACTTTCACTCACCCTTTATATTATGGGATCATTAATTTTAAACTTTATAAACTATTGGAAAATAAATTAATGAGTTGATTCTTCGATTAGGCTTTCCTTACAAAAACTATTTATATTATTATTACAACGTTTTTTTCTTTTTTTTTTTCTTTTATTTAGGTACGTCCGAAAATAATATATTATTAGGTATGTAACAAACACTCTAAACGAAACCTAATCTATATTAATTTCTTCGTTAATTATGCCGTTTATTTTATAAATAAAATATCTTTAGGTAGAAGTTTCAAGATATATTTTCTTAAACTTGCCTCTTTTCAGTTTAAGGCTCACATGCCTCACATACCTATAAATACTCAATAATGACAGCTTAAAAAATCCTGTACGTCCACAAAAACCAAAGGCCATTGCACGCCAGGTTATGATGAGAGATAAATGTTCACGAATTGAGTCGTCTCCGTACCACATCCAAGAATGTCCGTGTGTCTTTACAAAACAATCATAAATACTTGCTATTTATATATCCTTAAACTCTATTATAGTGGTATAAAGGTTATTTTACAGTGGTGAGATGGTACATGTATGTTTGTTGTTTGTTGTGATCGGCTCGTTCGATTAGACAGTAGATGTGGTATCTTGGTCTGGAGGTATGTCAACCTTCATTATATTTTGTATAGTTGGAATTCGGATCAAAGGTGATGGGATGTCGTTTTTTCTTTGATACAGTTTCGGGCTATTGGTCATCTGTTAGGGGCTGTCGATAAATTATGCTATTGGTATTATTAGTTTGATGATTCTGTTGGTTTTTATGTCAGTCGTGAGGACTGGGCTAGATGCGAGTGGCCAGAAATCGGAAGGAGTGGCACACTCTGAGAGAGGCCCAGTGGACTGAAAACGCTGATAATGAATTAAATTGTGCGCTCATTATTGATTCAATTATAGGTATATTTAGGTTGTTTCTGTTACTAATAGTTGAAAAGAGTTGCTTTTTGACACCATTTTTTAGAGGTTAGAACTGACTCTCAAGTGCAGATGATGGAACACTCAACGAGAGGGTGCCAGCCACGATGACAGTTAATATTATAAAAGACCTTTATCATTATTAAACTCCTTTGGTAAAACTTTTTGAACAAACTAAACTTCTAAATTCAAAAATAGCTTCCAACTCAATTCATATATTTTTTATTAGTTGACAGTGTTTAATTGTCCACTACGGAACAGTATAAAGGACGGGCATTAATTATGCATAGTAGCGGCCGACTGGGCGTGGCGTGGTGTGGTGTAGCTAGGTAGATCCGCCTGCAATTTGCATAGTGCACGCGACTGCACGCCACGGCTACCTGACCTCACATGCTTTATAGGGTTACCATGAAATATTGACGAGGAGGATATGTCAATAGACATATCCTCCTTTTTTTTTCAAATTCGTGACTATAGTAAAGACAAATGGTAGAGATGAGCTGCACTTGAGAGCCTTCTAGGCTTTGCGTACCGCAATCTCACCATTTTTTTATATTACTTAGGTAGCAAACAAGCATATGGCCCGCCTTATGGTAAGCGGTTACCGTAGACTAAGGACGCTTGCAACGCCAGGGGTATCGCGCGTTGCGGACTCTGCAGAAATATCTTCACACCCTTTTTAAAGAACCGCATGCTGTACTCCATTGGGTGAAACACGGCGGAACCTCATTACAGAGTCTGAGGGTCCGCGGAAGGAATCTCCTTTGAGACCGCACAGTACGAAAACATTCTGGTTCCAAAACAAGATCATCATTTCATCTTCACTTTGTCCTGTACTCTCTCTCTATGTAGAATCTATTTGATAATAACAATGCATCGGAGAACTAGATTGCCGTTTTTACTGTTTTCAAACCGGTAGAAAAGTCTTTCATATAACGTATATTTCTTTGTAACTTCAAGGCATGAAACGCTATTTATCTAATATACAGTTTTAATGGTCACGTAATTATCGACACATTGCTAGACAATGACAGTATGGCGGCGATCGGAAAATATGAGACAACTTAAAAGAATTTTTTTCTTTACCTATCTTATTTTCAGCCACTTTTCTTCCACTTTGTTCGGTAAAATCTCTTTGAAAATCTGACGCCATGGTAACCCTAGCAGCTCGTAGTCATATATAGGCTGCTAATAAAGCACTAATAGCACGTCTACACATGCAATCATAGCCCGAGGGGGGATGATAAATTAGTCGGCACAAAGGTTGTTCATAAAAGCTTTTAGGTTTGTTTGCCTATCAGATTTAGGTTCACCTTTCGTTTAGCTTTGCTGGTGATTGACGTGTTGGTACAAATGCCACTGTTGCTGTACAGTAGTGTATTATTACGTGGCTGAAAGTAATATTAACTAAACTAAAGCTGTGCTAAAGTCAATCTAAGAAACCATATTTGACAAGACTGTGTCTCTGTTTGCTGCAATATTTTGAGAGAGGTAGAGCATAGCGTTTATTCGCTCAAAGAGCAGCTCGACTGGGGAAGTAAGGTGGAGGCTTACAGAATACCGCAGCCAAATAACTTCATGTTGTGTAAAGTTGTGTTCCTGCGCGTGAGTAAGGTCACCAGAGCTCATAGGGGAGGGGCGAAAGGTCGGTAACGCGTGAGTGATGCTTCTTGTGTTGCAAGCGTCCATATGGCTACGGTAACCGCTTACCATCAGGTGGGCCGTATGCTTGTTTACCGACTAAGTAGTATAAAAAAAAAGTTTGTCTCTCTTTGCGACATAGGTGTATATGCCGATCTCAAAACTGACCTATGATGAATATTGTCACCCCATGGCCACTGAATTTTGAAAAACCCTTTCATAGTAGGTACCCTACTCTACAGATTTCATGGTTCTGGGCTAGTGGTGGCTCTGCGTTGATCAG
Organism: Achlya flavicornis; assembly: GCA_947623365.1. Taxonomy (NCBI): domain Eukaryota; kingdom Metazoa; phylum Arthropoda; class Insecta; order Lepidoptera; family Drepanidae; genus Achlya; species Achlya flavicornis. The sequence continues at coordinate 1,729,450 of OX392485.1, read as the reverse complement.
TCAGTTTCTTCTTTTATAATAGGTTTAATAAATAGAAAGATTGGCAATATGCTCGATAAAGAAGGTTCACCGTGCTTACAGCAGATCCATTTTTAGCTTCACCTGAAGTCTCCGGTGAAATCAACTGTGTAATACCTAATTGTTGTTAAAAACTTCCGTTCTATTTATACGCGTCTCTAAATAGCTACAATATCTCACTCTTACAGCATGAATGACGCAATAAAACAGTTTTAAGTCAAGTTATAATTCGATATTTCGACACATAAGTTTCAGCCGGTTGGCGCATCCGCCATGTTTGTTGACGGAGCGCGCGAAATTATCCAGATTTCGCGCGCGAAAATTCACCCCGACTCTGGTTTGTTTATCACCTGACAAAAACACATATTGCCAACGCGAAAATGATAATTTTAAGTAATTCTAAGCTTTATAACAGCGGTATAAGGACTATTTGAAGTGGGCAGTTGTAATTTAGTTGGGTTATGTTTTAAATATTATGGCGGAGTGAGGTGAACGGATGCGCTGCCGCTGCTGCGGACTAGTGCACGCGTTGTGTTTGTTTTTATATTAAATTTAGGATTGCCGCAGTTATTGTTATGTTAATGTGTTTACGGTACGAGAGGAGTTTGTGGCGCGAGATTGATTCTCGTGAGTGCCTCTTGGTCTAAATGTGTGGTCTCAGTTGTTTGTAGTCGAATGATAGGCGAGTTGTCTATGATCGTTTTAGACGAGCCATTTAAGAATAACGTAAATAATTTTCTCGATAGATGTAGCTACGTTGGTGGTCAAGAAGGAGACAATTCTGTCGAGAGCCTGTGGAGTTAAATCATCCTTTAACTCCACCAACTTTATATGTCCTATGTCATCTTTGGAAGTGATTGCCAAACCCTGTGTTGAAAGCAGTAAAAAAGATAGGCATAGGTACTACATATTATTATATAAGTCAATCATAATTATAAATACAACAATAAGGAAAATAAAAACGATGACCTTTCCAAATGTAACTTGAACCGGGTTAGACTATAGTTATTTTTTTTTTTTAATTTAGAAAAGCTGGCATTAATCCGTCGGCGTAGAGGCAGAGGCCTGCCGGGACCCCGTGGGGGGTTGGCAGGTGTGCGCACAGACAGCACGGAATAAAAAAAGTTTGAACACGTCAAGTGCGAGCTAACTTGATTTAGATTCTTTTTTTGAAATTTGAATAAAGCAAATGGTCACGATTAGGTTTCTTCTAAAAATATTCTAAATTCAAAAATATTCGCATTGGAGCCGAGTCACAATCGATTACGATTACGGTATACCGATTCTAGAAGGCAGCAGTGCTCTACAAAACCAAAGAAATAATTTTGAATAATAATATCTTCTAAGGATCTATGTGAAAGGTTTTTATTATGGGGAACCCAAAAATTATTAATAAAAAGTGTAACGGCCTACAGCGCCCCTTGCGGCTGACGAGCGTAACAAATCGCTCGGTTACGCATGTAACAATTATTTCTTATTCGATTACGCTCGCGTTTACGGTTACAATCTTTACATAGGTTGCCGAGATCATCAGTTCTCACGTTATGGTATGATCCAGTAAGGAATATGAGGTCTAGCAATTGAATTGACATAATTCCTTTTTGTGCTAGTGATAACTTACTGAAATATTATTTTATTTTCCATTTTTGGTGTAGAAAAATTATACGGATTTTAGAGTCGTTGGAATGCGGTTAAAATTATTGATACTTTATTTTTAATAATATCTACTTCAATATCCTGGGACGTTCCTCACCCACGGCTATCACCTGATAACTGATATTCAGCACTTACTACTTTTTTTTGTAAAATATACATAATTAATCTCAGATTCAGGACACGCAGACATCTTCATACACTCAACTATAAGTTTTAAGTGGGAATTCGAACTCACGGCACGGTCCAACAAAACGATGCTAAAAATTTATATTTTTACAGTGGCGTTTAATTATACAATTATAAAATAATCTATATTATAATATTATACATGTAGCTGGCAATAATAATATAATGTCAAAATTGGAACACATTCAAATCCCTTAAAATTTGTCCTTTTTTACGAATCAATGTAGGTTGCCATGATTCATTCGAAATACAACTTCAACGTCCTTCTGCATGTAGGTAATGCTGTGAGTCATTTTCTAATTTTAAACCTTATAGCGTTTTTAATAAGGTTTCGAGATAATTTTATTTGCTTTCATTTCATTAAACTGCAATTTTCTTCCCCCCTACTGGGCACGTCGGGTTAAGGCGGGATCATTGAAATCATAATATGCAATAATTATCCATTAAAATTAAACATTTCAAACCCTTCTCCGGCTCAATAAAGGTGGTTTTTGATTGGCAGATGGTTGTGAAGGTAAAAATTATCAGATTAAAACCCCACGGGTCCAAATCACTCGTGGTTTTGTTCGTTTATTCAGCTATAGATTTATGCATGTGGTGTGATGTCACTCAGTCACAAAATAAAGAATATTGGTACCTATAACTTCAATTGTTTTTTTTTATTGTGTACAGGCGTGTGTAGAAGGTCACACAAGCCTAGAAGGAACTGGCTCTCAAGCAGCAGCTATCGGAACACACCGATAGGTGCTTGGCGACAGATTTTCAACTTGAGGGTGGTAGCCAGCCAGGTGGGTACTACAAAGTATCCTAACACCGTGCTATGGATTCCTCACCATCTTTTCCTTCACAAAAAGCTCAAGCTCATTTTAGGATTCGAACCCGGGACCTTCGTCTCGGCATCCGACGTCACTACCACTGAGCTATCATCGTCTTACAAAGAGGTAAAGTAAGGTAAGCTATACCAGTATTTATATACTCTGAAGCTATACATACAAACTAGCATAGCTAGAGATAGTAATACTGTGGCTAGAGTCTCGTTAGAATGTAGATGTAGACTGCTATTACACAGTGGCGTGCATTGGTTTTCGGACTAGGTAGGCAGAAGAAATCATGGCCATACACGCTTAAATAAGCCTCCTACATAATCATGTTTTTTGACCCGATTCGTAAAATTGTTTAGGTCATCGTATCATTCCACACACATTTGGTATGATTCATTAGCAAACAAAATACATAATAACAGAATAATAGATTCGAATAACAGCACCCAGATAGCCAGGTGTTTAATAAACATAATATTCTGTGTTAAAATGTCTAAGATTTTTACCTTTGTTTTAAATCCATGAATGTTTTGGAGTTGGTCAACAGCAAGTAGGTACAAGCAACAAACGAAAACTGACTAAAGGAATAATTTATCGACACATTTTGCATCTTCACCACAAAATTTCTTCATTTCACACACAATACACTTCATAGATACACTTCGCAAAATCACAATAAGTAAATAACAACAACATTGCATACAATGCCAGCCAAACCATAAACAAACCAACACAAATAAATTGCTAAGTTATATTTGAGTTGCTCTAATGTTGGTAAAGTAGTTGTAACTGTAGTCTTTTTAATTTGGATGGGTTACTTTACTTACAACAGAGAAGGTAAGGTTACTTTTGGTCCATAAATCGCGAATGTCAAATGTCAGTAAGCTACGCATAGCAAAAGCGTGATTTATGCTTTCGTCGTATTATCTTAAATAAGTGTGTGTGTGTGTATGAATATGCCGAAATCGTTTTAGTGTGCGTGAATTGCCGTGAATTTGAGAGGCGAACTCGCGAGTGCCTGCGCGGCAAAGTTTGAAATTTCGTATTGAATGTTAGGTTAGAATTTTTATTTAAAGTGATTATGTAGTTTAATTGAATCAAAATATTATTGAATTGAATCTTATGAGGTAGGCATTGCTTATTTGCCTATATGGAATGCACGCCACTGCTATTACATAAAGTGTAAGCCTGGAAGTGTGGAGTGGCTTTATTTCGAACATTACATAACATGTCTAATGTAAGCTTTCGTTTTGTAAAAGTAAGTAAATCTATGAATTGATCGCCTCCTTGTAACGAGTGCTAGCCCTAGCCCGGCTAGAGACTGTAAAACCACAGTCTATATAACGATACAGTCGTCCAACGCCTTTGATCTCGTGACATATGACGACAACGTCTAGACAGTATCGCGACGGCCATATAAAGTATGCTGTGTCCCGAGTCTACTAACATCGTTTTGTTTGCAGGTCGGGCTCGGCTTTCCCGCGTTTCGCCCATCACACCCCGCACGTTGCCCTGTCTAGACGTCTTCGTTGAACGACTGTATGGTTTTATAGGCTGTGGTAAAACCATGGTTTGGTTCCCGGATTCGACAAGGTGCAATTGATGCTCGTTTGACTAAAATGAATATCTATATCCCGGGATGGGTCATGTATATTGTTCAACCTTGTTCCACCATTCCCATTTTTACACCGAACCACAAGACGCCGGGAAATTTTTCCGTACGTTGTTGACATACCGTAGACAGCATTTAGCTTCCTCATTTATAATGCGGACAGCAAGGGAGTGGAACTTGCTTCCTGCGTTTGTTTTTCCAGGCTCTTACAATCTTGGAACTTTCAATTTCACAGAATAGGTTTCTTCTGGGTAAGCGTGTTTCATCTTAGGCTTCGTCATCATCCCTTATTTTTAAGGCAGACATGCTTTCTTTGCTTGCGGCGCGGCGGCGTCGTGTGACGGGTCGCTCACTTCTCTCCAATATGGCGAGGAGGGCGATGACTGCCACATGCATCATACTTGTGAACAGGTGCTGCTTGTGGGGGCTGGTCTGCATTTACTTGTTAAATATCCATTCAGTCTAATTTGTAGTTTTGCTGAGAATATAAATATTTTGTAATGAATCTAAGTTTGTTTTAAGTAGTAATTGATGAGTTTATTGCCGGCTCCTCTCAGCAAATGCAACCTTCCGACCCGTTATTAGAGTCAGACTTTATAAGTCCCTGCGAAGATCTATTTGAAATAATTGATTTTGTTTAAATCTGAACTTGAGACTAGACTTAATTTTTAAATCAGGCCTTGATTACTTACAAGCGGATAGGTGCCTACATATATAACCTAGAAACTTTCTTCGTCACTTTCAAACGAGTATAGCCGGGTATCATTTACCTTATTATTGCATTGCTTGAATAATCAGAAATACAGGTAGTACGATATTAGCTTATTAGAAGAGGAAAGCAGTGGAGGAAATATACGTCTAGATTTTGTTTACGAAAGGAAATAAGTAATGGAAAATTTTAAGAGAGGTACCTACTGTATAGCGTTATTTCGCTCAAAGAACAGCTCAACTGTGAACCATACAGAATACCGCAGTCAAATAACTTTATGTTGTGTTCCTGCGCGTGAGTAAGGTCGCCAGAGCTCATAGGGAGGGGGCAAGAGGTCGCGTGAATGATGCCCCGTGAAAAATACTTGTTTGCTGAACTAGGCTAAGAAACTTTCAAAGATAATAAAAGATCGTTTACTTAGTATGTGCTTTAAAAAATACTTTCATTTTTTCCTATAAAAATAATTGGATATGTTATTTTATTTTTCTCAAAAAAGTCGGCATCCCTAGTGTAGGTGGACCTGGAGTCCTGGAGTCTTGTGGTTTGTAGGACAAAGGAAGTAGAATATAATATGATACCTAAGAGCAATTTGTATAGCCTTTTCTGATTGAATCCGGTCTATCCGAAATCGATCGTAGTCCTGAAAACAGCATCAGTTTTATATGATTACAATAATTATTGAATTGAATCTAATAGGTAGGTATGTATGTATCATGTCGATGTAATCATCAATCGATAACAGCTCTCGATCGATTCGCACACGTTCGGTGTCACTGACCGGAGCCTTGACCGCGACAGCGAAAGTCGTTCAACAAAGTCGTTGAATTGATATAGACTTATTAAGGAGGTTGCATTGATTTGCATTTTATGCCAAACGCTTTTTTCGAATTATACTTTACTGGCCAGTATTTTTTTAAAAGAATAAGTTAAAGCATGGAACTCTTTTGATAGTTCTTTTTTTTAAAAGAACAAGCTTCAATAAATCCAGTAGGTAGTTTACTTGATTATGCATGAACCGTAATTAATGACCATAAACTATTGAATGGCTGTACAAATTGATTGAATATTAGTTTCGGTTAGTTATTTCGAGGCTTTACGTCTTAAAGCGAGGAGAATAAAACTTGAAATAATTCTTACAAAAAATGTATTCTAAGAGACCTATCATTAATAATCAACAACAATTACACAATAGTCAACAACGATCATTGCAAACAACAGCAACAAACAAAACAAATCGGTATTCACACAATAAATATCACAATATAACTGTAGTCAAAACCGATGGAAGTACATCTCCATCAGATCTACATTAGTCTTACAATTTGTATTTACAAATGGGTTGGACCCAGTATAAAAAAAAACCATTAAAAAGCGGGAGGAACTTACATCGTAAGTTTTGTTCCCGCTCTAAATGCCCCCATTTGAATTTGGAACTAGTTTATTTTTTAGTGCTTGCCTCCCTTGTGGTGGTAGATGTGTTTGTATACTGGCACGTGGACGGGGTAAGGTTTGGGGATTGGAACCTCAACCTTCTTCTCAACCTCGACGGGGTAGGGCCTCTCGACTTCATAAGGGACTGGCTTTTCAACGGTGTACGGTACTGGCTTTTCTACAATCTGTTGCACGACCTGAAAAAGAAGAAAATTAATTAGACCATAGACAAATCGATTGTTCCGATTACATTAAGTAAACTACCGCCGCGTAAATGGGTAAACGGTGTTATTTTTCTTTTATGGCATGGTCCACTGACTGTCGCTTTTACTTTCGTTATAGCCAGGGGAATTATATAATAATTGGTTCTGCGGCATGAATGGCGTACTTATGTCACAAGACAGATAGCATTTGAAGAACACAATGTCGTGACACAATATCAATCGCGGATCTTTCTTTGTTAATAAAATTGCATGATTTCGCTTCGGTAATGGAAACTAGATAAGTAACAAAGTGGAGAGAAAATTAATAATTACAAGTTTAATATCTCTACACATTCTTCTAAGATCTTTATTTTTTTTATGTGCACTCGGTGCGTTTCGACGTTGTCGCTTTTTTTTCTTCTTTTTTTTATAGCAACGGAAACTAATTTCGGTCACGTCTCGGTCTTGTTAAATTAAAAATTTATATTTCGAATCTCATTCGAGACATAATGAGGGAACTTAAATTTATTTTATCTGTAGTTATAAAAATTAACGATCACATAATTATAATTACAACGACGTTAATTATTTGTTACTTTTAAAATTATGATCTATATTTAAGACGCCATAAATTCGTGATAATATTGCTGTTCCTACCATAGAGTAGTGAAAGAAACCATAAATTTTATCTTTTCATTAGGATTTTGATGATCTATAAAATTTTGTAATCATCATTAAATTTTCAAATAGAAATTTAAATACGCCTATAATACAAGCTTAATTGACACAATAGAACGACATAAAGCCGGAACCTTATGCTAGAACCAAAAAATTTTATAATTCTTGATTAATCAAATAGGGGTCAGATATTATGGGCACTCGAAGTTTATGGATAAGCGCCAATCCACTTATACATAAACTTCAAGTTTGGGAATAAAAACTCTTTACAGGGAGATGAATGAAATTCAAAAAGAGAGTCCGGTATACGGTAAATCCTATTTATCCTATTAATATTATAAATGCGAAAGTTTGTGACTATGGATGTATGGTTGTTACTCTTTCACGCAAAAACTACTGAACGGATTTGGATGATATTTGGCACACAGATAGAATATGTTCTGGGATATTATCCCGCGGGAATGCGGGTGAAACCGCGCGGGACAGCCAGTTCTTTATAAATGTGAGTGCATTTGAGTTTATGCTTCTTTTGAATGCTTTATGTGTTTGTGAGCTGACACTCAAAACTAGAACGACTAAGGTGGAAGAAGAACAATGAAGCAACTCATTTTCTAAGTTCAAGAAGTCTCCTCAAGGTGAAAAATCCTATATGTCAATTTCTTCATTGAGTTTTCAGTACCACGATAAGTTTCCCTTAAACCTAGCCTTTAAACTTCAGCTCTAGCATTCCCATTGAAAGATACAGCCGTATCTTCTCTTTTTCCCCATTTTATGATCCTGTTTCAGCCCCAAGACCATTGCATTAGCATAGGTGATTGGGGATTTCTAATGTTTGAAACAATTACAAAATTATAGGTACAAGAGAGAGATATTTAGTTTCTCTCTGCCCATTGTAAATTAATGGTCTTTTATCATGAAAATTCATCAGTATATTGCACCATAATGTCATGGTGAAGACAGTTCTTTGGAATCGACAAAAAATCGTGTCGAAGATATAGAGACGAATACTGCAAACAGCTTGAGCTTTCGGTTAAGGAAATTATCGTGATGAAACCATAGCATATCGGTAGTTAGTTGGCTACCACCCTCAATAGCACTCCTCGGTGGGCTCCGGCATTTCCCAGCCAGATCCTCCTAGGTTTTATAATTTGCTCATTTTTTTTGCATCTTCGATCTCTCTTACTCCTAAAGCAAAAACAGCATCATTCTCACCTTGTAAACGGGAACGTGAATCGGTTGCTCGACAGTGACGTGTACGGGGTAGGGCTGGGGTATCGGTATCTTCACGTACTGCGGTACTGAAACCGCGACCGGGTGCGGTATCGGTACCCCGATCTTTTTCACTACCGTCACGTGGTACGGCTTCGTGTGCTCCGTGTGGCTGTGGCCTTCGGGCTCCCATTCGTCGGAGGGTCGAGCGCTGGCGAATGCTGCAAGCAGCAGGACTGCTGTTGTTTTCTGGAAGATCATTGGGGTTTTGTTAGAGTGATGTTTTGATTTGATTTCTGAACCGATGGTGACAGTGGCCAGGGATTCAGATAATGGTCCAATTCTGTGTTTGAGGTCAAAAGTTCGAGTCTTTCCTGTAATCTCTCTATTCCTCTTAAAAAAAGTATGTATGTATAATGTTTTGGAAAAAATAGCCAATAGATAAGATTGTCAAAAAAAAACTGTTTTACAAAAAACTTAAATCGACTAAAAAGTACACTAAGACGTAATCAAATCCAGATCTGATAACAATGGGACCAAACGGGAAGTGTACCATTCCTGACAAAAAATAATTTTCCAAATCGGTTAATAAATGACGGAGTTACGAGGAAACAAAAAAAAATACAACCGAATTGAGAACCTCCTCCTTTTTTTGAAGTCGGTTAAAAATGTTACCTTGCTGAGTTTTTTGCCTGTTCTTCTAAGTTGAAGGCAGACTTACGAACTGGTGGTAACTTCAGTAGGTTTGACCTTCATAAGTGCCCTACTAGGGCCTAAATTGAATAAATGGCTTTGACTTTGACTAACGCATTCTCGTTGCTATTACTTATAAAATGTATCTTGAAGTACTGGTTTTGTATTGAACTTTTTGTATTGTAGAAAAAGTTTTAATGCATAACACGTTCGAAAGCACATTCGTAATTCAAATTATAGAATTATAATCGAAAGCGAGAGCAGTAAGATTCTTAACCGCAAAGTGTTGCAATTTGCAAGGAATGTAGGAAGTCCCTTCACTGTCGGTTGTAAGATAAAATGCAGCTCAAGTGTTATATAATAACGTCATTATACCATATCTCGTGTAATAGCCGTTATGTTATGTCAATTATACATTCACCTGTATAATATAGCTAGTGAGAGCATTAATTAACATACGATTTAAATTCCGAACGTTGTTTAGTTGCAGATTGTACAAGTTATTATACACTATTGTTTTAAATTTAGAACGAATTTGTTTTATTTTAAATAAAATCAACACACGATTAGTATTTTAAAATAAAAACTTCACTTTTGCAAATGACGTGAATGTCATCCGAAAATGCCGTTGTGTCACTTCACATAAAATTAATTAAAAAGTTAACTTACAAAAGCGATCATGTTGATGGATTTAGATGGGTGTTGTCGACTTCTTAGTATTGACTGGTGAAGTTTGCGATCCCCACGAGCATTTTATACTTGGTGAAATGTAACTCGTGCCTTTCCATTCAGTGATAGGTTCTGTGTACTGCGATGCCGACTATTTTATCGCGCCAATTTTTAATTCGATATCCATTGCATTTTTAGATCGCGTTCGATTTTTAAAAGCTGTTCTTGACACGTATTAGGTATCTACAGTAGAAATAAAGTAGTTTAATGATAGATTTCGATTATACTATTCGAGTTTAATAAGGAGAAGTACGTTTTGTTTTGTTTTTGGGCACTTTTAATATGTGCTGTTTACTTTTTTTTTTAAATAGTTATTGGGATTATAGAAAGTTGGGTGATAGTTAACGCTAATCAGTAATTCACTTTTTGAATTTTAGTGGGTTTTTTTCAAGTCAGGATGTCGTATGTTTTTATTTCAAATTTAGATTTATGAGGATGTACCTACTTAGATGTCACTGGTCATCTTTTAGATGTAAATACGTAATCGTAGACTAAGGGGCAATTTTAAAGTCTTTACGCATTACATAGCTTATGTAATGTACGTTATGTCCAGATAATAATACTTCCTAGTAGATTGAATACGAGTCTCGCGAAAATGTCATTATGGGTTGCTTTTTTTTGCCTCAGTTTGACACGATTTCAACATGGTTAGTAATGATGTGAATGAAGGTTGGAACGATGGTGTCTGGAAGGAATTGGCTCTCAAGTGCTGCTGCCGGAATACACTGGTCCTTGCTTGGCGACCGATTGTCAAATTGAGGGTTGTAGCCAGCCAGGGGGGTACTATACAAAGTACCACATTGGTTTCCTGACGATAATGTCATTTACTGAAAGCTGGTTTTTATGATAAGAATCTACTACGTCACAATAACTGAGCTACATCATCATCATCAGCGCATGTCCCACTGCTGAGCAAAGGCCTCCGGCACATAAATAAGGGTGAAAGGGAATAGGCAGATACTCCACAACGCATGCCCACTGTGGATTGGTGGAGGTAGGCTAGTGGTCAACCTACTGTTGGAATTTTCAAGCGACTATCACAATCAAATGATAACCGGGACGTCTTTACGTGCCTTCCGAAGCACGGAAACGCTCGATTTGAAATACCACTCGGCGGACACCCATACAGGTATCGACCACGACGGTAGTAGCTTAACTTGCCGATCGATTAAGAACGGCATATCATGCTACACCACGAGCGCTTCAGGAACACTACATAAATGTATTTAGCTGTGGTATTGTGTAAGGTGGACGTTTTCCATTCGAGCTACTATTTGAGAGAATAAACGCTAGACTGTACCGCTCTTAAAATAATAATGCGATAGTTTATGTTTAAATGCTTGAAGTTTGGAACATTTCTTGATCTATAGTTTTGACTGGATAAGGTTATCAATATTTTTTTTACTGTGTATAAGGTTTGTGTTTGACCACAATCTCACTCTCAATCTGACCACCATGGTAAGTGATGATGTGGTCGAAGGTGGTGCACACACAAAGCCTAGAAGGAACTGGCTCTCAAGTGCAGCTGTCGGAACACACCGATAGGGGCTTGGCGACAGATTTTCAACATGAGGACGGTAGCCAGCCAGATGGTTACTACAAAGTACCCTGCCACCGTGATATGGTTTCCACACGATGTTTTCCTTCGCCGAAAGCTCAAGCTCATTGTAGGATTCGAATCCGAGACCTTCGTCTCGGTATCCGACGTCACTACCACTGAGCTATCATCGCCAAGGTTCATTGTCACGGATCCCTAAAAGCATTGTCTATAAATAAACGTGAGAATTCAGCGATAGCACTCGCACGTATCAAGCCATTGTTTTTGTACAATTTTATTATTTCTTACAGCGAGTTACTTTGAGTTAATGGTTTTTTCGTTTCCTTTGTCTATGGTCTATATTATATTTTTATTTTACCGTTGATGCATTGTTAATTTATGTTTTATAACAGTTGTAACGCTTTTTAGTTTTAACTATCATTATTTTTGTTCTTTATTTGGCAGGGAGCCTATACTAAAACCGGAAAAGATTTTTTGTTTGTTTAATAGGGATAATCTCTGGAACTACCAGTCGGATTCGTAAAATTCTTTCACTAACAGGAAGCTACATTATCCCCGAGTATTATAGGGTACTTTTTATCCCGGGAACGCGGGTGAAACCGCGGGGGACAGCTAGTTCCCCATGAAGAACACTTCCGTCTAACCTTTGTGTGGGTGCCACATTTAGCCACATCACCATTTAGCTCAATTTTTGTACATTTTCATTAGTTTTTCATGTTAAATTACTTCCTAGAATTTGATTCTTATTAGCAACATTATGGCACACATGCTTAGCTTATTTTTTTCAAAATCAACGCGTTCAATTAGCTAGTAATATTTTTGTTTTTAATCCAATTTTACAGGTTTAGTTTTTATCAAAATCGGGTCTCCCTGAGACTCCATTGAAAATTTTTCGCTATTCCCTATACTTTAGGATTTAGTCATCCAAGCCCCACTTGAGAAATTCAGTCTGTAGACGGTACTTTTAACATTTTGTTTTCTGTCTGTTTGTTCCGGCTAACCTCCAAAACTTGATGGTAGCTCAGTGGTGGAGACGTCAGATACCGAGACGAAGGTCCCGGGTTCGAATCCTACAATGAGCTTGAGCTTTCGGTGAAGGCAAACATCGTGAGGTAACCATAGCACGGTGGTAGAGTTTTTTTAGTACCCACCTGACTGGTCAAGCACCTATCGGTATTTTCCGACAGCAGCACTTGAGAGCCAGCTAGAGTTCTTTCTAGGCTTTGTGTGCTTAACATCATGGGCCACATCGCTTACAAACACAGGCCTATAAACGGTAAAAAAAAGGCTGGACTGATTTTGACGGGACTTGCACTGGCAGATAGCTGATGTTATCAGGACTTAGGCTACTTTAAATAATTAGGGTTCCGTGCAATAAAATTAAAACCGTACGCAGGTGAAACCACTGGGGCCAGCTAGTGAATAATAAATACTTAGCACTAATATAAAGAATTAAAAAAATGCGCAGGTACAAGTCAGAGACAAAAATAACCAGGCAGGTGGAACCAGGGACATAGACTAGAGTAAAATATGTCTCTAAGGATTTACATAGTCTTTACAAAACAGTATAACAAGCAAGTTTTTGTTAAAAATTTCATTTTTAATACAACCTTTTTTTTGTGAATGTACTTGTATTTTACCCAATATCACAGAATATTTAATAGTACTACGTACAGAAAACCCACTTCGAAAACGACATTTAAACAAAAATCGACTCTTGGAACGACAGAATAAAGCGCAATCCAGTTCGCGCAGCGCTGCGCGCCTAAAATTATATTCACCTACAACTTCCCTCTCTTTCTATCGTATAACTCTATCCTGTATGACGCGGCACGTGTTACGGTAGGGTTGTCTAATGACGTATTATGAACCTTCAATATTCCCTTATCGCCTTTGTATGTCCTATTACTATTCTCTGTGTTTATTTTATTTCTATGCTATTCTCCTTTCGTGAACAATGACATTTAAAATATCCTAGCTAACTAGTATTAGATCAGAAAGTTATTTTAAAATATCTACATACTTTAATCTAAGTTGTTAGACCTATACGTACTTTGTATACTGAATGTGTATTCTGTCTACGAAACTGAATACAACTATTTTGGGGAAGGGTTTTAGTAACATACATGCTTATCAAATCTGGAATGACTGACGACGCGACAAGAAACGGCACGATTACCTAGTCCAGTAGCCGTCAGCCGAAATTCACAATATTTGTTCTTAACAATCTTCATGTTGATTAAAGAAGTTTGTTATATAAAAATTAATAAAGAATTAACCAAAAAAAGGATATATTGAGTTACTTACCTACATAACAATAAGAATTGTTAAATTTTTCTGAATATTGTTCTACTGATTTTTGAAATTGTGGTATGTTAAATCTTAGTTATTCTAAGAGTTGTAAGGTAGAATTACTGTATATTTAAAGAGGGAACTCTCTCTATTCTGGAACTACTAACAGTTTCTAAAAAAAAAATCGTCAAAATCGGTTCATAAACGACGAAGTTATCCGCGAACACATATAAAAATAATTAGACTGTTTTACAAAAAACTTAAACCGACTTCAAAGTACACTAAGAAGTAATCAAATCCTGATCTGATGCCAATGGGACCAAACGGGAAGTGTACCCTTCCAGACAAAAAAAAAAATCCAAATCGGTTTATAAACGACGGAGTTATGAGGTAACAAACATAAAAAAAAAAAAAAAACATTCAACCGAATTAAGAACCTCCTCCTTTTTTGAAGTCGGTTAAAAATATACGGTCGAATTGAGAAACCTCCTCCTTTTTTTTGAAGTGGGTTAAAAATCATTCACATGAGTTTTCGAGGTCTAAGAGGCCCGTTTATACAAGAGGGTCTCTTCTGGTCGCTCTATCTTTGTCTCTTTTTAACACACTGGTATGTTATCAAAACGGGCCTATTATTATAATAAGGACTTTAGGACAATACAATGAAACAACAACAAAATATCTAGAACTATAAAAACAACGATATCTACACAAGATAGTGTTAAAAAAAGAACAGTAAACACTTTATATAGGTAGTACGTAGGTATTTATACCCACACGCGTCTTGCGCTGCGTGCGCGTTGCAACCGACTAGCGTTGTTCCGGTAGTCCGCGTGCGCGCGATCGTACCTAAACATGGGAGTGGGACAGGCCTGCCAATATACAAGAGTGTACCAAATATCAAGTCAATCCGATCACTGGAAGTGGGTGAAATTCGACTTGCAAGATTTGAACCGAACATACATATATACATTGCAAGTTAATCTTGTAAAATACAGATGTTTCATGGGTACTTGTTTATGAAAAATACAAATGCAATAATATATTGATTACCGAGCGACCTGTTGTGTTACTGAGTGATTGTTGAATGAGGAGCTTTATGAAGTTTCTAGGTCCGTTTAGTGACCAATCAATTAGCCGATTTAGTTTACATTTCTAGCAGTCGTGTCGTAGTTCTTATTTCGAGTCACTTCTCCCACACCGCTGTTATCCTGGTACTGACATTGTGTCTAAATTGTGTGATAGATTACCTACAAACTTTTTTATAATAAAAAAACCATATTTTTCATAATAATTATTTTTAACTGCGAATGATGTTTGAATACAATCATCAATCCCACCCATCAATAGACTAGATGACAACTTTTTTTTATGATATCAATCGATCAAGATTTTTGTTGGGATCAAATGTCTATATGAGAATTGTCATTAGATCACTTGAAACGTCAAAATTAGAGTCAAAGGTGGTCAAATTCAGACCCCCTTATTACAAAACATGGTTTAAAGTAAAGCCAGGTTTTACTGTCATTTGGTCACTTTCTAACGTCATATAATAAAAAGGGACGAGGCTATTTTAAAACCTGGTTTTCCTTTAAACCATGTTTTGTAATAAGGTGCAGAGAGTTTCGAAAACGCACCACATAAATTGATACTCGAATGTGACGTCACTTCGCGCTGTACTAAAATGTATGGAGAAACACGTCATTTATAATTTTGGTCGTGGACACTGTGTTACATAGTTGCCATACAATTTTCTTTTACTGAAGCCTAAAGGTCCTGAAAGGTTGGATAATAAAAGAAAAAAAAACTTTTTTCACTTCGTTTTTATAATTTGCTGTTTTCCAATCCGTATAAACTACGGTATGTTGTTAAATTCAACATAGCATATGTTGAATCATCCCCATTAGTACCTTTTTTTTTTTTTTTTTTATTAGCGTGGGGAAATCCTCATAGGATACCCGACCGCCCTGGGGGGGAGCGGCCAGGTTATGCCGGACTTTTACCGGCTAAAACCCCACGGTGGTCGCCACCTGCGCTATAGAGAGGGGGGCGGGCTCTCGTGTTGAACGCGTACCTGCTCACCCCTCCAAGCGCGGCGCTTTGATAGCTCGTCCCGGGGGAAGTCTGACACCTCCCCCCAGCACCCTCGCTGTGCTATCGCACGATGAGTCGAGACCACGTCGACCCATCGTCCTCCTTGGGGTCGCTTCTGGGCGCACAGAGCCCCCGCTCTGATTGCCCACAACCCCAAAGGCCCCGTTTAGTCGCCTTTTACGACAGGCAGGGGAACACCGTAGCTGTTATTCTAAGCCCGAGCTACAGGGCAGGGGGGCCGCTACGACGCACGTTTGTGCCCCGGCGGCTTCGCCTCCGGGTGGGATCGGCCCTCTCCCGATCCCGCTCGGCAGCCTCCTTCTGGACCATTACAGTCTCACAGAAGGAGGCTACGGCCCTCCACGCCGTATCCCCGCTCAGCATCGCCGACACGACTGCTGGCAGGGAGAGATTCCGTCCGATCTCTTGGACCAGGATCCGCCGCTCGGGTTCCCACGCAGGGCACACCGCGAGCGTGTGCGATGCGGAGTCCTGGTCGCTCCCATCGCAGTGGAAGCAAGCCGCCGTCGCCTCACGACCGATCCTACACAAATAATCACCGAAGCACCCGTGCCCGGTGATTATCTGTGTAAGTCTGTAGGTGAGTCGTCCACCTTCTCGCTGCATCCAGGCCTCGAAGACCGGCAGGACTGCTTCGACTACGCGTTTGCGCGCAAACCTTTCATCTCGAAGCCTTGCGCGCCACGTTGCGAATGCGATAAGTCGCTCCTGCCGTCTGATCGCCTCTTCTGGATCGCCTCCACCACTCTGGCGGACGATGCGGATCCGGTCATAAACCCTCGCATCCATGTCCGCCAGAATGTCCAGCGGCGGAAAGCGAGCCAGAACAGTTGCCGCCTCAAAGGATATTGTGCGATATCCCCGTACGATCCGTAGGGCCATCTTACGCTGGACGCTGTAGACTTTCGTTCTACAGCGTCGGATGGCCAGCCTCTTTGCCCATACGGGCGGCCCGTATAGGGCTACGGATCGTATGACCCCCGCATAGAGGCGGCGAACTTCCTCTCTCGGTCCCCCGAGATTGGGCAGCAGTCTGTGCATAGCACCCGCTACCCTCTCAATCCGGGGGACGAGGCGATCAAAGTGCTCTTCGAAGCCCCAGCGACTGTCCAGGGTAAGGCCTAGGTACTTCATATACCGCCCCACCCTGACTTCCGACTCACCCACACAGACGCACGAGTCGGGTGGTTCCCTGCTCCTAGGCAGTTTGTGGAACCATAGCGCCTCGGTCTTATGAGGCGCTATTTCCAGACCCAACTCGTGGATTTTGGCGACGACTATTTCCACCCCAAGCTCGGCGAGCTGTTTGGTCCCTTCGAAGGTATCCCCACTGGCGACCACCAACGTGTCGTCTGCATAGCAAACGACTTTTACACCAGCGGGGAGATTGACACGCAGAACCGCATCGTATGCGAGGTTCCACAGCAATGGGCCCAACACCGACCCCTGTGGAACCCCACACGTTATCTCCCTCCGGATTCTCCTACCGTCTTGGTCCATGTACAAGATGTACCTGTCGTGCAAGTAGTCCCTTACTATAGCTTGCAGGTAGGAGGGCACCTGATGGTATGCAAGAGCCCCCCTAATTGCGTCCCAAGGCAGAGAGTTAAAGGCGTTGACGATGTCAAGACTTATCGCCAACGCCACTCCACCCCGGGACACAGCCTGCTCCGACAGGGAGCGGACGCGCAAGACCGCGTCTACGGTTGAACGCCCCCGTCGGAAGCCGAACTGGCTATCAGCCAGGTCGGGACCGACGCACGACAGATGCCCGCTGAGACGAGCGGCAAGTATTCGTTCGAATAGCTTGCCAACCTCGTTCAACAGGCATATGGGACGGTATGCAGAGGGAGAATCTGCGGGTCTGCCTTCCTTCTTCAAAAGGACCAAACATGCCTCCTTCCAGGCCGTGGGGAACTTGGCACAAAGGAGGCAGCTGTTGAACAACTGCCTCAGCCTGTCCCCCAGGGCAGCCAGACTCAACACCCACACACGACCCGGTACACCGTCGGGTCATCCCCCCCCCCCATTAGTACCTACTCTTTCTCCTTTAATTAGGTCAACTTTCATCTTTTTTTTTTTTTTTTTTTATAAATATATTTATTTACCATATTATCACAATTTACATTTATGTTTTATAGCCTGCACGGAAGCCTCGAAGGCTTATCTGTGTTGGCGGTCGCTGCACAACAGCGATCACTTATTTTATGTACTTATATCATAGTAGAGAAATATTTAGAAGCATGAGCAATTATTATTTTGTGATTATTATTACATTTAATTGGTATTTAAGTTTTTTTAAAAGTATTGTTTAATTTGTCCTTTATAGTAGTCTGTTTTCATGTACTTTATTCTTATGTTCTCAGGTACACATCTGACACTAGGAATTTCACAAATAATCCAGTTTCACAGTTAGCCTGCGACATACAATATTATAGCGCTATGCATGCCTCAGAAACTCGGACACCGGCTAACTAAGTATTGCAGTGATGTAATTTGTATGGCAAAAAACATGCGTCCGGTCCGTGTGCGGCACAAGTGCATGAGCTGTAGCGACTTTTTTTTGACAAGTCTTGCATCAGTAAACCGTCCATAAAGGACGATGGCGAAGCCATAGATTTAGCATGCTTGACCAGAAGAAACCTATTCACTCTGGCCTTGACTGATAATTTGTTAATTTTATAAACGGTATACCATACAACAGGTTAATTTGAATGAATAAAATAATGTAACAAAACTCATTTGAGTAGACTTTAACTGTGGCTTTACTGCGTTACCATACTCATTTGGACGCTTGCAACACACGGGGAATCAATCACGGGCTACCGACCCTGTCCCTCCCCATGTGTGACCTTACTCACGCGCAGGAACACAACATTCAGTTATTTGGCTACGGTATTCTGTAAGGAGGAGGTACTTCCCCAGTCGAGCTGCTCTTTGGGCGAATAAACGCTACGCTGTCTCATGGATGTTAGTAAAAACACAGCTTCAAATATCATAATTTAATTAATGCTCACACACGATTGGTATGCAACGGGAAGTACAAGTTTCTTTTTAAATATTGGTGTTATCAATGCCAACAACCAGCTCAAAATGGCTCCCTACCCGCCATCTCTCATAACTTGGACCTCCCCCACCCAATGGTAGCTCAGAAGACATGCTATCTTCCGGAGAGTGGCTTCCGCGTACATTGTTTCACTCGTCTTGTTTTTATTGCGCCCGCGCAGCGCACCACAGCTATACACTCATGTTGCAATTACACGCTCGCGCTCGTTTTGCTGTATAAGGAGTAAAAGGTATGGGTTGATTGCTAGCTTTAGCCCGCGGCTTTGATTTCGTTTCGTGAAAGTTTTGGAAACTTTTTTAAGTGAACTGTGTATTATTTTTGTACTTGAATTAACTTGATTGTAAGTAGGTAATCTTGATGATTGGTCACTAATGGATACAGTTAATAGCGAGGTACTAGAACAATGGCGTTGTAGACTTCTATCCAATCGAAAGTTATGTTAAGAATGTTATGATAATGCTTAGGTTTTGAAGTGTGACCTTTAAGTAGAAAATCTGTCGCCTAGCACCTACCGGCCGGTATGCTGGTAGTTGCACTTGATATATTGCTCTAGGATGTGTGTGCTTACATACCATACCACCACTTACCATACCACCACTAACAACACCACCACTTACCACAACACCACTTACCGTACCACCACATACCATACCAGCACTTGCAATATCAACACTTACAATATTAGCACTTACCATACCACCACCCATATCACCATCACCACTTACCGTACCACCACATACCATACCAGCACTTGCAATATCACCACTTACAATATTAGCACTTACCATACCACCACCCATATCACCATCACCACGTACCACCACATACCAAACCACTACTTACAATACCACCACTTACCATACGACCACTTACTTACCATACCACCACTTACCATACGACCACTTACTTACCATACCACCACTTACCGTACCACCACATACCATACCACCACATACCATACCACCACTTACAATACCACCACTTACCGTACCATCACTTACCATACCACCACATATCATACCACCACTTACCGTACCACCACATATCATACCACCACTTATCGAGAGATTCTAGTCAACCACAATCCTCCTACCCTACCTGCAACAAAAACTCCGCCATAACTAACAAAACAAAATTGCACAATAATTATTTAATTAACATAAAAGATACATAAAACGTAATCATAAACACCAAGACAAACAGGTGTGAAGCATATATTAGTAAGATATCACCTCGGGCGTGTCACCTTTACTTCGGTTATATAACTAAAGATTATATCGGTTACCGGTGAAGTTATAAAGTTAACGTTTTTTGACTAAGTTCGTGTTAAATTCACCTGTATCAGGTAACATGGCAAAGTTATTTTGGACTTATGTAGGTCACAATAAGGTTGCTTTGAATTGAAAAGATCTACAACATTTACAGGTATATTGGTGAATACTTAGAGATGGCTTGGACCACAGAGAAAAGAAGTCTCTTTTCCGTGGCTTGGACAGACTTTGCCTCCTTATATGTGTTCCCCGCTTGTAAAACGGGCAGTGTTCTCCCCTGAATTCCCCAAATGACTTAATGACCACAGCTACCATCGCACCACATTTTTTTATTTTATTTTTTATTTTTACTCATCAAAAGTCTAGTATATTTCTTCCTTTTTTAGTAATTATTATGAGAAATATGTATTTTGTTATTATAAAGACAAATTATAAAAAGCTTTTTATAATTTGTCTCAGAAATAGTACAATTTACGGCAAATTGTTCCCTAGTGACGTTGAATATCATCGTGAAAGCCTTGGGATCGATTTGTTTGTTGATTTTGTGAAAAATAGCTCGCGGTTTAGCGTTCCCAGTTCCTAGCCTATTGCAGATAATGTAGCTTTTTTGTTTTCTTTGTATAAGCCAGTGTTTGACCGCAGCACACAAAGCCCTGGCTCTCAATTGCAACTGTCGGAACACACTGATAGAGGTACTTGGCGACAGATTTTCAACTTGAGAGTGGTAGCGAAATCTCAACCGAAAGCTCAAGCTCATTGTAAGATTCAAACCCTTCGTCTCGGCATCAAAATCAAAATGTCATTTATTCAATTTAGGCCCTGGTAAGGCACTTATGAACGTTACACACAGTTCAATTTACCACCGGTTCGAAATACACTTAAACTGAGAAGACTCCGGCAAGAAACTCAGCATCCGACGTCACTACCGCCGAGCTATCATCGCCTTAAAGCTTCGTATTAGAAAGAGTAAGAATTAGATCTGTTGTTTCGGAGATTACCTCTTACGCCCCGAATAACAAACAAACTTTACTTCTTTGTAATATTAGACATAGATTTTGAATGTTCAAGATCCCACGTGTGGAAACCACCAACGATGTATTCTTAAAACACTAACGTCACAGATAAATCAATCCACTCGCCCCTATTTTGACAGATGCAAGACACCATCTTGAAATCAGCGGGGCTTCGCCTGTGTGGCCCAATACAGAAATGATTAGATAAAAGAAAGCTCTCATAGGCATTCATATTTAACAGATGCTGTATTTTTTTTTTACATATTTTGAAAATTCTACAAGCCTGTTGTCAAATACGGTTGGGTGAGAGAGAGGTTGTCGTGGCTCTTTCTTACCACTCGTCTCCCAAAATCGTACGCTGAATTATTAATAATATTCAGAGATATACGCATACTGAGAGAGGTAGAGCATAGCGTTTATTCACTCACCACCACTTATCACAACACCACTTACACCAAATAGCCAGAGCAGCTCGACTGGGGACTTCCCCAGTCGAGCTGCTCTGCTCTGTGTGTGGTGTGGTTAGTGGTGGTATGGTATGTGGTGGTACTAACTTTATGTTGTGTAAAGTTGTGTTCCTGCGCGTGAGTAAGGTCGCTAGAGCTCATAGGGGAGGGGGGAAAGGTCGGTAACGCGTGAGCGATGCTTCTTGTGTTGCAAGGGTCCATATGGCTACGGTAACCGCTTACCATCAGGTTGGCTGTATGCTTGTTTACCGACTAAGTTGTACAAAAAAAAAAAAAAACTTTTTAGTAGTCGCCTAAAAAGTCGTTTTTTTTTTTTTTTTTGCGAAGCAAAAAGGGGTTTATTAAATAGGTACTTATATTGTTTATATTACACCCATTCTCAGATTAATAAAAAAGTGATTCTTTATATAAATACATGAAAAGCATCTTTGTAACCTTTTTTAAAATATTGTGCGCACGGCGGTTTGTGAGTTTCAAAATCAAATCAAATCAAAAAGTCATTTTTTCAATTTAGGCTCTGGTAAGGCACTTATGAGCGTTACACACAGTTGAAGTTTCTTTTTGCAGCACACTATATACGAATGTCTATCCTCAGTGGGACTCAAACCCACGACCTATCGATTGATAGGCGGTATTACAAACTACGCCAACCAAACAAAAATTCTAATTAAAAAAAAAATGCTTCTAACCCGTCTCGGGAATGACGCGCGTTCAAATAAACTTTTTTTTTCACCGCGAGCCAAATTATTCATTAGTTCAATAGTTTTATTAACTGTGAAGTGAAGTTTATGAGAGTATCATACACCCGTAAATTCCAGGGTCTTATATAAACCTTGTATGATACCCTGGATAAAAAAGTCCCTTCTGAAAAGTGGCCTAGTATGTACTATCTCAGAGTATATAAATACTACGTACAAGTACTATTAAGAAATATGGTCAATTAGAAAATTACCTATCCCTGAGTACCAACTCAAACATACTCAAACATAATTCCATAATTTAGGAAGACATTTTCTTTTGTTTTTTTTTCTGGTAATTCGGTAAACACCAGCATTATGAGAAATAAAATCATTTAAATTAAATATTAAAAATACCGTACTATATCTTAAAATCATTTCTGCAATACTATAGACAAAAGCGTATTGCTATTTTGTATGTTACAGGCGTTCATGGAAAATTTGTCACTACACTTTTTTTGGGCAGACAAAAACAAGCAGTTCTCTAGATATATTGACCTCCAGCCCGGTAGACCTGGGGGGTTATTAAACGCCAATATCACCCCTTCGAAATTTTCGAATAATATTTAGGTAAATTACTGTTAATTTAGGCACCAAAATATCAATTTTTTGTACCCATAAGTAAATATTCGCGTAACATCGGTATTTTTTAAAGATAAAGATAAAAAAAAAATTGCATAACACATGGTATTAAAGATGCATGGTTTTGGGGCTTGTTTGCGATCAGTTTGTTGGGTGTCACTTTTTGATTGAAGGAGTGAGCCCTCCAGTACAGGCTTTACTCGTATTTGCTTGTTAAAATGCTTTTCTCTCTGGCAAAAACTATGCGAATGTGAATTTGTTAGTTTGTTTGTTACGCTTTAACGCCTCACGATTGGCGTAGATAGCCTAAAGTGTGGAGAGGCTATTTATCCCGGGAGCGCGGGTGAAACCGCGGGAGAGAGCTAGTTAAAATATAAAAATAATTGTTATGAAATAGAAATGTAAATATATTTTATTTGACTAAAATTATTTCATAGACTGTGTACTCCACACAATCTATGAAATAAATCTTATATGAAAAGCTCAATGGAAAAGATTTCAACGAGCTGCATCAATTAATTCAAAAAGAAGACTATATTTTTAAATTATGTCATTATTGTCTTTTAAAGATGTCATAAAAACTCATCGAAAGCGGTACAGTTCAACGTTAGACTAAAAGTGTGGTCCAGGGTTCAGTACCCATACAAGCATTTGTTGCAATTCTTTGATTTTAAAGGCGATGATAGTTAATCGTTTGTGATCTGAAATGTTGTGGCGGAGGTCGTGAGTTCAAATTCTACAATAAGCTAGAGCACAAAGGAAAACATCAAGTGGAAACCATAGCACGGTGGTAGGGTACTTTGTAGTACCCACCTGGCTGGCTACCACCATCGAGTTGAAATATATTTCCCAAAACCTATTGGCGTCCAGTTGCTGGTTTTGTGTGCTTACCACCTTCGGCGACATCATCACTGACCTTGGAAATATTGTGGTCAAAGCAAGCATACAATTTAACAAGCGTAAAAATGTTTGCTACCTCAATACAAGGATGTCATTATACTCAAGTACCTACTGGCATCGAAAAATGTCAAGTTGGAAAAAAAATATGTTGTCAATTTCAAATCTTCTAATTGATATCCTACAACTGTTTCGAGTTGACGACTTTCCTGTGGCTGACTGGTATTACTTTGAGAACCAAAGAAACATGGTGTTTCAGCATGATAGGGCTCCGGCACATTTTGCTCGTTAAAAAAAAAACCTCCTTTCGGCTTTACGGGTAGTTTTCTGTATATTCTTTTTGAACTTTACAAATTGTATCAAACAGAATATTATTAACAAACTACAAATAAACTATAATGTTGTGGTTCTATATAAAATTAAAATTAATTAAAAAGTTAAACTAAAAAAAATTACTATAGACCAAAAAGTAAATTAATAATAACAATCTAAACTATTTAAATTACGTCAAAAAGCGCCCCCGTGGCATTGTCCCAAAGATGCTGACAACATTTCTTCGCTGGGCGAGGAAGCTACCAGCCCTTTGGTCTCCGATGGAGTTGAGGAGCCGTTTTGAACGCTCCGGCATTGGGAACCAACGGAGCGAGGGTCTCGACGTCGAACGGCACGAAATGGTAATGGGTGCCAGGACCCTGGTATTTTTAAATTTTGCGAGATTCGGCCGCCTCTTCCGCCCCGCCAGCATGTAACATTATAATAATGTCTCGAGGCATTCATCAGACACGGCTTCTCAAACTAAGCAGAGCTTGTACACACGGCTACAGATCAAGCTATACATTTTCAGTATAAGCTGATCTCACATTGTATACCATTTCCGTACAATGGGAGGTCAGCTTATACTAGAAATGTATAGCTTGATCTGTAGCCGTGTGTACTGTGGAAACCAGATAAAACTGTAATATACACTGACGAGCACTATAAAAAAACACTAACTGATCATGAAATATTTTTGAAACCACGCAAGATAGCTTCTTGAAGTGAAAAGCAACATTCACAGATCAACATCGTCTAGGGCAGCGGTCGGCAACCTTTTGGCAGGTAAGGGCTACAAGATGGCAAAATAAACTGAAGGCGGGCCGCACTTGTGATATTAACCCTAGATTCTACCTGATACCTGCTAAAATCTTCAGTTTGCCTGAAACTTTTTCAAAAACACCAAATCTGTCACTGAATTGAGTTTACAATTTTATTAAAATATCCTTCATGTTATCACTTTTCGAATGAAAATTTATTCCAGCTTCCTCGACAGCCTTTTTACAATTCGGAAAATGATCCAACTTTTTTCATTAATATGTTTTATAAAGAGTTTGATTTTCATTTGGAATGCCTTTACGTCTGTGTGCATATCAGAGATTAGTTTTTTTTTTACCTTTAAGCCTTTGACTAATGATATATCAAGACTGAACTACGAAGCTGTTTACGCGTAGATAAAAATGTCCTCTAACTGTTAGGGCGCAAATCATTTTCCAGCCCTCAGTGTCAGTCGAGACGTCACTGGGACACAACCAAATTCACCAAAAGTGTATTGTTCCAAAATGTCTTTTTGTGTGATAAAAGTGTGCAGAAACTACATAGGTCGATCTAGATCAACAAAAAAAGTCAGCTATCATCAGTAAGTAACAATATTTCCTATTAGTTCCTGCAATATAAGCAATTGAAATTTTTCGAAAATAAATTATTTTGAGTAAGCGCCATATTTACGTATTGCCTGTCCTGCCAGTTTATGAACTCGAAACTCCCATGGTAATATCAGTCAATAGCTAAATACGAGTATGTAGATACTTATATATAAAAAGCGACGGTGACGTGTGCGAAGTTGACGTGTTTATCGTTTTCGGATTTTTCGATCATAGTTATTATGCGTGTGACGTCCATTTTGTGAAAATCTCGAATTGAATTTTAAAATGGCGGCCTTTTTTTTTTAATGACTGATGTCATTCTCGACAGTGGATGTCACGTTTTTAAATTGTTTTTTTAGTTGAAAATGAGACTTTTTTTTACAGAATACCAATTGATCCAATTTTAAGAAGCCAATGGATAGACATCATTCGGAAAAGCCGTAGTGAAGATCTCTGGAAACCAGCCAAAAAATCTGTTCTTTGCTCTGACCTCAGATTACAGAATAATTCAGATGGAGCGCGCGGAACACGAAAGTGAAGCCAAAAAAGCAAATACAAATTGAAAATCTGATACCTGGTATTCGTTTTCCAGTTTGTATTTGCATTGTTTAACCACAGTTTCTTTATAAAGGAGTGTTTTTTGTTAAATAAAGTTTGTTAAACAAAGCAAATACACATTCAAAAGCGAATACTTAATAATGTTCCGCGCGCTCCATCCTTATTCTGTAATCTGTGGCTCTGACCATTTCAATAAAAATTACATGTATTTTGTAAATAAGCAGGGACGCCGGAGATTAAAAAAGGTAGCAGTGCCTTGCAAGGCAAGTATTTTTTACAAGCTTTCATTTTACTTGCAATGTTTGTATGTTTTCGGACCAAATCTTGCAAGTCGAATTTCACCCACTTCCAGTGGTCAGATTGACTTGATGTTTGGTATACTAGGTATTTTGGTATATAGGTGGTAATTCCAATATACCAATATATTGGACCTACAACAAAAAGTACAGTCACCAAAATAAGTTTGTATTAAAATGAAATATTAAAAAAACTTCCGCGGACGCTCGGACTGTGGAATGAGCTCCCCGCCGTGGTTTTCCCAATGGAGTGCAGCATGGGGTTCTTCAAAAAGGTGTGAAGAGATTTCTTCAGGGTCGGCAACGCGCGAATGATACCCCGATACGTCCATAGGCTACGGTAACTGCTTACCATCAGGCGGGCCGTATGCTTGTTTATCGACTAAGTTGTATATATATAAAAAAAAATGGCTCGATTTGACTTGATTTGGCTCGATTTGACTTGATTTGCTCGATTTGACTTAGTTTGACTCGGTTTGACATGATTTGACTCGATTTGCTTGTTTTGACTCAATTTCACTTGATTTGACTCGATTTGACATGATTTGACTCGATTTGATTGTTTTGACTCAATTTCACTTGATTTGACTCGATTTGACTTGTTTTGACTGGATCTGACAGCATTTGACTCGATTTGACTTGATTTGCTTGATTTGACTAGAATTAACTTGATTTGCTTGATTTGACTTGGTTTGACTCGGTTTGACATGATTTGAATCGACTTGACTCAATTTCACTTGGTTTGACTCGATTTGACTTGGTTTGACTCGGTTTGACTGGATTTGGCTCGATTTGACTTGATTTGGCTCGATTTGACTTGATTTGGCTAGATTTGACTAGATTTGCTCGATTTGACTTCATTTGACTTGGTTTGACTCGGTTTGACATGATTTGACTCGAGTTTTTTTTTTTTTTTTTTTTTTTTTTATTTATTTTCATGGATCAACAAACAGTGTACACATTAAAACTATAAATAAAGGTATTAACTAAAACTTAACAAATGTGACACCAACCGCGTTAACCACAAGTTACATTAAAGACTTAGCATAAAACGTGAGTTGAGTTAAACATGTAAGAGTTACATATAAATATTAAAGTGAAAAGTGATGATTTAGACATGAAACATTAACACAAAGAAATAATGTAAATAAAAACAATAAGGAGCATACAATGCAAGCTTAAAATTATTCATATATAGGTAATTTAATCTATAATAATAGATGAAAACTTCCAAAATCTTGCACAAGAGCATAACACTACAGCAAAGCAAAGCAGCTTCAAGAGGCATGTCTACGATACTGATAAAATAAAAAATAAAAACAATAAGTAAGTAATCAAAGATATAAATTAATAAGAAAATACCAAGACAATATTATGGTAATGATGGATCGCTATTACTGTTCGTAAGCAGATCCAAAACAGACCTCCCAAAGCAACCTACACTTTCCTGAAACATGTCTATGTTATTGAAATGATCATTATAGGAACTTGTCATACGATGTAATGGTGATCGTTGACCGGCATTGGTACGACAGGTTGCAACGGCAAATAATTTGTGATAGTTGCGTGTATGAGTTCTGTGAGGTACTTTATAACGAAGCTCATCAACTAACTCAGGACAGTCATATCGGTTATGACAGAGGTCATACAGAAGCATTACATCCAGATGCAGTCTCCTCGATTTTAAATCTAGTAAATTATATTTTTTTAGCAGTTCTTCATAAGGTATGATACTATGACAACATTTAAAATGCATGCAGCGTAAAAATTTCTTTTGGACTCTTTCAATATCTTTACTGTAACATTTATAATGCGGGTTCCATACTGAAACAGCGTATTCCAACTGTGACCGTACCAGTGACCTATATAACAATAGATATGTTGATTCATTTTTAAAATGAGCGGAGGATCGTATAACAAAATTGTACATTTTAAACCCACGGGCAATGATATTTTGTATGTGTATATCTAAGGTTAACTTCCTATCCAACGTAATACCCAGATCCTTAATTACTTGAACTTTATCCAGATTTGTTTTGCAAAGTGCATATGTAAACTCACTAACTTTTCTTTTACGAGTAAATACTATCGATTTGCACTTATTAATGCTTAGCGCAAGTTTATTATCCTCACAGTAGGCCGTGAAGCGGTCAAGGTCACATTGAAATCTTAGGTGGTCCTGATATGTATTAATTGAATGAAAAATTTTTAGGTCATCGGCATATAATAAAAATTTACAGAATTTAAAGCAATTGTCTATATCATTTATATACAAAATAAAAAGTAACGGACCTAGTATTGAGCCCTGAGGGACGCCTGAGCTGATAGGAAATATGTCTGATTCATAGCCATTGATAACCACCTTCTGGCAACGATTTGTAATGTATGATTTGAACCACCGCCACAGATTACCACGAATACCGTTGAAAGCAATCTTATCTAGGAGAATTTTATGATCCACTCTATCGAAAGCTTTCCGAAAATCAGTATACACACTGTCTGTTTGCTTATTCTTGTCTAGATTCTTGAAAATGTCTGTTGTATAAACTATTAAATTTGTAACTGTGGAACGACGCCGAACAAAACCATGTTGATGAGGGTTGATAATATTATGTAAGCTAGGATAAACAGCATTGTGTATAAGCCTCTCGAGTAGTTTCGACAGAGCGGATAAGATTGAGATTGGGCGATAATTATCTACATCTTTTTTGGAACCTCCTTTATGCACAGGAACAATTCGTGCAATTTTCCAAATATTAGGGCAAACACCCTCAAGCAAACATTGGTTAAATATATGCTGTATAGGAAAACAAATTGTGTTAGCCGTTCGTTTGAAAAAATATGGTGGAATGTTATCCGTTCCTGCTCCCTTTGTGGGATCCAGTCTACATAATTCAAATTTTACATTATCAATTGTTAAATGAATATCGCTGATCGCATGAGATTTGTCATTTACAACTTGTTTACCATTACTACCCACATCATATCCAACCGGAACAACAGAGGGTTCAAACACTGAGTAAAAGTAATTGGCGTAAAGATTACAAACATCAACAGGATCACTAGCTGTTTTTTCCTTGTAGTGTACGGAACTGGGAATATCATCTTGTCTCTTTCTATTTGCGATATAAGACCAAAAATATTTAATATTACTTTTAATAGCTTTTTCAACGTTCATTATGTATTTTTTATAACATGCTTTGGAGTAGATTTTTTGTCGATGTCTAAACAAAGCAAAGGTCTCATAATCCGACAAGTTTTTATATTTTTTCCACTTTATCCATGCCTTCTTTTTATCGTTAAATATGTGCCTCAATGAGGAATTAAACCAGACAGGAAACCCCGAATTTGTCACTATTTTAGTAGGTACGTTTTTCAATATAATTTCATATATAGTTTCATAAAATATATTAACAGCACATTCAGATGACTTATTTTCAAAGAGCGCATCCCAATCTACGTTCACTATATCTTCATTTATTATTTGATAATCTCCTTTGGTAAAACAATATTTGATGTACGGCTTACGTATCATATTATGTCTTAAATTGCTCTCAATGGGTACCTTCGCACAAAAAGTGGGATGATATTCATCTATTGGTACTAACGGCAATGGAGCTGGTATTATTTCGCAATTAGTTTTATTTGAAATAAATAAGTCAAGGATCTTACTATTTTTGTTTTTAATGTGGTTTAACTGATAGCTGTTAGTACTTGACAAAAAATTGATCAACGAATTAATCGATCGACACGTAGAAGAGGATTGAAAAGCCTGCATGTAAGTTTCATGACAACTACATCGCCAGTCTATGAGGGGCAAATTAAAGTCTCCTATAAGGAAAAAATTGCTATCGATATTGAAATCGTGTATATTTTGTAGATAATTAAAAT
The DNA here is from genome assembly GCA_947623365.1 of Achlya flavicornis. Lineage (NCBI taxonomy): Eukaryota > Metazoa > Arthropoda > Insecta > Lepidoptera > Drepanidae > Achlya > Achlya flavicornis. The sequence continues at coordinate 1,699,085 of OX392485.1, read as the reverse complement.
AAGAAAGATAAATATCATCTTTTTGACCAGGCGGAATGTACACTGCACATATAGTATAAGTGTTTGTGATAAATTCGAGTTTAATCGCTACGTAATCAATGATGGTGGCAGGGAGAGGTGTCTTAGCGGGCGGGGCTGGGGGTGGGGGTTCTAGAATGTGCACGCGCGCCTCCGCGACGAGCGAGCGCAGCACGGCAACAAGCACTCCTCCGCCGTCCCGTCGGCCGGTCGCCTCACGATCTCTGTCGCATCGAAACAAAACATACCGCGAATCTATCAACTCATTGTCATATATGTCACTAGTTAACCATGTCTCAGTTAGAATAACAACATCATAGTTGTGCAACAGGATATTCATGTAAAGTGTATGTAGTTTTGATCTTAAACCACGACAGTTTTGGTAATAAAAGGTAATTACGTCTTTATCCATTATCAATAAAGACAACAAAATATAACATAACAGGACAAAAACCAAAACTGTCGCGATTTATTTTCAAGGTGGTAAACAGTGATATTATTTGCACAAACCGTTGTCTATATAAGGTCAGATACCCGTGTAGCACATACCCACATATTATTTTGTTTACGAGTTTAGCTACTGAGTGATTAGTCCTATTGCATTGATTGAAATTTATAAAGATAATGTGACATATAGTGATAAATAAGCTGCGATTTTTATTTGTATGTAAAAGGTGGTATAGCTGCTTCAGTTGTATTTTATATTTAATTAATAATAATGTGATTATAAGAGACTGCATCTGTTTATAAAGCCTAAATAATACTAAATCATAGACCTTATTATTATCAAAAAATATTAATTCGGGGATAGTAGAATAGGCCAAGACGTATTTTATCAAGTAATAATCATTCCAAGAACAAGAAAACACATAGAATCCAACACCATATATTTTATGAACCAGACTGGAAGCTAAATAGTATAAAAGAAGACATCAATTAATTTTAGCTATGTCTTGCGAGGCTCGTACTGCCAGCACGGGGGAGTTATCAGACTTACGTACTAGGATGGTACCGTGCTTCACCCATACATATTTATACTCATGGGCCTTTGCGGCCTCTCGACATTCACGAAACAAAATTTTATTGTTCAGAGTAAGGTGCTCGTTAGCATATATCTTGTTACACGGGCCTGAGATTGCAAGTTGGGTTGAGTCAACTCCTTTCTTCCTCTTAAACGCAGCTAAAAAGTTATCGCGCATTAATCGTGATGCCAATTTTACAATCACGTTCTTCGGCCGCGCATCTTTGTTATCAGCGTGCGGAACTCGGTGAACTGCCAAAATGTCACGCTGAGGGATTTCGCAGCCGATGATAGTACCGATTTGCATTGTTAGCGTAACCAGGTTTTCACCTCGTTTGTCGGGGAGGTTCACGATTTCGATATTACAGGCCCTGGCTAGTTGCTCCATAGTCGTTATTTTATACTCAAGTGCACGAACTCGATCAGGTGTCGTGTGGTCCTGAGTAGCTCGATCCTCTAAAGATTTCAATCTTGCATCAAAGGAATTTTGTCGCTCCTCGGAACAATGAATTGATTTATCCATATCGGCCAATCGTGAATTAACTTCACCCAACAGATTTTTAATTGCGATATTGTCGTTACTGTTGGCCGTCACTGCTAATGTTATTGTTTTCAAGCTGTCAACAATACCTGCTAATTCGGATGACAATACCGATTTCACACTGTTCGTTACCAGGTCCTGCATACGTTTATCCATAATATGTTCAGACAGCCATGAGTCTAAATCGTCACGTTCATCTGGTTGTTTACGTTTTCTCATGCTCACAAATTGCGAATTCAGAGTGGATATATCCGGGTTTGATGGATACTTGGTTGTACCACAGCATGTTGTACTTGGTGTCGGTGTCACAGGCTGTGACGCAGGTGGAGTACGCTGCAGCGACATCTTCTATTAGTGAGTTGAAGACGGGTAAAATATAACAATTCCTTTATTCTTATATTATCACTCGGCCTCGCGGGGGTGAAGTACCTAATGGTCCCCTTCAGTTACTTCCAATAGATGCGGTGCATGAACGAGAAAGCAACAATCCGGCTTTACTTTACGGCCACAAAGATCCACTACGCACTAGAATCGTACTTATTACGCAAAACCGTAAGGTGTAATTAGCTTGCACAATTTGAATATTTTTAACGTAACACAAATACACGTCCAATTTCAACAACGTTGTACCATGAGTGAGTTGACTCGATTTGCTTGTTTTGACTCAATTTCACTTGATTTGACTCGATTTGACTTGATTTGCTCGATTTGACTTGTTTTGACTCGGTTTGTCTTGATTTGACTCGATTTCACTTGATTTGTCTGGATTTAACTTGATTTGACTCGTTTTGACTCGATTTCACTCGATAGTAAGATAAGTAAAAATAATAAGTATTAAATTAATATTGGCGCCATTAATCTTATTTATATTATCATGTATTATCCCGATTCAACTTTTATTTTCGTAGTTCACAAAGATATCGAAACCGTAATATACTTTTCCCCATTTTATTGGATTTTTTTCAACAACTGGTAACATTATAAACTTCACTATGACAAGCAGAATGACGTACCGCGAGCATAAGACGTAGCAAAGTTGGCCACTTTTTAAAATCATGTAGTATGGGGTTGGTCGTTCTAGACGTATATATTTTCTAAGCTTTAAGCCTTACATTCAGCGTATATAATTTATGAGCAAAGAATTTAAAACGTCCAGAAGAATAGTCGCCTCTATGGCAACATGAAATAAACAAGCCAGAATTGACAGTATTTGACAGCCGTGCGCAGTACGAACTGAGAGCGATTTGCTCAGGGAGCCCCTCAAGCGGAGTGAAATTAAATGTCATGCTTTAGTAAGGCGGATTATCCATCTGGGTAGAGGCACGATGCCCTATGAAAATCTTTGTTTATGAGTTACATCTGTCAAAAATCCAAGGTCTATTAATCATTGAATATCTGTTAGCTTTAGACACAGATTACAGAATACTTCAGATGTAATGTACGGGACAAGCACTGTGAGGCTCATATTTAGCTATGTGTGCGTGAGACCACTGTAGGAACACGTGTGACAGTGTGCGTTTAGGGATGCCAGGCTGCATTTAGGGGTGCCAGGCTGCGTGTAGGGCTGCCAGGATAATGAAGAAAAAACTCCCACGTTTTTTTATTGGATAGTTATTATCAACTTAAAACTATACTTTCAAATAAATAAATTCTGAAAAGGCTTGTGATTTGAGAATGGATTAAGTCAATAAAAATATGACCAAATTACCAGCATTATACTAATAATCCATGTAAAAAAATAAAGAATTTGCCAAGTTCAATTAAGAAAAAAAAGAAATGAATACAGAGATGTCATCATTTATTAAAATAGAAATAGGTAACATACATTATAGTGGATTTCAAATAGCATGACTTCGGTGACACATGGTATTTTATTAGATTTCTCAATGGTTAATGTTAATTTCGATATAATAAAGGAATACTATACTATGACAGAGCGAGGTTTCATGAAATATGAAGAGTACTATTTCAGAGTAATCAAATGGAATTTCACAAAAAGCCCTTGACCTTGACGACTCATCATATGTGAAATTGAGTTTAACAGCCTTTCTTCTTCTTCTTATTTTTAATTTTGGCAACCAAGCCCAAATTAGGGCTCATTTCTGCCAGTGTCAAGTTATATTATAGTTTCCAGTCACACTAAATCACTTCACATTATAGTCCTCAGTCAGTCACCGTCCATAAAAGTCATGTTTCACTACAATGGTGGTCATTGTACTAAAACTCTTCACGGACATTTTGAGACAACTTGAAAAGTCACGATACACATAATTCATTTCATTTCACTTCACTGGTGCACATGGATGATCTTTATTGGGTAAAATACCACCAAAAATACACAATAAAACTCAAAATACACAAATTTATGAAAATATAAATGAAAACGCTACGTGACTCTGCAAGTTCCCGCCAAAAAGTCCTTAACAGCCTTTATTCTGCACTAACTTCTTAAAATATTGCCTTTTGCCACCTATAACTCTAGCATTCGTTTCTAATTTTGCTATATAATGAAATCTTATATTAATATATATTTTTCTATTACTATTTTTATTAAGCTCAATAAAATGTATGTATGTTTAATAAAATGATATTTTATATTTTACTAGCTGACCTGACAAACGTTTTTCTGCCATATCGGCTCGACTTCGTTTGCGTGGTGCCCTACTCTATACCCTAACCTACTCTACTAGGGTATTTTTTTTTTTAATATTTTTCATTATAATTCGAATACATAATTTCGGCACCTTATACAAAAAAACATGTTTCATATCCAATTTGTTTGAGTAAGCAATATTTAAAACTTATCTTCAATACCAAAATCATTAGTGGTTGCTGAAATGTAACGCTGTGATAGACGGACAGACGGACGGAGTCACAACATAAGGATTCCTTTTTATTTTTTCGGTTCTATTCGGAAGCATTCAAAAAATGGCGTTTGGAATCAGGGTCATCATCAATTACCTATAAATTCTAATATTCAGCCCGTTCACATAAACTATAAGCGCCATTTATTTTTTCATATGGTACCAATAAATTTCTCTTGCCTATTTATTTTTGTTAATTCGATCGATCTTACAAGGCCCCATAATACCACGACTTCAAGGAAAATACTTTCGATGTAACCTAGCAACACCAACTGATTTTTGTTGAGGTTTTGTGTTCCTAGTGATCAGTGACAAATACATGAAAAAATAATACAAATAAGTGAAAATATCTATAATTACCTACGAAACGACATTCCGTCTTCCTTTTTTTGTTTTTGGGAACAATTTTTACAATATTTCAAAATGCAGGACGGCATAATTTTTAAGAACAATTTTGCCACTAGTGACGTACTTACAATACGAAGCTATGTTTCGTACTGACTCAAGTTTGTATTTACTTTTGAATCTGTATTTGGTGTGTTGGCCTCACGCCCGTGTTCCGCGCGCTCGATCTGAAGTATTCTGTAATCTGTGGCTTTAGAATAGATTTGCCTTTTTCATTCATGAAAGTGTAAAATAAATCTGAGATCAAAAAATCTTTTCAGTACTGCACCTCTAGTTAACCATCTCACTTCAGAATAATAAACAACATCTCAATGACCTGCTTCCGTATCTTATAGAAACTGCTGGAATTGACGATGAGTCAATGCATTTTTTCTGATGTAGTTTACAGTCAATACCACGATGTTCATTACTTCTTTCCATGATACGACATGGGAACATAACGCTTCTTGGTGGATAATGCAATGAAAAAATAATGGGATGTCACATCCTATTTCGGCCAGTTTCGTTTTAATTCTACCCACCAAACCCTTATTTTGTCCACTCATGTTCCTGCCTCTGTCAATTGTTACACTTAGCAATTTTTCCAAGGGTAATTGCATTGATAAGCGCTTGTTATGGATCTGAAGCTAGATATAAGCTATACACTAAACGGTTGATCGCGGTTCGTTCATGCATTTATTTTAATATTATAACTTATTTACAAATAATTCACGGGCCGCGTGTTGCCGACCGCTGGTCTAGGGCATTGAAAGGGATATTTCGGATTTTCTCAATTTACTCAAAATCTGTTATAAATAGCATACAACATGTAATATATTTTTATAGAACCTATTTATCAGACTAGACTTTAGAATAAAACAAATATAATAAATATGAAAGTTAAATAATGGCAAAAACAATGAATGTGTTTTTCAAGTTAAAGTGAAAAATAAAGCAAAATCATTACGTTTTTTGCAATTTATGCGAAAAAATTGTATTCAGGTAGGTAAACCATAAACCTATGACGTTACCAACGGTCCTGCAACGGGTTTTCACGCTTTGAATTAAGTTATCAAAGTCTTGCTACGGAATATTGTTGAAAAAAGTACCGTAGCTCTTCAGTCACAATGTTTGCAGGAAAATTCTTCAAAAGCCGTTTGGAGTAAGTATGTCCCACACGTGCTCTATGGGATTTAGGTCTCATGATTGCGCGGGCCAGTCTAAAACCGATACGTGGTTGATGTGCGTATTTTTGTTGCACGTTAAAAACACTAAATCGAAACAAAAAAAAGTAATTTCATGTGGAAGAAACAAACTAGGGCCATTTGGACAAACAAACAAGTGGGTTTGAGACAAAATAATAATAAAGTTGTAAAATAATCATCACTGTATCATAAAAGACAAGCAGAAATCAAGGCAAACAAATTATTGTTCCGATTTGGAATCGAAACCACGACTTGGGGGGCTAAAAAGGAAGCTTTTTTATTCTAGACAGATCCTTTCTGTTTTCATTTAATAGGCACTCACATATCATCATCATCATCATCATCAGCCTATAATGTCCCACTGCTGAGCACAGGCCTCCTTTCACAAATCAGGGTGAAAGGGAATGGGCAGATACTCCACCACGCGTGCCCACTGCGGATCGGTGGAGGTAGGCTAGTCGCCAACCTACTGTTGGAATTTTTCAAGCCGCCTAGGAGGCATCCAACTAGCTTAACGACCATCACAATTAAGTTATAACCGGGACCAACGGCTTTACGGGTCCGTAGGTTACGCCCCCAGTGTGTTTTGCCCCCGTGGTGGAAGCCCCCGATTTCGTTTTAGTACTATAATATTTATTAGTTAAATATTTTTATCAAAAGTACAGTCAGATAGCAAAGTGTAACCTATTATAAAAAATGTCTAAGTCATGGTTCATTATTAAAATCAAAATCATAGTTTATTATTATAAATCTTTATTAACAATGTCGGTGTAACAAACGTTTGCTTATCTAATAATAGGTACTAATGGGTAATAATAGGTAATACGTAGGTACTTAATATGTGGTTAAATTTGTGGTTCTATGTCGTTCTTTATAGCAACACCACTTTGAGATCATCCCCGGAGGCTCAAGCCATTGTTCAACGAAATAATCGTTGAATTGGGTGACTTTTTCATCGGGAATACTGAAAACAAAAATTATGATATATATGACATGTCGTATATACCTAAGCATTATTTTTATTTTTGCGTACTTATAAAAACAATCTATGAGCTGTTAAAACTTTAAAATAAAATGAAAATTAAAATTACCTGTTTTCCATTACGGAAAGCCAACCATCTTCTATATCTTCTTTAGGAAGAAATGCTAGACAGGTGCACAGTTTCACATACAATGTTGTTTCTTCGTGTGCCAATAAACCTAAAGACTTCGCTTTTCTGTAAATGGCTCTTTGGAAGTGAACATTACAGCCATGTATTGTGACCGCTGGCAATACCTCTTTTATTGCCAGCATTGTAGCTAATTCAAAATCTACAGTGAATTTCATGGGGCTGAAGTCCGGCACAGCTTCTTTAATTTTTTTAAACATGACTTCATATGTACTTTTTTCTTTATTAACTAGTAGCACATAAAATATAGGCACAATATTGGTTGCTTGTGCATCACTTCCCATATCTCCATGAATGGTAAATATTTGGTAAAATGGACCTGGACAACAATCAAATGTACCATCCCCGAAGTAGTGTTGTATATTTTTGATGTGTTTTAAAGCCTGTGCTGATACGAATACTATAATTCTGTTGTCGTTCTCACAGTAATCAACTAATAGATATTTTTGAAAAATCTCAGGTATAATGACTTCAGCTGGATTACGAAACTGTGTCTTTTCTACATTTAAGGCTTTCTTTCGAGAGTTGTATAACTGTTGCTTGATATTATTGAATTTGGGTATGTATTCATCGAAGGCTGTGTCTGTGTTTTTTAACTCGGCAAATTTTGTTTCAAATTTTTGTTGTATAGAGCTCGAGAAACTCGTTTTCACTTCCTTTTTTAATTTTTCCATAACAACTCTAACTTCATTTTTCATTAAGTTAGGTTGACACTCAGCATTATGACACTTTTGGATTTGTACATTGTCACTTTCCTCACTTAATTTTATAGAACCACTACACTTGCCATGTCTTTTATTTACGCATGTCCACACACTCGATTTATTATTTTTCCTATGAAGATTATAAGCAAATCCGACATGTAGTAACGTTCTTCCACCTAGTTTATTTGAAATTATTTTGTAATTGGTTTGTGCTAAACCCCGTGAAGGACCTGGACTTGCCATTTTGAGTTAACATGACCGACTAAACTTTCTTATCAGTAACATATTGCAACTATGTGGGAAAGGGATAGAAATAGTGCCCATCGCTATGTTTGCTATTTTCACTGTCCGTCACCCTGGACTCTATTGTTTTCAACCCTATCTTTCCCTTTCTTTGACTACCTATCTCTTTCTTTTAGAATTCGATCTGGCTATTGTGTAAAACCAGTTTGGCCGGGCACGGGCGCCTCGTTTAGACAAAGTACAAAGTAATGCATCTAAAGTAAATAATTGTAATATAGTAATAAAGTGAATATCCTTGTAGCATGTTTATAGTATCCAATATTGTGTTAGTTAGAATACTTATTTAGTAAGTTTGTCTACGTATTTGGTTCCGAAACACTTTTTTCATCGTCTGTATCTAGTAAAAAATATTTTTATTTCGGCGAAATCAACTATAATAACTTAATTTAAAATCGGGAGCTTCCACCACGGGGGCAAAACACACCGGGGGCGTAACCAACGGACCCGGCTTTACGTGCCTTCCGAAGCACGGAAACGCTCGATTTGAAATACCACTAGGCGGTCACCCATCCAGGTACCGACCACGACAGACGTAGCTTAACTTTGCCGATCGATTAAGAACGGCTAATCATGCTACACCACGAGCGCTTCGCACTCACATATATACCATTTTATTATGATATTAGCTGTCCCTGCCTACGCTCTTCTGCATACAATGGGCTATCTGCATGCCAAATTTCATCGTGATCGGTTGAGTAGTTAAGGCGTGAAAGCGTTACAAGCAAACAAACAAACGCACATTCTCATTTATAATATTAGGATTACGATCGAATTTCGACCAATGAGTGATCACTAGTTATTTTTAAATATTTCCACTGGGTGCATATTTCCAGTTTAATTTATGTGAATTGGCAACAAAGTGATTATAATTATAAATCAAACAAAGTGAAACTGTGTCGGAAAATTGTGTCAGGAAAGTGTGGCGTGTAGTGGACCATGTTAGACATTAATTATGTTGTTATGTTTTATGATGTGTTGTCTAGCTCAGGGTTTCTCAAACATTGTTCTGCCATGGCCTGGTAATTTTCACACTGTCCCTTCGTGACCCACTTAATACTTTTAAACCCAAGCTGGTTCCATTAGGTAAAATACTATACATTTATTAATAGTAAAAAGGTATTTTAGAATCGCCTATTTAGTGCGAAAGCAGGTATTATTTTTAAAACAAGGCGGGAATGTTGCTACCCGGTATTTTATTTTGATGGCCCGGTACTGGTTCGCGACCCGGCTATTGGGAAACGCTGTCTAGCTTGTATATCAATGAGTAGGAAATCTGATGTTGGAATATTAGGACGACGTGTCAGGCTCCAATTTGTGTAATCCTTGCAATTGTGCAAGTAATTGAAATACTTTTGATGTCGCAAAGTAGTGGATCCACAATTTCTCGAGATTTATCACGGGTCCACCAGATGCAATTGGGGGGGATTGAGACCCCCTGGATCCGCTACTGTCGTAAAGGGCTGCTTTCCTTTTATGATTATGATTATTAGTGCCAACGAATACCTGCAAAATTCTAATTATTGGAATACAATATTTTTGATTATATTGACACCTCAGATTGACACTTGATTTTGTACCAACACATTTTGGGTTCGGCATAATTGAAGTTGTTGAATGGGATGTAGGTACTTGTTACCTATGCCTTTCTGGTTTTCTATAGGCAGGTTTCGTTCTTGTCGGCGTAACTTTCAATATATTTATAATACTCTATCTTGATAGACGTTAAATGAATTATGAATAGTTTTTTAAATGCTCTACATCCCTTGTCTATGATTATACATATACGCTACAAAATACCGACTACCAAAATATAGGTAATATTCTTCATTTCAAATTATTCCTAATTTGAAATATTAAAACTATAAAATATTCAAAAGTACAGCCAACTGTTGTGGTTAGAGTCAAAGATTCAGAATATTTCGAACTGTAAATGCCTTAAGTGCTTTATAGACCTAAATCCATCCTAAATCACAGAATAAATAATTGCCAAAACTAGATTATAACAACAAAAATAAAAAAATAAAACATTTCAGTTTATTCTCTTTCTCTATTTTCTTTCTCTTTCACAGAGTGTATGTCTACGAAGGATCTACGACACAACTATTTTAAAATTTTCAAATCTGCTAAATAGAATTACCTGCGATTCCCTGTAAAAAGAAACTAAAATCTGTGGTTAATTGAAAATAAATCGAAGCGTCGATTTTAGAGATTGACTGTTGCATAATGTCGTGGCTCGTAGCACCGGCCTGCGTCGATTTTCCCGGGTGACGTGTCCCGCGCCCCGCTGCCGCTGCCAATAGTCCGTCACTATGACATTTCCACGCAGCCTTCGGCTTTCCCGCGCTCCTTCCATACGTCACCCCGCGCTCGCTGGGAGGCACCCACCAAAAGCCCGCCAATCAACATATACGCCATGTTGTTAACGGGGCGGAGCCGCCGATCCTATCACAATCTATCTCGTTCCAAATTCCAGTTTTCCCGCTCGCACGCACCGCTCTCTCATTGGCGGGAGCGCAATTAAGCGCGGGAATTCGAATTCTATTTTTGAAGTAAATGTTTTTTCAGCGCTTGTTTATGGTTAGTGGTTCGTACTAGGGCACCAGTTTTAGCGACACCTGTCCTCCTGTGTAACATAACAATGTCACGGGACGTTTTGAATCGGTCGTGTAATAAGATGGCGTCTTTAACGGGGCACATAACGTAAATCTGTTGAAGATTTATGGCTGTGAATTAACACGTTTGTGTGATGCGGATGTTTGATGGATTTATTGGTTGTGGCGATATTAATCGAGCGATAAATCTGTAGATATGTTTGTGGCGTCACAGGTGGGCGGGTTGGCGCTGGCGCGGGCGCGGTGCTTGGCTACTGGTATTTTGGCCTGTTAAATTAACCTTCCTGCCACTGAAAGCTTAATGTACCTACGTAGAAATAATTTAGATGGTATTTTGTTTATTTATACTCTAATAGATTTTTAACGCAGTATCGCATGTGCATGTGTTACGTGCTCTTTAATCACTCGTTTTTGTTTGAAATTGTCTCGATTTAAAAGCGGCCATATTGCCTGTAAGCGCGGGTGTGTTTTCTATTTATTTTTATTTTACTCTCAGTGAGTAGTTACATTGATTCATTGTACATAAGTTGAAGTTAATTATTTAATGTAAAACAAGCTTATTTGATGTTTAACACAACATCTAATATATAGTATCCATTTATTTTATTTGTACTTCGGCTAGTTATTGAAGAATTTTACTCTTCACGAAACTAGACACAGTCAAATGGATATTTATATTTTATTCGATTAGAATTTATTATTGGTTATTAGTAAAAGTTTATTTTATCAGTTCTATATAGGGTGACTGGTAATTAGTAAACGATACTTAGACACATGATTGTACTGATGATAACAAACAACTTACCCAAAGAAACAAATAGGGATAAATAACTAAATTTAATAAAAGCTGATGGTGTATTCTTATTCTTGTTAGGTATTAAATATTATGGAAGCGGAATCGATCGGCAAGTTAAGCTACCACCGTCGTGGTCGGTACCTGGATGGGCGACCGTCTAGTGGTATTTCAAATCGAGCGTTTCCGTGCTTCGGAAGGCACGTAAAGCCGTTGGTCCCGGTTATCACTTAATTGTGATAATCGTTAAGCTAGTTGGAGGCCTTCTAGGCGGCTTGAAAACTCCAACAGTAGGCACCGACCACAACCGATCCACAGTGGGCACGCTTGGTGGAGTATCTGCCCATTCTCTTGCACCATGATTTGCGAAAGGAGGCCTGTGCTCAGCAGTGGGACATTATAGGCTGATGATGATGACTAAATATTATGGGCTCATGTACTAAGTAAATTAAAAAAAAAACTTTGGGAACGTTGTTTGTTATCATTTGTAAAATCATGTATCTAACTATCGTTTACTAATTATCAGCCTACTACCATTACCCTATATTAAGTAGAACTTGCATTTACTCTTATCGATCGAAGAGTCTCATTTGATTAAAAACTTAAAATAGGTCTTTAAGTAGATAAGAATACCTGTATAGTAAGTTGAATGTCAATGGTACCTAAGTTAGGAGAGGTAGAGCATAGCATTTATTCGCTCAAAGACCAGCTCGACTGGTGAAGTACCTCCACCTTACAGAATACTGCAGCCAAATAACTGTATGTAGTGTTCCTGCGCGTGAGTAAGGTCTCCAGAGCTCATTGAAGGAAAGGTCTGTTACGCTGAGATGCCTCGTGTGTTGCAAGCATCCATATGACCACGGTAACCGCTTACCACCAGGCGGGCCATATGCTTGTTCACCGACTTCGTCATATTAAAATATAACCTATAACAACACTCATTTATTCAATTTAAGCCATGGAAGGCACTCATGAAATACACTGACTCAAATCAGACAATTGACAATACAGGTGATAGAGTTGACTCTATCACCTGTATTTTTTGGTGGATCTTTCTTTTAACGTACAATTAATGTTGCAAATTGATAAATACTTATTCATACAATTGTCAGCTACCTAATTCATCGATTGTTACTAACAAATTACATATTATTATAATTAAAAATACCTATTATAAGATATAATTAAACCATACTAATCGATCCAAACTAATATTATAAATGCTGTTTGTTTGTTTGTTACGCTTTCAAACCTAAACCGCTGAATTTGGCATGCAGATAGCCTATGGACATAGGCTTCTTTTATCCCGGGAACGCGGGTAAAACCGTGGGGGCCAGTTGGGGCATAAAGAGGTTTCAGACCATGCAGGTGCTCCGGGCAGATTAATGGGCGTTACACCCTTTAACTTCTAGAATATACAGCTTTCCTTTCCTATGCCAAACTGCTTTGTATCCTCATTTATAATGCGTGCACCAAAGAAGCTGACCTTGCATCCATCTGTTCCCGACTCCTAGAACAAGGCACTCCGAGAACTAGAAATAGGCACTCTCAGGACTGTTTTGTGGACAATTGTATTTTATGGCTTCGCCATCTTTTAAGGATGGGACATTGCCAAAAGCAGGTTCATTTGATATGATAAAAAGTAAGTAAATATGTAGTTATTATTATTAAAAAAAAAACAAAAACATTGCTTTTTACGAAACTACTTAAACTTTATCAAACGACATTTATTTAAAAATATCATATTACTCACAGGCCGAATAGAATTATTGATCGCAAATTAAAAAATAATTTAAAACTTCAGAAAGTAGTCTTTGGTCAGAAATAATTAAAACAAATTGTTCGAATTCTAAAAGTTATCGAACATGCAAGGTGTAATAAATAAGCAACGAAAAGGTCAGCGTTTTTAAAAATAGAAACGCATTTTAACTATTAGATACCAACATACACTTTAGTCAATAAATAAGTAGAATTTTAGCATAACCTTATCATTTTGTGTTTAGTTTTTGCCCTTTTAACAGTGCATTTACTTGACATGTGAGTAAATAAAGTAATGTATGAAGTTACTTGTAACCGCACAGCAAATTGAACAGGAGTGGATGGAATGACGTCATCTATCGCAGCCGTTTACAGGCTGCTTTATTTTTACTTTTTAATTTAATTTAAATGCATGCGAAGGTGTTTTATAATGCCACATGTGTCAATTAGAAGTTATAATGCTTTATTATTGTGTAGAAATGACCGTTGTTAGGGTTTAAATATGCCATTGAACTTAGTGTAGCCTTTAGAAATTATGTGAACATTTTGTGAGTGAATTCATGGATGAATAATTGATTAGGAAAGTATTTGAATAATTTACTTAGTGACTTTTTGGCGCAATCTTGCAGAGTGACGTTGAGTTTACATGTTTATTTTCATTAATTCGTGTATTTTGAGTTTTATTGTGTATTTTCGGTAGTATTTTACCCAATAAAGATCATGAAGATGTGCACCAGTGAAGTGAAATGAAATGAATTATGTGTATCATGACTTTTCAAGTTATGTCAAAAAGTCCGTGAAGAGTTTTAGTACAAAGTGATTTATTGTGACTGAAAATTATTATATAACTCGACACTGGCATTAATAAGCCCTAATTTGAATTTGGTTGCCAAACTTAAAACTAAGACGAAGAATTTACTTAATACTTTAACTTTTAAGTTAAAATATGGGACCTTTTTAGATTTATAAATTATGATTCCGAAAAAAGCGCTTTAGTTTCTGCTTAAACTTTCCACCCTATTATTATAATTCAAAGACAAAGCCATTTATTAAATTAAGGCCCCAGAAGGGCACTTATGAATGTATAATTTACTGAAGTTACCACCGTTTCGGAATTCGGCCTTCAACTGAGAAGATTGCGGCAAGAAACTCAGCAATTCTATTCAATTCAGTTACCTACCTATCTACCGCCATAGCTATATCCAGAGGTATACCTATTTACTATTATTAAATTAATAATAATTGATGCAGATCATTAAATCTTGACAATTAATCAAATCAACGTGATCTAACAATTGTTAAAAAGCCATTTTGTCAGGCAAAAAAATCGTCTTAATTTAGTTTTCAAACGAGATTTTTGATCATTCTGTACTTAATTTTCTAAAGAAAATTATCAAACTAATTACCATTTTACACAAGGCCTTACGTTAAAGAAATATGTAAAGTGAAGAATTTAAATAGAAATAGTTTGGCTTTAATCCTAACCATGTTAAAATCGCATGCCAACATGCAATGGCGGGCTTAAACAAAAACAACGATATTCCTTCTAAAATTAATGATAATTGATCACAAGTAGTGGTATATTTAAAACAATAAAACTTGTGCATGGGTCCAGCTCGTTAATCCAAGATGTCAGACATTAAGCCTAATTATCAGCATAATTGTTTCGTCCACATCATTAATCCGACAAATAAACGGGTTTTCTCGGCCGAGAGAGTTTCTGAACGCACAAAATTTGCGCGCCATACGCACACGTCAAATTGACAGATAGCCGCGCGAAAACATTAATTGCCGCGCAAACTTTCACCGGGTAGTTTCATTCATTCTCCTCGCAACATAGTAAGTAAATCATAGCTTTTATTTCTTGTTGCCGTGTGCGTTTAGTGAAATTCAATGCAATTTACAAACGTTTTCGTAACGTTGCTAATTCCAGTTTCGCAGAGACGTTTACGCGGGCCGTGACGTCTGATTGACAGGTGAAAGGGCGCGAAATTAGTGAGATGCCCGCTCGGAGACCGAATGATTCCCAAAGGTGCACACCGTTGTATTTTTTCATTAATGTCGCGGTTCAATGAAATTATTTTAAATAAATATATGTATTATAGTTAAAAGAGCACGCTGTGTTAACGGTGTCGTCCGACAGTGTTGCGCAAATGATTCGGATTTTAGGGCGAAAGTGTTGAATTAGCTGGTATTCCATTAGGCGCCGTCGGGTAACATATGTTGCAGAGTGGCCATAGATAAGATAGAGCCGTATGTCATAAATTTCATTGCTACCGTTTGGCATCCGCCAACAAACCGAGGATGTGGAGATTAGTGGGCAAACATTGTGTGTAATGTTGTTATTAAAACGAAAACTATGTATGATAAAGACGTAAAACAACAGTGAGACAACGGCCAAGGAGATTTGAGATAGCAGGAGAGCGGCTTAGCATGCGGCGCGGCTCGTCGAGACACTATCTCAGCTCTGTGTGCGCAGAACACGCTGCGGACGCGCTCCGGCCACACTCGACACTGTCTGTTCTGAATTCAAATTCAAATTAGAATATGCAACCAACAGTAGTAGCTACAATAATAGCTTTTTAATTTTAAAGACATCCTTTGAAGTTTGAAATAAGAATGCTAGAGGAGATTTGATTACGAATACATAAGTATGACAACGAGCAAATAGTTAAAAAAGTTGATTATTTATTTGCTAAACTTTATTCAAACGTACTGTACAATGACCGAATAAATTGCGAATAAGTATGGAAAAAAAGTAATTAAAATGGCTTTAATAATTTAGTTTGTGCATGAGACATGTAACTTGTCTATTTCGTGAAGGATAGCTTAGAATAATATAGAAATGGCGGTCATTGTTTCATTGTTAACGGAGTAAACGGTCGCATCTCGGTCGTAGATACGAAACATGCATTATTCATTACACGCACGTACTTTGTACTATAATCAACATTACTGAACAAAAAGTATAAGTGAGCTGTTATCTAAGTGACAACCCTGATATATTTCTTTTTATTATTTATGTAGGTAAATATGTGCATAAACATTTTTCCAACGCCGCTCCCAGACTATGGATCATTTGGTCTCGAGCAGCGCGTTTGGAGTGTGTACGTGATCATTAAAAATATTAAAGTTTAGCGAACAATTAGCAATAAGCGGCGCGTTTAAGTTTACAACGCATTGTTGTAAATGAAGACGTGTTCCCAACGCGGCGCCCGCGCCGGCGACCAAAACAACTGCGCTCCAAAACCGAATCGACTTTTTGTTGCCGCCCGAAATTAATTGCCCGCCGCACCGCAATGATTAATGTAAAACGCATATATTCGTCGACGAAACATGTTAATTTCCAAAAAGGTGTCGCATGTCACAACAATAATATATTTCAAAGGAGATAGATGCGATAGCAGACGTTAGCCAACAGACGTTATGTTAATGCGACGCGATCCTTTCGACAGTTCAAAAACTCGATCAATCTGCCATGATCCAATTTCAAATTCAAATTTGACAGTTAAATGCGAACGGTAGCGCCCTAGAATCTGACTGCGGGGCGTGGTAAAAGGACCTTTGCTTAAAAAAAAAAGAAAAATGATTATGTTTTTTATTTGCACAGGGAACAGAAGGCAGTTAGTGACGTTCGATTAGTTTTCGACGTCTGAAAGAGCAATTGGATTTTTAATTTATCTGGTAATATATTCGCCAAGATGGCGGCTGTAAAGACGGACACGAGTCGTGTTAATTAGCATGGATTGTTGTGTAGATATTGTTATTATTCCGCCATGGGATTGGTTGCTTTGTTTCGGATACGATGTAGTTGTAACAAATGTCTCTATTTAGAAAGTTTTGCGGACGTTTTGTTTGGATTGATGTTTCCTTAGCTCTTGTTTGTAGGGGCCGTTGTATTGTAACTTTCGTATTGGAGGGAGATAGTTGCTGCCTCAATGTTATGCATTTAGAAATTTTTTTGAATGTTACTGTAATGGCCGTTTATTCTACTATGTGAAAGTATTACGTATAGAATTAGATAGTGACTTGAAAAGAAATTGACCCTCATTGAGCGGTGACATGTTAGTTATGATTTTAATTCAATAAACTTGGAAGCAAAAATTCTTGAGTAATAACATTTTGAGTTGAAACTTTTTATAGAGTCTGTACCTTATGTAGTCTTCACCCCCTTCGGATAAATAGGGTATATCTATTCCTTTACACGTTACATGTTTGGTTGTAGCTTCTCCCTAATTCATGCCTTGAATAAGGACAAAGGGCTTTTAGGGCGATGATAGCTCAGTGATAGTGATGTCGGATATCGAGTCGAAGGTACCGGGTTCGAATCCTACAATGAGCTTGAGCTTTCGGTGAAGGAAAACATCGTGAGGTTTTTGTACTTTGTAGTACCTATCTGTCTGGCTACCACTCTCAAGTTGAAAATCTGTCGCCAAGCACCTATCGGTGTGTTCCGACAGCTGCACTTGAGAGCCAGTTCCTTCTAGGCTTTGTGTGTGCACCACCTTCGGCCACATCATTACTTACCATGGCGAGATTGTGGTCAAACAAAAGCCTATACATAATTAAAAAAAAGATAGATCCAGAAAACAAAACTTGGTGAGTTTCTTTTCCGTTTTCTCAAATGTATTCTTATCGTTAGTAGATTTAACTGTAACGTTACTTATCAGGGCCTATACAAATGAGGTTTTAATTTAATTTAACATCATTTTTTTTTTTACTTTGTCCGATGGCTCAGGCAACTGTCACTGAAAAGAAATCAACCAAATGAAATATTGTACCAAACTTTGTAAAGTACACGTAATTTGGTTAATTCTCACTAAAGACAAACGTTGTGGCTAGCCATGATCTAAGAACAACTTCATAGCTAATCTGACATTGAATATCATTTTATGCCTGAGGCAATTCAACATAGCGAATTAATATTTATCGTGCTTGTATAATCTATGGTTCAAATAATAGATAATAAATTTATATTGTAATTTAACGAGACCTTGACTTTTCACGAGGGTTTGATTATCATCAACATTTACATAATCAAGAGGTCGTAGGTTCGAATCGATAGCTGTCTTTCCACACCTTCCTGTTTTATAACAAAACTACCTGTCTCCTGCGGTTTCACCTGCATTCCCGGAGTAAAAACTAGCCCATGCCCTTCTCCATCCCATAGGCTATCTGCGTGTCTCATTTCATCGCGATCGGTTCAGTGACTTAGAAATGAAACGGTACAATGGTTCTGGTCTCCACCCCAGGATGTTAGCTGTTTCCATCTCATGTCGCTATTCTCACTTCCTCACTATAATCCTAACTAATATTATAAATGCGAAAGTGAGTTTGTTTGTTAACCCTTCACGCTTCAACTACTCAACGGACCATCATGAAATTTGGCATGCAGATAGCCTATGGTAAGGAGAAGGCCATAGACTTTTTATCCCGGGAACCCGCGGGGGGACAGCTAGTCTCATTAATATTATAAATGCGAAAGTTTGGATTGGATGTATAGTCTTTTTAAGATTTCGCGAACTTAAAATAATTTTTTTTTAATAATCTATGCGCGAATATCGATACATTTATATTACAATGGATGGATGTATGTTTGTTACTCAACCACGCTAAAACAACTGAACAGATTTGGATGAAATTTGGCACGCTGATAGAATATGTTCCGGATTAACACATCGGTTACTTTTTATCTCAGTAAAGAAATATATCCCTCTGGTACGCGAGTGAAACCGCGGGGCGCAACTCGTCAGTAGTTTAAGTGTCAATTCATGGTTAAATTTGAAGCATAAATGAAACTGCAAATGTATCAAAACTTTGTTCCTAGAAGTGACCACTTATCGTGAAGAAATTATACAAGTTGATCAGGTTTTGATAATTTCGCCATGTGGATCATTTGTATAAGACTAGGCAACTGGTTAATTTCTAAACATAATGTATTAATAACACATGTCTGTGTGTAAATATACTATTGCTGATCCAAATTTACAAGGTTTCCCCTAAAATAAAACAAATTCAGTGTGTTTTAAACATATTAAAATTCTTGAAATGAAAACGGAATTTTTTAAACAGAATTGGCATCCCGTTTAACTCTTTTATTAGGGGTCGTATTTGCAATTCTCAAAACTCCGAAATTATTATCTATTTTAATAACAAACATTATTAAATTGAGATTTAATTAATATAGTAAGATCTTTTGTCATAATAATGCGTCGATAGTTTTGCTTTTGTTTTCTGTAAAATAATAAATATTAAAGTTATTTACCCAAATTAAATGTTTCATATAGATATACTACAAAATTAAATCACTTTAATCTAACAAGCCGCTACCAGTAGATAACGTTCCCAAAATACTGGCTGCATTTCTATGCAGATGCTTAATATTTGCCTAAAAACCAGCATTTTGGTCACGCGTTGCTTCGACGAGACGTCCAGAATCCAGATAAATATTTAAAAAAATTATGATCGTCCCCACGGTCTCAGCTTTTCAACCCCAAAAGGCTCAAATATGTAATTGCTGTCAAGGGACTATGTTTCCGCCTTTTGATACTATCTGCTGATTCAGCCGCCGCACCAGCCTTGTTATGAGTTTCACTAATTTAAATTCAAAGTCTAAATTCATATATTCAGTTTGGACCCTGATAAGGCACTTATGAACCTCCAATATGGCGAGGAGGGCGATGGCTGCCACACGCGTCATACTTGTGAACAGGTACTGCTTGTGGGGGCTGGTCTGCGCAGAGTTTGCTATTTATTTACTTATTAAATATTTATTCAGTCTACTTTGTAGTATTGCCGCCGCGCCGGGGCACGCAATTGTTTTCAGTGCGATTAGAATGTAAATGTTATGTAATGAATCTAAGCTTGTTTTGAAAAGAGTAATTGCTGAGTTTATTGCCGGTTCTTCTCAGCAAATGCAACCTTCCGAACCGGTATTAGAGTATTAGAGTCAGACTTTTCATAGCGAAGGTCTATTTGAATAAATGATTTTGAATTTTGATTCTTTTTGAATTTTAAATGAATTCTACCACCCCGGTTCGTAATACGTTTCAGAAGCTACTGCAAATTCTGTTGTTTACAAATTAAACTAGTTTAATCTTACTTCACTTTCTAGCAAAAAATCATCAGAAGATATTCCTTGTTTACAACGTGAATTTTGTAAACATCAAATTATTGGCGATAATTTTCTCGTAAATTACATTGGCATAGACTAAATTGACGGCTTTAAATATTTTATATCCTTTTTTAGGGTTCCGTACCCGAAGGGTGCCAAATGGTACCCTATTACTAAGACTCCGCTGTCCGTCCGTCCGTTCGTCTGTCTGTCAGTGAGCTGTATCTCATGAACGGTAATAGGTAGACAGCTGAAATATTCACAGAATATGTATTTCTATTGCTGCTATAACAACAAATTGTAAACAATAGAATTAATTCAGGCCCATTATTAGAAAACCTTAATTTTAAAGTCCCACGGCAATCCTCTCGTTCAAAATTAACTTTTCATGTTATTTTCATACTAATTATGCAACTACTAATTATTTAATATAATTAATATATTAATATATTTAATATAATTGTCATACTAATTATGCAAAAAATTGCTACTTTAGGCGTGCATGTGATAGTTATAATAAATGTTTAATTGATATAGATATTTTTGCTTCATCTGAAATTAATTTTAAAAAACAGGTGCGTGGTGTTTTTCTGTAATTTGCTGTACTATTCATATTATTATGTCCATATTTTTTAGTTTTTGCTTTGTGACTGTTACGTATTTTGTTATTGCATTGTTATTGCTATATTTTATGCTTTGTGATTGTTATGTATTTATTTATTTTTTGTTGTTTAAACAATGTATATCTATTATTTTTCTTTTGTCATTACTATGTATTGTTTATAGTATATGTTGTAGTAATGTGGTTTTTGTGTTGTTTGTTTGTTTGTTATGTGTACTGTAGACCGTAGGTTCTGTAATGTCTATATAGCTCATTTGTAAATCTTTAAGAGATCTCCAGGTTTGTTTGTTTAATATGTTAATATATAAAATTTGTAAAAAACCGTTTGAATCTTGTAATAAATAAATAAAAATAATAAAAATTAAATATAATTAAAAATCAAAGCGCCCATACAAGAAACGACTTTTTTGTTTTTTTTTATTCATAGTAAAGTTGAGTTTGTTAATAGTGTACGGAACCCTCCGTGAGCGAGTCCGACGCGCACTTTCAATAATTATTGTAAGGAGATGTTACGTATTTTAACTACACTGAGGATTAATATAAAAAATCCACTTGCAAAGTGCCTAAAGAAAACAAGTCAGTGTCACAAAAAAAACTTTAAAACAGTAAGTTGTTTATGCATTTTCAAATACATTTGAACGTTTTGCTTTTCACTTGCGTGGTTTTGGAAATATTTCTTGATAAGTTAGTGTTTATATTGCTTGTGTTAAGTCCATCACACACGTAGCTAAAATATATATTAATATGCCGAGCTATAATATAAATGACAGTACAAGTTGGTGAAGTAACAGAAATATATACAGGGTGGGCCAGAAAGGCGTACGATTTTAAAAACACTCTTGCGTTTGAAGCTTTAGAGAGGGGACTGCGCGGGTGGTGGGGTTAAGTAGCTCGGTTCCCGGAAATTTAGTCTAGCCTATAATCGTGCGACATGGTTTCAACAAGATGGCGCGACATGCCATACAGCTAATGCCTCTTTGGCGGTCGTAAACGAGATGTTTGCTGGGAAACTGATATCGCGCCGAGGTGACATTGCATGGCCTCCTAGAAGTCCGGATCTAACGCCACTGGACTTTTTTTTGTGGGGATACCTAAAAAGTAGAGTCTACTCCAATAACCCAGCCACGATTAACCAGTTGAAGACCAATATCCAGGAAGAAATGGCAGCTATTCCCCGTGCAATGTGCCAGCGAGTTTTTACCAATTTGAGGTTCAGATTCGAAGAATGTTTGCAGCGGGATGGTGCACACCTGGATGACGTTATTTTTAAGAAATGAATTTCCCAGATGTAAATTTTTATAAAAATAAAAATTTATATGTGAATTGTACTAAGTTTTTTTTTAATCATTTTTTCAAATTCGCAATTCTTTCTGGCCCACCCTGTATTATAGCTGCGTGTGCGGTCACTCAAAGATTAGTATTGAAAATATATCGTAATATACTTTGCAATGATTCATATTAATATATATTATAGCTACGTCTGTGATGGGCTTTAACTACAAATGGATTTAGTATTTCACACGAATCAACACGTTTATTAGAGAAAATATTATTTTTAAAGCTGCAAAAAGATATATTCTAAAAGATATAACATACAGCGTCGGTGGTCATCGACTGTAATTTAGCCAGGAGTCTTATAACTGCGTAATTGTTGTGACAATAACTTTGTTGCACCGTTATGGGACGGTATTCGCGAGTGTTGCCAGCGTACGTGGGCAGACGAGACTTAAATTAACACGGACATTGAGATTCATGGAACAGGTTAGCTGATATAATTTTTGCGTTTGGTTTCAGACTCTGGGACGAGGCATGTCTAAACCGAGGATGGTGTCGAAGTTGTTGGTATCAAGAAACGTAGATTTTTTTGCGCTTTTCTGTATTTTTTTCTGATTATTTGTTACCGTTTTTGGAATGTCAAATCGTGTAGATGTATACAAATATTTTACCAACCAACATAGGTACATGTCCACACACGCAAATATTAGATTTCGCTGGGAATTTAATCCTTTGACTGTTGGGTGTTCCGCGCGGGCGAGGAAAACAATAGAAATCAATTGTTATTTTATAACCGCAAGTCAAGGTATTAAAACAGCTGCTACCGCCATTTTTAACTATATCCATCCTAAATTTGCCCAGAATCAAATACTCCAATTAACTAATGACCACCATAACTGAAGCATATTAAAGTCTACTTTTCCACGATAAAAATGAACGCTTCTCAGGCATATTGTACGCTCAATTTACCGCGAATTCTCCTCTCAAGCCACATCTATAGAGCCTATATATTCGCAAGCAGTTATCTTGGAGTTTCGTTTTGCAGTCTGTACGTATGTCATTCACAGCTGGGGGTCGGTTGGGAATATAGGTAGGTGGTACCTAACCGCGCGCATCTCCGGGAATTGTTCATTATCAATAACTTGTGTTTTATGTAATAACAAGGGAGATTCTGCTTATAATACGCCATCTTGTACGACGTATATATTCTAAATTAATTGCTTGTGTAAGTAGTTATGTTCTTGTATCGAATGTTTACTAAGTTTTTTTTTATAGAAAGAAAGAAAGAAAGAAAAGAAAGAAAAAAGATTTATTCTGGACAACACACAAGACTGTAGAAATTACAAAAAAAAAACCAAGTATTAAAAAAACAAACAGAACCAATTAAAAAACTTCACAAAAATGCAATGTTGCGTGATGCCAGGAATAGGTCTCGACTCAGCAATATGCTCAGGTTAGTAAGAAAAACTAACCCTCGCGCTGGTATTCAGTCGAGGCCCACGTCCATATATAGGCCAGTGTTTGACTGCAATCTCATGGTAAGTTGATGTTGTGGCCGAAGGTGACACCCTAGAAGGAACTGGCTCTTAAGTGCAGCTGTAGGAATAAACAAAAAAGGTGATTGGCAACAGATTTTCCTCACGATGTTTTCACCGAACTCAAGCTCATTGTAAGATTCAAACCCGGGACCTTCATCTCGGCATCCGACGTCGCTACCACTGAGCTATAAAAGCCTAAAACTATATCTTCTTTAGATAGATCAAGCACTGATTTTAATAATTGCCGTATTATGGTGTCTAAAACTATCTTTAAAACGAAATTATAGAGATCTTGGGTTCGAATACTTGAGCTTAATTTTTTTTATACAACTTAGTCGGTAAACAAGAAAACCCGCCTGACAGTAAGCGGTTACCGTCGCTATATAGACGCTTGTTACACACGAAGCATCGCTCACGCGTTACCGACCTTTCCCCCCTCCCCAATGAGCTCTGGCGACCTTACTATGCGCAGGAACACAACTTTACACAACATAAAGTTATTTGGCTGCGGTATTCTGTAAGGTGGAGGTACTACCCCAGTCGAGCTGCTCTTTGAGCGAATAAACGCTACGCTCTACCTCTCTGAAATCTCCTCTCTTCAATGTAGGAAAACATCGCAACGAAAATATAGCACGTTAAAGGGTACTTTGTGGTACCCATCTGGCTGGCCATCGTCAAGCTAAAAGTCTTTCGCTAAGCACCTAGTGGCTACCTTTGTATTCCGTCAGTTGCACTTGAGAGCCAGACACCATCTAGGCTTCTTCTCTTCTAAAAATGACTAACTACTTCTATAGATCAAATATAGAAAATCATTCTGTTTCGATCCAAGCACATGTGTTAGCCATGGTTTCTGTCATGAAGTTAGAATAACAATACAGCGATTTTACTAGAGTATATGTGCCGTGATTGGTTACGAGTAGCAAAAGATAGAGACACATGGCACTCTCTGGTGGAGACCTTTACCTGGTTGGGGTTCTTGCACCATGAATATCAATTGTAATACAACATAATCTATATATATAGAAATCAATGCCACTTTTCGTTGTAATTTTATAACTCAAGAACGGGCTCACCTATCCAAACCAAATGTTAAGGCTTTGTTCGGACTATTTACTTGATGGTTTATGTGAAGTTTGCACAAAATCGGTCGAGCGGTTCTTCATTTATCACTTCATTTATCATTCATTGTAACAAATGAATTGAATAAATGGCGGATCATTTTGTTTATGGGGATTTTGCTGTCGCTGCCGTTGCTGTAGGGTAGGGTAGGGTAGGGTAGCACCACGCGAACGAAGTCTCGCCGGGCAGCTAGTTTGACATATATTTCAATGACGTCAATAATATAAATTCTATATAATAAATCCTAATTAATGCTAAGCTGATAATTTTAAGAATATGAATTTTATGTAATAATGGCAAGATATAAAAGGCTTTTTATTTTTTATTTTATATGTGCTATGCGTATGAAACAAGCGAAGCGCGTTCAAAATTAGTACGACTAAGTATAATGAATGCCAATTTCTCGTTTTTACCCGACTGACCCGGAAGGAGGGTTATGTTTTTCGAGTGTATGTATGTATGTATGTATGTAAGTATGTATGTATGTATGTATGTCTATTTCTTTGGCACGCTCTGCAGCCTAAACGGCTTGATGGATTTAAGCATAATGAGGTGTCGTTAGATTCGTCTAAACTGTGGGAGTGTCATAGGGTATATTATTTTGATATGGCGTCTACGGATAAGAAAAGAGGGGGGGTACTAAAAACAAAAATTCCGTTATTATAACAATATGGGTATCAAATGAAAGCTTGTGAACAGGCCATTCCATATATGTATATATTGTAATACTTTTATGCTACCGTTTTGACGTAAACTGCAAAAAACCATGTTTAATGCAAGGAAAGTAGGTATAGGTACTATACCGTACCGTACGTAACTCACAGTGTTGCGATGGTTGTTAGCGTTACTTTACAGTACCGCTCATTTACTTATTAATACTTACAACTCATTCTGTATAAAACTAAAAAGAATGAAATAAATTAAATTATTAAAAAACAAAAAACCCGACTGCGTAAAACAAAAATTAACTGAAAAGAGAAAAACAAGCTCTTTAATCTATAGAATTTTGAATATAACTTGAATGTTATAAGGTATTGCAGTCGGGGATAAACAAATATTACAAAAAAAACACATACTTAGGTTATTGGTTTGTCCCCGACTGCAAGACCTTATAACATTCAAGTTATATTCAAAATTCTATAGATTAAAGAGCTTGTTTTTCTCTTTTCAGTTAATTTTTGTTTTACGCAGTCGGGTTTTTTGTTTCTTTTAATAATTTAATTTATCAATACTTTTACAGAGAACAAATGATAAGGAATTCATATCATTCAATCATTTTAA
Source organism: Achlya flavicornis (assembly GCA_947623365.1). NCBI lineage: Eukaryota > Metazoa > Arthropoda > Insecta > Lepidoptera > Drepanidae > Achlya > Achlya flavicornis. The sequence continues at coordinate 1,672,764 of OX392485.1, read as the reverse complement.
GAGAGATAGAGTATAGCGTTTATTAGCAAGGGACGCATAAGGATATTGACCCTCATTGACCGGTGACATGTTGTTTATGATTTTAATTCAATAAACTTGGATGCAAAAAAATTAAATGAATTGTACATGTAGCTGATGTAATCTTATGTAGCTGATGTAATCTTTAATAGGTATATACCCTTTCAGTATGAAAACTGCTTACCCTACCGTATACCTACCGTAATCATAGAAATAAATATACCTAGAAAGAACGTCGCCATACTACACGAATATATAAAACAGGCCAACTTTTATAGGCTGCTGCGCGTAACAGCTACGTTTTACGCTCCCTCTGCGTCATTCTGCTTGTCATAGTGACGTTCATAATGATAATAGTTGTTGAAATATTCCAATTAAAATCGGGAGAAAGTTAAATATTGAACATTATTTTGCATTTTTATTTATTTTTATTGGATTTAGCCTCTAACAGTTAGAGGCTATTTTTATCGACGCGTGCACAGCTGCAACACTCTATCTGGATGTATCCTTTATCAAAGACCGTAATTATTAACGCTATCTCTCTATTAATATTCTTCTCTATGGTTTCTGTGCAATCTATATCCCAATAATGTGAATTACTAAGTTATGTTTGTAATGTCATTTAGTTAACCTTTATAGTTAATATTAATAGATATAAATTACTAACTTGTTTCTAACGGACAGAAAGGGCGATTTATATATATGATTATGTCCTTTATTTACAATCGATCGAGTATTATAGCTTGGTCGATTAGACATGTACTAACCCCGATTATATTAATATTGTATATTTATTACATATTAAGCAATTACTGGCAGGTATCGAAGTTGTAAAATGAAATAAGAACGGCCGTTTATTAACAATAAAAAATAAAATCGACGATAAAATAACTATTAAAAATAATACCCAATCAAAGGAGCTCTAGTCGATCCATTTTTACGATCGAATCGTATTAACGAGCGACTCCAATGTATTTATAATCTAGCAAGACAAATCGACTATTCCTACGAACATCGATATGAATATTTTAATATGTGAACATAAAGCTACCGCCGTGTACCCCCGGATAATGTCTTCACGGACCATCGGACCGACATAACAACGCCGTGAGCCGTAACCTCAATCAAAACGCCGATAAACTTTGACAAAAATTCCACCTTAAGCCGTACTTTAATTATCCATATATTACAAAATTCGAGAACGAAACTACCTGATAGCAATTATATACGCGCTCACCCACGTCAAACCGAACCATTCACTGACATTTATGAAAAAAAAGAGCATTCGGCATCTTAAACCTTTTAACAAAACTGGCCGGCGCATAATTCAAGCGAAATGTCCAAACTGTGTATGAAAAAAAAAGTTTGAACATAGAAAGTGTTAGCGACAATGGAATATTCAAAATCTTGTTAATAAAGAGTCTAGGGTCCGACTCGGATGCGTTCAGTGACAATGGATTGAATAAAAAAAAATGAGGCATTTGAAAAAAGAACTCTATGTTCTTTTTTTTCTGTGCGCGCAGCGTGAGATCGTTTTGGAGGTTCGGTAAAGGCGTCATGTGCAGATAGGTGTTTTTAGGTGTATTGGAAGTTGGCATCCCCGGCCACATGGAGCAGCGGGCGGTTGGCTCGTCAAAAAAAGTTAATAAAGGACTTGATCCTCTTAGTTATTACGAAATCCGCTAAACAGGCGTTACATTTTGAGTTAAGTTGAATATTCGAGTGTCCATTGTTGAATTTATGAGTTATTACGTGTTTGTTTGTTTAAAACCTGCAAATTGTAATATGCGTGTAAGTTTTAACAGATAAAATAAATAGTATCTTGATTATCAGCCAATTGGAAGCAGCTTAAGCCTTAAGAAGTCACTTCGGTTGACCATTGGTTTGGTATCTGTCTTCAACCTTGGAAAGTTGTATCTATTCGGGTAGTTATTAACAACAGCATCAGACCAGCAAACAACTTGGGCTGCTGCTTATTACTAGTTACCTTAGCAAATTATATTTTCAGAGAGGCGGTTGGAATACTCCACGTGACCTCTCTAGCTGTGCGCCGGAGTTATATTGAACTCAACCTACTTTTCAAAATAATCAACTCCGTTTTAGATTAACCCACTCTTCTATTCCTCTTAAACATTACCCGGTTCGTTTTGTCCTGGTTGGGAATCGAACCCATGACCAGCGTGACAAACTCATAAAAAAAAATATAGAGTTAACTCAAAATAACAGCCAATAAGTTCAAAACTATGCGTTATTGTAACTAGTACCGCAGGAGCGCGGATTCGATCCCACGACCCCAAGTGTGAGGTCAAAGAGCCACGCGCCGGGCTCCACCATCGATCACCACGCGGCGTCCAGAGGCTCGATGGATGAGATGACGGCACTGATTATATTACTGACTTGGTTCATAAAAAATCTTCAAAAACCAGCTTGTTTGCCGTGCCGAGCATCGAACTTTGAACCATACAATGAGCTTGAGTTTTCGGCGAAGGAAAACTAACGGTGACAAGGTATCATCATCATCAGCCCATAATGTCCTTTCACACATGAGGGTGGAAGATACACGTGCCCACTGCGGATCGGTGGGGGTAGGCAAGTGGTCAGCCTAATGTTTGAGTTTTCAATCCGCCTAGCGGGCGGAATTAGCTTAGCCGGGAGCAGCGGCTTTACGCGCCTTCCGAAACACGGAAATCGCTCGAGTTGAAATAACACTATGCGGTCACCCATCCAGGTACCAACCACAGACGAAGCTTAGCTTTGCCGATCGATTAAGAACGGCTAACTTGCTACACCACGAGCGCTACATCATAATAACAGTTAAATACGCATTATATACAGTGCAATCAAATAAATTCACAGGCATTGAAAAAGTGGGGTTTTCAGCAATGTTTTTCTGTACTTTTATATTCGTTTTTGGCACTACGTTTGATATCGTTTCAAAGCTAAAAGAGCCAGCTTACAGATTCACTTAGTAGTCACTTTAAATTTGAACAAGTACATTTTCGCCATTTGAGGTGTTAAAAAAATTAATTTCAATCTTCATTTAAAAAGAAACAAAATTTGCAGTGTACATACCTACTAATTAACATTTTTGGCGTATACGAGAAATGGCACAGTAAATTCGATTCTTCAATCGGATACTTTTGCATTTGGATAGAAGTATCTAAATGCAAAAGTATCTGACTTTTCTATCTTTTAATTGATACTGAATACAGTCTTAAATCAACATTATAGTAGAGTCTCTTGTATGAAGTTTTTTTTTGTATGAAATTCTCAAAACACGTTCTAAAATAACAGAATGACAATCAAAATATCACTACAAAGAAAGAGTAACGTTACGAACAAAGTCAACAATCACATATATGTATTTAAACAACACATCTCTCTTGTAGCCGTCGGTGCGCGCGCGCAGGCGCTCTGACACCGCGCAGCGTAGATCATAGATCATTCACTATAGACCGACTCGTGTTTTGATCTCTGATAAGGTAAGCCGACGGGATGGATCACTGATATATTAAAAGTATGTTTATTGAGAGAATTATTTGATCGTTGTACGAAATTCTTTGTTAATATCTTTATGTGAAACTAGCTGTCCCGTGCGGTTTCACCCGCGTTCCCGGGATAAAACCTAGCCTATGTCCTTCTCCATACCATAGGCTATCTGCATGCCAAATTTCATGATGATCAGTTTAGTAGTTGAGGCGAGATGGCGTATCAAACAAACAAACTCACTTTCGCATTTATAATATGAATTAATTAGGATTAAAAAAAAACGTGTTAGTTACACTATTTATAACTCAAGAATGGCTGAACCGATTTGGCTGAAAATTGGTGGGGAGGTAGCTTAGAACCAGGAAACGGACATAGGATACTTTTTATAGGGTTGCGTAGGGTAGGGTAAGGTAGGGTAGGGTTTAGGGTAGGGTAGGGTAGGGTCGGTAAGGGAGTAAAGAAGGGGGCGCAGGTAACCGCGGGCGGAAAGCTAGTTTATAATATTAGTATATACGGTAGGTACGGTAGGGTATATACGGTAGACTGTGAAATCTGTGGCTTAATAGATCTGATGATTTTATACGTGTTTCATTGATAGGAAATTAGGATAAAGAGTATACTGTATTTTATTCCAAGGGTTTATATTTCATCGATATCCTTCCAGTAGATGAAGAAGTTACATGATAGTATAATAGTAAAAACATCAGGTAAGCGAAAAGCAAGAATTGTATTTGAGTTTCAAGTTTGCAGCTTTTCTAACGAATGTTATCTCGTCCCGCAGTCTGTGTCTGTAAACAAATCTTAAAGTTTTTGACGCACTTTCCAATTGACCTGAAATTTTGCATACATATGTTAATAACAATTAAGAATTTACGTACTTTATTACTCGATAATTATTGCAAACTTACAACAAATATGTACAAAATACAATCTATATTTACAAAATATAATCTATATATAGAAAATTTCCTCAAGCCTGCCGCTGCTTCCGATTAACGGCAAGGTTCCCAGAAGGCTGGCAGCGTTTCCTCTTTGGATAGCCAAGCTGACGCGTTGGCGGAAAAAGCTCCCCGCCCGCTGGTCTCCGGAGGTCTCGACAATTAAGTATATATCAATATTGTTATGACATAGAGCTGACCTGATGATGGAGTCAGAAGGCGGCCATGGGAGCTCTGTAATAAAACTACGCAACCCCATGGAGTTTGGGCTCGTTTGATTCGTCTGGACGTTCTAGGATCTAATGATTAAGTTCGTCGACTATTATATAAAAATGCTTGTTAAAAATCATCCTCCGGTTCATTTATTAGGTAAGCTAACAAGATGTTCAGACAAACATACATACATATGATATGTTAGTATTCACGTTCAAGATGCAGTCGTGTGATAATCATGAACACGGCTCGGAATTGCCTTTGTGACAGGGTGTCGAATTTCAATGAATTATATACGTTTAATCTTCGTTTAATATATTAATTAATATTGGATATGTATATGAATCTTGATTGTGGTATTGTATTATTATTTGTAGAATATTTGACGCTCTGTTTGCATCCTACCTTAGCTCATTTTTCAATCGGTACATTATACTCATATTACCTATTCTATAAAAAGACTATGGTCTATACAAAGGTTCAGCCAATGTCTAGTGTCTCCGATTCATCATTATCATATCAGCCCATGGATGCTGCTGGACATAGGCCTCCCCCATTGACTTCCACATCGAACGGTTTTAAGCCGCTTGCATCCAGCGTCGCCCTGCGACTCTGACCAGGTCGTCTGTCAACCTGGTGGGAGGGCGTCCCGCTCGGCGCTTTCCAGTACGTGGCCGCCCCTCGAGAATCTTTCTTCCCCAGCGGGAAGTGTGTCTCCGACTAAACCTAGTCCATTTCAACCCCACTTGCAGACACAAGTCTGCATTCACTGGTAAGAAAACCTCAATTGTAGTAGCAAGAACACGTCCCTCAACATCACAAATAGCATCAGGATCCTTGTCGTCGATATTTCTAGCGAATTTATATTCCGTAGTCATCTAGAAGACAAGGTCAAACTGGCATCCAAAAAACTCGGTGTGCTTAATACAGCAAAGCAGTACTTCTCATCGGGGCAAAGACTGCAACTTTATATGTCGCAAGTCCGGCCCCATATGGAGTACTGCTGTCATCTGTAGGCGAGAGCGCCTAGATACCAGCTTGGGCCTTTAGACTCGGTTCAGCGACGTGTTATTAGAATTGTCGACGATCACGACCTCACAAGCGATTTAGAGCCCCTTATTGTGAAGAGAGACTTTGTCTCATTATTTGTGTTCTACCGCTTGTACAATGGACAGTGTTCTGAAGAATATTTTGACCTGATGCCCACAGCTATCTTCTACTATAGTAACTCTCGCCATCGATGGGAAAATCTATCCTTGTACATTGGAACCAATAATGGTTTCGTACTGTATGGTTTCAAAGGAGGTTCCTATCGCGGATGCTCAGGCTATGGAATGAGTTCCCCGACGAGGCATGGGGTTCTTCAAAAATGGTGTTAAGAGATTTCTGCAGGGTCGGCAACGCGCGAGTGTTACCCCTGGTGTTGCAAGCGTCCATAGGCTACGGTAACTGATTATCATTAGGCGGCCCGTTGCTTGTTTGCTACCAGTAGTACAAAAAAAAACTAAAATATCTGCTGTTAGTGAGTTAGTGCCTAGTTTAGTAATTTAAATGAAATGACGTACTTAATTATGTAAGTAAATTAAACAGCAAAACTATTTGATATCATTATCAAAAGCAATAAATCCCGCAATTGTTTTTTTTATTACTTAAGATCCAATATGTCCAAAAAGGCTGCTTAACATTCTTTTAAAATAAATGACGCGGCTGTCCGATGACACAAACGTCTAAAACAATTTTGAAAAAAGAACAAAAACTCAATCGACAATATAAAGAACATAAAGGACCTTCTCATAGACAATATAGGATACTTTTTGAAGAGGCAAAGGTAAACCGTCAAATGTACGAGCTTAGATCAAAATTGCACAGTCATCATAATCAATCACCATTTTAAAATATATTCGAGAAAATTATTATATTAATTCCACGATGCATTATTTGACTAAGCCCCATAACAATAGACTATGAGTGCTCTGGATAGCTAAAGAGAATGAAAAAAAAGCGCCTCTATGGAGGATGACATGTCAATTATAATACCATCAATTGACAGGGTTCTTTATAATGTCGGTGTCATAGACAAGTTGGAGCCTTTGCGGTTTCGTGGTTGTGGTATTTTGTTGTTTTAAATGAGGGTAAGTCGGTAAACACAGGTTGTATATTTGATTTATGAAGACGTTTAATTTGTAGGTTTCAACTGATTATATGATTTTTACGTAAAGATCACCGGCGAGGACGGTATCTGGATGGGTGACCGCCTAGTGGTACGTGTTCCAACTCATTTTCCGTGCTTCAGAAGGTACGTAAAGCTGTTGGTCCCGGCTATGTCGTCAAGCTAGTGGCTTTGTAAACTCCAATAGTAGGTTGACCACTGGCCTATCTCCACCGATCCGCAGTGGGCACGCGTGGTGGATTATCTGCAGATTCCCGCCCACCCTCATTTGTGAAAGGAGGACTGTGATCAGCAGTGGGACATTAGAGGCTGATGATAATGATGAAAACCTGCAGGATATTAGGTAATGGTGAGATGAATGCAATCTTCCGAACCGGTATTAGAGTATTAGTTTCAGACTTTTCATAAGTGCATGCGAAGATCCATTTGAAAAAAAAAAGAGATAAAACCATAGACAATATTAATAGAGCGAATGTACTAGAGTACGGGCCGTGATTACTTATGCCCTTTGCTTATGCCCTATAATTATGGTTTCAATAAACATAATTGGACTGTTTTACAAAAACCTTAAACCGACTTCAAAGTACACTAAGTCGTAATCAAATCCTGATCTGATGACAATAGGACCAAACGGGAAGTGTACCCTTCCAGACAAAAAAAGAATTTTCCAAATCGGTTAATAAATGACGGAGTTATGAGGTAATAAACATTAAAAAAAAAAAAAACATACAACCGAATTGAGAACCTCCTCCTTTCTTTGAAGTCGGTTAAAAAACGAATCGTTTTGCTTATCAATGGTAGGTTTTTTATTGCCAAACTGGGCATATAGATAATTTCGTAAGCTAATTTTACCTGTTATAGCTACTTCCATATGGGAGGGTCTGCTATGCTTTTGAGGTCTTTGCTTCATTATTAGTAAAGATATAAGAGTCTTAATTTAATCAGATAACGGTCCGTAAATTATAGGAATCGGCCATTAAATACATACATAATGAACGAGAAATGACAAGGAATCATCGACATTTTGTCTGACTGTAAATCAACTTACGGTACTATGAATACATCTGTATAGAAACTGTTCATGCTTCGCGCAAGGTAACGTTGTTATCGCTATCACTATAATATTGTAACTCAATTATTTTTTTCTACTTTTATCTGCAACCAGTCCCCTTACTTTGAGCAGATGTATTGGGCGTCAATATGCTGTGGAAAGACCGGTCCATCGATCGTTCTTCGCTTCACGTAAAGTCAAGTTCGACTATGTGATTACGTTTGAGTCTCTTTGGATGGTTTATTAACAGCATCGAAGAACAATCCCTTAGAGTAGTAATACCGAGCAATCCGATTCCGAAACTAGTCAGTGATTTGTCACTGATTTTAAACAGTAAGGACCAATCACTGCATCGTGTGTTCTTGACTTGGCCAATCAGAGCGCATGTGTCCATGTGTTAGCCAATCAGAGCGCATTGTAGATGGTAGCAAATTGGCGGAATAGATTGCAAGCAAAATAAACGTCATTACGCTTCTTTGGGTTCATTGTTCGATGATTAACAGTAACTCCGCCGCTAGGGGATTTGGATGGGTAGCAAGTCTCTGCTTATAGCTAGTAGCGTATTGTTTTATCTCATCGCTAACTGTGTTAATTTTAAGTTCTTGGTGCAATTCGCAGTTTCTTAGGAACCAAGGGGCGTTAGGTTTCGTAAGACTTTGTTTGTCTGACTGTAAATCAACTTACGGTACTATGAATGCATCTGTATAGAAACTGTTCATGCTTCGCGCAAGGATGAATAAATCTAATTTAAATAGGTACTCACATATATGTTTTGATGTGTCCAGTCTGGAGCCAGACCTTTCAATTACAATCAGCTAGTGATATCGTAAATCAGGCATTGATCCATACAAAATGCGACTCATTTGCATGTAAATTCTTTTTCCATTCAACCTAATTGAGGTCGTGGGGTGACCATATTGATGGAACAATTCTTCTTGGGACATTTTTTTATATATTTTTTTTAGTTTTATTTAGATTTTAATTTAAATATGCCAAATAAGTAGAATAATATTATTCCAGATACAGTAAAACTACAATCTTAAAAAAACATCATGCCAGTTTTTTTACGGATAATAATGAATAATTATCCGTCTTTTATGGACGGTGACTGACTGAGGACTATGATGTGAAGTGATTTATTGTGACTGGAAACTATAATATAACTCGACACTGGCAGAAATGAGCCCTAATTTGGGCTTGGTTGCCAAAATTAAAAATAAGAAGAAGAATAATTATCCTGGGACATTCCTCACACGGATCCCAAACTAGACAAATAAAAACCAGATAACTGATATAATACATATACTTACTACTTTTTTGTTTGTACATACATACATACTTAATATACATGGACGATACGACGGAAGTGATTGAGCGGTATAAAGTTCGGCTTAATATGGATCTTAGTGATCTCTACCTACTTTTTTAAGGATAATGGCTGATATAATGGGCGCGTATTTATTAAGACATTTTATTTTGATTATCTTTTGGATAAGAAACTACATAATTTTCTGAATTACCTATTATGTATTTTCGCATATTTTACTAATATTGCAGGCTAGATTTATTTCCTGTAGAACAACGAATCGATTTTATCACCTCTTTTTACTGTAAAAAAATCAGCAAACCCATAAAATATCCCAACTAGATCCATTGACCTGGCCACCGTAGCCCACGACATGCAAATCCCCCCATCGTGAGGGGCGGGGTCTGCGGCAACATGGCCCCGTAATTACCCACACCGCACATGTACTCTCACCTAAGTTTTTCTACCCAGTTACCCGGCCCATGGCAAGCTGGGCGTATGTTTCAGGTTTACTTTACGTCCGTTTTTTATAATACTTTATAATATGGCTACATTTAATAATATATGTAGGATAGTATGAAGTTTTGTGGTCGATTTTGTGACTACATTTGGTAGCGGATTTGTAAAAATAATGCTTTGCTGAGTTTCCCCTTCTTCTTAGTTTTAAGTTTGGCAACCAAATCCAAATTAGGAGTTATTTCTGCCAATGTAGAGTTATTTTATAATTTTCAGTTACAATAAATCACTTTCAGATATAGTCCTCAGTCAGTCACCGTCCATACAAGTCATGTTGGACTACAATGTTGGTACAAACTCTTCACGGACTTTTTGGAGACATCTTGATAAGTCACGGTACACATAATTCACTTCACTGGTGCACATGGATTGATCTTTATTGGATAAAATACCAGCGATGATATGCAATAAAACTCAAAATACATGAATTTATAAATGCAACGTCACTCTGCCAATTCTCGCCAAAAAAGTCCCCGGAATTTCTTACCCGAGTCTATTACGAATCGGTGATAGAGTCACACTTGTTTTTTTGCCTGATTTTGTTAATTTTATCGATAGCCAGTGATAGTGCTAACTCCTAATGTCAAGTGTTTGAGTGTTTCAATTCTAGATTGTGTATTATACATTTTATTATGGATACATTTTAGTCAAACACACATAGTAAATATAACTTCTAGAAGTAAATACACATTGATATTCAGTTGATGCTTATCTTACATAAGTGAGGGTCTACCCTCCTGGATAAACCCTGAGATCCTGGATTATACTGGGGCTAAGCGTGCTGGAAACGCAACGTCATTGCAAGTTACCAAAAAGTCTTATTCTAATTTCAAATTTATTCATAGCGCCTTTTTGAAACCTAGCGCCTTTTTGAAACCTCACATGACAGGAAGGCTGGTGTCTATCTAGGATAAAGGATCAGCATTGCCAGCCTTCTTGGCACGTTCACACAGGGCAGCGATCTGGCATAACTTTTTTACTTGTAAATATTTAGATTTGATATTTTATAAGCAGGATTTCTTTTATTTTTAATTATTATTTAAGTGCTGTAAATATTTAGTAGTTATAAATTAAGTTTTAGTATTACAATTTACAAAATATGTATAGATAAGGACTAGCTTTATTTTCATACAAATATAATATTATTGAAATATAATTCATACAAAAACAAAAATGCGAAAATCCCTTCTTAAATTCTTAACTCTATGCTAATAAATGATCAACGTACATTGACCACCCAGCCACGTTTTTAAAACAAAACAAATTCTAAAGCTCAAATCTTCAGCGAATTGCAACCACATGGTGCGGCGGACTCTCAAGTGATTGCATTAGACGCGTCACTCAGCGGCGTTGGGTTTAGCAGCCCATAAATATTGCTTCTTTCATAATATTTTCCGTAGAGCCGTGAGGTCGGAGGGCGAAGGGATGGGTGGCAAAAAATAGCGGCGTACGCGCATGTGGGCTCTTATGAAGTTACAATGAAGTTGGATATCTGATACGGGACTAGAGTTTGTAAGTTTTTTTGATTTGTTGACTTAAATACACTGACGAGCAATATATCCAATATCAGCAACTATTTACGAAACCACGCAAGATTGATTATTGAAGTGAAAATCGATGTTTAAATGTATAATAACGCATTAAAGACATCAAATAGACACAAAATATAATTGGACTGTTTTACAAAAAACTTAAACCGACTTCAAAGTACACTAAGAAGTAATGAAATCTGACAATGGGGCCAAACGGGAAGTGTACACTACCAGACAAAAAAAAAACCAAATCAGTTAATAAATGAGTTATGAGGTAAAAAACATTAAAAAAAATACAACCGAATTGAGAACCTCCTCCTTTTTTTGAAGTCGGTTAAAAATATGTTAAAAAACGAGTAAGAAGAAAGAACATTATGACTTAGGCACTTGGCAAGTGCCTTTTTATATTGCTCGTCAGTGTAAATAAAATAAAAATTATGTTTTGTTATTTCTTCGCCTCATAATAATAAGTTAGGTTGTATGTATGAACTAATCTAGTTTTTAGTTAATTTATTGTATAAATTAAGAGGATTATCAGATATAGCAGTTAATGCACTATTTAAAGAAAATATTATTATTAATTGATGGTTCATTATTATTTATAAAAATATGACGAATAGAGACTGAATTTATTAAAAAAAATATGTTCTGGTTAAGAAAGCTAATTAAATACACGATTTGGCGTTTATCAACGTTAGAAGTTAATAATTTTTATTTAATGTCCTCATTATATTTAAATCTACAAAATGCAAGATATTTATATAAATTTCCTCGAGTCTGATGTCTAAATTATGTCTAATTTACAAAAACTGTGATTTATTGATGCATGTGCATATCGTCTAAAGTTACTCAATTGAATTTTTTTTTATTTATTAATTTTATTAAACACCAAACAGGTTACAATCATGATTGTTTATCATATTATGACAAAGTTAGTGGATCTAAATGTAACCCAAAACATGTGTTCCAGAAAGAAAACTTTTGTACGAACTTTAAGTAAATAAAACTATCATATAAATACTAACAAAAATATAGTTTACCTATATCAAGTAGGTTAATCAAGCATGCAGTGATTATGAATCTACAGAGCATGTAAATTATGAATCTTTTTTTTAGATCAGTCCCTGGACTATACTTAACCAAAGTTTTATAATTGTTGATTTAACAACTTATTTAGCTCCCGAACACATTAGAAATAATAATTTTAAACACATTAAATACTGCATTGTATTTAATAATAAATAACTAATAAAAAAAATTGCATTAAGTAAATACCTACCTACTTACGTTTTTCCTTTTATGTAAAGTCACTCCCACATGTAAGTAGCATATATACAATAAATCCACAGTTCTACAGATACTAAAATTGTTTACCCAAATAGTATTTCTGTACCTAACTTATTATTTGATCCACGTTGTAACGCTATCTTCTTATTTAATCCTTAAAATAATAGATGTTACCTCGTTCTAAATAAGTGAAATATTCAAGCTTAATTTTTTTTGAGGAAAATTGTTTTTAAAATAAATATGAAACGTAGTATGTAGTTAATTTGTTAATAATGTAAAATTAAGTAATTTAAAGTATAAAAATAGTTTTAATTTTAATAAGTTTACATTGTATCTATTTATTTGCTGTGCCCTAACAGGGTTTCATGTTGTGCCTTATTAATTAATAATTTTGTCATCTTATCTACACATGGAAATGCAATAAACATGTGAATTTGAATTTATTGATAACATTGAAAAAGATATACAATATTTTATAATTACAATTCTATATAAGGATAAGGAAGAAGGATAAGTGTTGAAGGTAATTTTAAAGCGACGTTTTCATGATAATAATAATGTAAAAACTCAACTTTGTTAATAAAACCTATCTAAATGTTTTATTTATTTTAACTGCAAAAATCATTTATATTCATAGTAAGTAATATTCTTAATTATCCACTATAAACATGTCACGCGTATCATAAAAACCAAGTAAAATTAATAACATTAAATAATCGAATATATTCAATCAAATACCTAAACTCTTTTATTCAGCCTAAACCCTTTGATTAAGGATACATCCAGATAGTGTCGCAGCTGTGCACGCGTCGATAAAAATACGCTCTAACTGTTAGGGGCTAAATCAAATAAAAATGCAAAATAAAGATCAATATTAAAATTTCTCCCGATTTTAATTGGAATATTTTAACAACTACTATCATTATGAACGTCACTATGACAAGCAGAATGACGCAGAGGGAGCGTAAAACGTAGCTGTTACGCGCAGCAGCCTATAAAAGTTGGCCTGTTTTGTATATTAGTGTAGTATGGCGACGTTCTTTCTAGGTATATTTATTTCTATGCCTAAACCTATAAATTAAATTCAGGTAATAACTATTTTTAACATGTGTAACTATGCCATTTTTTTTTATTTGTATTTGGCAGTCCCATTTCTTAATTACTAATTAGAATAGTATTCTGTATTGAATGTAGAACATTTTTAATATTGTACCTACATTCACAATTAATGTATTAAAATAGACACCAACCTCATAAAAATGCGGAATCATAATTAATTCCCGGCGGTAAATATTAATATGACATTTACAATGCAATAAAAGACAAAATATTAATTAATAGTATCTTACCATTTCATACCTTAAGTTACCATTTTAATCTATTAGTTTTTATGGGTTTTAGAAATGGGGTACCATAATAGTTCACTTTCTTGACCACAATATCTTAGGGTCTTCATCACTGATATAGAATTTGATTTTGCAAAGGAGTATGGTAATAAAAATGACTGAATTGATCTAGGCCTCATTTTCTTTTTTTTTACATTCATTCTTTTATGGCAATTCGTCTTAATTGCTATCCAACAATAGTTCAATTTTTATACGACCAAGTCGGTAATGCGTACGACCCACCTGATGGTAAGCGGTTACCGTAGCCATATGCATCACACAAGGCTTCACTCACTCGTTACCGACTCTTCCCCCCAATGAGCTATGGCGACCTTACTCATGTGCAGTAACACAACATTAAGGTATTCCGTAAGGTGGAGGTACTTCCCCAGTCGAGCTGCTCTTTGAGCGAATAAACGCTATGCTCTACCTCTTTAAAAAATAATAGACAGTCGTTTGTACTTATGTCAATGTATTATTTGTTAAGGAGATGATAGCTGTGGTAATGACGTCGAGTACTGAGGGTCAGGTAAGGCAAACATCATGAGGAATACATAGCTATAACCATGCAAGGTTTCTTTGTAGTTTTCAAGTTAAAAATCTGGCGTAAATCATCAGCTGTACTTCAGAGCCAGCTCTTTTATAAGCTCAGCTTTTTTTTTTTTTTTTTTTTTATACCACTTAGGTGGCAAACAAGCATACGGCCCGCCTGATGGTAAGCGGTCACCGTAGCCTATGGACGCTTGCAACACCAGGGGTATCACGCGCGCGTTGCCGACCCTGCAGAAATCTCTTCACACCCCTTTTGAAGAACCCCATGCTGTACTCCATTGGGAAAACCACGGCGGGGAGCTCATTCCAAAGTCTGAGCGTCCGCGGAAGGAAGCTTCTTTGAGCCCGCACAGTACGAAACAATTCAGGTTTCAATATGTGAGGATGGACTCCCCGTCGATGGCGAGAGTTGCGATGGTAGAAAGTAGCCGTGGGCATCATCTTAAACAATTCTTCAGAACACCGTCCGTTGTACAAGCGGTAGAACACACATAAGGAGGCAAAGTCTCTCCTCAGACTGAGGGGCTCTAAACCGCTTGTGAGCTCGGGATCGTCAACAATTCTGATGGCACGTCGTTGAACCGAGTCTAAAGGATCAAGCTGGTATCCAGGTGCCCCCGCCCATAGATGACAGCAGTACTCCATATGAGGCCGGACTTGCGACTTGTAAAGTTGCAGCCTTTGCCCCGATGTGAAGTACTGCCTCGCTCTGTTGAGCACTCCGAGCTTTTTGGATGCCAGCTTAACCTTGCCTTCTAAGTGACTTCGGAACAAAACGTCGCTAGAAATGTCGACGCCAAGGATCCCGATGCTTTTGCTGATGTTCAGGGACGTGTTCTGGAACTGTGGAGCCACAGCAAATGGGGTTTTCTTCAGCTTACCACCTTCGGCCGCATCATCACTAACCATGGTGAGATTGTGGTGATATACAGGCCAGACAATTTTCAAAGCCTGTCTGTAACATCTTTGCAACTGCCATCTAGTAATGTTTCCTGGAACCGACAGCTCTGCATGGTTTCTGAAGTAAGAAACTTTATTAACTTACTTACCAGCAGAAATATCATCTGATTAGTTACGTTTAATTTTAAGGCGCTGCGCAAACGTGTGTCTTGTGTCGGATACAACCTACCAATGAATATTTGATTTCTATAGAACAGTATGAAATCAGCCACTCCCTGCGCAGACGTAAACTGTGTCCCATCGCTGGTATAAGACACATCAACTACGGTTTCCTATGATGGTGTGCCGTGTCGGTAACAAAAAGTGTCTACGTTTGTGCAGCCCCTAAAACGTACGCCGTCACATCCAACCTCACAGCTTCACCAACAAAGGTCTAAAAGTATTACATTTATCACAGTATAATAGTATTTGTCGTACTCTACGAGTCTGGTAACGAAAGCCATTTCATACAAAGATAGGTTAAACAATTTTAAAATGATTTCACTGGCAAAACGTAGAGTCCTTTTAGATTTCATATTTTTGTACAAAATACTACGCAATCATCCTTGATTGGTTGGGGGCAATTATCTGATTGCCCCCAACTCATAATGTACAAGCACGGTATCTGCGAAAATCCGTGAAACCTCTCTGCGCACCAGCTCGCAGAACTATGCTGGGTTACATGCACCGATCCCTCGACTCAGCAGGTTGTTAAATTCTAACAGTGAAGATTCCGATATTAATTCTACAACATCAGCTACTTATATAAAAAAAAAACATTTTAACAGAGTAAACATTTAATCAGGTTGATATTTGCGCAAGTGGTGTTTGCCTATAAGTAATTGTGCGTGTAGCTTAAGAATAAGTATAATATAAACTATAATGTATTAATGTGTTGGTAAATCAATAAATAAATAAAATATATAGACACGGTTTTTCCAAATTCGATTATTATGGAAAATAGGGGAACTACGGAACGGAAAACTATTTTTCAAATAAACGTCAACAGCAACAATATAGATTTATTACCATTTGACAAGTCAACGAGTTTGTATATCGTAAAGGACTTTAAATTAGAAATGCGAGTTGAACTAAATCTTGGTCATTAATAACGCGCGTCGTTTGGGCCTCGGAATTAGTCGGGGGAGAAAAAAAACGGTAATTATCTGGGCTAAGACCTTTCCGCGTACGCATACGTTAGTTTTGAGATTTTTTGGAGGTTCGGTTAACGTGGAGATGGACTTGTGTCGGTGTTTTTTTATTATTGGACAGAGGTAACAGCTTAGTAAGGGATTTAAAAAGGGTAACATATCTCGTTATGTTGATAATCTTACTGTAACTGCATGAAAAAAAGCAATAAATACTATTTCGTAGTATTTATTCGCCCAAAAAGCTGCTCGATTAAGGGAAGTTCCTCCACCTTACAGAATACCAGAGCCAACTTTATGTTGTGTTCCTGCGCGTGAGTAAGGTCGCCAGAGCTCATTGGGGAGAGAGGAAGGGTCGGTAACGCGGGAGTTATGCCCCGTTTGTTGCAATCGTCCATATGGCTATGGTTAATCGCTTACCATCAGGCGGGCCATATTTGCTTATTCACCGACATCATCATATAAAAAAAATTCAAATGCATCTTATTATTATTATATTAATTTAATAAGTTAAAATTACAAAAAAGTTTAAAATAAATTTATAAAATTAGGCCCCCTCGGCATTGTTCCGAAGATGCTGGCAGCATTTCCTCGCTGTATCGCAATGCTGATGCGTTGTGCGAAGAAGCTGCCAGCTCTTCGGTCCCCAGTGGTGACCACTAATCTTTTCGCCAGCTCTTTATATAGCTTATATTAATTATTATTATATTAATGTAAATTTGATTTTGTTTTTAAATTTTTACAAATAGGTACTAAAGCCGTGTCCACACTGACCCGTCCGCGCCGCTCGCACATGTTGCGGTACACATGTTGATCTCGCTGCGTCTAATATTTCCACCATGGGGTCTAGTGTGGTGTCTATTCTCTCATGATTAGCTCTGTACGTTCACTCGGGTTATAATATGTTATGTACTATTAATATCACCTATTATCGCGTTTCACCTGCGCAATAGTTAAATGTGTAAAAAAATGATAGTAAAACGGTTCCATTCGCTTTTTTTGTTGAACTAGCTTATAAGGTGACACAGGGTTAGAGAGACTGACATAAGGTGTAAGCTTGGTTAGGCGTTTCTTTGGGTGTGGAATATTAAAAATTGTATTTTAGAATTTATTTTCTGCAAGATTTCTGCGCTGTGCTAATTCTGTTTCTGTGTTTACTGATTGAATGATTTGATTCTTTGCACTCAGGGAGCATATATAAAACAAAAATATTCTAAATATGTTTTAAGGTGACGTCTGATGTGAATGTTATGGTGAATTAATTCTACCGTGAACTTTCCGCGAAAGAAAACGTGAGGATACCATAGCATGGTTGTATTCAAAATTCAAAATTCAAAATCATTTATTCAAATAGACCTTCGCAGGCACTTATGAAAAGTCTGACTCTAATACTCTAATACCGGTTCGGAAGGTTGGGGTATAGGTACTTGGGGTACCTATTTCTCTGAATGACTAGTACCCTCAATGTATTTTATCACTATAGTTATCTTCTAACCTTTTTGATTAGGCCACATAATAATTTTTACACAAGATGGGCTCTCGTCACGCCTGATGACGCGAAGATGTAGTCTAGGGTGGACCGCCGTGTCCGTAAGATGCCTGGTCCCCCTGGCCTTGAATAAACCCATGTTGTATGTGTCCGGGAGAGCCACAGCTTGGCCGTGCGTTTAGGGAATAGGTAGTGAAACGCTTGGTGCGGCAAGAAGGAATGTTGACAAAGCGGTGAAGACCCTCTCGACACCTAGTGGTCCGATAGAAGAACGGGGATGGAGGTACAAGATTAGGGATGATGTAGCCGAGCTCAAGTGCAGCTTGCGGAACACACCGTTAACTTGAGGGTGGTAGTCAGCCAGGTGGGTACTACAAAGTACCCTAGCACCGTGTTATGGTGCTATGTTTTGAAAATGCATACTGTAGGATTCGCACCTACAACCTCAACCTCATACACTATATAGGGGAATTCGACGTCGTAACTGACCAATCATCGTCTTATATACGCAAATAGCTTCACCGAGTAAGTAACTCACGTTACCCTTGAGCTTCACCATTCGAAATCTACCATTGGTACTACCGGTACTACAGTTCATCTTCGGGTACTGAAGTGATGAAAAATGTGCAAGACGTGGAAAACCAAAAGAGATGTTTATAAGAAAAAAAAACTTCAATGTTCATGGAAGGTTCATGGGTTAGAGGTTAAAGAAAAAAAAATACTTTGTGTGAACTTCACTGTAAAATTTTAAGTTAATATAATATGAAAAAATAAATTTACGTAAATAATTTAAAGCTTAAATAGATATTTATTGGACAAACTGCATACGACATCGTTGTTTTAAAAATTAAAGAACATTTATTTATAAAATCACAACTTCTCTATACGAAAGGCATTATAAATATTTTACCTTAAATTAAAAAGCATTTATGATTTCAACGATCAGAAAAAAAAACAAATAACATAACACAATACAGAATTATTTTTGTGTAGTTCTTCTACTCGACAACAGATGGCGCTAGTAGTAGTCTTCACGAGTTTGTTGTGCGTGTATGGGACTTGGAATTCTTCTATAATTTTGATATCATCCATTTTATTAATGCATTGTAGAACTTAATAAATTTAATATAAATTTATAAGGAGTATTTTCATAGCGTAATTTTTAAACATAATAAATTCGTATGATTGTGTATCTATGCTTTAAATAATGAAATTGCATTTGAAACAAACAGAAAAAGATTTAAATGATTGAATAACGAGTAAAATAAAATATTTCAAGCATTTGACTTATATTACAGACAAAATATTAGATACTTCAAACCATCTTCAAACATAAAAAAAAAATGTTATTCAATATCCTGTCACAAGATGCAAATGAGTATGAAAATATAAAAAATTATCTATTATTTAACTATAATATGGTTGTTGGAGATTAATAACTGGATAAAAGCTATTTTTGTTACAATATAAACTAGAGGTTTCTAGCCGTAGTTACCGCCGTATCAAAGATACAGGGGCCCCGAAAGCACCCTGATATTGGCACCTTTCAAATGGGTTTCGCCGCAGTCAGGAGAAGGCCCCACAACAAACTTCGAAAGAGGGCCCGTCTAGGGCAAGCTATGCCACTCTTCTAGCGTTTACATGATTATACAAATTCGAATGAATATTTGGGACTATATATTAATTATTAGTAAATGTATTATGTGTACATCTTCTTACTTAAAAAAAATATTTAACTAGTTCCAATTTCAAACTATAAGTTTTAATTTTTTGTCATGGTTTTAAAACTCTTCGAAATTCAAATTAACTTTATGAGTATAGAACAAAAAATACTACAGCCCGCATGGAGACTATGGCTCAAGGATTATTGTAAAATTACCATGTACAGAAAAAAAAACAGTTCGATCTTTGGAACAATGGTTTTTCGATCCTTTTTGATGTAGCTAAAAGGATTAAGTAGTGTTGTGTTCTATGAATAGAGTTATTGGATTAAGAAAACAAATGTCAAAATAATTGAAACATCATTTTGATTTTTTTATGGAATGGTAGTCTGGTAAAAAAATAAGTGTCCTTGTTTGACAAAAGACAAAATATAGTCTTTCTCAGTTTGAACTAGCCATTACAGTCTTGTTGAAATTACCTATATTAAAATAAAAGTGCTCTTATATTTTTTTTATTGCAGAATTTATTTTAATTAAAGTATAAACCATCAAAAGGTGATATAAAAATAAATATTTATGGATAAAATACGAATGTAAAATAAGCCTTAAACTTATTATAATGCCTTCAAGTAAGTACATAATTTTATTTGTCATAAATATCACTCGTAAACTTTTTCAGAAAAATTATACTCTGTGTTAAACCCAGGTAGTCCATCGTTCCCAGGCCACATTAACCTATTACAAAATAACCCTATTCATTATGAAAAAAAAATAAACCGACATTGATTTAACTTCCGAACTCTGAACGCGCCTCGAACGCGACCATAAACAAAGATTTTTTTATTATTTCACCACGATGCATAGGTCTAATTGCATTTTGAGTTTGCATGTCTGGCCGGTATCAAGGCGTTGCCACTATAGCAGCCCCGCCCTATCTTTATTTAGGTACAGTTAACTGCTTTACTGCAGTTAATGGTCTCTTACACACGGAGTGGGGAAAAATTGAGATTTTTTGCACTTTTCCACAACCTTTTTGAGGCTTGCATGCGATTTTTATCGAGTTTTGAAATGTGAAATGTGTGAATTTAGTTTGGTATACAGTTTTGATTTTTATAGGTATGTTTTAATAGTTGCCTACATAACTAAAGATGGGATAAATAATTAGGTATGTATTTGTCAGAATTCAATTAAGAAAATTAGTAGAAAAGAAAACAAACATTTTCCTACGTTGTTTGTATTTAAATTTAGAATAAACTTAATAAAAAAAAAACTTTGTTAAAGAATAGTTTCATTATTTACTACCCTACATTTATGTTGCATAAAAGCTGCTTGATGCTGATAAAGAGTTATAGCAAATAGCCATAAAGTTGTTATCTATTCTATTTTTAAAAGAGTTCTGAATTTGATTTGATAAATGTCTCTATTCCACTTGCAAAAGACACTGTTAACGTTAACATCTCTAGAAATGTCACTCAGACAGAGTGTTATGTATGATGACTTCGTCTATTCTTTATTTAAAATCCTAAAGATATCTGTCAACATCATCAAAAAGCCACCATGATGAAACCGACGGCATTACATGTTTGCAAATACTACGAGGAAAAGTAATAAAATTGGACTTATTTCTAGTATACCTAAAGTTTTAAATCCATCACCAAGTGTCTACCGGTTTGGTGGTTCCAGCAGATGCTACAGTGTCTTTGCCGTTTTAGTCACTTTAATCGAACGCTAAATCTATCTATGGATTTAAATTCAAATCATCATTTCGTGACTCATTTGAAATACGCATTCCAAAGGCTGTTACCAGCCAGGGTCATTGACAGTTTTATTTATATTTAAATATTGTGTTCTTAATTCAATTTTATTTTAATAAATTGGAGTGGTTTATTTTGTATGTAGAGTAAAAAAGGTTTTTTTATGTTTATGGTCTACCATTCTTCGGTTTTAGATACCTTTTTTAGAACAGTATTGAACAATTACCTATTTTTATATGACAAAGTCGGTACTGCACACCTGATGGTAAGCGGTTACCGTAGCCATATGGACGCTTGCACATACGGGAAATCACTCACGCGTTACCGACCCTTTCACCCACCCGATGCAAAATGCCGACTTTAAAATTTAAAGAACGTTTCTGCAACTGACTGAAAGTCTCTCAGACTGGGGGCTCTAAACCGTTTGAGCTCGGGATCGTCGACAATTCTAGCGGCACATCGCTAAAGGCACAAGCTGGTATCCAGGTGCCCCCGCCCACAGATGACAGCAGTACTCCATATGAGGCCGGACTTGCGACTTATAAAGTTGCAGCCTCTGATTCTACCTTTTATTCTGTTAGGTGGAGGTACTTTCCCAGTCGAGCTGCTCTTTGAGCGAAATAAATGCAATGTTCTGCCTCGCTTAAAAATATTAAATAAAATATTTAATGTTACCTGTTGGAAATGCATGAGATGGACCTATTTTATTTACATATTAAAAAAAGTTAAGGTTTTATTATAACATTTAAATGAGGTATTTAATCTCTGAATCTAATTTTCATATCGTTTTTCAGATCTTAACGACTTGCTTTTCTTGTTTTAAAATATGTATACAATTATCATAATAATCATGTATTGTTTAAATTAAAAAAATAATGTTGTTATAACAGTTAGTAAGTAGGTACCTAGGTATAATAATTCGTTGGCAAAAAGCTTTAAAAAAATATTTAAATTTAGAAATCAGATGAATCTAAATTTTAAAAATACATAATCTCTGTCTGTGAATTCGAATTAAGTACTTTTTGTTAAGCCCATTAATATTATTTGTACGTTAATAACACAGTGACAAGTGTGTTTTTCTGTGTCTGTCTGTGTGGCTACTTTTATCGTGGAATGTTCAGGGTTGCTACGTAGTAAATGAAAAACTGCAGAAAGAGGAATTTAAATTATTTTGGTATCTATATACATTACTAGCTTTCCTCCGCGGTTTCACCCGCGTTCTCGGTATAAAAAGTGTCCTCTATCCCATAGGCTATCAGCATGCCAAATTTCATGATGATCCGTTGAGTAGTTGAGGCGTGATGGCGTAAAAGACAAACAAACTCACTTTCGCATTTATAATAATACCTACAATATTTTTTTACACCTTGGATTAAGTACATTATTGGAGTTTTAGTAAGGATCCCTAATTTTTTTGAAAATTTAATATAGCCTGTGTCACCAGGGTAGATTCTCAACAGTAAAATAATTTTTCAAATCGGTTCAATAGTTTCAATGCAAAACAAACAAACAATCAAATATTTCCTCTTTATAATATTATTATTAGTATAGACCCAGAGTATATAAATACTACGTACAAGATAATAAAATCATAAGTAATCTGTGAAGTCATTTTTTTTTAAAGAAGTAAGTGTTATAATTGTTTTAGATACATAATACAGATTGCATAACAGCTGCTTTTAAATTTTTAGCCTGTTTGTTCAAGTAACACTCAAAAACTTTCTTTTAAAATAGTCTATAGGTATAAGTATTCTCAATCTAATAAATGCCAAAAGACGAGATAATTACTATAACAATTTTTGTTATAAATCTTTTTCTATCTTGATATTACAATATTTAAATGATAAAACTGACTTTTTTTTTTTATTAACACCTCGTATTTGTTTTGACGTTGTATAAACTAGGATATTCATGACTTAATCTTCTGTGTCGACTTCTCACCAAGATGTAGGTCCTTGACTGTGTCCTGTAAATGAAAACGATGCTCTTCATTTCTGGTCTTCCATGTTCTGTTCTACTGCAAGCTGTTCCCATCTTTAGGTCCTTTGATAAAGGTCGATTTTCGATCAAATATTACAAATGGAAGGGTTGTTGTGTATGTGCATTTTTGAGATATTTGTAAATTGCCAGTATTTTTATTACACAAATAAAAAAAAAAAGAGTACAGTTCAAAAACAAAAAATAAATAAATAGTTAATATAAAGTATAAAATAGTTTGCTATATTACTGTAGGCATAAAACTTGTCATTTATTAGTTGTTTATTCCGATATTAAATGACTATAGGTGATATAACACACACTAAGACCCATAATAGCTCGGTAGGTAATGTATTATTCTATGTATTTTCTTTTGAAATAAATTCTTCAAGACACCAATACCTACTTAAGTCTCTAAAGGTATAATTTTGTTAACGTTAAGTAACTAAGTAGACTTGAAAAGTTAAAAAGTTTAAAAAATTATTGTTAGTATTCTCAAGTTGAATAAATAGCAAGCTAATATTTACCTAAAAAAGCCTTTATAATCAATAAACTTTTATTTTGTGTTTTTTTTTTTGTTTGTTTTAAAATTGGTATCATTTGTTGTTATTATAACTGCAAACGATTAACGTTTGCTAAACTTAGTATTAGTATTATTTTTGATGTGAATCTACATAAGTGTTTTTCAAATTATGCTACAAATAAACAATTATTCTATTCTATTCTATTCAATGTCAGCTCTAGAAACACGTAAGTTGTAGGAAGAAACCGATCGACGGAAGCTGATGTCGAAGTTAGATGATAAAATGCCTTGCTCCTTAATATTCTTGTTCTCATTACCCCTGGCGTGTATTGGCTACAGTAACCGCTTACCATCAGGCGGGCCGTATGGTTGTTTGCTACCTTAGAAGATAAAAGAAGAGTTACAACAGTGGTTGTAGAGTCAATTGTACTGCTTTATTGGTTAAACTGAAAATGAGTTTATTTTGAAATATTTGAAGTTTTTCTTCTGTGTTTGACCACAATCTCACCATGGTAAGTGATAATGTGGCCGAAGGTGGTAAGCACACAAAGCCTAGAACGAACTGGCTCTCGTGCAGCTGTCGGAACACACCGATAGGTGCTTGGCCACAGATTTTCAACTTGAGGGTGGTAGCCAGCCAGATGGGTACTACAAAGTACCCTACCACCGTGCTATGGTTTCACACGATGTTTTCCTTCACTGAAAGCTGTAGGATTCGAACCCGAGACCTTCGCATTAGACGTCGCTACCGCTGAGCTATCATCGGTTTATAAGAAGAATCCGTGGACTAAGTGCTCTATCACGCTGCGGAGAAGTGTTGTCTGTATGTATGGTTAGAATGCAATGTACCTGGATGGGTGACCCCCTAGTGGTATTTCAAATCGAGCTTTTCCGTTTGGAAGGCACGTAAAGCCGTCGCTCCCGGTTATCACTTAATTGTGGTAGTCGTTAAGCTAGTTGGAGGCCTTCTAGACGACTTGAAAATTCCAACAGTAGGTTGACCACTATCCTACCTCCACCTCGCCGCAGTGGGCACGCGTGGTGGAGTATCTGCCTGTTCCCTTTCACCCTCATTTGTGAAAGGAGGCCTGTGCTCAACAGTGGGACATTATAGGCTGATGATGATGACTTTACCTATTCCGATCTCTGAATATAACGTAGGTGAGCACTAAGAAAAGATTTTCCAAAATTCTATTTTTAAGGTAAACGTACGTACCAATACTAGTAAATAATTCATTATATACTCTACCATTAAATTAAATAGGTAAGTTTCGAAGGTTTTCTTTATGTAGGCTTGCCTACTGAAGAATAACCTCCTTCTTCTTTTTCATCTGTGTAATATTATGTAATGTAGTTCTTTTTACATTAATGTTCTGTAACGTTTTAAGCTTTACTTGTGTAGATCATGTCGCAGTATTTCATGGAAACTTATATTTATGCATTTGCATTTGATAACATATCATGAACACGTCTGCATGTCCTGATTCTGGGTATAATTATGTATATTATGTTTGTAGTTACAAGCAAAAGTTTATATGTAGTATATCAGTTATCTGGTTTCTATATAGTACAAGCTCTGCTTAATTTGGTATCAGATGACTGTGTGTGAGGTATATCCGAGGATATATAGAAAATGTCCTCAGCAGACTGGCGAGGTTTCTCTTTAAAGGTATTGACAGTTAGATCTAATAGTATTAGTTCAGTTATCATGTGTTAAATCTCCTTTTCACTTACTTGTCCTAATTAGTACATTATTAAATATGTTACATAAGGAAAACGTGGCCGAACCAAAGTCCAAAAAGAAAATGCTCTTAAGGACGGAACATATCGGTGGGTGATTGGCCAATTTTTAAAAGGTACTTTAAAAAAAACCCTTCTTTTATTAAAGGATTGCCGTGATATGGTCGACGATATTAAACATGATAGTAAATTAATAGTCCACAGTAAGTATCTATTATCAAAATCGCAAGATATTTTTAGTTATTTCAGAGGTAGACTCCCTCCGAAGGAACCATCCATTTGATAACCTCATCAGTGTTGAATGTAGGAAATAAGTTATTGCAATAGGTGGGAAGGTATAGGATAATATAGTTATGGTAATCTTGCCTACCTTATCCATCGACTTAACAATATTTTTGTAACGATATGCGATATATGAATGATAATACGTGCTTATTTTTATTGACACTGACAACAAAAAGCCGATGCGGAATAAATATGGGTCAGTGCGCAAAAATTGTGTGCGTTTCCCAGCAGGGCCACCGAAAATAATTTTAACATTCGAGTTTGTATATAATTTTAATAGTTTATTCGAAAATGTTGATTATATTCCGTTAGTAGAATTACTAATAAATGTCTATTATTTATTGCAAATGAAAGTGCAAGACGTCGCTGCAAGCTCTATGGATTAGGACTTCGAAATGTAACCCAATATATTTGGTTATCGTCGAATAAATCTTTGCGAAACCAAAGATACGATCTACGATGGCTATGAATGGTCGCAGGTCACTGCCGCCGTCACAAAGTTTTCACATTAAACACTTTTACCTACAGCCGCTCTACAATAGAGACATACGACGCATGCGCGGAACACCTCTATCGCACTTGTTTATTAATGAAAATAAGTGGATTCCATGTTGTAGACGCTTTCAAAAATTTCCTAGAGGAATTGGTATTAAATAAATAAAAAAAACTACAAAGCCATCCCATCGGAGTCGTCCGAGCATTAACACGTGAGCATAACTCGTCGATACCTAACTCACAACGCGTTCCGTGCGAGAGGAACTCAGCAATTTTGATTAGGTACAGAACAGAAAATCCGAACAGAGGAAAACTCTCATGTAATTGCCGCAAAAACCGTTGAAAAAACGCGCACGACCGTCTGTGGCGAGGCTTGCGCGCGGTGTGGCGGGCGGAGGAGCGGCACACACGCGCACAACCGGGCGCGCCGCGCTTCGTGCGCGACCTGACGCGGCCATGCTATTGGCGGGGCGAGAAGTGGGCCGAACGCCACGCCCCGGCGTCGGCCCTGCTCGCTC
Source organism: Achlya flavicornis (assembly GCA_947623365.1). Lineage (NCBI taxonomy): Eukaryota > Metazoa > Arthropoda > Insecta > Lepidoptera > Drepanidae > Achlya > Achlya flavicornis. The sequence goes on along the minus strand of OX392485.1, from coordinate 1,645,778 downwards.
GTCCCGCGCCAGTGTCCGTCAGACTGCCGAGCGCGCCGGGCCTCCCGCTTCCCCGCGCCTCGCTCGGTTACGCCGCGTCCCGTAATCGAACCTTACAAAACCTTTAGTTTACAACCGTCGCGAGTGCATTATGACACTAGTGAGCTAGCGGGCCGCTGTGACGGTGTCAAATAATTGATGTGTATGAGTGCACGTGCTTGTGTGTTGTGTTAGGTTGGGCCCGTGACGAAAAACGTTCGTGGTGGCCAGCGGAGCCTTGCACCCGGGCTCGGGCCGAGCTTTCATGGCTCAGCCTAGGGTATGTACACAGTTAGAGCATACACAAACAAACATGACACTAGTGCAACATATGCGGCAGCTCTAGCCGAGGTAGAGTCGATGGCCTAGGCTAACATCATCATTTTATCAACAAAGATAATTGACAACTTGATAAAAGGCGTAAGGACAGTGATCAGAGTACAGTAAAACGTAACTTAAGTAGGTAAATATGCGTCAGATGAACGGGTTGAACTAATGTACGCGGTGACATATTGAAAACAAAACAATATCGGAATTGAGACGTGTTCCAAAAGCGGGACGACGTCTGAGACGATGCATTACCCATGTTCCAACACCGGGAAGTTGTTATAACAAGTTAAACGCGTTCGGAATACGTAATGACACCTTACAATTCTTTCGACAGGCACCGACGCATCGTCAGTGATGATGAAAACGAGATGAATGTATCATAAATACAAAATCATCTTTATGACATAATCGGGACGTAATATCACCTGGACAATAATATTTTATAGTGTAATATGAATGCAACAATGATTTTATAGATGCGATTTAAGAGTCGATACACTTGGTGACGTCTTCGGCCAGACATGGAAATGGTCAAAGAATAAATCAGATTAATGAATAAATGAATAACGTCTCCATATTTTGGACACCTGACGGTACAGAGAGTGAATTTTAAAATTCGTGACAGTAAAATAGGATAAAATGGCATCCAGCGGGGTGCCTATTGTTGCTCACTGCTCTCTTATGGGGCCATGGGATGGGACACAGTGAAATCTGTAGCGTTACAAGCGGCTTTAAACGCACGGTTTGACACAAAAGACGTCTCAGAAACCAACAATAAAATTCAATTGACAATGAAAGAAAAAGGTTTTTTTGGTGCATGCCACAAAGATACCCTAACGGAACCTTTGGGGACAACTTTCAAAAGATATAGGGTTGTTTTGTTTTTGGTGTAGGAAATATAAAATTTTAATCCCCGCTTTGTTTGCAGTTAGTATTATTAATCGTTGATAATGTTCAAGTTACAAGAGAATATTTTCTTAATAATTTTGGACGTGCAACATGATTTGTAACATCAATAAAATCATCTAAATAAGTCATTGACCGACTTTTGAAGATGATATGATAAATAGTAGAGATTGAAATCGAAAATGATAGTTATTCGAAGTCGAGAAATAAAGATTTGCTACTTTCTCTAACATATACATGTGTTGTGTATCGTAAATCAAAATCAGTGGTGTTATTGAAATTTGGTGATATCCCTGACGTAAATCGATTCATATTTCATATGGTGTTTGTTGACGTGTACCAAATTTACACCGATTTATTGCAAAGAAAAGTGCGATGGGAATAATCGTAAAATGTAAATAAAATAAAGCGAATGATACGACGTGGAAAACCATTTATTACTTACTACCAAAACATATGGTACCTAAGTATGTTTATATATGGAGTTGGTTGATCCTTAGCACCAATGATCAAAAATGAAATGTGCCACATTCTGGTGCTATTTGTATCAATCTTTTGTAAACTTAAATTTAAACTTCAGAGGAAAATCAGTCATTAATAAGATTTATCGATAAAACTAAAATGAGTACTTAAATTAAATTTATTGCAAAATAAGATTGGATGTCTTACATTTTATCAATCACCCGACGGTGTTTTATTTAAAGTAATTAAAAAATGCATTAAATTAATCTAATACATGCAATATAATTCAAAAACGTATTTTTAACGAATGCTTTTAATTGAAAATGTTAGATAAGGAAGTCATAAGTATTTGGAATAATATATTTTATTAGTTGTATACATACTATATCTTATATAACATAATATGAATGTATGTAAAATATTATGTCATTATGAATTTTATTAAACGTGAAATATATTAGCGTGACATTAACCTACTTACATAATATAATGGGTTATGTTAAAAGTAACATAAAAAAACCAGTAAACAGAATTTAAATATATTTGTATAACATTGCAGTTAAACTTTAATACAATGTTGAGGGCTTCTTTGTCTTTTTTTCAATTAAGTGTTTTTTTAAAAGAAAACATTTTGTATATCCAATATTTTTTATATTTGGTGATTTACATATTGTCAATAATAAGTCAAATAGTAGATATTCAAAGGTACCCATACTTATTCAAAAGCTGTTAGGGACCAGAGCAGCTAGTTATGGCGTATAAAGGACTCTAGTAAAATTTCAGTGAAGATGAGCACATTGCATAACTGCTAATGATGGAAAAGTACCTATTCACATAAGTTACAAGTTTTTTTGACAACAGTAGGTAAATTACATTATTATAAAAAAACTTTTACAAAACATTCGGTACCTTCAAATCAACGCGTTCTAACTTTAAAATTATACTCTAACAATTATTTAATGAGATACAATAGATATACTTAAACTCAATCTAATTAACAAAACAAAGGCTAATGTCTGATGTCTAGAAAGGTATATAACAATGATCAGCATAATGCAGAAATAAAAAAAAAACAAGTCTGTTTCCAATGGCAAATGTTATTCTATTACTTAATTAGCAGTCTTTGCTAATACACCCCGCCGGCTATTCCATAAAATTAAATTGAATACTGTACCAAAAGTACCAATCCGTTATAAAGTAGATAAAACTATGACAAGATTTTATGTATTTCTAAATAACAGGTTGCACATTGTAATAAAACACATTTTTAATGTATTAAAACGGAATAAAACAGCATTTTGCCGTATGTTAGTAAAAGATATAAAGCTATTTTTTTTGTTGAGGCTAAATTCGGTCAAAAAATTATTCATGCTAAATTACCAAACAAAATGATATTTACACAGGGCTTGCCAGGTTATTGTGAGCGCTGGGCTATCGTAAATTTTATGATACACCCGATAACGATATCAATTTGTCTACTAATAGTAACTCATAATCGTCGATAATACGGTATCCGTCGGTGGCCCAGTAAATGAGACATGATAACATGTGTTCTGGACATAATATTGAGTTTTTCTAGAAAATGTACATTCAAATCAATTTGAAGCCACTATTTTCTAAGTGTAAGTTTCTTTTGCAAATGTATTGTGTAAAGTTCCCAAATATACCAGCGATTAATAATACAATTAATAATAAACAATATTTGTAAATCATTTTTGAGTTGAAGATAATAAACATTATTATTGTAATAAAAATTAGAGTCAACAAGTATTTTATTTTGAATTTGGTTTTATAACTATTTAACTAAAAAATAATACCAATGTACAAATTGCCTTGATTTAAATTCTGATATTTCATCACAGTCCATTATTATCAGTATGTATGTATTCCAAAATCTTAAAATATTATTAAGGAATATAAATAATTAAAAATATCTAATAATCCGTTTTATTGTATGGCTTCGTTGCCGCATAATGTTTTCTAGCATTTCGTGCATGTTGCGACACTGTCATATCTCTAATAGTTCAGCGAAATAATAAATAAATGTTGTAAAATCACACTGCCAAACGGTTATACCTAATAAAATACCCACCTTAGTAACATGAGGCCTGTACTTATTTTCATATTCAGTTTCTTGAGTTTTATGCGACATTACCACAAACAAAACATAATCTTTATTAGTCTGTTGTATTATTATATTAACGGATAGGCATGTTATTAATTTTCTAGTTAAAATAATGTTTCCTTCTATAACACTAAGTTCGTGTTTGACCACAATCACATTTGATAATAAAAATTATATTTAATCAATTTTGTCTTTAAATATATAGACATAAGAGGGCCCTTCTATACAAACGCACATAAATTACTACTTACCTGAAAAATAAAGTGTTTTTTTTATCAATAATAATATACTAGTGGATATAAATGTGGTACTTGATCAAAATTTAAAAGTAATAATAATAATACATGAATTTGTTGTTGCCAAAATGAAGAAGAAAATAAAACTGTTATATAACATTAAAAAAAAAATTGCTTCTGAAGCAGTTTTAAATTAGGAGCCTATGGACAAAAATAAACGAAATGCATGTTTTGTGTCAATGGTTTGTTTAAGTATCATAATCATTTCATTTAATTCATTATAATAATAATTTCAATAATATTAAATATACATAAAAAATACATACCTACTCACCTGATTTTAAAAGAAAATAATAAATGTTTGATTATCCATAAAAAATACAGTTACATAAAGTCTTGGAGCTGTAAAAATAATCATAAAAAACGTCGTAAACATTGCGGCACTTACATAAACAGCACTTAGGTACTTTTTACATTAACATTGTTCTAAATGTTTAAAATATATTTTTATAACAGCAATTAATATGTCATAAAGATTTGAAAAAAAAGGTAACTAATTAAATAAGGGATCTGTAATATCGTGGCATATAAAGATTTTTTTACATTGCGTTTTTTTTTATTGTCATGGTGAATGTCATAAATTCAAAATAAAGAAAATTATGTCGCATATTTAGGGTGACCTGCGACAAAACTTACATAATCTCGATTTTGGCCTTCCAGTGTATGGTACAGTTTTGGCATGATGGCATATACATTTGATGACTATAAATATAATAATAGATAGGTAGGTCTGTAATCAGTCTAAGAAATTAGGTGACAAATATGGATAAAATACACTAATACTCAACTAAATTTATTTCTTGCATTGCCGTTTTAGTTCAGAGACAATATCTAAAAATAGTGTCATAAATAAAAAGGGACTTAAGTGTGTATTTTATATGCAAATAAATTAAATAATAAAATAATATTTATGGTATCAACTTACCGATCTCAGAGAGCAAAGAAGTAAAAATGTTCATTAAATCAAAGGTTATAGCAGAAATTCGTAAAATTTCATTAATTAAATCGCTATAAATTGTTATTTATTTACTTTTCTCTCGCTCCCAATATAATGAGAGCAAAACTTGAAAAAAATAAACTTGCAAATATTTTTTATTAAAAATACCTAATAAAATATCTCCTGCTTACTGAAGTAGTTTCCAAACTACATTGCAATCCCTACATATAAGTGTCTTATTTATCATGCATCGTCCTTACTGAAAATGTACCGAAATAAGCCATCATAATGTAAAATATTTATACATTTTCATAATCATCTGATTGCCCGCCAATTCCGTTTGACGTTTACTTTTTCTAAGATGGAGGCGCCAATCTGCGGGCTTTGCGACCGTTCGTAGCGACATTAAACTTATTATTGGCACTTACTTTGAACAGTAAAGATAATACCAGTATTGTATAGGCAATTCTGTGCACATTTTGTGATAAAAACAACTCGAATTTTATGTTTTTGTGTTTTAAAAGTCTCGTCATTAGTGTTGCCGCTACGAAAAGATAACATTTGCAATAGCGCATGTCTTTTTGATTTTTAGGACTGGCAAACTTGCAAAATCGCGCGCTCATGTGTAAAGCAACGACTTGTAAAGGAAGCTAGATAGTAAAATATAATTAAGTGCAGTTTACTAACTCGGCGATAATTTCTTATCGACAAATTATTTTTTCATTAATAATATTATAACGATTAGGTTTAGTAATTCGCTTGTGTAATCTGATAGCTGATTACAATACCCAGGTTTCTTTTTAAATGTATGTTTATACATTGTTTATCATTGTTAATCTGATCAATGAACTAATTTTGATAATGTTTAAAGCACATAAACATGTATGAGTATTGTATTCTCTCGTAAACTAATCTAGGATCTGTTAAACGTGCAGATCTCATTTATGTTAATTAAATAATCAAGAAAACGCACTTAATAAATATGGTTAAATCTGTCTTCGTAAATTTAACAACAGTGTCAGTACTTACTCCGCTGCGGTTCTTATTTCAAACGTGGAATGTATTATTGTGACCTATGAAACACTTAGAAACGGTCATCGTCTCTAATTTGTGGATGGATAAATAACATTTTGATAAATTATATAACAGCGTAAATGACAATATGATATATCGATGTAATAAAGTAACCAACCCGCTCGACCGGTCTAAAACACTACGTTTTTAATGCGATATGGTGATTAGAAATAGCTATTTCTCAAAGCGTAAAACACGCCTCAGCTCCGACGGTTTCTGATACCTCACCGCATTTTTTTCCTCCGTAGGTGTAGATTAACTCTTAGATCGAATGTATTCCGTTTTTGTAAATTTGTCTTAATAGCGGCACAATAAATGATAATAAACTAAAATGGAGATTACATTAATGTTTCGTATAGATGTGCACTTTGTCAATTTATGTCCGAGTTTAAAAGCTAGCTTTATATCTTAAGTGGATTCTAGTCTGGAAATTAGACGCAGTTTGATATGTTTTGTTGTTCAGTCAGTGCGATGCGATGGTCTCGTAATTTATTTTTGTTAATGTAATCTATTGGATGTTTGATCCATCTCTCCAAACACACTCAGTGAATGACTTCACTAGCATAAACAAAAACTTTTAACATAATCCCAACATCAAAATCAATTCGAATCATTCTGATGGCCAACGCGCTTTATAAACGCACCCACTAATTTGTTATTTAAATTTCGCTGTTCCATTCCATTTTTGAATTTGGATTCGCGTCGGGCCGAGCGCCGCCGCCGCGCCGCGGCCGCCGACTCCGCTCGAGATGCGTCGGCACTCGGCACTCGGCTCGCATACCGACGACCCGAGGGCAGGTACCCACTCCTCATTGTTTTATTCGCGGCGCGTTGCTTTTTCAATTTGAATATCGCTGTTCATTTTCGAATTGGCTCTTTGTAGACGCGCCTTAATTGCGCACTTTAGATTCAACACTAATTCGCACGCTCGCTAATTTGAGGGTTTATTGTGTACCCGATTGCCTAACATCCTTTTTAGAGGTACACCCCGTGAATTCCTGATAGGGTCGCCGACATGCGTAGGTACCTCGTCAAAATATGGCCGCGTGCGTACCTTGAAACGCAATACCAATAAATCAGCTTAATCTCGTCTCGCGACAGTTATTTGGACTCATGTATCGAAGTATGTTCCCACTCGCATATTCATGTCACGCTAGTTCTCTCGCCGATCAAACAGAACGCGCTCCTGTTAGTTTATCGACGATCGACAAATCCGTCCACAGTGACTCCCAAAACCATATAATTCCTCAAATACGCCGACGGTGTCTAGATATAGATTAAATAATATTAATTGAACTGAGATGATTCAGCAGTTCCGATCGAAGGGTTGGAACAATATAGGCCGGTGCGAGCGAAGCGTTCGCCGAACGCGGCCGAATGTGGATCAAACGTTCAATTTTAAAAACTTTTTAAAGTTTTGTTTTTTCCCGAATCCTTTTCGGATATCGCTCGGTGTCGTCTTTTTTCAGGGGACGATAACGAGGTTTGAAATTGGAATCACGACGGTCCGTTACTGGGCCATTTAGCGCGAGCGTTTCGTCGGTGACACTTTTTAGAATTACCGCCGGCCTCTAGATGAAAAGTGATTAGTGAGCCGTTACGGATAATTAGTGTGGCTTATCTGGATTAGCGTTGCTCGAGCGCGAGCGTCGCGTAGTTGTCGCCTCTCGCGCGGTTTTCAAGATGGTGGGTTATTGTCGCGGGTGCGGTGCGTACAGAATGCGGGGCGAGCCGACCGCGGCGGCGCCGGGGCGATGACCAAATTATTGCCAAGAACGGGTCCAGCCGTCCACCGTGCGCCCAATTCACATAACCCTGTAAATCTTGATAAAACTCTTTAAAAAAATATCTCTCGCCAGCTATTTGTCGTCGCTAACGACGTCGACAGTTCGGCGTTACTCCGCTCTCGTATTAGTCTAAATATAATATGGGAGAAGGTTTTCATAAACGTACCGATCTAATCTGGCGGGCGTTTGTTATATTTATAACGCAGAACGAGAACACTTTACATAAATCTGAGCGCGGCCGATACGTTCGTATACCTACAAGCTGTAATACCAATAAACGAACGGAGTCGAGACCCAATCGTACAAAAGACAAGAAATTCCACTCGCACCGTTCAGAAATGCGTCACTCACAGAATTCGAAGTTTAAATAGTCAATCACGAGTGTCGGTGTGGCTAATCTCGCATTCACAGCCACAATAGAGGTAACGAACGGACAAACGGACAGACGCGTTAATAAGACGCGCGTGGGCGACTTTATGTCAACGTTATTTATGATGAGTACCCTTTTTTCCGAACTTTTTTTACCCACTGGCAACACTGAGTGCGTTTCGTACATTAATTTTGAATTTTTGACGCTAATCCAAATGAACTTTCATTTTCCTATTGCAATTGCAAATAGAAGTGCCGCCAATAGTGTTAATAAAGTTTAGGTTGCCATTTTAAATGTGTTATTGCTTTTCCGAGAACGTTAATTCGTCGATTTAAAGTGTCGTGCCGTGTGAGAGATAATTATTTAACGACTTTAATATGTACGTACCTTATGGCATCTCGGTTTTATTGTTCCTTTAAGTACTTAAGTAGGTACTTATTTTGATACTTTTAATAAAAGCAAAAAGGATACGGAGCGGTCGTCGCGACGAAAGGAAATCGTTATCTTAACGACCACATATTTACGTGAAATCTGACTGAGAGAGTCTCGAACTGTCCCTTGGAGTGCACCAGACGATAAGAGGGCAACACTATCGAGCGCGGTTCATGTGCCAGCTATTGACCTCACTGTTTACATCGCGGGACAGATATAATAACCATATTACGCATAAATTACGATAACTCCACACTAGACAATTTGTAAACTCATAATCGCAAGGCTAAGGGGTTAATAGACGCTTAAAATTAATTTTGTTACAATCAAATTTCGTTAATTATATTTATAACACAGATAGCATGTGTCAATCGATGTCGTTCACAGATTTATTGTTTATTCGATCGCAACTTTTATAGTGTTTGTTGTTTTTTTGAGAGTTCAAATTAAAAGTGGAATGGGTTCTAAAACTTTCATCCGCGGCCTTAAAACAAGTGTTAACGTTACCCCTGCGATACTTTCCGAACGATAAATCTGCTCGCGAATCGACCGAATCCGTACGCTGAACATCGCTCACGCGTTCTATTTTTATAAACCACCAAGAAAAACACTCTAGCTCAAACGAATGAGTATCGAAATGTTTTAGCTCCAGAGCCGCATGTGACTATTGCAGCTGGCCGGCTATACCAACCTTCGAATTTAGAACGGGCCCTATGTTATTTAGATTCAAATATAGAACAGTAAAGAGTTGCCGGTAATTAAGGTAGGTGGCGAGTGCGTTCGTACAGTGGTAGAGTCGTGTCGCGATCGGTTTATTGACACGTGTTAGTGTTGTCAGTGAGTGGTCGCGCCCGCGACCGTACCGGTGTTGTACCGCGCCGCGCCGTGTCCCCATGCGGATGAGCAAATGGAATAATGGACGTCTGGGCCCGCATCCGGCGCGGGAGTCGGATACAACTCTTGCAACGCTCTGGATACAATTTTTCAATTAAATCGACCAGACAGAAGATCCCTAATAGGTGTCGTTAAGAAGTCGTGTGCCCGATTTTCGAACTGTCCCCGTAACGAGGCCGTTTTATTAGTATTTATGGACGTGAAACAAACGCATGGAGCATTCTTTAGGCTCTTACACTCCGAGTATCATGAATGAAACAGAATTTATGACTAGCGCCCGCTATAATGCTATGCCGCTGTTAAATGTAAGCGGCCGCTGTCGCTGCGCTAGATCCTCATCTCACCAGCACATCTAAATTCAGCCGTGTAATATGTAATATATGACGATTTTTCTATGTTTTACGGTCGTATTACGTTCGGGTCGAACGGCCGCAGTAAAATTCGATACGAGCATCGCAGACCGTCTAACGACTCTTGATTTACCACTAACAATTTAAAATATACATAAAAACACACCTGAACGATCGCTACCTACTTCGCTTTAATGTTCATTTTTATTGTGCCAAATTTATATGGTGTACTTAGTCACAATCTCTACATACAATTATCATTTTTGAAACATAACCATCGCGCCGTGTATTATTATTAGGTATTGTGAATTCAAATACATTATTCACTGTTACGAATCGCTTCTGGTAGCCCCTCAGACATGTGAATGCGTTGCCAGATGACAGAGTAGAGAGATAGAGTTATACGCGGAGGAGTGAGTTAGAAAAGGACGGGGGACGTTAAGGGTGGCGTTCATCATGTCCCACCCCGTGTCGGGCATAAGTGACGGTTCTCTCTTCCCCAACCGTCTGCGTTCGAGAACCTCGTCCAATTTTAGCCGCTTTTTATATAACCTTTTTGGATTCCGATGCGCTGCGTAGGTACAAACGTTACGTTTCAAGTATTCATCTCACCGCAACGTTTGAACGGCTCACTCGCATTTGTTGCCGCAGAAGAGTTAATTTTTTACTTCTCCGAATCGACCTACGCTAATCTCGAAACCACAAGTCGTAAAAAAAGATAACCCGCGGGCGTTTTGAGCAAAATTTAAATAACTGAAGCGATTAATAACCGCGGGTTTAATTAGCGCAACAGGGCTCGGAACTCATCAACGTTTGACGGCATGACTTATGTCTAAAACCCACGACAATGCGTAACCGACCATCGAAATTTAATTATATTATATTGTGTTGAAGAAACAAATCGCAGGCCCGCACGGGCCCGCAAAAACCGGCCGTTCGGAAACTTATTACTCGCTAAGATTCCCAGCGAGAAAAAACCACAAGAATGTCATTTAAAAAAATTAAAACGTGCGCTTCTTATTTTTTCTTTATGGCAACCCAAATGGACTAAAGGTTATCTCGAAGGAAAAAAGGCGGGACGGAGCGATTCCATTTTTAAAACGTATCATTTAATTTTGGAACCGGCTTTCAAGACGTCAAAAGGTAGTCATTACATATTTTGTGGCCAGTATAGGTTAGCGCCCGTAGATTAAAAACTATTTTTGAATTATAACCTTTGTGGATAAGAAGTGTTTTTAAAGGGCAGCGATTCCTCGTTCCCACCGAGGAGTTGTGCGGTGACACGTCGTCGTTTTTTGCATTAAACAAAAGCGAAAGCTATGCCGCTTCTTAATCACTTACAAACGGTCTCATAATTGTCGTCGAGGTGTGAATGTGATCACAACAGAATTTTAATTACCCCCATCCCTTCATACGTGACGGAATGTGAACTGGCACTGACCTAAAAATTTATGGGAAAATATTTTATTCCACTTACCGTTGACAGCCGATGCATAACAATAATAGCTTTATTCTCGTCGCGGTACGAGTTAAAATGATTTGATATTCGATCGAAACAGCTGCAAATTGATGTTGGTAAAGCTGTGCCACATGTAATGTGACAAACGCCTACAACAAATGACGTAAGCACGTTGCCGATGTGTGTCATGGCGGCCACGGCGCGGCGCGGCACGGCGTGCGACCGACACAACACCGCGCTTTGATTGATCATGACATCTCCAAAACAACATTTCGTTCTTTTTGTATTAAACCACGCTCTAAAGAATGTGTTCCTCTGATATTGAACAACTAGTCACGATAAGTGATTTTTATTTATCCGGATTATAGCGGTCGTCCCGTTCCGTTACAAGCAAGCCCCGTCCGTGTTACTAGAAGATCGAAAGCTTAAGTGTTAACGGAACGTAGTTGCTTGTTTAAGAATAACAATTTCAATGTGACAAAAAGAAATATGAGACATGTATAAATTAGAAAGTTTATCGTCGAAAAATGCAGTTAGTTACCCTTTCCAAAATATAAGCAAAGCGTTTGAACATTGGCATGATTGATGAATTGGCCTCTGACTTGGCTATAAGATGATCTTATCTAACAAATACACAAAATTAAGTCCTAAAAGCTTTTTTAAAATAACGTCATAAAACACTGTCAATGGAAAAGCAAAATTTAATTACCTCCATACCTTATACACTGTGAACAACAATCGAAACCTTCTCTGTAGAATGTATTTCTTATTTATTTTCTTTTTTCACGTCGCTCGGTGGCCAGTAATAATGTTCTGGTGCGTTCCAAATAACGATTAAACAAAAATTCCACCCCGCCATCAACCCCGACATGAGTAAGGCACAAGTCGCTTGTTATCATGCCACTATCGCCTGTGCGTGACACTTGCCGAATTAAAATGAATGGAACGCGTTTTCCACGGTCGCCCGCCATTTTGGAAAAATGGGCGGGAGTTTTTCAGCGTCCATTTTGTTAATTAATATTATTTGTCTAAGTACTGTTGCTGTGCAAATGCTGGTATGAACAGTATAGTATACAATTCAATTTATCAACAAATATTGGACATTACATTATTCTATAATTCAATACCTACATACTTACCAAGAAATATTTTTAGGCGTCGTTAATCAAATCGTACAACCACTACCATTGTTCCAAATACGATCCAATAAAAATACTTTACTTTGTCCGCCATTTTCATATCGTCATAAAACAAATTTAACTAAACAAACCATTAAATATACACCCATATATATATTAAATAGGCCCAGAATATGGTTACCTTCCTCAAGACAAAAAATCATATCTAATAATTTCCGAGAACGACAAGCAAACAGCTCAACAGATTTTCAAGGGGATTAACGTAAACATCATAACTGGATCACGCTTCCTTGGTAGTTATATTGGCGAAGGAAAAGAACACTTTGTAAACAAGAAAATTAAAAACTGGCAATCTACAATAGAAAAACTTTCACTTATCTGTAAAGACTCACCCCAAGCCGCTTACACTGCCCTCACCAAAGCAGTTCAATTTCAATGGTCATTCCTTTTAAGAGTTTTAGATGACGTAAACCAATTCTTCGAACCACTAACAAACACACTGCGTACCAATTTTTTACCCACTTTACTAGGAGGGGATATCTCACCCTTAGAAGCGGACTTATTCTCTCTACCCGTTCACAAAGGTGGTCTAGCAATCTCCGCTCTATCAAAAATTACAAATATAAACTATGAATGTTCAAAAAAAGGTTGTGCAGTCCTCTCAAATGCTTTAATCGAAAATACACATATGGACCTCTATCAACATCATAAATCTCTCAAAGATGCACAGAAAGAAAGCCGCAAAGAGAAAGACACTCTCAATGACGAACTCTTGGATACCGTCTTGGTCAAACTCTCTCCTATCAAGAGAAGAGCGATTGAACGATCAATTTCGACAAAAATGAAAACTAAATCCTCCAATTGGCTATCTATCATACCGACAAAAAAAGACCATTCCGATATGTCCCCATTTGAGTTCAGAGACGCACTTGCATTACGTTACCACAGATTACCAGTCTCTATGCCAAAATCATGTGATGGCTGCGGCTGCGATGAATTCAATGTTGATCATGCTCTATGTTGTAAAAAGGGTGGTCTAATAACACGTCGTCATAATGAAATTAGAGATTTGTTCTGTGACCTATGTCAACATGCATGGGGTAACGTAGTCAAAGAACCCATAATCTCTGAAGGAGACTGCGGACTACGTGGAGACCTTTCTTGCCGTGGCGTTTGGGATGCACAGAGGGAGGCGTTATTTGATATCCGTGTCGTAGACACTGACGCTCCTTCTTATATTTCACGTCCTGTCGCCTCTGTATTAAAATCCGCTGAAGACGAAAAAATAAGAAAATATTCTAGCGCTTGCGAATTGCGACATGCAACATTCACCCCTCTTGTCACATCCGTTGACGGAGTTTTCGCTCCACAAATGTCTACCTTCGTTAAACATCTTGGAGCCGCAATCTCTGACCGCTGGAACAGGTCATTTAGCGTAGTAATGGGTTGGCTAAGATCAAAAATAATAATCTCTATAATCCGTGCCACTAGTATGTGTATTCGCGGCACGAGACATAGATTTAAGCCAATAGCAGACTTATTTGGCTTCGGCGATGGAGCAGCCCTACCTAAACAAGACTGATGTTGATGCGGTCGACGAACCGATTTTATATAATATTTTTCTGTTACGGTATTCTTATTATAATGGCTACGTTTATTTAAAATTAAATTGAAATGTGATCTTATACAATAAACGGTAAGGAGTATTAAATATACACCCACTTTATTACACACATCATACAGTTCATTTTGTAACGTCAATTACTTTTGATAAGGCAAACGTCATTGTTACTCTCGACACATGTGATTTTAATTTTGAAAGTGCTCTAATACAAGGGAATAAGGTTTGAAATATGTTTATGTTTAAGTTAAAGGCTGCAGAGGAATGCAAGTGATCCAGTTTTTAAGTAATTATGATTTACGTTTGACATTTACGAGGTTGATTACGGATGTGCGGTTGCAATCGTTTAGTATTGCGATTTAAGGCGTAACAATCATTGTTTAAGATTGATAACTATATCAAACTCTGTAAATGTTTATTTCAATTATATTTGTTGAGAATGCTTTAATATTTGTCTGTGGTTTATTCAGTACTACCAACTGTCGGTACAAAAATATACCATATTTAAACTGTGTATACATATAGTACTTGAGTGACAGAGCTTTGCTCGAAAACTCGGAAAAGATCTATTTTTCGCCCCCGAAAACCGCAATATATCGAATTTAATCGAAATCGTTAGAGCTGTTTTCGAGATCTCAAAACATAATATGTAAATATACGAATATTGCTCATTTAATAGTATAGGAAAATCAATATTATATTTATTGATATTTATTTAGTCGGTTCACATACTTTTAAAACATGTAAAGTAGAGACATACATGCAATGCAACCATATATAGTATCAAAATTATTTTAACATAGTATAAGTCTATTTAATTATATTTTGTTACCTATTGTTTGGCAATACGTTTTGATTATTATTATATATTAATATAATTATTTACTTAAGTATGTGAAAAAAATAATTGCAAGCTGAAATAAAAAAATAACACAGTATTTTTATGTCCCACTAATATTAAATATACTAAGTATAGTTAGTAGTTATGTTTGTTGGACCCACATTTTTCATTTATAAAATGCAGTATTTCCTCCTTACATAGGTGAAACCATAGACAAAAGATAGAGTATTAAAAAAAGCTACAATAATTACCGATAACGCTATCGGTTCCACAGATTACCGATTGTATTGTTTTTAAGATTACTACAATACACGTACTAGATACTATACACGTGTTTTTATTATAAATACCTAATCGTATATTTTAATAGATTTCGCGTATAACTCTAATTAGTATTATGAGTGCCTCCATACCTCACTCCATACTCATTTATTAGTAAACAAAAATACTATTTGATTTTAGAAGCAAACAATTTTTTTTTCTTTTTCGCCGGTGTTGCAAGTCTAATAATTGTCAAATCAGAAGAAATATTTCAGTAAAACATAAAATTAACCACCTAATATTTCATATGCATCTTAAATCACTGTTTCTGTCTTAGTTAAATACCTACCTACACAGAGCATTAATTGTATCTGACTGCTAAATTATGCTTACATAATTCTGAGAAATCATTGCAGTTGCTCTCAGGGTTTCCTCAAGATGGTTTACTTTACAAGCTTAATATTATCTAACTACTTGTAATGGAGCGAATTTCCTTAAATAAGGCTTGATCCCAATTCAGGATAAACATTTATTTTGTTTGCAGCGATATAAAAAACCGACCAATTGCTAGTTCCTTTAATTGTTATTTTTATATAATTTGTTTTATTTGTTGTTACCTATAGCGCCAACAGAAATACACATTGTGAAAATTTCAACTACCTATTACGGTTCATGAGATACAGCCCACTGACAGACGGACATACAGTGGAGTGGACATACTTAGTAACAAGAAACAGTATTTTGCCTGGGTTTGAAAACTTAAAAAGATGTGTATTAAGTCATATTACATAATGTACTTATTAACTTTACTATAAGAAGTATGATTTACCGCAATGTTCATGATTCTAATGTGTTACCTGGACATTAAATTACGGCTGATTAGCGCAAATTGTAGACAACCAAAGTTTATTCATGGGTAGCCGATGGTTGCATTAGCCTTAAGCCCACATACGTAGCTATAATATAGATAAATATAAATCCTTTGATTAAGGATACATCCAGATAGAGTGTCGCAGCTGTGCACGTGTCGATAAAAATAGCCCCTAACTGTTAGAGGCTAAATCAAATAAAAATAATTTAATATTTAAATTTCTCCCGATTTTAATTGGGATATTTCAACAACTACTATCATTATGAACGTCACTATGACAAGCAGAATGACGCAGAGGGAGCGTAAAACGTAGCTGTTACGCGCAGCAGCCTATAAAAGTTGGCCTGTTTTATATATTCGTGTAGTATGGCGACGTTCTTTCTAGGTATATTTATTTCTATGTATAAATCATAGCATCTTTGCTATAGCTATCTTTGAGTGACCGCACACCCTGTAATATATTTCTATGACTTCACAAACCTACACTGTAATTTTTATAGTACAGAATATTAATATATAGTATAGCTACATCTGTGATGGGCTTTATTACTATAAACTACTATATATAATCTACTGATTTGGTTGATTGTGCATCTGTAGAAATATGACATCATCACGAGACGAAGGTCCGTGTATTTTATTATTATTGATAATTACCTATTTATTAATCTTTATAATATTTCAATAACTACATAGTTTTCCTTGTTTGTCAGTGAAATATGTATTTTGCAACGAGATAAACAAGATTTTAAGTCTGTGGTATAAGGTAGAGATTTTATTTGTTCATTCAAACCACGGATTCAATCAAATCTTTGAGTATGACTATTGAAATAACTATATATTTTATGTAGATCTGTACATGGTACATCCTTTGATTAAGGATACATCCAGATAGAGTGTTGCAGCTGTGCACGCGTTGATAAAAATAGCCTCTAACTGTTACAGGCTAAATCAAATAAAAATTAATAAAAATGCAAAATAATGTTCAATATTTAACTTTCTCCCGATTTTAATTGGAATATTTCAACAACTATTATCATTATGAACGTCACTATGACAAGCAGAATGACGCAGAGGTAGCGTAAAACGTAGATGTTACGCGCAGGAGCCTATAAAAGTTGGCCTGTTTTATATATACGTGTAGTATGGCAACGTTCTTTCTAGGTATATTTATTTCTATGGGTACATCCTAGGTTATTCTGGCACCAAACCTTGTCTTAATATGTCCACCTATTTCAACATGGCACTATAATAAGTAGAGTGCGTTTTTAAAGAAAATATAAACTAATGCATGTCATCTAGACCCTATCGTTTAGTCCCTAGGTTATGTGGGGTATGTAAATTATAGTGCAGGTTCGACCCAGGTCTATTTCCTGTGCTATTATGGGTAAATTGCGAGTAAATGTAGATATTGAAGGGATGGTTTAGATTGTAGGATATAGGGTATGATTTTCATGTCACGTTCACCTGTTAGGTATATTTTAACTAGCTTTGCCATTTGGTTTCATTCGCATTCTCGGGAGAATATATGGTAGTGATTCCAAACTAAGAAGAGCTTATAGTAAACCAAATATAATATATTACCTGTAGATAAAGACATGTTCATGCACGCAATGTCTGTCCTGACTGGGAATTGAACCTACGACCCGTGGCGTGACTACCACACAAACTCGTCAATACACGCACCAAAGAAAATACTACTTTAAATAATTAATGTCGTTTCTAATTATTGTGTCACAGTTTTTGTGTCGTGTGTAAGAATGTTCAGTTCTCGTGCTGTCTGCCAACATACGGGCTTTTGATGTATTATGTATGTAACCCACATACACGGATTTGTATGGAAAATACATTGTCTCATTGCCTATTATAAAATAAAATTTACGGAAATAAATATTTGAAAAAAGAATATTTTAGATTGATATTCGAATCGTAAATACTTTTTTTTTTTAAAGTTCGAACGTAAATAATTTTGAAAAAGGAAATACAAATCTTAATTGTATTTATTTTTAATCGGTATGATATTTTCATTCTCTAGGTACTTTTTTTTTACAACGATGTCTTGATACTCCTTACTTCGTCATCCTTTTCGGTTTTGTAGAGCATTTCATGATTTAAATAAAAATGTTACCTTGCAAAGTTTCTCGCTGGTGTGTTCTCGGTTTAAGTGTATTACGAATCGGTGGCAGAGTCAGTTTGCAAGTGCCTTATTAGGGCCTAAACGGAATAAATGAGTTTGAGGTAAACTTGTAGTAGAGCATATTTTTTCTATTCGATACAGGACCTCTATATCGCCGACTTTTTTCAAGAATGGCTAATGATACAATTTCTCAGTACTAATTCGTTCATCTATTACGTCGTAAGTCGTAATCAACAAAGATACAAAAAAAAAACACATTTATAAAATGAGTAGGATCAAAGTATAAAATCAAATCATGTTCGATTGATGATCTTTTAAAAAAAAACTAGTCTATGCTTCCTTCATCACAGTTCCTTATCTCCCACGTACCTGTTCCACACATCAAAGTACAGTCAGCAATAAAACAGTGCCAGCGCAATGCGATAACGCGCGAGATCGCGTTCGCAAAAACTATTACAATGGCTTTAACATTGGTAATGTACTAATAAAGTGACGCCATTGCTCGCGCCATAAACCCCTGTACCGTCAGTAGGAACACACGTTGTGTGTGAATTGTCGGATTAATTTAAATCTTGTAGGTCCAATATCTCTATTCTTAATTTGAAATAACTTTTTTTTCTCAAAGTAATTGAATGTCCGTGTACAAATACATAGTAGCATAGCTGCAAGACCCAAGACATAAAATTTAAAAAGATGCTAGAGGTCATAGATGTTCCACATTTGTATGTGGTGTTTAGAGTTGACCGCAGGGTCTAATAAACTTTAAATTATACACACTTGTAGGTATTCAAAATTATACCCCTATGGGGGGTGAAATAGAGGGTCTTGGGTGCCAAAAAAACTTTTTCTTTTTGTTTTTTTTTTGCGGTGTGTTAATTTAAGCTAATGTTTGATATAAACTTATATGTATCACCTTTGACAGCAGATAAAACTTCATTTCAGTATAATATAAATTGAGTATCTACATTAACCTCTTCTGAATATTTTTTTGCTAACCGTACGCAGATTGATTTGCATTGTTTACTTAATGCACAGCTGAGAGGTAAAGCCGGTAATACGATCTATAGTATATAGGAAATACTTTATGTAAATTAATACTAAGTAAGTACTCTATCAAACGCTTGGCCATTAGAAGAGTTATGCCATTATGTGAAGCGGAATTGTTTATAAAACATAAATTAGGTATATATTATTATTTAAGACTATAACAGCTCAGTGGTCGAATCTTGTAATAAACTTGGGCCTGCTTGGGCTTTAAGTAAAGACAAAACTTGCCATTCTTCTACCACAAACAGGCAAAGGCGAAAACCCATTCAGCCTCTTCAATAACTGTCATCAATTTCAAAATGTTTAGGTCTTCCTGTTTAAAAGAATAGCTCCTTGAAATGGTAACTATACTTTATCATAAAGTATTGGTTCCAGGTGAAGGAAGGTGTGCCCTTAAAAACTTTAAATATCTATAGATAATGCGGAGCGTTTAAAGTATAATATGTATACATTTTGAAGTGCGCCCCGCGGTCGGTGCCATCAAATAGGGTGACTATGCAATTTAGCCGGATCGATACACACCAGTCATTAATGTACCAACTCTAAATATGTATACGTTTTTGTATTTTTTTTACTTTTGACGCTTGTGAGACGTCTGGTTTCGATTTGAAGGTAGAATATTAAGGTAGAATTTTTCAAACTGACTAACTGTCTTTGTTTAAGTAATGTTTTCTAGATGTCTACCTAAACTAAAATGTTCTATTTATGTAAGACACTTGAGCGAAAATCAAGGTGTTATTATTGTACAGTGTTAGTCAATCTATAAATTGAATCTCATTTGTATTCAACAAAAGACAGAGTATTTATCATTTATGTCTAGAGAAAGCTATATATAATTGCAACCAAAAATGACAAAAAAAAACTATGCATTTTTAATCATTTATTTAACAATCATAAGCGAGTTTCTATTAAAGATTAAATCAACAGTATGTTTAGCTAATCTGTACAGAATTAGTCCAAGAATGTCTTCTCTATCCAATTCATCATGGTAGCGCTACTTCAAGTAATCATTTAAGGTAATCTCGTAAAATTAATAATTATTTTGTAAAATATTCTATGTTCATACCATATCAACGTAATAGGAAGCCATGTATAATGTTAAAATGTTATCTAATGAAGACCAATGAACAATTCCATGAATATACATGAGAGATCAGCCTATTGTTTGTTTACGCGATATTGAACTTTACCAGAATGAGATAAAGGTTAATTTGGTAGTAAAAAAAAATAACCTGATATTCTGAAGTTTACAATGACTTTTAAGACGTATTAAGATTGTATTTTTTAATTAACTGATAGAAATAATAGTTAAAAATAATTTAGTTAAGTATTTCTGTTGTTTGACCACAATGTTGATCATGGTGCATTCTTACTAACATAGAAATAAATATACCTAGAAAGAACGTCGCCATATTACACTAATATACAAAACAGGCCAACTTTTATAGGCTGCTGCGCGTAACAGCTACGTTTTACGCTCCCTCTGCGTCATTCTGCTTGTCATAATGACGTTCATAATGATAGTAGTTGTTAAAATATTCCAATTAAAATCGGGAGAAATTTAAATATTGATCATTATTTTGCATTTTTATTTGATTTAGCCCCTAACAGTTAGAGCGTATTTTTATCGACGCGTGCACAGCTGCGACACTCTATCTGGATGTATCCTTAATCAAAGTTGCATTCTTACTAAAGTTACTTACAGCAAGATAACGTGTTTCTGGTATGTACCTGTTAATATTGGCCAAATCATGGAAACGGCTAATCAGATTATGATGAGACTTTCACTAAGCATTGCCTAGGAAAATACTGAAAATTCATTTACTTATTAAATATGGATTCAGTCTACTTTGTAGCTTTGCCGCCGCGCCGGGGCACGCAATTTTTGTCAGTACGATTAGAATGTAAATATAATGTAATTAATCTAAGCTTGTTTTGTAAAGAGTAATTGCTGAGTTTATTGCCGGCTCTTCTCAGCAAATGCAACCTTCCGAACCGGTATTAGAGTATTAGAGACAGATTTTTCATAAGTGCCTGCGAAGCTCTATTTGAATATAAGTCCCATTGTAATAGGATTAGTCGTTTTCGAGAATAGTCCAATATTAACAGGTGCCAGAAACGCCTTCTCTTGGCAGACGTACTGGCTTCCACCCTGAACTTTATGTTGTCATCAAGCACCTATCGGTATACCCTGGTGGAGCCAGTTACCTTACAGGGTTTGTTAAAGCTGGCAGCAGGGCAATGTCCCTGAAATGGTTATGTATATCATGGTCACAGTGGTTACGTTACCACCACGTGTATGCCAGTAAGCGTTCTTACAATAATTGGACTGTTTTACAAAAAACTTAAACCGACTTCAAAGTACACTAAAAAGTATTCAAATCCTGATCTGATGACAATGTGACCAAACGGGAAGTGTACCCTTCCAGACAAAAAAAGAATTTTCCAAATCGGTTAATTAATGACGGAGTTATGAGGTAACAAACATAAAAAAAAAAAAAAAACATCCGATTTGATAACCTCCTCCTTTTTTTGAAGTCGGTTAAAAATAAACTTAGCATGATAAATCCGAAGTCTTGAGTTAAATCTAGACCCCGGAACCTGCAATTAAAAAAGTTACTAAAACCGGCATGAATATTTATATTAAAATCATCAAGTCATGGTTGTAGTGCCCCATCAATTAAGCGCCTTGAGCTTTTAAAGCTGTGTTCCTTGCTTTTAAGGAGATTAGTGGATTAAAAAAAAATTGACAGCTCTCGATGTGGGCCTATTGTTTTGGATGCAATTAAATATTAATGCATTCAATAGGCTCTAGACGATTGAGTGATCGATATGTGACTAAGTAGCTTTCGTTGAAGTAAGTTTTTGAATACACACACAGACTAAATAAGACAGACACAATATTTTCAGCCAGGCCATCGATTCATCAAAGCACAAATGATTCTTGACTCTACCTATACATACATTACACAAACCACAAATATTCTAACATCTACGCCACAGTACAAAAACCTAACAGTACCCCAATTCCGTTTTCAGTACGACGAAAGCCTCCACGGCGGAGGTTATATGGAGGGGGGAGCGATGTACCATGAGCACAGACTAACGCACCCCCACCTGCCGCCCGTACACTACCCCCCGCCAGCGGCGCCCGCGCACGCATTGCCCGGGGAGCCGTTAGTGCACAAGAGAGACAAGGACGCCATATACGGGTGAGTCTGGTGGTAAAGTGTGACCTTAAATATTATGGAATATATGTAACATAAGCTAACCAAGGGATTGATGCTGCATCAAGCTACCTACGGTGTCAGTTTTTGCATTCATACAAGCTAGATACATTGTTTGGATAAGTAACGTATAGTCATCACTCATTCTAGAGGGAATTTCTGGCATAAATACATTTTATAAGAAACCCTACTGTGATCACTAGAGTTGTCTTCTGCAGAGCAGACTTTTTACTTGAAATAGGTTCTTATGTTGTGTCACCCACACACTCATGATTAGGTTAAGGAAGCCAAGTGGTATACAATTCAGGGCAATTTAGAAGATTATAGAAACTTACCTGGTTACAAGCTTTGTGTGCTTACCACATTAGGCTACATTATGCTTGGTATTAAAGGTGTGTCGTATATAAAACGTTTATTTCATAAAATACGATTGCATGACTTCGCAGTTGAGCTACTGAGATTAAAATTTACTTGTATTTTTTAAATTACAACTATGTTACGTTATCTTTTTAATTGTTGTTAGATTTAAGATTAGGTATGTATTATAATTACTTGGAATACATTCAGTATATTTAATTAATTCGCTATCAAAATTAACTATATATTTTAATGTACCAAAAAGATACAAAACAAACAAAAAAAAAATCAAATGTGGCTTTTTAAACGAGGCATTTCATAAATGTAAATATGGATATTTTTAATCACTTTGATGATTAATTAATATAAACGCAGCTAGGGTTATCAGTAGTGTTGAAAACTGATAGCTTCATACATAAAACATAATTAGGTATTTTATTAATATTGCTACAATAACATGAAAGATTAAGGGTGACTCACAATTCGTTATGTTCCCGAAAAGCAATTTTGATGGATATATATGTACTTTAGGAGGACATGACGTTGTAGTCTCCAAAAGGTCTGGGTATCTAGTCTATAGCCTACCTATTAGGGGAGTGTCTTGTCCCAATAAGACTTATATATAGTGGTGGGTTATGCGTGATTTCCCTTAGATAGACGAGCTATCTAACAAAATATATTTTTTTCAAATCAGACTGCCAGTGTCTGAAATAAGGGAGTTTTAAAAATAAAAATCTTCAGATTTAAAATGAGAACAGGTTTTCATCCCAGAATTTTAATGCAATCTACAAAATTATTACAATTCCAAATTCAAATATCCAAACAGCTATCTATACGATAAATAGCTTTATAATATGCTATAACAGTTATTTAACATGTTTATCGTTATATTTAGATGGTTGATAGCATAGAGGCGCGACCTCTTGACACTAAGCTTGCCGTTTACCACAATCTCCGTTATCAGATCAAAAGTTGTCAAGAAACTTTAAGGAGCTTCTGTGGTGAGAGGTGGGGTGCCATTGTGAGCATGTTTCAGATGATAAGTTTATTTTATTTATGCTTACAAATAGGTATTAAATTATTGGAATGAAACGTAGAAATAACAAACATTAAATTATTATTATGTCCTTTGTTCGTAATAACGGTTTAGAGGAAGCTTTCTTAACTGTTAATATTCAAGATTTTTATGATAGTCAAAATAAAAAAAAATGTTGACTAACGTAGTTTAATTTATAATTATTAAATTTTGTAGTTTGCCAAAATGTACCTAAGTGTAGTCTTATATAATATTATGTACAATGAAAACTTACTACTTAAATTCGTTTTAAGTTCCGAATTCGAATTTGAAATTATATGAGAATACCTAATTCATGGTCTCCTGATTTCAACATCAAACATTACTTTTTTACAACCACACTTCAGATTTTTGATGCTAATATTCATAATTAAACAAATCTGGATTCATTAGAATTTTTATACTGTATGTTTATGCCACTTTAGTGTACCATGAGGAAACATAATATAAACAGAAATTAATAAAAATAGCATATCATTAAATAGCAAAATTATCTGTTATAACAGTGATATGACGTCTCTATTCTTAAATATATAGATAGTTGATTTGATAGCATAAAAGCACGACCTCTGACTCTAAGCGTGCTATTTGTTGTTGAAATGATTAATTTGATTAAAATAGCCAAGTATACCATCTACAAAGGAGTTCCTTCTTAATTCAAATAAAAAAAAAAGACACTGTACTAGTAACACAATAATATTATAATCACAAAACAGCAGTTGGTTGCCTATATTGTGATAAACAATCAGCTATTATTTAATAGTTATTGTTAAAAGGTCAATAACAACATTATACGCGCTTATTTGTTTTTTCAAACGTAGCTCTGTGAAACTTAAAGAATTGTTTTTTTAAACGTTGCACTTAGGTGGCATTGGAGTTCCGTAAGTTCTTTTAAGAGCTTTATTAAATAGTCTGAAAAACCATAGACAAAAGTATGTAGGTACTTAGACAGTTACTAATAGATAGACTCTTGGACTACAATCTCACAAAGGAACTAACTCTCAAGTGCAGCTGTCGGAATACGCCGATGTTGCAGTTAATCTAAATTGAATTCAAATTCATCACCCAGTGGGTCTGTTTTAGATTAAGAAGTAACTTATAAGTTTCCAAGGTGTTTTAACTCGATAATAAACAATGCCTTCTAGTATTTGTAGAGAGTATTATAGATAGGTAGAGCATAGCGTTTATTCGCTCAAAGAGTTGCTCGACTGGCGATGTACCTCCACCTTACAGAATACCGCAGACAAATAACTTTATGTTGTGTTCCTGCGCGTGAGTAAGGTCGCCAGAGCTCATTGGGGAGGGGAAGGGTCAGTTAAGCTACGTATAGCTACGGGAACCGCTTACCATCAGGTGGGCCGTACCTATGCTTGTTTATCGAGTTCGTCGTATAAAAAAAATATGAACATACGGGACCTCGCGCTTTATATTTGAATCAAACATGTTATTTTTTTATTCCTCCATCGTCGTGGGTACGTGGAAAGGAAGCATTTTTTTTTTTCGTTTCATGCCACACTGGGTAAATAAGTAATAAGTATCTTACATCTTTTTACTGTTTATGTATAAAAATAAAATATAACATTTGCTGGACGTTGTTAAAGTAGAATTTTTTACCAAGATGTATTAATGAAAATAAAAAAGTACCTATATATTCATAAATAGAAAACGTTTGTTTTTAGTAACGCGTATGTCTGCTAGTGAGAAGCCTTGTTTTAAGTCTTTATTGCTGTCTCTCAAAAGTGATGAAAGAAAAAACGTGAAGGTGATAAAAATACGACTAAAATTTATTTGAAAGCACATATTTCTAGCACTATGTGAAAAACTTAGCATCCATACTGTCAATCTACGCATAGCTTTTTAAAGATATCTTAAATTAACCTTTTCATAGTTCACTCCTCCACTGTTATACTAAAGCGATATTCTACAAGCGAAGATAGATTTTAAAAATATAAAATCTGTTCTCTATTTGAATATGTCACATGTATCCGCTAACACTGGCACCTGACACGCGCGGTATGTTAGAACTGTAAAACGCGATGATATCGACGTCACGTCCCGACGATGTGAATCTTATCCGCAATCGCGACGCCACTGGTCGTGCCTCTCGCAATTACACCTGTTTTGTAGATTTTGAGGACCATTTATAAGTTAAAAAGGTTTGTCCTACCTATTGATAGTTGAGATGGCTCATAAAGATAATTTCAGGTGAATTTAGGTAGGTAGGTAAAGTAGTCACAGAGAGGTTGAGTAAACTAGACAGTAAAGGATCAGAACTATGAGCACAGGAATGACAGAAGTTTCTGATCAGATATGAAAAAAACAATTACAAGTCTGACCTCTTTTAGGACACATGAAGAGTAACAGGACTTTATTTTCTAGAACATAGGAACCATTTTTGTACACGTGATAATGATCTTTTGTATTGTTTCCAGGCATCCACTATTCCCCCTGCTGGCACTGATCTTCGAGAAGTGCGAGCTGGCGACGTGTACCCCCCGAGACCCCGGCGTGGCGGGGGGCGACGTCTGCTCCTCAGAGTCATTTAATGAGGACATAGCAGTCTTCAGTAAACAGGTGTGAATTTCATCTTTTATAGCCTCAAGTAGCATCGCTTTGCTTGGGTCGGTGGAACGTTGTCTTTATCAAGTTTAATAGGCATACAGAGGTCAATTAATTTACTTGACATTTTTACAAAATTAAAATCAATGTTTTAGGAGGAACCATAAAAAGTACAAACTTTAAATAAAAATATGCATCAGATTTCATTTTATGTGTACGAGCACGAATTGTGGTTCGAAAATCGAAAAAATATCGAATAAGTACCTACGTAGTAAAAATCCATGCTCCCCCAATTTTATGTCATACATAAAACCCATTCGGATCTTCCGAACGAAAATTACGCCGCAAACAGAGAATACCGGGCCAAATAACTTTGTACCAACGCACCTGCCCCCATTGCATCAGAATTTAAAGAGTAAAAATATGCCAACGCATTCGAATATTAAAATGTCGCGTTCAAAATGGCCGACCATATATCAGAGGCAGCAATTTCTTCGCCATAATACTTTAATAACTATAAAGTAATTAGTTACAGCAGTGAATAGATTGGATTGTATATACCGCTGTGAATTTATCGATTGTTTACGCGATTTACGATTTACACTACCAATCGATATCCATGAATCTAGATTGCTGGTAGGCTTGATGTAAATTAATTTCCGTACCAAATCGATTCGTTTTTTTTTCCAAACAGTGACGTTGATTTGCTTTTTATAGTCATAAAACTTATTTTATTAACTGCCAGTATTATAAAGATATATTTCTGAAAGACAGGGGTGATTTATGCTTCATTTAAAAAGGGACACAAAAACCGATCCGTAGATTATAATCCTAAGTCCGGTGAAACAAAAAACATCCCTTTTACTCAAATGTCCCAAACCGTTCTTGGAAGGTCAACTTTTTTTTCAATAACATTTCCAGTTTTATTTTAAAGTAGAAAGTAGCATTAAACGCCTTTAAAATAAATAATATTTCATTACGCTGTCCCGTAATAACATGACAAGGCAAATCGACATACTAACACCTATTATTTGTACAACAAAAAAGAACCTCATAAATGGAGTCATTTCATAACAATTCGGCTTCGTAAAACAGGTAATCTGGACACAAACCGACAATCAAGGGCCGTGTAATTTATTTAACAAATTTATAATACCGCATTCTTTGTAGGTTTTTGCTTTTTTATTTTCTTTTGTATACAATAGACTCAATAGGCGATGACATGTTGCGGTGATGTGCAATTTAGAAAAAAAAAACATTTTACGTCTTCACTTAGTGGCTGTGACAGCTTTCCTGCGGAAGTAACTTTGTAATGAGGTGCAGCAATGTAATTTCACCATTATAAATCAACTTAAATAATATTATTGATCTGTTATCAGTCAAAGACTTCATTGTACAATAATTATTGAAATTAAATTGTATTTATAGCCGTAATATTGTGAACAGTCGTGACCTTTGCGGCCTGTCTGAGATAACAGTGATAAATAACTTGTCAGTGTCATAGAACTAACCACACTGTTATTTACTCGTATTGAGTCAGGACTGATTTGAATGATATCAATTTACTAAAATAGAAATTGCTTTTTTAAGAAATCTGTAATGTAAGCGATAGCATTATAAAAGTTATCACATAATTATTACAGTTGTGTTGTAGAATGTCACATTTATCATGTGTTTAGTACAAGCGCTAATCGGCTTGTTTTAATTACTCCAATAAAACGTTTATCGGTAGCGGTGGCACGTGAAAAACGAGATAAAAATTCGGACGTCCCTCTCTAATGTACCTCTTTAATAAGTGACGTCCATAATTCATTCCACCACGAAATAAATCATAAACTGTAAAGTGTTTATTTTCAACGTACTTAATATGTTATAAATTTATTTAAGTGGCATGCGGTACGATTGTGGCGCGAGTGATTGATATAGTGCTCTCGGTGGCAAGTGATCAGTTTAGTTCTGATACTGTCATCCCTTACTGTCATCGATACGCGCCGCGCCGCAACGCACCGTGCCGCGCCGCGGTGCGTCACTAGTCGGTGTGCTAGTGCGGTGATGCGATCGAGTGACTGTTGAAGAATTCGAGTGCGTTGACACTCGATGAATTAGTTCGCTCTTTTTGTTGTCATTAATCGAGTTCAGTGTCTGACATTTTTTACGAGAAAATGTTTTAGTTAAAGATGTGTCAATTCTTCTGGCGACCGCTGCCAAATACTAAACAGATTTTTTTATCAATACACAATCGTGTTTCTTTTATTAGGTTCTATATATCGAGGTCTGAATAGAAATCACAGATAATTAAATTGAATGTAAGCTTAATTTAGATTCCTATATTTTTTTGCAACTTCCATACAACTACTACTTTAAACCGCTTATTAAAGTAGTTAAGTCGAGCATCGTTAATTTATGTAATGTTAAAACGAAAATTACCACTGCGGCCCTCCAGGTAATGGGTAAAATCAAGAAGATATTATTGAACGTATAATGAGGATCAATTAAAACATAATTGTTGGGAATTCTAATTGACAATCGATGGGGCGCGATCGATGCGTGGATCTAAAAAAATACTTTTACGTTATATTATATGAACTATACCTATCAATTGCATATTTTTTGTTAGTATCATTACATCTATCTATATGGAATTTGGCTCGGTGGTCGATTCTTTCTTATGTATATAGATGTAATTTGTCTTAGTATGAATATGTATCTCATAATTATCCTTATTGATAATTGCCATTCAACCTTTCATATTCGTTTTCAACTGCAGTTCGTTACAAGTTTCATTACCGATGTAATTTTTTTATGCCATTATGATCGTTTAACATTAACATCATCAGTCTTATATCTATGGTAATAGCCTTTACTGATCTACAATTAGATTAAAACATGTTCCAGATCTGCTAACAATAATTGTATATCGTTCGCTTGTTGTGTATCTTCATTGTTCAATGTACCATGCATGCGCAAGAGTATTCGAGTGGCGTGAGCACTCATCATCATACGTTATTATTCTCATTGCCTCCATAGTTTTTAGTGCAGTTCTCACAAAATTATTCTTCGCACAGTAATTAACTTCATATAGGCTTAGCTTAAACGACATCTGATGGTAATTTCTGTCTGACTTTATTACTGTTTTGTAATGAAATCTTCATTGTATAGGAACATTATGTAGTGTCTCATAACGTCGTGATCTTAACACAAATATGGTTTTGCTCGTCTCGTTTCATCAACGAAAGTTGACGTGTCTATTGACGAAGATGTAGCCAATAATGATTTAAGTGTGCAAATAATCACTTTCTTCATAAACGCATCTGGATAACCAGACACGTTTAATCAAGATATAAATCTTGATTAAATTCATTCCGAGTGGCATCATTGAATGATAATGAGCGTTCGTACATCTCTTGATGGCAGATTAAAACGCGATAAACAATAATATCGCACCTCGACTACGCGCAGTTTTCTAAGTATTTTTATAACTAGACTTGGTAATTATATAAGGCGAATAGCGCCAAAGAAAAATCATAATTTTGATGGAGCTCTTAAATGATATATTCGTATCTTTTAGTTAGATTGACATCGACTCGAGAATACTCTTCGTTGTCACTGACTCTAACCCGCAAAGTTGTTACAATGAACGGGCTTAGAAAAAAAACGTGACAAGCTGCGACAGACACTGCTCTTTTGTACGCTGGTGCATCAAAGGCATTCGACATTGTGTATTTGTTTACATCTGTCCGCGTTTCGTTTAACACTATAATTGTCAATTGTCATGGGATTTGGACGCGCAATTTAACCTCTTTGTCGCCATGATCCAATTCAGAGTTTCGCGCCGGAATAAAATAAATAATGGCGGATCGATCCGCGGACGTCTCGCGCAGCTGCGTCTGCGCACCACGATATTCATTAGCCGCGCGCGCTAGAGTGGAACCGCGATACGATACGTTTTTTGTCTCTCACTCGCACGCAGCACTTGCATTTTTTTTTCGCCAACGCATCGGCGATTTCGTTTTATCGTCCCCATCGAGTGGTTTTTGCCGTTTGGCATTCCTTACGCATCTTGTTTCGGGTTCGTTTTGTCGACGAAAATTGTTGCTTAGATAGATACTCTTGCAATATATTTATGTGGGAACGCATCGACATCAAAATCTTCTGCTAGAATAAACATCTGTACTATGACACTACGATAATTCATATGTACTAAGGACGGTGAATATTATTCATTTAGCACATAAGTGTTACACGCAAACTCAGGTCGCATATGTTGATGGGACCGATTACATTAATTAACTACAGAGATAGATATTCATCCTACGTAGATGATGCTCTAAATATAAAAATGTATAACATTATATTAATTAAAGACATTTTATGATCGAACATCGATAGATAGGTCCGCCACACCACTTTTACAAGGTTAGGTGTATCGGAATTCGATTTTCTCTTTTATTATTGTAGTGGCATCTTGAGAAAGTAGTCGTTAATAATAAATATGCTTTTGTGATACTAAAAAAACTAGATAGTAAATGCGATTGGATTCATTTTGCGCTGCATCCACAATTATCGAGGCTAATGAATTCTTGTCATGAGAACTGTCAGCAGTCCAATATTGATTGGACACTTTACTGTCAACAGCTGCAAGTCAATTAGATACATGTATCTTAATCCGCAAGTTTTGCATATCAACGAAGCGATCACGGTATTCGTGATGCTCTTTCGTTATTATTTAACTGGTATCGTTTCTATTATAAGAATGCGAACATTCAATGACTTTTTTAAAATTATGGTAATCTTTTCATGGGTATACGGTAGAATCCAAGCATCGATAAATGAATACAATTCTGTAATAGTAATTTAAGGTCATTGGCAGATATAAATAAAAGCATGTTATTAAAAAGAATTTTGCTCTAACCTTTGCTTACTGATTGAGGCCCGGTTGCACCATGCGATAGCGTGCGCCACTCAATTAGTGCCTGACACGCCGCGTCGACCGACTCGCGTCGAGTTTTTGTCCGTTTAAAGCCACATTAATATACCGACGAACTAAACATTATGCTCTTTCATCACATGCCTGTGACGTTATTTTTCTAGAAAATCAAAAATTAAATAGTTACGTGGGTACGACGCTGTGACAAGGTCACAGCGCTGGGATAGGATTTTCGAAAATAGAATGTGTGCGTTGTAGGGACGCGTTTGAAATTTGAATTCGACAGAGGGTTCGAAATTTGAATACGCCAATCGTATCTCGGATCGACGTGATTGGTCAGTTATCTGTTAGGCTTCATACATAGGGTGATCATTTTGCCTGTGTTGTTATTGAATCTGATCCTTTTGAATTATTAAACTATTTACTAGTTATATCTCCTTTATAAGTCTTCATTCTTTTGAATTGGTATTAATCAATTATGACTATATATTATGGTTTTGACCAATTGAAATTAAGAGTAAAAAAATAACCCACATTTGTCCATCAGTCTAAGCAAAGAATAACAAAAACTCAACCGTTCTCAACCAATTACTCTACAATATTGTCATAAATGTATCTTCATTTAATCGTTTTTTTCCAACGATTAGCGATCCTTTTCGGGTAGCAAGCCCTGGATGCCCAATGCCCGGATCGGTGGAAGTGGTGACAAAAAGCAGCGGCGTCGTCGGCGCGCCTCGCTCGGCTGCGGTATGACAGTTTTTGTTGTCGCGTCAGAAAATTCGAGATAAAATTGGACGTCAAATGAGTATTAATTCGCACAGGTTAATAATGACATAAATACACTAGGTGCGAGTTTTTGATTTACAGGGTGTTTCGGTATTGGTATCGTTTATATGAGAGTGAATTAATAATGGTTAATTCATTTAGTCACTCATATTTGCTTGATACTTACTTATTTGTTTGTACATCAATCAGAGATGCACTCTTATTTTTGCCGTTATCTAGTCTTAAGCCAGTTTTTATTTGTATAATAACAGATATAAGATGCATAAGATAAAATGATCTTCTTAAACTCAAGCACCCTATAGACAGGACTGAGGCGCAATTATGAGTCGCAGGCGCATTCTTCATAACACGTCTGCTCTCTAAGGATTTTGTCGCCGACAACGACACAGCCAAACACTGTGCAACGTTCCATTTATAAAACTAGAACCGATGGAAGTACTAGTTCGATCAACTTAGTATATATTACTTTCCTGCTAAGTACTTATTTTGATCCATTAATAAGATCAGGAAGTAATTGACCATAGATAAAAACAGAGTCAGCTTTTACCACATCTGGCTACGAATTTGTGATCGAAGTTGCCAAAATAACCCCCAGAAAAAGTCTAATTAATGATTCCTAATGCGAATTCTTAACGCCATTAAAACAGCTCTGTCATCGATCGTTTTAACGTACACGTTTAAACTCCGAAAAAAAAAAACCACTCATTATGTATTTGACAGGAGGGCTAAGGCAACTGACACCAGTAAATGTTGACACCCCACCTTCCGGCATTACAGAGTTATTCGTTACAATGTGGTAGATCATGATATACTGGACAGATACACCAGCTTAAGTTGACCTTTGTAGGTGAAGAAGTATTGGGGTTTAGGAGGTCTTGGTCCATTTCGTTGTAAATAAGGGTAGCTGCGGGGTAGAAAGGGTGGGGGGAGGGGGTCGACCAGTCAGAAGCAGCTGACGTGGATTAGAGGGAGTTTTTACCTACAAACATTGTGTGTACGTACGTATTAAGTACCAATACCAACCTACCTAAAATGTAGGTAATGCGTATTACTTTGTGAAATGAATGAGATATAATAAATTGTTTTATTTTGCTTTGATAAAGTAGACTGTATCCGTACATTCGTTGAAAAATATCGATATGTATTAGATATTTACCTTTCAGTTTCATTCAGACATAGATGAGTACAGTAATTTGAAAAAACCGGCCAAGTGCGAGTCAGACTCGCGCACCGAGGGTTCCGTACAAACCTGTAGGTATATAAGTAAATGGTAGTATAGACCTGAGTTTTTGATATTAATTTCAAATTATGACCTATTAAAAAAAAACTACTTACTAGATCTCGTTCAAACCAATTTTCAGTGGAAGTTTGCACCGTAATGTACATCATATATTTTTTATAGATTTATCATTCTCTTATTTTAGAAGTTACAGGGGGGGACACACACATTTTACCACTTTGGAAGTGTCTCTCGCGCAAACTATTCAGTTTAGAAAAAAATGATATTAGAAACCTCAATATCATTTTTGAAGACCTATCCATAGACACCCCACACTTATGGGTTTGATGAAAAAAAAAAATTTGAGTTTCAGTTCTAAGTATGGGGAACCCCCAAAATTTATTGTTTTTTTTCTATTTTTGTGTAAAAATCTTAATGCGGTTCACAGAATACATCTACTTACCAAGTTTCAACATTATAGTTCTTATAGTTTCGGAAATAAATGGCTGTGACATACACGGACAGACAGACAGACAGACAGACAGACAGACAGACAGACAGACAGACATGACGAATCTATAAGGGTTCCGTTTTTTGCCATTTGGCTACGGAACCCTAAAAATGCATCTGGAATCCGTTCATTCTTTTCTTAACTGTAATTCTGGGTATAAACATATTGGATACATTACATGTAATTTACTTGCACTGCTTAAGTTGCAGTGGATGTAAAAAAAAACAAAAAAAAACCGGCCAAGCGCGATTCGGACTTGCGCACCTAGGGTCCGTATAGACTTGTAGGTATGTAAATAGTTCGTTCATCACGGGCATCGAATCTCGATGATTTTTCTCCTTTTTTCCTATTATGTTATTTTTTTTATGTAACTACAAATTTAAAATAGGTTATCGGATTTCTTTCTTTATTTGTGCTACATGGCCTTGCTTCTTGAAGAATTTCATGATTCTAGGTCAACGGGAAGTACCTACTCTATAGGTTTTGATAACCTTGCGATCGTCAAAATATTCGGCATAAACGGCCGTATCTTTTGATTGCGTTGACTTAGAAGTTTGACTTGAGTATTTGATATTAATTTCAGCTTGTTACGTCCAGGCGTTGCGATAGAGAGACAACATAGTGATCCTATAAGGTTTCGTTTTCTTTTCTTTTGAGGTACGGAACCCTAAAACATACATTTTAATCAATCTTTCTTGAACTTAATGAAGTTTTGGGCCCTGATAAGTAATTTACGTTTGAACGATATATATTACAAATTTGTCTTTACCTATATGAATCCCAGAACTTTTATTTATTCTCAAAACATCATCAATTTGACTCTAGCAATCTCCAGATTATATCTTAAACGCAAAAGTAAACATTATGGTTAATATTTGCACATGATAGTTCCTACAGACTTACAACCATAGACACGGCGCCCTCCCTTTATTGAAATTAATGGTACGACAGTGATAATTCGGTTTTCGAACGTTAACCTCAGCAGCTCACACAAAAAGGGATATGGGAGAGGTGGAACTGGCTGTTTTAGTTGGCATCTTTTTTCTATTAGATGAAGGATTTAAAAAAAAAATGTTCTTTTTTCAAAAGTATTATTTCCTCAGATTGTAAATGTTTTTTTAAATAATTACTATGAAAAGGCCTTCAAAGGTACCTTATTTATAGTAAAATAAGTTTTTGCTAAAAATTTCATTTTACTCAGCTTTTTTTTGGTAACTGTACTTTTTGTTGACTGTACGTGCATTGTCTTCCAATATACTAATGTATACCAAATAACAAATAATCCGACTACTGTAAGTGGGTGAGATTTGACCCAATGTATGTAACATTGCAAGTTAGTAAAAAGCTTGTAATATTGTTACTCGAAAAGAATTGCCAGTTTTAAAATTCGTAGTCTTAAAATCCATTGCACGCACTTGGTTTTGGGGATCAATCTAAAAAAAGTGCATTTAATCCAAGCAATGAATCATAACGTTAACATTTATTATAATAATATTTATAATCTCTCATGCGCAGGCGCAAGCAGATACGCAAACAAGCACTTGGTAAAAAAAACAAAGATTACAATAGTGATGACCCTTAATGTCCCAAAAAGAAGGGCCATAATAGCTTGTCCTGTCTAAATAGGGATTAAAAAACATCTGCCAATGGATTTAAATTCTTTTTTTGAAAGTTTACGAAATGTTATGAATATTTTTTTAACTGTCCCTTTATCCCCATTTTGTTCATAATTTTTTGTTGACGTATCTTATGAGAAGAGGATTTTTATCAATTCTTATTTTGAATCTAAATAAAACCGTGTAATAAATACTTCTTTCTCTAAAAACTGAAATCCAGATACTGGTTAATGTCCCATAACAAAAACAAAAAATAAAATTCAGAAAAAGTAAATTAAAATAGGTACATACGTGAATTCGTATTTTAAAATAAGATCATCAGAATCATTAAGAACTGTTTTTTTTTTTTAAACCACCGTGAAAATAAAGATTTATTCAAAAATAAGTCAATTTCTGATTGTGTCAAACAACCTCCAAAAACCAGCATCAGCTTCGACCCTTGAAAAAAAAACATGATACAAAAAAGAAAAAAAAGAAAATCGCAACTAGCAATCAACATATCAAAGATAACTACAGCGTGTAGTTACAGGGGTTGAAGACATTTTCAACCGTTTTCAACTGCAATTTAAACTGAATTTTTCAACCGCATAAATACCCGATCAAACCCGGTTATTTCAACCCTGTAATTTTGTATTCCAGGTACTACATATGAATTTCACTTAGGTATTTTAGATTATATTAAAATGGTAGAGGGTTGCATTTTATCTAGACGTATTATTATGTCAAATAATGGGTTATTATTGGAAAGTGTAGTATTTTACCCCTGGAATCTGGGGGTCAAACGATAGGGGTTTATAGGTAGATAGAAGTAACATATATTTTACAAATACTTATATCATGAAAGCGACAGTATGTGTACATGGGTATGTATGCAACTATGCGTGGATGTATGTTAATGTCGTAATGGTCGTAATGCTGACCGGATTTGGGTGAAGGCACAGGAACATAACATGAAATAAAAGATAAGATGCTTTTAATCCTTGTAAATCGTTCCATCCCTGGGCAACGCAGGTAAAACATAATAAGTGTTGATGTGACCCAAAGTGGTAAGCACAAAGCCTAGCAAAGGCTCTCAAGTACGTATAGATGAGGTTGCCAAGTCGGACCACTAAATAGACCAGCCCTAACCTACAACTATCAAGAGCTTGAAAAGCACAGTCAACCCTACCAACGCTGTCATACAGACGACACAAAGAAAACATCAGGGGTCGTTCCGACCCGCGGTAAAACCAACGTTATTTGTAGCAGATCAATCAAGATTACGTCCAGTAATGCGTCTAACCCTCTCGGTCTCTCACACCCCCGGGGTCGCCCTGTGATTGTTTCGTCAATGTGTCGATGATTAGGGGTTGAATTGTCCTGTAATTAGTTTCTCGCTCTGTAATTTGTGCGGCATTACATTGTAATACCTGCAAGTAGTAGGGAGCACTCGGAATTAAATATGATTCATTTTTCTAGTCATCTTATAATTTTACTATTATATGCCCGAGGCTCCATTGACATGGTTATTTTTGTCTTTAGTGACAGCGCAATGGCACCTACATGGGCAAAACTACATCATAACTCACGCAATGGTAATTGACACACAGCACTGAACAGATACAGCCGTTGGATTGTATAGTATCTATGTAAGGATGCTCCTTTAATGTTAAATTCTATAAAATACTCATTAAGTTAGATAATATTTCCAAATAAGTGACTACTATAATAAATAAATTCAAAATTTGACCCGTCGTTTGGTGACCGAAACCAACCCCAAACAAAAAACATTAACTTTAAAAATCACATCAACAAAATGCGAAACACGTCGCTACCCGCAGATAAGTTATTAAACATTGCACCATTACACTTTAATTTCTAGCCCGCTGGGACATGGGGATCGTATTAAAAAGGCGAATAAGGGTGAATAAACTTATTCATCACTGAATACTTTTGTTCAAATAGATGTGATTATTCAAAACATGAATAGAAATGGCGCACGGTATAGATTTGTTCCCGTTTGGGGATATCCGGTTTTTAGGAAAATCCGGATATAATGTTTCTCCACGCTGTATAAAACTATTATGGTATATACTTATAAAATTATATAGAAAAATCGTTATAAAAATACTTAACATGTTAGAATTTACAACGACAGAACGCTTAGATGAACTTGGCAATAATACTTACCAGTAAAAATAATGAATAAATAACTAACCCTCTACAGCAGGGTTGTCTACAAACGCTTATTAAAAACCATTATGCGCTTGCATTGTGCTGAAATAGGGATGCGCATGTTTAGACGATGTTTAAACAAATTGTTGAAAAACACTTTTTGACTTTGTTTATTTCGCCTTTTTATTTATAAATGGAGCGTTGCCGAGTGCTCTCAGCTCTGAGCGTTGTGAAAACATGGCGTGTTTGTTTGTTTGTGTGAAGCGGGAGCGAGCGCAGTCATGTGAAATCTTCAAGGGTTAATAAACTATTGGATCTTGAGTTTTTATATCCATTATTGTGATTTTTCTAGTGTTGTTACTACCGGTCAATGAAAACAGTATCGCTAGCTTAATATTTTTAATTTTAGCTTTATGGGCTTAGGTTTAGGAACGACTTTCGTGTGTTCAGTTATGTAGTAGTCTTGTCATATTATAACTGACATAAGTATTGTTATTCAATTTAGGAATATAATTTCATGATTAATAAAAAGTTATTGGCCAGTTCAATTTTCACAACAAAAAAAAAAACCTCAGATTTAAATTTACATGAAGATTATTTTGGGTATTTAATACCCCTATGCCTTAGTATCATGAGTAGGTTAATTAATTGGGATACGTGAAGTAAGTTAGTGACATCCAGTATAATTATGATACTCATATTTAACATTTCTTGAGTATTGATATTCTTTTTTTCGTTACATCAAAATGTTTTCAACAAGTAGATGAATATGTTTACATAAAAACTATTTACGATAACCTCCATTGATCGCTAACTCAGTAAAAAAAATAAAAACAGCAAAACTTTTTTATATAAAACAGCTGTCTTTTTGAAAATGTAACAAAGCGCGGGTCATACTTTAGCGTCGTATAAAGTGCGCTCACAATGGGTTAAAAAAAAGTTTTAATGCCCGCCATTTAAATTCATAGGTTTGTTTGCTATTTTATCGAGTTTTGCTGTTTTATCGCGTTTAAAAAACGACTTTCTACTGAATGAAATATTTTACGGATCGAATTTAATTCATGGCTTTTAAGGTGTTTTGATAATTGGTGTTTTAAAACAGGGAATTCAAAAGGACGAAGGATCAATTCTTTTTCATTGAGACACTAAATAATATTGACTTGTAGATTGACAGTTCTTTTTTTAAATGTATTTTTTTTGTGCCAGGCCAAACGCTTTATGGTATGATTTTATGGACTAACTTGAGGAATTACGTAATTCTTCAAAAGTATTAATCGAAATTAGACTAAAAACTGTAATTTTAAGTATTAGCATTTTAGTGATAATGTAATCTCAAAATTGGAAGACATACAAAACACTATTTAAAAAAAACAATGTGTGGATCTTGCCATGATTATTATTCAATGTAACACTTATTAGGTTTACTTATTCCAGTATGAGTATTTATTTTAAATTAAAATCTAATTATGCACAAAATTTAATAACATATTAACATGTGTAGTAAAATTATCGTAAAATTAATCTTTATTATATTCTTTGATGGCTTTATCACTGAGCTAGATTGTCTAGGTCGTCCGCATCGTAAACGTTTATGAAAATAACATGCCAATTTCAGTCTTATTATGAGAGCCATTGAATGATAAATTGCTTGATTTAATTTTATGATCATAAACGGTTTTTTTTTCTTTATTATCCGATTGAGTACTTGTATAGTTTTTTTTTTTTTTTATAATTTAAGGCTGTCTTCACGTGGTACGAAACATTCAGCTGTTGCTGTAGAATTATTAGTTATTCAGGTTTTTATTACTAAGTAAGCCTTTGCTGTCCGTGCGTCCATCCATCCGTCTTTATCTCATGAACCGTAATATCTAATTATTGTCACAGAATCTATTGCCGCTATATATCAAATGAACGGAACATACAATATACATCTTTACGGAACCCTTCGTGTAAGAGTCCGACTCGCGTTTGGCAGGTTTTTTAATAAGGATAGAGTCAGAGATTTAAGCTCCACTACCAAGCAAGGCAAAGAACTGTAAGGGTACAAATAACCCTATCACCAAATTGCTCAAACACAGGTTTAATATTTTTTTATCTCTTCACAAGAAGCAAAGCAAAGCGCCTCTCGCGGACCACTCTTGGGACTAACTCCCATACAAAATTACTTATCAGTTATTTTTACACTCAGGGAACAATCCCACCATACCTTTAGTTATCCAAAATTCTCCTGCCGTTTCTTATATAAATACACTAATTGTAAAAGTAAACAACTAAAAGAGATTTATAGTTATAATACACATGATGGGGACAGTTCATCCGAGTGCCCCAAAGCGGGTCATTATGCAACACCTTTATTACCTCAAGGTAATTTGCCCCAACCCTCTGATCGCGTTAATGGTCGAAAAACTGACCTTCCGGGTGGGAATGACCCCCACGGGAGCGGTTAAGTGGCTAACTATCATTTGGTTTACTGTATGTGATTTGTACTGTGGCTGTGTGGATTGTGTTGAGTGATGTTGTAAATAAATGTTATATTTATATTGTTGTTTTGCAAATGTCTGCGAGTTTGTTGCCAGTAACAGTTTTGGCTAATCTCGTAATGTCTTCATATCGATTTTAAACTTTATTTATGTGATCAAAACAAACAGTTGAACTCATCCATCAAAATAATAGTCCCTAAAACAACGTTTCAATAAACATAAAAACAAATAACCTCCAAATGATGGGCTCAAAAACTTAAATTACATGTTATTGACATCTGACAAAATGGCCACGCCTCGCGGACGTTCAGAATATTAATAAATCAAACAAACAGGGCCCGTAGTGACAAAACTCACATCACTTATTGCAGGTCACAAATCGTCACACACCACGGCTATAAATCAACTGGAATTCTTTGAGAGATAAAAAAAGAAACTAAGCAAATACCCCGGCCGGGCCTTCTACCTGCCCTCGTATCTTTTGAATAGTTTTCTTGTATTAAAATAAAAATTTCTGAACGCACGGATTTCGAGACAAAAAACGCATGAAAAACTGTTCCTTTCATTATATCCGTCTCGCTTTATCGGAGCGCTTTATCTCGCTCTAATAGGGACGCTACAATCAACTTGTGTGATGTAGTTTGAGGTTGATTGAAACTTTCGCGAAATAAAAAGTTGTTTAGAAAACTCCAACAGACAAATGCATATTTTAAGATTAAAGGCCACATTTACTTACAATACAATATGTCGTAAAATATATGAATAATATTAGTTCATTTACATAATATACGTGGAGAGCACCAAACAAAAGGTTCAGCTAAGTTCTTTTAATTCCACCATAGACAAACAAAACTCAAACAACCAAACCTCATTTTATAGACCCATGGTTTATGGCCACAATATTCAGTAGGAGCCATTTTGTTAACAATATTTATGGTTATTTTTTGTGCGTTCCAGAGGAGAAATGACTTACATTTGACGTTTACAAGTGTCGTAAAGATGTGCGGTCATTACAAACCTTTATATGTGTGGGTAGTAAAGCATATCAGCATACCAAATAAATGTATTCGCACGTCATTATGTCACTGGGGATTAAACGCAGCGTCGGACAATTGCTGCGTGACGAACGCGGCTGCGGCGCGGTGCAACGCGGTCGACGCACTGTAAATATTGAATCATTACTAAAACTAGTACATTTTGAAGCGCAGTGTCATGTTTATCACCAACTTAAAGATCAATATTCAAGGACAGTACTAAATATAGCTACTGTTATGGCAATTCACTGTGGCAAATTAAGAGTCACGTCCAATATGAATATAAATTAAAAAGTGTAATAAACTATAATTTGTGAACTACTTCGGTAGCGATGCGCTGCCGCAAGCCGCGACCGGCAAGTTTATTAAAAAAAAACACCTGCCTCAAGTTATTAAATAGGAGGCGACCTAACTAAATTACAAAATTGTATCAACGCTTATAAAATAATTCACGATTTAAGCCCATAACTCGTTGGACACGACTTTAAATCATATTTAACGTGTGACAAGCGTCAAAATGCCTTGCATCCGTCGCGTTATTAAAAAAACAACGTCTGAGCATCGATCGGGCATCTTAGGTAGCCTCGGTGCTGTATTTTATCTTATAAATAGATTTTTTTATAACAAATTATAGGGTACCACATTTGGTAGCGATTTTGATGCCGTCCACTTCCATCTACTTATGGTAATAACTACCCTGTAAGTTGTCAAGTTATAATGTACTTTAATTTGTGCTAAATAGAGTTTAATGTTCATTGAGTATCCCCCATACGAATTTAATGAGTTCCGTAGTTTTTTCCGAAGCTCAGGTAGCGGGCTATCTGCCTCGCAATCACTACTGTGGTCAAATTCCAGTTTTTCTGATGAATAAAGTTATGATTTATTTTTTCGAGATTTCCTAAGCATAGTATATAAAGTCGTGGAAGATGATAAAGGTTAGTCATTAAATCAATTACTAATTGAAAAAGGCCATGTTTTCTCACAATTTTAAGAAGTATCTCATGTCTTCATAAACTCAATATAACAAGCCCTTACACGAAGCGTTTATTCAATTACGCAAACAATACTATTTCGCCAGAAAATGCACAAAGGGGAATCCATAATAATAGGCCAGGTAAATGCTATGAATAGGGCAACGACAATTGGGCATAGACAAAGATTTTGCTTTTTTTTGGGACGAGTCAAAAGTTACAGCGTACACGGATTGTTTACTTTTACGAGACATTTCTGTGCGTTCTATTGTAAAAACATTTTTTTTGTCCAAACTATGGCTTTATGGTAGATAAATTAAATGAGAAAGAAGGAGAACACAATTTTGATAAGCACTATTTTTTGTATAACTCAAATTGTATTATTAATTTGAAATAAATTAAATTTGAAATATTTGACTTGCAGCTCCAAGAGTAGCACAAAAGGCAAGGTTTGGTGCACAGCTAGTCCCAAAAAATCTCAAAAGAAAAATAATCTAATCTGCAAAGAAAAAAAACTCTCAAAAACATCTTTTGGGTTTAATAAAAAGATTGTCGGCAAGACGCTATCTGTCGATCGGCTTATTTGCATTTAATTCGATGGCCCAAAGTGGGGGTTCACGGGTCGGTGGCCCCACAAATGGGGGACTTCCGTGCCCCAGGGTCGGGGAGGGGCATCAGTAAGTTTCTTGTACCTGGTACTCTTCTATTGGTCAAATATTCTGAGGGTATTTTGATAAATTTGGGACAATTATAGTTTCTGAATCATGTCATAAACGAGATAACCCACGCATAACTAATTGGGCACTCACATTTATTTTATCCTATTAAAGATCCCATTCATCCATTTTAAGGCGATGACAGCTCAGTGGTAGTGACGTCGGATACCGAGACGAAGGTCCCGGGTTCGAATCCTACAATGAGCTTGAGCTTTCGGTGAAGGAAAACATCGTGAGGAAACCATAGCACGGTGGTAGGGTACTTTGTAGTACCCGTCTGGCTGGCTACCACCCTCAAGTTGAAAATCTGTCGCCAAGCACCTATCGGTGTGTTCCGACAGCTGCACTTGAGAGCCAGTTCCTTCTAGGCTTTGTGTGCTTACCACCTTCGGCCACATCATCACTTACCATGGTGAGATTGTGGTCAAACACAGGCCTATACATAATAAAAAAAAAAAAAAAAAAAAAAAAAAAAGAGATGCAAGCTAAGTTAAGAAATAATTGAATTACCCACGGTGTTTGTCTATCACTTTGGTATGGGATTTGAAACTTTGGTTGAACTTTTTCCAAACTTGCTCCCATTTCAAAATAGCTGTTCTTTTGCTGATTATTTATTTTATAAATTAAGAACTAA
Organism: Achlya flavicornis; assembly: GCA_947623365.1. NCBI lineage: Eukaryota > Metazoa > Arthropoda > Insecta > Lepidoptera > Drepanidae > Achlya > Achlya flavicornis. The sequence goes on along the minus strand of OX392485.1, from coordinate 1,602,155 downwards.
TCTAAAGTCACAATAAAATGCAAATATTAAAATACTTTTTATCCATTGAGACTAGATTTAATTTTATAGTATATAATTTATTCACGTTTTATTTATATTTTTAATAGTAAAGCTTTTTGATAAGAATACCTAATCCAAACTTTTTGTAATGTTGACATATACAACCAATTTACAATATATCAAATCTGCACAATATCACTTGTTTAATTGTAACAAATGCAATAATATGTTGTCGAAATAAAAAATTTTTTTTTTTTAATTCTTGGTTAATAGTATAAAATCAGTTAAATCTGCCAATGTTGTGAGTAAACACGGGAGAGAAAATGTTGACGAGGATTTTTTTTATTAGTCCTTGAATGCTTTGTGCGCTTACCACCTTCGGCCATATCATCACTAACCATGGTGAGATTGTGGCTAAACAAATCTATTGAAAGTATAAGAAGAAACAATATAGTTATGGAGTTAATTTTTAGTCAAATGTGTATGGTAACAGAACTGACAGGCGCTAGATAGACCAAAAGTGTATACGCGTACGGAATATAAAAAAAGGGTATTTAAATGTCAATTATTTCATACAATCAATAAGTCATTTATGACATTTATTGGCTTTAAGATCATTATCGATTCCATACATTTTTATGAAAGCCTGTTCACTACACTTTATCAATTTATAATATGTCGTAAAGACACAGTTATAAAGTTCAAATGAGCTTGGAGTGTCGAACCACATCTGGTGTGTGGAACCATGTATTTTAATAAATTGCAACTAAAAATGTTTTATTTTTTATATTCGTTAGATGACAAAATTATAACCTTCTTTTATTTTGACAACACGAATACGAAAAACAATGCTATGAAATGAAACAAAAAAAAACAGCAGTTTATTTCGATTTTAACCCAAAATTAAAATTTTCAATTACATACCTGCATGAAAACTATTAGAAAGTACAAAATACTTTCATAGATACAAGAGAAACTACAAAATATTCAACCTAGCCGTTCATAGCCTGCGTTTTATGTAAATTATTCCATTGTTTAGACAGTTGCGCCTAATTTCAAACTGCTTTACTCAAGCATTTTTGTTAATTTAATTTGTTTGGTCACTTAACATCTTTTTACATAAAAAAATAATAATTTTTTTTGGCTGTAAAAAAATTTATCACTTTTTTGCAGTAAAGAAATTATCGAACCATTTTCTAGATTTAAATCAAAACCAAAAATATATACTACAACTGTATTATGAATTTCAAGGTGTTTATAAGGTTAGGTTCACCTACTGTGTGTTCGATATACTTTGATACTTTTTAAAATAGGGTTCAAAATAATGCGGTTTTTTTACATTAAAGTTCAGTGACTCGATAGAGCTCGACCAATAAATTGCATAAATAATTAAATCGAATCATAATTTTAATTGGCGTAAAATATCTTATTTACTTTACTTAATATATTTTACTGAATTTTGGTTTCGTGACTTAATTAACGCCATATTTAAAAACTTTATGTCATGTTACTTTAATTAGTACAACATTACACAACAATTAAAGGTAGTAGGTAGTTATAAAAAGTAGGTTAACAGTATTTTTTTTAATAAACGCCCGACCATTGCTTCGGTGGTGTTATGACCGAAAAAAAAATATAAAATCCAACCACGACGGGTAGTATGCATGATAGTATCGCATTTCCGGTCAACTTGAGTTTTAAATGTCGAAAAAACTGTTTCTTAAGTAAGCTCGGTGATTATTAGAAAACAGACGCGACAAACTATTGTAATTTCTCTACCTACTTTTTAAATTACAACGTATGTTTTTTGTCTGCAATTTTCACACTAACACATATGGAGTTAACAAGGGAATTGGCTCTGAAGTGCACATAGATTTTAAAATTGCGATGGGGTGATGAGTATTTTAAGGAATTTACAGTGAAAATAAGTCAAAAATAGCGAATGTCGTATCTGCGGTTATTTTCTGTGATGGGTGCGCGCGCGCAGCCAACCGAGCGAGCATTTTATTAGCCACGTACAAGCATTATGGCTTGGATGGGCTTGTCATTAATCTACTGCGTGTATTCAACGTTACTTTTATATGTATTAAAAACTTTTTGATATCAAGGCGTGAAAATGTTGGTAATAAAACTTCTTTTTGTGAAGTGAAACGTTATAAGCACTTAGTAACGTCTACATCTTATAAAGTAATTCAACTTTTATGATGCCACATATTATTATTTGGCTATTTTCTATGATCTTTGATTAGTATGTAGGTAGATATAAATATATTGTGATCATCATCTCAAAGGAGTGACATATTAGACTGATTAATCCTAATCTTAGGATAATACTTCACTGTAAATTATTTGTTTCTTTATTTAAAAATATTAAGCAAAATCCAACACGTAGGTACATATCGCTAGCTACTGCTGCGATTGTTTTCTGAGCCATGGATATAAAACTAACCCTCTCTTTTTTAACATAATCTATGAATTAATATGTTCTCTCTATTTTCACAGATACGCCAAGAAAAACCCTATTACATAGCGGACCCAGAGGTCGACTCATTAGTAAGTATTGGACAAAATATCTTTTAATTTTAATACAACTTCCCAAAAGTTTGAAAAAAGATTAGACATTGAAAAAAATATCAAATAATATTATTATACTTATTACTTTTATTATACTACAGTTACAGATTCATAAAATCGGGTACTTATTAGTTTTTTGTCCTTTGAGAGTATTTTTGAAAATTTTACGAGGTTTTTCGTCAGTATCCGCTCAAAAAGTACACTCTCGTGCTAACGATCGAAACTCAATATAAACATACGTTTTTAGAACTAAAATATATGAAAAAAAAATTCAGACATGCGAGCCTAACAACCAATGCCGTGTCGCTCAAACAAACACAAATAAAAATACGTGGGACAATTTTAATACGCCATAAAGTAGTGAGCACTTTATAGCGGCCGAGTAATTTACGATTTGATTAGTTAAATTCTAAAATTAACCAGCAGGTAAACGAGATATATGTTCTCGGAATTACGAAAATGGGGAAATAAGATTGGGTAAAAAATACATATTATATTGTCACTCATAAAAAGCTGAATCGCACCGTGCGTCTCCCGCGGCTAGCTCTGGACAAAAAGTGAAATAATAAAAATAAGATGGCGGCCACCCACCGTCGCCGTTCGACACGGATACTTAACCGATTTTTAACAAATAAAATCTAAGGCATTACGAATCGCCGGGCAGCGGGGGCGACGCGCTTTATATTTTAACTTTGTTAAGGGAAATCCATTTTATCAACTCGCTCTGTCACGCACGTAATCGACGGCTCAGTCTCAACAAATAATTGTTATTGCTGTATTTATAACAATGTAGTTTCGGCTCGTTACACAGCCAGGGTTCATGGCTTTCGACTCGCATTCCCTCCTATCATAATAGTGCTTACGACTGTTGATATTAATTTTAGTTTGATTAGTGCAAGTTTTTGAGATGAAAATTAGTTTGTGTAGTTTTCAATCCATAGTTATTTTGATTAAAAAGGTATACACAAAAAATGGAAAGCTGGCCTCTATCAATACAGCCCTGCGAGGATGGATGCATCGATAAAAAAAAACGATAAATCTGACATAACTCTATGAGAATGACGTTAGAAAAAAAATACACAGTTTAAATGCATGCTCGCAGGACTGTGTTACGTGGAATACAAGTGATGTACCCAACATAAATCAGTCCATAATTAAAATAAGCGTCGCACTCAAAACGGTAGCACAACCCAGCGCCATAAACTAAGACGTCAGCTTTACCTGCAACGGTGGTGATAAGCGTCATTCACCATAAGTTAAAAACCAGCCTTCCCTAGATAAGGAACCCAAACAAACCGTCACATCCGGGCTTAGAGCAAACTTTACAAAAATAGGTAACAATTTTTGTTGTGTTTTTGTCCCCGAGTATGACATGTGGTGCCACTGGGCTGACGAATATGTTTACATTGCGAGATGAGGTTGACTTTTTGACTCGTCTTAAGACTGTCGTATAACCTTTAGACCGGAACGTCAAACATAAACGTCATTCTCGATTACGCTAAATTTTAATGTTAATTTATTTTCATGCATAACAAATGTTAAAAATTTGAAATAAATTTAAAATATTTGTTATTTAGAACCTTCGCAGTCACTTAAGAATACTGGCTCTAGTTGTAGGAAGGTTGCTTTTGCTGAGAATAACCGGCAATAAACTAATATCTTAGTAGACTGGACATTTTTTTTTTTTTTTTATACTTATTATTTTTAGTTTCCAACAAGCCTTGTCATCAACAATATAAGTAGTTTACCGAAAAAAACATATCAACGAAAAAACTTGTGGTGAATCAATAAAGGTAGCTTTGTAAATTACAGCCTTTGACGACACACGAGGTAATAATTTTAAGTTTCAAAATGGCCTCATATCGAGCAATTTGAGTCAATTTCAATTAAAATTACTTATACATTTCAAGTGATGCCTTTGTGATGTGGTTCCGTACACTCTCAATGTGTGGCCACATGACACCATGCCTTCACTAAACGATACCGCAACTCATTTATTACTTTACACGTGTTTTTAACCGTTGGTTTACTCGTTTTTTCATTTTAATAACATTTCGCACAGCAATGCGTTGTTAGGACCTATGTATTCTGCGGAGTTTAAATTATCTCTTGGACCTAATAAGTTGATACGTTTTTTACCTTTCCCTTGTGTCAATCAAAGTTCTAAAATTTCCATAAAATTAGTCTCAGCAAGTGTTACTTCTTCCGTTCAAAAAAACACACAAACAAACACAAGTCCCCACATTTATTATCAAGAACAAGATTGCTCGGTTATATTGTTTGGAGATCTTCAAAAGTCTGTTGAAAACCACTTTTTCGGCCCGAGGCTGTTGTTTTTATGCGGCCATCTGACAGCCGGGTCCTGTTCCGCGCTCATATTTGCACATTCCCTCATTGTCGAGCCACAATACTATATTCAACACGACGAAGCATTATTGTTTAACAAGGCCCTGGAAGATCGCACGCTTGCAATGTGTCGGCGCACTGCCATCGCCACCTTACGTCATCTTTCAGACTCCGATGCGGTTTAATTCAACTTATACATTCGCATCTTTAAGATCATTATAACATTGTGATTTTATGTCATAAATAGAGGATATTATTTTTTCCAAAAAATAATACCGTTCAACCACTGGGTGATGGTCTGGATTTCTATGTCCATTTCTGTTTAATCATAAAATAGTGATGTTCGATTTAGTTTAAAATTCAATCCGGTAAATTGTGTTCCAAATCCAAAATTGCATAGGTACTTTAAAAAATGTGGGCAATAAAGCGGACCATTCGCTCCTACGTGTTGTTTGAGAGGCGCTTAGCGTATCACGAGTAAACAAACGATAGTTTTAAAAAACCAACATTGAATGTTTTATTGATCCATTTGGATAGCAGACGATTGGTTACGGGCTCACGGCGACCCACCGGGTCTGTTTGCACTCGTCACATCTGTGTTTGGTCTGTCACAGCCTTTTGAGGATTTGAGTTTCCTCAAACAGTCGTGCAGTACCGTCGGCAAATATTCCGAATGCATGTTTCACTAGTCATTAGTAACCGATGTGGATTATTTTTATTATAGATCAGGGTGACATGGCGGATAGGATATTTATGTGTTTAACCAATCTCTTCAAGATGAATTATTTAAATTCGATAGCAGATCAACTATTTGTTTCTGCACAATTGGTAACATAACTCGAGATATTTCTAGTACATAATGAATACTTTTAATCCTCTTTTAAATTCTTAAATAGAAGTACAGAAGCTATTAAAAAAATAAAAGGAAAGTTAATCTGAAGATTACACTGGGAGCCCATAGATCTGGTGTGATAGCCCTTCTCCAAACAGAACCCAGCTCGGTGGCAAAAGTTAAACAAGTCAAACATATTTTTATCTGGTTCCACGCCTGTGTCAACGCTCTGAGTCTCGTCTGTACAAACACCGAGGGTGGCGCTTGAGTAGTATAGATTTAATTGATATTACAGCTACATGAGCTCAGCAGATGTTATGCGCTCCTGGTACTTTGGAAAAACATAGAGGTGTTATATCTTTATTTTTCTTCGGATTTTCTTTTCGCACTATGTTATTATTTATTAATATAAGCCGAAGCTGCTTTTTAGTTAGAATACCGGTTTTTATCTGTATAAATTTCACATCACTTAACAAACCAATTTAAAGTTACCTATATGACTACACAAACTAAAACTTAAGAACAAACGAACTTGTTACCATCTCTAATAACATCGGAAACATTACATCAAAGCTGTACTCACTCGATTGGAAACTTTTTCTCACACTCAAATATACCTTACAAACTCTCAAATTTTGAACTCGAGTAAGTTTTATATCATCAATCAAAACCTGTAATAGGTTAAGAAGTGTTTTAGAATTCAAGCCGCGTCTTCGAGTGGCAATCAGAAACAAATCAAGGTGCTATTAAAACGGCATTAACCGATGGTTTTTAGATAGGTATCGATTTGAAAAAAGTTACCGATTAGATCTTCAAACAGAATCAAACAATACAGGCGATAAAATCTATGTATAAAGGCATTTGCGCTCGCGTCGCTGTGCGTGATCGTGAGCCGTCTTATTTATGATACGCTATAGCTATGGCACATAGACATGATGAAAAATTACATCAAACTTTATATGTAATAAAGCTAAAATGTAGAATATGGATTAAAGAACAGTAAAAAATATTATTATTAAGATTGTAACTTTCTTGATGGATTAGCACCATAAAAAGTGTCGATAAGAATCTCACGAGGTCAATAATCGATTTAATACAATATCGATAACAATTGACTGCTCACATCACTACGCGCCGCAGGGACCCGTTGTACTTTGTCCAGCCCATTGTTGTTCAGTTGGCTTTGTCAGATTGAGCTCGCTCGGAATCCGAGACATGCCAGTCCACGTACGGAACCATTATGATATTATTCCACATAATTCCTCAGCGTCTATCCTAGCTATTCTAATGTCAACCTTATTTCTTTACAGATGGTGCAAGCGATACAAGTACTACGGTTTCACCTATTAGAATTAGAAAAAGTAAGTATTATTAGATTTAAGTTATTAAAGCGGAATACATTTGGACACTTCGATTCAAACCAGTTTAGAGAGAAAAAAATAACACCTTTTGATTATCTGACGGCACGATTTTGAATCGAGATATCGTATCGATCTCTCGAACACACGCAACGTGCGCACGCACACGAGTGGGCTATTGGCTATGTTCCATCGGCCGGTGACCGATCCCGGCTCTCCCGATGCAGGTACACTTTAAACATCCAAATTTCGAAAACTACCTATTTCGAATTTGGAACCTCGATCAGGTGTTTGTAGACCCGTGAATGGCGAGCCGCGTTCGCATTTCGAGTGTTGTTTGTTTTTCCTTTATCTCCCATTTCGGCGTGTTCCGTTGGCGAACCGGTCCGGTTTCTTGCGTGTGTCGCATCGCCAATTCGCGCCATTATACTCGTCGATCGGACCGTCCGAATTGTAACGGTAAAGTGGCGGGACGTACGCTTTTTTGCTATTCGCAATCAGATCGAACAATTTGCGCCCGGTGGCATTAATTAGGGGCATAAAATTCAAATCTCTAGTAGTTTTTACGAGCGTCGAGCGGTGTCGCCGAGCTAGGAATTAATTTAACTTGTCAATATTATGGTCACGTTTCAACTAAACTAGTTTATATCGAGACGAATGATCTCGAGAAACGAGATACCTCATACAGCGGTCGCTCCCACAGCGGATTCCATAAAATATCCGGCGCCGCATTGATCCATTTGAAGGTATGTTAGGAACCGGTAAATTCGGTGAAAAAAAGGTACGCACTAATACAGCGCTGTAACGAGATAACCTGTAATGCGATACCGCTGTACGAATCGCTGGCCGGAGGGCGAGATAAAGGCCATTTAAAAAAAATAAAAATAATGCGTTGTTCGAAATATAGGCCCGAGGGCTGGAAACGGGCTCGGTTCAAGAAAATAACTCGAATCATCGATTCGAATGATTGATTCCACTTTCATTTTATTTTTAAATAACAGTGGATAATAGGTAAATATTTTTACCATGTAAGAACATACATGTATTTAAAAGTTTACGACGTGTTGTAGGTAAATGAGCTTGTTATTTGCAATGTTTGAAAAATGGGTAGGTATAAAATATGTCTGCCGTTTGGTGGCACCAAAAACTATTTTTTGCTCTATGCTCATATCCTATACACGTCGGATTCTATCTCGTCTACGGTTTTTGTCGTATAAAAGTAAAGAAAAAACATGCCGTTAGTTCGATCCATTTCCGCTTCACTACACACCGTTCACAGGTGATGCGTTTTTTAAGCTTTCATAATAATTAAAAACACAAATAAAAAAAAACATCTACACAGCTCGCGTTTACAATAAGATCTCGTTAAATGCAATGCTTTTTTGTTCTATTCTACAAACCTATTGTTTGTGAATTTCATAAAAACCGGTTTTTAATAATGATCGTAGAAAAAACCGCGTAAAATGAGTGACACTTTTTTGACAGAATTTTATCTATGAGCAATAATGAAGTATTAATAAGTAAGTATTGAATATAAATCTAAACTTCGAAACTCATAACAAAATACCCGATACCAATTTTGATACATGCTTTGAATAATTTTAAATATGGCCGGCGGCGGTCATATCGCGTTTATAATGTAGGTCCTTTTCGGTCGCGCGATCGGCTTTGTGATTGGACGTCACTAGCAGGTTTTTTTTTAATGTAGTCACCGAATGACTGTTCCCTAATTACGTTATGTGATAGACGCTCCGATATACGGTTTGGAATGGTACGTTTTATTATACCCTTTTTTCACGAACATGAAAACGATCATTTTCGTATACTTGCTCCAAAAGAATGTTACACAACACACCGTAGCGAACACAGAACGGGAGTTATTAAAAAGTAACAAATCCAAAAGCGTTTGTTTTCTTTTTTTGTTTGTTTCATATTTTGTTCGTAACTCGTAAACGTTATCTGTAACAACGTGGCTAAGTGATTTACGATGTAGGTCAGATTTGTTGGTTTACGGGCCGAGGCTCGAACCTGGGACCCCGCGTTTACGACGCCTCGATCGCCGTTTTATAACTTTTATACAACACACCACTAATTCTGTGACTGAATTACTATATTGCGTTACGCTACATGTCATTTCGTGAACGTCATTAGTCGCTTGTACTGTATTTATTTATTTTTATTGACTTCACACTTTTAATTGGCGCCTTTTCAACTTTTTAATTAAAAACTCGATTGCGAATCTCAAGAACTAGGAATATTATCTGTGGAGCTATGTGAAGTGAGGCGAGAAGTAATCGAGGACTCATTTGAATGTAGAATGGTCGACCGGTTGACTTTTTATATTTAAATCGAGAGAAAAAGAAAGAAAAGAAAGAATCCGGCCCTGACGGTGCGCCGATCAGAAATGTCGGCCAAATATGCGTCGAGCGAGTACCACCTACCTACCATTATACAAGCTATCTATATCTATAAAACATATGCACCGAGGGCCGGACCACTCTGCATATTATACACACATAAGTGTAATTTTGTTTATTATCGTTAGTTGCAAATAAAATAACACTGAGAACGTTGACTTGGCTTTCTGGTTCGTCTTTAAATATGCTTAAAGCTCCTTTACTGTTTATTAAGTATGCGGATATGCTGAGAAATAAATCGGAATCCCTCGTACAGTTTCTGGTTAACAGTAAACAGGACACTTAACAATGATCTATGTTAAAACTCACACTGAGCTGTCAAACAAAGAGAGATCAACTCAAAAACGGTACCAATTTATGCATGTACCGACACCCACATGTCGCATTAGCGCGAAGGAAGTGGCGCATTACGAGAAAAACCCTTTTAGTCGTGAACCGGCCGTGGCACAGATTGCGATACCAGATCTTATCCAGCCCACACTCCTGGCAACGTTCACCGGCTGACGAAATTAATTTAAAAACATCTCAAATATTTTATAGCGACATACCTGTATAATGGTCACCGGGGAATCGACGACGCTTCAATGCCACTTCCAAATAAAAAAAATACTTTTATTTTTAAGAACGCTCTCCGATCCCAAATTCAAAAGAGCTCGAATAGGGAATGTCTATACGTCAACGAACAGCCATTATATCACATTTTATTCCAAATTTAAAAAGTATTCGTTCAGAAACACACCATATCTCAATCCGTGAGGCCCTCGCTCATTCCAAATTTAAATTTCTGGAAAGAGTTTGATGCTCGAAACGATAATCGCCTCAGAGTCAGAGTCGTCTCGGAATGCCGTAATATCTCATTAAAGGTATTACCGGTTACTAAATAAACGTCGTATCAAAGATTATATTCTCGTACGACTATAACTCTTTAGCCGGAGGACGGACGGCTTATGTTGTCGTGAGACGGGTCAACATCGAATCCTTTCCAATTTAGCGATGGGGGGACAGTTCCAAATTTGAATCCTTGAAGAGTTACGATGTCAAATCTCAGTGGCTGTCACTAAAATCGAAAATAGTATCGTATTTGTCGTCGGCCTCAGCACTGTGTACACGGGATTATTTTGAATACTGTTTACTTTGTCATTCGTGAGGTTATAAAAGCGCTCTCAATCAAGATTTCGACATTGACAGTGCTCGCCAACCGCGATTGTAAAGCGGTAGCGTTTATCCGCTCTAGTGTCAATAAAATTCACGCAGTCGTAAATATGAATTTCAACAGTCTGGTTGTAAAATTCAAATTATGATAAACAAACTATATAATATTTGGCCGGTGTGTGCGGCGCGTGCGCGTTTACTGCCCGATGTATAATTTAGAAAAACCTGTCGATTAGGAAATTAGTATCCCGAGGACATAATTAGCTGTCAACGGCGGGTACCGCTGTTTCCGCTTCCGTCGCGTTCTATTTTCGAATCCACCAAGACGATTCGTCGGCAGTATGTTCCTTTTTCGAAGTGTTGTTCTATATTTTTTTTATTTGTAGCTGGCGCGCACCGTTCGCCTCACCTGCTGCCTTTTTATTACATTTCACCGTGTAAATGCTATCTAAAAATTTCGTTACTTTTTTTATTGCCTTATGTTAATTTCTAAGCTAATTATGCCTATGAAAATTTATAAGGCCGACGCACAAAATTAATACGCGTCGGTCGGGGGTCGTATTCTATCGGACGTAACAAAACTAAGTAAAAAAAAATGGGCTTCGTGCTGTTTTTACGATTCATTTTGAGTTTTTACAAGTGTGTGTAAATGCGACAGTTGGCGCGCGCGGCTTCGGTCCAAATGTATTCCCTTTGTTTTCTATTGTTATATGTTGTTTTTTTTCCTTAGCTTTGTATGCTGATATTAGTTTAAAGGTCATGTCTGGTTATCCGTCGTGTCTAGGTTAGCAGAATGACAGCTAGGAATTACTGAATAAACAAAACAGACTAGGTAGTTAAATATACAGAAGACTTCAAAGAGACACCATCAGAACATCAGCTCCTTCTCATTGCAAGCATGTTTCATAAATTCTTATATTAATTCAAAGTGTAGCTTTTTATACACCCAGACAATAAAGCCCAAAAACTAGTTCATATCAGCGATTTTCAGCAAACGTTGAGTGGATACAGCAATACAAGGATCGTCCGTTTGCAGGTACACGAACTATGCGACAACTTCTGTCACCGCTACATCAGCTGCCTGAAGGGCAAGATGCCCATCGACCTGGTGATCGACGAGCGGGAGTCGGCGCGGCCGCCGGACGCCAACGGCGAGCCCCGGTCCGCGCCCGACAGCAGCCACGACGGCGCTTCCACACCCGACGTCGTGAGTACCCCCTATACCAAATCCCATCTCATTCAGAGGCGTGATCCCCAGCTTGCACCCAACTCGACCACGAGCTACCTCGTGCACCCCTGCTCTTAGTTTGGCCATTGCAAAAACGAAGTATGATAAAGGGGGTGCTCGCATTTTAGTTTCTAAATTCCCGCCTCCCTCGCTTGTAATACCGTATTCCGTTGTAATGTCACCGCACTCGATACCGATCGATGAAACCGATTGTTGAACTTAATTCCGGTTTCGAGTTCGATTGGTAATCCTCAATTTCGTAATTGGAATGAGTGTGTTACGTGCCTAACGTATGACGGAATACGGTAACGCTGTCGGGCTCTCTGAGGACTTTGGATGATTCCACAGTCCGAGGAAGGTACCGCTAGTTTAAGATTCTTTAGATCAAATCTTCGTTTTTGCAATTGGCCAACCTCTTGTCACTGTACGATTCAAATCAAAGAATTATGAGAAAGTTAAATTTGAATGTCAAAATTAAGAATGTACACACAACAAACGTTACAGTGGAGGGGTAATCAAAATGGGTGCGAATCGAAAATCAGACGCCGTTTTCGATGCAAAATTATGTTGCGTTGTTATGACGCACTATGTATGTTTCTTGATTTCTAAATAGTATTATTGCTAGTGAACATACACGCCATGTTCGTTATTGTGTTGTTTTGCACCGGAATTTATGTATACGATTGAATAAAAAAACATACGTATAACGTTGATTGTAATATGTGTATACTAATAATTACGTTTAAGTAAAATAAATTAACAAACTGATGAGTTTTTGAAAGCTATTGTTCTTGTCACGAGAGGCAGAAAGCTTCGGTTCCAATGCCACAAGTTAGCATCGCGTTTCGGAGCTTAGAATAAATTCATAATTAGAATTAAAAAAAATAACAAAAAAACTATTGGAAAACGAAGTATACGTAATGATACAACTTTAACTTGCCTAAGTGAGATAATAAGAATAAATTAAGGGATTTTAAATTATTGTAATTGATTTAAAGGTGGTAGATGCTAGAGTGTTATTGTTTTTGGCTAGTAAATAAAAACGATTACATATACGTAAAGGTTGATATTTTACGTTCTTAATATCGGATAGGAGCACGACGTAACTTCAATTTAGTTAGTAAAAAAATATATACGTATTGAGTATACGCTAGATGTAAAAACCGTTAAAATTGCTTGATAATGTACATTTTGGTGATCGAAAAGCCGGTTCTGCGAAATGTACACGATAGTAAAAAAATAATAGCAATTTTCATAAACGGATAAATGTATGTGAATTAATAATTAAAATAGAAACCTAGATGCTTACACAGAATTAAATCTTACAAATAGGCGCGTATTGATTGTGTTGCCACTTTTTCAATGTACAATATTTCCCCCCTCTCTCTTGGTAATAAAAAAATAACTTAAAAATAAAAAATATATATAATATTAATTTAACCGCTGTATTTTTATACGTAATGTATACTTTAAAAAGATTTTTGATGATTTAGTAAAATCATTTTGTATACGACATCTTTGGAACGGTGGATTATTTTTATGAAATGATTCTTGTGATTATATTTTTTTTGAAAAGAAGGTACATGTAACATCTCCAGTGCCCTGGTTATTTGTTTTAATATTTAAGGGGTTTTCGGGCGTTGAGACTGAATTGTTTTGTTTGTATTATAAATATTATTATTTCCCATTGTTATCTTGGACGCCATACTTAATTTTGAACCGCGTCATTTTAGTTCTCATAGGGACCGTTATGGGGAACGATTAACTTTATTAATCCTTAAAAGAAATTAGTTATTTTTTGTCTGTATATGAGTTTTTTAAACTAAAATTTGTGTAGTTGAATCTAAGTTAGGTAATGTAACTATGTGGTAGGCTCCTTATGTTGGACACTTTTATTATTATTTTTCAGTAAATCTAACTCGTAAATGTATATTAATAATGCTATTTGGTGTACGTCCATCCTGTATGTCAATGTGATTAATTTTATATTTTTAATTTTTAATGAACGGATTTAAACAATAAAATGTTCTGTTTGAATTAAACATGGTAGTTTTTTTCGAGTCTCGTTCTAAATATTTGGGAGGGAAAACAGCGTGTTGTAAAAGTAATAAGGCAGTTTTATCATGTAGCCGCGTATTCTATAAAGCGCGGGAGATCCCCCGGCGCGCGGGAAAAGCCGGAAAATTGTTTCTTTACGGCACCCCGCGCGCTAATCTTTTGTGCTCCATTCGGGAACCAAACTGTTCCTCTCGTAAAAAAATATACCTCTGGCATCTTTTCACGAGGTATTTTTCTCGACAATCTGATATTTTATTTATTTTTTATAGTCTGCCATTGACGTTTGATTGATGCCGATTGCTGGGGTGAACTGTGAACAGACGTGGTTAAAATAATTGGCGTTAACTTTTAAGAAATTGGGGTTGCTTTTATGTTGTTAGTTTTTCAAAGTGTACTAGACAATCATCTACATATATAAACAAACAAATTAAATCATATATACTTAATATATTCACATAGGCCAAGTATTTTTGCGAACAATCTAGTAATTTCATTTCAATCCACTGAATCTCAATTTTAAAGAGGAACCAGTAGAATTTTTTTTCTATTTTCATATCAAGTAAATATTGGGCAACATTTGATGATACCCTTACGACGAGTTCACACGTACACGCAATGAATAATGCAGAATGAGTGAAGGGCAGTGTAAGAAATAATAAAATAAGGGGCACAAAGCCGGGATTTGGACGATTCAGGGCAATCCGTCACGGATCCGTCACGGTGCGTGTGACGCTCGCTGTAGTGATGATTTTGCAACCAACTGTATCTACGAATCAAGAAATAAGTACGTATGGTTTGATGATAACAGAGCTCATATTATAGTGGTTGGTCACTTAAGACTTAATACTACAATGTCTATGATGGACAAGGATTGGTAACCTTAGTTTTTTTTTTTTATTATGTTTATGAAACTGATGTGCTAAAAGTGAGGAGTAAAGATATGCTGATGAACAGTAAGTAAGTTTTTAGCACATATATTTGAATTGTACATTATAAGGAAACAGCTCAAAACATAGGATCTTAAGCTAGGGGGTGAGATCTGGCATTGTCTTCAACAGGCCTAGCCAAATACATGTAGAACTTTGTATGGAATTGACACTTGAAGTCAATGTCAAGTGACAGTTTAGCGTGGATGCCATACTTAATAGTTTTTCATCAAACGAAGATAAGAATCTACAGCCATTTTGTTTATTGGACAAAAAGAGTCCTTGTATAACGTAACCATCCACAAAGAAAGGATGTTTCAAAATATAACCTAAAACGGGGATGAAATTGTGGGGCAGAAAGCAAATATTACATGAAGTCAGAAAAGCTGTTGCAATTATAAGTGAGGATCAAAATATCATTAGTATTACTATAACACCTCGTGAAAATAAGAAAGTTTTATTAATGCACTAAAATATTTTAACTAGAAAGTAATTGATATGCACAGTGGCGCGCCCTGGTGGCCGGCCCGAGCTTCTAACGTGCGCTCACGCATGCTCATTAGTCGAAACGTCGTCTGTCTGTCTGTTTGTCCTGACTGCTTTATTACATTGTAAATTCTGTTCACCCACAAGCGTCTTACATAGAAACTATGTAGTTAGGATCCGGGGTTGTCTCTTATAAATCTTTATAATTAATCTTGTTTAAAATTAAGAACAGCTTAATATGAGTTTATGACTCCTTAGAAATAAATTAGAATCTTTTTTAGACGTTTTAAAAGTTTGTTATATCATTTGTCTGTAGTATTGGAGTATGTATCAAAGTTACAAGTGCGTTTAGAATTATATATATAATTTATTGCAAAATTTTCATAATTCCGCAGTTAATTTAAATCCAAATGTTATGACTTGTGCTTGTCTGGAAATCAAATTGATTAGGAGTCAAACCAGTTATTACTCGGTCAGGTTAAGGGCCAGTTAATTCATTGATCTTGATGCCATTTCTAGTATTTCACAAATTAATAACTACGACTATGATATTAAAGTCTATTCTTGAGTATTTTTAAAGACGCCATGAGCCAGTTCTGAGACCAACTCGCAAGGTAAAGCAACAATCATTGAGACCGACTCATCAACAAACCTGGCCTAAAAGCTCTCCCGAACGTTAAGACTTAAACCTGTCAATTTTGGCGCCAAAACAGCAAAAAGACGCCGCCTGCCGATCGTAAACCGTCGCTTTCAAATCTGGAACGCAAGTCCATTGGCTGCAAACTGACCAATCTGCAAACGCAGACAAATTTTATAGCCATCCATAGGCCGCACAGCGGTTACTTATTTACGACAGTCCTAAGGTTTACTCGCAAAATTTCTATTAATAAATTAGTCGTAAACGCCGTGTAATTTATTATCATTGCGTTCTCTGTAATTATTTCCTTTATAAGAATAACATCATTATTCGTCGTGTGCATGTTACGAGTGAAAAAACGTTGAGTCGTAATTTTGGAATGGCGTTTGCATACCCATCGTTTTATGTTTCATCAAATTCAAATGTGGAATGTCGTATAAACAGCCAGCTTTAAGTATTCGAACAGTTTTGGTTTTGAATTTCGAACACTGTGATGCATGATCAACATTTTATCATTGAAAGTGTTTGCTGACATTCTCGTTGGACGAACCGACGATTTTAAAATCATTTACTGTAATGTAACTCAATATTAGAAGTTAATTGCTAACGACGGTGGCTTACGACGATCGCTTAAAGAGGGATACATTACAAAGAGAGTCGATTTAAGATTTTTTCCTTGTAGATTTAATAGGTAGTGCCCTGCTGGGCCGTTTCCTTTGATATGGCACGTCCCATTCGCTTGGCCGCGGGGCGCCGATATCTTCATTTTATGCTCTGTTGTTAATAAAATTATTATACTTATTAATGTATGTTTGAAACAACAAAAATAAGAGTTTTGTCATTCGGAACATGTATTTAGGTCACATTTGTATAAACGTACCTAGTACTTGTACAGTCAAAGACTCGCTTTATTGTATTCGAAGTATTTGTTAACGAAAAAGGTCTAAAGTGATATCATCGCGCCATTTTATTACAGCCCACACGAACTCAACATGCATTGTAAAAATATTATTACGATTAAAATCAAAACGTTTCTTTGCAACAATCGATACACAAAAAAAATAACGTGGTAACTAAACATATTTGAATTTTGAGCACCAAAATCCCGGAAATTGGATCGAAATACATAACATAGAGAAAGACCCCGCAATATTTCCTGCATCATGTTTTATTTGTAAATAACCATCACTGCGTGACATTGGGGGCCGGGCGGGGGCCAGAGCATCCCGCGGAGCTATTTGTTGGAAAACCAGAGAGATTTCCGTCTTGTGACCCCCTCGAGGCAGGCTTGAGTGATTTCCGAGATGCGGACGTGATACAAGCGAACATACACGAGGGACGCCATGAGAGATTATACCTAAACATGTTTTTAGGTTGCATGAAAAATTTAAGAATCAATTTATTCAAGTTCATGCGTCATCAATGGTTTAAATCTCTAGATTGAAGCTTGTTTATGCGAAGAGAACTATTTTTTTTAGTAAATCGTTAGTTAGGTATCAATAACATATACCAAGTAATGCAATTATACGTTAAGATATTTATTTTTAAATTAATTTCTTCTCCATACCAATTAAAATCAATATAATCGGTTTTAAAGCTTCCTGTTCTTACAGAAACAAGTTTAAAATATTCTCAATTCAATAAAGTTTAATCTAATATAACTTTTATAACTTTATTTCATGTGAATTAAATCTCTAGGAACGACACCGATGCGTTCTTAATTACTCAAACTTTCGTTTTAATACCGGTGAGAACTTGAGAAGGCTATTAACATTATTATTTTAGAATCTAATTTTTAAAGCCAATTCTGTATGCCGTTATACCACTGCACCAATGCTTTCTCATAGAAAAATAGCTATAAACACCGACACAGTAACACCAGGAGTAGAAATAGCGCGTTCGAAATTAAAAAAATGAATATTTTTTTTAAAGTTTAATTACGGTAGACCGATCGGCTTCCGTAAAAGCACACGTTCGAACACATTTACTAATTAGCGATTGGTCACGCGCTCGGCGGCCAGTCGCGGCATTATACGAAATCAGAATCGGGCAATTTGAATTTGGAACGGTTGCGTTCCACCCAATGTGATTCAAATACAAAAAAAATATGTGAGCATAGACAACTGAATTAGTTTCAATTACGCATAAGGAAAAAGCTATTGAGCCTTGAAACGAAGCCTCTTAAAATATTACGTCAGTGAATGAAAGTAACAATACTCATTATGGAGCTTTATTAACGCTTTGAATAAAGAATGTCAATCAAACCAACGAGCAAACGAAAGGAATTTCAAATCAAACAGTCAGCTATACTTAAATGGTCAACAACACTAAACAAAGTGATGTCGTCATGCCAATTAAAAAAAATTATCCCCTTTAATAAGTGTCAATTCTTAACGAATGTGTACATACGCATGATTTTATTTCACACGTTCTTCAGTACAGTATTGGAACTTTTACTATCACCGGATCAAATCCGACCTTACTACATACGATATAAGATTTCTTTTTGTACGAAACTTATACATTTTACGACTATTTTTATTGACGCTTAGTCTCGACACTCATGTGTGGCGATTGCAACTGAAAAGATCTTACATACGTAATAACGTTGTACAATATTAAACCCTGTTAAAGGGTCGTAAAGCTGTAATTGAATCTGAGCATATAAAGACGGGTAGGTTCGGGGACACGGATGCAGTATTAATACGAAGCAAGTCGAAGATGAACGAAGTAGAAGAGGCCATCAAATTTTAATTGTGCGTTAAAATAATAATCAATGAGGCGACTACCGCAAGCGGGACGATCGCATTCGCAAATAGAACTAATTCTAAAACGTCAGCCGATTTCAAAATTCGAATGTGAAGCGCTAATAGATAATTGCTTGCATTTCCTTACAGCAATACTCTTTTACAGTCAAATTGATTGTAAAAGTCTTGCTTTTGGAGTTAATTGCTCTTAAAATACTTACGATAGCGACTTAATCAATGTTGTGCCACGGAGTGTATTCAGTTTTTATCTGTGATAGCCTTTTTATGATGTCAATTAAGTTTGATAATGATACGCAGCGACAAATGGATTTAGGTAGCTTTAATGAAAGATCTCAAGGAAGTAAATTAGTATCTTGTAAATTGTCGTTAGTCAGTTTTTTAAGTAAATATGTTATCAATAGAACCCAGGTGCTTGACCGTACCTAAATATTTCAGTTCGGAAACGTCTTTTTTCTAAACATTTGACAGCACTGTTTAGTACGCCATCTATTGATAACACTAAAACTCGTTTCTTCTCATTAAAAACAACGTCTATCATCTTATACTTCAGCTCACGTAAAGCTTAAAATAATTTGTTTCTGTTGATACACAAATGTTGGCAACGTATCCGAACTACGTCTGCTGTAAGTATTGTAAAAAATCAAGAGTTGTGGCCAAAAGACGTTCCAAGTTACTGACGTAAAAGATCATGAGTAACCATAGAGGTTTAGTGTTGGGAATAATAACTTTTTAGTGTATTTAAATGAAATTCATTGTTTCATTTGAACCGAGTGAGTGCGGTTTATTTTAGTACGTTATAAGCTGCCAGTTTTGTTTGGAATGTCCCCGCACGTGCCCGCGCTATGATAATAATAAAATGTTGGCGCATTATTTATTTATAGTCCGTCTCGCGGCTGTCGCTCGTCCGTCCGTCTGTCCCTACGTGTTCACTTGTTATTATATATATGTATTAAGAATGTTGACTCGAGAGAACAGAGGTGGCCGTCCATGTTTCTTTGTCTCGTTACGGATTATTTCGTGTTTTTGTTATAAATCAATTCGATCCGTGATATTTGTAGCAGACAGCTTTAATGGTCCCGTATTAATATCTAGTTAATCATAAACAATAATATTTGTCTTGTTTAATTATTTAAATTATTGCTGCTGCAGAGTTAATGATCATCTTAGAGATTATCGAGTTAGTATCATCGGTAATTTCATCAAGAATCTTCTGATTCTAAATATCTTCAGACTTGGTAGCAAAATCATTTCTTTTTATAGGTACGATTCAATTAGAAATGGATTACAAAACAAATCTTGTTTATTGATTAGCACTACCGCCGTCTGGTGGACCGTTACCCGAAGTTCCAGATTCAATCAATCACTCGTTCGAATCTCAACAATTTTGTTAATCTCACGTCGCTCATTGCTCTGTACCATAATATCATACTGGTATTGTTTTGCTCGCCGGAGATGGTCGCTATTTGCGGACGTCTTCCCCCTCCCTCGCCCCGCTGCGCCCCCCCTCCCCCCGCTACGGTATCCGTCTGAACACGAGCTATATTTTATCCGAAGTTGGGCTCGCAACGTAAACTGTCAGAATCGGTTCGCATGAATCTGCAGGACGTTCAACTTTTAGTTCTGAAATTTTAAATGGCCGATTTTTTGTTGTTGCCCTTTTTTCAATGTTTGGTTATTGAACTGAAGGCTATTGATTACATTATCTTCAAAAATCTTTGCTGTTTTAAGAATAAGGATTATAGTTACAAAAACTGTAACCCCTGAACTTTCAACGAAAATAAATTCATTCAAAACTCCTATTTACCGAGTACAATATCATTATTGTCAGCTGCAACATATACAGCAGGAATGCAAAATACAAATGGTCTCAGAGACATTAGGGAATGTACCGTGAAAATAGCATTAACAAGAGCAATAATTAGATATATATCATCGAAATCAGCGCGACGATGCATTGATAAAACACAGTATATATCTCAAATGCATTTGAAATATGGCCGCCACGTCGCCTCCGACAGCGAGTTGGCGCGTTTGAAAACTCGGTTAATACGCGCATGATTGATTTCCGAACTGGCTGTTAAGGGTACGGTCCATGTCCAGTCTGAAAAACAAAATAAAAACTTGACAATCGGAATAGCGTTTTCGATTTGTTTCATTTTAAAGCCGAGTTCTTATTTTAAAATTAATTTGCCAACACTAATTCGAAATATAAAATAAATCGTCTATGGTTCGTTCCACGTACGTTATTTGAACTCATTAGCGCGTTACAGGTTCTTTATCGTGCAATCATAAGAGTCCACCTACTTTGTTTATGGCGTCTCATGTAGTGACATCCGCCGTACAAACACTATAAATTATACCTCAAATCACATCTGATGCGCATTTCCCTCTCGCGTACAAAAAGCTCATGTATCTCATCCGATCTTCACGGAACGACAAATGTGTAACAAATAAATTATAAAATCAACGTCCTCGGTTTTTATACTTCACGTGTTATGCTGCATTCTACTCTTACCCATCGTCTATTATAACAGCATCTCGCTCACACTATAGTTGTCACAGTACTAAGCGCAGTTTATCATCAGCCGTCGTCTAACGATGACGTTTCTATTTATCTGTTGGGATTTAGAACATTCACGCAAATTGCATTATGAAGTATGGGAGTTCGACGTCCGACGTGGTGTTATATTAACTACTATACTTAATTATGATAAATAAAACGACGTCAGTCACACTCAACTCAACGTCTGGTTTAAATTAGATACTGAAAATTAAAAAAAAACTCATTACCACAATATTAAACGTGAAGTCTTGAAAAATTATGAAGTTGTTTGTATAAATCATCTTGAGATCTGAAAACATCAAGATTGGTATCATAATAAGTTTTAAAATTACAGCATGGTATATTTAGGGTTGAAACATAAGAGTAATTTCATCATCACACCATACTGAGACACCAAACTATTAAATTCCTTAGGTACACCAGCATATGGATGAAGTCATGACTAGAGAAGAACTTAAACTGTCGGTGGCTTATGAATATAGAAATATTTACACTTAAAATTGGGTTATATTAGTGGTTATCGTATTATTATAAAAGAATACATAGTAGAATTAATTTTGAAAAAAAGCAGGAGCTTCTTGTATTTTGAGGTTGAGAGCTTCCTGAAAACTGAAAATTCTTCTTCTTTAAACTTCTTATCCAATTGCAAAAACATATTTTTCCTCCATTCAATATCTGTATCATTTGAAGAATATGTTTGAATTGGAGCAATAATTTTCGAGGAAAAGCGATTAGATTTGGTACTGGGTAAACGAGGCCAGAAAAAACCTTCGTTACATTCCCCAAATCTTTGACATCCGATTCTCAAGGCCCCTGTCTGCCGCATCAAAAAGCATCTACCTTTCCATCCACATCCAAAAAATGGAATCAATCTTGATTACCTGATCTATCAGCAGGCGTAAACTAAATTCCATTTCTCAAGATCATATTTAGATACAAAGTAGCCAGCACATCACCAAGGAGATCTTTTAAAACGGTACTTTTTGAAATAAGAAATAAAGCGGCCAAGCATCTCCCAATTAATTAGCAAGGGCTATAATAAGCGGTGCGCAGGAGTCGGCGGGTGTAGCCGCGACGTTTGACAGATGGCTACAAGTCGCTGGCTCACGAGCCGAGCTTCTTTGAACCGATGGAATGCTGATGTCGGGGAAACCACCACCGTTAATTAGATAGAGATTTATTTGGCGTGGATCTATCATTTTTGGAATTATCAATGTCTAATCTGAGTTATTGGTGTCATGAAACTGTAGACGGATATTTCAGAATGGAATATCAGAAAATTCTGAATGAAGATAGTTATGCTAAGACTTCACCTGCGTGAAGTCCAATTATCGAGACAACTAACGTGCAAAAAACGATGCACTAAGTTATGCCCCAAATGGGTGGCCGGGCACTATAATTTGATTTGAGCAATCGCTTAAAGTCTAACGACATTAATAATAGTATATACCATTAGTAAATTAGCGCGGTAATATCGGGCCATGTACTATGTCAAATAACGCTCTAATTAATGGCATTCTACTTCTTATTTTTAAGTTTGGCAACCAAGCCCAAATTAGGGCTTGTTCTACCAGTGTCGAGCTATATTCTAGTTTCCAGTCACAATAAATCACTTTCACATTATAGTCCTCAGTCAGTCACCGTCCATAAAAGTCATGTTTTACTACAATGGTGGTCATTATACTAAAACTCTTCACGGGCTTTTTGAGACAACTTGAAAAGTCACGATACACATAATTCATTTCATTTCACTTCACTGGTGCACATGGATGATCTTTATTGGGTAAAATACCACCAAAAATACACAGTAAAACTCAAAATATACAAAGGATCATGGCGAGATTTGTACAAAAAAATAAGGTTTTTAGAGACGATACAATGAAGTTATAATTGATCCTTGGTGCCTAAGGAATAACTTGAGCAATTTAAAATATTTTTAGAACCCCGGGATAAAAATTCGAATTTCTATGGCATGCCGGCGAATCGCGACTATTAGCGACCAAAACCGTTATGTTGTTGTTCTGTTTTGCGGGGTTTATAAAATATTTCATGTATATTAACATGTTGCTGGTAATGTAATCTCATCATTGGAAGTGATTCAAAACCCTCTACAATGTTTTATTATTTATTATTTATTTATTACTCTGCAAGTTCCCACCAAATAGTCAATAAATTGCATTACACGCTGGTGAAGCTCTAGCATACAGCTAACATATACTCGTAATATAGGTGCCAGAGACAACTAGAGCATTATCGACCAGATATTATTCTCCTTTAAAGAATAGTGTGATATAGATTTATTCCGTTTCACTCACTCTCAATCAAAGATAAACCAATAAAGGAAGTGGTGATGCTGTTAGACTGATTCCAATCGGGTGAAAAAAATGCATACATAAATTCTGCTATATGAAAAAATACAAGATTGAGTTCACGATATGTCAAAAGTGTTATCTGTTATTGACAACTTAACTCAGCCACCTAGTTAACGACCACAAAAACAAATGTATCCCTTAATACAGTAGCAGTAAAGTCGTCCGATTCTCACAGTTAAGTTATTCGGGTGTAAAATGATATGTTTGCATTTTAATGATATGCTAGTCTCGTTCAAACGAGCTGCGATTTAAACTCGTTTAGTAGCCATTGTGTTTGTTTGTATGTCCCCCAAATAAGTCTGTAACACGATTAGTGAGAATCGTAGTGAAAAACCATATAAGGTTGACTAATGTATCGCTTCATTGCAAAATTACTATAATTTCCTCTTGTGATGTTTTTTGCGAATCGTTGTCTGGGAGGCGTGCTGCCATTTTGTTTTATTCGTCTTTAGGGTTCCGTACCCGAAGGGTGCAAAACGGGACCTTATTACTGAGACTCCGCTTTCCGTCCGTCCGTCCGTCTGTCAGTGAGCTGTATCTCATGAACGGTAATAGGTAGACTGCTGAAATTTTCACAGAATATGTATATCTATAGCCGCTATAATAACAAATAATAAAAATTAATTAATATTAAAAATTAAAGGGGGCGCCCACACAACTAATGTCTTTTTTTGGTATTTTGTTTTCATAGCACAATGAGTTAACCCTACGTTACTTAGTGTACGGAACCCTTCGTTTGCGAGTCCGACTCGCACTTGGCCGGTTTTTTTAATAATAACTATACAGTGAACAATTATTTATGTGCATATTTACAAATAAATATTAAAGGAATTCTTTGACAATAAATATCAAGTTTCTTTCTAATATGTCAGCAATAAGAAAGCATCTCTCGTTATTTTTTTCTGCCAACAATCTTATCTTGAATATCTCTTTATTTGCATATAGAAATAAAAATAAATTTTTACGTAACTATTATTACGGTACACCGTTATAAAATTTTACACGTGCTTAGTGAAATTTATTAAATTAACATCCTGTTTTGAAAACCTAGATTTGGCTAGACAGAGACGCAAAAATGGCGGGACGGACGCGTCGCATAGATTTAGCTTAGTCTAGATTTTGTGTAAAGGTTGGAATAGGTAGTTACATTGGCATGCTCTGTGCGACGGTTCCGCGCGAGATTTCGATCGAATCGTGCGCAGCATTCGCTTACAACTTGGGGACGCCATGCGTTCATTGCACGACGGATTTTCCATCGCTTTAATTACATGCACAATGCCTATTTAGAATCAGGATATTCAGAGGTTTATTTCTTTAGGGAACATCTGCTTCGGGAATATTGTTTTTTCTTTCTGTTAATTGTCTTCTAGTTATCGTTTATGAAATGTCTATTTTTTTTATATACAACTTTGTCTATAAACAAGCATACGGCCCGCCTGATGGTAAGCGGTTACCGTAGCCATATGGACGCTTGCAACACACGAAGCATCACTCACGCGTTATCGACCTATCCCCCCTCCCCTATGAGCTCTGGCAACCTTACTCACGCGCAGGAACACAACTTTACACAACATAGTTATTTGACTGCGGTATTCTGTAAGGTGGAGGTACTTCCCCAGTCGAGCTGCTCTTTGAGCGAATAAACGCTATGCTCTACCTCTCTTTAAAACGTCTATGTTAACGTCATTAGCATAAGGTTTATAATAATTTTATTTTTTTACTTATCATAAAGTAATTCATCTTCTTAGTCACCAGACATCTGAAGATAATTTTCATGAATACTGTTCATGAATGTGCAGTTGACATATCCTAGGAAAGTAGGATAGTATTTAAAAGCCTTCCATGATGGTCACCCTACTTTCGAGCGATGCGTACGCGCAGCCTTATACCAAATACATAATGGATAATTTTACTTTGAATCGCTTTTGCTAAGATTCTCATGGGCTTCGGAGAACGCACTTGACTAATGAAAAGTGTTTCGTTTGTTCTACTAACGTTTACTTACCGTTGTTACCCTCGAGTAGTTATCCACTAGATAGCATCCAGGATGCGGCTGATCGTCAGATAACCAATAATGATCATTTGAAATCCTGTTACAATTTATTTTATTGTGTTGAAGATATCCACGCCTTAATTGGATTAAACTTGGAAAGTATTATTATTTCGTCTGTGAGTAATTTTATCTAGTTTATTAGTTCTTTTTGTTTCTTTGATTGGGAGATTTTAGAACAACAACAAAAGATTGAAGTCCGTACCTTGAGAAAGAGATTGAGCTTCTCTTTCAGCTTGAGCATCAGTTAAATCTAAAAGACACGGTGTCAGACGATACTAAAACTAATAAATATGAATTCAGGATTAAAATTCAATTATTCAAAACATGACACAACGTTCATATAACTGACCATAATGACAGTTAACTTAGAAATCATCCGGAAGATGATTTTTTAAGAGACAGGAAAAATTTAATGTTATTTCTCTATCTTTCCCTCCTCTACCTCCTCTTGGAGGTATCAGTAGGTAGGTGCAGTTCTGAATATATTTGAGCAATCACTACACTTGTGAAGAAAGCAGAGACAACATGTCATACAAAGATGCAAGGCATCCCCTAGAAGGAAATCATCCCTACAAGTAGGTAATTTCGCAATTATCTTGACATGCGCAAAATTCATGCTAACAATAGTGATTTAGGCTAGATCTGGCTATTACATTAAAAAACTCTTGTATCAAATAACATTAAAATTTGCTATTCTGCATATAAATAGGCCACCTCTATGTCACGCCTACCCAATGTCCGTCAATCAGAGATTACAATCTCAACGACTTACGAGTTTTTTTTTTAAATTTAAACTCTAGCACTGGTATTTAACTATTGTGCCACGAATCGGTAGCTTCACTAATATATGGCTATACTTGGATCGTGCGGGTTGGAGTGCAAATGTGAGCGAGTAGCGATTCAGTTTTTCGTTGTGTTTTTTTTCTCACGATAATTTATAACCCAATAAAGCGTAATGACATTCATTTTGTTTGAATACCGCCAATTCCCGCCATCACTGACAATGCGCTCAGGGGCTCTAACGCGTAACTTTGGTGGTAATCGTAACAAACACCATTAATGAATTTCAACCAATCACGAATGGTCGTCATCGCGTCATACCGCGTGCACGTCATTGGATGAAATAATTAATGGTTTTCGTTACGATTACCACAAAAGTTAGGTACGCCGTAGAGCCCCTGATTGGCTAAGTCAAGGACAGACTTCACAGTTAGATGCAGTGATTGGTCGGTACTGTTAATCAGTGCAAAATCACTTACTATGCGGAATTTGATTCTCGGTATGACTACTTTAATGGACTTTTTTCTCCATGGGTAAAAAGGTCGAAAATTTTCTAAGACAGAAGATTGCTGATCTTAATTCTAATAACCGCCTAGAAATGGTAAGATAATGATTAATTAAAGCATCGAATCATATCCGAAAGGAACAAATTAAGTTGGCGACATACTGTTATTTTTTTACCCACACGCTACAACATTTTCACTGAGTATTTTACCCGTGACAGATTAATTAATTTCGTAATTTAATAATAAATGCAATCATAAGATCCAAATCGGTTAAATTGCGGTCTATATATAGGTTTTGATCGTCATATATAGGATCTCTGTATATGCTATGTACTGTACAACAATCATTCCATTGACCCAACGGCTGCGTCAGCCATTTAACCACACAGCGTTATTACCACTTGGTCCTAACAATTCTCGCCTAAGATGGCGCCAAGCCCCGGGCGCGTAATTCAAAATGCAAATATTGTGCACTTATAATGTATTTTGTATTCAAGTGGCAACGATGCAGCTGGCTGGCTACGTCTCTCGCAGGTTTTACTGTAGAATCATGTAAAAATTGGCCATTTTTATTCCATACGCGCTCACGTGATTGGCGGTTCCCATGAGGTTAATTTTCGCGGATTCTTAAAAAAACAATATTTGTCTATGGTCGTGACGAACGGCGACGCGTCGAGAATATCACTTTATTTTCATTTTAATTTCGAAGATAGCCCTCGTACCAGAGTTCCAATTTCGAATAGAACGTACTTTTAAAACAGCCCTCGTTAGCAGTGATACGTCATTTAACTATATAGTGAAGTATGTTTACGAGATAGTGGTGAGGCGACTCCGACGCCGCTTCTATAAAAAGGTGCTTCGTTACTAATTCCCTCGTCCCCCCCTCGCGGCGCGGATGTTCTAAATTTAACCGGGAAACGAACCCGCGACCGACGCACGTGTGCTCACTTAGCACTCGGTAACTTGAATAAAGTTTCCTTATAGAGACTTCAGTTTTTATTTTATTTATATATTCAGATTTCATTTAGGTCTGTAGAAATATGCCGTTACTCAAATTATGCGACTCAAATTGAAAAAAAGCGATGCGTTCGAAATCTTGGAAGGAAAAAGTTTCGATGTATTCATTCGGGCATCGCATCGAAGGTCAGTCGAGATATAAAATTAAAAAGTATAAGTGGCGTCCGCGAACGGGTTCCATTTTATTAAATTTCAAATATTACCGTCCGTTATTACAATTTCAAATCGGCACTGTTACACGTAACTTTTTTATATTTGGATTGTAAAAAAAGATAAAAAAAATGCCACACGCAAACTGGCAGTACAGAAAAATTAACCTTACAAAAACGTTTCAGTTACAAAACGATCGTTTTAAAAATAGAACCCTTGGGGATTTTTTGCCTTTGCAATTAGTTCCTAACGGCAATGGTCTAATTCAAATACTATTTTCATATAATAGTACATCAGTCACGTTTTTATTACGTGTAAGTATTTTCCAACCAAAAGAAGTCCAAATAATGTCTCGTCCTGGATGTTTCCAATTATGTCTGAAAATACATCACTATTAGTTTTAAAAATGAATAGATGATGCTAAGAAATGTTATTTAAAACCCGGTGCTAACACACAAAATCACATTTAAAATTATGAAGTTATTAAAATAGTAAGGTCATATTGGACAGGTTGATCATATTGTTGCATTTCCAAACATAGGCATTATAATACAAGCTCAATTTGTTTCGATTTCAATTAGTTTTGTTCGAACACATAACCGCAGTATCTTTGGAAATATCTCCAGAATAATTTACACGTACAACCCATCGTATTTGCGAGCTAAAACCTTTACGCTTCATGTCCAATACATGTAAAGTAGAAATTAAAACTTATTCAAAAGAAATAGAGTTGAACTTAGAATGCAATTGATGTGATAAAGGTAGTTTTTGAATTTCGAACGTGAAGAATTCGAGTGGTAGATATGAGCGGGCGACGATTTTGAAAATACGACTTGTGAAATCGGAACGTCTGATAGGTTTTTGCGCCGCGTCCGAATAATATCGCGCTTTTAATTATTGTGCCACGCTAATTAGCTTTTTGGGTACCGTTGGTGAATGTTAAACCCGCAGAAAGGTATACCTACTTTTGAACTTCCAAATATAGAGACACGATCATAGAGTTAGAATATTATAGTGATATATATAGAATATACTAGCTGTCCCCCGCGGTTTCACTCGTGTTCCCGGGATAAAAAGGAGCCTATGTCACCCGGGGATAGTGTAGCTTCCCAACAGTGAAAGAATTTTTCAAATCGGTTCAGTACTTTCGGAGCCTATTCAATGCAAACAAACAAACAAACAATCAAATCTTTCCTCTTTATAATATTATTATTATTATTAGTATAGATATAGATATATAGGTTAGGATTGGAGTGATAGCGTTAACAACGTTACCTTGTGCCAAGCGTGAGCAGTTTCCATATAGATGCATTTTGCATAGTATTATCTGTGTTAGGAGAATGTAGTACCTAATGTAGGAGGAATGAATTTTCTAACTGACGTATAATTTGCAACCTCCAAACCGCTAACTCCTCTAGCCATGACAATCGGAAACATGAAGGAAATCGGAAGCATGTGCGAAACGTAGAGCTGTCTCTCTTTCGTAACACTTCCTTCGACATGACTTTGATTTTTACTGGTTTTAAAATAATCCAACTATTCTTTCTAACATGAAGTAGGTATTTTTCAATAGAAGGCAGACAGGCAGACAATAGTCCAATTAATGGTGCATAGTTAAGAACCAACAACTTACAAACTGTCTCACCACTGACAGCTTTTTTCAACAGTATCTCAAACTTTTTGACATAAGAGGTGACAGTTTATGGTTTCTGTCGTGCATAATGGCTGCTCACAAATATTATCTGTGTGTGTGTGTGCATTAAGACATTTTAATGAGATATCTTTTAATTTTAAACTGATTTATAATTCAGTTTGTTCTTGCAGACAGAATTTAACTGTTTTTCTTTCTTGTTCAGTGGAGTCACTCATATTTTGTCAGGTAATTTGAAAATTGTGTGAATTTCTACGAAAACAATTTGTTTTCTTCGATTTTCAAAGATGGCCGGCCGTATCAAAATTTATCATCAACAGAGTAAGGAAATACAACGGTTGGTTCGTGGTACTAGGCTCCGTGAATGGATGAGGAGGTTCGCCTAATGAACGTATCGGTTACCGACTCGAGTTACCACTCGTTAGTGAGATGACGTCGGAACTCGGGACGCCTCCTGCCTGGTTATTGTCTCCTGGTACCTACTAGCTAATAACTCTTTATAGCTACATCCTTTTTAGTTGGTTTATCTATGTTAGTGAATATATTTCCGTATTCTTCATTGATGTGCTGAAAATTTGTAAGGCCATTACCATAACAAAAATCACGTTCGGTTTTACAATCAGAAATAATTCTAAAAACAGTTAAGAGGCGACGACAACGATGTCTGTCACGGAGTGGTAGCGTACATCGTAGCTGAATGAAAGTCCGCAGGTGATCGCACCGTATCGTTGACGGACCGTCAATTTGTCAGACGCGACACAACCACGCCACCACCCCGTCAGTCAGCGAGCTTTCCCAACCAGCTGAAGAATGAACCCCGATGACGGCGCAGGAGATATATGCGAGCTCGACACCCGACGATTAGGCCTGATGCCAACCCGAAAGTGCCCGATGATTCACGAACGAGTTGAACGAACTATCCCGAACGTGCGATTGTGACAATTGTTTTCTTAAACGGTACGACATTAATTTGAACATGCGGGTTTGAATTTCGAACGTGGCGTTCTATTGGATAATTTTGGAATTAGACGGCGCGGCCGATCTTTGACGGAGATGTACGATTGTTTGCTGACACTTCGAGGTTAGGTTAAGTCACATAGTATCATTTAATTAAAATACCCTCTACAGCACACTCTTACTTATTAGCTGACGGCTCCACATCAACAATCATCTTATTAATCAGCCTATAAAATACTCAATGCTGATATTCTTTCCCCTTCATGGATTCAAAATATGTGGTACTAATAAAACGCAAGAGACAAATCTCTGCAGTCTTTCATCCTTAACATAAGGCAGGTTGGCTCTTTGAAGTAATTTACTATTGTACGCTATTTATAGGTAAATAATTGCGAAATATTCAATCTGGCAAGCCGTTTGAGCGGCGATGACATCGGCTTTGTGAATTATTTTGGCAGCAACACTACACATTCTAGGTCACGATATCCAAGATCAAACATTCGTCTCGCAAAACATCAGTGTAAATCACTTGTGGTCTTTTTCACTCGGAATTAGGGTTCCAATTTAAACGTGTAGGCGTTTTCGAGTGTCGATTAGTAATTTGTCAATTAATGAATTTATTTTTGAAGGTGAGTTAACGTTGCTCGTTAATTTTGTGGTTCAATGCAACATGCGCTGGCTCACGTGGTATGTGTGGCATGATAAAGTTAAAATTTTCATTCATAATATCAATAGTTCTTTGAAGCCTCGAGAGTAAGGCTCTATTCACACGTACCACAACTACATTACAACCGCAATCACACACGTGGTGTGGTGGGCGGGCGCTAATTTGTATGAAAATTAATAGTTGAATTCACACGGACTACATTTTGCCGTCACTGTCGACCGCATGTGATACCGACCACACCGCAGCGACGTCGCAACATACAAACATTATAAAAATTTGTAGCTGCCACAACGTAACTGCAAAAAGCCGCAGCGATAACACAGCAGATACAGATTCACTCGTAAACACAGCTTGACTTCATTTTGTCGCGACGACGATGTGGTGTGGTTACGGTACGTGTGAATAGACGCTAAGTCTGGATACCTGAAAATGCTGAAGCTTATATCTTAGCGATGGGAGATATCTCATTAATACAGGTGTATGTGTATACTACCAAAAATCATAATCAACGACAGACAATTAATTCTCCAAGTTTAATCAATATTTTTAACGTTCAGTAATTAATCATTCGTGAATCATAAAATCAAACAATAAAACAGTACACGAGTCGTTACGTTAGCGAATCGATTAGGATCGATGTTCACAAATCGATTCACATACCATATTCGAATGACAATGGCCGCTGGGTGTTCATATGATTTACGAATGCTCGTTATGAGAACCGTAATGATGTGCGCTTGCGCCGTTTCATTACCAACGTTTTGATTATAAGCGGCTATTCTTGAGTTTAAGAAAAGGAGCATGTATAAAATGAGCGATTGGTGAATGACGAAGAATTTTAATCATTCCGATGGTAAGAGTTGGTAATGCAATGCTGGGTATAACGCTTTCTCTTTCTTTGTTATTTTTAATGAATATTTATTATTTCTATTTCGTTTAGTTTTACAATGTGTTTACTAATTTTGTTACAGGTAAGTGTAATTTCATTTTAAAGGGGGATCTGGTAAGAGAATTTTATTGTATCACCAGTTAGAAACTATAAAGTAGCATTCGATATAATTAACCACATTACTGTGGGTATACTCTACCCTTCCAATACGCAGTAAATCATAATCTAAGTAACTAAATCAACGTATAAATGTAGAATAATCATACTCGAGTGTCAGAGGCATAGTAAACAAGCTCACTCCGGTTTCACAGTAAGGAGTCCCACAGGGATCTATTCTGGGCCCTCTCACATCTCGAAAATATTTTTTTTTTCTCCTCATCTCCTACTAAGTGAGTTATTAATAGAAATAGAAAGCGGACGGCTTGATTTGTATTTAGTTTTTATCTTTGAGTATATATGTGGGTTTTTTTGTTGAACGCGCGTTGGGATTTCAACGGATTACTGTAATGCTTAAAATAGACGATAAAAGACATAAGTTTACTCAGAAAATCCAGACGCCGTGTCCAGACTTTATGGGTGATGTAACGCTCCAGAAATTACAGTTTTTATGTTGATTAGCTGGATTATTCATTTCAATTTTAATCCTTTGTCTGTTTGGTGATACGCGCGGGCGAGGAAAACAATAGAAATCAATTGTTATTTTTTAACCGCTAGTCAAAGGATTAATATATCTCAAGTTACTTTTCAACAAAAATACTCACAAATGTAGAGTTAAATATGTATCTATATATCTACTTAACACTATAATTATATATATGAACTATATAGGTATAATATCCAATTAATTCACGTATTAAAATAAACTTAAATGTTACACTCATTAGTAATGTAAAGAATGTAAATAAGATTTATAATACAACATCCATTTGCAATAATAACAATTCCGTTACCACTCGTTGACTTCCATAACGAAAATTCATTAACGAAGCACCATTAATTCCATTCCACGTCCGATGGCATTCCATTACTCTCATTCCTTACCAAAACAAACAAATCCTACAATTATTCTAACGGAACAAGGTTACTATGCACCGAAACGTTCTAAAACAACCTTTAGTCCTTCAAAAATAGAGTCTTTAACAACCGCATTTGGAACATCATCTGTGTATCCCACTGATGCTGAACCATCAAAATGATTATCGTTAATGTGATCAAAAATAGACTCTACATCTATAGAGCTAAAGTTGTCTTCAACTGTGTTTATGTTTGTACGAAACTGCTCATCCCCAAACGCATGTCCCCAAAATTCTTAAGATATTGAAAGATTAGCAGTGGGTTCGAAGTCCCTATAAATAATACATCGAAAGGGGGTGCAGTGATGGATTGTCTGTCTGTCTATCCAGTTTCTATTAGTCGGGAACTCTTAAAGGGTGTTAGGGGTGTATGCTGTTATTAGACACGACCAATGTTAGCTTTGCAAGTGATACCCGTTCATTAATTCTAGTATTTTGCTTTGAGTATTGTTGTCTTCTAAAAGGATTTTGATATAGATCTTTTATATAAATAATAGCTATTCTTACAATTTATATGGTTTGTTTTAAAGTCGATAGAAATATTGCTTAATAAATTGCTATTCTAATAAAACTAATCGAAATAATTGAACTGTTTTACAAAAAACTTAAACCGACTTCAAAGTACACTAAGAAGTAATCAAATCCTGATCTGATGACAATGGGACCAAACGGGAAGTGTACCCTTCCAAAAAAAAAATAATTTTCCAAATCGGTTCATAATTAGTAATGAGGTAATAAACATAAAAAGAAGAAAAAAAACAGTCGAATTGAGTACCTGCTCCTTTTTGTGAAGTCGGTCAAAAAGAGCAAAATATGATGGAAATTTAAAGCCAGTAAATCTTCATAAAAATTGTAAATCAATAAGTGCAAATATTAGTCTGTAATAAATGTTGAAAATTCGATATAATTTGTACACAAATGATATCTAAGTGTAACATGGGAATGTTGTGTAGATATCGCCGAAGATAAAGATAAACAGATAACGGATCATGTTGAAATATTTTTGACCGATAAATAAGTAGGTATCTTTATTGATATGAAGTAACTTGACGAGTATCATATTTTTTAGGAGATATGAAATATGTTCACAGTTTGAGATTTCGGTTAAAAAGTGTTGGTCATGTCGCATAAATATAACTGTAGAGATTTATTTAATAACTATAGATGAAGGTATAAACGCATTTATTACTACATAAACAATTTAGGTACTATTACATAGTGAAGGTATTATAGACAATTGAGTGTGCATGTAGAACCAGATATTCAAATACGCGAGAATATCTGGTGATCCCCACACTAGGCAACGCCTGTATCGTGGAGACCAGGATACGTTTAGTCTATAGGGAGATTTAATAAACTTTCGGTTATCAAAAACGGCACTACAGCAGATGGTATCTGGCGCCTTGTTGATAGCAGCAGATTGTTAGGAACTTCTATGGTAATTCTGAAGGTGGAGTTTTGATCAATAATAATCCAGATTTAAATAAACTTAGTGCATCTAAATTTCAAATAATGCACTATAGGAGTTAAAGCCATGACATTCCTTGCGGTGTTTTACATCTGTAAATATAATGTACTACTTCTACAATAATAGTCTTTCTTTGAAACATGCCAATTGTCATCACCTTGATAATTTCGGCCCCTAAAATCCGTGTATACTTGGGTTTAAAAATACATATTTGTACCAAAATGTTATTCAAATAAAATACGCATTGTAAAACTGGAAGTCTTCCTAAAAGTTTGCAGTCGTAACAAAATGACGTCCGATTATTTGATCTGAACGATTTATATTATTCACTCTGTCCGTCCCTTCTGTGAAAGTTTGCGTAAACTTGTTGACGCCACAAATACCTTCCGTCACCTTACATTTTTTTACGAAACGTTTCCTGGCATTTTTATGAGATGTTTTTATCGAAACATTCTAATAGATCTTTTCAAAAGAAAATTTCTTGTGGAGATCTATTTATTTTATGATGGAAAATAAACACTCGTCTGGTCATTTTAGGAGTTAAAATAATAAATAAAATAGCCGACATCGGTTTAGATTTCGATTTAGATTAATACAATCTTAAACATGCACCAAACTTCTTTTAATTCGTGTTGCTTCGGCTGCATTTTGTAAATTTTGACCTAATAGGACATTTATGGAAATCATATCGAACATATGACACGATGTTTTACATCCTCGTTTATAATGCACACATAAAAACAAACAAAATCCGAAACCAGCATAAACGCACAAATAAAAACTTTGAATATCATATTTTTTTGTTCCAAAGCGCGCGAATTGTAGCTAAAAGACA
Organism: Achlya flavicornis; assembly: GCA_947623365.1. Lineage (NCBI taxonomy): Eukaryota > Metazoa > Arthropoda > Insecta > Lepidoptera > Drepanidae > Achlya > Achlya flavicornis. Next base: position 1,566,392 of record OX392485.1, on the reverse strand, counting down.
GTTGGTAAAGTTTTGTCGATGTTATTTGCGGTTACCTCAGTTCTGTATTCCCAGTGCGAGGTGCTTATCATAATGCATCCTGAACATTCCACGTCGTCTCCAAAACCCTCGCCCCTTCGGCCCTACTTCGTAAGATCTCGGTACAAGGGATCAGCGAGTGCGAGACGAAGCAAAATTACCATCTTTGGCCACATCATCATTTGTCGTGGTTAGATTGCGGTCATATTCTATCCCATCAATAGTCGATCTCAATCTGTCTTATTACATGAGATGGTTTAAGCCAAGTCTAGAAAATCCAGATTTTAAGATAGTCCTGGCTCCTTTTTTTATATGACGTTGGAAAGTGATGGATATATTTAAAACCTGGGTTTTGTTTTGCTATAAAACATCACACATAATAAGGGGAAATAATTTCAAATAAATTCTTCTACTTATTCTTATTTATTATTCTTAATTCTTATTCTTTAGTTAATTCTTCTACCTTAAGTGTAGATGATAATAAAATGTCAAAAGACACAATTCTGCGTTGGCCTTTTTGTTTGTTGTTCGAATCACGAAGTAAGCAAAACGCCTTAAGGATCTCCCTTGTACCACACACCACGAAAAAACTTTAACCAATATCAACTTTTTATTATTGAAAGTATTTATATTATTTCACTTTGTCTACTTTCACTTTTTATTCAAAGTTGAGGCGGTTTAATACACTTAGGAGGGACGTGTTTCCGAACTTCAGTCCTGGGGTACTCCGGGGTTTGTTTCAATCATCTCCTTTTGTCAACTTTGTCTCGATATTGAAAGTTTTGCTTTTTATCTGTGAAAGTGTACTTTGCTTTCACTGAACATGCTTTTTACATTTCATATGCTGTTCGTATTTATTAATGTTCAGAAGTCTCATGTGTCCCTCCGCTGGCTTTGTTTCATAGTTTGTTGTAAAGACCGAATTTTTATATTCAGGTTTGACGAAATTCAAAGCAAACTACTTTAATGCTTAATTTTTCTATGTCTCTTCAATGTGCTATCTTTAATCCGAAATTAGGACATTCGTAGGAGAATGAAAACGACGGACATAGCTTGTAGAGTTAGTAAGCTGAAGTGGCAATGGGCAGGCCACATCGCTCGAAGAGCCGATAACCGATGGGGAAGAAAGGTTCTCGAGTGGAGACCACGTACTGTAAAGTGCCGAGCGGGACGACCTGCCACCAGATGGACCGACGACCCGGTCTGAGTCGCTGGGCACCGCTGGACGCAAGCGGCCCAAAACCGTTCCAAGTGTCAATGGGAGAGGCCTATGTTCAGCAGTGGACATTCATAGGCTGATATGATGATGAATACTTAATCAGTTACTTACTATCTTTTTCTTTAAGAGTGCAAAAGATGGCTAAGTCCAGTTTAAACACATGATCGGACTACATCTTGTTTTGGACCAATAATCTTTCATACTTTTAACTTCTAAAAAAACGAGCTCTAATAACGGATGGTTGCTTTTGCAGAGAAGAGCCGGCAATAAACTCAGACTTCCAAACTTTAAACACTATATTAATATTCGCGTATTCTAACGGCAAAAACAAAATGCGTGACTATATAAAAAATAACCCCAGACCAGCTTAATACATAGACGCAAATAAACCATCGACAAAATTCCATCAAGAAACCTAAAAACAATGCGACTATTTTCCAGTTGTGAATGGAATATCGCATAATACTCGGGGGTGGAGGGCAGAGACAAAAGACGGTAGAAATCTATCGTGGTGTCAGGTTACATACACAAACTGTCAGATATATGGGGTTAGGAGACCTTTATGGTAAGAAATATGAAATATAATAATGGTAGAGATTTGATCTAGCCAAAATGTTTTATAGCTGATGATACTAGAAAGCAATAAGGACTTTTATAATTTTGTTAATACTTAACACAATTATAATTATAGCCTATATATTTGAACAGCGCTGGACCTATTTTTAGATTGAATTTTGGAAAATACATTACTTGACATAAAACCAGCGCTGCAATATTTCACGTTGCAGCATTAACTGAGATGACCTCCTTTTTGGGCTCTGACATCTTTTTTCTGTTTAAATATCGCTCTCAAAGCTACCTATGTAAGAATTTCAATAGAATATCCCAGAGAGCCTACTACATCGAATCAAAACTATGGTAGAGTGTCACATATATACTCTTATAAAATTTCACCTAAGTCTCATAATGAACAAGAACCAAAACTCAAGCTTAAGCTTGAAAGAATATCGTAAGCATCGAGTCCTAAGACTCAAGTGTAGTTTGTCAAAACTAAACATAATCTTGTAGTTCCAAGATTTACATGTTGTTCAAGAGTCGACTCATCCTCCCAAGACCTCATTTAATTTGTACTTCTAATTCATAGCCTTACAACTCTTTAACAAATTTGATCAAGCCTCGTAGAAGTATTAACAAAACATAAACATTCAAACATTTCCCCATCAACCCTACGGCAATTTCTGACAGTACGACAGCAGTAATCTCACCAGAGCTATTGTCGAACCCACTACCCTCAGGCTTGCGGCCAACTAAGGCACAATCGGGACATAATAGCCACCACTCCACGGCTCCCGTGTTTTCTTTTGTAATCACCCCCTCTGGTAGCTCCCCTCAATGATTTTTCTCTCGTATTTGTTTTTGTTCGGTAATTGTTGTTTGGTTTTCCTGTAAATTGCTTGCGGTTTAATATTCTGTGTGTTTCGGTTGGTCATTGGTTGGGTTGGAGTGGTTTGATGTCTTAGTTAGTCTGCTAGTATTGAAGTGTAGAGGTATACATAAGTATTGCTGTGAGGTGTCTTAATTATATTAAGATTGGAACCAATTTTGACATTGATTTATTCTTCTCAACAAATTACGCATTATAGGTAGCAGAAACGTAAAATAAAAAAACAGATTCAAGATTGAAAACCCCATTTCACGCTCAGTTCATTATTATTAAATATCAATAAAGTCAATAGCGGAATCCGCGTGACCATTCAAATCCAACCGAATCCTATTAACAACAAACACAAAACATCTAAATTAAAATTTAGTCGCACTCGCGTCCGTCAATGAAAAGCGTGGGACTCAATAGGCTTTTTACAGAGAGCTTTCAATGAAAGCTTAAAGGGTTTCGCGACAATACGGCTCGGGTTTAATTAACCGGAGCTTAATGCTTAATTGTAAGTGCAGTTAAGCCGTGGAACACGTGTTGGCGTCGCGCAGGGCTCGCTCCTAGAGCCGCTTCTATTCAATTGATATTCAAATTTTTCTTAAGTGTATTTTGTGGTCGATTTCGTTAGGATTTTGGATTAGTTCTCTCTATATTAATTAAATTTCTTATATAAGATTGGTCTGATAGAAAAAAAAAAAGATTTTAAATTGATGTATAACAATGTTTAAGTCCCAAATGTTAATAATGACGAAATTATTAAGAATGAGACAACACTGCTAGAAGTAATCAATTATTTGTAGATACATTTACAAACGACTGCAAATAGCATGGAATTCCAACGGTCATTTGAAGTTATAAATAGTCAAGACACTGCATTCTGCATAAGAGAAGCACCAATGAGCTCCTGGTAACCTGCATCGACTTAATTACTAACCTCAGACGGATCCTAGACATGCAGCCGATCAGAGAGTCGAGCCACGGTCCTGAGGCATTAATATTAAAAGTAAATAATCAGGGTCTATACATCATTAGCCATTCAATGTAACGGAACGGCTGGCCATAAATAATTCAGACTTCGTCTATGGTCAAGTGACTGCTGGTATATACTGTGCTTCCTATGGAACTTCCGGGCGTGGCGTTAATTGATTCTACAATTGTTACATTCAGTTATTTAAATTGGAATTTAATTGTCTGCCCTTTTTTGGGATGTTTTGGTGGATTGTAGCAGTCCAGGCAAGGGCTGCTTCTAAGGACTTGAATAATTCAATGGATGAATAATCAAATTCACAACAACTAATCATTCGGTATTTTGAAAAAAAAAAAAAACCTCGCGATTCCCAAGAAATTATCAACCAGAGAGCTACAGAGGGAATAATTCATACAGAGAATTCTCTCTATGGTTTCTTCAAATTATCTGGACTACTATATAACCCGTGCTAGAAATTATCATAATAATCAAATAGTCGTCCACAAATTCAAAAAAAGTCTCATTTCATGTTTCTGACGTTTCTACATGAATATTGTCTTTGCCTATTCTATATATTAATGCATTTTCTTACCTTTATAATAAATGTACCGAACAAACAAGCAAAATAATTAAAAACAGTCGATCGAATATGTTTTCCTTCACACATCGGCCATTGTGCGGACCCTAAGAGCCCGTCGGAGGGAGCGGAGCGTGCGCCGTGTCTGGTTTCAGCCTAAACAATGGCAAACGAATCGTTACCCACCCTTTCTCTATTATTAGAACACAATTACTGTTGATTAGCTATAGAGAGGTTTGACCTAATTTTTACTTGTAATCTTGCTTTACATTTATAGGTACTTGAAAGGATTTCTAAAATTTTACGACTGATAAATGAAGCTAGTGTTACACATAGTAGGGCTATGTTTGATGAAATGGTCGAAAGTGGCAAGCACAACAAGCCAACGTGAGGGTGGTAGCCAGTCAGCAGGGTGCTACAGATACTCTACCTGCTATGGTTTCCTCACGAGGTTTTCCTTCACCTGATTGCTCAAGCTGATCGTAAAATTCTTAACCAAGATCACTAAGCTAGCATAAGCCTTAGAAAGTTACTGGTTCAAATGAGAATTTGGACTTAATAGGATTTCAGTCTACAAGAAATACCACAGCTGATATAATTTTGTTGTAATTATTTCGAATTACAATCTAAAATAACTGAAATACCAACCAAAACAAGTCATTTAATTTAATTCTAAAATTCAAATAGACAAAATAGATAAACAAACAACTTAATGATATCAAGCGGCCATAAATCTATGTACCAGGGCGGCATGAGAGGCAAGGAGGTAAGATTGCACAGAGATAGTCGTGTTAAAGGACACATTGATTGAACGGAGCGGACATCGCCGATAAGGGCCCGAGTACACTATTTGCATATTAAATGAGTTGATATTAATTTTCCCCGAGCCAACTTAGGACAGGAATGTTTTGCTAGATACTTAACCTTTTTGAATTGTGGTTCGTTAGTTGACTACGATGTTCTTAATTTGAACAGGTATGTTTTTTTATTTCTTTTAAAATGAGAAATGAAACCACTTAGTAATACAGCCTCCATTTCATCTCTTTTTTTTTTATATATAACTAAATCGGTAAACAAGCATACGGCCCGCCTGATGGTAAGCGGTTACCGTAGCCATATGGACGCTTGCAACACAAAAAGCATTGCTCACGCGTTACCGACCTTTCCCCCCTCCCCTATGAGCTCTGGCGACCTTACTCACGTGCAGGAACACAACTTTACACAACAAAAAGGTATTCTGTAAGGTGGAGGTACTTCCCCAGTCGAGCTGCTCTTTGAGCAAATAAACGCTATGCTCTACCTCTCTCAAATTCTCATTCATTTTATTAACTAATTATTTTAAAAAAAAACTGCAATTTAGTTATTCAAGCTAATTAAATGTTGAAATTTCACACTTTACTCATAATTCGAAATCAATATGGTTATCACATTATTCAATAGCCTCAATTTCACGTGATTACAAGCAAAATATTATTACATGCATTTAAATGTGTTCGTTTAACATAAATTTACTCACTTTATTTCCTAGTAGAAACACTTTTTTATATAAAAACGTAACTGATTAAAAATGCATAGTTTTCTATAATCTGTAATCGTTGGGAGCGCCTCTTTAACTCCTTTATTTTCCTCAACTCCTAGTACTAGCGAACCGATTACGCAGTTTATTTTGCATATAATTATATTTTTTAAATTTAATTAAGCGGAGTGCATGCTTTTGAAGTTTATTTATATTTTACAATATATTAAATTATGCATACTTTAATTAAATTGTAATAAGTATAAAATATCGTCGTGGAAAAACAGCTTTTTTAAAGTCTTTGAGTACTTTAGTAGTAACGTCGAATACCTTGGCAATGCGGGGCGTGGGTTCGAATCCTACAATGATCTTGTTGCTTACCACCTTGGGCCACATCATCACTGACGAAAATTAAGAAAATTATTTATTACAGTTTTATTTTTCTTTCTTTCATTCTTTCAGTAACTTGTAAGTATGCCCAGATTTGTAAACACCGTACGATCTCGAGATTTGAGAATTAGGCCATGGGGTTTAAACACCTACTTCACTACGCGAAATAGATAACGCTTTCTGATAAGGCTATTAGCCAGTATAATTTGAACTCTATTACCTTGAGATAGATGTTATCATAATTTGTAGAAACATCACGTACTGGAAGAGTTATGGACTGACTTTCCCATGACGGTCAATGACTTAAAAAAATCATGTGCGTTGTGTTTTCATACAAAACGATGACAGAAAAAAAACAACGTTAAAAAACTATTATTTGTTAGGTAAGTAATAAATTAGGTATATAATAATTTATATCATTAGCAAATTAACAGTTCTAATAACATAGATAACTTCAATTTACATAAAATAATAACAATAAATCGTGATAAGAAGAACTATATTCAGGGTTTCTGCGAATTATATCGTTAATTCATGTCTGCAAAATTCTTCTAAACGTTCTAATAATTATAAATATACATTTTATAAATGCTGAGGTTTTTTTGTGTGGAGTTGTGAGAATGATTTTAATGAAATTTAGGTCACGAAAATACCATATTTTAGATATAAACAAAAAAATATTGAATTATTTTTATCCATAAAAAATAACAAGGCAAAACCATATTGCCACTTAAACCGTCGTTCATTGAACTGTCAAAATAAATTTTGTATGAAACCAACAGACTGTCCAATCAACGCATAGGCGCCAATATATTTATATGGTCATCACGAATGACCATAAAACGGCGGTGACATTATGGGCATAGATTAAGCTATAATAAAAGTCGACCTTGGCAGGCGACGCCGGCGGATATGCCTAGTAGGTAATTGATCAATTATGTAATAGGAGGATTTATTGCGCGGGATTCATGACCGCCGAGCCTTATTCAGATTTACTATGATGCCAGTGCCATACGAGGAATACTAATATCAAAAAAACCGGCCAAGTGCGAGTCGGACTCGCAAACGGAGGGTTCTGTACAATATTAACTAACTCATTGTGCTATGAAAACAAAATACCAAAAAAAGACGTTTGTTGTATGGGCGCCCCCTTTAATTTTTAATATTATTTTATTTTTATTTGTTGTTATACCGGCAATAGAAATACATATTCTGTGAAAATTTCAGCTGTCTACCTATTACCGTTCATGAGATACAGCTCACTGACAGACAGACAGACGGACGGACGGAAAGTGGAGTCTTAGTAATAGGGTCTCGTTTGGCATCCTTCGGCTACGGAATCCTAAAAACTGGCCAAGTTCATCACCCTAAAAAGATTTTAAATCTAAAAGCAGCCTTATTAATGAGTGCGCGTATCAAAATAAACGTTGTTAAAAATCTTGAAGTTCGAATATTAATTTCAAGACAAGTTGTGGGGTTGTTAGGGGGCAATGTATACGTTTCTATAATAAAGTACCCAAAGAAATCCAAGAGCTACCTACATATACATATATTCAAAAAGATAGTAAAACAGAAGTTATGCAAGAAAGGGTAGAAGTTATGTTATATTATAAAGTTTCTGATTTTGTAGATGACAAGAATGCATTTGAATGAATTGTTCGCTTCGCAGGCTATTGTTATATATATCTTGTAAATTGTAATACTTATAACTACACATTAAAAAAAAAGGACTTGCTGAGTTTCTTGCCGGAGTCTTCTCAGTTCAAGTTGTATTTGGAACCGATGTAGAGTCATTTTTTAACGTTCATAAGTGCCTTATCATGGCCTAAATTGAATAAATGCTTTTTGAATTTGTTGGGTGGGAACACAATGGCAAATGCTTGTTGCTGAAACTTTTAGAACTTGGCCAGACACTGCTGTATCTAGCTAGATTGAGTTATTCAAAGAAAACTAATTCATTGAGTTGTATATATAACGCTCACTGTATTTATTACGGTTGACAAATCCCTTTTTTATTGAATAGTTGACCATAAACCCCTCTCTAAATTAAATAAACAAACAGTTTTAAATCAAAACAAACAAATAAGTTTTTACAAAACACAATTACAAGTACCACTCAACATTATAATTCGAATTCAAAATAATTGGAATAACAAAATCAATAAGCACGCGAGAGGGTTAAAGTTTGGTTAAAGAAAACAATACGGGACAAATAGACCCCCACAGTCAACCGTCAAACGCACGCGCAATGAATATAATTGAAAACAAATCATAAAAAGAACAATGACGGAGGGTTGGAAGTTTTGAATTTGGAACTTTGGAAATGGAACGAGACTCGTGCGCACTATCGAGTTACTGTACCAGGTGAAGATGTGAATGAAATTCGACTTTAAATTCGAAATTCGAGTGTGGAGGCGGGAGTAAACTGTGGTTTAATTTTTAAAATTAAAAACGGTCGTTCGAATAGTCATGGACGCGGATTGACTCGATCTTTAATTTGTGAGGACATTCGTAGGAGAACGAAAACGATGGACATAGCTCGCAGAGTTAGTAAGCTGAAGTGGCAATGGGCGGGCCACATCGCTCGAAGAGCCGATAACCGCTGGGGAAGAAAGGTTCTCGATTGGCGACCACGTACTGGAAAGCGAGCGGGACGCCCCCCTACCAGGTGGACCGACGACCTGGTCAGAGTCGTTGGACGCCGCTGGATTCAAGCGGCCCAAAACTGTTTGAAGTCGAAGTCAATGGGGGAGGCGTATGTTCAGCAGTGGATCCATAGGCTGATATGATGATGATAATTAAAGTTAAGTTTTCTGCTGGTAGCTTAGAACCAAATACAGAATGCCACAGAATGCCATAAAACATCATATCATGCAATGTGTAAACTGACAAACAAACACTTCCAGTGACAATCCTGAACAGTATCGAGAGGAACAAAACAAAAAAACAAAAGAAAGTCCTACATTAAGACGTATGACCCCTCTTAAGATGACACAATAGTAAACTCTCATTTGGCCAAATTAATGGTAATGGAAAAGTCGGGTTGTGTCCCCCCTCTGTTCCCCTCCACCCGGGTAAGGGGACCGGACACTCGTTCATAGTACCCGGGAAGATACGATGTGAATCGCATAGTATTGTCTGTGGTATTGTTTCTACTTTTAAAGTTTTATATTTTGAATTATGAACTCTTCATTGCCAGTATGATATTTTAAATGTAGAACGACGATTAAACTTATATATGAAGTTTAAAAAGAGTCGTTGATGGTTAGTTATTATTTTTAGAAAGGTTTTTAGTGATGTTTTTAAAAAATTGTTACTTAGTCGATTTATCGTAATTAATTTTGCCGATTTACTAATCTTGCAATCTTAAGCTTCGCTTTGGATTTTTATATCTATTTATCTCACGTCTGAAATTAGTAGATTAGTTTAATTATATAATTATTAAAAACATACAATTATTGATATGTTTTTCGGTTATCAGCAACTAGAATGCTGAATATAAAAACAAAACAAAATCGAGACATAGCACTTATCACATTTCGATCATCAATTTAAACCTAAGCATTATTATTACCAGTACTGTATATTAAATTAGCAATATTATCAGAGGCGTTCGCCAACCCTCGGTGCAGTCTCCAGGGCTGTCACTCGCGTTATTCCCACGTCACCCGACACTCGGCACGCGTCGCCCGCGCTTCACCCGCGCGTCACCCGCGCGTCGCCCGCGCCTTCGCGGTGAACGCCCGTGTGAAACGCTTGTAACGTCGTTTTTGCAATAGCATTTGCAACTGCGGCCGTAATGGGTGTGTTATCTAGGGGTGGAGGCTGATAATTAGATTAATGATAGAAAAAGATAACATTTTGGAATATTTGTATGAATTATTATCATAATTTATTTAACAAGGCTTTAAGATATCCCTAATTTTGATACTAAAGTGTAAGTAACTTTGTCTTTATGGTTATCATAAAGCTTCTCAAAATCAAATTCAAAACAAGTTATATCCAACGTTTTATTTTAGAGTTTTATCAACTAAAACTAAGAAAAAAATACCCAATATGTCCAATGTAATAAGTAATTCTTACTTACAAATTCGAATCCACACGTGTCAATAACATCCATCAGATTTTTTCCCACAATTCTTGTATTCTTATAACCACAAAAAAACTTTCACTAAAATCACAAGGTGCCACGCCTCTTCCAGGAATTGAACCTGCGACCCGACAATGTGGTCATAATGCGAAATTACCAGTTCTCAAACGGGCCCCGCCTTAGTATCTCTGAGTTGAGTTGAGGTATCATTTCATGAGAATTGGAGAAAAAGGTTGCCATTTTTTATCAATATTGCTCGATCTTAATAGGTCTGCTTAAAATAATCAGTACCTTAGTTTTCTAAAAAACAAGTAATTTAAAGAAATCGCATATTACAATATATAAACAGAAAATTAAGTATGTAATTGTTTGCGATGTAGCTCAGTTGTCAAATAAAAAGGTATTATACATACATAGTCGCAAAACTTTATTTTTTTCAATATTCTAATTCTTGCCTGTCAAAACTCGAATAATCGTTAAAAATCGACTAACAATTACGATTGGAAAGGTGTTACATTCGTCGATCGTTAACCGAATGTACACTAACAGATATTCGCTAACGATACTAAATTATGCCCCGGCCTCGCCCATTGACGTGTATAAACAAAATTATAACAATAAAACCGACCGTAATGATGAACTTGCGAACGAAGTAAGTCATTTTTGATTCACGCACATGGTGTGAACGGAACGCATTAGCGGTCGCGTTTCCTGCCACAAAAAAGGACCTTTAAAAAAACAACTAGAGATGGGAAACAACTGTAGAGAAGGTATTCGTTTAATTCTGTTTGTTTTAAGAAATAGTTCCCAATTGTAATTCGTGGAACATAATACAGAGACAAATGCGAGGTAGAATAATATAATCCTAAGTTTTGGATCATGTTTCGCATATGAATATTCAAAATGAACAACAGGTAATTCGATAGTTGTGTATTTAGTAAATAAGTCGATTAATGCAAACTCATTCATCGTTCACCACAAAATCGTAATTTGAAAACGGAACGAGCTCGAATTTCAAAATACCTATACGAGGGACTGCATGTAAAATTGAGCTCTATCACCATAGCTATACATTTCAAGGAATTGTTTTACAAGAGAAAGGGATTAGAAATCGGAATGATCCTTGAAAGCATGTGTTCATATTCAAATTAAGGATGGAACTGAGCAGCGTCAGATCCGAATTGGTAATTGAAAGTGGCGCGCGTTGGACGGACATCTGTTCTAAATAGAAAATCGAATTCGCCGCCTGTTCAGTTCGATTTCTTTAATGATTATTGAAATTGCCAGTTGGGTTATGCGTGTTCTAATTTTGAATAGGAATTCCAAAAGCTTATTCTGATACCGGTCTGCGGTCGGTCTAATTACGTATTGCAAAACTTTTATCGACGTAAACATTCTCCTATCGGACAGATACCTACGTACATAAAACTGGACTGAAATTCTATACCTACATACACAAAAATTAAGATAGAAAGATTATTTTATCACAACATGAAATCTGTATCCTACTTGATTGAGATGGTGACAAGTGATTAAAACTCTTAAACTTTGTTCAAAATGTTGACCAATTAAGTAAGTCGAGTCGTCATTTACCTAGTAAAGACAACATAAAATGTCGTTTAATTTATGTATCACTCTAAAATCTTACAATAGTGGCCCAGATAATGTGTTTTTACTTTACCAGATTTATGTGTCCCAACATCTTTTGACAGATAGGAGTAAGTTGTCGACTTCGTCATAGGCAATAAAACAAACGGTCAAGTTAAAGATGTAGCCAAAGAAAAAAAACAACGCAAATATTTATGCATTTTTGTATCCTTATGTGTTCAATCCAATTTTAAATGGCAACGTTGGAGTCATTATACTAAAATTAAAACTAAAACAGTAATGTTATAAGAAACCTAACGATCGTTAGTGCGGCCAATCAATTTCAAGTTACACGTACAGCAATTAAACCGGCATTTTTTCGGTAATTACAACACGGGTTGTGTACCAAATGAATTACAATCAATCATATGTTATGTATGTTAATATGGGAAATATAACATTGAACGCTGCGCTGTTGCGATGAATACAATCGAATTTGTGAATTTAGAATAAAAAATAATCGATTTAACATCGATATTTAAAGAAATCGGTTCGAATTTCGAACATCTCTGGCGTTCTTAATTTTATAGGAAAAAAGTATTTTATTACACTATACTATCGACACTTGATTCAGCTCAAGTGAAGGAAACATTCGAAGTTCAAACATTTGTAAACTTATATTTTCATTTAGTCGATTATCGACAGGATGTTGAGTCAATGTCATATTAAATACTTTTGAAACCATATAAGGTTTTATTAAGAACTGGTATTCCTTATACATCCTAGTAAAAACTTGCATGGATGATCTAATTTAACAGTAAGATTTCCTCATTTCACAAGTTGGCCCATTACCCAGCGAAAGGGGCCATAAGGCAGGTGCCTTGAGCGGGCAGCGCGCGCGGCTTAATGGCGGATTGGCGTGCGCGCGCCGCCTCATTACCGGCCCGATCGCTTCCGAAATGTTACGGCAATACCCGAACTGGACGTTCTTAGTTTGAATTTTTCGTAATAGCAAACCGATATTTCGAAAACATTTACAGAATGCGCGGCCTATAAACTATGAAAAATATTGAATCAGGAACAGCGACCCAAATAATTAAATTGCATATGAAATTATGCTCTATGACAAAAAATGTTCATATATATCCACAATAGAGGAAAATCTCGTTTCCTTGCACACTCAATGTATCGATGGTTCATACATAACTTATACGTATTTGCAACTTGCTACTACTTACTGCATACTTACATGAAACAAAAGATACAACTCCGCAAACTTTATTACCAAAAAAGCATAACTAGTTATTATTTTTTATTGATATTTCTATTTATTTTTTTGTTTCACTGAGATCACAAGTATTTTTCTATCGTAGCCTAGAACATTACTAAGAATAACATCATCAACAGCCTACAGATATCCACTGATGGACAGAGGCATCTACTCTACATTCCTCCAATTTCGGCAACAAGAATCTTTATATAATATCAACCATATCGAGCCCACTGTTCTTATCAACCTACCCAAGGAACATAATACATGTATTATCTTCCCGTGCCTGATGCAGCCAAAGGAAGGTAAACCTAGAAAGGAAGGGAAGGGTACACACAAACATATTTTTGATTGTCCATGGTGCAGTTTCGCATGGTTACGCGCAGCTGTTTCGTCACACACCATCGGTTGCTTATAATAATTTCTATAGGGGCGGTTGATAATTAATATTCAATAAAAATGTATTCATATTTATTTAACCCTAAAGCTATAAACAATATTTGTAAAGTAAATGCATTCTTTTGACAGTGCGTATGACTATGTAATAGATTTCTGTCGGATTTCCGGATGGGTCAGTGCGGTAGAGCATGGGCCCTACGTGAGGCACCAATAAATATCCGAAGTCCACATTTTCCAAACCCTTGCACATCTCTGCAAAAGGCTTCTAGGACATGACTGCACAATGTATTTTTAGTTTAATAGTGGTATAACTGTGCCGTAGTGTTGCAAACATCTATAGGCTAAGGCAACCGCTTACCATCACGTGGGATGTATGCTTATTTGCCACCTAAGGGATACCTTCTACCAAGATACTTGGCAAAGAAAACTATACTTTTTTTTGCAGAGTAGGTTTCAGGTACCAGGCAATCATAACCTGTATGTATGTTGTTACAGAGACCACCTTCATCGTCGTTATCGTACGGCGGCGCGGTGAACGACGACGTTCGCTCGCCGGGCTCCGGCGGCACCCCCGGCCCCCTCAGCCAGCCCCCACCGCAGACCCTCGATGCGACAGATCCAGGTACGTGACGTTTATGCTCTCCTGGTAGTTTGAACTAGTGGAGGTGATGAGCTATGGGGTAATCATCACCTTTTCATTATTTTTACCTCTCTGTTTTGGTCAACCCCGTGGTTCGTGGAGGCTGACATGACATAGAAGCCTAGACAAGATGCCGCGACTTCACAAACAAATATAAATCTGAACCTAGTCATACATAGGCCTTCAATTCATGGACCTTTTTCAGTAATTTTCCTTGGCAGCAGTCTTACTAGTTTAAAATTTCGTCATTTCTTCACCTTAGCCAATGAAATCTTCACCAGATTGTTGTTTTTCACTAAATAGGTACTCACTGAAACTGAAAAGTCTAATCTTACGTAACGCTATCAATTTAAATACCGGAATTTCAAATCCTTCAGAAACAACTAAAATCGTATATTAGCAGGCATTTAGCATGTCTAAGACTCATTTAAAATGCACATAAAATGATTTTTTGGCGGAAATGGTAATTATTGATATTTATGCTTATGAAAATAATCTTTCAAATCCGGTCAATCAAATCTGTGTAACACCAACAAGTGATTGATAAGCATTTAAGGTAATACGTCAATTAACCTAAACAGGGCTTGATTTGTGTTTTTATTACATATTGTAACATGCGATACGATCACTCGACCGGCAAAACGAGGCTAATTCTTTAATCTATACACATAGACGTAAAAAATCAGGACGAAGCACCGCCTATAAGAAAGTGAAGCACTATATTTCCTACGTATGTGTGAGTAAAATCAGTACTGTACCTCTACCATGAGTTTTCTGCACTAACGAAATCTACAGTCCTAGCGACTACGGTGAAACATTTTGTATGAATTCTTCCAAGAGTATCCACTAGAGGCGGTGCTCGTCATACAAAATATTCACCGTAGTCGCTAGCGTGTGTATACCTATTACGTTAGTGTAGAAAACTCATGGTAGAGGTACAGGCCTAAGCAGACACAAGTGATACTGAACCTTATTGTCACTGTCGACGTCTCAATGCCATCCAATCGGCTTACTATGGTATACATTGGTGTGTGAGGCTTGTATTTACAAGACTTACTTGGGGTGCTTCACTTCGTATAAGATACTCCGTCTTGATTGTTTTATACGTCCATGTCATGCAAACTGTAAAGGAGTGGAACTTTTTTGACACAATCTACAGCTCTAATGTGTAGCAAAATTATGATTTTCTAATATTTTCTATTACTAATATTATTTTACTAGCTTATATCGAGGCTCCAGTTTGGTATTATGTCTGACACGTTACTTAACTTTTAAGAACCAATAACTAGTTAATGATCTTAATGACCCTTCAGGTTACTGGAATAACTGCATCAAAATCTGTGCAGTAACTCTCGAGTTATGAGGACACTAATGGGCAAAAAGACTTTTTTTTGGCGGCAACTTGCAGAGTGACGTTGCGTTTTCATTAATATTTTCATAAATTCGTGTATTTTGAGTTTTATTGCATATTATCGGTAGTATTTTATCCAATAAAGATCAATCCATGTGCACTAGTGAAGTGAAATGAATTATCTATAGTGACTTTTCAAGTTGTCTCAAAAAGTCCGTGAAGAGTTTTATTACAATGACCATCATTGTAGTAAAACATGACTTTTATGGACGGTGACTGACTGAGGACTATGTGAAAGTGATTTATCGTGACTGGACATTATAATATAACTCGATACTGGCAGAAATAAGTCCTAATTTGGATTTGGCTGCCAAACTTAAAACTAAGAAGAAGAAATTCAATGCATGTAGAGTATTTCGAAGAGTTCATGATCAGAGTGATTGGCCGTCTTCTGGGTGAGAATCTAAGATCCATAGCAAGCCAAATATCTGACATCTGCACATGGTGTAAACCTAAAAGAGGTTTTAATTGTATTCATTTTGAATTGACTTCACCACAATATGAAATGATGTCTGAATTAACAACCGGGTAATTTAATTATTATTTAACCCAACGTAACGTGTCTTCCACCACAATTCAATAATTTTTATACAATAATAACTGGCTGAATAAGAATTCGATGAATGAGTCGATTATTTATTTATTTATTTATTTATTTATTTATTAAGAAAACCAACAGCGTTATCTACACATTTTAGTAAATAATACAGAACCAATAAAGTAAGGCTAATAATAGGTTTCCCTTAAACTAACAGTTAGTAAGGCATAACACATGAGCCGACTAGAAAAAAAAAAAGAATAAAAATATCATATAAAATTGAACTTTTAAAAAAAAAAACAAGTACAAAGAAATTATACAATCCACTTTGCAAACACACTTTAAAAATTTACCAAAAATTCAAAATTTCAGAAAAAAAAAAAAATCAAAAAAAAATCAAATAATTATAAATTATAATTAATAATAACTCGATTCGTTTTCGTAATTATACTTACTTCATTGAATAAAGAAAAAAACTCGCAAGTGTTGGGCGACTCGTTTGTAACTATCGATAATAATCGAAGAATTTATATTCAGTCGGAATTCCTTTAACATCGCTTTAGTGATACTTGAGCCATATCGGGAACACAACATTGTATCGTATGAAATCAATTGAATCGAGTTGGTAAAATGAAATTTGCATTAATCGTTTGCCGTATCTTATTTCAATGAGAAAATGGGTATACATATGAACGCCTTACAAGACAGCTAAGTATAAATTGAGAATGACAAAAAAAGTGATGATAAATTCAATTATTTTGATACTGATACGCAAACTAGATGACTTGACTTTCAATTTCAAAACAGACTTTGGAAAGGGTCCCTTATGCACACAATAGAGAGTAATAGATTACGTCAACTCCTACGCATCTCGTACTTGACAATTAACATGTCCTCACTTCGATCTAGATCCGACGCGATACGTCAACACCCCTTCAAGAGCCAATACAAGACTGACAGGCCTACATCGACACATCACTATCGTATGTCACCTTCTTCTAAAGTTTTGAAAAAAGAACGCGCGCGCCGTGAGCGCCTTACGCGCGTATGTCAACGTTCGGATATCCGTCGCGAGCGCGAGAATCACTCGTCACGTCACTCCTGACATGTTACGTTACGATTCTATATCGATTGTCATGTATTCATTCTCCAAATGACGGATGGGTGTCCGCACGATGCGAACTTACGACGTTCCGACATTACAACACTTCGTACAATAGGTACCTATTGAAATGAAAACGGAATTGTGATGCGTGTATCGGTATTGCATCTTTGACGATTATCGCTTTCATATCCCTGGGCCTGGTAATTTGTGTGGGATTCACATTGTGTTATTTATTATTCAAATATCACCGTTAAAATATGCAGGTGGGGATGTGTTTGAATTTAGAGCGTTTGAAAAATGTCTCCAAAAAGGTTCGACTACAAAAGACACAATCACTAGCGCAGCGTTTGACAGCTGTCAAAAATGGACGACGCGTTGGCGCGAAAAACTAACAAAGCGTCAGCGTGTTTTTTTCGCATTTCCACGTAGTATTTTTTTTTGGTGGAAAAATTATGCTTTCGACACACGTATGTGTAATTGTTTGGTTTGTCGCACGGTTTCGCCGCGTCGGTGTGGACGTTGTGAAATGCCGGCCAAATTGAATTTTGGTGAGCCGCGGCAAACTGATCTGTAACTAGGAAACATTTTTTTAATTTTAAACTTCGTCGCGATTCATGGAAAATTTCTAGTCTGCCTTAAAATAATTAACTGCGCATTTTTTTATAAATAAACCAATCGGTGTCTGGCGGCGATGTCTCGTTGAAAAGTAATAATAAATAATCATTAATCGTAATAATTATCAATGAGGTCAGAAGTTAGCAGTTATTGTACTTCAACAACGTTGGATCTATTTATAATATAATTATGTAAAAATATTAAATGAGTCACAAGTGTCTCTTATGTCCCCGACTCACCCACGAGTGCCATAAAGGGCTAACTCGCTCTGTGAATTATTCAAAATTCAAAATTTCCCTATAATTCAATCAGACCGCGGCCCCCGTCCCCCGGCGCCCCTCCCGGGGGAGCGGGGCGATGGGGGGCGATTATTTGCAAATTTAATATTAATTAACTGACGGGCGCGGCGCGGGTAATTGCGTTTTTCAATTATAAATGACAATTATGCGATGAAGTTCGGATGAGACGCGATGATTCGGCTAATTGTCAAAACGTGGATGAGTTGCAATGGGAGCGTATTTTTTCCGTCTGCCTGCTGTTTCATTTGTTTTTTTTTCTGAATATTTCACCATTTGAGCACCGGAAATATCTCTACAAAGTCATTTCGTAAACTAATTTCTGTTTCAGTTTTGCTATTTTAGATTGATAAATCAACATCGAAAATAAATAGTACAGGACTTTATCTAAAAGGGTAATTACCGACTGTTTTTTAAACTTCATCGATAAGTTTAAAAAACATAACCTCCAAAAACACGTAGTAAAATAATGATACAAAATATGACTATTATTTTATTACTCCCCATGAGGAGGCGAGGGGAGACCGGGGGAGATTCTAAATAAAATTATCTGCGGTAGGAAACTTGTTGGGTTCCATTTTCGTCATAATTCCCCTTCGGCTCTCGAGGTGTTTGCGGATTCCGCGCACGCTCTAAGTGACCGCTGAGTGCTCACAATTTGTATTTTGAATTCTTGCAGCGGCCACCGTCATCCGGGTCCTTTAATTTGTATCTAGAATTGTTCTGGTCTCGTACGACACTGGTTTTTGTGATAGTCCAGCTAATTTAGATTGTGTGACACGCGTGGCTTTTTGATTTTTATCTGATTTTGAGGGTATGTGTTGACTTTGTGATGATCGTTGAGAATTAATGTAGAGAATTAATAGAAGTGATCTGTTAAAACAATTCGTTTCTGGCCTTTGGGCAAAGACTACAGAATCATAAGAATATGTACACAAAAGAGATTGCTCTTTGGTATCTATGAAAAAGATTGAGTTCGAATATTTTGGAGCTAATAACTTTAGTTGATCTCAGAGACATAGAGAAAGACTGTACTACAGTATGGGCCGTGAGTGAGAACGCGTAGTTCAAGATGTTGCACATACCCGTGTTGTGCAAGTTGTGCAACGCCTTGAAACGTACTCGTTCAAACTACGAGTTCATAGTTTGCAAGACTGCGAACAATTACTTAACATTACATTTAATGAATGCCAATTTCTAATATTTTCTCGATACTTTTACCGAGAATAAATGTCAAGGAACTTATATCGACATTTTGTCTGACAGTAAATCAACTAGTATACGATATATCTGTGAATACATCTATATAGAAACTGCTCACACTTCGCAAAGGTAACGTTGCTCTATTAAAATTCTTACTCTATGCTCAGAGATAATAACTGATCAGGATCTTATTATAAGTCTTATTATGGAATTAGATTATCATTATATGGTATGTAATGAATCTAAAAAACAATCCAGCTCAAACTTTCTGACCAAAAACGAACGTCCAAGAAAGCATCAATAATTACATTAGGATCATACAAAATCAGTATCAAATCAGTAAAACCAGATTAATGTGTCACCACCACGCCTTTCACAATAACTTGACGGAACTAAATATTCATATCGATTCCCTTTTTATACGGCTGTCCGTTTGTATTGCACCCATTGTTAGACATGCAGTTTTATTGTTTGTTAGTCTTGTTGTAGTTTATGGCGATCAATTGTATTTATTTGTTTATTTAATTTAGAACTTTATAAAGCACAAGTCTGGTCATGCATAGGGTACTGCTGCCCTCGACTCAATAGACCGCGGAGCCAGGAGACTCATCGGAGATGAGTCTTTAATTAAGGCGAAACTCACGAGCCTCGACCATCGAATAAAGGTTGCTTGCCTATCGGTTTTCTACAGGATATATTTTGGAGAGTGTGCACAGAAATTGTTGAACCTAATTCCACCATCCCAAGTCTTACACCACAAGACGCCGGGAAATGTTTCACCCGTACGTTGTTGACATTCCGAAAATACGGACACAGCGTTTTGCATCCTCATTTATAATGCGGACAGCAAGAGTGGAACTTGCTTCCGGCGTCTGTGTTTCCTGACTCTTACAATCTAGGGACTTTCAAGGCCAGAATGAATAGGTTCCTTCTGGGTAAGCGTGTCCCATCTTAGGCTTCGTCTTCGTCGCTTATGGGCGGGTAAGTGGCCAAACACAAGCCCATTTAATAAAAAAAAAAAGAACTGTTGTGTCAAAGGGTTAGATTTGTACGTCGGAGTTTCTTGCCAGTATTTTCAGTTTTGAGTGTATTACGGTATTAGAGTCACTGTAACCTTCATAAATGCCTTATTAGGGCCTAAATTGAATCCTAAATTACAATAGAAGGCTTAAGTCAAGTCTAGTAACACCGAGGGATATAATATATCCGTCACTCTCTCATGTAACAGAATCTAGCTGGGGTTATCTAAAAACCTGGGTTTTACATGAAAAACTTAAACCTTCTTTTGTATTACCTAAGGGTGTGAGAGTTTTGTGTTAAGTTTGAGTTTCTCTGCGTGTATTTACAAAATATTCAACGTAACAATGTCTAATGTATAGTTCAAGATTGAGTAGAGCTTGTACTGCGAGCCGGAGGATAGAACTGCCACCAACAGTCGTTAGAGTTAAGCAAAATATCCAATAAACCGTACCCAAGGGACCCGAACTTGCCTTATCAATATTTCAGGCACAAAATTGAAAATTACCGGAGCACCCCAACCAGGCTTACATAACTCAAACCTATCGAAACCAATAAAATATTAAGTAACTGTGCGAACGGTTTCCCGCAATTTTTCACCGGCCATTTCTACTTTCGTATCACGTCCTGCGAGCACTTACACTCGATGCTAAATGTAATCATAAAATTGTTGTTAATAATTCATGTCGGAGCGAGACGGAGGTATACGGGGGAGAGAGACAGGTGTGTAGGTGTGGGAGCGGGATTATTAAATTCTGTGAATGCTCACTTTGTATCTAATATCCGAATGTGTTTAATATTAGATTATTCTGGGGGCGCCTGGCCCGGCTTCCCCTTGGGCGTGGTCTCACTTCGTGATAGATCCCCGTTTTCCTTCGAATTATGATTGGTTGATGGTTTCAGTTCATTTAGTAATTGCTATTGTGAGTTTTGCCATTTAATAAGATACCTAATTTGTTGCGTTATATTCAGTTCACTTCGGTTTCACATTTCACATGTTATATTCTGCATCCGTATTTTGACATCTAATACATCGACGTTTAGCTTTGACATCGTACCAAGTCTGCTTTTCTGCTTGCATGATCCCATTACAACTCATTGCCATTGAGCCGTTGTCTGCTAAATTCATAATGATTATCTAAGCTATTACGTCTACCAAATCTTTACACAAATGATAGTTCATTGGAACACAATTGTAAGAGAAGACTTGATGCCCGTCTGAAGGCTGCACGACAACGTCGACAAAAATATCAAGAGACTAAGGCGGAAACTTACAGAGTGACGTTGCGTGTTCATTTTTATTTTCATAAATTTGTATATTTTGAGTTTAATTGTGTATTTTTGGTGGTATTTTACCCAATAAAGATCATCCATGTGCACCAGTGAAGTGAAGTGAAATGAATTGTGTATCATGACTTTTCAAGTTGTCTCAAAAAGTCCGTGAAGAGTTCTAGTACAATGACCACCATTGTAGTAAAACATGACTTTTATGGACGGTGACTGACTGAGGACTATAATGTGAAGTGATTTATTGTGACTGGATACTATAATATAACTCGACACTGGCAGAAATGAGCCCTAATTTGGGCTTGGTTGCCAAAATTAAAAATAAGAAGAAGAAGAGGACGCGTCATCCAAATGCCCCGTCAAAAAATCTGCTCCGTATTTCAATGCAGTCAAAAATAAAACTGCTTTTTTAACTGTATATCGTTCAAGTAACCGAAAAACCACAAATCTCTGGGCTACACGACTCGGTTACATGCGGCCGAGAGCGGGATATAAAGAAGCCCCGTCCAATATCATGTTACAACATGTTTACAACAGTTTTCCTCGAGGCAAAAGCTCACTGACTTTTTTAAACTTGTAATCCGGTGTTTTGTCTTTGGTGCCTTGATTTTTTTTTATTGTTTCTATTCTTGCATCGCTATAGATTATTATATCTGTTATTGAGCTATTTCTTTCTACCTCCTGAGTAAAACATGCTTGCTAATTGGTCGGTGCTCCAAGAAGTTTTGTTGACAACACACATTCACAAATTCTTACTTTGCCTTCGAGTATCTCAGGGGTTTAGGTCAAACGGTTCACCTGATAATCTGTGGTTAACGTCACCTACGAACTTTAGCAATACGATGGGCACAGGATGGGCATTACCAATTTATTGCCGTACCTGAAGATCCCCATGGCCTAGCGCTACGGATCATGCAGTTTCTTTTAGTGATGATCTATTAACTTACTTCTTTGATCTATGGACAATTTCTATACCTAATCTCTACTCCACTAACCACGATCACATATTAAGATAGGTACCATTAATATTTCCCACTTTCGTTCCATAGATCCCGTAATCCTCCACAGTGGTCATTATGATCACGAAACTTGTAATTTGTGTCTAGTTTCATAATAAGCCGAAATTGGTGATGAAATTCCGTGATACTAATCTACGTATATCTCCACATTTTCACATTGGGGCGTAGGTTCACGCTCTGATAACTGCCATCTAGTGTTAGCAACTGGCAACGCCGATCTATAACGCACAACCAGACAATCCATGTTATCCCAACAATTACTGCGGATAAGCTCTAGAAAAAACTTGAAAGGGTTACAGCACAATACAATCATACACTTTTATAATTCTATTGTGTATCACGTTATAGAATATAATGCATTTATACTTATTTCAATGGAGCCGGCGCACAATTGTAACAAACATGGCGGCGTATTTATTGCGTCTTGTTTAGTTTGTTATGTGTAATTTAATTTTGTTGAATACCTTACATTGGAGGAGGCTTTTCAGTGGTATTCTGTCTAGTTGTCTAATCATAGCTGTTGTCAGACTCAGGTCCTGTAAACCAAATTATTGGCTCCTTTACTTAATGAATCTGAAAAAACCTCTTTTCAGTATTATCTCAGTTTAATCTGTATATGTTACTAATTTTTCAACACACTCGCTCGTAAAGTGACATTTCTTGCACCGTTTTTAGTATCTTAATGCAGCTTATTACGCACTTGTGCTTTTTACTTTACATTACCGCACAGTTTTATGATAGGTATAATCTACTATTATATCATATTTTAATAATTTTATAATAACCGTGTAATAACTACAAGTTCTCATAATACACCCCCTGCGCAAACGCGTGGTTATGAATATACAAATGAAATGTACAAAAATAATAATTCCGCCATTATTAACAGTGATACATAACATTAAAAGGGTGACAATTACAATTGACGTACAAAAAGCTGTCAGAATGACAAAGTGATTCGTCACACGAGTGACAGCTGCGCGAGGGAAAGAGACGCCGCCATGGGATAAGAACAAATCGACGATTAGGATGCGTTTGCGCAGGATAGCGTTCACAATATCCAGATTATTATTATACTAGCTTTGATTCGATTAGACGTGGTTACTCCAAGATATTTTCCTTTACTTCAGTGATATACTAAATTACTGCCTACCGTTTGTACAACGGACAGTGTTCTGAGGAGTTCTTCCACATAAATTGGAACCAATATGGTTTCTCTACGGTTTCAAAGGAGCTTCCAGCCACAGACTCTCAAGTTGTGGAAAGACCTCCGTGTTTCCCAAGGGAGCAACACCATGAGGTTCTTCGAGAAGAGTGTTAAGAGACTATTACAGAGTCGGCCACTCTCAGCTTATCTTCTTTACCACCTTGGTAGTTAAAAAAGTAACTATTTGGACACCTATACAGCTCTAAGCTACTCGTAGCTGTATTATACTGAAAATTCGTACCACGTCTTCTAACACTAATATGCATACAACGTTAAACATTCATAGTGAGATATAGGAGCGGTATGCAGTCGCGAACTGCTCCAAATGTTTAAGAAAATTAGATTTCCAGCAGTAGTGCACTGCGTGGTATTATCCGTTGGCATTCCAAGTGGATATTATGCCGGCTGTGGCCTGAATTTTAAACGAATTCTAGTAAACTAGTTTGCAGTTTAGAAATGGTTGGTGCGTGTGTTTAGGTCTTCAGTTAGTTTGAGTTTTTGGCTGTCAAAGGCCTCCCTTATTTTTCGTGTGTGTTTCTCTGCCTTCGAGTCAAGGATATCTGATGCCAAACTAAGCAGAACTTGTCCTATACATATATGTAATATAACTATATTGTATCTAGATGCTGTAAGTTGCAGGCGTATAGATAGAAATTTTGCTTCTTTCGGGTTTGTATAATTAAAACCAAATTATAAATAAGATAAAGTCCAATATCATTTGATTAATTTCTTTTAACCACCCTTTTTTTATACTTCTTACTCGGTAAACAAGCATACGGCCCACCTGATGGCAAGCGGTTACCGTAGACATATGGACGCTTGCAACACAAGAAGCATCGCTCTCGCGTTACCGACCTTTCCCCCCTCCCCTATGAGCTTTGGCGACCTTACTCACGCGCAGGAACACAACTTTACACAACATAAAGTTATTTGGCTACGGTATTCTGTAAGGTGGGGGTACTTCCCCAGTCGAGCTGCTCTTTGAGCAAATAAACGCTATGCTCTATCTCTTTCAAAAATAATTATCTAATTGTCCTCATATAAATCATAATAATCTCATCCTAATTGTCGGCCTTCATGATTCTCCGTAGGTACTGTGAAGTAACCAGCATTCCCAAATCTTGAACTGTACTCAAACAAAAGGACATACATTGATTTATTGCCACAATTTTCGGCCCTTTGCTTCTCAGACAAACAGTCAAATATGCTACTTAAATAAATATTTCAAACATAAAAAATGGTAATTTATACCGTCCAGTTAACATGACCCCTCTTTCTTACGGTCCTATAGAGAAAATGTAGGTGACGATGGGAAGTTAGAGGTCTATGTTAAGTGGTCAGTGTATAAAGAGTTAACCACGGTAGCTGTAACGAGAGAATTTGGTTTTGTGTTCCTTACATGAGATGCAAGTGAACAAATTAACTATAGTACAAATACTTTACTCAACACCTTCGTCCACATCATCACTACCCATCAATAAGATAATATAGCAATGAATGATCATTGACAGACAGTATTTTCATCATACATACTTTATTTTTCATATAAGTACCTAATTCCATCAATCTTAAGAGAGGTAGAGCGTAGCGTTTATTCGCTCAAAGAGCAGCTCGACTGGTGAAGTACCTCCACCTTACAGAATACTGCAGACAAATAACTTTATTTTGTGTAAAGCTGTGTTCCTGCGCGTGAGTAAGGTCGCCAGAGCTCATTGGGGAGAGGAAAGCGATGCTTCGTGTGTTGCAAGCGTCCATATGGCTACGGTAACCGCTTACCATCAGGCGGGCCGTATGTTGTTAACCGAATTAGTCGTATAAAAAAAAATGTGTTTGTTACTCAATTACTCCGGAATTGATGAACAGGTTTAGACGGAACTTTGAAAGAACTCTTTCAACAACGTGGAAAAATCTGCAAATACTTATTATCCCAAAATATCATGATTTAAGATATGATAAAGATAGTACGCGTGAAGCCGGGTATATAAGTTGTGTAGAGCTCATAAGATATATCATAGACTCAAATCGTTGAACTCTTTCTATTTCATTGCAAATTCTAAGAAACAACAATTAACTAGCCTAGAATGGAATGCAATAATTACCCAGATCAAACCGATGAAGTCACTTAACCAACCGTGTAAAAAGGTGTTATGTTGTTAGTCGCCTTAACCAGAGGCAAGTATAAAGCCTTTATACTTCTTGACCAGAGACAACTAACATTTAAAATTTCGCTAATATTTAAATAAAGAAGCCTTTAAATTAAAAGAGTAGGGTGGCAACAGATCGGACAAAATTCGGACATTACTTAATCATCATGAATATTTGACGACTTATTTTTCTATGACAAACGTTTTCCTAGACCGTTTGGATAGCCGTGTCGAATCCACGCCAATTACCACTTGTTTTTGACTATAGCTCTTAATATATGCTTGGTTTACGTATGTACATATTTTTCACGGTTTTTACCGGCGTATCGCTTACACTGGCCACTTTTGTTGCGTTGCTCCAGTTAGTTGCCTATACATTGTTAATGTACTCAATATTAATTGCACACTTTTGTCTCGTCTTTTTTCACTTTGTTTTCGAGAAGTTTTCAAGTTGGTTTTTCTATTGTTTTCATTGGATTTATACTAGCAATAAGTGATTTGGGTCGTGACGTGAGAGCGGAACCGAATTGGTTTTTGTCATTTATTTGTCATAATCTTTAGGACAATGCTTTGGATTTGGGGACACTTGGGGTTATTAGTGAACTGGGTTTTTTTAGGTTGTATGACAGTGTATGAAGAAATAAACTTATATACTAAGCAAACAAAACTTTCAAGCATTGTTTGATCCTCTTTATGTAATAATCAAAGAAATAGTAAGTACAAGAAAAAAAAATGCCAGTTGTAAGACGAGACTAGAATTAATGTTAGGGATTTGTATGGGCAAAATCTAACTAATCTTGAGTTACATACTTATATTTTTAGATAAAGGGATATCCTGTTGTAAAAACTGATTTTGGAGCCGATTAATGATACCTAATGTTATAATTAAAAAATACGTACATATTTACCTGTGAAACGTATAATTTTATGGGTTATTTCATACTATTCACATCACATTTGCTCACAGAACAAGTGACAATGTCTATAACATACACTTTTCTAGTTTTTTTTGCACGATGATACTCGAAAAAAGCAGTTACTCACGGCTAAGTTGTCTATGCGTCTCATTCTCTCTCGCAAAGTGTCAAAAAGATTGTCATATTTCTTTTCCATGCTATGTCAAATCTTTATCTTTGTATTTATTTATAAAACATATAATTTATTCATGAGTAAGTGGTGGCGCATCAACACGACTTAACTTGTGTCACCGACTGACAATAGAGAAATTAACATCACTCCAGGAGGGGACCGCGAAAATATTTTGATTAAAAATTTATTCCACCAGCGAAAAAATATGGGGTCAAAATGTACCCTAGTAAACGATATCGGGTACGGGACCCTCGTCTGACAGATGTCAATCTAGTGTCGGGTGCGAATGTCCCCCATGGATGCTGGTACAGTTGGTTATGGGTTTTTTGTATGACTATTAGAAGGGATTTGGTGATCTTAGTTTTGCACTTTATTGTTTTGAATAAAAATAAGTATACATTGGAATTTCTAATTTTGTGTAGAACATTTTCATAAGTTAAATGTTAGTACTATTTCAAATTTAGTTATATAAAGAGATAAATGTTCTTGAGTATGGATATAGGAGGTAATCCCCGGAACTACCAGTTCTCAGGAACTTAATTAAATAATATTTACTTTACATAGCCCGTTTATTGAGAAAGGTTATGGGTTAATTGTAAACATCACGATAACGCGGGTGAAACCGAGAAGCTCAGCTAGTGTTTATATAACTGTCGAATTGAGCCATTAACTCACCATGTTGAATTAAGATTTACCCAAAATTGGTAAACAAAAAGCTTAAAATGTGATAAAAATTATCATTAACATTTTTAATTCTCACATCGCACCAAATAATCACATTATTCGCCATGACAGTTGCATTCAATCGAAAAGTTTACTCGACTGTATGTATTATAACAGTAATTACTTGTGACACACATACATATAAATATTAATACGTCCGTCTGTGCAATGGACGTGTTTTATAATAGTTACAAACTTTATAGGACTGTCTATTTTTTTATTGTTATTTGTGGTCACCACTTTTTGTCGTGAATATGTCATTTGACATTATGAGGGTTATATATCTTTCCAGTCAGAATAAGACACTCTGAAAGTACATAATTGTGGATAAAAAAAAAACCTGCTAAAATTATGAACTAGCTATCCCTCACGGTTTCACACGAGTTCCCGGGATAAAAAATAACCTATATCCCTCTCCGCAGGCTATAGCATAGGATAGCTAGGAAACCACTATGGGCAGCTAATAAGTTTGTGAACTGAGCTTTGACATGCTGAAGGTATACCCTAACAATAGAAGAGTTTTATTGAAAAGAGTAATTGCTGAGTTTATTGCCGGCTCTTCTCAGCAAATGCAACCTTCCGAACCGGTATTAGAGTATTAGAGTCAGACTTTTCATAAGTGCCTGCGAAGGTCTATTTGAATAAATGATTTTGAATTTAGTTTTTTTTTTAATAGCCAACTAATAGGTTTGACAAGTGTGCTTTGACACGATGAAGGTATCCTAAGAAGTAAACTCCAAAGAGCTGAATCCGGCAGTGCAAGTTATCTAGCCAAAGTATTGTTTCCAATTTTCTAATATACAGAACCTGGAATTAATATAACGCCGTATATGATTGGTACATGTGTAGGGAGGGTCCGCTAGGTATTCGGCCGAGATTTGCCGGCCCTCCGGCCCTCCCGCTCGGACCTCTTATTAGCAATAGCCTCTGATATACGGAGCTATGTACTGAGGACATAAACAATGCTGTTGAGTTAATAGTTTTTGTTTTTTTATTTTATTTAAGAAGTAAACATGAAACTAATATAATAAAATGATGAATTATGAACAGGTGTTCCTTGTGGGGGCTGGTCTGCTTAAGTTTGCCATTTATTTAGGTACTTATTAAATATAGATTCAGTCTACTTAGTAGTTTTGCCGCCGCGCCGGGGCACGCAATTGTTGTCAGTGCGATTAGAATGTAAATATTATGTAATGAATCTAATCTTGTTTTGAGAAGAGTTTTGCTGAGTTTATTGCCGGCTCTTCTCAGCAAATGGAACCTTCCGAACCGGTATTTAGAGTATTAGAGTCACACTTTTCATAAGTGCCTGCGAAGGTTATTTGAATAAATGATTTTGAATTTAAAGTTATGTTGAATAATGTTCAAAGCATTGACCAATTAAATATTCTTTGGTTCAAAGTCAAAGTCATTCAGTTCGACTCTAGGGCTCTTCTGAAGCTTCAAGCTACTGAAAAGACCACCTCGGTAGGAAGTTTGTTTGAAATTTAATTGGTTGTAGACAGCATGATGACCACAAATGACATTCTCAATTCGAAACCTGAATACAAAACAGTAAAGACAGTTTTTCAAATTTAGAACTCGTTATTTTTATACTTTTCCTGCTGACCGTCGAAGGTAACTATTTATTTGGCAAAACTTGCGGTCATTTCCCTTTAGATATATGGAGCAATAGTTTCCCAGGCTCATTGTGTCCGTCCGTCCGTCCGCACAACAACTAGGCCTTTCATTAGGCGTGGAATTTATATGAGAAAAAAAGAAAAAAATATTTAACTTAAGAATTTATGGTTAACCTTTTGTATGTTTGAATAAAGGTTTGAATTTGGAAACCTCTTTGTATGTATGTAGTCCTAGTAGTATGAGACATTTTTATTTATTTCTTTTTCTTTTTTGCAGGTAAGCGTGGAGTTTTCTAAAGAAACAAGTTGGTAAGCTTAGCTATAAACAAAATATACATTGAGTAAGACGGAGATCTTCTTCGTAAATGTCAAAAAATGCGTTATTCGACACCTATTTATATTTTCAAGCCATTTACCGCGCAGAGTTTAGCCTAATTTAAAAAGTAAAATTCTAGTCACGCGCCCCCCTGACCCCTAGAGGACAGACGACGTTTTGTTTAATCAGGATCACTTTTTAACATTCCTCTGGCATCATGGCGATATTGCCTAAGCTGGACATGAAGGAATAAATACAAAAAATGTCTCTTCCTAATTTAATTTCCTGGGATGTATTTAGGTTTTTATTGGAATCTTTTATTTATCTTTATTGGTAAAAAGTTTTTAATGTACAATTTCGATATTTGATCCTTATAAACGGAGATAAACTGTTTTTCATTAAAAATATTCAAAACATAATTTTTTAATTTTCATCGCAATAATCGTAAAAATATGTTAATTAAAATGGATTTTCCCGATTATCCCGCGTCCAGGGCCGCATTCTAAGCAGCTTTACAGCATCGTAAAATAATCTCTTTTTTACTCCCGGCTAGCGTTCGCGAGCATAAATTTTGGATTTTGTCAGATTTATTAAGTAGGTCTTGTGTGAATTTGTCGTAAATGTCCGATAGTATTTTACAGCCGTAAGATTATTACATTTTTTTCGGTAAAAAACGTATACACCTTGTCGCGACGGGAGAACCTTTTTAATTTCTTTTTTTTTGTAGTATACTTTTTCTTTGCGATCGTTAAAAGATTGAGGTTTTAAACTCGTAGGGTCAATTTAGATGTAGAAGTTCCTATATAAAAAAAAAAGGTTACGTGATTTTTTCATTAACATTTTTATTGGAGTCGTAAAATTTTTAATTGTGATAAATATTTTTTATGTCGTTACTGGAAGACGTGCAAAGCGACATCGTAAAACATAACGAAATAAAAACTACTTAGTCTAAAACGTTAAATGGGTTTGATCCGACAAAAAGCAATTACTCTTAAACTCCAAATAATTTTGGAACTATCATATATAATAAAAATATATAAGTACCATAAACAGGTATTTAATAAGTATAAAATCATATAGGTATATTGTAAAAGAAGAATAATATTAAAAATGCATTTGGCTGCACTTTCCTTAACTTTTCCTCGAACGTTCCCTTAATGACTCGAGTCATTAGTTATCTTTAAATAACGTCTGATAGGTATTTTCTAGGGGGAACCAAAAGAAAGAAAAGGTATATCTTGTAGGGCGAAAGTACCAGGGTGGCAGAGGACCGAGGTGTTGATAACGAGGATTCAAATAGGCTCTCTTATCTCCCGCTTTTTGTGATACCCAGAAAAAGTAATTAAGTTCTTTTTTGTTTTGTCAAAAAAGAAATTAGATTTGTAACGGGGCGCTGCGTTCTGTTAATGTATTTGTGATGTTCTTAATTAGGAGATTGTGCATCTCAGCCGTGCCGTGGCGAATGTTTAATTTTCTCTTTATATTTAATCGATTTAATGTAATTCGTCTATTGTTCAACATTTCTCAGTATACAAGGTTATTGTACTTTCACTCTCAAATGAAATCATGTTTTTTTTTTATTGGGGCCATATCTATTTTTTGTAGTACACACAAACACAATACACAGAAAAATTATGAATTACAATACAATATTACTACTAGAATTCATACTTTTTCTGGTAAGGTATTATAACCTAAAAGGTTTAGTTATTGAAATCGTTGCAAAATCTGGCCCTGACCGGCATTTTTAATAAAATAACGTAAGTTTACTACTGTACACTGAAATGTTTCCCCAAAACCATTATAATCTTAATTAGAAAAATAACTGTAATAAATTAAAATAGGAAAATTTTATCGTCAAAAATTACGTCACTTTTAAATCGAACTGTTATTTTTTCCTTCTGTTGAGAGTGAGAGTGAGGTGCAGCAATAATTTCTCGTGCGTTAGAAAAAGATAGGGAAAATAGGGTGCGCTACAGAGATGCAAAGAAAAATAAGGTATTGTTTTAAAGACAGTTTTAATTTCCCGAAGGTAATTTATCACGTCGCGATGCTTCGCAGCGCGGTAGGAGCGTGTCGACTGTCGATCGATATTTATATTTTTTTCCGTCCGTTCGACGCGAGGCTAGGGGGATACCGTACCCCGCGACGACAACAAAAATAAATATAGAATGCGTCTCTGTTTTGGAAATTAGAAAATATTATTTATTTGGAATATGAAATGCCATCGCGGGTGAGTTTACAAATTAGTTTTGGCATCATGATGTAAAAGCCCAACAAAAGGCTAATATTTGGCGGAGAATATGATGTTTTGTAGATACAAAACGGAATACTGTCCTCACACAACTCTTTATTATCACGTGGGCAGTCGTAGCAACGTATAAAGTTACTCATGCAGTATTGTGTGTGCGATGATCACCATACAATCGTCACGCTATCTCACTGTTTGCAAATCAAGGCGGGAAAACTCCATTGTCGAGATTAGCATTTTTTAAACGTTGTTCTAAATTCAAACTTAGAGCTGACTGTTGGTGGTCTTTTTATTAGATGATGATTTCATGTTTTTATGCCGCCCTGGTACTTTAAATGTGTCATCGGGTCGTCTTATGAGGTTACTCTACTGACTGACTAGAACAATTAATTGAATAGATTTTTATCCCATACATTATTATGATTATACAAACGATATCATTTCTGTCTGTACGGGAAGGCGTTTGAATACAATACATAAATTATTTAAATAACTTTAAAAGTTCCACGAAGATAAGTGTTAAAATCATCATTAGGGCCGTGTTACACAGTCTATAAATATATTTAATTATTTTAAGCCGAAGCGTACGAAATTAGTCGCTCGGTGGAGCGCGCCACAGCGTATACCTACTTAGTTCCTTCGGAGATAACAACTTTGCTTTTGCTTTTAAAGTAAGAGGCTTTAACCTCTTCCGCGGAGCTTAATAGCGACGCTTCGCTTCGCTTCGGTAGCGAACGCTCGCGTCGAACGTCGGAACGGTTTAGCGTTCGCGCGTAAAACGTTATGAAAGTTTATTTTTCACAAAATATTGTTTGAAATACCACTAAACAAGTCAGTGTAATGTAACACATCGTTCCTCATTTAAAATCAGTATTCAGAGGCACACAATATTTTTCAGTAAGTAATTCTAAGTCGGGAAAGTGTTCGCGTGCATTCCGCTTATCGGTTTATGGCTTCGTGTGTGAGATTTTTTTATACTTTAATTTGTGGTTTCGATCGCGGCTTATAATTTACGATCTGTGGATGTATGCGAGCTACTTTACGGCAGTAAAAGTCAGTAATTAAATTGTACTTTAAATCATCTCTGTCGATTTGATAGCGTTACGTCGACGTATCTATTTCGCACATTATATTCACTAAATGCATTTTAAGCGCTAATTCTAACGAATTTAGGTGTATTTTACGCAACAACGCGTTAATGATTAATTGTGATATTGTTGTCAAAACCTATGAGTGAAGTGTTTAAAACTCAGGCAAATATTATGTTTTTTCTAAATGGTATGCAGGTAATAAATCTAGAAGTCGACATTTTCGACAGGTAAAAGTGTAAACTTATGAATTAATCAATAGTTTCGTAACAATATCTTTACGCGGTTTGCATAGACTCGTACGAGAGAATGTCTTAAAATGATTTCTTTGTTCAGAACGTGTAAGGAGGCACTTTAAAAATTCCAGTAGCCCGGAGACGCAAGGACAAAAAGTCTTTCCCATTTCCATCTGGCGATTGTTTACCAGGCTTACATAAAGTAGCACAGGTGTACTAGTCGTCATTTGCATACATAATAGTCGAGACAAAGGCGCGCTCGGCCTATGCCTTGCTCGGCTATGTGCGACCGCGCTTCTGCTTCCCTGGTTAGCATTGTAATAAATGCTAATGAATATTAGGAATGTTTAAAAAATACAGTAGGGATTTTTAAAGTAAAATATTGTCAATGAACTTTCACTCTACCTTTTTATTTAATAGACACAACGCTCCTTTGAACCTGCTTTCGTTGCTTACGAACAGTTTTTTTTAAAGCTTAGTAAGTAGTTTTTGTTATTGTAACCCCACATTGGTAGTAAATGGGGTGCAATATTCAAAATCATAACATTAATGTAATAATAATACAAAGGATATTAGATAAAGGCATAAAACAATTGAGGCAACTATCGAAGACGTAAACATCGCTAACAACTAATTAACATGTAAATTAGTTACAACCCACAACAATAACGTAACCTAACCGGGGCACAACAAAAGCATTTTAAAGGATGAAAATGAATACCACAGAAAACGTAGCGATTTTAATTAGAACGGTCCCCGCCTCAGGCGCGACCGCAGCAGGCCGTAAACTCGACTAGCAGCCGAGAGCCGACCTCACAAACATTAAAAAATTAACTCGCCTTCTATTTTTGAAATTTCATCTTTTGACTTTTTAACATTGGCAAATTCTAATTCCTCGCGTGTATACTGCCCTGATAATTAAGACTGGCTTTTAATTAATGGTACCTATAGCCAGCATCAGGGCTGTCTTGGATTAGCATTTAACGTAATGGAGGTAATGATTCTAATGATAGTTTAATGATTTACATTTATATTCTGGTAAATAAATCTAGCATATTTCCTCAGCCTTGCCTTTATATATAAATGATATAGGAACAAAGGATCAAAGAACATTCTCACAAAAGTATAGTTTGATTAGATACGACCTCTGGTTTGGAGAATAAGCGGTTTTTTTCCTACCGAATATCCGCATACGAACGACATTATTTGTCCGCATTATGATAGCGATGCGTATTTCTTCGCGTTTTTGGATATTTACGCAAAAGGTTCCCTATGCACAGATTTAACCCCAGAAACAAGACCGAAATCTCCATAGAAATTGTCTGCGGGCAAATATCACTGGTTCAATTTTATCATACGAATGGCTGGACCTAAATAATACCAACCTTATTACCATATAATATTTGGATATAACTACAGCGCGGTGCCATGCCGCGATGCGTACCTTTCTGCCGGCTATGCGGTTCGCTCACGAAAAAACCACCAAGTATTTTAGCTAGATCGTTATTATTAAAAGTTCGATGTCGAGCCTTTTACATAATGTAGGGCTCGTCCAATGGAGCGAAAGTAAATACTCGAGGGACCGAGGGGTTGAAACCGAAAAACCACAAGACAATCCCGAAATTCATTACACGCACTGCGAGAACATCCTCGGAATTCACAATATTGAAATCCTCGCCTCCCCGCGCCCCTGGCGCCCTGGTACCCGGTGGGTGCCGCTGCCGCTCCGCAGACATAACAATAGGTACCCGATGTAAACGCGTCTATTATTGCAAACTAACACGAATAAGTGAAATCGCTCATTTTACCTAACGAGCACTCGATGCGAATCCGCCGAGTGATATTCCCGTCAATGCGAACGATAGCACACTTCTTTGCTGTCGACTCGTCTAGATGACGTCATCGATAAAACATTACAGTTATAAACAATGAAAACATATCATAAAACAATTTACCCAGTAATCCGGGCTATAATTTATGGCCAGTAATATCGTGGAGAATCAGTGTTAAATCATAAAAAGAGCACTTAACTGATGTATTAGCTAACACGGGCAGCCGTTTTAATAACTATTATTAAAACTCTTGACGAAATTCCCCAATAATAAAACTGAAGAGCCCGCCAGAGCTACCGATTACATACTTTTCTTTACGGTTTTAACACTCCTATGATATTGTGATTTTTTTAAATTACCATTTGGCCTCTTACTTTTGTCTGCTACTTGGAAGATATAATATTTCAGTTTGGAACGAGCTGAAGTATCTTTATGGCGATTCCGTTCATTTATTTAACCCATATTTTCGTATTCATAGATCAATAAAGTTTTGCGGTTGATTTCACGGCGTGATACACTCATATGGAAGATAAAAATGTATCATTCGTTCGTTTTACGGGCGCGCCAATCGTAAAGAGTGCATCACTTGGACTCGTCCGCCACCAGGCGAACATGTGTCGTAAAGAGACCTCTTCGGCTAACAATTTCCTGATGGTCTGTAAATAGTAAGTTTATTGTCTTTTTATGAGGTACTCGGACCGTAAAAAGGAAATAAAAGAGCACCGCCGATGGTGATAATAAAAAAAATTATTTTCGACTCATCTTCGTGATTATCTCGCTCGGTTTTACGAGTGCAGCGCGAGTTGAAAAGGGACGGGGATGTTTTACAGCGTGTCGTACCGATGTGACCCTTTCGACTCGATGGGGGTAAAGGTCGTAAAATGGGAGCATAAGGATAATGTTTTGGGTTTCCTATACTGCGCTTCATTCATGATTTCGTTTTAGTACAGCGTCGGTAGACATGTAAATCCGATTGCTTTCACGACGTCGATACTCGTATTGAAATCGACATTTTCCCGCCCATTATTCCGAGTATTACATTCGTAATAGAAAACCCTTTCCCCTTTGTTCCGAGCGACC
Organism: Achlya flavicornis; assembly: GCA_947623365.1. Lineage (NCBI taxonomy): Eukaryota > Metazoa > Arthropoda > Insecta > Lepidoptera > Drepanidae > Achlya > Achlya flavicornis. The sequence goes on along the minus strand of OX392485.1, from coordinate 1,530,211 downwards.
GAAAAAAAAAAAAGTAATAACCATAGAGACACAGTTTAGAGACCACTAAAATCAGTACTGGGAAATTCAAATTTGGAACAACGTGATAACAGTTCGTTTAATTGCGCGTAGGGATGGGACAGTGGTATCCGCCGCGGAGCTATTCCGGGCAAGTCTAAGTTCCGACACTCCATTTGTTCAGGTCGAGTGAGCCTAACGCCCGGCCACGGGGCGCATCCTAATTCTTAAAGGCCCATCACAAGACCTTTATGCGTTAATAAAGTTGCGATATAAAAAGAATGGAGGCGTCCGAGGGTGAAAGACGGAAAGGGTACGGACTTAAGTGCGCATTTTAGCCGATGTCGAGGGCGTGCGAATTTGTCAAGCCATAGACTGTGACGATTCAATTGTACGATGATTAAATAAAGACAAGAGATCTCTTGTTGGTGGCTCTATTGTGGACGTCTTATCCCTTCTGTCTGTATCTTAAGTCTGTACATTTGTAACTGATATTCCCAAAACCAATACTTGCGATATCTCTTTACATAGGTAAGCTATAGAGCTAATTGAAAAAATATGTAAAATTCATTGAAATTGTTAATTCTTAGTCCTCTACAAGTCCTGTAACCTCATGAATACTTCAAGATTTTGAAACCTGATTAACATTCATCATTAATCACTACCAGGATTACAGGATTAGATTAAACCTCTCAGCAGCGGACCATCAACTAATGATAAACGTCCCAACATCAAACTTACAATCGAAAACAATCCTTTTCAAAAGTATCAGATTTCTTAAAAAAAAATACCCAAGTATTTGCAAAGGAAATAACAAAGTCGTCCCTTAATCGCGATAGCCCGCTAGTTGGCCCTAAACAAAGATGAGCGGCCGTAAAGGATACGTGAGTGTTTTATGGGCCGTTCGGGCTTTATTTAACGCTCTCTCATACAGATTTTATACATCGGCGTCTTGGAGTCTGAGGGGCCCTCAGCATCACGGCCTCTTATAGCCGTGTATCGCGGTATCTGATGCGAGGGTGAGAGGACGGGTTCAGGGCTGTTGTTCTGTGTTGTATTGTGAACGTGTTTGTTGTAATTAAACATGGGGTTGATGTCAAAGTCGCTGGTAGTGTCGTAGTAGTCTGTTTGCTAGAAGTCGATGATTTAAGAGATGTGGTGATATTTTGAAGAGGAGGTCTTTAGGAAAGTTATTGCTTTTAACAAGTTTTTTTTTATTGGCTAGTGAATATAATATGCAGATGGGTGCAGTATCTGTGACACGCCTGGAATGTCTGCAGAAGTCAGGAATATACATAGCTCGAAGAGTATAGCGTAATGGCAAATGCATGTTGATGTGTATTTGGTGAGATAAGTTATGTACTTACATAGTTTAGGTACTATCTAATTATCTAAGAACATACTGTTTTCACGTATATTCAACCCATATGGATGACCCATTCTTTCACATTTCCATATTCAAGACACTCCTTAAATTAAATATATATAAAATTGCTTGACAAAAAAATGATCCAAGAACAATACAACTACAATGTAGAACAGTGGCCTTGACCGTTACTATGTGATGTCAATCACCCAAACATCTTTAAAAAGGACAGTAAAAACCCAAACCGCATTTCTAAACTCGAAACGACACTTACGCATTGTAATCGGCGTTAAATCGAATAATCGAGCACTCGAGCAAACCGCGTTATGTTATTTAGAATCGAGTCCCCCTGGCACTAGTCTGTAATCGAATTGGAGACCGCCACTTGGCGGATACTTGAGCGGAGTGTTACATTGTTAGCCGATTTTTGCCAGGGACCGTTACTGTGGCAGCCCCAGGGCACTTCTATACGATTATGCAAAAATACCCTCAGGAATCTATGCGGAGTGCGGAGACAGCTTTATGTTGCCTGCGAATTATTTGACGCCGCTTTAAACGAGCTGATTCTTTGAGTTGAAGTTATATTTTATTTATAAGGTAGGTACTTAAGTTATTAGTGTTGAAGTGGAACTAACTACACCAATCATACAGTGACCATAATAAAATAGAAGAATGAATATGTCAAGAATCTGAACACAGCGGGAATGCCGTGTAAAGACAAGTAATGATAGATCAACTTGTTCATAATTTAGATAAAACTCTTTACAAGGGGCGGAAAAAATGCGGGTATGGCGTCGCGAACGTGCTAACACGCTGTCGTACAAATGAATCCTAGTTAGACCTGTAAGTCACCGACTCGCTCATTATAAACTCGCTCGTATCGATTAATATTCACATCATAATTCGAGAGGCGAAGAAAAACATGTGAAAAAACACACAAAGTACCATGCGCAATAACGTCACAAACAATGGTGTATAATCGATTCCAAAAACGATACTAGATCCGCAACTAACACGCTGTTAACTAGTTGAATCGAATCTCACTCGATTCATTTCGTATTCCAATGACGAGACACAATTCAATTTGAATATTTTGACGTGAGCGTCGAATACTAATACGTACGACAGTTTAGCAAATTGTATCTTACAGCGCTAGTTTTATGTTTTATTTATGATACATAGTTGCCAGTAAAATTTAATTTGTGTCGATTCGCTCTAACTATTCCAGTGTATTTCGCGCAATATCACTGGCTGGATATTCCCGATTATTCTGCAATGCCGATGTTGAATCGGTAATCGACGCTCCGGTTCCCAACACTGTTCCTACATTCAAAACTTCACGGCAACAGTTGATAAATGACAACGTATGACATTATGACGAGAATCTCATTTAAGTTCATACAATCCATTCATATGTCTGGTTGTTCCTTGAGGATTCTATTTCAACTTTCACTGTTCATGTCACTCGTTATTAATTAACACTCTTGTTGGTTACGTGGGATATTTTGGCAGCGTCTCCACAAGTGAAAAACTTCAAGTATTGGAAATAGAAACATATGACTAATGACATTATAGCGAATGAATGTCGTGTGAAACTGTCTCTTAGCGGTTAATTAATGTTTGTTGCCATGGTGCCTTTTCGACTCACTTATTATGTTTCTTAATAGAAGAGACACGCGGACATTTGTATAAAACAAGATACGCTTTGACACGTTACATAGTGGAAGGATTTATGAATCTGTCGACGGATTTTCGACGTTTCCGAAAGAATGTATGAGTGACGTTTCTTTTAGCTACCAGAATAAATTCAGAGGTATGCCGTGGGAAAGGCCAACAAATAATATTTAGTGATATAATATTTAGAATTTTATCCTTTAAAAAACAAGTGCTCACTGGAGACCTTCGAGATGTTGCCGGATACAGCGATAAAACACTCGACGTCAAGATTAGATTTTTCTAAATAAATATGAAACCTTGAGTGTTATTTGCCGAGGCAGTGCGGTTACAAGAGGTCCCCTGTTCTCGACTCAATGGTGTTTGTTTAAAACCACTTATAAAACTCAATGGGCTTGACAAATAAGTCACTGCAGTAATCTGTATTAACAATACTTCAAGTGATAATGCAAGTGTGCATGTCGTTTTGGTTTAACAAATTGGTATAATATTTTGTTGGGTTAATTGGTAGAGCCTAAATGAAATGCTAACGCGAAAACTAATGGTTTTATTTGCATATCGTATTTATTAGTTATACATATTTGGATTCAGTGGCTCGAGATTATTCGAGATACATTTATCGTCTCTCCTAAGCCGCAAATAAGTGATCTGGCCGTCGACCCAGATATATATCAAGGAGATACTTACATTTTTGAATCAAATATACGTATGTATACGAGAGTAGGTATGCTTAATTAGAGACCGCCATTTTAGTCAATGCCCAAATTAGTGTCAGTTGATAGCAAACTTTGGAAAAAATCATCTATGTGAAAACTTTCTGCGATATTTGAAAAAAAAAAACATGCTTTTTTAAGTTTGAGCATGTTGCGATAACCATGGCGCCAAGATTATATTTTTTTATCAAGAAATGTGTACTAAAAGGCCACAAAATGAGTTAAAAGACGACATATTGGATACATAAACTGTAGGTAGCGTATCACGGTGAATTCTGCGTCTTCAAACACTGACCGTAGATTAGATAAAGGCGGATGTTGCTTCTAAGATCAGAGACGTACGCACCAACATATACAACATTTACACAACGACTACCCACCTGATAATAAAACGTGATCTTTTCATTAAACAATATCCAAACATTTGGAACAACTCCGCAACGCGTCACATCACTAATACGCCAACGCGGGAAACATATGTCAAAGTACATTTTAATGATGTTTAAAAAAGGTGCCAATGCATCGATATTATTCGAAAATAATCGGTATCGCACCGATAATGTGCTAAATTAGAATTACCGAGTGAGCAGGCGGGCATAACGTAATTGCTGGTCGCACGCAAAGTGTCTATCAAAATTATTTTCGTATGGGGCTACTTTTTTTTTCTTATGCACCCCTGGCAACTGTGGGGTGTCGTGGGATCCTCTCGCACCTACGCCCGGACACGCAAACCCCGTCAATATAGATAATTGTTTCATTATTCTTCTATTAACTCCACTCATGCAGTAATTTATCTTTGCGGATTACAAATGTATGTAGCTCACAAGGGAATCTTGGGAGCGGAATAGTAAGTGTGATAGTCGGCAAAACTAATTTCGGACGCAACAAAATACCGAAAAGACTGGTCGTAAAATGTGAAAAGCAGTAAAGTTGCGAGTTGGCGCGGTCTGAAAGCCCGCGGGGCGTGGTGGCGACGCCCAGCGTTTTAGCGCGCGGACATGCGATGCTAAGTCTTTATTAACATTGCATTGCACCTACTTGCAAACTATGCCCTCCTGGTACTTTTGCTCAAATTACTCCTGGTAGGTAGGTACTTATGATTTTGTCATTTTGGGTCCACAGACTGAAAAGAATCATGAATGGCACGTTAGAACTTAGAACCTATGGTCTCCTGGTAAATTCAAACAGACTACTCCTGGTACTTGTGAATAACATGATTTTTATGAACGCTGGAAGGCTGCTTACAGTGTATGGTATCTTGGTACTTCTGTTCATATTACTGTGGTGACTTTAACTAAAACTGACTATGTTTTGTCTTTGGAGTGTGATAAGCAGTTTAGGGCTTCGTCATGTAGATAAATATACCTTAGTCTAAGTTCAATACTTGCAAGCTTTATGTTGTTAGGACTTATTTTGCCTTGGCTTAGTTATTTTACTCCTAGACTTATGAATATAACTTATTCTGCAGCAAACAGACCGAGTAATAACAATCTATGGCTATCTCACTACCCTAATGTGGCTGAAGTTACTCAACATTGATTAATTAGTTATTTTTGGCGAGGGAGGGTACGCTTGGGCGGTGTTAAAAGCAATTACATTGATGCACGCGAAGCTAGAAGCTAGTGTTTTTTACGGATCATTTGAAAAGAAAGCCCTTCTTGTTTTACCGATATAAGTTGAATCCATAATGTCCTCATCAAAGTGCGACACGAAGCAGAAATACCAGGGCACCACAAGAGCATAGCTGATATATTAATTAGGCTCCAGATCAAAGAGCAAGATAAACAAGATCACGTCAGCTATGCTCGCCTGGTAATTGCGTGGACAGGCAGAGTGTTTGATGGTTTGTACGACAGACAACACCCGTGTCGAAACAAAACTGAAAACTAAAAATAGTTTTTATTTTATGAACATTGTAATGACAGTTTAGTTACGGGACATAAAATACACTGTAATTAGAAGGCCGACATGACATCGACGGTAACAAAGTAGCTCACTGCCCACCGATAACATCAAATAATAATCTAGACTACAAGTAATAGAGATAAATTTCATGTATATATCGCCTTAGAGCACCGTGGTTCCCAAGTCCCTAAGAGCTTCAACTCTTTTTTTTTTTATAAAATTTTCTAAAGTAACTTGTCACCGAAGCGTAATTTATCTAAGGAATTCACTGAGAGTAAGTCACCAGTTTAAAAAAATCTGAAGCTGCACACACGGACCCTACGCTGTTATCAGATATCTCCACGTAATCAAACATTTACGTAATAAAAACGGGTAGTCGGCAAGTGTGCCGCGCTCAAGTTTTTATCTTTACTACGTTTACATCTCGGCTAATCGCGTAGATAATATTATAAACGCAAACATAACTATATTCTTAAAGTAATTAACTTTGTTTAATCGTGAGCCATCTTTACGAGTAACGCAGGTCGTATGCGTGCTACTTTTTGCTTACTTACATCCATCTATCTAGGGATTGTTCGATATTAGTTCTGAACAAGAGTCATGTATTTCGTCTATTTGATAATTTTGCCCAAAACGTACAGTAGGACATCACTATCTACGTCTTACTTGCTTTACTTTAGAGAGAGTCCAGTCTTTTGTGAATTTTATAATTTTTTGACATGTTCGAACAATTTTTCATTTAGTCAGAACTGACTTGTACCTTCGGACTGAGAGATTTTCTAACTCTCCAAAGCAACGATACATTTTAGATTATTTTTCAAATACCGATACGTAAATAGTAACGGCTAATGTAACATTTGAGGGAACAAAGGCACGCTTCTGAAACGGAACAGTTTCTTAGAACCGTTGCCGCGGCTCAGTTGTTCCGAGCGTCCTTTGATATGGCTGCAATAATAAATAGAAACTCGGGTAGATGCTTCCGCCCAACACTTGTTTCAAAGAACAATAGTATTAGGAAAAAGAACTCTGATTAAAGTGGGAAAAGTCGTTATCTTATTACTTTCTGCTGCTGATAAATATCAGTTTGCTGATAAGCGTAGCGTAGTTACGCGGCTTGTATTGTAAACATTAAACTAGTTTTTGCTATAATTTTTTGCATTTAAAAGAGAAATTATTATAAAATTTAGTCAATTATCTGTGTAATGAATGTTATAATTAGTGGCAGAAGTTTATTTGCCACAATAATTTATTGATATTGTACGGGAAACACTTGTAATTTACTCGAAACTATTTCATCTTTGACAAGCATTGTACTAGGAGAGCAAAGACGAGCAGGCGGCGTTTCACATAAAATTAAATAATAATGAACTAATCGCGCCGGGAGAGCCCGCCGCCCTACGAACAATGGACGCGTTAATTTGTGCCCTTTGTCCGCTCGAATAGAAAATTTCATGTTCAACCGCCAGTCGAAATGGCTGCATTTTCGTTTTATTACCCGAGTTTTAAATGTAAATCACCCAGCTTTGTATTGAGACAACGCGTCAAGTAAGTTAGCATTATCCTTTAAGATTTTAAATGCATCTAAAGAAACGCTATATTAATTTTTATTCAAATTTTCCACTGCATTACAATTATGAATTTTCCGTAGACAATATTCAGAACATGTCACTTTTTTCGTCCATCCATGGAAGTGACAAGTGAGTGACGCGTATGTGGAATAAAAAGAATCATTGTTCTATTTTCAAATGACGCTTTCATAGTTGCCAGTAGTTAGTTACTCGGAATCGAGAAATTCGGCGTCGCCTTTGATTCCAGAGCGGGCAGGTTACAGCGATGCCTGGAACCGCTTGTTTGTTTGTCGGGCTGTAAAACTGTTACGAATCGTAAACGTTCGTGTGTGGCCAGCCCTTACGACGAAATCTGAACAGATGGACCGAGATCAAAAGACTCTGCGGTGATAAAAAAACTTAATGTGAATTAAAAGTAACAACTTAGTACTAGAAAACTGACGTTTGGGGAGTATTTTCTTTCTCGTTACACACCATATATTCTCCCTTAATGTAACGCGTGAGGGAATAACATTCCCATTTTCCAGGTATTTTCCGCACTCCATATTGGTAGGATTTGTTGGAGCCCGGCGTTGCTGGCGCAATCATTAGCCGCGCAATCCTCTCGGCTGTATGAGGCCCTGGTATCGTTGAGGGAACTATTGGCGAATTTTCCGGGATTTTCTTCTTATTTTTACTATACCCCCCTCTATATTGCTTGTTTACAAGGAAAACGAGGGGTTGTATTGAAGGAGGTCGTAGAAATAGGTATTTAAATGGATATCTAAGCTACATGCATAGAGCGCAAAAATAAACAGCCATTAACACGTCTGTTGTCTATTAAACTAACAAATAAATCTGAACCAATAGCAGAAACAACAATCATCTAATAACACTATGTTAAAAATATTATCCAGAGATAATGTTAATAATAACCAGGCAATTATAACTGTAACTAATACACCATTACCAAACGTCTGGAGCACCGGGTGAGGTCGACACACCCGGATCGCGCTAGGCGTTATTAACCGGGATTACCGGATCCCATCCCGATCCCCGGATACGGGGATTTGCTCGCGGATCGGGGACCAGTGGAAATGATAAAAGATATGTGCGGATATCTGTATCCGTGTGTTTTTACGTTTGCTGTTTTTTATACGGTTTTTATGCGTGTTATATTTGGATAAACGTTTTGTAGATTAGATTCAAAAGTAGGCATGAGGTATCTAAGGCATGTTATCTTCAAAAATCACCTCATGTTGGGCTGCAGCGACTGGTTGCTTATCTTTAGTAAACAAGAAAATATGGTTTTTCCAATTTTTTACCTCATCATCAGCCTATAATGTCCCACTGCTGAGCACAGGCCTCCTTTCACAAATCAGGGTGAAAGGGGATGGGCAGATACTCCACCACGCGTGCCCACTGCGGATCGGTGGAGGTAGGCTAGTGGCCAACCTACTGTTGGAATTTTTCAAGCCGCCTATGAGGCATCCAACTAGCTTAACGACTATCACAATTAAGTGATAACCGGGACCAACGGCTTTACGTGCCTTCCGAAGCACGGAAACGCTCGATTTGAAATACCACTAGGCGGTCACCCATCCAGGTACCGACCAAGACAGACGTAGCTTAACTTTGCCGATCGATTAAGAACGGCTAATCATGATTTTTTACCTATTTCAGCACATATAGAGTGCATTTTACGATCTTCCAACCAAATCCATCCGAATTTCAATATAAGACAAGACACCCCAAAGGGCCATCAAATTCCCTATAGGACCAAAAAATAATGAACAAGCCGTGTACTCCACGCTCGATGTACCAGGATCACATGAATGCTAGACACTGTCAAGCATGTAGGAGGCCGGGCGAATCCCAAGCGATATCAGCGTTACAAGCGATCGCACTTAACCGCGTCACTCGTATCATATCGCGCTGCAGCGCTATCAGTCAGCGTCGCCCGCTGCATTAGCCGCGTCGCCGCGTCAATAAATTATAGGAGACACCTCCACGCGACACTACGAGCCTGGTCACTCGCCTGGATTAATGTTGAGAATATTTAAATACATGTTTCTGTTTGCTTGTCCCGCTGTCTATCTCCTGGAAAATGTCACACGGTAAATGTTATCCGCGTTAGAACTTTTAATTTCATTGTAGGTACTGCTTCCGCTCAATCATTTTCATAGACAACATAAAACAATTAAATATCTTACGCTTATAGTTTCTGAAGAATCCAAAGACTCAAATAATATTTTAACAAAATAGTCTACTCTGTGCCGTCAAGTCTCGCTATGAATACGAACCCTTCCCTTAAAACTATTTTAAAAACCAGCGAGCTTGCCACACAGACACGTAACGTTTTTTTGTCAAATAACACAAAAATGTCAAAGTTAACCTGGTAGGTCACGCGGTATATAAATAGTGTGTGCGTCAAGCCAGCAATACCAGCAGTATGCACCGCTATTATTGTATATAAGCTACTTATTAAGACTGACTCCCACTCGCTGGTGAGGCACGCAACCGCGCCAGCGTGGGCTTACATGGCGCGACCAGAGATTGGAAAGAGTTCTAACTTTCACATCAAGTTAGCGATACCTATGTAACAGTTTGTATAACACTTTCATTTGTAGTGAATACTGATTAACTTACTTCAGGAAGTACAACTTCTCCAATACTAAAGGTAACTTTGTAGAGTCACAACTTTAGCAACTCATTGCATGACATTGCTTGTGTTACAATATTGAAGTTTGGTCTGTAGAATACTATAACAGAGTGTAGTCAAATGTGAGTATAAACATATAATGGCATCAATTAATTCAATCCACAATAGTGGTATAACAAAAAAGATACGGCCGAAACTAAGGTAGATAAATAGGTTTTTATTCCTCTGGACCAGTTCTACATCCATCCGAAAAACTATGTTCACAAACTAATCTACCTCAGAGCTATCTAAATCTAGCAATATAGCAAAATAAATATTAAACAAAAAACAGTAATCGTCATGTAAACCCGACCACGCACAGTAAGTGGAATCAGACGTACATTTCCAAGTATGGCTGCGTCACAGAACAGGCCCGTTTGAAGCGGCAACTGTTACTCGCTTGTTGATCAGCGATTCTCTGATTGGGGATTAAATATTTACGGTAGATACTATTTGAATTTAGAATTAAAGCTTTTGAATTTCGAAAACAGCCAGCAATTATTTTTGTATTTGAAAATAAAGAATCATGGCGAGATCCATACATTGATTTGTACAAAAAAAATTAAACATTTTAGAGAGTTTTGAATCACTTCCAATGTCGAGATTACATTACCAGCAACATGTTAATATACTTGAAATATTTTAAAAAACCCCGCAAAACATAACAACAACATAATGGTTTTGGTCGCGATTCGCCAACATAGCATAGAATTTCGCATTTTTATCCCGGGGATCTAGAAATTTTTTTAATGCCTCAAGTTATTCCTAAGGCACCAAGGATCAATAATAACGTCATTTCAACGTCTCTAAAAATCTTTATTCTTTTGTACAAATCTCGCTATGATTGTTGGAGTTTGTAGTTAATTAACTTAACTAGGTCCTCAGAAAAAAAAACAAAAACATAATTAACGTTTTTCTACTCGCGGTACCATAGCATACATATTAGGTAACTTTTTGTTTGTGATTTTTGTTTTCATCTTTTAGATGGTGATATCGATATTGCTCATGGATATTGTCACGTAAACAATTCTAGTTCGTATTTCAAAATGTAAATTCTCCATTATTGGAGATAAGGTAGTGTTATGACGTTCGCTATCAGATTAGGCCATTGTAATCTCCAATTGATTAAGGATATCTTTGCGACCAACACAATGAAGAGCATTTTTTAAATCCCCTGTAAAGATTCCATTTTCAAATTTTGAAGATAAAAAAAAAGTAGATTTGAATTCTGATTTCGAAATTTTAACTCGTGCAGTTAACCTGCGACGCTGCAACCGGGCAGTCGTGCAGGGCCGTTCAACGGGGAATGCACAAATAGAATTAAAACGGCCAGCAGTCGAGCACGCTCGCCTAGACTCCGTACATGAGAAAAACTTCTTTTAATTACCACCAGGATGCCTCAAAGAGTCCGGGTACAGTCTAGTTGAGCTTCTTACGCACTGCAATCGTATTACAAATTACATTCAGAAGTGCTATTGAACATAACCCTATGTTTTTTTTTTAGTTTTGGATACTGGTCTTTTGAGCTAACTACTTTATTGGCGTGTGGATTTTTCATCTGTGAAATAATACTAGATATTTTTATTTGAGAAGAGTGATCACCAGCATTCACCTGTCAAACTGTCCAATTTTGTCAAGTATCAGCTGTCAACGTATCAAATTCGTCATGATAACAACATTGATACGCAGCTCCTTGTAAATTTGATAAAACCAACGATAACAGCTATCTTCTAGATTTTGTGTACCGATAGACTGTTTTATCATACAGATTACCTGTTCTAAAATTTATTTTCGTTTATTTTTTATTAAATGAACATAGGCAATATCTAACCTTAGATTTCAGATTTCCGTTGCACCTTTAAAAAAATTAAGCGCGTTTATGTCTTTTGCATTTTGATTTTCGAACGCGTTGATGTTTTTTAAAAGGAGCGATAAATTCCATGTATAAAAATTTGCTGATTCCAAATTCAAAATGCGTAACATAATGTTTTCGTTTTTGTGACGTATCGTTGACATTTTTTTTCTCTTGTTCCAGATGCGATGGGTGAGTAGAGTACACATCTGCCGGCAGCCGGCACTACTACAGGAAGCACCATAAATCATGGCGTGCCAGTAAAAGATCATGCTCACAAAAATTCCAATCTTCATAAAACTCGAAAAATAATTATGTTAGCGGTCGTGCTCTTTTTACGCACAATAAGTCAATCGGCCAACACTAGGAGTCCGTCGGGGATTCGCCTCGCGTCATAAACTTTGATTAGGTCATTAAAGCACGTTAATTTATTAGCGTTCGAACAATTCTCATTTGCCATAAACACACAAAAATAGCTCATAAAACTTTAACGTTACCGTTCGTTTTGTGTCGACGCGACGAACGGTCTTTACTGCGTTTTAAAACATTTATTTTTTTCGCGTGTAATCGAAAATAACCTTTGCAGTAATTAAGCGTACGGTGCAGAACTGTAAACTGATGCTTGGGAGTTTGAAAATGGAATTCTAATTTTTTATACATTTGGCGCCGTATTGATTAGGCATTTACCAGTGAATAATAAATTAGGTACCCATTATCTATTATTATCATTATTTTAATTTATGCGAATTCTTGGATAATATTAATGCAAATGGATGTGTTAATGAAAAAACCACGTTTCTGATGGGTCACCTTACACATCAATATAATTTAACATCAACCAGCATGCTATCGGAACAAATCTGTAATAAAACCTTTAAAAGGAACAAGGTTCCTCGACCGTTCTCCATTTAAAAAGTTTCATAATCCAACTGTTCTCAATTCGCGCGCTCGCAATGACATATTCATATCAAATTTGTTCCAATTTCAAAAAAGAAGATCAGGGCACACATCGCGATTGCGTTCCATTTTCCGAAAAGATCGAAAAAAAAATACTGTCAGTTCGGAAGCGGGGAATTCATTTGGCGCGAAATTCGTTCGATGCATAAAATAAATTAAAACCAAACAATATCAATCGGACACGAGAACACACTTACGCGTTTTGCTATTTATCATAAAATACGGACGGCATGCTGAAATTGAATGTTGCCGTCTCTTTTAGCTGGGCGTCGAGTGATAGAGAGGGGTATATTCTGAGCTTATTTTTTCTTTGTTTCAAATCGTGTTATCGAGTTGTCCGTCTGTACGTTGATTTGCTCGTGTCGATATCGGCTCACAATATTAATTACAGGTAGAATGAGCTTTGTTTCGTTCGCATTGATTGGGATCTGCATATAACTCGTTACAGTTGTCGGGTTCCGTGACGTTAATAATCTTTTTTTAATAATATTAACAACCTCTTCAAATATCAATTTTTGAATCTTAAATGCTGTTATGCTGTGACACGTTTTGTACTTGTCATCTCGTCTGTGTTATTTCGTTTCTGATGCATCATTATGTTCTACCCAAAGACATCCATTGCTGATGCCTCCCCCATCGAAACTTACCTAGAAAGAACGTCGCCATACTACACGAATATACAAAACAGGCCAACTTTTATAGGCTGCTGCGCGTAACAGCTACGTTTTACGCTCACTCTGCGTCATTCTGCTTGTCATAATGACGTTCATAATGATAGTAGTTGTTAAAATATTCCAATTAAAAGCGGGAGAAATTAAAATATTGATAATTATTTTTCATTTTTATTTTATTTAGCCCCTAACAGTTAGAGCGTATTTTTATCGACGCGTGCACAACTGCGACACTATCTGGATGTATCCTTAATCAAAGGCCTCCCCCATAGACTTCATCAACAAACTTCTTAGACCCATAAATAAAATGACAGTCCACCTGTTTTTCTAGGATAAAAAGTAGCTTATATAATTTTTAGACTATCTGAGACCCAAATTTCATCGCTTTCGGTTTAGAAGTAAGACAAACAGAGTAAGCTACATGTAAGCTCATTAGTAATATTAGTAGGGACTAGAATCAAGACTGGTCATAGACAAGTTTATAAAAAAAGGCATAAAGTAAAAAAAACAATGTAGAGTCACTACGGTAAACCCGAATTCAAAGTGACTGATCATTTTTCAATGAAATTTTGCACACATATCAAAAAGATTATTAGAAAAGCAAGGATCTGTGGGGTAATAGTTAAGATTATTAATTCCACGTCATAGACATAAAAATATGAAGACGGAGTGTCTATAAGGTGACACTCCGTCTTCATATTTTTAAGAAAGTGAAGCCGATCATTTCCTACGTATGAGTAAAATCAGTACTGACCCAAGCAGGCACAAATGGTACTGAGCCTTATTGTCACTGTCAACGTCTCAATGTGGAATGACAACCGATCGGCTTCCTATGGTGTATATGTGTGTGTGAGGCCATGTATTTACAAGAACGCCGGCTTCCTATTACTTGCGTCACTAAAGAACACAGACCGTTCCGTCTTTCATCTTTTCTTGGTCTGAGATCCACGTAGGCTGAGAACAAGATATCCGTCGTCCTTCTTTTGAACATCGAAACATCAATACACGTTTAATAGTATCCCGATATCATTGTCTACTATCACACGGACCCCTAAAAGTGATTAATGGTTCCGTACCGAAACTGGTAATATAACACGGGTTGTAATACTATAGCGGTGATTTCTATCTATTGTTAATACTACTTGTTAATTATACGTAAGATCGATTGACTTGATACCGAATGGGTGCGCACGCAGACATTGTTTCAAAGATTTAAAAAAAGTAGCGCGGCGGAAAAGGAGCCGAGTGTTTTTACACAGAAAAATAATTAATCAATTACTTCTGCAACAGACATTATTGCAAACCTAATAAACATATTGGTAAAAAATCATAATTCAGAAAATTCTTTTTTTGGATTGTCATCAAAACTGAATGCAAAATTTCACTGTTTTAAAATTCAAATGAATAAGTTTTAATTTTTTATTGAATATGTGTTGCCTTCTAATATACCAAATATCAAGTCAATCCGACCACTGCAAGTGGGTGAAATTCGACTTGCATTCCGCCCGAAAAAACATACCTACATACATACACTGCAAGCTAAATAAAAGCTTGTAAAATACAAACAAATCAACCGCTAATTATCTAAATGAAGCAACAAACTAATTGTACGTTTACGCTGATACATGATTGCATACATTGCAATTAAAGATGATGGTGATGATAGGTCCCAGCTGTCAGATTGACGTATGATTGTTGGCTGTTGTAAACGTTTGACAAGTAAACTTGGTCTTTAAAAACTTAAAACATAAATATACATGGGTTAAGGAAGGACAAGACGCTATTTGCTTTAATGGTATCTTAAACACTGTAACTATGGTACTAATCGTTTATTTTTACTAGTCACTACGTCAAACGTCACTGATTGACATGTAAAGATCCATTCTTATGTCAAACTGACGTACGTCATTGCGTGTACCTATGAATGTATATCTTGGATCTTAGTGGAAACTTTAAGTAAAACGTTAAGCCATAAGCTTATGACACACAAGTGAAAGCTGTATTAGAATCCGTCTGTATTAACTCTTGGTTAGTTAGACATTTTCTTTTTTGGTCAACATCTATGGCAAAAGTCGTAATAGAGCATCGTCATTTTACAAAAATAAACCATATTGTTTAATACTTAGAGCTGTAGGTGTTGTCACACACAATAATCATAAAAATGGTAGGTTTAAAATCTTAAACATAACCTAAAATGACTCCAACTGCCATCAATAAAGCCTGTGACACGCACTGTAACAACCCAATCGAGCGCAGATTCAAATTTCGAACGGAACATTCAAGATGGCGACCTTCGCAAGTCGTATATCAATCGTGATTTACACGCCACAACCACGGTCGAGGTCGACGACCGCCCGAATTTCGTTCAGAAATGCACTCCACAAGTAATTTATTTGTTACCATCTATTATTTTGTAGACTCACAAGGTCCTAAACACAGCTGACATTAATATATCATTTTACGCGACGGCGGCTCCACGTTGTCTCTCTCTCGCTCGCACGTACCTAATAAGCGTGAGACGGGAAGGGACAGCGGTATAGGAACAGAGTAGTTTGCGTTTTCACTTTTTATAGTAGCAATATATTTGATCAGCTGATCGCGATGACGTTTACAGCTCGTGTGCGAGTGTGTAATGCTTTTCATAATTTATATTGCAGTATCCATGTTTTTTCTGTGTGTCTAGGTCGTGGTTTTATTTTATAATGTTGAATATTTATCTAAATAGTTGATATTGGCCGGTGCGGTGGATGTCGGGCGATAAATTTTACGGTCGGCGGTTTTTGGGTGTTTAAACGTTTTAATAAATATATAATTTATAAAATTGTGTTTAACGAGTGTTCTCATAAATTAGTTACGTGGTATTTTGATTATAAATCGCATTTTGTTTGATATCATGTGGTTTATATACAGATTATATTAGACTCTATTAGACTTTAAACGGTATCATTAAAACAAATATTGCAATCTAGAAACCTTATTAGAAACATTGAAACTTTGCAATTTAATATGAAAACGGCTTTTAATATCCAGAGTAAAGCTAATAATGACGATTGTACCTAATTTTGTGATAACTAGTCCTGACCTGGGGCTCTACCGCGTAACTTTGGTCGTAATCCTAACGAACATCATTAATGAATTTCATCCAATCAGGGCCCACGAATGGTCATCGTCGCGTCGTAACGCGTGCGCGTCATTGGTTGAAATAATTAATGGTGTTCGTTACGAATACCACCAAAGCTACGCGGTAGAGCCCCAGATAATCTTTTCACGACCAAATCAGTCTGTCTCAGATATCAATTTCATACGACGTTACGCAAAATCTGAACCCAATCAAACAACGTAATTTCAGTACATCCAAGCGGCGTTTTATTTCATTACATACTGAAAATCATGTATGTAGCACATAATACTACATATATAAAGGTGCGTACACACGACGCGCGGCGGGTGCGTGCGGCGGAAAGCACACGTGGTCCCTGTAAATATTTTTGGAAGCAATCGATTTCCGAAATCCATTCTGTACCCTCGCGCCGCGCCGCCGCGCCGATGATGCGTTGTCTCTCTGTGGACATTCCTACAATATTAATGGAGAAACTGTACACTAATCCATGCTAATATTATAAATTTGAAAGTAGGTGACAAGTCTGTCTAGACCGATGAGCCGATCGCGTTATATTTAACCAAGTATCCTATGGTATGGAGAAGTGTGTCTTTATGCACACTATTTTTTATCCTGGAACCAGGGGTGAAAATGCGGGCGGCAGCTAGTTGAATATATTAGTGATGTGGATGAGGAAAGTCCAAGACTAGCGCTTCAGATTTTAATAAGCTTCGATGGCCAGGAAAAATCCTCAGCTATATTTATGGTTACGCTATATTTGAAACTAGAGTTTCCGTCTCTGGTTATCTCTTTTACCCCCTTAGGGGTTGACTTTTAGAAAACTCTGCTAACCAAATGATTAGTTTAGGCTCTAAGGCCCACTTAAGTTTGCCACACAGGTTGACGCAAGTTGGTCTAAATAGGTAGCTTCTTATGAAGGTGGAAGCTATTGAAGTTACCGCTGGTTATTATATATATTTAATGTTCATGTTTTTTTTTTCAAATGTTATTTTTCAATTTCAAACCAACTTTTATAGTTGAAACAAATAGGAGTATCTTCAAACGGTCGTATCCACACTAAGCGACAGGCATTAGCGCGTATCGCACGGGCTGGCATCATTAATCTACGTGACAGTTCAAAATTTAGTTACAGAGGGTCTCCGCGCCCCGCGCGCCCCTCCGCGCCCCCCGCGCCCCCTCCCACACCCGACACTCAAATGTAGCAAGTTTTTGAGGGACACCTAAACAGTTCCAGTTGTTTGTGTTTTACTTACTATAAAGTTGAGTGGTTCATTACTAAACTTACGTTTTACGGTTGTTGTATTGCTTTGTTGTAATCATCGCTAGTGTGCACTTACCTTTATATTGAACTAGCATGTTCTAGGGGTTGTATTTCAACTGGTTACAAGTTTTTCGCTCATTCTGGGGTAGCATGTGTTTCCTGTTAGTTCTAGAATAAGTATCTCGAACACAGATTTTGGAAGAATTTTGCTGGCAACCCTACCATGCACCAGAATTGCGTAAAAGAACTTTGCATTTAAATAAATGTGTGAATCCCCTTATTATCGATCTCTAAGTACCAGGCTATCAGGACAGACGAGGTATCCTGACAATGTATCGCATACATGGCCCTGAAGACGCCCCGCGGCGCCTGCCACCGGCAGTCGAGCGCACTCAAAAGCGCTGTACAGTCACAACGCTAATTACTTTCAAGTGAAACCTCCACGCGATTATACGAGCCTGGTACCTAATTCAGAATATGTGGGTTTAATGACCTTTGTTTTGCAAAGCAACAGACAAAATAGACAAAGAGCGTTTACCCGACAGTGCTAGCGTATTTACATGAAAGAAAGAGTAAAGTTTTTACAAGATAAATAAAGTTCGGAACTGATATAGGTAGTTGCCATACGGCTGAAATATTATGGTAAGTGACCCGAATAACACGATAGGATATGGTAAAAATTCTAATTTTTCGATTGGTACTCGATATGTAAACAATTCCGAGATCCATCTATAGATAATCCTATCTGGGTATAAGTACGATTGTCAAACGCTGCACGCAAGTCTTTTAGTGTAATAAAATACTGGGAAATATCATGGGCGGATGTAAATTCAATAAGTTATCAATAATATGAGTAAAACTAAATATAGAAATTATTTAAATATTACAATTACCCATTTCGGTTTAACAATCGTGGGTACCATCATATTACTCATTGAACTATAACCAATAAATAACTTAAAATCAAGTATTACCATGGAATGTAATAAAAAATGTAAAACTACGCGATTATACTGAAATTGTGCCAGTCACGAGGGTCGAAACATACACGGCTGGGCCTGTCATTTTCATAAATTTCACAACCCTAGCGTGCCTCAATTAAATACAGACTTTACTGTTGTAACATTAAGGTTCGATTCCGCTGATATCCTATTGTGTCTAAGGCTGTTTTAACAATGGGAAAGAATCGCTTGAATAAGCGGAACGTAGCTATACAAAAATTTGATTATTCATGCCAACTTTGGAAAAAAATTACAAGCAAGTATGACACGGGGTCTTACTACGGAGGTTTACGAAGGTTGGTCTCTCTCTACCACCTCGGTCGTTACTCTCCGTATCATATATGTTTTTTAAGTTATTTAATTTATTTACTACATATGGATATGTTGGTCAGGCTGTTTAATATTAAAACTAAGCTGATTTTATATGCTTGCAAGTTTCATTGAGATTTCGTAGGGCGAAATAATGCATATGGATTGCTAAATAAATTCTACTTTGAAAATGTTTTATAGACATCAGACTAATTTAGGTATGGGCAAAAGGGCATCTCAGCTTTAGCTTAGCTCTATTAAGTGGTGTTATTCCATTTGAGTTTTGTGTACTAGCTTTTAAACTAAAGTAGTCACCGAATAACCCAATTTATTGTTCAATTTTAATACCATCCCTCAATGATAACCTTATCTTCGCAGTTGGTTAATAATGCCGCCCCTATTTGTCAGTCCGAGCGAATTCTGCACGCTCATCGTCGAACGCATTACGCCTGTACACACTGGGCCGACTGTACCCCTGTACAGTCACCATCAAAACGTCATTACTACACCCCCTGGCTTTTTTATATTTGGTATTCATTTGAACAAGTGTCTTTAGGTGCGGGGCAACACCTTTTTTGCCCCTATTGTCGTCTTAGTACGGCCCTGTCGATTATTGTTGAAATAGACTTGATGATGGTAGGCTTTGTGGGTTTATTAAGTTTTAGTGCTATTTTGAGGTATGTTGGGTTCTGTAGATAACTATAACCGTGATTTAAGACATGGTACCTTATCGAAATCTACTCTTCTATGCCCTGTGTGCAAAGAGTAGTGTTGAAATAATCAAATCTTTGGATGCTTTGTCTGCATGTTCCTGCATCTTTTGTTTATATCTACTTATTTATAAAGATTATGTTTGGATGTACATGGTTATATAGTGTGACTGGTATTTAGTAAACGATACTTAGACACATGATTGTACTCATGATAACAAACAACTTTCCCAAAGAAACAAATAGGGATAAATAACTAAATTAAATAAAAGCTGATGGTGTATTCTTATTCTTCTTCTTCATCTTATTTTTAATTTTGGCAACCAAGCCCAAATTAGGGCTCATTTCTGCCAGTGTCGAGTTATATTATAGTTTCCAGTCACAATAAATCACTTCACATTATAGTCCTCAGTCAGTCACCGTCCATAAAAGTCATGTTTTACTACAATGGTGGTCATTGTAGTAAAACTCTACACGGAAATTTTGAGACAACTTGAAAAGTCACGATACACATAATTCATTTCATTTCACTTCACTGGTGCACATGAATGATCTTTATTGGGTATAATACCACCAAAAATACACAATAAAACTCAAAATACACAAATTTATGAAAATAAAAATGCTATGTCACTCTGCAAGTTCCCGCCAAAAAGTCATTCTTATTCTTGTTAGGCACTATAAATATTATGGGCTTAAATTCATGGTAAAAAAAAAGTTTCTTTGGGAAAGTTCTTTGTTATCATGATTAAAAACATGTGTCTAAGTATCGTTTACTAATTACCAGTCACCCTGTATAGAACAATAAAATGCGAGAAAAAAGACCGAGAATTGTAGTTCTTTAACCAGCTAAGGACACCATCCTTCGAATGATGCTCAGACAAAAATCTACCAATACTAGTGACCTATACGATTGACCCAGCGTGAAACAAGGCAGTGACGTCACGGCCCGTATCGCTCCACTTCCATGATCGATGATGGACCGTCAAGCAGGCGCAGGCAATGCCAAGGTCACATTTGACAGCTGTCAGCCGGCACTGACAGCCGCTGTCAGTGAGCGGGTGCTGAAAAACGCCGCGCTGTCAACCGGTTGTTTTTTTTTTATTTTAAGGTGTGTCTACATTGGTGGGTTAAAGGTGGAGCTATTGGCGGTTTTTGAGAGATTCGCTGTCAAGATGATGAAGCGTGACAAATTTTAGTGACCCCACTCGAGTCTGGTTATTCACGTACCTCAATGCTCTTTAATAAATCATTCGGAAATTCTCTGGTCTCTATTTAGTCAAATAAGTTCCTCATTAGGTAGGAATGAATGTCAGTTTGTGGTAGTCAGATTAGCTAAGTCTATACGTTAGGGCTTTTACACATTATAAGACAATTTCTTGTGTCTTATGAGAACTTTATAAAATGTATGCGCGTGTCTCATATAACAACCAATGCGAATTTATGTCTTATAAGACAAAGGTCTTATTCATAAATCGAGATTGTCCGTGCCAGTCCAATTATTTAAAAACAAGCAATCAGAATCTATCAGGGTCTTATCGGTATCTGAAAAAATTACATCTATGTTAGAAGTTCCAGTTGTGGAATGATAGTCAGCTGCAAGATACCGTTATAAGCAACCCTATCTACCAACAAATAGGTATGTCCTATCGATCAGACGGTTCCGTCCGTACCTACAGATGAGTTATACTATGCTAGATCCTCTGAACCCACCCCCTGAGGCGAGCCAACGACCCTCGCACCACTCACACAAAACCCAACCTTACACCAACTATCTAAGATACATTATCAATCGACAGCCGAAGACATTCTTACGACGTTTTCAAGTCTACCCTCCCAACTTTCAGGAGGAATAAAACAGTAAAAGACGTTTTTGTGCAAGCGATAATGGTTTTTATTGGTTTGGTAATAGAGAGGCATTGGGCGGGCGGTTCGCCCTAGCTTGGGCGGGAGCAATTAGGCACGCTTCCGAAATATGAAAATGCAGTTTTTTGCTATTATAGCTTATTGTTTTTGATGCGAACGTTGTAGTTAATTTATCTACACATTTATAAAGTTGCTTCTTTCATTACCAGCTTACGGTGTAGATGAATCATTAAGATTTGAGCAGGCTTTGCGTCATTTTAATTATGTTTTATTTTACTCTTTATGACAATAATAGCCATTATGTACTTCTTCAATTCTTCTTACCTTATTCCTGTTAGAACAACAAAAAGCCCCAGGATATTTTATTTACTTAATTCATTGAGTGTGTTCAAACGAAAATTTTAAAAACCAACCTTATATGATTTGTAGAATAGAAATGAAGTTGGGAAATGCAGATTTCTTTAATGGTAACTTTCAACTAGATAACCTAAGAATTAACTTACATGAATTGGACGCTAGGTATATCTACGTAGAATCGATCAGGCCCAAAGGTAGTTACAGTAAGAGCTATCGGTATACCATTAAGGAAATTGCTTTATGTCGAACCTTGGGATGTGGCCCATATGCGTACGTACTTACTTGTTACTCGTTGTTGTACTGGTGGATACAGATGGGCCAAAAGTGGAAAACATTGTTCTTATTTTGAAATTCAATCTTAAGGTTAACTATGGTAGTTTAAAAAATCGAAAATAGATCTTGTTTGTTTATGTAGAAGATATCTTTTTTTTTTCAACTGCCAGTATTCCCATTTTTTCTTTTTCAACTGCCAGTATTCCCAATTTTTTTAAACTGCCTAACAAAAATAAGGAAAAGAAAGAAACCTTTAGACAGCCGGTACTGGTTACCAGGCTCACATAAAACACGGGGAGTCTCAGCGTAGCAGAAAAACAAGTGATTTATCGTGAGAAGAGGGACATCTAAGGATCCCTTTTGTGTTTTGGGCGCAGGTACCGGGCAGGTGGTGCGCCACCATTTTTGTCATTGATATGTATAAGTTTAATTTTATTAATAACAATATAATATTTAGAAGTCAATGACGTAATCAAATTTAAAGATTTGAAATTTTAATCCATTTTACTTTTGCATAATCCGTTGACATCAAATGTGAAAAAAATGATTATTAAAATTGGAATACAAATTCGGAATTTAAAACAATGAATAAAAATTATTTCCCAATGAGGTTCGACCAAATAAGATTCTAACAACGTAGAGAAAAAACAACAAAGAGAGCCAAGACCAATCCCGAAACCCAAAAAACATTCTGATCGCAACTAAAGGAACGGGTATCGTTAAAATAATAATTAATAGTCATTATCGAGTAAAAATAATTGTCGGTTTTGTTAAATTACGCCGGCCAGCGAGATCCGACCGTTTGATTCTAAACAATAACTATTATTAAACACTGTTCTTATGGCCAGTGATAGAAATCTGAATAAAACAGTTTATACTAAAACACCGATTGTTTTAATTCGGTAAAAAAAGAATTATGAGCGATAATTGCCACGTTTTGACGCGAAAACGTTAGCATTGTTTTTGGATTCGTTCGTTTTTAATTGTAATTGGATTTTAATAATTGGTTAGCGATGGAATTGGATTCTTGTAATGTTGGTGTTCTTTTGAAACTGTAGCATTTATCAACCCTTCACTGTAAAGTGGTTAAACTAACCACTAGGTTTATTACTTACTTAACAGTTACCAGTATACGATCTTACTTGTATACCTTCAGTTTCTTCGATTGGAAGCTTGAGAATAAAATTTGGTTTTACATAATTGAAAATAGAATAAGCTGTGGCCAATAACCTTCGCTTGTTATTTACTGACGTGCGGATTTATAAAATATCATTCTGTTCTATTTTCAAATGATTGTCATATTATATTAGAGCTTAGATACAGTTCAACCCGTGGTTCAACCATACGTTTGGTGTAGGTATTGTAATGTTTTTATTATGAACAGAACAGCGCGGGCGTCACACACGAGCGGCCTCGTAACGGGCATATTTAGACAATTTCCTTAACAAATCCCCCCAGATAGGGTCTCGCCCTCATATAAATATTATAGCATTGCCACCTCGGCTCGCCCTCGGCTGAAATTCACCAGGTTATTACAATTTTTCGCGTTATGAATATCGTCGCGAGGTACCCGCTTTAATATCCCTCATGCCTGGGGAGTCACACCTCAGCAATTCTACTTTAATTCTTATTTAGAGTGCCGTCTTATAACCGAAACAAGATTTTTAGTATTTGTTTACGGCGTTAACTCGGCCGATGGGGTGATTTTCGCCGTTTTTTTCGGCAACGATGTAATTTTACTTGAGTTTTTAGAGGGTGTCGAAAACGCAAATTACCTATAAAAGTACCAGGGTGCCATGTGATGAGACAAGTGTCGTTACAGGGAACAGAGGTCAAGGACTTTTTCCTTTATTTTTGCAAAAATCGAATGTTCATTTCGACCGGTGCCGCGCGTCGTCATTGCTCCGCTATCAATCATGCATGCACCATTGCGCTGCGCGCGCTTTTGTTCGAATATAACAGAACGCGAGAGAAAATTATGGTGGTTGCGTTCTTTTTTAAAATTCGAATTTGGACTTTTACCCCCCGTGGTGCTGCCTCATGCAACTAGGGTACTGATGTTTAATAATTATATAATAAAAAAAAAGAGCATCGCATTAACCCTTTGCCTTTTTTAAGTCAATTCGACTCAATAAACGTTCATACAGCTAGCACGCCTTATTCTTTTATTGTAATCACATGGCTGTATAATTTTATAAATGACTTAACGCTCGCTGCATCACCAATGTAGTCATGTCGGTACCTACAATGTGACACCGTTAAAAAAGTAGCGAAATTGCTAATGGTGTATGATATTGCCTCCCCTTATTTTTGGGGTAAGAAAATACTTGGGGTGGTAACACCTTCGGTCTCCCAAGAGGTGTTTTTTTTGAGTCGAGTATTCCTTCTTTTTTTGGATGTTTTTTGCGTAATGACGCTCGAGGTCCTGGGAGAGTTGGAAGAATCCATTAGATAGGCGGGAAGAGCATAATGTAGCTTTTTTTTCTTCGCAATCGAAATCGGTTGAAAAAGCGATGTCGCATGTGTAGCCCTTGAGGACATTAGTAGGAATTGTAATGGCTTTTCATCCTATACCTACCGACGAGCGGCTGCGGCGGCGGGGGTCGCCATGATTGTGTTTGTGTTGCCAGTATAATGTATCTACACGTTATTTCTCATATTTGAATGGTATACATTTGATATTGTAAATTTAGGTTGTAAAGTTGACCGTCATTGTAATCTGGGGTTTGTGAGCTCACCACCACTCACCACTCACCACCACATCAACATCAGACCACCACTTACCATGAAGATAATTATTGTGGTAATCCACAAGCCTATCCATACTAAAAAAAACATGTTACTTATTAAAAATGGTATATCTCTCATTTCAATGATGGATGAATAAGTATCAACATCAACACAAGTATATTTATGTTCAAACCCAATTAAATCCAAAAGCCTTAACCAGTTTGAAAAAAGAACATAATTATTCCACCCATAAAGAAATGTAACAAAAATAAAAAATAAACTAAATTAAAAAATGTATTCTTTCCAGGCAAATGGTGCCCGTCGCGGCGCGAGTGGTCGTCGCCGCCGGACGTGGCGCGGCGGGTGTACTCCTCAGTGTTCCTGGGCAGCCCGGGTGAGTACCCAGGTAATGTAACCGGCGGGTATACGCGACACGCTCAGACGGATACCAGCGACTTATTCTTAATTTGAAATTTGAATTTTTGATGTATTTTTTTTACCTGGGTTTATTGGCTTTTGCCTCATGTCAATGTATTAAAATTCGCAATGTCGCAAAAATATATGAAAAGGTGCTTGGCTTGTCTGATCTCTCGGATTACTAAACATGTAGATTTGTCTATTTACAAGAAAAGTTTGCAAGAAAATTGTATTCAAAACTTAACCCAGTCTTTATCCTGTTTACCAACATAAAATTACTAACAATTTCAAAGTAGAATCTAGTTCATGAGTTTAAGTCGGTTCTATCCGTCTGAAAACCTATTTTATTACTAAGTTACTTGATAAAACCCGTATATTATCACATGTATGTTTTATAACGGGCCATGTATGTGATAGAACATGTTTGTACCGACGGGTTCGCGTCACAGAGAGAAATGTAGCCCCGATCCATCACGCCCGGCGGCAAGTGACGTTGCCACATTGGAAATCTTGTACAAGGTCAATGGAACTGTATTCTACGTTTGAAAATATACATTTGAAAAAGGAACGAATTTTCATAAGTGGTCAGGTAGGAAAGGTACCATGTTTTGTATTTTGTTATTTAAATAAGAAGTAGGTAATCTAATATTCTTTTTTCAAAATTTCTGGTTCCAATAAGTAGTGAAGAAAGATGACAACACAAATTGTACACCGATGACAGTCAAATCGATTTCTCATAATGAACTGACGAAAAATCGAGTTGACAGTTTACAAACAGTTGGAGTTATGGCCATTTTGAGCTTTGCTGCTTTTGTAATAATGATAGTGTTGAACTTCGTGTACCGATTGTATCGAGTACTCGTTCTCGAGTATTATATCGAATGGTTGTGCCGTGCGCACGCACTCGGCGTGACAGGTCATCGATCATTCGTGTTATCATTCGAACGATCTCGGTGTCATCTCGATGCAAGGTCGTGTCGTGTCAAAAATATCGCAAACTTTAAAACAATTTTAGACGTCATATTTTGTTTGCGTAGAGATGTCGGTAAATTGTATATTATTCTTTTTTTTTTGTAATCGTGTATTTTTGTACCTATAAGAAGTTGCTTAAAAAATCAGGAAAAAAACACCAAAAAGTATAAAAGCTTATATCCAACTTTATATGAAGTTTGATCCTATTATTCTTGCTATAAGTTTTCATTCACGCTTTCTCGGCTGTCATAAAAATAGACTGTTACATTTTAAAGATTATAAAATTCAAAATAATTATCAAAACCAACTGGAATTTCGTTACGATCGCGCCATCTATCGAATCACACGTTCAACCAAAACTACATACACCTGCCGTCCATATAAATTAGACGCTATCGTGAGCACATAAAGTTACAATTACCGTAACAACAAAATGCACTTGCACCGTTATGGCATCCGATATGGCGCGGATATCCATTTCACTCTCGCGCGTACATTGACGCGCGCCTGTCCCTCTCTTGTTTTAACACGTCAGCGTCATTGCCCGTTTCCATTACACTATATCAATTACCGGCCGTTTTCGTCGGCTGGCTTGACGGTCACTTAGACTACTACAATATTTTAGTGTTCAGCAAAATTTTCTTGAAAATTAAACTATAACCATTATCGTTTAAATAGAGTCATAGAATACAAATCTGTACGATAATAGAGATGTATGTATATGTATAGTAAGTAGTGAAATAAATGGAATCGGAAGAAACCCAGTCAATTTATTCGGGACCTCGTTACAATTCCGATTTTTATCTAACGTCTCGAATGAACGCTGCCGAAGACGGATTAACCGTGGATAGAGGCAATGGAACTCCAACAAAAAGTGTGCCAGAAAGAGACACTCCAGGCTTATCGATTCCGTCTTCGACAAGAAAGGATTCGACGTCCATGAGAGAGTACGCGCGATCGCGTCTTAACGACGTGCGACAGAGATAAAACAATTCCTTATGTCGCTATTCTTAAGTCGTTCGCGCGCTCGAAATGGTACTTTACACGCAGACATTAAGGTCGCAGTTTCATTGTTATGATTGGTTATTGACGACTGTCTAGTACCGTAACGGAACATTATAACTTCATTTGGCGGTATTCGTGATTAGGTCCTTGTTCTGTAAAAAATAAGGTCGTTGTTTGTTTGTGTGGTAAGGTGCGAATGAGTGGTTGGATGCGCGACGGCGGTTGCCATGGTGACCGGGCGCGTTGGAATTCTCGTATAGGCACCGACGGGAGAGCGCTGAATCAGGGTTCCCCGCTCCGTCGGTGTTTTACCAAAATTAGTAACAAAAATAATAATCAGCGATAATTACAAATGGACACTTTAGCTGTGAATTCTTGTATGTTTAATTTTACTACGTCGTCAATTTGGATTGATACCGGAAATTTGTAATCTAAAAGCTTATCTACCACGCTTATTATAAATGTTTGGTAGTGCTGTGATTGAAATAGAAGATTATGAGTAACTTATCATTGTCGAATGCAAAATAAATAATGCTAATTTTATGCCATTAATGACGAGGAATGGAATTAATTCTTAGTTATTTATTCTTAATATGGGTGGATAAGATTATATTTGACCACATACTTTGATGATAGAGGCAAAAGTGGTACTCGCTCTCAAGTTCTACTTCCGGTACGTGACAGATTTTCTGCTTAAGTAATTATGGATGATTGGAAGTTGGAACTGCAACCTTTGCTTAGCATTCAATTTATAGATTACAGATTTGTCAAGGCCTAAGTCATAAGGCAAGTTGAGTGAAACAACTAATTATGCGACTTACAGATAAACATTAAAATCGTATACTTTTTATTCACATTTCAAATTCAGGTTCGAAATTCAAAATTAGACGCCGACAGAGATGGCTAGAGGGTGATACGCGAGCGCGAGCGGGCAAGCACTAAATTGCTCAATTTGTGCCTCGGCTCATAAGGTGCCTTGGAGTTCCTTTTTCAAAAATCCAATGAGATCGATCGCTCGCCATGTCCGCAAATTAGAGCGGGAATCGTTGTTCGTTAGCGTCCGGCGTGCATCGGAAAGTCCAAACCGCCAATCGGCAGCGGTACTAAATACGTTTTTACGCCGACTGCACTCGGAACACAGTCTCGTGAGTCTTTTAATCTTCATCTACATTTGGAGAGAGTCAAAGCTTGCCGCCCGAGTGCGCAGAAATGCATTTTAGTATTACTAGTGGTCTCGGGGCGCTCATTTCGCTTGAACCTTTTAAAGCCCAATGCTAAAGTTGTTGCCGCATCGTTGTCGATGAGGCGATCGTTCACGCAGGGTCATGCCCGCGCGAAAATTGCATCCGTGGCTTCATTCGTCCAGTAAAATGACCAACAATGTACTTTATTATGTTCCTAAATGGCGCTATTAACTTGACTATATCTATTCTAGTCGACGGCTAGCACAGCCGTCGTAAAGGATACAAGAGATGAGATAGCGCGCGAATTTCACTTGAAAACCAGTTTTTCTCCAGTTAAATTACTCTCGGTTCTTGAGCAATTTAAATAACAGCCCGTGATTCGTTGTGGCGTCTAAACGAGCGTTAAAACGTTACTTTGTAATGGCTATCGATCGTGAACGGATATGGGCTGGTCTGGTATCGATTCTATTCAACTACCGTGCTATTTACTGTTAATGTCTCTTTGATACATCTACATTGTTGCAGGAAAATAAACATTCTACCCTTCGCTATGATTATTTTATTAGCGTTGTCGAATCTGTTGATTTTTATTAAACTATTCATGTTCGTCGGGTCATAAACGGAATGCCCCATAGCACACAACATGGTAACTCAATAAACGCAACGTTTACGGAAGTAAAGTAAGCAAGAACGTCGCGCGATCGTAAAAACATCGTAAAAGTGGCAATATTAATAACGACTATCCATTTCGTTGATATCTCCTTATGAACTGAAAAATTGTTGCGTTTATTTGTGGCGCGATCGCTTCACTCCATCTGTTGCTAATTAATTGCCGATTTATACGAATTTGTTCGTTTATCTTAATTTTTGTGAGCGGTGTTTTGTGGTGGTCCGTTGCGTGAGAATGCAATTTGTATGTCTCGGTGCGGCGCGGCGGCGTGCGGTGCGCGGTGCGCTGCCGTGACCTGTAACCCTGAACGGTACGCGAGCCGGTGCCGGCTCCGATTATATGCTAATACACGAATAAACTTTCGTTTATGTAAACGAGTAATGGAAATTCCCATAATTTGAGGACGTTATTGAGGCTCTTAGAAGTTTGAATTGTACCATTCGTGTCCTTTTCTTATCGTGATTCGCGGAAGTGTCACGGAGAGGGTATGTGGGAAGGTTATCGATAGGTAGCCGCAGACGCTTTAAAGCGCAATACAGTAAAACGTGGCACACCCACGTCTTCATTAAAAGCGCTGGGTTATCGTTAAAATCAATCTCGTTACGAACAATGAAACGCGTCGAAACAAAAACCGGCCGAGCGGTAAACGAATACGAGAAACGTAATCGGGGCGAACGTCGCACCGAATAAAATAAAACCTCAATCAAAAATCTAAAGGCATTCGGTATCATAACCGGAGCGGTGCGTCGACCCGACCGCCATATGAAAACACGAACCGTGTGGGTTACATGCCCGCGACGAAAAAAAAACAAAAGTATAATAATGTAACGCACTAAGTATCCGTCTTAAAAATACGCCTCGATCTCTGTTGCGCTCGTCGCGGCATTAACGCGTCGGTGGAACCGAAGCCTCGCTAATATACTGCAAATCGGACCGAAAGCTTCACTGGCTGAAGGTCGAAAGTCGGCAGCTGCACCGGAGAGGAGTCCTCGCAGCGGAGGGCCGGAGGGCGGAGGGCGAGGGGCGCGCGGGCGGCGGCGGTGATGGATGGCCCAATCAGGCGGCGTGGCGGTGCCGGCCGCGCTAATCGAGCAGTGCGCCCCGAGAGCCGGACGCACACAGGCGCGCGCCCGCACACACGCGCTGCAGCCTGCGGGCGCTCGCGCTCTCTACGCTACGGCTACAACGAAACCTGCGACTGAGATGAGGCCCAGCCGATACCACCACCGATTACACGTAAAAGCACATCGAGAACCTTTTCCAAGATAATACATAATACCCTACCCGCTAGTTACGTATAGGGCGGCGTCCATGTAGGTCCGCTCGGAAAATCGATGAAAAACAGCCGAGACGACAAAACCGGGGGCGGTGTGCAAACAAAACGGGCCTTCATTCGATGAATAACGCCGTATTTACGTCTATATCCGGGCAGGCGGATCGATAGCCACCAACTGTTGTAAACAACCGTACGAGAGTTGGGAAAAAAAACGGCGAGTGCACGCCACCCCCGTGGGGCTATTAACGGCCACGTGACTAATTTCGGGAGCTGTCACGAGCAGCGCCCTGAGCACGTGGATGCCTGCGCCCGCTGTTTGTCCGCGGTCTGCACTCGCCCTTAGCTCACACAATGCACCTATGACTAAACGTTTTGCTTTAAAAGGGAACAATTGACTCGTTAACCGCGTCGCTGGACCCGCCGATTTGATTCTGTAAAATTTTTAGTTCGATCACCTGCCACAAAAAAACATAAAGATAGATCACAGAGAACCATTAATTATGTCTCCTCGCCCGACGAAAAGGATCTTTATAAATCAACGGACATCGCATTTTATCCTTAAGAGACCTTTCTCCGACTAATCCCGACAGAATTGAAACGAATCTAATGAAACGGGGATACGTCCAGAGAGAGATACAAATATACAACGCTACATCGAGATGCCCTACAATCATTTTAACTTTTTTCCGACGTTCGCTCTCGAGGCGTATTTTTTATTATTTTTAATTCTGTCTCTGGACTTGTGTGTGTTTTTTTCGTTTTTGTTGCCTTTTCATAAATATTTTAAAATCGGATTCAGTCGGGGACAGGCGAGTCGAATGGATTAGGATTTAGATATTTTCGGGGCGCGTAATTTATGCCCCTCTTTGTCGAGATATGAATAATGAGAGAGTGAGATAAATCTCCCGTTCGCCATCGGCGACTTGTGCTTAGAAACGTCGGATCTCGACATTTGCTTTAATAGTTTCAGCTTTATATTGTCTATCTTGATGTAACGATGTTTGCTTTTCGGTGTCATTTCTCTTTTTACTATGTTCATAGGAATCTTTAAAAGCTTAAGCTCATTCATTATTTATTTCCTGTCACTGTACAGATTACGACTCTAAAGCAAACGGTCTTATATCTCGTCTCACCAATTTACCTCTCCTCAAAGTATCCTGAGGAGGTTTTTCAATTTAATTGTAATCCAATTTAAAAAGAGCCCCATATAAATTCCAATACAAATGATCCTGTCCATAAAGTACCACCAGCTATTCCAAATATGCGGCCCGTTTAAAAAGCCCTTAACGAAATTATTAAAGTTTCTAACAAAAAAGGGTCAAGCCGATGATTTACCGACGTCAATTTTGACAGGTCGTAGTTTTGTTTGACCAAAATTATAGTAATTTGATAAAATACCCATCTACTTAAAATAAACGTGCGGTTGAAAAAGTTTATGACGAGCATACGTTTCATGATAGAACACCGTATGTTTGGAATTTATTAATTTCTTGGAGTCGATCAATTGGGAATGCCTCTTTCATTCCGGTAGCCCAAATACCTGATCCTTTTGTAATAAATAGCCCATAAAACTAACGGAAATAGTGACTCAATAACAACAGATCTTAACTTGTCTAGTAATCCAGAACATTTTGTGCAGAAGACAGATTCACAAAGCTTCTACTGGAATGAGAAATACATCGCTAGCATATTGAGCTTACGATTTCATGAAACCAATACAACAGGCTACATCCTACACGCGGCTGGTTGACTCTCACCGGTGACTTTTTGCCAGCTAACAATATTTTTGCATCAAAATACAGACAACTTTTTATTCGCAAGCGGCCATTTCAAGCGTTCAAAAATAATAATGAGTCTGTTATAAAAATCACGAATTTATATGAGCGCTCAGACCTCGCTGGTCCCGAACGGCTTTAATAATATGATTTCTTATAGCGAGAACACCTTATTAAATAAACTTTGAAAACGTAAAATTATGTCCTCCATACGGTGACTGTTCCGATCACAATAAAAACGGGGATTTGACAAGATTAAAATTGTAATTCAAGTTATTTCTGACGTGCATCTTATTGCACATTCGGTACGCTCTTGTTGATTAACATTTTAGTTATTGTATGTGAGTGTGACGCATCACTCCCTTCGGAAATGCGACTTCATCTAGATGTTTCGTAGCTATAATACACACTGCATTAAAATAAAAGCATTTATCAACATTAATTTTCAGATTTAAAGTAATTCAAATCTTTGATTGTAGTGTACAAATGGCCTTTAAAATATTGAGTGACTTCTGGACAATGTATGTATGTTCTTTAGGCCCTGGAGCCTATACCGGGTTAAAAAAAATACGTATGTCCTAACATCTAATTTTCATTCCGAGGCGCTGTTGAAACTACCGAGCAGTAGCTTAGTAGAATAATTAAAAATGATTTAAAATATTACGCTATATTCTTCCCCAAAGGGTAATTTGAATATCCGAGAATAACAATAATAAAATACTGTCACTGGCATAAAGCGTACTCTGCGGTCCAATATGACACTTCGAATTAAAAAGAAAAAAATGTCATGGCCGCCTTCGCGCTTTCCCGCCTCGCTGTCAATATCCATTCTGTTTGCGACGCGCTCGTAACTTTGATAAAATGCACGAGGTTTTCGTACATACTTGTATATAAATAATGTGTGAATCTTCTCACGGTAATCCGTAATAACAAGGTTAATGAATATAGGTTCTGCTGTCATTTATAAAATATGAGTAATAGTAAAAATGTATACATCACGTTTAATCATCTAATTCGGATGTAGCTATAAATATCAAATGATATAAAATCACCGTCCAATTTAAAATCTATCTTTACTATGTGTTATTTTCCCACAATTTGGTCAAATCGCCGTTAACTGGCAACACCGACCATCACCGCCGCCATTACTGGAGATTACCTCTAATGTAATGTGTCGGTGATTTGAAATAATCACGCAGATTACGTAGACGTGTCCGTTGTGTAACCATTTAATCAATACCTACACTAGGTGAGTACATTCCGGCTCACCTATTTATGGAATTTACCACAGACTATGTAAATTATAGGAGGCGGTCGCGCCTAAACGGGCGCATCACCGCTCAGCCAAGCGACAACCGCACAACAACCTTTGCGGTAATGCGAGCTAACTTGTTAGGAGACGACACGTAAAAAATGTAAATAAAACTGTCATACTAACGGACAATAAAATAAGCACTAACGAGAACTAGCAAACCATAATATGTACCGGGACTGTCCGGGACGATATAAACGCGATGGTCGTTGCGGTCCGACGCAACTATGCGAGCGACCGCAGGCCGTTTTGTCGTTCGTTTGGCCGCGGGAAAAGAAAACTAGCTCCAGAAATGCTCATCTGCTACAATAACCACGCGTTCCGTATTCAAATTACATCGCCTCGGGTGGTTATACACGGATCGAAGAGGTTAATTATTTAGAAATCGATTTATCGATGAGTTCCGCTACTCGCCGATAGATGGCGTCGTCTTGAAAGACAATTATCGCCGTATTGTTTTACATAATGCGATAGGTTGTTCATATATTGTACATATCATGAAAGGCGAACAATGGTCGTAATATACGTCTATTTACGTTGTAGATATGGCATGTGTCATGCATGCATGCAAAAAACATGAACATCCTCACCGCGGAAACAATCGTGCGAAGGCGGTTTACCCAGAAAGCATAACAATATAACTGGTTATAATGCATTCCATATTCCGGGATCGTAATTGAACATCGTATGCAAATGCGGCGCGCGCCCGCCATCTCTTTAATATTTATGGTATCCCAGTACTTTCTTGCAGAGCAGGTGGAGCCTGCCCTATTTATGTTATTGTTTACACATCTTGTTACCCGCTTATCGTTTCACTACACTCATTATTCTATACAAAAACTGAAACTTATTAACTTAACAGCAGCATTCATAAAAAGTTGGAACCTAAAAAAAGACAAGGCTGCGTGGAACAAACACCTTTGCCCATAAGTGCCCATAAGGGTTGTATCGCGTCACAATCTAAAAACGGCAATGACGGGGAACATTTCGTCGAACGAACGGTATTCGGAATATTATTGCGAACGTTAAAATAAATAACATTTAACAGCGTCGAGATTATCTCAATCCAGTCGGCGACATTGTAGTTTCACATCTAACACGTTTTAGCGTTTCGACGAAGTGTTTGTACATCATTAGACGGATCCCATAAATCTCTATGATTCCGCATAAATTTACATTTTAACGGGTGCCGTCAGCGTGGTCGTAGCGAGCGCGACATTCCCTCGGAAACATTTAGCACTCAATAAAATTAGAACAAAAGAGTGGAGTCCAATCAGTCGGCGACCGCAGCGGCTCGCCTCGGGCGCTCGTTTAAAATAAATGACGTACACACGTCCAAACCGATGGAATTAAATAAATTAAACCGGCCGAGGTCCTGCCGCCTGGAAGACGCTCTGCTCGACGCCTGCGCACCACGGTGCCGGAGCCGGTTCCAATCGCATAACGTTCCATGACGTCACTACTTGCATGAAAAGTAACATCCCCTCTGTTGAAAGAGATCTCATCGTTAACTCTTTCAGGTATGTATATGTTAGGTCTGACATTTCTTCATCCATCAATGTCCATCAGCTTTCGTGTTACGTTCGATTTACATTACTCTGAAATCTGAAGAAAATCTGCCGCCCACCACCTATCAGTGGTTTCCAGTTGCACTTGAGAGCCAATGAGGGCTACTGTCTCTGTGGCCACCAGTTGGCGCCACTAGCGAGTAAGGTACCGTGCTATCACACGTTGAAAAAGTATTTTTTGCGCCTAAGGCCAATCAATCAGGAATGGCACAATCTTTACAAAATCCTGAATAATTAGAGAAAATCCGCGATGAAAAACACGCAAATAGTAAATGTCCAGACGTACATTTGACGTTTCTAGAGTCCTCACTCTACACTAGCGCCTCTCGCGGCGAATTCAAGCGCGTTAGCCCCTATTGCTTTCTAGACTTTATAAAAATAGGCAACATTAAAATCTCCCTGCTATTGCTAATGTCCATAGGCGACGTGAATCACTTACCATCATGTGTAGTACAGCAACTTTGTCAGAATTAATGATGACATAAAAAGAAATCTTAAAAATCGCATGATAATGGAAACGGTCTTTTGATCCATGACAGTTTTTAAGAGCGATCCCTTATCTGCATCCTCGAAAAGATTTTAAATTTGGAATACCTGCAAAATCAGCCGTCAGTTTTTCAGCGCGTCAACGCGCTCGGATATTTTCAAAGTTCATTGCATGTTTCATGTCGCTGGCATTCAAATAGCACTACAAGAGCATAGAAAAAGATACGTTGGACGAACTTGGTGGTAAAGAGTTCGCCTGTTCGTCGAGAAACGCTATCGGTGGCCGTAATTAAAAATAAACGAGTGATACGTCAGTGTTAACATTTTTGAACGAACTGCTCTAGGGTTGGCGGAGTATATACAGCCAGCATTTTAGTTAGTGCTCTACTTTTGAATTTGGACTTTTTTTGTTGTTTTGTTATTTAGTTTCTTGGACGAAGCATGGATTCTATCATCAGTCTTTGTCGTCGATTGATAGTTAAATAATTACCTGTCTCTGCGTTATAAATTGACAACTCTAAGAAATAACAGATTAGAAAACATTTATACACAAAATATAAATATTATTTTTGAGAACGATGAGGTATAAAATAAACTGTATTTACAATATATCATACTTATTTTTGGGACAAACATAATCCATTATAGATTATTTAAAATTTCAAAACTCAAGCTGTCTAGCCGAGTGGCAAACAGATAATTTAAATAAATGAGTAGGTATTTATATTTCTTCGAACGGTGAGTAATTTCAGTTTGATAGAAAAACGCACGAGGTAAATCAGTTTCACGTCTTAAAATTAAAAACATGAAAAATAAAACGTTATTTAAAAACTGAATCTAATGAATATTTAAATGTATTAGTTGGATCTCATTTTAATATTGGTTAAGTAACACTAATGAGCTATTCTTTTTCAAATTTTTTTTTTTTATAAATTGTTCATAACACTGGCAACCCTATCTGCATAGTACGTCACTGCGATGGATTCTGCATTTACGTCAGCGAGTGGGCATTATTCGCCTGTGACGGTGACGTCGCGCGACGGATGCGACACGCGACCGACGCGTCTCTCGGCTGAGTGATTGACCCGTTGAAGTATTTGTTGGATATCCCTAATTATTATGTTGAGATATGAGGGTCCTGCTTTTTTCTTAGATGGAGTCATATTTTGAGTATTTGATTTGTTTTTTATTCTGGCAATTAATTCTAAAAAGTGTAACCTGTTAATTTAAAGATTCAATATGTCCAATGCCCTATGTAAATCTATAGTCTTAGTAACCTAATAGAAAATGAAGTCCCGATACTACAATATTAATTATAACTTAAGCCAAATACGCCCGCCCAGCAGCACTGAATTTGGTCCAACACGTTTCATACAAAATAAGTGTATTTAGTAATGTAATCTTCTTATTAATTAACGTTGATTTAGTGGACTGTATTAAGTATAATTTAAGCTTCTCCCCGTGTATTCCGGGATAGGTTTGGAGGCTTTCAGCATCACTATTTGTGCTCAAAACACAACACAAAAATAAAACCATAAAAACAATACATAAAACTAACGAAAACTATACATAAAACTACCAAAACTAGACATAAATTTAAAACTCAATACACAGTATGGTGGGTGTCGTAATCTGAATGCTACAAATGCCCACGCGCAGTCCGGGAGCAGACCGTTGCGACAAAAACTGCACAAACAAACCTGGGCTCGCCCACCTCGTTACCCACGAGGCAGGCATACAGACAGACGCACAGAGCTATCTTTTATGTTTACAGATGCTGAAAGAGATTTGGTAAATGGTGCCTATTTATTCCAATTAGAAAAAAAATATGAACATAATCAGTT
Source organism: Achlya flavicornis (assembly GCA_947623365.1). NCBI lineage: Eukaryota > Metazoa > Arthropoda > Insecta > Lepidoptera > Drepanidae > Achlya > Achlya flavicornis. Next base: position 1,492,691 of record OX392485.1, on the reverse strand, counting down.
TCGTAGTTCACGCTTCATCATCATCATCAGCCCAAAATGTCTCACTGCTGAGCTCGGGCCTCCTGCACACAAATGAGGGTGAAATCTAATCGGCAAATACTCCACCATGCAAGCTCACTGCGGATTGGTGGAAGTAGGCTAGTGGTCAACCTACTGTTAGAGTTTTAAATCCGCCTAGGCCTCTAACTAGCTTAACATCTATCGCAATTACGTGATAACCGGGACCAACGGCTTTACGTGCCTCCCGAAGAAAAGAAAACTCTTGAGTTCAAATATCACTGAAGGTAATATCATCTGGATACAGTCCACACCCGTGATTGCTTAACTTTGCCGATCGACTAATCAAGCTACACTAAGAGCGCGTCAGTTTTACTGATAATAATATTTGATTCAACATTTGCAAGTTACTTGTACATTATTTCGTTTTGTAAGTAAAATTCTCTTTCTAAGAACATATATACCTTTATTGGTTTTCAGTAGAGGTCTTACTCGAATTCCAATAAAGTTTTACTATGCAACTACGAAGCCAAGTATTTGTTTGCCAAATACAAATCATTGGAGGAATGTACATAAATATTGTACTCACATAAATGTGAAGAGAATACATAGTATATAAATAGTGTAGTGACGTCATAATAGAGAGCAATAATTAAGTCGCCAGCAATGAGTACTAGGAAAACATAATGCACGACCAATTACGTTTTGGCTAGAGTTCCTATACTTTCCTGTCTGTATAACTAGGGCTGGCGAGTGTCATATTTGAAAATAGGTGTTTAAAAAAAAAAAAATTAGATTATTATAGATTTGTTAAAATCAATTGATTAGCAATTCCTAGAAACCTATTTTATTCAAACGCAGTTGTTTAACCATTTCGCTTTATGTCAAAATCAAAATTATAAAATTTTCAGAGTTTAGTCTTAATTTACGGAGATTTTATTCCAATATGAGATACAGCATTGACCATTTTTATGAATAGTAAAACAATTTGCCTTATTCTGAAATTCCTAAAAGAAATATTACACAATCTAAATTTGACTCTACCTTATAAAATCAGTAGAACAAAAAATGTCCTCCCATAGCTGGCAACCTTTAACGGAGCTTGTTACACACGGCCAAATACATTCGTTTATTTATGGACACAAGACGTGTGCACCAAAAACGCGACGGCATCAATCCAGCGTTAATCCTCCCAGATTATTTGCGAAATGAGCAAAACTGCATTTAACGACGCGACGCGGACGCGCGCGCTTATTTTAGCCCCATATAAATGATTGTGAACGCCTCACCACGTTTATGATGCCCTGGCGACTGACAGTAATATTTGTGTTACACCTGATTTACACTACACCGTGTAAGACTCTTCGCTATCATAAAATGTGTGTTTTACTAGCTATTTAGAACTGGATGGACAGTCGCGTTCCCTTGCTCAATTAGTGGCACGTTCGAATTACGAATGCTAGATTTAAATTTATTTCGATGCTAAACGAGGTGTTTATGTTCTTATTGGTTCTAATATACCTTTGCTCGGATTTTGATGAATCACTACATGTCCTTTTATGGTTCTAAAGATGCTGTGATAACAACTACCTAAGTAATAAGGTTACGTTTTTGTAAAAAAAAATTACAGCAAGAAAAAAACATCAGAAAGCAAGTCACGGTCACAAAGTATAATAATTTATTTTCCGTAGGCGCCAAAAGATCTATAATAAGACAGATACAATAAAAATTATTTATTCGAAATAAATAAACTCTACTATTTTATTGACAACAGAATATTGAGCGGTGAATTTTTAATGCAACAAATTATCTGAATTTGTATTCTACGTGGCAACACCGGCCCCCGGCGTCGCCGCAGACCATTACTAAAATTATATTTAATTTTATGTCCTAGGTACTGGACAGATTTTTAATAATAGCACTAGCGTTTGACACCGGTTTTACTCGGATTTTTTGCACGTATCCCTATAAAATGTTAGGTAATGGTATATTTTTATGTCTTACAAAGACATTGAAGCATACAACAATTTAATTTTTTAAGGCGATGATAGCTCAGTGGTAGTGACGTCGGATACCGAGACGAAGGTCCCGGGTTCGAATCCTACAATGAGCTTGAGCTTTCGGTGAAGGAAAACATCGTGAGGAAACCATAGCACGGTGGTAGGGTACTTTGTAGTACCCGTCTGGCTGGCTACCACCCTCAAGTTGAAAATCTGTCGCCAAGCACCTATCGGTGTGTTCCGTCAGCTGCACTTGAGAGCCAGTTCCTTCTTGGCTTTGGGTGCTTACCACCTTCGACCACATCATCACTTACCATAGTGAGATTGTGGTCAAACACAGGCCTATACACAGTAAAAAAAAAAAAAAAAATTGTTGAAATGAGAGTTAGTAATATTATATTTTCCATCTTTACTTCAAATACATACATTCTTGACCATCAATCATCAAGATTTTCTAAATGCAAATCAGACAGAAGATAATAATATCGATGAAATCAGTAGTTTATTACTGAGAAATTTTAGTTTATTTAAGCTTTTACACTTTCCCAAAAACTTTATAAATGTCTGGCCTTAAATAAAATGGTATAAAAATCATTACGTCAAAAGTAGAGCAACGCACACACAGCAGCTTTCTGACCATTACTAAGTTTTTCACAGACAAACTCTGCACTTTTATTAATAGATTGAAAGTCTAGCTAGCTAATTTCAAACACTATCACGAGTGCATTATTAGAAAGATTTATAAGTCCTACAGCGTTTTTTCAATCGAATCAATATTCAGCTAGTGTGTGATTGTGTTGCCTGCATTATTTCTATCACGTAGCTATTCAAATAACAATTAATTGTGGACTAGTACCTACAAACTTCTCAGCATTGACACGCTTTTAAATGGCTGTTAGACGGAACTGGGGTTGCCGGGCTAGAAAAATATTCAGTAGAAGTAATTTCATAAAAATACTGAATTATTATTATTATAATATAGGGTCATGCAATAAGGTAGAGGATTCTCTTCAGTAGACTGTCAGCTTCTTTTCGTTAGAAAGTTGATGGTGTACTATCTGATGGTAAGGTTTCCAAAACATGTAAATAGAGCTTGTGCCTTAAGATCCATATGATTTACAGTAAGTGACAACCCTAGCGAAACATTATACCTATCCATCTCATCCTTACATCAATATAATGTAGATTACACTTTTTAAATGTCCATGATCCTCTTCTGTTAGAAGCTGTGGATCAGTTCCTTAATTATACTGACACTGTATGCTAAATCTCTGACAAACCTAAGCACCTTAGGTTCTCCAAAAAATCAGGTCCACGTCCCGAGACATAGACAGATGTCAATCTCATCTCTTTGATTGACCGATTGTTCAAGCATTTCGTACCTAATTAAAACTCTTAAAGTTTTTATACTCTTTATTATAACCGCGTAAAGTCTATAACCGCACAAACGACATCGGAGTCAAGAATTCGATTGTATCGGGTGCGCGGGCACAACCTGCCTGCAGTATCGACTGATCAACGGTGGGCCGATGACACCGTGCGGGTTTTGATAGTACATCATTTTGTTTTTCGTTTTCTCTCTTTTTTGGTATTAATTTACGCGTTGAGATGTGTATGATGTGATACTGCCCGAGGGAATTCTGTATGTATTTTCAGCAGTATAGTAAATTGAACATACTTTTTTCAGTCGTATGACTGGACACATAAACCATAATAGGAACAAATGAATGTTTTTTTTTGCTATAGAAAAAATTATGCAATAAAAAAATAGTAATCCGTCGCAAAGTTTAATCTTGAACGAATCCCATTAAAAACTAAAAAAAACGAAATTAATCACCAACAAGCTGGTGTAATGTTACCATCAAGTACCAGGCGATCATGGCCGGAGCGGTGTTCATAAATACGGTATATGATCGGCCTCACACGGCGCTCCTTGGATTAATGCTGCCCTGATACACGACCGGTTAGTGCGTCGCACGCGTGGGCGTATCGCCTTTTGTGCGTTTTGTAAAAGATCCCAAGTAATTTTCATATTTATTTAGAATGGTCTAATAATATTTCAAGAAGATAAGTTGTATGTATTTTTGCGAAAGTAGCTTCCAAGAAATTGAGCTTATTTATATGGTTGCGCTGTCGTTGAAACTTGAAAACTCTTGGACAATTTAGATCAATAATTTACAATCATCGGCCACTAAGGTAAAATACAGAAACTCAATTTTAACATGAATCGAAACATTAATTTACTCATCTGAAAGTAAACTCATAATATTTTATTGCTTATTAAAAAATATTTACCAGCCCTACGTGAAACGCAGGGCAATCTAGAGTTATCTAGCTAGAGTCGTTCAGCCCCCCGCGGCCAGCGCGTCAATTTTTATTGTCAATTTACTTCGGACCAGCCACAACAGGATTTATTCTTAATGCTATTCAGTATTGGCTATAAAGATTACTTGAGTTTCAATAAAATTTATAATATTGTAAATATAGAGCGTAGATGAAGTCAATTTTCATTTGTTTAGATTTTTGGGCAAAAAGAAAATCCGATGGAAAATATTACCAATCTTTTTACTTACTTTGTTAGCAAAAAAATTACATTTTAAATTGGAAATAAAGGAGCTTATAATAATAATTAAAAACCGTCGTTCTTGCAACTCACTTTTTATAGAAAACCGTTTAAGATTACATCTACGGGTTTGACATTTACATACATAATGACTGCTGCGTATGTACATTTTTTGTGTCTTTTTTTCGTATTCTGTTAATTCCCACACAAAGAATTCTTCGCGGCGTTCCATCGTCGATAGGAATGGAAGATATGTCTTAACATATATTTAGTATTACTTTTTGCACAAAAAAGTAATCAATTGCAAACTGACGGTCGCGCAATTATTATTCTGTAGATATATTTTTGTAAAATAATGAGAATAAAAATGTTCTATGGTAGTCAATGTTATTATTTACTTTTCATTTATTTCGGTCATTAGTGGCCACTTCTGAATTGAAAGCCTTTTTACGTGATTTTTTGACTGCAGTGACACATCAGTCTCTAAATAATACAAAATAAAAACTATGTCTATCTGTCTGTTTGAATTTAATGCAATTAATGTGTTAGACACATGAATATGATGTAAACCAGGTGAAGCCGGGGCGGGTTACTAGTTTTATAATAATAAAAGCTTAATTTCAAAGCCTATGTTAAAAAACACATCCAAACATATTAAGTATCAAATTCCTCTAACTACACTACACAACTAATCCACCTAAAGCCCTGCTATTCACACTGCGACATTTATTTACATTTTAATAATGCAAATCAAAATTGCGTCACGTCACCGAGTCCATCATCGACTCGTCGCAAACGTTCCTAATAAACGTCACAACGCACCCTCCACGGTGCAGTTTAACCCTATTTAAATATATGCGTTCACTGACTTGACTTTAAAATCCTAATGCATATTTAGTGAACAAATATTGCGACTTGCCTGGTTGTTGATTGACAACTCACGCAACTCGAAAATTTACTTCCAGATTAAGTAATTATATTTAAAGCATAATAATCATAAAAGGATCTAATTAAATCGAGAATACCCGACGGAAATGGCATATATAAAGATGCCACAAATATCACAAAACTACAATCTTTATGTAGAGTAGAATTTAAAGACATTACAGAATCGTCCGGCTCAAGGATAAGCAATAAAATACGACACCTATCTCACCCGTATCGGCTTTAATGAAAACCGCCCGACTATCTCCGCACAAAATCCGGCCCTCTCTTAGTTAATATATGCGATTTTTATCAGTCCCACCCGGCCCCAAACGGCTTGGCACAGGGTTAAAAATATGCAAAAATCAGCGCTCGGGGTGAATATTAAGCAATGTAATTTTGTATAATATTCCGCAATTAAAATTCAAATTGAAATCAATGCGCGGATGAATGGCCATTCCGCGCTGCGACTGGGGCGGGCGGGTTGTGCGGCGGCGCAGGCGATGAGTTTAGGGATTCCGCCACCTCTATAACGACCGGTGTCTACTATTTTAATCTTTTAATACGTGTAGGGAGTGCAAACATTAAAATTAAAAAACATCAATTACGATCATAATCGCGTCGTGAATGTCTTCCTTTATTGAGTTTTAGAAAAAAAGTTGTCCTATTCGCTCGACTTAATGTTGGTGCTAATTAAGTTTACCTGCAATTTTAAGATACGAGTTTAAGCGCTCATCTCACGCTGTTTAACTGTCATAACTATCAAATTACAGGTCGTTAAAGCGGGTCAACAAACCTTAAATCGCGGATACCCACTGGCGATATCGTTAAAGCGACAAACGCTAGACTGAATCGTTGTAAATTCAAACGTTTAGTGTGTACAAAATATTCGTGAACCGTCTCCAAGTTACGGCACACTTAATGGTCTATAAACGCACCCCATAACTTGGCTATCTGGAGGATCATTCCAAGTGTTATACCCTCTTAATTGGCCGTTCCGGGCGGAATCGTCAATTTGAGATATTAAACTAATTTTCAATGCTGTGTAATCGCGGAGACGTGATGCTCGCCATTGTGAGGGTTATGTCGCAATCGTAAAATTATATTCACCCAAATGTCGTTTTAATATTTTTGACAATTTCAAATCCTTTTATGATACGAGTACTTCAAATCATATTACAAGATTTTAAACGTTGAAGTTTTGAAAATCTATAACATTTAATTTATATTCCTCAAGCGAATAGTAATCGAGTTTTGAAACAAATTATTCAATCTTATCTATGAAAAGATTATAAAATTCCGGCACTTCTTAAATAAACACTCAATCGAATAGGCTAATCAATATTCAACATCAATTATCGATATCCATTTTGATCAGTAATCGTTACTTTCTCTATAAAAGTGGACATTGAAGAAGTCAAAGCTAATTTCGATAATCAAATTGTTACATCATAATGTTAATTATTGTACGGTGACTTGATTAGCCCACCAGCTGGCGCGGGATTCCACCTATCTCGCCGCAGGTCGTTGGTTCGATTCCCGTACAGGACATGCATTTGGGTGCATGAACTGAACATGTCTGTATGTCCTGAGTCTGGGTGTAATTATGTATATTAAGTATGAATTTACAAAAAAAAGTAATCCTAAAAAAAAACTATCTGGTTTCCATAGTACCAGCTCTGCTTAGTTTGGCATCAGATGACCGTGTCTGAGGAATGTCCCAGGATATTTATTTATTTAAATTAAACTTTTTATAAATTCCTTAGCTTTTATAGTCCAAATACACTTACACTTACTTAACTAAACCTTTTCTGAATAAGAATTAGAGCGACAATTAGTTGTGATAGTGAGAAATACCGTGGAGAAGCTCTTAGGTCTGAATGATAACATCGTGAGGAAACCATAGCTTGGTGATAGAGGATACTTACATCCACTTGGCTGGCCAGTATACCCCTTACTTGAAAATTTGTTAACAAGCCATATTACTTACCGATGTGTTCCATCAGCTGTACTTGACAGCCAGTTCCCATGAAGACTTTGTGTGCTTACCACCTCCGGTCACACCATCTCTTAGTATTATTGAAGTCAAACTAAAGCATACAGTTTTGTCACAATAATAAAAAATGCTTCATCGCTCGTTCTCTACCATATAACTAGATATAACCAACAAAATGATGGCTATTAAAGCAAGACTGTCAAGTCATCAAACAAAACCGTGGCGTGGAGCATGGCTGCGGCGCGTACGTTTCGCACGAGGCATTTTCGCCAAGTGTAATTAAGCAGACGCTGCGTTTTCGATAACTAAACGCCGACGTCGCGTAGCGTCGAGCGGGGAATCACAACTCTATATAAATACTACTTGGAATTATGTAGGGTTGTGTTTTATATCGACTTTTGATTATCAATTAGTTACCTGCCAAATAATATTGATATTAAAATTTATTTATTTACATAAAAAAATTACAATAAAAAATATGCCGGTCTAATTTGCATGGGCTTGATTGATCTAATGATATTCTAAAAGAAAGCTCGTCCCGCTTTATGCTACGAACAATTAAAAAAATAGTAGTTTTGTTCCTTTACCCAAAATGTTCACTAGTTTACTCCAGCTCATCCAAGTAATTCAGTTCCCACCATTACCCTACATTGCAGTATTGTCAATATGGTTTGATGAAATTACATCCATTATCCAACATATTTAGGTCAAGCGAAAATACTCTTTATTCGGGCACTATAAGAATTAAAGTTGTGAATATAAAACCAGTTGAATGCCAATTTTAATTAGCCCCCTCAGCCCCTCGCGGCCCCCTTGGCCCTACATCGCTCTGATAAGGGTGTTTGCAAATAGGAGGGACTGCAAAGAAGCCAATCCATCAAATCGGTGAGCGCATTACGACACCGCCGATGTCGCCCTTTAAGGATGGGACACTTACAACTTTTTGTCGATGGATTTATCGATATATATTTAATTATGCTAGGTAGAAGATATTTTTCACATCCATACTGTATCGTTTCAGTATTTAAATGAAGTATATTTTATAAAAATGTTCGATTAAAATTATGTTTTTTTTTCATTATAAGTTATCTAAATTAATATGGGTGGATACTTAGCAGATCTAAATAAATGATTAATTTGATTTTTTATTGAGTACATAAAATAAATAAGTAATAAAAAAGTTTAAGTTAGAAACAGAATATTATTTATTCGAAATCCTTGTGTTCATCTATACTTATATAATATAATAAAGCGTTTTTTTTTTGTTTGTTTGTTTAAACGGGCTAATCTCCAAAACAACCAGCCGGATTCGAAAAATTCTTTCATTTATAGGAAGCTACATTATTCCCGAATATTATAGGCTACGTCTTATCTCGGGAACGTGTGAGTGAAACCGCGGGTATTATCTTTTGTAAAATAGTGAAAACATCGCAAAATTTTTCAGTCTATCGATATTTCCCACGTAGCGACAACACTAGTTAGCGCGTGCTTTCAGTTGATTGGCGTAACTCGATAGTCCCTGCACTCATTTGCGCCCTGCACTAATGTCGGGAAACACGATAAATCTCATAGGAGAACGGGCGGTGTCAGTGGCAGCGCGCCGCGTGGATGGGCGATCTTGAAACCCTGCTCTGTCGATTCGTAGGTAATGATGTAGAGACCAGATCCTAATAATGTGTATTTTGAATTCAACTTTTTGGATGAATCTTAGCAAATAAAAGATCTCAGAATAAAACTAAGGATACTATGGCATCCCTATTAAATGATTATTGCGATAAACATTCAAAATTCTAGTCATTTTTATTTCAAATAGACCTTCGCAGGCACTAATGAATAAGTCTGACTCTTATACTCTACTACTCTCCTCGCCATATTGGAGGAAAGAGGACGACGGATAGATTAACACAATTTGTTATCACTGTGACTATTGACAACTTTAGAAAGAAGTCAATTAAAATATCATATATAGAAAATTAAACAATAAATTAAAAAAAAATAAGAACAATTTGAAAGTGAATTGATTAGATGATTGGAACTCGTATTGAATTAAAATTGTTGGTTTTACGTGCTTATTTCTTATCCAAACGGTCACATCTTAAATTTAATACTATTCATAAAAGAAGTCGTGGTTTTAAATGTAATGTAATGAGCCTTCCGGTAGAAAAACAGAACTCAATGTAAAATCTATTTAAATTAGTACTTCCAACGAGATATAGATTCCTTAGCAGAACGTTGAAATCAAATCAAAATCAAAAAGTAATTTATTCAGGGCCTGGTAATGCACTTAACTTTCATTGCCTTACCCCGTTTCGGAAAACACTTAAACTGTAAAGATTCCAGCAAGAAACTCAGCAAGTCATATTTTTTGTAATTTTTTCTCAATCGTTCAAGCTTATTGTAGAATACAAACCCCCCGACCTTCCACATAACTTATCACCAACTGACCCATCATCGCATATCACTTTATTTATACCAAAAATCTACAAATAATAATAAGGTACTCTGAACATGAGTATAAGTCAGTACCATGTTTTAAAACTAACATCATTGCAACCCCAATCTACAAAACATTTGGCAACCGCACGCAACATACGACCCTACATCTCAGTGGTACGCGTGCCTCAGCACAGGGGTCGCGGATTCGGTGTCAGGTTACTGCAATCGGCTTACTAACGCCATGGGAGCAAACACCACACCGTGCACGGATTAGCACTAATGAGCAGTTTCGCAACTTATGCGATATGCCGCTTTATTGGCATCATTGAAACTATGAATATGTAACGCGTTTCATTCAATTTCCTATGTGGCTCGTTTAGGTTTGAGAGAGGTAGTCACTAAGGAATATCTTGGGAGATATTTCGGTTACTTAAACGTAAATATAATTATTGTAGCGCACCTAAATAAAACTAAAAAACGAGATGTAATTAATGCTGACTTTTTATGGATCAAACTTTTTACAATCAGTTAAGAAATCTATACACTTGTTGAGTACAACAGATCTGGCTAACAGATCTATCAATGCACAGCCCAAACCACTGGGGTAAGAAAAGAGTTTTTAATCGTAAACATCAATGTAGGATTCGTACTCAGGACTGAGCTATCATCGCTCAATATTAACTGAATCAACATTTTACACGCTGACGTTAAAATAACAACATCGCAATGAATCTTTGATACGGAAGCTATTATGTAACTCGTATTTATAATGGCATAAAGAATAAATTTGCATAAACGTAAACAATAAAAACCATCAACTTCAGAGATCTCAAGAATTACGAGCTCTTAAAATGATTCATGTATTCTTTTAACTCATAGAAGTATCAAAACGGTTTCTAGGAATGATAATTAAGTTAGTTTATTAAGATTCTCTTGACTTTTCACACGCAACGCTATTTATGTTTGCGCACAACCATTTTGGGGTGTATTAGTGAACATTAGGGGTAAGACTGCGCATGTGTGCGTGGGCCAAGATGAATTAGGGGATTACATCACTGCATCATGCAACTGCACTCTGATTTTGCACGCTGATAGAAATACAGGGTGAGGTGGTTAAAGTTTTTTTGAAGTAAATGGTTTTTTCCGAAAATTGGCAGCAAGTTTCTAAGGTGTGAGTTGTTCGCATTTATGGAAAATTTATTGTAATTCAGGGAAATGAAAAATAAGGTAAACATGCCAGGATTAAATAACGGTAAAGCTAAAAATACCCAAAATAAATCTCAGTGCACGAATAAAACAATTACACAGACAATAATCCCGTTGTTTTTGTCAAATTCTGAACAATTTTATTGTATCTTGTACACCCTATATCGCGATGGGGTAGCGTGCAACAGTGAGGGGCGGCGGGTAATGGCCTAAGAGTAATTTTATTACTTTGCCCCTATTACCATCACAATGTGCATGCCACCGGTCGAATGAGATACGCAGACACTCGATACTTTGAGTTACGCTGCCTCGTTGTGCTGTTTATCGATAATGCAACAGCGTGGCGCGCGCATCACTTTCCTAACTCTACCATAGATTTTCCTCCTTTTCAAGTGATAAAGAATAAAAAGTAAATATAGAAAACAAATAAAACACAACGTGCTCAAATTCAGCTCAGCTTTTATTATTAACGGGCCGTACACAGACTACAAGGAGAACAGAAATAAGACGGAGCTCACGGCTCCGGTAGGTACTGATTCGATTTGTTCCTGTACCGATGAATATTTGATACATTTCAGTGCACACTAATTTGTTTATCGTGTTGCGCGCTTCTGCTTACCTACCTGTTGTGGAATGCCGAAGTGAAATCCATCTAAATTATTCATTCGAAAAAAGAAAAAACGCCTTGTGAAAGAAAAAGGATTTTCGGTGGAAACTCATTGTTTACAAAATGTCTAGGTTGTCTTTCTGATTCAACTTACTTAGTCGAGAATTTACTTCTATCTGATACGTACCGTAGAATTAATTCGAGAATCGAAAGATTTATATAATTAAATTCTGAAAGAATGAATGTCAAAACTGAAGTGTTTGTTTTATTCGACGTTAATGCTGAATGTAATATGACACGTGTCGGTTCGCAGTGCTACTTTCCTGCAACTTAAAAAGTCCTCTCTGACAATCATGTTTATGAATTTGATCACAAAATTGGCTATCACACTTGCGATCTTTGACGTAAAGCGCTTATAACTCGGGGACACGGCAAGAATTAATTTAACCGTAGTATCCCAGATACGCATCGGTTGTGTGGCAGGTGATTAAATAAATACAACTTGACGTTTCTAATTAATATGCCAGACGCACGGTTTGATAAGGCGGTCGGTAGGCGCGACATCTCCTTGGATTCTTGACTGCCTGGTACTTCGCGATTAACACGTTATTATAATTATAAGAGATTTGTCTCGTCTGTGTGTGGAATTGTTAAGTATTCATGCTTTCCGAGTAGATTATGTGGTAATTATATGCCGTTTAATAAGAAAAAAGTGGCCGTCTGTATAATTTCAAAGGTACGTACGTCATTTGCAATGTAAATTGTCCATTGTCTTGCTTTAGCCAATCCCTTTTAGCGACGTGATTATGTAAGTAGGTACATAATATCCCATCTAATTCAGATGTCAATCAACTGTGGCCACCAAATTGACAAATTGAAGTAGATACAACATTTCTTACATATTCTTTGTGTATATGTCTGCTGAACTTATTAACATACGCGTCTGCAGCTTGACATCTATGCTTACTGACCTAATTTTTTTAAATAGCACTATACAAAACATGGTTCTTTATTAAGAAAAATAAATATTTTTCAAATACCACTGGTAAGCTTGTTGCAAGGAACTGGAATTTAACTCACATGTTTGTCCTCAGGCGATGCGAGCAACGCGAGTATCGGTTCCGGCGAAGGCACGGGAGAGGAGGACGACGACACGAACGGCAAGAAGAACCAAAAAAAGAGGGGCATCTTCCCGAAGGTGGCCACCAACATCCTGCGGGCGTGGTTATTTCAACACTTAACGGTGAGTACCTTGAAATAATCTTGGAATATTCTCCACTTTAACCCAAATTTTTCAAAGACCTATCATGGAATCTGAAATAATGATTTATCAAAGGTGGGGTTTATCAAACAGGCTGCATTTTGAACACCAGCATAAGTCTGCACTAGACTCAATAAAACTGTTTGAAGCGCTAGTTTCGCTTAGTTCCGAGGATGGTCTGTTTAGCAGTTACCCAGTACATAAGGCCGCTATCGATCTCCATTGTTATATTGCACAATAGTTCTCCACAATACATACAAATTCCTATACACGATCCGGTATTTACTAAAAAATAGTAGTGTAAGCGCTTGGTGCGGCGCGGCGCGGTGTTGGTCGCGCCTCTGGTGAAGTTTTACCGTTCACAATGCGGTATTGGAACCGTCACAGTTCCGCGTTACAATTGTACCGCGCTCGGCCCACCGAGCGGCTTTTCAATTAAAATTTCCCGCGGGACCAATAAATTTTTCATTGCGCCAGACAAAGACCGCACCCGTTTTCTAAAGACTCTGAAAAATACAATTACACAACTGTTTGTGTGCCGGTTACGGTACGGTTCCGGGGAGAAAACCGGACTGTGTTTTTTAAGGGCCAGACAAAGTTCTCAGTGTGTAAAATAATATGAAAATAGAATTTGGATGTTCATTATTTATTAATACGCCTTGAGCCCAAAGCTCCTTATAATCAAATTTCAGTTCCCTTATGGAAATTCTCGAAATAAAATATTTTGAATCAATTGGGAGGTTCCTAGATTTAAAATTAAGCTTTCCCATTATAATATTTTCGATAGATAGCTTACAGAGCAACAAACTTTCCCTGGAAATTAAAATTACCAGGAAAATTGGCACATTCTCTTCAAGAATACTTGGAAAGTTTAAAAAGCACATTAGCATAAGACGTTACCAGGGTATCAAGGAGCTGAGACAGTTGTAAGTGCACGACTCAGTGTTGCGTAGTAATTTCTAGAATGGGTTTTCGCGCGGGGTGCGGCGCGGGCGGGCGAGGGGGTGCAATTTCATTACCGGTCCGGATCCGCGCCCATAAATCACCAGGGCCGAAGAAGGCGCTAGGCGCTGTTCAGGTGACGCTCACAAAGTCTCCTGAGCCTGGTATTTCTGTTTCATTCGCTACGAGCCGACTCGAATCCCACTTTCTTTATGACTATGAATTCCACGAATTTTCTGAACGCTCCCGTTGAGTTACAAGCGCGAGTTTTAATTACAATCTTCGGCGAAGCTTTCACAATTAGCCTCCTCGACTAAAATACCCCTGCATTTAAAAAATAATGTTTCATTACTGAATATTCAAAACTTGAGGTTCATCCTGCAAATTTTCAGTGTTCGAAATTTAAAAAGTAACCGTCGACAATCGAATTAGGGAGCTTTTAGCGCGTTCAGTTTGGCGCGTTTTTGCGCATCCCTGTCCGCGCCCATTACCGCGTTCCAAATTACTTATAATTGCTTCGCTTAACGCTAAGTGCTTTCATTACGGTGTCCCAGTAAAACAGTTCCGGTATAGGTCGGGACATGTCAATGTTAACTCCACGGTCCTCCCTAATCCATTTTTAAACAACGCTAAAGCATCTTTATTTTATGCACCACTTTAAATTCGTTTGCTAAATCGTGTAATCTGATTGGATGCGGGCGGGCGTCGAAATGCATTTGATCATAGACAACACTTGAAAATTGCGTAAAAAGAGCATTCGACCCATATATCGGGCGTGAAACTGCATAGCTGTCAGCGTGACGTTTGTAATATTCATTCGATTACGTGCTGCGGGAAATGGAACGCCACTCGGTGACAGCGCGCCACCTGCACCCGCCGCCGTTTGAATTCAGAACTGCCACTGATTGGTCGGTCACCGTGTTTCGATCGACGTTGGCGGGAAACAAATGAATACAATGTTCCACGTTTCAAATCCTTGACCACAAAGGTCGAATATGTAGTATTATGCACGAAAATTGAATGTTCAATTTGCGATTACATAGCTTCTGAACGTGTATGATGGAATCAAATGAGGAGTTTGAATTGCGTGGCCATTGATGCACCGAACGGGAATGTTTGATCTCATGGTAACACGGCACGGTGAGCGTGCTCGGTGCATTTAAATTGAGAGCAATGCTGCCAATATTGGTAACAATCTGAGCGTCCATGACTGCTAACTGTTTGAATTTTAAAATTGCTTGCGGTCCGTGTAATAGCTACGTTTGAATTTCATGGATATGTCGAGATATCATGTTTTGATACGGGATAATTGTATTTCGTTCACAGAATATTTCACTGCGACAAATAGCGCGATATCGTTTTAAATATCTTGGGAAATGTAGTTTCCATGAAACACACATGTGAACCGAGATGGAAAATAAACATTAATCATATATATTCAGTTGCGTCAGGAAATAATCTCGCAATAATCCCGTTAATCGCGCCCGCCGCGCCCGGAACGCGACAAATCTCACTTGATACATACCTGAGACGCGCTCCAGTCTCCCGAAATTTTCCCGAAGAAATAATATTGAATAACGTCTTCGCGACAAATCCCGCCGTGCGACCTTAAGCCCTTTCTTGGGGCTAAAAATAATTATAAGTCCACGGTAATCTCGCGACAGGGTACCCGCCGCGAGACATCTTTATATTGTTTTGTGGGTATTTACGCTTGCGTGTTTCTGATCTCTTAGTAATTTATATTGTCTGTCTTTTCATACTGAAAGACTGAAATAAATTCATGTTTTCCTTGTACAAAAAGTTTGCAATTAGTATTGGAATGTTTGAGTATTACCAGTCTACTTTCCTTCAGCTGCCAGCTGTATTAAGCTTTCAGGTCGATCTGTCCGGCAAAACAGTGTGGAGTCTTCATTACATCGATCAATGCAATTTTGTTGGTTATACGACTGATACGTCATGTTGCAGTAGACAAACGCTTGTCAGGCATGTCCGGCCATCTCCGGAGGTCCAGGCTATCTATGCACGTGTATTAATATTATACTGTGTAGGATACATCCATTCCGCCGCGGTGGTTATCAAAGGGAACCCGATATTACCGTAACTCAACACGGCGCGCTTAGGAATTCCGCGTTAGGCTGCACTGCAGTCTACCTCCTGTGCCTTTATGATGTCCTGGTAATTCCGTATTCATATTTGAATAAGTTTTCATGAAATATGGAGAAGGAGAATACGACTTGACATTTTTACTAAGGCTAGAAAGAAACATGGGAATTTGAAATACCTATTATCTATATATACAAAATAGTTGTGTAAAAACAGGATTTCTAACATTAATCCTAGTAATAAAACGTAATGTTACATGCTCAGATTTAAATTATCCCGTCAAAGCAATAAATGACTTAAATAAAAATTACAACTCAATTTGGTCGGTTTCTTCGCGTTAAAAGTCTTGTGGAAAAGCTCGGGCTCCCTTTATTTAGGGAAAGGGCGTCGTCGTAAGTTTTACTTGGAGATCGTGAGGGCAAATTGCAGGCGAATCCTGGGAATGAGAATTTATTAATATTGGTAAGACGTCGCGGACGGCGGGCCGAATTAAACGGTAAAAATGTTGTTTATACGCAAGCACGGGCGGCCATGTATAAATACTTGTTTCTGTGTTGACAACATACAAATTTGGGCGCATTTTTTTTACTGGTAACTAATTTCTGCTTGTTGGAATTGGATTTATAATTCGAATATTTTATATAGGTTGTAGAAAGTTTCTGAGCCCGAACCAAATTTTTGTTCGTTACTTTGATGCTTGTTAATTCGACTTATAAATTTTTTAAGAAAGTTAATCTGTGTAACTTTACTACCACCACCTACCACTCAGCTCGTTAAATAAGATATGGACTTGCAATAAATATAGCTTATTCAAAATTCACGTTCCAAATATATTGTTGCTTTTCTTTCCAACATAGAGTAACTTCAGGGTTGCTAGCATATACTTAAAAATGCCACTAATCTATTTCCAAATCTACCATTACACCAGCATCCCCATTCGGTAAAGGACGACAGAAATCATTTCCGCTCGTCCGGGACCAGATTTCCGAAAACTACCCACTTTTTAAGTCGACGACGTTTAATGCCGGACGGGAAATCTACCGGAAATAGAGTGTGTAGGTGAGACGGCGTTATGGCCGTTATATTTGAATTGGAAAGAGACGGATATGTTTCGGTGATGCATTTTTAGAATTTGAATGTTGATGGCTGCCATAAAAATGTACTATAAAAATAAGTTGCCCTATTTAATAAAATCGTTACATTCAATGGTTTGATAGTGTTAAACATACCGTATTCGGCTCTGAAAAAGTTCAGTAGATAGACATAATTACAAAAAGTTTTTTTTTTTTAATAATATATAAATATCCTGGGACATTCCTCACACACGGTCATCTGATCCCAAACTAAGCAGAGCTTGTACTATGGAAACCAGATAACTGATATAATACATATACTACTTTTTGTTTGTCAATACATACTTAATATACATAATTACATCCAGACTCAGGACATACAGACATGTTCATGCACACAAATGCATGTTCTGTGCGGGAATTGAACCCATGACCTGCGGCCCAATAGGTGGAATCTTTACCAGAGTCTTAACCTACTGCGCCAACTGGCCCGTCAAATAATCCTGAATTACAGCCTGATTAAAATGTGCTTCGTAAGTTACTGGTGGTTTGTACTCTGTAGGTACCAGCTGATCTTTAGCTGATACCATACTATAATATTTATAATGTTAAAGCTTGTATGGATGTGATTTGGTGTGTTTGTTACTCTTTCACGCAAAAACTACTGAATGGATTTGGATGAAATTTGGCGAACAGATAGAATATGTTCTGGATTAACACATAGGACACTTTTATCGCGGAGAAACCAAATAACCTCGGGAATGCGGGTGAAACCATGGGACAGAAGCTAGTGGGACTGAAAATTAATACAAAATATCTTAGTGTTCTGCATAAACCACTCCAAAGTGCGATGATGATTGAATACCAGAATATTATTTCCACTCTATTGTTGCGTTGAACTAATAGAGATGCATTCCCTAAAATTGTACCAAATTGGTTCTTTAGCCGGCAACACATATTCATGCTTCAAACAAATTCTATACGTTGGTCAAGATCGAAGTGAGACTAATGCCAACTAGCATTGTGGGACCAATACAGTCTTTTGATTTGTGCATAAGACACATCGCACGAAACGAGTCGTGAACCCTGGGTATAATCTAAGGCCCGGGAGGTAAAAAGTCATGTCAAATGAACTAGGCTGTATACACGTTGGCGTTTGCCTCTTTTGTGACGAGGAGTAATGGCAAGGCAAGCCAAGGAGGCTGTCTATATTGGAGGTCAGCTTACTTGGAGCCAAATTTGATTCAAGACAGCAGGTTTCTCTCGGCAGGTGCAAATATTCAAGGAATATCTACAAAGATATCACACCCAGCTACCAGGGCATCATAAGTTACAGACGTGCAATATTCTCGCGAAAAATCCAATCCGAACCCGTGAACTCGGTTTGATTAATGTATTCGGGTGTCGCAGTTATATTGCGAGTAAAAATCCCCTATATTCGGAAGGCCCCTACATCAGCGGTGTTAGTGCAAATCTTAGGGTATATTAAAAAAGGGCGGAGGTGGTCCTATTTATGTGACAAGAGGACACCTGCGTTGTCCCAGCGCGTACACTCATGCTGGTATGACTACGGTTTTACCGGGAGATATATTATTTTGCTCTCTTGTGTTTACTTTATTTTTACTTTGTTATTTATATAGAGGCGTGTTAGGTTTAAAAGATAAATATTTAATACCAGATTGTAAATATTTTTGATTAGGAAAGTTGTACAAACCCCTGAATTTCGTCTTCGTTAAGTTATTTTTTTCTTTACTTTGAATACCCCTTACTTACTTTTGACCCCTCTCATCATGGTCGGTGATAATGTAGCCGAAGGTGCAGCGAACCCTTGAGGGTATCAGGTGCTGCAGTACAGCGTCACACAACAACACATAGTTTTATAGGGTGACTGATAATTAGTAAACGATACTTAGACACATGATTGTACTCGTGATAACAAACAACTATCACAAAGAAACAAATAGGGATAAAATACTAAATTAAATAAAAGCTGATGGTGTATTCTTATTCTTCTTAGGTACTAAATAAAATGGGCTCAGGTGATAAGTAGGAAAAAAAACAACTTTGTGATAGTTGTTTGTTATCACGAGTACAATCATGTGTCTAAGTATCGTTTACTAATTACTAGTCACCCTATATAATTGGCTACATATATTCAACCAAAGTACATGCTCATTGTTGGATTCGAACCCACGACACACCGCCCATATGGGCAGTTACCTTCTAAGTCGAAAGTGCTTACCACCTGCAGCCACATTGTCATATCACATATCATCTGATGGAAATGTAGTAACACGTAAGCCTCTCCGATGCATACTTATATTATAAATGCGAAAGTAATTCTGTCTGTCTGTTACTCTTTCACGCCTAGACCGCTGAATCGATCACGATGAAATTTGGCACGCAGATAGTCTAGAGTATGGAGAAGGACTTAGGCTTCTTTTTATCCCGGGAACGGTTGAAACCGCGTGGGACAGCGAGTAAAGAATAAAGGCTATGTAATGCAATAAAAGTTTTGCAGATATTTTCAAAATATTTTTTTGCAGTACTTTAAACACTTCGTTTGTACATTAGCTTAGTTAATTAATACTCTGAAATCCGATAGGCGGGTTTGACAAAAGGGTTGGCGTGTTTACTGAGGGTCGCGGGTTCGGTTCCCGGGATAGATTAGCCGAGTTATCGTATTTCGAACGGTTTACTTAGGATATTTTGAGTAATATGGGTACAGTTACAGTATCACCCTGTATTTATATTTTAATGCAAAAAGTTTTTGAAATTCAGTCTCTTTTTCTTAACTCATGCAATGACAAGCAACTTGAAGACCCAGGAAAATCAAAAACATGAGGTCCATGACTCCCTATTGAACCCTTTTTTCATAAAGGTATTTCACATTATTTGTAGCCTACAATTGCAATTGAATTGTTTTTATATTGCATTTTACTAAATTGAATGAAAAAGCATAATAATATACAGAAAAGTATAATAGGCACTTACACCAAAAACCATTTATAATATTTATATCTCTGTCTGTTTGTTCCGGCTTATTTCCAAAACGGCTCGACTGTTTTTGACGAGACTTTCACTGGTAGATAGCTAATGTTATAAGGAGTAACTAAACTACTTTTTTTTTTAAATAACTAGTGTTCCGTGCAAAAAAGTGACACTAACTACCATAATATTTGCAATACAAAAAATAACATCCTTTGAACTCTACCTAGCCTTAAAAACATGCTTTTTACCCAAGTTACCTACCATTGCCAAAAGCTAAGTACACTAAGTTAAGTGAAGGATTAAGGTTAAAGTCTAGGACATGACGTTCAGGTAGAGCCACATTATGATTAGCAAACGTTCCATATCTTAGCTATATGTAACCCAATCTCAAGTCTCTGTACGTGATTCTAGTACGAAGACAGTCTACGTGAAGACGGACGTAACTTGGAATCGCACGTCAGATATCTTTCTTACAAAGATTATTGAAGAAGGATAGAAAATATTGCTTGCCATTGTCATTGGATGATGTTGTACTCTCAGCCAGTACAATGACCGACCCATGTCCTATACAACCATTAAGCATCAACCCCCATGGAACTAACATAGCTGGTACCTGAATAGTTGTATCGGAGTAACCATGGATAAACCAAGGAGTGCGTGGTATACAGGAGTGACACGCTCTGGGATGGGAGAGGACGGCCAGCCTAAGTCATTTTCGAGAAAATACCAGTGCCTCAAATTCATATCGAAAACAATTCACATGCCATTTGTCCAGTTTGGCAGGACTAAATATCTTATGTCCTTTTCTTATGTTGATGTTAGAAAGAGATGAAGATGGGACTCAATTAATGTTGTTTAATTTAATCATTATTACACAGAAGTAGAAAGCTCATAATGCTTGTATTTTCATGAAATTTGTAAATTTGAAATCCATTCCAACCAAATCCCATTGTCTGAAAAACCAATAAAATGATATCTTGCTTACTAAGTAGCAACACATACATAATTCACTACTCAAGCAAACTGTCCCATTTTAACCCCCATTATAAAATTTCCCCACATAAATTTAAACTAACCCTAAAATGTTCAGCTACCTCCATCTCCTGAAACCTGAGAGGCCCGTGTCCACTCTAAGAGATACCTTATCTTAACGACCCCTACCAATACCTCCGGGGTAGGAGCAGGGGTAGGGGTAGGTGGACAGGGGGCAGACTGACCCCCGAGTAGCCCTGATACACCGGGAGATATGAAACGGGTAATTTTGGTCAACTCTATGTAACTACATCTTTACGATTGTTGTTTGTTTGTTTATAAGCTATTTTGGTTTTCGTATGTAATTTGATGATGTTACATGTCTATTACTTGCCGCCGTTAATAGTGAAGGAATAATCTTAATAATTAGTTAGTTACCTTATGAATGACTTAGTACCACCTGTATGCAAAAACTCTATACTGGCTAAAAACTGACGTGGACACCAGTCAATTAAGCTCTCCACTATTTATGACACCCTGGTATTATGCGTCATTAGAAACTCTTTTTATTATCTATGTTAAAGAGTACCGCGTAATAAATGGCCTGTACTCTTGTCACAACACTATCGATATCGGCACGTCTTAACCCTGAACAGATGTACTAGGGCACCTGCAACGTTGAGATGTCTTTATAATTAAATGTCATGCATTTGTGCATGTTTTGCATAATGGACGCTTCTACCTAATAAATCACCATTAGTTTTAATGAATAAAATTTGTTTTTTAGACTGGGTGTAAGTATTAAGAGTTTATATTTGAAATTAGTATTTCTTCTTTAATTTTAAGCTTGGCAACCAAATCCGAGTTAGTACTTATTTCTGCCAGAGTCAAGTTATCACAGTCCTCATCAGTCAACGTCCATAAAAGTCAGGTTTTACTACAATTGTGGTCATTGTACTAAAACTCTACACGGACTTTTTGAGACAACTTGAAAAGTCACGATACACGTAATTCATTTCATTTCACTTCACTTGTGCACATGGATTGATCTTTATTGGATAAAATACCGCCGATAATATGCAATAATACTCAAAATACTGAAAATACTGAAGCGCTCGTGGTGTAGCTTGATTAGCCGTTCTTAATCGATCGGCAAAGTTAAGCTACGTCTGTCTTGGTCGGTACCTGGATGGGTGACCGCCTAGTGGTATTTCATATCGAGCGTTTCCGTGCTTCGGAAGGCACGTACAGCCGTTGGTCCCGGTTATCACTTAATTGTGATAGTCGTTAAGCTAGTTGGATGCCTTCTAGGCGGCTTGAAAAATTCCAACAGTAGGTTGACCACTAGCCTACCTCCACCGATCCGCAGTGGGCACGCGTGGTGGAGTATCTGCCCATTCCCTTTCACCCTGATTTGTGAAAGGAGGCCTGTGCTCAGCAGTGGGACATTATAGGCTGATGATGATGATGACTCAAAATACACGAATTTATGAAAATAAAAACGAAAACGCAACGTCACTCTGCAAGTTCCCGCCAAAAAGTCCCAAAATTTAGTTCCTATTTGTAATATCAGCTATCTAGTTTTCATAGATATGAAAGAATGTTTCAGTGAGCCAGTGTTGCCCTATCCAATAATTTCCATTAAAAAACGATCGGCGAATACAATAATTTCAGCACAGGGTACAATTGCGGGACGAACCGTTTTAAAAATGCATAGTGCCCCGTCCCAGTGTCCGGTGGGACATTCTAATAGACGGTCAAAGTGTTTTCCACAATAAATACTTGATGAGAACAACCCTTCGCCTTATGGTGGATGGCGGTTCCGTACAGTTTTATGGTGACGACTTTTATGTGATATGCATTCCGTTTTTTATGAGGATCCTTGTTCGATGACTCAAAGGCCCCATTCAGCGTCATTAAAATGACCTTTTCACATGAGATAGTTTGTTAAGATGACACCGTGGAAATAAATCGTTCCTTGAAAGGCGTGGCCTAGCCGGCCGCGCGGGGGGCACCGCCCCTAGAGAACTATCAAAGTTTTAAAAAATCCCGCCACCGCTAGATACGTTCGGCCGGACTCGGGCGACGCCGGCAGAAACACGAAAGCCGAACCGCCATCGTTTAAATTACAGAGTATATTTTATAGGAGAGCAGTAAAAGTTTATTTTTTTATTACACTTGTTATAAACGATTTTTAACCAAAAGCTATAGTAATTACTCATATTTGTACGTAAATACGAGTTTATACTGTGTAAGTATATATCAGTATATATAAGGAAGCGCTCGTGGTGTAGCATGATTAGCCGTTCTTAATCGATCGGCAAAGTTAAGCTACGTCTGTCGTGGTCGGTACCTGGATGGGTGACCGTCTAGTGGTATTTCATATCGAGCGTTTCCGTGCTTCGGAAGGCACGTAAAGCCGTTGGTCTCGGTTATCACTTAATTGTGATAGTCGTTAAGCTAGTTGGATGCCTACTAGGCGGCTTGAAAAATTCCAACAGTAGGTTGACCACTAGCCTACCTCCACCAATCCGCAGTGGGCACGCGTGGTGGAGTATCTGCCCATTCCCTTTCACTCTCATTTGTGAAAGGAGGCCTGTGCTCAGCAGTGGGACATTATAGGCTGATCATGATGATGATGATGAAGTATATATGCTGCGGGTAATGAAAAGGGTATACGGGGTGGATACGACAATACGAAATTAAATGAAACCACGTAAAGTACTCCTGTATACGGTCAACTTTTACTACGGTACCAAATATGAAATCGCAAAAAAAAATGCGATGCTTTTGGTGGTACATTATCTGCGACATCATAGGCTGGCTGCGGTGCGGGCGATACCAAGGATGCCAAAAATTATTCTATGGGTTCTACCATGATCTTTTCACTACGGATTATTTTTGTGGAGATTGTTCCCTGTGAATCATAAATATTTTATTTCATTTATAGCATCTACAAAATTGAGGAATGTTAATAGGTATGCAAAAGCGCTTGAAAATTTGTATCAGTAGAGCAATTACGTATACAAATACATTAGTTTTTGTTTCGTTCAAAAAAACCAAGTAGTTATGATTTTACAGACATTTAAAATTCCCCTAAATATCGAGGCCCGCTAACGGTCACGTGACCGCGAGGTGACGTCATGTTCCAACGCTCCGTTCACTCATATTAGCCGCTAGCGGTGGTACGTAGGTATCTTGCGCTATTAGTGGAAAGTATTTTGGATTTGAAAAAGGGCAACTGTAAAATCTACATAAAATAAATGGACTTTTGGTTGAAATGAAATGAAATTGTTTACTTCGCCAGAAAATGTCGTACAATTTAGGTGGAATCTTAAAATAAGGTCTACACATTTCGCTACAGAATAGCATGTAAAACTATTTTAAATTGAATCTAATAATCAATGTAATATAATAAAACAACATAATTAAATAAGATGTCCAAATCACATATATATATTTTAAAAGTTTTATTATTTATCGACGAATAGTTATTCCGTTGCCGCCGAAAAGCAAGAAGAAAGAATGCAAATGCTTACTCCTGTCTGCCTAATATACCTAAAATAATTATTTTATAGCTGCAACGCAAGTAGGTACTTATTTACCTTTTAAGTTTCATGTTATAGACAATAAATTAATTATGTTTGTCTATACCTATTTATACTCTTCTTAGTAAATTTAACTAAATAAATTGATATATTGCAAATGTAGCGAGTTGAATAGATGTACTT
This sequence comes from Achlya flavicornis, assembly GCA_947623365.1. NCBI lineage: Eukaryota > Metazoa > Arthropoda > Insecta > Lepidoptera > Drepanidae > Achlya > Achlya flavicornis. Next base: position 1,467,889 of record OX392485.1, on the reverse strand, counting down.
AACCTTTTCTATGTCTTATCTTTTTTTATACGACTAAGTCGGTAAACAAGCATACGTACGGCCCACCTGACGGTAAGCGGTTACCGTAGCCAAATGGATAGTTGCAACACATGTAGCATTGCTCATGCGTTACCGACCTTTCCCCCCTCCCCAATGAGCTTTGGCTACCTTACTCACGCGCAGGAACACTGCTTTATTTATCCAAATAAATAAAATTGAATATGTAATATCAAAATATCAATTTGTAAGCGGGTGAAACACTAGTTTGTTCCGGCTGATTTCCAAAACGGCTGGACCGATATAGACGAGACATTCACTGGTAGATAGCGGATGTTATAAGGAATAACTTAAGATTCTTTTACTTCAGATAATTTATAAGGGGTTTCGCGCAAAATAATTAAAACGCTACATGCGGGTGAAACCGCGGCTGCGCTGGGGTATCAAATAACTGCACACTACAAAAGTGGTTAGGTACATAGTAGATAGACTGTCAGTATTCTTACGTCAAAACTATCTTCACAGCAATAAACTTTGCTTTCGTCTCTAAATAGATCAAACCCCTTCACAGTTTTTACCCATTTCTCTCACATTTGGACATTCATTGGAACGATTATAAAATCAACTTTTCCGGTGGACTGGTGGTTGTATTATTACATTTTGGCACAACACATGATTTTCTAGTATTTATATTGGAAATTTAATTAAAAGAAACAAATAACCCGACTGCGTAAAACAAAAATTAACTGAAAAGAGAAAAACAAGCGCACGCAGTCGGGTTATTTGTTTCTTTTAATTAAATTTCCAATATAAATACTAGAAAATCATGTGTTCTGTGTTTTGTTTCTTTTAATAATTTAATTTATTTCAGACTTTTTAGTTTTATACAGAATGAAGGTTCAAAGAAGGTTCAAAGAAACTTTATTTTCTCAAAAGAAAAGAGTTCACTTCATGAGAATTTACAAAATTTACTTAAATATATTTGACACGTCCAGTAAAAATCTTAATAAAATAACAAAGAAAAAAAATAAAAAGAACACAATTAAACATATTTAAAGTTTAAAAAAAAAAAAAAAAGAACATAATAATCAATTTGTAGACTTAAATTCCCATCCTTGAAGTCGGATAGAAATACATGCAAATCAAAACAGCAAAGGACCCCAATTCACAGAACTTATAACAAAAAATAAAATAAAAAATATTGCTGTTTATGACATGTTCATGACATACTGTTTTAGCTTATGTTTGAACAACGTTAATGATTTTAGGTCCTTTATATCTTGAGGGACCTCATTATATAATTGTGCACCCTCAAATTTAATATTCTTTTTTCCATATTGTGTTCTAGGAACGTTAGTTATTAATCTATTATTATTTCTTAAGTTATGCTTGTGTGACTTTTTAACAAACTTTATCTGGGAGTGAATGGTATTATCAATTATTTTTCGAATTAGAATGCAAGTATTGTAAACGTAAAGTTGCTTTATATTCATTAATTTTATTTCGTTGTATAATTTTGTTGTTGGAGTAAGAAAGTCATAATTGAATAGCAGCTTTACAATTTTATTTTGAGCAATTTGTAGGTCCTTTAGTATTGATGGAGGGGCACATCCCCATATCTCAATAAGGTAAACAAGGTGCGATTTTACAAGGGAATTGTAAATTGTATATTCAACATTTCGAGGAAGATTAAAGACACATTTTCGTAGGCTACCCATAAGTGACATAATTTTAGAAATTATATGATTAACATGAGGGGTCCAAGACAATTTATTGTCTAGTCTTAATCCCAGGTATTTTTCACAATTACTTCTTTTAATGTTTTGGTTATTTATTGTGAGTGGGGTAAAATTATTTATTTTTTTATTTTTAGCTGAAAATATAATATATGAAGTTTTTGATGTGTTGATAGTTAAAAGGTTACAGTTAAACCATATGAATAGTTTATTTAGATCAGCTTGTGCATTTGAAATAATATCGTTTATTGAATGCCCAAAGAAAAACAAACATGTATCATCAGCATACAAAGTTATTTGTCCGGTTAAACCAATTTCATTAATATTATTTATGTAAACCAAAAACAAAAGTGGACCCAATATTGATCCTTGTGGTACTCCAAAATCTATAGATCGCATACTACTCATGGCATCACCTATTTTTACAACCTGATACCTGTTATTAAGATAAGAGTTAAGAATCTCATATGTTTTACCGTTTATTCCAATACATTTGAGTTTTTTGAGAAGGATGTCATGACTCACGGTATCAAATGCCTTTTTTAGGTCTATAAAGACTCCCAGTGCTATGTTTTTCTTATCAATATTGTTCTTTATATTAGTTACAAGGTCAATTGTAGCAGACAAGGTATTCGATTTTGGCCTGAACCCGAACTGTCGATCAAATAAATAATCAATGTCATGTAAATACTTTTCCAATCTAACATAAATTAACCTTTCAAAGATTTTTGATAACACCGGTAATACTGATATGGGTCGGTAGTTACCCGGATCAGTTTTTACAGAGGATTTAAATACAGGGCTAACCTTGGCAATTTTTAAACTGTCTGGAAAGATTCCAGATTTGAAGCATTGGTTTATACAATTTGTCAGTTCGGGTGCAATTAATTTATTTATGCATTTAATGCTTTTAGTAGTTATGCCATCTATACCAGAGCTACTATTAGAATCTAATTTTTTTATTACATTAATTACTTCTTCAACAGAACATGGTTCCAAATTAGTTAGGGATTTTCCACTTACCAATATTTTAGTTGGCAATGTGTTTGTTAAATTGTTGTGATATTTTTGTGGTATTTGATCAGCCAGAAGCTTGCCCACCGAAGAATAAAATTTGTTAAAACTTTCACACACTTGAATAGCATCTGTAACTACATCATTTTCGATTATTAATTTTGGGGGGTTACAACTTGTTTTTATTTTATTATTACTTAGTTCATTTATGAATGACCACATTTTTTTCGGGTTATTAAAACATTTTTTGAATGACTTAAAATAATAACTTCTTTTATCAGCTTTAATTTGATCGTGTACTTTATTTCGTTGTGTTAAGAATTTTAATCTTACAGCCAAATTTTTAGGACTTGATTTTAGTTGCCTCCACAATATATTTCTTATATTTATTTCAAAGATAATGTTCTTATTGATCCAATCCTCTGTTGGTAAATTCAATATTTTTGTTTTCTGTTGTTTGTTAGCCTCAATCTGCATCTTGATATAATCTTCAAGTTCGTTGTAATTTGAGTTTGTTTTAATAGAATTTGCTCTCTGGACACTTTTGTATAAGGAAGTATAATTTACAGTGGTGTATCGTACTTTCTGCTTTGGTGCACGTTTAATTTTCCTCATTTCAAAATAAATATTATGATGATCCGATATAGATGATTCGATAGTTGCAAAATAAAAGTTGTTTTTTATAAGGTTAGTGCAAACGTGGTCCAAAATTGTACTTGAAGTAGAAGTGGTGCGTGTAGAATATTTTTTATGTATTTTATTAATAATCTTATATCCATTTTCCCTTATCATATTTAAATAACTTGCGGTATGTCGATCAGGGTGCAATATATCTAGATTAAAGTCACCAAACACAATACATCTTGATTTCTTCCGGAGTAATGTTGCGTAAAATTCTATGAAATCGTTTGGATTTGTGTCAGGGGGCCTGTATACTAGACCTGAATGAAAAAAAAGAATGAGTTGTAAGTATTAGCTGTATTAGTAAGTAAATGAGCGGTACGGTAAAGTAACGCTAACAACCATCGCAACTCTGTGAGTTACGTACGGTAACCGCTCATGGTACCAATACCTACTGTCCATGCATTAAACATGTTTTTTTGTAATTTACGTCAAAATGGTAGCACAAAAGTATTACAATGTATACATATATGGAATAGGCTGTTCACAAGCTTTCATTTGATACCCATATTGTTATAATAACGAAATATTTGTTTTGAATATCCCCCCTCTTTTTTTATCCGTAGACGCCATATAAAAATAATATACCCTATGACACTCCCACAGTCAAGACGAATCTAACGGCACCTAATATGCTTAAATCCATCAACCCATTTAGGCTGCAGAGCGTGCCAAATACACTCGAAAAACATAACCCTCCTTTCGGGTCAGTCGGGTAAAAACCAAAAAAGTCATAATCATCTAGGGAAACGTACGGAAGAGCGCGACCCCGTCAGGGTATTTGTTCTGTGAGCGCGATTGACTGAGCGAGCGTTGGAACATGACGTCACACGCATCGAGTACGGGCCGGTGGAATCCAGCGTCGCGCGCTCATTTTAAAATTCCATATCTCGGAAACTAATTGACGTATCGAAATAATTCTTTCACACGTATTTTTTATTTTCTATAGAAAATACGGAGACCTAAAAATCTAAATTTGTGAACATTCTTCATTATTAGGCATAAAAAGAGATAGTTGTCCTAACCATAAGAAATAATTATAATAATCAAATCATGTTATAGGTATTTGGTAATAAAATGTAATATAAAGTAATAGAATAAGAATCCGTAAATATAATAACAAATTAGTTGTTATCATAGCTTTTATGGTCTGTAACTCGCACTCGGACGGATAGCAGTTTGTGTGACGATGGCGGGCGGGAGCGAGATATCTGTGTGTGTGTTGAGTACAATGCCCTTGGATGTAGCCCGTCTAATTCAAGTTGGTTGGTACGAGGAATGCAGACCATACAATATCAGCAGTAAACTTTACTTAGAAGGGTTATAAGTTCGTTTTAAATCTATCGATAAACTGATAATGATGTAACTGTAATAAATAATTGCTAAAATGCTGCTCCCAATGCTGATTTTCCTGGTCTTTATTATATTACCCATGTCGTGAAATTATAATTAAATCAACTTTAACACTAAAAAAATACTATAAAATTAATAAAAACAAAACTACACAACTAACTTTATATTTACAAGCACTATTGAACTAGATTATCACACTAAACTTAAATTAATACGATATTACAAACTATAATACTATCTTTAAAGACAATAAAGAATATGCTACGAAAATATTTTATTTTTAAAACTACGAGAGCCGGTCGCGACAACTAGCATAGGTCCGTCGTCGACAAAGGCTACGGCCGAATAATCCTAGCGATGCAAGAGTAGTAATAAATACGTTCACCGTAATTTCGTATGTGCCAAAAAGAGATGACTATAGTGCTCTCAGGTACTCGCCCAGGCAAGCGGCAGCTTTTAATAAACGACGTAAGTACCAAACCAAATATAAATTGTTTATAAAATAACCATGCAATGTATAGAAAATCTGTTCTTCACATCATAAGAAGAATGAATTACCAATTTTTTGCATTAAATTTCACTGTAAAATTCGCCTGCTTGACGGAGTTACAGTAAAAAAGATTTTTATTTAGAGGCTACTTTGGAATTAAACTTTATCGAGAAAATTTCTATCAAACGTGTTTTCCTTCATTGGCAAACTCAATTAAGATCTTAAAAATCATATAATAAAAACTCAGAACCCCAACCCTTGTATTAATTAAGATACAGGGACACAAAGATATCATTTTTTTCCAATATAGCACCTTAAACTGTCCCTGGGATTATTCAAAAAGTTCACATTGTACTATATTGTTAGTAACAATATGATTACCAACATGCGGTGTCTAACTTTGCCAGTAAATTTGAGTCAAAGTGAATGGGTTACACGCGGGAATTTTTCCACGAGAAACTTACAATTCCGGCGGAAAAGTCGGTAAAACTTGGTGCAAGTAATCTAAAGTTAGGTACCAGGGCGGCAAAGGCTATTTAGATGCACATCTTAACTCCCCCATATATCTAGATTGTGAGGGAACTTCGCTCCCAGACGCGAGCAACTCTTAAAGTGTTTCCCGTAGTGTGTTTGGCCGTTTTTTCCTCTTCACAGTTACAGAGAACAAAATTGCAAGTGTGGACGTTGCACCGTTGTAATCCAATAAAACTGCACCTAAATGATTGCGCGGAGTTTGCCATTTTCGCTAGTATCGAGTTAATTAAACAAAGAGCGCTTGTTCCAATTTATGTATGCCTGGTTCACAATATTTACAATAGGTACTGAATACCACAGAATAGATAATATTACCGAAGTAGCATGTAACCAGTATCTTCCTCAGAAATCATTATCCAAGCTTAACACTTGTCATTAGTTTATAGTTATTTCAACACAACGTTCCCAAACTTCATAATATGGAAATTCAGTTATATATTAAGGCCACATCCCTCGCAGCAGCCCTATAGCATTGGGTATAGGGTCGTATTTATTTAATTTTAATAAACAAGGCATTTGCATATACAAACGGGTGTCGGGTGTGGTTCGCTGATAATGTGAGAATTTGCATCCCACTTCGTGCCTATGAATTATCGGTCAGCTGGCGACTCGACAGCTCTGCCGCTCTATGCCTACCTGGTACTGTTTGCTGTTAATATACGTGTTTAGAAAGCATTATTCATGATATTTTCACACTTTTAATTAGCAAAAATATAGTTTTTAATATACAATCGATTCAAAAGAACCTTCAAAAGCTTCAAGCCTAGTCGGTTTTTATCACGGCACTATCTCATTTCCCTGCCGGGGGCTGGGTCAGGCAGCAAGTCGTGCCTGCATAATTCCCGGGTACCATGGGGCCAGATAGGCCGGGAGCTTAGCTAATCAGAGGCCGCCGGGCGATTAACTCGAGACTGGCCGCGAGATAATGCCTCTCGCGTGATTAGGCGCGCTGACCAACCCGGGACTTCTGACCGCCTGGTATCTGTGCACCTACCCTTGAGATTTTCCGATAATCCCAGGGATTTTCTTTGGTCCATTTGACATTCAAATGTGGTCTTTAATTGTATGCAAATAAGTAGGATTAAATGTTGTTATTTCATGAATAATTTAGTTTAGAATTTTAATTCAGTAATTATTAATTCTGTATTAGAAACATTAAGTTGTTAATGCGATACTACAACTTTACAGTTACGTAAATATATATATTTTACAATTCCCTAGTACCGCACCATTTCTTCGTTATTCAGCCAATGAAGACAGATTCCACTGATAGAGTTATATTAATTCATTTTAGAACCCGATTGCCACAATTAAACGGCGATTAGTCGCAAGATAGCTGGGCAATTGATTGCCAGCACAAACACTAATAAAATCTAGTCGCGTGGAGTTTACGAACGCTGTAAACGTACTTTGGTACCTAGTTTCAATTATCCGCGGTCTGGACTCCGTGATATATTGATGTATCGAATAATTGAAGAAATACCTCGCGGTTGTGTAAGACTTGTGGGCCTACCACAACCTTATTTGTCTTTTGTCTTGTTTTGACGCCTGATGTCAAAGAGGGACAAAAGACAAATAAGGTTATTTTAACCTTGTATTAAGAGTTAGAGATCACGTTCTTCAGCACGCGAATGTCTCTGATAAATGAGTCAACTTGGGCCAAAAAAAATACTATTTTGCTCGGGTGTAGTATACTTCATATGTATAGAAAAACTGTTTAACAAAAAACTTAAACCAACTTCAAAGTACAGTAAAAAGTAATCAGATGACAATGGGACCAAACGGAGGTATAACCCTTCGAAATAACAAATAATTTACCAAATCGGATAATAAATGCCAAAGTTATGAGGTAACAAAAAAACCAATCGAATTGAGAACCTCCTCTTTTTCTTGAAGTCGGTTAAAATGACAAAAAAAATAGGATCACAATATGTCATTTGAACTTTTAATTTAGTGGATGGTGGTGGCACTGTACACTTTTTGTAACTACAGTCGTGTTTTTAATATTTTTCATTAATTCTCTAGCAACCGGTAGACTCTTCCATTAAAAATTTGGCTAGAAACCGAAAATAGAACATTAAAAAAGGCGGAATCCAAGAATGTTTTTAAGCTGGCTTCATAACTCGCGGAATAAAGTAAAGTTTAAGCTCCATTAGCGGAATTGGACGGCGTAGGAGCGTCACTCCGGATTTACGTCTCGCTCTGAGCCGCTCCGGCGATATATCGTCGAGATGTTTGTGAGAACCGATGGTTATGTCTAACTTTAGATAAACTTTGGTTATTTTTTTCAGTACTAAATACGATTAAAATGTGATGTATTGTAATGTCACTCAATGTTGTAGTTTATTAGGAGGTAAGAGGGACAAATTTAAATGTATTTTAATCTACGTTTTTTTTAAACGGTTAAAAATGCCATTTTGATACGATCTCTTTACAAACTTCATTGAAAGTGAGCCAATGTGCGTTGTCAATAATTCATAATGGTTTTCGACATTACAGAATTAGAAGACTACCTAAACTATCAAATCTGTCAATTTGACACCATTGATAGTACATTGAAACCATTGAGGTGGTACCACCGCGCCAGCTGGCCCGTCTTGTTACATAAGATGGTTTAATCCACGTTTAGTAAAACGAAGCATTTAAGATAGTCCCGGTTCTTACATGGTGGATGTCCACACACATTATTATAAAGGCTATTTTGTCATTTAAAAGTAACTTAACCCTTTCCTAAAAAAGGCTACAAATAAAACAGCACCTGGGTCCAACAGACCCGCGCATCGCATCAGGCAATTATTTAAAGTGTTAAGTTTAAACAGAGAGAACAAGTGAACCGACGGTGCATTATGAAAATGGCTTCAGGTGGCCGAGCCCCCACTCCCCCTATACCCCCTTCTTCCGACCTAAGTAATTGTTTCATAAAATACGTCTAGCGTCTTTTGTTTTTGCTTCGACAAACGATTGTTTTAGGGTTAAGATATAGGGTATCATTGACCCGATATTTAAAATAAAAGAATAACATCTATTTATTTTACACTAACATTAAGAATGGCATAGAAAAATGAACCTAAATGCTTAATGTTAAGATTCATGTGTATCATCAAATTAAAGATTAATTTAATCGAAAAATAATAAGAAACTTTTTCGATGGCATTCTTAGACATTTATATTTGGAATATGGCATAGATGCATACAAAATATAGATATGCAAAAAATGCATTTTTAAAATAACTAAGTGAGCTCCGAGTATGCTACCGTTATTTAGCCAGTGTTAGAGTCTAGACTAGTCTGAAAAGTGCAGGCGCGCCTGAATTTTAAGACTTAGCTTGAATTATGACTTGGAAACTAAGGCGGATAATGCAGTTAGGAAAATATGGTGCTCTATATGACGGAAGATTAAGATGTGCTTATCATTTTGGATTTCTATTTAAAATGCGCTTTGTTTTCTACACTGGGTAACTGAACTGCAGGGTCTCTGTGGTAGCTTTCCAGCAAAGAACACATGACGATCATGAGTCTGCAGAAATCACAACAGCAAATTTCATCTTATAATTCATAAATATATCATAGTTTACAAGAAATCATCCTTACTAATATTATAATCGCGAAAGTTTGTATGTATGGATGTTTGTTAGTCTTTCACGCAAATTTGGCACACGGATAGAAAATTTTCTGGATTAACACATAGGATACTTTTTATCCCGGGAAAACTTACGATCCCTCGGGAATGCGGTTGAAACCGCGCGGGACAGCTAGTTAGTTATAAGATTTTAAGAGAGGTAGAGCGTAGCGTTTATTCGCTCAAAGAGCAGCTCGACTGGGGAAATACCTAGCGTTTATTCGCTCAAAGAGCAGCTCGACTGGGGAAATATCTCCAGCTTACAGAATACCGCAGCCAAATAACTTTATGTTGTGTTCCTGCACGTGAGTAAGGTCGCCAGAGCTCATTGGGGAGGGGGAAGGGCGTTATCGCGTGAGTGATGTTGTAAGCGTCCATATGGCTACGGTAAACGCTTACCATCAGTCGGGCTGTATGCTTGTCTATAAGCTGATCCTAATCGATCGGCAAAGTTAAGCTACAACCGGTGAGGCCGGTACCTGGATGGGTGACCGCCTATGGTATTTAAACTCCATCGTTTTCCGTGCTTTGGAAGCCAGGTTGTCACTTAATTGTGATAGTCGTTAAGCTAGTTGGAGGCCTCCTAGGTGGCTTGCAAACTCCAAACAGTAGGTTGACCACTAGCCTACCTCCACCGATCTGCAGTGGGCACGCATAGAGGAGTATCTGCCCATTCCCTTTCACCCTGATTTGTGAAAGGAGGCCTGTGATCAGCAGTGACAACTTAACTCCAGTAATCATAACTTATTCATCGTAGAATTAAGTTTCGTGAATATTCCGCAAGAGGCGCTGTATTGTTTCCTATAGAGAAATGTCGTAAACGCAAACGCAACACTAACCATAAGCTGACGTCAATTCTTTACGTCCAGGGAAACGTGTACGTTATGGAAATCCTTCGTGATGATTGGATCGCAATGACGCAAGTGAGTTGTTGCAAGCTGACTGACGACAACTTTTTGAACTTTTACATTTTGCACAGTGTGTTTCTTTTTCATGGCGATTGTTTTTTTTTTTAAATATAGTTTGCAAATAAGATAAGTAATACAAGACTTTTAGATTAATGTTTAATCAAATTAAGAACACATATCGTATAATTACAATCATAGAGATAAAATTAATAGAGTGAGTGTTACTAGAGTATGCACGGGTATACTCTAGTAACAAAAACGACTAAATACATAATGAATGCCAATTTCTCGTTTTTTTATCGATACTTTTGCCGAAAAAATATTAAAAGGACCCATATCGTCTATGAATGCATCTATTTGCTCTCTCTATTAATATTCTTACTGTATAATTACTATTCATACAGAAGGGAAAATAATTAAAAATACATATTCCTCACTATTTTTTCAATTAAAAATAGTTGATGACTTCAAAGAACAAATGTAACGATTATGACAAGTTATAAACAAAGCCACTTGTACACAGTAGAGGCGTTCGCGAAAGTCTTAACCGCCCGCGCTTCGGCCGGGTGCTGCGAGTAGTCGCGGGCTATAGCTCACGCGCGCGCGATACCATCGTGATTGAGACGTTGCGATAGTGCCGCGCCGCCCTCTTTCGACCCGCGCCCGCGCCGCGCGCCAGTGTGCTACCAGCTTAACGTCGCAACGTGAATTAAGTGGTTTTTGAGGGATTTCGCGATTGACGATATGCACTTGCTTTCGTATTATAGGCTTTAATAATGTTTAAATAATGGCGGGATTTGGTAGAGCTATAAAATTGGGTATGATATTTTTTAATGATTAATTCAGCACATTTTAACTTTACATTTACTCTAACATAGGCTCGTAGTATACATTGAGCTTTTAAATACATATTCCTAGACTTATACCTCCTCCGTCCATCCGTCTGTCTGTCAGTGGGCTGTAACTCTGAAACCGTAATAGGTAGACAGCCGCTATAACAACAAATAATAAAATTAAAAACTAAAGACCCCGCAAGAGACTTCTTAACGGAATCCTTCTAGAGCGAATCCGACTCGCACTTGGCCGGTTTTTATTAATTACGATATAGATGACCCAAACTAAATTGTACAATAATAACAAATTTTCACTTCTCGTTTGATGCCATCCAAAGTAAATTGATGTGCCCGATGAAGATCATGCAAGTGAATGCAGTAATGTCCCATAATACCGCCCTGACGGAATGCACCAATCAAAACGGAGACAGCTGTTGGCAGCCGGCCAATCAGACAGTCTAGGCTTTACTAAGACTCACTTAGGTATGCCTTACTCACTATGGTATACCTCGAGTTGGTATTTTGCACTAGAAAACTGAACCGAGTACGCTTTTAAAATAATGTCTGATTATGGAAAGTGTCTATACGATATGATTTTATTGTTGTATTGAAAGCGGCTGCATTCAAAATTCAAAATTCAAAAATCATTTATTCAAATAGACCTTCGCAGGCACTTATGAAAATTCTGACTCTAATACGGGTTCGGAAGGTTGCATTTGCTGAGAAGAGCCGGCAATAAACTCAACAATTACTCTTTTCAAAACAAGCTTAGATTCATTACATAATATTTACATTCTAATCGCACTGAAAACAATTGCGTGCCCCGGCGCGGCGGCAAAATTACAAAGAAGACTGAATAAATATTTAAGTATAAGTAAATAAATAGCAAACTTAAGCAGACCAGCCCCCACAAGCAGCACCTGTTCACAAGTATGACGCGTGTGGCAGCCACCGCCCTCCTCGCCATTTGAATGGCTGTTGTCATAGAGATAGAACATTAATAGATCGACTATACTAGAGTATCAGCCGTGACGGGTATGTGCAACGCTGCCTTGAAACGAACTGCGTTCATAGTTCGAACGACTAAATACATATAATACAGGCCAATTTCTCGTTTATAACCAACTTCAAAAAAGGAGGAAGGTTCTCAATTCGGTGGTTTTTTTTTGTTACCTCATTACTCCGTCATTTATTAACCGATTTGGAAAATTCTTTTTTGTTTGGAAGGGTACACTTCCCGTTTGGTCCCGATCAGGATTTGATTACTTCTTAGTGTACTTTGCAGTTGGTTTATGTTTTTTGTAAAACGGTCCAATTATTTATCGATACTTTTACCGAGAACATGACAACGAAGTCATATCGTATTTTTTCCTGACAGTAAATCACTAGTGTACGATATATCTATGAATGCATCTATATGTAAACTGCTCACGCTTCGCACAAAGTAACTCTATCACTCTATACTATTCTTACTCTATGTGAGGCTCTACATAAAAGGGAGAATAACGCAACTCAAAATAGTCCGGAAAAATTATGTATCTGTATTGGTATAAGTTTTCTAGAAGGCCATAAAAATGCATAGAGGTTTCAGTTATACCACTTATACCAGTATTTATATACTCTGTGGTTATACTTATTAATAAATATATTTTTTTACAAAAATCTCCATATTTTTATGGATCAAATAAATTACAACTAAAATAATCTATTTATTGTAAAATTTCAAATTTGAAGAAATTTTTAGTATAATTTGCAGCATATTATTATAACCGTTTTGCTACTGAAAAATCAATGTAAAACTGTCGCTCACAGAGTCATTATTATTAACCAACTATATACTAAACTCGAGCCCATATCATAGTCGTTGACTCTCCGTTAAGTTAACCGTTTATTTTTGGTTTCCATCACTAATGAGTCGGTTTCCGTTATTTGTTATCCTGATAAATTAATAGTGTCAAAGTATTTGAGATTTGACTTCGTTTTATCTCCCGTGAATGCGATCCCCGACCCCAAAACGATATAAAATCAAAATCAACAAAAGGCGCGATAGTAAAACAATAGTTACCCGTTAAAACTAAAGCACCGTGCACACTTGTGTAACGTCGTAGCGTTTCCGCGGCGTTTGGCGAGCGGGCGCCGGGCGGCATGAAGACGTCGAAGGGCGCGCAACAATGGCCGCGGACAATGCGGCGCGCGATAACTGCGCCACTCCGTCACTCCGCTGACAGGGTTATCGGTCGCCTCGTACAATGAGACCGGGGGTTGGTCGGGTGTAAGGAGGCAGATGTAGCGGGAGCGGGTGTAAGGTTTTATTTGAAAGGCGTCAATATGGATAAGGATTAAAATAAAAAAAAACAATCTTATGAACGTTCACAAAAATTACTCTACACAGACACACGATTACCTAGTATGTATATTGTATATTTGCTAACAGGGTACAAAAAAGGTTGCAACAAATCATCATTCATCAGAATCGCCTTTCTCCAACACTGACAGCCTAACAGAAAATGCACAGACAGTGAACTATTTATACATTTACAACTTAAAAAAAAGCCTTGCTGAGTTTCTTGTCGGAGTCTTCTCAGTTAAAATGTATTTCGAACCGGTGGTAAATTCAACTGTTTGTAACGTTCATAAGTGCCTTACAAGGGCCTAAACTGAATAAATGTCTTTTTGATTTTGATATAATTTCGAGGAAATATTCCTTGAGTACCGGTACTTGAGTAGAGGTGCACTAAGAAGATAAAATAACAACTAGTAAAATAATACATTTAAAAAAACTCGAGAGAACAGATCCTCTGCATCACTGGTAAAGACGCAACCCGTAAGCTGATACATAATATTCAAGATAAAATTGCGAACTGCCAATGAATGCTTCTCCTATACTTGGACCACACAAAAGGCGGCACGGTGTATTGTTAACGTGGTCGTGAATTCCGGTTGGTGTGGTGTACACGCCTCTTTATGTTTTGTATGTTGATTGGGTTTATCGGATGTTGCTTACCGAATTATACATTCTATTCCAAGCCTTAGATTTGAGAATATTTCTCTTCTCAGTTTAGGAGTTTCAGTAATTTTCTTTCCTGTAAGTAGGTAAAAATTTCAGTCATATTATAAACGCATATATCAAACAAAGGTCAAAAGTATTGCAGAATTGTAGATAGAGAATAACACTTTAGTACATACGCTTTCGTATAATTTTCTGTTCTTTGATTGAGTTTTCGTTTAAATTTTCTTCACCCACTATCGATCGGACGCCCACTTTAGGACAGCAGCTGAAGATGAAAGGCAAAACGATGATCTTCAATGATTTGTCAGACAGTCAGTCAATCAGTCAGTACTGATGCTACATTCCCAGAATATAACAAATTCGCACGATTTGACGCAAAAACAAACGGACAGGCATATTTTTCTATTAACAAACGTTTATTAATCATACTTCACAGTACGTACGTACCAGGGAATTATAACAGCATAGGAACTTCAAAGAAACTACAAACAAAGTGAAAACAGAACTTGGACCGTTTGATTAGGCGCGTTCTTAACTTACGACAGCCTCGGGGCTAGCTTTGTTACATCCAAACCTTTGTGTTAGGAACGTTAGACGTCCCGTCCCGTCCGCAATCAAAGCGTTTGATATGAGTTTAATATTTCGATGCTCTTGTCGATTTCTGTACGCCTGGTAGCCTTGCCTTGTGATGTGACAGGAACGCGTACTTGTTACACTTAAACAAGCTTTAAGTTTGCTTTTCGTTTATAATAAACTAGAATATTATTTAAGAGTCTCAGAAAATCTCATTTTGATAAGATACGTCTGTTCAAAAAGTGATTTAATCGAAAATAAAGACTTGGTGCGTCCATGCTTAGCGAACCGACCACGAGCCGAGCCACGAACGAGCACACTGCGAGCACGATTCGCGTAGCGTGGACGGGCTTGCGAGCCTCGAACGAGCATTCGTAGCGTGCTCGACTGCGCTCCGCCCGATTGTCAGTTTTTTCACGAACACAGGGATTCGCATCGAGCTCGTTGAAGGTTCGTTAAGTACGTCTACGAATCCTGTTCGTTCGAGGCTCGGCTCGTGCTCGCTTCGCGTAGTATGGACGCACCAAAAAGTTTTTTACGAAAATATACGCTGATTAAACACGGCTCAAAGCCAAATTTTAAAAAGGTGTACGGTGCAATGTAAAAAAAATTGTCACACGCGGCGCGAATGTCAATAAAATTTGATATTTACGCGCGGTATGCGATATCTCGCGGAAAATAAAACCAGGGCGCACTTCAAACTGCTTTGTTCGTTCGAAAAATTATTTTTTGGATGCGTTTTCATTGCGTACCGCAGTATTATATTGGATTCGTCTCTGGCTTTGTTCATGCCACGTATATTGATCAATGAATAAATTAATAAGTTAATTAAACTACTCGCGAATGTTGTGATAATGTTTACGAACGTAAATTATACAGTTGCATACAAGTATAACTGCAATCTATACAATATAGCTATTTTGATGACTGGATCACGAAATATTTAGCTATCTGACATTTTAGACAAGCTTAACTAGGCAAAAATAAGTTAGAAGACATACAGTGTATATTTACCGTGGATGGACTTGTGTTTTACCATAACCTTACCATGGTATGATGGTAAAAATGGATGGCAAAGGTGGTTAACACACGTTCTTCAGGATGCAAAACAGCAGCATCTAAATATGGTCACTTTTCCCAAATTCCTCCAACGTTCCATCAAACAATGTGAATATAAATAGCTCATCTGAACCTGTATAGGTTGACTGACGTACTATTTAAAGCTTTAAACACAGTTCCTGGCAGTTTTTGATGTTTTTTGCGACGGCCGTAGGCGTATCGTCGCGTTGCGCTGCTGAAACTCGATTGACAGCGCTGTCGCGTAGCTTTTTGTCTGTTACGGCTTTTATTTTCAGGTCTAGGCTAGACAGTGATTAGTCAGCACCTGTTCACTGTCCTCGGCCGTGTTAAATCGTCTTTTTACTCGCTACCGACGTCGACGCTCCTTTGAAATTGACCTGACGTCGGTAACAATGTAGCTTTTAACTTACATCTGTCTATCACGTACACTGTTAAACTACAACGAGTAAATGAATTACTCTTTCAAATTGCCATTTTGCTTCACCTGTTTTAAAGTTGACATAATAATAAAAACAAAAGATTCTCTACTACACCACCACATTAGTTGAGTAATGTAACAGTACCCCCATAAATATCCTCACATAAAAGCCGTATCACATGACGCGGTTAACGTGTACAACAGATCGAAGCTCTTAGACTAAAAGCCACAGCCATTAGAACAAAATGGGTCTATCAAAATTATAATATCAATTACCGATGCATTAACAATTCATAACAGAAGTCAGACGTAGCAGGAACAGGAATCTCATATACGTAATGTTATTATTGTGGGAGAGGGACGGGTGGATGCGGGCGCGCGGCGAGCGATGGGGATGGGAGACAAGGCGGGCTACGTCGGAGAGCTGTCAAAATGTCAAATTTCAGAACGTAGCTCGGCGCAGCAACTTCAAACGTGCCCCTAACGTTGGCGTGCAGTGTACGGACGCAGCTACCTCTAATATAGTTATGGTGCCCTGGTACCCGCGCCCTGTTAATATTCATGCATCTCATCCGAGTCTTCCTAGGAACATGGAGCCATTTTCGTGAAAGCCTCGCCCGGTTTCCACTATGAATATGAATGAATCATTCCAACAACGTTTCTTGGGATTAAACTTTTTAGATGCAGTCTTGCTCATGTAATTTAGTTTTGGTTTCATAAAATAGGCAATGAAAATTTACTTCTATATCTATATTAGGTTCTACCTTCTACCTGAATTCCTTATGTGGATTCATAAATTTCCATGTAGGTACTGTGTATTAGACATGGGAATATAGGTACTTTGAGAATTTAGGTTTGTGCCATTTCATTAACATACTAATAATCAGCAAGTTTGAATTTAATTTAAACTTCAGACCGTACATTGGTAGCCATAAAATAGTGGGGGAAAATATGATTGAAAAATCCACTCTCCGTTCCTAAATGAACGATATCAAATCAACGTACGTCCATTTGCAAACACAAAAGTAACCGTCTAAAAGCGAAAATTGAAAATTCCAATTCCCCGTCTATTTCCTGGTTAAAACAGGCGGTTTCTATTCCATCTCTCAAATAGCGACGCCCGCTGGCTACCGATGCTGTCCGTCTCGCACTTGACGTAGAGGATATTGGGAAAACCCAAAATAACAAGTAAAAGATACACTTTTTGACATTTCAATATGCACTCAACCGAGCAGCTTAATTATCACAAGGATAGGAGAAAAGAAAACAAAAAAAAATTGTAACGAATTTGATGGTACATTTCTTTTAAGAAAACTTCGGTGACATCAAAAGCTCGTCTTAATAAAAGAAAAAAAAACGCTTTCGAACGGAATAACAAGCTCGCACTTGACTTGCGTGGTATTTATAAACGTCAATCACAACTGTCAAAAGTGACAGTAGTCAAATCCCCGCCCGGTAATAACGGCAAAGGACGTTCGTTTCGTTCCCAATTTGAAAAACACACGTTCGGGTGTTGCCGCGCGTGCTCGTTTTGCCGATTAGTGTTATTTTTGAGAATGGAATCGGGGATCGTGTCGCCTTCGGGTGTGCCCGCCCACAAGATGGCCGCGCTAATCACTCGGCGCGCTTCGCGGGAAAAAGGAACTGAAATCATATACAATTTTATTGATGCGATATGTTATTACAGAACTAAACCGGTAATTACTCGCGAGCTTCGCTCGTGGGAAGGGATTAGACAAAAAACTTTGTTTGGAAACGTTTTCGGCTCGTTCTTTGTAATTGTAAAGCGGGGGACTGCCATTCAAATTATCCGTTTTAGTTTTTTAACAATTACGAATGTAGTCAAAAATGATTTGTTGTTTTATTTTATTTTCATGTGAATCTTTAAGTGAGACTATATTTGCTTTGTTTTGGTCATTAATATCAATCATGCACCGCCTTTATTCACTTTTAAAGAACCAACATTACAAAACCAATTCAAACAATAGTCTTTCGAAACTCTACCAAAACCTAGCCTATTGATAAGTCAGCAAATATTCCACTCATCTCCAATAGCCATTATTCGTTATCAAGGAGGCAGCCGGGCGGCGTGGTCGATCCGGCTGATTTATCGGGTGTCAGGACATAGCTCACTGCCGGCCGGACACGTTCCGGTTCGGAGGTCGGCCGGGACCCGACTGTGTCTTAGAACAGGGATTATTGTGTGTCTGATTTGTCCAAGTGGATTGTTTCTGGCGACATGTTTGAATAAAGTACCCTTCTAATGTTGTTGACGTACTTCAATGGGAGCGAATTCAGAGATCAGCTGCTTAGCTGGAAGACATCAGAGGTGGATTTGGGCATCTTATAAGTGCGTCATCAGTTAGAGAATGATATTGTAGCATTTATCGTTGCATATTCTGATGTAAGACTTAAGAAATTTAAAGAAGATATAAAAGTAAAGACCGGACTTGGTGAGTGGTTAATAGAGATTTGATTTATAGGTAGACGGATCGCACAAACTGAAAACCGTGATGATTTTGATCGATCATTAAAACATTGGGCCCATTTTAATCGCTTAACTAAGGGCTCAAATTGGTGACGAGGCTGTCGCAGGTCGTGTGCGGGGGCGAGCGCTCCGCCCCTGTCCTCGGGCTCCGCTGACGACACAGTATTGGCGGGGCAAACGATTTGGGAGCGCTTGTACCCGTGTTATGTGACGCCTAGAGACCGAAGTGACACGGTCAAAAATGCAGTCATGCCACTGACGTGTCAGAGCTTATAGTAGGTAAATTATGGGGTTAACATTATGGTTTTTCAGATGTTAGTAATGGCGAACCTATGAACTTGTGTTGAGGACCATACAGTGATAACAGATATTACGCTCTAACATGATTAGGCTGGGATAAACGGATATATTTTCAAAGTATCCTTAGGATAAGAATGGCTTGAAATGCAAATGAAACACGATTTTTTCCAAAACACGTACCTACTGTATTTCTCAGAGATAAAAGTCCTAGGGTACCAAACAATCAGGAGCTATATTCTTCGTAGCTAGATACCAGGCAAACATAGGGCGGACGGCACTGTACAAATATTTGAGTCGGTTAGGCGCGCGGGGCGCGGCTTCCCGCCTCTTCGAGATACCACCGCGTCACTTCTACTTATGTTATGGTAGCCTGGTAGGTTCAATGCACGTAGAGTAAATTTACTCCTGGTAGACAGATAGACGAGTCAAACTTTATATAATAGTTCTCTATAAATGATTTATCTCTACCAAATATAAAACAATGGTTGATTGATAAATTCGGACATTTAAGGCCAGGATAGATCTATGCAAATAAAACTTTATTTACATCTAACATAATATCAATAAACAATCTAAACAACGGACCATCATAAACAATGGACAAACCAAAGCTATGATATGAACTATGGTTACTACAAGCGCATCCTTCACACATCATGCCAGGCACGAGTCGGCTCATAAAATAAAGCCACGTTCACACCAATAATTCACGCGGGCGACATAAAGGCGAGTGCAGACCGCGCGATGATTTACGCCGCATCGATATCTGTTAGATATGAAATTTGTCAAGCGACGCCACGATACAGCCTATTTATGCGAGAGCGTGTACGGCACTGCATTCCGAATCTGCATTGCACATAAGTACAGGGATCAAATTGGTTCAGTTAATTTAATATTTGTTTTATCACCATGAGGAATCAGCAAGTAACATTGTTATTGATTTTAAAATAAGAACGCCAAAGAAAGTAATGAAATAGTGCTGGATTGGATATAATATTCGTTATTGGGAAACAAATCACTGCCTTCATAGCAAATATTGAAAAATAACACACAAAAAATTAGACACCTTATGCAAAGACTAGACATACAAAAACAAATTCTACTTTGTTCAATATCCAAAGCTAAGAGTAGGTACCTAATGTGTTAGTGATATAAAAAAAATATGTAAAAAGTATTTAAAAAACCGGCCAAGTTCGAGTCGGACTCGCAAACGGAGGTTTACGTACAATATTAACTAACTCATTGTGCTATGAAAACAAAATACCAAAAATAGATGATTGTTGTATGGGCCCCACTTTAATTTTTATTATTATTAATTTTTTATAGAAATACATATTCTCTGAAAATTTCAGCTATCTACCTATTACCGTTCATGAGATATTGCCCACTGACAAACAGACGGACGGACGGACGGATAGCAGAGTCTTAGTAATAGGGTAATAGGGTCACTTTGTTTGGCACCCTTCGGGTACGGAACCCTTAAAAAAGGAAAACAATATAATATACTGTCTGCTATTACGCATCAAACTGTAACTTAGCACTGTATTATATTCCAGTACAACAGTACTATAACGCATGTTTTATCTCACATAACGCGCTGTCGACTGTGTAAATGCAACGACCGGTTTATATTCGATTCGATTCATTCGATTCCGAATCGAATGCATCGATTATTATTTATTCGCTCGCGGCTCTAATCAGTGAGCGACACGCGTTTAATTTGTGCACGTTGATTTGTTACGGCTAAAATCATTTTTAGAGTTTTAATTTGTTTTTTTTCTTTTTACGAGGTTTTGATTCATCGTTTTCAGCCATGTCGATTTTTAGTACGTATGTAAATTCATTCGATAGCAATTCATGACTTGTTTACTAACGATAAATGTTTTTTTGATTAAATTCTCACCACACAAAGCCTAGAAAAGAAATGGCTTACACGTCCAGCTGCTGGCATACCGCTGGGTGTTCAACAAATTATTTGAAACTCTAGATTGGTGACCAGCCGGGTATTACACGTACCCAACCACATGTGATGAGATTTTTCACGAATTATCCTTCACCGAAATCTCAAGCTCAATCATCCCCGAACTTCCTCACGGCATTCATGTCTCTACCACGCTATCATCGGCTTGAAAATTTACGGTTCTAAAGTATTATAGAGACTTCTAACAAACGACTTTTGAATTCTAGGGAAAATTATGATGTTTCTTGATTATTTGAGGGACTATACTTTGAAGTAAAGTTACTGTGGTGACACAGCAAAAAATTGTGTCTAATTTTTCGTCCACCTTTTGCGTCCTAACTCGGGTGTTGCTAGCGAGAGACAATGCCCTGGTTTGTGGCGATCGACCGGGTTTTTCAACCCTACGGTTATTTATTGCATCGACTCCATATGCAAAATAGGCTGAATTGACGCTATGTAGGGTTGTGCCAATTGTTATTTTTTTATTTTCAGATCCCATACTTACCTACCATGGATATTTCGTATAAAAAAATCAAATTAAATCATTGCTCAGTACAGTAGGCAGGCGTTAGCATGGTATTTAAAAAAACAGCAATCGTGCAATGTACACCGAATACGACAATATATCTACCTAAACTATCTTAACTCCTTAAACAATTATTTTCCATTTTTTCTCATACAATTATTAAAAATTGGGCCTTTGGACTCGGTTCAGCGACGAGCCATCAGAATTGTTGACGATCCCGAACTTACAAGCGGTTAAGAGAGACTTTGCCTCCTTATGTGTGTTCTACCGCTTGTACAACGGAGAGTGTTCTAAATAATTGTTCGACATGATGCACAGGGCTACTTTCCACCATCGCAACTCTCGCCCTCGACGGGGAGGCCATCCTCAAAGGAGTTTGCTTCCGCGGCCGCTCAGATTTTGGAATGAGCTCCCCGTCGTGGTTTTTCCATTGGAGTTTAGCATGGGGTTCTTCAAAAAGGGTGTGAAAAGATTTCTTCAGGGTCGGCAACGCGCGAGTGATACCCCTGGTGTTGCAAGCGTCCATAGGCGACGGTAACTGCTTACCATCAGGCGGGCCGTATGCTTTTTTGCCACCTTAGTGGTATAAAAAAAACAACAATGTTTGGTCGGTTGTCTCGGTTGGCAACCCTTCATTTCACTCAGCATCCGTTGTGAGGTGCACCTCATGAATATTGCCTCTTTTACATTTATTGGCAACCGTTTGAGCTCGCCGCCCTGCGCCCGCGCACATCCACTATTATTTCGTACACTCAATCACATATACTATGCAATCAACCGTCAAATTCCACAATAAACTTTAATCTTTATTCCTTCAGTCTTAAAGTTGAATTTGAAAGAAGTTTTCTAGTTCGCAAGTTGTCTTCACTGTTTTTCTTCCAGTTAATGATACGGTGTCCTTTGATGTCCCGATTGATATGCAAAATTCTTTATTGTTCAGTTAAAGTACTTATTTATTCTGCTTTTTATAGGGCTTCGCCTTTTTGTAGCTTATTTTCATAATGTGATGCTATGCCGGCATTTTTTGTTTTCATTTTCCCGAATATTCCTGTACTCTAGGTTATTGATGTTTGAAACTTACTGATACGACGGGAATTCGGAAAATTTGTCACTCACGCGTTTTAGACAAAGGGCATTGATGACAATGATATTGTAGCCCTCCACGGAGTCGGTTAAACAGTCACTCAAGTCACATATTGTCCCAATTCTATCAGAGCCGAACAATCATCTGACGACAAGTACCAGGCTTACATAGAACACTAGGAGTTGCAAACGCACCTATCTCATTTCCTAGCCCAGTTGCGGTTTCCGAACAGCCGTCAGCGCGGACTCTTCCGGCTCCACAGATTAGTATCGACGCCATTTACCGTCTCACTAGCGTCATTGTTCTCATTGGTCGATTCATGCGAATGCTTCGTCATTAGTGTGATCGAAATTCAATTTTTAATTTGAAAAACGTATGCATGGAAGGTGGATTACTTGGAGGACATAATCGACTAAATTGATTCATTAACATTAGCATTTTACGATTCGATAATACGGGAATTAATAAATAGGTAAGTACTTCGTTTAATACATTTAATAGAATTTAAGTGTTTTTACATTGCTGATCTAGAATTTATTTGATAGTTTTATATCTTTTGTGAACAATTATCGTACCTTTTATAGTTAAATAACTTGTTTATAGGTACTCAATTAACACAATGAGTATTAACTTATTTAATTAACATAAACGGTAGATTTTATGATGCTATGTATTATCAATTTAGCCTTTTAGAACTGTATTTGGATAAAAAGCTTATATAAGGTTTCAACAGCGATTGATACTGCACCTTTAAACAGCCTTAAAGTGGTTTTTGTTGGCACGTTGAAAAACTATTTTCGTCGGCTAAAACGTGGGCCGTTCGCTGTCCATTACAGATCTGCATAATTTAAAAGGCTATCCTGTCGCGGTGACTCCCGAATTGGGCATTTGAATACTTTATACGCCATTGAATTGTGCTCTCCTGGAAAAAATGTAGTACGCAGCCAACGACTAAAATTGACAGGTGTCGTTCAATTAACCCTTTTACGTGCCACTGTAGAGCTTCAAAAATAGTCGAGTATTTACTAAAATGTATCACGAAGAATCGCCGTAGTTACCTACTGTATTTTATATTTGCCGTGTCGGTATCAAATATTAATGATGCAGTTATTTCTGAATAGTAATTTAGTCATAATAATTGATTTATTTTAACTTTATTGGCATCCATTCAGCTACATACATTAAGCCGTTCAATAGCTACGAGGTAGCACTAACAAATCCCTAAAATATAATATAAACAAAAACAAGATTAGAAATGTTCCGGGAACATAATAGAATCCCTGGCAACGTTGTGTTCGCACATAAACAAAGCATAAAATAAATAAACAACAAGGTAGGTCGTGCGGAACAGAAGGACGCAGCCGCTGAGGGCCGCGATAGTGCCATCACTCACGCGGTCACATCTCTTCGATAGGGTTAGGGCCACCTCCGCACCTTTATGTGTCCCTGGTGTCAGATAAAGGCACCGTACACGCGGACCCCTAGTTTTTTGATGTCTATTTGTGGTTTCCTAACACTATAACGACTTTTGTAAATGTTTGAAGCACTAAATAACGAAGTACAACTGAGATACGATGCTATAAAATTTAAAGATTGAAATAGGGTCTTTACTACGACATAAATAATAAAATACTCAGCTAAAAATAGTGTTAAACTTCAAATCATGCTTTAGGAAGGCTTAAGACGTGTTCCCAAATATATTATTCCAAAGAGAACAAGAAACACTTATTCCTCTTTTTGATCCGCACGAAGAGCGAAACGAAGCATGCATAATTTAAAGCTCAATCCGGGGATGTCACGTCGCTGTAACGAAAAATTTAATCCATCACATACTACACATTCCCTTTACGCCGCGAAACATTTCGCCTCGTTCGGAAACTAAGACTAGAATGTCTTGGAACTGGAATAGCTTAACAGACTGTCTGCTGAGTGTTGACAAAAAACTATGTCCGTAAAATCAAAAAAAGATCACCATTCCACACACAAATCTTTTTAAAAAGTCTAAGTTCTGGAAAAGAAGAAGGAACTTTCTTGCTAATAAAAAAATATAATATTTGAATATGTAGAAGAACAGTATCAAAATATTTACAGCAATTGAATTTAATTTCATACTCGACTAAGTAAATGTATATGTAATCGATTCATATGTTCACACAAACTAACTGCTTCTTTCATACGTCACTACTGAAGGGAAATATTCCAGCCCTTTCGGCTAAGATAACCCGCTGCTCCGTCGAGACGGGAGCTATGATTTTTATTTTTATGACACGTCCGGAAATCACCGGGGCCCGTGAATATATTATTATTGTTATGGCAACACCGAACGCTGGGAAAATTGTAAAATACGCTATACACTTTTCCCTCACACAAGAATTATGCTTGTAGACGCATATCATTAGGGAATTTGGGGACGAGTGCTGCGTCTGCGGAACATTTTCAGAGACGTTTTTCTCTTATTCAAATTCCTTTAAGACTTTACGGTTTTCTTTTGATTGTAGTTTTTTGGCTTTGTTTTATTGATTCAACACATAAGTAATAATATGATGTAGTATTAATAAAAAGGAAATGTAATAAGAATGAAACTGACGGGCCAGTTGGCGCAGTTGGTAAAGTAGTATATGTATTATATCAATCAGTTATCTGGTTTCCATAGTTTTCTTAAATGCTTTGCTTAGTTTGGAATCAGATGACCGTGTGTGAGGAATGTCCCAGGATATTTATTATTTCTATTAAAAAATTTGAGAGACGTAGAGTCAAATAACTTAATTTTGTATGCACGAGAGTCAGGTCGACAGACCTCATCAGGGAGTAGGGAATGGTCGGGGAATGGTTCCCCGGGTGTTCCAAGCTGCCATATGGCTACGGTAACCGCTTACCAACAGGCTGGGCGTATTCTTGTTTGATGACTTCGTAGTATTTTCTTTTTATTAATAATTTATTGCATTTCTTCATGTTTTGTTTAAATAGTCACTAACAGTATTATTATAATTTTATTCCATATATAACCAAAAATCTGGTTTATTATATGCGAAACAATGCTAATATTGGAAAGAATTATCCCAGAATAGACATTCATTTACTTGGTACTTAATTACTTAACCTACATAGCCATCCACAATGTTATCTCGATGCATACTAGCGAACAAAATAACATCACAATTCAAACAAATCATCCACAGACAGCACCTGCCTTATGAATTAAAATTCCATACTTACGATTATTAAACATAATTAAAAGCCATTAATAACTAATAATTTATTATTCAAATAGGTTGTATTTTTCCTTCACGATAATCGATTAATTCCGCGGGTAATTGCTCATCACTATCATGTTCAATTGTGGCTACTCGACTAAAAGTCAATCGATTATAGATGACAACATCATTGGGTTGATAAGAGTACTTAAACACTGATCAACAATTTGAAACATGTTTTTTTATATATGTTTTTGGCCTGTTTTGACCACAATCTCACCATGGTCAGTGATGAAGTGTTCCAAAGGCGGTAATCTCTCAAAAGAAAGAAGATCTAGAAAATCATCGTGCTATGGATTCTTCTCGATGCGCGACGTTTTCCTTCACCGAAAGCTCAAGCTCATTGTAGGATTCCAATCTGCTACCTCCGTTACGTCATTCGACGCCACTACCCCTGAGCTATCATCGCCTTATTTTACCATCTTAAGCAAAATATATTTTTAAAATAAAATGAGAATTTTCTTTGTAAAAATGGCGTAATACACGCATGAGAGCATAGTGAAAATCAAGATATTATTCAAGTTTTGTAACGCGAGCCGTTTTTTCATTCGTTTCCCGCCGTCTCGCGTCTCCACGGTCCCAGAGCCCGTATTTACATATTCTCATTCCAACACCCCATAGATTTAGGTGCCAACAAATGGATTGTTTCTCTTCCACATAGCGAAACAAAATTTATAGTTGCAAAGGCGAATTTTTCGCCGCGGGCCCTTTTTTGCTGGGGCGTCTTTGTAGGGCTGATAGAGATGAGTTTCTATTTTTGAAAATATTATAATTCTTCAATTACTTATAGCAAAAATAAGAAAAGAAAATAATATAGTATGTGATATAATGGGTTACAATTTTGAAAACAAACTTCCGTTAAAATCCAATCTATTATTTTATTAGGTTTTTATTATTAATTTGGTTCTAGTAACTACTTACTACAATCTATTATTTTAAGAACAAGTACCAGAAACCGTTCTCCTTGTAAAAATATGTAAGAACCTAGAATTTTGCTATTTTACGAGTACTGCAACAAGCTCCAATACCCAAAACCATGAACAACGTCCACATGAAGTGTCAACCCTAGCGGTTTTTTTTCTCTCGATTTTCGATTTATCGCTAACTTATGCCCAGTATAATCGTGATTTTAATGCTTACCTAGTGATTTACAACGAACCCGCGCGTGGATGAGAGTCGAACGGGATTGCTTTTGCGAAATTTGATATCTCTATACTGTTTATGACGCCCTGGTGCATACGAGACTTTGACAGCCAATGTTTTACTTATGATTTTACGATGTCTTATCGTTTTTTAAATATTTTCGAAATATTGGTTATTGATTCGTTGTTTTAGCAAGACTCAATATGGTATGAATTTTATTTCCATTACCAATTTTATCGAACAAATTGTCAATTCAAATCTTACCAGTCCCGTTTCTTTTACGAGTCCATCGCAGTGTTTTTTTTTATTAAAAAATAATTGCTATCAAAAAGTCGGGGCTCCGTATAAATTTTGACAAATCCCGTTATGTTGGAGCGGGGACGATTTTGAATTTATCATTTTACAGTTTTTGCCTGTGTGCCATAATAGGGTTCATAAATTTTTGATATGGCTTTTTGTTGCATTACAACGAGACGATACGAAAAACTGACGCGAAAACATCGGGCGGCGTAAAGGAATCAAAAGTTGTTAGTAGTTACTGACTGGATGGTCAAGACACCGATCTTATTCCGATTAAAAAACTAGTTGTCTTGCAGTATGCAGGGAAAAAGTGTGTTGGAGGCCTTGCTTATGCATGGGTGCATGAACAGAGAAACAAAAAAAAAGTAATTTAAACAAATTAAATCGGTTTCAAAATACACAAAAAAGTATGAAATAACTCTAACCCGACATTGATTTGAAGTCAGCGAAAGAGCACGACGTATTCCACTGAAAATATTTATATTATAAAACTTGCAATGTTCCCTAAGTTGAAGTAAATGTAAAACAATAAAAAAAGAATGGTTACTATCCCATTAATATCTTCGGAGATATGCGTGGACAAACATACATACATACAAACATAAGTAACATTCACCAAAGAAATTTTGTATATTTGTTTGGAAGCCCTAATAGATATAATGCAGTTC
Source organism: Achlya flavicornis (assembly GCA_947623365.1). NCBI lineage: Eukaryota > Metazoa > Arthropoda > Insecta > Lepidoptera > Drepanidae > Achlya > Achlya flavicornis. The sequence goes on along the minus strand of OX392485.1, from coordinate 1,439,920 downwards.
CAATAATATTACATACGTGTCGAATTGATAATCTCCTTTTTTTTAAGTCGATTAAAAATGGCAAATGAAAATCAAAATTAATAAACGATTACCATCTATTATAAATATTATTATTATAAACAATTTTGCACATAGAGCACACAATTTGCAGAAGCAGCATTGCACACCTATACGTGATATTTCATCCCAGCCATACCGTAAACACATGAGACATAAACCGTACATCCTGCGCAATAACCGATATATCTTGCATTACTAACACATTAGTGCAATACAACAATAGCTAAATACATGTAATTGTAATAATAAACAGAAGGGGCGCGAGAGTCGATTGTGTAGACCTCCCGCAAGACTATTCTCGGTTATGTTAGGTTTCTCGCATAGTATACGCGACGCTTTATTATTTTAATGCGATTATAAGCTATACTATGAAAAAGATGGCTTAAAGGAGAATAGCCGATGTCTGATAATGTTTCGGCTCTACGTATACAGGCTAATGCCCAGTTTCTATAAACAAAAACGAATCGTTTTGCTTACCAATATGGTAGGTTTTTTTATTGCCAACTGGGCATATAGCATATATTTCGTAAGCTAATTTTACCTGTGACAGCTTCTTCCATATGGGAGGGTCTGCTATACAAAGCTTTGAGGTCATGGCTTCATTATTAGTAAAGATATAAGAGTTATAATTTTAACAGATAACGGTCCGTAAATTATAGGAATCGGCCATTAATAAGTGCAGGAATTAGTGACTTACAATTATTACACTAGAACCTAAAATATTCACCATCCCAAAAATGGGCTATGAAGCATTTTGCTTTGTAAACCTATGAATAACTAGGCGGCAAGCCTTGTTTTAGGTTTTTGTAGATTTCGCTGTTATCTTTTCATTTACGTTGCGAAGATTATTTCAATTTTCAGTTTAATATTCAGGCGTCAAATATTATGTAAAACTTAGCTTACAGTGTGACTACAGGTTTATCATACGTTGCGCCGATCAATGACGTCTTTGAGACAGCTAGTTTACTTTTACAAATGCATTCACGTAGCGTTTGTTAAATATTGTTTAATTAAATGTATTTATTGTAGTTATCGATATTTGTTTGAGTTTATTCGCATTTGACAGGTTTCAGAGTTATTTACACTATTTTAAGATACAATCCTCGAAAGACTGAAAGCTTTACATCATATCTTTACAGACGTTTAAGTACATCTTTTGTATTTATACACGATTGACATATTACATTCTCAAAAAGCTAATATTGTTCATTGATTTCGTGCCTGTCGAGAAGACTTTTAGTATTTTTAAATAAAAATATCAGCATTATTTGTCATACAAATAAGACGAAATTTAAAAGTCGTGAGTACCCCGACATGCGTACGCGCGCGGTGCGAGTAACGTATCAATTTCCACGTGAGACCTTATCGCATCATCTGGTTTTGTTTCTGATATATTCCCTTGCTTGCTGCAACTGGATATGTGAGGAAAAAGATGGTATCACTTCTCTCTCAAATGACTGTTTTCAAGAGACCCTTTTGTTTTGGGCTTCCAATTTTATTGTTATCACAAATGAGTAATCTTTACAGGATTTACAATAATAATAACCTCCTTCAATAAAGAGATATTTTCTGGTACGACAAGGGACCCTGAAAACGTGGCATCTACCGGGGATTCGAACTGAAACGAGTTAATAATTTACACACACGTACGTTACCTGCGGTTAAGGTACCAGGATGGGATAAAGTAGAGGTGGTCTCACGGGGCCGAACGGTACCCTCCAAGTTGCACGCCAAAAACCAATAACATTAGGTTGTACGTGCTGCGTACTTCTGTCGTCCTGACACAATTTGAACAATAAACACATATCTTAATGCCAAGGAAAAGGGTTGGTTGGTAGTGCCTTTTAATAAATTAATTAGAATATATTTTACTCGAAAGAATTGTATATAACTCTTCAATCATGAGAATTGAATATTTTTGAAAGACAGAATTTATTTCTATAATATTGATTCCAATCTTTTTATTTCGCTTCTAATTATGAATTAAATTGAACATAAAAAACCACTAACGCACTCGCACATCAAAGATTCAAACAAAAGCAGAACGATGTGTTTTTAAATCGGCGACAGAATGGAATTTGAATTTACTTTCCACACCTAATAGATTTAGGGAGGTGACAAATTAGCATCGATTTAGAGCTGTATTCGTTTGTATCCTAATAAATTTAATTTGTATCTTTAGTGATATATTTTTCTCTCTTTGTTGCAGCACCCGTACCCCTCGGAAGACCAAAAGAAACAATTAGCACAGGATACAGGGTTAACGATACTACAAGTAAATAATTGGTAAGTGATACCTTTCTATTTTATTTAAGGAATATTATACGTGATGAGAGTGACATCTTTTCTATATTTTATAGTGATGTCAATTTGTAACGTTGAGACGTTTATTTTTTCCTGATAATCTATGTTACTTCGGTATTAGTATATAATCTGTATGCGTAACAAAACGGATAAATAATTGAATTTGTTAGAAAATTAATGTCATTGCAACTTATTTAAATAATGATGTACCTACAAATACTACACAACCAATACTTGTGCTTATTAAAATCGTTATTGCCAACGCAATGAATTTCTATTCAACAGCCGTCCAATCTAAGTTGGCACCTCGACGCTGCGTATTTTGAAACAAAAATATGAGTATTCACATCTCAGCGGTGTCCACTCGTAATGGTCGTGTTATAACATGATTATCTTAAGTTGAAATGATATAAAATACAGTATTTTACGACTGCTGATCTAGACCTAGCATAAAATTCGTTTAATAATGAGACTTGGTGTCTATAAACACGCATATGTACACGTCGATGCCTGCGGTTTTGTATGCATTTTTGATCGGCGATAGTATCGTATTATAGGAATTGTTTCAAAGTATCGAATGCGAAATGAGAGATACTGATCGGTTGACAGGAATCGATAACAAAACAACCCTAGCACACGCTACTATTCCTTATTTGAATTTTGTTGGTTTTACTTCTTATCTTTTTAGATCTTGGAATTGGTACCTATATTGCTTGTAGCATAAAGTATCTTGACAAATTAGACTCTAGGCACCTGAGAACTTCTTGTTTTGGTGGTTTTTGTTCAACAAATCTTTGTTACATTTTGTGATAACTGATAAAGCTCTTATAGATTCTGTCAAGTTTTATTTTTAAGGTAATATAAGCTCTAGAATCGCTCCACTTTCCAAAATTACCAACAATTTAAAACAAACAGACGTAGCAACATCTCAACATTAACATAAGCAACAGTGGGTGTTGGCAACGTGGTACATGTAACGTGTGTCCAGCAATAAACTGCCGGATAAATTGCCCGTCTTCTCGCTGTATCGCGCTGGGCCCAAAATGGCGATACAGCTTCAATTGTCTCTTTTTACTGCCATTGAATACCTACTTGTGTTCTCAAGTGCTAAAGTGGATATTTAGATTGTATAATTATACTTACTTAATTTTGTTTTGAAACTTTTGTAAATCCAGTTTGACAGCGGCGGAGCTTGTTATTTTTAAATGACTTGAGTCGTTTTGAGGACTTTTAGGCTACGTTTTATATCCGGATCATGGGGTAAACTGAGTTGGAAAAGAATATTAAAACCTTTTGTGTGGATTTTTGCTACTCAATCAATTTATAATGGGTGAACAACCCTGGCATAAAGCTGAAAGCTAGAACCATGAGTTTGCAAGTAAAATATTATCTAGAATGCTTGGCTAGATCCCATACTGCCATGTAGTTCAAAATCTGTAGCACCTACCGATAATATGTTCAGGCAACTTCACTTTCGGCCATAAAATCTCCTGCGATGGTAAAAAAGAGAACTTGATATTTAAGAGTCGAAGTAATAAAGGCAAAGGGTTTTAAAAGAGTTAAATAATTCTCATAATATTGTTAGGTACCATCAACTTTCTACTTAATTGCCTTAAGCTCTAACTTAATAAGTTATCTCCAAGATGGCTCCCAGGCTGTCACAGTAAATATATTTGAAATTTGTTTAACCCAACAAATTCCATTGAAACTCAATTACTCTTGAGATCTCAAGTGATCCACCGATCCGAGTATTAAGTGCTTATTATTAAACGATGACTTTTATTTAATAAGCACTTCACTTATGATGTGTAAAGTCAACTCACACTACAAGTAATAAAAATATTTTTATATATTTTGATTCATGAATTATTTGGAACCAGCTATCCCCCGCGGTTTCACCCGCGTTCCTGGGATAAAAAGCATATGTCCTTCTCCATACCATAGGCTATCTGCATGCCAAATTTCATGATGATCCGTTGAGTAGTTGTGACGTGAATGCATAATAAACAAACAAACTCACTTTCGCTTTTATAATATACTTATTAGGGATTTATAAAAGCTCTAACTCAATACCTATTACCTACCTACGAAGTTATCGTAGTGAGCAATTCATACTTAAATCTGAGTGGCAATGAGCGCTTTTCTCATGATAGCTCTATGCTCAAATTCCTGTCAAATCGTGAATTTAAGGTTCAAATTAGTTTGAATTATCAACAGTTTGGCAGGTATTTTGAGCATAGAGGTATCATGAGGAAGACACTCAGTGATATTATATTAATACTAGCTCCTCCATCCGCTATACCCACGCTTTTTTGTATTAAAGGTATCCGTATGTTCGATGGTTATCTATCTATGTGGTTTTAATCCCAAACAGACTTAGATGTTAATCACAGCCACATTAATAGACACAAAGCATTCGCATTTAAATATTAGACTGTCCAGTACAGTGAAATAAAATCAGAACTATTCAAGCTATAAAGTAGTACGTAGCTAAGCATTTGCGTGTGGAGCACAGCGTTATATTCACAGTTGATCAGCATTTAAATGAGAAAGCCTATGATAATAAGTTGGATATCGCCTGGAGGCGTTCATATCGAAAATAATAATAGTTTGTACTTGTGAAGGAATTGACAATACATAAATAAAGTAATGAGACAAGTAGGTAACGAGTCTTTTTTATTGTAATATGTTTCTTATTATTAAATTCGCAGTAAAAAAAAAACGACGTGGGAACGTTAACCTGACTGTGTTATTAGGTAATATTTCAATCGCGATACTTGTATGCTTACCGTTTAGGAACTCCATCATATCTTCATAGTCCATAGCAAAATGTCCACAGGACCATTTCGGATAATAAATGTTTCCATTTAAGATTTTTAAAAAGATCTAACGAATCTAAATACATTTCCATGGTTCCCAACACTATTCTATTACCAAACCACATCTCACTGACCTCTTACCTCCTGGTCCATCAACGGAGCACGGAAACGGCTCTTCAAGTGACAGACGAGGTCAGAGGTCGATAGTGAGACGCCTTTGTCTAACCCACCTTTGTACCTCTACGAGTTTCTGACCGCCTGGTACCGCTACGTAATTATAATGCTTGTAATTAACGCTTTTTTTCATTACTTGACAGTAGAAAAGGTGGTGTAAACTGGCTTTGTAAATGTAAATTGTTGTAGATTTAATTAATGTTGTCTAAAAGAGCTATAAAGAACGTTACATTATAAAAACGTTTATAATGGGTACTTTTACTTTGAGGCGATGATAGCTATGATGAGAGGTGATGGATGAAGAAAAACATCGTGAGGAAACCTTTAGCGCGGTGGTAGGATACTTTGTAGTACCGCAAATGTGTTCGGCAAGCTGCAATTGAGACCCAATACCCTGTTCCTCAGTTCCACCTTTAGCCACGTCTTTGCCGTGGTGACACTATGGGCAAACAAGCCTATCTAAAGTAAAAGAAATACGTCATATTACAACACCTATTCATCGAATTAAAACCCAATAAATTAGGAGCTTAAATCAAAAATTCATACAAGCAAATTGCACCATACAAACACTCAAGGATTAGTGGGAGTTAAACATTTTTACGTCCAGTAAAACCATTAGGAAGGGTTGCACACCCCCTTTGTGTAAACAGGTGGCTAGATCCCTACTTGATTGCTCACTATATCGTGAAAGGGTGGCCATCTTGTTTATCAACAACTGGGACTTTACGCACGTTGTTGAGAATGTTTTTGATGAAAGACGACTGGACGTAGTTGTTATATTGAATATTCTCTACTTCTTATACTTTTGCTGAAAGATAATATCAAAAATCTCACATTCTATATTTTCTTAATTAAAAATCTTAATTCCAAGTCAATTCATTTATAAATTCCTTTTCTATATATTTTATAGTTTCGTAATTGTTTTGGCATCTGCGTCAAAGAATAGCTTTGACATCTTTCTTTCAAGTCCTAAGTTATTGGGTACCTGCATAGCCACCCTACAAGCATCCTCTCGAGAGCAATACAATACGTAAATATTTTATCAGTGTGCGTGGCACGGCTGCCGATTTACCTTCCCGTATCTACTCTCAAATTAACTATTTGCATGACAAGCAATTACTGTTGCAGACAACATTACACTTCGGCTCAAGGGGTAATTTTGTGGCTGTAATCTGCTGTTATCTCTGTTTGTTGTATTTACTTATGATATACCTCTTTTTGTTCTGCTATCCTCGAGCTGCCCAAGCTTAAAAGAAGAGCTTTTAAGAGTAGTTTGATTATGACTTTATGAACTCTGGGCAGGAACAACGGTTTTTATATTGCGCTAGGGAAAAAAGGTATTGCACGCAGTGTATATCAGGATCACATATTTTCATAGAGTTCACGGATTTTGAAACATTCGAAAAGTTTTCAAACGTTTTTGTTCGTATAAGATAGTCAAAATTGTTTGTAAACAGTATTGCGACATTTTACGATGAGACCATTAGTAAAATTGCTTTTACAATCCAATTGCGACATTCAGATGACATCATTTATCTTTGACAGCATAAATATTATCTTGACAGTTAATTATGTATGTTAATAAAACATTCCTTTGATGCAAACCCTTCGACCTTTTAGTGTAAATTAAACAAACATTCGGATTTTTATTATTGGATCTCATGATATACGGATCCATCTCTTTGGAGCTCGTAAAGTTTATGGCGTATCAAATGTCGAACGCCTTTCGTGGATCATTTTGAGAAAATTACTTTATTTAATGGCGTTTGAAATTAGCTGTTTTAGAAACAACTCCCTGCTGAGAAATAAACACTGAGTTACCTAATTCTTACTAATCACCACGGTAACAATACAAACATAAATTTATTCCAATCCAATATTGAAAGTAACGGCTCCTTGCCCACCGGGCGAACATAACATTGATGCAAATGTCCCATAATTACATTAGCTTAACGCAGACAAGGTTCTATCTGAGTTCTATCAAATTGAAATAACTGCCACCGTTGTGCCACTGGGACCTTGTCGAATTAATGCGCGCGCCCCTAATTGCGATTGTATGAAGATGCAAATTCGGCAAAGAATAGGAAGCGCGGAGTTGTCACTGCCTGTTATTGTTACGATCCTGGTACTTGTAATTGATAAGGCGTAAGACAATTTGAATTTTAAATTTCCTTATCTCATGGGAGATTAATGGATTTACTTAATTTTTTGGACTGAATACATCCGTTTTTGAGTGTAAAATGCGATAACTGTGTTGTGGGTGGTAATGGCCGGTATTACGAGTGGGTTTTTTACTTCATGTTTAAAAACTCACGTCGCTTCCAAACTCGTTTTTAATCAGATATAACTCATATTAATCTTGAAAATATGTAAAGCCGTATAATGTTAAGGCTATTCAGCATAGGTACCCATATAGCACTTCTAAACAGCTATAGAACATTTTCTATTGAAATCCAGTTGAAACCAGATCAATCCAGCTAGCACATCAAACACACCGATGATGCATTTGTCTGCCCTATCGGCTAATGAAACAGTCAAGCGCCAATTTGCGGAGTGGCCCTCAGTGTAACACTACGACAAAGGAACAAACGCTGTAGTATATTGGATTGAGGATACTGTTGTGTGTAGTAATGCTTCTGAAGTGACATAACTATAGTATAGGTTAGGGTTGTCACGATTGGGTAAGATAGCGAGCACTATATTGCTTAGGGGATTTAAAAAAGTAGACTATACAGTTTTATTAATCTAGCTTCACCCCACGTTTTGCTATATAGCCTTTAAACTTACTCAAGAAACGGGTAATAAATCTTACGCAAACAATCCGATTTGAAAATACATTCGACGTTCAGAAATACGAACACTTCGCTTTATAGTAACTTAATTAAAGAAATACCACACACAAAATTTTATTAATTGTTCCCAATTTCTGTCACACTCACAAATCAAGACAGTTTCCGTCACGTGTCAACCCTACAGAACAGGCTACAGTCTAGGACACAGCTCTATTGCGACACCGTAGATTAGCCAGCTTACATCGGATTACATTTGATTAGTAGTCAATACCCTGCGCTTCCGTGAATTGCCTCGATAATTATTATTACAAGACCATTCTATTTATTTTTATTGGTTATTGATTGTATTATCTAGGTAATGCCCGCGGCTTCACTCGAATGGTTATTTGAGTGTGTCTTCAAACCTCTATGTAACTGAAAACTGAATAAAAATCTGTGTTATGATGTGGCCGAGAGTAGGAGAAAAAGCTATACTTTTCAGGGTTCCGTACATCAAAAGAAAAAAAACGGAGCCCTTATAGGATCAATTTGTTCCGACTGTCAGTCTGTCAACACCATTTTCTCAGGAACCCGTGGACGTATCAAGTTGAAAATAATATCAAATACACAGGTCCACAGTCCCCACACAGGAAGAAATCCGAAAACCGTAAATTTGTAGATACATCACAAAAAAATAACATAATCGGAAAAAAGTGGAAAAATCTTCGAGACTCGATTCCCGTGATGAATTAACTATTTGCATACCTACAAGGCTACAAGTCTGTACGGAACCCTCGATGCGCGAGTGTAACTCGCACTTGGCCGGTTTTTTTATATACTACGTAGTATATGTACGTAGACTTTTGCAACACCAGGGCTATCACTCGCCAAACCAACACAAATCTCTACTTCTTTATCATCAGTCACAAAACCATTGATGGCCATATAAATGATAAATAAAGATGCAAATAAAGGAGTGACAAAGCAGCCGGCACATAAAGATACACTTACATCTTGGTACGAGCCATCAAAGGCACGTTGGGAACGCTGACGTACCCCTTCGCATATGCCGGCAGAAAATAACAATTTGCCGGCATCGCTTGTGGTGGGGTACTGGTGATAGCGGGGGTATGAGCTGAGCGGAGAGAGGAGCGGAGAGAAATTAAAAGAGTCTGTTACTCAGCTCACAATATTGAGAGTTAGAGAAAAGGGAAGCAAACAAACACTAATCGAAAGATTTATTCTACATCTCTTCATCGTCCCTCCAATGCATGATAGATGGTCCACCGTACCCTTCTGTGGCACAAGGATTAAAAAAACACTTCTGAGGGCCAATAAAACAGATGGAAATAGAGTTGCTATTCATAGAAAAGAATTTATGCAAGTGAATTTCTTGACTATGTTGCTCTTTTTTTCAGTCATTGAGAAAGCAACAATTTTCTTCACACTCAACCAAATTACAGGTTTTTAAGCAAACGTTACGTATTGGCCAAAAGTTTAATGAGTTTTCCACATCAAAATGTAACCAAGGTCCATCTTTGCATATAACTTAATCAATCTCCAATCAATGTAAATGTAACTTGAAATCTAAACAATAAATTAAAGGCTTTTTTATTTTATTTTAAATCGTCTGTATCTATGCTTAGGTATATGTTTTCTGTTTTATCGTTAATTATTTGGAAAAAAAAGCCAAACATAGTCAGATTGTTCAAAGAATATTAAAAAAATGTTACCTTACTGAGTTACTTGCCGGATTCTTCTCAGTTGAAGGCTGAGTTCCGAACCGGTGGTAACTTCAGTAAATGTGACCTTCATTAGTGCCCTTCTGGGGCCAAAATTTAATAAATGGCTTTGACTTGACTTTGAATCTATCTCGGCCCGCTGTGACTGGAACCCCACCCTGTCGGTAGTAAGGTAAGCCCTACATCAGTCATAACGTAACAATAAACTGGTGCGTTAACTAGGCTCCGTGCCTCCGAGGGTTGATTGCTTTGAGCTTGGAGGTGCTGTGTGCTTGCCTACTGGGCTTTGAGGATGGTCATAAGGATTTATAGACAAAAAAAAAAGTTTGTATGTATGCTTTTTGTCATTTGAGGTTAACTTAGTATTTGTTAAGGATAAGGAAGAAAAATATTTTTTTACTCAAATCTGTTTAATTTTGTATTTTTTATTTTACCTTACCTTAGAACATAGCCATATTGCTAAATATTTCAGTGTTTAGACTGTTGTAGTGTATTTGGCATATTGTGGAATTGATACTTTTTGTTTATAATGTTGAGAATCCACCAAGTACTTTGAAAATACAACTTGTCAAAAGTTGCTTATCTAAAGAATTGCTGAAAAAATCATCATTAATTTAAACGGCAACTGTTAAGCAAATATATTTATTTACTTTAGATAAACAGAAACATACCCTATTCCTCAAAGCTAAGTGGTCGGCCCTCATCCCTCCCACCTCTCGGCCCTCCGTCAGGCAAGCACGCAATAAACCGATGTTATTCCGGCAATTACACGTTACGCTCACCTGTGACGCGAAATGAAAATACCAGGGCGCCATGTTTGACCTGTAGTAGAGGTCAACGTGCTCCTATACGCTTCTGATTGCCTGGTACTATTTCGGAATATTTATTATTTTTTAATCGTATTTTGTAGGAAAATCTTACTTTTATCTCTTGGTATCCGTAATGAGGAACAGGAGTGGTGAAAATTCAATTCATAATTGAAACCTTCAATAGAAAATTACATTGTTTACTTGAAACAACAACAAAAACAACTGACAGCTCAAACAAAACAGCTTTCAACGTCCCTCAAAATCTTGTAAAACCTAAACAACACATAAACGTAAAATTTTAAAGTGTAAAACAATTGAGCTAAGAAATCTACCCCTGATAAAGCCCCCAAGGCTCACAAAACCGTGTAACAGCGCAACAAACTCACAAAATGTCCATCAGGAATCAGTGACGGCCCGGCCAACGGTTTACGATCCCTGACGCCCGCCCGTAAAACAACTTGTGAACGACACTTGGGTTTAATACCCCAGGATTTTTGTTTACTACCCGTTTTATAAGACATCCTGGGCGGTTGTCTATTGTCATTTGGACTCTATTAAACAATAATTGAAATGAAAACTGAAATCCCATACAAAAGTTGATCGTTTACTAACGATGACGATTGTCGATAACCATCTTGTCTACTGGCCCTGTTTTTTATGTTTTACGGTCTGTTAACCGCAAAACGGCGTGTGACGCTAAGCTTTAGATTTTTGAAGTTCTTATGATGTGGCAGAAGGTACGCACACAAAGCCTAGAAAGGACTCTCTCAAGTGCAGCTACTGGAAATACACCCGGTACTTAGGCGTTTTGTGACCGTATTTCTAAGTGTGGTAGCTAGTCATCCATCCAACAGTACAGCTCAATCAAAAGAATGTTTATAGGATTCGAACCCGCAACCTTCGCCTCGACAAGATATCGCCATTTCAAAAACAACATTATACAAAACAGCCCTAGTTGGTAATCGGAACATATCCAGTAAATATTCATCGAATGCTATTCAAATCCATTATAGAACACAATCAGTGCGCTACCCCCACCCCCAGGGTACCAACATCACCATAACGCGGAGGAAAACTCACCATTTCGCGTTTTACTTTCGCGTTTAGTGCACCTTAGGCGAGAGTTTGGCGGGATCACATCATTGCTATGTACCCCTAGTACCAAAACAAATGTATGCGTAGCGAAAATACGGATCAATATTACAAAAAAAACGCAGCGGTTAAAAATATACGATGGTATGTTTCTTATTAGCAGCGATGAAATTAGTACAACAAAATCTCATTTAATTTTACTTAACGGTGGCTTGGATTCAAGTTAATAACTTTGCGGACGAGTCATCATAAATAAATGCAACCCTAAAATTTAAGACTCCGATTACGCATAAAAATGACAGATCAATAACTTTATTCCTTATTAAATATGTCAGATTACACATATAAAATACATATTTAATCACCACACTTCGCTTAACTCACGACTTTGCGCGTCGGACACGAATTCGCATTAATTTTAAGGATAAAATTATATTATATTCAATGTGACACGACCTACTTACTTTTGTATAAGTTATTTTGTCCCTCACTTGCGTATTTAAATTTTATCCAACTTTATACACTTATCTGAAATAACTCTATGATATAAATGCCATTTGCGATTATTACGGGTAACTTAATTAGTCAAACCAAGTACAAAAAAATTTAACAATTACTAAACCTACTCTAAAATCGAAACGAGCATTATATTTTCAAAAAAATCTATACAATTAACTCGCACCGACTCCTCACACAATTCAACCCCGTATGTTTTCAAGTTGCGTACACTTCGAGAGGCAGTTCGATTGAGGTGCTTGTGATAAAACAGCCATTTCCTCGTGTAATCGACGACCGATTTTTTTGCCGAGATCCATATCAACACGCGGCAGTCAGCGACGCAAAACAGCTATTTGAGTTATTACCATTTATGTAGCATAGAGTGACAATTAGATAGATAGATAACTCTTTATTGTACACCAACAAGTATACAAAAAAATACTGTACAACGGGCGGTCTTATCGCTAAGAAGCGATTTCTTCCAGACAACCATTTCTTCCAGACAACCATTTCTTCCCGACAACCATTGAGGCACCAATGAGATGCTTTGGATAGGTAATGTTAAAAAAAATCTTGTCAATTTAAGTACCCATATTTGTCAAACTACCCAATTACCAATAATTAAAACTGTGGTAGTCAATAGTAACGTGAAGGGCCTTATCGGGGCTTTAAAAATACAAAGCCAAAGTCAAAGCCATTTATTTAATTAAGGCTCTAGGCTTATGAAGATCAAAGCTACTAATGCTACCAGTTCAAGTTTGAGTTCAAGGTATGATCTATCTAATGTGCACAATTTTTATCCAAAACCATTTAGACACAACGACGAATCTGAGCTACAAACAAACTTTCGCACTTTTTCATATCAGTAGGAAGCTAGAACAGTAAAAAAATAAAAGTTAAATCTTCATAACGAATTCAAGTCACTTATACGCCGCGGTCACGATAAAACGTTATCCAAACGGATAATTACGCCAAAAACAAGCTTCGAAATTACAAGAAAAACAATTACCCCTCATTGCGCCATAACAATTCACCTCAGTGCTCGTAAAAGGGGATCTAAGCCTCAAAACCCCCTTACACTCGTCAAAATAATTCATTTTAATTTTCTTTATGGTCTAGTAAACCTTTATTTTACGAGGGTAGTACCGGAGATAACTCCGAGAGTCCCTTAAAGGCGTTTATTTCTAGTCTCTTTTACTGCGACCCGTAGTGAGGGCCCCCTAGGCCCCTACAGGTACCTTTGAGATACCCCCTTTGAGAGATAGGATCGCGGAAAATTTTTGGTCGCTCTTTTTTGTTTATGCAAAAAGAAATTCTTATTTCAAAAGTTTATGAAATTCTTTTTTATGAGATTGAGTGACAGGTTGCCAGTTAACTCGAGAGATATTATATCAATGTTTTTCGTGAAATATTGAAAGCATAGATAATTCGTCAGCATAAGTGTTCCAAATTTAAACATCACATCTTTTAAGTGAGCATGTCCTACCTCCTTCAAGAATTTTGGCCGGCTCTACAAATAATCTACAAGTACCTATATAGACCTCAAAAATTCTTACGACGCCTCAGCCTCTTTTTTTGCCGGTGTCTTGTAAATATTAATTATAATTAAAAGGGCTTTTTGTGTAAATAAATTATGACGAGGCATTCCTTCTTTGTAATGTTAATTAAATTTTTCCCTCCACTCTTTGTTGCAGGTAAGTGGATTTCACTGTTATTTGCGCCGTTTTGAATTAATAAGACGTTCCTTGGTGAGTTTTACTTTTTATTTTTATATTGACAATTATATTTTAAAAGTAGAACATTCATTTGTAAAAGCTGTCGACCGATACTTTTTTTTATTAGATAAAACGGTAAGTAAAAAGCAGTGATCGTACACCTTTTGCTTCAATGGACAAATTATAAACAGACTCGCAACAACCAGAAATATTCATGCACACAAGTGTTTGTCCTGGATGGGGATCGAATCCATGACCTGTGGCATGGCAGACATGGTTGCCAACTGGCAATCCTTCGAAATAATTCATGCATTTATTGTGATCGACACTCCCAAAAAACTCCTAACTACCAGGACGCGTGAAATAGCTAAGAGTTGCTGTGATCCCCGGACACTTAACGGCGTATTAACCGACCTCTTCGCGGTCTTTACGACCCTAGTAATGCCGGGCCCGCACCCTTGAGGATTCGACCGTAAAACGTATGAGGAACCTTCCAAGGAGCTTCCGTGTCCGATGAGGTTTCAAGGGATAGAGAGGAAAATAGCGTTCTAAAAAAAAATACCACTTGTTTTTATTTTAATATTTTAATGAGTATTTATTTCCAAGTAACTAAAAAAAAATGTTAGACGTAATAGTACGTACGTACGTTTTACGTAACATTACACTGTAATACGTAAATCGAAAAAAATCTTGAAATGATGCAGGTTTTCCATTAAAATCTTTAATGGCCCGATCATTTAATGCAGTGAAAACATAAATCTAAACAACAACATAAAAATCAGGCCTGTATTTGATAGTAGTAAATAACAGCTAGCAAACATGAAAATAAAACATTTCAACATCAAAGGAAAACTGCAGTGACATAACGCAATAAAAAAATAAACAAAACAAACGCGTTCTCGTAATAATTTTTAATTTTAGATCTGTTTTGATTTAAACGAGGTTACATACTACAGCTATTTATTAGAAAGCTCTTTACGTATTTCGCGTGCAATAAAAGTCGCGGCCCTATAAAAAACTTATTCAAAATAATACAAAAGCATTTGACCCAGTCGAAAACCCGACCCCTTTCAGAGAGCGATGTCTTTCCGCGCGGGCGGCGCGTCATCATTTTTCACCGTTTCTCCATTTATTTTATCTGTGCACCACACGCTCTGTCCGACGGGAGGCGATAGCGCCACCGCTGTTTCGTATTTCGAACGAACATCAGCTGCTGAGACGCCGAGATTTATGAACGGACCCATTGAGCTAGAATCCCGACTGTTTTTGAATTTGAATCGTTCCTTTTTTTGCGAAAACAAACATTCAGTCGCATTTTTTCCGCTCGAAAACGAAACACTCCGCCAGTATTGACTACATAACATTGCACTAAATTATAACAATATTTTTTTTTGAAAGATAAAAACTATTTAATATATTTTATGATCGAAAAGTAATTCCATTTGTTAATTTACAATAAAATACGTTCTCGTTAGACTTACGAACCAGGTGGTCTAAAAATACATTAAAATATTATATTTTATCACATATTGAATCGTCAACCGTTTAGTTTGTATGTAAAAGTGAAGCGGGCCTCACGTTTAATTAAATGTCAACATTCCTTAGTGAAAAGGGCAACGCTTATTAGAGTGTTTAAATTAATTCTACACAAAGTAGACTTTAATCACTATTTAAAACGTAATCTAAATCATTTATCAGGATAAAGGGACGGTACGAAAGAAACTTTTTTTATTTCATTCGAAAGAGGAATGAAGTGTAGTCGTTTGGGGCGCGTAACGTGGCATCAGCGAAAAGGTCGCGAATTCAGCCGGTTCCAACATTTCCCTATCTCATTTTCCATTTGACAAACATCATTACGTCTTCCTGTGTCGCCCCTCGTGGCAATTTTCGGTAGCTTTCGGGTGCGCTCGGGCGGACTCGGCGAGTTCCGGGTACCATTCCAATTTTGAATTAAGTTGCATACCTTTAAAAGAAACATTATTTAAAATGAAAAATATCAAATTGTACTTATTTCGAACGTGCTGGCTATGCCAATCCAATATTTAACAATCCCGTAATATAAGAAAACACGTGATTTTTTTGAAGCCGAAAATAAGTACTATTCCTAAATGCTGAAATAATTAACTATTAACTAATACTTTTCACTAATGTTGAAAATCATACGATTACTAATAAAAAAACTATAACAGACGTTTGCAAACAGCATCAGCATCAAACTAGTTCAATCGAGGCTTCCCCCTGTTCCCCCTACAGACAATTAATCATGCCCCCAACCCCCCATCCCCCGAAGCCCCGCATTGTCACAGAGAAGGCGGTCAAATTACAACGGTATATTTTCAATGGATTCACGTAAGAATTAGAAAAGTCCTAAAAGAGATTGCGATTGTGCAATCCATTGTGTTATTTCATAAAGTGCGCAGACGTTTGGCAAAATGTTTACATAAACTATGACTAAAATAGCCATGGATAGTTTTCTTTTAGCAAGACTACCTTATACTTATCCCGGGTAATCCCAATGAAAAAGATCGCCATCTTGATTCCTAATGAAGCTATGGTATTTAAGAAAAAAAATATAGTATATAGATGTTTAAGAGTGATATTCCGAATTACTTGTTTTTCGTGTCGAAATTATACAACGTTTCAACGTCAACTTTGATAGCAAAACAAAAGCTTACAAGCACTGTGAAGTGGTTCTAGTAATTTATATAACCTAAACAGTAGCAACAAGGGTTCGCGCCGTTATCTAGTCCCGGAACGAGCGGGTCCGCGCCCGGGGGCTGACGGCTAGTGATGTGCCCGGATGTGTTCATTTATTTCTGAGAAATTCTGGATTAAGAGAGATGATAATATTTGAAACTGCATTGAAATCAGAAAATTAATTTAGATTATAAACCGCAAATTGAAAAGAACATACTCATTCATCATCATCATCAGCCAATAATGTCCCACTGCTGAACAGGCCTCCTTTCACAAATGAGGGTGAAAGGGAATGGGCAGATACTCCACCACGCGTGCCCACTGCGGATTGGTGGAGGTAGGCTAGTGGTCAACCTACTGTTGGAATTTTTCAAGCCGCCTAGGAGGCATCCAACTACCTTAACGACATCTCATTCCAAGCAGATAAATACATCGATAGATATCTACCAATATGAGCCTCGCAGCCACAAGATCTATGGTTTCTACACGATGTTTTCCTTCACCGAAAGCTCATTCTCATTCGACGTCAATAACACTCTCATTCATTCCCTTATGCCAGGTCAGAATAGACGTATAATATTATATTATTTAATATATAGAAATCAATGCCACTTTTCGTTGTACTTTTATAACTCAAGAACGGGCTCACCTATCCAAACCAAATATTTAGGCTTTGTTCGGACTATTAAATAGTAGATGGTTTATGTGAAGTTTGCACAAAATCGGTCGAGCGGTTCTTCATTTATCACATTTTTTGTAACAAATGACTTCAATAAATGGCGGATCATTTTGTTAATGGGGATTTTGCCGTCAGGGTAGGGTAGGGTAGGGTAGGGTAGGGTGGGGTGGGGTGGGGTAGGGTAGGGTAGGGTAGGGTAGGGTAGGGTAGGGTAGGGTAGGGTAGGGTAGGGTAGGGTAGGGTAGGGTAGGGTAGGGTAGGGTAGGGTTGGGTAGGGTAGGGTAGGGTAGGGTAGGGTAGGGTAGGGTAGGGTAGGGTAGGGTAGGGTAGGGTAGGGTAGGGTAGGGTAGGGTAGGGTAGGGTAGGGTAGGGTAGGGTAGGGTAGGGTAGGGTAGGGTAGGGTAGGGTAGGGTAGGGTAGGGTAGGGTAGCGCCATAGGGTAGGGTAGCACTACGCGAACGAAGTCGCGCCGGGCAGCTAGTATTATATAAAAGCATAAAATAATAAACACAAATTGCAGTGACGATCAAAAATAACACTTAACCTATAACGTTATTAATAAAATAGCAATAACAGTTAATAGCCGTTTAAATAACACGCGTTTATTTCCATTATCCCGTCACTATCCCGGCCTTAGGCGGACGGTTGGGAAGCCGAGCAACGCTTTCCCTCGCTTTGTCTGTTTGCTTGTACGCTTGTGGCTTCGTGTAAAAACAATATTATAGGGGAATTAAACTGTTATCTAACATGGTGTTTATTTCATTTGAAACTCTAGGGAAGTTTAATAAATCATATTAAACTAACATGCCTTTGTCTCGTCCAAAATTGGTATCCACCATTCTGGGGCTCTACCGAGTAACTTTGGTGGTAATCGTAACGAAAACCATTAATTATTTCATCCAATGACGACGACCATTCGTGGGCCCTGATTGGTTGAAATTCATTAATGGTGTTCGTTACGATTACCACCAAAGTTACGCGGTAGAGCCCCTGGTTTGAATTCCCAAAGGCAGAAAAAGAAGTCATTTATATATTAGTGACATTGGTAGCATCAATGCGTGGATGTTTCACAATTACTACGAACGAACATAAATAATATTTTAACGGTTATTAAAAGAACAAATGTGTAAGCACACAAAGCAAGATGTAAAGGACTCGAATAACAACGGAACAAGTGATTCGACACCCTGGCAAAGATTCCACGGGATTCACTCGACAATTTCACTTTATGACGTATTAGTGAGACGTCACACGTCAAAGTGGAGTTTTATGACGTCGTAAACGGAACCTATGTTCACTTGTTGAGTTTATAGTCGCGACAGATACGTTTATCTATTTGTTGTGGTCTTATTCCTTGCAAGATAGAGTTCGTTGTTCCATGGATTAATGTAATTTTCAAACGGGAGATTTGAACTCTTTTTATCTTACATTTGGAGTCACATGACTCTATTTATATAGAGCTTTTCCTATAGTTGAAGTTGTTCTGCGTCTCTTTCTCAAATAAGTTAACTATGTTGCTGCAAGAAAGCTAAGAAAGTTTGAACTATCATGATTATAGAATTTAGTACTATAATGATAACCTGGGGCTCTACCGCGTAACTTTCGTGGTAATCGTAACGAACACCATTAATTATTTCAACCAATGACGCGCACGCGTTACGACAAGAGGATGACCATTCGTGGGCCCTGATTGGATGAAATTCATTAATGGTGTTCGTTACGATTACCACCAAAGTTACGCGGTAGAGCCCCTGGTCATTGGAAACTTCATGACATTGGAGCTGCACAATATCTTCACCTGTGTCAGACAAACAAACCTAACGAATAACATAACGCGTAAATTATCGAAGTACCAGGCGCACACAAACGCTAGATGTTTTACCGTAGTTTCACCTCCCATGTGGGGCATTACGCTCAAGACGACTATGGTCATTAGGCAGCGATATTAGCTATTAACCGTCGCCCCGGCGAACATAAGTTACCGGGAGGTGTCTGTACGCGGTAGGGTTACCATACCGACCATTTGTCTTTTAACGAGGTTTCGGTAATTAGTGTACTCGAGCTAATGCTTCGTAGACATGCGGTATGAAGTAGCAATCACGGTACATCCTTGTTTAAACATTTCTTATGTAAAAGGTAATAGTTAAACTCCCCAATTAATTTTGCCTTTAAGGATAATTTTTCTAATCAAGATAAAAGCTATTATGCCTATGATTCCATAGCTTTCAGGGCACTTGTCACAGAGGAAATTGAATCTTTACGATCAACTGGACCCGTTTGAGTCCTAAGTGGATTTAAGTGTATTTCACTTTAAATCCATTCTGATAATATTTATCTAGTGGCTGAAAAACGGACAGTGTCACATTGTTAAGCAAGATTTTGCACTCAGATATCCATAATAGTCCGTTTTGTTTAAAAATAAACCAGAACCCATTCTCTAAAATACGGTCCAATAAATCATTTTGAAATTATTTCGGAACGTGTGACGCGAGAGGACGCGGCGCCTAGCGGTGACGCGGGACGCGGCCAGAAACGGACGCATCACAAACATAGAAATATAAACGTCCATTTTTTTACTTACCAGACGTTTTTACGTCCCAAAATTTAATAGCCTATACTATTACAAAGGGATCATTGTTTTCTCAAACGGCTCTGATTTATGACATTTAAAAATTACACGTATTCCTTTTTATTTTAGTCTCGGAACGGATTGACGCGTCCGTCCATTTTGACATCTATAGTCAGTTGTGAAAATATTTGTAAACTCCCGGTTTAAGTGATATATTACACAGTTTTAGTTGATTTCCTTTGATATGTTTTAATAGTTTTTATAATGTTATTTATTCTTTCTCGCCATAATTAACGTCACAACTTTATGTGTTCATCCATTAATAAATCTCTAACGAATGCATTGTTGTTTAAAATAGTTTTTAATGTAGTTTTTATTTGTACCATTTGTGTTGATCTGTTTTATTTTGTCTGGTTTGCAATTAAAATGTCGAGATAAACCAGCTAACCTCAATATAGCACGCAGAGAAGCTATGTCCATTTTATTCAAACCACAACTATTGAAAAGTAAAATTACCGCACTGTTTTACTGATTTCGCTTCAAACTATATTGGTCGTAATTACCCCATAATCACATGCATAATATAGTAGCAGACTTAGGTGGCCATAAACTTCGCCACATGAGCTGTTTTGTTATCCCTTGTCCAATGCTTGCCTCCATCTTACGCAGATATCATCATTGCGTCATTCGAAGCCTGCCTGGTCAGCTCAACTTCAGCGAAACTGCAGTACGGTGCAGCCTTTTGTATCGGTTAGGAGACATGCCATTACATTTGTCGATGATATCGTGCTTGCAAACGGTTTAGAGGTCCGATGTCTTATGGTGCGTCCATGCTACGCGAATCGAGCACGAGCCGAGCCTCAAACGAACCTACAACGAGCACGATGCGAATCCCTTTGTTCGTGAAAAAACTGACAATCGCGCTCGTTCGAGGCTCGCAAGCCCGTCCACGCTACGCGAATCGTGCTCGCAGTGTGCTCGTGGCTCGGCTCGTGCTCGGTTCGACAAGCATGGACGCACCATTAGGAAAGACATCTTTATATGTTCGAAACTGCGAACTCTTGTACTTGGACAGCATCGAAAAATTAACTCAAAGAAGCAAAATGACGCTAATTTTGAAAGAAAGAAATAATTTTTATTTGCCCACCATAAAGGAATATTATATCTGTTACACACAATAAATTGAAAATTAATAAAAAAAATAGCAATGTTATAAAAAAAAAGTATACATAGTTAAAACACAATATGCATGGGGGACAAATATGGCTTAAAGCTCAGCATTATGCTGCAGCACATATCTGTACCACAGCGCTGGTCTTCTGGTGCTCCTGGTATTTCTTTTTGCTTGCTTGCTTTTTTGCTTTGCTTGATATGTCTCCGCCAATTGCCCACCACAGAAAAAGTGAGCTGTTTTTTTTTATACGACTAAGGCGGTAAACAAGCATACACACCTGATGGTAAGCGGTTACCTGATGGAAGCATCGCTAACGGAAGCGTCGTTACCGACCATTCCCCCCCTCCCCAATGAGCTCTGGCGACCTTACTCACGCGCAGGAGCACAACTTTACTATAATATAAAGTTATTTGGCTGCGGTATTCTATAAGGTGGAGATACTTCCCCAGTCGAGCTGCTCTTTGAGCGAATAAACGCTACGCTCTACCTCTCTGATTGACTAAGTCAAGGATACACTAAACATTTAGATACAGTGATTGGTCCTTACTACGATTTTTCTTCCACGATGGACAGTAAAGTAAAATCCGTCGCCAAGCAAACATCGATGTGTACCACCTCCGACCACATCCTCACTTGCCATGGCGATATTGTGGCGATATTGTGGTCTTACCATATCAAAACATTTGAAAATCTCGATAGCTCCTGATCTGTACCATGTCCGGTATTCGGTACAGTCTAAAAGCGGTACGTACCGGTACAGGTACAAGTCGCGCATGTATTTGGAGAACAATGTGTTGTTGCAATTTGCAAACTCAGCGGGCCTGTCCATACAAGGAGCTTGACCAAGATAGGTACGGTTTAGGAACTCTACTACTGCGCTGACTCACATATTATTTGCATTAATTTGTATATGCTGATGTATTTGTTTGATAAATTGTTTTTGGATTATTAATCTGTGGCAATAGCTAAAATCGTATCTGGTATGTCTTCTTCTTCCAGTTTTAAGTTTAACAACCAAATCAAAATTAGGACTTATTTCTGCCAGTGTCGAGTTATAGTATAGTTTAGTAAATACTTTCACATTAGTCCTCAGTCAGTCACCGTCCAAAAAAATCTTGTTTTACTACAATAGTGGTTATTGTACTAAAACTCTTCCGGACTTTTTGAGACAACTTAAAAAGTCGCGATACACATAATTAATTTTACTTCACTGGTGCACATAGATTTATCTTTATTTGATAAAATACCACCGATAAAATACAATATAATTGGACTGTTTTACAAAAAAACTTAAACCGACTTCAAAGTACACTAAGAAGTAACCAAATCCTAATCTGATGACAATGGGACCAAACGGGAAGTGTACCCTTCCAGGCAAAAAAAGAATTTTCCAAATCGGTTCATAAATGGCGGAGTTATGAGGTAACAAACATAAAAAAAAAAAAAAAAAAATTACAACCGAATTGAGAACATCCTCCTTTTTTGAAGTCGGTTAAAAATTCAGAATACACGAAGTTATGAAAATATAAATGAAAACGAAACGTCACTCTGCAAGTTCCCTCTTGTTCCCCTATTGGTTTTTTCAATATTAATTTCAATTGTAGGATTTAACATTTATTTTGTATTATATCAAGAAATTGTATTGTTATGTATGCCCTACATAAAACTAATCGCATCGCCAAGTGCCACCAATGACCATAGATGACAGTAAGTGGTTGTACCACATGTAATTGGACATTAGTTATGGTTAGCGAGTGATGCGCCGCGGCGGATGCATTACAATAATTATACTTTATTACATAGATTACAGCTGCCACCAGCCCGATACATGGAATACATATGCGGCATGCTCCACTTTAGTACATACATTAATTTAAAATATACTAAACTACGTACATAAGGTGCAAATTGGCTCTACGGTGAAGGAAAATATAATAACACAAAAGTAAAGGTTTTTGATGATTCAAGGTATTGGAAAGCAGACCAACTGAGACTAGTAATTAGACTAATTTTGTATTCCTTAGTCCTCCAATTTGTGACTCCATTATCCTAGTCGAGGTTTGCAAAGGTCTAAGTGTTATACAATCTACACCCACTTTTCGTAAGCTTAAACGAATTTACATTTATCTTTCTTAAGGTTTTTTCTAAACGTAAGGAAAACTTTAAGAAACCAAGTGAAATTCAAGTCGGCGAGTCACGGAGGCTGTATAACTGGCCATTACCACGTCATTGGTGGCGAGTGTGGACCATTCGGGCCACGACGCGATCGCCACGCCCAGATTACGGGAATTACACTGATTACGCGAATTACTGTAATAACGCGGATTATCGCCGCTCTACCGCGTAATT
Organism: Achlya flavicornis; assembly: GCA_947623365.1. NCBI lineage: Eukaryota > Metazoa > Arthropoda > Insecta > Lepidoptera > Drepanidae > Achlya > Achlya flavicornis. The sequence continues at coordinate 1,416,468 of OX392485.1, read as the reverse complement.
ACGCCTCCGGGACCGAGTTACTTACATTTAAACTTAGCCGTTTTATTTTTTTGTGAAACTTCACTTTAAATATCAAAAGAAATATATTCGTCGAATGATATAAGACATAATTATAATGTAACAGAAAAAATGTTACGCCTCTGTGACCTTTTTTTATTTGTGTATTTTCATTTATTCCTATCCAATTCTGAGAAATGAACACGCAACATTGTTATACTGTACGCGATACAAATAACCCGCGGTATATCTCCAGATTATTGTCAAGATACGCGAGGTAGACCGAATATCGCCGATTGATACTCCAAGATGAGCTCCCTCGAGACCTTATAGAGAGAAAAAATAACCAACTACCCCAATAGGTACATACATATTTAATGGAGCGGGGCGTGGTCACAATATCTCTACAAGAGTACCAGGCGAGTAGAAATTGAGAAGCGTTATCGTATCGAAATCCGCCGTATCTGGGCCGGCGGTCTCCGAGGAAATCATTGGGAAGGCATCCGGAAAATTTACCGCACATTCCGGCTCATGTGGCGTAACACACCTGCCTCTTGCTTATGCGAACCTAGTACGTGATCTATTTTGTTGGTATTGCTTTTTGGGGGCCGAAGGAATTGTAAGTTTTTTTTCATAAAGCTTATGTACTCGCGAGAGTACAGTAGTTCATGTATTTATTATTTCTATTTTTTAGCTTTCAACTATTATTAAGAAAACAATTTTTGTTCCTAACTAACAGAACCGTACCTAGTCTCTAATGACCATACCAAAGACTCGTTTGTTCATTGATTCTAGAAAGCTTGCTGGTTTTTCCAACCATTTCAAGTTGACAGTGATTCCAAGGCTACACCCTAAGAAAAGAACTAGAGGCAACATAAACCATTATAAAAAAGGGATATCATTGATTCTTACAATAACATTAATGTAAGGTCTTAGATCTATGTATACTACAAGACACGACTACGTTGCGGTAGGGTTGCACCCATTCAATTATTTCAACAAGTTGTCGGTATTTTCGATACCCCATTTCATAATTCGAATGAAACATTTTCTTTTGCTCGCTGTCATTATATTGTCTCCACTGAAGACTAGTCCATCGATTGAAATTAAAATTATTCATGGATCCAAGGGGTTATTTAGTGAAGTATGTCTGGCAATTTCAGGCAGGGCGCCTACCATAATGGAAAGTCTTGTTAATTATTCAAAATGTCGACACTATAATGGGACGTGCGTTTATAAATATTCAATAGCTGATCGTTGGGTACATAGAAAAGGATGGGAAATTAAATGGCGTAATATTTTGTGTTGGCAACACAGTTTAGGTAATATCATATCTACCAACGAGGGCGAACTTTTATTTGACAAATTGCGTAATATTAAAATCGCCCTTAAAATTTGTGATGTATAAAGAATACCTCAATAAAGAGTGTAACAAACCTAGAGGTAGATGACAAAAATCTTGTAGGTTTTGACAATATTTAAACGGATTGGTCAATATTTTATATACGACAAATTCTATGATACTTTATAGTGTGTGGTCTTGAAAAATACTCGTAATTTATTAATAAGCTCATGAGTCAACTTTACAAATTGACGGAACACCCATATTAGAACACATTGTCAAAAAACTTGAAGGCAATCGCATTACGACCACAAACCGCAAACAATTACAACTGCGTTTAAAAAAAAGTGGTATTATATCGAAACAACTTGACATTTGGCTCAAATAGTGGTGTGCCCGTGTAATAACCGTTGCGGTTTCGTTACCGGTTTAGAATAGCCCAATTTGCGGCGCTAGTGTGCTGAAAACATCGTGACATTAACGCAGGATCTCCGCTCTATGGACGACGATTGGTCAAATTGTTTTTGATTGCGCACGATTTCTTTGAAGCACAATTTTGTTGTTTACACCGTAATTGCACATAATTTTCGATTGTGTTTGAGTAGGTCTCGGAATCTCCGTTGATTTTATTGTATTCTCGTTTTATTGTCTGATTGCGTGGAATCTGTGGAGTATTTTCTGTATAACTTCAGTTTCATTAGCCAATTTTGAAATTTCAGCCACTTTACCTGATATGTTTTTTTTTCTCATTTCGAGTCTCACGTAGGTTTCATGTACCTAATCTTAATCTGCAGCTGCTGCTAAATGCCACACCTTGAACTTTATTTATTTGTTATCAATTATTTCTATTGCAAATTAAAGCAATATATTGTCGCTTAGAAAAAAAATACAAATATGATGATAAATTTTATACTTGGCCCCATACGAAAGAAAGTTCTAAATGTCACATAATTGCTCGCGCCACATTCTAGTAAATTAATCAAGTAAGGCAGCCGCCGCGCCACACGCGATGCGGTTGGCTACCAACCACCTCCTTGCATTGTATGACGCCCTGGTACTTTACTTTTAATATTAGCTATTTAGCTTGCTGCAATCCTGGTTACTGGTTATCAGATAGCATAAAGTAAGAGCAGTATGTAAGTACTTTCAACCTCCTGCGGTGTGTAGCTCTAGTACTTTTTATTTCTCACTCACGCTCTGTCGCCCTAGTACTTGTTCTATTCCATGCGAATGCCATGTCACCCTAGTCCATTGAATTATTACGCTTCAATGCCCTAGTCTAATACTTACATGGTCTAGTACATCTTTGAAGAATTTACATGGGTACTATATATACTAACTTCCCTGGTACCGAAACTGCCATTGGAATAAAATAGTACCTGACTACTTATACCATTGACTAGATGTATCCCGCAGTTTCACCCGCGTCCCCGGAATAAAAAGTAGCCTAAGTCCCACTTCAGCTTTTTACGTGCCAAATTTCAACGCCAGTAGGTCCGAGGTTTAGGTGTGAAAAGGTTACAGACAGAGTTACTTTCCCAATTATAATATATGGATTTGTATCTGGCCTGACGTTATGTCAACCTAGTACTGACTCACTACTTTCTCTTCTTATATTATTTTTATAAGACTCAGTCTTATAAAAATAATATAAGAAGAGAAAGTAGTGAGCTAATAGTAGCCAATTTAAATTAAATTGGCTACTATTAGCTCATTATAGGGCAGGAATAATATCATACAATTCCACTAAATACATATATAATATATTTTTGTAAACTATTCATCGTCAGAATATTGTTTAGTTAATCGAAACTTTAATATCATATGCATCAGTTTTTATTTTATTTAGTTTAGTCAAACGATATCACCAAACATTTTAAGTAAGAAGGCGTAATGAGCAGGAATATTCGACACCTACCGTGATTTCGTAGTATCCCTAGGGATTTCGTGAAATCCCTATAATCCTCATTTCCCTGCAATATATACATACTATATTATATTGATTTAATAACCATGCCGTGAATATTGACATATCTTTGACAGTATAGGTGTGTTTCGCAAAGTGCAATAATGTAGTCAATTGTTTATGATAAAGTCCTTATAACATCTTTAATATTGTAATATCAACATTCCCATTTCGAATTGTAATGAGCGCTTGTATCGATATTTTATCCAGTATGGTAAGTAACAGCCCTAATTACTGCAAAATTAACACCGGAGATAAAGCTTCGCATTAAGACGTTATAAATTGAAAGCGGTGCGACATCTATTATTTGTTAACTGCACTAATTGCATGTCGCCGATTCCTGCGGCCGAGGAGCTCCTCAAACATTTGCAATGACAAATACGCCATCGCTGTACCCCTTTTAGTGCAGGTGTAAAATATAATATTTATTGGGTAAAGAAAGGGTTCGAATGCTTGTTAGGGATAATGAGGTGCGCGCGCAGCAATAAATTCGTTCGGCCGGCCGCCGCCCGGGGGCGCGGTTCATTTGCATCTTTATGTATTTCTGTGTCCAGAAGAGATTATAAACGATTTTTTGTACGTTCTCTATCACTCAATACAAAGCGAAGCTGGCGCAGTTCGTCTACCTGACAACAGATGGCGCAGCGAAATTGGGTTCGTATCTCGGTTGAATAGTGCCGCGTCACGGTGACTAGTGACGGGCGTTCGGCTCGTTAGCCTGACACGGCGCCTGTCAAGTTTTTGACAGTTTTTGACTGAGACATCGATAGTGCGTTGGTTCGTTACCGGCGAGGCGGGGCGGCGCGCGCCATACACATCTTATCGCGTATTTTGTTGGTTTATATTTGATTTAGTCGTGTAAGTTCATTGTTATGCGTGTTCTTTCTTTTTTTGTTACAGTTCGATAATGTTCAGATTAGAGGACGTTATGTTTTGTTCGCTGGTGCTTTTGTTAGGAGATTGCATCGCTTCAATTACAATGTACTAACCGGTGTTTAAATGGTTCAACCTCACGTAATGGCAGACAAGGAGCAATTTATTTGTACGATATTCGTACCTACCTACTTACTGGCTGAATAGAAAAAATGAAACACACCATCCATTCCAATTCCTGTCCAATTTAAAATATAACAACGTACCAGAGTGTAATGACGTCAAGAAAGTCGCAATTTCGAATTCATAAGGAAGCCAGCAGGTGTCACGATACATCCCGTATTCATGGGCCGATATATCATAGCCATCGTGCGGCATTAAAAAAAAAGAGATCCATGCGAAAAGCGCGGCAAAATGCCCCCAGTTTTCCCGCCTTGACGTGCAATTATAAAGATAATAACGTTTTCACCTCGGCGAGCGTTTTTATTTGTACGGTTCTGATTTATAACAGTTTGCCGAGTTCGCGACGTGATATCACAGGAGTTTTGTTAGTGCGGGAGGCGGCTTACCTACCACACTTATTGTCTATGACTTTTTTATTTTGAATTAAATTGGAGTTCAAATGTTGTTCTAGGTAAATGTTGACATCGGCATTCTGGTGGACAGATAACCAGTGTTTATAAAAGTACCCTGTCAGGTACATCGCTTACAGTTCGATGCTGTTTTCTGAGCTTCGCAACCTACTCCAAAACGATATTACACTTTTACTTTATATTAATATAAAAGGTTTATTAATAAAAAGGCCCCATTAATAAAAAAGGTTTGTCATATAGATAGACTTACTGAAGTTTGTTTGGAGGTGACGTTAAAATAAAAGGAAAAATTGTGCCCAAATAGAAGGGTCAGTATCTTCGGAAAAAATGTGACGCGTTCCCACGATCGACGGAGGAAACAAAACGAACCTAATCCGCGGGAGACGCGTAAACTATTTTGATTAGAATGGCATTCCCGCCAAAAGTAACCTCAAAAAACCACCGCCATGACATTTCTCAACTTGTCAACTCGCTCGCGCTTTTTGTGAGCCACATACCGCGTGCTCGCCTTGAAATCTTAATTCGGAACTCCTTCGGGGAAGTCATAAACAATGACCAAATTTATAGACTCGGTCAATTGACAATAATGATTTGCTCGATGCAAGATAGATGGCGCGGTAAACGTCTTCATTATGTCGCGCTTGCAGTCTAACTTTACAGTGAGGCTGTGTTTCTTACAATTGATTTTTTTCCGTTGCGCATTCGAGCGAAGAGGTTCCGCGTCGAGAGAGTTAATCATTAATCACCCGTCCCGGGCGTAGTGTACGGTAATGTAATACCTACGGTACGGTACGGTACGGCCGCGGTCGCGCGATATAACATTATCGTAAATATAGTTTTACAAAACGTCGTACCTACCGCGCAAAACGAAAAAGCTTGCGTTTCCCACAGCGCGACACCCGAGCCCGAGGAATTCGCGTCGCAATCGGCGTGCATTATCAGAATTTACACGCGGTAATAACGTATAACCTAATCCTTGGGTCAGCGCGCGTCTTTTTTCGAAAAACAATCGTCTGACAGTTGAAGAGGGAAAACAAAGCATCGATCAAGCCCGTTCACTCTCACATAAATCAGCCGGCCGCGAAAGGGACAGGTGCACAGACGGCGCGGCGAGCACTCGATTTTATAAATGGGCGGAGCGCGGAGCGAGACGTCCGCATCATCGTACAAACAAAAGAGTGAAAAGGGAATATTAGCCCGGTGCAAGCTGCAAGCGGCGCGAGCGGGACGGGAGGCTTTGTTTTTTTTCTGCAGGGAAACGCTAAGGCGGTCGGAAAATCTGAAGAAAAAGGCGGTGTACCATCGCGTTCATTAAAGGTAGTTAATTAGACGCTGAGGCCGCCGTAAGGCGGTTATTATTAATGTAATGTGGCAATTAATGTGTTTAGTTTAAACTTAATGCACTTGCAATTAATGTACAGTCGTAAAGATTACAGTTGATTGTGGTCACACCGAAGTAAATTATAATTTTCGGATGTGTTGTTAATTGGGTAGATTATTTGTCGCGTTGATAACAATTAGATATGGCCACATTACTAATTATAAGTTACGTAATACAATTTCGTTTTTAATATCGAATCTTATTGTTTAATTTTTAAAGTATTTTCTTCATAAGCGAATCTTTTTTACATCAACCTTCATAGGTACCTACAGTCGCACGCACTTAAAGCTATTTTAAAAATCAACATTCCCTAACATAAAATAAAGAAATGCAATAAAACGTGTTATACTTTACACATTGCACATTTAAAATAGTGTAATTTGGTGTCACACGAGTAAGCAGCAACAATGGACGACTGTGCGGCCAAACACAATGCGGATTCAATTCGTTTTGAGACGGAACAAATTGGTTAATTGTACAATGTTCCATACAGTTAACGTGACATGTATCCGTTTGTCTGACAGGTTGAGTAGGTACCTACGAAACGAGAAACTTTAAACAATATGCACTTGAAAGTAGCTGTAAAAATCTATATGAGTTTTGACAGTGATTTGAAAATTACAAGGCAGAGAGCTTGTGTTTTGCTGGCTGCAAGAAATTTGAAAAATAGTTTTTTTTTTAACAATCTATAGCTGTCGCGCTGTGCCGGAGATATCTCGCCCGAGGGCGATAGAGACAACTACAGCATGGACCGATTATACCTATTTAAATTAGACAAAATCGCTATTTCTCTATTTTCTCCTCCAAAACTGGATTAATTTAAAAAAAAAAAAACCTATAAGAAGGGCTTTGGCTATGTCTGTCGGTTTTCCTTTGATTTTTTTTGTTCGCTGGACGTCTGATAAGGGCGTTAAAATGGTAATTTTTGTGATTTTAGAAGGCTCCTAATTCTTATAATAATTAATTTATGGAAAAAAACAACCAAGGGACATACAGTGGTACCTACAGACAGATGGCATGGTAGAATAATCATTGCTCTAGTGTCATTATCCAGAGAGGAAACTGAGGATTACGTTTGTATGGAACAAACGCCACCAGCATTTCCTCTTATACAGTCGACGAATAAAATGTAATGAGGCATTTATTTTTGCAACTTTATAGCCGGAAATTTGTCATCTATCGCAGCAATATATTGCATTGCAACGCGGTACCCAGATACTAATTAAGCCAAACCAAATATAAGTTCCTAGATAAGGAGTAAACCTGAAAAAAAACCGGTAGTGTCATACCTACTTTGTGAGTTGGTCATACTTGCAAATTCTAGTAAGTAGTTGACTACTTACGCACTATAAAAAAATCTAGCAGTAATAATTTCCCCTCTGGAAAACGTCGCATGTGCAAGCAATTCGCGTTCATTAGCAATTTTAATACAACGCCTAATCAAAGCGTAATTGGTGGCGTATAAAACGCGAAATTACACACCAGGGTTTGATATCAAATTATTGTATTGCGGCAAGTCGATTGCATGTCGTCGCATTATTATCACATCACGAATTACCATGGTATATTGTAAAAATCATTTTATTATAATCAGGGTATAATTTACAAATTGGCAGGTTACTGTAATATGGCGTCAGTGACCTGACTGGCCACTTAATAAAAATGAAGACTTTAAATTGAGAACGTAACTTATTCACTGGTTGGGCAGCGCGTATTGTTACCCATTGCAGCACCTTTCTAGGTCTTTGTGTTTACCACCTTCGGCCACATCATCAGTAACCATGCTGAGATTGTAGTCAAACAAGCATTAGAAAAAAGTCATTTAAATAGCCCTACCCCAGATTCATCCTTGGACATATCTTCGCCTACGGACACCTGATCGAAAATCTAAGTATCCACGCCCTGTTTAGGCCCTGATAGAGCACATACCGATTGTGAATACTCCGGCAAGAAACTCAGCTAGACAATTTTGTGTGCATCGTATATGAATAAATTCATAGATAATATCATAAACAAATCGATTCTAACCAAACTTTATTTTTGTTACAGGTAAGTGAATCAACTCCACCAGAATCGTTTTGGTCTAAGGTAATCGATTAACCGCACGATATCCGAATCATCTCTATTCGATCACGGCTATGCGATAACATCTCGATATATGATAGCGTATTTGTCTTCGAGGGTTTTCTAAGCCCATTACAGGTTCTCCGGGGTTATTCCATCATCATCATCACCTAAATAGTTAGGTGATGATGAAATAGTATAGACCAGGGAATAGCCAATATGTTGACAGCCCCTGGTTCTCAGTGTATTGCTGGTTGTTAATGTTTTTTTTCTTTATTCCTCCCATAGTTTTATGGACAGTTACCTAAAATCAAGTTAGCTCTATCAAACTTTTGATGTCCTAGTACATGAAAATTAAATTCCCAAGGTTAAAAACATATTTACCTCGAGGAACCCTAAACAGCCTAAACGAAATATAAAATGATTGCCTGCAGGCCGCAGGCCGCATGCTGTTTTGGACTCTTGCTGATTTTATATCACACACAAATTTAAAAATAAAACATTAATTGCTCCATGAGAAGCGCTTTAATGGCAAACGACAATAAATTTTTGATTACACGTTAGGTATGTGGTGGGTATTTGAAAAATTCTGAATTTGCACGTAATGTCTAATATTAGGACAAGCTATTATTAGTTTATTCAATTTCTAAAATTTCGTGAAAATTATATTATAGTCGTAGAAATAGGCTTCTGGGGTAATAAAAAGTTGGTGAAACAAAAATAAAATGAAATGAAAAAAGTTATATTTTATCTTTATAACTCTACATCAAATTTTAACTTTACCATAACATTATTATTCAAATCGATCTAATAATAATAATTATAATCTTCTTCCATTGCCTACTAAAACACGATATCGTGTAAAACATTTTTATAGCTGGTAACACTCACTCAATGACGTAATAAATTGATAATCGTTAGGGACCACATTCGTAAATGACATTTGATTCCCTTTGATTCGAATTTACGCGTCCGAGACTCTGGGGTCAAGTTTTATTTTCGTTCTTTTTTAAAATCTTGTTGAGGTTTTTTATCCGGTTCTTTAGAGCTTAAATTTCTGATGTGATCTCGGGAACGATGCATACCGAACATATTTGATGTTATTTTTTCGTGTTTCTTTTTTTTCGACGAGTAACGATTTAGATTTGATTGTGAGTACAAGAAAGTTCGGTTACACGGGTGCCGGTTCGAGCATTAAATCTCTTAGTTTCATTCACTTTGTGAGAATGATTTTGCCGTATCAATAAAAAACTCTAATACTCAAGTGTTTCAGGCCATTGAAAAAGTCTTATACAGGATTTTAAAGTTCACTGCATAATGCAACTTTTCATGTAACAATATCCCATAAATTGAATCTGCGGAATAAGCAATTTTCTTTGAAAAGTTTCATAACTGGGAATTCAGAAAGTGTCTCGAAATTTGCAGCGGTTTTGATAAGTAGAAAAATTTATAAATTTAAAATAAGGAACGCATGAGGTGGAAATCTGAATAGCTTTCTGGATATATATCAGGATCAGAATTAGATATATTTAGGGATGTGTCGTGACGAGTAGGTTGTTTGCAGTATTAGGGCAGTGCGGTGCGCAGCGGTCAGCACATCGCGCACGCGTCACGTCACGCGTCCAGCGGGCGGCCGCGCACAATACTAGGCCGCCCCTGCCTGCGTTATTGTCCAACAATGCGTGAAATGCTCTGACAAACGATGACAGCCGCCCAGCCAGCCTGGTACCGCCGACCTCCTGCGATTTATGATATCCTATTACGAGATTTAATGACACTAAACGTCAGCCTGTTCTGTTTACGTCGTCAGTCACGAGACTCGTCCGGATACACTTCCGATGTACAAAATAAACTAATGCAAACCGAACAGAACGGAGCGGCACCGTGAACGGAATACGCTTAAAGCGAGAAAGGAGGCGACTGAAAAATTACCATATCCCGTTGTGTAAACAGTTGCCGACAATCTTCCCGTTGTCAGCCGACAGTGAGCGTCCGAACTCGGAGCGCCAAATATTTGTCAGAGTCTCATAAATTCAGCGGCGCCCCGCGCGTCCTACCAGGATAACATACATAATGCGCCGCACCACGGATCGGTAAACATATTGTAATGGAAAACGCCGTCATTGTTTACACTTTATGATGTCCTCGTGTTGTAAACTGATGCGGTGCAGATTCGCCCGCCCGCTTCGCAAACAGAGAATAATTCCTTCTGAAAACAGATAAGGGGAAGAAGCGTAATGATATCGGGAGAAGCTAAAGCCTTATCCTACCGTGTTCCGCAGGCTCGACTCGACACCGAGCCGATATTAAATCCTCACTCCGGTGGCAGCCGGCCGTGGCCGCGCGATCTCGCAACTAGTTCTAAGCGCTAAATTATCATCGTCTTATTAAAATGTAAGCCTCCCCAAGACGACGTACGAGGTCCACGTAGCGCGTAACTCGGCCTAATCCCCGGACCTGCTGCTAAAATATTCGAAATCCGTCAAAACCGTAAATCGCACCCGCCTTTTGTATGTGGGTTGGGGTCGTATTTACGAGGCGGCGGAGAGCTGCAGATAGCCCGAATTAAACTTGAATTTAAAACCATTTTATATTAGCTAAGCTAGCTTAGATCGCGCTGCCGCCGCGCGCGTGAGATAAGAGAATTGGCCTGTCAGACGCCGGATGATATATTTGACCAACATTTCCATACCGCCCCCACCCTCGCTCCCTTTCCCCTATTTTCATTTTGTACGTGTCTGCTCCGTCGCGTATCTATAATGTATCCTTTCTGTTTAGGAGTTACATTGAATAAAAAAAATGCGAAGGTGAGAAGGGACGTTTATAATTTAATAGACTACATTCTGAGCTGACAGATAGTGACATAGGATGTTTAGTTTGGCTCCTCTGCCCGTGGATGGTTATTTTTTTATTGCCGGGAGTTATGTAAGGTATTTGACTCGGGTTGTTATTCATGCTGGTGTTCTGGTCTTCTCATTTGAATAATTAAAAATTTGGCAAGAGATACGCTCGTATGAAAATGTCTGCAGCGTGGTTAATCAACCGTTTTTACTGCACTGCGCTTGAAAGCCGTCTGTAATAATTGTTAGACAGCTCATCTTTGTAATGACGGTATTATTTTACACTTCGATAGTGGTGGGTGGGATCTTTTAGTTATTTAACATCGATGTATTATTACGAACTGGTATCTTGGTGTCGCTCGTTACACAAATCATTGGCTAGGTCTTGTTAGGTTGCTTGATTATAAAATATATCTGTTCTGTTATAAATATGATGGTATTCAAAAGATACTACCTCATTAACATTAAACGGATTGACTACGAAATCTTCCTGGTTTCCAATCACTAAAGGGTCGATCTTCAATAGACTTTTGCGAAAAATTGCTGTTTAGGAGGATTTGCCCGCATGTGGTGGGAAATTTTAATAGAATTTTACCTTCATAGAACAAAATGTCTAAATCGTTCAGTGATTTGCGGGCGTATATTTAGCATTTAATGGAATTGATACTTTTTTTTAAATGAACTATTTTCGTACATTCCCCAAAATAGTCAGTTTTACAGTTTTTAGAGGATCATTCAAATATGGCTCCTATTATACAAAAAAAAAACATTCATAGTAAAATGTTCCAAATGAACTACTACGGTCTCTAATCACTGAAATATGGTTCCACGAAGGTGAACAACAATAAAAACTTGAAAACTTCAAATTTCCCGCCACACACATCCACATTTCTACTAACTTTCGACAAACAAGGCTAGTTTAGGGGCATAAATATTTTCCTGAAGCAATAGTTTACGTTTATATCGAACTTGGATACTGCCCTATTAAGACCATCACAATTAAAACGAAAATCTTTTAAAATCCATCGGTGCCCGTATAAATTTATTTCCATTGAAGTTTTCCTGCAAAATCCTTTTTCCATTGCCGGAGCGCCTTATCCTGGTTGCTATAAATCAGAGCACTCCATTGTGTCGCCGCGTCGATGCCGGCTAATGTACAGGGGCCATTATTGCGCCGCGTTGTTACGGACCTGCGGATATCATATTTTATTGTTCACCCCGCGCCCACGTCGATAAGTGTGAAAATTTTGACATGTTAATTTCTTTAATAATAGGAAAGTTTTGGATGCGTTGCGGTTAAATTGTAGTTCCTGACATTTGGGAAAGTGGCTATTATTAGGAATCTTGTCCTAATTTTTAGGATTTATATCGAAGACTTCGAAAAATTAAATAATACTTAAAATATGAAATCCACAATACGATAATCATCACAGTATTTCTTTTCAAAACATTTTCAAAGCTTAAAGTAGTAAGACTTCATTTCAACATAATAGTTACTAAAACTACATTAATAAACCTATCTAGATGCCTTAAGTAACCAAACCAAGTTCATATACCTTACAGCACTCACGACGCCAAAGCTTTTAACAAAGCGCTTGGCTCAATTCCAGCAGAATTGACATGTCGCCCAACCGCCACTAGATGTCGCTAACCGGTCCAAATGAAAAACACTCAAATATTACATTTCTAGCTAACCTACTAATAAATCTAGCACGTATAATACCAAAGAGACAAACGATTACAGCCTTTGAGACGTCGCAATAAGAGTTCACTTGACGCACGTGGCGGTCTACATCTGTCACTTTCTAACGTATATGGCATCAGTCAAGTGCGAGCGAGTGAAATATTGTATTGGCGCGGGCGGGATGTCCGCGGCAGTTTTCGGTTTTAGCAAACAAAGGAATTAGAACGATTCGCGCAACTCTACGCCAATTTATGGTCGGTCGCAGTGACCAATTTTCCTTTTTTTCCTCCCTTACACTCCAATTTTCGTATATTTTTGTTCTTGGAGGAAATACTTTCTGATACTGGGGTACTACCGCGTAACTTTGGTGGTAATCGGTAACGAACACCATTAATGAATTTCATCCAATCAGGGCCCACGAATGGTCATTGGATGAAATAATTAATGGTGTTCGTTACGATTACCACCAAAATTACGCGGTAGAGCCGCTCGGTTATTGTCGAAGTAAAAAACTATAATATTGAAAAATGTATAAATACCTAGAAACATGCCGCAGGTTCACAATCAATGTTGGAAAAAAATACAATAAATTCAATAGGGAACAAATTAATTACCTATGAAATTAATACCTAGAGGTTCACTGCCTTCCACGACATCTTCCTTGAAGTCATCAAATCCAGTAGATGCCTTGGTATCGTTAGCAAACTCTTAAATTAGTAATAATACGTATATACTTGTACTTACTAGAACCTTCGAAAATACCGACAGAATCGGAAAAACTATTCAAATCCATGAGATAAGAGAAACTCTGTCGATAATTTTATTAAATGTTTGTATCGCTACATTTGATCATGTTTTTATAAGTACAAAAAATTAAATTAAATAAAAATGTTACAGCTAATTTGGCGATCTCACAAAACTTTAAACATATAACACATGAGCAAAAACGTAAGTAGGTATGCCAAAGTAAAAACTACTTGCTATAAAAATACAGTTTATTTCTTGCCAGTAACTGCGCCAATATACTCTTACGGTGATATTTACGCACGTTTCCGGTTCATAGACTCTATGACACACATCATAGAGAATAGAGTTTGAGACCTGATTGGATATTTGTATGAGATACTGAAATTTGCTCGCGGCTACGCCTACGTAGTGTTGTTTTGACAAGAAATATTAAACACATTAGTCAGTAGGTATATACAGTTATTAATATTTTCAATATGTACAATATATATTATATTCTAAATGCCAACACGTCATGATGCGCATAATGTTAATAATAAAAATTAGAAATTTCTACCATAAGACATTTTGAATATGGTTATGGTATTATAAAACGACGCTACTAACATTATCCTCTATACTCCGCTCCAGTCCCAATTCGATTCCACAATTTATTTTAATGTATTTTTTTGTGTAAAGAGGATCAGATTGTTCCAAGTCTATTAAAACTTCTTACTAACTTGACGTACCTTTAAATTCAAACGGTAAGCTATCTGATATACTTAAAAAAAAGAAGAAAGTTCGAGGCACGGAGTGACTTTATCTATGCCCCGTTAATACTCCAATTAAATTAAAAAAATAAAAGTGACGTTCCGTTTCTCCGGAGACTTGACGTTATCTGTATTCTACATTTTATTGTTTGGTTAAGTTTATTGAATTTGTTTATTTTTTCTATTTTCTCAGACGTCAGAGTTAAATAACAGTATTGTTAACTGTTAAAGAACATTAATGTACGTCTTTAAAGAGTGATTGTGTCCATCCATACCATTAATTCTGCGTGTATCGGCACTGAGTGGTCATTGATCTTGATGCCCACGCGTGACTGCTTTGTTTTATAGTAGCCTGGTACTTTTTTACTAATTAGTTAACAAATTAATCAATTCGTACAACCATGGTGATTTGAACCAAATTTCTACGTACCTACCTACCAATTACATATGAATTATCATATTAGATAGATAAATTCATTATATGCGTAAGAGGCGGGCCATAGTGGAGCTTAACACAACTTTTACCTATAATCCATATTAAAATACTTTGACTTTGATCATACACTAGCTGTCGCGTGTATGTATATAATTTAAAAGAACGCCACATATATTTAAAATTAATATAATCTGGCCATAGAAATTCACTCTGTATTTTAATTCCATTAAAAGCTTTACCAAACCTTCGTTACTAATAAAAAGTCCTAAATCAAACCTCCTAAATTTTACTCTAAAATCAACCAGTCAAATGTGCATTAAAAAACAAATGCCTCATAACATATGGTGCTAATGAGTATTTCCCATGACGTACAATTAACTTTTTTCTAATAGGCCGCGATCATTAATCACGGCAGCAAATTGCCCACAGAAAGTAACCATTCGATGCTATTATGACAGCTGAGATATGTCACGATTTGATTTTGATATTTATAAAGGTTTATTTGTGTTTTGACAGGTTGTCTTAATTATTGTCGAAAATACTGGCCGATAAAAAGAACATTTCAAAATTTATTCTTAAACTTGTCGCTGTAATAAATTGATCTGCAATAAAATATTGCCACACAATGTAAAGGAGAACGTCTCCATCACTACATGTCACTATCCCAACAAGTACATTATAAAGTAATGTACAAATCTGCCCATTGTCTCAGGTTACTATTGTTTTTACAGTTACGCGTCGCCGCGGGCCGCGCCTACCCACCCAATTGGTTCCGCTCACCCAATTGTAATAGATATTATTATCATTACGCCACAACATAATGGCGTTGGCTGCAATCACAATAATAAGCACGGCCAGTAATGATAGTTATTACCTTCTAAAAACGGTAATATTGTGTGCCAGAAGCGTAGCCATGGATGTTTGATACTAACTTCGTGTCAAAATTCACATCATCATTTACTGCACATCGTATATTCAGAGTGCTTGAATGATATACAAAAAGACAAGCGAATAAATTTGATTGATAAATTCATTACCTAATTGTTAAAAAAGGTACTAGACTACCATAAAACAAAGAAGTCACGCGTGGGTTCCAAGATCAATGACCAGTCGTTCCGATACACGCAAAATTGATTGTATGAATAACCAGAATCTATATAGACGTACACAACCTCCTTTTACATTATTACTTAACAATAACATCATTTTACATTTACATTGATTTATTTTAAATATGGAATTCTAAAAGAAAAAGTCGTTCTGAGCTATTGTAGAGTCCCATTTGTTTTTCTTTTTTTTAATTTTTAAAAGGCTTAAGTCGATGTACAATTATGCCCAATTTGAATTCAGAAAATAAACAGAGGGGTAGCAATGGGGATCACACCCGACCGCTGTACCATCCAGGGGACTCCCGTACCCTGTCCCTTATCAACTAATGACGCGAGTTAAGAATTCAAGACTGTTTTAACACCTGAGCCTGCCTGAGCCTTCTGGAGTAATTAAAAAAAGTTCGGTGCAATGTCTGGTTTAATAAAGAATTTAAAGTAAATTCACTGGTTGATGGATGGCCCGTAACGTTGGTCTGCGTGATTTAAGAATAATGTGTCGTTGAAAAATGTGTATATTTCTGACTGTTTGTTGTACCTAATCAATATCTGGTGTAAGGTGACAGTCTGATCATTTTTCACAGCAGATTTATCGTAACAAGACACCGTCTGTTCCGGCTTCAATGATTACTTACAAAATATTTGAGAATTAAAAACATTTTGTGTCACAAAATTTCTAGTCATCATAAAGCACCGTTTTGTCACAGCTATTCGATTTGAAACCCAAAAGTGCTTTAAAAGCTCGATCCCCTAATATTTATCATATAAAGTGCATATTAAATAATTCATTACCCATTATACATCTAAGACTTAATTTTATAATAAATAAAAAACCGTTATATAACTAAGCAGTACCATGCAGTACACAGAAGATATCCGAACAAAGATTCGGTATTAGAAGTCGAAAACAATGGGCCACCGCCGAAAAAGGACGAAACAAAGGCGCGGGCCGAGCACCCGAGCCAAAATTTACGTTTAAAAACAACGTAAATACCTAAACGGGATCCGTATCTATCCTATTTAGATATTAATCTAAACGAAAAAGCGAAAGCAATTCAAAATAGGCAACAAGCTAACAGAAGGGACGAGGCGGGCGCTGTAATTGGCCATTTATCAAACTGCGAAGGGGTTAGGGTACTCCTGCCGACTCTGCCGCCCTGGTACTCGTCGGGCTACCGGCGCGCAGAAAACGGCTTAGCTCGAACAAACAAACACACACATTTGTATATTAACAACGGTATTAAGACCGCAGTGGTATTAGGAATTAAAAAAGTTTTGTCACTGGATTTTGGGACAATTTAATTTTTTTAAGTCAGTTCACAAACACTTTTGTATTTTTATTACTTGTCACAACTCTATACATATACTTAGGCCATTTGCACATTTTAAGACACAAACGTTAGACAAGACAAATGTCTTATCTGGTTCATAGTACACATTCATGCAAGACGTCTTAATCAAGTCAAAATGACTAGGATTCGCGTGTCTGAACAGACATAAAAAAAATTGTTATGTGTACGGCCTCATATAATGACGAGTGCGACTGAATGTCTTATAAGACAAAAGAAATTTTCTTATAATGTGCAAAGGAATTTAAGATTAGCGAACGTGATTTTAGATATCAGGGCTAATTTAAACCCAACAGTTACTATGATACCAATAAAACATTCCGCCTTCTAATTGCAACTCATAAATTTGACTAAGCGAGGTAAAATTAATCTAAACATCCAATACAAACGTAATTTTCGCAGAGTAATCAGTACCCAGTACCCTAAACATACAGGTGGGTAGTACCGGGGCTTTGTATCGGATAAAGTCCATAAAACCTGATTAAAGTCGCTTTTAAATTCACCCATTCTGGGGTTATAATGAAAGTTGTTATCAGCGTCGTGGTCCGTCGCTGAGTTATGTCCTGCTGCTTACCATTCCCCTCCTGGGTTACTCTATTTGTGATCATTTGTGTGTTAATTTCGTTGTTTTAAATTATTAACATTGAGAATAAAATTCTGTTCATTAGAATGCATGTTACCTTCTAGGTATGGTTAGATTAAAATAATACACAGGCCCATACTAAATACAAAAAAATGCCACAACCTTCTTAGTATAAAATTATATGAAATATCGTATTTTGAAATTTGTGTTATCTTATGTCTTGAAATTATTGTTTATTAATTTATTCATAAGCTGAATTTAAATCCAAATATACAAACACATGTAAATACATTCATATTATCATATAATCCAAACGGAATAACAGACAACAATTTGTCACCCCATCTCGCCCGTCAAAGGGTGGTCTCAGACGCGTGTATAATTTAAACCTTTGTCTATGGTGTTTTGATCGGAAAAGTTAACTTGTAATCTCTATGGATACGCTATCGCTCTATGGGGTTGGAGTTTGGAACTTTTTAATCTGGCGTTCGAATTTTGAAATAACATAGAAAATAATAGCGTGTTCTATTCTTTTGAATTTACTAATTGTCTAAGTTTTATTAAACAACATAACTTTTTAATTCAAAATTCAAAATTCAAAATTCAAAATTCAAAATCATTTATTCAAATAGACCTTCGCAGGCACTTATGAAAAGTCTGACTCTAATACTCTAATACCGGTTCGGAAGGTTGCATTTGCTGAGAAGAGCCGGCAATAAACTCAGCAATTACTCTTTTCAAAACAGGCTTAGATTAATTACATAATATTTACATTCTAATCGCACTGAAAACAATTGCGTGCCCCGGCGCGGCGGCAAAATTACAAAGTAGACTGAAAAAATATTTAATAAGTAAATAAATAGCAAACTTAAGCAGACCAGCCCCCACAAGCAGCACCTGTTCACAAGTATGACGCGTGTGGCAGCCATCGCCCTCCTCGCCATATTGGAGGGAAGTGAGCGACCCGTCACACGACGCCGCCGCAAGCAAAGGCCTTAAAGTGAGCATGACTTACTTAAGTCTGCCTTAGAAATAAAAAATAACTAAAGGGAAACACTAAACACACAATTTGTTATCACTGTGACTATTGACAAGCTTAGACTAAATATCACAAAATAAAAAAAATATAACAATTAGACAGACATAATAAATCGATGCATTTATATCAAACTAAATAAATGAAGAACATTGAATTGAATTAATTTAATTACAATAGGCACAGATAATCTGTAACCTAAAAATATAACTTATAATAATAATAGCATACTTTGAATTAAAATGGACCTTGAACTATCTGCTCAGTGAGGCAGGTGCAGAGAGAAGCTACTTCCATACATCCTTGTCGTCAATATAATGAGACACTTTATAATAAGCCCTACTCAACAGCCGCTTTTTGATATGTTCCTTAAATTTAAAAAAGGACATACTGGTCACGCTATGAGGAATTTTATTGTAAAATTTAATACAATTCCCAAGAAAGGACTTATTTACTTTAGCTAATCTAAATCTAGGTACAGTTATTTTGTCTTTGTTTCTAGTGTTTCTATCATGATAGTCACTATTGACTGGAAACAAATTAATGTTCTTGCGGACATACATAATATTTTCAAAAATGTACTGAGAGGGCAAAGTTAGTATATTAATATCCGGAAATATATTTCGTAGAGACTCGCGAGAACCCAAACAGTAGATGGCGCGAATTGCCCTTTTTTGTAATACAAAAATTGATTCCAAGTCTGCGGCAGAGCCCCACAGCAAAAGGCCGTAAGACATAAGACTATGAAAATATGCAAAATAAATTAATCTGGCTGTATTAATGTCCGTCAGTTGCCTTATTTTGCTGACTGCAAACGCAGCGGAGCTCAGTTTACCACCTAAGGCTTCCAGGTGAGCACCCCACTGCAATCTACAGTCTATAGTCAGACCAAGAAAAACAGTCTTATCTACTACATTAAGTTTATTACCATCCACAATAACACTGGTATCAACTTTTGGTACATTTGGTAATGAAAATCTTATACATTTTGTTTTTTTTGAGTTTAACATAAGATTGTTGGCAGCAAACCATTGAGACACAGTCTTCAGAGCGTAGTTAACTTTTAAAAGATCTTTGTCTTTTCTATCTACTTTAAATATCAGAGACGTATCATCTGCAAACAAAACGACATCTGATAGTTCTTTCACCATATAAGGTAGGTCATTTATATAAACTAGAAACAGAAATGGGCCTAAAATCGAGCCTTGAGGTACGCCTAATTTGACTAAGGAGCCCGATGACACACTACCATTGATTCCTACTTTTTGTTGGCGCCCTGAAAGATAGGAAACCACAAGATCGAGAGCCACTCCGCGAATTCCGTATAACTTAAGTTTAAGAGCTAGCGTTTGGTGATCTACGCAATCAAATGCCTTGGAGAGATCACAAAAGATACCAATAGCATCGTGTGAGCACTCCCAGGCCTGAAAAATATGCTTAATAAGTTTAGCTCCCGCATCCGTAGTGGACTTACCTGTCGTAAAACCGAACTGATCATCATGGAGTATCTTGTGGTTATTAAAATGCCTTAACATTTGGTTTAGCACAATCTTTTCAAAAATCTTACTTAATGCAGGAAGTACTGAGACCGGTCTGTAATCTGAGGGATTGTTTTTACATCCCGATTTAAAAATCGGAACAATTTTGCTGTATTTCATTAAATCAGGAAAGTTGCCCTGTTCGAGACATTGGTTAAAAATTAGGGCTAAAATAGGGGCAATATTAAAAATAATTGACTGTATAACTTTAACTGACAAACCCCATAAGTCTTCTGTATTTTTCATATTTAGTGACTTGAAAGCCGTGATAATGTCATAGTCACTAACCTGGGTGAATGCGAAGTCTGGAATGTTTCGTTGAAAAGTCTTCTGTAAAATCGATTCTGCTAACGTGGAAGACGAAGCAAGATTTTTAGTAGCCTCCATAGGTATATTTGAGAAAAAAGTTTCAAAAGCAGATGCTACTTCTAATTTATCTGATATTAGTTTATCATTAATTTTAAGACAAAAAGTATTATCTTTGATTTTATTTTTACCAGTCTCTGTATTAATAATCTGCCACACTGTTTTAATTTTATTATTAGAATTATTTACCCTATTGCCTATGTAGATGGCCTTAGCTCGAATGCATACCTGTTTAAATAACTTGGAATAGTTCCTAACATATGTATGAAAGTTTTCATTACTATTGTAAGATCTCTGATGGTAAAGATCATACATGTTATCCCTACTCTTCCTGATTCCTTTAGTTGCCCAGTTACAGAATTGAAGTTTATTATTTACCTTTTTAGTTTTGATTGGACAAGATACATTAAATTCGTTGCAAATATCTCTAAATATTTTGTCATAGTTTACATTTGGATCATCAGAAATATACATAGTGTTACTAATTTTATAATCCATATTAACGCTGAAATTATTTAATCTTGTTTGATTAACTGACCTAAATGTTTTCGTTATGGATGACCTAAGTTTTTTACACGGTAATTTTACCAATTGTGCCAAATGATCCGAACGGACGCCACCTATTATAGACTTCTCTAAAACGTTACCGTTAGTAATTATGTTATCAATACAAGACGAACTAGTAGCCGTTACTCTCGTGGGCTCATTAAATAGAAGAGACATATTAAATGATTTAAATAAAGTAATAAAGTTATTTCTATCTAATGAGGGTATCAGGATGTCAATATTAAAGTCACCACAAATAATTATTGACTTATTACACCTAGATAATTTACTAAGTATTTGTTCCATTATAGAACAAAACAACGAAAAATTAGACGCGGGAGGCCTATACACACATATAATGATGGAGCTTTCAATCTCTGCACAAGCCACCTCGCATACGCGTTCCACAGAGTGACAAGTAATATCAGAACGATTCTTAAATTTAATATTATTATTTAGCAAAATGAGGGTGCCGCCACCCTGAGCAGTCACTCTGTTGAACGCGCTGGCAACAGTAAAGTTATTAACATTAAAAAGCATTGTATCTGGTTTGAGCCATGTTTCCGTAAAACATAATATATCAATTATCATTTCATCACATAATAATTCAACGTCAAGTATTTTGCCAGAGAAGCGATTTATATTCTGGTGTAGTATAGTTATGCTATTAGTGTGCTTCTCTGTTGTCGGAGTTATAAGTTTAAACAACTAATCACAGTATTGTTAGTAATACTAGACGATACCGCTCTGTCACTTAAGCTACTGGCAGTTATATTAGCTATAACCATGTTAATATTATAAGCTATCAGTGTAGCAAATAATTGCAGTTAAGACTCACGCATTTTTAAATTCATTAACAACATGTTTAATATGAAACGATGCATTGCTCTAATAACATACATAGACATTAAACAAATTATGGAAACTCCCAAAAAAAGGGTGTTACACACTGTTGATTATTATATTTGAGTCCCATTTTTACATAGTTATTAAACTTACAAATATGAGGTTGAAACGAGAATCATCCAATTAAATTAGACTTTTATTACATCATAGCATTGGAACCACATGTTGTACACGCAATAAACGAAAAATTAACAGTTCTGAAATGATAATTAAAATCGTTTGAACGCATCAAAATGCACAGTTGGACACTTTGATGGTTTGTAATAAGCTACGAGTTGTGTAGAACCGGTATAACAAGGTACCTAAGTAATAAAATAAAGAGCGTAGTGAATCTATTCCCTCGTATTTCTTATAAAAATAAAAAATACCAAAATGGCGAACGCATGAAATGTCACACGTAAAGCAACAGTATGAAAATGTTGTACTTATAGAATGTAATTTGTACATACTTTTTGTATATAACATAATAAAAGTATAATCAGTATGTAAACTTATTTAATTCTACATGTAAATTAAAATATCTTTACTGCCATCTTTTGCTATAAAATAATAATTATGTAAATAGCTTAAAAACGTTGCTTAAATGTAGGCAATATTTCATAATTAATGCGCGGGAAATGGTACACACAAAATGGGTGCGTTCCAATTGTCATAGCGAGACTTCATAATCTGGCGCGTTCGTGTTCGCCAGCAAATCCGCTATGTGCGCTTGGACGCGTTCAACTTCGCTTATAAATTTGAGGCGCGTCTGTTTGTACAATCATACGTAGGTATTAGACGAGACTCAAATTAATACAACGGGGCGACTGAACACCTGCGTCTCGCCCGTGTTTCTTTCCTACAAAATTAACTCGATGTAGTTGGCAACAATGGAGCTCGGGTGCCGCCGGGAAAGTTTTGCACTGTTATTTTTTTTCTGTCTTTTCCCTCCCCGACCGCGGTGGCTATATTTCAAACTGTCATACTTAATCTTTTTATCAAAGTTTGTTAAATGCCATAAGAAGTGCACCCGTCTGAGATGCGGAGGCTGAGGCACTCATCTGCCCTCTAATTACGTTTATAGTTTGTTTGACAAGTTTTATTGCGAAATTAAAATAGTTGATCGAGTTACCGCAGCTTGAGTTACAATTTACTATTAAGACTATCTCTCGATATATATTAACATTCTTTACATTTATCTAGAAAATATCATTTAAGTACTAACGAAAACACCAGAAAATCTTTATTAATTAAAAACCAACGGTTGTTTATTCAACGTTTCGCAATTCGCAATACCAGGCGAGCAGCGGGGCCTAGGAGCGAATAATTTATATTTAATTTAAACAAGACGACATTGGTATTCGGTATACGAGTGCGTAATTAAAATTCCCGCCGCGGTGGTGGCGCCCCCTGCCTCACCCCGCGGCCCTCGCGACAGTTTTCGCGCCAATTTCAACACGCCCGGAAATTAATTGTGACAGGAAGACGCGGCGGTCACATCCGGCCGCATTCCGTTACATGCATTGCATTATCGGTCACCGCTCACGTTTCGTTCAATAAAAACGTTCGATCGGGTCACGTGATGTTTAATTTGTGCAAGCTCTACGATAAATTCGATTCCATTGCAAAAACACCTAGATAAATTAAATAGAATGTCAGTTTATCTTTGAGTGCCTATTTGGTATGAGATTAAGAAAGCGTAGGCGTGCCACAAACAGAAAGACATCAACTGTTTATATTAAAGAAAATACTTAATTCCAAGTTCACGTGATTTATACGTATCGATTACTTAAATGCCGTCACCTGTCACAGAACTGGTCGATTGTCGATGTAATCGAGAGACAACTGATTATTTCCATCGTTAAAATCCTTATATAACGGTACAACAATTAATAAGTGTCAAGTTAAACATTTAATTAAATAAAATGCGATAAAATCATCATAATCCGTCTAGATGGTTGCGTATTTACATAACACATTTGTGGTTATTTGGAAATAAAACGATAACACCAAAATATTTGCAGTTACATCACTGTATAAGTTAGTTTGACTACTTCAACATCAAATAAAACTCGCCGCAGCCACCGTGATACCGCCCATATGTCAAAATGACAATTCTGTCGTTCAAGGTTCAAAGCGTTCGTGAAACAAAATCGATTCTTTTTTCGATGATCTGTTGCGAATTTCACGCTGGCCAGTAACAATTGTCCAGTATCCAGTGGCATCTCTTCTCGACACATTCGTTATGCTCGCTAAGGGCCTCTAATGGCCGCTCCTGACCCACGAGGGCCCTTAAAATTTTAACCTTCCTTTTATTTATAGTGTCTTTTGTCCCGCGATACAGCTATCGAGCGGTGAAATCTATGTCGTTATGATTTCGTGCTCACTCTCCCGATTTCTCGGATCGAGCGATGAAAAACAAGAATTTCAATAGTAAGCTACAATAAAGTTGCGCCAACTTACAAATTTTTTATTATATAATTTCCCGAAGCTTCTAAAATTGATCAAGCCAGAAATCACGTCTGCATTTTTGTTGTCGTTCGCGCTCAATCACAACTAAACGTTCTGAAACACGTTCATAAATCATGAACTCATATAAAATGTTTAATTGCTAGTTGATTTATGTCGTACGACAGTTGCGTTTATCGTTGCATCTCTGTCGCTCAGCGGCGCGACTGTCGCTGAGGTCGTTAGTCCAGTTTGTTGCACCGACGATATATCATAGACAATTAGTACTTCTGAGATGACACTATGGTAATTGCATTAATAGACCGGCGATATGTAAAATGTCTGCAGCGCGCGAAAATAGTTAATGATAATTTTATTATCGACTGCAAATAGCCCCCTAGTTGAACCAACATTATCATTTGATACAAGGATAGAAGACATTTGTCAATGACAGTTGTTAATCGACTAATTAAAGTCTAATTTAAGTCATCGTCGAGTGATCACGTACCTCTTAATTGTCTTTTTTTATGTTTGAAAGCGATTATCAAACATAATTTGCTTAGCTTATGAGAATAAATATCGTTTTCCATTACGATAGTAATAGAATAATCATAATTATGACTTTCAATCCTTACTTCTTATATATAAAATTCTCGTGTCACAATGTTAGTTACCTTACTCCTCCGAAACGGCTTTACTGATTTTTACCAAATTTTATATGCATATTCAGTAGGTCTGAGAATCGGCTACTATCTATTTTTCATACCCCTAAGTGATAAGGGTAGGCACCACGCGAACGAAGTCGCGCCGGTCAGCTAGTAATATTATAAATGCGAAAGTGAGTTTGTTTTTTTGTTTGTTACACCTTCACGCCTCAACTACTCAACGGATCATCATGAAATTTGGCATGCAGATAGCCTATGGTATGGAAAAGGACATAGAATACTTTTTGTGCCGGGAACGCGGGTGAAACCGCGGGGGACAGCTAGTTATTTTATAAATAAGCATTGTATTAGAATTCGCATTATGTTTAAAATTATAATTATATTAATTGAGCTTGAAAATAACAATAAAACAAAGTCAGTCACATATATATTTTTAAACTAGGTACTCCCTGAAACTTTACTCTATGCTGCCACTAAAATAAATGGACAATGTAACAGATAATCAACTTATTAAATAGATTTTATACATTGCCATGATGAAGGGTGCAAATTTCAACAGTGGCACGGAACGCATTAACTTTCCCACAGGTGCGCCAACCTAACGACACGACACTATCATCCGAAGCGTCCATTAAAATAATGCATCCCACAAAATGGCGTCGACTTTTAAAATATATCGGAAGTGATACACGGCCGGGTTGAGTTGAGAGCCTTTTCGATCAATGTGTTTATCTAAAACATTCTTCTCGACGGTATAAATTATGGTTAGGTTGGTAGGCTGCGATAGGGTTGCCAATTTTTGATGTTATAAAAAAAAGTTTTTATTTCTGTTCACAGACAAAAATATTGTGAAACAAATAACTATCCTATCGGCTCGCTTTTATGTCCTTTTTAAGAGAAGACACCCTGATCTTAAATAGCCAGAATTACTCAGATCAAGTAGCTCCAAACTGTACCATACCATTCGTATTTTTCTGACTAATTAAGTCAGAATGTCTACGAATAAAAAAAGTCTACTTTGTCGCATAAAAATCCAGTTTATCATCCGGTCATGCACGTACAAAATGTTACCTTCGATTAAAGAGTGATGCACTCTAGAAACCGAACGCGGCACAATCAAGGGCCTTATCTCTCAGCGGGTTTTAAAAAATAAAACAGAACGACAACGGTTCGGCATTGTTAGTTCACGATTGCGACACGACGATTAAGCAACGTGCACCGCTAATTTGAGTGTGGCTTACACGCGAGGACGCCATTACAAACTTTGAATACTATAAATACAAAAAGCAATTCCCAGGATAGAGACGTTACCGATCGCCGACGACGATGCCTGCGTCAAAAATAAGAAGTTTTAATGTTCTTCATGAGCCCATCAGTACCTAAGTATACAAATTAGGAAATTATTGCTGAAAAATACATGAAAACCTAATCACAGACTTGCAATTGATTAGAATGATGTGTCTGCATTTTGAAATTGGAATACCGGGGTCCAAGTCTGCTATTTTAACCTAAAAATCTTACTCCTAAAACGATTCCATTAAAACTCCAATGGAGTTGACCAATGTGCGTTGTCGACTAAACTTAATTGATAATGGTTTTCGACTCTACAGAATTAGAAGACTACCAAAACTGTAAATTTAGACTGCACTGATTGTCATTAGAACACAATTGTATTAGCAGACTTGGGACCCTGATATCTTAGAGGGCACTCAAGTAGATGTACAGCGTTAACCCCATTGTGATCGCAACATCATTAATTTGACAAATGGACGTGACACGTAACGGGACGCGCGAGGTGATATGAGCCCCGTGTGAGGCGGGCGTGCGTTCCTT
Organism: Achlya flavicornis; assembly: GCA_947623365.1. Taxonomy (NCBI): domain Eukaryota; kingdom Metazoa; phylum Arthropoda; class Insecta; order Lepidoptera; family Drepanidae; genus Achlya; species Achlya flavicornis. The sequence continues at coordinate 1,389,441 of OX392485.1, read as the reverse complement.
CCACAATTTATTTGAATTTAGAACGCGACTCCGCTGTTTTTTATGTTTGCCACGCTGGCTCCAATTATGTTTTTTTAATCTGTGCATTGTTTTATGTGCTTTTATTTTAACACTGACATATTGTTATGGAATATTGATGCGTTTGTAAACTTGTAAACAGATCAAGAAAGCTTCGATGATCTATGCAAAGCATTTTGGCGTTTGTTTGTTTTCAAATTTATTTGAATGCCAAAAGATAAACTTATATCGTAGGTAGATCCTATTTTTATTTTATTTTGGGACAGATAAGTAAAGGGGTATAAAATTATCAAAGAAGTCTCGTGCGTGACACTTAACGTTGAGAAATAAAAAGTTGTATGAAATGACAGGGAGAAGGGAGAAATATGGCTTCATTCCTGTCTTCCCTGCAAAGTTATGAATGAATCTAATTTGCAATTAGCATTCAAAGTACCAGGCCATCATACATAAGACAGAAGCATGTGGAGCACACGACCCGCGTCAGCCGCGGTGGCAATCCATCACAGTTCCAAATTAGTTCGCGCTCTCGCCGCAGCGGCCACACGGCGCTGCTGTCGCACTCATTAGTGGTTGCTCTCGAGCGCTGATGCTCTCCTGGCATTTAACTATTATTATCATTGGAAAATACTTGTATATTTGTATGCATCGTCGCACTGTTCTCCTAAACACGCAAATGAAGCCATAAATTACAGTTTTAATACAGCAGGTAGCAAACTAAATTATGTAAAAGCTAGGATTGCAAGCCCACATCTGTTGTCCATAAATAAAACGGTTCGCACCTCAACCCTTTGCAGAATTTGGTAATATTTAATATGAAATAAATTCGACCCTACACGTCAAGTAATCAACGCAATATGGCGCCGGGGTCGGCCTATTATCGCAATTGCATGTTATCCGCGACCCTGTCTTGGGATCGGGCCTCAAAATACACAGTAGTTAGAGGCGCAACGCCTATGGTTAAAACGCTGACACTATGTTGTTTGTAATATGATACAATTTGAAAACAACAACTGTAATGTTATTTCTTTTGATGGGCCAGTTAGCGTGGTTGGTTAACCTTACACCTATCACGCCGCAGGTCTTCATTAAATTTGCGCATCAACATGTCTCCAAGTCCTGAGTATGGGTGTAAGTAATTATGTAAATTAAGGAAGTATGTATTTACAAACAAAAACTGTTTTCCATAGTACTACAAGGTTTGCTTAGTTTGGGATCAGGCCCCCTTAAAAGGAATCTAAAGCAATATTGATGATGGAATTCATTATTTCAAATTCACAGCAGATCTTATGCAATGCATCAATTCCAAATTTTAATAAATTGAATTGTATATAATTAGTGACTTTTTAATATTGAAATCAAGTGGGATCTGCCGAGAAACGCAAACTTAAATGTTTATAAAACATTTACCAATTGGTCAATCGATGACGCAGTCTCTTATAGATCCCGCTTAATCCAGTTTAGTGGCCACACCATTCGGCAGCCGTTTTGACACCATCTGCGACACTTTGAGATATTTACTGCCGATTTATGCCGCCTTGGTGTCTAATTAGTTGAGTGTTAATTTTAGGATTTGGGATCACATTATACTATCGCTATACATAACACGTGCCTATCGTTACTGCCACGGTAATAGCATAAACTCACAACTAATTCTCACTAATATTAATTCAAAATTATGTTTGTATTGTGTAGTGCAGGCATTATACTAAAAGTTTATATAGTGTTACAATACTAAATATTTGTCCTATAGGTGTTGCCCTCCTTGAATTAAATTAATCGACGACTTGAAACAAATCGATCACAACACCAATCGGAACCCCTCACTTCCAAAGAATGAAAACATCACAAAATCTGTACCCTAACAATTAACGTGGTAGCATGTGTTACTCATTTCGTGTGATGAGGAGCCCGAAGGTCGGGGGTCGATCTGGCGATATATTGCGCCCGGTAATTACGTCCACCGGGCACCAGGCTACCATGGATTAAGACGCAATTCTCCTTAAAATGAAACATTTTCCGGTGCTGTAATTTATCTTGTGATTTAATGTTACCCTGGTATTAATTCGAGAACTAAAAGGTGCGTTTTTATTGTTTGTCGCTGAGACATAATTTTCTTTAAGTTACTTACAAAATAATAGTGTGTATCATCCACATTAATAAAAAAAAGCAAAAGCAAGAATAATATCTGCCAAAAATCCCCAATCAACACGGTCGCAATAACGAAAGTAATTTCCACATAATAATCAGGAGTCCAGCATCCAGAAGAGTCCATTCCACAAAACAACATGACCAATATCCTTAACAATCCTTATTCCTAACGTCCTCTACTCCTGATCCCCTAGTAATAATATTTACTGGTCGCACCTATAATTGCCTGATTTAGGGCAGTTTCTATGCGTCGACGATGCCTAAGGATTTCATGAAAAATATTTATTGTCCACGCGGGGATATGCGTGGATTAGACGTATTTGTACGTGATATCGCCGCGACGACCTTTTGTTTTCTTTTTCCGGACTATTTTCGTGGAATATCACAGGCATTTTGGCACCAGTAGAGGTTGGCTGGGACGTGAAATTCAAATGCGGTCTTGTGTGAAATATCGTTGTTTATTTCAGTAATACATTATGATGCCGAAGTTAGCTTGTTCTTGGTCACCAAATACAAATAAATTTCATGACTTATTATTAAATAAATACAATAGGTGATAAAACCTGTACATACATAGTTGTATAACTATAAAAAGGCCTCCTACACAACGATCAATCACCGGGCCAGCATAGGTAGGTATAAACGATATCTCGAGACATCAAAACGCGATTCGTCCGTCCGTCGGTCGGTATCCACACTGGATTTAACGGATTCCGCCAGCATTTGTACAGAGATCCGCGAATTATTCACCCTTTTGAGTGTTGCGCCGTGTCTTGAGTCCTCAACAAATACCAAGTTTCTATTACAAATGCTCAGAGATTTTCTCAGCTTACACTTGTGAGAACGTTCAAGTATTCCTACTTAATTAATTTAAGCTTGAGTTTTTCAAGTACATGTTTTATTCGCTGAAACATCAACTTATAACAAAACAATCGAAATAAATTCGTATTATACGCAAACGTAAAGCATTCTGCGTGAACCGTAAAAGTTAGGCGACCCACAAACTGACGACAGGAAAAACAAGTTACTAATAATGAATTATACGAGTGTGGCCGAACCCTGTGCTACCGGCCCCATGTTTTGTCACCAGTTCTGTTCGAACTGTTCTATGTGGCCAACTGTTTTGTATCTTTATTCTTTCTTTGTTTGCACACTCATTTCTTACTTGGCATCTTTTGTATTACTCTATCGACCACGAGTTTGGCCTAGCACTACCAAGACCGAATCGAATTTATCACACCGTCTGTTTCAAAGTATCTTGGGAAAAATTTATTCGTACCTTTTTGCGGTTAGTGCAAATTCTCCATTTCCTTCGTTATCAAGGCTTTGAAGGCATCAAATATCAGGAGCAATATATCAACGCATATGTACCAGGAGAGCATCCCTATATAGAAGGGCGAGTGACCGGGGGCTATCTCGGGCTGGCTTTATGAAAACTAATGCCTTCATTTGGCGGCGGCTCCGGCCACTGGCGATAAGCTATGTCACCCTGGTACCCCGGGATTACGTTTTCGGGATTTGTCCCCAAACTCGTCCGGGAGGGCCCCGATAAAAGTTTGGGAAGTTTTGGATCGTGCCCCGTAATTTAAATGTTTTGAAATTAAACTGGCCATGCTTAGGTACCCAATACTATAATCTACTCTACGTAATAATAATTATGTTTTAGGATTTTCCGGTTAAATTGGATTATCTTGATATCTACTGCTAAACAATACTAACATGATTGCTTTTATAATGATGATGAACTTCAGTTAATTCCTGCAAACTGAGTTAAGTTATTGTTTTACTTTTAAATACTAAACACGACCAATCGAACATTTTCTATGCGCAAAATTTTCGTATACAAAACAAAGCTTACGCACCTACCGCGCCCCGCCCGAATTAAACCTTAATTAGGGAAAAACGGAATTTATTGCCCCTTGTAATACCTCAGTGTGCCCACCTGGCGCATGTTTGCGTTGCCTAAGCATTCGGAAAGCGAAACTGCGCAATACCGAGCCATCTAGCGGAAACCCCAGTGTGCCTTACCGTTCGCAAAATATTTGAGTGCGATTAGTGTCCAGTTCTTAATTTATGATTATTGTGTGTAAGCAAGGATTACCTTGTCAAAATTATTTTATTGCATCAAAGCATCAATCGTCATGTCAATCAAAAATTATTCAATTTCCGATTCAAAATCAAATCAGAATGAAAAACTAAGTTTGGTTTGGTAGCACTTCTGAACGTTAAGTAGATACATTTGTTGAATCTACCACCATTTCGGAATACACAGTGAAGACTCCGGCTTTCTTTATAATTTTTATCTCTCTTCCTATTGCGATTGTAATCGCTAACTCCTTGGGAATCATAAAGATTTAATAAAATTAGTGAATCAATAATAAGCAGTTCACGGCTAAACGTCCATTAGTGAAGCATTACAATTCGACTTGGAAGTTTGCAAAGTCAAACATTAAATTATAAATTACGCTCACCTGGGCTGAGTCTCGCTCACTTCCTTACAACTTGGCGGAATTTCTCGGCATTACGACCAAAGGAATTCCCAACCCCGCGCTTCTCATTATTTAATTCGCTCTCAGGTAATTAAAATCCAAAAACTTGGCAGTCGAAATTAAATTTTATACCCTCACACAGCGTCGGGTATAACCTATTTGTACCCCTACCCCTGGTGGACCCGGGGACGTGTCCCAACGATCAAATTGCCTTTTTAACTTTTCCCTATTTAGGGAAAAGCCGGGAAAATCTCGCAATTGTAATAAGTAGATACCGGGATATCATGAGCTCTAGTTGCCTACCTATTATCGTAATGGGCTTCACTATTCGCTGCTGGTAAAGTGCAAATGTTTTTTTTTTTTTAGTGTGTAATGGCTTAGGATACAAAGACAAAAGGCTTTTGCCAAATTCAGTTTTCAGTAATTCAAACATTTTTATAAACAAAAAGTTCTTAACCTAATATACTTATACATTGAACATAAGTTCAACACAGTGTAGGGAGTCGAATAACATTGTAATGTTCCAAAATCTTATTACAATTAGTCTCATTTGCATACAGAACAGATATATCAGGACCCATGTGCACTTTTTGAGTGCATCACACAATGCAACTGTACATTAAGGACAGCTACCATTTGACACTCGGGCTTTATCAACCCTTCCCCGGGCGGCGCGAAATTAACAAATCCAGATCTGTGTTATGATTTATTATATCCCGTTATCGGGGTCCGACTTCGTTTCAAATAAAATAAATATTTTATACAAATGCAAATGCGAACCGCTGTTGCGTTGCGTTTTCGGGCATTGTTGAACTATGTTATGCGTAATTATATTCGTATATGTGTCACAATTAATTTATTGCTTTACCTAGCTTTGTTCGATGTTGGTTTTCAATAAAGGAGTCCTGCGGAGATATACCTATTTTTTTTTAATGTTGTTGTTCTCGTTTAATCTTAAAAGAGATGATAGTCAACTGAATTACCGAGTTAGTAGCAAGTCTACTTTCATGTTCTGCACAACTCTTCTACCTACCTGCAACGGGCCCTAAAAATTACTTCGCCAAATTGTTACACCCTAATCAATTCAAAACGTCAAAATTAAAGCAATCAACGCATTCAAAAATTAATACAAAGCGCGTTTTAACAGATGCCCACTTGTGCGTCGTAAAATTTGCCGTTTTTACCCGGAGCGTCTCTCCCGGAGGACCGGCGGGGTGTTATAGACCCCAACCCCGGTGGATGAAGAGTTAATGAACTAATCTAGATATTAACAATACATTAGTCGCATCGGACGCGCTCGCCATGTTCGCTCGAGTAATTACTTGGGCCCTTGCAAGGGATAGTTGGTCCCTTCGCCGCGTCCCGTCCGGGAGATCATTTTGCACCATTTTGTTTAATACCTCTGTCAAATGAATGGTAATTTTATACTCTAAGCTTCATTTTCGTTGAATATATTCGATATTTGAATTCTAATAACAGCTGCACTGCGATGAACTGTGCCTTGACTTCTTTGTTTACTACATGTCATTTTGACAGTTGTCAAAGTGACGTACTTGTCACAGTTGACTTTTTCTACGTTTGACAGTCGCTTCATTAAAACTGACAAGCGGATCACACCTGTCACGGCCATTGTAGGGCTATAAATAGTAAATAAATAGAATTTCAACGAACACCAAAAAAATTTCATGCGATTATCATACACCATAATTCATTTTATAACCAATTGGAACGTGAAAAGTAGTTGTAATTACGCGAAAAACTAATCGAATCACAAACCAATCGGTGGTGTATCCGAATGTTCGTACAAAATTCATACTGACAGTTAATTTGGAAATGCATCCGCGCGGGGGCGGGCACCAGGGGGCCTCACCCGCGCACAGATTACTTATTCAATAGACATATAACATATTGCTGAGGTAATTGCACAAAATATTATTATGAACTTACAATTTACCTATGGACCCTACGCGGAGTTATTTGAACCGCAATTTATCATTTTTTTTGTTTATTTCATTTCTATAAGTACTTACTTTGGAACGTTTTTAGGGTTCCGTAGCCAAATGGCAAAAAACGGAACCCTTATAGATTCGTCATGTCTGTCTGTCTGTCTGTCTGTCTGTCTGTCTGTCTGTCTGTCTGTCTGTCTGTCTGTCCGTGTATGTCACAGCCATTTATTTCCGAAACTATAAGAACTATAATGTTGAAACTTGGTAAGTAGATGTATTCTGTGAACCGCATTAAGATTTTTACACAAAAATAGAAAAAAAACAATAAATTTTGGGGGTTCCCCATACTTAGAACTGAAACTCAAATATTTTTTTTCATCAAACCCATAAGTGTGGGGTGTCTATGGATAGGTCTTCAAAAATGATATTGAGGTTTCTAATATCATTTTTTTCTAAACTGAATAGTTTGCGCGAGAGACACTTCCAAAGTGGTAAAATGTGTGTCCCCCCCCCTGTAACTTCTAAAATAAGAGAATGATAAATCTATAAAAAATATATGATGTATATTACGGTGCAAACTTCCACTGAAAATTGGTTTGAACGAGATCTAGTAAGTAGTTTTTTTTTAATAGGTCATAAATTGAAATTAATATCAAATACTCAGGTCTATACTACCATTTACTTATATACCTACAGGTTTGTACGGAACCCTCGGTGCGCGAGTCTGACTCGCACTTGGCCGGTTTTTTCCTAATGCCACGTCTACATAAATATAAATTGAATATATTTGTAATTTATATTTTTTATTTGTTTCAGGTTTATCAACGCGAGACGTAGGATAGTGCAGCCAATGATAGACCAGTCAAATAGAGCAGGTAACATTTTTCTTATACATCTAGCATTTAGAATGTAAATCGCCTGCAATTTCACGATAGAACTCATCAATTCGCACGTAGTCTGAATAATCCCATTGTAACTTCAATAGTCTCACGGAGAGAGACGTTTGAAATTCGAAACCGCACGCCCCCGAAACGACTTTGAAGTCGAAAATTGAGTTTGCTGACCACAAAGTCCGAAGTGCCTTCATACAGTATGCAAGCGTCGCATGCACCCGAGTAACATGCTCGTCCCAGGAGAATCTTCCGGGAGCTTTTAGCGCTGACCATTGAAGAGTTATGCGCCCCTGGTACCGTAGTGCCTAAGAGCCAGCTGCGTTTTAGAAAATAATGACAGTAATTACGTAAAACTGAAACTGATGTTAGATTATTTAAGAAAGAAAAGACCTAATAAAAACAAGACTGAAACAGTTGCAGACTTTAACGATATCACAAACTATGCCAAAAACAGTTGCACCTCCAATGGAGACCAATAAATATAAGTGCTGTTATTAAGCTAAGTGACTCGCCTAACTTTATATTCATTTATACATCTATTATAAAGTCATGTAAGCTAGCTAAAAAGACCGTGTACACGACAGAAACGACGGGAATATCCGACGACATGAACTTTTTGTCCATCCCCGTCGACAATATGGAATAGAATTACAAACGACCAATTCTATTTTTAGTTTGTAATTGTAACACAGTCCATAAAATGTTCGGGGCCCCCGTACGTACATACGTAGCCAACAAAAATTCCACCCCGGGAAAAAAAGGACGTCGCAGAAAAAGGGCTTACTCTTGCGAACGCCGGGAACGCAAGAAGGGTAAAAAAGAATAATGTCCGAATTCGTTGACCCGTCCCGGGCGATCCATCACTCGCCCCTCCGTCGACTATCGCCGATGTATGCTCGCCTGGTACTTTTTATCTAGATGTGTGGATGTTGGGCCTTTTCCTATTCGAGGATTAGAAAGATCTCTTCTCATTTCGTCCGTCTGTTTCGTACGATATAAAATTGTATTTTTAATTTTTTAATAAACAGAACTGGAACGATGGGAGGAAATACGTTTTAATCCGCGCGAAAAGCTCAATAAACGATTGGTTCGCAGCGCACGATGGCCGGCGCTCGAACGAATTGTAATTTACAGTCTGGCACGGTAATGGCGTCGCATCAGAGGGCAATTTATGCCCTTATAATAAATTCATTAGCCAGCGGGGTCGTTGTGAGCTGAAACACGGGCGGTCGGTATATATGGCCACTACCCATCGAACTGGTGACAACGTTGCGTCCACCACTCCACACAAGTTACACGTCGATGTATTCATAAACCATGCATTGTGCCTGCCCCGGCGCCTCTATCCTATTACTCTATTAAATATGCCTCTTGTGCCACTGAATACTGCACATCAACTGCACAAGAATGTGCTCTATACGGGTGACAGTTACAAGGTAGTTGTTTATGTTGAATTTATAATTATATGTCAAATTGAAGACAATGAATTAAACGGGCAACAGAGAAATAAAATGAAAATGAATGATTGTCGTTAAAATAAGATGGTGATTTCTGCCAAAAATCCACTTAGCCCTCCGCAAATAACACAGAATTACGCGTGATGTTAAAAATGAGAAAAAAGGTATCGATTAAGCTGATGGCATATTGTCGTAGCAAAATCGAAAGGCAGTGCCAACTGCGGCGCGGGGCACGCTCATGGCACGCACAAGGAATACATAAACGCTCGGCGTCCGCACGACAAATAATATAGTGATTGGAAAAGCGCCTTTTGGCTTGACCACAGGAAATGCGGTGGCCATTTTCTTTTAGTCCATTGCCAAAACAATTTTCCATCTATCCTTGCACCCTCCGGTTTTTCCATTTTACGTCGTCGGCAAACTTGGCGGGGCCACATCCGCCCGTTTGGCTGCTCCGCGAGATTTAGAACTCTCCTTGTTTTATATTGTCCAATGGCATTTAGTATTAACTCTTTTGGTATTTAGATATCCTAATAGAGACTCTTAAATATATGAAATAAGAGTACATTTACAATGCCTTAAGCTATTAAGGTTAAAAATAATAATTGTAACGCTGATTTGAATGCCTTTTCTGTAATAGCCATTCAAATCACAATAACATGATGAAGGATGGCTCCTGAAGATTACCGCTCAGTAAATCATAGTTTCCTGGTAGTCGGTCCTTCGGCCGGGGTCCCCGGGGGCTCCGTTATTGCTTCCTGTAGCATCGGTAGCGGACACACGCATCGCCGAGCAAGGAATCTCGATTATTTGCAAAAAAAAGCAAAGAGTAATGAAAAAATAGTTTCGGACGAGTACCATAAAGAAAATGACTGGATACATTTGTCATAGATGTTTAACATCAGGAAATGGAAAAGCCGTACAGAGGGTCTAAAATTTTAATTTGGAATGGTCTCCAATCTTTTGATTGATTATAGCGATATCTAAAACCTTAAAATTAGACCTTATTCCAAGTAACAAAAATAACAAATTGCAAAAAGTCGTTATTATCAGTGGTCATTGAGAAAAAACGCGGAGTGTGCGTATAATTTTTGATAGAAGCAAGACATTAACGTTTGATCCGAATGTTTGTCCCATGCTCTCTTGGCGCAATGGCGCGTGCCACCATAAAGACCCCACGAGGCAGTCGGAAATCGGCGTCTATAATGGCCGAACACCATTACTTTACGATTGATAATCCACTGGAAATATTGCTTTCGGAAGCCATAACAGTTTTGTGGTAAAATTGTGCGGATTTCTTGACTTTGCGAATGGTGAATACAATTGGTTTGTAGGCTCAATTGTTGTTCAGATTTATTATTTTACAAATAGATTGGCAAGTTTTTTATTACATCATCACATAGAAATAGACCTACCTAGAAAGAGCGTCACCATGATTTAGCTCCTGACAGTTACGGGCTATTTTTCGGCGCGGAAAAATTTCGTCAATAAATCTGGATATAACAACTTAAACAAAGCATCATCATTATTCTTTCTAGTAATTGTTGTTAACATTTCTTCTTGATAACAAAACAGCTTTTAACCAGTCCAGACCGCTACTGGTACAACAGCCAGCGTAATTAACCGTTCAGTGTTCTACCCGGCAGTATTCCCGCATGCGGGTCCCAGCGGCGCGTACAGCCCGGAGGCCACCATGGGCTACATGATGGACGGCCAGCAGATGATGCACAGGCCCCCGACGGACCCTGCCTTCCACCAGGGGTACGCGCACTACCCGGCCGAATACTACGGCCACCATCTTTAATGCCATCTGCATATTTGTACATGTAAGTAATATAAATAATTGGACTGTTTTACAAAAAACTTAAACCGACTTCAAAGTACACTAATAAGTAATGAAATCCTGATATGATTTCAATGGGACCAAACGGGAAGTGTACCCTTCCAGATAAAAAAAGATTTTTCCAAATCGGTTGATAAATGACAGAGTTATGAGGTAACAAACATTAAAAAAAAAAAAAAAACAACCGAATTGAGAACCTCCTCCTTTTTTTGAAGTCGGTTAAAAATACATGTTTTTTTTATCAATGAGCGTTAAATGATCGAGTATGTATGTATATTGGTATGTTTCTTGATTTTCCCTCACAACAGTGAAATACAACAACAGGAAACATGACACCACATAGGCATATAAGACAATGACTCTTGCTATCATACACGCTGAACAAACATCCTTTACACAATTCATGTCCCGCAGTTTTTTTTATTTATTTTTTATACGACTAAGTCGGCTAACAAGCATACGGCCCACCTGGTGGTAAGCGGTTACCGTAGCCATTTGGACGCTTGCAACACACGAAGCGTCGCTCACGCGTTACCGAACTTTCCCCCCTCCCCAATGAGCTCTGGCGACCTTACTCACGCGCAGGAACACAACTTTACACAACATAAAGTTATTTGGCTGCGGTATTCTGTAAGGTGGAGGTACTTCCCCAGTCGAGCTGCTCTTTGAGCGAATAAACGCTATGCTCTACCTCTCTTGGTTCTCTCTATTGGTATGTTTCTTGGTTTTCCCTCACAACAGTGAAATACAACAGGGAACATGACACCACATAGGCATAAGACAATGAATCTTGCGATCATACACGCTGAACAAACATCCTCTATACAATTCATGTCCCGCTGAATGCAAAAAGAATCTCACAAAAGCCGTCAAAAGCGGGATCTATTGTTAGTCTGCAAAGAAAATATTAAAATAGGTGTTTATTTTGTTCCAGATATGAATAACGCTGAAACGGCTCGGCCCCCGGCCGGCCGTGCGCCGCTCGAGGTGTAAGAGCTCCCGCACACGACGCGCCCACATCGACGCGCCTCGCGCTCAGGCCCGGCACGTGATACTAACAGGAGAACGATGCTAAATGTACATAAAAAAATAATATCGAAAAACATTTTGTAATATTTGAAACAGTATACGATCTCCTAAATTAAGATTTAAAGTCAACTTTAATGTTTAAATTAAATGAAAATGTAAAGTGACATGGACGCTGTAACATAACTGGTGCAATCACCTATTATAAATAATTAATTAAATAAATAAGGAAAAATAACGGTTTTATCACTCGAAACAATAGGAGCAAAGATGATGAATGTAACAATAAAAAAGTGGTTTGATAGTTATCGTATAAATATTTATAGCTAATTGTGTATTGTTATTACGTAAATATAAATAAATAATTGAATAGTTGTAAGCTGTAACTATCACTGGAAGTACTGGGGTCGCAGTGGAAAGAGAGGTAATAGCTATGGGATTTTTTTTTGTTTTGTAAAGGAAACGTGTATGTAAAATAGGTTTTAGGTATTTTTGAACAAGTTCTCTTTGTTAAACGGGGCTAGTCGGAGGCGATTTTACTTTAATATTTCTATGTCAGAAAAAGACGCAAAAATGACACTACTCTTGCGTCTTTTTCTAAGGAAAAACTTTTAGGCCAGCATCAGCAAGGCCTCTCGATGACCTTGTCTCCGCCAGCCCTTATGTTACAACAAATATATAAACTGTACATTTATGTTTCGAATGTGTTGCGTCTGTTACCTACAAACTAATTTATTCATTATAATAATTAATATCAAAGCTCAAAATTGTGTACTTCTAAAATTATGTCAATTTTCCTAAGAAATTTGTCCGCGCACTCTCATTTTACTTTACAGACGTCATTATAAATACATATCTTTGAATTTTATATATTTATTAACTATATAATATGTATATTAAAATGATATTGTAAATCGGATATCATTTCACCTTGCCTTGGTGTTCGATAGTGTAGCACAATTGTAACCGATGTATACGAACAAAATGATATTTTACAATGTTAAAAAGAAAGAGATTTTTAGGTATATTTTTTGTCATGTCGATGAAATAAATACCTGACATTGATTGCCTTCTATGTTACCAGGAGACCATAAACTTCTAAGAGCTCTAATCGCAAACATTGTATAATAACCGAAATTTAAATTTCGAGTGACAAAACAATGGCTGCAATTAGAGCAGACTATATTTAAGTCTACAGATTAAAAAGGTTGTGTTCAATGAAAGTGAGGCAGCTTGATATTTTTTTTAATCTGTAGTCGATGGCACATATAAAGATGTTTAGTGAAACATAAAATTGTGCGATTTCTCATGACTGAAGAGAACTGTGAGCTTCTCATGTATTAAGAATTTCGGTTTTATGTTCCGTGGTGAAGAATATAACAATTTGGATGTAATAAAATAAAATATTTTGTGTCAAATAATTAACAAAAAATTTATCAATTATAACCACGGAACAACTTAACTATGAGTGTTTATGAATGTAAAAAAAAACATTCGTCAGTCGCCAAATTGGCAACTGGCTGTTTCTATAACCACATCAAGACCGATGTCATAAAAAAGTGAATTTAAATATGGACCATCGACATAATTTTTTAAATTAATCTATTGCACTCATAGTAAAGTATTTTTTCTAAATTGGAACTCAATACTTTATAGGTAATGCAGTGCATTACAGCCTTATGCCATGTATACGAACGGGATCTAAAAAACTATAAACACCTTTTGGTCCCTAACTTGCGGTAAACTAACTATAAGCGGTATAAGTTATCCGGGACAAGCTTTATATTAGGATAATTGAACCACGATGTCTTTTATATTGACATGGTTGTTTTTTGAGAAAACCGCTATTAGAACTTGAGTTGAATTAAAATTCGAAAATTTCGTAGGAAGTCTTAAGTTTCCTAAATAACATTTCGTATTTTTTTTTTAATAATTGAGTGGTTTGTTTAAAAGTAATTAGAAAATGGGACGGAAATAATTATACTCGAATAAAATAAGACGAAACAAAATTTTCACCAAAAACAATCATGTCATAGATTAGTGTCTCATTTTAGAAAAAAGTTTTGTTAACTTTTGTAAATAATTATCATCAAAATAATTATACATACTTCATTTTTACTTTGTATAATACAGTTTTTTTCCCATATGTCTCAGTATTACATAAAAAAAATATCTTTTCGCAACACCAGACTTTGTTGATACCTACTTCCCGATTTGATTGTTATTTCATTTGCGTGTAAAATATTTTTTATTAAGAGAAAAATCTTAAATAGTAGTTGTTAGGTATTAATGTATTAATTGAAGAATTTTATTTTGATTTTTCTCTTTATTATATATGTATATGTACATTATATATAATGATTTGAAAGTCATCAAGTTGTTGTAAATATAGCTACTAAAATGGACATAACACGTCTGTCAGCGGTGAGTTTCCGATATTAAATGAATTAAATACACGAGAAAATGTTAATTATATATTTGTATAATTTCACCGAGGTACATATTATATTATTATATAAATATTAAAGAAATATGACATTGAATAGTGAACTGGTTTATACATTATATATAATTGTAAAGATATAACATCTGTCTGTACGCTGACGAGACGGTGTGGAGGAAACCTGACGAACTGTGTCGGCATTATGAATGCTACGAATTGTGTAAAAAATATTAAAAACTAAAAAAAATATCTTGTTTCATTTTTGTGTTATTACGACCTGTATATGTCAAGTCATAAGATTTGAATTAGGAAGAAATTAGTTTCGCCGATAGAACTTACTAAAGTACTACTAGACTTGAGGCTTTAGGTAGAGATAGCCACACACACATAGAGACACTGTCATAATAACTTACTATGTAGCTATAAAAATCCAGATGTATGCTGTATAAAATTTTAAATGAATATACCTATTATCATTTATTTTTTTATGTTAAATGGGCTTGCGTTTGACCTTTGACTGACCCCATGAGGAATTATGACGATGATATAATATGTGAGTACCACATAATGAATCATAGAAAGCTGCGAGTGAAGTTTCATCAACACAGAGATCCAGATTATCTACAAATATTACGTAGGTATTGCTCATTTCTTTTCATAAAATATTGCCGATTCAAGACTGCGCCATGCATCATTCGGCTGAAAAACAATATTATCCCTCAAACGGTCGACGACAGAGCAACTTTTGGAAGGTGTTTGCGCAAACAGTTGCGATAGTTCACAACTTTCTGAATTTATTCACGAGAGGCCAACTTTATTGTTTGCTCACTTTAATATGAGTGATAGGTATACCCACTATCATACTTATGGGGGAAATAGAAAAGTAACGTTTAATATTTATTTTGCCATGTTTATTTTTAAAACAAATAAGTATAATTAAATAATCAAAATACCAGGGCTTCAAGAACTACAAGCGGTTGCTTGGTTACGGCCATGCTACGAGTCCGCGTAGAAGTTCGTAGCATCGTAGCACCGTAGCGGGCGTGGCGCCTCGAAAATGGCGGCCGACAGTGAGTAATGGTTCAGTGGGACGAGTCCAGTGACGCGTGCCGCAGGGCTGTCACCGCTCAGGGCTTGCTAAATTCCAATAAAATAATAATAAATAACAATTTAATACTCAGCATCAATAATTTACCCATCCATTGAGGTAAATGGACGCCAGGTACATTTTCATAGTTTAATTGCTTTTACAACAAGTTACAGCTGCTTCTCA
Organism: Achlya flavicornis; assembly: GCA_947623365.1. Taxonomy (NCBI): domain Eukaryota; kingdom Metazoa; phylum Arthropoda; class Insecta; order Lepidoptera; family Drepanidae; genus Achlya; species Achlya flavicornis. The sequence continues at coordinate 1,373,905 of OX392485.1, read as the reverse complement.
CATAGGCGTCATATAATTGCGTTTTGTTATTAATGGTGAGTCCGAACAAGTTAAAAACAAATGCAGGTAATTTCATTATAAAATAATAACTGAGCCAGTTTCGAAGCGCCGCAGTATTATTATAGTTAAGACAATACATAATAATAAAAAAAGGTTTCTAAGATTTCCATAATTGAGAGAAATGAGTTCTATAATTCACGGCCCAGTTAGCGTTCTTAGCATGGACGAATAGATGTTCTTAGTTAAGATTCCACCTATCACGCCGCAGGTCGTAGGTTCAAATTCCACCTATACATGCATTTGTGTGCATGAACTTGTCTGCATGTCTTGAGTCTGACTTTAATAGTATTAAGTATTTACAAACAAAAAGTAGTATGAAGTAGTTATTAATTAAAATTGTTCTTTTGTTTTTATGTGGTAGTGAATAAACGATTTTATTATTATTTATTATAAAAGTTAACATGATGCCATAGTACAAGCTCTGCTTAGTTTTGGATCAGAGTCGTGTGTAAGGAATGTCCCGAGTATTTTTTTCAGGTATTTACATTAATTAATAAATTATATTTTACCATAAGAAGAAGCAACAACAAGCGAAGCAAACAAGCATACCAAGTACATAACCATCAAAGCTGACAAGTGGCAGCCCTAGTTTTTTTCATACTACGGAGCACAGTAAGCAACGCACCGATTGTATCGCTCGCGGATGCTCAGAGCGGCCCATTTGTCAACCTTAGCCCCCCTCCCCCACTGGCTCCCCCGCCCCACCCCGCCTCCTGCACTCTGCAAGCCCCCGCGCCCAGCGACAAAAGAAACGCGAGTTTCAGATGAAACTGAAGCTATACCAATTTATGTTGCCCTAGTACCTACCTAATGACAAAATATATGAATGCCTTCGAACTTTGTTTCCCATTGAATAAGAAATATTATTTTTCAGAGCGCTTCCGAGTCGAGAAGGATTAGTTATCAGACAGGAATGTCTGGGATAGGGTAAGGCTTTTGCTGCCTAGCAGTGAGCCTGTAACATAATAAAAAAAAAACTAAAAATAAATGTACACTTATTTTATACACTAGCTGTCCGCCGCGGCTTAACCCACGTTCCCGAGGGATCGTATGTTTTTCCGGGATTAAAAGTATCCTATGTGTTAATCCAGAACATATTCTGTGTGTGTGCCAAATTTCATCCAAATCCGATAAGTTGTTTTTGCGTGAAAGAGAAAAAAACTTCACTAATCACATCCTAAAAACCATAAAAACTTTCACATTTAACCTCTCGCATTTTCGATATTTCTCTATATCATAGTATGTATCTCAAAGTCCAGTACGCATAACTCTATATTATGCTACGTCAGTTGGTGGTAAAAATATCAAAACTGACCAAAAATACAGCTTAAATAGATATCATATCACTATGAAATAGCAAACCTTATTTTTCAAAAAACATTTTCTTGTATTGTATTTTTTAAGGTACGCTGGGCTTCTGAAAAATTTAATAGAGATTCTTTTGATAACTTAGGAAACCCCTGCTCTATACGACTAGGAACAAATCCTCTAGCTACACTATCAGGTTTGCGTATGCCCGTAGGTGGTACGCAAAACCTAGAAAGGATCTGGCTTTCATATTCTGCCGGAACATATCGGTAGGTGCTTGTTGACAAATCAAGTTACTACCACCTCGCTATGGTTTTCTCACAATGTTTTCTTTGAGAATTCAAAAATATACGTGTACTACAACGTAGAAAGAAATAGTTTTACATTTTATTACGTCAGACTCTTTACAAATGATTTCAACTGATTTCAGACATGTACATCCATCTGAATTTTCTGGTTGTCTGACATCTTACACGAAATGGTAGCCGATTTCCGAAAATTACCCGATTCTTCATATTACATTGCACCTAGATCTTTGTAACAAACTGATATTACGAAATTACTTTCACTACCTAAATCCCGAGTACCAGGGCGTCACAGCTCCCGCGGAGGCATCGGGCAATTTTCGCTGAGGGCTAATTTAAGACGGGACCGCGGGCGACATGTTTATTGGTTAATTAAAGTTTTACGCGGAAACAAACAAGTACCAGGAACGCAGCAGACGAGAGGAGCGTTCGCAGAATGTTGGAACGAGATTAGGAAAACATAATCGTAATGTCTTCTGCCTGTAAATTGTTTTAAAAACTACAGTGCACGGAATCAAATCACGCTCAAGTGGATACGATTGTGGTTTTGGTGTGAAAATGTAACAAACAGACAGACAGACAGACAACTACTTGTGTTGTGCACCACTTTTGCCCTTTATAATATTGTGCAATTTACCTATCCATACTATAACGATAATATATGTTAGTATTTTTTTTTTGGGCTAGCTTGGCTACTATACCTTATTTCACTGTGACAAATGAAACAAAAAGTCGAGTTTCAAAACGTATTTTACGTGACTATCTTGTTTTGCCATCGCTACGTTATCAAAAGCACCTGAACAAGGTACGGTCCGCGAAACAATAAGCCAAGTTGCGATCCCGATTACCAGCCCCCCCCCCCCACACACCTCCCTCCTCGCCCCATCTCCGCTTGTAATTAACAAAATAATGGACATCTACGCTCTAATGAGTTTTCATAGATTTACACGGGTCTTATTAAATTGATTCCGCTTAGAAACACCGATTCACTGACTTAATCACGTACAAATAAGATTCATTTTTGTGATAAGATTATTTTCTTACTCTCAGTTTACGTGTATTTTATTTTTGAGACTTGCTTTTGAGTTTCCCTTATTGTGTAACTTTAACAACTATCGTGATAGTTTAAGAGAAAAGTGCATTATATGCCTCATTGGAAATATGCACTATTTCCATACAAATCATATAAAAATAATAATAATATAAAATTTATTTCTCAACACCTTAATTAATATGCGATACTTTGTAATGTTTACAACAAATTAGTTAAAGTGAGAGACTGATGCCCGAGATAGGTTTTTACAGAACTCAATTACTGGTCACCAGTCCCAAGTCCCACCCCACATAAAATTAGCACATTATGGCAAATTAAATGATGATAGGTATTCAATTAAGTAATAGACCAACGTATCCAGGTATGTAAAAGTGTTTGTGTATAGTGGTGAAGGTGTGTGTGTTTGTATGTGAGTGTGTGAGGGTGTAAAAAAACAAAAACACAATAACTGGCCAGCTGGCGTAGTTGGTTAAGACTGGTAAAGATTCTACCTATCGCGCCGCAGGTCATGGGTTCGATTCCCACACGGGACATGCATTTGTGTGCATGAACATGTCTGTATGTCCTGAGTCTGGGTGTAATTATGTATATTAAGTATGTATTTACAAACAAAAAGTAGGTATATGTATTATATCAGTTATCTGGTTTCCATAGTACAAGGTCTGCTTAGTTTGGGATCAGATGACCGTGTGTGAGGAATGTCCAAGGAACACGAAGCTTAAATAACGCCATAAAAAGAATAAATAAATAGCATAGATATGATTACTTTTTGTGGTGTGATGCCAAAAAGACTCGAGTGTAGGTGTAGCTCGAGTGCAATGAAATAATACTTGTGCACATGAAAAACCTACAGCCTGAATTGGATAGTAACATCTGTAACGCTGCCTCCACCGCGACGCATCACTCTTCTCTAACTAATTTCAAATGCCCTAACCGTGAATTTAAACTACGCGCTTTTAACCTAACTGCTATTTAGTTGTACATTTATGTGTTGTTTTTGGATTTACGCGCGAAGGTTGACTGGTAATTACTGTTATTTGGAACAATAGCTGTAATTTTAAGATCTCCCACAAAAATGCCTTGCTAAGTTTCTTGCCGAAGTCTTCTCAGTTTAAGTGTATTCCGAACCGGTGGTAAATTCAACTGTATGTACCAACTTAACGTTCATAAGTGCCTTACCAGGGCCTACACTAAACATGACTTTTTGGTTTGTTAAGTAAGGTTATGATGGGTGAACAGCACGGTTGAAATTGGTATAATAATAACCGGTTAATTTTATGAAAGTCGGATCCTTTTCGGAAAGAATTGTCAGAATCTGATTATTACCCCAGACATCCGAACTTACAAACTTTAACTATTTATAATATTAGTGAAACAATAAATTCCTCGGGCATATTTTTGGGATATTTCATTTTGTATTGATGATTGATTATTTTATTAATAGTTAACAATTAACGTCAAATAGTGCTGTAATAAAAATCAGTGGCTGGGTAACCGTTTCACATCTCTTGAACGGTAACCATGTTTTTGTAGCTGACCACTAATGAATCATGAACTCCTGGTACCTAGACGTGTATACAGCGTGGGTTAGATCATTATTTTTCTCAAAGAATAAAAAAATAACTACAAAATTCGAGCGGATAAAGAAAGAAAAAATAAATTAAAAAAATAAAATTATAGATTATGTAGAGCTCTTGCGTGCGTCGTAATATCAGTTTTCAATGTACGCTTACGAGAAAAAAATTTAAAATAAAACTGGCTCTTGATCGTCGGAGAGTCCATCCTCACACATTGAGACCTGGTTTGCGCGGTTTCTTAGGAGCTTCCTTCCGCGGACACTCAGACTGAGGAATGAGCTCACCGCCCTGGTTTTCCCAATAGAATGCCAATAGAGAACAGCATGGGGTTCTTCAAAAATGATGTAAAAAGATTCCTGCAGGGTTGGCAACGCGCTAGTGATAACCCTAGTGTTGCAAGCGTCCATAGGCTACGGGAACCGCTTACCATTAGGCGGGCCGTATGCTTGTTGGCAAACTCAGTTGTATAAAAAAAAGCTTCAAGGCCTGAACATACCGTGCAGTAGCTTACTTATCAGCCAGCCTACCAAGGTTGAACCACCTAGCCCTTAAAGTTCTGAGCCTTGGCATATTTATCGAAAGAATTATCGAAAACTATATAATAGACGTCCGAGATTTAATTAAGTGAAATCTGCACTGACACAAGCTTGAATAGTTAGTTAGCTGGATCATTATTTATGATGGTATTTCTATGCCACATCTCTAGCTTTCTAGTTTCTGATATCTATGGTCTACTTTAGATTGTAAAACACAGTACGTCAAAAACAAAATGCAAATAAATAAAATCTAAAATGCACACCCCATATCTGTATAGACATGGACGTCACGGATTCGAAGCTTGGACCGGGTTGTTCAAAGCCAGTGTCCTGCTGTGACAGAGCGTTCACGACATGAGCCTACCAGGAGAACAGAGAAACGCAGCGTGAGCCGCTTTTGAGGTGGGCGTACACTGGTGAAGCTATAGCTACGGCATGCGGCAATCCTATAGCGCTACCAGTAGCTACGAGAAGCTACTTTTTTTTACCATATTGTCCAAATGTGATAATCTCTATTTTCTTCAATACATGTTTAAGTTTTAAGTTAATATTGAAGATACCTAGTTGCCATTTATCTTGTCCTACTAATCTTATCTCACTAATAAATCTCTCGCGAAATTTTGGATGGATGTATGTTTGTTATAAACTCTTCAACAACTGAACGGATTTGGAATAAATTTGGTTCTGGATTAACCCACATATTACTTTTTATCCCGGAAGAGCAATATATCCCTCGGGTACGCGGGTGAAACCGTTGCGCGCAACTCGTACTATTATAATAGCAAAAGTTTGTGAGGATGGATGTATGTTACTCTTTGACGCAAAAACTACTGAACGAACTGATTTGGATGAAAATTGGCACACAGATAGAATATGCTCTGAATTAACACAGAGGATACTTTTTCCCGGGAAACCCGTACAGCGTTCCCGGGAACGCTGGAAACCATGATATGGAAACCATTTTTTTATATTTTTCGAACCCTGACGTTCAATTTGTAGCGTCATCGGAACACAAAATTATTCATCAGAGGACGCCTACCTTTAAGCCGGCCGATGCTACAAATAAATCGTATTTTAAAACCTCCCCGTGCTCCTCACCTCCTGGTACATCCATACCAACTATTTCACGTTAAATGGACCAAATAACTGCCGTGATAGCCGACGGTTCTGTCCGGCATTTTAACGATTTTTCACGAGGAAATTTCCGTTTCCCTCCAAAATCATTGTTATTGTTTTGCGGACGGCGGTATGCTTTATGAACGGCTGTTTTTTGGTCTTTAGCTGTTGGCTGTAGGTCAAGGATTTTGTATGAAACTGAAATAGCATGCTGCTTTGTTTATATAGAAAGATTATGCTATTGTCAACAGATGGCTTATCACTTGTCTATGCCTATTTAATGTATCTAAGAAAACATTAAAACAAATTTAACTGCAATTTAAAAAGTTAGTGTTAGTTTGTAAGTGTGTCCGAGTAATATTTTGGTACAGTATATTCCTGCCGTCCCAAAATAGTAGGACATTTCCACTGACAATTTACAAAGATAAATAATTACCGAAACTATTGTAACTAAAACAGCTACTATGTAGCATTTGGAACACAACATTTATAACTCGGCTCGTTCTAGCCCGTCACACATCGTGGGGAATAACGAATAACATTCGAGCGACTAGCGTCCAGTTCACACCGCGTCGAATACATCACGAGCTCAAAAATGTTAGCTGAATTCTGTAAAATAATACTACAGTTTAGCCGTAATACTAGGACCGTAGGCATAGGAAAGGACCATTCCGTTTGTGGACTGAAGAGCTTACCACCTTTCGGCAACATCATCCGTTTCTACCGTCAAAGCCTATCTTAATAAAATAAAAATTACAACCAAATTGAGAACCTCCTCCTTTTTTTGAAGTCGGTTAATAATTGGACTGTTTTACAAAAAACTTAAACCGACTTCAAAGTACACTAGGAAGTATTCAAACCCTGATCTGATGACAATGGGACCAAAGGGGAAGTGTCACCTTCCAGACAAAAAAAAATTCAAATCGGTTAATAAATTATGGAGTTATGAGGTAACAAACATAAAAAAGTACCAGGACAGCAGATCTCTTTACTTATAACGATACTAAGCAAGCATAAGCTACCCGTTGGCTCGCGGATAGGACGCGCGTCCTAAATACAAATTAAAAAAATAGAATTCCAGGAACTGTCAATTGATAGTACCAGGACAACACAGATTTTAAAAAATCGTTCGCAAGAATATACTAGGCAAACATAAAGTAAAAGTACTAGGATAACAGAAGATTTAAATTGTTAAATCTTACCTTACTGTAAGGTAAGCATAATCTAAAGTACTAGGATAGCATACAACTTTAAATGTGTTGTGTTTAAATGACGTGTCAAAAATACTAGGACATAATATGTTAACGAATGGATGAACAAGGATAGCATAAGCAAAGTACTAGGACAGCGAAATATTTTAACGAATGGACGTACAAAACAAACAGAAGCTTTAAGTCTCGGCTTTCAGTCTTGGGACAGCAGGAGATTTTTACGAATAAAGGGACCAGGCCAGAAAAAGCGAAGAAGAAAAAGAAAGGAAACAGAAGAAACTTTTCACGAATATAGATACCAGGCAAGCATAAGCAAAAGTACTAGGCCAACAGGAGACTTTTAAAGAGGAACGTACTAGGCAGCGGTACTAGGAAACCAAGATATTTGAACGAATGGATGTACAAGGAAATCATAAGCTAAAGTACTAGGACAGCAGGAGATTTCCACGAATGAATTTATCCACTCAGAGAATTATACGCTAAAGTATTATGACAGCAAAATATGTATTTTAACGAATGGATGGTACTATACTAGGTAAGTAGGTACTAGGACAGCAGGACACTAGGAAATTTGTAAAAAAAACTTTTCAACTTAAATATTTAGGAATTAAGGTACTTGCTTCTTATCCCGATCGTCCCATGGTCTCGACCGCAAAAGGCATAAACAGATAATTAGGTCCAATCGCAAACTGAAGCCAGAAGAACTGGATAAATGCGCATGATGTGTGTAATAAAATGTTCTGAGCAGAGTTTTTAAGCATATGTGCGAGTGAGTGGTGTATACGGTAGATAAGCAGAGATATTCGGCTTCACTTGTATCGTGGGCCGTGTTCCGTGAACCTCTTTTACGTCTGTGTAGAATCGATGCGTATTTTTGAATTTTCCGCGCTACCGTATCTGCCCCCTGCAACTTTACAATAAGTCGCCGGTAACCGAGATGGCGCTAAACAAAATTAACTGTAATTTATAGCATATTTGACTATATGCTAACTAGTGGTAGGTACTAGAAACGTAAAAATTCCAATCAGTGTAATTTTCGGTAAATGTGTGTGACTGTGTGTGTGTGTTGTGTTTAGGTAATAATCTAAGAGATTTATTAAATTAAATATGTTTAATTTCAACAACTACGACTACAATGTTGTACGAAGAAAAACTTGCAATAAATATAAACTGAGTTTTTTCTACGTTCCCACATATTCAAGCACAGGCTGGCACGGTACAGAGCCTATTTCTTCATCTACCTCACTAATATGGGGCGGTGTGCTTTATAAAGGATTATTCGATTAAGTCGCATTCATTACAACGAACATTAGCAATGTTAAAAAGGTACATAAAAGGGATTGCAATTTCTTTATTACCTCATTCCAATTCCGCCTGTGACGTCCTTGTCAATAAAAGAAACACAAGATAGATGTCGCCACTTCGCATCCCTTGACTAATGAATCCTGCTTTTATACCCTAACCACCAAATTCCACCACTCAACTTTCAACTATAAATATCGTTCATATAAGATCCATAGTCAATTGAGGGACGTTAGATCAAATTTCACAACGTGCTCGAAATTTAAAAATAAAGCAGTAATTTCGGATATTTTACTTTAAGGCCGTGCAGTAAAGTTAGAATTCGTTTGAATTGAAGTTCGAATTATGACCGTTCGATGTGAACACGTACTCGATTGTTTACATCGGTCTTCTATCCTTTTCTGATTTATAGTAAAACATGTATGGCTATCTCTTAGTTCGAATACGTGACTGGACATTCAGATGTTCGCTTGTGCCCAGATAATGGCTGGTAGGTTTGACAATAACATTAGTTCGGATACGAGCCGCTTTGATTGGATTATTGAAAGATATCGACATGCAGTGATTTATGGTCGCCTGGTGCCTCATCGGCCTTGTTCTTTTTTTATATCAAGTGTCCCTCATCTTTTCTCATAAAGGCGAGCGGAAAAAACAAAAAACTAGTTTTCTTTTTTTCAATAGATAGATAGATAGATAACTCTTTATTGTACACCAGAAAAACAGTTAACAAAACAGAAAGAAAAGAACATAATATTAATAACTGTACAATGGGCGGTCTTATCGCTAAAGAGCAATCTCTTCCAGACAACCTTAGGATGGAGAGGAATTTATAAACATTATAAGACGGTGGTGTAATTTTATGATAAAAAATAGATAGTAAATCAATAAATAAATACGAATAATAATTAAATACCTACATATTAAAATATATATTATGTAATTACAATAAAAATATAATTAAAATTATATAAATAATGTATAAATAAAATAAATACCAATAATATAAACTCAACAACTCATTATAAATTTAAACATACTTGGCAATATGTAAAGAAAAAATATATTAGCAGCTGCAAGAAAGATAAAATTTTTTCACGTGAGCTTTAAAATTATCGAGTGACGGTGCCCTCTTTATTGATACTGGCAACGCATTCCAGAGGTGAACTGCTTGGACTGTAAATGATTTATTATAATAAATTATTAATAGAAACAAAAAACCCGACTGCGTAAAACAAAAATTAACTGAAAAGAGAAAAACAAGCTCTTTAATCTATAGAATTTGGAATATAACTGGAATGTTATAAGGTATTGCAGTCGGGGACAAACCAATAACTTAAGTATGGGTCTTTTTTTTGTACGTAAGTATAACTTAAATATTTGTTTATCCCCGACTGCAATACCTTATAACATTCCAGTTATATTCCAAATTCTATAGATTAAAGAGCTTGTTTTTCTCTTTTCAGTTAATTTTTGTTTTACGCAGTCGGGTTTTTTGTTTCTATTAATAATTTAATTTATTTCAGACTTTTTAGTTTTATACAGAATGAGTTGTAAGTATTAGTAAATAAATGAGCGGTACGGTAAAGTAACGCTAACAACCATCGCACCACTGTGTGTTACGTACGGTAACCGCTCATATTACCTACTGTCCTTGCATTAAACATGGTTTTTTGCAGTTTACGTCAAAATGGTAGCATAAAAGTATTACAATATATACATATATGGAATGGGCTGTTCACAAGCTTTTATTTGATACCCATATTGTTATAATAACGAAATTTTTGTTTTTAATACCCCCCTCTTCTCTTATCCGAAGACGCCATATAAAAATAATATACCCTATGACACTCCCACAGTCAAGACGAATCTAACGACACCTCATATGCTTAAATCCATCAAGCCGTTTAGGCTGTAGAGCGTGCCAAAGAAATAGACATACATACATACATACATACATACTTACATATATACATACATACATACACTCGAAAAACATAACCCTCCTTCCGGGTCAGTCGGGTAAAAAGTGGTGTCACGTGAAGGTGTTTTCAAAATAAGATTTTCTGTTGACCTGAGTGACTGAAGGAAATCAAAACGTTCCTTAAGATAGCGCGGGGAGGAAGGATTAAACAGTTTAGTATAAAGAAGAGAAAGTATATGAGTATTCCGGCGAAGGCGTATAGGAAACCACTTCCCCCTTATTACAAAACATGGTTTAAAGGAAAACCAGGTTTTAAAATAGCCTCGTCTCTTTTTATTATATGACGTTAGAAAGTGACCGAATGACAGTAAAACCTGGGTTTGCTTTAAACCATGTTTTGTAATAAGAGAGCTTGAGTTTAGCGCGATATTGGGAGACATGATCATATTTGCGCAGGCCAAATATAAATCTTATGCAGAAATTTTGAAGTCGTTCAAGTTTAATAATAAGTAATTAATATTAAGTATTGCTTTATAAATGTCAAATTTAAAAATCAAAAATGAATAGTTCACTCCGAACTAGGAAATGAAATAGCTATACCTACCTAATCTACTTTATATTATATAAAAAAAAAACTAAGATTATTATTTATTTCTTATAATCCTTACTAATATTATAAACGCGAAAGTTTGTATATACGCCAAAACTACCGAACGAATTTGGATGAAATTTGCCACACAGATAGAATATGATCTGGAATTAACACATAGGATACTTTTCATACCAGGAAATCATACGATCCCTCGGGAATGTGGGTGAAATCGCGTGGTACAGCTAGTATAACATGATATTCTCAGGCCTTTATAAATAAAATTCTACTGTACGTGTGTATGTCACTGAATTCCTCCTAAATGGATGGACCGATTTGAATGTTTTTTTTTATATTCGTTTGGGTGGCGCCCTGGATGGTTTAGATAGGCTAGGGTAGGGTAGGGTAGCACCACGCGAACGAAGTCGCGCCGGGCGCCTAGAATACTAGGCTACTACTAATAATTTACCAATAGGTATAAAATAATATAACCTATAAAAATTTACAAATTAATAACCATTACAAGCATTACTATCTAAAGAATGAATTAAAACAACGCGGCAGTCGTACCCATTACAATTATATGAGTAAGTAGTAAGTAAGAACGTTATGTAGTCAGCGAGACAGTCGACTCGACTCGGGTTTAAGTACATTTCCTTCATTTCGGAATTCCCTCGTACAATCATTGTAGCAATTTTCCGGAGCATCCGTCGTGAGAGGCCGCGGGGGTAATAGTCCTGGAGACACGGTGCGCTTTCGATGCAATTATCAAATATTTTTTACCGTCAAGTCTTGAGGCACTCAGGTCAAAGCTAATGTGACTATATGCTGCTAAGTGCATTTTAAAAATGGCATTAAAAGACATAGAAAGTTGCTTGAGAAGTGAATTAAGGCCATGTTTAGGTCAAAGTTTCGTCGAGAAAATTTTCCGGATAGGTGGTGGCGGAATGTAGTAAACTCAAAGCTTTGGAGATCATGGCTCAAAATCATTTATTAAAATAGTTATTAATAGCTTCTATAAGGTTTCCAGTAGGTATATTGACGTTAATAAGTCAACTTCTACTTCAAAATTCATATGAATTCAATGTTACAAAACTTTTTAGATCTCTAATTGAAATCTACTGCATACCTTATGATTTACACAACATACTTTATCTACATGAATTTCTGGGCCACAATTCTCTCACATATTTTGACAGATATCTGCCATTTTTGAGACCGGCTCTGCTTGTCTTTTACAAAGACTACAATCTTAAATATCAGGCCTACAGTTCTTTTTATGGTCAAGTGCCTTTATAAGGATCCAAGATAAAGCAACTGAAAAATCCCCAAGCTCCCACACTAGCCGGGAGTCGGGTGTATTCGGGGGGTGGTGTCGTAGAAGAGTGGGGGGATGCAGTGACGTCGCTTGAGCGTGTGAAAATTACATTCCAAGAGCGACTCGCATATCTATCACTTGCAAATTTAACTTTAGTTTCTGAACGCCAGCGCCGCGCCCGCGCCCCCTGGTGTGTGCGGAATCCACTATGTATAACGTTTATATTTAAACTATGTACTTGTATTTACGTTCACTCGTGGTGGCGCTTGGAGTTAGGTAGCATGATTTGGGGGCCAACCATCATCTCTTAAAACCAAAGGAGAGAGACAGAGAGAGTTCTAGAGTTCTGCGTTTCGCGTTCACTGTAATCTATGCGGCGCTATTAAAAGTAAAAAAATGTATTACGTGTGATCGGTAGCGAATATTGCAGAACTCCAGACTGCTTGCTGTGTGCACAATAAATAAAAATAAATATCCTGGGACATTCCTCACACACCGCCATCTGATCCCAAACTAAGCAGAGCTTGTACTATGGAAACCAGATAACTGATATAATACATATACTACTTTTTGTTTGTAAATACATACTTAATATACATAATTACACCCAGACTCAGGACATACAGACATGTTCATGCACACAAATGCATGTCCTGTGCGGGAATCGAACCCACGACCTGCGGCGCAATAGGTGGAATCTTTACCAGACTCTTAACCAACTGCGCCAAATGGCCCGTCGATCTCTCTTTGTGGGATCATCATCATCATCATCAGTCTATAATGTCCCTCTGCTGAGCAAAGCACTGTGAAAGGAGGCCTTCCTTTCACAAATCAGGGTGAAAGGGAATACGCAGATACTCCACCACGCGTGCCCACTGCGGATCGGTGGAGGTAGGCTAATGGTCAACCTACTATTGGAATTTTCAAGCCGCCTAGAAGGCCTCCAACTAGCTTAACGACTATCACAATTAAGTGATAACCGGGACCAACGGCTTTACGTGGCGGTCACCCATCCAGGTACCGACCACGACAGTGGTAGCTTAACTTGCCTATCGATTAAGAACGGCTTATCATGCTACACCACGAGCGCTTCACTTTGATCGGTGCCTACTATATCCTTTTTTGACGTCTGACATCAAAAAGAAGAAGAATACAAGTGATATTATTAGGATATTATAACGTTACTTGTATTCTTCTTCTTTTTGATGTCAGACGTCAAAAAAGGATTAACATACAAATATTGCTCGTTTAATAGGATATGATAGGTCCTATCCTATTAAACGGGCAATATTTGTATGTTTTAAGAACTCAAAAACGGCTGTAACTATTCCAATGATATTTTTTGTGGGTGAAAAATCGATGTAGGTAGCTAGTTCTCATCTCTGGAAAAACGGGATTTTCTGAGTTTTCACGCCACAAGTTTATGTCATAAGTCTGCTCAGAGTTACCCTCACGATTAATGCCAACCAAAACTGAACAAAAACATTACGTGAGATTAAATAATAAAATGAATCTTCTGTAATAAAAAAATATTATTCAGCCTTTTCACCTTATTGGGTAACCACCAGAGAACCGTGCTCGATATAACGTTGTTAACTGTCAGAAACCCACTATTAACATTACCAATTATGACATTAAATATAATAAGATGGCAATTATCATTAATAACGCGATATTAGTGAACTCATTGGATTTCACCTCAGTTTAAATCATCACCGCACCCGGCAATCAGAAACACATTATGGCGTCTCGTTTGCACTCACCTAGCCACTACACTAGCGATCTGCTAGGGTTGACGATTATGAGTTTTCATCCCTCAATTAGCAGAGATTTTTCTGTATGATTTTTATTCAATGCCAAACTAATTGTGATATAATTTTATGTTGGAACTAGCTTTCCGCCTTGCGCAGCTGCCGTTTCATCTTCTTCTATATTTAAGAGCTGTGCTCCTGTCGGTATGGCTTCTTCCATTCTGCTCTATCATTAGCAACATTTTTCACCTCCTTATACGACACGACGCCTATTTTTGCTTTCACTTGATATGTGTAACTTATTCTTGGTCTTCCTCTTCCTCGCTTTCCCTCTATCTTTCATTCTATTCGTTTCCTCTATAATGTTTTTGATAAATTCGTCGTGTCGTATAAGATGGCCAAACATCTTCCCTTTCCCCCCTGTTCTCTATCGTCTCCATAATGTTCCTTTTCTCTTTTACTCGACTCAATACTTCCTCATTCGTCACCCTCTCAGTCCGGCTAATCCTCTCCATTCTCCTCCAACACCACATTTCAAAGGCATCCAGTCTTTCCCTATCCCTTTGCGTCATTGTCCACGTCTCAAACCCATACAGTGCTATGCTTAAACATATGTTTTTAAATTTCTTTTTAACTTTCCATGATGTTTTTGCCCTGAATATATATTTTTTATTTTGAAAAGCTTGCTTAGCAATGGATATCCTGATTTTAATGTCTGGGGTACATCTAGAGTTACTGGTGATAATGCTTCCTAAATATTTAAATGTTTGTACTTTTACAACTCTCGCCATCGACGGGGAGTCCATCCTCAACTAGAATTATTTCAACTGTGCGGGCTAAAAGAAGTTTTCTTCCGCGGACGCTCGGACTGTGGTATGGCTGCGGCATTCAGTAAGTTGAAGGTATTTCCCCGGGCGAGCTGCTCTTTGAGAGAATAAACGCTATGCTCTACCTCTCCTAAAAAAATAATTCATTATAAATGAGAATGCAAAATTCTGTATCCGTACAACTTACGGGTGAAAATTTTCCCGGCGTCTTGTGGTTCGGCGTAAAAATGGGGATGGTGGAATAAGGCTGAATAGATTTTTCAATTCATGGTGAATTCTTGACATTTAATACTTCCTCAGATACATTTATTTAATTATAAATTAGCCTGCGAATACGTAATGCTAATTTATTTTTGGTGACAACCCTACACTGCACGTAGAGTCCTTAGACAAGACTAGACTATCTCCACTCTACCAGGCGGTCGGGAGCCGGAGAGATTCTTACTACCTATACTTTTGCCACGTAATTACTCGATTTTCTTTTAAGACAGTTACTTTACCTGATTAACCGTATTTGGCGCAAACAGCACTACCCTTTTTTGTACCTACAAGTAAATTTCAAGATGATTATCATAGAAATAAATATACCTAGAAAGAACTTTGCCATACTACACGAATATATAAAACAGGCCAACTTTTATAGGCTGCTGCGCGTAACAGCTACGTTTTTCGTTTTACGTTTTACGCTCCCTCTGCGTCATTCTGCTTGTCATAGTGACGTAGATAATGATTGCATTTTTTGAAATATTCCAATTAAAATCGGGAGAAATTTAAATAATAAACATTATTTTGCAATTTTATTTATTTTTATTTCATTTAGCCCCTAACATTTAGGGGCTATATTTTTCGACGCGTGCACAGCTTCGACGTTCAATCTGGATGTAACCTTAATCAAACATGATTATATAATATACTAATTTACCATGACGAGGGCTGTGGGGTCCAATCGTACAATAGGTTATGAGAGTTAGAGCATAGCGTTTATTCGCTCAAAGAGCAGCTCGACTGGGAAGTACCTTCACCTTACAGAATACCGCAGCCAAATAACTTTATGTTGTGTTCCTGCGCGTGAGTAAGGGCGCAAGAGGTCATTGAGGAGGGGGGAAGGATCGGTAACGCGTGAGTGAGTCCTCGTGTGTTGCAAGCGACACTTGTGACCCGTGGCATCAAAAGCGTCCATAGGGCAACGTTAACCGCTTATCACCAGTCGGGCAGACTCCCCTTTGTTCGTGAAAAAACTGACAATCGGGCGGAACGCAGTCGAGCACGCTACGAATGCTCGTTCGAGGCTCGCAAGCCCATCCACGCTACGCGAATCGTGCTCGCAGGGTGCTCGTTCGTGGCTCTGCTCGTGCTCGGTTCGCCAAGCATGGACGCACCATAAGAGTGTTAATTTTAACCGATAACGGTCCGTAAATTATAGGAATTGGCCATTAGTCAATATTCCACAAATTCCAAATTAGAAATCCATAGCAGTATTGATTGGTGAAATATACCACTGTGACAGACGGACGGAGTGGCACTATAAGGGTTCCTTTTTTATCTTTTTGGTTCCGAACCCGAAATAGGTGTTGTTGACGTTTTCAAAGCGTAGATGCAATGCTTTAACGAATCTCCATAGACAACCGAGCACTTCGAGTAGAGACTTAGTTTTGGTAATGTATTAAAAATAATGACATACTACGTTACTACCTTACAGAATATCGCAGCCAAATAACGTTATGTTGTGTTACTGCGCGTCGCCAGAGCTCAGCGGGAAAGAGGGAAAGGATGGTATTCCGTGAGTGATAGAGTCAAACTTTTCATAAGTGCCTGCGAAGTTCTATTTGAACAAATGATTTTGAATTTTGATACCCCGGGTGTTGCCAGCGTCCCATATGCTTGTTCAAATCAAATCAAAATCAAAAAGACACAATTCAGTTTAGTCCCTGGTAAGGCACTTATGAACGTTACATACAGTTGAATTTACCACCGGTTCGGAATACACTTAAACTGAGAAGACTCCGGCAAGAAACTCAGCAAGGCTTTGTTGACCGGCTACGTCGTATAAAAAAACCTCTTGCTATATGCCGGTGTTAAAAGAAGCACTTAAAACCAAGTAAAACAACTGTTATAACCTATCTTTCAAATAAGCGGCTTTTCAGTCGCTGGATATACCTCAGATAACCTATTCCTCTGATAAATCTAAACATGTAATAAACAAAAATTCTACTAATTATGCCATTGAAAAATAAAAATAAGCACTAAAAATAATGATCTTTTTACGACAAATCTCTTAACAAGATCAAGATTTCTCAACATCTCTTTATCCTTAAGAAACAAGGTAAAATGTTATCACGAACCATGTTCCTGTGTTTGGTATGTTGCAACGTCCAAAACGTTTGAATATTTGATTCACTTTGAAGGCAGTATCAGATAGGATCCGTAGCGAGCGTGTCTACCCAACGGAGTCTTAAATAATATAACGGGCTAGAAAAGTTTAAAATTCTATTATTGGCCTCATTTTGAAGGAAATTTAATGCAATCTGGAGATTGATAACTGCCTAAATCGTTCGGTAATTATTAATATTAGTAGTTCATAAAGTGTTTGAAGTTTGAAAAATAAAGCGTTCGAATCCTACAATGAGATTGGGATGAGTGAGGAAACTGATTTAGCACCTGAGTGAGGAAACTGATTGAAAACCTGAGTGAGGAAACCATACCATACCGGTAGTAGGGAGGACTGCAGAAAGCTAAAACTACTTACTGTATATAGGTCTGTGTTTGACCACAATCTCACCATGGTAAGTGATGATGTGGCCGAAGGTGGTAAGCACACAAAGCCCAGAAGGTACTGGCTCCCAAGTGCAGCTGTCGGAACACACCGATAGGTTTTTTTTTATACCACTAAGGTTGCAAACAAGCATACGGCCTGCAGAACTAGAGTAACTACTAGAGTAACGATAATCCCGACTTTTTTAAGATTATTTTGTGTTTTTTCAAAAACCAAAGACGTAATTTTTTTCATCTGATGTTATAGAATCTTAGTATAGTAGACCATCGTCTGAACAACGTTTGTTCTAGCGAAAAAACGAATTAAAAGTCACCGTGTATACCTACAGAGTATCTTGTAAATAATCGTCTAAATGAAACTCCAGCTGAGATTGTTCATTATCAGAAAACGTTAAAATCCGGTAAAAGTCTCAAGGTATTGTAATATTTGTAATTTCGATTTTTCTAAGCTAAATATTAACTTTCCTTGTTAGTTACGATGTTTGGGTCGAAACTTGTAATGTATTTTCAAATACTTATCCGCAATCGATTGCGCTGAAACGTAGCAAACACGGCATCAAAGCATATTTGGAAAAGATTTGTTCTTAAAAAAAAAAAAATATAATTTTTAACCCATTTCCAAGATTTGAGATTTAACGTTTTGTTTTTTGCTTTTTCTTCTAAGACATAATCTCAGCTTTCTGGGGTCATCATTTGGACCATTATTTACAGGGCACCCTGTATATATGTGATCCTGATCCCGTATGTAATGTGAAAAGAGTGCGATTTTACGAGCCTATAAAACTGGTACATAAAACGCTGTTTCTTCAAGTAACACCTGTTTTTTAACACCCCACGCAGTAAAATGTCTATTACAGGTCTAGTAATGTGTCTTTTACTACCTATTACAATTAGTATTCGGATCATGAACATTGTAGGCGGTTATTCCTATGAGCCATTTTATGCACAAGACACTGGGTCAATGTTGACCTCTCAGATTACAGAACAAAAGGCAGATGGAGCCAAAAAAGCAAATACAAACTCAAAATTAGAAACCAGGGGGCCAAGTCTGCTAAAGTGTCATACTGACACGATATTTATTTATTTATTGAGCTGATGTGCGCAGACTACTAATTCATAATGGTCTCATAATTAATGAAAAGAAAAATAGTACAAAAACTGTGAAAAATGACAGCTAAAAGATCATTGTGGCACGATTGTAGTTTCATTGGAAAATCAGCGGAAAGCTATTATTTCATTTATTTTATTTTTATTTGTTCATTGCTTCATGTGGTACATATATAGGCTTTACAATATCTAATAAGTTCACAACATGAGCCCTGCAAGGGCATTGCAACATTTATTAGTAATTAGTCTAAATTAAATGGCGCCATTATGACGCTATTTTGTTAGTACACTACCAAAACTGTAAAATGTGTAAATTTTGACACCACTGATAGTTCATTGGAATTCAATTGTAATAGCAGACTTGGCCTTAGCCCTTAGCCCCTGGTATTCGCTTCCCAAATTGTATTTGCTTTGTCTAAACACAGTTTATTAATAAACATAGTTTATTAAAAAAGAAGTATTTAGCTAAATCATTTGTACCAAGAATTTTCTTTTCTGGCTCCACTTTCGTGTTCCGCGCGCTCCATCTCCATCAAACCTAATAAGGTTTGTATTTGGCCGTAATCCTGTGGTGGTGGATAAGAAGACGACATGTTTACTGTATAAACGTATTAGAATTATTGTTTGACTATAGCTAATTACTGAGATATTTGATTTTTACGGGAGCGTCTCTTAGCAAAAACATGAGAGATTTTGGTGTTGCTAAATTAGAAGGATACTCTTTTTCTCCGATTCTTGAATCGGATATTTAAAAACGTTACTTGTAACAAAGTTTTTTTCTAAAATGTTTGTTCAAAGCTAACTATTATAGATTACAAACTGCTACCCGTAACGCCATCTATTATGGAATAGCAGAACTATACAGCTTGAAATTTGAACCTTTTGCATTTGGTTCGTATCAACGCGAGTTGTATTTTTCTTTTAAATTATTTTTTATGGCTTTATACTTTTTTTTAGAATAATATTATAATACAATTTTTTATATGAAAATGTGGGATCTTTTGAGGAAAAGGGTCTTGAAGCTTTTAATGAATTATCCTGGGTACTAAAATAAAATGATGATAAAAAAGAATAAATATTCAAGTTATGTATACCAAGAAGATTGCATAACCTAACCTAGTTAACTTATTTGTCGGTTTTAGACCTTACTGGTGTGGCGTGGCTGGCGACATATCTTCAACTTGAGAGTGTATCTTATATAGTGCCAATAAAATAAACTTTTGAATCTATGAAACTTTTTGTCAATTGTCACTTTTTTTCAGACTTAGTTTTTTCTTAAATTAAGTATTTTTATATTTCGCAATTTTTAGTTTTTCTTACATGTACTAGAATTTGACGAAGGTTTTTAGATGTTTTCCCTTTGACACCCGTAGCTCGCATTAATAAGCCAGGCCCTCACACGTATTATTTCATATCTTGATAACGATTGAACCGATTTCGATGAAACTTGCACGTTTCTTTTTACACATAATTTTGCCGCGGCGCCGGGGCACGCAATTGTTTTCAGTGCGATTAGAATGTAAATATTATGTAATGAATCTAAGCTTGTTTTGAAAAGAGTAATCGCTGAGTTTATTGCCGGCTCTTCTCAGCAAATGCAATCTACCGAACCGGTATTAGAGTATTAGAGTCAGACTTTTCATAAGTGCCTGCGAAAGTCTATTTAAATAAATTATTTTGAATTTTGAATTTCCCTAAGTTGAAGTAAATGTAAGTCTTTTAAAAAATAATGGTCACAATCCAATGCATAGTTTCGGAAATATGCG
Organism: Achlya flavicornis; assembly: GCA_947623365.1. Lineage (NCBI taxonomy): Eukaryota > Metazoa > Arthropoda > Insecta > Lepidoptera > Drepanidae > Achlya > Achlya flavicornis. The sequence continues at coordinate 1,353,385 of OX392485.1, read as the reverse complement.
TGGATAAACATACATATATGCACCTATGACATTTTGTATATTTGTTTGGAAGCCCTAATAGATTATCATATGTGAATATATTGCAGGTCCAATAATATTACACACATAGGTGTCCAATTGATAATATCCATTTTTTAAGTCGATTTGGACCGGCGTAGAGTCATTTGTTAACGTTCATAAGTGCCTTATCAGGGCCTAAATTGAATAAATGCTTTTTGAATTTGAATTTGATCAATAAAAACAATTCAGTGTAATATTTTTAAATTAAATAGTTACATACAAAGTAAACATAATATCTCATTCATAATAAAAAGGCAATGTTGCCAGTCTTTTTGTTCATTGTCGGCGAGATGAAAGCTACTCACGCGCACTCATTGTGCGATTGTACGCTAATGCGGCCCATTGAGACGGACGGCGCGCGGCGGACGGACGGATCTGCATATAACTTTTAATATATGTATAGTATGTAGACATTCGGGATGTAACCAGCTTGTTGACTTGTGAGCGATGATTCTTTTATCTATGATTTTAGTTCTAAACACACACAAGGTAAGTGAAACAAGCCTTTTCACATTTAAAAGAAAACCTTTCAATAATTTATCATAAATCAGCCATCATCATCATCATCATCAGCCTATAATGTCCCACTGCTGAACACAGTCACCCTTTCACAAATCAGGGTGAAAGGGAATGGGCAGATACTCCACCACGCGTGCCCACTGCGGCGAGGTGGAGGTAGGCTCGTGGTCAACCTGAGCCTCAAGCCGACTAGAAGGCCTCCAACTAGCTTAACGACTATCACAATTAAGTGATAACCGGGACCAACTGCTTTACGTGCCATCCGAAGCACGGAAACGCTCGATTTGAAATACCACTAGGCGGTCACCCATCCAGGTATCGACCACGACGGTGGTAGCTTAACTTGCCGATCGATTAAGAACGGCTCATCACGCTACACCACCAGCGCTTCAAACAAAACAAAAAAAAACAGCCATACCTACTCAAAATATGCTCCGTGGAGCCCTAGGGGCAAAGCCACTGTGGGGGCTCCGCGATATACTGACTAAAATACATTCTTAAGGCAGACAAGTTCAGAAAGTACCTAAATTTAATTAAATAAATAATTTGATTACGATAGTTCAGTCATTTTATTAATATTAAAGAAATTAAAAAATATATTTATATAAATAAAGAAAATAATCAAGGAATAGGTTGTGTTGTGTATTTTAGGGCTCCAACGAATATTTCGCTTTCTAAAAGGGGTCCGTTGCCAATAAAATTTGAGAATCGCTGCCATAAATGATTTATTTTTACATAGACGAATCTAATTCTATCTTTTACACTATATTTTAAAAATACGTATTCATAGGTACACTACACTACATGAAATGGTATTAGTCTTATCTATCTACTCTTCAATATACATAAATAACAATTACCAACCGCGTGTATGAACGATCATGAGAACGGCTCGATCGATTTGACAGATTTTTTGTTATCTTCGTATGAGGATTCAGGACAAGGTTTCTTCGGAGAGAAAAAAATGAAAATTTGACGACATCTTTGGAAAATTCGGGAAAAACTCAAATGTACTTATTTTCACAGGATTGACAAATACAACTTTTTATCCCAGACGAATACGCGGACGAAACCGCGTGGGGACAGCTAGTACCTGAATACATATCTTTGAATTGTAGAGATTTATATGTCTTCGTGTAAAATGTCTAACTAACAAACAGAAGAACAATAAACCATAAGGATTCCTTGTACGACCAAGGTGCTAAAAAGCAACATATTAAATTAACATAGAAATGGACAATTATTTCAAAGTTAGCACACATGTTGGCAGCTAATTCCAGTCCCACCCGAGGCTCTCTCAATAATTAGACATTTGGTTTGTTATCGACGGGGCCAGGGGCCCGGGGCCGCGGCCTCAAAATAATTATTAACAACCATAATTCTTCGTCCTGACACCACTCAGATCAATCAATATGGTAATTTCAACGACAGCATGGTATATTTTTAAATCACAATATCACCATGGTAAGTAATTATGTGGTTGATAAGAACTCAAACCCTGGGGAGAAACTGGTTCTCAAGAGGGGTACCTACCGGTAGACGGGTACTAAAACCACTACCACGGCCCTATAGTTTCTTCACAATGTTTTCCAGCAGATTTAAACTACTCAAAATGAATCAAAATAGTTTTTCACATAGTCGTGTAGGTACTCTACTTATAAATATTTTGTGTTTCTGCCCATCTGGTCCATTCAGAGAGGGATGGATGGGGATGGGATGACGACCAAGTTTCTATATTACAAATCTGCGCTATCGAATGCAGGTGTCCGGAACAATTGGGTGACAGATTATGAACTTCAACAGTGGAGCTGTAGTTTTCCATATTGAATGTAAGCTCATTGTAGGATTCGAACCCACGTCTATCGTTTCGACGTCACTCTAAAGCTATTATAGCATCAAATCAATCGCTCAATTGTCACTCATTGTTTTGGCTCATCAGTGAAACCATTTTTGACAGTTGAAGCGTGAAGGTGAACCAATGAAGTTTTTGACATTACCAATACCCCTCGCCATTGGAGTGTCGCCATGAACATGTGGTATTTGAGGAGATTGCAGAGGATTAGCTGGACTGAGAGGGTGACGAATGAGGAAGTATTGAGTCGAGTAAAAGAGAAAAGGAACATTATGGAGACGATAGAGTAGGAGGAGAAAGATGTGTGGCAACCTTATACGACATGATGAATTTATCAAAAACATAATAGAAGGAAAGATAGAGGGGAAAACGAGGAAGAGAAAGACCAAGAATAAGTTACATAGATCAAGTGAAGGCAAAAATAGGCGTGTCGTATAAGGAGGTGCAAAATTTTGCTAATGGTAGAGCATAGAGCAGACTGGAAGAAGCCACACCGACAAGAGCACAGCTCTTAAATATAGAAGAAGTAAGTAATACAGTAATAAGTCTGCAGTAAAAAACATACCAAATACAATATGTACCTACTAGATGAATAAACTTCAAAAGAGCTAAGTCTTGTGTGTCATGAATGTAACAGATGATAACAATCTGCAAACTAATGATGAATCAACAAAAAAGTCCATTCTTTAACAAAATATCCCTCCTATCCATTAACTTACAACTTAAAATACCATATTAAAAGCGCAACACGAATAAAACAAGACAAATTTTTAATTACCAACTAAAAATGTACGCGGGTCGGTGAACTCCAGAACAAAGCCTTCCGCGACCCGTCGAACCCCTCACGTTCGTGATAGCCTATGTAACTCATTATATTCGATTTAATTTTATATTTCCAAGCATCCATTAAACCTCCATTCACGATCAGGCATCAAGACAGCGCGCCCGTGCCTGTGTGTGCACTTTACGAAAAAAACAAAAAAAGCGCGCGCTGAGGTTACTACGCTGTGGTCAACGTAACTCTATCCCTTTCTAACGCCAACATAAATGTTTTCCCTCTCTGTCGTGCTATAATAAAACATAATTGGTTTTAAATGGATAGGATTGGCGATGGGTAGAATAATAACCGAAGAAGCAATTTACCGTCGGCCGGAGGAGCGTACCTCACTTATTAAGGGATTCCTTTTTCAAAAATTACTCTATGCATATTTATAAGCGCGCCTTTTCGGTGACCATAGATTGAGGGCTTTCCTTTTTTTAAATGGGGCGTGATGACCATTATGCAAACAGCCATGATGAAAACTTTGTAAACGAATGTAAGCTTTATTATAATTTGTTAAATCTATACTAATATTATAAAGAGAGAATGCGAATCTAGTGAGTTTGTGTGTATATGGAGGGTTATCTCCGGAAGTTGCACGCCTAATATAAGTACCTATATTACAGTGGAACTCCTACATGTTAACATCGCAATAAATATTTTAATTTGATTTGAAGTACTAATCCTATTTTCTTTCACTATAATAGGAATCTAAGCTACATTATCCCAGTGCCCAGGCTATAGCTTTTTTCCGCGGGGGACAGCTAGATCTTTTATAAATATACTTATTAGTTGTTGCAGCCAGGATGAACTTTATTTGACAACATATAATACCTATAAACTGTGAACGATCAGCCCCCCTAGGCAAGATGATTGTCGATTATCGTCATCGTTAGTAAACGATCAACCTTTGTATGGGATTGACATTTCAAATCGAAATATCACGTGACTTTTAACAATCTCTTATGTCACTGCCATAAAAAGGTTGATCGTTTACTAACGATAATGATTGTCAACACACTTCGTAATAAAAGCAGGGCCAGTAGACAAGATGGTTATCGACAATCGTCATCGTTAATAAACGATCAACCTTTGTATGGAATTGACATAAGAGATTGTTAAAAGTCACGTGATATTTCGATTTGAAATGTCAATCCCATACAAAGGTTGATCGTTTACTAACGATGACGATTGTCGATAACCATCTTGTCTAGGGGGGCTGGTATGTCACAGAGTAGAATTATCGTCCCGCGATCAATAGCTGTTCATTTATAAACGTGATATATTTTTTTCCTGTTCATAACTTGCTCCAAGTAGGTCCTACTACTCCTACTTGTTCCAATACGATGCTTAGTTATTACAAGACAAAAGACAATCGATCTTATTTTCGTAGTAGGTATAGTCCAGGCCCCGTTTGGCACTTTGGCGTTATTTTTTCACAAATTAGTGAGAGAACGCGGCGCAAACGGTAGGGTGCGACCATGGTATATACGTACATGGCCGCCACCCCCGAGGCGGTCGGGTATTCTATGAGGATTTACCCAAAAAACAAAAAAACAATAACGAATATGACCTTCTAGTATTCAGGCAGATGCACATAAAAATCTGCCATGGTATATCTAACCAACCACCCGTTAGCCACATTATCAGTCACTATGATGATACCACTGCTCATCCACACTTATCCAATGAACCTGTTGACCATTGAAGATATTTGAAGTCAACAATCCTACCACATCCTAATGGTTCGGCGATTCCTTCGAATTAAATTACAAGATCCGGATCACGTCATGCGTTCCCAACAATATCTACAGCACATAGTATAGTAGTTGATCGTGAAATTCGTGATCCACCAGCATGCGTATACAAGTGGATTATTTCAGTGAAATAAAGGCGGCTATTAGAGTGTAATTGCGTGGCACCGCCCGCCGGCCGCGTCCCGCTGCGAGGCAGACGCGCCTGATCCCCGATCCCTCCTGATAAACAGAAACTTTATGATTTTAGACCCCATCTTACAGCCCGTGGAGTATCCATGCTAAAATCATTAGCACTATATTTAGAACTTTTAATTGAGAGGCAAGCAAGGGCAGTCGCCTTCATGTTTAGTCAAAAATGACTTATGGAGGTGCAAGGTTTCATGACACCTCCGTTCAAGAGGAAAGATATTCTGCCAGGCTGGGTCATTGTGCCACATGGACCGCTGTCCAATCGCCGAATAAGTAAACTTCGTAAGCGCGATCCAGAATGTTGTGGCGCCATCTATCTTTATGCGTGTGAACTATCATAGTGTAACTGATAGATGTCGCTACACACCTACCAGTGCGTTCCAGTAGTTAATTTGTCGTTCTTCTAGGGCCTAGAATCCTAGCGTAGAAACTAGGCTTTGTACTCTTTTAAACTTATTTCGGGGAGATCTACACACTTATTAACAAATTGCTTTATAGGAAATATTATTGTTGTAAGTGAAGCAAGATGCTTTTAATCATTGCTGTGTGCTTGTGCCCATATTGTGCTCAACCGAATATCAATTCGTGCCAAATTATGTTCCAAAATCAAATTCAATTTCACAAGGTGTAATTCGCCAACAACTAGCGTACCGCGGACCTCACTCAGAGTTGTGCCGATCAAAATGTAAAACGCATAATCCTTTATTTCTTTTTTTTTCTGCACCATAAACTGCCTACAAATACATTGCTTTTATTTTTAATTGCTACAGCCGAGCCACCGAGTTCGCCAGGGGCTTCGTGGCCTTCTATTTTTGAATTATGGAGCGCGGATTTGTGATTGGCCAGTGTTATTGTGGATGCGTTCAAGTTATAACAAGATTAGGAGATTTTGATAAAAAAAATGAACATGTACCAACCAACATCAAGATATGTTCACATACAGGACCTAACCATTAATGTAACAGAAGATGACGTCCGTTATAAACTTAACTGCATTAACTACTTAGGTCATAGTACCTCAGTTCATTATATTCTTTTTAATCTATCTATCTTAATCAAATTATCTATCTTTTTGTACCTGGTTCATGTTCCTTTATAAGCAAATTCGTCTGATAGTCTCATTATAATCCCCAAGAAAATGTGTATCGAATACCTACATCATATATGTAGGTTGGATTGGATACTTACTTACCTACCACTACCAGAATACAGTTGAGACATTATCCGTCCGTTTGTGTATTACCATTTAGAAAGTTTTTTCGGATTAACCAAGTAATTTTAGCTTTTAACCAAATCGGCCGCGGCTCCTATACCTATTGCTTGGAACATTTTTCTTTTTCCCTGTAATACCTAATTTGGGATTTGACCATCCTGCCTAGCTTCACCTGTAGGTACCTACCTATTATGTTCGACATACTAAAAAATATAATCAGAGATAGACCAGGGACATTTGACCAAATTGCGTAAGTGCTAAATGCTAATCTTATCAATTTAATCATTTATCTTCACAGAAATTATATTTTCATACAAGTTGTAAAAATCGCACCGCATTCGACTAAGCGCACAAGGTTCCAACTCGGCATTCGTTCTGAAATATGAAATATTTATGATTTTATTTTTATAAATGTAAAACGACAGAGTGTAAATATATCATTAATAAAATAGTAACATACTATTAGTAAACTAAATAATCTGTTTTTATGTATTTGTGAAAATTACCAGCCACAGATAGTTTTAATAACATAATTTTGTGTTCAGATTACGCAACATTTGGTTTCCGAACGATCACAGGAAATGTCAAAATAAACATGACATAACCAAGTTGCGCGCTCGCTCGCTTTAATGCACAGTGTTTTAGAAAACCTCGATTTTATTATATAAATTCAATGTGACCGTGGTTTTAATACATTCTAACTCAAAGAGGTAATCATGTCGTACGCTCTGGTGCGCCACCTGCGTCGTACGGCGTTGTTGTCACAACAAATACGATTGGAAACCACCATGACTAACCTGACACAGGAAGACTTTGTATTTCGACCTCCCATCGCTCACTGGGGCAAAGTTATCAGAGAAGCTGAGAAAATAGTTGGATATCCTACCTCCTTCATGAACCTGAGATGGCTATTGAGCGATGAATTCGCCAATTTGGCCATGCACTTGCGTAAAGTTGTAAGTACAAAACTTTTTTGTTTTGATTCAAAAATAGTCTTTAGAATATCTAAAAAATAATGTCAAGGGGCATAAATGAGTGTTTGAAGCGTGTTTGATTCGTTAATTATGTAGGAAATGGATATTTAAGTAAATGTTAATTTATTATGTAATAGTTGTGGTTACTTAGTGCTTGGCCATGTGACAGAGCAAGGTCGTTTCCTGTTAAACAACTTGTTTAGATACATGTAGCATTGACATTATAGAACTTCCTATTTGCTGCACAATTTAAATATTTACTAATAAAATTAAATTTAAACAAAATTACCACTTCAATAAAATTATTTCAAATTATATGTTTGTGAGCTAACTCCGGGTCCGAAATGAGGACATTTGTAGGAGAACAAAAACGACGGACATAGCTCGTAGAGTTAGTAAGCTGAAGTGGCAATGGGCAGGCCACATCGCTCGAAGAGCCGATAACCGATGGGGAAGGAAGGTTCTCGAGTGGCGACCACGTACTGGTGCGCGCCGAGCGGGACGACCTCCCACCAGGTGGACCGACGACCTGGTCAGAGTCGCTGGGCGCCGCTGGATGCAAGCGGCCCAGAACCGTTCGAAGTGGAAATCAATGGGGGAGGCCTATGTTCAGCAGTGGACATCAGCAACTCATTGGCTCACGGTTAAAAATATAAAAATGAAATCAATTGTTATAATAGGATACGCGTCCCTCGCGAGAACCGACGGGTTAATAGTGCACAACAACATGCACATGTTATTACGTAAACCAGTAATTATTTGTTACACATACTGGTGATGCTAATGCATGTAAAAAATGCATGATATGTCAGAACACCAATTTACAATATCACAAACTAGCTATGCACCGCTGCCAGTCATGTTATTATGTCTATTGTTCCTCAATAAACAGGTTATTTAATGCAAAAAAGTAGTATTAAAGTATTTGAAAGTGAAATCTTTCAAATCATCCAAACAAAATGGCTAATGCCCTTACATCTACGGAAGACATCTCGTTCACTAGACTGAAACGGCATAGTGTAACAAGCCTACACAACCGATTTCAATAGAATCAGCCAACTGATGAGGAACGAGGTTATTGGATCTCTCTCAACACAAGACGCCTAATCCAGCGAAAGCAGCCAAAAATCTCGTTCATTGCAGTTGAGACTGCAGATAACAACAAAACGAAATGGACATAAGAGAAAAAAAAAAAAATTTTAGTATTAAAAACTCTTCAGCTTTATAATTTATGTTAATGAACATTTTGAACAAGTTTATCATTATTTATTAAAACAGCAATAGTGTCACGTTGCACATTAACTCATAACTGCTGCCTATATCCGCTACCCTGAGTGTAATGAAATGACGCTAGTAAACTAGTATTATAGCATTTACAAAAAAAAGTATGGGAGAAATTAACTACTTGAAAATACCGCAAGGGATGCTATACCTTTTCATGTACTATGTGAATGAACATCCTCACCACATACGGATAAACCCCTTGTGTGGATATAATATATGGTGTATTGCTTTGTACTGTCTTTTACATAAATAAATTGTAGAGAAATGCAAATTTAATAGTAGTATAGTAAGCATTTACTCACATCAAATTTACTCATGTCATGGGTCATATTTAACTATGGCTAAGACATACTTAGCCGTAGAATAACTATGGGGGCATGGGACCTGGTGTCTAGAAATACAGGCTCTGCCTAGCTAAGGCACCAGTTTCCCAAATTATAACTGCTTATTATTATTTTTCTTTGTTTTTTGTGCAACTTATTGTGGGAGAAATTAACTGCATTTATTACATTACTAGCTGTCTCCAACGGTTAGACCCGCATTCCCAGGATAAAAAGTAGCCTATGTCCTTCTCTATACCAAATTTCATGATGATCCATTAAGTAGTTAAAGCGTGAAGGCGTAACAAACAAACTCACTTTCACATTTATAATATTATAGTTAGGACTATTATAATAAGGACATTTACTCAATGCCCTTAGCACACGCCTAGGAGAAGTTTATACAATTTTGATTCTCTTAATTTTGTTAAAAATAAACAAGCAATACAATAATTAGAAGCTTGAGAATTTCACCTTGCTACAGACAGAATGGTTGCTAGTGATGGCAAGGTCAGGATCCAACCTAATGAGTACTATATGAACTAACATTGTCTATTGTGCAATTTAATAACAATACTTATTGTATGTGTTTGAAAGCAAGTGTTTCTAAGTCATTTTCGTGTAGTTGTCATTAACAGTCTTACATTATTAAAATAACAAAACTGCCAAGTGCGTGTATGGCCAGGCTTTGTGTAGGGTTCCTATTTAGAAGGGCCATTTACTACCCGTTTTACATAACTAATAACTTCCTATAAGTAATTTTCAATGGAATTTGTATGAAATTTTCCTTTTTACTTCTCCAAGATTTTATTAACTACTTGAATACTACTTGTTAACTTGTTAAGCCTACTTATCTGGCATAGTTTTCCTATTTACTTTGTTTATACTACTGCTATGATTTTTTTCACATATCCAATAATAACCATTTTGCTGGCAGAGGGGGACACTTGATTCTACCAAAAATTTGCACTTTATAGCTTAATATTTCGCAAACGGACCCTTGAATCGAAAAATTATATTCATTCGAAATATTTTTGAACAACCATGTAATTACACCTCACACCATGAGATAGACAAGGAAAAAATACATCCCCACTTTATGTATAGGGGAAGTTTTTTTTTTTTCAATGTTTTATTTCACCACTTTGTCGGCGTAATTAAAATGTTTAACAATTACAGCTGTCTAGTACTAAGAGTCTCTGAGCTAAGCCGCGGACAGACAGTCCGTCTGACGAAATTATAAGGGTTCCTCGTTGACCACGGAACCCAAAAAAGTGAGAATTAAAGCATGATAGTTTTGAAACGCGTTTCTAGCCGCGGTTTTAAAGGTCAATCCAATATAGCTCCAGAAGCTGCAACCTTCAATCAGCACCAGATACCTTATACATATTAGTCACGGGACTTACGCACATCATCTGAAAAGTCGCCTCCATTCGGTCGATCTTACGAACTATACGGCCAAAAATGATGCTCCTAAATGATATTAATTGAATTAAATGATGATTTAAGAGAGGTAAAGCATAGCGTTTATTCGCTCAAAGAGCAGCTCGACTGGGGAAGTACCTCCACCTTACAGAATACCGCAGCCAAATAACTTTATGTTGTGTAAAGTTGTGTTTCTGCGCTTGAGTAAGGTTGCCAGAGCTCATAGGGGAGGGGGGATAGGTCGATAACGCGTGAGCGATGCTTCGTGTGTTGCAAGCGTCTATATGGCTACGGTAACCGCTTACCATCAGGCGGGCCGTATGCTTGTTTATCGACTAAGTTGTATAAAAAACAAAATACAGATATGGTAAGGCCACAGCCAAACTTACGTCCTTAACACCCACATTCCTTTTTTATTAGAAAACTTATTTAAAATCGATGACGAGGTCGAGGATACTTAGCCTCGCCTTTAAAGAGAGATTAGGATTATGTTAACACGTGTATTTTGGACCTTTTAACACGTATAACTTATATTAAAAATGTATAATTCTTTGTCAACAGGTCGACAGCAACCATCCAATCATAAAGACGGCGAAATCCCTCCTCTACAACGAACACAACAACCTACAACCCTGGGGTCTTGTAATACTCCTGCTATCAAAAGCAGTCCCCCAAACTGACTCACTACAGGCCAACAAAGTTGCCGAAAACCAACGTATCCTCGCGGAATTAGTCGAAATGATCCGCACGGGTCATTACGTACACCGAGGCTTGTTAAACGTACCCATATCCGAGAGAAATAAGGAAGCAGATCCAGCAATGTTCGCCAATAAAATTGCCTTATTGATCGGTGATTACTTACTCGTAACTGCTAACGGTATGTTAGCAAGATTAAAGAATCAGGATCTATCGTACTTAATATCGACAGCGTTAAGAGATTTGAGCGAAGGAGAATTCTTTGGACACAGAGATTATCAGAATATGCCCCTACCGGGCAAGCCACGGGAAAATAGCGATGCCTTCGACATATCAAGTGATACCATACCTTTGGCAGTTGATGCAGTATTAGGATCACCAATAAGAGAGTGGACTCTAAGAACAATGTATAATGGTGGTTCTCTATTCGGACGCGGTTGTCAGGGTGCGTTGTTGTTAGGGGACCAGAGTTTAGAAGACCAGGAGAGGGCTTATCTATTCGGCAGCCACTTGTGTCTAGCTTGGCAGGCTGCGTCCGATCTCCAGAAGTTTGCTAGCGATAGCAAAGAAGCATATTCCCTAGTTAGTGCCCCAGTTTTATTCGCGTTAAACGAAAACCCTGATTTGTATAACGTTATAGAGGATGCTAAAAACATATCTGATATAGATATGGATGGTTTAAAAACTGAAATATTAAGAACAGATGCAATAGAGCAAACTAGATTGTTATATCTAAACAGTTCTGATAAAGCTGAAGGTTATTTGGAAATGTTCGGTGATACAAAAGCCGTGGACACGATCAAAAAGTTAATACGGACTTTGTAACAGTGATAGTGAGAGTTCAAATTTAAACTAGGCAAAAATGTATTTAGGAGAATAGGTTACGTGACCATCGATCGGGTAGATTATGTCGCAAAGACTAGGAACAGGGCCAATTGGAAGATTAAATTATGCAGAAGGCAGGAGCACCCAGCAGAACAGGGTCTGAGAATGACGATGAGAACACACTAGAAGAGCTTTGAGAGTTTCTTCCACAGAGAAAAGAAATATAAATAGAGACGCTATGCTAGCGGAGCCCGCGCGCCACACATAACATCAAATGGGCATATATCAACCAAAACACGCGTCAACGCTTCGTAGTATCCGCCATACTTAGCAGAGGTGCGTAGCTCCGCGAAAAATATTAATTATGTCGTGATGCGCTATTATTTCCTGTAGGAAACGAAGTGAGGAGTCGGAGTGTAACTCAAGGAGGGATTTCCTTTCATCGATGAGTCTACAAACCTTTATTTAATTGTGATATTTATAAAAATGTATTCGAGATTATGATAATTTTAGGTGTGAACGATAAACTCGGATACTACTGCAAAATTATACATTGAAGGCAATGTACTCACTTTATTTGTACGCAAGGTAGCGAGCGCAACTCCGCACGTAATGTATTGCGTTCTTTCACATTGGTCGTGAGTCGTGACCTGTCGTGACCCCAAAACACGTGCATCGATAGTTTTGTTCGATCAATATCGATAAAATACATCTTTTTATCACTGATTTGATTAAGGCAATAGTTGAAAGTTATATCAATATCCGCATTCATCTGTTAAAATTAAGCTTTCAAAACGAGAATTTCAAAACAAATAAATTTTATTTCAAGGGCAATAAACCGTGTAAAAATAACTTTTTTTGAATTTACTTCATCATGTTAAACGTTTTTTTTTACAATTCAGTATTCTTTGCACAATTATTCTTATCGAACGTGAATTTTCTTACGGAATTTCTAAAAATATATCGACGAAATTAAAATATCGATAATTTTATTGATATTTTATCGATTACTTTCGCTGCACTAAGCGAATAGCAATAAGTGTTGCTACTCGACGCCAGTCGACGCAGCTATTACGCAATTATCAACATTATGTCTAATGCGTTTGAGTTCAAAATTGCGTTCCATGAAAATAAGGCCATCTAGTGCCGAGTGGCAGAACTTTTTCGTCGATTGAATCTAGTTAGTATGTAGATTACAAAACGACGTAAATACTTTGTACGCTATTGAAAAATAAATTTTATGTTAACGTAAAAAGGTATATTTTCATATGTATGACCTGTGTGATTAAAGCTATTTTTGAGTAAAATAGAAACGACCAATCAAAAGGATTGTTTATTTGTAGTACAATATATGATTTAACATTTATTTGTGTGAGTTTGGCTACACTGGTTCCGATACAAATTCTAACGCATCGCCCTTCCAGTGTATTCTCTTTTCCGTGGTTTCTTCATAAACAAAGTCCTAATCTAACTGAAATAACTAGCAGTGTTCGTATAAAGATACTTTGAAGCCTTTACTAATGGAATGTCAATAGTGTTTACATAAATGAATAGAGAGAAGTGATCAATTGTATTTTGGCGACTAGTTTGGACAAAAGGTAGAACGTTAGGAAATCAAATCAGATTTTAAAGCATACCAATGATCAAAGTACCTTATTAATTATTAAAATAGTAGTTTTAGTTGATAACAAAAGATAGTCGATGTTTCATTAATAAATGGAGACCGTACAACGCGGAACAAAGACAGATATAAAGCATTATTTACACTTTATACAGTTCTTTACAGGAATAATTGTTTTGAACTCTGTTTTTATTATCTATGGCCTTTGTGTCTTACGAAAACTTGTATAGCGTAATTACTGTTTTTAGTTTACAAAATGCTTATGCTTTTTTTAAATTATTTATTATTTTGAGTGTTTCTTTATTATCATTTAGCTTTCGATTTGTGTAATGGCCTATGAAATTTTTAAATTAGAACCCAACAGAATTTAAAGTAAAGCAGTCGAAAGTTACGTCCTTATTGAATTGAAATAGAAAATCATGCTGTGAAATATATATTTGTTATATCAAACAGATTTTATCAGATAACTATGCAAGCTGTTAATGTATTTATGTTGTTAACCTTTTAAAATAAGAATAAATCATTTTCTTTTTTTTATAATTTGTTTGAATACCCCCGTACAAAAGCAAACTGGACGGAACGTTATCCGAAAGTAGAGCCACCAATGATTTCAAAACTAAGGATAGGCCCACCGGAGCATTTTGCAAAAATCTTCTTCATACAAGTAAACAGTACCGCCATTTTTTTTAAATCGATCGAACTACTAAGTGCCGCGTTGCATAGGCGTACGATGTAACCTTGTATGTGCGTACAATGCAGACATAAAAAAAAACGAAAGACGAATGAACTGTTCCGCGGACCGCAGCGACTGAGTCGCGTTGGCCCTAAACAACTTTTTAGGACCAGCGCGTTGGTGCCATTTCGTTGCGCGGTTGGCCCGGTCCTTACGCCAGTAATATATAACGCGTAATTAATTAATTCCTAATTCTTGTAAATACAAGCCATGTACACCATAGTATGCCGATCAATTGGCAATGAGACTTCGTCAGTGACAATAAGACTCAATATCACTTGTGCCTGCTTGTGCCAGTACCTACTGATTTTACACACGAGGGATATTTTGCTTCATTTTCCTGCAGGCGACACTCCGTCCAAATGTATTACACCTCTATGATTAAAATCAAAAAAATCGACAAAATAAAATTACGTGTAGGACTCCTGCCTATATTTTTTAAACCGGTGTTTTTATGTGCAGTTCAAATAAAATATCTTATTAACCGACTTCAAAAAAAGGAGGAGGTTCTCAATTCGGTTGTATTTTTTTTTTATGTATTGTATTGTTACCTCATAACTCCGTCATTTATTAACCGATTTGGAAAATTCTTTTTTAGTCTGGAAGGGTACACTTCCCGTTTGGTCCCATTGTTATCAGATCAGGATTTGATTACTTCTTAGTGTACTTTGAAGTCGGTTTAAGTTTTTTGTAAAACAGTCCAATTATTTAACTTATACAATTATTAACGTATTAATATTAATACGCGTATAATTCGCGCGTCGCGTCACGGCTGACACTAATACCCTGACGGGCGGGAGCTCCCGACGTGCGCCGGTCACACCGGTGGAGATTATATGGAAAAACATTGGTATGTATGTCCGTTTGTATATTGAAATGTTTTTGTTATGAAAAAAGTGTAGGGCACAACATGATGGGGTCGTTAGAAGAGGCTTTTTCCGTCTGCAACGTGCGAGCGACCCTTGGTGTTGCAAGTGTATTTAGGCTACGGCAACCGCTTAACATCAGACGCTCATTAAGCTTCTTTACTAGCTTAGTAACATAAAAAAGCGTCAATTACTAACAAGCTAGGTATTTCGGAAATCAAGTGCAAAGAGCTAATTCAATGTAAGAAAGTTGTAGGTAGGTGTTTTTTTTTTTACAATCCACACATTTGGCTACAGCATTTCTATATATATCTACCCATTATGCACATACCCTAGGCTTTCCTTTGTGATGGAAAGCTGAATAAATGGTTCAAATTCAAAAATCATTTATTCAAATAGACCTTCGCAGGCACTTATGAAAAGTCTGACTCTAATACCGGTTCGGAAGGTTGAATTTGCTGAGAACAGCGATGGTATTATATAATGAAACCGACGATTTTTATTTAAATAAATGCGAGAAGTCACGTGTAAAACCAAGCAGTATCAATAATATTTAAAATCAACATTATCGCGGCGATTCGCGAACTCGCGCTTGACACATGAATGACGCTCGCCAATTTAAAATTAAATTAAATTTTCACAATAATTCAATTTAACATTTCGAAGCAAGCATCATCATATAAACGTAAGGATGTCCACTGCTGAACGTAGGCAAGGATGCGAGAAATTATATATTTCAACATTTTATACGCAATTTCGATAAAATCGGTAAAGTAATTTTAACGAGAGTTAAATTTGCCACATTCATAGTTTCGTCTTTTGGTCATGAAATGGCAATTAATTAATTTAATCATAACATCGAGGAACAATCCCTTAGGGTAGTAATACTGAGCAATCCGATTCCGAAA
The DNA here is from genome assembly GCA_947623365.1 of Achlya flavicornis. Lineage (NCBI taxonomy): Eukaryota > Metazoa > Arthropoda > Insecta > Lepidoptera > Drepanidae > Achlya > Achlya flavicornis. The sequence goes on along the minus strand of OX392485.1, from coordinate 1,337,323 downwards.
CACCTCAGTGATTTGTCGCTGATTTTGAACAGTAAGGACCAATCACTGCATCGTGTGTTCTTGACTTGGCCAATCAGAGCGCATGTGTCATTGTCTTAGCCAATCAGGTTGCATTGTGGATGGTGGCAAATTGGCGGAATAGATTGCAAAATCAACGTCATTACGCTTCTTTGGATTAATTGTTCGATGATTCATAAGTACTTCGGTACCACCGTTTAAGGACAGTATTTGGCAGAACTAACCCTAGTGTCTGAAGCTGTTCTTCGTCCTGACTGCAGGAGTATATCCTCACCTAACAACTGGTCATATCTCATGCAGGTCACATCACTATTAGCTACACTTATAGTTTGTTTTCTTTCACCGAATAACCTATAGTAAATCTATTCGTATCTGTAGTCTAGGTAGGTTCATCAAAGCTCAGAGGTAATAATCATATTTTAGCAGTCATAAAAAAACTAATGCCATCAAAGAAATACCTTTATTCAATATACTCCAGCGTCTCCCCATGAATAGTCAAGGCCATCTTCTGCAGCGCCAGTCTCGCGTCTTCAACGGGGAACTGCTCCGAGTGCTTCATGATAGCTGCCAACTCCTCATCAAGGAACACCTTCAAGTACTCCATGGACCGTGTGCTCCTCACAGCGTAATACAACTGCTTGTATTCAACTGGAGTCTTCTTCAATTTGGACTCTAGAATATGGCCGTAGAGTTGAGGGTACTCCCATAAAGCCAGGGTTACTGGAGCACCAACTAAGGAGTACGAATATGGGTGCGTAAAGAAGTCTTTTACGTCCAAGTACAGTTGCCAGAGTAGTCCCAAATGCCCGCCAAGTATGTAAGCATCTCGTTCCATTTGCTCCCCGCGATGGGTGAGCTTCATAGCGCCTTGGCAGCCTTTGCCAAGTATGCTGGCTGATTCGAGCATGGTGCGCATTATCCATTCGTCTTTACCTTGGCCAAGATAGTCGTTGGTACCAAGTTTCTTCAGGTTGTCTTCGGTCTCCCATTCGTAGTGGGATTTCACATCATTGCTTGCTGGTGGAATGAATGGCGAAGTTTATTATAGAGTTATTGTAATCTAAATTTTAGTTTAAAGTTTGTGCTCATCAGTAGTTTCTAATAGACGAATACTGACTTTGGAGTGCAGACATCTGCTTCTGCTGAACTAAGTCCTATGGTTGTCTTATTCTTTACATGCCTCAGAGCCGAATCTCTCAATATATTTTCCGATTCTATAATACATTCCCTACCAAGCACTTACACGGTCGTAGGGTACTTTTATAGTACCCGCCTGGCTGGCTACCATCCTTAAGTTGAACATTTATCGCCAGCAACTGTACTTTAGAGCCAGTTGACGTGACACCAAAGAGGTCATAGTAGTAAGGCCCACCTAGCTCTCATCAAAGCCATTTTAAGTTTTATGATTACCTAATTTAACCTACTATTATTCCACTTAATACCTTTAGGATAAGTCGGCAGAGGATTGTGTTCCTTGTCATGTTCACCGACGAAGTCTCCTTCAACGAGGTCTCTCAGCCCGGTGGAGATCAGCTCGGTCACAGCGTTGTTCCGCAGACCGCCCAGATGTTGCAGGCACGTGGCTAGGAGGTAGTCACCTACACAGGACATGTGCTGTCAGTATTGTAGTACCAAATGACACTGCGCATTGTGCCTTCCGCCGTTATGTAGTAATTATTACTTATTTGTGCTTCCGCTGCCAGCACAGCTACTCCTCACAACGCCCACTCCTAATCATTTCTAGGTGTCAAGAGTCGAGATACTCCTGGTGTTGCAAGCCTCTGTAGGCTACGGTAATCGCGCCATCATCATAGCAGGCCTTATGTTTTATTCAAAGGTCAAATATCACCTCTGCAAAAATGTCCTTTGGCCCACAGGTCTAGGGCACACCCATATCCTTTGGTTTTAGTGAGAGACGAACATTAAATATAGTTTCGTTCTAGCTTAGAAAGACATACAAAACCTTTAAAGAAACTGTGATCAATGTACCTACGATTTGGATAAGATTCTTCCCTATAGATTGCAGAGTATTTTCAGTATCAACTATTCTCACATAACCTATCCTCTATATCCACCTACCCCTCACTTACCAGTCAACAGCACAATCTTGTTCCCATACAGCAGATCATTAAACTTATCCTTATGCTGCCCCTTGTCCTGAAGATTAGCCATCGTCTTATGAATCATATGGCCAGTACGCTTCATCTCAACAATTTCAGCCAAAGCCCTCTGAGCATGGAGCACTCCTGAGTCGTACTGATCTCTTGTGAAGTCTTGGGTGTTGAAGCCAGCAGCTTTTGACACAAGGAGGATGATGAGACCAACTGATTGTAGGTTGCTCTTGGATCCAATTAGGAGGTTTTTAGCGGATTTTAGGAGAGGATGGTTGGTTGCAACCTGGTGGAATTGGGGTCTATGTTAGTTTGGGTCAGGGTTAAACTAACTTTGAGCTTCCAAGGTACCACGACTCACGGCATTACTTATTGTGTCGCACTATCTTAGCTACAGCACTAAGTAGATGCGCTTTAGAAAGCTTAGTAGATGCTGGTCCACATTTTGGGAAAGTCTACATCAGACTATAGTAAGGTGATCATCAGTATAGTCTTTTTCATGAAGGCACGAACTCAAGGCCCCAAGATTAGTAAATTCACCAAACTAAATTACTGTCTGAATGTCTGATGTTTTCATAAACTTTTTTTTACTTCTAAAAGAGCCTCAAGCTCTGTACCTAAGACAGACCATCAACTCATGACTAACCAAGCTGATGGCGATAGCAATACTAACCAGCTTCCGAAGATGTATGGCTGTATTAGCAATTTCATCATTGAACAGCCACCGTAGATTCAAGAACGACGTGGGATATCCAACGATTTGTTCCGCTTCGCTGATCACGTCCCGCCAGTCCATCTCCTCGCGGTGACCGAAGCCTAGACCCCCTGCGCTGGATGACTGGCGTGAAGACCTGCAGGAAGGGTGGCGGTATCAATGAAGCACATGTGAACTGCTAAAGAAATAAAAACAGTGCGTAAGATTTTTCGGCCCAATATAACCTGTTCTGGCGTAGTGAAATGGTCCATCCTACCTAACCTCGTCAGCTTTGACCGAAACGACGGGTTTACGCGTTGAGTTCCAATTCTCGAGATAGAAAAATAGCCTATGTCCTTCTCTATACCATAGGCTATCCTATCTGCGTGCCGAATTTCATCGCGATTGGTTCAGCGGCTTAGTCGTGAACTCGAATATTGTGATGAGGTAAAACAGACGAGAGTTAATTTCGCATAGGGACAGTATTATATTACTAGCTGTCCCCCACGGTTTCACCTGTTTCCGAAATATAAAGTAGCCTATGTCCTTCCTTTATTTTATTATTATATTATATTATCCTTTATTTTATTATTATATTATTATGTCCTCCATAGCATAAGCTACCTGAATGCTAAATTACAAACTGAAAAACTCAGATTAGTACACACGGCAACAGATCAAGCTATCATTTTCTAGTATAAGCTGACCTCCCATTGTACGGAAATCCTATACAATGCGAGATCAGCTTATACTGTTAATGTATAGCTTGATTTGTAGCCGTGTGTATATGATTAGTATTAATAATATTAGTAGGGATGAGGAAGGGATGAGGCATGGATAAGGAAGGATACTGAGGAAGGATAGTATGGATTTCTAACCGCCATTGATTTGACGAACATTGGTATCCAAACAAATATGTCCTGGTACGTGGTCGTCTAAATTGTGATACACATTTAACATTTACATCGCAAACAATTTGGCTCAAATTTAAAAATGGTTTTGATTTAATCGAGAACATTTTTCAACATGTTTTATTGACCGGAAACATGGAAGTCCGGAAATTGACAAGTTATCTAATGACATGAATTTTTAGTAAAAACTAAAATTCAGAAGAAAGAAAAGAGGTAGTAATGCAGAAATAACGAAATTAAAATACCTAAATACACTGGGTAAACCCACAGACATATAAGAACAAGGGTAAACCACGGGGTAAACCTACTATAGACAATAGACAATAGACATAGCTTTATTTGACATCACAAAAATAGAATTAAAAAAAATAATACAAAGTATGCAAAAAACAAAAGCTTAAAATAAAAATAAAAATTAATAACAAAAAATAATAATAATAACACACAAAGCTTTTATAATTATAATATACAATACAATGACAAAAAAAAAAAGAAGCATAGATAAATTGTGGTGTGATGCCAAAAAGGACTCCAACTCAGCATATCGCTGTGGCACATAGGTACCATCAGCACTGATTTTCAGTGGAGCCCGAAAAGTTGAGATGCGCTCGCGCGGTGCTCAAGATTTAAATAAATAAATAAAGAAAGAAATACTAAAAAGAGTATGAAAAAATAACGTATAAGTAAGGGGCACGAGACGTGAGCACAGATTGGCACCTGCGCAGTTGTTAACTTTCGGTCTGTTTGGCGGAATGAAGTGGGGGGGAGCGCCGAGCTGCACACGATTGGTTCGTCAGTCAATGCTCGTCGTCTATTGGATTCTTGCGTGTCATTTGGCCAAAAGTGTACATGCGCGAGCTTGCCCCCAATACTGCCTATCTGTGCTCACCATTCGTGCCCCATACTTTGTACTTAAGCAACTCTATATTCTGACAATTTCTGACTTCGGTGTAATTAAAAGACAATAATATTTTATATACATAAAAGAAAGTCGTGTTAGTTACACTATTTATAACTCAAGAACGGCTGAACCGATTTGGCTGAAAATTGGTGGGGAAGTAGCTTAGAACCAGGAGACGGACATAGGATACTTTTTATCCCATTCCCGTGGGTCGTGACATAAAACAGGGTAGGGTAAGCGAAATGAAGTCGCGTCGGGCCAGCTAGTATACTATAAAAAGATAATATCAACGAGCAGGTTGGCTTGGACGTTATATAGATACTCTGTCTGTCACGCCACCTACAGGTCGTTGGTTCGATTTCCGCCCAGGTGAAACATTTGTGTGCAAGAACATCGTTCTAAATCTGGGTGTAAATAAATATCTTTATAAGTACCAAATATATTTTTACATTATTTTCCTTGCAACTTATCTTCTGCTGTATTAGGTATATACATACACGCGTAAACTGTAGATCAATTCTAACAACCGTACAGAGCCTCTCAAATTAAACGGCGACATGTTTCTGCGGCCTGCGCAGGAGTGCCCCGCTGCGTCGCTGATTAAAATCATACGATCACTCGATCGTTTTGCGGATAAATTTTTTACTGCCAATAAGACATTCTTGGGGATTACTAATCCCAGAACCTCCTACCGATCCTCAATATTCGCGGCTTCTCTAAACTACTTTACATTGTAGTGTTTATTTCCCTATTTTAGTGCTTTACAATTACCTACTTAATACGGCTATATTTTCAGCTAAATGCTAAAATGAACAACATGTTCCAATGTTGCCGACATTGTAAAATGTCACGGAGACGATTTGCGGTTCAATGCAGCGTGTATCCGAACGAACGCTGCCGTCGACGTTTCGCGCGCACGCACCGGCCATTATCGGGTCGCATGTCACTTCCGCTGACATTTAAATTTCTTCCACTTTCAAATCAAATCGTGTGCACGAAATTACTTTACGGCCAGTGATTTTTTATCCCATTATGGAATACAAAGGTCAAAATCTTTCGTTATTTTTATCCCTATATTATTTTTTACCTACGCGTTTTAGAATAGACTCGTTATGATGACATAGAATTAGATGTTTTATTTTTAAATTATACGTTTAAAAAAAGAAACATATCCGTTCGTTTTTTGAATTCAAATTCCGAAAGTAATCGCTGGGTTGCAGCAATTAAAAATATGCATGGTATCATTAAGTTAAGGGTTTAATAGCTGGCCGTTTATAATTACAATGGTGAATAACACGTACGCTAGCAGAAAATGGAGATAGTATGGTTTTATAATGACACTCTTCATCGATGTAATCGAAATTATTTTGTAACTTGTTCTTTGTCTTCACAGATGTAAAACAATGGAACAAATTATGGATGGATGTAGCTTTATTTCATCTTTTGTAATTCAGAGGACATAGGTATATGCCTTTGTTTAGCTTAAAGCTAATACACATCTGTCTGTTTAGCCATAAAAAAAATTGGTCCTTCCAGCCGGATAGGCCATTTATGCAACAACTCTGACGGGAAGGCCACATACCAATATCGGGCGATTACAATAACTTAAAAATAATGCTAATTTGTTTTTAGCAAATGCCTATACCATAGACTTACGAGAGCGGCCTGTGGGACCGGGCCCCATGCAGGGCACTCACGCGCATCTCACGCACTCGTTATATCACATCGTTTTATCGACGTTGTTAAACGTCGCGATTTATCTGAAAATAACTTTAACATGAGAACGCAACTCGTGGAAAATTTGAAATTATATGTTTATAATTTCCGCAATTACTCTTTATTACTAAGTGTTCTAGTCAGCAGGGCTACTTATAATGGTCGTTATTTTTCAGGAACTTTTTGGAATGGTCGTCATTTTTCAGGAACTTCATTAGAATGGTCTTAATCATAGAAATAAATATACCTAGAAAGAACGTCTCCATCCAATAAAACAAGCCAACTTTTATAGGCTGCTGCGCGTACAGGTCGGGTAACGAAAGCTGGCACGTTCACAGTACTCATAAATTTGCAATCAGTCAAGTCTAATGGACGAATGCAAAAATAGACCACTCTATATTTATGAGCAGTAGCAAAAGCAAAACAATAACTGTCTCCTTCATACTCATAAGCTTGACTTTGCGCGAGAGAGACGGTGTAAATGTGTTGAAACGTGCCAGCTTTAGTTAACCGACCTGTAACAGCTACATTTTACGCTCCGTTTGCGTCATTATTCTTGTCATAGTGACGTTCATAATGATAGTAGTTGTTGAATTATTCCAATTAAAATCGGGAGAAATTTAAATATTGAACATTATTTTGCATTTTTAATTATTTTTATTTGATTTAGCCCCTAACAGTTAGGGGCTATTTTTATCGACGCGTGCACAGCTGCGACACTCGATACCTGGATGTATCCTTAATCAAAGGTCTTAATTTTTCTACAATTCCATTATACTTACGGAAAACGTCAATATCAAATGAGTTAAGAAAGCCATCCACTGACTCGTCCAGTGACCCGCTCAAAAATTCAAAATCATTTATTCAAATAGACCTTCGCAGGCACTTATGAAAAGTCTGACTCTAATACTCTAATACCGGTTCGGAAGGTTGCATTTGCTGAGAAGAGCCGGCAATAAACTCAGCAATTACTCTTTTCAAAACAGGCTTAGATTCATTACATAATATTTACATTCTAATCGCACTGAAAACAATTGCGTGCCCCGGCGCGGCGGCAAAATTACAAAGTAGACTGAATAAATATTTAATAAGTAAATAAATAGCAAACTTAAGCTTGTGGTCTAAATGTTATAGAATTAATCGGATTTCGTGAAAACCAGTTTAATGAAGTTTGTGGCGACTTGCGCGGCACCTATTTTTAGTGTAACTGGCCACAGACATTTAGGTCTGGAAAAAAGAAAATGAAAATAAAAAATCAAGTGACATAGAATACCGGAGAATATCGGAGAAATGTTTTTTATTTTAGTTACCTATTATACATTCAACTGAGCTATTTATTAATATATTGTTCTCAAAGTATTGTGTTCATGATAATGTACCCAATCCGATGCACCGTACAGTACAGACCCTGTTCAGCTCCAGGCTTATTGGAGAAATTAATTAATTAAGTAATTTTTATCAAGAAATTCCACAAGTTTATTAACAATGACTTACGCGGTAGCTCCGCAGTTCATTAAATTATGTACCTACTGAAAAGCTAGGTACTTTCTACACAATAAGGTATCTATGATTAAAGTGAAATGAGGAGTTTTCCTATGATACCCTTCCGGTCAAAATACCTGTCAAATCGTGTACTTAAGGTTCAAATTGGTTCGAAATATCAACAGTTTGACATGTATTTTGACCATAGAGGTATCATAAGAATATCCTCATTAGGAATGAAAGAAAGGTTACCAACGAAAAAATACCTTCGCTGATTTATACGAATAGTTAATGTAACGGTCTCTTATGTACCATACATAGAATAGATTAGATTAGATATGATTAATTCCCCATGGAATATTAAATTCTCACGTCTGGCGTTGTTTGTTCCTTGTTCCTACCGAACAACTTGAAACATTGAAGTTTATTTACCCACAATATTTTATTATTTATCTTTTTCTTGAAGAGGGGAACACATAATTTTTAATTTGGAACGAGCTGTTCGATTTACGAGCGCGCAGGCCAGTAGGCGCTCGGCCACTCCCACCTATTATCTCTGCTTTTTTCTTCCAAAATTGGAACACTTGCTGTCGAGGTGGATAGGCAGTTATTAGAAAACCATAAATTAAAAATGATCTAACCTCCTCTTACTGACAATAATAAAAAAATCCTTTTAAGCAGGTGTTTTAGACCTCAAAAACATGATAAGTAAACATGATAAAAATTTGAAAAGGTTTTTTATTATAGTAAAACAATAATTAATTCTTAACGTGTGTTTAATTAAAGAACGAATACACAAACGTGAAAAATGTAGTTACTCAATTTTATAAATTCGCAGCAACGATAACGTTACTCGTATAATTTAAAAAAATGTTTTTTTCAAAGAATAAGTACAACATTGCATGCATGCAACATGCAACTACCTAACGTGATTAATTTAGTTTTAATAAAAAATGCCATTTAATGTTGGTACGAAAGACACATTATTTGTAAAAAAAAACAGGCCATACATAGGTACCTAATAAACTATATCTATTTATTTATTATAATTTTCTTCCTGATCACAATTATTTCTTGTTATACCGTGTGTCTCGCATCGCATCCCATAATAATTAAATGTAATTTAAAAGATGCTCAATAACTTTTGCAGTTAGGTATATGTGGTTATATTGTAGGTATATCCAACTGCATTGATCATCTGACTACTCGATGACGTAACGTATTTCATATATATTTAACAATGTTAGGTATTTATATTACATTATAAAAAACGTTCATAACAAAAATGAAACCTCCTTGGCAATCGCAAAAAATGATTGAAAGATGCCTTTAAATTGCAATAAAAAAGAAAACCGGCCAAGTGCGAGTCAGACTCGCGCACCGAGGGTTCCGTACAAACCTGTAGGTATATAAGTAAATGGTAGTATAGACCTGAGTATTTGATATAAATTTCAATTTATGACCTATTAAAAAAAAACTACTTACTAGATCTCGTTCAAACCAATTTTCAGTGGAAGTTTGCACCGTAATGTACATCATATATTTTTTATAGATTTATCATTCTCTTATTTTAGAAGTTACAGGGGGGGGGACACACATTTTACCACTTTGGAAGTGTCTCTCGCGCAAACTATTCAGTTTAGAAAAAAATGATATTAGAAACCTCAATATCATTTTTGAAGACCTATCCATAGACACCCCACACTTATGGGTTTGATGAAAAAAAAAAATTGAGTTTCAGTTCTAAGTATGGGGAACCCCCAAAATTTATTGTTTTTTTTCTATTTTTGTGTAAAAATCTTAATGCGGTTCACAGAATACATCTACTTACCAAGTTTCAACATTATAGTTCTTATAGTTTCGTAAATAAATGGCTGTGACATACACGGACAGACAGACAGACAGACAGACAGACAGACAGACAGACATGACGAATCTATAAGGGTTCCGTTTTTTGCCATTTGGCTACGGAACCCTAAAAAAGGGCATAAGGTGGAGTCCACGCTAGTCCACGTGAGGCATGTCCGCAAGGGTCCACGGCGGGAGGTTTTTAATTTTAATTGTCGAATGCATGTAGGTTGTAAGTTTTGTTATAGTGGTCGACATGCGCCCTGCGGACCTCACCGATAGCAAAAAAGTCGTGATTATTTATTTTATTATACTTTAATACTTTTACTACTTTTTTTTCTTACCTGTCATAAAAAACTAATGCTAGCTGGCCAAAAAAATATAGTAATATTACTACGCAGTACCTTATTTTTTTTTTATAGTCGATTACTAACAAACTTAGTGATATCATAAGATAGTAACATTACCTTACCTACATTAGACACATCCGTTTCCGGAAATCAGCAGCATATTCCTAAGTTCATCTTCTTGTCCTGTTCCCATCTTTTTGAAGATTCTTCCATACAACCATAGAATAAGTAGTAATACTACCGTACAGACTCACCCTCTAATAAAAACAGTGTTTATTTCTTTCTAACTCTATCTCTGTCGGACGCTGCACAAGCAACGATAGGGTTGCCATCGAGTGAGCCTATTGGTCTAAATAAGGTTTAATGGGGGTAATAAGTTAAATCTAAGTACTATTTTATTTAGTAGCTGTAAGTATGTTACTACCTAGCACTCGTACTCATATCATGCTTGACACAATCCATCTGTATCTTATAAATAAAAAACAAAATTCCCTCTACTTGTGATGCCCACCGTACATGGCCACCGCGCATATTGCAGCGGGCAACATGTAATTTCTCATGCTAATGCTGCTCGCTACCGGCTTGTACCGGTGCACTGTACATGCTTTACGACATACGTTGCGTTTGTTCTTTTCTGTTGTGGTAGCGATGGGTGATCTGCCTAAACTATTATAATGATTAAACTCTGAGATCAATTGTGGCTACAGTACAGCTACAGCCTCCTATATAATAGGAACAAAATTGAGCATGGTCTTAGTTTAGACAGTTATGAGTAGAAGCGGTGGTCTCGTACCGGTGAGCTGTGATATCCTCATGAGCCATTCCTCGAGAGTTACCAATCCACATTTCATGGGAGGATATCTCTTTATCTCGCTTTTTCTTCTATTTGTTACATCCACATACCAAGATGGAATATGTTCATTAAAATCTCGAGAAGTTTAGGTATATTGAGGAGTCTAGGTACTTCAATATCAAAGTTGATCGGTGTAGGCAGAAACAGGACACAAGATTCCTCTCCTTGGGATCAATCCAAATCTATTAGTAAATAAAAACATACAACATGTACATAAATAACATTTTCAAGTAAAAACCAACGACCAGGGCAACACTGCCAATTAGCAAACGACATGTAAATTAAAACGTTACCAAAACGTTGTCCTACCTTAATAAACCAGCGGCTATCTCCACAATTATCAATTATACAACCTTGGACTAAATTTCAACGCTCACAGCCGATATTAAGACGCCTGAGATCGTGGGAATGTCGCGAGAGACACAAAATGCTAAGGTATGCAAATTACGCGGGTAAGGATGAATGTCACAGCCACCGCCATATTTTATTCGTTTGCGGCTGCGTTCAGGCTCCTGATTTACGTCGCGTTCTTAGATTGAATTAGATGAATGGTTTATTTGCTCAAGGGGAGATTCTATTATGTTCGGTCTATGTTCTTCACAATGACGATTCAATGATAATAGTCAAACCCTATCAATGTCAGAACTCCTAAAGGAAAAACTCAAAAGAGGTTTTGCTATGATAGCCCATCCTACAAATTTCCATAGAGTTATACTATTACTTATCCTTAGATCCCTACAAAAGTGGACTATAGATAACTTATCCTGAAAGTGACGATGTAGCTGAGAGTGTTCAGCAATGGTTCAGCACACAAAGACGAAGAATAAAGGTTCTCAAGTATACAGTCAGAATACAGTACACAACAAATTCAAAATAACAAAGTTTCTAGGACTCTACCACTGTGGTATATTTCTCATAGTCGCTGTATTCTTTCACTAATAAGTTTTTGTTAAAAAAATCATTTTTAATACAAGCTTTTTTTGGTTACTGTTCTTTTTGTTGACTGTACTTGCATTGTCTTCCAATATACTAATGTATACCAAATATCAAATTAACCCGACCACTGGAAGTGGGTGAAATTCGATTTGTAAGATTCCACCCAGGAGTACAGTAACTAGACATCATAAACATTCTGATATCTGGCTAACTGCTCGCGATGATTATTTGCAATAGCAAATTTATCCTTTGGACTACTAAAGTAACTTTATGCCTTTGGCAGTGGAGACCGCAAGGTGAAGGTTCAAAGCTCGTCAATTCGCTCTTATTACATCAAAATTCATCGATGCCTTGGAAGACAAACGCAGGAGATCTTTGCGCCATCGCATTAGCTTGGCCATCCAAAAAGGAAACTCCCAGCCTTCTGGGAACCTTGCCGATAGGCAGCAGCTGTCAGGCTTGAGTGTATTTTACTTAGGAAGGTAAGTATATAATATAGGAATAAAATGTGTTTAAGAAATCCAAGAAAAATACGAAATATTCACCTCTATGGTTATGCAGCCATTCAAAACATCTCGTTTCTTGACTATTTACGTACAATCGCATCATTCCACAATGCCGCCGGTAAATAGAGCAAAAATGTCTCGTCCGAGTATCAGCTTCAGTTTGCGACATTTAAATGTGCCGGCGGCGCTTTTAACCCCGCCATTTGCATCCGAGATCGCGTCGATCGGCCATCTTTGTTTTTTTTGCCACCAATGCCAATGCTTCGGCTAGGTGCTCGGTACAGTGGGAGCAAGGAAACAGGACACAATCAAAACTAAAATTATAAGGTAGCCTTATTGCCTTACCTTTTCCAATCACCGCTGCAGTCGTAAGCCAACCGGCTTTTATAAAAATGGCTAAGGATAGCATAACCTATAGCCACCAATCATTCATTAAAATATTGTCAGGATGGCCACGAGTCGACAATCATCACCCATGATAGACTTTATGTTGTGTTCCTGCGCGTGAGTAAGGTCGCCAGAGCTCATTGGGGAGGGGGGAAGGCCGGTAACGCGTGAGCGATGCTTCGTGTGTTGCAAGCGTCCATATGGCTACGGTAACCGCTTACCTTCAGGCGGCCGTATGCTTGTTTACCAACTTATAAAAAAAGGGAGTTTAGATATTATTTAGACCCAAATTACAGAGGAAATTTTATGTTTACCAGGATAAAGAGGATCTAAAGTATATCTATCCAGGTTTCATCCAAATCCATTGTTATTACGGCATTTACGGCCACAAACTGAAACATTTGCATTTATATTATTAGAAGGATACCAGGAAGGATGTAGAAGTACTTTCCGATTTATTTTTTGTAAAAAGTTTGTAATTAATTAGTTGATGCGCCCGGGCTGTCATATGCCCGCCATACCTATGCCTTACGCACGCAACAATAGTTGTAAACTCAGTGTGTCCCGCACCTACCTCTCGCACCGCATATTTTGTTGCACTTTTTCCTTCTTTATATTCGGCAGCGGCGATGCAAAGGAACGCATTCAATTATTCACTCTAATATTTTTTATTTATTTATTATGTACTTGACTGGCCAGTCGCAAGTGATGCCTATCATAAGGCCAAATATGTGGCTAATTAGCAAGGATAGATTTTTGTTTACGGTAGATGCTCAGCATGAGGCGGGAGAATTTATTCAAGTTTTTATTGATTTTTACCATTGTAGAACAATATGGCTAAATATTTCAGGTATTCGCGACCGTATTGGTTCATTTTTGTTCTTTAGGTACTATCGAAACCAGATAAATCGGGGACCTCCACTTACGACTTGTGTACCCCCATATTTTTTTCACGCCAACGTTTTTTAGAGCCATATGGACGCTTGCAACACACGAAGCATCGCTCACGCGTTACCGACCTTTCCCCCCTCCCCAATGAGCTCTGGCGACCTTACTCACGCGCAGAAACACAACTTTACACAGCATAAAGTTATTTGGCTGCGGTATTCTGTAAGCTGGAGGTACTTCCCCAGTCGAGCTGCTCCTCAGACCCTCGCCGAGTGTACGCGGACCCCGATTCACTTTTGAATCACTGGTGACATTGTTAATGACGAAGCGTAAGCCCATTTAACATAAAAAAAAAAAAAACATTTCGTTCCAAACATTATTTATTAAATTATTCAAGAAATAACATTTTTAACCGACTTCAAAAAAGGGAGGAGGTTCTCAATTCGGTTGTATGTATTTTTTTTTTTTTTTTTTATGTTTGTTACCTCATAACTCCGTCATTTATTAACCGATATGGAAAATTCTTTTTTTTGTCTGGAAGGGTACACTTCCCGTTTGGTCCCATTGTCATCAGATCAGGATTTGATTACGTCTTAGTGTACTTTGAAGTCGGTTTAAGGTTTTTGTAAAACAGTCCAATTATGTAATATGTATACAAATATCAGTTCTCACATTAAAGAGCTACATTATTTTCTTATTTATTTTATTAGTAGCTTTCCGCCCCCATTTCTTCCTCGATAACCTAGATGCCGACTGCAGCACCATCTGCCGGGCTGATTTGTGAATCTAAACCATCCAGGGCACCACCCAAACCCATACAAAAAAATCATTCAAATTGGTCCAGCCGTTTAGGAGTTCAGTTACATACACACGTACAGTAGAATTAACTCCCAGGATATTTTAGATAGGGTAGGGTAGCACCACGCGAACGAAGTCACGCCGGGCAGCTAGTCTTATATATAAGGTCCTAATAAATTAGTGAATTTCCTCTTGAGGGATGAATGTATAAGTCATTAGTAATGAAAAAATAATATTGGAAAAATAATCCGTGGGTATTTTTTTTAGATAAATGTTTAAATTAATACTTCTACTGATATTAAGTTCAATTTCGGAATTTTGGTTTTTTTCAAGGATTATTTTTCTAATATTGTTTTTTCATTACTCATGACCTATACATTCATCCCTCAAGAGGAAATTCACTAATTTATTAGGACCTTACATATAAAAGAAAGTCGTGTTAGTAACACTATTTATAACTCAAGAACGGCTGAACCGATTTGGCTGAAAATTGGTGGGGAGGTAGCTTAGAACCAGGAGACGGACATAGGGTACTTTTTATCCCGTTCCCGGGACACGTGACATAAAATAGGGTAGGGTAGGGTAGGGTAAGCGAAAACCACGCGAATGAAGTAGCTTCGGGCCAGCTAGTTATCAATAAGAACTATGTAATTACACTAAATTTATCTGGGGGCTCTACCTTCTCCAATCACCGCTGCAGTCGTAAGCCAACCGGCTTTTATAAAAATGGCTAAGGATAGCATAACCTATAGCCACCAATCATTCATAAAAATATTGTCAGGATGGCCACGAGTCGACAATCATCACCCATGATAGACTTTATGTTGTGTTCCTGCGCGTGAGTAAGGTCGCCAGAGCTCATTGGGGAGGGGGGAAGGCCGGTAACGCGTGAGCGATGCTTCGTGTGTTGCAAGCGTCTATATGGCAACGGTAACCGCTTACCTTCAGGCGGGCCGTATGCTTGTTTACCAACATATAAAAAAAGGGAGTTTAGATATTTTTAGACCCAAATTACAGAGTAAGTTTAATGTTTACCAGGATAAAGAGGATCTAAAGTATATCTATCTATGAACCAGGTTTCATCCAAATCCATTGTTATTACGGCATTTACGGCCACAAACGGAAACGTTTGCATTTATATTATTAGAAGGATACCAGGAAGGATGTAGAAGTACTTCCCGATTTATTTTTTGTAAAAAGTTTGTAAGTAATTAGTTGATGCATCCGGGCTGTCATATGCCAGCCATGCCTATGCCTTACGCACGCAACAATAGTTCGCACTCAGTGTGTCCCGCACCTACCTCTCGCACCGCATATTTTGTTGCACTTTTTCCTTTATATTCGGCAGCGGCGATGCAAAGGAACGCATTCAATTATTCACTCTAATATTTTTTATTTATTTATTATGTAGGTACTTGACTGGCCAGTCGCAAGTGATGCCTATCATAAGGCCAAATATGTGGCTAATTAGCAAGGATAGATTTTTGTTTACGGTAGATGCTCAGCATGAGGCGGGAAAATTTATTCAAATTCAAAAATCATTTATTCAAATAGACCTTCGCAGGCACTTATGAAAAGTCTGACTCTAATACTCTAATACCGGTTCGGAAGGTTGCATTTGCTGAGAAGAGCCGGCAATAAACTCAGCAATTTATTCAAGTTTTTATTGATTTTTACCATTGTAGAACAATATGGCTAAATATTTCAGGTATTCGCGACCGTATTGGTTCATTTTTGGTTCTTTAGGTTCTATCGAAACCAGATAAATCGGGGACCTCCACTTACAACTTTTGTACCCCCATGTTTTTTCACGCCAACTTTTTTTTTATACAACTATGTCGGTAAACAAGCATACGGCCCGCCTCATGGTAAGCGGTTACCGTAGCCATATGGAAGCTTGCAACACAAGAAGCATCGCTCACGCGTTACCGACCTTTCCCCCCTCCCCTATGAGCTCTGGCGACCTTACTCACGCGCAGGAACACAACTTTACACAACATAAAGTTATTTGGCTGCGGTATTCTGTAAGCTGGAGGTCCTTCCCCAGTCGAGCTGCTCCTCAGACCCTCGCCGAGTGTACGCGGACCCCGATTCACTTTTGAATCACTGGTGACATTGTTAATGACGAAGCGTAAGCCCATTTAACATAAAAAAAAAGATAACATTTCGTTCCAAACATTATTTATTAAATTATTCAGGAAATAACATTTTGAACCGACTTCAAAAAAGGGAGGAGGTTCTCAATTCGGTTGTATGTATTTTTTTTTTTTTTTATGTTTGTTACCTCATAACTCCGTCATTTATTAACCGATATGGAAAATTCTTTTTTTTGTCTGGAAGGGTACACTTCCCATTTGGTCCCATTGTCATCAGATCAGGATTTGATTACGTCTTAGTATACTTTGAAGTCGGTTTAAGGTTTTTGTAAAACAGTCCAATTATGTAATATGTATACAAATATCAGTTCTCACATTAAAGAGCTACATTATTTTCTTATTTATTTTATTAGTAGCTTTCCGCCCCCATTTCTTCCTCGATAACCTAGATGCCGACTGCAGCACCATCTGCCGGGCTGATTTGTGAATCTAAACCATCCAGGGCACCACCCAAACCCATACAAAAAAATCATTCAAATTGGTCCAGCCGTTTAGGAGTTCAGTTACATACACACGTACAGTAGAATTAACTCCCTGGATGGTTTAGATAGGGTAGGGTAGGGTAGGGTAGGGTAGCACCACGCGAACGAAGTCACGCCGGGCAACTAGTCTTACATATATAACAGAAAGTCGTGTTAGTTACACTATTTATAACTCAAGAACGGCTGAACTGATTTGGCTGAAAATTGGTGGGGAGGTAGCTTAGAACCAGGAGACGGACATAGGATACTTTTTATCCCGTTCCCGGGACACGTGACATAAAATAGGGTAGGGTAGGGTAGGGTAAGCGAAAACCACGCGAATGAAGTAGCTTCGGGCCAGCTACTAGTTTAAATTTTATCTTTTAAATTTTATTTAGTTATCTATAAGAACTATGTAATTACACTCAATTTATCTGGATCTCTACCGCGTAACTTTAGTGGTAATCGTAACGAACACCATGAATGAATTTCATCCAATCAGGGCCCACGAATGGTCATCGTCGCGTCATACCGCGTGCGCGTCATTAGATGAAATAATGGTGTTCGTTACGATTACCACCAAAGTTACGCGGTAGAGCCCCTGGTTTCCATAGTAGAAGCTGCTTAGTTTGGAATCAAATAGTCTGACGAATGTTCCTGGATATTAATATACTTTTTTACATCATACAAAAAGAGGCTTTACTTTGTTTTAATCCTTTTGTAATAAAGACAGCATCCTCAATCTAATATCATCCGAGTACAATAGAGTATTTGCTGACAATGTCCCGGTAAAATGCGAACACGAGGTCGCTCGCCGACCGACACCTCTCCAGTGCTTCTTTGTACGCCTCCTCACTGAAACTGCCTTCTGTGAAACCTGCAATAAAGTATTATATAAACTAACTTTCTTATGTTAATTAAATACCCTAACTGTTTTAATCATAAAGATAGAATTTCCCGTGGTTTTCCCAATGGAGTACAGCATGGGGTTCTTCAAAAAGGGCGTGAAGAGATTTCTTCAGGGTCGGCAGCGCGCGAGTGATACCCCTGGTGTTGCAAGCGTCCATAGGCTACGGTAACTGCTTACCATCAGGCGGGCCGTATGCTTGTTTGCCACCTTAGTGGTATAAAAAAAAAAAAAGAAAAAAAAAAGAATATTAATAAAGCGACTGTACCTAATATAGGAAATGAACTGCACACTCCTAGTTTGAACGACTAATACATATGTATTTAGTCAGTCAGGCTGAGACAGACTCTCGCGGCGCGGACTTAGGGTGCATTTTGATTCAATACGATTGCCGCAACAGTCTGTAGGTCATTATAACGAACGTGTGAAGTATTATGAACGTTACCGACCGTATAACTAGGTTTAAACTCGCATGTTTGCTATCAGAAAGTAATCTTTCTGTACTTGTAATATTACTTATTCTGTGAAATCACACCCTTTGTGGGAAATATTGATTATATGCGGTTGAATGTTATATTGTCAAGTGAATGTTACCTGTAACCAATCTCTTTTCTCGACTATCGAACACAAAGTTCATGGTGGCTCGTGCCGTGGCGAGCTGCGCGTGCGAGGGGTCCAGCACTATGTTGCCGTCCTCGTCTACCGCGCACAGCACCGCCGCGAAAGTGTGACGCATCGCCACTCCCGAGTTTAGGAGAGCGAGACAGGTGCAGTTTACTGCACACGAGAGAAGCTGTTGGATAAAAGTGGGTTGAGTTATTTTTCAACACACTCGCTCGTAAAGTGACATTTATTGCACCGTTTTTAAATATCCTGGGACATTCCTCACACACGGTCATCTGATTCCAAACTAAGCAGAGCTTGTACTATGGAAACCAGATAACTGATATAATACATTTACTACTTTTTTGTTTGTAAATACATACTTAATATACATAATTACACCCAGACTCAGGACATACAGACATGTTCATGCACACAAATGCATGTCCTGTGGGGAAATCGAACCCACGACCAGCGGCGCGATAGGTGGAATCTTGACCAGTCTTAACCAACCACCCCAGCTGGCCCGTCGTTTTTAGTATAATTAAGCAGCTTATTACGCACTAGTGCTTTTTACTTTACATTACCGCACAATTTGTGATAGGTATAATCCCGATTATGTTAGTTTGTACCTCACTGCAGATGATATGTGTGTAGACGAAGCTATCTTAATTTAAATGGATAAAACAGTATGAAAGCGCAGCGCTGTCAAAAAAAACCTGCCCGCCATATTTGTTAACATTCTCATTGTGTGGTTGACGATTATCAAAAAATCTAATTAAAAAAATATAGGTCTGTTTTTTTTCCTCGCAAAACGTATGCCACGCGTGTGCATTGATCATTACACTCTCGGCTTCCTTATCACGTTTGCCTACAGCTCGCGCGTCTAATACCGCTTCGTCTGTAATGACCAACTTTGCACACATGTATCACAATGTACTTTTATAGTTAGTGTACAAAATACAGTCACTATATAGGAACTGTCTTCAAGGCATTTGCAAAAAGGACAGAGACATATTATTGTGAAAATCTATCTTCTGAAAAATAAAGGCTAAATAAATATCCTGGGACATTCCTCACACACGGTCATCTGATCCCAAACTAAGCAGAGCTTGTACTATGGAAACCAGATAACTTATATAATACATATAGAAATAGAAATAGAAATGCTTTTATTGCTACAATTTACTACTAACATAACATATTTATAATAAGGTTAAACATCGAAAAAAATTATAATAATAATATTGCAGCAAGGGACACAAGCTCAGCTTTATGCTGAAGACGAACTCGTGTTACAAGTCCGGCGCTGGTTTTCAGCTTAGACCCGTTTGACTTTCACTGTTGGATTTAAAAAGTAGCGGTATAATGGTAGTACCTACTATTGCTAACACTAAATATTAGGTAAATGAAAAAAAAATATATATATATATATAATTTAAAAATAATAATGGCTTTAAGACACGTGCGGCGAGAGAAAAAGAGTGTAGGGGCGGTTCTGTTACTGTTTGCCAATTTGAATTGCCAGAAGTAGCTCTCGGAATTTATTTTTAAAAAGATTGAGGGACTTAATGTTTCTTAAAGGGGGTGGCAAATCATTCCAAATTTTTGCAGCCGCAAATTTAAACCCACCTTTACCGTTGGAAGTTTTGCATTTTGGTAATTTCAGTGTATTCTGAATACTTGCTCTAGTATTAAAATCATGTACGTCCTTTGCCCATGTAAGTTTCTTGTATAAGTAACGAGGTTGGCTTGTTATTATAACCTTCTTAACCATGCTTGCCATATGTATATTTCGTCTTACGGACATTTTGAGGATACGATTTTCATTCAAAAATGGTGTGACATGGGCACGTTTAGGAATTTGGAAGCAAAACCTACAGTACATACTACTTTTTGTTTGTAAATACATACTTAATATACATAATTACACCCAGACTCAGGACATACATACATGTTCATGCACACAAATGCATGTCCTGTGCGGGAATCGAACCCACGACCTGCGGCGCAATAGGTGGAATCTTTACTAGAGTCTTAACCAACTGCGCCAACTGGCCCGTCAATATCTGTATATCTGTCTGGCTATTCTATTTTATTTAAAAGGTTGATTACTTTTGTGTGATCAATCAGCCCCTAATGGCTAATATGACACTCACCCCTCCAAAGTCCTCCAATTCTTGTACAGTAACAGTGATGCCAGTGCGAGGGTAAATGCTCCCTAATATAGCTGTCTCACATGTCTGTCTTATAACATTTTCTCTGTACCTATAAACCACAGAATAAAACTATAACATTGACTGACTGACAGACAATATATACATACAGCCTAAACAAGTGGACCAGAGATATTTAATACAGTAAAAATATTCCTAGAGTATCATTGAGTGCATGTGAAGAATGATTTTCAAAATACAAAATCTAAGGGGCTAAATAGATGTTGGAAAGCTAGACTTTGAATGGAGGTCAGTCAGTTGAAAAGTTTGGAAAACACTGGCAAAACCAAAATAATAAAGTTTGCCATTTATTTACTTATTAAATATAGATTCAGTCTACTTTGTAGTTTTGCCAACGTGCCGGGGCACGCAATTGTTGTCAGTGCGATTAGAATGTAAATATTATGTAATGAATCTAAGCTTGTTTTGAAAAGAGTAATTGCTGAGTTTATTGTCGACTCTTCTCAGCAAATCCAACCTTCCGAAACCGGTATTGAGTCAGACTTTTCATAAGCCTGCGAAGGTCTATTTGAATAAATGATTCGGAATTTTGAATGTGTAAAGTTGATGTCTCCTTATTTACCTATCAGCAACTGAGGGTTTCCCAATTTTACCACTGAATAGCACTTCCAGTGTTGACTTCTCTATGCTCTGACTTTGCATCTTGATATCCAGCGGGCCATTGACACTCACCAGCACTACTGTTTCTCCTGCAATATAGGTTATGGTACAACTAGAGTATAGTGTTATAATATGGAGAATATTATCGTGATAAATCTCAAAATAAGACTGAATTTTAACAATTAAGAGTGTAGCTATGTAAACAGAAAGAAAACCTACTTTTGCCTAGATCTTGTAGGCATATCAGTTTATTGTATAAATATTGAAATATCTCGCAAAAAATTGACAGTAACATTAGACAAACCTATTATAAAATACAGGGAGACGTAAGGACCAGGTGGTTGGTCAGATATGCCCAGTAAACTATCTTAAAATTAGTTTTATTTAATGAAACAATCTACCTTGTGATAAAAACGCCGAGCCGTCTGATTTACTCAGATAATTTAATTCACACTTTAGTGATTTCAGTTTGAAGTCTTTTACATATTCTCCGACTCCCATCGTGGTGTATTTAATACAATAAATTAAATAAAAGTTTAATTTACAAAATCAAAACAAACATGCGGTAGATATATTCACATGACATTTAAGTTTACGTTTAAAAACCATTGAAATCAACAAAAGATTATTGGAAATTGAGGGGGACGAATAGATAGAATGCCTCAGAAAAATTCATTAAAATGGTTTTTCGTGTCATTTGTTTTGATTTGTGTACATATAAAATGTAAAACATAGTGATTATTTAAAAATGGCCTTTGATATTTAAATTATTGTAAAGATACGAAATGTTTTTGAACGAATACTTTGTAAACGTTTGGTTATTCATATAGATAATACACTATACTAGAGTTAGTTATTCATTATTTGTTAACATTTTCACAGGCCATGTTTATAGTACATACATTTTATTTACAATCTTTTCCCTTATCTTTCCCTTTTACCTAATATTTATATAATAATCAAATCATATAATTGAAAGGTGGCATTGTCTGTAAGGAATATTGTTTAGTTTTGTTTCTTCTGTTTGAGCAAACAAATCGAGATATTAATGATGTGTCACTGTCACTGTCAAACGTGGTACCAAGAAAGATAGCAAGAATTTAGGAAGAAAATAAATATTTTATTTTAGTCTTCTCGTTCTCAAGTGTATTCTGTATCTTTTTAAGGCATCAAGTAACAGAACAGTATAGATAGAAATAGAAATATTTAAAAACGAGAACAATTTCCCATGCTTTTGGAAAAAAAAACAACGTCTGGGACAGACTGACACTGAACAAAACATGAAAATACTGAAGTGCAGTTAATTAAGTGGTTTATTTATTTCTATTTAAACGAAATAATTTTTGGCCCAAAAAAGAAAGTGAAGAACAATCAAAATGAAGAACCGATTCAATACATATGATATTATGTGCATGGTCACAGAATTGAAAAGGTAAATAGTTATTTCATTTATATGATGAAACATGTCCGAATATGATGACGAGATGTAAAATTTGCTTAAAAACCAAGTTAATTTAGTTTTTCAATTAATCCTTGTGATAAGTTTCTCTTTCTGGCATTTTCTAATACTTTTATCATATTTTTTAGGTTGGAGGGTATGCGAGTTAACCAAGTATATGACATAGATAACCGCACATATGTAATACGTCTACAGCGCTCTGAGGAGAAGAGTGTGCTCCTCCTGGAGTCAGGGAACAGGTTCCACACTACACAATTCGAATGGCCGAAGAATGTAGCTCCATCTGGGTTTACTATGAAGGTTATACCAATATTTCTCATCTTAAATGACATGTTACAGAGTTATTTGCTAGAAAATATTCATGTATAACAACTTCAATAAGCATGAAAAATTACTACTTGAATGCTTATACACACACATTCTATGGTGCTAGAGTTAACCCAAATAATAATAATAATAATGGTGCTAGTTGGTGTATTGATTTATAGGGGGTGGATACGACAATTATGGGTCCAAATTCGAAATCCCAAAAAAATACAACTTTTCATATAAAAGGTACACATCTTAGTTTAAATAGCACATTTGAACTTTTTTTAATTTCATAAGTGCCATTTTAACTAATTTCTTCTTGGTGTTATGCTCAGCTTTATACAACACTATTGAATAATGGAAACTTTAAAGCTATCAACTGAAAACCATATAAATTTTGTTCTTCTTAAGTAATCTTCCTTAATAAAGTAAACTAACTTAACCTTAATTACAGCTACGTAAACACCTAAAGAACAAACGTCTAGAGAAGCTCTCACAGCTCGGCATTGATCGTATAGTGGACCTGCAGTTTGGTAGCGGGGAGGCTGCATACCATGTCATACTGGAGTTGTATGATAGGGGTAATATTGTTCTCACGGACTGTGATTGGACTATACTTAATGTGCTGAGACCGCATGTTGAAGGGGATAAAGTCAGGTTACTGGAATAATTGATATTTATACTAGCCATTTGTACAGGCCTGTTTTTGACCATAATCTCACCATGGTAAGTGATGATGTGGCCAAAGAATCATGGCGAGCTCCATACATTGATTTGTACAAAAAAATAAAACATTTTAGAGGGTATTGAATCACTTCTAATGTTGAGATTATATTGCCAGCAACATGTTAATATACATGAAATATTTTATAAACCCCGCGAAACATAACAACAAAATAATGGTTTTAGTCGCGAATAGTTGCGATTCGCCGGCATGCCATAGAAATTCGCATTTATATCCCGGGGCTCTAAAAATATTTTAAATGGCTCAATTCCTACGTCTCTAAAAATCTTTATTTTTTTGTACAAATCTCGCCATGATCCTTTAGTAAGCACACAAAGCCTAGAAGGAACTTGCTCTCAAGTGCAGCTGTCCACACCGATAGATGCTTGGTGATAGATTTTGAACTTGTGGGTAGCCAGCCAGATGAGTACTAACAAAGTACCCTAACACCATGCTATTTTCGTTATTTAGTTTACTCACGATGTTTTCCTTCACGAAAAACTCAATCTCACTGTAGAATTCGAACCTGGGATGTTCGTCTTCGTGGTTACAGTCAATTATAATTGGAAATAAATTGAGCATGGTCTTAGTTTTGACAGTTATACCGGTGGTCTCGTACCATTCTGGTGGTGGGATGTTATATCCTCATAAACAAGAAAAAAAGAACTAATTCCTCTAAAATTCACGAGACATAAAAATCCAAATTTTTCCCAGAAAGAAATAATCATCTTGACTCGAAGACTCGAACTGGGGTCTTCTGGTTTCGGGACCGCCCGATTTCCCACCTGAGCTTGTAGATGGGGGCGAAATTTACAGCAGTTTTTCATTAGCTGAAAACACGGATAAAACGACGTTTTCTAAAAATTTTACCTAGCTAGATCGATTTACCGCCCCCGCATACTCAATTTCATGAAAATCATTGGAGCCTTTCCGAGATTAGATTATATATATACAAGAATTGCTTGTTTAAAGGGATTAGATACCATTTAAATCTCGATAAGTTTAGGTATATTAAGCAGCCTAGGTATTGTATGAGGCACGAGTGGTGAGCACAGATAGGCAGTAGTGGGGGAAAGCTCGAGCATATAAATGACACGCAAGAATCCAATAGACGACGAGCATCGACTGACGAACCAATCGTGTGCAGCTCGCCGCTCTCCCCTTCTTCATTCCGACAAACAGACCGAAAAATTAACTACTGCGCAGGTGTCAATCTGTCCTCACGACTCGTGCCCCTTACTATACTACAATATCAACGTCGATTGGTGCGGGCAACGAATTTGTACCTTAATACTGAATTTTGTATTTCAGGTTTGCTGTAAAAGAAAAATACCCACTAGACAGAGCAAAGACAAACTTTGAAGCGCCAACACCAGAAGCTTTAAAAGATATTCTGTCTAGGAGTAGACCTGGAGACAATCTTAAGAAGATTCTCAATCCAAATCTAGGTGAGGATATCCCAAATTAAGTATTTATTCAAACTGCTACAACATAAATGTAGCAATAAAATTGTATGTAAAAGAAATGACAATATTACAGCCTACTACTACATTACTACTGACTACGATTTTGACAGCACTCGTTCATCACTGGAATAGGGTTGAAAATGGTAAATCATAAATGTGTCGAGTCTATGAAATGGACATTTATTTACGGGTTTTCTTAAGATTATACGGAAAATATTGAGAGAGGTAGAGCATAGCGTTTATTCGCTCAAAGAGCAGCTCGACTGGGGAAGTACCTCCACCTTACAGAATACCGCAGCCAAATAACTTTGTTGTGTAAAGTTGTGTTCCTGCGCGTGAGTAAGGTCGCCAGAGCTCATAGAGGAGGGGGGAAAGGTCGGTAACGCGTGAGCGATGCTTCTTGTGTTGCAAGCGTCCATATGGCTACGGTAACCGCTTACCATCAGGCGGGCCGTATGCTTGTTTACCAACTAAGATGTATAAAAAAAGTGTCCGCTTAACATTATAATATAATTCTGTACCTAATTTATTCTTAAAAATAAAATACGGAGAATTTCGACGCGTTTTTTTTTATTGGGAATATCAAAGCACTTTTTAATATTCTATTTTGTTAAAAAAAATCTCAAAACCCTCTTCTGTCCACAGTATTTTTTTGTGTTAGGTATTTTCATTGCGTTACGTCATACTCGACTCTCAAAGAAACCCATTTTTGTGCATTTGAGGTAAGACCTCATCCTAAATACAATAAATATCCTGGGACATTCCTCACACACGGCTATCTGATTCCAAACTAAGCAGGACTTGGACTATGGAAACCAGACAACTAATTCCAACCGATAAAAGCTACAGGGTTTAAAAGTAATTAAAAATTTGTGAGAGACTGGTATATGTACTTGGTAAACCTGTGCAACAGATCACCAGACTTCTACCCTACAATATTTGCTAGGGCAGCTGCTCGGTATCTGGCTGAAAATGTATCACTCATATAATATTTCCCACCCTCAGAATATGGTGCATCAATAATAGACCACATACTCCTTGAGAATGGTCTGTCAGGCACCATGAAGCTGAACAGTCCGGCTGGCAAAGGGTTCAATGTGGAACAGGACCTGGAGAAGTTGCTGATAGCGTTGAAGCAGGGGGAACAGCTACTGGTAGATAGCAGGAACCAGGTTGCTAAGGTAGGGATTTGAATGATGACCCAATAAAAATATCAAGAATGAGAGTAACGTAATCTGTATTGTACAGTAGTACCCAACTAATATGGCTTACCGATGTACCGGCGCAGAAGATACAGATTTTCAAAGCGCGGGAAATGCTATTGGTCGGCAGCTACCGCCATGTGTGCGGAGGGGCGTCACTTGCGAGTGAGACGGAACTAACAGCTGCACTGTAATATGAACCTTATAATAGTGAATCTGAGGTTGATTGTAAGTTTTAAGCATTCTTTCGTTAATCTTCGGGCCATACTTTATTTTCTGTGCGATCGAAGATTCACGACGCGCCTTATCAGTTGGGTACTGCTGAACTGCAGCTTTTTCAATCGTTACATAATGTTAATATAGCTTTCTACCTATGACTAGTTAAAGTAATATAAAAATAAACCTTATGGCTGTAGAATAAGGCTTATCTGTATCATCATCCATAGATTAAACGGATGAACCTTATCATAAAGTAATAAGGTTAACTTTGGTATGTCAAAGAACAACTGGTAGATTACAAAATACCCAGTATTATTTTTAAGAGAGATAGTACATAGTTTTTATTCATAGAAGTAAAACCACCTAACAGAATACCACAGCCAAATAACTTTATGTTGTGTTCCTGCGCGTGAGTAAGTCGCCAGAGCTCATGGGGAGGGGGAAAGATCGGTAACGCGTGTGTGATGCCTCGTTTGTCGCAAGCGTTCATATGGCTACGGTAACCGCTTACCATCAGGCGGACCGTACGTTTGTTTACCGACTTCGTGATATATAACACAAAACTGTTTGTGTTCAGGGCTATATAACACAAAAGAAGGAGGAGCGTCCGAACCCTGAAGGCGAAGGCACTAACTACCTGATCACCAACGTGGAGTTCCACCCGATGCTGTACGCACAGCACAAGGGACAGCCCTATGTGGAACACGAGACCTTCGATAGGGCTGTCGACGAGTTCTTCTCCGCTTTGGAAGGACAGAAGATAGATATGAAGGTAGTCTTTTAGCTCTCCAGATCCCGCTTATCTGGTTTTTTCTGAGCTTTATGAGTGATCCCTTACCATGGTGAGATAGTGGTAAACGCAATTTTCTTTAAAATAAGAGTCACGAAAGAGGTATAAGGCATAAGTACTGCAGAAAAGATACCCACATTTCACAGCACGTCAAGATCATTGATTTTCATAGGCAAATTACCAATCCCGTACTAATTTCGAAACTAACGGACTTTTAATACAAACTTTCATCCCCTATTTTACCCCCTTAGGGGTGGAATTTCTAAAAACCCTTTCTTAGTGGATACCTACTCTTCACAAAGAATATACCCTCTAAAGTGTAGGTCTCTAGGACCAGTGGTTAAGGCTGTGCGTTGATATATCAGTCAGTCAGTCAGGAATTTGAACTTTATATAATAACTAGCTGCCCGGCGCGACTTCGTTTGCGTGGTGCTACACTACACTGTGGTACTACCCTACCCTACCCTACCTATCTAAACCATTCAGGGCGTCACCCAAACGTATACAAAAAATTCTACTGTACGTGTGTTTGTCACTGAACTCCTAAACGGCTGGACCGATTTGAATGTTTTTTTTTTTGTATGCGTTGGTAGCCCGGCAGATGTCAGTGCAGTCGGTATCTAGGTTATATTATCGACTGCAGCGCCATCTGAGTCGGGCTGATTTGTGAATCTAAACCATCCAGGGAGCCACTCAAACGCAAACAAAAAAAAACAATCAAATCGGTCCAGCCGTTTATAAGGAGTTCAGTGACATACACACGTACAGTAGAATTTTGTATATAAAGATATATATATAGATGTAAATTGCTAATTTATTTATGACAAGAACAAAAAGCTCTCTTAAATGAAAGATCAGGCGTCAGAGGGAGAAGGAATACTAACCTATCTTCTATACCCAACCCCTCTAAACTCCTTAACTGGGCCGTGTACTCCAGACGGTTCAAATAGAGCGTGAAGCGATGAAGAAGCTCCACAACGTGCGTAAGGACCACGACAAGCGCGTGACCGAGCTGCAGGTGGTGCAGACCGAGGACCGACGAGCTGCAGAACTCATCGCCAGGAATGAACCCCTGGTGGAAGCCGCCAGGCATGCTGTGCAGGCTGCTATCGCCAATCAGGTCAGGAACTTGATTAATGCACTTTTTTTTTTTCATGTTGGCATCTCACGGCTTGTGTATTCAATTGTTACATTGATTGGTCTCTATTTGATAAAATCACCGGTAATTTTATATTATAAATACGAAAGTGAGTTTGTTTATTTATTTGTTACGCCTGCACGCCTCAACGGATCATCATGAAATTTGGCATGCAAGAAGGACATACGCTCCTTGTTATACCGGGAACGCGGGTGAAACCGCGGGGCACAGCTAGTAAGCAATAAAACTCAAAATTACACAAAGTCACCTTGCAAAATTCAGCCAAAAAGACCTCGATAAATACATTTGGCAGTCAGTTCCCTTCTACACTTCCCTCTTCCCTTCTACGATTTTTAATTTGGTTGACTAAAATGTCGCCTGCGATGCCTTTTTTTGTATGGCTCATTCATTAGTGATTCATCAAACTGTTGTGACATGATTTAAGAAATAAAAGTAATACATAACTATAATGGTGCGTCCATGCTTGGCGAACCGAGCACGAGCCGAGCCTCGAACGAGCACACTGCGAGCACGATTCGCGAAGCATGGACGGGCTTGCGAGCCTCGAACGAGCGCGATTGTCAGTTTTTTCACGAACAAAGGGACTCGCATCGTGCTCGTTGTAGGTTCGTTGGTGGCTCGACTCGTGCTCGATTCGCGTAGCATTGACGCACCATTAGATTACATAAACTGTTCTTGTATTAAATCAGCAATCCTAACTATTACAAATGCGAAAGTCAGTTTGTTTGTTACGCCATCACGCCTCAACTATTTACTATCATGAAATTTGGCATGTAGATAGCCTATGGTATAGAGAAGGACAGAGTATCGCTTACCTCCCTTTCGTGTTTTTTGTTGCGAATAACGAAAAGACTCGCATTATGTGAGTTAGTACAACAATTGAATTTGATGACCTAAATACATGACATAAGGTTAATTTTCGATTAAAACTCAAACTATTCGCACAGATGTCATGGGACGATATAAAGCTCCTGGTAAAAACAGCTCAGGATAATGACGACCCAGTCGCGTCATGCATCAAGCAACTCAAGTTGGGCACCAACCACATATCTCTGCTGCTCTCGGATCCCTATCACCAGGGTGATGATGATGATGATGATGCTGATGACGAGAGACTACAGCCCATGACTATTGATATCGACCTGTCGTTGACTGCTTATGCTAATGCTAGAAGGTAAGTTGATGGATTCATCATCTGTCTTTTCTGTTGGCAATTTATTTGTGGTTGGTGCAATATGTAGTCTTCTTACATTCGGCTCTTCTACCGTCATATCAGCATTCACTCCTTTCATACTCATTACATCTTTCATATAACCTATCCATCTCTTTTTTGGTCTTCCTCTTTCCGTTTAGTATGTTGACCAGCTAGCGCGGTTGGTTAAGACTCAGATTCCCGCCGCAGGTAGGTTCGATTCCCACACAGGACATACATTTGTGTGCATGAACATGTCTGTATGTCCTGAGTCTGGGTGTAATTATGTATATTAAGTATGTATTTACAAACAAAAAGTAGTATATGTATTATATCAGTTATCTGGTTTCCATAGTACAAGCTCTGCTTAGTTTGGGATCAGATGACCGTGTGTGAGGAATGTCCCAGGATATTTATTTATATATGTCGCAACTACTTTCACTGGCGCTACAGGTCGTTTAACTAAAACTGGCACGTTCAACGCATTTACACGTCACGCTTGCGTAGTGTCCTTGAATAAGCGCGCGGCGTCACGCCGCACTGCATGCGCATCATGAAATGTCTGCCCGTCTCTCTCGCGCGCGGTCAAGCTTATGAGTATGAAGGAGACAGTTATTGTTTTGCTTTTGCTACTCGTAAATATAGTGGTATTTTTGCATCCACCCATTAGAATTGACTGACTGATTAGAAGCAATAATGTAATAAAACATACTGTATCGTAAAATTGCGGTATCCCGGTATGACGCGACGATGACCATTCGTGGGCCCTGATTGGATGAAATTCATTAATGATGTTCGTTACGATTACCACCAAAGTTACGCGGTACTTACAAACTTACTCTTGTACTCCTTCCTAATCTTATCTCTCTTGTCACTCCACACATCCATCTCAATTGCTGCGTTTTTCATCAATCCCTATGCTGACCAACATTCTGAACAATACAAGCGGGCAACATTGCAAACCACTTTGCTATTTTGATCAGGTACTACGACCAGAAACGTAATGCAGCAAAAAAACAGCAAAAGACGCTAGAATCAGCGGATAAAGCGCTCAAAAGCGCCGAACGTAAGACCAAGCAGACGCTGAAAGAAGCGCACACGGTCAGCAACATCATAAAGGCGCGGAAGACTTACTGGTTCGAGAAGTTCTACTGGTTTATATCCTCTGATAATTACTTGGTAAGTCTTAATCTTAGCAGTATCTATTAACTAATCTATTACGTAAGCTGAATTTTAGAAATTCTTTAATCTCCCCCTCCTTATCTGAAAAACATTGGTACATTTTTGTTTATCTTGTCAGATTATTTCTAACTTAACCATAAACACCGCGTGAGAGCGAGTAAGCAATATTAATTAATTGGGGAATCCCTAAACATGCTTTTCGCTGTCGATCATATAGAAGTAGGGTTGCTATATGTATTCGAAGTTCGAATCTACAAAAGTTTGCAGAAAAATCCGAAAAAGTTAATAAACATTGCTGGCGTTATCACCATCCAGTTCCCTGGTGCTTACGTGATATTTGAATGGCTTCTTTATGCCTTACCTATCTCAACATCTCTAGATATACCCACTTATTTGTGGTCCAGGTGATAGGCGGTCGCGACCAGCAACAGAACGAGTTGTTAGTGAAGCGGTACATGCGCTCGTGCGATATATACGTGCACGCCGACATCTCCGGCGCCTCTTCTATAGTCGTCAAGAACCCCACTGGTGACGTCATACCGCCTAAAACACTCGCTGAAGCGGGCCAGGCTGCGGTTGCATACAGGTATGTACGCTATTGTGATAGGTAGTATACTTTGCAGTGAGTCACATTTTTGGGCTACATGAATGGATTGTATGGTACTTCAAATTAATTAGGTAGTTAATTTTAGGCCCCATGACAAAATCCTCGACGGATATTGAACTCTCACCCCCTTATTAATAAACTAGCTGACCGGCGCGACTTCGTTCGCGTGGTGCCTACCCTTATCACTTAGGGGTATGAAAAATAGATAGTAGCCGATTCTCAGACCTACTGAATATGCATATAAAATTGCGTTTTATGAGTAGATTCGACCGAAGACCGTAGACCGAAGACCGTAGATCTTCAATTTGTAAAACGACAGAGACTTTCAATAGGATCTTGTCTTCCTGGATCAAATACTGATACGCCACAAAAATTTAAGATCATCTTAAATACTTGATTAGCCAAATTCCATACAATCGAACTGTCACATGACGACTTAATCATAACTTAAGTGTACTCCCTCATTTCGTCCAGCGTGGCATGGGAAGCGAAGGTGCTGACCCGAGCGTGGTGGGTGCACGCGCACCAGGTCTCCAAGTCGGCTCCCACCGGCGAGTACCTCTCCACCGGCTCCTTCATGATCCGAGGCCGCAAGAACTACCTGCTGCCTGACCTCATGCACTTCGGCTTCAGCTTCATGTTCAGGGTGAGTGTTGAGTAGCGCACCAGGTCTCCAAGTCGGCTCCCACCGGCGAGTACCTCTCCACCGGCTCCTTCATGATCCGAGGCCGCAAGAACTACCTGCTGCCTGACCTCATGCACTTCGGCTTCAGCTTCATGTTCAGGGTGAGTGTTGAGTAGCGCACCAGGTCTCCAAGTCGGCTCCCACCGGCGAGTACCTCTCCACCGGCTCCTTCATGATCCGAGGCCGCAAGAACTACCTGCTGCCTGACCTCATGCACTTCGGCTTCAGCTTCATGTTCAGGGTGAGTGTTGAGTAGCGCACCAGGTCTCCAAGTCGGCTCCCACCGGCGAGTACCTCTCCACCGGCTCCTTCATGATCCGAGGCCGCAAGAACTACCTGCTGCCTGACCTCATGCACTTCGGCTTCAGCTTCATGTTCAGGGTGAGTGTTGAGTAGCGCACCAGGTCTCCAAGTCGGCTCCCACCGGCGAGTACCTCTCCACCGGCTCCTTCATGATCCGAGGCCGCAAGAACTACCTGCTGCCTGACCTCATGCACTTCGGCTTCAGCTTCATGTTCAGGGTGAGTGTTGAGTAGCGCACCAGGTCTCCAAGTCGGCTCCCACCGGCGAGTACCTCTCCACCGGCTCCTTCATGATCCGAGGCCGCAAGAACTACCTGCTGCCTGACCTCATGCACTTCGGCTTCAGCTTCATGTTCAGGGTGAGTGTTGAGTAGCTCCCCATTAATTTCAGCGAGGCACGGGAAGCTGACCCGAGCGCGGTGCATTTGTGCCATAAAGTTCGTGTTTTTTATATAAAAACGTTGTCAATATGGCAGTCAATTTACCAGAAAGATTGCCAACCTTTGCCTTTGCTGACCTTTCGCCTCTCTCTTTGACCACTTTACATGGCTTTTTAGAGCATCATGTAGTGGTTTCCACATTCTAATGGTCCTAATATAATTATTACTTCTATTAGTATTTTTTCGGCATATCTATGAAAATTACTAAGATCGTTCATAAATGGCGTAACGTCATTTTATACGGTGGAACGGTGCGAAAGAGTTACCGCTCACATAATTACCACGTCGGCATGTATTCTGACGTCACGAATCCATTTCTCCATACAAAAATAAAAACATATTTCCCATTTCTTATCTAATTTGATGACAAAAAGGGTGTGAAGAGGTTTCTTCAGGGTCGGCAAAGCGCGAGTGATACCCCTGGTGTTGCAAGCGTCCATAGGCTACGGTAACTGCTTACCATCAGGCGGGCCGTATGCTTGTTTGCCACCTCAGTGGTATAAAAAAAAAAAAACAACCTTACTGACATGAATAAATGTTCCACCAGCTTGAAGACAGCTGCATAGATCGTCATCGTGACGAGCGGAAGACCATAGTGCCTGATGACGCGCTCTCTGACGTCACGTCCTCGCCAGACCAGGAGGAGGAGCAGGAGATCGTCGTGTCTGATGATGGTGAGCATATTGTATTCAAGCTCCTAGGTATAGCTTAGAAGATCCTGAAAATCTAGATTCTGGTAGTGAAGCTATCAGCTGCCAATAGCTTACTGTTAAGCAGTTTTTTGTTAATGTTTAGGCCTGTGTTTGACCACAATCTCACCATGGTAAGTGATGATGTGGCCGTAGGTGGTGCACTCACAAAGCCTAGAAGGAACTGGCTCTCAAGTGCAGCCAGATTTTCAACTTGAGGGTGATAGCCAGCTAGGTAAGTACTACAAAGTACTCTAAAACCTTGCTATTGTTTCGAAAGGTTTTTCCAGTAACCATCGAACAATGAACCCAAAGAAGCGTAATGACGTTTATTTTGCTTGCAATCTATTCCGCCAATTTGCCACCATTGACTAGGCACTCTAATTAGCTAAGACAAGGACACATGAGCTCTGATTGGCCAAGTCAAGAACACACGATGCGGTGATTGGTCCTTACTGTTCAAAATCACTGACTTGTTTCGGAATCGGGTTGCTCAGTATTACTACTCTAAGGGATTGTTCCTCGATGCCAGTAACCTACCGAATAACCAACCAAAATGTATGAAATATCTGTAGTTTCTTAGGATGATCATCATGAATCGGATTATGATGAGTAGACCCCAAACACTATTGCAACAAAGATATCGTTCACAGACGAGTCGTCAGACAAAGAAGACAAACCTGAGTCAGA
Source organism: Achlya flavicornis (assembly GCA_947623365.1). NCBI lineage: Eukaryota > Metazoa > Arthropoda > Insecta > Lepidoptera > Drepanidae > Achlya > Achlya flavicornis. The sequence continues at coordinate 1,302,845 of OX392485.1, read as the reverse complement.
TAAACTGCAAACAATCAAAGAGGAACCACAAACAGGACCACTAGAAGCGGACTCCGGACAGAAAGAGACGGAAGATAACGAGAGAGTAGGAGAGAAAGAGAGCCAGTCGGAGAGCGACAGTGAATCGGATGATAACATTCTTCATACTCATGTTAAGGTACGACAGTTTTAATCACATGATATATCTTTCTTACAAACATTATTGACAAAGGATAGGAGATATTTAAAGTTGTCAAATTAGTCTTTGCAGTCTTCATTTGCGGGTATTTAGCCGTAACAGCGATAGATGGCGACTAAATTTATGTTGAAAACAAGCATTGGACTAATTTGACAGGACAAAATTTCTAATACCCTTTTTTTATGTTCTTGGTTAGAAAGAGATATAGTGACACTAAATTTAGTTTAGTTGTAAACAACAGAATCACCAACATAAGGTGCGTTCGAATTGTCGTGATCTCGTTTTTAACAGTTTCAAAATGGGCATTTTTGTTTATGCGTTCGGATTGGAAAATTTCAACAATTTTGCAACTTTTGCCACAAACGTTATTTCCCAAATCGAACGATTAGATACAAAAATGACATTTCCATGCTCATCGCCTGCTTGTCACTTGTCTCAACCTACCTTTTTCCTTCAGTTAATCTTTAAACAAAGTTAATCTGACAAATTATTCTCTTGCCTGTTAGTATTTATATCAAATTTTACAATAAAAATTAGACTTTTCGCTTCCCGTTTGAATTTTCCAAAACTTATCTGTCAGATTCAAAGATGTCAAAATATGATCACAAACGACCCTGCCTCGGAGGTGGGTCAAAATGTGCAGTTCACGATGTCGTTTTTAACTGTTTCCAAGTATAACGAACGGTGAACGAAAACAGTTCAAAACGCCAATTTCGCCCACAACTTTCCAAATCGAACGCCAGATGTGATAGTTTTTGGTATTATTGACTGTTATTTTTGCTACCATACCCCAATTCGAACGCACCTAAACAAGTAAATAATGCTAATTTTAAAAATATTTGTTGTTTCAGGTGGACCACGGCACAGGGCAGGTAACCCTGCAGTCCAAGACTAGAACAGTCTCGGAAACATCCGACAAAAGTAAGTGAATATAATCATTATGTCCCTCGTCTTACCATTGTTTTAATTCGGCATCCTTAGAAGATATATATAATAGTGTTGATTCAATACGATTCAATAAAAGTGTTTTACAAAAAACTTAAACCGACTTCAAAATACACTAGTCAAATCCTGATCTGATGACAATGGGACCAAACGGGAAGTGTACCCTTCCAAACGAAAAAGAATTTTCCAAATCGGTTAATAAATTACGGAGTTATGAGGTAACAAACATAAAAAAAAAACATACAACCGAATTGAGAACCTACTCCATTTTTTGAAGTCGGTTAATAATAAAAAAATAAGCGTGGGCAGGCCTTTTCAAAGCGTATTTTTTAGTTTTTTTTTACTATAATTTGATGGGTATTGTTTTTGTGTGTAGTAATTTAATTTTGCAATAAAAATAATATAAGTATTTTTTATTTTTCTTATTATATCTTCGAAACGTATTAATTATTCGAAAAGTTTTACCGTCTCGTCTGTAATCACCAACTTTGCACACATGTATCACATCTATAGTATTTTTAACCGACTTCAAAAAAAGGAGGAGGTTCTCAATTCGGTTGTATGTTTTTTTTGTTACCTCATAACTCCGTCATTTATTAACCGATTTGGAAAATTATTTTTTTGTCTGGAAGGGTACACTTCCCGTTTGGTCCCATTGTCATCAGATCAGGATTTGATTACTTCTTAGTGTACTTTGAAGTCGGTTTACGTTTTTTGTAAAACAGTCCAATTATTCTAAATACAAAACGTTCCACAGGTGACTTCTCATTCCCCGCTTTACCAAAGAAGAATAAAAAGCCTCAGAAAGGGCAAGCGAAGCAACCGAAGCAGGAGGAGAAGAAAGAAGGCCTCAAGAGAGGCCAGCGCGGGAAGCTCAAGAAGATCAGGGAGAAGTATAAGGATCAGGACGAAGAGGACAAAGCTATGGCCATGGATCTACTACAGGTAGATATTACTAATTACAAACCTATTGTCGTTTAATGTAATGTCAGAGCAATATTAACCTTTCTGCGTCACAATAATGTGAGACAACAAATAATGAGATAGGTAGAGCATAGCGTTTATTCGCCCAAAGAGCAGCTCGACTGGGGAAGTACCTTACAGAATACCCCAGCCAAATAACTTTATGTTGTGTAAAGTTGTGTTCCTGCGCGTGAGTAAGGTCGCCAGAGCTCATAGGGGAGGGGGGAAAGGTCGGTAACGCGTGAGCGATGCTTCTTGTGTTGCAAGCGTCCATATGGCTACGGGAACCGCTTACCATAAGGTGGGCCGTCTGCTTGATTACCGACTAAGTAGTATAAAAAAAAAAAAACAGTAAGCTTTAACTGTAATAGCTATATTTTTACAAGCTTTTTTTTTTTTTTTTTTTTATTATGTATCAGGCCTGTGTTTGACCACAATCTCACCATGGTAAGTGATGATGTGGCCGAAGGTGGTGCACACACAAAGCAAAGAAGGAACTGGCTCTCAAGTGCAGCTGTCGGAACACACCGATAGGTGCTTGGCGACAGATTTTCAACTTGAGGGTGGTAGCCAGCCAGACGGGTACTACAAAGTACCCTACCACCGTCCTATGGTTTCCTCACGATGTTTTCCTTCACCGAAAGCTCAAGCTCATTGTAGGATTCGAACCCGGGACCTTCGTCTCGGTATCCGACGTCACTACCACTGAGCTATCATCGCCTTGTAATAATTATTATGCCGCTTGTATTAAATTCAAATTTTAACATAAAATTTGTATAATAATTTTACAAGCTCTGCTCAGTTAGGCATCAGGTTGTGTCTTAAGTACTTTCCAGTACATTTATCTCTCTCATATTACTAATTCTCTTAATCACTAATCATCACTAATAATATTATAAATGCGAAAGTGTGGATGTTTGTGTGTTGGTGAGTTTGGATGTTTGTACCTCAATCACGCTTCAATAACTTAACGGATTTGCATGAAATTTGGCACACAGATAGAATATGTTCTGGATTAACACAAATCCCGGGAAATCGATATATTCCTCGGGAACGCAGGTGAAACCGCGGGGCCCAACTAGTATATATATCAAAATGAATTGCTGTACGTTAGTCTCTCTAAAACTCGAGAACGTCTGAGCCGATTTGGCTTATTTTGGTTTTGAAATATTCCACTCCAGGGAAGGTTTAAATGTAGGGTAGGGCACCACGCGAACGAAGTCACACCGGGCAGCTAGTTTAATAAAAAAATGTATTCACAGCCGGCAAAGGAACCAAAGAAAGATCCTAAGAAGGCGGAGACCAAAGGAGGCAAGAGTAAAGCGAAGCAGCGGCAGGTCAAGATCCCGCAGCCCGCGCCGCTCATGCTGGAGGCGGAATCTGATGCCGAGGACCTGGAGCCGGAACCAGAGGTAAGCCTTCATCAACAGCATATATATTTTTAGGTCTCTGTAGCCAAATGGCAAAAAACGGTACCCTTATAGATTCGTCATGTCTGTCTGTCTGTCTGTCCGTCCGTATGTCACAGCCACATTTTTCCGAAACTATAAGAACTATAATGTTGAAACTTGGTAAGTAGATGTATTCTGTGAACCGCATTAGGATTTTCACACAAAAATAGAAAAAAACAATAAATTTTGGGGGTTCCACATACTTAGAACTGAAACTCATTTTTTTTTTTAATAAAACCCTTACGTTTGGGTTGTCTATGGATAGGTCTTCAAAAATGATATTGAGGTTTCTAATATAATTTTTTTCTAAACTGAATAGTTTGTGCGAGAGACACTTCCAAAGTGATAAAACACGTCATATGCGTGAACAGGTGCTGCTTGTGGGGGCTGGACTGCGCCGAGTTTGCCATTTATTTATTTACTTATTAAATATAGATTCAGTCTACTTTGTTTCTTGCGTGACAACAGTTTTTGCCGCGCCCTGGCGCGCAATTGTTGTCAGTGCGATTAATGTCACGCTACGTTATGTAATTAAAATGTCACTCAATTGTCACTCGATAAATGTTCGAATTCTTAGTTTTTTCGATCGAGCGATTAATTTCTAGTGGGAGAGAATTGGCTCCCTGATGTCCATAGGTCGCTTTCTCAACCGATTCTCGTGATATGTGGGCAATAGAATATATGGATATGGATTTTTTTGTCGATTTCCAAAAACTTTATCGATGAAAAAATTACATGTATTTATAAAGACTTGCAACGTCTACATCTCTCTGAGCCACTAGTTTTATTATGTTACTTTTGACTGTAATGTTAGGTATAATTCGACATATACGTGTATGTGTGTGTGTGTGTAGGTGGATCAACCCGGAGCGGACGCGGACACGGAGATGCTGCTGGAGCTGAGCGGCAGTCCGTACAGCGAGGACGAGCTGCTGTTCGCGGTGCCCGTCGTCGCGCCATACTCCGCGCTGCTCAACTATAAGTCAGTCCTATATTACTGCTTACTACTTCATAATCGTCAACTTGTATCATTCCACTGCTGTACATGGCCTCTCCCATTCCTTCAGATTTCTTGCCATTGCCTACTTCATATGCATAAGGATCAAACTGATTTTCCGCCATCTTGTGACGTCATAGATAACTTACAGTTATGGGACAACCAAAGAAATTGAACAAGTGAAAATGTCTATAACATACACTTTTATTTGCTCGATCGTAATTATTTTCAGTAAATTACGAAATCATACATAAGCCGGGTTGATATGATGATCTTCGAAAATAACATTGACTCACGACTAAAATGTCTAAGCTGCTCTTTCTCTCTCGGAAAGTGTCCTAGGGGTTGACATATGTCGTTTCCATGCCATGTAGATCTAGTTAGCGTAGCGAAATCCTAACTCTATGGGGACAACCAAATCGGTTGCCCACGTAATCAGCGTTGCCAGAACGTTTGTTACTTTTGTAACTTTTTACGTTACTTTTGACCCACTCATGTTACTTCCATGTGACAAGACTCAAAATGTTACTTTTAGGACATAGAAAATATTCATATATTTTCCAGCCAACAAAAAAAATACCGTAAAACGCAACGGAACCACACGGAACGTAGGTACCGCACCCAAGAAAATATTCTTCGCTTTGCTCCACTTGATTTCTAGCCATCCATCGTCTTTATTCTTTCTCTTTATCGCACTTGAAGAATGAGGAAGATAGCAATAGCATGATTGGATGTTTGGATTTCTTCTTTCTTTTCTTACTTAGGGAATTCATAAAACTGTAACGATTCTTTCGAAGATTAAAGAATGATTATGTTTTTTGTGAAGTGCCATATTACAGTCTAGTGTGTTTTCTACATAAATGAGATGTTACTTTTCTCATGAAAATATTACTTTTTGAGCTGTCTCATGTTGCTTTTGACTATCGGCCACTGGCAACACTGCACGTAAATATTGTAATCTCTGCCTACCTTTTCAATACTTAATGTCTCCAACAGGTACAAAGTGAAACTGACCCCCGGCAACAGTAAGCGCGGTAAGGCAGCCAAAACGGCTGTGCAAGTGTTCCTCCGGGACAAAGCCGGGACGCCGAGAGAGAGGGACCTACTTAAAGCTGTGAAGGAAGAGAACGTCGCCCGGAACTTCCCAGGGAAAGTTAAATTATCCGCTCCACAACTGCATAAACATAAAAAGTGATATGTAGAATAAAATGTTTCAATAGTAATTTACAATCTCAAAGTGTTATTTTGTAAATAAGAAGTACGTTTTGTTTGTTGTAAATAAATAATTGTTACAATTTTATATTATTTTAGTTATATCCTTAAATCCTCTGACGCAACAGGGTATGGTATTGTCATAGATTTTCTTTTTAAAACTGGGGGCACAGCTATCATCGAAAATATTTAAAAATAACGCAGTTTACTTACCTGATGTTGGCCACAGCAGAAATAAACAAATGGAATACTTTTTTTAATGAGATATACATAGGTAACTATGTACCTTTTTTTATTAAGGATGTTTGTACAGTCACGGAATGCAAAGGTTCGTCACCTTAGAGTCGGTTTTCGCTTGCATCAGATTGCAAGAATCAACTTTATTACACCAACAAGAAGGTTCATCAATTTTTTTTGAACGAATCAAGTTGAAAACTGACGAACCTTTTCATTCCGGCAATATACATAATAGTAATATGTGTGTACTATACGCCATCAAAGTAAAGCAACCAAAAGCAAATAAAACTTTAAAATTAAATAAAATCTTGTTAAACTAACAACAGTTTAATCAGAAATCAGACGTTCATTCTAAAAACAACTCGGTAACAAATAACAATAGTGGAAACGTAGTTTAATCGGTAGACAAGATGACGAAGAATAAAGCTAATAATTAGTTAGCTAACTATCAACCGTTACTGATATATCTGCGAGTTGTGCTTGTTTATTAGTTACTAACTACAGCCAAAGTCAACGTCATTTCAATATGCACCGTAAGTAGTGGTAATAAAGTTCAGTCTTCCTCTTCCTCCTCTACTGCGAAGGCCTCTCCTTCGCCGAGCAGCTCCGGGGGCGGCGGCGGCGGCAGGTGAGCGATGCGGTATGCCTGAAGTGGTGACATATCACGATCAAATAAAGGGTTGCCATACAAAATAAATCTCGATGGCAAAATAATTTCATACAAAATCAACGTTGCACGGTAAAATTGTATGAAAAATAAACTATGTTGTTACTATAATCCGATTTTTTAAGACGATGATAGCTCAGTGGTAGTGACGTCGCATACCAAGACAAAGGTCCCGGGTTCGAATCCTACAATGTGCTTGAGCTTTCGGTGAAGGAAAACATCGTGAGGAAACCATAGCACGGTGGTAGGGTACTTTGTAGTACCCATCTGGATAGCTACCACCCTCAAGTTGAAAATCTGTCGCCAAGCACCTATCGGTGTGTTCCGACGGCTGCACTTGAGAGCCAGTTCTTTCTAGGCTTTGTGTGCTTACCCCCTCCGGCCACATCATCACTTACCATGGTGAGATTACGGCTAAAAATAAATTAAGTCTATACTCTATCTATAGGAACGTGGATACCCATAGCCTTCATCTGCAAGCTAGGTCAGCGACAAGTTATGACAAGGCCAGTCGGTGAGCTGTCTACACGATGACTCATAGCTCAGGTCTTATCCCAAAAAAAAATCTAGTAAGTAGTACCCAACTAATATGGCTTACCGATATACCTGCGCAGAAGATACATTTTCAAAGCGCGGGAAATGCTATTGGTCGGCAGCTGCCGCCATGTGTGCGGAGGGGCGTCACTTGCGAGTGAGATGGAACTAACAGCTGCAGTGTATTATGTACCTTATAGTAGTGATCTAAGGTTGATTGTAAGTTTTAAGCATTCTTTCGTTAATCTTCGGGCTATACTTTCTTTTCTGTGCGAACGAAGATTCACGACGTGCTTTATCAGTTGGGTACTACTGTAAATATAAACAAAGTGACCTCCTCATCAGCGAAGGTGGGGTCGGCCATCTCCATGACCTCGGGCCCGATGGGGTACTCGTCCTGCGGCCGCGGCAGCTGCAGCGGGGAGAAGTTTGGCGGCTGGTACTTCAGGCCCCACCCTATGTACAGGCATTCCGATTTCCTGGTTATTTAGACAGAGGTAGAGCATAGCGTTTATTCGCTCAAAGAGCAGCTCGACTGGGGAACTAGGAGGTAGTTCCCCAGTCGAGCTATTTGGCTAAGTTATTTGGCTGCGGTATTCTGTAAGGTGGAGGACCTTACAGAATACCGCAGCCAAATAACTTTATGTTGTGTTAAATGCGCGTGAGTAAGGTCGCCAGAGCTCATTGGGGACAGGAAAGGGTCGGTAACGCGTGAGTGATGCCTCGTGTGTTGCAAGCGTCCATATGGCTACGGTAGCCGCTTACCATCAGGCTGGCCGTATACTTGTTTACCGAATTCGTCGTATAAAAAAATCTGGGAATCCTAAAAAGCAAGGGCTTTGTAAGATTCGCAAATCATAAGATTAAAAAGGATGAAAAAGGTTCCTGCTGTAAGGGTCCACGACCAGTTTTGCATTGATTCAGTAGCGATACAATCATAAAGAACGCAATACAGTCGCGATGCTGGCTGGACCCAGGGGGTCGTATACCTTCGCTTCGCCCACGGAAAAGAGAATACACCTTTTCTCTGTGCCTTCGCCCATGTAAACAACGATTCTGCACTATCTATGCGCTACTGAATCTCTGCAAAATGTCGCATAACACAATCTCTCGTTGAAAATCGGGTGCAGCCTGAATGGAGAAGTACCTCCACCTAACTGAAGATCGCAGCTGCGAGGGTAAAGTACCAAATGACACTACACTTTGCCCGTTCCACTGTTGGCACAGCGAATCTCCCACCCCTCTACAATCCCTTCTGGGTTTGGAGCAAATGCTGCAGGGTCCACCCACAAGTTATACCCCAGGGGTTGCAAGCGTCCATAGGCTACTGTAACAGTTTACCATCAGGCGGGCCGTGTCCTTGTTTGCTGCCTTAGAAAAGTTATCGTTTCATTTAAACGGTACACCTAAAGTTAGTGAGTAAACCACCTAAAAGAACATTATTACACTTTAGAAGATAACATAGATGATAGTAGTAGTTCCACTTACTTGCCGTTAGTAGCATAAGCGACAGCCCCGGGCCACACAACGCTCCTGAGCACGGCCAGCGCGCGGTCCGGCGCGAGCGTGGTGCTGACGCGCGCGCTCCACGCGTTCACGCCTTCCACCCGCAAGTCCTCCGACAGGGACGTGAACAGAGATGGGCCCGACTCCGGCATTACTGGCGGGGGGCCCTCGTCTTCCTCTTCTTCTAGACCCTCTTCCTGTCACGGGGAGAGAGGAGATGTGAATGTGTAAACTCGCGTATGAGCAGTAGTAAATATCTATAATTTAGATTTTTCAGGAAAAAGAAAAACCTTATTGTTTAGGAAATGTTCACTGGTCGTCTTAACTAGTGTACCTTTTTGTAATTTCTTCTTTTATAAGTTGCTTTCCTAGCTTAGTTCAGTAGTGATTGACGTCGAATGCCGTGATGAAAATCGCGGGTTCGAATCCTACAATCAGCTAGTTAGTTAGAGTCTATCCTCAAGTGAAAATTATGTCGCTAAGCATAACTGTGTAGTGTGTTTTCTGCTAGCTGCACTACACTAAAATTACCTAGATAAGAATTTATGCGGCAGGTCGTCCACACACTATAAAGTGAAACACAAGCCTATCCACAAACTCGCATCTAACTTCTTTGTTTTCTAACCATTGGAACATTAGGGTTCCACCATATAGTCCGGCCCTGCTTGAGGATGAAGCGTCCGTGGTGCACCCAGTAGGTGAGGTTGGCGTCGAGCAGGTCCTTGAGCGTGTGGCCCTGGTAGAACGGGTTCGGGTTGAAGTTCATGTCACCTGCAGTTCATGAAAGGTGGGAATCATACCTGTATTCACTTCGACATCTTCGATTGTCTTTTGATGATGTGGCAAAGAATGAAAGGTAGAAGCCTGAATGGGGAGGTATTGCATCTTACAGAATATCACAGCCAAATTACATAACTTTCATGTGGTGGTCCTGCGGTGAGTATAAGCTTGTCGAAGGTCCATGTAGAGATGCTGTGCCGGCCGCGTAGTACCAGCGGTTTGTCCCGCCAGAGGTCTTAGTGGCCACAAAGGCCTTGTCTGTATGTAAGCAAAGCCGCATCAAAACTCTGACCCTAAAAACAGTAACGGGTTGTACCAACCACCCCCCTCTTCCATGTCGATGTCCTCCTCTTCCTCGCCAGACCCGTAGGTGTAGAACCCTTGCGGAGAGATGGATGTAGCAGCCGCGATGCGACCGATCTGTGCACGAAGGTAGTTGCGCTCCAAACCGTCGAATGGAGGGAATGTTTGCACCTGATCATGAAAACGTCCGGGAGAGCCAAGATTAACAGTTAAGTAGAATCTGAGGGACAGATGCTTCCAATTACCATGCTAGCATCATCACGCAACTTTTGCTTTATACACTTACACGTTATACTAAGAGATTTGCTCCTCATAATTGACCCTATCCATTGGTTTCATGAAAACCTCCAACACCCCGGTGAGGCAAGCCACTTTTCAAAAGACTTTGATAGCAGTTTTGCTTTATTTTTACTAGAGAAATATAGTTCCCTTTGAGTTTTTTTGCACAGAATTAAATCAGGTAGGTGTACCTACCTCAGATTCCAAGTCGCCGGTCATACATCTGACTGTGCGCCTGGCGACGCGGATCTGATCCGGAGTAACATCTGGCAGACAAATCCACTGGTCTCCTGGGTTATTGCACACCCAATATACCTGAAAATATGCTGCTATTGAGAGTAAATAGTCATTGATATATCTACTTATAGATAGATAGATATATGGTCTACTTAAGTTTGCTATTTATTTACTTATTAAATATTTTTTCAGTCTACTTTGTAATTTTGCCGCCGCGCCGGGGCACGCAATTGTTTTCAGTGCGATTAGAATGTAAATATTATGTAATTAATCTAAGCCTGTTTTGAAAAGAGTAATTGCTGAGTTTATTGCCGGCTCTTCTCAGCAAATGCACCCTTCCGAACCGGTATTAGAGTATTAGAGTCAGACTTTTCATAAGTGCCTGCGAAGGTCTATTTGAATAAATGATTTTGAATTTTGAATTTTGAATTGTGTTCTATCTATGGTGGGATTGTCCACATTCTCAGGCCTATAAGCCTTCGTCACCGTTAAACTCCCACAACAAACTGTCTTGGGCCGTTTGCAGCAGTTTTTAGTAACTCTGACCAGGTTGTCGTTCTACCCAGAGGAAGATCGTCGTGTCCTATCTTTTGACAAGTATTTATAAACAACTTTTCTATAAGTTTTTTTTTAAATCTTTTTTGTGATTATTTAACTATTTGTTTCCAAATTTTATTGTATCATTATTAACTGCATGCTATGGTAGGCCTATTGAGGCATACTACTTACCTACTTAGAATAATGTGTTGGTAAGTAGGTATATGTGGGTTATTTAAGTAACTCTTCATATCGGTCCCCCGCTCCCCCATTCTTAGCCTTACCTTCTTATTAACACCCGAGCCCGGTCTCTCGACAGGTATCGGCAGCGGTGCCTGCCAGGTGGATACTGGCTCCGGAGGTAGAACCGGACGCACTGGTTCTTTGGACTTCTCCTCTTTCACTTCCCCTTCGCCCACTTTAAAAGATTAAAAGTAACTAGGTACTTAAAGTTACATAGGAACCTTTTTTAAAGCAATGGAGATAGCACCATCCACCTCCTACCATCGTATTGATTTCGAATGACTTGATGGAGGTCGCGGTTTCGAATCACTCGAAGGAAAACATTGCGAGATGCGAGGAAACCATACGCCTGGTTGTATGTTTATATGTCGCTAAAGGTGAAACACAGCCGTTCATGCACCAGTGTGTTCTGCTTATCGAAGAAAAATCGCCCTTTATCGGTAGCAATCCAACTCCGCTAGTAATAAGTGTTTTTGCACTCATACATATCAGTACCGACCAATCAATGCATCTAAATCTTTAGTGTGTCCTTGATTTAGCCAATCAGAGCGCATTGTCGGCGGTGGGGAATTTGCGTAATGGATTTCAAAATAAATGAACGTGATTGCGGTTCTGTATGTAGCTACCTATGTATGAATTGCTCGTGGTGTAGCATGATAAGCCGTTCTTAATCGATCGGCAAGTTAAGCTACCACCGTCGTGGTCATGGGTGACCGCCTAGTGGTATTTCAAATCGAGCGTTTCCGTGCTTCGGAAGGCACGTAAAGCCGTTGGTCCAGGTATCACTTAATTGTGATAGTCGTTAAGCTAGTTGGAGGCCTTCTAGGCGGCTTGAAAACTCCAACAGTAAGTTCGCCACTAGCCTACCTCCACCGATCCGCAGTGGGCACGCGTGGTGGAGTATCTGCCCATTCCCTTTCACCCTGATTTTTGAAAGGAGGCCTGTGCTCAGCAGTGGGACATTATAGGCCGATGATGATGATGTAGCTACCTTAGACCATGCTATCCCGAATATGCTATGCTCTCCACCTTCGGCCACATCATCACCATGGCGAGGTTAAAACATGACTAGGTTCTTATATTGCGTGGCCTTTCAAGAACAAATAAAATAAACGCGAAAGTAATATTCATACATTCTATAGGTTCTAACTAAGCTCTTATTTTTTTGGATTTATTGTGTTCTACAATCAACTACGGAGGTCTTGATAACTAACACATCTCTTTCTGTTCCTCCGCCTCCTGAGCCTGATCTTCGTCCAAGCCTTCGCCCTCTCCCGGCATGTCTTTCATTTCAAATTCCTGGATAAGAACCAACATATCATCCTCATATACCTATATATAACAGTTGAACATAGGCTCATAAATCTACCCGCAACTATTGGGAAGTCATCTCGCTCTTGGCTTTCCGGTAGGTAAGTACCTACATGATCGCCACCTGAAAGCTGCACTCTACCCGTGTGTGACCACCAGTCCAACTTTAGCATAGGGTTCTTCAAGCAGGGTGTGAAGAGATGTCACGATGACCCAGCCTGGCGGAAGATCTTCCCTTTTAAATGAAGGGGTCATCCGCCTCCATAACTCTATCGGCATAGCACTATTGTTGCAAGCGTTAGTACCCCCAAAAATAACTTACGTTAGAGACTGTGACTCACCCTTATTCTCCTGTCCAACTCCTCCATGGTAAGATCAGTTTCCGCCACATAATAATTCGCTTTTGTACCAAAGATTTTTCCGAAGAACCTAAACAGACATTTAGACATTAAGTAATTCCTGATTTGTTGACCTGAGGGATATTAACGAGACTTGTGGTCTAACATACAATAAACCTCGTAGCCCATACCCATAGTCGTAGACCTCTATGCTTAGGTAGGTTAAGAATATTGTAAGGTATTGTAGTGTATTGATACTAATTGTGAACGCTACCATAGAAATATTCTAATGTGTTTTATCTATAACCGGAACTTCCGTTCTAGAGAGCTAAGGAAATAGTTGACAGTTTGTAATTGTGTTTTCAATCAATAAATATTTTATTAAAGAGCGTGCATATTTTCATTAAAGTGTTATTAGAAGGCCTAATACACGTTAAATGGCGACGAGTGCAAAATATTTTCAAGTTTACGTTGTTATTGATTGACTTTTTTATATACAAAGACATCGGCATGGCGTCGAACAACATTGCCTTTAAACCTTTCCAAGAAGGTGATGACATAAATTGTTTCCTCGAGAGGATCGAACAACATTTCGTGGCAAATCAAATACCGGTAGATAGGCAACTACCAACATTATTGGTTTCTTTACATCAAGACACCTATAAAACTTTAAAAAATTTAGTACATCCATGTTTGCCAAAGGAAAAAACTTATAAAGAAATTGAAGAAGCATCAAAGATGAGATTTCAAATGAGAATTTCACACTACAGAAAAAGAATAAAATTCCATAGCTTAAGGCAGGCTGAAGGAGAATCGGTGTCCAAATGGTTTGCTAAAGTGAAGGAAGCCGCAAGTGACTGCAACTTTGGTAGAGGCATTGAAGACTGTGTTAAAGATAAATTTGTTACAGGTTTAAGACCAGGGCCAATACAGGATCGGTTATGTGAAGAGCCGGTCACCAAAGATATTAAAGAATTGTTGGATATTGCATTAAACAAGGAATCAGCATGTCAGCAACAAAGTGAATTGGCTACAGTAAATAAAGTGTATAAGGTAAAAGACAAAAATGTAAAAGATTTAAATATTAAAGATAAAAATGTAAAAGATAACCTATTAAAATGTATACATTGTGGTAAACCCAATCACTCTTTTTCAAAATGTAAGTATAAAACTTATAAGTGTAAAATATGTAGTAAAGTAGGACATTTAGCCACTGTTTGTAAGAGTAAGCCGACAAACAGTATTGAGGTAGAAAATGAATCAGTAGACATTTTCACTTTATTACCTAAAACTGAAATTAATTATATTTCACCGTTTATGATTAAATGTCACATTGATTCAATTCCATTACAAATGGAACTAGATACTGGGGCAGCTGTGTCCTGTATTCCAGAACGGGTTTATAAGGAAAAGTTTAAGAATATTAAATTAAATGACACTCAATTACAGTTAAAAACTTATAGTGGTCAATTGGTAAAGCCAATAGGTAAAATTACAGTGAAATTACAATTTAATGGTAAGCAATCTAGTTGTTCTTTACTAGTAGTTAAAGATGGATGTAGAAACTTATTTGGTAGAGACTTGATTAAACTTTTTAACATTAATATGTCAAATTTTCCAACCATAAATTCAGTAGGTATTCCTAGTTTGGATAATATATTGCAAGAATATGCAGAGGTTTTTAAGGATGAGCTGGGAGTTATTAGAAATGAAGAAATTAATTTAGAATTAACAGAGAACAGTAAACCAATTTTTGTAAAACCCAGACCCATTCCTTATGCATTCAAGGATAAAGTAGACCAGGAGTTGACCAAATTGGAAAAAGAAGGAGTAATTACCAAAGTGGATAGTTCAGATTGGGGTACACCTTTAGTACCAGTTATAAAAGAAAATGGTAAGTTAAGATTATGCGCTAATTACAAAATTACAGTAAATAAATTTTTAAAAGATGTTAACCACCCATTACCTAGAATTGAGGATATATTTAATGCATTACAAGGAGGTAAAAAGTATACCAGATTAGATTTAAGAAACGCTTTTAATCATTTAATGTTAAATAAAGCTACGGGTGAGTTGTTAGCATGGTCAACACCAAAAGGTATTTACAGATTAAATAGATTACCATATGGCACTAACGCCCGAAATTAATAATGTATCTCCAATCCAAGATTAAAATCAATCCTGGATTGCTGCCTATCCGTCGATCGATCTCCGATCCGCGTGCCAATAACTAAACCAGACGATCCCTTTTTTTTTTCGACGGCAGATTGCCGGCGATCCTTTCCCTCTTTACCGTTCCATTTCATGTAAAATGTTTAATGGTACAATAAGTTTACTCGAATTGTTATTATAGCAAATCAGTCATAAAACTACTTTACAAATTGTTTAATATAATCATTATAGTAAAAATTAATAATAATATGACTAAAAACCTGAAGAAATGTAACAAATAAAAACAAACGCCAGTAATATTATTTTCACAAAAAAATATTGTAGCTGAAATGGAACGGGAATAAAATTGACGTGACGAACAAAATATTTATTGATTGATGTGATATTTTGATTTGATGGATGTTTTGTGAAATAAAATTACCTTGTGTTCGTATTTTACCAGCATAATTTTATAATGGACTGCACAATCGTAAGTATGTATGTACTTATTGTTGTATTTATAAGGTTTTGTTTTGTTTGTGTGCTCGCGTTACCACGAGTGACGCAGACTCTATTCCATTTGAAACATTTTTGGTTAAACTAGGCTTTAAAATAGCTATAAATTGCCGTAGAACACAGCAGCAGCTGATTTTTAGATGGAATAATTTAAAAGAACTCACGAAAATAATGATAGGTTAAAAGTGGGTTTACTAGTTGTTTATTACCTACTTACCTAACATTCTAACTCTTGTACCTAGATATGTAATGTAATTAAAATCCACTTTTCTATTTACAGACTGACACTGTGTAAATACCTCTAGATGACAATGTTAGACAAAGTAAATAGTGTCAGTGAAATCCACCGAAGATTATGCCTTAATGCCATTGGTTAATGATGCCCATAGAACCTATTGAGACCATGAACTGTGGTGATGGTGTTGTGATTACTTCGAATAAACCCAAGAAGTTAACATTTTGAACACAGGGCAGGTAATGATTATTTTATTAAAGATAGCTGTCCCCCGCAGTTTCACCTGTGTCTCAGTGATAACAAAAGCCTATAAAACTTTGAATTAGTTAATGTTGCAGTGATCACAAAACAAATATGGTATCCGATACTTAAACAACTAGGTTTTTGAACACTTAACTGTTTAATATGCAAGTATTTACTTTTACACAACAGCTAGAGGAAGAGGAACATAAAGTGAAGTTCATCCATATGAAGTTACATTTGCTTTGTTTTACAGTAAAGAAATTTAAACCAGAGGAGAGCTGCACTGCCAGGAGTATAAGAATAATGCCTAGATGCATAATGAAGCTATATACAATTATGAACATGTTAGAAACAAAACAAAATAAAGAAAGAAGCAGTAGTGAATCTCCTTGTTTACTCTTATAAGTAGTAGTAGGTATTAATTGTTATTATGTTATTCTGTGGCATAAAAGTAAAATTTTCATCATAGCTGAAGATTTTTTTTATTGATTTTTATCTAATCTTATGTATTACTACATGAAGTATTTGTAATTTCTTGAATTTGTGCTAATAAAAATGTGAATCAATAAAATACTGTTTATTTTCATTGAGTAAAAGTCATTTATTCGGTTTTATCCAACTTTATTATATAAAAACATTTACAAGAATAAAATAAACTATTAGGTAAGTACATTATTGTTCAAAAGTAGACAATCTTACAAAATTGCACTGTTGATACTAAATTATACCTACATAATTAAAATAATTATTAACGCCCTGCTGCTCTTTCACTGACATCTTGGACATCCATAATTCCATATATATTATAATTCCTAGAAATATGGTGTAATACTGCGGAGTAAATTAATATTGCTTGTAATGTTAGTGACACAACAGGGAAGCATCTCTCCACACCCCCAAATGTTCTGAAATGAAAAAATATATTGATTACAAGATGTCTACATAATTTTACCTAGGTAATCCCACTAGCTACATTAATATAATATATTTTCAACTACCTTTCCATAGTATTCCCGGTTTTAAATGTGCTTCATTATAATGCTGTTCAGCTTCAGAAACAGGATTTATCAGTGGTGTTAGTAAATAATGATCTGTTTGGATAAGCACCGTCACCAACCATCCAGCAGTTACTGAACTGACCTGTATCACATTGAGCTGTAAACAAGGAAATATTTCAATATTATTTACTAATATTTAGTTCAATCCCTAATAACATTTAAATATCATAGCAAATAAACCTTAAAAATAATGTTAGTTACTTCTGTGAATAGAGTTGCTGAAAATGTGTGACAACATGTGCTGAACCTGGCCAATGCCGCAATGTGGTGGCAACATTCATAAATCAGCATCACGGATCGCTTGCACATTCATGAAAAAGTATGATTCCTAAATTCTTCACAAATTTCTATATGACCGAAAATAAATTACAGCTAATGTAATAAGTATTTAGAAAATACCCAATATAAGTTATGAACATTGAATTATTACACAGTTATGAAATACTCACATGGTGTAAGCACACAACCTATGTAAAGTCAGTAGGTAGGTACTTATCTTTAGTACATCATCTTTATTAATTTTTAATTATTTACCTTGTGGAGTTTACTCGGACAAACGGCATCATAGCGAGTTCACTGCAGGTTTGGATAACCTTAAAATATTAATCTCTCACTCTCAGAGATATTTCTTTATCACTTTCAGTCACTATCACTAGAAAATACCGATACTTTTTTATTTTCTCAACAAAAAATCACACAAGTCAATGCTAAATATGCGGTAATATTACAAAAACGTTGAAAATATTACAACGGATCGATCTTAATCCCAGGAAATTCTTGGATTGCATTTTGCGATTGATTACGCGATCGAACGAAACGTCAAAATGGAAAGATAGGTTATTGACACGCACAAACTGTCATTTCCATACAGAGGCCTATCTCTAATCTGTGATCCGCCCTCCCAAAGATAGATTGATTTTAAAGATCGCAAACTCTATCCATGGATTGGTTATTGACACGCTTTACTCTAAAAATGGATTGAAATGTCTATCTTAGATAGCAAAATTTGGATCAGGATAGGTTATTAATTTCGGGCGTAAGCCAGCTAGTTCTATATTCCAGGCAAAGCTCGAGAAAATATTATTAGGGGCAAAGGGGGTTGTTAATTTCATCGATGATGTCGTTATAACAGGGGTCAGTGACCTGGATCATTTACAAAATCTAAGGGAGGTTTTAAGACGATTCAAAGATGCAGGGATAAGGCTTAATAAAATCAAATGCACATTTTTTCAAGACGAAATTAAATATTTAGGACACATTATTTCCGAGCAAGGTTTAAAGAAAGATATTTCCCATTTAGACAGTATTACAAAAGCACCCCAACCCAAAAATGTTTCAGAGGTCAGATCATGGATTGGAATGGTAAATTATTATGCTAAGTTTATTCCAAATTTATCTACAAAATTAAAGCCAATTTATAATTTACTTCAAAAAGGTTCTACATTTTCATGGTCATTAAATTGTCAAAAAAGCTTTGAATTAATAAAAAAAGAAATTACATCAGATAAGATATTAGTACATTATAACAGAAATAATCCTATAAGATTAGCTTGTGATGCATCCAATAATGGTATAGGCGCTGTTTTAAGTCACATAAAGCCAGATGGTTCAGAAAGGCCTATTACTTTTATTTCAAGAGTCTATACTAAAGCAGAACGAGGCTACTCTACTATACATAAAGAAGCATTAGCCATTTATTGGGCAGTTAGTAAGTTATACCAATATTTAGTAGGTACAAAGTTTGAGCTGTTATCAGACCACAAACCTTTAAAAGCATTATTTGGTGAACATAAAAGCTTACCACAAATGGCAGCTGGTAGACTACAAAGATGGTCTTTATTTTTAACAGGTTTTGATTACACTTTTTCCCATATCAAGGGTACAGACAATGTCAATGCAGACTGTATGTCTAGATTACCCCTATCTATTAAAAATGATACTAATAATTTTAAGGAATATGATTATGTTAACTTTGTAGAGGATCAAAATGTGATTGATATGAATAGAGTAAGATCTGAAACCAGAAGAGATCCTATTTTGAGTTCAGTATTTAGAATGTTACAAAATGGTTTTCCTGTTAATGTGAGTGATGTTTATAAGCCATTCTTTCAAAGAAAAGATGAGTTGTATATTGACAAAGGTATAATCATGTGGGGTTACAGGGTTGTGATACCAAATAAATTACAAAGATTATTATTAAAAGAATTACATTCCACACATGAGGGCATGGTAAAAATGAAAACTAATGCAAGGTCATATTTTTGGTGGCCAAACTTAGACAAAATGATTGAAAATTATATTAAAAGTTGTGATGTTTGTATGTCAATGCGTTCAGAACCGCCCAAGTGTAATGTTATTTCATGGCCAGAGACTAAAGCTCCTTATGAGAGGGTCCATGCAGATTTTTTGGGTCCAATAGAAGGAAAAAATATTTTACTCATTGTAGATACATATTCAAAATGGCCAGAAGCATTTATAATGAAAAGTACAGATGCAAAATGTACTATTGAGAAATTTAGAGAGTGCTTTGCTAGGTATGGTTTACCAAAAATTCTTGTCACTGATAATGCTAGTGTATTTGTGTCAAAAGAGTTCTCTGAATTTCTCAGTAAAAATGGTGTTAAACACCAAACTTCACCACCATTTCATCCTGCAACAAATGGGTTTGCTGAAAATTCTGTAAAAAGTTTCAAGTCTGGTATGTTAAAAGCTTTGAAAGACAAAATAAATTGTAATAATTCTTTTGAAACATTAATGAATAGGTATTTATTTCACTATAGGAATTCTATTCATGTTGTTACCAAATCCTGTCCTTCAGAATTGATGTTTCAAAGAAAACTTAGAAATCGTTTAGATTTGTTATCTGTTAAGGAACAATCAGGAGAAAGGATTAGGAGAGGAAGTAGGCAGATTAGTTTTAAGGAAGGTGATTATGTATACTGTAGAGATTATAGAAATCCTAATAAAAAGGTATTTGTAAAATGTGTTATTGATGAAGTATTGGGACAAAGAACTTATTTATGTAAAGTTTTAGATGAAGAGTTAATTTGGAAAAGACATTCAAATCAAATTATAAGTTCTGTGCCTCAATATGAGAAAGAAGATGAAAGTATTAAATATTGTAAAGGTTCTAATATTAACTCAGAATTTATTACTGATAAGATTAATGATTCTGATTGTGTTCAATATTCTAAAGACAAAATTAATGGTCAATCTTCTGAAAATTTAAATATGGATAATAACTTTGATTTAGTTAAGGAAAGTAATGTCTGTCAAACTGCTGTATTGCCTGATGTAGAAAGAACCCAAAGTACTTGTAATGAGTCAGTTGCTGTAAATGAAGATATAATGTTAAGGCGCTCACAAAGAGTAAAGAAGCCCATTGATAGGCTCAATCTATAGAGGGGAGTATATGTAGTGTATTGATACTAATTGTGAACGCTACCATAGAAATATTCTAATGTGTTTTATCTATAACCGGAACTTCCGTTCTAGAGAGCTAAGGAAATAGTTGACAGTTTGTAATTGTGTTTTCAATCAATAAATATTTTATTAAAGAGCGTGCATATTTTCATTAAAGTGTTATTAGAAGGCCTAATACACGTTAGGTATTGTAGTAATCGATGTACGTGACGTCTGCCGATAGGCATTGAGCCGGTATGGACAATAACATTTTTTCACAAGGGCAAAAGCAGTGGGGAAATGATCAGTTGATTTGGAGACTTGGTTACCATACCGTCATTCTTATCCACCTAATTCCCACAAATTTTCAGTTCATTTCACTATGTATGATACATCCATTAAGGCTAAACTCTCGATTATTGTTTGGTACCTCTATTTGTTCAACTTACCTGACGGTAGCAACTGGTTCTTTGATGGCAAGCATGTTGAGAGCTATGTATACAGCGTAACATTCACTGTCTGGGAGACCAAAACCACCCTGGTGATGAAACAGTATTTATTATAAAGAAAGTATCGTAACGTTCGCAGCCTCTGTATGCACATTATCCTACGCAGCAATGGAATGGAACTGCTTTATTCAATCATCAAACTTGCTGCACCAGAAACAGCCTGAACTCTCGAAAGAGTACTTTACTGGCTGGAATAAATCACAACTGTAGTGTTGATCCACAAAAAGTTACAGATTTATGAGCAGGTATGGACCAAGTTTGGTGAATTACTGCAGCATAAAGATTTTTTTATAAGTTCGATATGGATTTAAAGTTATCTACTGCCATAAAAATTAATACCTCACGGAAATAATAATTGTGTTCGACGAGATCGACAATCCTCGGTTTCATAGATTCCTCTTCAAGATCCAACTCCTGTTCCTCTTCACCTATATCTTCTAACTTCAGATTCTTGCTGGCAACGAGCTACAAACATTTTGAGTCCATGAATCCTCGTAATACTTGCAACTACCGTTGATGACTACATCTCATCATATATCTGCATGGGCGTACGGGGGGGATTTGTACTGCTACTCCTGGAGTCACCTCTCATACATTTGGCTGGTTAATTGTGCCTATGACCATGTACTGAAGCAGAAGCAACAACAGGCAAGCAGCAGAAGAACCTTGGAAGATTGCTTTTGGGATACCTATTAATTAAGTTTTGTTGTATATCCATCTATAAGACATCCCTGATTTGATATAATAATTACCCTGAACATTTCTTCCATTCGCTGGATGATGGAGATCTGTGGCGGCGACAGGTATATGTCATTCAGGAGGTCGAAGTTAGGTCGGAACTTCTCTTGCTTTACCTCCCACGAGTACTGTTCGAAATTGTCCACTACGTCCGGCGGCTTCTGAGTTATGATCTTCTGCACTATGTCCACCAGGTGATCATAGCTGAAGTGGCGAAAATTATGTTTTGATACGCAACGCCTGAGAACTGCCACCGCAGATTTGTAGATAGAATTGCGACTTGAAGGTCACATGTCACGTGCATTGTCGACAGCGGGAGGTTGTGCTTTTGTGAGCGTGTTATGCTCGCAAAGATACTGGAACGTGACAAGAAGCCCATACCCACCTCGGCTATCTACCCCAAGAGAACGGGGCAACGGAGAGCGGCGTTTGGGAACTATCCCCCCACTTCAGTCCCAGGGTGGCGGACTTGGGTCAGTCTGCCGCCCATCAAAACCAGGCTCGGGGAGATGTGTGCCTACTCATGCTACTCAAGGCGAGACAGAGAGGATAAGAGCACCAGTTCCCACCAGGCCGTCACTGCTGGACACGCGGTAAATTGTTCGGCACTCCTGTATACTCAACTCAGCCAGCAGCGACTGGTAGGAACACCGTGGGGTTTTAGTCAGTAAGAGACTTGACATGTTGCAAATGTTATTTCAGTTATTTGTTAAACCCTCATTCCCGCCTTGTAATAAGAGGAGCTTCAAATGTTCACTGCTCAACAAAGGAACCTATTCTCCAAGGATGGGCACAGTCACATAGTAGTGATGCATGTACCTGATAATCTAAGGGTGTTTGTGTGGGAAGACCAATTTGTTATTTTGTCCCAGTAGATTATAATAAAGATAAAAATAGGTAATTACAGAGTATCGCCGGTAGCAGCACTTTGCTGTTTCAAGAAGTTTTTTGCCAAGACTAGGTCGGTGTTAAGGCTTGGCATAACATTTTCTGTCGCCGCTATTAAATCAGGTTCTAATAAATATGTACGCGACATAGTTGTGCCGTATCATACACCCGCTAAATACAAAACCAAACTTTATTTTTTCCGATCAAAACAGAGCTTTGACATAGAAATGTCTTTGTGAGTAAATTGACAGATTGTAATTATGATGATGTAAATATGATGTAACAGTAATTTTTTTATGCATCTAAACCCGAGATCTAAATAGTTTTGCTTATCTATGTAATATTACAAACTACTTTTTATTTAACAAATTAGGTAGTCGAGGCAGCCCCGGATCTAGGAGGGGCAAACCGGGGCACCTGCCCCGGGCGCCAGTTTCAGGGGGCACCAAAATCATTATATTATATTTTAATAATTATAATTTTATTTCTTTTGAATTATACAACGAGCCTACAACAAGAGCGCGATGCGAACCCCTGTATTTGTCAAAAAACTGTCTATTGGTGGAGCGCAGTCGAGCGATAGCCAAACGGTCGTTCGAGGCTCCCAACAACCCAAGTCCGTCTACGCTACGGGAATGAGGAGTTTTCATTCCATAGTTTTGTTCATAATACCTGTCAAATCGAGATCAAACCAATCATGTCCTTAAGGTTAAAATTAGTTCGAATTATCAACAGTTTGACAGGTATTTTCAACAAACTCTATGGTAAGAAAACTCCTTATTCGTGCTCCGCTTGTGCTCGGCTCGCGTCGCGTGGCCCCACCTTGACCAACAGTGCTGTGATACACACATAGTTTGGTTTGGGTGTAGTATACGCGTGATGGGTCCACGCGACTGATAATGCTGACTGACGACGCGTTGATATTTTAAACGACATAAAAAAAAACTACACGTGCCCGATCAGTTGTGACCCGGGCTCCCCCGCCCGCTTTCCCTATACTTCCCCGATAGCACCCGTTTTATAATACATACAACCAAGACTCATACTTCTCAACTTTACCTCTACACTCCATATTATAATATGGAGAGAGGTAAAGTTGAGTTGTTGTAAAGTTGAAACTTTACCTCTACACTCCATATTATAATATGGAGAGAGGTAAATTTTGAGTTGTTCTAAAGTTGAAACTTTACCTCTACACTCCATATTATAATATGGAGAGAGGTAAAGTTGAGTTGTTGTACCGTTGAAACTTTACCTCTACACTCCATATTATAATATGGAGAGAGGTAAAGTTGAGTTGCGCTATAACGCTCGGGTAGTAAGTAGATTTAATATTCTTTTCCTTCAGAAAGCTCAGGCTCATTGTAGGGTTCAAACCCGGGATCTTCGTCTCGGTATCCGACGTCAATACCACTGAGCTAAAATAGCCTCAAACTTGTTCAGGAATATGTATATCTGGGCGAAACTATCCAGGGCAGGCAGAAGCAACTTCGATAAAGAATCCACTGCAGGATTCGGTTGGGCTGGCAGCGTCCAGGCGGTTTCATTCGTAGTCCGGGTTTAAAAATTTCAAGTCTGAAAATTCTGTTTTGTAACATTTGAAATAACATAAAGGTGACTAAAATTAATTTTAATGTTTTTGAAAATATTAAATATTGACTTATGATATTTTGAACTGTTTTACGTCAATTATCACTGACAAACAAGCATGGATCTGAATCGCTTTGCGTTAAGTCATATTTACCATAGGGTAAATCCACATGGATCCATGTATCATTTTCATAAATTGATTTTATCTCCGTAGCCAGTTTCAATATAAACAAGAAAACTAGATTGACTGAGATAGATTCAACAGAGTGACTGCTCAGGGTGGCGGCACCCTCATTTTGCTAAATAATAATATTAAATTTAAGAATCGTACTGATATTACTTGTCACTCTGTGGAACGCGTATGCGAGGTGGCTTGTGCAGAGATTGAAAGCTCCATCATTATATGTGTGTATAGACCTCCCGCGTCTAATTTTTCGTTGTTTTGTTCTATAATGGAACAAATACTTAGTAAATTATCTAGGTGTAATAAGTCAGTAATTATTTGTGGTGACTTTAATATTGACATCCTGATACCCTCATTAGATAGAAATAATTTTATTACTTTATTTAAATCATTTAATATGTCTCTTCTATTTAATGAGCCCACGAGAGTAACGGCTACTAGTTCGTCTTGTATTGATAACATAATTACTAACGGTAACGTTTTAGAGAAGTCCATAATAGGTGGCGTCCGTTCGGATCATTTGGCACAATTAGTAAAATTACCGTGTAAAAAACTTAGGTCATCCATAACGAAAACATTTAGGTCAGTTAATGAAACAAGATTAAATAATTTCAGCGTTAATATGGATTATAAAATTAGTAACACTATGTATATTTCTGATGATCCAAATGTAAACTATAAAAAAATATTTAGAGATATTTGCAACGAATTTAATGTATCTTGTCCAATCAAAACTAAAAAGGTAATTAATAAACTTAAATTCTGTAACTGGGCAACTAAAGGAATCAGGAAGAGTAGGGATAACATGTATGATCTTTACCATCAGAGATCTTACAATAGTAATGAAAACTTTCATACATATGTTAGGAACTATTCCAAGTTATTTAAACAGGTATGCATTCGAGCTAAGGCCATCTACATAGGCAATAGGGTAAATAATTCTAATAATAAAATTAAAACAGTGTGGCAGATTATTAATACAGAGACTGGTAAAAATAAAATCAAAGATAATACTTTTTGTCTTAAAATTAATGATAAACTAATATCAGATAAATTAGAAGTAGCATCTGCTTTTGAAACTTTTTTCTCAAATATACCTATGGAGGCTACTAAAAATCTTGCTTCGTCTTCCACGTTAGCAGAATCGATTTTACAGAAGACTTTTCAACGAAACATTCCAGACTTCGCATTCACCCAGGTTAGTGACTATGACATTATCACGGCTTTCAAGTCACTAAATATGAAAAATACAGAAGACTTATGGGGTTTGTCAGTTAAAGTTATACAGTCAATTATTTTTAATATTGCCCCTATTTTAGCCCTAATTTTTAACCAATGTCTCGAACAGGGCAACTTTCCTGATTTAATGAAATACAGCAAAATTGTTCCGATCTTTAAATCGGGATGTAAAAACAATCCCTCAGATTACAGACCGGTCTCAGTACTTCCTGCATTAAGTAAGATTTTTGAAAAGATTGTGCTAAACCAAATGTTAAGGCATTTTAATAACCACAAGATACTCCATGATGATCAGTTCGGTTTTACGAGAGGTAAGTCCACTACGGATGCGGGAGCTAAACTTATTAAGCATATTTTTCAGGCCTGGGAGTGCTCACACGATGCTATTGGTATCTTTTGTGATCTCTCCAAGGCATTTGATTGCGTAGATCACCAAACGCTAGCTCTTAAACTTAAGTTACACGGAATTCGCGGAGTGGCTCTCGATCTTTTGGTTTCCTATCTTTCAGGGCGCCAACAAAAAGTAGGAATCAATGGTAGTGTGTCATCGGGCTCCTTAGTCAAATTAGGCGTACCTCAAGGCTCGATTTTAGGCCCATTTCTGTTTCTAGTTTATATAAATGACCTACCTTATATGGTGAAAGAACTATCAGATGTCGTTTTGTTTGCAGATGATACGTCTCTGATATTTAAAGTAGATAGAAAAGACAAAGATCTTTTAAAAGTTAACTACGCTCTGAAGACTGTGTCTCAATGGTTTGCTGCCAACAATCTTATGTTAAACTCTAAAAAAACAAAATGTATAAGATTTTCATTACCAAATGTACCAAAAGTTGATACCAGTGTTATTGTGGATGGTAATAAACTTAATGTAGTAGATAAGACTGTTTTTCTTGGTCTGACTATAGACTGTAGATTGCAGTGGGGTGCTCACCTGGAAGCCTTAGGTGGTAAACTGAGCTCCGCTGCTTTTGCAGTCAGCAAAATAAGGCAACTGACGGACATTAATACAGCCAGATTAATTTATTTTGCATATTTTCATAGTCTTATGTCTTACGGCCTTTTGCTGTGGGGCTCTGCCGCAGACTTGGAATCAATTTTTGTATTACAAAAAAGGGCAATTCGCGCCATCTACTGTTTGGGTTCTCGCGAATCTCTACGAAATGTATTTCCGGATATTAATATATTAACTTTGCCCTCTCAGTACATTTTTGAAAATATTATGTATGTCCGCAAGAACATTAATTTGTTTCCAGTCAATAGTGACTATCATGATAGAAACACTAGAAACAAAGACAAAATAACTGTACCTAGATTTAGATTAGCTAAAGTAAATAAGTCCTTTCTTGGGAATTGTATCCAATTTTACAATAAAATTCCTCATAGCGTGACCAGTATGTCCTTTTTTAAATTTAAGGAACATATTAAAAAGCGGCTGTTGAGTAGGGCTTATTATAAAGTGTCTCATTATATTGACGACAAGGATGTATGGAAGTAGCTTCTCTCTGCACTTGCCTCACTGAGCAGCTAGTTCAAGGTCCATTTTAATTCAAAGTATGCTATTATTATTATAAGTTATGTTTTTAGGTTACAGATTATATTACTTATTGTAATTAAATTAATACAATTCAATGTTCTTCATTTATTTATTTTGATATAAATGCATCGATATATTATGTCTGTCTAATTGTTATATTTTTATTTTTGTGATATTTAGTCTAAACTTGTCAATAGTCACAGTGATAACAAATTGTGTGTTTAGTGTTTCCCTTTAGTAATTTTTTATTTTTAAGGCAGACTTAAGTAAGTCATGCTCACTTTAAGGCCTTTGCTTGCGGCGGCGTCGTGTGACGGGTCTCTCACTTCCCTCCAATATGGCGAGGAGGGCGATGGCTGCCACACGCGTCATACTTGTGAACAGGTGCTGCTTGTGGGGGCTGGTCTGCTTAAGTTTGCTATTGATTTACTTATTAAATATTTATTCAGTCTACTTTGTAATTTTGCCGCCGCGACGGGGCACGCAATTGTTTTCAGTGCGATTAGAATGTAAATATTATGTAATGAATCTAAGCCTGTTTTGAAAAGAGTAATTGCTGAGTTTATTGCCGGCTCTTCTCAGCAAATGCAACCTTCCGAACCGGTATTAGAGTCAGACTTTTCATAAGTGCCTGCGAAGGTCTAGTTGAATAAATGATTTTGAATTTTGAATTTTGAATTTTGAATTTTGAAGATTGACTTTCCCCCTAAACATAGGAATTTGAGAACCGTCGACGGCGGAAATGACGTAGAAAGTCTCACCCCGAGTCTCGGAATGTACCTGTCAAACTCAAGTATTTTAGGCTTTGAGTATTTTAGGTACAGTCGAGGACATAAATATGTATACAATTAGTAAAATTCAACAACGGTTTCCTCTTAAACTACTGATTGAAATTATGAGATATTATAAAGGCAGAATCTTCTAACATATACTATTATGATTTGTGTAATAGTTTAACACTTAAACGTTAAACAAACTTTTGTATTTCAAAAAGTGTATACATATTTATGTCCTCGACTGTACATACTAGACTCAAGTCTACTGACGCGTGACGGACTTTTTGGTGGGAACTTGCAGTGACGTTGCGTTTTCATTTTTATTTTCATAAATTCGTGTATTTTGAGTATTATTGCATATTATCGGTGGTATTTTATCCAATAAAGCTTAATACATGTGCACCGGTGAAGTGAAACGAAATTAATTATGTGTATCGTGACTTTTCAAGTTGTCTCAAGAAGTCCGTGAAAAGTTGACTTTCATGGACGGTGATGTGACTGACTGAGGACTATGTGAAAGTGATTTATTGTGACTAGAACTTATAATACCTATAACTGGAACTTGGCAAAATAAACAAGCGTGTAACGACATTGAAGAAAAAAAAATCTACTGTCAAACAAACGTCAAATATGTATTTTCGTGATTATTTTTGTAGTTTCAATTTGGATTAAATAATATTATTATAATAAAATAATATAATAATTCGAACATGATGATATATAACTGATAATTATTTTTTAATTTTTTTGTTTCAAGTTATTTGTACTTTACTCCAAAATATTTTCAACTATATAACCCCAAAGGTCATAACCTCGCAACCAAAACAAACAGACAAAATTCGATATGGCAGCAAAATTCGACTCTGCAGCTTATAATTTCCGAAAGAAATGTCCATTTATCCTAAAAGACCTGCTCCGGTGGTTCCCTGGGCATATGAACAAGGGTTTGAAACAAATGCAGCGTAAATTGAAAAGTGTCGACTGCGTGATCGAAGTTCACGACTCGAGAATACCATTTACGGGGCGAAATCCTATATTTACGAGTACTCTGACGGGTGCTAAACCTCATATACTGGTTCTTAACAAAAGAGACTTGACAATTCCGGCATTAATACCCAAAGTAAAGGAACAATTAAAAGCTGAACAAAATATTGAGAATGTTGTATTCACAAATAGCAAAGATCAGCATTGCCGTGGTCTGAAAACCCTCAGGCCTCTTATGGTGGACTTAATTAAGGATTCAAATAGGTTCAATAGAAGCGAGGAGGTGGATTATAATATAATGATAATAGGAGTACCAAATGTTGGTAAATCATCTCTAATAAATATGCTACGGTCTACGAATATGAAAATGAGACACGTTTTACCGGTTGGAGCGGTCGCTGGAGTCACGAGGAGTTTGATGACGAAGATCAGAATCAATAATGATCCTCTGATATTCATGTTTGATACACCAGGTATTATTTTAGGTTTATTATTTTATTAGGTGTATTGGTTTCTTCGTAAAAGTTTCCTTTAGAATACTGACATATCTAGGATTCTTTTCCAAGGGGGCCTGGCCCCTAAAAGCAGATACAATGTACATGACAGTTATTGAATTTTGTGGTGTTCAGTCATTTTGGCCATTGATTTTTCACAACACAACATCCTGGGGAGGGCATAAAAATTGTTTGAAAAATACTGTCTACGCTCCGCCATATAAACCTGTGTCGGACACAAGCTACCAATGAATATTTGAAACCGTAGTTGCTGTGTCCTGTAGCGGCGATCGGACACAGTTTACGTCTGTGCAGGGAGTGGCTGATTTCATACTAGTTCTATAGAAATCAAATATTCATTGGTAGCTTGTAACCGACACAAGACACATGTTTGCGCAGCGGCTTAACTATTCCAAATCGCATACTCCTCCGTGCATGCACACTAGTTTACAAAGAATATAAAGATGTGACAGTTTAAAATATTTTTTAAATTAAAATGTCTCTGTCTGTACTCTTATGTCAAATTGTTCAAAAATATTTACAAAATGTTACCTTGTCATGCTTCTTGCCAGTTCTTCTCAGTTGAGGCTGACTTTGAAACCAGTGGTAACTTCAGAAACTCCAACCTTTTTATGCCCTAAAGTTAATAAATAACTTTGACATAATGATGGAGGGGCATGGTGGATGACACCTCCATTTAAAAAGGAATCTTCCATCAGGTTGGGTTATATCTAGTGTAGTCATACTGATTCAAATGTTGACTTATTTACCATAGGTATTCTAGAACCATCTGTAACAGACGTAGAGATGGGCCTCAAGCTGGCCCTCTGCGCATCCCTGCAAGACCACATGGTAGGTGAAGAGGCCATCGCTGACTACCTGCTGTACTGGCTCAATAAAAACAGCAAGTTCAAGTATGTTGAGTACATGGGCTTGAGTGAACCGTGTGATGATATTAATAAGGTAAATCAGTTTTTGTTATAACCATATCTCCAAGTTCACTAAAGGTGTAGGTGTCACAAGTACACGATATGGCGGGTCGATTGGGCGCGGCCCGACAAATTGGTGTGATATTAGCATGTCAGGAGACAAGTTGACGCAAAGTTTGTATGACAAGAGAGATGGGCCCTGATTGGATGATGGAATGATGGGAATGATTAGGTAGGTATAAACTTAAATCTGACTGTGTAATTTATCTAACCTTATACCTAACCCTATCAGATTACTGTTTCTAGCGAATTACCCTACTTTTGTTGCGCGTCACTTTACGATTTATTTTTTACAGGTACTCATATCAGGAGCTGTGAAATACAATCGTATCCGGCAGACCAGAGACTTCGACGGGAGGATCCGACAGATTCCAGACCTGACAGAAGTCGCGAGGACTATGATCAAAGCATTCAGAACCGGCGAGTTGGGAAGAATACTCCTTGATATTGAAATGTTAGGTGATAAGTATCAGAGGGACAAAGAAATTTTAACGGCATAAGAATAAGGATCAATTTTGAATAAGTTTTTACTAAAAATTTTAAAGATCAGATAAGCATCTGAAAATCCTGTAAATAAGTTGTATAGTTAGTTATAGGTTTGTAAAGTTGTATCTTGTGGTTAGAATTATATATAAAGTAGGTAAGTTATAAATTCGAAAATTTTATTTTTAATCTCAGTTGATATAAAACCAAATTGAAGGCATTGAATAAAAATAAAAGCATGGAACTTCTATGCCGAACTTCTTTTATCGATAGTTTTTGGAAGAGAAAATAGGTGATATGCAGTTGCCAATTTCGAATCAAAGCAGCAAGGTATGGGATGGAAGGAAAACAATGTAAGTTACGAAGTAATGACAACTCACTGGTTTAAGTATGTAGGTAGGTATAGGTAGTCAAATTAATTGAAATTAGTGAATTAGTCATTCAAAATCACTGAATTATGATGCAGTACCTAAGTAAGTACTATTGAATATTCTGTGTTATAATAGAAAAACCTCTTTGTACAAAATGTCACCTATTTACTTAAGAATAGGTTCAATCTCATCTGACACACTTATAATTAAACGTGAATGTCAAAATTGAAACTTGAAATCCAACGAAATAATGATCTAAAAACCAAACCGCAGGAAAACAAGAATTTAAACAAAAATACACTTAATTAAGAAGTCATGACGATGTAAAATTAAGTGGAATTGTATGTGAGGTGAAACTCATGTTAAAACTGAAGATGAACCCATTGGAGTACCTCGAAACAATCGTGACTTCATTAGAAGACTACAGATGGCTAATCGAGATAGCAAATAACTGTTACCCATTTGCTGTTATGTCTCGGATACATACAGCATGATAAAAACAAAATCACATGAAAGCCACAGTGGTTCGTCCAAACTAAACTCCACTACAGATAGTCTAACCAATATATCATCCTTAAAATTATCAAGTTCCACAGAATATACAGAAAGTCAGGTTTTTACAAGTAATTCATCAGATACTCTTGAAATGATATCAACTCCATGGTCAACGGAATCGGGGTATTCTGAGCATTCACTATTAACTTGGAACAGTGAACGTTCTCGCAGACGCGAGTCGAGTGTGGGCCCAATAACGACATCATCTTATGGAATAACAAGTCCTTATGTAGATACTAGTAGTAATACAACAGTTACGTTAATGAGTTCGTGGATCACTGCAAGCGGGAGTCCAGTGTTACAGCCAGTGGTGAAGAAGGCCAACCCTGACTCACAGATAAGTTCATGGACGGTGGAGTCTTTTACAAGTTGTGACTACCTGCCAGATCCTGATTCACGTGTTGTTACAGTGAAGTATCCTTGGAGTCCGTGTACATGGTGCAGTGATACTGATGTTTATCCTAGCAGCCTGGAGACTTTAGCCTCCCGTAAGGGGAGTCGAACCACCATTAAGACCAGGTCTAGTGATTCGGCGTCCTTCACCCCAATGAATTACATACTTCTAGGCCAGAATGAATATGAAATCACCGATTGGATATCAGTGAAACAAAACGGTATCCAGATTGGTGACGGACCAAACGTGATAAGTATACTAGGATGTAAAAAAAGACAAAAATAACAATAAAAAATTTATTTGCAACAAAATATATTGTTTTCTTTTACATACTGAGGTATTACATAGTCACCACAATTTGATTATTCCATTTATACCCTCAACCGGGGATATTCGAGTCAGGCCCATATTGTTGGCCTCGCAATCCCAGAAATAAAAGGAAAATTACTATACTAAATTACGAATGTAACTTATTCGACAATTACTGTATATTTAGCAAGTATGATCACCAAAACCTACTGAATATAATTTGCAACATATTAAAATCCTATTTAGTTTAATAATAAATTATGGCAAACAATAGAATGTAACCTTACAGTTACAAATACATCATAATCGGTATTTCTATCACATTAAATTGATTTATACGTATAAATGCCTTAAAATCTATATAAAAATCACTGCTTAGGAACATTAGCAAGACCAATAACAGATTTGTAATACTTAGGCTCGCTGAGTGAATCAACAAGGAATGAACCCAGGTCCCACTTAGAAATGGCTCTGCCTGGCGACTTATCTTCATTCACAGTTATTATCATCTCGCGGGTTGGCTCGTCTGAAATTAAACAAATATACATTTAATCACTGTTTGTGATAAAAGGTGTATGATTTTTAACCTCCAACATAGGTAAAAAGATAACAAAAAGATAATGCAGTTTATGTTTCAAGTAAATATTACAAGTTCTATAATTTTTTAAGTACAGTTACCTATACAATCAAAAGGTTAAAGTGGAGATGGGCTGGCCATACCATAAGAGGAATGGATAAGTGGAGTAGAAGGGTAACAACCTGGTATCCAAGAAATGGAAAAAACAACAGAGGACGGCAAAATAAAAGATGGAGACAAAATAGAAAAGACGGGAGGAAAGTTGTGGACGAGGGCTGCAAAGGACAGACTATTATGGAAGGAGTTGGAGGAGTCCTATGTCAAAGGGCACACAGACTATTAAATTAGTCTGAATAAATGGCTTATATTATTATTATATTACCTATACAATTAACTTATTGTATTATCCACCTGAATTATGGCGAATTTACTAACGCGCAGGAATACAACTTAAAATTTATTTAGCTGCAGTATTCCGTGAGTCATCTAAATAAGAGTATTGAGTCTGACTGACAGACAATTGGTGGACCTGTATTTGAAATTTGGAGAACATATTTGATCGAAAAAACGTTGCAGCTATTTTTTCATAGGGATGGAGGGACTTGTGTTATCTATTTAGATTTATGTGAGTATACATGATTTTTGTGCCTCACCTGAAATATGTGGCGGGAATACAGCAACATAGTTCAACCCGCTTTCCTTCAGGGCCTCATACATTCTCTTATGGTCTTCATTTAGGTCAACAAACCTAGGTGGCACTTTATCAGGTTCGTAAAACAAGAATGCAGATAAACAAACGGATACATTCTTCACATTCTTAGCCCGCATTGCCTCTATGATGTTCTTTATGCCTTCAGACATGTCTGATGTAGGCTCCAAGCTGTTTCTTGTGCCCAGTACGACAACCACTCCGTCCATTCCCTCAACGGAGTCCATAACAGAATCAGGTTCCAGGGCATTGCCTTTAAAGATTTCGACCTTAGCCTTCAAATGTTCTGGGACTTTAGATGGGTCTCTCACAAATGCTCGAACTGAAAGGCCTAGTTTAAAGCAAAGTTTTAAGGTTAATGGAATAATATCTTAAGGAAAATGATTTGAAAAATATTTTTTCTAGGTGTGTAAAGAGATTAATATTATAGATGATTATTTATAGCCTTATATAGCACTGTGTGATTTAAACCCACACTTAGGTCACGCTTCTCCATAACTTAAATAGTCCATTATTTCAACAAAATGAGTTACCCAATTGTGGGTTTATGTCATGTCTGCTATTAATAAACTAATATACAATACTTGTGACTTAAGTCCATTATTGCACAGCGACACGGCGTGAAGTTAGCGCCCGAGAGTTGTGAATCACATGTATCGTAACATAGAATTTTATGTTAGTAGGTTGCTAATAGTTATAAAGTCGTCTACCTTGAATTAGATTTTAATTACCTTTTTTTACAGCCGCCTCGAGAGCGCAAAGGCCCGTCATGCCGGTGGATCCGAATATAACGATTTTCTTCATATTTTCTGTCCAAGAATAAATTTAATTTTAGAATAAAATATGTCAAGTAATGTATTCTACTTGTAATGATCGCAATTGTGTAGATTGCAATGTTGCTAAACCGGTCCTCGTAACCAGCAGCCTAAGATACAAAATATCTGTCAATCAAGATAAACGCTATCAAGTGCCAGTACATAGGTATAATACAAATGAATTCCTAATGCGAAGCTCGCAAAAAAATATTTAATTTATAAAGCACCATAGCACCATGTAAATGAAATATTACAGTAGGTAAATATCTCGTTATATAGTTTTGAATGCATTTTAATTGTTAACTAGAAAACAAAAATCTCGAACTTACCGATTCCGGTTTTATATACCAAATTCTGAATAATACCTTAATTTGTTATGCACACGATTTGTAATTTAAATAGTTATAAACGTGATTGTTAGAATAATATCAGTCTCGAGCAATCAATTAGGTAAATTCAATACATATTACCTACCAGTGTGTACGTGACGAGAACGAGACGAAAAAAAATCCGAAATATATTCAAGTTAGGGAGGGACACGAAAAAAGTATCGA
Organism: Achlya flavicornis; assembly: GCA_947623365.1. Classification (NCBI taxonomy): domain Eukaryota; kingdom Metazoa; phylum Arthropoda; class Insecta; order Lepidoptera; family Drepanidae; genus Achlya; species Achlya flavicornis. Next base: position 1,267,827 of record OX392485.1, on the reverse strand, counting down.
TACTTTATGGTATCGAGTATATTTCCGTTCGATACCGATACTTTTATACTCGATACTTTGCATTCGATACTTTTACCACAGTCTATTAAACCATACAGTAGTCCGACGCCTTTGATCTCGTGAAAAATGCCGACAACGTCTAGACAGTATCGCGACGGCCAGGGTTGTCACAAGTAAACTATATTTATGAAATTATTTATTTATTGCAAATAACAATAAAACATTGTTAGCATTAGATAGATAGATAGATAATACTTTATTGTTACACCAAAAAACAAAAAGAAACAATTAACATAAAAAACATAAAAATAATAAAGTGTTACAATGGGCGGCCTTATCACTAAAAGTGATCTCTACCAGGCAACCTTTGGATGGAGAGGAGTTAAAACAAACTGTAAAGACGGGGGTGTACAATAAAACCAAAACTAAGAATAAATAAATAGTAATAAAAATTAAGACAATATTTTATACTAAATATACAGATAGATACATATGAATGAATATATACTAAGAGTATACGATGCAAATACAAACAAATATATATATATATATATATATATATACAGTATACAATGCAAATACAAACAAATATATATAAATATATATCACAAATACACGTATAAGTACAAACTATAAACAGCTAGTGGGACAGATAAAACTTCTTGACCTGGTCTTTAAAAATATGTATGGATTGTGCACGTCTGACTGAAATCGGCAAAGAGTTCCATAGACGAACAGCTTCAACACTAAATGATTTGTCATAAAAAGTGCTGCTATGTGCAGGCATTCTAAGAACTAAGTTTACTGATGACCTTAGCGAGTGAGAACAGTGGAGGAAATCAAAGCGTTCCTTGAGGTAGCGCGGGGACGAAGGATTGAACAATATATTGTAAAGTAAGGAGAGTATATGAGTATTCCGGCGAAGTCTAATAGGAAGCCACTTGATTTGAGAACGAAAATGGGAAACGTGATCATATTTGCGCAAGCCAAATATGAATCTTATGCAGAAATTTTGAAGTCGCTCAAGCTTATTTAATTGGTCCTCTGAGAGATCTAGATAGCAGGCGTCAGCGTAGTCAAGAACAGGAAGCAGAAGAGATTGAGCTAAGGCAATTTTAGTGGCAGTAGGAAGAAAGTTACGCAGTTTCTTTAATGACGCTGCGGACGCATACAATTTGCAACAAGTGACCTGCAACTGCGGGCCCCAACTCATACAACGGTCCATTATCAGGCCCAGATTTTTAACTTTCACACTGTACGGAATTAGATTTCCATTAAGACTCACCTGAGGAAGCGAGTGCCAGTCTATCTTACATATTAATCTCGAGCTCCCCACGATAATAACCTGAGTCTTACTGGGATTGACTTTCAAACCAAAGGCTGTGCTCCACTCTGTAATACGATCTAGGTCGGTGTTTACTGTGGAAATAGCTTCGGATAACCTATTAAGTGCGGATTGGGAATATATCTGAAGATCGTCTGCATATAGGTGGTAGGAAGAAGAAAGATTTTGTGATATTGAATTAATATAAATAGCAAAGAGAAGAGGAGATAAGACGCCACCTTGTGGTACGCCGGCTGACGTGGTACACCACGAGGAGAAATTCTCATCGAGGCGAATACGCTGCCTGCGCCCATATAAATAACTATGAAACCAGTCGATTACCGATGGAGATACGTTAATTGAGCGCAGCAAAGATATAAGAATCTCAAAATGTATAGTGTTAAAGGCATTACTGAAATCTAACAACGTTAGCACTGTTAAATTACCATTATCCATGCCAAGCCGAATGTCATCAGTAATTTTGAGAAGTGTTGTAACTGTGCTGTGGCCAGGACGGAAACCGGATTGAAAGGGGTTAAGGAGATTACGGTAGGAAAGAAATTTGCTAACTTGATTATGAACTAGACGCTCAAGGACCTTGGATAGGAATGGAAGAATAGATATAGGACGGTACTCTGAGAACAATTTAGGATTGGCTTTTTTTGGTAGGGGAATTATTTGAGCGTCTTTCCAGATGGACGGGTAAACTCCATCAAAAATAGATTTATTAAAAAGGAAACAGAGGACAGGAAGAATAATGTCGAGGATTGGCACCAACATAATTTAAACAATATTATAATAACTACTCCATCATCAGACCCTGAAAACCATACATGGTCAAAGTTCATCTCACGACAATTCCAACAACCCCAAACATGGCTAGGATACGATGTTCGACTATGGAGTTCTAGTGCTTACCCTCCTACTCCATCATCAGACCCTGAAAACCATACATGGTCAAAGTTCATCTCACGACAATTCCAACAACCCCAAACATGGCTAGAATACGACGTTCCACTATTGAGTTCTAGTGCTTACCCTCCTACTCCATCATCAGACCCTGAAAACTATACATGGTCAAAGTTCATCTCACTACAATTCCAACAACCCCAAACACGGCTAGGATACGAAGTTCCACTATGGAGTTCCAGTGCTTACCCTCCTACATCATCATCAGACCCTGAAACCATACATGGTCAAAGTTCATCTCACGACAATTCCAACAACCCCAAACACGGCTAAGATACGATGTTCCACTATGGAGTTCTAGTGCTTACCCTCCTACTCCATCATCAGACCCTGAAATCATACATGGTCAAAGTTAATCTCACGACAATTCCAACAATCCCAAACACGGCTAGGATACGAAGTTCCGCTATGGAGTTCCAGTGCTTACCCTCCTACTCCATCATCAGACCCTGGAAACCATACATGGTCAATGTTCATCTCACGACAATTCCAACAACCCCAAACACAGCTAGGATACGATGTTCCACTATGGAGTTCCAGTGCTTACCCTCCTACTCCATCATCAGAACTACTGAAAAAAAAAAAGATTTCCAGACACTCATGCCCTGTGCCTGTTACCTATACCTGTGTGCCTATTAGATATTTTTTACCGTCTGCCATTCGGCCATTTTGTTGGCGTTATTAACGTGACACGACATGACAAATATAAAATTATTGTTGTATGCACTCTACGATAACAAACCATTATTTATTTACCTTTCTTCTGTGTGTGGAAGCTGATGAAAACGCAGATCTTTATTTAAATAGGATGAAGACTTGCAGTCTCTCACAGCACACGTCGTTTGCACCATTTTAAATAAACAAATTAACATAAAATAATTACAGACACAAACACGCGTTAGCCCTGAATTCTGTTTACCGAGCTACTAACATCGTTTTGTTCGCAGGTCGGTAACGGCTTTCCCGCGTCTCGCCCCTCACACCCCGCACGATTGCCCTGTCTAGACGGCTTCGTCGACCGACTGTATGGTTTAATAGACTGTGCTTTTACTCAATGTGTCGTAGAATCGAAGGGTTCTTATTTATGCGTGCGGTCTACCTATGGTTTCATCTAAACAGTTTAAAGAAAACTCAGGTAGAGGGTTGAAGGAAATTTACTCATTAATTACTATTACAAAAATTCTTTTTAAATTACGTGAAAAAATTGATAGAATTATAATGGTAATAATTATAATTTCTTCTAGTATTTTTTGGCAAGTATCGTATCAAATAAGAAATTAAGTTTTAAATGGGTAATCTTAGAAATTACCCATTTAAAACTTGCGACCTTACGTTACAAGTTCACTCGTTCTGAAGCTTCTAGAACATTACTTACATCGACCTTTGCTCGATTGACGTTCGTTCCTTCTTGGTTCCTTCCGTTCACAGTTAAATTTCTAACCTTTCCTTCATTCATTTACTACACTAATCAATCACTCGTTCACAATTAATACGGTTGATCATTATTTTGCTTGATTATTATTTGATCTATTTAAAGTACTAAATAATTTAATTTTACAGTATCGGTACTTTCTAGTTTCTATTCGATACCGTGTCCCTAATGCAAGTTCCCGTCCGTCCGTCAAATTCGTTCCGTCACCCGATAGTGAGGTGAGAACCAATCAATAATATTTTTATAACCTATCGATAGTTAAGAAAAATTATATTATTATCAATAATATAAATAACCATTAATATCAAAAGGCTATCGATAGCTTAAGATCCGCGGGGCTGCCGTATAAGTCAACCTTAATAAACTTCATTAAACTGATCTTCACCAGGGCTGTGTTCAGTAACTACACACCGTGTGACCGGTGCGATCGTCCGACCAGGGTTGGATTATGTACTATAATTATAGTATTTATACTATAATTTCGCCCTTTGTACTATATACTATCCACATCTAAGGATAGTACACTAAAATACTATAATTTAAAGTTTGCTCCCGAATGCTTATGGGGCGATTACATTGGCCAACCTGCAGGGGCCGATTTGGCATACATTGTTGGTTATCTGAGTACATTGTAATAAAATACTCAGGATAACCAGCAATGTATGTCAAATCGGACCCTGCAAGTTGGTCAGTGTAATCAGCCCTTTAGTTTTACGTTAAATGAATATTTCGACCGTGCGTGTATCCGACCGAATTCTGATCTTGCGATGTTTTCTGTGTTGATGGCCGGGGATTCCCCGATTATCCTCCGCAGTACACTTCTATCTTTCCACTAATCTCGTTCCTTCCATTCCATTCGAAATTCAATCAAAGTTTTTCTTCAATTCAATCGAAATTCAAAAAAAATTATTATCTTGTGACGCTATCAAAAGCGGTAGTAAAAGTGGGAATTGTACTGATTTTATTCCTACTGAGGATATGTTGATGAGATTAAATGCCAAAGATGAAGATATAACTAATAGTAATATTCAAGAACTGATAAACTTAGAAGAGGAGTAAATTTTGCCATAATTGGTGTTGATTTTAATGACTAATAAGTGAAATTAAAAATAATGAAAGTGTACTATAATTTTTTATAAATACTATCCTTTTAATTTTTTTGTGCTATCTTTTTCAACGTGCCTAAATCCAACCCTGCGTCCGACGTCGTCCGACGATCGCACCACATACTATTGAACTGTTACTGAACGCTATCATGATCGTCGGGCGATCACACGGCGTTGTTACTGAACGCAGCCCTGGAGTTTTATGACATTGAGACCACTTGAGAAGTCACGATGTACTTAATTCTTTATGTTTCACTTCACTGGTGCTCATGGATTAATCTTTAATGGATATAACAAAGTCTTGCCGTTAGTCAATAGTAATGTTGGTATTGTCTTATCCTAAGCTATCGATATTTTTTTTTTTTTTTTGACTAACGGCTAGACTTTTGACACTGACACTGTCAAATACGTTTAATTTCGTTTCACTTACCTACTAACTTGATCCTTCAAAGAAAAAGACATTTTACTTAATCGATCACTTATTCATCTTATAATGAAAATAATATAGGAACACATATCATAAATGGTAGTTAGTATCCTCGAAGTGATTGAACAAAAAAAATTAAAAAAAGTTAAACGTTGCAAGTCAAGTGTCAAGATAGAAGTTAGGAAGTTAGGGTGAATCGGTGAAGAAACAAAACGTTAGAGGTGTGTAACTCATCAAAAATACGCGAGCTGCAGAACAGCTCACGGCTCAGGCGTGTGAGCCGGTTCAATTACTCAGCTCGCAGATCAGCTCAATGTACCTATAGTCCACGATACGCGCGCACGCTCACTGCGTACCGCGCGTCGAATTGAGCCGACTGAGCCGCCGCGATTCATTCGACTCCGCCGAGTGACTCTTTTCATACTTTAGAGTTGTTTTTTTTACATGATCTGATCTGAGAGTTATGTTACATAGGTATTTAATTATGGCATTGATTTAAAGAGGCAGTTGTAAATAGCGGTTTTGGTAAGTTAAAAATTATAAATGGCAAGTTTAATAACTAGTTCAGCAGTTAAAACTAAGCAGTAAAGTAAACAAAAATGAGTAATAAAAAATAATGAAATGGATCAGTGAATATATAATTGAGCAGGAAATAATTAAATGAGCGGTAAAAAATATTGAACGAGCGGTTACGTGTGGGCAGTAATTAATCGGAATTTGTCGGTAAGAAATCTCATTCTAAGCAATTCTATAAACAATGAGGTGGTAAAGTAGCTTTCGAGATATAGCGGTGTGACGGACGGACAGACAGGCGGACTAAGTCGCACCATAAGGGTTCCTTTTTACAGTTTTGGTACGGAACCCTAAAACAGTACTTAAATAGTAATGAAAAAATAAATTACTTTTGCTTTGACTGAAGGAATTAAATAAAACAAATTGTATAATAATAATAGGAACTTTTATTCGTAATTCGAAACATACTTAAGTAATTAAAATGACATAGAATTTGCTTAGTAGCAGCTAAAATAAACTTATTGTATAATAAGAGCAGGTTTGGCTGTCACCGCTGGCTATGATCTGCCGAACTATTTATCGAACCGCTCATTCCATCATTTTTACCGCTCATTCAGTTATTGGACTAATCAATTATTTTTAGAATTGACATTGTATGATAAAATAACCGACTAATTGATTTTTTATTACTGTCCATGTTTTACAGTCGCAATAATTAATCAACCGCCATTAAATTAAATAACTGCTCAACATGTTTTTCAACTGATCATAATAACATCTCGAATATTTAAATAACAGCTCAAAAAATTAGTTCCCTTTAATTATTGAATGTAACTATTATTTAAATGTTTTAGAACGAAATAATAATTCGTAGATTAGAATTACAAGAATATAATCTATGGAGGGAGTCGCAGATACAATAGGAGTTGGATTGAGCCGTGAGCTAGTCATTATGTTGTTGAGCTGTAGCTCAGCGGCTCAACCCCGAGTGATCTGATTCATTGAGCTGGTTCAGAGCTGAGTTACACACCTCTACAAAACGTAAATAACCTCAAATTCTCATGCGTAAACAGATGTGGTGTGAATAATTTGTGTTTATTTAATTTAAGAGTAGGTGAAAATAATGGCAGAGACCGAAGAATACTTTCCACGCGGTGGAAAAAAGCCAACAGTTACATATTTTAAGCAGAGCGGCAACGTAAGTAATTAAATTACCTATTACGTTCACAAAAGTGCTAAAATTACTCATATTTTGGTCTTTATATAGTTTCTAGGGGCAGCAGAGAAGGGAGAAAGAAAAAAGAAGAAGTTAAAAAAGAAGTCTGAAGGTGATGATGGATATTTGTCAGATGAAGCTACCAAGGAGGTGGATCAATCGTTTAAAAACTGTGCTTATGGGTTAACATATAAGGTATGATTTTGTGTATGTTTTAGTATTAATACATGGTTTATCTAAGAAGCAGCCCCTAGCTGATTGTGAGGGCTGGTGTTTATTAATTTTGCCGCCAATAAAATAATGCAAATTGTATGTTATCTTCTTCTCTGTCGTTTCGCTCTTGGCAGAGCGGTCGTGGTCACGTTGAGGCGTCCACATCGGTGATAGAGGCGGACACGGCTCTCCGCACGATCTCCCGCCATCTCTCTCTGTTGGCAGACTGTCTGGTGCAGTCAGACACGCGGTGTTATACCTACATCAATGTTTTATTTTGAGACATGGACAGTATTGCAGATTGGAAAAGTCTCGTCAAATTGAAAAACTGATCAGTGTTGTTAGAATTCAGTAACCAAAATTATTTTCCAGACAGCAAAACCAGGATTGCTAATTCTGGGCCGAGTGAAACAAGTGCAAGAGACAAAGGTGATTGTATCTCTGCCATGCAGGATGCAGGGCTCCGTGATGGCGTGTCACATTAGCGAACCATATAATAAACTATTGGAGGCTTATGTCAATGATCAGGTAGACTATGAGCTTATTTATTTTAGTAATAATAATAATTTGACAGCCATAGTGTATTTACGCTCAAAGAGTAGTTAGTAGTAGTAGTTAGTACCTTACAGAATACCATAATAGTCTTTATGTTGTGTTCCTATGGGTGAATAAGGTCACGAGTGCTCATTGGGGAAGGGGGAAGGGTTGGTAACATGTAAGTTATGCCCTATTTGTTGCAAGCATCCATATGCATACAATAAAAATTTATTTTAAGGCTTCATCATTTAATTAAAAGTACTACATATTGCTAGCGAATTCACCCATGTTCCCCGGGTAAAACTTATGTCCCTCTTAAAGCTAAAGGCAACTTGCAAGCCAAATAGGTTCAATACTTTTGAAAATGAGACAAAATACTCATACAGTTATTAACTAGCTCTTTCACACAGTTTCACCTGCATTCTCGTGATAAAATATATCCAATAATACTCAGGGATAATGTAAATTTCTATTAGTGAAAGAATTTTTCAAATCCGACTGGTAGTTCCAGAGATTTAGCCTGTTTAAACAAACAAACAAAAAAACTTTTCCGATTTATTATATTAGGTATAATAGTAATAACAGTAACAACTAGGACTAAAAACCAGTCTTAATATAAATCTTCTATTTCCAGACAGATAAAGTTCTGGACCTCTGGCAGATGTTCCGTCCGGGGCAGTATGTGGCGGTGAAGGTCCTGGAGGTGGAAGCTCAGAGCCTCCTACTCACCTGCATGCCGCACCATGTTAACAGCGGGAAGTCCTTCACTGACTTACATAAGGGTGAGTGATTAAGTGTCCAGAATAAAGATATTTTCGTTGATATTATTGAATAACTTAGTTGTTAATCATTAAAATAGAAATGAGTATTATATTTGTATACAACGTGCATGGAAAAGTTCATGTCCATTGCAGTAATCAACTTACCCCCTTACTCATAAAGCGCTATTTAACTAATATACTGATTAAATGGTCACGTAAATAATGCCACATTATTTGGCAATGACAATAGAGTTACGTTATTTACATGACCCTTTAAGAGCAGTCAGCTCACCATACTTTTCATACAAAAGCTCTGTACTTATGATGGCGTTTTTAAACACTTTTCGTTTGATGTTTTAAACAAATTGGTATCTTGTGAACTAAAAAAAGTGTGAAACAAATTCAGTAGAAGCCTCCGAAAAACAGCGGTTTTGCACAAATTTTACCTGAACTTTGGCCATATCTAATGTACCTATAAATTGTAAAAGTAAAGAAAACAGCTCTAAACAATGCTTGCATTTTTTCACAAACTTGTAAGATTACATCACAGTATGGGACTGGAACAAGTTTTATGATATGCGAAATCATGAATGACGACCTAGCGAAGCGGCCGTGAGTGATCAGCGGAATTTACCAACTGATAACCGATGGCTCTAATGGTGTCTCTCTTTTTTCGCAGTCAAACATTACGTTGGATGAAAGTACAAGCTTTTAGGCTACGCGTGCGTTGGCCATGAAGGGCCCCCTTAAACAATATATTAGTTAAATAGCGCTTTATGAGTAAGGGGGTTATTTGGTACTAGGGGCACAGATCGCGGAAGAGAAAATGTTTTATTAACATTACTCGATGGTCCAGCTGGCGCGGTTGTGGTCAAGATTCCATCCATCGCGCCGCTGGTCGTGGGTTCGATTCCCACACAGGACATGCATTTGTGTGCATGAACATGTCTGTATGTCCTGAGTCTGGGTGTAATTATGTAATATGAAGTATGTATTTACAAACAAAAAGTAGTATATGTATTATAACAGTTATCTGGTTTCCATAGTACAAGCTCTGCTTAGTTTGGGATCAGATGACTGTGTGTGAGGAATGTTAATTACCCTCATTGAAGGGTGACATATTGGTTATATTTTTATTCAATATTTATATATGGGTATGATTTTATTCAATAAACTTGGAAGCAAATTATATGAATGTTGAGTAATTTATTTTGATCTGAAACTTTTTATAGTCTTAACTCCTTTTGGATGGATATACCATTTTTAATCAACTTCAAAAAGGAGGTTCTCAATTCAGTTGTTTTTTTTTTAATGTTTGTTACCGCATACTTAACTCCGTCATTTATTAACCGATTTTGAATTTTTTTTTTGTTTGGAAGAGTACACTTCCCGTTGGGCCCCATGGTCATCAGATCAGCATTTGATTACTTGTGTACTTTGAAGTTGGTTAAAGATTTTCTAAAACAGTTTTGTTACATCCCGTTGATCCAGTATATCCCTTGAACGTCGAAATCGCCTGTGAGTTGACATTTGGTTACGCTCCGATCTAGCGTATCCTTATGTCAATTTCATACATTTTGTAGCGTTTCTATTCGCGCAAACGCAATGAAAAGTACTTTGTCTAGGGGGGCTGGTGATCTATTACGACTACTTTGGGAACCACTGCTCATTTTAAAACTAATTACAAGTAACGTCATCTATTATTCAGGTGCACTGCTACAAGCAGCAGTTGCCTCAGTTGAAGACCATGGCTTTGTGATGGACATCGGCATACCAAACACCAGGGCCTTCCTACCCAAGACCAATTCTAACCCTGATATAGAGTTAGGTAAGTGTCACTCAATTAGAATATTGTAGTCTGTTTTAGGTGATAAAAATAAGGCAGGAAATCAAAATTAGAAAAAATCCAAAATTCAAAATCATTTATTCAAATAGACCTTCGCAGGAACTTATGAAAAGTCTGACTCTAATACTCTAATACGGGTTCGGAAGGTTGCATTTGCTGAGAAGAGCCGGCAATAAACTCGGCAATTACTCTTTTCAAAATAAGCTTAGATTCATTACATAATATTTACATTCTAATCGCACTGAAAACAATTGCGTGCCCCGGCGCGGCAGCAAAATTACAAAGAAGACTGAATAAATATTTAATAAGTAAATAAATAGCAAACTTAAGCAGACCAGCCCCCACAAGCAGCACCTGTTCACAAGTATGACGCGTGTGGCAGCCATCGCCCTCCTCGCCATATTGGAGGGAAGTGAATCCTAGATTATTATCTTTATCAGCAGGCAAAATTCATTTTGCGGGGCCCTCTGCCAGCGCAAGAAGTCCTTTCTAAGATTAATTATTTGATATAGGCAAATGGTCAGTTTTCGTATCCTTACACAGTCGTTAAAATTAGTAGCTACAATAAAATGTAAATATTCTTAAAGATACTTCCTAAAAATCATTTTTATTTTTTAATGTGATTACGCGTTCTTGATACGACAAACCCTTTAGCTTGTACAAATTAATACGAGTTATAATAAAAGCGAGAGAGAATCTTCGAAGATTCATCTCGTTTGGTGGTTCCATTTACACAATCACACTTTCGTATTTGTTATATTAGGATAACTAACCTTTATAACCTTGCAGATGTAGGCATGCTGACATGGTGCAGCGTGAAGTCAGCATCCGAGGGCAGCGTGGTGACCCTCACCAGCGAACTGGCGACCCTGCAGCAAGCGTTCACGCGCCACAACAACAAGTCCCCGCTATTGCCTGCCACTGCTCTCGACTTCACCGTAGACACGGTATGTATCTACTTACTATAATTTGCGCTTTTTTTGTAGCGACCACCTCGGTAAAGAAGTTTACACTCCAAATGATAGATGGCGCCACGAGTTCCTGCATCGCGCTAACGAAGTTAAGACAACGATCAGTATAACAAGTTATTGATAAACGGTACGCGGTTGGTTAAGACTGGTTAAGATTCCACCTATCTCACCACATATCATGGGTTCGATTCCTACACAGGACATGCATTTGTGTGCATGAACATGTCTGTATGCCCTGAGTCTGGGTGTATATTAATTTCGCATTTATAATATTAGTTAGGATTAGGATTAGTAAGGATTTACGATTAAACAAAAAAAAATTGGAGATATTTTATGAGTTGCAGTTCCGCATGAACTTCAAAATTGCAAAAAAAAAAACAGAAACAATATGGCGGCAGAAAAGTATGCCAAAATCTTCGAACCCTTTAGATAGGGCAGTTACAGCTAGTGCATAAAAATTTCAGGCATTAGATATTTTTATATAACACGAAAGAAAACTAAACAACTGTCGTTATCATATCATTATGGAATGTATAACAATGCAATAAGGTTGATATTTGTTGGCCAGCCGCTAGACAACGGCATCGAGGGGCACGTGTTCGGCGACATGACGTCATACATACAGCGACAACACGCCGACACTGTCAAGGGGAAGAAACCCGCCTTGGGACAGAAGGTAACACCTTTATATTTATATAGCGATAAGGAATTTCACAGGTAGATACATAGATGGCGCCATCAGATCTTGCATTGCCGTACGATGTACAGACAACATCTATACATATATAGTCCTACAAACTTGTCTGGACCGGCCAAAAGAGGAACTATCGCTATTGGTCAAAGAGAATATAGCCATAGCCACTACAGTACCCGGCGATAAATATTGCACATCGACCTTTGGAAAGAGACAATCGGCTAATTTCGGCTTCGTAGAGCGTTATCTCTGTCGCACACTACCTATGCGATGTTTTGTCAGTCGTTGTTCAAGTGCGATAGAGTGCGGTCGCGTCCAGTTCAAAATATATATTAAGAGTTGTTAACACCCCCAAATTTAAATAGTTTAAAGTTGTACTATGGCATCTTTAGGAAAAAGAGGGAAATATATTGACGTAAACATAATGTGAACATGTACACTTATAGAAAAATTGGTGTATTTTATACAAAGAATAAAAAGAATTATCAAAAGAAGCAAATCGTAATTGTTTTAACAGGTCCTAATAGATGCCGGACTGTTTGTATGTTGTGCGACAGAGATAACGCTCTACGAAGCCGAAATTAGCCGAAGGTCTCTTTCCAAAGGTCGATGTGCAATATTTATCGCCGGGTACTGTATGTTATGTTATGAATGTACTAATGCGATAACAGCGACTCTCTCACCGGGCCAGATAAGTTTGTGGGCCTGTACAACTTTTAAAGGAAAGGCATTCCAGCTGTTCTCCTCTCATAAGATGAGTAATCTCGGTAATACATTTTTTGTTATAATCAACCACCTTTTTATACGACCCCATCCACATGCAAAACCTTAAATTCCTTATCATGTTTAGATTCGCGGGCGGGTTCTATACGTGATGCCGACCCGGAACACTCCGTTCCTGTCCATGAAGAACATCTTCGAGACCACTTACCCTGACCTGGAGGAGGAGCAGAAGTTGAAGGACGGTGACGTCATCGATGATGCACAGGTATCATATCGTACACTAAGGCGCAGACGCTCATTAGCAATTTTTATTTCATTAGCATTTCCCGCGCTTTGAAAATGTATCGTCTGCGCAGGTACATGGGTAAGCCATATCAGTTGGGTACTACTGTACTTTTAATCTGCAGAAAATATAATGACCACCAAAAAGAATTTTGTGATCAATAACCTCTAGTACCTAAAATTTTACTTGGGGCACTCCAAATACAGTTGGTTAGGTTAGATCTGGCAATACCTATGCTAGATCCAAGTTTGTGCTTTATGTAAATCTTTGGTGGTTATTAACTATTTTTGGATTAAACAATCATAATTTGGGTTCTAATTAGACGCTAAAATGGTTGTTAATTGTGGTGATCATTTACTATTTTTGGCAATACAATGTGTTTTTTTTTTGCCGTAACGTAATGTTCGTTAAACATAAGCCGTTTTAATCTATAGTATAGATACAGTAAGGCCTACGAGATAAGATAAATACGTAAACAACCTGACCCTATTCTGAGTTACCACAGAGCTATGGTTTCCTCATAATATTTTCACCGAAAGCAAGCTCATTTTAGCATTCGACCCCGGGACCTTCGTCTCGGCATCCGACGTCACTACCGCTGAGCTATCATCGTCTTTGTTCCAGGTGTTAAAAATCACGGGTCGTTCGATCCACTTCAAGCTGGGTAAGGGTTGCTTCGGCACCATGAGCCTCAAGCGGATCCAGGTGCATGAGGATCTCACTGATGAGGAGGTGGTCGCCAAGTCGTATCCTGTCGGTGAGGAAACTTGTAATAACATCGAAGATGCATTTGTAATGTCAGCGTTTACTATGAAGATTAAATCGCGTTTTTTTTGTCATACATCAAGGGAGTGGAACTTGCTTCCGGCGTCTGTGTTTCCAGACTCATACAACCTAGTGACTTTAAATTCCAGAGTGAATAGGTTCCTTCTGGGTAAGCGTGTTCCATATTAGACTTCGTCTTCGTTCCTTATGGGCCAACCGCAAGACGATTTCATAAAAAAAAACATTTTGTTCGGGTAAGACTACATCAAGACTAAAAACGGTGAGTTGATACAGAACAGGGTGATCTCGCGTATGGATATGGTCTTCGTGTGATAAACAGTGAGCCATTTGATCCTCATAATTGATCATATCGATTGGTGCCATATGATCAATTATGAGGACCATGAGACAAAGGATTCTTTTTCGCCATTTTGTGGTTTTATTACCGGCTGAGGCAAAGTATTTGCTAGTACAGTAACCGGCATAAGTCGTGAGCACAAAGTGACACCTGCGCAGTTGTTAATTGTTCGGTCTGTTTGGCGGAATGAAGGCGGGGGGAGCGGCGAGCTGCACACGATTGGTTCGTCAGTCGATGCTCGTCGTCTATTGGATTCTTGCGTGTCATTTGGGTACTGTGATTTGGCCAAAAGTGTACATGCGCGAGCTTGCCCCCACTACTGCCTATCTGTGCTTACGACTCGTGCCTTATACTGTATTAATATTTCTGTTACTTCCGCTCCACTCGCTTTTTTTCCGTCTACAAATTTCATAATTTTTTCGTCCAGTATATTCGACAAAATAACCTCTGACAGACAGACACGGCAGTCATAATTTCGAGAGTTTTTTTTTTGAGTGAGATAGAGTATAGCGTTAATTCGCTCAAAGAGCAGCTCGACTGGGGAAGTACCTCCACCTTACAGAATACCGCAGCCAAATAAGTTTATGTTGTGTAAAGTTGTGTTCCTGCGCGTGAGTAAGGTCGCCAGAGCTCATAGGGGAGGGGGGAAAGGTCGGTAACGCGTGAGCGATGCTTCTTGTGTTGCAAGCGTCCATATGGCTACGGTAAAAGCTTACCATCAGGCGGGCCGTTATGCTTATTTACCGACTTGCGGTAAAGAACCCCTATAAAAACAACACAACTCGTTCCAGGCAGTACCCACAAAGTGAGGGTCCTCTGCTACAATCTATCTGACTTCGCGTACTCCGTGACGGACCAGCCGGGCGTGGTCAACGAGCGGTACTTCAGCGTGGCTCAGCTAGCCCCCGGGGATGTCGTGCCGGCCACCGTCAAACTTGTCGCCGACTCACACCTGCTGCTTACCATCGGCAGGGTCACTGGTGAGCGAACACACTTGTTTTGTAGATTGTCGATGAATGTTTGATAAAACTGATTATACAGGCTGTTGTTTTGCATTCATGGCATATTTATAGAACCAATAGTAAATGATTTATTTAGTTAATATAAAATTCAAAATATATTTATTCAATTTAGGCCCTGATAAGGCACTTATGAACGTTAACAAATGACTCTACACCGGTTCCAAATACAACTTGAACTGAGAAGACTCCGGCAAGAAACTTTTTTTTTTTTTTTTATGTGTACTTATAAGTATTAAATAAAGTAATATAGTCCTTTTTGACGGCACAGACCTACTGGTTTATTTTTAAATGAAATATTGTTATGATTCTGTTAATGTGTTCGTCAAATAAATGTGTTTTCTTTCTTTCTTTATTACAATTTACAAAATAGCTAATAAATTCTGGGCTTGATAAGCAAACGATTATTGATGATTTGTGATTAACGTCAAATCAGAATAAGACTTCATAACTGCACAGAATACATCAGAATATGTCTGCGATCCGAGGGCGAGGGGAGAAACCGGGCCGCTGCGCAGCGGTCACCTACCTATATCTAATAAATCTTTATAAAACATCGTCAAACACGGGGGGATATTTTTAAAACAACAAAACTTTAAAAATAATATGTAATTTTACGAGCATGATTTCATAATTGAATCGTGTTCTATACAAGGTAAATATCAACCAACTTAAATATGGCACAAATGCAGAACAACACCGGGTATAGGGCACACGGAAGGAAACACCAACAAGATGGTCCGATCAGGTAAAAGACTCCTCGTCCTCCAAATTTTACACATTCGTAAGGGACGCGTTGGACAGAAACCGGTGGAGGCAGATCATACGCTCTAGAAGTAACCCAATGCTGATCACCACACCTCAAACGTGAAGGGGCGACTATAGAGAAAGAGTTTTTAAGACAGGCTTTTTTCACACTCAAAGAGCAGCTCGACTGGGGATTTACCTCCTTACAGAATCACCGTAGCCAAATAACTTTATTTTTGTGTTCCTGCGCGTGAGTAAGCGAGCCAGAGCTCATGGGGGAGAGGGTAAGGACTAGGGTAACCGCTTACCAGGCGGGTCGTATGCTTTGCTGACTTCGTTTAATAAAAAAGGTTGACAAGCACGTAGACAGTCTAATGGTAAGGTCACCAACACCCGTGGACAGCAATACCACTTTCCCGTTGTGTTCAAAGTCAAAGTCAAAGCCATTTATTCAATTTAGGCCCTAGAAGGGCACCTATGAAGGTCAAAGCTACTGAAGTTACCGCCAGTTCGTAAGTCGGCCTTCAACTGAGAAGAACAGGCAAGAAACTCAGCAAGGTTACACTTTTTAAATATTTTCTTTTTTTTTTTTAACAAATTGACTATATATTGGGTATTTTTTCCAAAACATTAGTAGGTATACATACATACTTTTTATTTTACAAAATAAAATACACAATCATCAAAACGAATAAACATTAAAAAAAATCAAAAACAAAACCAACCGTTGCCGACCTTGAAGAGCTCTTTTTACGTAGCGCTGAGAGAAAACCGTAATGGTACCACATTCCAAATCCTAATGGTTTACAGATCGTCTGACGGAATCGTTTAATATTCATTATTGTGTTGTATTTTATCAATTCGAGACATATTTAACCGACTTCAAAAAAAGGAGGAGGTTCTCAATTCGGTTGTATTTTTTTTTATGTTTGTTACCTCATAACTTTATCAACCGATTTGGAAAATTCTTTTTTTGTCTGGAAGGGTACACTTCTCGTTTGGTCCCATTGTCATCAGATCAGGATTTGGTTACTTCTTAGTGTACTTTGAAGTCGGTTTAAGTTTTTTGTAAAACAGTCCAATTATTATATTAACATTTTTTTTTAAGCTTCTATCGCCGGCCTTGAGCGTGGAGACCGAATCCAGAAATTCCGTAATGAAAATAACCTAACACCCCCCACTCCGACCGCCCAAGCAGCACGGAAGCATATTCAACATCAATAAACCAGCCCATTTAGAACTTAGAGTTCTTTTAGAGACTTACAAGAGTGTAAAGAACAGTTTTAATACTTATAAGAGTGATTTATGAGATATTATACAGCTCTAGCTGTATACAATTCTTAGTAAGGGATCCGCGTCAGCTTAGGGTTCTTAAACAGTATATCAAAACTCTACTATACAGCGTTAAGAATTTTATAACACTTCAAGCTGGTTTTATCGTTAAAGCTGTATATAGGCTGTATAAAGGGATCCGCGTCAGCTAAGGGTTCTGAAACAGATATTATAACTCTACCATACAGCATTAAGCGTTTTCTGACACTTCAAACTGGTTTAATCGTTAAAGCTGTATACAGGCTGTATAAAGGGATCCGCGTCAGCTTAGGGTTCTTAAACAGATATTATAACTCTACCATACAGCGTTAAGTATTTTCTGATACTTCAATCTGGTTTTATCGTTAAAGCTGTATACAGGCTGTATTAAGCATGTGTTCACTTACTTAATACAGCAATAAACGTTCATAACTTACTTATTACAGCTAATAAGACTTATAACACACTCCAAATATCGTCTAAGCTGTATAGCAAATTGTCGACATTTTAACATTTACAATAACAACATTTAAATTACAATTAAAGGAATATTTGATAATAACTATAGCCGTATCATGGTTAGCAGCGTGAATAATGATCATGTGTACTCATATCTATTATTTATAAATATATTTTTATCTAACCTTAAAAACACACACTTATTTACTGTATTTAGTATTATTTCTTTACTTTGGCTTGATTATTTTGTTGGCGCGTGAATATTTTGACGGAAAGCATACACAGGTTCACAATAAATTAAAATTTGCACATTGAATTCATCGATTAACAGCATCAGATATCCATGTCCAAGATTATCCTGTCCATTTATTAAATATTATGTCGCCATTCAGTATGGCATCGTAAATAGTTTTATTTATTTTATTCTCACATAATTCTCTTCAACAACCTATTTAGAACTCTTATTCTTTCAAGATACTTATAAGAGGATATCCGTAGTGTATAGGCTGCTCTGTACACCTAATAACAGCTCTAATACAGCTTATATACTTGTCTATTGCTTATACAGCCTCTATACAGCTCCAATAACGAAATAAGCTGTGTAATGTGGGCCCTTTTTACACTTATAAGGTCTGTATAAGCGCTTATACAGCCTTTGTACAGCCTGAATATTCAGCTTTTAGTATAAGAACGAACTTTAATACAGCCTATATACAGCTTGTTATGCTACTTGGGCGGCACAGCGGTGATACTTTTTAGTTTTGCCATCTATCGATGAATAGCAGAACTTTTAATGACTTTTTGAAATATCACGCTTGTCTCTTTAGTCCAGCAACCCGCCTCTAGGTGGCATTGATGCAATAGCTTTACCGCGGCTGTATCCGAGTGCCATCCGTTTTTTTTTTTTTTTTTTTTTTTTATTTAGGACAACCAACAAGGCATACATTAGGTATTTCACTGAGTTACATGCAATATTAAATTAAATCTAAATGCTGCCTCAATTAAAGGCTGTCACGGCATGCAATAAGCTCAGCTACAGTTACAGATTGTTTACACAAGGAAAACATGTTAACTATGTTAATTGTTATTGTTTTGGGGATTTAAAAAAGGTTTAAAGGATGCTTGAGCCATTACAAAAACATGGACACATACATTTCTTTTAGAACCTACTTTCTTTGTATAGTTTTTTTGCACATCATACGATTTGATGCGCATAAATAAAAAATTAAATGTCTTTTTTTATCAGGTTTTGTGCCCCATGCGCACATATCTGACGGCGGGATATATCTCGATCCGAAGAAGGCCAGAACTTCTAAATTGACCAAGAAGAAATTCAAGGTTAGTGCTGATTTGTTTTTTTTTTTATACCACTTAGGTGGCAAACAAGCATACGGCCCGCCTAGTGTTAAGCGGTTACCGTAGCCTATGGCCGCTTGCAACACCAGGGGTAACACGCGCGCGTTGCCGACCCTAAAATGCTAATACTAATTTTAATACGTCTAGGGTGATGATAGCTTCTTTCTTTCTTTCTTTATATACATAGAAGCATATATACATTAGAAGGTTACAAGTATAATATAAACTTAACATAAGCCAATTACAGGTTAATTAAGAGTAATAGTAGTGGGTGGATTACATTTAGTCTAAATAAATGTATATATACATCCCACCAAAAACATTTTTATGTAAATGTCTAAAAGTTATCAAATCTCATCATCTACAAGCCCTAACTTCACAAACTACACACCATAGTCAAAATATATGGCTTGGCCGTTTCGCTACCGTCACATGGGAGTAAAGGTGAAAAATGTATTCACTGTTCATTACTTTTTGTTTAACAAATAGTTCTTCTAGTAGTGTTACTTGGTTTAAAATAGCTACCTAAATCCTGGAATTCATATCTGAACTCCCAAAAAACCTGTGCACGATATATTTTCCCACTATTGTGACCTGCCTTGTACGTACATCCAGGTGGGTCAAGAAGTGAAAGCTCGGGTGATGTGTGTGGAGGCGGCTAAGGAGGCTGTCACGCTCACCCTGAAGCCTTCCCTCCTGGCGCCAGGACTCGAAGTACTCGCCTCCTACCAACAAGCTGAAGTCGGCAAGGGATACACCGGAGTTATAAAGGTGATATGTTGTGTTATAATAGCTTATTAGAAAAAAACAAACAAACAAGGAATTGTTCAACCTAATTCCACCTTCCCCATTTTTACACCGAACCACAAGACGCCGGGAAAATTTTCACCCGTACGTTGTTGACATACCGAAAATACGGACACAGCGTTTTGCATCCTCATTTATAATGCGGACAGCAAGGGAGTGGAACTTGCTTCCGGCGTCTGTGTTTCCTGACGCCTACAATCTAGGAACTTTCAAGGCCATAGTGGATAGGTTTCTTCTGGGTAAGCGTGTTTCATCTTAGGCTTCGTCATCGCCCCTTATGGGCGGGTCAGTGGCCAAACGCAAGCCCATTTAATTAAAAAAAAAAAAAAAAAACAGCTTAAGTACTACTTTTCTAAGGAGATTGGACCCATTGATGAGGGTAAGGTTCATAACTGCCTTTCAAACTCTTTTAAGTTCCTGTACGGCATTTAGAGGCAAAGCAATAGCATTTTCTCTGCACAGCTATCTAAAAATTAAAATGGCGGCCATTCCAACAGGAAGCGGTATGGACATTAATTAGGTTTGTTGTGTTACACGCCATTAAAATATCGCTTGTCCGAGACTACTAAACTATTCTCACTATGTCTTTTTCTAACAATAAACAAGAAAAGGATGTAAGAAAACTGTCCCGTCAAATTAGTACTGCTTGTTTTCTGCTGCACGAAAATTTAGTCGCCATCTATCGCGGTTACGGCTAAATACCCGCAAATGAAGACGGCAAAGACTAATTTGATAGCATTAAATATGTTCTATCCTTTTTCAATAATGTTTGTAAGAAAGAGATGTGATGCGACTAAAATTAGTTTAGTGCGGTTTACAGAATCGGCACCATTGGCAATCAATACAACGCATTTTTTTTTTTTTATACCACTAAGTTGGCAAATAAACGTACGGCCCGCCTGATGGTAAGCAGTTACCGTAGCCTATGGATGTTTCCAACACCAGGGATATCACTCGCGCGTTGCCGACCCTGAAGAAATCTCTTCACATCCTTTTTGAAGAACCCCATGCTGTACTCCATTGGGAAAACCACGGCGGGGAGCTTATTCCACAGTCCGAGCGTCCGCGGAAGAAAACTCCTTTTAGCCCGCACAGTTCGAAACAATTCTGGTTTCAATGTGTGAGGACGGATTTTACAACAAAATCCAAATCACTTGCAAATCGTTATTTTATTTTAATAACAAACGGAACTTCATCATCATCATCAGCCTATAATGTCCCACTGCTGAGCACAGGCCTCCTTTCACAAATCAGGGTGAAAGGGAATGGGCAGATACTCCACCACGCGTGCCCACTGCGGATCAGTGGAGGTAGGCTAGTGGTCAACCTACTGTTGGAATTTTTCAAGCCGCCTAGGAGGCATCCAACTAGCTTAACGACTATCACAATTAAGTGATAACCGGGACCAACGGCTTTACGTGCCTTCCGAAGCACGGAAACGCTCGATTTGAAATACCACTAGGCGGTCACCCATCCAGGTACCGACCAAGACAGACGTAGCTTAACTTTGCCGATCGATTAAGAACGGCTAATCATGCTACACCACGAGCGCTTCGGAACGGAACCTACACGGAACTTAAATAACTGATATTTATAATATATTGTTCACAGTACATTAAAGACTACATACTAGTGACGTTCTTCAACAACGTGACCGCGTACATCCCTCGCGGGTACGTCACTAAGGAGCCCATAGACAACTTATCTGACTCCTTCCATCTTGGACAGATTGTGAGTACATTATAATGCTGTAGTACATAGAATAAATAAATAAAATAAATAAATATCCTGGGAAAAAAATCATAGAAAGATTTGCTCTTTGGTAGGGTACTTTTTAGTACCCGCCTCAGGTTAGTTACCAACCTCAAACCTTGTGAAATTATTTTGTGAATTGTTAGCACTCAAAACTCCTCTTCATTATATTGTTACAACAAGTTGTTGGTTAAGACCTGTCGTGCCGCAGGTCGTGGGTTCGATTCCCGCACAGGACATGCATTTGTGTGCATGAACATGTCTGTATGTCCTGAGTCTGAGTGTAATATAGTATGTATTTGCAAAAAAAAAGTAGTATATGTATTATATCGGTTATCTGGTTTCCATAGTACAAGCTCTGCTTAGTTTGGGATCAGATTGTGTGAGGACTGTCCCAGGATATTATATTATTATTGTATCATATATTTTCAGGTGAACTGTACAATACTGAAAGTGGATCCGGAAAATAAGAAAATGTCCGGAAGTCTTACTACCGTACCGTTCTGGCCTAACGTGAGTATATGAGAAACGAGATTATTGTGTAAGTTATCAATAACATATTAAAACAGTTAATAATTTGCAGAAAAAACGAGAATCTGAAAAGCGTAAACACAAATCTGACGAAACAGAAGAAGTACCAAATAAAAAACACAGAAATAACGACGAACAAACAGACACAGAAAAAAAGAAAGACAAAAACAAGAAAAAGCAAAAATCGCAAGAATCCATAGAAGAGCCAGTTAAAAGTAAAAAGAAGACTAAAGTCACAGAAGAGGTAAAAGTTTCAGAGGAAAGCGACGCGATAGAAACAGACATACATGAAGACAGCGATCAAATACTAACGCCAATAGATATGGGTCTTATAGATTTTTCAGATTGCACGACACCTAAACAGTACAAGAAACGCGTCGTATCCCTAATTAAAGCAATCAAAGCGAGGACACGAAGAATGGATACCATAGACAAGAAAATAGCTAACATAGAAGAAGACGGCCTCACAGCCAGAAACAAGAAGTTCCACACAGCCATGCATTCGGAGAAATTGGTCATAGAAGAAAGAATAAAAAAGTTATTAGAAGCTTTGAAAATTGGTCAAGAGAAATTAAAAGAGCTTGGCATAGAAGATAAAGAAGATTATAAAGCGAAACAGAAAGAGTTAAAGCTAAAAAAGAAACTGGAGAAGGCAAAGGGAGTTAGTGAAGTGAAAGAGGAAAAGGTAGTGAAAGAAAAGAAGAAGGAGAAGATAAAGGATATCAAGGTGGTGGAGAGTTTGGAGCCAGCGTTGGATGTTCCGAGTGCTAAGGACTTCTGGTCGGCGAATGCTGACAGTCTCGCCAAGACTGTGCAGGAAGAAGAATCTAGCAGTAGTGAAGATGAGGTACGTATACCAAGGTTAAAGGTGACGGTCCTAGGTTCGAATCTTACAGGAGCTTGAGCTTGAAAGAAAACATCGTGAGGAAACCATAGCACGGTGGTAGGGTACTTTGAAGTACCCACCTGGCTGGCTACCACCCTCAAGTTGAATATCTGTCGCCGAGCACCTATCGGTGTGTTCCGACAGCTGCTCTTGAGAGCCAGTTCCTTCTAGGCTTTGTGTGCCATATTCACGATGGTGAGTTTGCGGTCAAACAAAAGAAACACTTGATTGCATGAGTGGTAGGTCGTGGGATTCTATAATTTGAGCTTTTAGGTGAAGTAAAACATCAAGAAGAAACGATACCTGGGTCGAATAATCTAAGTAAAGTAATGGGGGCTGGTCTGCTTAAGTTTGCTATTTATTTACTTATTAAATATTTATTCAGTCTACATTGTAATCTTGCCGCCGCGCCGGGCACGTAATTGTTGTCAGTGCGATTAGAATGTAAATATTATGTAATGAATCTAAGCTTGTTTTGAAAAGAGTAATTGCTGAGTTTATTGCCGGCTCTTCTCAGCAAATGCAACCTTCCGAACCGGTATTAGAGTCAGACTTTTCATAAGTGTCTGCGAAGGTCTATTTGAATAAATGATTTTGAATTTGAATTTGAATACCTGGCTAAATCAAAGCCATTTATTCAATTGAGGCCCCAGATGGTCACTTATTAAGGTCTGATTTACTGAAGTTACCACCGGTTCGGAACTGGGCCTTCAACTGAGAAAAATCCGGCAAGGTAACATTTTTACCCGACTGACCCGGAAGGAGGGTTATGTTTTTCGAGTGTATGTATGTATGTATGTTTATTTCTTTGGCACGCTCTGCAGCCTAAACGGCTTGATGGATTTAAACATATGAGGTGTCGTTAGATTCGTCTTAACTGTGGGAGTGTCATTGTAGGAATGTGAGTAAAAATGGTTGCCGAAAAGTATGTTAAAACCTTCGAACCCCTTGGCATGCAGGTAGGAAAGAGCGAGAGAAAAAATAATTGAAGTTGTCATCGGACATTTTGAACATATGAGTTGCCGTTAGATTCGTCTTAATTGTGGGAGTGTCATAGTAGGAAAGTGTGGAAAAATGGTGGCCGAAAAGTATGTTAAAACCTTCGGACCCCTTGGCATGCAGGTAGGAAGGAGCGAGAGAAAAAATAATTGAATTTGTCATCGGACATTTTGTTGCAGGAAAAAGACCAACCGAAGAAGAAACGCAAGAAGCTGACAGTAGCGGAGAAGCTGTCCAAAGCGCGAGACGAGGAGGAGCGAGTGAGGGAGATGGAGCGACGTGCGATAGAGAGCGAGAGTCAGCCGCGCTCCAGCGAGCAGTTCGAGCGCGCGCTGCTCGCCAACCCCTCCTGCAGTCAGCTCTGGATCGCTTACATGGCCTTCCACTTACAGGTACATAGCTTTTTCATTTAATTATGAAGGTAGACCTAAAAGTATCTAAGAAGCGGGATGTAATACGTCCATAGGGAGGTAAAGTAAATAATTGGACTGTTTTACAAAAAACTTAAACCGACTTGAAAGTACACTAAGAAGTAATCAAATCCTGTTCTGATGACAATGGGACCAAACGGGAAGTGTACCCTTCCAAAAAAAGAATTTTCCAAATCGGTTAATAAATGACGGAGTTATGAGGTAACGAACATAAAAAAATAAAAAAAAAACATACAACCCATTTGAGAACCTCCTCCTTTTTTTGAAGTTATAATATGGGTTAAAAAAAAAAGCATGTATTTAACGCGGCGACAAATTAATCTGATTTTGGGATTTATAAAAAATGAAAGGAGGTACTAAAAATAATAGGTTGGCAACTAAAGTGAAGGATCATTTTAAGTAGAAAGTAGCAGCTAAATAAGCTTTGTTTTAATTTAAACTGGCATTGATTTTTTTGTTTTGGTAACTGAATTTATTGTTAGGCGAAGACTTGACGGCGGATAAAAAGTAGAAAATAGGCTTTCTTAAATTATAAAATGAGGTTGTATATAAAGTAAACTGAGATGAGAAGAAAATATTAACATGGTCATATAAAACATACTTTGTGCGACATTTTAAGAGCTCTAATTAAAGCAAATAGTGACATGCAAAAAAAATATTGTGGGCCTATAGTTTTATTTCTTGATGACTTTTATTTTCAACACGCTTTTATTAGCTTCACCTGTATGTATGTATGGAATCACATATATGTAAGCCGTGTTTGGACTTGTTGGAATCGTCTTGAGATGCATTTTGAACATCTATGGTTGGTTATCAGGGTCTGATGATGGAGTATGAGGGTTGGCACTGGAACTCAATAGTGGCGCAATGTATCCTAGCCGTGTTTGGGGTTGTTGGATTTGTCGTTAGATGAACTTTGTTCATGTATGGTTTTCAGGGTCTGATGATGTAGTAGGAGGGTCCGGCACTGGAACTCCATAGCGACGCAATGTATCCCACCCGTGTTTAGGCTTGTTGGAATTGTAGAAAGATGAACTTTGACCACAAGGTTTTCAGGGTCAAACTCCATTATTAAAACTTTTATCATTTTCATTTTCATTTTCATCTCATCATCATCATATCATATAGTTCATCTCATGACAATTCCAACAACCTCAAACACGGCCAGGATACGATGATCCACTATGGAGTTCCAGTGCTTACCCTTCTACTCCATCATCAGACCCTGAAATCTATATACAGTCAAAGTTCATCTCATGACTATTCCAACAACCTCGAACACGGGTAGGATACATTGCTCCACTATGGAGTTCCAGTGCATACACTTCTACTCCATCATCAGATCATGAAAATCATACATGATCAAAGTTCATTTCACGACAATTCTAACAACCCCAAACACGGCCAGGATACAATGATCCACTATGTCAATAGGTTGACAAACAGGCAGACGGTCCACCTGATTTCACGCCTTTTTTGAAGAACCCCATATCGTAGCGCTGAGGGAAAACCGTAATGGGGAGCTCATTCCACATCCTAATGGTCCGAGTAGGAACGTCCGACTGAATTTACCAAAAAAGTAAAATCCAGGTTCAACTCAGTCATCCAGATACTAATTATGATTCCACAAAAAAAAATACTGAAATCCTAATTCTTAATTATAGTACCCGTTTAAATTTTTACAGCTGCTTGCAAATCGCAGCCCGAAAGTGTTTTTTATATGGAAGCCTATAGTTGCCAATAATACCATGTTTGTTATCCCACTGTCAATATTAGTCGCCAAGTCATTATTTATAGTACCCTACCTATTATTTCTATGTGCCTGTTTAATATATTTGCTACCTTAAAGAAGCCGCCACTATTTAGTTTTTATGATACCTTGCAATTTGTAGCCCATCTAATTTAATAGTTGCGAAAATATTTAATCGCTGCCAAGTTATTTTTTTTGTAACCAGTAGTTAGTCGCCCTTTAATTTGTTAGTCGCCGCGAAAATAATTAGCCAAAAAAAAACTAAGTATACTGTGTGCAACTACAACTATACTTTAAGGCAATGGTCGTAACCTATACAGCCACACTTCGATATTATTAAATTAATTGTAAATATTTTCATAATTATTATGTTTTTTTTTAAATAATAATAGTAGTTATTAGATACTAGTATCAATTATATAAGGTGTAACAGAAGAAAATCGATTATATCAATTAAGATCGATTGAACCACGTCTAAAAAAAGCGAAGCGAGTTTATTGTAAATATTTCGAAAGTACATCATTAGGATGAAGTCGTCAAGCGATCAGAAATATGTTTAACGCTTGAGTTATGGGTGTTGCAAGCCTCCACATGGATACGGTAACCGCCGAGTTACTTGTATAAAAAACAAGACAAGTATTTATAATTGGCGTGTTCAAATGTCCAGGCGACTGAAATAGAGAAGGCGCGCGCGGTGGGCCGCAAGGCTCTGGGCACGATCTCGTTCCGCGAGGAGCACGACAAGCTGAACGTGTGGCTCGCCATGCTCAACTTCGAGAACCGGTTCGGGAACAAGGTATGTTAGATTCTACTATTTTGGTAGGATTTATAAAATGTATATTTTTTTGTGAGATATTAAATTGACTTTTTTTTGTGGCGAATGTTTTTTAGCGTTCCGTACCCGAAGGGTGCCAAACGGCACCCTATTACTAAGGCTCCTGTCCGTCCGTCCGTCTGTCAGTGGGCAGTATCTCATGAACGGTAATAGCTAGACAGCTGAAATTTTCAGAGAATATATTTCTCATATGAGAATATATTTTTCTTTTAGTAATATTTCTATTGCCGCTATAAAAACAAATAATAAAAATGAAATAAAATTAAAAATTAAATTACAAGAAATGTCTTTTTTTCGGCGTTATTTGTTCCATAGCAAAGTTGAGTTAGTTAATTTTGTACGGAACCCTCCGTGTGCGAGTCTGACCTCGCACTTGGCCGGTTTTTTTTACCAAGTAATACCGGATATGAAATTACTAGCCCAAAAAATACGTTTACGTATAAATATCACAATTTAATTTCACACAGGAATCCCAACAAAAAACCTTAGAAGAGGCCCTACAAATGAACGACACGTTCAAAGTTCACTCAAAACTCCTGGACATATACGTAGAAACAGGGAAACATCAGGAACTGGCAACACTAGTAGACCTCATGATCAGGAAGTACAAGAGAGATCCGAACATGTACATACTGTGCGGTGGAGCGTGCTTCAAGTTGGGACTGGTGGATAAGGCCAGGCATGTCATGCAGAAGGCTATCGCTGTTTTGGAGAAGAAAGAACGTGAGTATTAAAACAATTTTTTTTACAAAAATAGTAAAGATAATATTATTACTGCTGTTTTATTTATTTAGGTACGTTTAAGTATCCTAAGACGTAGTTTCAGTGTGTAGAAGTTTAGTTGAAAACTTGCTAAAACTAGAATACTACTAAAAATCGAACATTATGTACTTGGGGGGTGATTCAGGTACCAATAATAGTCAACTATTTTTTGTTACTTCATGTAAAGTCATATGCATACAAAATGTAACTAAAATAAATAATCATTATGGACCTTATAGCACCCCATCCTTACACTAACTTTCCTCTACAGATGTATCGGTGCTAGTTCAATTCGCACTATTAGAACGCTCAAACGGCGCCCCCGAACGCGCCGAGGCCCTGTTCGAACAAGTACTGGCTGTGTACCCGCAGCGAGTCGACGTCTGCGCCGTTTATATTGATATGCTCATGAAGACTGGCGATGTGGAACATGTTAGGTGAGTATATGGAGAAATGTGATCAAAGAATGTCTTCCAAAGGGCATCGTATTATTTGAATGTTCGAACAACTTATACGCCATTTTTTATTCATCATCAGCCTAAAATGCCCACAACAAAGTTCCAACTAGCTTAACGACTCACAATTAAGTGACAACCGGGACCAACGGCTTTACTGCCTTTTTGAAATACCGACCACGACGGTGTTAGCTTAAATTTTTCGATCGATTAAGAACGGCTAATAATGCTACACCACGAGAGTTTCATTTTTTATTGATTTAATAAAAACGTAATAAAAATTAGTTAGAGCCTGTCGTTAAAAATAGGATGACATAGTTGACTGTTTTTTTTAGAATTTATAACTTTGGCAAAATTACCAATTTGATTATATTTTTTACCAGGCAAGTAATGGAGCGCATGACATCACAGAAGTTGCCAGCGCGAAAAATGAAAGTGCTGTACAAGAAATGGATTGAAGTGGAAGAGAAGATTGGGAACCAAGATGAAGCGGATAGAATACGACAACGCGCAATGGAGTTCATCGAGAAAGCGAAGTTTTAGACCAATAAATTATTATGAATATTCTGTGTTTCTATTTATAATAAAAGCTACGATTATTCTCAAATCCTCAGATTATTTTCAATCATTAATCGTCATCGAGTTAACGAATAACACATATTTGATCAAGAATCTTGTCGAAGAATGGGTCTGAATAACAAGAACTTAAGTTATTACCTTAAAATTTTATTAGAATACTGTTTAAATATACTTGAACATGAAAGTCTTATTAGATTTTATAGTACTATTGCTATTAATATTGGTTGGCATTGGCATCGGTGGGGGTGGCGGAGGCGTGGGTCCTGCCTGAGTATTACAAGCTACTGGCACTGAATTTTCAACCTTAATACTAGGTGGCTTAGATTCAAATTTACGGGATATACATGTTCCATAAATAGACACTGGTGCGCAAACTTCATAACCTAACTTAGCATAGAAATACTCTTGACCTTTCGTTGATAGATGAATCATTTTTAAATTGAGCACATTTTTGCAGTATTCTTCGGCTTTTGTCATTAAATAACTGCCCAACTTTTTACCGCGCATTTCTTTGTTTATAACTACAGTTTCCACAAAGCAGCTTTCTGGTAAGCTTGGAATTGACGTAAGTTTGCAATGTCCCAATATGCGCTTTCTGTCGTAAACTAAAATTAAATTTGTGGGTAAGACATCGCTGGACGCTTGCAAGGACATCATTCTGGCCGTTTCGCTGCGTGGCCATTCTTCGTTGATAAGATCGCAGCATTTTTTCATATAATTAGGATGCTTATGAAGAAGTAAAACTTCTAAATTTTCAAGCTCCATTGTAATCTTTTCTGAAATGAAAACATGTAATAATTTAATTAAACAGTATAGTATTAACTGATTTCAGTAATCGAAATAACTTTAAAATCATTTAGTAGATTCTGGTAGTAATTAAGTTCATTTGGTAGCAACATTACATCTGTCAATAAAAATTGCCGAAGTTGTCAAACAAAACATTTCGATTTAAGGTTAGGATTGTATTCATAACTCAATTATCAAATAAATATCCATTACTTTCACATAAAACACAACTGTAATGCATCAGTGATTTAACTGTTAGGACTTACCGAACATTTGGTTTTCATCACTGAGGATATAACTTTTAAAGCGAGTATGTCGTGTTTGTTTTCATTGTTCCCCGACACCATGCCTGCCTCGGAAGACGGCTGCGAACTAACCTATTTATAACTGTCACGTATTAAAAAAACTGTTCCCCTCTATCTGTACGTGAATATGATCATTAAATGTAGGTGGATTAGATAATTGTAGATAACTAGGAGGTACAATTTGCATATGTTGGTAGTACCAACTACAAAATTTGCTATCAGATTAAATTGTGCATATTTTATGAGCTTTGGAGTGATCTATGAATGACAAGGAGGAACATTTAAAATCATCCCAAGATCCAGTTAGTTCCGTGAACAAGAAATACTATGCAGAAAAACTTATTTCTAATAAGTCTGGTCTTCAGACTTCAGACTTATAGGTACCAAATAACATGGAATACAAAGATCTGTACTGAATAGATTGAGTTTAGACATAGATTGATAGAATCTGTGTATAATCAGGATACTTTTTATCTTGGGAAAGGATAGTAAAACCAAAGGATAAAATCTAATAAGAAATAAATATTAATTTCAGACACTTCTTAAAATGGATGAGGATGATGATGTTCCCTCCCTATCTGCTGAAACATTTGCAGCCCTTCAGGAGTTCTACACAGAGCAGCAAAAAAGGCAGGAGATTCTTGAAAAATTAGGAGCGGACAACAAATTAAATGAAAACATTCTGTTTGATGAGAATTGGGTATGAAATATTCTTAATAACAAACATTTTAACAGTACAAGTTACAAACATGTTCAGTTCAGCTAGTGTTAATTCTTCCTCAGTCACAATGAGAGAGGGAACTGCCAGTGTACCATCATATCAGAACTACTAATACTTTGGTAGCATTAGACTTTTTATTGCTTTATTTATTTATATTAAGGAAAAAAAAGGAAAAATAACATAAATAGATTACAACTAGAAATTAGAAAAAAAAGACATTGACAAATATTTAAATCTACTCCCTTAAACATTTTTCACAGGGAACTAAATATGTAGCAAAAAACAATGGTGACATTTTGATTCTGTAAACAAGCTCCTCCCACTTACTCCTGGATATTTGCTAGTGTTGATACCGTCAGACATGTTCGTGTTCATTTTTCAGTGGAAAGCTTATAGTTGAAAGCCTATGTCTTTGTTTCATAAAATAATTCTGCTACCCTTTATTTTTTGATATAATCTAGTTTTACGATAAAATAGTATACTCACCATCCACAGTGGGCATGCAAAGTGGAGTATTTGCTCATTCCCTTTCACCTTCTTTTGTGAAAGCCCTGTACCAATGAGTTACTTGTTGTGGGCTCTTCTTTTCCGCAAGTAGGCTGCTTAGGTGGGCCATATACGTACCATTGAGTTAGAATATTAATAGAATGACTGTACTAGAGTATGGTCTTTCAAGCACGGGTACAGTCCTTAGTTATGTGTACATAGCTAGAACAACTAAAAGACAAATAAAAACTAAATGAATGTATATTTCACGTTTTTATACAATACTTTTATCGAGGACTAGGAATCAATATTGACATTGTGTCTGACTAAATGGGAACTAATTTTTTGAGCTGTTATTTAAATATTTGAGATGTTATTATGATCAGTTGAAAAACATATTGAGCAGTTATTTAATTTAATGGCGGTTGATTAATAATTGCGACAGTAAAACATGGACAGTAATAAAAAAACAATTAGTCGGTTATTTTATCATACAATGTCAATTCTAAAAATATTTGAGCAGTCCAATAACTGAATGAGCGGTAAAAATGATGGAATGAGCGGTTCAATAAATAGTTCGGCAGATCATAGCGACCGGTGACACTCGAACTCAAATTCATTGAATAGAGAGGTATGTGTTCGTTAGTTGGGCGGAGCTTATTAGCGCGGGTGGCGGAAGCGACCAATCACGTAATCGTTTAAATTACGAATAAAAGTTCCTATTATTATTATACAATTTGTTCTATTTAATTCCTTCAGTCAAAGTAAAAGTAATTTAATATTTCATTACTATTTAAGTACTGTTTTTAGGGTTCCGTACCAAAAAGGTAATAATTGGACTGTTTTACAAAAAACTTAAACCGACTTCAAAGTACACTAAGAAGTAATCAAATCCTGATCTGATGACAATGGGACCAAACGGAAAGTGTACCCTTCCAGACAAAAATAATTTTCCAAATTGGTTATTAAATGACGGAGTTATGAGGTAACAAATATAAAAAAAAAAAAAAAAAAAAAAAAAAACAACCGAATGAGAAGTTTTCTTGTAGGTATTTAAAGAGTTGCTGCAAAATAACTAGGTGGCGCTGTCATCACCAAATTGAATTGTCAAATCAAAATATGCTGTCACATAACTTTAGTGTCGCCACATAGGCCAACAACGGAAGGTGTCCATCCTTTTTAATTCAAAATCGACAATTGAAAAAAAAATATACAGATTTCTTTTATTAAGTGTTAATTGATATTAATGGCAACCATGAACATGATTAAATGAAACCAAATTTCAGAGGAGCAAAACTTAATTTTCGTTGCTTTTTGGTAACAGCCTGTTTTTTTTCGTCCGAAATTAGTAATAAGAGGCGGCAACACTGGTATGAGTGGATGTTTGTTTCCGTTGTTTGCGTTATTTGTTTTGTTGTGGAAGTCACGCTTAAGGATTATTTGTTTCTATCATTGTTTTGATATTCGTTGGACATCCACCCTTGTTGCTCTTATCCACTGTGATCTTAGTGGTTCATCAGTTGGAAATGTAAGACGTCCCTTATTGGTACAATTCACAACTGCACAAACACGCATTTTCAATAGTTTTCAAATCATTCAAATCTAAGCTAAATTTCACAAAAGTTTTGAACAAAACACACATGATAGTGACATAATACTAGTTACAGACGATCCGACTGTCGGACGTCTGATCGTCAGGGCCGTGTGTAGCGCGGCAGGACTCTCTAAGTATATACTGTAGTCTTTGGGCAGGACGTCGAAAGCTTCCAACCGGTATTAGTAATAATAATGAGGGTCCTGCCGCACTATACACTTTCCTACGTCAGGACATACCTTGGCCGTGTCTCCTGCGTAATAATAAAAATAGGAGTCCGACATTGGAACGTCTGTTACCAGTATAAAGCCAAATAGTTATGGGCTGCGTTCAGTAACTACGCCGTGTGATCGCCCGAAGATCATCGTAGCGTTCAGTAACAGTTCAATAACATGTGTAGTAACTGAACGCACCCATGAAGTTACATAGTTTTTTTTTTTTATTGAACTGACAGCAAGATAGTTCGTTTCAGTCATATTAACGCCATCTATTGAGACTTAAAGAAAAGAAAATTAAATACCTACAAGAAAACTTCTCATTGAGAACCTCCTCTTTTTTTTTAATTCGGTTAAAAACATTTTGAAGAATTGACATTTATTTACATTTGCTTACACAAAGGATATAGTTCATGTTCTTATCATCGTGAATTAAAATGATACATCGTTGTTTAGCTTGACGTAAGCATACGCCGACATATTTCCTCTCGGGCATAAAATAGATAATAGTACTAACATACAGTAGGTACCCCGAGTGTAAAGAATTGACGTCAGTAAACGCTTACTAATAATTGAGATAATTGAGAACGTCCTCCTTTTTTTGAAGTCGGTTAAAAAGGAACCCTTATGGTGCGACTTCGTCCGTCTGTCCGTTCCGTCCGTCACACCGCTATATCTCGAAAACTACTTTACCACCTCATTGTTTATAGAATTTCTTAGAATGAGATTTCTTACCGACAAATTCCGATTTATTACTGCCCACAATTAACCGCTCGTTCAATAATTTTTACCGCTCATTAAATTATTTCCTGCTCAATTATATATTCACTGATCCATTTCATTATTTTTTATTACTCATTTTTGTTTACTTTACTGCTTAGTTTTAACTGCTGAACTAGTTATTAAACTTGTCATTTATAATTTTTAACTTACCAAATCCGCTATTTAAAACTGCCTCTTTAAATCAGTGCCTGACTAAATCAACTAGTGTATAATATATGTGTGAATGCATCTATGTATATGGAAACTTATCATGCCTCGCACAAGTTAATGTCGCTGAGTCTTATCACTATAATGTTCTAACTCTATGGCCACCAGCTACCAGCAGTGGGACAAAAAAAATACTAAGTTGAAAACTGACTACTGAAAAATCACGCTCTAAAAAGTATGTTTGATTTTGGGAAAAGTTGTGTATGACCACGGCTATCCTCTGAACAACACTATGAATATGTATTAAATACATTTAAATATATTACATCTAAATTCCAATTTAATGTGATTTCATATAACCCTGTAACTAGCGGACAATCAAGACGCTTCCAACGATATCTCATTCGTCAATTTGTGATAAGTATTTTAGAAATTATGAGGGAACAGATGAACATACATACTCACATAACAGTCAAAATCATAAGGGCGAAGCAAAAAGGAGGGTTCCTTTTTGCTTCGCCGTAGTTGGGTAAAAAAGGGCTGCAATGCATACTCACCATACTCTTTGTTTATTACAGCAACTCAGCCAGTTCTGGTATGATGAAGCCACGGTCCAAGCGCTAGTGAAGGTGATCGACAAGTCTGTACCAGACGGTGGTCGGGTGGCGCTCATATCATGTCCTACACTGTTTGTGCCAGTTAAAAGGCAGATTGGAGACAGGGCTAAAGGTACCTGAAATTCTTTCTCTAGTATAAACCTATACATAATTCTCCTATATGGTTCTGTACAAGATGTTACAACGTTACAACAAAGGTGAAAAATGTTACACTGTATCTGAACCAAATTAAACTGTATGTATAATAAAACTAGATTGAATTTGCCATAACTGATGTAAGAAGACTAAAAATACAGGGAGACCATTTATGATTTTGGTCTATCTGTTTGAACATTCTAATCTCCAAAACAACTGAACATAGGTGTTAAGTGACAAGCAAAATTTATGTAGAAGGTAAGCAAGTTGGGAATAAAATTGATGCAAGCATGCAATGATAGCTCAGTGGCAGTGACATCGAAATGAAGGTCACGAGCTTGAGCTTTTTGTGAAGGAAAATATCGGGAGGATACCATAGCATGGTGGTACCCACCTAGCTGGCTACCCTCAAGTTGAGAATCTGTCGCCAAGCACCAATCGGTGTTTCGACAGCTTTTTTTTTTTTTTTTTTTACTGTGTATAGGCCTGTGTTTGACCACAATCTCACTATGGTAAGTGATGATGTGGTCGAAGGTGGTAAGCACACAAAGCCTAGAAGGAACTGGCTCTCAAGTGCAGCTGTCGGAACACACCGATAGGTGCTTGGCGACAGATTTTCAACTTGAGGGTGGTAGCCAGCCAGACGGGTACTACAAAGTACCCTACCACCGTGCTATGGTTTCCTCACGATGTTTTCCTTCACCGAAAGCTCAAGCTCATTGTAGGATTCGAACCCGGGACCTTCGTCTCGGTATCCGACGTCACTACCACTGAGCTATCATCGCCTTTTAACTGCAGCACTTGAGAGCCAGTTCATTCTACGCTTTGTGTGCTTACCACCTTCGGCCACATCATCACTTACCATGGTGAGATTGCGGTGACGAGACATGTATAACTGAGGTGAGATTGTCCAAAAAATATTTATAAAATGTGACCTTGCTGAGTTTCTTGCGTGTTCTTCTCAGTTGAAGGCCGACTTACGAACTGGTGGAAACTTCAGGAAATTTGACCTTCATAAATGGTCCTAAATTTAATAAATGGCTTTGAAATTACTAGAAAATATTTAATAAAGTCTTTGTATTATTTTTTTCAGTATCACTCCTTGAATACGACAGAAGATTCGAAGTTCATGCACCAGATTTCATATTTTATGACTACAATGCTCCAGACAAACTCACGCCCGACTCACAAGCCTCCTACGACTTAGTGGTTGCCGACCCACCGTTTCTATCAGAGGAATGCATTACCAAGACATCCCAAACAATTAAACTATTAGGTAAAGATAAAATTGTTGTGTGTACTGGTGCTATAATGAAGGAAAACGTCGAAAGCTTGCTACAAGTAAAATTATGTGAATTTAAACCGCATCATAGAAATAATTTGGCCAATGAGTTTTCTTGTTATGCTAATTTCAATTTGGATGATGTGTTGAGTTGATGCGCTGCTCGTTTTCAATTACAATGGCCCTGATTCTGTTGTTTACAACTAAACTAATTCTAATCTCACTATGTCTCTTTCTAACAAAGAACATAAGAAAAGGATGTAAGAAATTGAGTCCTGTCAAATTAGTACAATGCTTGTTTTCAATATAAATTTAGTCGCCATCTATCGCAGTTAAGCCGAAATATTAATAATAATAATTTTATTAATAAAAGCACATACATTTAAACATTTTCTTGTGAACCTCACACTAGGCTGGGCCTGACCTGTGAGATTCTTTTACTGTCCCGTTAAAACAGAATTACGAAGCGGCTAAAATTTTGTTACAATAATAAGCAAAATAAAAATTATATTGAAATTAAATTAAAATATATAATACAATCATTAAAAACTAATACACGCAAAATAAGACGGCAAAGATTAATCGGACAGTTTTAAATCCTTTTTCAATTATGTTCGTAAGAAAGAGACGAGATGTGACCAAAATTAGTTTAGTGCGATTAACAACAGAATCTGCACCAATTTAGCTGTATTTACTAATAACATCTTACTAAAGCTTTACGACTACCCTGCCACAGGTTATGTTCCTACCCAGGTCAAGCTTTTGTGTGCGCGAACATGTCTGTTTTGAGTTTGGGGTGTAAATATCTATATAAGTATATATCATATATTAGTTATCTGGTTTCCATAGTGCACACTCTTAGTATGCGTATCTTTGGTGGTAATCGTAATGAACACCATTAATTATTTCATCAAATGACGCGCACGCGGTATGACACGACGATGACCATTCGTGGGCCCTGATTGGATGAAACTCATTAATGGTGTTCGTTACGATTACCACCAAAGTTACGCGGTAGAGCCCCTGATGGCCGTGTTACATTTAATAATATCGTGAAACGATAGACAAAAGCATTGCATTTATTATGGCACGAGGACATACAGTAATCTATAATTAAATAAGAAGTAATTTGTAATAAATTACAAGCAAAGCAAGGTATCTATTGTATAAATAAAACGAGACTTTGTAAAACATTTCGCAGTTTTATTGTTCTTCCTAACATAACTATTACTTTGTTACATTATGCTGGTTAACATTTTTTTTTTATTATTATTTATTTTTATTATTTCTCTCCATTTGATAAATTGTCACATTAAGCTACGTTTAAAATATACGTAGATTTTTATAACAAGTTGCCATATTTGAAGTGTGATAACTTACTTTTCATTCGAGCAAAAATGTAGCAACACTGAACTGCAGTAGCAAATCGGTGATAAATCCCATTTTATTAGAATTCGATTCGGTTCTAAATTTGAAAATATTGATGATATATTTTATTGAAGTAATATATTTTATTGAAGTAATCATAGACAAATAACCACAGACTATGATAAGTAAGTCTCCACACTTGAATCATACACAGATAACAAACAGCGAATTACATTAGAGTAAGAAACTCGTTAACTTACAATAAATTAGAGCCCTATATATTATTTTAATCATCACATTATATGAACTGAATAATGTGCTTTATCTATGAAATTAAATCTACTCGATACATCGATCATTTGAATTATCTTGTTTCGATAATCGATTTTCTTCAATAGCTAAAATTCAAACCATTTTTTATTTTCTTTAGTCGATACATCGAGTCGATATAAAAAATACAGCTTTATTTAAAATGCTATTTAATGTGATGCAGTCAAAGTATTAAAATTTTATAATTATTAAACATTCCGAATATAAATTACAATAAATTCTGCTCCTAGTAAAATTAAAAATAAATAAGTGTCTTATTTCTTATTATATTTGCATTATAATTATATTGAATTAGTTGAAATTTGGTTTTTAAATACCTATTGGTTTCTACAAAATAACATGCATATGAAATAACTCGTCCAAATTATGTAGACCCGCCACCGTTATAAGTCCACACAGGTATCCATCTTAATTGGTCGCGTATGATTATTGTCGAAAAATAACTTGACAAGTTTTGTACTAACAAAAATAAATTTATATATCTGAAGCGATACATTCACCTTCTCTCTCTAACACAGTAGTGTTGATATTTCTATACTCTTTCAATACCTTTGTAATAACTAGCTAATATTTATTTGGATCTATCTACAAGGCCATTTTTTCTACTCTGGGGTTGGCTTGGCCGCCATTTTTTTTTACTTTTCTTTTTCTATATTTTTGTGTTTTTATGCGCCATTTGGTTGGTAGTAGTCAGTTGACATATGTGTTATTACGACTTCTCATATGCGCACAAAATCATAAAAAGATCAACACATCAACTATTAAAACTAAAAGCTTAAGACTAATTTATTTAAAATAAAATAAATTATACAATACATATTGCTAGGAGTCATCCCTAAGATATCAAACGAATTTAGGCATTTTAAATTGCCCATATATGGATGGCTCCTTAGAAAGTCGCTCACGATGATCTAGTACGCATGCGCATGGCTTTCGAAGACATTGAAAGCTCACAGAAGCGATACCGTCGCGAGTGACAGAGACAACACACATTTTTCATTTACAAAACAAATACCAGAGAATTAAATAACCCTTTAAACTTCAAAAGTTTTGAAAAACGACAAAAAATATACTTATTTGTGCCAATAAATCACATTTATAAATCTTAAAGTTAGGCCTGTTGTTATTATGGCCTATTATGTATATAAACAATTGAATTTAAATCCAGTCTCAATGACGGTAGGTTTTATTTTCAAATAACACTAATAAGAGTTAAAATTTGATATCCGTCCATAAATCAAGATAATGGTAGCATAAAATAATAAAATAATAGAATGATGTTCACAACCTAAATATTAAGAATATTTTAGTGTCTTTTGGGTTCCAGCAGACTTACTTACTCGACTGAGTATATGATCAAATAATATACGCCCAATTTACGAAGCATTTTATTTTAAAGTCGAGTGTAACCTTGCTTTAATTTTAATAAGACAATCGAGCCATTACCAAATTTTAAAGGAGAAAATTTGTTTTTTTTCGGTTATGCTAAAACGACGGCAATGGCTCGAAATCTTCAAAAGAAATATGAATAATGAATAGAAAAAGCAATTAGCCGAAAATACACTTTCCATATAATATACAAAAATACTTTATCTAAAACTACTAATAGATATTTGTCATGAATGATTGGAAAACGTTTCGATATATTTATAATAATCTACATTTAATTCGGTTATATTTAATTATTAAATATACATAGTTAAAAATAAGAATTTCATCTCACTATTTTTTTAACAAACACATTTGAAGTATTTTTTATGTCGTACCTATACACTACTTATAATATATAACCAGACAGCAATAAATCTATATATTATATTCATATATATCTTTGGGTAAGTATCGAGACAGAGAACATTTTCGTGAAATTAAAACTTAATCTAAGTAATAAAAAAAAACATTCCATTTTATGCACACTTCATGTCAATTAATTGAAAAAAATAAGCAATTCATTAAAAAAAAATATTAATTTTTTATTTAATAAGCGGAATATTATTAGGAAAAAAAGTGTAATTAATGGAACAAATTGTGATGCAAAAAGCTAGTAAATATATTATTTTTGGAAATGAGAATGGATGATGCGGATAGGCAGCATGACCATTTTATTTCGTGGCGAAGATTTAAATTATAGAGAAGCTCATTCAAAATTAGAAAACAATTAAGCCGGCTTTTCACTATGGGATATAATGTAATATATATTACATCTTGAGATATAATATTTTATCGCTCGTCATACATTTTGTACGAGACCGTTCACATTGCGCTATAATATACATTACATCCCAAACTATAAATATTTTTTCGAGCGATATTTGAAGTATATTTTACCCCGGACACCGCGCCTCCCCCTGCCTCGCCATCATGTTTGAATGGCGACGTGTCAACACTTTCAAAATATACATCTTACAGTGTGAACGGCAAACGCGGGATGTAATATATACAATAATACAGTTCAAGATGTAATTTATATTATATCCCATACTGAAAAGCCGGCATTATAATTTGAAAATTCATTTAGCTTAAGCGCGGATATATTAAAATTCGAGTTGTATTATATCTAATTTTAGTCAAAATATGTTTTTAATCATAACTATTGTATATTAATAATGTTAATTCAATCATGCACCTAATCCCGATAAACTATGTTATATTAATTTAATTATTTATCTATTTCCCTTCGCAATACGAAGGGCCAGGGACATACCGAGCTCGCCACTTGAAAAAAATAGTCTCTACACACTTTGGGTGCTACAATACATATCATATATTGTACAATAAGAAACATTGTTTATTATCTACATATACAGCCGACATTATTGAGGCCGTTTTTTTATGTCAATAATTTTAAAATAATATTGTGCAATCAAACACTGTTAAAAAAATAAATAAACAACGTTTCTCATTGTAAAAGGGTGTCCTCAAACTAGAATAACACGTAAAAAACAATAAGGGAAGCCCTATAACGAACCAAGTCTAAAGTAATCACAAAATATACAAACAACTTCGTAACTATGAAAACAATACGGAGAATGTATCAAAATCACATGAAAAAATGTAATAAAAATCAGTCCTATAGGACGGCGTTGGAAAACATCAAGAAAGATCTACCGCTATGTAATTTGTTCACATAAGAGATATAAAAGTGAATTTTGACACCATTATATAACAAGAATACACATAGCACCTTTTTAACGGGAATAAATTCACCTTAAGTTTTTATAAATATCGCTATTTGATTTCTCCAAAACGTTTGCATTGAAAAACAAATCTACAACTAAAATATCTGTCTAGATTTTTTGCAGCAAAGTTGTATTAAAATATCAAATGTAAACAAATTACACACACATACGATAGACTTAAACAAATCAAGGACAATCCCTTAACAAGTGTACAAAAACAATATACCTAACAGTCAAGGCACCCGTGGTCGCGCTATAAAACGCTGCCTTTTCGCCGCTATACAGCTGCTATATAGCTACTATATCACTGCTATTACCCTCGTTCGGTATTTCGTATCTAGGTGATGAATCTTGCGCAGTTCTGTTTTGAATAAATTCTATGTGTATTTGAGAATACATGTAGTTCTAATTCATTAAACTGATACACAAGATTTAATAACAAAATTATCATTAACTTCATTGCGTCAATCAGTTTTTGTTAACCATAATAAACCTCTGATTCTAGTATAGAATCGTACAAACTATAACACAACATAAAACTACCAATTGATGTTGAACATAAAATACTGAACAATCACGCATTCATTATATGACCTTTATGTGACCATTAAACGGCTTTTGAGACATCACAATCCTATACAAAATCCATCACCTACCTCGATGATAAAGGTTACCTTCTCCTCCTTTCTCTGAAGGCTATAAGATAGACGAGTAGCGCTAGTAGAGCCAAACAGTGGTATAGCAGCAGCGCAGCGGCTGCCATCGCGTGCAGTAGTGCGGCGGTGAGGCGCGCGGCCGCCGCGGCCAGCGCGGGCGGGGCCGCGCGTGAGGCCGGGGCCGCGAGTGAGGCCGCGAGTGGGGCCGCGAGTGAGGCCGCGAGTGGGGCCGCGAGTGAGGCCGCGAGTGGGGCCGCGAGTGAGGCCGCGAGTGGGGCCGGGGCCGCTGGGGCCGGGGCCGTGGCGAGCTCGGCGTGAGATCATCCTGTACCGCATTTGCCGCTTTCGAATACTCCCTACAAAAGATTTGCATGGTACAATTATACCGTTCATTCTGTTTATAACGTGAACACTACAAGAGGGCAAGAGTTATCCATATCAAAGAAGGAGACGAAGGCTCTTTAAAACCCTTTGAATTTGACTACTATGTAATGCAGGTTTTTTGATAACAGTTGAATATTTGAAAAGAAATCTATGTACGCCTTTTTAATCATATTCAGTTTCGGCATAATAAAAGTTTATACATATAGAGAAGGATGCACTCCTTAGCGATTTTATGTTAATACTAGCTGCCTCGCGCGGTTTCACCCGCGTTCCCGTGATACAAAGTAGCCTGTAATACTCGGTGATAATGTAGCTTCCTATTAGTGAAAGAATTTTTATAATCCGACTGGTAGATCCAGAGATTAGCCTGTATAAACAAACAAACAAAAAAACTCTTCCGCTTTATTATATTATTAGTATAGATAATATTTTATGAATAACGGTCTAATATGTCTAATAATCGATCATGTTTTTGGTGGGATCAAGTGTCTACACAAGTCAGATATAAGAGTCAAAGTCAGACAGCATCGAAAACGACCCATACAACTTGATACTCGAATGTAAAGTCACATTTGAGTACCACCGTACTTACACGAATGTATGGAGAAAACACGTAATTGTCAATTTGGTCGTGAAAAACTGCGTTAATTTACGTAGTTGCTAAATTTATTATTATTAAAGCTTAAGGTAACTTTTATTTACTTTTTGGTGATAAAAAAAGTCGTATCTTTATACTGGGTGGAGATTTCGAGATGGCATATTTTCGAAACCTATGTTGGGTTAGTCATGATAAACAACTTTTACTACGGGACCAACACTGAATTCTCAATAATGTTTTTTTACTTTTCATACATTATGATCGAGCAAGATTGAAATTTAATATGGAAAGTAAAAAAAATAATTGAGAATTGACAATCGGCCCCATAGTATAAGTTGTTCAGCATGCCTAACCCAACATAGGTTTCGAAAATATGCCATCTCGAAATCTCGACCTGAAATAATGTTGTTTTTCCACCATGCTAATCCAATCCGTATAACTAGGATATGGCACCAGTGGTCCAAAAGTAGAACTCGTGTCGCGATACCTTTCTAAAGAAGGGCGAGAATGCGAGCAGCGTGTCCCTGGTGAGCGGCGCTTGGTGGAAGGCGCAGCGCTGGTCGGCCGAGGCGACGGTGAGCAGCCGCCGCAGGAACGCCTCCAGCTGCGCGCGCCGCGCCCGCGCCACGCGCTCCGACGACCACAGCGTGCGCGCCGGGAACGGGATCGAACCCACCTACCATACCACACATATAAGCAAGGGCGTGGCCAGGATTAAAAAAAAAGGGGAGGGGGGGGACAGACAAAGAAAATCCTAGATTATTATCCTTGTATAAGAGATCACATCCCGTATTGTTCGATTTCACAAGCCAGCCTTCAAGCCTGTTAGTTTCTTAAGTCTAATAAGAAGCGTCGCAAGCTATGAAGCTCGTTAGTGTAGTTTAAGCACTTATAAAAGATGTGTGGTCGAATCTCTATGTAAATATTGAATAAGGAATCCTGTATGTTTCTTTTCTACATTGCATATGCTCAAATTGTTTGTTTTATAATATGGACCTATAGGCGTATTTGTGTTTTTTTAGTAATTATGTTTTTTAATTTGTGTAATAAAATTAAATATAACAGGGTGTTGATGTTCACTTTAGTTGTATGATTTGTTGTGAATTAAAACACGTATACTCACTCACTGTAATATATATATAGGGTGACTGGTAATCAGTAAACGATATTTAGACACATGATTTTACTCATGATAACAAACAACTTTCCCAAAGAAAAAAATAGTTAAATCTAGACATCCTGTTCTTGTCAAGAAAGAAACGTACGCAGATATCACTCATCATAATAATAACTATGATGACTTTTTGCAGGTATAAAATACCACAATATAACTTTCAGTCACATAAACATTACACGTACACTATTATACAACACAAATAGTTAC
The DNA here is from genome assembly GCA_947623365.1 of Achlya flavicornis. Taxonomy (NCBI): domain Eukaryota; kingdom Metazoa; phylum Arthropoda; class Insecta; order Lepidoptera; family Drepanidae; genus Achlya; species Achlya flavicornis. The sequence goes on along the minus strand of OX392485.1, from coordinate 1,224,040 downwards.
GTCGAAAGCGCTTCTAAAACGTTAATTTGACTTAATTGTATTGCTATTACGACTATAACATTACCATAGTACGACTAAAACGTCGCATAATTTGGTATTTCCTTTGTGGAGATGCGCACCTCATACTCGTGGTGAGTATCCGACCCCACCCTGAGATGGTCACCACTGAACCTGGGCTAGTGTAGTGTAGTACATACCTTGGGTCCGTATATCCTCCTCATGTTGAGGTACAGGTCCCGGAAGCGCCTGTAGCGGCGCAGCAGCAGCCAGCGCGCGTCACCTACACAGATGCGCACCTCGTACTGGTGGTACCACTGAACCTGGGCTAGTGTAGTGTAGTACGTACCTTGGGTCCGTATATCCTCCTCATGTTGAGGTACAGGTCCCGGAAGCGCCTGTAGCGGCGCAGCAGCAGCCAGCGCGCGTCACCTACACAGATGCGCACCTCGTACTGGTGGTACCACTGAACCTGGGCTAGTGTAGTGTAGTACGTACCTTGGGTCCGTATATCCTCCTCATGTTGAGGTACAGGTCCCGGAAGCGCCTGTAGCGGCGCAGCAGCAGCCAGCGCGCGTCACCTACACAGATGCGCACCTCGTACTGGTGGTACCACTGAACCTGGGCTAGTGTAGTGTAGTACGTACCTTGGGTCCGTATATCCTCCTCATGTTGAGGTACAGGTCCCGGAAGCGCCTGTAGCGGCGCAGCAGCAGCCAGCGCGCGTCACCTACACAGATGCGCACCTCGTACTGGTGGTACCACTGAACCTGGGCTAGTGTAGTGTAGTACGTACCTTGGGTCCGTATATCCTCCTCATGTTGAGGTACAGGTCCCGGAAGCGCCTGTAGCGGCGCAGCAGCAGCCAGCGCGCGTCACCTACACAGATGCGCACCTCGTACTGGTGGTACCACTGAACCTGGGCTAGTGTAGTGTAGTACGTACCTTGGGTCCGTATATCCTCCTCATGTTGAGGTACAGGTCCCGGAAGCGCCTGTAGCGGCGCAGCAGCAGCCAGCGCGCGTCACCTACACAGATGCGCACCTCGTACTGGTGGTACCACTGAACCTGGGCTAGTGTAGTGTAGTACGTACCTTGGGTCCGTATATCCTCCTCATGTTGAGGTACAGGTCCCGGAAGCGCCTGTAGCGGCGCAGCAGCAGCCAGCGCGCGTCACCTACACAGATGCGCACCTCGTACTGGTGGTACCACTGAACCTGGGCTAGTGTAGTGTAGTACGTACCTTGGGTCCGTATATCCTCCTCATGTTGAGGTACAGGTCCCGGAAGCGCCTGTAGCGGCGCAGCAGCAGCCAGCGCGCGTCACCTACACAGATGCGCACCTCGTACTGGTGGTACCACTGAACCTGGGCTAGTGTAGTGTAGTACGTACCTTGGGTCCGTATATCCTCCTCATGTTGAGGTACAGGTCCCGGAAGCGCCTGTAGCGGCGCAGCAGCAGCCAGCGCGCGTCACCTACACAGATGCGCACCTCGTACTGGTGGTACCACTGAACCTGGGCTAGTGTAGTGTAGTACGTACCTTGGGTCCGTATATCCTCCTCATGTTGAGGTACAGGTCCCGGAAGCGCCTGTAGCGGCGCAGCAGCAGCCAGCGCGCGTCACCTACACAGATGCGCACCTCGTACTGGTGGTACCACTGAACCTGGGCTAGTGTAGTGTAGTACGTACCTTGGGTCCGTATATCCTCCTCATGTTGAGGTACAGGTCCCGGAAGCGCCTGTAGCGGCGCAGCAGCAGCCAGCGCGCGTCACCTACACAGATGCGCACCTCGTACTGGTGGTACCACTGAACCTGGGCTAGTGTAGTGTAGTACGTACCTTGGGTCCGTATATCCTCCTCATGTTGAGGTACAGGTCCCGGAAGCGCCTGTAGCGGCGCAGCAGCAGCCAGCGCGCGTCACCTACACAGATGCGCACCTCGTACTGGTGGTACCACTGAACCTGGGCTAGTGTAGTGTAGTACGTACCTTGGGTCCGTATATCCTCCTCATGTTGAGGTACAGGTCCCGGAAGCGCCTGTAGCGGCGCAGCAGCAGCCAGCGCGCGTCACCTACACAGATGCGCACCTCGTACTGGTGGTACCACTGAACCTGGGCTAGTGTAGTGTAGTACGTACCTTGGGTCCGTATATCCTCCTCATGTTGAGGTACAGGTCCCGGAAGCGCCTGTAGCGGCGCAGCAGCAGCCAGCGCGCGTCACCTACACAGATGCGCACCTCGTACTGGTGGTACCACTGAACCTGGGCTAGTGTAGTGTAGTACGTACCTTGGGTCCGTATATCCTCCTCATGTTGAGGTACAGGTCCCGGAAGCGCCTGTAGCGGCGCAGCAGCAGCCAGCGCGCGTCACCTACACAGATGCGCACCTCGTACTGGTGGTACCACTGAACCTGGGCTAGTGTAGTGTAGTACGTACCTTGGGTCCGTATATCCTCCTCATGTTGAGGTACAGGTCCCGGAAGCGCCTGTAGCGGCGCAGCAGCAGCCAGCGCGCGTCACCTACACAGATGCGCACCTCGTACTGGTGGTACCACTGAACCTGGGCTAGTGTAGTGTAGTACGTACCTTGGGTCCGTATATCCTCCTCATGTTGAGGTACAGGTCCCGGAAGCGCCTGTAGCGGCGCAGCAGCAGCCAGCGCGCGTCACCGACACAGATGCGCACCTCGTACTCGTGGTGAGTCCCCGACCCCGCGCCGCGCGTCACCCACCCTGGGATGCTCACCACTGAACCTGGGGAACATCATAATATCTTCTGAAAGTAGCTCTCGATTCAAGAGGACCGCCAAAAAACAGAGAACATGTTTTATTGACCGAGCGACCACGTCTCCGTTTTAACTTGGGCAAAAATTCATTCATATCAGGGCTGGCGCACTTGTCACGTGACCAGAAAAATATACCCGCGCCGCACCCGACGCGCGACGCGATGCTCACAAAAAGTACTTACTTAATTCATCGCAAATTCTATCTAGTTTTTATTTAAGTATGGCCGCTCAAAAAGCCAAAAGGTATTGTCGATTTTAATTAAAACTAACGTAATAAAATATAAATAGGTAGTACCGAGACACTCAAAAATAATGTACTTATTATGAATAATGTACTACATTACATTACACCTCAGTCAAGTGTATTCTACTACCAATTTATATCAAAGGATTCAATTTGTTTTCTCATTACACCTAACCCTACAGTAGAAGCGGCTATATCAAAGGGATAAATAATACAGACTTAGGGTGCATTTTGATTCAATACGAGCGCGGCAACGGTCTGTAGGCGATTATAACGAAGGTCGCATCGAGGCGTGCGCAGTATTGTGAACGTAACCGACCTTGTAACTAGGTTTAAACTCGCATGTTTGCTATCAGAAACTTATACTTCTGTACGTTAGTACTATTATTTATTCTGTGTTCATATGATGTCTGTCCGGCGGCGATGTCCGGCTCTACATGTCGCATTTCTCAACTCGTGAATTTTGTGAGCACATTCGATGTGTATGTTTTTAGGGTTCCGTAGCCAAATGGCAAAAAACGGAACCCTTATAGATTCGTCATGTCTGTCTGTCTGTCTGTCTGTCCGTGTATGTCACAGCCATTTATTTCCGAAACTATAAGAACTATAATGTTGAAACTTGGTAAGTAGATGTATTCTGTGAACCGCATTAAGATTTTTACACAAAAATAGAAAAAAAACAATAAATTTTGGGGGTTCCCCATACTTAGAACTGAAACTCAATTTTTTTTTTTTCATCAAACCCATAAGTGTGGGGTATCTATGGATAGGTCTTCAAAAATGATATTGAGGTTTCTAATATCATTTTTTTCTAAACTGAATAGTTTGCGCGAGAGACACTTCCAAAGTGGTAAAATGTGTGTCCCCCCCCCTGTAACTTCTAAAATAAGAGAATGATAAATCTATAAAAAATATATGATGTACATTACGGTGCAAACTTCCACTGAAAATTGGTTTGAACGAGATCTAGTAAGTAGTTTTTTTTTAATAGGTCATAAATTGAAATTAATATCAAATACTCAGGTCTATACTACCATTTACTTATATACCTACAGGTTTGTACGGAACCCTCGGTGCGCGAGTCTGACTCGCACTTGGCCGGTTTTTTTTTTATCGATTCAGTTTTGAATTTTTTTCAAAATGGCGGAGCTATGAGAGTTGAGAAAAACGATGTTGCTTTAAGGTGCGCGGTGTAGATTTAGTAAGCTATACAAAGACAAACTCGCGAGGTCTACAGCTCACATAGGCACCATTATTAGTATTTAGTGAATGATGGTGATACTTGGAGCCCGATAGATGCTTTTAACCTGTTGGTTCTCGCAAGGCACGGGCGTTCTATTATAACAATTGTTTTCATTGTGATCTATTTAACCGCCATCCAAAAGCTGCACCATATGAACACCATCATAAAGTGTATTTGGAGACAGCATATTATTATTTGTTCATCACATCTTACTGCACCGTGTGGCACCGTTCAATTCAATATCAATTTGCCAAATCGGCAGTGATCAAACTTAATATTATTCGGGATAAACTATGGTGGGAATATGTTAGCATGTTGACTGACAAACAGACAGACGCTCCACCTGATGGTAAGCGGTCACCGTCGGCTGTTCAGCTCATTCCATATAACGGTCGGCAATAGGAACGTCCGACTGAATCGTTGTGTGAACGATCGAGAATATAAAGGTCTTCACACAGTATAATAACACGGCTACGCCTCGGCAAAAACTTGCCATCCAAGTGACGCCTTTTAATCATGTGCGTTAAAGTAAATTTTATAATGACAAGATGAAACAGTTGATGCTTGCCGATCGACATCGAGCGGTATGGTTGTTGAAAGTCGAAGATGGCGCCAGGGGAACCGCAAAAAATAAACAAATTTCAACAATAATTGTCCATCTTCGTCAACAAAATGTTGCAACTAAGCATATCAATATGAAAAACTAAATAAAAGGGAAAGTAAGATAAACAAAACATAATTCTTTGTTTTTTTTACAGTGAAGTAAAATGCAACTTACTGAAGTCTATTGGATGCGTGAGTCCGACAGATATCGTGGGATCCTGGAACAAAATATTTTCATAAAGCATGGATTTCTTGACTTATTGGATATTATGTCCCATTAAATAACTAAAATGATGAAAATGCTAGCCAAATTCCAAATTTTCTTATGCGTTACGCAGCCCCACTTATAATCCCGTGTCAAATAGGTGCATCACAAATCTCTGCTAAGTCTTTGTTGTACTAACCGGTAGAGACACATCAAGCCGCGTGTCGTGTCTGTTGTCTCGAATGTCGATCCTGTTGTCGAGTGTGTTGTCGCGGTCCCAGTGCGGCTCGTGCGGCTCACTCGGGAGCTCGTCGTTGGATGTCGACACGTTGTCTGACGCCTCCATCTCTTGTTCTTTTAACCTGTTATAACAAGTTTATTAGTTTACAGACAAAAGACAACCTCAAATTTTGAGACGGAACACTTGAGAAATGTATGTTGGTTTGCTGACTGCTAAATTCAAACATAGAATATAGAACTTTATTTGCTACACAAAAAGGTGCACATTTCAGTGAGAGAATTCGTGACAAGTGACTAGCGCCGCCGCGAGGCGTATACGAATTCTCTCCCTGAAATTTGTATCTTTTTGTTTACTAAATAAAGTTCGTTTTTTTTTTTGTAATGTTAAATAGGCTTGCGTTTGACCTTCGACTGACGCCATGAGGAGTTATGACGAGGCCGAGGATGTAGCACGCTTACCCAGAAAAAGCCTATTCACTCTGGCCTTGAATACATCTAGGTTGTAGGTGTCGGGAAACACAAATCCCGGAAGAGAGTTCCACTCCATTGCTGTTCGTATAAGAAATGATGAAGCGAAGCGTTGTGTCCGGGTACGCGGGATGTCGACAACGTATGGGTGGAAATTCTCCCGGCGTCTTGTGTTTCGGTGAAATGGGGATGGAGGAATTAGATTGAACAATACTGTAGCACACTCTACAAAATATATCCTATAGAAGACCGACAAACATTATAGACATTGATATTTTTGCATGTTCAAAATTGAAATTGCGATTGCGATGCTTACTCAACGCCTTTATTAATTGTTGTTTTTTTTTTTTTTTTTATTAGGTATTATTATTATTTATTTTTTATTGAAGGTGGTTTTTAATGTATTTTATTTTATTCGCTTCAATTCAATTTCATTTTAGTTTTGATGCATGATTATTGTGATTATGTTATTATTAAATTTTATTATTACTACAATACAATTTTTAAATATTTCTAAAGCCTCTAGTGGCACATTATGATATCATGTTTTATAGCTATCTGTGGATAATGTAGTAGGCTACAATATTGTTATTTCAATTATGTATATTTTTATAGTTATATTTATATTGTTGCTGTTTTATGTCCCATAATAAATAAATAAAAAAAAAAAAAAAAAAAAACACGAAACCTTACGCCGATGTTCAAGGCTCGTTAATAATAATTATCGAGATCCGGGAGGTCTACAGGTACCTTCTCATATTTACCTGTGCAGTAAAGGATCAACAATATGTCCATTCTCGTTGGTATCTGTGTTATCTTCAGTGGTGACTTGCATGTCGCTCTCCGAGAGCGTCAGCGAGGGCGTCTCTTGTATGGGAGTCACCATCATACGTCTGTTCGCTTGATTGTCGAAGAACGAGTACTGCAGGGCCATCTCTAAACGGACGTATTTCTTCTGGAGTTCCTGGAGAACCTGTCGTGAAAATATGTAATGTTATTTTCGGTTAACAAGATTTATTTTTGAGTTACACATACAGAGTTTTTTTATACGTCCTGCCTAATGGTAAGCTGTTACCGACGCTTGCAACAACAGGGTCAGACCCTGTAAAATTCTAGTCACACCTTTTTTGAAGAACCCCATGCTTTACACAATTGCACCACGGCGCGGAGCTCATTCCACAGCCTGATCGTCCGCGATAGGAAGCTCCTTTGAAAACGCACTGTACGAGACCATTTTGATTCCAATATGTGAGGATGGACTCCCCGTCGATGGTGAAGGTAGAATGTAGCCGTGGGCATCAGGTCAAACAATTCTTCAAAACACTGTCCATTCTACAATAGGTAGAACAAACATAAGGAGGCCCCGATGTGAAGTGCCGCCTCGCTCTATTGAGCACTCCCAGCTTTTTGGATGCCAGCTTAACCTTGTCTTCCAAGCAACTACGGACCACAACCTCGCTAGAAATGTCGACACCAAGTATACCACTTTTACTGACTTTCAGGGTACGTGTTCTGGAATTTCTTGTACAACGAGTGTTCTAAAGAATTGTTCGACTACCTTCCACCATCGCAACTCTCGCCATCGACGGGGAGTCCATCCTCACACATTGAAACCAGAATTGTTTTGAACTGTTTTGGTTCAAAGGAGTTCTCTTCCGCAGACGCTCGGACTGTGGAATGAGCTCCCCGCCGTGGTTGTCCAAATGGAATACAGCATGGAGTTCTTCAAAAAGGGTGTGAAGAGATTTCTTCAGGGTCGGCAACGCACGTTAACACCCCTGGTGTTGCAAGCGTCCATCAATGGGGGTAAAGAGGGATGTTGGTTACCGCGATCTGCCTGTTGAGGTCGTCCTTGGAGCAGTCGTTCTCTAAGGAGGATATGACGAGCATCTTCTGCGCGGCGATGCGCGCGCACAGCCGCTGCATCGCTCGCAGCGCCTCCGCCTCCGTCACCTGCCGCCGCGACGACGGGGAACACTTCTCACCTGACATACAACACGACATGCAATGGTCAATCTCATTTTTAATACAAGCTTTTTGTGGTGACTGTACTTTTCGTTGTCTGTACTTGCATTGTCATCCAATATACTAATGTATACCAAGTTTCAGCTCAATCGGACACTGCGAAGTGGGTCAAATTTAACTTGCAAGATTCGATTACAGACACCAGACAGGTGAAACTAAATACAAGCTTGAAAAAAGTTAAAAAGTAAGCTTGGATTTTGAAAAAAAAAAATACTCAGGGAAATGAACGCGTTGATTTTGAAAAAAAAAAACATCTGAGCCGGGAAATGAACGCGTTAATTTTGAAAAACCATGCATCATCCCATAGTGTCGCTTATAAGGATCAAATTCTGGAAGTAATGTTAGATGACTATTTTATTTTGCACTAGTACGAATTAAACAATACACTGAAATAAGAGATATATAAACTATTTGTAATGTAATGTAAACTTGTGAAGAGAAATAAATAAATTTATTATTATTATTATTTGATTTTAGGCACAAAAAGGTAAAATGACGGAAATGTTGGCAAGAACCTAATAAATTTAAATAACTCACCAGCTATTCTCCTCTTGTATTTGGCTCTCTGGTGCCTTTCATCCGGGGACCTTTCCATTGAGCTGGACGATTGACCTTCCACTATTCTTGGCTGCAAACACACAATATTATAAACTTGTCTTGGTGGAATTTGTAATGCTTATTCGACGCTTATTCACTCTGGTTTTTGTATACATTCTAGTTTTTGCTTCTTCAATAAATAAATTAATATCCTGGGACATTCCTCACACACGGTCATCTGATCCCAAACTAAGCAGAGCTTGTACTATGGAAACCAGATACATGATATACTACATATAGATAGATAGATAATACTTTATTGTTACACCAAAAAAAAAAACAATTTACAAAACATAAAAATAATAAAGTGTTACAATGGGTGGCCTTATCACTAAAAGGAGCTGAAAGTGAGTTAGATATACCAATATTTGTTTGTAAATACATACTTAATATACATAATTACACCCAGACTGAGGACATACAGACATGTTCATGCACACAAATGCATGTCCTGTGTGGGAATCGAACCCACGACCTGCGGCGCGTAAGGTGAATCTTAACCCACTGCGCCACCTGGCCCGTCAAAATGAATGAGCCTTTCATGGAACCAAATATAGGAACAAATATTTGAAAAAACCTAATGTTATATGTTGAGCCTTTCATGGAACCAAATATAGGAACAAATATTTGAAAAAACCTAATGTTATATGTTGCGTTTATATGTTGCAATGTTACTTCTGCAAAAGAAAACTACCAAATACTAGCCAGATTCAGATGAGACTCAAAAATGTTGGTAACTTTGATGTAATTGGAATTTTTAGATTTTAGACATCAAAAAAAGGAGGAGGTTCTCAATTCGGTTGTTTTTTTTTTAAATGTTTGTTACCTCAGGACTCCGTCATTTATTAACCGATTTGGAAATATCTATTTTTGTTTGGAAGAGTATACTTCCCGTTTGGTCCCATTGTCATCAGATCAGGATCTGATTACTTTTTAGTGTACTATGAAGTCAGTTTAAGTTTTTTGTAAAACATTTTTCAATTATGTAGGTCAATAATTCAATTGTTTTAATCTCAACTCAAGACTTGACTCATGTTTTGTTTAAACGCGTATAATGCGGACTTGGTTCTACGACTGAAAAGTAATCTCAAAATAAAAAACACACAGACAAAAAAATATCAGAAAGAATACTCACCCTATGATAATCCTCTGTGCTAGACATGTCATCGTTATCATCAGCCGGCACCGGGCCCAGTCGGAACTGTGGCGGGATGTGCAGCGTCGGCGGGGGCTCGTCGGGGGACGTGGGGCTCGTGGGGGACGTGGGGCACGTGGGGGACGTGGGGCACGTGGGGGACGTGGACGTCGCCGTGTGGAACGTCGAGTCCGTGTTGATGGTCGAGTTTGGAGACGCTAGTGGGTCTAGGCTGAGACTTAAGCTGTAAAGAAACATATAGGCATTTAGTTTTTTTTTTTTTAACAGTAAAAATAACATAACATTAAAGGCGAACTGGCGTGAGAAAACATCAATAACTCGCGCGATGCCCAAAATATAGTGTTTAATTGATATAATTACTTCATTCTCTTGTGTCTGAACTCTTCCCTCTCATCAGCGGAAAGCGGCTCCATGTCCTCGCGAGGGGTCTTGCGGAGGACCAGCTCGGATTTGCTGCGTTTCACACCTTCAACCGGAGACAACTGGCCGTCGCTGTCTGCAAGACATTTTACACGTTATCATCTTGTGATAAGGTACGATTATCAAGCCAGCTCTGTGGCTGGTGGCTTACATATGGGTTTTTATGGTTGATAGCAATCCAGGGAGGTTTTATAATGGATCATCACCAAATGAAAAAGTTCAGGATTTTTTTTCGCACCGCGACTCGACCTGCCATCTCTTCTTCTATATTATTATTTGGGGTTATGTGGCTGTTTCCAGTCTTTCCAGAGCTTGTATCACTGCGACCAGACTAGATCTATTGTGATCGCCATCTCTTCTTCTAACTCCTCTACCAGTTATAGTTACCTCTAAGAGCAGTTGGTCCAAGGTCAGCAGCCAGCGAGTGCCTGATGCCCAACTCCTGCGTGCTGAGCAGCGCCAGGTCCGCCTGCAGCCGCTCCACCTTCACGCGGTGACACGCCACCGACGCAACACGACCCGCCAGCTCTTCTTCTAACTCCACCAGCTCTTTTTTCTGTCGATTAAAAGTTGACAATGAAAATTAAGGAAATGATGACTTATCAGTGTTGACATAAGGCTCCATTTCGACCAACTTGATACATTTCATAATTAAAAACGTATTATCTATTATTAATCGAAACCTTCGCCGAATACCAAACACATCATTTTTATTATACAGTGCATAATTATATTTTAAGTGGATAAAAACAATATAATTACAGGATTCTGTTTCCATTCATGCATTATTTAACTTATATTACTAAAGTGTATGAGTATGTCTGTTTGTTACTTTAACAAAGATAAGTCATAGGTTACCTTGTTATCCCCAGAAAGCGGGTGAAACCGCGGGAGGTAGTATACAACGTGTAATAAGTACTAGGAGCACAGATAGCGAAAGAGAAAATTTTGAAACAAGTGACGTGAAAAGATAGACACACATTGAGCGGTAACACGTTGGTTATGATTCAATAAACTTGGAAGCCGGCTAGCTCCGGCTAGCTAGAGAATATTATAAGATTTTGAACATAACCCCAGTATAAATACAGTCTAATTTACAACTACTCTCTCTCATTCTTACGAATTTTCAATCAGGGCAAGTGACATTTGAGGCGAGTTTAACATTTTTTACACATCCCAAAAAAATGCACAAAGTCGTTAAGAAGTTTTCACTTATAAAAACGCGTTTATTATATTTAGAGGATTAAAGAATCAACAAAATCTTCATATGTGGAATAATACTAACAATTAGCACATTAGATTCTGAAACCCAGTGGTTTGGAACTCTACATAGGTCATTAAGGTTATTCACAAGGTAAGGTTGTTTTTGTTATAATTTACACAATTTGCAGCGGAAGTTTTGTTTTGTGCAATCAAAAAGACTAATTATAAAATTAACATGATGATGAAACTAAAGTTAATGTAAACGTAAAAGATTTATTGCGGAAAACTTTTTCTTACACAAAATCAATCTTGCTCGATAAGTTTTTTTAAATCGGTAATACGGCCCACCTGATGGCAAGCGGTTTCTGAAGCCATTTGGACGCTTGTAACACTCACGCGGTTCAATCAATCAAATCATTTATTTGAAAAAACACATGGTGTTATTATTATTAATAAGGATAAAACAGCGGAGCGGTAGTTAGTCAAAACATAAAAATAGTAAAATTTTGAATACCATTTCCGATAAGTTAGGTCAGTAAATTACATCGCTCGACAACAGATAAAAATACAGTACATAAAGAACGATCGCTTATCTACTCACATGTCTTTCAACAGTCTCCTTGATGCTGGACGCAATTTTGGGTTCACACTGCTGCAGCAGATGCATCAGGCACTCCGTGCTGGTCTCCGACGACGGACTGTCAGGACTCGAGTTCTGAACAAAGTGATCCTTCATTAAAGTCACCTTCTACCAAACTATAATACACGTAAAACTGCGCAAAAAGCGATTTAATTTACATAATATTAGACATGCAGTCATTCGTGCGGTTAAAATGATAATAAAAAGCGATGGATACATATTTTTATGAAGAATGCTCGTTTGTTCGAGGGAATTTTGCGAACGAGCGATTGTCCCTTGTCAAATATACATACCTCATTTATTCAGATGCCTCCTACACCTAGAACCTTCTTACCTTCCAGCTGTCATGTTACACTGGTTGACGAGCACGAGGCGGTTCGCGTCGCAGTAACAAAATATAGATATTAGCGGGACTGTACATCTTTGCAATGAACGGCGATGTAACTTCAGAGCGGAGTTAGAAGCTTTGCGCGATCTGTACAACACAGTACATATAGAATCTAGAGCAGTAAATCAACTCCATACACATTGACGAACGTACAGTTCTTTAGAGTGAGACTTTTCTACTCACTTTCTGCGTTGGTTCTGAAATGTTCAGTTCTTTTCTCTTCCATTGTTAATGTCATGAAAGTGTACAGTAATTGTCAATTTTTTAGTACGTAAATAACATTAACCATTGCTTTAAAACGATCGCCTTCTCAATTCAAACAGTTGTTTTAAACGGCGACTCAATCCTTAAAGTCTATCCCAATAATGACCTAGTTGAATTACTGCAAAACATATGTACTGTGGTACAAAAATAGAACATGCCACATACCTCGTCCAGCTTGCAGCCTTGTGCGACCAGCTCGCTAATAGTGTTCCTCACGAAGTCTTCCACCTGTGACTTCTTGCCGTCGATCTGTGAGCGCAGGGCCGTTGCGTGGCCCTCTTCGTTGTCTGCCTATGTTGGGGAGGGGTAGCAACATAAAGTAAACATTTGGAGCTCTGAATTTAAATGGGGATTAAAAAGTGGGCCTGTAAGTCCCCTTAGAATATAGATGTTACATTGTCTAGGCCATTTTATTAAATTTAGTAAATTTTCTTAAAATTATTCTGATTATCACCCTCTAGAAGCTTAAGGATTAAGATTGGTGTTATGTGTTGGACAGTGGTGCTGATTCTGTTGTTTACAACTAAACTAATTTTAGTCTCACTATGTCTCTTTCTAACAAACACCATAAGAAAAGGATGTAAGAATTTTAGTCCTGTCAAATTAGTACAAAACTATCTATCGCGGTTACGTTTAAATACCCGCAAATGACGACGGCAAAGACTAATTTGACAGCTTTAAATATGTTCTATCCTTTCTCAATAATGTTTGTAAGAAAGAGATGTGATGTGACTAAAATTAGTTTAGTGTGATTTACAACAGAATCGGCACCATTACCATTAATACGACGTTTACCTTTTTACCTTTGCAATGTTTGACTAAATTATTGTTGACTTTATTTTCCCAGTGGCATTTTATATAACAATTCAGATCTCCAATTAAAATTAAATAAAACACAACAAACAACTACCTGCACTAAACTAGAAACAAAATATGATTTCTTTAAAAGTGAAACACTAAAGCACGTCACGTCTACTATAAGGCGAATGTTACAATTGGCCCAGATAGTGGGAAATATTAATAAAGAATACACAATCATTGTCATTGTTTACGTTTAAAGTGAGTGTATCGCTAGTACTGTGAGTTCTCGAACTTTACTCGAATGGATAAAGTCAAAATATATTTCGTGACGGGCCAGCTGGCGCGGTTGGGATTCCACCTATCGCGCCGCAGGTCGTGGGCTCGATTCCCATACAGGACATGCATTTCTGTGCATGAACATGTATGTATGTCCTGAGAATGGGTGTAATTATTTTTATTAAGTATGTATTTACAAACAAAAAGTAGTATATGTATTATATCAGTTATCAAGTTTCCATAGTACCAGCTCCGCTTAGTTTGGGATCAGATGACCGTGTGTGAGGAATGTCAAGCTGTCAAATTAATCTTTGACGTCTTATTTTGCGTGTATTTAGGCGTAACCGCGATAGATGGCGACAAAACTTATATTGAAAACAAGCATTGTACTAATTTGACAGGACTAAATTTCTTACATCCTTTTCTTATGTTCTTTGTTAGAAAGAGACATGGTGAGATTAAAATTACTTTAGTTGTAAACAACAGAATCAGGGCCATTCTCGTCCGATTATTCGGTTCGGGGTTGATCTCGTAAAATGCCTCGAGATCTCGCATAACATTTCATTCCCTAGCGCTGACCCCGATTAATTGGGAACAGTGGAATTGGGAAAAGTTTTCAACTCACTGATAACTCGTTACACACCTATAGATTCGAGAACCATCAGTAAGTGACACTAAATAGAACGTACGAGTGTACCGACATCGATTACACGGCGCGTGATGTAACCGAGGTAATTAGATATTAGTTAGAAACGCTTGTTTATTCAGCCGTGAGCGACTGTCAGTTATATTTGAATACCTACTTTAGCATTAATTGGAAACTTTCAGTTAATAATACCAACGAATGGAGAACGGTTCTTAATACACTCTGAAAAGATTTTGACAGCCGAATGATGTCACAAACCTTTCCCGCCTTCGGACGGATAACGAAAATAACATACAAAAGGGCTTGAATAAAAAAATGAATTAGTCCTTCAGTTAGAGTATTAAAAAATATAGGACACATATTTTTTGCTTTAAAAAATTAAGAAAGATAAAGCGCGTCTTAGTCCGGGAGTGGGGGCTCGTGACGTCCCTTGTTCGATAAAGTGTACTATGTCGTGACGTCACGTGGTAATTCAACCAACACACCACCTTAGTAATTTTTTCTTTGATTGACAAAAAAAAATACGTGACAAATATGTTTAATGTAAATGACAGACTTGTACGGTGCTATTGTGCATTACTCACATCAGCATCCTACGCGTCATTCACAAATCCAAATATAACTTTTCAGGCCACGAGCCTATTCGACTAATAACTGAATACCCATAAGTTCTTTTTAAAACAGCAGTCATTAGTAGACGTACTAGACGTTTTTTGCGATCCATCATGAGAAATTAGTATACTTTGACTCGCGGTAACAATGACATCAATTGTTCTTATAGGACGCGCGTCCCTCACGAGAACGAACGGATTAACAGTTTACAGGTTGTGTATTGTGCTTATTACTAACAAAAGAAGCAAAAGGGATAACCATGTTTTGTAAAATCCTACAAAACTATTTCGCAATAAAAACTAACTTATCAATTAATTCTATGTGACATACATAACATGCATGCTCTAGCAGTATTTTAATATGAAAATAAAATAACAGAATATTTTTTTTCTTTTAGCTGACTGCAAATCCAGGATAATAAATTTTACCTTCCAATCATCAACTAAATTGTGTAAGAATTCAAAATAAATGTCTTTTCTATAAGTGAGATGCAACATGAGTATACAACGTGTAACGGCAAGGGTATGTCTATCTGAAAAGGGTGAATACTACATCGGGTATACTCTCTATAAAAAGTCTGAGCGCGGTGAGCCGCTGAGTGCGCGCGGCGAGCTCCCGCTGTCGGCAGCGCAGCGCTCGGCGGCGGTGCGTCCAGTAGTGTCATGTGTAGTGTAGTGTAGTGTATGTGACTCACACAAGTGCGGTGCGTGTCACTGAGCGCGGTGAGCCGCTGAGTGCGCGCGGCGAGCTCCCGCTGTCGGCAGCGCAGCGCTCGGCGGCGGTGCGTCCAGTAGTGTCATGTGTAGTGTAGTGTATGTGACTCACACAAGTGCGGTGCGTGTCACTGAGCGCGGTGAGCCGCTGAGTGCGCGCGGCGAGCTCCCGCTGTCGGCAGCGCAGCGCTCGGCGGCGGTGCGTCCAGTAGTGTCATGTGTAGTGTAGTGTAGTGTATGTGACTCACACAAGTGCGGTGCGTGTCACTGAGCGCGGTGAGCCGCTGAGTGCGCGCGGCGAGCTCCCGCTGTCGGCAGCGCAGCGCTCGGCGGCGGTGCGTCCAGTAGTGTCATGTGTAGTGTAGTGTATGTGACTCACACAAGTGCGGTGCGTGTCACTGAGCGCGGTGAGCCGCTGAGTGCGCGCGGCGAGCTCCCGCTGTCGGCAGCGCAGCGCTCGGCGGCGGTGCGTCCAGTAGTGTCATGTGTAGTGTAGTGTAGTGTAGTGTATGTGACTCACACAAGTGCGGTGCGTGTCACTGAGCGCGGTGAGCCGCTGAGTGCGCGCGGCGAGCTCCCGCTGTCGGCAGCGCAGCGCTCGGCGGCGGTGCGTCCAGTAGTGTCATGTGTAGTGTAGTGTAGTGTAGTGTATGTGACTCACACAAGTGCGGTGCGTGTCACTGAGCGCGGTGAGCCGCTGAGTGCGCGCGGCGAGCTCCCGCTGTCGGCAGCGCAGCGCTCGGCGGCGGTGCGTCCAGTAGTGTCATGTGTAGTGTAGTGTAGTGTAGTGTATGTGACTCACACAAGTGCGGTGCGTGTCACTGAGCGCGGTGAGCCGCTGAGTGCGCGCGGCGAGCTCCCGCTGTCGGCAGCGCAGCGCTCGGCGGCGGTGCGTCCAGTAGTGTCATGTGTAGTGTAGTGTAGTGTAGTGTATGTGACTCACACAAGTGCGGTGCGTGTCACTGAGCGCGGTGAGCCGCTGAGTGCGCGCGGCGAGCTCCCGCTGTCGGCAGCGCAGCGCTCGGCGGCGGTGCGTCCAACCTCGCTCCAGCGCGCGCCAGTCGCCCGACAGTCGGCGGCAAGCTGCTGCATACTCACGCTCCATCGCTGAACGCTCCTGAGACATTGTAACACGCACATTTATACGTCTTCTAATGCAGCAAACAAGCATACGGCTAGTCGGGTGGTAAGCGGTTACTGTAGCCCGATGCCGTAGCCTTAAGACACCAAACTTTTTTTTTATACCACTCAGGTGGCAAACAAGCATACGGCCCGCCTGATGGTAAGCAGTTACCGTAGCCTATGGACGCTTGCAACACCAGGGCAGGGGTATCACTAGCGCGTTGCCGACGCTAAAGAAATCTCTTCACGCCCTTTTTGAAGAACCCCATGCTGTACTCCATTGGGAAAACCACGGCGGGGAGCTCATTCTACAGTCTTGGCGTCCGCGGAAGAAAACTCCTTTTAGCCCGCACAGTTCGAAACAAATCTGGTTTCAATGTGTGAGGATGGACTCCCCATCGATGGCGAGAGTCGCGATGGATGGTAGCCGTGGGCATTAAGTCGAACAATTCTTTAGAACGCTCTCACCGTCCGTTGTACAAGCGGTAGAACACACATAAGGAGACAAAATCTCTCCTGAGATTGAGGGGCTCTAAGCCGCTTGTGAGCTCGGGATCGTCAACAACTCTGATGGCACGTCGCTGAACCGAGTCTAAAGGCTCAAGCTGGTATCCAGGTGCTCCCGCCCATAGATCACTTAGGAAAACCACCAACTAGTTGAACCAACTGATTAGAAGACGTCACGCTGCATGAGACATTCGCCGGGATGCATAAACAAAGCCGTACAAACATGGTCCATCCTCAAAGCAGCGAGAAGACTTATAGGACTATATCGCTCCATTTATCTATTAAGTTCCAATATACGATCATGAGATAATCTATAAATCTGACCGCAAGTGCTGTCCCTGAGAGCACTTGAGGTGTGTTGCGGGCTGGAAAAGCAGATCGGATCTACTGTAACCCTCCATTTTAAGAGCGGCACACTAAAACTCTTGCGGTAATACTAAAACTGTCGTATGAAAAGTCCTTCTTCTTCTCCCAAGATATGACGGTAAAGGCTTTCTGCAGCTGAAAATACGGTACAAAATAATTTTATATCTAAAATACCTCGTCAAGCTTCTTCTGCGCTTGCAGCAGTTCCTCTCGCTCGGCGTGCCAGCGACGTTGCCGCTCCTCTTGCTGCAGCAGGAACTGCTGTCTCTCTCGCTCTAACTCCAATCGTTGCGCTTCTATGCGCTCGCATCGAATCTCACTTTCCAAGTCCCTGGGATACAAAATTAAAATGAATCACAGTCATATCAGCAAATACTCCACCACGCATTCCCACTGCGGATTGGTGGAGGTAGGCTTGTGGTCTACCTACTGTTGGAGTTTTCAACCCGCTTAGTAGGCCAACTAGCTTAACGACTATCACAATTAAGTGATAACCGGCACCAACGGCTTTATGTGCCTTCCGAAGCACGACTTAATACCACTACGCGGTCACCCATCCAAATACCAGCCACAACGTTCGTAGCTGAACTGTGCCGATCAATTAAGAACGGCTAATCATACTACACCACGAGCGCGTCTAACTTTATTTCATTAGTAATAGAGTTAAAAGGCGGGTCGCTCACTTCCCTCCAATATGGCGAGGAGGGCGATGGCTGCCACACGCGTCATACTTGTGAACAGGTGCTGCTTGTGGGGGCTGGTCTGCTTAAGTTTGCTAGTTACTTATTAGATATCGATTCAGTCTACTTTGTAGTTTTTGCTTACTTTGGAATTGTTGTCAGTGCGATTAGAATGTAAATATTATGTAATGAATCAAAGCTAGTTTTGAAAAGAGTAATTGCTGAGTTTATTGCCGGCTCTTCTCAGCAAATGTAACCTGCCGAATCGTTTTTTTTTTTATACGACTAAGTCGGTAGACAAGCATACGGCCCGCCTGATGGTAAGCGGTTACCGTAGCCATATCGACGCTTGTAACACACGAAGTTTCGCTCACGCGTTACCGACCTTTCCCCCCTCCCCAATGAGCTCTGGCGACCTTACTCACGCGCAGGAACACAACTTTACACAACATAAAGTTATTAGTCTGCGGTATTCTGTAAGGTGGAAGTACTTCCCCAGTCGAGCTGCTCTTTGAGCGAATAAACACTATGCTCTACCTCTCTTAAAGAGAGTATGAGAGTATTAGAGTCAGACTTTTCATAAGTGCCTGCGTAGGTCTATTTGAATAAATGTTTTTGTTGTTAAATACTTACGAGAGGGTAGTGTTGAGGTTCTCGGTGCTATTGGCGAGGTCGGTGGTGGACCAGGAGAGCAGCGAGAGGCGCGAGAGGTTCATGAGCGAGGCGCTGCCCTCGCGGCGCAGCTTGGCCGCCTCGGCCGGGTCGTTGTACCGGAACATGTTCGTGCGCCCCAGCAGCAGGATACAACCTGCACCACGTCGCATATACATACTAACTCAAAATACAACTATTTTATTTATTTATTTATAATGTACACCGGCGGGAAATTGCAGAGTGACGTTGCTTTTTAATTTTTATTCTCATAAATTCGTGTATTTTCGATTTTTATTGCATATTATCGGTGGTATTTTACCCAATAAAGATCATCCATGTGCACCAGTGAAGTGAAATGAAATGAATTATGTGTAGGTGTAATTTTTTTTTTATTATTTTTTTTTTATACAACTTAGTCGGTAAACAAGCTTACGGCCCGCCTGATGGTAAGCGGTTACCGTAGCCAAATAATTATAATAATTATGTATATTAAGTATTTACAAAACAAAAAGTTGTGTATGTATTATATCAATTATCTGGTTTCCATAGTACAAGCTCTGCTTAGTTTGGAATCAGATGTCTGTGTGTGAGGAGGAATTTATTAAAAAAAAAAAAAAAAAAAAAAACCGGCCAAGTGCGAGTCAGTCTCGCGCACCGAGGGTTCCGTACAAACCTGTAGGTATATAAGTAAATGGTAGTATAGACCTGAGTATTTGATTTTAATTTCAATTTATGACCTATTAAAAAAAAACTACTTACTAGATCTCGTTCAAACCAATTTTCAGTGGAAGTTTGCACCGTAATGTACATCATATATTTTTTATAGATATATCATTCTCTTATTTTAGAAGTTACAGGGGGGGGGGGGACACACTTTTTACCACTTTGGAAGTGTCTCTCGCGCAAACTATTCAGTTTAGAAAAAAATGATATTAGAAACCTCAATATAATTTTTGAAGACCTATCCATAGACACCCCACACTTATGGGTTTGATGAAAAAAAAAATTTGAGTTTCAGTTTTAAGTATGGGGAACCCCCAAAATTTATTGTTCTTTTTCTATTTTTGTGTAAAAATCTTAATGCGGTTCACAGAATACATCTACTTACCAAGTTTCAACATTATAGTTCTTATAGTTTCGGAAATAAATGGCTGTGACATACACGGACAGACAGACAGACAGACAGACAGACAGACATGACGAATCTATAAGGGTTCCGTTTTTTGCCATTTGGCTACGGAACCCTAAAAACGGGTATGGTAGAGCAGGAGCAGATGCGCTCGAAGGACGAGTACGAGTACCCTGGCTGAGCTTGGCGGGTCGGTCGACGAGCACGGTGTTGAGCCAGCACTGCGCGCCGGCGCAGGGCAGCAGCGTGGCGACGCCGGCGCGCAGCGACACGCGGCAGTGCAGCGGCAGCACGCCCGCGCCGCTCACCACTATGTCCGGGCTCGGCACGTACTCCGCGCTGCCTATCACTGTCTCGCCTTCCTGCACACACACAATACAACTATGCTATCTCAATCAAATACCAAAACCTTCAACTCTCTAAATCAAAATCAAAAACTTGGACTAGGCACTTATGAACGTTAAATTGGTACATACAGTTGAATTTACCACCGGTTCGGAATGCACTTAAACTGAGAAGACTCCGGCAAGAAACCCAGCAAGGCTTTTTTTTGTGGAAGATCTTTTCATATTACAGCTTTTTTCCAAATACTTATACAATACTAGCTGCCCGGCGCGACTTCGTTCACGTGGTACTACCCTACCCTATCTAAACCATTCAGGGAGTTAATTCTACTGTACGTGTGTATGTCACTGAACTCCTCCTAAACGCCTCGACCGATTTGAAAGATTATTTTTGTATGCGTTTGGTTGGCGCCCTGAATGGTTAAGATTCACAAATCAGCCCGACATATGGCGCTACAGTCGGAATCTAGGTTATATTATCACATGGCTCGCACTATCAAAAAGTTATCATATCAAATTAAGACCAAAGATTACACTCTACACACCTTAACTTTACAAGCCCTAACTTCACAAACTCTACACACCGTAGTCTACTTGATTATTTAACTGCAGCTCTGAAGTGAACAATCCTTTATGCTCTACCTCTCTCATTTCTACCATTCTACTACAAATCAAAAGTTTTTAGAGTCTTTCCACATTAATTTGTCTTCGATTTCATATAAGCTGACCATTTTGGACGCTGCAGCCATCATTATGTGCTACAGCATTAATTGTAGGGCCCACCTGCTTCTATCCTACAGGATCAAAATCAAAAAGTAATTTATTCAGCTTAGGCCCTGGTAAGGCACTTATGAACGTTAAGTTGTTATATGGTTACTGGGTGGAGATTTCAAGATGGCATATTTTCGAAACCTATGTTGGTTTAGTCAAGCTGAATAATTTTTACTATGGGACCAATAGTGAATTCTCAAAAACAAATTTTAACTTTCCATAGTAAATGTCAACGTTGCTTGATCTTAATGTATGAAAAGTATTAAAAAAAATGAGAATTCAGTTTTGGTCCCATAGTAAAAGTTGTTCAGCATGACTAACCCAACATAGGTTACGAAAATATGCCATCTCGAAATCT
Source organism: Achlya flavicornis (assembly GCA_947623365.1). NCBI lineage: Eukaryota > Metazoa > Arthropoda > Insecta > Lepidoptera > Drepanidae > Achlya > Achlya flavicornis. The sequence continues at coordinate 1,202,585 of OX392485.1, read as the reverse complement.
CCACCTGTAGTTGAATTTACCACCGGTTCGAAATACACTTAAACTGAGAAGACTCCGGCAAGAAACTCAGCGAGGCTTTATTTTTCATCGAACACAAACCTTGAGATGATAGAGGGTGACTCCAGTAGACAGTAGATTGTCATCGATGCCGACTAAATGCGGCATGTCGGAGTCCAACACAACGCCCAGCCCACTCTTCCGGAGGCCCAGCGCCTTCTGTTCCTGCAGGATCTGCTGGGTCTCGCGCCACTTCTCCGTCCATTTCTCTGTGAGGACCTTCTCCTGGGCCTCCTTGCGTTGGAGCGTCGCCAGCACTGCTGGCTCCGTCTCGATGGGGTCCTGGGTTGAAGGTAGTCAGGTGATCGTTTAAGTATTGGTCAGATTTTTATATTTTCAATAATGGCACATGGGGCACGAGCCCTGAGTCTGACCTGATGATCAGTAAAGTCACTAAACCTCCTTACTAGTAGTACCTTAAGATATATAATTTTTGATTTTTAAAAGGGTCTTTGTGTGCCCAAAAACACCTGGATAACATAAGATGGTTCTTATAGATGAGTTTATTTTATATTTGTTTGACCACAAACACACCATGGTCAGCGATGACTGATGATGTGGCCGAAGGCCATTCTGACCGTGGGTCTCGTAGTAGTAGCACGTGCCACCGCTTTACCTTTTTCCACTGATTCTCAAACTATCATTAAATAGTTATGCCGGTGTGTAAGCATTGCAAGGAAGGACTGACTGACGGTGCAAGCTGTTGTAATGAAGGTGGTAGCCAGCCAGATGGGTACTACAAAGCACCCTACCTTTTTTTTTTTTTTTTTTATACCACTGTGGTGGCAAACAAGCATACGGCCCGCCTGATGGTAAGCAGTTACCGTAGCCTATGGACGCTTGCAACACCAGGGGTATCACTCGCGCGTTGCCGACCCTAAAACTACCTACCTTGCTTTGGTTTCCTGGCGATGTTTTCCTTCACCGAAAGCTCAAGCTCAGTATAGGATTGTAACCCTGTCGCCTCCTCTAAGTGATACTTACACAATTATGCGATATCTGTTTGCGCAGCTTCTCAATCTCCTCGCGCAGTTCCCTGATGAGCTTGACGTTGGGATCCTCGTTGATGGTGGGCTTGTTGATGATGTTCTTGGCTCTGTTCGCGTACCGCAGGGTCGACAGGGTCTCCCCGTAGTTGCAGTCCGCTGGGGATATCTGAGCCGGACAACAAAACATATATTTATTAAAAGATTTTATTTAACTTGCAATATATGTATGTATGTTTGTTCGGGTAAAATCTTGTAGGACGAATTTCACCCACTTCCAGTGGTCGGATTGAATTGATATTTGGTATACATCAGTATATTGGAAGACAATGCAAGTACAGTCAACAAAAAGTACAGCCACCAAAAAAGCTTGTATTAAAAATTTTTTTTTTTAACAAAAACTTATTTACTTGCTGGCCCGACAATATTTGAAAATCCTAACTGACGGACTTTCATCAGTGTGACGTTATTAACGTGACCCTTTATACAGTACATTAGTTAAATAACTTTTTAATGAGTAAGGGGGATTATGGATAAGCCTCTTGAATGGAAGTTGCCGAGGCTGAAAAATATCAAGCTTTAGCCTTACTCTCCGCTATAACTTAAACTTAGCTTTTTTTACTTTGTATAGGCCTGTTTGTGAAATAACTGTATGTATATCTCATGGTACTTACCGCAGCAATCATGATAGTCTTGGAGTTGCCTCCGAGCGAGTCCTTCAGTAGCCACGTGAGGACCGAGTCCCTGTACGGTATGAACACCTTCTTGGCGCCTTTCATATTACGATCTGAAATTAAGAAGACCCAGTGAGGTTTTGTGGGACACACGAGTGTCGCGTTCGTAAAGTCGAATAAAGCAACTATCGACGGGCCGGCTGGCGCGGTTGGTTAAGACTGGTTAAGATTCCACCACACAGGACATGCATTTGTGTGCATGAACATGTCTGTATGTCCTGAGTCTGGGTGTAATAATGTATATTAAGTATGTATTTACAAACAAATGTAGTGTATGTATTATATCAGTTATCTGGTTTCCATAGTACAAGCTCTGCTTAGTTTGGGATCTGATGACCGTGTGTGAGGAATGTCCCAGGATATTTATCATTATTATTATTTATTGACATTTGAATTCGACTGATTTGTTAAATAGATGTTGATCATGCGTTGCATCGACGCGTTGGTTAAAAATTTTTCATTTCCGGTCCCTCCTGTATTGGCATAATTAAGCTTAGCTTCGTAAGTGGAATATAAAGCTCACAAATATTTTGAATGCCAAAGTTTGGATGTTAGGGTCAGTTCACACCGAGATGAGACGCGACGCGACGCGACGCCGCGGGTGGTACTCTAATTCTCTCATTGAAATTTATACCTTTTTGTGTAGTAAATAAAGTTCTATTTCTATCGCTATCTTAAAAAGTGCGCGCCGCGTCGCTTCGCATCTCGGTGTGAACTGACCCTTACCAATGATCGCATTGAACAGATTTGGATTTTTGCCACACAAATAGAATCTCTTCTGATAGATACAAAGATTTTTTCCCGGAAAAATATTACACCGCGGGAAAACCACGTATAATTGTTAAGTTACTAATTAGTGTCGTGATGGTAACGTAACGACTGAAAATGCACCTTAAACCGATGAGAAGAGAGGCTAATATAAATGTAGAACTCACTCTCAACAGGCAGTTGGCTGGACTCGGCCAGGGCGGATATGACGGAGCCGAGTGTGACGAGCGACTTGTTGATGTGAGCCCCTTCGACCAGCCGTTGGCCCGTCGCTCCGGTTGCGTCCGCTCGCTCACTGAGAACAAATATTTAAAGGAATTTTTCGGGTATTTTTCTTAGGAGAGGTCTGTGTTTGCCCAATCTCACCATGGTGAGTGATGATGTTGCCGAAGGTGGTGAGCACACAAAACCTAGAAGGAACTGGTTCTCAAGAGCAGCTGTCGGAACTCTGTCCCAATGGAGTACAGCATAAGGTTCTTCAAAATGGGTGTGAAGAGGTTTCTTCAGGGTCGGCTTCGGCAACGTGCGAGTGATACCCCTGGTGTTGCAAGCGTCCATAGGCCACGGTAACTGCTTACCATCAGGCGGACCGTATGCTTGTTTGCCACCTTCATCATATCAGCCCATGGATGACCACTGCTGAGCATAGGCCTCCCCCATTGATTTCCACCTCGAACGGTTGTAGGCCGCTTGCATCCAGCGGCGCCCAGCGACTCTGACCAGGTCGTCGGTCCACCTGGTGGTCGCGGGAGGTCGTCCTACTCGGCGCTTTCCAGTACGTGGTCGCCACTCGAGAACCTTTCTATCCCAGCGGTTATCGGCTCTTCGAGCGATGTGGTCTGCCCATTGCCACTTCAGCTTACTAACTCTACGAGCTATGTCCGTCGTTTTTGTTCTCCTACGAATGTCCTCATTTCGGACCCTGTCACGTAGAGAAACTCTGAGACGAAGAGTGACTCTGAGCTTATTTATGCGGCCAGCAGTGAAAGACCACGTCTCTGTCCCGTATGTCATCACTGGTAACACGCACTGATTGAAGACCTTTGTCAACTTTGTTTGTCACCTTAGTGGTATAAAGAAAAATAACACCGATATGTGCTTGGCGACAGATTCCCACCTTGAGGGTGGTAGTCAGCGTGGGTACAAAAAAGTAGCACCGTGCTCTGGTTTCGGTTTGGAAAGCCACGTGAGTCGACTAATCGAGTTATGAATATGAAGATATACGAGAAGAGGAAGACCGAAAAAGAGATGGATGGATTATTTGAAAGATGATGATCAGGTGAATGCTGTTATGACGGATAGAAGACTCGAATGGAAGAAGCGTACATATTACACCGACCCCAAATGATTGGGAACAGGGTAGGTGGATGATGATAATGATGTACGGGTTTAAAGAGGGGATCGCGGATAGGATATTAGATTAGAGATTATTATAGAGAGGTAAAGCATAGCGTTTATTCGCCCAAAGAGCAGCTCGACTGGGGAAGTACCTCCACCTTACAGAATACCGCAGACAAATAACTTTATGTTGTGTAAAGTTGTGTTCCTGCGCGTGAGTAAGGTCGCCAGAGCTCATAGGGGAGGGGGGAAAGGTCGGTAACGCGTGAGCGATGCTTCGTGTGTTGCAAGCGTCTATATGGCTACGGTAACGGCTTACGCTTGTTTATCGACTACACCTAAAAAAAGATATCTTGATCTCTGCGACAGTTAATAATAATAATAATAAATCATTTATTTCACCAACTTGAAACTTAATCTAAAAATACAATGGCTGGAGCACTCCTTTTAAGTAAAAGAATACCTGTGTTAGGAGGCCCCGCTCTTCCGTGAAGCAGGTAAGTACAGATTAAGTGAAAATAAAATAAAATAAAGAAATAAAAAGAAAAAAATAAGCAGTTTACATGATATTATGAATATTTGTATGTGTGTGTGTAAATAAATTGAATGCTGTGTGGGGATAGATGAGTGTGTGTGTGTGAAGTGGGGTGTGTGCCTGCATATTTGTGTTGGGTATGTTTGTGTGTAGGGTGTGTGCGTGAGTGTTTGTGGGGGGGTGTATTTGTATGTGTATATGAATGATAATGTTAACATGTATTTGTGTATACGAACATGTATGTATATATGTAGCATAAGTTTAAGATACAACCTTAATAAAAGTTTCTATTTCGTCGTAGTTTAAGGTTTTTAACCATTCTTTTATTAGTTTTTTGCAATTATATGAATTCAAGGGGTAAATTTTTAGAATACTATTAATCTTGTTATAGAGATAACATGATTTTTTGGAATATTGGTCCTGTGCGAAACTTGTTCTAGTGATGTAAGAAGGAGCTGCAAGATAGTTTCTCTTGTTTAAAATTGTTGGGTCAAAATATAAAGAATGATGTAACTTTGTTACCGTTTGTAGAATATATAGCTTTCTGACTGAAAGAAGGTTGCTTATTTTGTAAAGCTCTGTTGTTGAAAACCTCAAAGGCTTAAAGTACATTACTTTTATAAGAGATCTTTGAGCCCTCTCAAGTTGTATAAATTTTGTCTTGGATGCCCCTCCCCATATTGTAATACAATATATAATTACAGACTGAGCTAAAGCAATGTATATTTTATTTAACAAGTCTTTGTTTGCAACGTGACGTAATGTCTTAAATATCCATATAAGCTTTCTGACTCTGCCAGCGATTAGTTCAGTCTGTGGGTACCAAGATAGCCTTTGATCAACAATGACTCCAAGATATTTTGTTTTATCTACTTTGGTTATACGTGAGCAGCCACAATTTGCAGCTAGTGGGGCGTGGCAATTATGAATCGTGATTCCAAAGTCCATCTTAGGTTGTGATGAGTTATATATGGAAAAACATATATAATTTGTTTTTGCCATATTAAGGGTGAGTAAGTTGTTATTAAGCCATCCAGCAATCCTGGTAAGTCCCATTTCTGCAGAATCATGTACAGCTTTCCATGTGTCACCGGAGAAGACAACGGCTGTGTCATCTGCATATGAAAATATTTGGCCTCCAGGGAGTTTCTGTTTACACAGATCATTGATGTAAATTAAAAATAGAGTTGGGCCAAGAACACTCCCCTGGGGGACTCCGAAAGTAATATCTACATCTTCACTGACATGTATTCCAACTTTGACACGTTGCTTACGTTCTGAAAGATAGTTTTCTAAAAGAGCAAGGGGGATTCCTCTTATTCCGATTTGTACAAGTTTTCTTACTAGAATGGGGACAGAGACGGTGTCGAAGGCCTTTTTTAGGTCTAGAAAGACAGCTAGACACTTTTCCCTATTTTCAAGCTTGTTAATAACAAGTGACGTAAGTTCTGATACTGCATCTTCAGTGGATAGTCCCCCTCTAAACCCGTATTGCTTATCAGCTAGTAGGTTATATTTCTGTAGATAATTCAGTAACCTATTATTTAACAGCTTTTCAATAATTTTAGAAATTGAGGGTAGGACTGATATCGGTCGATAATTATTTACATCGTCTCTGTCTCCACTCTTGTATACGGGAGTGATTATAGCTTGTTTCAATGCCTTTGGGAATATTCCCGTACTAAAACATAGGTTTGCTAAATGACAGATTAAAGGCACCAGAATCAATCTTGAGCGTTTTAAAAATTTTGTGGGTATATTGTCCCAACCCGGGGAACTATTGGAATCTTGAAAAATGTACCTTATGGCTTTATCATAAGGTTCATCAGTCAAAATCAAACACAGATTAAACAGATGAACCTTATTGTAAAGCTATAAAGTTAATTTTCATATGACTCAAACAACTGTCGCAGAGATCAGGCTATACTGGATGGAGAATTAGAGATGGCATATTTTCGAAACATGCTGAACAACTTCAAATTCAGCGTTGGTCCCATAGTAAAAGTTCAGCAAGACTAACCCAACATAGGTTTCGAAAATATGCCGTCTCGAAATCTCCACCTGTTATTTTACAAACCGTAAGTGGTATAAAAATATAACTACGATGCTCACCTGCCAGCCAAATCAACGAGGTGCACTTTAGAGACGGTCTCGCTGGGCATGTTGTTGTGCCTGAGATAGCTGGCCTGCACGAACGTGATGGTGAATATGGCGTGCGAGCGAGACGACACGTCGTTCATCTGCGTCGACGCGGTCGTTCTGTGCAGGTTGCCGCGGTGCATGCACTCCTGGTACACATACAAGTTTATAGGCCTGTGTTGCCACAGTCTGACCATGGTCAGTGATGAAGTGGCCGAAGGTGGTACAGTATTACTCAACTGATATGGCTTACCGATGTACCTGCGCTGAAGATACGTTTTCAAAGCGAGGTAAATTCTATTGGTCGGCAGCTCCCGCCATGTGTGCGGAGGGGCGTGACTTGCGAGTGAGACGGAACTAACAGCTGTGTATTATGAACCTTATAGTAGTGGTCTTAAGTTGGTTGTAAATTTTAAGCATTCTTTCGTTAATCTACGAGCCATACTATCTTTTATGTGCGAACGAAGATTCACGACGTGCCATATCAGTTGGGAACTACTGTAAGCCTAGAAGGAACTGGCTCAAGTGCAGCTGTCGGAACACACCGGTAGGTGCTTGGCGGCAGGTTTTCAAGTTGAGGGTGGTAGCCAGCCAGGTGGGTACTACAAAGTACCCTACCGCCGTGCTATGGTTACTTCAAAATGTTTCAATATTCAATCTATCCTTGATCTTGTGATAGTGGATTGATATTTGCATTAAATTTCTCAAGCAATTAAAAATCTTCCATTTAAAGGGACACATTGTCGGTCTTTGAAGGACAAAATTGTATTCAATGAAAAAATTTAAGATGAATGCTTGTCTGTTTATCTGTTTGTCTATATCCAATTCATCCGATCGCGTTAAAACTTTGATGTGTTGTTAGGCGCAGACCGGGGTATGTTTAAATAAACCAAGTGCGAGTCAGACTCGCACACAGAGGGTTCCGTACAATATTAAATAACTAATCCTTGCTATGAAAAAAAAACGTTTTCATTAAAGTAAAAAAATTCATTTCTATTATTTTTTCTTATAGCGGCTATAGATATACATATTCTCTGAAAATTTCAGCTTTCTACATACAGCCCGCTGATAGACAGACGGACGGACGGACAGCTGTCTTATGAATAGGGCCCGTTTACCACCCTTTGGGTACGGAACCCTAAAAAAAAGAGGCATTGCAAAGCACACTGGCCGCATTTTGAAGTGGAGTATTGCAATATTAGGATGTACATAATAATAATGTGTCGCTGGCAGCTAAGCTAGACATAAACCTATTTTATAATTATCAGAAAGCCATACTCAGTGACCAAAAGATCAGTTAAAGTAAAAAATTACATTTATTTCACTCACAAAATACATCACAATTCGAAACAACATTCACATACCTGTATATCATCATAATCGGAGACCAAATGTTTGGACAGGTCCTGAACATACGGGCCAAGTTTGGGATGCTCTCTGACCCTGAGCGAGTGTCCCGCGTCAGTGGCCAGCAAGTCCTTGACCCGCTCGTTGTATATCTCGAGGTAGCTGACCTCCGTGCGGTAGGAGGCGCCGGACTCCTTGCCGGCCGCCACTCGCGAGAACAGTTGACGACATATGCGCGGGATCAGCCCTTGGCATTCCTTAGGGAGATTATGGAATAGATGATAAATTTTAGTTCCATAACATAGATATAGCATAGATGTCAGGTACATTATTCATAGGGCATACGGGGTGGATACGACAATACGACATTTAATGAAACTAAGTAAAGTACAAAGAAGCGCTCGTGGTGTAGCATGATTAGCCGTTCTTAATCGATCGGCAAAGTTAAGCTACGTCTGTCTTGGTCGGTACCTGGATGGGTGACCGCCTAGTGGTATTTCAAATCGAGCGTTTCCGTGCTTCGGAAGGCACGTAAAACCGTTGGTCCCGGTTATCACTTAATTGTGATAGTCGTTAAGCTAGTTGGATGCCTCCTAGGCGGCTTGAAAAATTCCAACAGTAGGTTGGCCACTAGCCTACCTCCACCGATCCGCAGTGGGCACGCGTGGTGGAGTATCTGCCCAGTCCCTTTCACCCTGATTTGTGAAAGGAGGCCTGTGCTCAGCAGTGGGACATTATAGGCTGATGATGATGATGAAGTAAAGTACTCATAAATACGATCAACTTCATCCTCACTTTTTTTTTTTTTTTTTTTTTTTTATTATGTATAGGCCTTTGTTTGACCACAATCTCACCATGGTTAATGATGATGTGGCCGAAGGTGGTAAGCACACAAAGCCTAGAAGGAACTGGCTCTCAAGTGCAACTTTCGGAACACACCGATAGGTGCTTGGCGACAGATTTTCAACTTGAGGGTGGTAGCCAGCCAGACGGGTACTACAAAGTACCCTACCACCGTGCTATGGTTTCCTCACGATGTTTTCCTTCACCGAAAGCTCAAGCTCATTGTAGGATTCGAACCCGGGATCTTCGTCTCGGTATCCGACGTCACTTTTTTATACGTCCATGTTTACAACATTGTTATTTGGCTACGGTATTATGTAAGGTGCTGCTGACGAAAATGCTGCTTTGCTCTACCTTGTGTAAAGTTGTGTTCCTGCGCGTGAGTAAGGTCGCCAGAGCTCATAGGGGAGGGGGGAAAGGTCGGTAACGCGTGAGCGATGCTTCTTGTGTTGCATGCGTCCATATGGCTGCGGTAACTGCTTACCATCAGGTGGGCCGTATGTTTATCGACTAAGTTGTATATAAAAAAAAAAAAAAAATTACATACCGGTGACCCCATCATAGTGAAGGTCTTTCCGCTGCCAGTCTGTCCATACGCGAACACACAAGCGTTGTAGCCTTCGAATGCGCTGTCGATCACGTCCAGCCCAAGATCTGCAAATACCTGGAGGAGGAGACGAGTTACAACATCAATAATTTTATATATCTTTGGATTTAATATAGATTCAGTCTACTTTGTAGTTTTACCGCCGGGCCGGGGCACGCAATTGTTGTCAGTGCGATTAGAATGTAAATATTATGTAATAAATCAAAGCTTCCTACTTTTTTATCCCCGGAACGCGGGTGAAACCGCGGGGACAGCTAGTATGGTATAAGTAGAATCTTGAGTTTAGATTCATAAAGTTTTTTTTTGATGGTGTCCTTTTAGTTGAACCTTCAAATTTTTTGTTCTTACCACCTCCGCTGCATCAAATCTGCAGTTTTAGTCAAATTTTTGTCAAATACAGCAGGTGGCAGTAACATATCCAATGAATAAACAATACTCTTTCTCCCGCATGGTCTCTTACCTGTTCCTGCGAGGCGTACTGCGCGTCGTTGCTGTCGTACGACCAGTAGGAGTGATCGAACGTGAAGTCCTTGTACTTCTCCCGGCTGCCGTCATTTTGTTCTTTGCTATTCTGTAAAAAATAACACTAATTTATTGTATCGGTGGAAACGCGTACTGCATATAGTACTTTTAATTCGACGGAGAATGATGAGTGAGGGGTACATACTTGAGAATAGAGATACTACGGTTAGCGGCCATTATTAATTATTCAGGTTTTTTTATTATTAGGTCGCGCTAGGTAAATCTCTTCTTCTTCGTATTCTTCATTATGCTGACGCCAGCTATCTTGATCTTGAAGATCAATTTCAGCCTCCAAAATTTCTGTATACGGTTTATATTTGGCTTACGTAAATATGACCACGTCTCTCAATTTCGTAATCAACTCAAGTGGCTTCCTATTAGATCCGCCTTCGTCGGAATACACACATATCATCTCACTCTTATAAAACTTATGGATACACAAATGATGTATATACTTACCTGACCCCGCGGTTTCTACCGCCTACGGTTTTTGTTTTGCTTGGTACCCTATATTTTATTCAAAAACAAAAGTAGCATAAATACTCTTTATAAAATCAGCTCTCTGCCAATGAAAGTGCCGTAAAAAACAGTCCAGCCAATTCCGAGATTAGCCGGAACAAACAGATAAAAGTTTGAAAAATTGAATTTTTTGACATTACAAACAGACACTTCAATTTTATTTATATGTATAGATACATTTTTGAAGATAGCAACTCTCTCAATAGTTATCAGTTAATTGCGATTACCAAAATATCATATAAAATGAACGATTGCAACAAATAATATCGGGGGGGTCGCTCACTTCCCTCCAATATGGCGAGGAGGGCGATGGCTGCCACACGCGTCATACTTGTGAACAGGTGCTGCTTGTGGGGGCTGGTCTGCTTAAGTTTGCTATTTATTTACTTATTAAATATTTTTTCAGTCTACTTTGTAATTTTGCCGCCGCGCCGGGGCACGCAATTGTTTTCAGTGCGATTAGAATGTAAATATTATGTAATTAATCTAAGCCTGTTTTGAAAAGAGTAATTGCTGAGTTTATTGCCGGCTCTTCTCAGCAAATGCTACCTTCCGAACCGGTATTAGAGTATTAGAGTCAGACTTTTCATAAGTGCCTGCGAAGGTCTATTTGAATAAATGATTTTGAATTTTGAATTTGAATTTTGAATACATAATACAGTTTTCTGATCTCTGTAAAATCAGCTGTTTCAACAAACATTATAGAATAAAACATACTTCGCAGTCCCAGTCCCACGGCATGACCTTGGCCAAACATGTGGCTCCAAACGTTGGCATTGTATTTTATCACAATGCCCATTTTTAACCGACTTCAAAATAAGGAGGAGGTTCTCAATTCGGCTGTATATTTTTTTTTTTTTTTTTTATGTTTGTTACCTCATAACTCCGTCATTTATCAACCGATTTGGAAAATTCTTTTTATGTCTGGAAGGGTACACTTCCCGTTTGGTCCCATTGTCATCAGATCAGGATTTCATTACTCCTTAATGTACTTTGAAGACGGTTTAAGTTTTTTTGTAAAACAGTCCAATTATTCATTACCATTTTGGTTACCTATCAACTTTTGTTCAATATTTTAAATTAATTCCTTTGCCTTATCTCTTTTTCTTTACTTTCGTCACGCGGTTTTTCCTGAGTTACCGAGATAAAAGTATACTAATGCAGGTGTCATCCGTATTCCCAGGATAATAAGAGCTCATGTCTCTCTTCAAACCATATGCTACCTGGGCCAGTAGACAAGATGGTTATCGACAATCGTCATCGTTAGTAAACGATCAACCTTTGTATGGGATTGACATTTCAAATCGAAATATCACGTGATTTTTAACAATCTCTTATGTCAATCTCATACAAAGGTTGATAGTTTACTAACGATGACGATTGTCGATAACCATCTTGTCTAGGGGGGCCGCGTGCCAAATATCATCGCAATCGCTTCAGAGGTTTAATCGTGAAGAGATACGTATGATACAGATTATCCGATAATAATATAACAGAAGCGCTCGTGGTGTAGCTTGGTTAGCCGTCCTTAATCGATCGGCAAAGTTAAGCTACCTCCGTCGTGGTCGGTACCTGGATGGGTGACCGCCTAGTGGTATTACAAATCGAGGGTTTCTTGCTTCAGAAGGCACGTAAAGCTATTGGTCCCGGTTATCACATAATTGTGATAGTCGTAAAGCTAGTTGGGAGGCCTACTAGGAGGTTTGAGAACTCCAACAGTAGGCTGACCACACCTACCTCCACCGATCCGCAGTTGGCACGTCCGGTGGAGTCTCTTCCTATTCCCTTTCACTCTAATTTGTGAAAGGAGGCATGTGCAGCAGTGGGATCTTATAGGCTGATGAATATACTACAAATGATTTTGGTATTAAGTTTGTACGGGCAATTCTCCTTCGGCTTTTAATTAAGAAGATTATTAGGGATGTAGGTACTTACTTTCACAGTCATCAATCTTGTCTTCTTGCCGTCCATCTGGACAATCAACTTGGAGGACATGTCCCTTTCTCTGTAACAACAGTACATTACAATTAGTTATGGAATTATGGTCCGCATACAAAATGTTAATTAAACAGTCTTTGATTCGAGATTTAACGCATGAATTCGGATCCTGGTCCTGTGACATAAGGTTTATTTTAGATAAATAAATATCCCGGGACATTCCTCACACACGGTCATCTGATCCCATACTAAGCAGAGCTTGTACTATGAAAACCAGATAACTAATATACTACATATTATACAACTTTTTTGTTTGTAAATACATACTTAATATAAATAATTACACCCAGACTCAGGACATACTGATATGTTCATGCCCACAAATGCATGTCCTGTGTAGGAATCGAACCCACGACCTTCGGCGCGATAGGTCGAGTCTTGGCAGAATCTTAAGTAACTGCGCCATCTGGCCACTAACGTCGATAACAATAATATTATTCTTCAGTATTGATTCTCTATAATAAACGACGAATTGGTGCTGGGACTTTATTTCGCGGAAAATTCGCAGAGAAGTACAAGGACAGCGGGGATTTAATATAATCTTTGATTAATATTATCTTTTGTGGTGTTGTGTTCTTGCTGTGATGGACGCCAGAGGTCCATGAGAATGCGCTGTGTGTAGACTCCTCACAATTAACCTCCTTTTATGAATGGAGTTTTTTTTTTATACAACTAAGTCGGTAAAGAAGCATACAGCCCGCCTGATGGTAAGCGGTTACCGTAGCCATATGGACGCTTGCAACACACGAAGCATCGCTCACGCGTTACTGACCTTTCACCCCTATTACCCCTGGCGACCTTACTCACGCGCAGGAACACAACTTTACACAACATAACGTTGTTTGACTGTGGTATTCTGTAAGGTGGAGGTACTTCCCCAGTCGAGCTGCTCTTTGAGCGAATAAACGCTACGCTCTACCTCTGTTTTTACCTCTCTGAGTTTAGCTGGGCCTGCTACCACTGGTGTTGCATGAGTCTACAGGCTGTATCTGTACCTCGTATTACAATCGGTACCTCTACCATGAGTTTTCTACACTAACGTAATCTGCACACGCTAGCGACTACGGTGAATATGTTGTATAACGAACACCGCCTCTAGTGGATTCTTTTAGAAGCTTTTCATACAAAATGTTTCACCGCTTAGTCGCTAGCAACTGTAGATTACGTTATAGACCAGGAGATACTGGCACAAATTTCCTGGTCATTTGTACAAGTATGGTAACCTTTCAGGGGTCTAATTACGTAATGACGAAAAGGAAAATGATGGTCATTGGGCTGGTACCGGCGGCCCAATCGCGTGGGCGTTAAGGTTGCCTGGTAGAAATCACTTCTAGTGATAAGGCCGCCCATTGTAAAACTATTATTTTTATGATTTGTTTGTTAAATATATTTTTTGGTGTAACGATAAAGTATTATCTATCTATCTATCTAATTAGACCCTTGAAAGATCGCCATACTGGTACAAATGACCAGGAAATTTGTGCCAGTATCTCCCGGTCTATTAGTGTACAAAAATCTTTCAATTACCTAATTACGTTTAACTCTGAAAGATCGCCATACTGGTACATATGACCAGGAAATTTGTGCCAGTATCTCCCGGTCTATTAGTCTACAAAACTCATGGTAGACGAACAGGCTTATCTTATAAACATCTTTCAAATACCTAATTACGTTTAACCCTACAGTGACGTACTTAGTTATTAAAGTTCAAAATGGGTTCTCTTGGATCTAGGTACCATAAATTTAGCAATCCAACGCTTACCATACCGTTTGAACGATTATTCGCGCAGGTCGCGGCAACGGCAAGGTCAATAGCGTAATGTATTTTAGCAATGCACAGCTAAATGAAAGGAAAAATGACTCACAATACTATCATGCCGCTTACATAATCGTATTCGACTTTATAGCTTATGATTCATTAATTTTATGATCAAAACGATCGTGGGTATTTCGTAATTATTTCCGTTCTTTGACTGTGTTTGACAACAATCTCACCATTGTAAGGCGTCGTCCTAATTGGCGACGATCGTAAGATCAAACGATGCGATTTCGTCGTACGATCGCGCTGATGTTCCTGTGCTGGCGCGATGACTTGCGAGCTTCAATTGGGACACTCTAAAGCGTTTTGTGTATTTAATCTCGTCGTGCGACGAAATCGCATCGTTTGATCGTACGATCGTCGCCAATTAGGACGACGCCTAAGAGATGACGTGGCCGAGGTGGTTAGAATGCTTGGTACTGCAGCCAGACAGGTACAAAACGTACCTACCAACATCTCCTCCTCTAAATGTTTCCACCGGAAGCTCAAGCCCAGGATTTAATCACATGACCGTCGTCACTACCAGACTACCGCTGAGTTATCATCGCGATAGGCATTTCCGAACAGTCGGGAGTGTCGGTACTATCTTATACTAATACTAGCTGACCGGCGCGACTTCGTTCGCTTCGTGCCCTACCCTAAATTACCCTTATCATTTAGGGGTACAGGGTACACACAAAATTTCATAAGAATCGATCACAAAACGAGTGTTTTTACAAACACTGTGAAACGAGAATTTTATATATTACATAAGCTGAAGTTTTTTTTCTCTTAATGCGCTTAGCTCTGAAACTAGCAATCCGATTATAAAAGTTCTTTCCTGCATTATCCCTGAGTACAATGGGCTTTTCTTCTTATGGAGCTGTTTCTTAGATAGCATAAACGTCTTGTTAACATGTATAACACTGGCCGGCAGGTAGAAAACCTTTGTTAACCAAGATAAGCTTCGAATTTATAATTAGCACAAGACCGGAAAGTGTTATAAGAAGGCCCTTGTTAAATAATGAGTTGATTAAGAACCGGAAAGGTAGAAAATAGTGACATTTCCAAGCACATCCTTTACCTAAACAAGGGAATTGTGATTCGATTATTTTTTACAATGCCTATATGTTGTACGTAGTATTTATCTACTCTGAGCTATATGTTTGTCAGTCCGGTAAAAAAATAAGTTTGATTCAAATGTGTGACGGAGGATGGACACCCCGTCAATGGCGAGAGGTGCGATGGTAGAAGGTAGCCGTGGGCATCAAGTCAAACTATTCCTCAGAACACTGTCGATTTTACAAGCGGTAAAATTCCATAAGAGTCAGTTTCTCCTGAGACTAAGGAGTTCTCAACTTGTTGTGAGTTCGGGATCGTCAACAATTGTAATAGCACGCCGCTGAACCGAGTCAAAAGGCCCAAAGTGGTCATGATTTTAAGAAATTACGATCCGTTTCCAGAACACAGCTACGATTTTTGGCATATTTAAAGTTATTTATGTAAAATTAGTTACTCATCGTGTCTGTATTATCTATAGGCTATAAATACCTCTTCCCCTATACAAACACCCACTTTTCGCGTCTGGCGAACATCATTGTCTATATAAATTAGGCAACCCTGCATCTATCTTGTCTAAATATACAGGATGAATTATTTTTTTTGCCAGTATGGTCAACTCCTGAACTACAGGTCTTAGAGAAAAACACTGAAAGGAACCCCAAGCTGAATTTTGAAGAAAATAAAAGTGCCATGTTTTATTACATTATCTATCCATCAGCTGGGCCAGACGATCCACGGCAACGCCTGTCTGTCTGTCGCAACCGAGCGCAAATAATAAAATTTATCATAGGTCAATGAATTGCCACTAAATGACATTGGAAAATATCTTTTTTTTAAGTTTTAGTAGTAGTAACGTCTTATATTTTATATCACCTTAACTGTTGTTTGTTTTTTTTTATATACCACTTAGGTGGCAAACAAGCTTACGGCCCGCCTGATGGTAAGCGGTTACCGTAGCCTATGGACGCTTGCAACACCAGGGGCATCACGCGCGCGTTGCCGACCCTGCAGAAATCTCTTCACACCCCTTTTGAAGAACCCCATGCTGTACTCCAACCACGTGCGAAAACTACGGCGGGGAGCTCATTCCACAGTCTGAGCGTCCGCGGAAGGAAGCTCCTTTGAGCCCGCACAGTACGAAACAATTCAGGTTTCAAAGTATTTTTATTAACATGTCGAATTATAAAACTTAATCTTAATAATCAGACGAATATAATATATTCTTGCATATGTTTGTGTTACATTCAAATAAATTAGAATAAATTGACTCAACTCGCAACTTTCTTTGCACAAACAATATTATAAATAGTCAGATAAAATTAGGTTGTTACTGATTGTTTATGCCAGTCACTTTTAATCATACCAATAACTACTATTTCCTCCACATAACACCTGCATTACCAGTTAGTTCTTGTGAGGGACGCGCATCCTATTATAACAAATGATGTCATTGTTATATTTTTTCCCGTGAGCCAATAAGTTAAGATTAAACATATGTGATGGTACTATATCTATTCTTAGTAATAGTCGTTCATAAGTGCCTTACCAGGGCCTAAATTGAATACAAAACTTTTTGATTTTGAGTACAATAAAGCTGAAGAGTTTGTTTGTTTGAATGAGCTAATGTCAGCAAGTACCAATCCAATTCTAAAAATTCTTTCACTTGTATGAAACTACTGCATTGGCTTTTTTGTCCTGGGAATGAGGGGTGAAACTGTGGGACACAGGTAATCCTCAATACAAATAATGTTAACAGAGGTAAAGCGCCTGACAGTTTAACAAAAATGAGAGAACTGAAGAAAAAAAAAAAATTTTAACTCAAGCTGTATTAATTAGTGTAGATATAATTTTATTACTTTGTGCAGTCTGTATACATATTAAATCTCTAATCCTCACATTCATACCAACTCATTTATAATCAACTCTTATTACAATTCAACTAAGACTAAACTTTGGAAGAATGTATGGAAAATACTGGCCAAGTGTGCATGTGAGTCCAGCACACACATACATTCTTCCGTAAAGAAAGAAATGGCAGCAATATAAATATACGTTCTGTGAAAACTTCAACAGGCTACCTATTACGGTTCATGAGATACAGCCCGCTGACACAGACGGATGGATGGACAGTGGTGGCTCAGTAATAGGGTCTTGTTGGAACTCCTTGGTTGGATGATAACACCCAGCCTCAGGACATACAGATTAAGTGTGTAAGGTAATGGTTGGCTGATATTAAACTTGCAAGAACAGCAGTAAATGTAGTTTTTTAATGTAAAACCTTCTCAGGTTGAAAAAAAGACCGGCTCTATTAGTAATAGTGATTGGCCATTAAGTAGTTAAAGTAAATTGGTGAAGACATTTGCAAAGGTGTTGGTGAGCTGTATGGATGCTTAAACTCATTAACTATCATCAGATAATTAACAGTATAAAGAAAATATTAAGAATACTTTCTTGATCACCACAAACAACTCACAAAGTAAACAAGGCAATTAATAACAAATTATTGCTTACAATCCATCTTTGTGTTAGTAAACACCATTAAGAACATACATTCCAAAGTAAAAATCATGTAAAAAGAGAAGCAATTAATCTCTTTGTAGGTCAGGCTTTTTTATTTATTTTTTTGGACAACTTTCATTCTAAACGGCATGCCTGAGGTACAGTTTGTGCTCCAAATGCAACTGAACCGTGAAAGTCATTGTCATTCCATATGACATCACAAGCTTTTTACACTTTCTAAAACTAACTAAATCACCATCTTTAAAAGATATTATACACATTGTTGGCTCCATATATTATCGTTGGACGATTATAAAACAATATAACACTGTCATTCATCTAGATAATACTTGAATGAGTCCGCAAATCAGCTTTGTTGCACACATTACTGATTGTTCAATAACATTGTAGTTTTTAATAGTAAGGATGTAGTAAGATGTTGACTAACCTTTGATTGAATGGGCGAACCCTTACAGCCACTTTCACCGAGGCCATTGTCACACATTATATTGTCAATAGTTTTATTAAAAATAAATTACATCTAACCACACAAATACGACACCACAGTACGAGTTGACATTTTTATTGAATTTGATTTGACAGTTTTTTTTTTTCACCTTTTTTCGTTTTTTCTTTTTAATTTGTTCATGACCTTGGATACAAAGTCCTTCAGTCGCATACTTTTTATTTATAATATCACTTTCATATAGTCCGCACATTAACTTTCACATAGTCCACATTATCAGTCCCTTAGATGAAGGCGGTAGTAGAAATTCTAAATCTATGATCAGTCCAGTCTAGTTCACGGACTTTTTGAGACAACTTGTAAAGAAAGTCATGGATGCTGGTGCACATGGATGGATCTTTATTGGATAAAATACCACCAATAATATGCAATAAAACTCAAAATACACGAATTTATGAAAATAAAAATGAAAACGCAACGTCACTCTGCAAGTTCCCCCCAAAAAGTCCCTTTTTTCGTAATGACAAATATTGCCATCATATAAAAAGATATACAGTGAATATTTTTTTTTAAATATTTTTTTTTATTTATGTTAAATAAAATAAAAGTTAATAGGTACTTTAAATTATGAGTTTTCTTTTTCTATGCTCAAAGAATATATTTTGACCATAGAGGTATCATAAGAAATGTTTAACTTATTTTGATATGGCAATGATTCATTAGTGAGAGAATCTTACACAATCATCTTTTGAATGTGTATTTGCTTTGTTTAACAAACTTTATGTAACAAAATACACTTCTTTATTAATAAACTGTGGTTAAAACAAACAAATACAAACTGGAAAATGAACACCAGATATCAGATTTTCAATTTGTATTTGCTTTTTTGGCTTCACTTTCGTGTTCCGCGCGCTTCATCTGCCTTATTCTGTAATCTCTGCTATAGTTATATTCTCTTTGATTTTCTATACAAAAAATAATTTATTAATCGATATGAGTAAATCATTTTTTTTTTAATATAACACTGATTCACTAATGGGTTTTAATACATCGCTGTTTATACATATAAGTAGGTACTGTTCTGATGTTAGCTCATGAGTGAGTAACAAGTGTTCCATGGAATATCTCAAAGTAAGCAAATAAACCACTGGATCAAAAATTACTCATGGGATTGATCTTTGTTGAAAACACCATCAGTAATAAATTATTGCTAATAATATAATTGCAATAATCCTTAAAATACACGAATTTATGAAAATAAAACGAAAACGTAACGCACTTAACGTCACTTTGCTTGCAGTTCCCGCCAAAAAGTCCGACAATAGTTGTATCGCACAAATATCAACTCGACTAAATCTTCCTTAACCATATTGTTATTGATTTGAGTTTGACAGCAGCTGAGCAGCAAGCGCATCACTATTGCTGTCGATTTCCTGTTCTACGGAAGGTTAGGATTTATCATTTTATAAATTAATTGAATGAAATTGTGATTTATCTGGATATTTATGTACTAACTCATACTTCTATCAGAATTACATACGTAAATGTATTAAATACTGTATTTACAACCCTAGTTCCGATGAAAATCTCAATGTCAATGTTGGTTACTTAGCGATCGAGCATTACATAATAATTTTTGTTTTTTCTGGTTAATTATTTCAGCCGTCACCATGTCGGAGACCCCGAGCCGCCCTATGAAGTTCCCCTACACGTTCTCTGCGAAGGTCGCGCAGTTCCCCATGAAGTTCTACGTTAAGAACCAATGGATCTGGCGTTACTGGATGATTGGAATCGCCGTTTCAGTACCCGTGTTCTACAAGATCAACAAACTGGGTAAATACACAATAAACATCTTATCAAATTCAAAAAGCATTTATTCAATTTAGGCCCTGATAAGGCACCTATGAACGTTAAATGACTCGACCCGGTGTAGAAAGTTAATAACTAGTAATTATATTGATAGACGAAGGTACATTCATCGAAACTTTCGCATTTATAATATAAGTTTTACAAACAAATTAGACATCTGGACAAGGACTAAAAAACTTGAACAATTAACTACATATACATATGTTCAAACGGGCCAGCTGGCGTGGTTGTTTAAGACTGGTTAAGGTTCCACCTATCACGCCGCAGGTCATGGGTTCAATTCCCACACAGGACATGCATGTTTGTGCATGAACATGTCTGTATGTCCTGAGTCTGGGTGTAATTATGTATATTAAGTATGTAGAAAGATCCCAGAAAGATCTTGGAGTATTAATTACCTCTAACTTAAAGTGGGATGAGCACATAATGTCAATAGTAAGGAAAGCCAATTCATTTGTATACATAATTCGAAGATCCTTTCAAGCGATGTCAATAGAACTCTTCATCAAAATATACAAAACTTACATAAGACCCTTGCTAGAATATGGATTCCAAGTTTGGAGCCCCTACTTTAAGAAAGATATCGATCTGCTTGAGAGTGTCTAAAGGAAAGCTACCAAGATACCAGCCGCCTTACGAAATAAGTCCTATGATGATAGGCTTCGCATTTTGCGCCTCACTACTCTTGAAGAAAGACGCCTTCGTGGTGACCTTATTGAAACCTTCAAAATCCTCACGGGAAACTATAACCTTCCTCACTTACAAGATATATTTGTAATGAATGTGTGTGCTAAATCCTCCCATGGGCATCACTACAAAATCAATCGTGCACTATCTAAATCTAACACCGCACACCACTTTCTCAGTAATAGAGTGGTCTGGAACTGGAACCGATTACCTGAGGATGTTGTATCTGCTACCTCAATAAACAGTTTTAAAAACAAATTAGATATCTGGACAAAGGTCAAAAAACTTGAAAAGTGAACTATGTATAAGTGCGGAGTGACTTTCAACACTGTGTGAAATAGACACATCAGCTTACAAGCTGCTTGTCTATAAATAAAATAAATAAATAAATAAATATTTACAAACAAAAAGTAGTGTATGTATTATATCAGTTATCTGGATTCCATAGTACAAACTCTGCTTAGTTTGGGATCAGATGACCGTGTGTGAGGAATGTCCCAGGATATTTATTTATTTAATTATATATAAGTGCGAGGTGATTTTTAACACTGTGTGATATAGACACATCAGCTAACAAGCAGCTTGTCTATTAATATATAAATAAATAAAGAAGTGAGATTAAGTTTCTATTCTTCCAACCCATATCACACTCAATTGGGATAAGCACAACATTTTTTAGTCTCCATAAGTCTAAACTTAAAGTTTGATTACCATCACAAAATTGTGCATAAATTGAATCTGTGTCATAAATTACAATAACTTTTTGTGGTATAAATTATTCTGTATGACAATTCTTCTATACATTATTATTAGGTTACTTGTCTTTTGCAATTTACTTTATTCCATTACTTTATCTACCTTAGTTTGTTCTAGCCCAAATAAGCTTGATGTTAACTGGTATTTGTTATCTTGTCTTGCAGCTAACTCCCCCGAGAATGTCAGCAAATGGGCAGAGATCAGGAGGAAAGAGGCGGCGGAGCATCACTAAGCAGAATTCCTTAGTTATGTGGGTTTATAAGTGTAATTTACTGTATGATTTATTTTTGTTGCGAGATAATCATTAAAAATCATGTAATAGCGTACCTTTTTATTTTATTTCCCATATAATAAATGGTCTATACAATGGCCTTACAATATGGGTATTATATCATAATACCCATATTGTAAGACCACAAGGTAACAAGCCAGCTCGGCCAATATGTAAAATGTTTACCATGTGATACAATAACTTTTTAATTAGGTACTTTAAACATTTTTGTAAAGGTGCATCCACATTGCAGTAAACTTTTGTGGAGCAACACTGTAACATAAGGGTACTTACCTAATAATACTGTTGCTCCACAAAGGTTAAATGCGGTGTGAGTGCACCTTTAGAAATAGAATTGATTGTGTACTCAGATAAATGGTTTTGGTAATGCCGATTTTCTGGTATACCCCTCTAAAAATGGGTTTTCAACATAGTTTTCAATATCGTCAATGCCAAGTTTCCTTATATTAATCTAAGAGGGTAGCTATTTGCCACCCATAAATCCCTTGAAACTTCTGCAGGCTAATTAAATCATTATCTATATCAAATACTTACGATTTCGCTATGCTAAGATCTTCTATACAATAATATAATATTGAAGTTGTCTGGAATGTCAAAAGAACAGCTTTTTACTAGATGAATATGAAAGTGTCTCCTAGACCATATTCGCGTGGCTTCATCCTGTAGTTTGCCCTTACTGACCAGTCACCCATGTCTTTCCATCCTGTATATGATACTTGTACCAAAAAAGTAAGTGGTTAAATTTTTGTCTGTCTCTTTGTTCCGGCTAATATCTGAAACGGCTCGACCGATTTTGATGGGACTCACTGGTAGATAGCTGATGTTATAAGGAGTAACATAGGCTAATTTTATTTCAAAAAAAGAATGGTCGTTCCACGCAAATAAAATAAAACCTTTTGCGAGTGAAACATCTGTTTGTTCCGGTTAATCTGTCTGTATAATTGATTATAGATCTATTTTGTATGATGATAAAAATAAAACAGAAATGCAACTGTACTTGGGTGCTTTATTCACTACAATATAAATTATTATAAAACTTATAAATTACATCAATAAATAACCGATGAGAATATGATCATTATTATTAAATGAAAAACAACATTTTCGGTGTGAATCAAGCGTCGACGTTACCTTATTAATTCTACTTTGTTACAAGGAATGCACTCATTTAAAAAATATCCTTTAATTAATATGCAACCTCTAAAATTACAAATCGTAACACGCTTTTTATTTTTACGATCTTAGTAAAACCTTCAACATAAATTTAGCAACAATCTATGGCTCCGATTTTATGTATGCATTAAAAAAATAAAATTGAGAAACAGATATTTTATCAATCACAATCTGAATTTAATTTATGATAAAAGTAAAACTTAAGTGGAAAATTTAAATTTCTTTTCATCAAAAACTTTTCAATTATTATAACACATTACGAATTGTAACTAGTTGTTAAAAATTAATCACACTATTCAAACACCAATTATTTAAACACGCCAACGGCTTTGCCTTTGAGTAAAAAAAAAGTCTATTCAACTGCACAAAAAGCAAAATAAAAACAAATCATAAATAAAATTTTGTAAACAAAACATAACCCTCATCCATTGATCGAAAACACAAGATTTTGAATGTATCAAGTTATCAAAAATTCAAAATTACTTCACAACTTATTACTAAGAATTTTATTAAAAACTAACGCATATACTAATTACTAAGATACAAGACGAAAATAAATACTAATTATGGGCGAACACAAGCCTTATTTGTTGATATAGACTAAATATGGGATACAATATACCAAAGAAGACATTTTTATTTGTTAGAACAAAAGGTTCAATAAGTTGATGCAAACGCATCAGCTTGGCTATCCAAAGGGGAAGCGCTGCCAGCCTGCTGGGAGCCTTGCCGTTAATCGGAAGCAGTTGTAGTCTTGAGGAAATTTTCTATGTATAGATTGTAATTTGTACATATTTACTGTATGTAAACAAATAATTTGCCTTTATTAATAAGTTTGTAGAAGCGCTCGTGGTGTAGCATGATTAGCCGTTCTTAATCGATCGGCAAAGTTAAGCTACGTCTGTCGTGGTCGGTACCTGGATGGGTGACCGTCTAGTGGTATTTCATATCGAGCGTTTCCGTGCTTCGGAAGGCACGTAAAGCCGTTGGTCCCGGTTATCACTTAATTGTGATAGTCTTTAAGCTAGTTGGATGCCTTTCAAGGCGGCTTGAAAAATTCCAGCAGTAGGTTGACTAGCCTACCTCCACCAATCCGCAGCAGGCACGCGTGGTGGAGTATCTGCCCATTCCCTTTCACCCTCACTTGTGAAAGGAGGCCTGTGCTCAGCAGTGGGACATTATAGGCTGATGATGATGAATAAGTTTTTAATTTTGTATAATCACATTTATACTGTCTTCTTTGGTACATTTATAACCATGGGTGCAGTCCGAAACATGATTTCAATTCTATAGAGCTGTCGTCTATAACCAGTGCTCTGAACAAAAAGTGCACTCACGGCACTGTCAGCGTGAAAACTTTTTGCAACTTCCCCTCACGGATAAGATAATATTTGTCGTGTTTCGGACCGCAGCACATAATGAATAATTGAGGTTGTATCATAAGTAAATGCAGATTAAACAGCCCACTGGGCGGTAAGTATACCTAATTTATCAGGTGTTATTCCACTCTCGGTGGGATTGCTACAAATTACTATAAAAGCTTCAACTTTTCAAATCAAGGTCTTATCACCTCCTAATATAATCTTAGGTGACATTGTACCTAGCTGATTGTATTGTGTAATATTTACAGTGTAATTTTATAATCTGGAACGCTTACATCACCCATTTCACATTTGTACACATTATAAAATTAAATCTTATATTTATTTTACATGATTAATTTTATGGTGCATTGGAATTAATGGCAAAGTTACAATAGCTTTGTGACGTTATTAAATGGCAGAGGGTGATAAGCACGGAACTGTGTCTCAAGTATAGCTGCCAGTGCTAAATAACTTATAGAAAAGAGATAAAATAAGTTTTTAATATATTATTTGTACAAGTCATAAAGCCATTATAGTAAGGGGCACGAGTCGTCAGCACAGATTGACACCTGCGCAGTAGTTAATTTTTCGGTCTGTTTGGCGGAATGAAGAAGGGGGGAGCGCCGAGCTGCACACGATTGGTTCCTCAGTCAATGCTCGTGGTCTATTGGATTCTTGTGTATCATTTGGCTTTTTTTTTTTTTTTTTATACCACTTAGGTGGCAAACAAGCATACGGCCCGCCTGATGGTAAGCGGTTACCGTAGCCTATGGACGCTTGCAACACCAGGGGTATCACGCGCGCGTTGCCGACCCTGCAGAAATCTCTTCACACCCCTTTCGAAGAACCCCATGCTGTACTCCATTGGGAAAACCACGGCGGGAAGCTCATTTCATTGGCTACTGTGATTTGTAATAACCAAATAAAATAATAAAAGTATACAACCGCGAGTTTGCCCCACTACTACCTATCTGTGCTCACCATTCGTGCCTCATACTGTACTAATCCTTGGTCAAGGACTCAGAATGGAGCGTTTGCATTATACAAAATGAAGCACCAAAGTATGCCGGGACGACTTGCAAGCCTCATGCACACATGTACACCATAGTATGCCGACTGGTTGTTATTCTGTAATGAGATTTCGACAGTAGCAATAAGGCTCAGTATCACTTGTGCCAGTACTCACACAAATATTGTGTTTTACTTTCTTATAAGGCAATGTTCCATCCTGATTGTTTATCCTTTTTGCAGACCGACTTTGAGTACTTTTCGTCCCTGCGTGAAGTGATAAGCGACTATATCACGTTATACATTAAGTCGAACTTCCAATGCACCCTACAACAACTAAACATTCTTATGATTCCAAACTTTATCATGCCAATTTTAACTCTATACCTTCGCGTTACGGTGTAATTTATCATTATTCACTTTTATTACAAAGCAAGCCCTTAGTTACGAACTAAAGAAAGTGTATGTTTGAATATTCACTGTTCAACAGCATGCATGTCCAAATAATTATATTTGAATTTATCTGGCAGTTGATAATTCATATACCTTTAAATTTAATTAAAGACTGTTAATAAAGTAACAATAACAAGCCACTTACATTGGTTTAACAGTACTATCGTAATTTCTCACAGTATTTCACAATGGAACCTTACTCATTATGCCATTGAATTATATTTGGAACCAATCACGACATTTGGTCTCTTTAACTCTAGCATAAAATTGCCCATAAGGCTCTCCATAAGTGTCAGCAAGTTAAAATTACCCAGCATAATACCATAAGCCAGTGAAAAATCACTTATTTTCATTTCATAGCAAAAAAATCATAAATCCCGCACTTTATCACTTCACAATAAGCACTATTAATAATACACGTAGTCTGTGCGCCTGTTAGGCGTGGCCGTTAATCACTTGAGCTTGGGCCTCTTGGTCGTCGGGGCCCCGTCGGGGGAGGGGCTCCGGCGGCGCGAGGACCCCGACTCCGACCGCACGTCTACTTCAGGTAGGGTTGGTAGTTCTAGCTCCCCGCACCGCTTGTTTATGTACTTCTCCAGACGATTGCCTGCCCTGAAATTGTATGAGAGCTGGTTAGAAATTGTATGAGTAGTTTCACAGGACTCACTGGCTGGATAATTTTATAAAGTGTAACTGTGGCTGCTTTTAAATAAAAAAAAAATGAGTTCCGAACATATAAGGTTCTCTGGAAGACACATCCTAAGGTTGTCTGGAAGAGATCGCTTCTTAGCGATAAGACCGCCTATTGTACTTACAGTAATTTTTAATTTTAAGCTTTTTTTTATAGTTTGTTAAATACTTTTTGTACAATAAAGAGTTATCTATCTATAAAAATTTAATACGTACAATACGTGCCACTAAAGATGAGACTTGACACACCACATGTTTGTCGTCTGAAGTCGTTGAAGTTCACTTCTTTTTAAAATTGATACTTTTTATTAAGACAGTCATCGTCAATGGCGTTAGACGTCAACACCGTGGTGAGTCAGTCATCTTTAGTGACTCAAAATTAAAAAAAAATCAAAATCATTTATTCAAATAGACCTTCGCAGGCACTTATGAAAAGTCTGACTCCAATACCGGTTCGGAAGGTTGCATTTGCTGAGAAGAGCCGGCAATAAACTCAGCAATTACTCTTTTCAAAACAAGCTTAGATTCATTACATAATATTTACATTCTAATTCGACTCTAACTATACGCGGGTGAAACCGCGGGGGTAACCAGTCTTGTTATATTATTCACGCCAGGCCATGTCAGAAAAGAAACCTTCCTTGGCCAGCATACAACAACTCGCCAAATTTCCTTTGCAATCGAATATCTATTAAAGGGACACAAGTTACAAACAGCCAGACAAACATTGCTATTAATATAAATAGATATTGCCAGTGGCAGTGGACGTGTACTCACTTGGCGACAGGATGCGTGTCCTTATTGTACGTGTAGCAGTTGATGAACACCAGCTGAAGGTCAGCCATCAGCTCCTCGTCCGTATTGTACTCGTCACCTTCGAGCTTGGACTTGATCGTCGTCAGGTCCATTGGGGTTTCTATTACGTCCAGGTAGTCTGGCACCTGGTGATTGTAAGAATAAGGTTATGTTAAAGTCGAATTAAGGCCTCAAAAGGGCACTTATGAAGGACAAATTTATGAAGTTACCGACGGTTCGGAAGTCGGCCTTCAACTGAAGAGAATTCGGCAAGAAACTCGGCAAGGTTACCAAACTTTATCTTGTGGTTTAAGCAAAGCTTTATTTTATTTTATGTGTAATATAGAATGAACGTGGTGCTCTGCAAATGTTGTAGGCTATTTAAACGGCGGCATTCCCTCAAGATCAAAAGAGTGCAACTTCTGTACGTTAGTACTATCTCAGAGTAGATAAATACTACGTACAAGTACTACTATCTATTCTGTGGCGGTGCTGTCAAAGTCAAAGCCATTTATTAAATTTAGGCCCCAGAAGGGCACTTATGAAGGTCACATTTACTGAAGTTACCACCGGTTCGGAACTCAGCCTTCAACTGAGAAGAATCCGGCAAGAAACTCAGCAAGGTTTTT
Organism: Achlya flavicornis; assembly: GCA_947623365.1. Taxonomy (NCBI): domain Eukaryota; kingdom Metazoa; phylum Arthropoda; class Insecta; order Lepidoptera; family Drepanidae; genus Achlya; species Achlya flavicornis. Next base: position 1,174,651 of record OX392485.1, on the reverse strand, counting down.
AAGCAACATTTTTTGGACAATCTTTGGTTTTTTTTGTTGAAATGTTGGGCTTTTTTTCCAACTTTTCGTTGTAATTTTATAACTCAAGAACCGGCTCACCTATCCAAACCAAATGTTTAGGTTTAGGCTTTTTTCAGACTTTTTAGTAGATGGTTTATGTGAAGTTCGCACAAAATCGGTCGAGCGGTTCTTCATTTATCACATTTTTATTATTTCACTTTATACGTAGCGAAGCACGGTCGTACCGGGCCGCTAGTTAGCAAAAAAAGAAAGCATATACCTAAGCATAGTGATGACCTTCACTCTGAACCAGAACGTACAAACTTCGACGTTACATGTAGGGTAGATACTGACCTCCTCAGTGGACACGGGCTCGTAGAAAGGCCAGGAGTCCTTGTGCTTCATGAGTTCCTTGATAAGCTGCGCCAGCGCATCCACGTGTAGCACTACTTCTTGTTTCGCGGCGCGCTTCCTGCCCACGCGTGGCTCCTCTGTACAACACACACATTTAAAAAAATAAAAATATCCTGGGACATTGCTCACACACGGTCATCTGATCCCAAACTAAGCAGAGCTTGTACTATGGAAACCAGATAACTGATATAATACATATACTACTTTTTGTTTGTAAATACATACTTAATATACATAATTACACCCAGACTCAGGACATACAGACATGTTCATGCACACAAATGCATGTCCTATGTGGGAATCGAACCCACGACCTGCGACGCGATAGGTAGAATCTTATCCAGAGTCTTAACCAACGACGCCAGGTGGCCCGTCAAAACATTATTTTTTAGTAGGCTTGTTTTTGACCACAATCTCACCATGGTAAGTGATGATGTGGTCGAAGGTGGTAAGCACACAAAGCCTAGAAGGAACTGGCTCTCAAGTGCAGCTGACGGAACACACCGATAGGTGCTTGATAAAAAATTCACTTGCTCATTGATAATATGAACATACCGTGTACACCATTTGTGAGTGAATTTTTGGATTTTCTGCTTGATGTACTCGTGTTTGATTCTCCTTTGGATCTGTAAGAAATAAGGAGGAGATATGTATTGAGGCCAGTTTCATTAAAACACACACACAAAAGAGCGCGTGGAAGAGTAGCTAAGTACCATAGAGAAGAGAAGAAGTAGGAAGTTTCGAAAAGTAGTAAATAAATATATATGTAAGTGCAATAAAAATACATAATAATGTTCCGAAACTTATAATGGAAGAAGTATAATTTATTTATTACAAAATTAAAAGAGTATTAGAGTATTAGAGTTTGACTATTCATAAGTGCCTGTGAAGGCCTATTTGAATGAATAAATTATTTCATTTCATTTCAAAAGATTTTCTTATAAAAAAGCATTTTATAATCTGCAGGAATTTTATAATGACACCGCAAATGAATAAAGAAATAACAAATAATGAATAATAATACTTTTAAAATTGTAATTTCCTTATTTTTGTTGAATTTAATTGGATTTATTTAATTATTATTTAATATTATAGTAATGTTGCAGTGCCCTTGCAGGGCTCATGTTTTGTACCACTTTATTCTTTGTAACATCTTTAACATACTACATGAAGCAGCAAATAAATACATTGAAATAAAATATCAAAACGTCTGGAACACAAATACTACTAAATCCTAATGTATTTTTCGATAAAATCTGGACTCTGAATAAGAAACTGGACTCACTTGCGCCCTCTTTTAGCGGTACCATTATGTAACGGTGAAGCTTCCTTACTGCTCCGCGACCTCGTCGCCTTTAGCTTCACCAGCGCCGTGTTGTATTCACTGTCGTCGGACTCTGGAATGTACATACATTATTAAGACATCTCAATTACGTTGTGAATTCTTTTGTATCTTTTATAATTACCAAAAAGGTAGACAATGGTGTCGACTCTGTTGTAAATCACACTAAAGTAATTTTAGTCACATGACATCTCTTTCTTTCGAACATTATTGAAAAAGGATAGAACATATTTAAAGCTGTGAAATTAGTATTTACCGCGATAAGATGACGACAAAATTTATATTGAAAACAAGCATTGGACTAAATTTATAACATCCTTTTCTTATGTTCTTTGTTAGAAAGAGACATACTGAAACTGTAATGGTTTTTAAAGACAGCTTCGACAAACTGCATTTTATCTTTGGTTCTAATGTATGTTAATGCATTTAAGACCTTGCCAGTATTGCACTCAGCAGTGCAACTTAATTGTGAGATACAACTTGCAGTTGATACACATGCACGACCGTATTTTTAAACCATGTTGACCTTTGTTCATATAATTGATCCCATGATATTTTCGTTTACCGAAAAGTCTGTGGTATGTCTTTTAATTCTAAGTACAAATTACTTTGAACCTGGATCCCCATGATCGTATAGATCGTCCAATCACCAATGATTCACCACAATTTGTTCATCTCAAGAAAAGTGATGAATATTCAGCTTAATATCAACGTTAGAATAATCAGGAAAATATTAGTAAGAACAGTTTAAAAAGTTAATCAAACCGACATGTCCCAATGCAATGAAGTGAAAGGGTTAATTTTAATTGTAGAAAGATAAGACTCAAGCAAAAATTTCGAGCAAATAAGTATCAATTTTCTGGTGACACCATTAGGGCGCATTCACAATATGAGAACGCCAAGAAAGGTCCTCAATTGACACCCAAATTCCAACGTTGTAAGACGTCCTGTTTAAAATTCATCCAATATCCCCCTTCCCTCTATAAATACACCCTTCTCATATAAAATCTCTACATCCAGAAGTTCGGGCCGTACGTTGTCAGTCAGTCAGTCAATCAGGAGAACGCCTTTTATTTATAATATTTTCAGTGTCACTGTCGTCTGTGAACTGCGAAAAAAGAACGACAAATGTCCACCAAAATGCACCGCCATAGGATCCAAGCAGTTTATATTTAATATATAAATTATACAATAAAGTGAGGTGCTCCCAATGCGACCAAAGCCTAACGCAGACAACCGATTAAATACGGTCAACGAATACAAACGATTTATGGCCGATTCCTATAAATTACGGACCGTTATCTGTTAAAATTAAGACTCTTATATCTTTACTAATCATGAAGCAGACCTCAAAGCTTTGCAAAGCAACCCACCCATAAATAGCTATCGCAGGTAAAATTACCTTACGAAATGATCTATATGCCCAGTTTGGCAATACAAAAACCTACCAATGGTAAGAAACGATTAGTTTTTGTTTATAGAAACCGTCGATGACAATGAGAAATTCGGTATCCGATTTTACACACGTTTTACGCCCAATTTATAAACTTTGATTTCAGAATCAGGCGTTAGAACAGCCTTTTGTATTCAGGTCGCTCGAAACAGATCGGGTTAGTGAGGTGAGTCGTGTCTCTTTATACAGATGTAAGAAACATCGTAAGAAAAACGAATACAATGGATTAATTACATGATTTTGGACTCGGCGTTTGAATTTCGTGTGTTTCATAAAGAATCGTGGCGAGATTTGTACAAAATAATTAAGATTTTTAGAGACCTTAGAATGACGTTACGTTTGATTATTGGTGGCTAAGAAAGAACTTGAGGCATTTAAAATATTATTACAATCCCGGGATAAAAATGCGAATTTCTATGCCATGCCGACGAATCGCGACTATTCGCGACCAAAACCGTTATGTTGTTGTTATGTTTTGCGGGGATTATAAATTTCATGTATATTAACGTGTTGCTGGTAATGTAATCTCAACATTGGAAGTGATTCAAACTCCTCTAAAATGTTCTATATTTTTGTACAAATCAATGTATGGATCTCTCCATGATTATTTTTTAAGCGTACAAAATCTACAATAACTATGCGTATGCGATCTATCTATGTGTATTCGAGATTACCCTTTAGTAAGTCTATCGTTAGTTAATAGGCGGCTAATTGTCATTATTACATTGCAATTTTAAATGAGAAGAAATTATTTATACTTTTACTAATGGTGCTGAGCGTAAACCTCTTTAATGTCCGACGCAAAATTCTAACGCCGAGTCCAAAACCATTACCTACTGAATCAGTTTTCGTAGCAATGTCACTTACACACTACTATTATATGAACAAATAAATAATATGTATCGCAGAAAGAATAGTACTTTCTATATATATTATTAACAGACTTCAAAAAAGGAGGAGGTTCTCAATTCGGTTGTATTTTTTTTGTTTGTTACCTCATAATTCCGTCATTTATTAACCGATTTGGAAAAATATTTTTTTGTTTGGAAGGCTACACTTCCCGTTTGTTCCCATTGTCATGAGATCAGGATTTGATTACTTCTTTCTGTACTTTGAAGTCCTTTTAAGGTTTTGTAAAACAGTTTTCAATTTTATATGGCAATTTTAAATGAGAAGAAATTATTCATACTTTGACTAATGGCGCTGAGCGTAAAATTCTTTAATGTCCGACGCAAAATTTTTTTCGCACAGTTTTCTCGAAACGATATCACTTCCACACTGTATAGTACTATTATTTCTTGGATACATATTATTTTATTCAACTAATGACCGTTTATAATCAGTCATCTGGCAGGCATGAAATGAACATGAGAATGTAGAAGCAACGAAGATGAGATAATAGCAACGCGTTGGATGCATAATGATACTGTATATGTACCAGAGCTGGTCCGGCGCGAGTGTAGCGCGCGCGTGTACAGGTGGATGTTGTTGATGGCGGTCGCCGCGCAACGCCGCATCGTGTGCTCTTGTAAATAATACCAACACTATTAACAAACTCTATTCTTAATGTTATAAGGCTGATAATGCGTTGATCGCTCAGTGGTGCAACGAGTTTTTTATCGGACCCTTGGAAATAGCATTGTACTTTGATAGGTTGTATCTTACCAACTGCAGGGCTATTTTAAAACGTCGGAATCGATATCGGAAACGGATTTAAAAAAATCCGAGGCAAATTTCTTGCTATTTTAATATCCGAAAACTTTTCGGTGAATCGAATTGATATTTCCGGTACAGAAACATCAAAAGTATTATAATTCGGAAATTAAAAAAGCAATTGCGGAATATCGCCTCGGTAGTTTTTGAATCCGTTTCCGTTATCGAATCCGAGCGTTTTAAAATAGCCCTGCTGGTGGTGATACCCGCCTAGCTGGCCAATATTCTTTAGTTGAAATTATTTCGCCAAACATCTAACCATGTGTTCCGACTATGCATATCTCCAAAACAAATAAAAACATGGCAATATAGGTAGGACTTCACTGAACTACGAGCGAGGCATGAAGAGGAAAACCTAAACGAAAATAGGCTAGTGGCATGAAAATATATATTACATCATTTATATTATCAAAAAATATTACATACTTTTTTCTTTCTTTTTTAAAAAAAAAAAAAAATTATGAAGAAATCGTGACGTCATGCCGTGGTACACTTTTCACAAACAAGTGACGTCACGAGCCCCCACCCCACCAGCAAAAAATACGTGTCCAATATGATTTGATATGGTAAGAGACTAATTAGAATTATATTCTTTTTTCCCCAGGCCAAATCTCTTAAATTCTTAAAAAACTCAAGGAATACGGAATACTTCTACGATTTTTTTACATGGATAGGCCGTGGTCAGTGATGATGTGACCGGTGGTAGCAAGGTGGTAAGCACACGAAGCCTAGAAGCTGTTGATTACTGAGTCTGGGCATGAATACCTAAGTACTAGATCTAATACTATGTTCAAACCTATATTTTAGACAATGAGCAAACCTATATTTTAGACTATAAGCAAACCTATATTTAAGATTATGAGCAAACCCATATTTTAGAGTATCATTTATAAGTTGACTTGCAAACAGGAATGTTCGCTTTTTTATAATTGTTTCTTTCATAAATCAAAAATAGTATCTTTTTCAAAATAGAAAACCAAGAATGTGATTAGATTCTTGCAGAAAACAATAATTATTCGTAATTTTTTACAGCGCTCACGGTGATATCAGTTTAGAGCATGGTCTAAGTAAGCACAATATGGCGCATGTCATGACGTCATCTAGAATTTAACCAAAGTTTTGAGATGTTTTTCCTTTGACACCACAAACGTAGCTCGTATCAATAAGCCAGACCGTCACACAAATTTGTCCATATCTTGAAAACGACTGAACCAATTTCGATGAAACTTGCACTGTTCCCTAAGTTGAAGTAAATGTAAACCAATAAAAAAAGAATGGTTACAATCCGATTAATATCTTCGGAGATATGCGTGGACAAACATACACCTATGGAATTTTGTATATTTGTTTGGAAGCCCTAATAGATTATCATATGTGAACATAATGCAGTTCCAATAATATTACATACATACGTGTCGAATTGATAATCTCCTTTTTTAACTGACTTCAAAAAAAGGAGGTTCTCAATTAGTTTTTTTTCATGTTTGTTACCTCGTAACTCCGTCATTTATTAACCGATTTGGAAAATTCCTTTTTTGTTTGGAAGGGTACACTTCCCGTTTGGTCCCATTGTCATCAGATCAGGATTTGAGAATTTCTTAGTGTACTTTAAAGTCGGTTTAAGTTTTTTGTAAATAATTGGACTGTTTTACAAAAAACTTAAACCGACTTCAAAGTACACTAAAAAGTATTCAAATCCTGATCTGATGACAATGGGACCAAACGGGAAGTGTACCCTTCCAGACAAAAAAAGAATTATCCAAATCGGTTAATAAATGACGGAGTCATGAGGTAACAAACATAAAAAAAAAAAAAAAACAATCGAATTGAGAACCTCCTCCTTTTTTTGAAGTCGTTTAAAAAAAACAATTATTTTGAAGTCGATAAAAAAAATTGATGCAATAAACGAATAACTATGTAGATACCTCTGGTGTGTTGTAAACAGGCGTGGCAGTGCCAGTTGTGCGCGTTCCTGTGCGGGCGCGGGTGGGCGCACTCCAGGTGGTAGCGCGCGGCGCACGACGCGCAGCGCGCGCCCAGCCGCCCGCCCGACAAGCACGACCCGCACACCGACCCCAGCGCCTCTATTGACTCTGGGGAACTAACGATGGGAGGATGTCATCGTTATTTGCGTTAAGGTTGAAGCGCTCGTGGTGTAGCATGATAAGCCGTTCTTAATCGATCGGCAAGATAAGCTATGGAAGTATCCACCTGGCTGGCGACCACTCTCAAGTTGATAATCTATCGGAATGCCCCTATCGGGTGTGTTCCGTCCGATAGCTGCACTCGAGAGCCAGATCCTTCTAGCCTTTGTGTTACCATACGTCAAATAGGCTATTTCATCATCATCATCATCAGCCTATAATGTCCCACTGCTGAGCACAGGCCTCCTTTCACAAATAAGGGAAGGGACTGGGCGATACTCCACCACGCTTGCCCACTACGGATCGGTGGAGGTAGGCTAGTGGTCAACCTACTGTTGGAGTTTTCGAGCCGCCTGGAAGGCCTCCACCCAAGCAGCACGCAAGCATATTCTACATCAATAAACCAGCCCATTTAGAACTTAGAGTTCTTTTAGAGACTTACAAGAGTGTAAAGAACAGTTTTAATACTTATAAGAGTGATTTATGAGATATTATACAGCTCTAGCTGTATACAATTCTTAGTAAGGGATCCGCGTCAGCTTAGGGCTTTTAAACAGAATATCAAAACTCTACTATACAGCGTTAAGAATTTTATAACACTCCAAGCTGGTTTTATCGTTAAAGCTGTATATAGGCTGTATAAAGGGATCCGCGGCAGCTTAGGGTTCTGAAACAGATATTATAACTCTATAATACAGCGTTAAGTGTTTTCTGACACTTCAAACTGGTTTTATCGTTAAAGCTGTATACAGGCTGTATTAAGCATGTGTTCACTTACTTAATACAGCAATAAACGTTCATAACTTACTTAGTACAGCTACTAAGACTTATAACACACTCCAAATATCGTCTAGGCTGTATAGCAAATTGTCGACATTTTTACATTTACAATAACAACATTTAAATTACAATTAAAGGAATATTTGATAATAACTATAGCCGTGTATCATGGTTATCAGCTTGAATAATGATCTTGTACACTCATATCTATTATTTAAAAATATATTTTTATTCTAACCTTAAAAACAAACACTTATTTACTGTATTTAGTATAATTTCTTTGTTTTGGCTTGATTATTTTGTTGGCGCGTGAATATTTTGACGGAAAACATACACAATTTCACAATAAATTAAAATTTGCACATTGAATTCATCAATAAACAGCATTAGATATCCATGTCCAAGATTTTATCCTTTCCATTTATTAAATATTATGTCGCCATTCAATATGGCATCGTGAATATTTTTATTTATTTTATTCTCACATAATTCTCTTCGACAACCTATTTAGAACTATTATTATTACAAGATACTTATAAGAGGATATCCGTAGAGTATAGGCTGCTCTATACACCTAATAACAGCTCTAATACAGCTTTTATACTTGTCTTTTATTTATACAGCCTTTATACAGCTCCAATAACGAACTAAGCTGTGTAATGTGGGCCCTTTTTACACTTATAAGGCCTGCATAAGCGCTTATACAGCCTTTTTACAGCCTGAATATTCAGCTTTTAGTATAAGAACGAACTATAATACAGCCTTTAAACAGCTTTTTATGCTTCTTGGGCAATTAGCTTAACGACTATCACAATTAAGTGATAACCGGGACCAACGGATTTACGTGCCTTCCGAAGCACGGAAACGCTCGATTTGAAATACCACTAGGCGATCACCCTTCCAGGTACCAACAACGACAGACGTAGCTTAACTTTGCTGATCGATTAAGAACGGCTAATCATGCTACACCACTAGCGCTTCAAATAGGCTATTTATATTATAGTTATACACACACGGTAAAAAATAAAAAATATTCAATCGTTACGCTCAATTTACATTGCCGCAAAATGGAACGGAAGCGAATGAAATTGTATAATAAACTTAACATAATAAACTATAACATACAAACTAAATACGAGCCAAAAAGCGAGGAATTCTAGAGAATGCGCGAGGATTCCTCGGAAGAGGCGCGACATCTTTTATGCCCTTATGTAATTCAATTGACACAAACTTATTCTATTTTTAAGTATGCAAATAATAGCAAGAATCAAAGCGACGTCTAAATATTCTCGCTCGAGGAATTTTTCACGTTTAGTAATATATTCGAGCATACACATTGGCCCCCTTACTCATAAAACGTTATTTTAGCTAATATACTGTTTAACCTATAGACTCGCGAATTTGTCTTTTTGACAGCTGCCCTTGACCTGCGAGATTTCGCGGAATTAGCAAATTTGCAAAATGGCGGACGGCACCCAAGGTCAATAAAACATAAACATTGGGTATTTACAGTATTAATCAAGGAACAGTAACTTACAGCGTCATCCTGAATAAATTTTCTTATTGGAATCTTATTGGAATTGGAATGAAGTATTACAAGATTCCAATAAGAAACCTGGAAAAAATGCCAACTATGCAAAAACGACACTTCATAAACATTTCGAGTTTGCACTTCAAGACGAATAACTCTGTCCACATATTACACACCTTTATATCAACACCATTGAATTATTACGCTTAGAAGCGAAGTATCGAACAAAAATCCTCGCGACACGTAGGCCACTTGACAACCAATGTATGCGTGAGTACCATATCTGAAACGCACACAAGCGCACGAGTAATGTTGCAAGCTAAACGAAATTTTTCGGTAAAATTAACCTTCCGATTTGGCGAAATTGGAAGTAAGTATTCATAAAATTAATTAAATAGTTTAAAAAGTTCTGCGTCTTAGATAATTTATAATAGACACAGGCCTGTTATTTATTTATTACTAGTTTTATGGTTATGTTTCATAGTACTTATTTCGGGTATTTTAACATAATAAACCAAGACAATGTTCAGTGCTATGAACGATCGTACAATTTGTAGCTTTCCTTGGTAATGATAGGTTTCATATATGATAGGTTGTTAGTATAGAAAAAGAAGATTAAGTACTATCTAGGTATTTTATTTACATTAACAAAATTGAAATTTTAAAAGTCTGTAAGTTGAATTTTTTTCCGGAACAACTGCCGCTTTGACAATATTTTCCTAGCTATATTCTCTTTTTTCTACGAGTCTGATTCGAAATTATTTCACTAATATGAAGCTACATTATCCCAAGTATTATAGACTACTTATCCCAAGAACGCGGGTGAAACCGCGGGGGACAGCTAGACGGTTATAATAGCTATAAATAAAAGAAGCAACTCATCGGACTCAATTACTTTATTAATAACAAAATCAGTATCAATTACGTAAAACAACGCAAATTCGGACAAAAAACAGCTGGCAGCACTTTGCTCGAAATCTGAGTGAAGTATTTTTATTTTTGAATGTTGATATTCTAGATGAATTACACAATAAAATTAGTGGCTTACCGGTGGAATGTTACATCAGAATTGTTATATTTCTTCCCTGATGAATTATGACACAATTTTACTGCACAAACCGTCATATTTATAATTTTTCTCAGAGCTGCACTCACTTAAACGTCACTCAGTACACTAAAAGCGCGGCGGTCATTTGGAGCCATTATGGCTCCAATTGAATGGATTATTTTTCGCGCGTGTACTTTGTTTCTATGTGTAATAATTCAATGATCAACACGAATAAACGTTTAATCTAATAAATACATTTGTTTTACTAGTCTCAAGTAAGCAAAAAGAGAAATTCGATGCTCATAATAAATATCGAGAACACAATAATAAACAAACTAACTTTTTTTTTTTGTGTGTCCATAGATGCCCTTATTCTATGATTTAGGGTTGCTGTTACCAACTATTTGATCGATAATCGTCTAAACTCGGCGAATGATACAAATTTAGTGCACTACACTATTGTAAAATAAAGAAATATAGGTAGATTCGTGTAGCGATGGCTAGAAATAGACCTCCCACTTTCGTCATGTTACACACACATCGTAAATGAGTTTCGAACCATTATTGATTGTATTAGGTTATAAGAGTCCTTAATTCTTATCTCATAATATTAAACGCATATGTTTGAAAAAACTATTTGTAAATAATAGGCGCTGCATTACGTGAAATTGACTCTTGTGCCGAGACTTAAAACAAAATGGAGTGTGAATAGTGATATTTAATGGATTGCCTGTAAAAGGTAAGCGATTTGTATTGAATATTAGTTTATCTAACCGTTTTAATAATGATTTATATAATTCCTGATGTGTGAAATAAGATTTTCTTGATTATAAACACGGGAGTACTTTGAGTCACAAGTATGTGTTTACATTCAAGGAATTCTAATTACATACATCAAAAATTATAAATATTATTACTAAAACGGTTAGATAAACTAATATTCTATACAAATCACTCACCTTTTACAGGAAATACGTTAGTTAATTACAATTATACATTCATTTTCGGAGAGCCTTGGAGAAAGAAAACTCATTCAGGTCATTGACCACAAACAATGGATCATATTTCATTTTTTTTTTACTGGTAGTAACATAATGCGTATTATAAACGGATGTGGAATTTAATGCTCTCTATTCACATACCGAATGTTGAGTACTTTATTACGATAATGTGTAACATAACCATGAAATTCGAGCCGTAGTTGCTTTGTAATTTGATCTGGCCCGATCGGGCCTAAACCGACACGGCCGAATAGCTTGACGCGTGGCCCGGTCGGGCCTAAACCATCACAACAGGTTAAAGGGTCATGTAAATATCGTCACTATTGTCATTGCCAAATAATGTGACATTATTTACGTGACCATTTAAACACTTAGTTAAATAGCGCTTTATGAGTAAGGGGGTGGATTTTGAAGAAAAATAATACGGAGGCAGTTTCAGAAAAACGAGTAGAGTATATAAAAAATAATTTTTCATACTTAACATTTGATATTTACTCATATTTGTAAATAAACTGAGCTTTCAATGCCAAATCAACAATAAAACCGGCTAAGTACGAGCCGGACTCGCACACGGAGGGTTCCCTACAATATTAACTAACTTAATATTGATATAAAAACGCCAAAAAAGAACGTTTCTTGTATATTTATTTTTTATTATTTTTTGTTATAGCGGCAATAGTAATGCATATGCTGTGAAATTTTCAGCTGTCTACCTAGTACGGTTCATGAGATACAGCTCACTGACAGACAGAGGGATGGACAGCGGAGGCTTATGAATAGGGTCCCATTGGGTACCCTTCGGGTACGGAACCTAAAAAGTTACCTATTTTCCAGCGCCTCCTCTAAATCCTCATCAGAGAACAGTTTTCTCCTCTTCCTGGGCGTCCTCTCTTTAGGCTTGCACTGGTCGCAGAACCAGTCACCTTCAGGTACTTTCTGTACAATAGAAATAACAGGTGGAGATTTCGAGATGGAATATTTTCGGAACCTGTGTCGGGTTAGTCATGCTGAACAACTTTTACTATGGGACCAAAACTGAATTCTCAAAAAAAATGTGTTACTTTGCATAGTTAATTTTTAACCTTGCTCAATCATATTGTATGAATAGTAAAAAAAAATATTGAGTATTTACTGTTGGTCCTATAGTTAAAGTTGTTCAACATGTCTAACCCAACATAGGTTTCGAAAATATGCCATCTCGAAATCTCCACCCAGTATACAACATCATAAAACTATACATAATGCTTGTGATTTCAGTTATGACGTCACAATATGGCGGAGTCATTCCGAATACATAATAATGAACTTCTAGTTACCTTTCGCCGCATGCCAGACTGTTAGCGTGAAAGCAAATCATGTATTATAGACGCTATACCATAAAACATCTGGCTGGCTACCGCACGCCCACAACTTACCGGTTTTTTCCGTCAGCTGCGTCACATGGGGACTAGCTTGGCCTGTGTGCCTACCAACTTGGGCCACATCATCACTTATTATAAGAGTTGGTCAATACACAAACCTTACATAGGTCACGAGTATAGTATACTATTTTTTCAACACACATGCTCGTAACCGCTTTTACTTTGATAATGGTGCCGATTCTGTTGTAAATCGAACTAAACTAATTTAAGTCACATCACATCTCTTTCTTACGAACAATATTGAAAAAGGATAGAACATATTTAAAGCTGTCATATTACTCTTTGCCGGTATTTAGACGTAACAGCGATAGATGGCGAATAAATTTCCTTTGAAAAAATTTGTCTAGTCATCATCTGCCTGCCCTGTTCCCAATCAATTGGGGTCGGCACAATATGTAGGCTTCTTCCATTCGTCTCTTCTATCCGTCATACTAGTATCCACTCCTTTCTTACCCATATCATCTTTCACACAATCCAAATTAATTAGTCTAGTATTTCTATGCAATGCAATAAGCATTGGACTAATTTGACAGAACTAAATTTCTTACATCCTTTTCTTATGTTCTTTGTTAGAAAGAGCTATTTCAGAGATGATGAGAGATTCAGCACCAATGCAGCTTATTACACACGAAGTGAGCCTTTTTAACAGCGTATAGCTCTCAAAAAAATAATACGCCTTTGTTAAAGTTTTCATTGAGTGGTTGATTATTATAAAAATAAATCAACATCAAATCTTTCCTCGCAAGTGTGTTGTGCGCGTTTTGTACGACGTTTTGTACGTCGTACAAAACGCGCGTGCATTGATAGTCGAAAGAGCAAATAAATAAAATAAATATCCTGGGACATTCCTCACACACGGTCATCTGATCCCAAACTAAGCAGAGCTTGTACTATGGAAACCAGATAACTGATATAATACATATACTTTTTGTTTGTAAATACATACTTAATATACACAATTACACCCAGACTCAGGAAATACAGACATGATCATGCACACAAATGCATGTCCTGTGTGGGAATCGAACCCACGACCTGCGGCGCGATAGGAGCAGTCTTAACCAACTGCGCCAACTGGACCGTCATAATACCCTCAAAATGATGATAAGTTAGGCTTACGTTTCTAATAAGCTTTCCCATACGACACTCACCGTCAACTTAGGCTTGAGACAATACAGATGGTGTCCCTTATTGCAGGAGTCACAGAGCAGCATGTTGTCAGGGTCAGTCTTCCGCCTGCAGAGGCGACAGCTCGCGTTCAGGATACTCGCAGACCAGGTGATGCTGGAGTCTAACGTGAACAGGTGCAGGACCAGCTGCCCGAAGCTGCGGCACTCCATCAGTGATACTTCCCAGCGGGATAGAGCTTCCAGGTCGAGGGACTTGTTCCTTGCTTCGCGGTCTTTGCGTTCTTTGTCGTCGAGGCCTGGAAGATAATATGTTATAAACACAGGTTATAATGATGCTGTCTCCTAATGATGCGTCCATGCTACGCGAAGCGAGCACGAACCGAGCCACGAACGAACAGTATTCGTTCGTTGCTCGCGATATCAAGTGTGAACGTTGCAATGAGCGCGATGCGAATCCCTGTGTTCGTGTAAAAACTGACAATCGGGCGGAGCGCAGTCGAGCGCGAGACGAATGCACGTTCGAGCCTCGCAAGTCAGTCCACGCTACGCGAACAACGAACGAACCCTGTTCTTTCGTGGCTCGGCTCGAACTCGCTTCGCGGAGAATGGACGCACCATAAAATTTCACCCACGTTTCCGCGAAAACAGTAATCTATGACTCTCACCATACCATAGGCTATGTGCGTGACATATTTCATCGCAATATTTCCAGAGGTTTAGTCGAGATGTATTAAAAAGTAACCTATCACCATGCTATAAATTCCTTCACCAAAAGCTCATGCTAATTGTAGTGTACGAAACCGGGACCTTCTTTCTTCTTATTTTTATGTTTGGCAACCAAGCCCATATAAGGGCTCGTTTCTGCCAGTGTCGAGTTATATTATAGTTTCCAGTCACAATAAAGCACTTTAACATATAGTCCTCAGTCAGTCACCATCTATAAAAGTCATGTTTTACTACAATGGTGGTCATTATACTAAAACTCTCCACGGACTTTTTGAGACAACTTGAAAATTCATGATACACATAATTCAATTAATTTCATTTCACTTCACTGGTGCACATGGATTGATCTTTATTGGATAAAATACCACCGATAATATGCAATCAAACTCAAATTTACACGAATTTATGAAAACGCAACGTCACTGCAAGTTTCCGCCAAAAAGTCACCCGGGACCTTCGTCTCGGTATCCGATGTCACTACCACTGAGCCATCATCGCCTTCGGTTCACAAGACAGTTTCAATATCCTTTTCTTACAAATGTCTCCCATAGGCATATTTTTATTTGAAAGGGTACACTTCCCGTTTGGTCCCATTGATCAGGATTTAATTACTTCTTAGTGTACTTTGAAGCAGAATTAAGTGTTTTGTAAAACAGTAAATTTATCATATTAGGATTATTAGGACTAATTAATGCCCTTGCAAACTCACTGCAATATCCTGTTACCAAAATTCATTCATTAAGCGAGAACCGAACGCCAAATCCCGACTTGTAATTAAACTCATCACTTCAAGTGCGTGAATACCGCATCAGTAATGTCATAGATTATGTGTCAGAGTAGACACTTTGATACCGAATATTGATGTGAAATATGTGAATTATTAAAAATAATTTCGTGAGATTTTAGTAGGGGAAGTTAATTATTTTTTAATATAACTAAGATCTATCTGCCCCCCTAGACAACATGGTTATCGACAATCGTCATCGTTAGTAAACGATCAACCTTTGTATGGGATTTGTTGGTACTCACCCAAAGGCCTCTTGATATATTTGTGGTGCAGCGCCTGCGAGACCTGCAGCAGCGCCGAGGCGAGGCCGCGCACCACGTCGGGCTTCGCCCCGCGCTCGGGCTCCGCCGGCGGCTCCAACTTTACCCCGTTCACCTTCGGAGCCTCCAAGTAATGCCCGGGGTCCCGGTACAAGTTCTGCGGTATCGATTCTATATCTGATTTGTCGATGTCTGTTAAAAAAAAGTTATTTTTAAATTTAAAATCGAATGTAATTTGTTTTTAACCGACTTCAAAAAGGAGGAGGTTCTCAATTCGGTTGTATTTTTTTTTGTTTGTTATCTCATAACTCCGTCATTTATTAACCGATTTGTAAAATTCTTTTTTTGTCTGGAAGGGTACACTTCCCGTTTGGTCCCATTGTCATCAGATCAGGATTTGATTATTTCTTAGTGTATTTTGAAGTCTGTTTAAGTTTTTCTTCAGAACAACAGAATCAGCCCCATTGTCTAGTGCTGACAGAACTGATAGCACTTGCAACTATCACTACTGTGGCGCCATCTATCGTATGTCAGTAACTTACCATGTGGCACTTTGAGTATTCCATTAGGCAGGTGGTAGTCGTCTCTGTACTGGTTGTTTGGTCCCCACGTGAGGTAATCGGCTTGTTTGTCGTATCCACGCAACATTATCGTACCGCGCCACGCTTCACGATCCTGTTGACCAAAGATTAGTTAGTAAAATTAATAGCTGTGCCCCGCGGATTCACCCGGACCTTCCTCAACAAACGGGACAGCTAACGTGATAAGAGTTTGTCTGATCGGACAGGTAGTTCAGGACATAAGCGCGTTCAAACAACCTTCAGCTTAATCTATATATATAAAAATCAATGCCACTTTTCGTTGTAATTTTAGAACTCAAGAACGGGCTCACCTATACAAATCAAATGTTTAGGCTTTGTTCGGACTATTTTGTAGATGGTTAATGTGAAGTTTGAACAAAATCGGTCGAACGGTTCTTCATTTATCACATTTTTTGTAACAAGTGAATTCAATAAATGGCGGATCATTTTGTTAATGGAGATTTTGCTGTCAGGGTAGGGTAGGGTAGGGTAGGTTAGGGTAGGGTAGGGTAGGGTAGGGTAGGGTAGGGTAGGGTGGTGTAGGGTAGCACCACGCGAACGAAGTCGCGCCGGGCAGCTAGTTTAATATAGATTTCTTTGATAACGTCTGTCATGTTTTTATTTTATCCGAATATATAAAGATCTTTTTGCCTAAGGAATAACTTGAGGCATTTAAGATATTCACTGAATATTGGTGCAGTATCCTAACTCCTAACTAATATTATAAATGCGAAAGTGAGTTTGTTTGTTACGCCTTCACGCCTCAACTACTAAACGGACCATCATGAAATTTGGCATGCAGATAGCTTGTGGTATGGAGAAGGACATAGGCTACTTTTTATCCTGGGAACGCGGGTGTAGCCGCGGGGGACAGCTAGTATATGATAAAGAAGAAATCCACATTTTACCGTAGATATTTTTACCTCATTGACTGTTTCTTGAAAATACTACACAATCTACAGAATATTACAATATTATTTAGGTATTTAAATCAGATTTACTCGTCAAAAAGCAGTCCCAAACATGATATTTCCTCAGTACCTTAACTTTAAGCGCTCCAAGACATCCATGGAAGATCTTCTCCTCCAGCTCCAGTATGTGATCCCTCAGCGACAGCTCCAGCGCCTCAGATAAGGAACAGTCTGCCGGCACTTCAAGGGAAGGCTGGAACTTCTTGTGACGAGTCACTGGCGCCGGAGGAGGCTGAAACAGAAAGAGATGTAGAACAACTGTCTTATGAAAGAGCAGTTCGACTGGAGAAGTAACGTCTACCTTATAGAATACCGCAGCCAAATAACTCCAAAAATAATAACCTCAGTCTGAGTAGAGACTTTGCCTCCTTATGTGTGTTCTACCGCTTGTACAACGGAGTGTTCCAAGGAATTGTTCGACTTGATGCCCACGGCTACCTTCCACTATCGCAACACTCGCCATCGACGGGGAGTCCATCCTCACACATTGAAACCATCCGCGGACGCTCAGATTGTGGAATGAGCTCCCCGCCGTGGTGCACCCAATGGAGTACAGCATGGGGATCTTCAAAAAGGGTGTGAAAAGATTTCCGTTGTGTCTTGCAACGCGCGAGTAATACCCCTGTGTTGCAAGCGTTCATAGGCTACGGTAACTGCTCACCATAAGGCGGGCCGTATGCTTGATTGCCACATTAGTGGTGTAAAAAAAAACTTGTTGTTGCTGCGCGTCAGGTCTCCAGAGCTTATTGGTGAGGGGTCAGTAACGCGTGAGTGATGCCCCGTGTTATGTAAACGTCCATATGGGTACGGTAACTGCCCAAGCAGTATCCTTGTTTACCGTCCCTCGATTTTATATGCGATATACAAAAGAAAACTGAAAATTGCAACAGTCTACCTATTACACCGCCCGCTGAAATACAGCCCGCTGACAGACAGACGGATGGACGGACAGCGCAATCTTATGAATAGGGTCCTGTTTGGCACCCTTTGGGTACAGACCTAAAAAAACGAATTGAGAACTTCCTTTTTTTGAAGTCGGTTAAAAATAAGAGACTAACGGGTGCGACGGCCGGATTGAGCAGGTGTAGCGGGCACCGCTGCACGTACTCCCGTATGTTGGCGCGGTCCAGCTCCAGCGCCTGCCGCAGCTCGCTCTCGCTCTCGCGGTACTTGCTGCACATATAGCTAGAAGGAACACTAACGGGTGCGACGGCCGGGTTGAGCAGGTGTAGCGGGCACCGCTGCACGTACTCCCGTATGTTGGCGCGGTCCAGCTCCAGCGCCTGCCGCAGCTCGCTCTCGCTCTCGCGGTACTTGCTGCACATATAGCTAGAAGGAACACTAACGGGTGCGACGGCCGGGTTGAGCAGGTGTAGCGGGCACCGCTGCACGTACTCCCGTATGTTGGCGCGGTCCAGCTCCAGCGCCTGCCGCAGCTCGCTCTCGCTCTCGCGGTACTTGCTGCACATATAGCTAGAAGGAACACTAACGGGTGCGACGGCCGGGTTGAGCAGGTGTAGCGGGCACCGCTGCACGTACTCCCGTATGTTGGCGCGGTCCAGCTCCAGCGCCTGCCGCAGCTCGCTCTCGCGGTGCCCGCGCTTGTTCAGCGACACGATCAGCGCCTCGATCTGATCCGCGCTGTGGTACACCCACCACCGGGGACGGTCGGCCTGCGAACATACAACCAAACTCAAAGATCATCTAAATAGACGTCGCGGAATGAAAGGGTTCGTCACCTTAGAGTTGGTTTTCGCTTGCAACAGATTGCAAGAATTTATTTTATTATAAGTACCAACATATAACCAGTGAGGTTCCTAACAGGAAGAAACAGTGGTGAAGAATAAGGGTTTGCTGGTTTTTGCAATTTATGGATAACTGATATAATACATATACTACTTTTTGTTTGTAAATACTTACTTGATATACATAACTACACCCAGACTCAGAACATACAGACATGTTCATGCACACAAATGCATGTCCTGTGTGGGATCGAACCCACGACCTGCGGCGTATATTCATACTTATAACAAAAATAAACAATATAAAAAAAACTGTGTTTGTTCCTGCACCAATTTTGACGGGACATTCACTTATTCGCTGATGTTATAAAAAGTAACTTTGATTATTTTTATTTCAGAAAAACAACTAGAGATACTCGCTAAAAAAAAACTTGCGCGGGTGAAACCGAGGGGGTCAGCTAGTATGTCAAAATAAAGCTCTCAAGTATGGTCTCACCTTCCCATGCACAGGACATGTCGTTATATCAGCAGTGCACACCAACAGTTCCCTTAGATGTTGGCTTGAAGATTCCACTCCATTCAGTTTGTGCGAGAGACCGTTCAAGTTACCCAGTGGCTTCTTGGGGGAGTTGCTTCGGGAGTTGGCTGCCGAGTCGTTCTCTTTGTCACTACCTGCTGTAGAACTAAGATATTAATATATGATTCATTTTATTACTGGTATAGGCCTGTGACCACAAACTGAGAGAGGTAGAGCATAGTGTTTATTCGCTCAAAGAGCAGCTCGACTGGGGAACTACCTCCACCTTACCGTTCCCGCGCGTGAGTAAGGTCGCCAGAGCTCATAGTGGAGGGGGGAATGGTCGGTAACGCGTGAGCGATGCTTCTTGTGTTGCAAGCGTCCATATGACTACGGTAACCGCTTACCATCAGGCGGGCCGTATGCTTGTTTACCGCCTAAGTAGTATACAAAAATAAATTTAAAAAAAACTCACCTTGGTAAGTTATGATGTGGCCGGTGATGGTAATCACACAAAGCCTAGAAGGAACTGGGTCTCGACCAGCACGCCCGCCACCGCCTGGTGCACCCAGTACCGACGCGACGGACGTACGTTACATACAGTACGAGACACTCACCTCTCTCCCGCTGCGTCTCGAACAGATGCGTGACGTAGGCGAGCGTATCGTCGGAGGGCGGCTCGTGGTGCACGGGCTTGTCGCGGCAGGGCCCGCGCGGCTCGCCGCCCGCTTCGACCAGCACGCCCGCCACCGCCTGGTGCACCCAGTACCGACGGACGTACGTTACATACAGTACGAGACACTCACCTCTCTCCCGCTGCGTCTCGAACAGATGCGTGACGTAGGCGAGCGTATCGTCGGAGGGCGGCTCGTGGTGCACGGGCTTGTCGCGGCAGGGCCCGCGCGGCTCGCCGCCCGCTTCGACCAGCACGCCCGCCACCGCCTGGTGCACCCAGTACCGACGGACGTACGTTACATACAGTACGAGACACTCACCTCTCTCCCGCTGCGTCTCGAACAGATGCGTGACGTAGGCGAGCGTATCGTCGGAGGGCGGCTCGTGGTGCACGGGCTTGTCGCGGCAGGGCCCGCGCGGCTCGCCGCCCGCTTCGACCAGCACGCCCGCCACCGCCTGGTGCACCCAGTACCGACGGACGTACGTTACATACAGTACGAGACACTCACCTCTCTCCCGCTGCGTCTCGAACAGATGCGTGACGTAGGCGAGCGTATCGTCGGAGGGCGGCTCGTGGTGCACGGGCTTGTCGCGGCAGGGCCCGCGCGGCTCGCCGCCCGCTTCGACCAGCACGCCCGCCACCGCCTGGTGCACCCAGTACCGACGGACGTACGTTACATACAGTACGAGACACTCACCTCTCTCCCGCTGCGTCTCGAACAGATGCGTGACGTAGGCGAGCGTATCGTCGGAGGGCGGCTCGTGGTGCACGGGCTTGTCGCGGCAGGGCCCGCGCGGCTCGCCGCCCGCTTCGACCAGCACGCCCGCCACCGCCTGGTGCACCCAGTACCGACGGACGTACGTTACATACAGTACGAGACACTCACCTCTCTCCCGCTGCGTCTCGAACAGATGCGTGACGTAGGCGAGCGTATCGTCGGAGGGCGGCTCGTGGTGCACGGGCTTGTCGCGGCAGGGCCCGCGCGGCTCGCCGCCCGCTTCGACCAGCACGCCCGCCACCGCCTGGTGCACCCAGTACCGACGGACGTACGTTACATACAGTACGAGACACTCACCTCTCTCCCGCTGCGTCTCGAACAGATGCGTGACGTAGGCGAGCGTATCGTCGGAGGGCGGCTCGTGGTGCACGGGCTTGTCGCGGCAGGGCCCGCGCGGCTCGCCGCCCGCTTCGACCAGCACGCCCGCCACCGCCTGGTGCACCCAGTACCGACGGACGTACGTTACATACAGTACGAGACACTCACCTCTCTCCCGCTGCGTCTCGAACAGATGCGTGACGTAGGCGAGCGTATCGTCGGAGGGCGGCTCGTGGTGCACGGGCTTGTCGCGGCAGGGCCCGCGCGGCTCGCCGCCCGCTTCGACCAGCACGCCCGCCACCGCCTGGTGCACCCAGTACCGACGGACGTACGTTACATACAGTACGAGACACTCACCTCTCTCCCGCTGCGTCTCGAACAGATGCGTGACGTAGGCGAGCGTATCGTCGGAGGGCGGCTCGTGGTGCACGGGCTTGTCGCGGCAGGGCCCGCGCGGCTCGCCGCCCGCTTCGACCAGCACGCCCGCCACCGCCTGGTGCACCCAGTACCGACGGACGTACGTTACATACAGTACGAGACACTCACCTCTCTCCCGCTGCGTCTCGAACAGATGCGTGACGTAGGCGAGCGTATCGTCGGAGGGCGGCTCGTGGTGCACGGGCTTGTCGCGGCAGGGCCCGCGCGGCTCGCCGCCCGCTTCGACCAGCACGCCCGCCACCGCCTGGTGCACCCAGTACCGACGGACGTACGTTACATACAGTACGAGACACTCACCTCTCTCCCGCTGCGTCTCGAACAGATGCGTGACGTAGGCGAGCGTATCGTCGGAGGGCGGCTCGTGGTGCACGGGCTTGTCGCGGCAGGGCCCGCGCGGCTCGCCGCCCGCTTCGACCAGCACGCCCGCCACCGCCTGGTGCACCCAGTACCGACGGACGTACGTTACATACAGTACGAGACACTCACCTCTCTCCCGCTGCGTCTCGAACAGATGCGTGACGTAGGCGAGCGTATCGTCGGAGGGCGGCTCGTGGTGCACGGGCTTGTCGCGGCAGGGCCCGCGCGGCTCGCCGCCCGCTTCGACCAGCACGCCCGCCACCGCCTGGTGCACCCAGTACCGACGGACGTACGTTACATACAGTACGAGACACTCACCTCTCTCCCGCTGCGTCTCGAACAGATGCGTGACGTAGGCGAGCGTATCGTCGGAGGGCGGCTCGTGGTGCACGGGCTTGTCGCGGCAGGGCCCGCGCGGCTCGCCGCCCGCTTCGACCAGCACGCCCGCCACCGCCTGGTGCACCCAGTACCGACGGACGTACGTTACATACAGTACGAGACACTCACCTCTCTCCCGCTGCGTCTCGAACAGATGCGTGACGTAGGCGAGCGTATCGTCGGAGGGCGGCTCGTGGTGCACGGGCTTGTCGCGGCAGGGCCCGCGCGGCTCGCCGCCCGCTTCGACCAGCACGCCCGCCACCGCCTGGTGCACCCAGTACCGACGGACGTACGTTACATACAGTACGAGACACTCACCTCTCTCCCGCTGCGTCTCGAACAGATGCGTGACGTAGGCGAGCGTATCGTCGGAGGGCGGCTCGTGGTGCACGGGCTTGTCGCGGCAGGGCCCGCGCGGCTCGCCGCCCGCTTCGACCAGCACGCCCGCCACCGCCTGGTGCACCCAGTACCGACGGACGTACGTTACATACAGTACGAGACACTCACCTCTCTCCCGCTGCGTCTCGAACAGATGCGTGACGTAGGCGAGCGTATCGTCGGAGGGCGGCTCGTGGTGCACGGGCTTGTCGCGGCAGGGCCCGCGCGGCTCGCCGCCCGCTTCGACCAGCACGCCCGCCACCGCCTGGTGCACCCAGTACCGACGGACGTACGTTACATACAGTACGAGACACTCACCTCTCTCCCGCTGCGTCTCGAACAGATGCGTGACGTAGGCGAGCGTATCGTCGGAGGGCGGCTCGTGGTGCACGGGCTTGTCGCGGCAGGGCCCGCGCGGCTCGCCGCCCGCTTCGACCAGCACGCCCGCCACCGCCTGGTGCACCCAGTACCGACGGACGTACGTTACATACAGTACGAGACACTCACCTCTCTCCCGCTGCGTCTCGAACAGATGCGTGACGTAGGCGAGCGTATCGTCGGAGGGCGGCTCGTGGTGCACGGGCTTGTCGCGGCAGGGCCCGCGCGGCTCGCCGCCCGCTTCGACCAGCACGCCCGCCACCGCCTGGTGCACCCAGTACCGACGGACGTACGTTACATACAGTACGAGACACTCACCTCTCTCCCGCTGCGTCTCGAACAGATGCGTGACGTAGGCGAGCGTATCGTCGGAGGGCGGCTCGTGGTGCACGGGCTTGTCGCGGCAGGGCCCGCGCGGCTCGCCGCCCGCTTCGACCAGCACGCCCGCCACCGCCTGGTGCACCCAGTACCGACGGACGTACGTTACATACAGTACGAGACACTCACCTCTCTCCCGCTGCGTCTCGAACAGATGCGTGACGTAGGCGAGCGTATCGTCGGAGGGCGGCTCGTGGTGCACGGGCTTGTCGCGGCAGGGCCCGCGCGGCTCGCCGCCCGCTTCGACCAGCACGCCCGCCACCGCCTGGTGCACCCAGTACCGACGGACGTACGTTACATACAGTACGAGACACTCACCTCTCTCCCGCTGCGTCTCGAACAGATGCGTGACGTAGGCGAGCGTATCGTCGGAAGGCGGCTCGTGGTGCACGGGCTTGTCGCGGCAGGGCCCGCGCGGCTCGCCGCCCGCTTCGACCAGCACGCCCGCCACCGCCTGGTGCACCCAGTACCGACGGACGTACGTTACATACAGTACGAGACACTCACCTCTCTCCCGCTGCGTCTCGAACAGATGCGTGACGTAGGCGAGCGTATCGTCGGAGGGCGGCTCGTGGTGCACGGGCTTGTCGCGGCAGGGCCCGCGCGGCTCGCCGCCCGCTTCGACCAGCACGCCCGCCACCGCCTGGTGCACCCAGTACCGACGGACGTACGTTACATACAGTACGAGACACTCACCTCTCTCCCGCTGCGTCTCGAACAGATGCGTGACGTAGGCGAGCGTATCGTCGGAGGGCGGCTCGTGGTGCACGGGCTTGTCGCGGCAGGGCCCGCGCGGCTCGCCGCCCGCTTCGACCAGCACGCCCGCCACCGCCTGGTGCACCCAGTACCGACGGACGTACGTTACATACAGTACGAGACACTCACCTCTCTCCCGCTGCGTCTCGAACAGATGCGTGACGTAGGCGAGCGTATCGTCGGAGGGCGGCTCGTGGTGCACGGGCTTGTCGCGGCAGGGCCCGCGCGGCTCGCCGCCCGCTTCGACCAGCACGCCCGCCACCGCCTGGTGCACCCAGTACCGACGGACGTACGTTACATACAGTACGAGACACTCACCTCTCTCCCGCTGCGTCTCGAACAGATGCGTGACGTAGGCGAGCGTATCGTCGGAGGGCGGCTCGTGGTGCACGGGCTTGTCGCGGCAGGGCCCGCGCGGCTCGCCGCCCGCTTCGACCAGCACGCCCGCCACCGCCTGGTGCACCCAGTACCGACGGACGTACGTTACATACAGTACGAGACACTCACCTCTCTCCCGCTGCGTCTCGAACAGATGCGTGACGTAGGCGAGCGTATCGTCGGAGGGCGGCTCGTGGTGCACGGGCTTGTCGCGGCAGGGCCCGCGCGGCTCGCCGCCCGCTTCGACCAGCACGCCCGCCACCGCCTGGTGCACCCAGTACCGACGGACGTACGTTACATACAGTACGAGACACTCACCTCTCTCCCGCTGCGTCTCGAACAGATGCGTGACGTAGGCGAGCGTATCGTCGGAGGGCGGCTCGTGGTGCACGGGCTTGTCGCGGCAGGGCCCGCGCGGCTCGCCGCCCGCTTCGACCAGCACGCCCGCCACCGCCTGGTGCACCCAGTACCGACGGACGTACGTTACATACAGTACGAGACACTCACCTCTCTCCCGCTGCGTCTCGAACAGATGCGTGACGTAGGCGAGCGTATCGTCGGAGGGCGGCTCGTGGTGCACGGGCTTGTCGCGGCAGGGCCCGCGCGGCTCGCCGCCCGCTTCGACCAGCACGCCCGCCACCGCCTGGTGCACCCAGTACCGACGGACGTACGTTACATACAGTACGAGACACTCACCTCTCTCCCGCTGCGTCTCGAACAGATGCGTGACGTAGGCGAGCGTATCGTCGGAGGGCGGCTCGTGGTGCACGGGCTTGTCGCGGCAGGGCCCGCGCGGCTCGCCGCCCGCTTCGACCAGCACGCCCGCCACCGCCTGGTGCACCCAGTACCGACGGACGTACGTTACATACAGTACGAGACACTCACCTCTCTCCCGCTGCGTCTCGAACAGATGCGTGACGTAGGCGAGCGTATCGTCGGAGGGCGGCTCGTGGTGCACGGGCTTGTCGCGGCAGGGCCCGCGCGGCTCGCCGCCCGCTTCGACCAGCACGCCCGCCACCGCCTGGTGCACCCAGTACCGACGGACGTACGTTACATACAGTACGAGACACTCACCTCTCTCCCGCTGCGTCTCGAACAGATGCGTGACGTAGGCGAGCGTATCGTCGGAGGGCGGCTCGTGGTGCACGGGCTTGTCGCGGCAGGGCCCGCGCGGCTCGCCGCCCGCTTCGACCAGCACGCCCGCCACCGCCTGGTGCACCCAGTACCGACGGACGTACGTTACATACAGTACGAGACACTCACCTCTCTCCCGCTGCGTCTCGAACAGATGCGTGACGTAGGCGAGCGTATCGTCGGAGGGCGGCTCGTGGTGCACGGGCTTGTCGCGGCAGGGCCCGCGCGGCTCGCCGCCCGCTTCGACCAGCACGCCCGCCACCGCCTGGTGCACCCAGTACCGACGGACGTACGTTACATACAGTACGAGACACTCACCTCTCTCCCGCTGCGTCTCGAACAGATGCGTGACGTAGGCGAGCGTATCGTCGGAGGGCGGCTCGTGGTGCACGGGCTTGTCGCGGCAGGGCCCGCGCGGCTCGCCGCCCGCTTCGACCAGCACGCCCGCCACCGCCTGGTGCACCCAGTACCGACGGACGTACGTTACATACAGTACGAGACACTCACCTCTCTCCCGCTGCGTCTCGAACAGATGCGTGACGTAGGCGAGCGTATCGTCGGAGGGCGGCTCGTGGTGCACGGGCTTGTCGCGGCAGGGCCCGCGCGGCTCGCCGCCCGCTTCGACCAGCACGCCCGCCACCGCCTGGTGCACCCAGTACCGACGGACGTACGTTACATACAGTACGAGACACTCACCTCTCTCCCGCTGCGTCTCGAACAGATGCGTGACGTAGGCGAGCGTATCGTCGGAGGGCGGCTCGTGGTGCACGGGCTTGTCGCGGCAGGGCCCGCGCGGCTCGCCGCCCGCTTCGACCAGCACGCCCGCCACCGCCTGGTGCACCCAGTACCGACGGACGTACGTTACATACAGTACGAGACACTCACCTCTCTCCCGCTGCGTCTCGAACAGATGCGTGACGTAGGCGAGCGTATCGTCGGAGGGCGGCTCGTGGTGCACGGGCTTGTCGCGGCAGGGCCCGCGCGGCTCGCCGCCCGCTTCGACCAGCACGCCCGCCACCGCCTGGTGCACCCAGTACCGACGGACGTACGTTACATACAGTACGAGACACTCACCTCTCTCCCGCTGCGTCTCGAACAGATGCGTGACGTAGGCGAGCGTATCGTCGGAGGGCGGCTCGTGGTGCACGGGCTTGTCGCGGCAGGGCCCGCGCGGCTCGCCGCCCGCTTCGACCAGCACGCCCGCCACCGCCTGGTGCACCCAGTACCGACGGCACGCGCGGTCCGAACCTTACATATATTCATCATAATAAATATACAGGGACATTCCCTTTAGAGTAGTAATACCGAACAATCCGATTCCGAAACTAGTCAGTGATTTTTCACTGATTTTGAACATTAAAGGTTGACGACGTATCAGAGCCGAACGCGCCGAACGAATCGAAGTCAAGGAGGGCTCGCACACATATCCGCACCGAAAAAATCATTTCTATATCCTTTACGCCTGTTGCACAATATTTATAAACAACTCGCGTGTTGCTACGCAACTGATAGAATGCGATGTGATGCGAGTGCATCGGTGTAGTGGAGGTGGACCGCATGATCCGCGCCGAATCTGATGACGTCATCCGAATTCGTCTCGGGTTTCTGGGGTTCTTCCAGATTCGGACGATTCGACGCGGGCGAGATGTGCGAGCTTTCATAAGATTTCATATACATCGATTTCGGATAAGTGTGCGTTTACCTTAAGACGGGCCAGCTGGCGTGGTTGGTTAAGATTCTACCTATCGCGCCCTAGGTCGTGGGTTCGATTCCCACACAGGACATGCATTTGTGTGCATGAACATGTCTGTATGTCCTGTGTCTGGGTGTAATTATTTATATTAAGTATGTTTTTACTCAGCTGACTCTAACTAACTAACTCTAACTCAGCGAAATATTTTCAATGGAATACGTCGTGCTCTTTCGCTGACTTCAAATCAGTGTCAGATTAGAGTTATATCATACTTTTTAGTGTATTTCGAAGTCAATAAAAAAAAAAAACTTTTTTATTTCGTAATTTTTAGTTTTTCCTAAATGCACTAGAATTTGACCAAAGCTTTGAGATGTTTTTCCTTTGACACCACACCCGTAGCTCGTATCAATAAGCCAGGCCATCACACATATTTGTCCATATCTTGAAAACTACTGAACCATTTTTAGTTTCTCTTAAATGCACTAGAATTTGACCAAAGCTTTGAGATGTTTTTCCTTTGACACCACACCCGTAGCTCGTATCAATAAGCCAGGCCATCACACATATTTGTCCATATCTTGAAAACTACAGAACCGATTTCGATGAAACTTGCACTGTTCCCTAAGTTGAAGGCACAAAGTCCATATTCACATTGATAAAGTTATTCTTTTTTTTTTATGGAATTAAATAAAAAAGTTGTCAAGAATCTCTCTATAAATTCTAACTAGGCCAAAACTACCAGAAACATGACCACAAATATGATTCATGCAAAAATAAACGCTTCACTAACCAAGATAGGACACATAATCAAACAGCTCAATCTGGAGCTCCTTGACTTTTTTCTCGTACTCCTGTTTCTTCTCCTCGCTCTCTTTCGTGAGTTTCTCCGTAGCAAGTCTTAATTCCTCATCAATCTTCAGTTTATCCACTGTAAGTTTCTGTTCATCCTTCTTGGCTGCAGCTTCTTTACGGAGTTCCTGCTTCGCTACTGTCACTTGAGCTTCGCGTTTACGTTCATTTATCTGAAAAAAATTATGAAAGTTTATTGACCGTTTAAAAAGTGTTATGTACATAAAAAAGTTCACACTCCAATGGATAGATGGCGCCACATTATCCTACATCGCTATAATGAAGTACAGACAACAATCTGCATAAATACAACTGGTCCCCCTGGCACGATGACCCAAGTCTGGCGAAATAAATATCCTGGGACATTCCTCACACACGGTAATCTGATCCCATACTAAGCAGAGCTTGTACTATGGAAACCAGATAACTGATTTAATACATATACTCCTCTTTTGTTCGTAAATACATACTTAATACACATAATTACACCCAGACTCAGGACCCCTGCAGCGTCATAGGTCCACCTATCTTAACACTCTCACACGCCAACTGGTCCATAGAACTTCTGTTGTGACGGGCCAGCTGGCGTGGTTGGTTAAGACTCTGGTTAAGATTCTACCTATTGCGCCGCAGGTCGTGGGTTCGATTCCCACACAGGACATGCACTTGTGTGCATGAACATGTTTGTATGACCTGAGTTTGGGTGTAATTATGTGTATTAAGTATGTATTTACAAACAAAAAGTAGTATATTTATTATATCAGTTATCTGGTTTCCATAGTACAAACTCTGCTTAGTTTGGGATCAGATGATTGTGTGTGAGGAATGTCCCAGGATAAAAAAAAAATTGAGGAGCCACCCGACCTTAATCCAGTGTATTAATTAAGAACATATTCCATCAAAAGATATAATTCTGAATATCAGGAGTCTCAACTAACCTGTAACATTCTAAGTGATTGTTTGGTATTCCTCAGATCGTCCAGTTTCTCCTCAATAACATCTCGTACGGTCGCGTAGCTCAGTATTTGGTTCATCAGGCATTGGAGGATCAGAAATTTGTCATCTGTGAATAATGATAATTATTAAAAATTTCTGTTGCAATTGCAACGGATACCTATAAGCCTTTTTAGCCCGTTTAACTTGTACAATGTAAATTATATAACTGTACTATACATACATAGAAGCGCTCGTGGTGTAGCATGATAAGCCATTCTTAATCGATCGGCAAGTTAAGCTACCACTGTCGTGGTCGGTACCTGGTTGGGTGACCGCCTAGTGGTATATCAAATCGCGCGTTTCCGTGCTTCGGAAGGTAAAGCCGTAGGTCCCGGTTATCACTTAATAGTGATAGTCGTTAAGCTAGTTGGAGACCTACTAGGCGGCTTGAAAACTCCAACAGTAGGTTGCACGCGTGCCGGAGTATCTGCCCACTCTCTTTCCCAGGAGGCCTGTGCTCAGCAGTGGAACATTATAGGCTGGTGATGATGATGATGATACATGTAGATGGCACGTACCCAAGTGTAGATCAGCGACATGCGTGTTGTGTAGCGTGCGCAGTAGGGCGGGCTGGTTGAGTCTCAGCCGGAGACCAGGGTCGTCCTGCGAGCTGTACCCGCCGCGCTGGTGGTAGCGCCAGGTCGCACAGCGGGTGCCAGCCGCGCCGCCAGACGACAGGATGTGTAGCCTGGGTCGTAAGAGCTCCATGATTAGATCGGACCGATATACCGGCACCACAGAACAGAAAAAACAGTTAGAAAGCGCAAGTGGGCGGAACCGCCGTAGTACATAGTAAGCGTAGTTCCGCGCACATAGAGCTCCGCTCAATTCAGTCGTGATTTGTCACTACATTTTTTTGGTGGCGTCGTAAAAGATTTAAAATGTTAGTAAAATGCCTTATTGTGCTGTTTTACAGTGCAAAAACGATAGCCGTACAATAAATTTAGCGAAAGGAGGTATATCATACCATCCGTAAGTTATATTTTGTGAGTAAATTAATTTAAAATTAAGAAATAACTAATTGTCTTCAAGATGAATGATCGCGAACGAAAGTTGACTTTAAAATTTAAACTTTAAGGTCTAGTTTCTTTCAAACTTAAAACTTACTGCTTCTCGAAGTTTCCATACATGCACTTGATGTGACGGTTGCTACTCGATTAGAGACGTGACACACTTCTTTATAATATGAGTTATCGATAGTTGAAACTTTTACAGTTGTGATTAGTAGTGCCATTTTGATTTTATATTTAAACTAGCTTTAGCCCGCGACTTCGTCCGCGTAGATTATTTCTTTTTTCTAGATATGAATCATTGTAACAATATAGAGCTTTGTTCATGGCTATAGCCCGCCACTACGTGTGATATTTGACAAAAGTTCAGGAAGATTGAGAGCTTACAGGCGAGCATGCCACATAAAACTGAAACAGTCCTGCCGCAAATAAACTCTAGCAAATTTCGGAGTTCTTCCCTGTGATTTATTAATAGCCATCGCGAAGCAAACCTCGATAAGGAACTGTAATCTTTTAAATTCAAACGGAAGGTGCTTTGGGATCAATGGCACGAGACTGTTTCTCCTCTGGCAGAACCAGTTAATATTTTGGCCTCAATAACATTGCGGCGGAGAACTGTTGCTTGTAGTCAAGTTCTACAGCACAATTTTGGAGGCCGTATATTTCTAAACAATATGACAGGAGCAGGTACATGCATGAAACGGATTACCCGGCGGATTAAGAGATTTAAAAAATTGAATAGGATAATTAACCGACTCATCCATATCGACCATGGTGGCAACATTTCATTGATCGCAGCGGGTTGGTCATTTTTGGGAGTCATAATGGGTCTCTCGCGCATAACCACTCTATCGGTTTGTGTTCATAGTAACATCAGTCAGTATACATTTCATCTATACCTAACTTGGTATGTGTACCATCTATTTGTGGAAAGTTTATGTTCCCAATTTGAAGAAGAAGATCTGAAAATCTACCGGCAGAAATATGCATACACTGTCCGATTAGCTGAAGAAGAAATATGGGTTTTTTGGGAGGTGTCGAGATCGGGATTATTTATCTAAAATTACGCCATGAGACCTATCCACAAATTCCTCAACCATTTCATGACAGCTGAGATATTTGCTCATGGCACACGGACAGACAGACGAATACACCTATATCCACAAGTTCCTCAATAGTTTCCAGACAGCTGAGATGTTTCTGTCTGTCTGTCAGTCTGAGGAGAGTGTACCGCTTGTACAACGGACAGTTCTCTGAAGAATTGTTTGACTTGATGCCCACGGGCTACCTTCTACCATCGCAACTCTCGCCATCGACGGGGAGTCCATACTCATATATTGGAACCGAAATGGTTTCAAAGGAGTTTTCTAGCGCGTAAACTCAGGCTGTGGTATGAGCTCCCCGCCATGGCGCAAGGGTGTGAAGATATTTCTGTATGGTCGGCAACGCACGAGTGATACATACGGTGACCGCTTACCATCAGGCCGGCCGTATGCTTGTTTGACACCTTAGTATTAAATTTAAATAATAATAATAATTTAAAAATCACCCGTAGACGGTAAGACAGACAGACAGACGGATCGACACGGGCGGAGATCTATCCAAAAGTTCCTCTACCAGACAGCTGAGAATTTTTCTCGTGGCAGACAGACAGATAGATGGGCGGCAGTAGGCTTCTTAATAACTTGATACACGTGTACATTATTTTACTTGAATACAAAATTATGTGAATGAACAGCTTAAATACAAAATTTCACCCCCCTTTACGAATTTCAACCCTTGAAGGGGTCAAGGGTTGAAATTCGAAAACCGAAAAGATGCGTTGGTTTCCAACCATAAGCCGAGATTATAGTGATTTTTACTCCGAAAATAAAGAACTTCAAATAGAAAATTTAATCCCCCTTTTCACTCATTAATGGATCAAATTCCTACAACACCGATATTCTTTGCGTTAGTTTCCAAATTTTAATTATATTCCAAGCTTATATAATAAATTTAGTATACTTCCATACACAACTTCATCTCTTTTTTACCCCTTCGGGGTCGAAATTATCGAAAACGCTGAGGCACATTATAAATTAATTTTCAATCATCAGCCTAAACACAAAACTTGAAGGTCCTAACTTCCAAACTGATGGACTTTCATACAAACTCGCATCCCCTATTTTACCCCCATAGAGGTGTAATATTGAAAAATCCTTCGTTAGTGGATACCTACACTGTATAATTAAAAATTTTGTGATGTTTACTATGGAAATGAAAGATTTTCGTATACAACTTAATCCCCCTTTTCCCTCTTCGGGGGTGGAATTATCAATTCGCTGTGACAACTTTACTTTAATTTTCAATCGTCAGCCTGAACACAAAATTTGAAGATCCTAACTTCAAAACTGACGGACTTCCATACAAAATTTCAAGTCCTATTTTACCCGCTTAGGGGTGGAATTTCCAAAAATCCTTCTTTACTGGATACCTAAACTGTCTAATAATAAATTTTGTGAAGTTTATCGTGAAATTGAAGGCCTTGTATACCCAACTTCATTCCCCTTTTTCCCCTTTCGGGGGTGGAATTATCATAAATGCTGAGATAACTTTACATTAATTTTCAATCGTCAGCCTAAACACAAAATTTGAAGATCCTAACTTCAAAACTGACGGACTTGCATACAAACTTTCATCCCTTATTTTACCCCCTTAGGGATGGAATTTCCAAAAAAATCTTCCTTAGTGGATGCCTACACCGTATAATAATACATTTTGTGAAGTTTACTTTCAAATTGAAGGACTTGCATACACAACTTCATCCCCCTTTTCCTCCCTTCGGTGGTGGAATTATCACAATCGCTGAGAAAACTATACATTGATTTTCAATCGTCAGCCTAAACACAAAATTTGAAGATCCTAACTTCAAAACTGACGGACTTGCATACAAACTTTCATCCCTTATTTTACCCACTTAGGGGTGGAATTTCCAAAAATCCGTCCTTAGTGGATGCCTACACCGTATAATAATACATTTAGTGAAGTTTACTTTCAAATTGAAGGACTTGCATTAACAACTTCATCCCCCTTTTCCTCCCTTCGGTGGTGGAATTATCACAAACGCTGAGATAACTATACATTAATTTTCAATCGTAAGCCTAAACACAAAATTTGAAGATCCTAACTTCAAAACTGACGGACTTGCCTACAAACTTTCATCCCCTATTTTACCCCCTTAGGGGTGGAATTTCCGAAAATCCTTCCTTAGTGGATGCCTACACTGTATAAGGTATCTTTGTGCAAAATTTCAAATCTCTAGGTCCAGCGATTTGGGCTATGCGTTGATATATTGCTTACAAACTTTCATCCCTTATTTTACCCTGTTAGGGGTGGAATTTTTAAAAATCCTTCTTTTGTGGATGCCTACACTATATAATCATATATTTAGTGAAGTTTACTTTGAAATTGAAGGACTTGCATAAACCACTTCATCCCCCTTTTCCTCCCTTCGGTGGTGGAATTATCACAAACGCTGAGATAACAAAACATTAATTTTCAATCGTCAGCCTAAACACAAAATTTGAAGATCCTAACTTCAAAACTGACGGACTTGCAGACAAACTTTCATCCCTTATTTTACCCTCTTAGGGGTGGAATTGCCGAAAATCCTTCCATAGTGGATGCCTACACCGTATAATAATACATTTCATGAAGTTTACTTTGAAATTGAAGGCCTTGCATACCCAACTTCATCCCCCTTTTCCTCCCTTCAGGGGTGGAATTGTCACAAACGCTGAGATAACTATACATTAATTTTCAATCGTCAGCCTAAACACAAAATTTGAAGATCCTAACTTCAAAACTGACGGACTTGCATACAAACTGTCATCCCCTATTTTACCCTCTTAGGGGTGGAATTTTCAAAAATCCTTCCTTAGTGGATGCCTCCACTGTATAAGGTATCTGTGTGCAAAATTTCAAATCTCTAGGTCCAGCGGTTTGGGCTGTGCGTTGATATATCAACAATCAGTTTATCATTTTATATATTAAGATATTATTATTATTTATTTGAATGCGTTATGTTATATTTTTGTGATTTTAGATTTCCTAAGGCTCCAGATATAAAGGGAAAATGGATTCAAGCTACAGGAAGGCAAAATTGGTTTCATTCAAAATCAAGCACAATTTGTTCAGAGCACTTTGAAGACAAATATTTTATAATTAAAAAAGGGAAATAAATACTTGTATGAAACAGCCATACCAGAGCAAAAACAAAAATATTTCCAATATGTGTCCTTTTGTTATTCTAAAAGGTGTCTCACTGGGCTTCCTACAGAACACTCAAAGAAAATTTGAATTCAAATTATTTCAATTTTCATAAATTGAATAAAGAGAAAATCTATCGACAACTAACAATTTTTATCCTTCTTTACCAAGCGTGAATTTTTACAAAACGTGCTACAGTTTAAGGCCTTTGAATTTTATACTATCCTAGCTTCGCCCGCTTTGAATTCGTTTATAAGTGTAATTTCAATTATATGTGTAATTCGTTTATCCTACGGGAACTGCTCACTTTTCCGGTACAATAAGTAAATATATATATTATATTTGATTTGTTGTTTTTTTTGTTTTTTTTTTTTTATGTTTATTCGTTTTGATGATTGTGTATTTTATTTTGTAAAATAAAAAGTATGTATGTTTTGGAACTATACTAATGTTTTGGAAAAAAATAGCCACTATATAGTCAGATTGTAAAAAAAAAAGAAAATATAAAAAAATGTACCTTCATAGGTGCCCTTCTTGGGCCTAAATTGAATAAATGGCTTTGACTTGACTTGTCTATAAGCTGTGTGTTAATCTAGTGTGTCATCTATCTACATACCAAATTTCATCGAAATCTGTTCCGCCGTTTAGGCGGAATAGATTTCATTCATAATATTAGTGTCATATTTATAATATTATTAGCTGTCCCGCGCGGTTTCACCCACATTCCCGAGTAATCGTATGATTTCCCGTCATAAAAAGTATCCTATGTGTTAATCCAGAACATATCTGAGAATCTGTGTTCCAAATTTCATCCAAATCCGTTCAGTAGTTTTTGCGTGAAAGAGTAACAAACACTCACAAACTTTCGCATTTATATTATTAGTAGGATATACAATAAACATTTATCGATACTTTCACTTATGACGTCATCTATCACCTACATCACTAATTGAGTAGCTGACGAAATCGAATAGCGCATGGTGTTATAATCAGAATGTTATAAATCCATCGACATGCTACACGAATGTCAACTTTATCTTGAATGTAATTAGGATGATAATAACATCCACTGATAATAACGCCATCTATTGTTGGATAGCGAAACTTACTCGTCAATTGTTTTCCTTCATCTTCATATTACAAAACGTCGTATACACATTCTACAGAATAACAAAATGAATTCTATTTGTACATGTGAAGGTATATTTTCAAATGTAGAATCAGTGATTTCTGCTAGTTTTGTGTTGAATAAAATCTACCAATGAAACGAATTGTTTGTTTGTAGTGCAGTGTATGAATAATTGTTTATTTGTGTGAGTTTTGCCACACAGGTTCCCGTGCTAATATTGTCACTTGCGCTTTCTAACTGTTTTTTCTGTTCTGTGACCGGCACACTGACGTTGAACAAACACTCAACACCAACTTCTAGGTGTTAAGAGATTTATGCAAGGTCCATCAAAGTCAAAGTCAAAGCCATTTATTCAATTTAGGCCCTGGAAGGGCACCTATGAAGGTCAAAGCTACTGATGTTACTGCCAGTTCCTAAGTCGGCCTTCAACTGAGAAGAACAGGCAAGAAACACAGCAAGGTTAAATTTTTTTTTTTTTTTTTTTACAATCTGATTATATATTGGCTATTTTTTCCAAAAACATTAGTATTTCCGCGGAAACCCTTTGTGTATCAAGCGTCTATAGCAGGGGCGTTGATTAGATCCAAGATCTACTGTTTACCGACGAAACCCTGTGCGATCTACCAATTACACTTCTTGAAATCTTAAATCAAACCGCATAGTTCAGTACACAATTATGTAGTATTTTTCTACATATATATATTTTTTGCCTTGCCACGATCGAATGGACTAATAGTCGCGATCGATCGACCGGTTGGCCACCCCTGATCTATAGACTACGGTATCATTATCATTAGCTCGCCTGATGTATGTATTAGACATAGTTTCGGAGATATAGATTTTAAATATGTTCCTTAAAGAAAATTTTACTCAATATTGATATACTGTTTCCCCTAAGTTATGATTTAACTAGGACCTGACTAAGACCAACTAACCTTAAAACCTCACTGACAGTTGTAGGATCTAAAGGCAACTTGCTGAGTGGAGTCCCGAGGTACGTCTGCGACCATTTGCTCGCCTTCGTCGCCAGCTCAACAGCCTTTGTGACTCCCATTTCTGTATCCATTTGTTTGTCCTCTGAAATAGTTAAAACAGGTCAGGCAAGCAACTTTTTGGAGACTACTAAGGGAGTACTTTCGACTGCATCAAATTATTTCACGGCATTCAAAATATAATTAACCTACATCTATTAAATCTGAAGCTGATTATAATTTTATATAGTTTTGACTACCCTTCATACTACCCACAAAGACGTCATTAGACAAAGCATCATGGATTGCTTTGTTGGTAGCCATTCCATCAGTTAGATTGAAAAATATTGGACATGTTTACAAAGATAAAGCGCGTTGGGGAGAGGGGCTCGTGACGTCACTTGTTTGTGAAAAATTTACCATGGCGTGACGTCACGCGGAGATTCAACAAATACCTTCGCCATTTTTGTTTGATTGATTAGGGAAAAAAGAAACCTGTCCGATGTTGATAATTAAAATTACTAAATAGAACTTTTCAGGTAACTAGCCTATTTGGGGTCAACATCTATCACTATCAGCACTCTCAACTCACCAGTAGACAACTGAATCCCGCCATTCTCATTATAGTCCTCAGCCTCATCCTCTTGCAACGAGAATATCGTCGTGAGCAGCATCTGCACCAGGTCACAGAACACGCCAGCGTGCTCCTTCATCGTCAGTGCCTTCCTGAAGGTCTCCAGGTCGAGTTCGTTGTGGAACACGTCTTTTGTCTTGAGGACATCGGAGTAGATGTACACAAACTGAAGGACTGACAGCATGTCTCCAATGTGCTGGTGAGGTATGCCTTCGATTTCTATTGGGGTGCCTTTTGGAATTATCTGTGGATAAAATGGAACAATTTAATGATCAGGAATTCTTTGATACCCTATTTAACCCTATCAAAGTTCTTGTGATTGAATCGCTGAATTGAATTGTTTTTGAATCAAAGGTACACAATGTATTGAAAAAAGCTATATTTGACATACACATGACATATTTGACATGTCGTTATAGAATGAGTGAGTGTGTGTATCTCCAAGTAAACATTGTCTTTAAACCTGTGCGCTTTTTAATTGAGTTATAAATAGTTTCTACCTGCTGAAGTTCTGGAAATCTCATAGGCATACACCCCTGCATCCTACGCAGGGAAAGTGGTAATTTGTGACGACTGGTGAGCCGAAAATTATTAACTTATTAACATTCTACTTTCACTGGGTTTCACGTTGAATTTAAACATCCACCCACACACACTCAGAAGAGATACTATTCGCCACCTAAAATCCCAGATCACCTGTGAAGAATCCAATCACAACAACGAACAGCTGACTATTATAACCTCACCCTCAAATCGGCTAATAAAGCAACTGTCAGATTGATAGATAATCACTGTTGCCAACTTGACGCCGTATTATTGCACCAAAGACACTTCCACCATAGATATTGGAACAAGTATTCAGAACCATAGACAAATCTTAAAGGGTACTACACATGGTCGAGATTAAATATTTTGAGGAAAATTAAAATATCAATACCGTTTCTAAGTAAAAAACCGAACAGTACAAAATGGATACTGATAATGTAACTATGCGTAAAATAAGGCATTCAATTTCGCTACACGATCTCTCAGATACGTCATTATTTGATTCTACAATGATGAGTCTACCCAACACATCATTGACTGAGAACACCTGTTGTGAAGGGTTGCGAATACAAGTGGATCAATTAAAAACCAACCTGCTATCGGCAAATAACGAAATAGATAATATGATGGGCGAAATTAAGGAACTAAAAATTGAGTTACGGAAATGCAATGATGTCATCAATATATATAAGAAGTTAGACTACACCGAGAATTCTAATTCAGTTCTAATGTCAAGGAAAAAGAAAAGGAATAAATTACACGACAAAAACAGGCCCCATGATCTTACGTTGTCAACATCTCCGCCAACAACTCCGCCTAATGAACGCTCTCCCGCCAATAACACGGAAACCTTACTTGATCCTAATATGATTGAGCCATTAGAAAATGATACCTATATTGAAAACCCTATATCGTATGCTGAGGATGAAGTTTCTACAAAGTGCCAAGAAAATGAAGACACTCAGCGAAGTGGTGATATAACTGCCGATAAGGTAGACTCTAGTGATAATCTTACAAACTCTGAGGGGTTAAGGGATAACAATAATACCGCAAAGGTCATTATTATCGCGGACCAGCAAGGCAAACATATACGCAACATCCTACAAAAATTACTGGGACCAAAATTTAAAGTAATTTGTTTTTGGAAGCCGGGCGCAAGAACTG
Organism: Achlya flavicornis; assembly: GCA_947623365.1. Lineage (NCBI taxonomy): Eukaryota > Metazoa > Arthropoda > Insecta > Lepidoptera > Drepanidae > Achlya > Achlya flavicornis. The sequence continues at coordinate 1,135,500 of OX392485.1, read as the reverse complement.
ATGAGATTCTTAAGTCCGGTATTATGAAAGAATTAACTATGCAAGATTTTGTAATAGTATTGGGGGGTACTAATGATACGGATCCTTTTACATATCAACTGGCTTTAGGCAACTATTTAAACCATATGAGAAACACAAATATAATAGTTTCGGAAGTGCCTTATAATAAATCGTTGCATGAAACCAGATTGAACTATTTGGTTAGGTATATATGCGATAAATTTAATAATGTTACATATGCTGACATGAATTATAGTAGATTTGTTCCAAGATCATTTGCCGTCAGTCTGTGTAAATCGTTGTTACGAGAAATACTACGCATAGACTATAACCAAAAATATTTAAACTACGTTAGGGAAAATAAACTACATAATAATGGTGCAAAATCCATAGAATTAGTCGATAAGTGCACTCAAACATACTCAACCTGCACTGAGGTTGAAAAAAGCATTGATGTTAATGATGGAATTGATTTAATTTCTGGAAACCCTGAGAATGTGGGTCCTGATTTATTTCGTGTTTAATTTTATTTATGTTTTGCATCAGAATATTAATGGTCTCATAAATAAGTCGGACATGTTAATGGTTTCTCTAAATGAACTTCAGTTACAGTCAAAGCAGGTTGATATACTTTGCCTTACGGAGCATAACATGATACACGATGACATTCACATGCTTAACATTTTAAATTTCAAACTAGCTTCATGTTTTTGCAGAAGCAACCGTAATGGAGGTTCGTGTATACTAGTACGATCAGGTCATGAGTTTAGAAACATTACAGAAATAAATAAGTTATCTGTGTCGGGCGTAATCGAATGCAGTGCGATAGAACTGATAAAGCACCAAATATATATAATATGTATATACAGGCCACCGAATAACAATTCTCAATCCTATGATACCTTCTTCAATAAGCTTCAAACAATCCTGGAGCAAGTTTGTCTTAAAAACAATAAGAAGATTATAATTTGTGGTGACATCAATATAAATATATTAATAAGAAATAAAATTTCAATGGAATTTGAAAATTTGTTATTCGGACATAATCTTACAATAACATTTAGGCAAGCAACCAGACTGAGTAGTAACACATGTATAGACAACATAATACATAACATTAGGGGATGCAAAGGCGAGATTCTTGAATTTGCTCTATCGGATCACACTGCACAATTACTTAAGTGTCCGGTAAAAAAGAGTTGCATTATTAAATACTGGTACTCCTATAGGCGCGATTATTGTACAGAAAATTGCGAAATATTTAGGAAATACATTGGCCAACTTAGCTTTAATGATGTTATGGAAGAACAAAATGCAAACGCGGCTTTCGATCTTTTTCACGAAACTTTTTTGCTTATATACAATTTGTGCTTTCCAGTAATTAGATTCAAGGTACCTACTGTAAAAAAACCAAGATGGATGTCGAAGGGAATATTACTGTGCTCTAAAAAGAAAAGGAATCTATTATGGAAATACCGAATATCACCAAGTCACCACAATAAGAAAGCATTCAAAACATATGCAAAAAGATATAAAAAGATATTAAAACTTACCCAAAAAGCACAAAATAACTTCGCGATTCAGAATGCTACTAATAAATCTAAAGTGACTTGGAGAATAGTCCATAATAATAATAAGAACTATCCCAAAGATAATTTATCTAAAATAAATATAAACGGCCAATCTATAACTGACCCTAAAGAAATCGCAGACGCATTTAATAACTATTTTATAGACAGTACTCGCACTGTACAGATGAATCAACCAAAACATCTTAAGCTCAAATATAGTAAAAACAACTCCATATTTTTGACCCCAACAACTCAATTTGATATTGCAAAAATTATACATTCTCTAAAAAATACGGACAGCGTGGGATACGATGGTATAATGACGAAAATAATAAAAGATGTGGCAGATATTATTGCTCCTGTCATGGAATATATTGTTAATATGTGTTTAGAGCAAGGCGAATTCCCTAATGCCCTTAAAACCAGTATAATAAAACCACTTCATAAAAAAGATGATAAATTGTTTCTGAATAATTACAGACCAATAGCGTTAATTCCTATTATGTCTAAAATATTTGAAAAGGTAATTTACCAAAAAATTTATTCCTATTTCGAAAGTAATCATATTTTCACGGACAGTCAATATGGATTTAGGAAAAATAAAACCATTAATATGGCCTTGTACGACTTTCTTAGAACAATTATGATAAACATGGATAAGCGGACAACAACTATAGCCCTATTTATGGATATGACTAAAGCGTTTGATTATGTTAATCATGATACATTATTGAATAAGTTATATTTGTACGGAGTAAGAGGGAATGCACTTAAGCTCATTGAATCGTATTTGAGTAACAGAACCCAAATAACAATAATAAATCGAATTTGTCCTAAAACAAAAATTGAAAAAACGTACACGTCAAATAGTCGGAAAGTTAATAACGGTGTACCACAGGGAAGCGTACTTGGTCCATTGTTATTTTTAATCTATATCAACGATTTACCGGAGGTTACTGAGCACGCAATGACATTATTTGCTGATGATAGCACTATTCTATTTGTTGATACTGAAAATTCTAATTTTGAAAATGACATAAATACTACTATATTATCTATAATTGATTGGCTCAAATTCAATAATTTAAATATTAATTTAGAGAAAACTAAAATAATGAACTTTAAACAACGACATAATTATAATTTGGACATAAACATTAACTATTTAGGTAAAATTATTCATGAAATTGATGCTACGAAATTTTTGGGACTACATATTGATAATAAAATGACATGGAAATTGCACATTGATATATTATGTAAGAGGTTAAACCAATTCTCTTTCGCTCTATACAAACTTAATAAAATAATAAATGAAACTGCACTACTAACAGTATATCATGGTTATGTTGCATCCGTATTGAGATACGGCATTATTTTTTGGGGAAATTCGACAAACAAGATACACGCCTTCCGCGCACAAAAATCATGCATTAGAGCTATACGCGGCTTAAAACAGATTGACTCATGCCGGGAGCATTTTAAGCAACTTCGCCTTTTAACATTACCCGGACTCTATATAAGTGAAGTATGTCTGTTTGTGAAAGCAAATCCACAACTATTTGTCAAATACGCTGCCGGAGGACGACGTGAAAATCAATTTCGTCACATCCCCTCAAAATCAAAACTTTTACATGACAGCATATTTGGTATGGCCCCGGTTATATACAATAAAGTACCAAATGAAATACGAGCTTTAAATATTAATAAATTCAAATCATCATTGAATGAAATGTTGATTGATAAATGCTACTACACGATAACAGACTTTATTAATGACAGAACTCTGAAGTAGGGCCATTGGCATGTCCGTTTCATTTTATCTTAATTATATTATTTTTAGTCGTAAGTAATTTTATTTGGGACCTGGTTTTATAGTACATTTTTGACATTTTAATTTGATATTTTTATATAATTTTGTATTTGTATTATTATTAATGTATTATTTAGATTATTACCAGCCCAATATGATTTTAATTGTATATTTGTTTTTTAATTTGTATGCCCAAAAGGCGGGACATAGAGGAACACTAACCAACATTTTATGTAATACGATCTTTTTTGTACCTATTGTCCACAAATAAATGATTTCATTTCAAATGATTTCATTTCATTTCAATGAAATTATGGCAAAAAGAGCTCAAAATCTTTGTCTACTGAATCTTTGCCAACATCTAAAAATGATGAAAATGGGCTACTCTTCTGGACTTCCTTTCTTTCATGTCTCGTCATTTTCAAGTATGATTAATTAGCTCCATCAAACAATTAACCCAAAGAAGTGAAGCCAATTCCCCACTAGCGAAAATGGGCTCTGATTGGCTAGGTTAAAGACACACTAAACATTTAGATACACTGATTGAGCAGTACTGTTATTTAATCAGTGCAAAATCACCAACATACCTTATGATCCTCCAACTCCAGGTCATCTTTGACCTTCTGCCACTCCTTCATATAGGCCTGCAACCGGGCAGTCTTCTCTTTCTTGCGAGCCTTCTCTTCTTCCTTGCGCTGTCGCATCTGATCCTCCGCTCGGCGCATCTTCTCAGCTAGTTCTTGAGCACTCTTCTTGGCTGCTGGGTCTACTGGTGGCTTTGGTTTTGGTGCTGGAAGAAATATTATGTAAGGGATGTTTACAAAGGTTTTATATAGGGGAAAGATAATGGAATAGTACACTGAATCAGTAAATATGTAGGTAATTGTTACTCAATGTAAACTTGGCTTTGTTTTTACTGTTACAGGCCTGTGTTTGACCGCAATCTCACCATTGTACAGTAGTAACCAACTGATACGGCGCGTCGTGAATCTTAGTTCGCACAGAAAAGAAAGTATGGCAACAAAGATTAACGAAAGAACGCTTAAAACTTACAATCAACCTTAGATCACTACTATAAGGTTCATATTACACTGCAGCTGTTAGTTCCGTCGCACTCGCAAGTGACGCCCCTCCGCACACATGGCGGCAGCTGCCGACCACGTTTCCCGCGCTTTGAAAATGTATCTTCTGCGCAGGTACATCAGTAAGCCATATCAGTTGGGTACTACTGTAAGTGATGATGTGGCCAAAGGTGGTAAACATACAAAGCCTAGAAGGAACTGGCTCCCAAGTGCAGTTCAGCGGGGTTATTTTAAAACGGTCGAATTCGGAATCGGGAGCGGAATCGGAAACCTTCATCGAAAAGATCCGATCGCGGAAAGTTGGAGTGCGTTTACAAAGTTTGTTTTTAATAATGGTAGGAAATGGTATACCTAAACTAAAATTTAAAGTAAAATCGAAATGCTTACGGATTTTGCTCAAATGCATAAAGACAGTCAGACTTGTTATTTTCTATATTTTAGATTTTAGGTCTACATTGTGTTAATAAACATAAAAAAGGGTTTTCTAGTTTTATCGAACTTGAAAAACTGAAAACTGACTGATAGGTCGAAGTAATTGTTGTTTATAACATTAGCAAAAGGTTTGAGCCATACAGCCTAATCGAATTTTGAGTTATACCTAAGTTCTAGTCACAAAATAAATCACTTTCATATAGTACGCACTGTCAGTCACAGTCCATAAAAGTCATGTGTTAGTTAATCAGTGGTCAATAAACTAAAACTTCTCACGGACTTTTTGAGACAAGTTGAAGTCACGATACACATAATTCATTTAATTTCCCTTCATTGGTGCGCGTGGATTTATATTTATAGGATAAAACATCACAGATAATACGCAATAAAACGCAAAATACATGATTTTTTGAAAATAAAAAGAAAACGCAACGTCACATTGCAAGTTCCCGCCAAAAAGCCCTCGGTGTCAAAGTAGTTTTTTTTTTCAGTACATTCATGGAGAGTATAATAAAACAAATATTTTATGTTTTTCTTTTGAGTCTAATAAAATATTTTAACTTTTATTTGCAAATAGATAATTTGCAATAGATTTTATGGTTACGTAGATTTTTTGTGGTAGTGAATCTAGCATCCAACATGAGTAACGGTATTGAGTAGTGACCAATATGTTTTAGTTCCTACGAAGTTTGAGAATGTAGCTATTACTTTTACCGCAGACCTTTCTTAATCATTATTTACTTAAAATAGGGGCAAACACACTCAGTTTAGTACCAACTAACCTTTATATAAGTTTAAATAATGCGTTTATATTAAATAATAGTCAAAAACGAACATTAAATAAAATTCGGAAAGAATTCCGCCATCTAAAAGCTATCGGAAACTTTTCGATGATTCGGATTGATATTTCCGTCGAGAAACGTCAAACTATTCAATTCGGAAATTAAAATAGCAAAGGCCGCTTTAACCTATCATGCAGAATATATTTATTTTAGTTTAGGTATTATTTGTAACACTTAAATAGGGAATATGCATGTTTTTTTTTATATTTTTATACGATAGCTTACATCGATATATAACTGTAAAAAAATATTCCGCGCAAAAAAACTACAATTAATAGGACAAAACAATATTTAAAATTATTAACTGATAAGGGCACTTTTAAAACATCCCGCGCGCTTGGCGTGACGTCACAGTCTATAACAACAATTAACTGTCAATGTCAACAACAATCAAATGAACTAATGTAGAACAATGTAGAATTATGTGCTTGTATTATCTTGTATTTAACGACTATTATATGATGGTACAACACAAAAACGTATAGTACTGTATTGTACCAAGGTGTAAAAATACCATAAGAAGAAAATGCAACCGATAGTGTTTTTTCTTGTTCCGAGAGGTATGTATGGACGTAAGGAGAAAGTGGTCTAAAATCATGAAGAAACATGGTATCTCCATCAACTTGTTTATATTATTGTGAAGATCACTTCAACGTAAGTATATCTTAAACATTTAAACAATTTCAACTTGAGTTTTGTTTTTATCTGAGGTTTTTATGCTCCATTTAACAACCTGTCAATATAACCTAGTTTGAAGCCCGGTGGCCCAGACTTTCCTACTTCAACATTCACATTGTTATGTTTTAATCAATAATATTTATATTTTCAGATAGAAGAGGATACAGAAAATTTTATTGAGTATAATATCATGACTTTAAAAGAAAAACAAAAAACTACATTATGATTAAAGTAAGGTATCCTTCCTCATAAAGAGTGTCAAAAAGATACTCAGTTGCATCTATCACCAGAGCGAAAAGGTTTCTTAGAGAAAACATCTAGAAATTCAAAATTCAAAATCATTTATTCAAATAGACCTTCGCAGGCACTTATGAAAAGTCTGACTCTAATACTCTAATACCGGTTCGGAAGGTTGCATTTGCTGAGAAGAGCCGGCAATAAAAATAATTGAAGGCACTCTCTCTGCCTCTGCCTCTCCTGGTAAACAGTGTTGGTGGCCTATAAATAACTGGCTACGACTATTTAGAAGCAGGTCACAGTACATCTTCTTCACACATATACACAGAAGATACTTGAAACATAAACATTGGTGAACCTAGTTGCAGCACTTCTTAATCTAATGTAATAAAATAATTATATAATTGATAAGGGTGTTCAAGTTAATAGTAAAGCAGGCGAAAAGAATACTACATGCATGTGTTCACCATAATCTTAATCCCTGTAATAGATGAATTTATAGTAGTCGCTTGCGGGTTAATCAATATGCAGGATGTGTTAATAAAGAAATAAGATTATTAAAATTTTGATTTTATTTATGTTTATCCTATTTAAATAACACAGGCGAGCTGTTTGCTTGTTTGCCACCTTAGTGGTATAAAAAAATAAAGGAAATATTGCATTAAACCAAAATAAAGTACATTTTTCTATAAGATCTTCACAAAGCTTCTTATATATGGTCTCCACTTCTATTATATGTTTTTTTTATTCTTCAAAAGCACTATGAGCTACACAAAATAGTGCTATATTTTTATTTGAAAAATGCATCTGTAACTGAACCGAACTGAACTGTTATTGTTTCTAATGAACTGAATCACAGTTTTCTCTGATGAAGGGCATTTTATTTCAATACTAAAATCAGAAGTTTCAACATCAGGTGATGCACCCATAACGGGATGTTATGGGTTTAATAAAATTCCACATTTTTTTATTTTTATTTTATTCATTTTTTTTCACAACCTTAATCACTTAACTCTCTAACAATCTCCCTCTTTTTATGGCATCTGTGGCTCAGTTTTGATACTCCCATGAAGGCTTTGTTTAAAGATCCATCAAATACTTTGCAGTGTGCAGCCTCATACGCTTTTGAAGCAGTGATCCTTGCGTAAAGAGCAGTTACATTGGTCTAAAGTTGAAAGGGCAGCTTCTTCACATGCTTTAGTGTGTACCTTTATGTGTTGCACAGTCTGCACATTGCACTGACAAGACATTTTCTTAGGTCTCATTACAGGTAGCTGTTACAGTGTAACACTTCTGGTGGGCATTATGTTCAGTTGTTATGCAAGCCTTTACAGTACATTATATCACCCTCCTGTTTAACTTGGACATATCCAACTGCTGAATCACCATATGATTCTCATTCAAATCTATAAAAAAAAAACACTGAATGTTAATACAATGAAAAGGCATCATTTATTAATGTTCTCAATATCCTTTGATTGATAGTTACTTGACTGAATTCTACAATAAAATGTAAACTTTCTATATATTCTAAGCTATGTTCTCTCATTGATATTTTAGGTTATGCTAATGTTACATGTTACATTTTCTTGCGTACCTATTGTATAATTTTCCAAAAAATGTGTTCAATAATTTATTAACATTATATCTAATATGTAATTACCTTGCAGCTTGCACTCCTTTGATTTCAGATGTAAAATCCGAACATGACGCAAAAAACGTTGTCATCATGAAAACATACATTTTGGGGATATTATCTGATTGCGCCTTTACACTTTACTTTAAAATATTGTAGTGTAGCCTGGGCTTATCGAAAAAATATCGATACATCGATATTATTTGTTCAACGAGAACTTTTTCAGCGTTATTTAATTTTTGATATATTGATGTATCCATATAAAATTCCAATTATCAAAAAGGTATGCAAATTAAAAAAAAATACGGCCGAAAAATTACCAAATTTTTTATAGCTCATTAAAATAAAGTTTCATCGTAAAGATTAGCATCAGTTGTAAATCTCACAGTACCCAACCAATAACAGAAGTCGGCTTGCAGCATAGCACATAAATCAGAGTTTTTCTTCTCGCAGTGTCAGATAAATATTGGTTTGATTCTTAGTTTATAACCCGACTTTGGCAGAGCATACAGGAAGGGTTATTTTTTTAACAGTCTATATATGTTTGTATTTATTATTTACTTTAGGTTCCTCGTAACTTATGATTATGGTTTGTTAAAAGATATACACTAATTCAAAGCGCGAATATTGTTATTTTTTACCGATATATATCGATACTTATTTGTATTTCTGACATCCCTATTGTAGACTTTGACGTCACAATTCTCTGACGTTGCGTTTCAACTACTTTGAATTTCCCGCTTGTTTTTTGGACATTTTAATAATTAATTTCATAAATATAAAGAAATAATATCAAAAAATATTGATACAGGAATAATTCTACAGCAATAAAGTTTATGAAAAAAAATATTTGAACCCTATTTGGATCACACGCATATACCCTATTGTACTATTATCATACTATGTTAAATAAATATTGATGTTCTTACAGTTTTGATTGTATTTTAATGTGCAAATATACATATTAATTAAAATATACATTCATTATTATTTTATCATGTCGGAAACTCATCTCGGAAGTTTCCGATTCCGCTCCCGATTCCGCATCCGACCGTTTTAAAATAACCCCGCAGGTCGGTAGCGTTGTCTAAGGGTAGTATGCAACTGACTCGCAAGTCTAACTACCACCGATACACCAGTAGATGCATGTCAACAGACTTTGACTTGGTGGTACCTAGCCAGGAGGGTACTAAAACATACTAGACCAACATTAAAAAAATACGACATACGTTCAGTTTTATCCGTCTTCTTAACAAACTTGTCCATAGACTCTTGCCTGCCTTTCTTATCTGGGCTAGGTTTCTTTTTGTTCAGTTTAGTTGCAGAGCCTGGTTTTGCCTGACCCTTGGACGCAGACCCTGGTGGGGAGAGGCTGGACTTCATTAGCTTCTTTGAGGAGGGAAACTCTGGTGGGTTTCCAGTAAATATTTGGTCAAAGTGGACTTTGGCTATGTTGTACTTATCTAAGGCAGATTTCTGTAAGAATGAAATATATAAAAAGTTATTATTTGGTACTATGTGTTGGTTTTAGAACCTACTGAATAAATTTAAAATGTAAATAAAAAAAAAACACCCATTATTGAGCTGAGGGATTATTTCCATTCACAATTGTGCCGATTGTGTAGTAAATCATACTAAACTAATTTTAATCACATCACATCTCTTTCTTACAAACATTATTGAAAAAGGATAGAACATACTTAAAGCTGTCAAATTAGTCTTTTCTTTTTTCATTACGTAACCAATTTTGATTGCCACTAAATTTAGGTTGAAAACAAACAATTGGACTAATTTGACATGACTAAATTTCTTGCATCCTTTTCTTATGTTCTTTCTTAGAAAGAGATATAGTGAGAATAAATTAGTTTAGTTGTAAAAAACAGAATCAGCAGCAATATTAGTAAAATAATATTACCTTAATCCCAATAACACCCACAGCAGTGCCCTCAACAAACTGTTTGAGAAACAATCTGTTCTTGTCCCTCGTGTAGATCCCCTTGCGCCGGCGCACGCGGTCGTGCGGCGCCGTGCCAATCTGTCCCGTCGCCGTCGGATCCGATTCGTCGTACTGTTCCACTTCGTAGCAGTATGACGTAGCTGGGATTTGAGCTTTGCTGTAATTGATTTAAGATTGTTCTTGTATGGTGTTTCTAAACAGCATAGGTAGAGCATAGCGTTTATTCGCTCAAAGAGCAGCTCGACTGGGGAAGTACCTCCACCTTACAGAATACCGCAGCCAAATAACTTTATGTTGCTTGCAACACTAGGGGTATCACTCGCGCGTTGCCAACCCTGAAGAAATCTCTTCAATTTTTTTTCATGAAGCCCATGAAGATTTATTTTATTTAACAAAAATGTTGTTAAATTTAAAGTGTGAAATACTTTGGTGATGTATCAAATCCAAGTAGCTATGCCTATGTGTGATATACTCATTCTTTCCTTGCTCTTCAGACTGTCTAGATAACCTATACATATCTTCATGATGATATAAACAAACAAACTAACTAACATTGGACATGTATAAGGATGGAGAATGGAACATATTAAACTCTTATACAATTACAACATCTTAACTAAAGTTTAGTCCAAACCAGTTATAGCTAACCTTGATCATGTGATATACCTATTTGAATTTAATAAGATCAAGTTTTTTGTCACAGTTTAAAAAACAGCTGTTCTTCACTGGTTGTTAACTCACTTTGTTAGAGATTTCATTGTATAGATTTTTTATGCTGTGTTGTTTGGTTTTATTTTTATAATTTTTAAGCTTTTTTGGGAACAAATTGTAAATAATTTTGTTGATTCTAGAATAATGGAAGTGTAGTTTTGCTGTTATTGTAATTATTAAACATATTTTCATGCATACAGACTATAAATCATCAGATCATCTTCATCATCTTTCAGTAGCTGTATGTTATGTTAAATGTACAATAAGATTTAATTGATTAATATGATTAAGTTTGACAAGTATTAAATTTAAGTAAAGTATGAATAATAATATGTATTGTTTTAATAATATTAAAGTTTAACTAACTCATATTGTTTGTACATCTTGCAATAATAAATAAATAAATAAATAAATATAATGTAATGCATAATAATTATAATAAGTTTTGATGCAACACCCTAACAGGGTCCATGTATACAGATATAACATGTTATTTTGTGTACATTGTGCAATTACAAATAAATTATCCTTGGTTTTATATTTAAGCAGTGGCAAGTAAAGCTGATACAAACTTATCTAATAAAGTATTCTGAGTCATAATGTGATCTTGAATCCAAGCCAAGGTCAAAAGTTCTTCAACCTTTACTTAAAATTACACAAATAAATAGGATCACCTACCTTCCTGGCTGCTGTTTTGGTGCAGTCACAGACAGTATGTGGGCCTCCCGCCACGAGTCTCCCTCCAGGCAAGCCTCCACTGTCTCCCCCACAAAGTACCTCTCCCTCACATAGTTGAACACATCCTCTGACATCTCCGCAAAGGAACTCCGCTTGGTCTTCGCTGCCAAGTATAATATTGGAATGCGGAGCTCCATTGGAAAGTCTTTCAAAGACCTCCTTGCTAATTTCTCAGAAGACAAAGCCTCAGAGTATGTCAGATTATTCTTCCCTGTCATCTCACACGTCCAAACCATGGAGTTGACCAATATAATCCTCTCACAATACTCTCTGTGAATAAACAAAAACATTTAATTCCTTGTAACATGATAAAAATTGTGACGCAATGACAGAAATAGCGAAAAATAGTGTCACGCTCGCTTAGCTGCGCGACCCGCCGCGCGGTAACAATGCCAACGAACTTTACTATGCGATATCTAGCTTATAACGACCAATTTTCTCAAAAAATACTCCAAATATAGTGTTTTGACGTAACTTACTCGTAGTCTTTGAATATTTCGTCGGTGATCTCACAGTGGAAGACCTCATCTTCATCCCGGAGGTACTCCGACGCCGTGGATTTCTCGAAGGCTTTCCTTTTCAACAGAGGCATGTTGAGAGTTCGCGGGTCACCGCGGTGGGAAAACGATTTTCAGTCCCTTTTACAAAAACACTGTTGGCAAAGAACACTCAACTTTGAGCGGCTCATCGATAACTACTAGTAATTGAATAGAAAAGGAAAATATTTGTACATTTAATAAGATTAATTCCAGAAAAAAATGTTGCGTGGTTTCGGTTGACAAGCCAAAAAACGGCGCGCTGAGCGCTTCTTTTTACGCCAGAAACATATGAACGGTGTTTCAGTGTTCCGAAAAACTACCAGTTCAGGTAGAAAATCCCGTTCCGTTGAACTAACCACCTGACGGTAGCTCTTTTATCGAAAGGACCCTGTATTCGTTCAATGGTTCTTTATTATCATATCATCATTTATTTTATTAATAAGAATTATCTTACATGTCATTTGAAATTGTAATTAATACTAAAACATAATAATAATAATATTAAAAAAAAATTACACAATATTATGTATTGACGGGTGCTCGTCGGATCTATTGGCAATTAATGCTGGAGTACCTCAGGGATCAGTTCTCTCCGCGACATTATTCTTGCTGCATATCAACGATCTGCTAAAACCCGGTATCTTTGGGTACGCAGACGACAGCACGGTTGTGGAGAGCTATTTTTCAAGCGCACAGGCTTCCAGTGAAGAAACCTTGACGCTTAGAGAGGCCATGGTTGAGCGTATTAACTTGAACCTGCAAGCAGTCTCCGATTGGGGTAAAGATAATCAGGTCAAGTTTAATCCCTCCAAGACTCAGGCGTGTCTATTCACCGCTAAAAGGAGTCCTTTCAACCTCACTCCTTCTTTTCAGAATATATCCTTACCGATTTCCGACGAACTTGAACTCCTAGGCATAACATTAACTGCCAAAATAAATTTTGGTAGTTCTATTGAGTCAAAGGCTAAAACGGTTGCAAAAAAGTTGGGCATCCTATGTAAGGTGAAGCGGTACTTTACGCCGGACCAGTTATTGCAACTGTACAAAGCACAAGTCCGTTCGTGCATCGAGTACTGCTGTCACCTCTGGGATGGATCTGCCAAATACCAGCTGGAGGCCCTTGACTCAATAGACCGTCGTGCTAGGAGACTAGTCGGCGATGTTTCGATAACTGAGGCGAAATTAACGAGCCTTGAACATCGGCGTAAGGTTTCGTGTTTGTCGGTCTTCTATAGGATATATTTTGGAGAGTGTGCTTCAGTATTGTTCAATCTAATTCCTCCATCCCCATTTCTCCACCGAAACACAAGACGCCGGAGAATTTCCACCCATACGTTGTCGACATCCCGCGTACCCGGACTCAACGCTTCGCTTCATCGTTTCTTATACGAACAGCAAAGGAGTGGAACTCTCTTCCGGAATCTGTGTTTCCCGACACCTACAACCTAGATGTATTCAAGGCCAGAGTGAATAGGCTTTTTCTGGGTAAGCGTGCTACATCCTCGGCCTCGACTTAACTCCTCTTGGGGTCAGTCGAAGGTCAAACGCAAGCACATTTAACATAAAAAAAAAAAAAAAAAGGTAAACTAAAACATCTAAGTTTTAAACGTAAGTTTTTAAAGGTGTTTTAGTGTAAATCACTGAACTTTTCCGCAAAGAATTCATCGATATTATAATATGCCTTGTCAAGCAGTAGTGTTTTGAGTTTATAGGTAAAGGAACTCTTACTCGGCGCGCTTTTAATGCTCTCAGGGAGGGCATTATAGATTTTGATGCCAACGTAGTCGACCTGTTTTTGGGACTTGGTAAGTCTTTTTGTTGGTAGTTTAAGGCGATGTCTACCCCGTGTCCGGTAATTATGGGAGCTGGCTCACGTAGGGAGCCACTCAAGGTTTTTCTGTATATACTTTGTAGCTTGTAGTATATACTGGGAGGGGGGTCGGCTGTGAGGATTTTCATTTCCTTGAACAGCTCCCTAGCAGGATGATCCCACTCGACTGCAGACATTTATTTATTTTATTAGGGTAACCAACAAGACATACACTAACTTAAATTATCTTCATTAATCAATACTTATATTCCAAGTGTTGTCTCAATTATAGGCTACCACAGCATGCAATTAATAATATTTTTTACAATAACACAAAGATTTTAGAATATCACAACATTTAACAATATCACAAGATTAAAAAGATTTTCAAAATGTTAAAAAGAATGAATATGTCAATGTTATTGAATTTACAATAATAATAATTCAAATTTATAAAGAACAAAAGAGAAAATAATTATTATGTCATTCAAAATTGAAAATTATACAAAGATTACTATTTAAAATTATCCAAAAAAATACTAAAACTTCCACATAAAATTATAAAAATTGCACATAAAAGATAATTATATTTATATTTCTATTTGTATCAACATAATTCTAATAGCTCGCTTTTGGAGCTTAAAAATCCTGTCACGCTCAGAAGCTAGCCCCCTCATCTCGATCCCATAGATCATTAATGAGTGAAAGTATCCAAAGTACGCTTTTATGATGTTATCGATGTGGAGACTACCGCACAAACGAGACAGAGCAAAGCATGCGGCGGACAGTCGGCCACACAATACGTCTATGTGAGAAGCCCATGGATAAATCATTGTATCCACGATAAAGCCCAGATACTTCAACTCGTCAACTTGTGGTACTGGTAAGCCTCCACAAGTAATGGTTAGACGATCCACTGTATTGTGCCCTAACTTGAAGTGGACTTTATAAGTCTTTTCTACGTTTAGGGCCATTCCATTCGCAGTAAACCAATTGGCTACCTCATTCATCACCTTATTTAGTTTGATGCCTAGTTGGCAATGGTCCTCCGCATTCACAATGACACAACCATCGTCAGCAAACATCACAAACTCGGCGTCGGTGGAGGCCCTTGTGAAGTCAGTATTAATGCATGTTAAATATTTATTCAGTGTCATACGGTATCAAAGGCATTTATGAATAGTCAGACTCTAATGCACCGTTCAGAAGGTTGCTTTTGTTCAGACGATCCGGTAATAAACTCAGCAATTAAGAGATATACTTTCTTGCCCGACTATTTATCGTTGTTTCGTCACAATATCACATCACATCACATTCATTTTAGAAGTTATTTTGGGTAATATATCTGCAACACTGGTGCTGATATATTTCCGCTGCGTTCAAGTTTAATATTTATCTATGACTGCTATGACTACCATTCTACCAATCTTTATTTAAATATTTTTAGAAGCTGGTAGCCCTTGAATTAAAATGTCAAGAGAAATGCTATTTATGGATTGTGAATTATATTTTTTGCAATAAAATCTAAAATAATTGTACATAAATAGTATTTACCTATTCTGATAATTAAATAAATCAAATTTCTATGTAATGAATTAGTTAAGATGCCGAAAGAGCAGTACCGTGAGACATACGTCGGGAGAAAAATGTAAGTAAGGTTATGTTTACTTCGTCATATGGTTTTCGATGTTATGAAAATAAAAGTTATCAAGATAAAAAGCCTTAACTTATATGCATAACGGCATGAAACATTTTAGCATATTTACATGATGTACATACAATTACAAATTTTGTCACCTGTTTGTTATTTGGCATAGTTTTGGTTCATATATTCTTCTTCAATATAGTCTTGCCGGTTAGTGAGACTGATATGCCCGTCGTTTTTACAAATGTATGGGTCCTGTTGCTTCTTAAAACCTACATCTATCGTGTCTAGGCTATAACTGACACTACTCGATTACCTGATATTGTTTATAAACAAACATTTTTTGTTATTGTAAACTAATGGCCTCTATACTATATTATATCCATGTAATAAAAGTCATTATTACTTTAAAGAAAGAGAGAAGAGAAACATAGCAAGCTAAACAGCACTCTCTCGTCGAATGTCTTGGCAACCAGTCTTTATTACTGAATTCAAAGTTATAATATCCCAAGGCTATTTCATAATATTTCGTCATATTCTTATTAAAACAAGTGTCCCCCGTAATCAGAGGCCTAACTTCTCCCATTGCTTCCTATAGCTGAGTTTTCATACCCATGTTATTCTTAAAACTTATATTAATTTTTTGTTGGTGTACAATAAAGAGTTATCTATCTAGGGCCAGAACAGCTAGAAATCAAATGTTATGGAGACAATTAGAGGAGGCCTTTGTCAATGGAAGGCAAATAGACAGGGTTGTCGAGTAAAATTAAACAGTGGGAGTAAAAATTTAATATTATATTATGAAACTAATTACGGTTGAAGAATTTATTTTTCTCCAAAGAATTACAAAATTCACTCATAGTGTAAAACATAAAATTAAGTAATTTTAAAGTACCGGTAAGCATTGTGTGTACTTACCTAAAAACACCATGCACAAAACATCAAAGGCTATTATTATTATTGCATTTATTTTTATTCGGTTATTCCATAAGTTTAGCTGTTTAACCCAGAATAATAATAAAGTTTATTACTCCAATATAACAAAGCAATAATACATAAAAATATTTATTTATTCAAACAAAAGAAATGCTAAAGTGCTGCAAATGCCAGCTAATTCATTATAGTTTTTAGTAGGACTAGGAAGACAAAATGGTCAAGGTATAGGTTCAGCTTCAATATGCAGGCTTAGCCTTATGAAAAGTAATCATCTTTATATATAAAATTCTACAGACAGATGACACTGCAGTTGATAATATAACCTAGATACCGACTACTGCAGCACCATCTGCCGGGCTGATTTGTGAATCTAAACCATCCAGGGCGCCACCCAAACGCATACAAAAAAAAACATTCAAATTGGTCCAGTTGTTTAGGAGGAATGGAATTCAGTGACATACACACATACAGTTGTTTTTTTTTTGTATGCGTTTGCGTGACGCCCTGGATGGTTTGGATAGGTTAGGTAAGGTAGGGTAGGGTAGGGTAATACCACAGGGTAGGGTATCACCACGCCAACGAAGTCGCGCCGGGTAGCTAGTTATCTTATAAAATCAAATAGGTAACCGAAAAGAAGTTGAAGTTAACTAAATTAAAAATGTTTCCTTTCCAGCTCCCATGTCACATTCAATGTGGACAGTGCCTCAGCCATCCAGCAGGCAGCACATATCCAGGTCATCACTAAGAACCTGTATGCACAGGATGAGCAGAGAGTGCCCGCTACCTATGGAGTGTTGGATAGGCGGATGGTATGGATTATATTCTACTAAAAGAAAACGAATAAAAAGTTGTAGTTTTGTTAAAACTTGTCTGCTTTAACTTAACTGCTTATGCTATATTTTGTTTGTCAATAATATTTTCTGTAAGATAATCAATTATTTTTTGTCTGTCTGTTTGTTCTGGCTAATTGGCTCTGAACCGAATCGGCTGGACTGATTTTGAAGGCACTTTTACTGACATATGCTGATGTTACAAGCAGTAACTTAGGCTACCTATATTTAAGAAAAAGAATCGGTGTAAAAAAAATAAAACCATACACACTGAGTAGGCAACCTAGCTATACATGTACAAGTTTTCTATCACCACTGTACTTTAACCAGTATTTTCCAAAGGGCACAAACCAAAAGGATGCAAACTGCGAGACGTGCGGCCTCGGGCTGGCAGAGTGCGTCGGCCACTATGGGTACATAGAATTGGCCTTACCTGTCTTCCACGTCGGGTACTTTCGTTCCATTATTACTATACTGCAGACCATATGTAAGGTTTGTGTATCTTTTACTAATGTTGCAGAGCGAACTTGTTTTCCATGAAAAAGCATCAATCATCTTTTTGTTTTTATGATGCTTTATTGGAATAAGGAATTATCATAGAAGTTAATGCGTAGGCCATCTGATCATTCAAACACTACTTAAGATGTATGTGGGGTGTGACCAGGGACGACGCAGTACAGTAGTACCCAACTGATATGGCTTACCGATGTACCTGCGCAGAAGATACATTTTCGAAGCGCGGGAAATGCTATTGGTCGGCAGCTGTCGCCATGTGTGTGGAGGGGTTTGTGACTTGAGAGTGAGACGGAACTAACAGCTGCAGTTTATTATGAACCTTATAGTGATCTAAGGTTGATTGTAAGTTTTAAGCATACTTTCGTTAATCTTCGGGCCATAATTTATTTTCTGTGCGAACGAAGATTTACGACGCGCCTTATCAGTTGGGTACTACTGTATGCTTTTCATTGCATTTCAATTTAGTTTAAACTCGCACCATCTTTATTCCCTGTATTAGGGTCAGTGGACAAACGCACACCCATTAAATAAAAAAAAAACTACAAAAATGGTTGGTGAAACGTACCAGAAGCTTTTTTTATTGATAGTGATAATGAAATACATAATCAATCTTTACAATTTTATCGGAAAGATTCACGCAGATGTATTTAATAATAGATGCCATTGCAAAGTTTCGCTAGCTAATTTTATTCTAACACTGTATACTAAATTGAATGTTTAATAATTGAACTGTTTTACAAAAAACTTATACCGACTTCAAAGTACACTAAGAAGTAATCAAATCCTGATCTGATGACAATGGGACCAAACGGGATGTGTACCCTACCAAACAAAAAAATAATTTTCCAAATCGTTTAATAAATTACGAAGTTATGAAGTACAGTATGAGGCACGAATGGTGAGCACAGATCGGCAGTAGTGAGGGCAAGCTCGCGCATGTACACTTTTGGCCAAATCATAGTAGCCAAACGACACGCAAAAATCCAACAGACGACGAGCATCGATTGACGACCCAATCGTGTGTAGCTCGGCGCTCCCCCCTGCTTCTTTCCGCCAAACAGATCGAAAATTAACTACTGCGCAGGTGTCAATCTATGCTCACGACCCGTGCCCCTTATATACAACCTATAACAAACATAAAAAAAAAACAACCGAATTGAGAACCTCCTCCTTTTTTTGAAGTCGGTTAAAAAAGCTAAAATATCAATAAAACGTAACTCTTTATCTTTCGTTGCTGTCAATATACACTAACCAAATAAAAAATCCACAGGAATGTGCAAAAGTAATGCTACAAGAGCCACTAAAGAAGTCATTCCGTCGCAAATTCATGAACCCTGACCTATCATACTTACACAAGAAGAATCTTCGCGCTGCCGTCCATAAGAAAGCTAAATCCTGCACCAAATGTCCGTACTGCGAATCCATAAATGGCATGGTGAAGAAAAGCGCAGCGGGTATACTGAAGATAGTCCATGACAAGTATAGAAATAAGAAACCTACCGATGCCATTGTTCAGAGGGTGCTTAAGAATTTCCACGAGGCTATGGAGTCGAATAAGGAGCTGGGGACTATGATCACTAGCGGGTTGATTATTGAGTTGAGTCCTCTGGAGGTAAGATTGACCAACTGACAGCTTCTGAAAGCCAAATCAAAGTTAGTCTCTTGTTGAAAGTATACCTGCCACTGTCAATGACGTCTGAAATTACAAAGACCACAGTTTTGAGTATAGATTAATTTTGTGTAGAGTCATTTGTTAACTTTCATAAGTGCCCTATAAGGGCCTAATTTGAATAAATGAATTTTGATTTGATTTGATTTTGATTTTGATATAGCTTTCAGAACTAGTAGTAAGGTCTTTTAGAACGTCAATCAATACTAAACTCAAGATTTGAGTAGATTAAAACAATTGAATTTGGAACTTGTACCAATTGTATAAGGTTTATTTTCGATTAACACAATCTATGCTTGAGACTTGATCTGTTCTCGTTCATATTCATCTATGCTAATATTATAGAGTTAATTATATTGAATAGATCGTATTAACCAGGTACTTAACCTGTTCCGGCGCATTCCGGACGAGGACATTCCCCTGCTGGGCATGAACGCGAAGCAGACGAGGCCGGAGGACCTGATCCTCACGCGGCTGCCGGTGCCGCCGCTCTGCATCAGGCCCAGTGTCATCTCTGACATCAAGGCTGGCACGTTAGTACCATTTATAGAAGTAATAGCTAAGAAAATATTGGGTTTTTGAAGGTACTGAAATATAGATGCCAAGAATATTCAACTGAAATTCATCATCATCAGCCTGTGATGTCCCACTGCTGAGTACTGGCCTCCTTTCACAAATCGGGGTGAAAGGGAATGGGCAGATACTCCACCACGCGTGCCCACTGCGGATCGGTGGAGGTAGGCTAGTGGTCATCCTACTGTTGGAGTTTTCAAGCCGCCACGGAGGCCTCCAACTAGCTTATCCACTATCACAATTAGGTGATAACCGGGACCAACGGCTTTATGTGCCTTCCGAAGCACGGAAACGATCGATTTGAAATACCACTAGGCGGTCACCCAAAAAACGGTCAACTGAAATTATTACACATCATCATCATCAGCCTATAATGTCCCACTGCTGAGCACAGGCCTCCTTTCACAAATCAGGGTGAAAGGGAATGGGCAGATACTCCACCACGCGTGCCCACTGCGGATCGGTGGAGGTAGGCTAGTGGCCAACCTACTGTTGGAATTTTTCAAGCCGCCTAGGAGGCATCCAACTAGCTTAACGACTATCACAATTAGGTGATAACCGGGACCAACGGCTTTACGTGCCTTCCGAAGAACAGAAACGCTCGATTTGAAATACCACTAGGCGGTCACCCAAAAAACGGTCAACTGAAATTATTACACATCACTACATTATTACAGGCTTGTGAACCGTGACTTTCAAAATGTCTATAAAAATCTTGGAGGGTATTTGTAAATAACGATGTTTATAAACTGTCAGGAACGAAGACGACCTAACAATGAAGCAGTCGGAGATCCTGCTGATCAACAACGTTATCGCCAAGCATATAGCCAGCGGAGGCAAGAGCGAGCTGGTGCAGGAGGACTGGGACTACCTGCAGCTGCACGCCGCCTTGTACATCAACAGTGAGATGTCTGGCATCCCGCTCTCTATGCAGGTTAGTGAACGAGACAACTAGTGCTTATACTAAATAACACAATATAACGTGAATTAGCAGGTACCTACTTATTTCGAAAGTGAGCAGCAAGTCGATTGTATCTTCTCTCAGCAGAATGTCATGTCTATGACTAATCATAGACACATAAATAAATAACTAACAGTATGAGAGGCAGAAAAGGCCCGGAAGTACCGGTTCAAATCTTGATACCACCATGCAGACGACCATCTCTTCCCACAATGAAAAACTAGCTGCACGGCCCGACTTCGTTCGCGTGGTGTCCTACCAAACCTCCTATCACTTAGGGGTATGAAAAATAGTTTACGTCCTATTCTCAGACCTACTGAATATACACAAAATAATTCATAATAATCGGTCAAGCCATTTATACCTTACTAGCTGTCCCGCGCGGTTTCACCCGCGTTCCCACGATAAAAAGATGCATGCAGATAGCCTATGTCCTTCTCCATGCCATAGGCTATCTGCATGACAAATTTCATGATGATCTGTTGAGTAGTTGAGGCGTGAAGGCGTAACATACAAACAAACAAACTCACTTTCGCATTTATAATATTATAGTAAGGATGTGATAAAATGTCAGCTAGCAAATGTTTTCTATGCCACCAGCCTAAGAAGCCAGGTCGCGGTCTGGTGCAGCGTCTGAAGGGGAAGCAGGGTCGATTCCGAGGCAACCTCTCCGGGAAGCGGGTGGACTTCTCCAGCAGAACTGTCATCTCACCAGATCCTAACCTTCAAATTCAGGAGGTGAGTAGATATTAGTTTCCATCCGCCATATTTCATGTAAGGATATAAAGGTGTGGTTTTGCACACCTCTCCGGTGTCTGTAATCGAATCTCGCAAGTTAAATTTGACCCATTTTTCAGTGTCCGATTGAGCTGTTTGGTATATTGGAAGACAATGCAAGTACAGTGAACAAAAAGTACGGTCACCTAAAAAAGCTTGTATTAAAAATGTTTTTTTTTTGCAAAAAACTTATTTTTGTTTAATTGACAATAGAAATATATTATAGAATATATTAGAATATTGTCTTTTTTTGTGTTAATTCGTTTTTATGATTGTGTATTTTATTTTGTAATATAAAAAATAAAAAGTATGTATGTATGCTAATGTTTTGGAAAAAAATAGCCAATATATAGTCAGATTGTTAAAAAAAAACAAAATAAAAATAAAAAAATGTAACCTTGCTGAGCGAGCTGGAGGTGACTTCAGTAGCTTTGACCTTCATAAGTGCCCTTCTAGGGCCTAAATTGAATAAATTGCTTTGACTTTGAAAAAATACGTGTCTAATATTTTGTGATAATGTAAATGCCTGACTAAACAGAAATTTTCAGTAATTTTGGCAATTGTTCGTATCTCAGGTAGGAGTACCAGTCCACGTGGCCAAGATCCTGACGTACCCGGAGCGCGTGTTCCCGGCCAACCTGCAGTGGCTGCGGCAGCTCGTCTGCCACGGGCCCGACGTGCACCCCGGGGCCAACTACGTGCAGCAGCGGGGCCTCAAGCATAAGAAGTACTTGAAGTACGGTAATAGGGACAAGATTGCGCAGGAGTTGAAGGTGAGGCATACTTTTAGGCGTGCGTACCTCAAAGGAAAAAACGGAACCCTTATAGGATCACTTTGTTGTCCGTTTGCCTGTCTCTCCTTGTGTCAAAACCCTTTTTTCTCGGAAACGCGTGGAGATACAGTAGTACCCAACTGATAAGGCGCGTCGTGAATCTTCGTTCGCACAGAAAATAAAGATTCGAAGATTAACGAAAGAATGCTTAAAACTTACAATCAACCTTAGATCACTACTATAAGGTTCATAATACAGTGCAGCTGTTAGTTCCGTCTCACTCGCAAGTCACGCCCCTCCGCACATATGGCGGCAGCTGCCGACCAATAGCATTTCCCGCGCTTTGAAAATGTTACATCACACAGGTACATCGGTAAGCCATATTAGTTGGGTACTACTGATATCAAATATCAGGCTAGCCGTATGCTTGTTTGCCGGCTAAGTCGTATAAAAAGAACGGCTACTCATGATACACGAGCGCTTCATTAGTAATTGTTATAAATATGGCCATTTTCTTATGTGTATAGTGTGGTGACGTAGTGGAGCGCCACCTGGTGGACGGCGACGTGGTACTCTTCAACCGGCAACCCTCGCTACACAAACTCTCAATCATGTGCCACCGCGCCAAAGTACAGCCGCAGAGGACATTTCGGTAAGTAACGCTTTATATTTTATAACGCTTCCTTCCGCGGACGCTCAGACTGTGGAATGAGCTCCCCGCCGTGGTTTTGGTGTGAAGAGATTTCTGCAGGGTCGGCAACGCGCGAGTGATACCCCTGGTGTTGCAAGCGTCCATAGACTGCGGTAACTGCTTACCATCAGGCGGGCCGTATACTTGTTTGCCACCTTACGCGTCATACTTGTGAACAGGTGCTGCTTGTGGGGGCTGGTCTGCTTAAGTTTGCTATTTATTTACTTAAATATTTATTCAGTCTTCTTTGTAATTTAGCCGCCGCGCCGGGGCACGCAATTGTTGTCAGTGCGATTAGAATGTAAATATTATGTAATGAATCTAATCTTGTTTTGAAAAGAGTAATTGCTGAGTTTATTGCCGGCTCTTCTCAGCAAATGCAACCTTCCGAACCGGTATTAGAGTCAGACTTTTCATAAGTGCCTGCGAAGGTCTATTTGAATAAAAGATTTTGAATTTTTGAATTTGAATTTTGAAGTGGTATAAAAAAATCTTCTGTGTGGATACGACAATAAATGAATCACGTAAAGTACTCATAAATACGAACAACTATTAATATGGGATCAACTCCGAATTCTCGTCTCCTCGGCTGAAATGTATGAATCAGCTGTTTTGCGTTTTTAAGTTGGTCCTATAATTGTTTATAAAAGTGTCAGTGCGAGGAGCTTACTATACACTATCTACTAGTAAAATATCTAAAGTCATGTGTTCAATTCTAAACCATAATGTTATAGTAATAAGGTTGTAAATGGCACAGTTTCAACGAGTGCGTGTGCACTCCGTACAACGCGGACTTTGACGGCGACGAGATGAATATGCACCTGCCGCAGACTGAGGAGGCGAGGGCTGAAGCACTTATACTAATGGGGGTAAGTTAATACGAATATAGGGTTAATTGTATTCTGTGCCGATTGAGTCTAGGGCAGGGGTCGGCAACCTGCGGCTCGCATATTAGATCTACTAATTGTTTAAAATGTAATAGATAGGATGAAATTGTGTAAAATAAATAAAAATAAAACTTGTCGTGTTACCTAACCCTAAGAAAATTTTAGAAATAAAGAAATGCATAGGTTATATACAAAGAAAGGATAGATAGATGGGAATCCCACCCTCAAAGTAGAGAAAGATGATGGATGATAGAGTAGTATGCAGAATGAAAGTGCGAGAGGAATAAATGCGAGATGAAAGAGAAACAGCACAAATATAGGCTTCAACAATGTTGGAGGTAGAAGCAAAAAAAAATAAAAGAAAAAAAAAAAAAAAACCTGGTGGCTCTTTCGATGTAAAGTTGCGGCTCTTCAGATCCATACGCTAAAAATAATAAGTTCAACATAACCCTTTAAAATCATGCAATCGATCCATTTGGAGTGTTGACGATCATCGGGTTGACATATTCGTGCGAGTATCTAAGTCTAATCTAAATAATGAAATCAGTTTTTAAACAGCCACAAAAAAAATTGGCTCTTTAAAAAGTGTGAAATTTTGTAAATGGTAAGTTTTGGCTCTTCCGTCTCAAAAAGTTGCCGACCCCTGGTCAAGGAGAATAGCATATTTGGATTGGACGATGCATAGGATCTTCTCTCAATTTACAAAATGATTTCCATTCACCATTATTGCTGAACGAGCTTTGCTATATCAATTTTAACCTAGCTAGGACATAGGCTACTTTTTATCCCGGGAACGCGGGTGTGTCCGCGGGGGACAGCTAGTAATATTATAAATGCGAAAGTGAGTTTGATTGAATCTAATTTTATATTGTGGTGTACTAACCTACTTAATTTTACCTCCTTGCCTTATTAGTAATTACCTATAGATAATCCAATTACTTGAGTGGTCTTTAACCCAAGTGATAAAATTAAATGTATACGTCATAGGAAGGAACTAGCATCTAAGATACAGGCTCGGCCTAGTTTAGATGCTAGTGGATAATTCAATTAAAATAAACACTGTTATGCACCTAGATTATAGACCTCAATATATTTATTTTTTGGTGAATAATAATAATTATTATTGTTTGTTTGTTAGCAATAGTAGGTACTACCATACCGCTACTTTTTAAATCCAACAGTGAAAGTCAAACGGGTGTAAGCTGAAAACCAGCGCTGGACGTCGGACTTGTAACACGAGTTCGTCTTCAGCATAAAGCTGAGCTTGTGTCCCTTGCATTTATTTTTTTCGATGTTTAACCTTATTATAAATATGTTATGTTAGTAGTAAATTGTAGCAATAAAAGCATTTCTATTTCTATTTGTTACGCCTTTACGCCTCAACTACTCAACGGATCATCGTGAAATTTGGCATACAGATAGCCTATGGTATGGAGAAGAAAATAGATAACGCGGGTAAAACCGTGGGGGACAGCTAGTAGATCCATAATTGATCCACCAACTACAAACTCGTCACCACCAGAACAAATCCAACCTGGTAACGCCCCGCAACGGCGAGCTACTGATCGCTGCGACACAGGACTTCATCACGGGCGGGTACCTGATCACACAGCGGGACACATTCTTCACTCGCAGCGAGGCGCAGCAGCTCGCCATGTGCCTCGTGGCCGGTCCCGATAGTAACATGCGCATTGACATGCCTCCACCAGCTATACTCAAGCCCAGGGTGCTCTGGACTGGGAAGCAGATATTCAGGTAACAATAATAGCACAAGGATATGTTCGATATGACGGGCCAGTTGGCGCGGTTGGTTGAGATTCCAGTTTGGCAGATATAACAGGTGGATACGACAATACGACATTAAATGAAACCATGTGTAGTACTCATGAATACGATCAACTTTTACTATGGGACTAACTTCTACTAAATATGGGAGGGTCTGCTATGCAAAGCTTTGAGGTCTTTGCTTCATTATTAGTAAAGATATAAGAGTCTTAATTTTAATAAATCTTAACCGATAACGGTCCGTAAATTATTGAAACCGGACATAAGTCAACGCAAAAAGAGATACGGCCGTTTACGCTGCATATTTTGACGTACGCAAGGGAATCTAAGCCTATAGGGTACTTCCCGTTGACCTTGAATTATGAAATTTGGTAAGAAGCAAGTTCATGTAGGACAAGTTAAGGAAGAAGCGTAAGATGGCCCTACGGATCGTACGGGGATATCGCACAATATCCTTTGAGGCGGCAACTGTTCTGGCTCGCTTTCCGCCGCTGGACATTCTGGCGGACATGGATGCGAGGGTTTATGACCGGATCCGCATCGTCCGCCAGAGTGGTGGAGGCGATCCAGAAGAGGCGATCAGACGGCAGGAGCGACTTATCGCATTCGCAACGTGGCGTGCAAGGCTCCGTGAGGAGCGGCATGCGCGCAAACGCGTTGTCGGAGCAGTCCTGCCGGTCTTCGAGGCCTGGATGCAGCGACTGCAAGCGGTCGCGGTGTGCCCTGCGTGGGAACCCGAGCGGCGGATCCTGGTCGACCTGATCGGTCGGAATCTCTCCCTGCCAGCAGTCGTGTCGGCGATGCTGAGCGGGGATACGGCGTGGAGGGCCGTAGCCTCCTTCTGTGAGACCGTAATGGTCCAGAAGGAGGCTGCAGAGCGGGATCGGGAGAGGGCCGATCCCGCCCGGAGACGACGCCGCCGAGGCGCGGCCGTGCCTCGTGGCGGCCCTCCTGCCCTGTAGCTGGGGCTTAGAATCACAGCTACAGTGTTCCCCTGCCTGTCGTAAAAGGCGACTAAACGGGGACCTTCGGGGTCGTGGGCAATCGGGGTGGGGACCCTGAATGCCCAGAAACGGCCCCGAGGAGGACGATGAGTCGTTGTGGTCACGACTCATCGTGCGATAGCATCGCGAGGGTGCTGGGGGGAGGTATCACACTTCCCCCGGGACGGGCTATCACAGCGCCGCGCGTGGAGGGGCGAGCCGGTAAAAGTCCGGCATAACCTTGCCGCTCCCACCCAGGGCGGTCGGGTATCCTATGAGGATTTCCCCACGCAAATAAAAAAAAAAAAGTTAAGGAAGAAATCCCAAAACCGTAAATGTGTAGTTAATCGGTAAAAGGAGAAAAATCTTCGAGACTCGATTCCCGTGATATACGAATTATTTACATACCTACAAGTCTGTACGCAACCCTCGGTGCGCGAGTTTGACTCGCACTTGGCCGGTTATGTTTTTGAATTGTCTCCTGTGTTTAGTGTTATTTTTGTATTTGCTACAGTTTAATAATGAAACCGAACAAGCGCTGCGAAGTCAAGGCTAACCTAGAAACAAAAGGCAAGAACTACACGAGCAATAAGGACATGTGTATACAAGATTCGTGTAAGTAAAGATCTATACAAACCTCCCCTGCGACCATGACCTCTCTCGCATTTATAATATAACCAACTGTCCCTCGCGGTGTCACCCGCGTCCCGGCATAAAAAGTAGCCTATTTCCTTCTCCATACCATAAGCTATCTGCATGCCAAATTTCATCGCGATCGGTTCGGCGGCTTTGGCGTGAAAGCGTAACAAACAAACAAACAGTTACTTTCGCAGTCCGACTTAATATCCTAACTAATTATTATAAATGCGAAAGTGAGTTTGTTTGTTACGCCTTCACGCATCAACCACTCAACGGATTATCACGAAATTTGGCATAAAGATAGCCTATGGTGTGGAGAAGGACATACTTATAAACCCGGGAACGCGGGTGGAACCGCGGGGGACAACTAGTTTATAATATTAGTATGAGTTTTTAGGATATTCTATGGTTATTTTATAAAGTGGGCGCCGCGTCGCGTCGCATCGCGTCTCGGTGTGAGCTGACCCTTAATTTAATAATATTGTTAAATGTTGTAGATGTAATAATAAGGAACTCGGAGCTACTGTGTGGCTCCATGGACAAGAGTACCCTGGGCTCGGGCACCAAGACCAGCATCTTCTACATACTGCTGCGGGACTGGAGCGAGGAGTACGCGGTCAGGGCCATGTGGAGGTACGACTACTCTCTGTTTATCTCCTTCTTTTTCTTTGTCTCCTTCTCTGTCTCGGTCTCCTTATCTTTCTTTATCTCTTTCTCTTACTGGTTGACAAGCAGGGAAGCCGTCCATTATGAAGGGAAGTGGCTAACGACCTGTTGCTAACTTTGGCAGAGCTTTTTCTATGTCTCTCCTCGGAATCCCAGAAGCTATCATCCTTAAAACGTTATTTAATTTAAATACTGTTGCAATTATCAGGTACATAATGTGGTCATAATTCAAGGTTTTACATAAACTGGACGTAAGAAGCAGGTCAAAGTGATATATTTTTTCTTTCACTTTGACCTTTATACTTCTAAGTTCTAACAGCGTAAGTCAATGAATGACCGTAATGTTTTACTGTATTACAATCCGTATAAGGTTCAATTTAATTCATACTAAACTGAGAGCTGCGCTTCTCGAGCATTTTCCACGTTTAAATAAAAATGGTCTTTATTTCTATTCAAAAAGAGTTGCGCGGTTCTTTTGTTTAATCTGTTGCATACAATATACAACTCTATTTGTATTAGGTAAAGGTGACTTTTACTTTGGTTGTATTACGGTGTTATGTTAAATAATGGAAGCGCACGTGATGTAGCTTGATAAGCCGTTTTTAATCGATCGGAAAAATTATGCAATCAACGGTATTTGATGGACCGCCTTGTGGTATTTCAACTCGAACGTTTTCCATACTTCGGAGGGCACGTAAAGCCGTTGGTCCCGGTTATCACTTAATTGTGATAGTCGTTAAGCTAATTGGAGGCCTTCTAGGCGGGTTGAAAACTCCAACAGTAGGTTGACCACTAGCCTACCTCTAATGCGCAGTGGGCACGCGTGGTGGAGTAACTGCCCATTCCCTTTCACCCTTTGTGAAAGGAGGCCTGTGCTCAGCAGTGGGACATTATAGGCTGGTGATGATGATGAAATAAATGTGTAATGTCAGGTTGGCCCGCATGGCGTCCTACTACATGATGAACCGAGGCTTCAGCTTCGGTATCATTGACGTCACACCCGGCAAGAAACTCATTGAAGCCAAAAACAAATTGTTGGAGTCCGGGTAAGAAATAAAAACACTTTTTATCCGGGGAGTAATTTGTGATGTGTATGTATTTATTTTAACTTGGCTTGGTTCTGACATAAATGTATAAACAATAGTACATTATGATACATGTGTGCAAAGTTGGTAATTACAGACGAGGCGGTTTTAAGCGATTAGAGAGCCGAGCCTGAAATGACATACGACGTTTTTCAACACACTCGCGAGGAAAAAACACACTTGTATTTCTTGGAGTAGATTTTTTGATTATAATCGATCACACAATGAGAACGTTAACAAATATGGCGCGCAGGTTTTGTATTTTTTATAAATACTAAAAACCTAAATAAAATAAAACAAAAAAAAAATAAGCACAAGTATACTACTTGCCTACAAAAGGAATAAATTAATCAAAACTAAAAAAATACTTTATAATTACATATACTTTGTAATATATCGTATATATTGTAGTATATAACATATTACAGGTATTCCAAGTGCGATGCCTATATCCTCGAAATGGAGAAAGGTACGTTGCAGTGCCAGCCTGGATGCACCATGGAGGAGTCACTAGAAGCTGTCATGCTGAGCGAGCTAAGTAGTATAAGGTACTGTTGTACGATTTTTTTTTTTCTTAATTTCCCATCATAACCTAAACTAAACAAGAAAAATGTTTAACAAAAATAAGCTTCTGGTCTAAACAAAACTACATTATAATTATTCTAACACATAAATATAGGAGACTGGTAATTAGCAAACGATACTTAGCCATATGATTGTACTCATGATAACAAACAAGTTTACCAAAGTTTCTTTTTTTTTAATATTTAGTACTTAACAAGAATAAGAATACACCATCAGCTTTTATTTAATTTAGTTATTGTGTGGTTTACGTGATACAAGTTCAGCATCGCGTGTGAATTCTTTAACCGACTTCAAAAAAAGGAGGAGGTTCTCAATTCGGTTGTATTTTTTTTTGTTAACTCCGTCATTTATTAACCGATTTGGAAAATTGTTTTTTTGTCTGGAATCGTATACCCTATACTTCCCGTTGGTCCCATTGTCATCAGATCAAGATTTGATTACTTTTTAGTGTACTTTGAAGTCGGTTTAAGTTTTTTTGTAAAACAGTCCAATTATTGCTTCACGGCAGGTAGATAATGATACCGATTCTGTTGTAAATCGCACTAAACTAATTTTACTCTTTCTTACACACATTATTGAAAAAGGATAGAACATATTTAAAGCTGTCAAATCAGTCTTTGACGTCATCATTTGTGTGTATTAAGACGTAACCGCGATAGATGGCGACTAAATTTATGTTGAAAACTAGCATTGGACTAATTTGACACGACTACATTTTTTACATCCTTTTCTTATGGTCTTTGTTTGAAAGAGACATAGTGAGACTAAATTAGTTTGTTACGATGTGGACCTCTCCTATTTCAATTATTGCTTCTGGTCACAAAGAAAAAACACAAATTCTCATAATAAGAATGTCCCATCAGACATTCATTCTATTCGATCAGTACTGAGACACAACTTAAATAAAACAAATCAGAATAATATTTATTGAATAAAAGAAATAAGTTACCAGTGTAGTACAAATACTTGATGTATAGCCGTGTGTAAAATGTGAAATTATCAGTGCACTTATAACATAAATATTTAACATACTAGAACCCAGCTGGGTTCTTTATTTTTACGCAATAAACTTTATGGAAGACAGTCGATAAGTTTCATTTACTTCAACATCTACTATTTTGAATGCTCCGGTCGTAGGCTGTTAGTTTAGCTGATAGCCAAAGCCTACATGCGTGATATCCTACGTGCGTGACAAGTATAGTTGTAAACAACAGAATCAGCAGCAATTATGAGGAAAAATGCAACCTTCCGAACCGGTATTAGAGTATTAGAGTCAGACTTTTCATAAGTGCCTGCGAAGGTCTATTTGAATAAATGATTTTGAATTTTGAATTTTTGAAGTAAAGTATATCTAAAATATAAATTATCCTATTAGTAAATTTCATCCGAAATTATCCTATTAGTAAACTTCATCCGAATTGATCTATCTTGAATATTGTTACGAGCTGGGGTTCAGGATAAATAATGGTACACGAATTTACCAAAACACTGGTCACACTTTTATTAACTCTTATTAAAACACTCAGAAATTAAATAGTTCACTAGCACTTAACTGTATTTCACTTCGATGTTTACTCACTGTTATACAAAACCAAACTCCCACTCCCCTGTGTATTGTCTCGTATTTATGCTTCATAAACGGCATCCGGAACATTCTACAATTTACCCGCGTATTCTACATGCCTACAGTGCTATCGGGAATATTCCAGAAGCCGGTAGCTATTCGGCGATAGATGGCGTTGCTTGATAAATGTTTACTCCTATACAACAACAGATGGCGTTACTGATAGTACCGTTATTCAGTAACAGATGGCGTTACTGGTAGCAATTTATTCCTGCTGTCGCGATGTCGTAACAATATTTATATCAATTTAATAATGTATTCCAGAGAGTTGGCAGCCAAAGCATGTTTCCGTGAGTTGCATACCACGAACGCGCCACTTATCATGGCTCAAAGCGGTTCAAAAGGTAAGAACTCATAACTATCTTGTTGATTTTTATATTAAACGAATTTAAACCTTATGTCGTTGGCAACAGGGTCCAATATCAACATATCACAGATGATCGCGTGTGTGGGCCAGCAGGCGCTCAATGGCAAGAGAGTGCCGAATGGCTTTGAAGATAGATCTCTTCCGCATTTTGAGAGGCATTGTGAGTACAATATTTCGAGACCTGCCGGGCTATTGCGTATCGTTGGTGGTAATCGTAACGAACACCATTAATTATTTCATCCAATGACGCGCACGCGGTATGAAGCGACGATGACCATTCGTGGGCCCTGATTGGATGAAATTTATTAATGGCGTTCGTTACGATTACCACCAAAGTTATGCGGTAGAGCCCCTGTTCTGTTCCCAATTGTTATCTGTGGTCAGGTGATTATGTATGCTTCTTCAATTCGGCTCTTCTTCTTCTTATTTTTATGTTAGCAACCAAATCCAAATTAAGACTTATTTCTGCCATTGTCGAGTTATAATATAATTTCCAGTCACAATAAATCACTTTCACATATAGTCACGTCACCGTCCATAAAAGTCATGTGTTACTACAATGGTGGTCATTATACTAAAACTGTTCAAGGACTTTTTGAGACAACTTTAAAAGTCACAATACACGTAATTCATTTCATTGTGTTAATTTAGGAGTTTTCTTTTTTATACCACTATGGTGGCAAACAAGCATACGGCCTGCCTGATGGTAAGCAGTTACCGTAGCCTATGGACGTTTGCAACACCAGACTCTGACTCTGAAGAAATCTCTTCACGCCGTTTTTGAAGAACCCCTTGCTGTACTCCATTGGGAAAACCACTTAATTGATTGATTTGCTTAAAATATTTTACTTTTTAATACCTACCTTGGTGGAAGCAGGAGCTAGTTCCAAATAAATATGGCCGATTATCAGTTTTTCCATATAAAATCCCCGGGTCAGGTTTTTTCTTTTTTTTTATACGATTAAGTCGGTAAACAAGCATACGGCCCGCCTGATGGTAAACGGTTACTATAGCCATATGGACGCTTGCAACACACGAAGCATCGCTCACGCGTTTCCGACCTTTCCCCCCTCCCCTATGAGCTCTGGCGACCTTACAAACGCGCAGGAACACAACTTTACACAACATAAAGTTATTTGGCTGCGGTATTCTGTAAGGTGGTGGTACTTCTCTTAAAATTCCGGTTATTAAACAGACTCCTATAATACTACTTTATCTCCCAAAAGCTAAAATCCCCGCGGCCCGCGGCTTCGTAGAGAACAGCTTCTACTCAGGGTTGACTCCGACGGAGTTCTTCTTCCACACGATGGGTGGCCGCGAGGGTCTTGTCGACACCGCCGTCAAGACTGCCGAGACTGGCTACCTGCAGCGAAGACTTGTCAAGGTATGATACATGTAATACCTTTAAACGAGCAATTCTTGTATATATATGAATCTCGGAAATGGCTCCAACGATTTTCATGAAATTTCGTATGCAGCGGGTTTCGGGGGCGATAAATCGATCTAGCTAGGTTTCATTTTCAGAAAACGTCGTTTTATCCGTGTTTTCAGGCAATGAAAAACTGTTAAAATATCATTAGAATTCGAAGGTAAATTTCGCCACCATCTTCAAGGTCATAATAGCTCTGGGGGTGGTCCCGAAACAAGAAGACCCCGGTTCGAGTCCAGATGATTATTTTTTTCCAATTTTTTTGAGGTTTTTTTTATGTGTGCAATGATTTACCAAAAAAGAAAACTAGCAAAGCTCGGTCGTCCAGGTACTATATTTTAAGAGAGCTGGAGCAGAGTGAATTCTCCCGCTTAAAATTTGGAGCAGTCAGAATGGAGGAGTACCCCCTCATAGATCTCAGCCAAATAAAATCAATGTGGTGTTGTGTTCCTGTGTCTTCTCAGTTTAAGTGTATTCCGAACCGGTGGTAGTTTTTTCTATATACTACTTAGGTAGCAAACAAGCATACGGCCCGCCTGGTGGTAAGCGGTTACCGCAGCCTATGGACGCTTGCAAAACCAGGGTCAGTAGACAAGATGGTTATCGACAATCGTATTCGTTTTGATGATTGTGTATTTTATTTTGTAAAATAAAAAGTATGTATGTATACTAATGTTAGCCAATATATAGTCAGATTGTAAAAAAAAAACAAAGAAAATAAATAAAAAAATTATAAATTTATTTTATATTTAAAAAAATGTAACCTTTTTTTTTATACAACTTAGTCGATAAACAAGCATACGCCCCGCCTGATGGTAAGCGGTTACCGTAGCCATATAGACGCTTGCAACACACGAAGCATCGCTCACGCGTTATCGACCTATCGCCCCTCCCCTATGAGCTCTGGCGACCTTACTCACGCGCAGGAACACAACTTTACGCAACATAAAGTTATTTGGCTGCGGTATTCTGTAAGGAGGTACTAGGTAGAGGTAACCTTGCTGAGTTTCTTGTCTGTTCTTATCAGTTGAAGGCTGACTTACGAACTGGCGGTAGCTTCAGTAACTTTGACCTTCATAGGTGCCCTTCTAGGGCCTAAATTGAATAAATGGCTTTGACTTTGACGTCATCGACAGTAAAAGATCAACCTTTGTATGGGATTGACATTGCAAATCGAAATATCACGTGATTTTTAACAATCTCTTATGTCAATCGCATACAAATGTTGATCATTTACTAACGATGACGATTGTCGACAGCCATCTTGTCTAGGGGGGCTGGGGTATAACTCGCGCGTTGCCGACCCTATAGATTCAATTGTACAGTAAGAGGCACGAGTCTTGCGCGTGAATTGACACCTGCGCAGTAGTTAATTGTTCGGTCTGTTTGGCGGAATGAAGGCGAGCGGCGAGCTGCACACGATTGGTTCGTCAGTCGATGCTCGTCGTCTATTGGATTCTCGCGTGTCATTTGGATTTGATGAATTTACTTTATCGCTATACTTATGAATAGTCTGACTCTAATACCGGTTCGGAAGGATGCATTTGATGAGAATAGCCAAAAAAAAAACTCCATGAGGTTAGGTGGGACCAGAACAGTAGTATCTAATGTAGTCCCTCCCGCTACCGGTCCTGGCAGAGCGACCCATCTCCACCCCTTTTCCTGCAACGTTCGTGTGGTACCGGGTGTTTCAGGCTACGGTAACAGCTTACTATCAATCGGGTCTTATGTTTGTTTGCTAAGAGTTGAACGTTTGTGTGTCCATGTCAGTCGCTGGAGGACCTGGTGTTGCAGTACGACATGACAGTGCGCACGGCGACGGGCGAGGTGGTGCAGTTCCGCTACGGCAGCGACGGCCTCGACCCCAGCTACATGGAGGGTCGCGACCAGCCCGTCGACCTCGCCAGGGTCTTGGCTGGTGTTAGAGCCACCTGCCTATCCAGGTATGACATGCAACAACTACCCCTCCCTTTGGGGGCTCCGCTGAGGGCTGATTGCATGCCCCACTTGAATACCATATTTTTTATGATCTACTCGTTTCACTTTTGTTTGATATTCTGTCTTATTTTTTAAGAATACTTCCCAAGTCTTCCCAATACTTATTATTCTTCTGTGTGAATAGTAAGATATACATTATTGTCTAGAGTGCGTCCTTCACCGAAAACCCAAGCCAACCAAACCCGCCGTGGATTTCCCAAGGGTGTACATTCTTTTTTATGCCACTAAGGTGGCAAACAATCTTAAGGCCCGCTTGATGGTAAGCAGTTGCCATAGCCTATGGAAGCTTGCAACACCAGGAGCATCAATAGCCTGCAGAAATCTCTTCACACCCTTTTTGAAGAACCCAATGCTGATTGCCCCAGGCGGGCCGTATGCTTGTTTGCTACCTTAGTTGTCAAAAAAAAAGACCAATCTTGGTCTTATCAGACCAAGTAATCGAGTTTATATCTCGCATATGACATTACAATATGTATTTTCCCCCGTAGAGAAGAGGAGCCCCTTGACGGCGACGGCATAGTCCTGGCGGCCGAGGAAACACTAGCGTTAGACGACTTCAAAACGTGCACTGAGGAGTTCAAGAATGAAATGCTGTATGTACTTTATTCAACATCTTTATTAAACAAGGTTTAGAAAAAAACATCTATGACAGGATCAAAAAAAAAAAAGGTTCCCGATAGCAAGCGGGTCGGACAAAATTGGTGCCGATTCTGTTGTTAACAACTAAATTAGTGTCACTATATCTCTTTCTAACAAACAATATAAAAAAAACCGGCCAAGTGCGAGTCCGACTCGCACACGGAGGGTTCCGTACAATATTAACTAACTCATCTATAATTTTAAATTTTTATTATTTGTTGTTATAGCGGCAATAGAAAACACATTCTCTGAAAATTTCACTACCTATTGGTAGCCAGCTGAAACGGGAATAACCGTTCATGAGATACAGCCCACTGACATACAGATGGATGGACGGACTGCGGAGCCTTAGTAATAGGGTCCCGTTTGTCACTCTTGGGGTAGGGAACACAAAAGAACGATGTAAGAAATGTTGTCCTGTCAAAAGTCACCATCAAAATTTGTTACGTCTGCAAATGAAAACGGCAAATAGTAATATGAGAGCTTTAAATATGTTCTATCCTTTTTAAATAATGTTTGTAAGAAAGAGATGCGATATGGTTAAAATAAGTTTAG
Source organism: Achlya flavicornis (assembly GCA_947623365.1). Classification (NCBI taxonomy): domain Eukaryota; kingdom Metazoa; phylum Arthropoda; class Insecta; order Lepidoptera; family Drepanidae; genus Achlya; species Achlya flavicornis. The sequence continues at coordinate 1,098,841 of OX392485.1, read as the reverse complement.
TGCGATTTACAACAGAATCTGCACCATAATGTATCTAATTTCTGTTCCTAATTTTGAATATTCTCTCATTCCTCCTTTTCTAAATCCTCAGATCATTTCTAAAGACGATAGCGAGCAAGGTCCGTCTCCTCCGCTCGAAGTACTCCCATTGCGGCGAGATAGTGAAGCAGCTGGAGCGGCTGACCCTGACGCAGGTGGTGCGCTTCATCCGCGTGTGCCACGACAAGTACCAGCGCAGCATCATCGAGCCCGGTACCGCTGTGGGCGCGCTCGCTGCTCAGGTACTGCTGGGGCACCACATATACTTTTTGTTACAAACTTGATGAGTAACCGCGCAGCATTATAGAGTCCGGTACCGCTGTGGGCGCGTTCGCTGCTCAGGTACTGCTGGGGCACTAGCATATAATTTTTGTTACAAGCTTGACGAGTACCTGCGCAGCATCATCGAACCAGGTACCGCTGTGGGCGCGCTCGCTGCTCAGGTACTGCTGGGGCTCTAGCATATACTTTTTGTTACAAGCTTGACAAGTACTTGCGCAGCATCCATCATCGAGATTGGCTCCGCTGTGGGTGCGCTCGCTGCTCAAGTACTGCTGGGGCACGACACATACTTTTTGTTACAAGCTTGACTAACACCAGCGCAGCATCATCGATGCTGGCACTGCTGTGGGCGCGCTCGCTGCTCAGGTACTGCTGGGGCACTAGCATATACGTGTTAGTATAAGCTTGATTTGACTTTGTGCTGCTTGAAAAGACCAGCCTGGACATTAAATAAAACCTCGTGATAAACTGTTGATCCATCACGGATTATAAAATATGTAGGATTTTCTTCCAGAGTATTGGTGAACCCGGTACCCAAATGACCCTGAAGACGTTCCATTTCGCCGGAGTAGCATCAATGAACATCACTCAAGGGGTGCCGAGGGTGAAGGAGATCATCAACGCATCCAAGAACATATCCACTCCAATCATCACCGCTGAGCTGATGCAGCCTTTGGATCAGGAGTTCGCGCGGCGGGTGAAGGGCAGGATTGAGAAGACTACCTTGGGAGAGGTAAGCAGTTTAGTTTTGTGAGAGGGAGATGGAAAAAGAGGGAGAGGTTGATGATTGATTTAGCAAAATAAAGAATGCTGGGTCTGTCACTATTTTGAAATTTTCCCCAATTATGATTGTCACCTGGATCAACATTTTATATCGAAAGTCACCTATTAAGATTAAAATTCTGGAAGCAAATAGCCTTTTCTAGGAGATCTAGCTCTTGAGATACATAGTGGTCCGTTTTATCGTGGAGAAATCATAGGATTTCCTTCCGCCCTGGGGGGAGCGGCTAAAACCCCACGGTGGTCGCCACCTGCGCTGTAGATGGGGTTGGGGTCTCGTACTGAACGCATAATCGAGCCCCCTCACGTTCGGCGCTGAGATAGCCCATCCCGGGAAGTGTGATACCTCCCCCAAGCACCCTCGCATGCGTCATGACCATAACAACCTCCTCGGGGCCCCTTCTGGGCGTTCAGGGCACAGCCCCGATTGCCCACGACCCCGAAGGTCCCCGTTAGTCGCCTTTTACGATAGGCAGGGTACAGGGAAGAAAGAGGTGGTCCTGCCTTATTTTACCCTCTTAGAGAAATTTTAACAACCCGCGTAAATGTCTACTTTATATTAGTTCGTGTGCAAAATTGTTAAGCATATTCCTGTAAAATAAGGTTGTATATAGATAACGACGTACATAGACGAGATGTACCTGCCTGAGGAGTGCTTCCTCCTGATCAAGCTGGACGCCGAGAGGATCCGGCTGCTGTGTCTCGAGGTCAACGTAGACTCCATCGTCTACTCGTGAGTATTATCATGTTATATTTACCTTGGATGCTTACTGTTGGATGTTGCCCATACCAGAATTTCAGTTTGGGGGGGGGGGGGGGGGGGCTGAGGGGCAAGATTATGGTTTGATAATATTCCTATATTCGCTTGACTGGCATGGTGCCTAAGGTCTACCTGTGTGTTCTGGAAGATGCTCCGGACTTTCATTTCCTAGGTTTTTGTGCTTACCAGCTTCGTTCTCAACATCACGTCATGGTTCATAATATCTATTGATCAAATATAAATGCAACTTTCAGAATTTGCACATCAAAACTGAAACTGAAACCTGCAAACGTACAAGTGGTGTCCGACTGGGCCATCAAAGTGATGGGTGAGCCGAGTAAGCTCGGGAGCTGGCTGAACATGAGCCTGCAGCAGCTAGCTCGGCAGCTGCCCGGTGTGGTGGTGAAGGGGCTGGCGCAGGTGGCGCGCGCCGTCATCGCGTGTGATGACACCTCCAGGGACACCAACAGGTAACATGAGCCTGCAGCAGCTAGCTCGGCAGCTGCCCGGTGTGGTGGTGAAGGGGCTGGCGCAGGTGGCGCGCGCCGTCATCGCGTGTGATGACACCTCCAGGGACACCAACAGGTAACATGAGCATGCAGCAGCTAGCTCGGCAGCTGCCCGGTGTGGTGGTGAAGGGGCTGGCGCAGGTGGCGATGACACCTCCAGGGACACCAACAGGTAACATGAGCCTGCAGCAGCTAGCTCGGCAGCTGCCCGGTGTGGTGGTGAAGGGGCTGGCGCAGGTGGCGATGACACCTCCAGGGACACCAACAGGTAACATGAGCCTGCAGCAGCTAGCTCGGCAGCTGCCCGGTGTGGTGGTGAAGGGGCTGGCGCAGGTGGCGCGCGCCGTCATCGCGTGTGATGACACCTCCAGGGACACCAACAGGTAACATGAGCCTGCAGCAGCTAGCTCGGCAGCTGCCCGGTGTGGTGGTGAAGGGGCTGGCGCAGGTGGCGATGACACCTCCAGGGACACCAACAGGTAACATGAGCCTGCAGCAGCTAGCTCGGCAGCTGCCCGGTGTGGTGGTGAAGGGGCTGGCGCAGGTGGCGCGCGCCGTCATCGCGTGTGACGACACCTCCAGGGACACCAACAGGTAACATGAGCCTGCAGCAGCTAGCTCGGCAGCTGCCCGGTGTGGTGGTGAAGGGGCTGGCGCAGGTGGCGCGCGCCGTCATCGCGTGTGACGACACCTCCAGGGACACCAACAGGTAACATGAGCCTGCAGCAGCTAGCTCGGCAGCTGCCCGGTGTGGTGGTGAAGGGGCTGGCGCAGGTGGCGCGCGCCGTCATCGCGTGTGATGACACCTTCAGGGACACCAACAGGTAACATGAGCCTGCAGCAGCTAGCTCGGCAGCTGCCCGGTGTGGTGGTGAAGGGGCTGGCGCAGGTAGTCCTGTCTTCATTGCTAATATTTTTGAGAGGTCTGAAGCACTTACAATGTGGAGACATCGACAAAGATCGTAATAATATAACGTTATACGGTACCCTCACAATATTCTTTGTCCAGATACAAACTGTGCGTGGAAGGTGATGGACTGAGAGACGTCATAGCTACGTATGGTATTGACGGCCGGAAGACCACTTCTAACAATATTTTGGAGGCAAGTTTCAGAACCTTTTTTTTACAATTTCTACTTTGTGTTTGAACGTAATTTCACAATGGTTAGTTATGATGTGGGCGAAAGTGATAAGCACACAAAGCCTAGAAGGAACTGATTCTCAAGTACAGCTGTCGGAACACACCGATAGGTGCTTGGCGATAGATTTAGATTGAGAATGGTAGCCAGCCAGGTGGGTATCCTACGACCATATTATGGTTTCCTCACGATGTTTTCCTTCACCGAAAGGACCTACGTCTCTACCATGAGCATCGAACAACTAACCCAAATAAGCGTAATGACGTTGATTTTGCTTGCAATTATATTCCGCCAATTTTCTACCATCGCGACAAAGCGCTCTGATTGGCTAAGACAAGGCCACATGCGCTCTGATTGGCCAAGTCAAGAACACACGATGCAGTGATTGGTCCTTACTGTTCAAAATCAGTGACAAATCACTGACTAGTTTCGGAATCGGATTGCTCCGTATTACTACTCTAAGGGATTGTTCCTCGATGACCATGAGCTATCATCGCCAGTTGTTCAATTTAAGCCAGCCAGGCAACTCATTCTAAAATGTCAATAAACTCCAGGTGTACCAAACGCTGGGCATCGAGGCGGCCAAGTCGACGATCATCAGCGAGATCCAGGCGGTGATGGCGGGCCACGGCATGAGCGTGGACCGCCGCCACGTGGAGCTGCTCGCGGGGCAGATGACCGCGCGCGGGGAAGTGCTCGGCATCACTCGATACGGACTCGCCAGGATGAAGGAGTCTGTGCTCAACCTTGCCAGTGTGAGTCTTTGACCTATGACATTCCTGACAGGGCTGCGTTCAGTGCCTACGCTCCGGTTGCAACCATTCGCTCTATCCCGTTCAGATCCTCGGTTAACGTACCTTAAATCGCAAAAACGCGTTCAGTGCCTCCATCGATATATTATCTTCTGTCTAGATTAAGGGTTATGTACAAGACCACATCGTGAAATTGGCCCTTTGGAAACTCAATAAAACAAAATTATGTCACTCATGAATGAATGTTCTACGTTCAAACGTGGACCTACAGAAACTGAAATAGCTACAGCGTGGTCTTATTTCTTCGGCCATTTTTACAGCTGTCACCCTTATTCTAGGGTAATACTATTTCGATGAGTGCCTCAGAATAATCACAACCGAACAACTATCTAGAACTATGGTTGTAAAACGCTCTGACGTTTTTCAACGTCAAATTCCATGTCAAAATTTAAAACAAGATTTCGCACTTAATAAATATTGAGTTTCATTTCATTCAAAGTGTCAAAATTAACAATAAAATTGACATTTCATTCATACCCGTTCGGAGCCTAGGAGTGTGGGTAAAAAACAACTTGAAGCCATAGTTGCAGGCACTGAACGCAGCCCTGGGAGCTTCAAGTCGTCTGATGCCGGTAGATGGTCCAGAGGGAATCATAGCAGGTCACTTGATTAACGTGAAGAAGATCATTAGAAGTCAACATAGCGGAGTTCAGGAAAGACGAGTGTAATAATCTGGTGTATTAGGCGCCAGCTACACTCGTAAGACGGGGCGTAGACACACGCACATGTTAAAGCAATTTCAAACTTATTATTCTTAAATATAAATTTGTAAAATGGTTATGATTCCACATATCGCGCCGCTGGTCGTGGGTTCGATTCCGACACAGGACATGCATTTGTGTGCATGGACATGTCTGTATGTCCTGAGTCTGGGTGTAATTATTTATATTAAGTATGTATTTACAAACAAAGAGTAGTATATATATTATATCAGTTATCTGGTTTCCATAGTACAAGCTCTGCTTAGTTTGGGATCAAATGACCGTGTGTGAGGAATGTCCCAGGATATTTATTTATTTATCTTCTTGACTCGACAGTTCGAAAAGACCGCGGACCATCTGTTCGACGCAGCGTACTACGGGCAGCGGGATTGCATCGAGGGCGTGTCGGAGTCCATAATCCTGGGCGTGCCGGCCAGCATCGGCACCGGCGTGCTGCAGCTGCTGCACCGGCACCCCCGGCTCAACCATCTCTCCACAGCACACCTACTCTTCGATCAGACACAGTACCATCCTAGCATATGGGAATAATAAATGATTTATAAAAATATGCGTTTATTTAATTTACTTCGTCGCATGTCTTATAGTTTTTCTTTATACCACTTAGGTCGCAAACAAGCATACGGCCCGCCTGATGGTAAGCGGTTACCGTAGCCTATGGACGCTTGCAACACCAGGGATATCACGCGCGCGTTGCCGACCCTGCAGAAATCTCTTCACACCCCTTTTGAAGAACCCCATGCTGTACTCCATTGGGAAAACCACGGCGGGGAGCTCATTCCACAGTCTGAGCGTCCGCGGAAGGAAGCTCCTTTGAGCCCGCACAGTACGAAACAATTCAGGTTTCAATATGTGAGGATGGACTCCCCGTCGATGGCGAGAGTTGCGATGGTAGAAAGTAGCCGTGGGCATCATCTTAAACAATTCTTCAGAACACCGTCCGTTGTACAAGCGGTAGAACACACATAAGGAGGCAAAGTCTCTCCTCAGACTGAGGGGCTCTAAACCGCTTGTGAGCTCGGGATCGTCGACAATTCTTATGGCACGTCGTTGAACCGAGTCTAAAGGATCAAGCTGGTATCCAGGTGCCCCCGCCCATAGATGATAGCAGTACTCCATATGAGGCCGGACTTGCGACTTGTAAAGTTGCAGCCAGTACGGGGTAAGGCAGTAAGGGGCACGAGTGGTGAGCACAGATTGAAACCTGCGCAGTAGTTAATTTTTCGGTCTGTTTGGCGGAATGAAGGCGGGGGGAGCGCCGAGCTGCACACGATTGGTTCGTCAGCAAATGCTCGTCGTCTATTGGATTCTTGCGTGTCATTTGGCTACTGTGGTTTGGCCAAAAGTGTACATGCGCGAGATTGCCCCCACTACTGCCTATCTGTGCTCACCATTCGTGCCTCATACTGTACCAATTTGTTTTTGATTTAACTTTTGGATCTTCAAATCAAAATTATTGGTCTATTTGAATTGCAAGGACTGACTCTAATGCCTGTTCAGAAGGTTGCATTTGTCCAGAAGAGCTGGACTGCAACTGGATAAACTGCAATTCCTTTCAAAACAAGCTTAGATTGGTTACATAACATTTAGATTCTGATCTCACTGACAACAATTGCGTGTCCCAGCGGAAAAAAAATAATTATACTCAATCAATATTAATTTAAAAAAAGCCCCCACAAGCAGCACCTGTTCATGAGTATGACGCGTGTGGCAGCCACCGCCCTCGCACCCATATTGGAGGGAAATGGGCGACCCATCATAGGCTCCAAGTCATGATTTTGGCAAACAAAACCATTAATTTCCTCAATAGCTAAAGATAGACAGATATGCCATTTTTGAACTGTAATATGATTAATTTTGTATCGGGCAGTGGCTCGATTCTCGTAACAAAACGTCAGCGGTGTCGTAGCGACAGCGATAGGTTGTGTTTCGTGAAATATTTTGTATAAAAAACATTCAAACGTGTATATGCCTCAATAATTTATGTATAGGATCGTTTTTCAATCGTTCATTTGACATTATAATAGTAAAAACACAGTTTAATCGTCGAAGTCGCTTCGATATCGTTGAAGTTTTTTTTTTTTTATACTACTAAGGTGGCAAACAAGCATACGGCCCGCCTGATGGTAAGCAGTTACCGTAGCCTATGGACGCTTGCAACACCAGGGGTATCACTCGCGCGCTGCCGACCCTGAAGAAATCTCTTCACGCCCTTTTTGAAGAACCCCATGCAGTACTCTATTGGGAAAACCACGGCGGTTACGAGACGTTGTTACGAGAATCGAGCCACTGGACTTCACCTAATGCTACGGCCAGGACCTACCTCCAGAATCGTGTTTGGGCTTAAAACGTAGTAGGTAAACGAAAAGTAAGCACATCAAAACATAACTATTTATTATCAACTATTATTTAAAACAAAATAAATGCACACAAATGCAAACAATCATACCACTCACAAATATTGTTCATAAACTCAGCAGAATTATTAACTACGCGGTTTGCGCTTGAGATAAAGCGGCTTTGTGCTCGTCTAGTTTAGTCCATTTCTCGCTCACTTTCCACAACCACTGCGCCATCTCGTAATCTTGAGCGTTTGCAGAAGGCTCCACTTTCTTCATGTCACTGTTGGAACATAATTGAAAACTTTTTTACAAAAAACTTAAACCGACTTCAAAGTACACTAAGAAGTAATCAAATCCTGATCATGACAATGGGACCAAACGGGAAGTGTACCCTTCCGACCAAAAAAAGAAATTTCCAAATCGGTTAATAAATGACGGAGTTATGAGGTAACAAATTTTAAAAAAATGCAAACGATTTGAAAACCTTCTCCTTTTTTTTAAGTCGGTTCAAAAGAGGGTACTGTAAGTTAAAACGACTGTAATAGCAGTTAAATAACCTGTTCATAGTTAACCACAGAAAAATAAACTTTATTGCAAACCGATTAGGTTAATTTTTTGCGACATATGGGTTTGCTTTTGATAAATCATTGGATGTATTTAATTTAGCTGAAGCCCATAAGGGCAAAAAATATGTATGAGCTTACGTTTGGCCATCTGTCTGTGCTAGGTTTATTTTTACATTTCACTTCTTTTGTTAGCGCGTTAGGACGGCTCTCAAGCATCCAATGTAAAAATAAACCTTATTTCAATGATCCTAAAGTTTATTTTTAAACGTGTATCAAAATATGCTCTTCTCAGAGCCGGTCTGCGTGAAGGTCCCTTAGACTGTCTTAAAAACTTACACATAATAATCCCCCGTGCACCCCTCAAGTTTGGGATCCAGAGCTGCATGCAGGATGACCTGGGATCCAGTCTTGGGAGTCTTCATGACCGGCCAGAACAGCGGGTACACCACGAACCGGGTGATGCTCTTCATCATCGACATGTGCCGCGTGATCTTTGTGTCCGTCAGCCCTGGGTCCACTGCTATCACGGATACGCCTGTGCCTGCAAGGGAACACAGATTCAAGCCTGTTTTATAGAACGAAATCATAATTCTGATCAAGTCTAAAGCATAGATCGTGTGATGAAAGTTGTTATCAGCATTTGAACAAAAACCGAATTGAGATGAAGGTCCTGGGTTCGAATCCTACAATGAGCTTGAGCTTTTGGTGAAGGAAAACATCGTGAGGAAACTACAGCACGGTGGTAGGGTACTTTGTAGTACCCAAGTTGAAAATCTGTCGCCAAACACCTATCAGTGTGTTACGACAGCTGCACTTGAGAGCCAGTTCTTTCCAGGCTTTGTGTGCCTACCACCTTCGGCCACATCATCACTTACCATGGTGAGATTGTGGTCAAACAGGCCTAGACAAAATAAAAATAAGGTTTAGCTGTTTTGGATCAAAAATGCCAGACACAAACGTGAAAATTCTTCCTTTTGAAGCTCTAATGAATTATGTACACTATCTAATGAAAGTACTAGCTGCCCGGCGCGACTTCGTTCGCGTGGTGCTACCCTACCCCACCCTACCCTACCCTACCCTACCAGCAAATCCCCATTAACAAAATGATCCGCCATTTATTTAATTAATAGGTTACAAAAAATCTGATAAATGAAAAACCGCTCGACCAATTTTGTGCAAACTTCACATAAACCATCTACCTACTAAATAGTCCGAACAAAGCCTAAACATTTGGTTTGGATAGGTGAGCCCGTTCTTGAGTTATAAAATTACAACGAAAAGTGGCATTGATTTTTATATATATATAGATTGTGACTCAGCCCTGTTTGAAATAAATAGCTGCACGTTACGTAAATACGCAATAGGGCTGTCCGCCTACAGTATTTTAATTTCATCTAGCTACTTGAGTTTCTTTTAAGTTCTTGGAAATTATATTTTTTATTACTTAACATGAAATTCGTTATGAATGAAATAGGAAGTGCACAATAAAAATACAACATGTCCAATAAAATGACTGAAATCGAGGCGCGTAAGTATGACTCGCCTTGCGACCGTTTGTATGAAGATAGAATACTGTATAGATACTATTACCGTGGTTTTTGGGCTTAAAATGTAGTTACCGAGCATCTGCCTGCCGAGTTCCCGGGCATGCAGCATGTTGGCGAGCTTGCTCTGGCTGTAGGCGGCGGACGCGTCGTAGTCAGCGGTCATGTTGAGGTCGTGCTGCAGGATGCGCCCGCGCCTGTGCGCGCTGCCCGACACTACCACCACGCGGCTCGGGGCTGACTCCTGGGAAACAACGGTTTTTGGGTTTAACGGGTTGGTCCCAGGGATTCGATCTTCACGAGGAATAGGATCGATAACAAATTGTGTGTTTAGTTTCCCTTTGAGTTTATTTTTTATTTCTAAGGGAGACTTAAGTAAGTCAGGCCTTTGCTTGCAGCGGCGTCGTGTGACGGGTCGCTCACTTCCCTCCAATATGGCGAGGAGGGCGATGGCTGCCACACGCGTCATATGCGTGAACAGGCGCTGCTTGTGGGGACTGGACTGGAGTTTGCTATTTATTTACTTATTAAATATCCATTCAGTCGTACTTTGTAGTTTTGCCGCCGCGCCGGGACACGCAATTGTTGTCACTGCGAATCTAAGCTTGTTTTGCAAACAGTAATTGCTGAGTTTATTGCCGGCTCTTCTCAGAAAATGCAACCAACCGAACCGGTATTAGAGTCAGACTTTTCATAAGTACCTGAGAAGGTCTTTTTGAATAAATGAATTCGATTTTAGCATCAAATCTCTTTGATAACACTCCTTTTTTCTCTAAAACTGTAGTTGCAGGTCTAAAGATATTGATGATCTACTGATAACGTTCTTCTGTAACTCCAAGAATAATGTTCTACTAACCCCTCTGTTGTCCAACCTTTTTTGTGCTTTGTTTCAAATATCTCACCATGGTAACTGATAATGTGAAGGTGGTACCACCTGGTTCTTAAGACCAACAGCAGGAATCTACTGCTAGATGCTTGGCGGCAGAATGTCAACTTGAAGGTCAGCCAGGCCTAGTTAACCGACCGTGCTGTTTTCCACACATCTTTTTTTTAATACCACTAAGTCGGCAAACAATAGCCCGCCTGATGGTAAGCGGTTACCGTAGCGTATGGACGCTTGCAACACCAGTTTCCCCTACTCACGCGTTGCAGACCTTCTATCTTTTCCCACACTAAAATCTAGATCTCATTGTAGGATTCCACTGAGCTATCTTCGCTGACATATGAAGACCAGAACCTGTAAGTATCAGAAGTATACCTTCAATGTATCCAGCAGTAGACTGGTTAGGAGGAAGTGTCCAAGGTGGTTGACCCCAAGCTGCGTCTCGAAGCCGTCCTTAGTCACGGAGCGAGGAGGTTCCATCACTCCAGCGTTGTTTACCAGCACGTGGAGGTGAGGCTCTTCTGTTTTGAACCTTATGTGTGTGAGGTAAGGTTTAAATTAGCAATATTAATGATATCAAAAAAACAGATATTTAGAGTCCAATGATTTCAAAAGTAAGGATAGGCCCACCGAACATTTTGCAAAAAAACTTCTTCATACAAGTAAACAGTCCCGCCATTTGTTTAAAATCGATCGAACTACGAAATGCTGCGTTGCATAGGCGTACGATGTAATGTAATCTTGTACGTGCGTAAAATGCACACATACAAGAAAAAATAACCAATAAACCAACGAACTGTTCCGCGGACCGCAGACGACTGTCGCGTTGGCCCTAAACTGAACTTTTTAGGGCCAGCGCGTTGGTGCCATTTGTCGCGCGGTTAGCCCGGTCCTTACGCCAGTAATGTATAAGTCAATGGTTGAGATTGTTTGAAGGTCGAAGTTACAGAAGTCATCACCGATTCGGAAGTCGGGCTTCAAAACATGATATCTCTTCAAGAACACGAATGATTTATCTTGCCTGGGAACCCAACACGCGTCAAGGGTGTGGCCAGACTAAATTGAATATATGACTTTGACTCCAGACTACAAGCCCACGCACTGGTCCTGCGACCATGGCCCTCCCCTGGCTCTGCAATGGGTGCTTTTAGTTGACGAAATAAAGGTAATCGAGTTGCGTGGTGTACCTGGCAACGAACTCCCGTATAGAGGCGGTGCTGGCCAGGTCGCAGGGTCGGCAGTACACGTATTTGTTGTTGGACTCGAGCACGATGTCGCGCCGCTCCTTCTCGCACGCCTCCATGTTCCGGCATGCCATGAACACCTTCAACACCATTTCAAACATTAATCGATAATAATTATATACAATTTCTAGAATCTAGATATCTTAATTTCAATCGTTTAAAAATGAAAAATAAGCATGATTTGAAAAAAAAAAAGAGATTTTTCTTTTGTCAATTAAAACAAATAATTGGACTGTTTTACAAAAAACTTAAACCGACTTCAAAGTACACTAAGAAGTGATCAAATAATGCCCTTCCAGACAAAAAATAATTTTCCAAATCAGTTAATAAATGTCGGGGTAATGAGGTAACAAACATAAAAAAAAAATACAACCGAATTGAGAACCTCCTCCTTTTTTTGAAGTCGGTTAATAATACGAAGATAAAGATGTTGAAGTTCCGCGTGACGTCACGCTGTGGTACACTATTTTACTCAAAAGACTCACGATCACGAACCTCCACTCTTGAACTTTAACGCGCTTCATCTTGTTTTTTTTTTTAAGCCTACGAGCCTACCTACGAGGCTACGATACATACAAAAAAATAGCTGTAAGTGTATGTATGATGGTACCCACTTTAGCGCCCCTCCTGGCGAAGTCCCAGGCGGCCTCCCTGCCGATGCCGCTGGTGGCGCCCGTCACGATCACCGTCTTGTCGTCGGCGCGCGCCTCGCGGTCGTACGGCGGACCGCCGTGCATGTCTCTGTCATGTATTATGACAACCACTAGTTAACTCAGCTTTTATAGCTTTTTACATTATTATTGATATGTCAACATGTTAAGAAGGCAGACAGACGGCTTATCAGGATCAAACATATACCCCCTTATTACAAAACATGGTTTAAAGCAAAGCCAGGTTTTACTGTCATTTGGTCACTTTCTAACGTCATATAATAAAAAGGGACGAGGCTATTTTAGAACCTGGTTTTCCTTTAAACCATGCTTTGTAATAAGGTGCAAAGGGTCCTTTTTGCAGAACATTATGGGGGTCTAAAAATATTCTGCAAAAAAAAATAAGATTCTTAATCTTAATGGTCTGCAATATTAACGCCTGTCTGAATAAAAAAGCGTTTATGGATCAAACTAATAACTATCCCACTCTTTCTTGAATGTTCAACAACTTCTACACCGCTTATGCCAGTTCTGCGCTTTTTCCATTTAGCTCCTGGCACAGCGACTCTTCAAATCCGTGCGAATACCAACCTACGACGGTGCGTCTAAAGACTTTTTTGACAGTTAAAAGTTATCATAATTACATTTTTTTTTATTATTAAGCTTTTGTCCCAAATTCAAATTCAAAAATTATTTATTCAATTTAGGCCCTGATAAGGCACTTGTGAACGTGAACAAATAACTCTACACCGGTTCCAAATACAACTTGAACTGAGAAGACCAAAAATATTATGTTCCATGGAAAGTTGATGATGTATATTTCCTTTAGCAAAAGGACACTCACTTAAATAAGCAGACAGCGCCAGCGGTAGCCGCTACAGCGCTGATCAGCGTTATGGGCATATTAGGCACCCACATCTTCACAGTCTACTTCTGAAAAAAAAAACAGCATATAAAATAAATCGTAATGAAGAAATGAGCAATAACTTCACATACTTGCCTTTTTCAGATTTCACGATATCTGGTGGACAGGAAAATTAAACGACAGTATTCTTTTCTTAATTTTTTTACTATTTCCCCATTGAATTATTACGCTTAGAAGCGAAGTATCGAACAAAAATCCTCGCGACACGTAAGCCACTTGACAACCAATGTATGCGTGAGTACCATATAATTACACTCGCTGACACGCACACAAGCGCACGAGTAATGTTGCAAGCTAAACGAAATTTTTCGGTAAAATTAACCTTCCGATTTCGCCTACTAGTGAAATTGGAAGTAAGTATTCATAAAAATAATTAAATAGTTTATAAAGTTCTGCGTCTTAGATAATTTATTATAGACAAAGGCCTGTTATTTATTTATTACTAGTTGTTTCATAGTACTTATTTCGGGTATTTTAACATAATAAACCAAGATAATGTGCAGTGCTATGAACGATCGTACAATTTGTAGCTTTCCTTGGTAATGATAGGTTTCAGATATGATAGGTTGTATAGAAAAAGAAGATTAAGTAGTATCTAGGTATTTCATTTTCATTAACAAAATTGAAATTTTAAAAGCCTGTTAGTTGAATTTGTTTCCGGAACAACTGCCGCTTTGACAATATTTTCCTAGCTATATTCTCTTTTTTCTACCAGTCTGATTCGAAATTATTTCACTAATATGAAGCTACATTATCCCAAGTATTATAAACTACTTATCCCAAGAACGCAGGTGAAACCGCGGGGGACAGCTAGTCGGTTATAATAGCTATAAGTAAAAGAAACAACTTATCGGACTCAATTACTTTATTAATAACAAAATCAGTATCAATTACGTAAAACAACGCAAATTCGCACAAAAAACAGCTGGCAACACTTTGCTCGAAATCTGAGTGAAGTATTTTTCTTTTTGAATTTTGTTATTTTAGATGAATTACACAATAAAATTAGTGGCTTGCCTGTGGAATGTTACATCAGAATTCTTATCTTTCTTCCCTCATGAATTATGACACAATTTTACTACACAAACCGTCATATTTATTATTTTTCTCAGAGCTGTACTCACTAAAACGTCACTCAGTACACTGACAGCGCGGCGGTCATTTGGAGCCATTATGGCTCCAATTGAATGGATTGTTTTTCGCGCGTGTACTTTGCTTCTATGTGTAATAATTCAATGTATTTCCCTTTATAATTTTACATTTCCAAGTGTAAGGCTAAATTGTGGTGTTGACATTACATATAGTACAGTGCTTTTAACTAAGTACTATTGTTATAGCAACATTTAGTTTTATATTACATAAATACATGATAGTAAAATTTTCTTGTGATATGGGAAATGAGGATGTCAGGGATTATGTAAAATCTCTAGAAACCACGAAATCAAGGGAGATGTCAATTTTTCCCATAAATTACCAAATCTTACAGAAAAAAATCAAGTGATATCTTATTTTACTAAACTGTATCTATTAAGACGTCTCAATGCTTTTGACTATATTCAGAATAAAATTAAATTTAAAATCATCTTATGGTGCGTCCATGCTACGCGAACCGAAGACTTGCGAGCCTCGAATGAGAGTTCGTGTCGCGCTCGACTGCACTCCGCCGATTGACAGTTTTTTTCACGAACACAGGGATTCGCATCGCGTTGGCGTTACGTCCACACTTGACATCGCGACGTGCTCGTGATCTCGGCTCGTACTCGGATCGCGTAGCGTGGACGCACCATACAATTTTTAATGACAATCGATGGTAATACTTGACACCTGTGATTTCATGGTATCTCTAGGGATTTTACGAATCCCCGATATTCTCATTACCTTACGACATATGCTCGTTTGGGTGTCTGATATATTAACTTAATAAACATACTCGGCATAATTAACTGTAGTTTAATTTGTAATAGGAACATTTCTAGGCGTCAATGTATTATAAATGTTAGGTACCATCATGTATTTATGTATTCTTTCCATAAAATTAGACATAATAACTATGTATTTCAGTCTGCCTGAATGGAAGGTTTGTATAGAAATATGTTTTCAAACTGTTAGTAACAAAAAAAGTTCATACTGTTGTAAGCGTAGTTAATCAATTAATTCTTGGAAACCTATTCCCCCATATTACGTAGCATGGTTTAAAGCAAGTCTAGCAAAACCCAGGTTTAGTATATTTGTCACTTTTTAACGTCATATAACAAAAAGAGTCGGGACTATTTGAAAACTTGGGTTTTACAAGATAACCGTTTTTCTTTCAAAAGGTTGATATGACGGACTTCCTAAGGTAATAAGTGATCTTCACCGCCTATGGGGAGTAGCAAGCATCACAAGGGTGACCAAAACTAGTAGTTTTAATGATATAAGCTCCATTCTTTATAGGTTTAGAGAGCTGTTTTCATCGATAGAAGAATTTGTTGGGTACAAAAATACTTTATTACTATGCTGCAAAAAAATAAATACAGTTACTTTGAGAATAGCGAAAATAATATGTGATATTTGAAACATGTGAAGCATTACAATATAAGAGTACTTTGTGTGCACTGAACTGCAATTTTGAATTTTCGAAATAGAGATTAGTTAGATACAAATAGTAGTTTTTGGACTTTTCGTTTTAATGATACATAAGTTTTATTTTTGATTTCCATTGATAAAGTCACTATTTTAATATTATTATACAACCGTTAAGGTGCGTTAGTAATTTCATTTATTTTCACACAAGTCGTAGAATTAGAATTATTAGTAGCTGACAGACTTGATTATAGATAATTATAGAAATTAATAATTTCATTTCTACTAATTTTCAACCCTTTTTAAGGAATATTTACTTGCGTGTAAAAGCTTAAAATTATCTATAATCTTAAGTTTTAACTACAAAATGATAAAATACACAACAGACAGCATCACTAAAATATTAAACCGAATACAGAATTACTAATTTATTAAACCTTTTTGCAAAATAATGTGTTCTTTTTTTTCTAATTTTGCAATCCAAAGTTGATAAAATTTCAGGGTCCATTTATTCAGTGTTCTTATTTACTTTGAAAACATTTTTCATGTTATTTGTAACCAGTTCTGTAGTTAAATAAAGACAATAATACTAATATAATAAATAACGTTAGACAACCTTTAACCATACGAGTATTCGATAATACGATAAAAAAAAGCAATAAGTACGAAGAGATCAGTAGTAGAATAGTACAAAATAAATGCATCATACATAACACAACGTAAAATTATTCGATTAGGTATATTCGAGCTATAAATAAGACAGAAGATACAATTTCCAAATGTGTTTCTTTTATTTTTATTTTGTTTATTTTTTTAACTATGGATAGGCATGTTTTTGACACAATCACACCATATGGTGTGATGTGACCGAAGGTGGTAAGCACACAGTATATAGAGAAACTGGCTCGCTATTGCAGCTCCTGGGAAACCACGAAAGGTGTATCGCGATAGAGTTTCAACTTGAGTCAGTCAGACGGGTAGGTACTAAAAAGGTACTATACTGACCGAGCAAAATGTTAACTTCTCATAAGTCAGTCATTTATTCAATTTAAGCCACACGAGGGCACTAATGAAGGTCACATTTACTGAAGTTACCACCGGGTCGAAACTCGACCTTCAAAAATATATCATTCACTTTAGAAGTCATCAAATCTAAATTACTAACTGATATCAACGCATAGCTCAAACTCCAGGCTATGGAAACATAATTCTGCATACAGGTTCCTTAACTCACGGAGGCATCCAATAAAAGGTATTTTTTTTATTCAACGGTTAAAAGAGGGGTTGCGGCTGAAATTGGGGCTTATAGCATACATTACATTTTAAAGTGATGTTGAGTGTTGTATATGGAAGTGTTTGTAACCCCGCCCCAAATCTGACCCGGAATTGCGTGCCCATTTTTTACCGACTTCAAAAAAAGGAGGAGGTTCTCAATTCGGTTGTTTTTTTTTTTTTTTATGTTTGTTACCTCATAACTCCGTCATTTATTAACCGATTTGGAATATTCTTTTTTTGACTGTAAGAGTACACTTCCCGTTTGGTCCCATTGTCATCAGATCAGGATTTGATTAAGCCTTAAACACAATAAACTTAAACCGACTTCAAAGTACACTTCTTAGTGTACTTTGAAGTCGGTTTAAGTTTATTGTAAAACAGTCCAATTATTTATTGCCCGAACAGGGCCATTAATTCGCTGTAAAACTCGATGTACCCTAGCCTACGTAATTATTAACAGTCACACAAAACAAGCTCAAATAACTGTTCCTGATACACGTGAGATTCCGACTTCATAAATATTATTCTATTTTTAGCTCGTAACACTCAACAATCGATACACTAGATAATTGATTTTGACTTCGTGTTCTTGCGTGTACAGTAATACGTAAAAATCGTGGCCTCGTATGTAACCTCGGTAATTAAAAAAAATAGGTTTTTATATCAAGATGTTTATTTTATTACATTGAAGTCAGGTACGGAGTTGGGCAAACTAGGGCTTTCTTAAGAATTGCCTGTTTTGGGCAATTTAAATTCATAGGATTATAAATGAAATATTAATACAGCTGTCCTAATAAAAAAAGGATTGTAGGTAGGTAGTTTATTTCGGACAAGCTTCCGTCCGCGATTTTATTCGGGTTCGCGAGTGTCTACTGGTTTGCCGAGATACGATTATCCTACAAGTAAATATACTTTCGCTCGAAAAACCGAAAACCGATGGGGAAGGAAGGTTCTCGAGTGGCGACCAAGGACTGAAAAGCGCTATGCGGGACGACCTCTCACCAGGTTGATCGACCTAGTCAAAGTCACTGGGTGCCGCTGGATACAAGCGGCCCAAAACCGATGTGGAAGTTAATGGGGGGAGAAATATGTTCAGCAGTGGACATCCTTAGGCTGATGTGATGATTATGATATTACTTGCCAAAAATAAAAGGGATATCTACTTACCGCAAACATAAAAACTCATCAAAAATATTTAGTATAGATAGAAGGATCATTGTATCAACTGCCTCAACTAAAACATTATAAATGAACAACCTTTGTTGTAATCTTATGTCTAACACTCATATCACATGTGCGCCTCTACTTTTGGTGCACTTCTTTCATACTTTACATATAACAATTCTTTTGGTTAATCTATCACATAAATCGTATCATAATAATTTCATTGCAAAGCTTGTAAGTGTTGTTTTTTTAATACTTCACCTACTCGTCTCGCAATGTAAGTGCAGTGTCTCATAATTTACTTTGCGCGTATTTCAGTTTGCTTAATGCGTATCAAGAGCTAGACAGCGCGTATCTTCTTTTCAATACTTGACGTAATATGAGTGTAAAAATAAATGAAACAGTCCCTCCATAAAACGGAAGACTTCGGGTGAGAAGGCTATGAGATTTTGGAAGTCCAATTCTTAAGTTCTGTAGTGGGGAACATTAAAGATGGAGAAAGATCTGTAATACATCAATCTTACAAAAGATTATAAAGAGGCGTTTTAGGACTGCAGATCAAAAATACTTGATTGAGGCGTATCTTCTCAAATTATTATGATACGATTTAAGCGATGACGTTTTTTTATATTAGGAAAAATGCAAACGATAGTCATACCATATTCTTTATAGGTTTACAACTTTCATAAACTAAATACTGTACATAACATATCTAAGGATATTTCTATATACTATTATGCAAATAAATATACGAATTAAATGTCTAAATATTAAAACTTAACTCGTTTAGTGTAGACCGATTATATGTAACTTTAAGCAGTATTTTATCCTTAGATAGTTATATATATACAAATATCTTACAAAAGAAATTAAGTACATAATAAAATGTATAATAATTATACAATACGAATGGCAAGAACTCAATTCACAATCAAATCCTTATATTCACTGTAGGTATTTATTCTATTGTGAGATTTAAAAAATGTTTATAATTATATATATATATACATTATAATTTTATTTACGTAATTGCTCCCTTAGTTTAATATCTACAAATTGGTGATATAATCTAGGTAACAAAGAAATAGGTAGGTAGTTTGACTAATGGATTTTTATATTTATGAATGCTCCTCCTTTTTGTAGGAAGACATTTATAAAATCTGTTTCATGTAAAAATATCTAGCTAATAATAAAGTATGTGAAGTAGTACATTAGTAGTTAAAGGGAAAAATAAAGTTTTCATATTAATGTCATTTTAATATCTAAATGGATTCCTACAAAAATGTTAGCAATTATCATGAATTATAATATTTATATTGGGTCAAAATTGTGTGCAGAAAAAAAGGGGATGTGATACTTATTAATCTTATTATTATGCCTATTATTACTATATTTTATTTAATAAAGCGTAGTTTATTGTATCATAGACTTGAGCTGTGTCCCATTTGATTTTATGCTTGTCTACAGACCTAACATATTTTATATTCTGGATATTTTTTAACTATAACATTTTAAATTACAAATTGGTTTAGTATATTAAACTGTAGATGGGATTGTTTAACCAGTGGTGATGGGGCCAAAGGTGGCCACAAAGCCTGGAAAGGAACTGGTCCCAAGTGCAACAGAATATGGAATATGCCTTGTGCTGTGAGGTGCTTGGCAACAGTTTTATTACTGAGTCGAATAATATATGTTATAGTTAAAAACTTATACATTATCACATTCAGAAACAGCATTGACTTCTATTAAGTCAATAAAAAGTGATAATATACTGTCAATTGTTTCAGAAGTTTCTCTATGTGATAGTATACAGAACTTGCTGAAGCTTACAACATACCAAGCGTTCATTAAGCGTGTAAAACGCTTGATATGTAATGGACCTTAAGCTCACTTTATAAGCGTAGATATGACTTTGACTTGACTAGTACAGTTTGTTCAACACAATTAAGATTAACTGGGTTTGCTATTTAATGTTGTTGTGCTTTTAGATTTAGATTCTTGCGGAGGCAAAGGCCTGGCTATTCCCACTTTGACAACTCCTCTCGGAGCACCCTTCAGCGCTTGTACGGCTTGGTCTAACGTTGCATTCTTAATGCTAACTCCATTTACTGACATCACTCTATCTCCCGGTGAGATATCACCGTGTTTCTCTGCTACCCCACCTGGTACCAAGCTTCTTACAACTATCACGGTTCCTTCAGGGTCTATAGGATCTTGGTAGTCTAATATTGAGAAGCCTAGACCTTGATCATTCTTCACGAGTTCTACAATATCCTCTCTACTCTGCCACATTGCTAATCCAGAGACACACTCAAGGGATCGGGACTTTCTGGATTGACCAGATTGATTTGTTAAAGTTGCAGTGCTAGATGTGTTTATAGAAGTATCAGATTGAGCTTTAATAAGTGTTGTTAAGTTATTTAAACTACCCGATATGATCTTTCTGGCTTCAAAGCCTTCTCGGTCAGGAGCTAGGTTGATAAGTGGACGAGGACCACTATCAGTGCTGCTACGGGCACAAACAATACGTACACGGTTTGGTAAATGCTTTAATATGTTTACCACTTCTGTGTGAGTTAAGCCATGCAATTTATATTCGTTCGCTTCTAATAGCTCATCTCCAGCTAATAAGGTCCCCTGTTGTCCAACAGGGCCTTCAGGAAGCACGGATCTGATGTAATGGTGAGGTCTCACTTCTTGCCCACCTTCTACATCAACTGTTCCTTCTAAGCTTATACCAAGGCCTTCAAGTTTACTTACCTCGGTTACTATTATTTGCTTCTCTGTCCCAAATTCTGTCTCCCACTTCTTAACAACTTCCTCTTTATCTACAGCTAGGATTTCATCAAACTTCTTATCTAATTCTTCTTGTGTAGGTTCTTGGCCATCAATTTCACCAAATAAGGTATTGGAGTCAATAGTAGTGTTAGATTCGGGCTCAGCTTCAATTTCTGCAGTAGTCACATCAGCTTGGGAAGGCACTGGGAACCAGGATAGTGTAGTGGTTGAAGGAGATGGTGAAGACGGACGCTCCTCATTAAATATTGCTAACTGAAGGTGCTCAAACTTTGGTCCTCTCAAGTATCTCTCTAACACTAAGTGCACAGAAATGCCAGTGTTTCTCAAAATTTCTACCGACTGAGGATTACTTTTATCTGCTAATGACACACCATCTACTTCAATAATTCTGTCGTTTAATTTTATCTTACCACTCTGCTCGGCACTGCTGCCCTCTATTATACTCTTCACAAATATCCCTGACAGTTCCTCCTTCTCACAAACATAGCCAGCTACGGTAATTCCCAGACCGTACACATTCTTATTCAAATCCACATGAACTATCTCAATTTCAGGCAAAGTGGGCAGCTCTACAGGTACTGTGATAGTGATAGTAGGGGATACAGATTCTGCAACAATTGGATGGTCAGGTATTTGGATAGGGTTATCACCAATCACGCTCACTGCTGCCGCTACAATATTACTCTCACCATTCTGACCAATATACTCACTGTAACACTGAGATAAGTCATACACAGCACCATACCCAGTTTCAATCAAGTGTCGATCGAGAAGTTCAGGGTCTCCGAGGATCTTGGTAGGAACGAGAGCCGTGCCAGGGAGAGGTGCGCGCAGGGCCGTAGCTGGGTCAGCTGGGCGCGCAACTAGCAGTCGCACAGCGGATCCAGACTGCCGCAACACCGCTGCCACCTGTTCCGACGTGAACCCACGCAGGTTGACTGACCCCGCCTGCAGGACGTGGTCTCCACTTTGCAGTCTGCCGTCTTTATCAGCGGCACCACCGGGCAACACGTATTTGATGACCACCCCAGTGCTCCTGCCGCCAACCAGGTTGAAGCCTAGACCGTTGCCATCATTGGTGAGCTCGACGACTTCCACTTGCGCCCATTCTGTGCTCAACACCATCGCGGTCCGCCTCACCATTTAGGACACTCCCGACGTTACGTGATGATCACAGCGCGGAGGTTATGAGCCCTTGAAGGCGACATCGCAAGCCGGGCGTCGCTCGAAATTATACAAAATACAAGTTTGTCCATAAAATACTCAACGTACTTCGCGGATAACGTTAAAAAAATTGTAAATTTTAAATATAAAAATGACATTTACATACTTGCTGAATAGGAGACAGCGAGAATGTGGCCAGCTGCAATCGAGGGTGTCCGTCGAATAAAAACAATTCTACTATTTTGTGTTATTCAAATGTCAATCCAAAAAAAAACTATAAATTAAAACCCACGTCAAGAAAAGTCTATAAGTTGAAGAGGTTCTCCACAATATTATGGTTATTTCTGTCATTAATAAACATTTTAGTATCTCGATTAGCACTGTTTTAGGTAGAATTATATTTTTTTATCAAAAAACTTTTGCCAATGAGGAGCGTTGATCAATCATAGTAATAGGACAATTAGGACAAAATATCAAAATGTGTGCTTTTCATTAGCACAGTGTACAAAGAGCATGTTACTGAGAGAGCTGACGAGGCGGGGTACGGGCGGTCACCTTCTTCAATTACTGATGCTATGTATTTTATGGCTGATAAAAAGTTTCAAATTCTAATAAATCAATAAAAATGTTTCGTAAAAAGTTGACAGATTTATGTCTGCTTTCTCAGGTTGCTGGTGTCGGATGCTATGGCGAATATCGTGGGTTCAAATACTAATACGAACTTGAGCTTTAGGTAAAGGTAAACATCGGCATCGTGAGGAAAACCATTGCACGGTGGTAGATTTATTTTTATTTTATTTATTAATTAAGACCAAAAAGGATGTGCCCTTTTTTTATACGTCTAATGTGGCAAACAAGCATACGTCCCGCCTGATGGTAAGCAGTTATGATTTTTATGAAATATTTAAAGTGACATCTGGCATAGATGTCTAATTATTATTGCTGGCAATACTATTTTTCATTTCAATATTGTTGTTTTGTGTCGATGGAATCTAATAAAAGATGGCGCTTCATAATAAAATATTTCCACGCCATCTGTACGAACTTTACGTACACATCAAAGTTATGAAAGATTCTGAGTGTTTTTAAATTACACTGCATGATGTCGCTTTATTATAAAACCTTGGATATCGTCGAATATAAAAAATAATGATAATGAGCTTGATAGTTTGAAACTATATTTCATGAATAAGATAATAATTAATGCTATGTTTCTTCAAATGGACTGTGTAGAAAGTAGAAACTTATTTTCAGATTTGTCGGTAGATATACTAGATGGCGCTACTGGGTTCTTAAATCTCCCTAGATGTTAAAACCTAGGCGGTTCGAAGATATGAGGATGATTTCTACTAGGTACGTAGTATTTATATACTCTGAGCTACTAGTTATTGGTGATTGGTGCGATGGTAGATAGGAGACGATGGCAAACATCTTCAGAGCCAGAGAGCATACAGAGTAGAGCCTATGCAAGGGCGTAGCCAGGCGTATTGGAGGAAAGAGAATCCTAGATTATATTAAACCTACGCAAAAAAAAAAACAGCTTTTACATTTACATACATTTTTGCCCAGCAGACATATTTTTTGTATGAAAAGCTGTAATATTTTTCTTGCGATTTCGAAGTTGGTTCCATAGTAAAAGTTGATCGTATTTATGAGTACTTTACGTGGTTTTAATTATTGTCGTATCCACCCCGTATATAATTACACCCAAATTCAGGACATACAGACATGTTCAATTGTTCATGCACACAAATGCATGTCCTGTATGGGAATCGAACCCACGACCTGCGGCGTGATTGGTCATACGTAGATATCAGTCTTAAACAACTGGCCCGTTACAGGATGTTAGTGGACGCAGGGCCCTCGGAGGCACGGGCCCTTAACGTTTGCTAACTCCTGCTGGGTTGGCTAATCCGGCACTGGTCTAATTCAATTCATGAATCCCTACGCACGGCTTTATTATGTAATAGATACCAAATTGTCATTCTTGTAACTTTTACTCAGACGAATTGCTTTAGACTGATTCTTATCAGTGGCGTAGCTTGCCCTAGACGGACCCTGTATCTTTGTTGGGGGCCCTTCTACCACACTGCGGTGAAACCAAATGTAGGGTAACATTTTACGTAATTTTTGCTGACACATGTTATATAGGGGCCCCTTTAGCCCCATATCATTGATACGGCTGATACGGCGGTAGCTACGTCCCTGTTTCTTATATTTATTTGGAAAACATTCTAGTTAGAGCGTTTTTATTTTAGACTAAGTGGTGTGAAATGATTTTTCCGTCGCCCATGTAGCAGTTTAGTTGGTCAGCGGTAGGAGAGGTAAGAATAAAAGAAGGGAGCTTAGATAAACACCAGGTATTTATTTATTATTCTTCAAGATAGTACTTACATGACGAGTTATTTTTTAAATGCCTATTTTTAAAAATTATAGTCGTATAACAAATATCAAGCGCATCGAGGAACAATCCCTTAGAGTAGTAATGCCGAGCAATCCGATTCCGAAACTAGTCAATGATTTGTCACTGATTTTTAACAGTAAGGACCAATCACTGCACCGTGTGTTCTTGACTTGGCCAATCAGAGCGCATTTGTCCTTGATTTACCTACTTGTAGTACTATTAATACTGTTATGTAGCATATCCATAGATAACCTGACTATAGTTAGTTATAGATAGGTATAGTATGTCGCGACAATAAGAGCCGGCAATAAACCGTCGAGGACATAAATATTTATAGGAATTGATTGAAATTATGAGATATTATGCAGGCAGAATTCTTTAACATATCTATATCTGTCTGTACTATCTACTATTATGATTTGTGTAATATATCAACATTTAATTGCTAACAATGTATTATTACGGCGCCCATTACAAACAAAAGACAATGCAAGCTTACAAAGGCACGTACTAATTACTGTTACTAGGTATTATTGTGGACATTACACTAGATAAAATACGCGACTGCAACATACAAAACCGATACAAGATCACGACTACCGCATCCTGAAAATACATTTAAAGTTTGGCTTTCATTCCTACAGATTTGAACAAAACAATTCAAAGTAATAGCCAGTAGGTATTCATCCAAAAATCAGCTAAAGGCTGACGTTTATAAAATACATAATCTCAATTTTGAGTAAGTCGGTTCTTGCTTAATAGTCATTAAGAAGCCGATTTGTACCATATAAATTCTGAGATATAGTTTACAATGCTTTAAAATATATCAGGCACAGTTTACTTTTCTTCTGTAACATAAAAAATGCTAAAATAATTTTACTTAATAAACAGATTATCAATATTTACTATCTAATGATACTATCAGTCTTTTTCAGTCTACTGCTGGACATAGCCTCTCCCAGAGCTCCCCACTCCTGCCGATTTCTTGTCAACTATCCTGCCCAGTCCGGCAACATTTGAGGTCGTCAGTCCATCGGGCTGGGGGGCGTCACACACTACGTTTGCCAAGACGCGGTCTCCACTCTTAAGACTCGTCTGCTTCATCGACCCTACGGTTCTTCGGTAGACGTGACCGGCCTATTGTAGCTTACTAATTCTTTGAGCTATGTCGGCACTTTGGATATTTGTCGTATGACCTCGTTGCGGATGTTATCCTTCAAAAAAACCCCAAGCATAGCTGCTGCCATAGCTGGCCGAGGACTTAATTTATTTACAATATAATATATAATTTAAAAAAAACGCATCGATTGGACTAAATTATATTTTTATGCCTTTTGCGGTCGAGACCGTGGAGGTCCGAAGCTCGCCGTTTTGCTAGCACTTTGTTATCAAAATTGATCGAGGCCTCCGAAGACGAGTGGGCAGGGAGCTTTTTACGCCAACGCATCAGCTTGGCTATCCAACCAGGAAACGCTGCCAGCGTTCTGGGAACCTTGCCGTTGATCGGAAGCAGCGGCGGACTTGAGGAAATTTTCTATTTATCGATTGTAATAAGTACATATTTGCTGTAAATAAAGAGATATAATATAATTATCATTATCAGCCTATAATGTCGCAAAGCTGAGCACAGGCCTCCTTTCAAAAATCAGGGTGAAAGGGAATGGGCAGATACTCCCCACGCGTGCCCACTGCGGCGAGGTGGAGGTAGGCTAGTGGTCAACCTACTGTTGGAGTTTTCAAGCCGCCTAGAAGGCCTCCAACTAGCTTAACGACTATTACAATAAAACGCGTGTGTCAATCACTGCTCAATCTAATTGTCGTCTATATTTTACTAGGGATAATTTACAATTTTTAAGAGATTACTTTATCCGTTGCCTATCTTAAAATTAAATAAATATTTTAGCATTAGTATAGTTACCTACCTACTTACAATCAGATAATTTACGCTACCAAACAATGGTAAATATCTATTATATACATACAGTATTAGCTTATCACACCACAGTATCACCCCCATACCACAGCCTAAACCCCCATTTTACAGTCTTACATTGAAAAAATAAATAAATTACAGTAACACAAAATTTTACTACCAATGACCTAAACAGAGTGACTTGCGAACTAAAAATTACCAGTAACAAAACTAGTTTTGGTTCATTACTAAATTGTTTGATTAAATCTAAGAGATACCTATAAGATTAAATTTAACTAAAGTTAGTTAACAGGCAACAAAACTTCAACATACATAACTAGTTTTGTAGAACCTTTTTTTCAGTGTAGGATTTAATTTCAAATTGAAAATCCATACTGTCTACAAAATTGGGATTATACACCCTGCGGGTAAAGTAATACCATACATCTGTCACCATTCGGTTTCTCCTTATAACCTACGGATAATCTATCTAGGTAGGTACATATATCTAATCTAATCGGAGATGCCGAGTTCCAAAATGGTCTACATTCTACAGTAATCTGTCAATTACACCTAATGACTCCTTACAATTAAATAAATAAATATCCTGGGACAATTGATCACTATCTAACTTAATCTTCATATTTAGATTCTTCATTAAAATTATAATCTAATTTATTAACAATCCATTGAGAAATTTATTATTGAATTATACAATTCGATTCGTATTAACAAATCACAAACCAGAAAAAAAAACTACAATAAAAGGTAACCTAAACTAAACATACAGCAGCTTTAATTGAATAAATGAGCTTGTTACAAAATATTCGATAATAGTTACAACTTAATGTCAACTTTCAGTAACTAACTGTCATTAATGAAACTTTAATTGTCACATAACATTCACAGTTGGGCAAACAACAGTCGAACACGGTAATTAGCGAACGGCGAGGGCGACCGCACACCGGCCAGCGCCGACGGTGGCGGCGGCGACTGAGCGCGACGCAATGAGTCCCCACCACACCGCACCGTGGCGTCGCGGCCAACAGACTGCGCCCGCCGACCGGAGCCCTGCACCCACCCATGCACGCCGGCCCGCCAATGACAAGCCGCCGCGCCCGCCATAGGAGCGCCGATCGAACGCGGGGCGGGGCCCCTCGAGTGGCTGTAACCCGCGCCGGGGGCTCAGGCCGCCACTCTCGCCCCGAGAGCCACTAGAGGCTGAGCCGTCGAGTGGCGTCGAGTGTCGGCCGGTCGGATGTCCGCGGAGGGCGGCGGCTACTCGCCGTGTCCGGCGGAGGCGCTGCCGGAACTGAGCGCTGCCGAGCTGGCGATGAGCCTATCGCCAAAGTCGGCGCTGCTGCAGCAGAACCTCTCCCAGCTGCAGCTTCAGCACTCTACACCGTTTTCCGTCACCGATATCCTGTCGCCGATAGAGGAATACCGCAAGTTGGAGTTGGCGAACAACCCGCCGTCGCCGTACAGGTGCGTGGATCGATCGAGGGGGGGGGGGACGCCCTCCACCCGCTGATTTTTCGAGTGGCGAAGGTAGCCGACGAGAGTGCTTGAGCGTCGCTCGTAGTCGAAGGATATAGTTCGGTGACGTTTGTTTGTGCAGGTATGTTGTGATTGCCGGTCAAGTGATGATGCCATGTGAATGTGCTTGTCGTCGTGTGCTTAGGTAGTCAAGGACTTTACATCAGCTGGCACAAAATAAATAATACGGTCTTTCATTTAAATCGGAATTAAATTAAAACGATCGGAAGCAAACAAATTAAAAAGCAATGGACTAAGAGTGACACCCTGTGCGACACCAGCTTGCGAATGCTCATTACGGCGCTACAGGGAGACATGCCGGTCGAAGCTTATTATCATATGTAGGTATTCATTAATTAGTTCACTTACGGTTAATTAGAATTTAAAGTGATTAACAAATATTTAGAAGAGGCTCTTGTATTAATTGGTCAACAATGTCGGAGGATCATTGCAAGTTGAAATTAGGTTCGCACTATTTTCATGCGGTTCGCAATCCAAAGTTTAGGAATTTCAATTAAATAAAACAAATTAAACTTATAATATTTAATATTTAGTATCTACTCTTTTACTTAAGTATTATTATTTCAATAAATTAAATATTTTAAATGCAAAAATAATTAGGCCTACTTTTGGAAAATTTATTCATTGCCGAGTAGGCTATTTAGAGATTAAATATTTTACTCGTATTTATCTTGATCTTTATAAATAAATGGCTCTTTTATAAATTAGTTGGAATTTTATAAGGCTTTGAAAAAAAAAATTATTCATATTTAAAAATTTTGGTACCTAATAAAGATGCAGTGTTACCTTTATTTTATGTGATTGCCAAATCTATGTCTACGTAGGTAGCTAGCAAGGTAGGTAGGTAAGCAAATACGTAGTTACACATAGGTAGGATCTTACTATGTCTTTAATGCGGAATTATTTTAAGGAATGCACGAATTTGGTTATGGAATGGAATTAGGTATTATCATTGAGCTATTACTACGTATAGAGAAGCTATCATAAGCAAAGGTTATGTCCCATTTTTTAAGAGTCAACTAAAGTTCTCTTTAGCGCTGAAACAAGCAGACAGTACACACACGTAGCGCTATCAGAACGCTTTTAGGAGTATTTTTCTCGCAAACTCCGAGATTTTCACGGCGCTTACGCGTTTCGTTCATCGTTCTACGACAACAAGTGATGCCGGATAGCCTCACTTGAACGGAACATAGTTGTGATGTGTGGTGTCTTCTCTATACGTAATAATAATAGCTCAATGGGTAGGTACTATTTAACAAAATGATCGTGGTCCGTAAAAGGTTTAATAAATTAATAAGGCTTGTACAAATTTAAAACCTGAAGTGCCTAAAGACAATTATATACATTGTTTTTTTATTTTGGTAAATTTTTGGGTATTTAATACTCAAGCGAGGAGGTTAGTTAACAAAATAAATTATGGCCTAAATATGATTAGTAGGTAGAAACCAGCATTAATAAATCTATAGCAATATTTACAGCAAATAGGTACGTAAGTACAAAATACAATCTATATCGGTACCTATGGATAATTTCCTCGAGTCCACTGAAATAGTATCTTATTTATTTATTTAAAGCAATGTTTTAAACAGTTTCCTCTGTTCTTATATTTTATCTTTTTTCTTAATAAATTAAACCTTCTAAAGGAAAAGTATTATGCTTTATTATGGATACTAGCTGTCTCGCGCGGTTTCACCCGCGTTCCCGTGATAAAAAGAAATCTATAATATTCGGGGATAATGTAGCTTCCTATAAGTGAAAGAATTTTTCGAATCCGACTTGTATTTCCTGTCATTAGCCCGTTTAAACTAACAAAAATACTCTTCCGCTTTATTATATTAGTAAAGATTTAAGTTCACAAAATCCTTAGTACCTAAGTTAGGTACTTAGGTACTAAGGATTTTGTGAACAACAAAAATTCTAAACCTCTTAAATCTATATATATAAAATTCAAATTCTGACTGACTGATTGACTGACTGACTGATTGACTGACTTATATATCAACGCACAACCTATAAACCACTGGTCCTAGAGACATGAAATTTGGAGAGTGTATTCTTTGTGAAGAGTATATCCACTAAGAAAGGGTTTTTCAAAATTCCACCCTAAGGGGGTAAAATAGGGGATGAAAATTTGTATGAAAGTCTGTCAGTTTCGAAGTTAGGGTCTTCCAATTTTGTGTTTACGCTGAAGATTGAACATTAATTTATACGTATCTCAGCGTTTTTAATAATTCCACCCTCGAAGCGGGATGATTTTGTTTTGTTTTCTTTTATTGTTATTGTAGAAAAATATGTTATTTGTTGCCTCGCGGGCGAAGCCGCGACCAGAAACTAGTTAATTATATCCCGTCTCGCCTTCATAGTTTAATGTTATTTAATCAACGACATCAATCTTCTCGTTATAATTTTTTATTTGGCTCTTCAACAACGAGTACACTAATACATCAAACAACAATACAAATATAAGTGTCACATTACTTACTACATGGACTGCTACAGGATTAGCTATCGTTTTTAACCGACTTCAAAAAAAGGAGGAGGTTCTCAATTCGATTGTATTTTTTTTAAATATATTTGTTACCTCTTAACTCCGACATTTATTAACCGATTTGGAAAATTCTTTTTTTGTCTAGAGGGTACACTTCCCGTTTGGTCCCGTTGTCATCAGATCAGGATTTGATTACGTCTTAGTGTACTTTGAAGTCGGTTTAAGTTTTTTGTAAAACAGTCCAATTATTTTAAATCTTACAATTAACACAATTACATATACCGTTTACATTTACCGCTGCTGCCGATTAACGGCAAGGTATATCAAAGAAATTAATTCGTATCTTGTACCTGTCGGCTGCCACAGCCCACTCTTTACCTGCTGTAGCTAAAATACTAAAACGATTGTTGTAGGCATTATTAATAGTAACATTTGATTGTTGTAATTGAATTGTTCGCTTGTCATGGAGGATACCTTGGCTACCACGCTACAAGTCGTGGTGCAAAATGAGTCTCGATGTACTTAAATATTTTTTTTTTTTTAATCTGCAATCAGTATGCTACTATAAGCAGATCGTTTCTGAGGTTTCGTCGAGTCAAGTGCATCCTCCAGAGAGGATAGCTACCCTTTGTATTTACTGTAGTAAATATTACTACAGTATGTCTTTTCTCTTTAGACGTTTTTGGTAGTTGCGCGTGAGTAGCCTCGTCGCAATTTTATTTGGGTGTTTTTCTATACTATTAAATATATATATATATAATTACAAATAGTATAGCCACATACTGTGGTATTGCAGTTGACTGTGGTATAGCAGTTGGTTTCTTATAGTACAAGCTCTGCTTAGTTCTGGGCTGTGTATGAAAAATATCCAAAGGTATTATGTTATTTATTAGATGTGTATTCAACAATTAAATAAGTAATTCAACCTTAGGTATGCATAGAACAACGTTGCGAATCGTAGCGAAGAGTCAAACAGTTCAAAAGTTTATCAAATATCGATTCAGTCCTAATTTGTAGTTTTTCCGCCGGGGCAATCGTTTGTTGTCAGTGCGATTAGAATGTCAATATGATGTAATAAATCTATCTTGTTTTGAAAAGAGTAATTGCTGAGTTAATTGCCGGCTCTTCTCAGCAAATGCACCCTTCCGAACCGGTATTAGAGTATTAGAGTCAGACTTTTCATAAGTGCCTGCGAAGGCCTATTTGAAATAAATGATTTTGAATTTGAAAAAATTAATAAATGTTCTGCGACTTTCTTCACATACGGCTATCTGATCCAAAATAAGCCGAGCTATTACTACGGAAACCAGATTACTGCATATATGTACTAAGTGAAACAAAGGAATATTATATTATAGAAAGGAATATATTAATAAATAAGGTGTCACTTTCTAATGTCATATAACAAAAAGGGCTGGGGCTATCTTAATACCTGGGTTTTACAAGACTGACTTACAACTTTTTTATCAATAATAGGGACGATTCCATGGTATAAACATAATAACTTAGTAGGTACACACGGCTACCGATCAAGCTATACATTTCCAGTATAAGCTGATCTCGCATTGTATACGATTTCAGTACAATGGGAGGTCAGCTTATACTAGAAATGTATAGCTTGATCTGTAGCCGTGTGTACGTCAGTATTATCACAAAATATTGGACATGTATTTTTTTCTTTACCAAATCAAAATTGACAAAGATGTGACAAAGATAAAGCTCGTCAAAGTTCGGGAGTGGGGGCTCGTGACGTCACT
The DNA here is from genome assembly GCA_947623365.1 of Achlya flavicornis. NCBI lineage: Eukaryota > Metazoa > Arthropoda > Insecta > Lepidoptera > Drepanidae > Achlya > Achlya flavicornis. Next base: position 1,066,565 of record OX392485.1, on the reverse strand, counting down.
TTAGTTAGAGTAAAAACTGTACCATGACGTGACGTCACGCGGGACTTCAGAGCACGATATCTTCATATATTTTTGTTTAACTGACAAAAGAAAAAAAATGTAAATGACGGACTAAATATACTTTTTCAGTCATCTAACTTTTTTTTTTATACTACTTAGTTAGCAGACAAGTATACGGCCCACCTGATGGTAAGCGGTTACCAAGGGTGTTACTCGCGCGTTGCAAACCCTATGCAGAAATCTCTTCACACCCTTTTTGAAGAACCCCATGCTGTACTCCATTGAGAAAACCACGGCGGGGAGCTCATTCCACAATCTGAGCGTCCGCAGAAGGAAGCTCCTTTGAGCCCGCACAGTTCGAAACAATTCCGGTTTAATATGTGAGGATGGACTCCCCGTCGACGGCGATGGCGAGAGTTGCGATTGTCGAGTTAATTAACCTATTTAATTTAATTTAAAATCTTTCTACTTCTATCTAATTTTCAAACAAAATTCATTATTTGCAATTTTAAAATGTTCAAACCCAATTAGAAATGTGTATATTGTACATAATATGCAAATGGCAGGCCACAGTCGCGCGTCGCGTCGCTCTACGCTCATGCAAATGAACATCCTTGTTTATTGTTAGCTAATATCTATTTATAGTTTGTATGATGTATGTGTGTATGGAACGTGTATGTACTTGACACGGTGACGTGTTTATGGAGATTCTTTACTTTTCTTATAATTCTATAATTATAAATGTGTTAGCACTCCCGGTGAGGACGGTATTCGGATGGGTGACCGGTTAGTGATAGTTTTTGCTTCGGAAGCACGTTAAGAGGAAATGCTGGTGGCGTTTGTTCCATACAAACGTAATACTCAGTTTACTCTCTGGATAATGACACTAGAGCAATGATTATACTACCATGCAATCTGTAGGTACCACTGTATGTTCCTCGGTTGTGTTTTTTCTCCATACATTAATTATTATAAGAATTAGGAGCCTTCTAAAATAACAAAAACTTGCCATTTTTAACGCCCTTATCAGAGACGTCCAGCGAACTTTGACGAATATAATAAAACAAAGGAAAACCGACAGACATTGCCAAAGCCCTTCTTATTATGAATCTTGTATTTTTTTTAATCGATCCAGTTTAGGAGGAGACTAACCGGGGATTACGAAATCGCGATTTCGTCTAATTTAAATAGGTATAATCAGTCCAAGCTGTAGTTGTCTCTATCGCCCTCGGGCGGAGCTCGGGCACAGCGCGACAGCAATAGATATGTTAAAAACCTATTTTTGCAAATTTCTTGCAGCCATCCTTTCCTCTTAATTTAGTTGGGAACCTTCTAGGCTTGAAAACTCCAAAATTAGGTTGACCACTAGCCTACCTCCACCGATCGGCAGTGGGCACGCGTGGTGGAGTATTGCCCATTCCCTTTCACCCTGATTTGTGACATTAAGTAGTGACATTAAGGACTTGATGATGATGTGTTTGTTGGTTTGTCTTTCTTTAACGCAGCATTTGGCGTGATTTTTGAAATAGGTAGAGATGTGGGAGAGTATATTCTTTTTACCTCGACGAGTGAAACCGCCGGGCAGAATCTATAGTCGATTGTATTTGTTGCAAATCATCATCATGAAATTAATTAAGTATTTCTCTATTATTTAGTTTAGTTTTATGTAAGTTAGGTATATTTATTGCAGTAATGTAAGTAGGTTTTTGTTTGTAAATATACTTCTAATGGGAAATATTTTCAGAAATATCTACAGCGCTTGAACAAAACCTAAAAATATCACGGTTCAGTCTTCTAATTTATAAAATTCACTTTTACAATTATATTTAGTCGATAATTTGAACACGATGCTTTTTTGAGACTTTCGAACTCTCTACGATATATCGTAGCGATATCGTAGCATATGACGGTCGTTGATGTCTTTTACACTTGACGTTAGGAAATATTAAATTATTCGAATTTGATATAGAATATAGTGAAATAAATGGCTAGGTAACAAATAAATTAAGAAAGCCTTTTAAATACTATAAACAACGTGTAACGGAAAGGGTATCTGTCGCAGCCAACTAGCCCGTTCAATTAACGGCAAGGTTCCCAGATAGTGCAGTAAAATTAGATAATCAATTTACATTAATTGTGGTACGAATGATTTTCGGTATATCGATAGAGTTATGTATGGATATGATTACCTTAAATTCGCAACCGATTTGGAAGTACGGAACATGGTGAAAATTGAGAAAAACTTTGATATTGAATAATTCCTAAACATAAATTGTGGTACTAGTTGCGAGAATACCATGTCTTTAGAGAACCATTACCTACCTTCTCAAGCAATTTGGACCGGTTGCGACATACGGAACATACCTAAACTTAAAAAAGTGATTTTTCGCCTTTATCTCCTAGGCAAAATGTGTGGTACTAGTTGCGAACTCATTGGTATCTTGTGTTAGCCGTTTACACTTAGTTTTAAGTTTGCAGCCGGTTGCGATCTAATACTTTTTGCTAAATTCTACTTCTAGCAAATATTAACCATCTCTTATTTACTGAAAAGAAGTTGGCTTAAACAAGCTAAATCTGTATTTACACCGTTGGTAAACTTGGTAATTACCACAAAATGCATTAAAACACTTTCTCCAATGGCCGCCATTATTACAATTATCCTTTTCTGGTGTTGCCATTCCTCACAGACGTATGAATAGTACCTACAAGCCACTCCTCGATATTCAAATACACAATATCAAAATAAACCGTTTTACACTTTCATAATAAATAATGCTGACAATTAATTATAATTAATCAATATTCAATGGTATGAAATTGAATAATATTCAAATAATATAATGTTAATGCTAACACAAAATTAGCGTATACTGTTGAGCCGTTATGTCAACAATTTACGATTTAGGTTAAAATTATACCTGTAAGGATATGTGTTTTTACAAAATTTGAAGATATTTACAAAAAATGTAATCAATACAACTTGTGCGTGATGAACAAATGTACAACATATATTTTTTCCAGGACAAATGGATGGATAGATTCGTCAACAAAATGCGTTTAGTCCAGCGTATTTTAGAGGTTTGACCATTGTTACAGCCTTAAATCATATTGGTAGGTCGACTTCTACCTACTTTGTGATCGCAACTGAAGAGAACATTACGGAACATATTGTTTTTTACAAGTAAAATGTGCGCGTATTCGCCTGTCACGAAACTAAGTATGTTCCGTAAAGCTGGCAGCGTTTCCTCGCTGGCTTCCTTTTGGATAGCCAAGCTGGATGCGTTGGCGGAAAAAGCTCCCCGCCCGCCGGTCTCCTGAGGTTTCAATCAATTTTGATGCAAAGTGCGAGCAAAATAATTAATTTCTTACCATTTTAAATGCTTCGTCTTACATTACGAATGGTATGAACCTAAAGCACGTTGTCAGGTGACGACATTTTTTCTTTTCCACATCAAACACTGGTGGCGAGTGTTTGTACAGCCGCCAAGTGGCTGTCGGAGTCACACCTCTACATCTTTACCATATTAAAAAATAAACATAATTTGCATGTTGGTAAATAACAATCCAATAAATTTATGGACATGATCGTGGATAAAAAATATATTTTAGTAAGCAAATAAGATTATTACTATCTAATATTGTAGGATTTTAAGATCGTATTTATATCAAACTAGCTTCTGCTCGCGGCTTCGTTCGCGTGGCCTACAGGAAACAAATGACATATTTTTCTACAACAACAAAACAAAGTAACTTCATCCCGCTTCGAGGGTGGAATTTTTGACGCTGAGACACGTATAAATTAATTTTCAATCTTCAGCCTAAACACAAAATTTGAAGATCTTCGAAACTGACGGACTTTCATACAAACTTTCATCCCTTATTTTACCCCCTTAGGGGTGGGATTTGGAAAAACCCTTTCTTAGTGAATACCTACTCTTTACAAAGAATATACCCTCTAAATTTCAAGTCTCTAAGACCAGTGGTTTAGGCTGTGCGTTGATATATCAGTCAGTCAGTCAGTACTTTGAATTTTATATACTGGATGGAAATTTCGAGATGGCATATTTTCGAAACCTGTGTTGGGTTAGTCATGCTGAACAATTTTTACTATGGGACAAACACTGAATTCTCATGGCAATCATGCATTCATCATCGCTTGGCCATCCAAAGAGGAAACGCTACCAGCCTTCTGGAACCTTGCCGTTAATCGGAAGCAGCGGCAGACTTGAGGATTTTTTTTTAATTTATTGATTGTATTTTGTACATATTTGTTGTAAAGGATCATCATGACATTTGGCATGCAGATAGCCTATGGTATGGAAAAGGACATAGGCTACTATTTATACCGAGAACGCGGGTGGAACGTGGGTCAGCTAGTACAAAATAAAATCTATTATTTTAAAAGGATCCAAGAAACTGCCGCTGCTGCCGCAGTAGATTTCTTATAGGGAGTGTGCTAATAATTTGTAGTAATTTATATTTATTACAAAAAATTTAGTTACATACATAGGTAGTTAGCACATAAATAAAAAAAAATGCGTTGATTTCTGAACCTCCAGTTTCGAAATTGGTTAGAATTCCTAATAGCTTATACATCGATGTATAATTTTGATCGAAGAACTTATCAATTAATTTTCTCCGTCGCTCAGTCCCGTCCTGAAATTAGCTTTCTAAATAATTTCTAATATTCTCTACCGTCAAGAAACTGAACGATTAATTTAATTATACCACCGTACCAATTAATCTAACATAACACGTTTCAAATTTAATGATAACAATCTATAATCAAATTAAAATTATCTACAATTAAGCCTATCCTAAAACTGCTCGCGCCAAATTTTCCCGCCCTGTCAAAACTCAATTTGTCAAGTCAAACATCGTAATGGCGGCGCTAGGGGTGTTACATAGACAACAGTAACTTTTAACTCGGATAAATGATCTATAATCGTTATTTTGTCTATGTTAAGGTTTAAAATCCCTTTGTGTACGTTTTGAGGGTTGTTTGGAGTGTGAGTGAATGGGTCTATAAAGAGTACCAGAAGATTAAATTGTGTAAATAGGGATTAGGGAGATAAGCTGGCTATTGTTTGGTGGCTGGCGCCCGTGACGTCATTTAACGGTAAAGTTTGTCGGATCTGTGTGTGGCAGATTTGGGTCACTTCTATTTTATAATTATTAAAATAATCCGGAGTTTCTCAAGTGTTTCTGACGTGTTTGGTTTTGATTGGAAATATTGTGACATTTTCTTATTTATTACCTTAGCTTTTTTTTTAAATTATTACCTTAGGTAGGTACCCTTTTTTACAATGGTAAGTAGGTATATGGGTGGTATGCACATAACGCCTAGCGATGGGTACTACAAAGTATCCTACAAGTCTTTCTTCGTCTCGCATTTGTGTTTAAGGTCCTTGTTTATAGTCCATGCTGGGGTTTAAATATAAAGAATATACTTAGAATTAAGCCTAGCATAGGTTCTAAATACAAGGATATACCTAACTATAATTTTATTTTATAATATCATAATATTTTTTTCATCAGTGGCTTTTCAACTCGCTCGTAAAGTGACAATTATGTTTTTCAATAGTCACATAAGACTTATCAGTGCAATAACTCTGTTAACTGAGGTATAAATCTATTTTAATATTTTTTTCATCAGTGGCTTTTCAACTCGCTCGTAAAGTGACAATTATTGCAAAATTGAAGTCTGTTATTTTCCTCGCAAGTGTGTTGAAAAATGTCGTATGACACTCGTGTGCATTGATTTATTACACTCTCGGCTTTGTAATTGTTAATAATCAAAGGATCATGGCGAGATTTCTACAAAAAAATAAAGATTTTTAGAGACGTTGGAATGACGTTATAATTGATCCTTGGTGCCTAAGGAACAACTTGAGCGGATACATCCTTGAGCCATTTAAAATATTTTTAGAACCCCGGGATAAAAATGCGAATTTCTATGGCAAGCCGGCGAATCGCGACTATTTGCGACCAAAACCATTATGTTGTTGTTATGTTTTGCGGGGTTTATAAAATATTTCATGTATATTAACATGTTGCTGGTAATGTGATCTCAACATTGGAAGTGATTAAATACCCTCTAAAGCATGGGGTTCTTCAAAAGGGGTGTGAAGAGATTTCTGCAGGGTCGGCAACGCGCGCGTGATACCCCTGGTGTTGAAAGCGTCCATAGGCTACGGTAACCGCTTACCATCAGGCGGGCCGTATGCTTGTTTGCCACCTAAGTGGTATAAAAAAAAAATTTTTTTTTTTTTTTGTACAAATCAATGTATGGAGCTCGCCATGATTCTTTGCACACATGTATCATAATGTACTATTATTACGGGGTTCAATGAGTCGTTACGAAGGATCAAAATTTAATTCAAAATTTTATTTGTTCTGTACAAATGTCATCATGATAATTTTTCTTAAAACTTACCTATCACTGTTTGAATATAGAGTCTTCCAACCATAGAGCCAGAATACAACTAAGGCATTTCTACAATAAAAAACCCATCAGCTAACTCAATTATCTTCTTCCAGATCGAACTCCTCGGGGAGCAGCATCAACTCTCCCCTCGGGCCAGCCGCCTCCTGCGGCATGGCCGGGAACCCATATGCGGTGCCCCTGTATGGGGGCGCCCCGGTCCAGGGGTACGGCTGTGCCCCAGCGGACCTGCCCCACTACGGGGACATGAGGGGCGCCAGCTGGTATCCAGCGTCGAACGACCCCAGGTTTGCCAGTGAGTCGGCGAGATGATTTGTGCTTTATTTTTTAATTTGGAGATTACGGTTTTGCAGAAATTAATAAACAAGTTCATAGAGGCTCTATGGCTTTCGAATATCAAGGAAAATTCGATGCTTTCGCACAAACATTGATTCAAACATTATCAAGATAAGCAATATTATGATCGTTTTGTAGTCTAGTATCCTTAAAGTCTTTATTCTATTATTTGTAATAACTTTTATTACCAAATATTTTTCTTAATCAAATATCACATTCATTGCAAAAAACTCTTTACTTTAGACCATAGCTATAGACGGTGGGGACGTAAGAAATAACATTACGAAGGTCTTTATGAAAACAGTTTTCAATGAGAAAATTATTGCGTATTTTATCAAAATAACCTAATCCTAACATAATATTGTAAATGCGAAAGTGAGTTTGTTTTTTACGCCTTCACGCTTCAACTACTCAACGGATCATCATGAAATTAGGCATGCAGATAACCTATGGTATAGAGAAGGACGTAATTCAAAAATTCAAAAGTCAAAAATTGTTTATTCAATATAGGCACTAATAAGGCACTTACGAACGTTACAATTGATTTTACCACCGGCTCGTAATACACCTAAACTGAGAAGACTCATAAAATAAAAACTTTTTAACAAAAAAATAAACCACCGAAAATCTGAAGAAAAAAAAAATTGATTTTAAATTTGAAACTTGAATTTTATAAGGTTTTGCAGTCGGGGACTCCTCCTCCTCCGTTTTTTCGTCGGTTAAATATTGCTTACCTTCCTGTAAGCAATATTGCTAACGCAATTCATTTTTTCGAATTTAAAGCTAGGGCTCTACCGCGTAACTTTGGTGGTAATCGTAACGAACACCATTAATTATTTACATCCAATGATGCGCACGCGGTATGTCGCGACGATGACCATTCGTGGGCCCTGATTGGAAGTAATTCATTAATGGTGTTCGTTACGATTAACACCAAAGTTACGCGGTAGAGCCCCCGGTCCCATAGTAAAAGTTGATCGTATACATGAGTACTTTACGTGGTTTCATTTAATGTCGTATTGTCGTAATACCTTATGTTATTGGTTTGTCCCCGACTACAAAACCTTATAAAATTCAAGTTATATTCAAAAAAAAATTTTGCTTTTCAGTTTTTTCGGTGGTTTATTTTTTTGTTAAAAAGTTTTTATTTTATAGTTTTTTGTGGATACACTCTACTAATTACTACAAGCTTAATTTCTTTTTTGATGTAATACACAACTCAGCATTAAAATCTGTGAGTGAACAATAAATCATCCCTATTTTCCCACCCTTAGGGTAGGTATTTTTATCCATATTTATATGGGACCACTTTCGTGTTATGCGTGATCATACATAAAAAAAAAATATATAAATACGCGTCGACTTGTAAACCTCCTCCGTTTTTTCGTCGGTTAATAAAAAGAGGAAGATATAGGCTACTTTTTATCCCGGGCATGTGGGTGAAACCGCGGGGGACTAGTATACTATAATATTTACTATTTTCACATTCTTGCCATGATAGGCAGTCTGTTGCCTCGCCTGTTTAAGCCTACTACACGGGAATCGACGAAGTCTATGGCGCTCTTTACTGCCGCTTAGGAATTGAAGGTTACCTTACAAAAAGCTAACCAAAACTCCGATATTTGTTTTGATAATGTGCTTTAAAAGTGGCGATAATCATCTCCAGCCTATAATGTCCCACTGCTGAGCACAGGCCTCCTTTCACAAATCAGCGTGAAAGGGAATGGGCGGATACTCCACCACGCGTGCCCACTGCGGACCGGTTGAGGTAGGCTAGTGATCAACCTACTGTTGGAGTTGTCAACCCGCCTAGAAGGCCCCCAACTAGCTTAACGACTATCACAATTAAGTGATAACCGGGACCAACGCCTTTACGTGCCTTCCGAAGCAAGGAAATGCTCGATTTGAAATACCACTAGGCTGTCACCCATCCATGTACCGACCACGACGGTGGTAGCTTAACTTGCCGATCGATTAAGAACGGCTTATCATGCTACACCGCGAGCGCTTCTAAAAGTGGCGATAATACCCATATACTATACTGTATACGGAACATATCATAAAAGTTTAGAGTAGGTAACCTACAGTATTTATTTCATAGACAATCGGCGAAATGCATCGGACTTAATATTCCATAAACTATGCCAAAAATTGACCTACATATAAAAGAGCCTAATCAAACACCGCCCAAAAGCCAGAGCTATCCATTTCATTTTTTTTTCTCATGCAAAATGGCGTCTCTAGCTTCACGCATGCGCGGATGTAACTCGATATTCGGCAATAACTCCTGACGTGGCTCGAGTGGTGTAACCTGGACTAATTTACTGATATCTGATATAATGCTTTGATAATATTATATGGTAAGATAATGTTGAGTTACACGGTAATTAAATAATTGTGAAGTTAGTTCTAAGTAGAACTTCCTGTTTATATGTAGGTAGCTTTTGTATATAATTTTAAAATTAACTAAAAACTAAATTAAAAGTAACTAAAAACTAAATTAATAATAACTATCTAAACTATTTAAATTACGTCTAAGTTGAGTAGGTACATTTGTAGGTACAGATTCAGTATTTCTTTATTTACAACAAATATGTACAAAATACAATCTATATTATAGAAAATTTCCTCAATTCTGCCGCTGCTTCCGATTATCGGCAAGGTTCCCAGAAGCCTGGCAGCGTTTCCTCTTTGGATATCCAAGCTGATGCGTTGGCGGAAAAAGCTCCCCGCCCGCTGGTCTCCGGAGGTCTCGATCAATTGTGCGAGCATTGTATTGACAATTTGTAGTAATAATAACTACACATACATTACGTATGTAAGATTTCTATTTAGTAGCTGTTTTGATATATGATAGGCCTTAGTTTAAGAACTTTCTATCAGATTATTTAAAAAAGAAATTCTATATAACTAATCTACTTATTTGAGTCCGTTTTTATTTGTTAATTTATCTTTTCACAAATTCCTGAACCTATCACGATGAAATTTGGCACGCAGATAGCCAAGAATCTTATGGGACGTTCCGTGTACTTAAACTCAAAAATAGGGTATAAATTATTACTACCATCCCTTAAAGCAGTGCTGGTGTATTACAATTAACCTTGAAAAACATGAACAGAAATTACTATCAAACATCCACAATAGGAAAAAAGCACGCAAAATAACACGACAAAACTTGTCCCATAGTCAAGTGTAGCTTACCATTACACATCTTAACTCTCAAAGACAATAAACACAGCTAACAGAGCGTCATATCGATTGGTTTGTTAATCACATAACGTGATACCGTGGTGGTGCACCTGCATCCACAGTGCGCGGGCGCGGCGGCAGCGGTGTCGCTCCCGTCGCGGCGGCTCGGATTACTGGCATAGAATAAACATACAGACGTGACGAATGATATAAGGTGTTAGTCTTGGATAGTGACACGACAGACTTAAGAAACTTAACATTTTTTTTTTATATAAAATGCTTACCATGCGTTGGCCATCGACTGACCGATATAATGACAAAGCGAAGGAAATAGAATAACAAATTTTGTTAAAAAAAACAAACATTTTTTTTTTATGACTGTACTTTTCGTTGACTGTACCTGCATTTTCATCAATATACTAATGTATAGCAAATGTTAAGTCAATCCGACCACTGGAAGTGGGTGAAATTCGACTTGCAAGATTTGACCCGAACATACCTCCACAAGCTTGTAAATAGGCCTAGTCCTATACCTTGAAGACATCTTTGAGATCGTCAGTCATCTAGATATTATAGGTCAGGAAACTGATCACGGAAGAACACTCCTTTTGGAAAACGTTAGACTTAATTAAGTCATAATAATTGCTCCATTTTTTAAGTTATTTCTAATGGTGATACAGTTTCTTCGTTATCAACGCGTTACCAGAATCCTTCTGGCTTCGATTGGGTTTATATAACAATCTAATCTGGATTCAGCAAAAATCATCGATCAAATAAATTAATATTTGTTCGTCGTGTCACATCTACAGATGCTTTCTATTCTATGGTTACTAAGATCCCGCACTGGTAGCCGGGCACGCACACTGTGCTTTGATATTTTTTTATTGTTCGACTAATGGTGTTTACACAACTAAGGGTTTAGGTTCGCATTTTGAGACACTTTTATTGAGAGTTGAGCTGTAATGAAATTCCAAAATACTCCTTTTAATGTATGGTACTACCACGGTAAAAGTATCTTTACTTACTATGTTACTTTTTACAAAAGCCTTACTATTTTACAAAAGCGAAAGTGAGTTTTGTTTTATTGTTTGATACCTTTTGGCGCCTAGACGGCACAACCAATCCTGATGAAATGATTCACAAGAACCTACTCTGAAAAATATCTTAAGAGAAATTCAAGAGCAAGTACCTCACCTCATCACAGAAACAATATTCGAAGAAGTTTCCAACTAATTTGAATACACTTGAATTTGAAGACGCCGCTGACCGTCACCTGACTCCACTTACAATACAATACAAACCATAGACAACATGGAACTTAATCTAAATTCTATAGAGAACCCAGTAGTCTCAGAAAGTGGAGAAAGTCCAAACAGACAGTAATAAGAGCACTTGCTTATGATGATGTTTTGTTTTATAGTTTAGTTAGATGGGAAGTTATCGAATATAAATAATTACATCAATATTTAATAGACACAAAGGGTAATTTATTAGAAATTATAGATGAATTTATATCACTAACACCCCAAACGATAAAACCCCTATAAGATTATTGTATGAAAAACTATGATTCATTTTCATTTTACTAGGTATATCATTTGTAACATGCCTTAGGAATTCCCAAAGCATAGTTTTTGAAAATATTCGTGCATGGCGTTTTATATAATGTATTACTATTATATTGAATTTTTATTAACTATGAGAAATTATATTGCGCTATCACAAACAATCTTGTATAATTAAGTATATTGAGCTCCATTGTGTTTTCTAACTGTACCTCAGCTTAAACCCCATCGAACCGTACAAGTTTACAAGTGATTAAACGCTCAAGAAAGAAGCACGCTTCCACACAGATAAGCACTTCTTAAGCACGAGATTAAAACGGTAAAATGTTAAACAAGCGTTGTTCAAGTTGATAAAAAAACTCGTCAACTGAAAGTTAAAGAAAAAGTGGACCCAAGTCGCTTCCTTGGTGAACGCTCGCCTCCCATACCTGCTTATAAGGGAGCCGTGTAGGCAAAGACAAAATAAGCAATTCCAAATGATCGGTCCCATGTTTGTGCACCACTAGAGACTCGGTTGGGTAAATATGAGGCCTCACGTCTGTAAATACCATGAGGTCGATGCAGTCCAACGCTGTAGTGGGGACAAGAAATGGTTTTAGGGACGCCATCTAAACACGTTTGAGTTTAGATATTATTAGGTGTGAAATTGTAATTTGATTTTAATTGAGAATATTTAACGGTGTTTTTAAATTGTAAACGAAGTTCTAAATAATAATTTGACTCGAAACTAATTAACGAGTTTTATAACTTATTGGTTTTGCTTGGTTAGGTAGGTATTAATTAAGAATATTTTTAGCCAAACTTTTAATAGTTAACTGTTAATAAAATTATTCCACTCGTCAAAGTCGCCCAAAGAATGAAACCATTGAATTGAACTTAATAAATAGTAAACAGAAAATCTTTTTGAAGTAACATTTTTTAATCACGCCGTGATAAAAAACCCAATACCTGCAAACGCAAAGTCAAGTGTTGCTATACATCAGATGGAGTCAGCTACACTCACGGTCAGCTGGCTGAAATTAAAACTGCCGCGGGGAAAAAATAAGCGCGTGACACACTTAGTTTCCATGTAGGCGAGCCTAATACGCGGCGAGTGGACGCGTCAAGCGCAGACTGCCGCAGTTTATCTTTCTTTAGTGCGGCAACACTGAGGGAAATAGCCGCGAAAATGTTTGCTATTTCATTTGCCCGGTAGGTAGGTACTTTCTGCCGTTTGCTTTGACGGCTTGTTTAGATTTCCAATTCTATTTTTAACTTCATTTTAGTTAGAAAATTATTTAATTAACATGTTTTCCAATTTATTTTGTGCACTGCAAATACTGTGCGGTTACTGCGTGCTCTCTTTTGTTTTATTTCATTTGCATTTAGATCAAGATATCATTCAAATATATCTATAATAATAGAGTCTTTGTCTTCAAATCATGATAACTTTATATAGTACACAAGGTCGAGTTTAATGTGTCGTAGAATTCGAGCCCACGACCTGCGCCAAGGCTTTCGACAAATTTATTTTTGACCACAGATCATAATTTTTTGGGGATCTCTATTTTGATAATAACAAAGTGACTGTACCTTGTAGTTCGAATATTTCATGTTTCACTTGAAAAGAATAAATTATAAATAAATAATCCCAGAGTTCCGCGGACCACCTTTGGGAATCGCTCGTTTAATCATCTGCTCAACTGTCTACAAATCACCCAAATTATAAATAACTATTTTAACTAAGATTTATGTTCAATATAACTAATAAATACTGATAAAGCGATGATGATAGTGACGTTGAATGCCATGAGTCGCGAGTTTGAATCCTACCTAATGACACTAATGATCTTGCCTCTTGGACTATCGGTAAAGGAAAACATCGTGAGGAAACCATAGCACGGTAGTAGTTTGAAGAGAGGTAGAGCGTAGCATTTATTCGCTCAAAGAACAGCTCGACTGGGGAAGTACCTCCACCTTACAGAATACCGCAGACTAATAACTTTATTTTGTGTAAAGTTTTTTTCTGCGCGTGAGTAAGGTCGCCAGAGCTCATTGGGGAGGGGGGAAAGGTCGGTAACGCGTGAGCGATGCTTCTTGTGTTGCAAGCATCCATATGGCTACGGTAACCGCTTACCATCAGGCGGGCCTTATGCTTGTTTACCGACTTAGTCATTAAAAAAAAAAAGAGTCCTTTGTACACACCTGGTTGGCTACCACCTTCAAGTTGAACATCTGTCACCAGGCACCGGTGTTTTCCCACAGCTGGACTTGAAAGCTAGTTCCTTCTAGGCTTTGTATATTTGCTACCATCGGCCACATCATCTCTAACCATTTAAAAAAACACAAAAATATAAGCCACCCATTTAAATCCCACCAATAATATTTTAACTACAAACTATCACCTCGTTTTCCGATCAACTGGGTAAGATACTCACTTTCGCGACATCCGAGGGGTCGCCTCGTAACACAATACGGCTATTATTCCCTATATTTATTCTCGCACAATTTGCCGACAGACGCGTTTATTTAGCGCTAGCAACATTCGCGGCTGTAGTACCTACTTTATGATGGGGCGATCGGCGTTAGATACGCCCGCTGTCAAAATAATACTTTTTATAATGCGTTTGATAATTGTGGCGATGGATTAGGTTTTATTATGTCTTTACCGTTTTTGTAAAATTTTTGGTCTTTAATAATACAATATTTTAGGCAAGTGTGTTAATTTTAGGAATAGTTAGGTGTAGGTATACTACAACAGTTAAATTGTTACCCCCTTACTCATAAAGCGCTATTTAACTTATATACTGTTTAAAGGGTCACGTTAATAATGTCACATTATTTGACAATGACAATAGAGTGACGTTATATTGACCCTTTAAACAGTATATTAGTTAAATAACGTTTTATGAGTAAGGGGTTACTTCATAGGTTTTGTGTCATTATAATAATTAACACAGACTAAATTATACTCCGCTGTAATTAACGACAAATACGTTGTTGCCTTGTTGAAGCGCTTGTGGCGTAGCTGAAGCGCTCGTGGCGTAGCATGATTAGCCGTTCTTAATCGATCGGCAAAGTTAAGCTACGTCTGTCGTGGTCGGTACCTGGATGGTTGACCGCCTAGTGGTATTTCAAATCGAGCGTTTCCGTGCTTCGGAAGGCACGTAAAGTCGTTGGTCCCGGTTATCAATTGTGATAGTCGTTAAGCTAGTTGGATGCCTCCTAGGCGGCTTGAAAAATTCCAACAGTATGTTGACCACTAGCCTACCTCCACCAATCCGCAGTGGGCACGCGTGGTGGAGTATCTGCCCATTCCCTTTCACCCTGATTTGTGAAAGGAGGTCTGTTCTCAGCAGTGGGACATTATAGGCTGATGATGATGATGAATGGACTTGGCGAACATACTGCTGTACACCCACATAATGTTTCGGCACAGTTAAAAATTGAATATTCCTTGCTTTCATGGAATGTGATACCTAATTTTCAAAGTGTAGACGAATTAATATTAAAATAACTTCTTTTCACACATGACGGGCCAGCTGGCGTGGTTGGTTAAGACTCTGGTTAAGGTTCTACCTATCACGCCGCAGGTCGTGGTTTCGATTCCCACGCAGGACATGCATTTGGTGCATGAACATGTCTGTATGTCCTGAGTCTGGTCTGGGTGTAATTATGTATATTAAGTATTTATTTACAAACAAAAAGTAGTATATGTATTATATCAGTTATCTGGTTTCCATAGTACAAGCTCTGCTGAGTTTGGGATCAGATGACCGTGTGTGAGGAATGTCCCAGGATTATATATATATATATATTATATTATTTTGCTCGTGCAGCTTTGATCTTTAGTATGAAAAAGGTAATTTTTGACGATTTCGATGAAATTTGCTAAGTATGTGTGGGTTTTGGGGTGAAAAATCGATCTAGGTAGGTCTCATCTCTGGGAAAATGCGTTTTTCTCAGCCAAGCTCGGTCACTCCGCAACTAATTATTTTTTTCCCCGACTTTCTACTAACTATAACTAACAAATCATTAACTAACTATAACTAGTAGCTAGCGTGGTAACCAGTAGCTACTAGCTCTAGGCAAAGTTGCCGTCGCATACTGTCGCATATGAAATCGAAAGCTACTCTGTTTGTCTGTCCATCCTCTCGCCAGTCGCGCTTGACCTCTTATTATGTAGGTAATGTTATTTTTATGACAAATACTTTTTGCTATTTACCTTGTTGAAACACCTCCGCTCTGCCTTAGAATTTTAAATGGTTACATAAAAAAAAAATACACCGAAGTTTGAATGCCACAGCTTTTTAATAAAATATTATATTTATAACAACTTAGATATTGCTTCAAATAAATATAAGAAAAAGTAATCTCGAAATAAAATAATTACTTACTCACTAATATGGCGATCTGGCACATTTTTTTTACTTGTAAATAAGTATTTAGTTTGATATTTTATAAACAGGATTTCTTTTAATTATTATTTATGTGTTGTAATAGTACATTATGAGACATGTGTGCAAATTTGATTATTAACACTCCAGGCGGTAGCCGAGAGTGTAATAAATCAATGCACACGAGTGTCATACGACATTTTTAACACACTTGCGAGGATAAAAACAGACTTAAATTTTGCAATAATTGTCACATTCCGAGCGAGTGTGTTGAAAATTTAGTTATAACTCACTAATTAAAATAAAAAAAGAAAGAAAGTGAATACGTTTATAAAGAAGAAAGAAAGCATGAAATTATATATCCATTATGTTGATAACTAAATATCCATACGAATATAATAAAGCTGAGGAGGTTGATTGTATTTTGTTTGTTTAAACGTCCTAAGCTCTGGAACTACCAGTCGGATTCGAAAAATTCTTTCACTAATAGGAAGCTACATTATCACCAAGTGTACAAGTGTGGCTACTTTATCCCGGGAAGCCCCGTAAATAGGCGGTATTTAAGGAAGGACTAAATAAGTATATTAATGAACTACAAATTTATTCTGTCTCCAACAAATGCTCAGATTAAATATATCACAGTCGGGAACAACTACGTAACTTCCAAAGTAATAATTCCATGAGTCCAAACACCAAGAGTTTCTACCCTGATTACCATATCAAACGACCTTTAAACTTTCTTGAATATTAAACGTATAATTATTACAAGTTGCGGTCACCACGGCCGTCATCCACACGCCCTTGTTCCCTGACCCTCCCCTGGCCGTCCCTTGCCTCCCCTCACCAATTTCACGCCAATCGACTGGTCATCAAATGCACTCGGCAGTGTCTGAGGGTTAAATATCCATTGATTGTTGCAATGACTTCTCGCTTTTTTAATCAGGCTATCGGCTTTTATTAGCTTGATTATTCTTTGTTTGTGAACAAGCCTAGGTTGATTAAGATTCTTGAATTTTTGAGTTTCAGAAAGCTTAATTCTATTCTCTTTCATCACGTGTGATTTGATAATAATCTTAGCTTGGTAGCTTCTTCGACAAAATATTCAAGCAATTACTATAACATCATAATATCATCTTCACTCTATCTCCATTTTAAAATACAACTCCCGGTCAAAAACAATTTATGGATCCCTAAAAAATAAGAAAAGTGATGTCAACCTACATCACATTATAATTCCTTCATAACTGGAAGTCCTATTCAAACGCGTAAGGGACGCGATGCCCTCCCCTGGACAGTCGCTCCCCTGGTACTGGTCAATTACACGAGTATTTGTTGTCAAAATATATGCGCACCTCTGTCCCCTGCCAGATGACGGTGGCTGAGATATCATATTTTATACAGTTAGTAAAAATCTTAGGTATCTTATTATTAGAAGTAAATTCCCTTTTTTTTTTTTTTTTTTTTACTGTGTATAGGCCTGTGTTAGACCACAATCTCACTATGGTAAGTGATTATGTGGTCGAAGGTGGTAAGCACACAAAGCCTAGAAGGCACTGGCTCTCAAGTGCAGCTGACGGAACACACCGATAGGTGCTTGGCGACAGATTTTCAACTTGAGGGTGGTAGCCAGCCAGACGGGTACTACAAAGTACCCTACCACCGTGATATGGTTTCCTCACGATGTTTTCCTTCACCGAAAGCTCAAGCTCATTGTAGGATTCGAACCCGAGACCTTCGTCTCGGTATCCGACGTCACTACCACTGAGCTATCATCGCCATTTCCAAATCAAGCAAACATGATTGTATAGTGTACTCATAGCGGTTAAATTGTTACAAAAAAATATATCTAAGAATAAAGATCAAACTCTTGCCTCTCCAAAATTAGTTTGGATCCATTTAAAAACATGTTTGTAAACATCTGTTTACGAATCATTAAACGATAAAATACGCCCTCATACAAAACCATTCAAGACCGAATTAAAATAGCGCAACAATTCAATTTGAAAACCGAACGAGAGATCGTTGGAATCGATAACAAAATGTCCGGTGGTCCATTGACAAAAGAATCGAGCGAGCATAGACTAGTAGAATTTTTCGTCGAGGCAAAGGTTGGGAATAATACAGCCAAAACACAGGCTCGGCATTGGCACAATGGGAGCGTAAGTAAGACAGAATGGGGAGTAATATTTTATTGAAAGACCCTTTTCGATGTTTGAGTGTTGTGTAAATAGAATGAGCGGTGAATTCGTCGTGTATAATGTGTGGAATATTGCTGTCGGCCGGGTTTCGGAGCGAATGCAGACGCTACAATAAAATGTTATGAGATTTTATATTTGCTTGCGGTTCTATGTAAACCTTTAAATTCAAATCGATCTCGTTTTAAGGTTTCCATTATAAAAGTTATAAGGCCCTTCACACACGTAGTTACTCAGAGAAAACTAATTACTAACGCGAATTACTAACCAGTCGGTATCACATGCAATAGTTTTACAATAGAGCTTTTCATAGGGAGCTTTGGGTTTCTAATTCTAACGCTTTACTGACTAGTTTCAAATGACGCGGACTGCTGGTCGCTACGCTACTTGTGACGAATGAAACCAAATATTTTATCTATGATAGAGACACTAAATATTCTCATAATAATGATAAACATCTTGAAAAGGCGCTCAGAACATCCCGAAAAATATAAAAAATACCATGATTTAAGTAGCTTTAGTTCATCAATAGCTCAGTTTAGTTTTTTTTAGCATCGTGATAGAAGGTCTGATGTGTAATGGCGTCGACATAATTATTTATTTCATAAAAATGTTGCAATATAATTAGGATATACCGTTTCAGGAGAGTATTCAGAAGTAGATACAGTTACTGCTCCGCAGATAATTCTATTAGTTAGGTAGGTAGCAATGGAGGGTGTTAGGAGTTACGGATCGGTTTTTATGTAACTTTTTTGAGTTGATGTACTGTATTAATTTAGAGCTTTTTGCCAGAAACACTTAATGAATTTTACGTGGTTCAAGGGCTCGGCTGAAAACCAGCGCTGAGTAATTTGCCCTCACGGGGCTTACTTAGCAAATGCTGATGCCAAGTCGCTTTCCCAACACACCGCTATTTTTACATTAAAACTTTTTATTTTCTATTTTTTTAGTCTGTAAGGAATACTATATTTTTTTCTTTCTTTCTATTTTAAATCCACTTACTTTCAACACGTGCTACCATTCAGCTAGTTTGTGGCTTTAAGGTCGTTATACTGCGGTCGCTAATCTGCTATTATTGTCTTCAATTGCTAAATTGCCAACAGCGTCCACTGGCTATTTTGTTTAGAGTATGTTATGTTGCCTAGGCAACAATACCAGCTCACTTGAAAAATATATCTAAATACTCTGTCCCCCGCAGTTCAACCCGCGTTTCCGGGATAAAAACTAGACTATGTCCTTCTCCATACCATAGGCTATCGGCGTGCCAAATTTCATCGTGATCGATTTTTTGTCGTGAAGAAGATAAACAGACGAGAGTAGGGTCCCTACTATTATAATAGGTATTTTAACTACTCCCTACTGTAGGGATATGTAGGTATAATAAAAAAATAAAATGAATTAGCCTAATCAGACTTGAATGAGCTCTTGCTACTCATAAGTAACACATTTCCATAATTTTGATGTGATAATAGTCAGTTATTAGCAAAATTTCTGATTTATTTTTCTACCTTTCAACTAAGAAACAGTAAAATACTTTTTGAATTCTACAAAGTGACTTAAATAAAAAGCTGTACAGCCACTGTGAGCGCGGGAATCGTCTAGCTCACTCTAGTGTCATTAGGGAAAATGGCGGGAGCCGCCATTTAAAAGTTGTCAGCGCGAAGAGTTTAATTTTACCATGCGAAAGTATTTTTCTTTTAATATTTACGATAAAAGAGTTTGTAGTGTAAGTAGGTTTGAAACGAGAAGAGATTCTAGGGATACTGGGTTAATATTGAGTTCGTTTTCTATATTCAAATTGAATCCAAAAAGTATTTATTCAATTTAGGCATTTATGAACGTTAATAAAAATGACTCTAGAGATAAGTTATGGAGTTTTTTTTAAGCGGTGATAGCTTCGTAGATCGTGGTTTCGAATCATAATGAACTTGAGCTGCCGGTGATGGATCACATCGTGAGGTAACTAAAGTACCTACAGTGGTGGTTACCTCACCTGGCTGGCCTACCAACATCAAGTTGAAAATCTGTCGCTGAGCACCGGTAGTTGCACTTGAGAGCTAAAAAGCCTTTGTAGGATTTTTCAGCATTAACCATCTCCCTGGTATAGCATGAAGTGGATCGCCATCAAACCTGCTTCTGGCATTTAAAAAAAACCAGCATTCGCCTCATTGTTTTCACGTCAAAGAAAGCTGGCCATCATCATACTACCAGTGTCCGCCAATCTCCAAATAACCCGTCTTTGTAGTACATAGTGTGTAGTGGTGTGCGCACCTGAGCGGTTGCTTCAGTTTCCAGGCTGATGACGTCATCGTCAGGCGGGATGGGGCACGTGAACAACATGGGCGGGCTCGCCGCGTGCGCAGGTCCCGATGCCAAGCCCATGCAGTTCCCGCTCGCGCAGAGGAGGAAGCGGAGGGTGCTGTTCACGCAAGCACAGGTGAGAATAACTGTTTTTTCATCCTTGTGTTGCCAATAAAATTAAAAGGTTCCAAATTTCAATACTCAAAGTACAATGACCACCATTGTACTAAAACATAACTTTTATGGACGGTGACTAACTCAGGACTATATGAAAGAGATTTATTGTGACTAGAACTTATAATATAACTGGAAACTAAATTGAAACTATAAAAACAACCCCACCAAAAACTCTACATGCCCTAACTTCACAAACTCTACACACCATAGTCAAAATATGTGTCTTGGCCGTTTCGCTACCGTCACATGGGAGTAAGGTGAAAAATGTATTCACTATTCATTACTTTTTTGTTATACATAATAGTTCTTGTAGTAGTGAAACAATTTTAACTGGTAGGTACAGAGATCATGGTGACTTCCAAAATTGAATGTAAAGATATGAAACTAGCTAGCATTAAACGCAGACTGATTTGTAGACCCAAGCCCCATTTATTATAGACACGTAAATAACGTTTCAGGTTTCCAAATTTATAAGAAAAACTATTTCAGTCGTTCATGATATACATATAGTTAAACTTTAGTTGATCACCGTCACAAATTCCTAGTATTTGCGAACAACCCTCCCTCATAGTTAGGGGAGCTTTATTTGCCGATCATTTTACAAATAAATACAGTGCGGGGGCGCTACCTGACTAAATTCACGGTTTAATGATGCTTATACACGGTGCGACTTTACGACTTATCGCAATTAAAGAAGAGACTTTGCCTCCTTATGTGTTTTCTACCGCTTGTACAACGGAGAGTGTTCTAAAGAATTGTTCGACTTGATGCCCACGGCTACCTTCCACAATCGCAACACTCGCCATCGACGGGGAGTCCATCCGCATACGTTGAAACCAGATTTGTTTCGAACTGTGCGGGCTAAAAGGAGTTTACTTCCGCGGACGCTCGGACTGTGGAATGAGCTCCCCGCTGTGGTTTTCCCAATGGAGTACAGCATGGGGTTCTTGAAGGGTGTGAAGAGATTTCTTCAGGGTCGGCAAAGCGCGAGTGATACCCCTGGTGTTGGAAACATCCATAGGCTACGGTAACTGCTTACCACCAGGCGGGCCGTAAGCTTGTTTGCCACCTTAGTGGTATAAAAAAAAACATTAATGTTAATGTTATCAGTAGCGTGACGTGTGCGTTTGTATTTCATACGATTGTGTGTGTGCAGGCCGGGGAAGGATTCCGACATACATACAAATAAGTAAAGTTGAAGTGTCCGTATGTAAAACACAGCTATTTTACTTAATGCATATGCATAATAACAAAAAAACAGTTACATTTTTTTTTGTCTATCTGTCTGATTTGGCTAATCTCCGAAACAGCCTATTTCACTGACAGATAACTAATTATAAGGAGTAATTTAGGCTACTTTTATTTTAGATAAATAATTTCAGTTCAGCGCAAAAAAATATGAAAAACTTATATTATACCTACTGTATCTTAGTTTAGGTACACTACAACCTAGACCTACTCAAAATGACAAATAACAGTTACAGTAAAACATAGATAATATCCACTATTTTCTCACAAGAAGCCATTGCAATCGCACAGGGGATAGCCCGCTTTACGACAAGGACGAGGGGAGATGGTCCTGATCGCGTCAAACGTGCCAGTTTACCGTGGAGGCCTGAGGGCGGTACCATGGTTACTTTGTATATAATTTTGTGATAATTTTCTATGCAGTAGTGTCGTAAATAACGTATTAAAAAATAAATGTCAAAAGTTATTTTGTGATATTCAATTCGAAATTCAAAGCAAGTCCCAGGGAGCAAGTAAAGGTCGATATTCATGAAAAATGTAATAAATTAAAAAATCGATTTCTGTCCCGAATGAATAAGTACCTGTGAAGGACTATTTTTTTTTAAATCATGTCTAACGCTCTTGAATTCAAAGTCAAAGCCATTTATTCAATTTAGGCCCCACATATGCAGGTCACATTTACTGAAGTTACCACCGGTTCGGAACTCAGCCTTCAACTGAGAAGAATCCGGCAAGAAACTCAGCAAGGTTAAATTTTTCGCCGAGAGAGGCATTAGTGTAGAGTGAGGTCTCTAGAAACATCAAATGTACTGAACGATTACTGTGCGAGCTTTGCATCGCACAGTAATCGTTCACTAATTATTTTATTTTCACTAATTTATTCATGATTAGCTGTCCCCCGCGGTTTCACCCGCGTTCCCGGGATAAAAAGTAGCCTATGAGAGAGGTAGAGCATAGCATTTATTTTCTCAAAGAGCAGCTCGACTGGGGAAGTACCTACACCTTACAGAATACCGCAGCCAAATAACTTTATGTTGTGTAAAGTTGTGTTCCTGCGCGTGAGTAAGATCACCAGAGCTCATAGGGGAGGGGGGAAAGGTCGGTAACGCGTGAGCGATGCTTCGTGTGTTGCAAGCGTAACCTACGTTACCAACTACATGGCTACGGTAACCGCTTACCATCAGGCGGGCCGTATGCTTGTTTACCGAATTAGTTGTATAAAAAAAAAAACCTTCTCCATACCATAGGCTATCTGCATGCCAAATTTCATGATGATCCGTTGAGTAGTTGAAGGCGTGAAGGCGTAACAAACAAACAAACTCACTTTCGCATCTATAATTTAGTTAGTATAGTTAGGATTTTTGTGAAGATTGTGCCATTTTCAATTCATTATATTACATACTCACCCGCAAATCGCTACCAACAATTTGACTCTACTGCCACCGCCGCGACGCGCCGATTCGTAATGTAATTTCCCAATAATTAAAACTATAAGATTCTTTGCCTGGTAGGTAAGTACTTACTTTTGACCCCTCTATACAAAGTACTATTACCCTGCTATGGTTGGTTTCCTTACCATAATGTCAATATCGCCGTAGTATTTTAATCACAACCTTCACCAACGCAATCGGCGCCACAACCACTGAGCAATCATGGCCTTACTTATGCTTTTCACAAGGCGCTACCCCATCCTCTACTTTATAGTATACTTGATCTCGCTCTTGACGTTCCCTTAAATATTTTTGCGCCAGGATTATGGTACTATTCCCTTCCGAGGTAACATTGTAACAAAGAGGAAACGCTGCCAGCCTTGACAGACTCGAAGAAAACGTGTAACGGAACGTATATAAAAGTACCTACACGACTTCTTTGGTACTAGGCGCACATAACGCAAGGGAGAATTAAAAAAAAATAGCAAGGGCAATAAAAAAATACCTTCATTGAGCGCTGACACCTTTGATTAATGATACATCCAGATTGAGTGTTGAAGCTGTGCACGCGTCGATAAAAATAGGCCCTAACTGTTAGAGGCTAAATCAAATAAAAATAAATAAAATTGCTAAATAATGTTTAATATTTAAATTTCTCCCGATTTTAATGGGAATATTTCAACAACTGCTATCATTATGAACGTCACTATGACAAGCAGAATGACGCAGAGGGAGCGTAAAACGTAGCTGTTACGCGCAGCAGCCTGTAAAAGTTGGCCTGTTTTATATATTCGTGTAGTATGGCGACGTTCTTTCTAGGTATATTTATTTCTATGGCTGACACGTTGGTTATGATATTAATTCAATAAACTTGGTAGCAAAAATTGGGTATTGTTTTTGAGTCATTAATTTTGAGTTAAAACTGTTACAGTTATACCCTTTACGTTAAAATACACGATGTATATTTGTTGTTTAAATAAAATACATTTTAATATCATTAATAACTTAAGTAATAAAAGCCTCAAGTGACAGATTTGCGCTACAATATTCTCTAAGCAAGACAACATGCCACGTTACCTAAACGCAAATTACGTTAACGCAGGCTATTTAATTGCGGAAGGCGTCCCCGTTTGCCCCCTTTGCCCCTTCCCGTTGTTCGCCCCCGTGGGACGCCCACGCCCCTTCCGCCCCAGCCCCGCCCTGCCGCCTCCCTGTACATATACATGCCTATGTTATTTGGACCATGTAATTAATTCTATTTCAGGAAATTCTCTCTGCCAGTTTGTTTTCAGTTTCATTGTGTGTGTGAACGTGTGAATATGTGTGACTGTGGATATAGTAAAGTTAATCACGAATTGCTTGTGACGTGTTTAAAATATCTAGTCTTAAATACGTAATATAAAACAAAAAGAGAGTCTGTCTGTTTGTATGATGTAGGTAGAGTCTACACGGTTCTATACTTTTTATACCAGTAATACGGATGAAACTGCGGTTGACTGTTAGTTTAAAATCAAGCGGTAAAAACATTCAAGAGAATGCTATATTACTAAGAAAAGAATTAACAAGTTTTATTTTCTTTGTTAAACTATTATTTGTTTCGCTGTTCGGCGACTGTACTGCAACCTATCGACTTATCTAGCTTACCGCGCAGGTTCCTACCCTACCCTATCTCTTATTTTACCCCCCTTAGGGTTGAAACTTTGAAAACCCCTTCTTTAGTAGCCTACGTTATACATAATAATGTTTATTTTCATCTCCACAAATTACATTGTACAATAAATGTACTTGACAGAAAAATTTTCAAAATTCGTAATTTGTCTAAAACTAAGCCTAGGCCAGTATTTTAGAGCTCCAGGCCCCCCAATACATCAAAGCATACATACAGGTAACCTGTGTGGAAAATGTCATATTTCTAGACCCTGCAGTTTAATATGTGCTTGCATCAATCAGCTTCTCCATTTATATATAGATACAGGTTGGAAATGTGAGAGTGGGTCAGTAACGGCAGTTTTATTCGAATTTGTGACATTTCTGGTAGGTTACCCTAACCCAACTTGGTCTTATAGAGCCTTTTAGATGTTTGACGGTGACACGATCAATTAAAGCTTATCATAATTTTTGTCGTAAATTGCCGTTTTGCTGACTATATTTTTATTTCAAAATCTGAATGCCGATAACAATCAATCAAAAAGTAACGGATGAGCTGATATAACAGAGAGCGTTTAGCGCGATAATGGAACTTATTATCAGTCTAACAATAAAAGAATTACATTTCACGAAACGACTTTATATATTTTTTAGTTTAGTTAAGTGACAAGACAATGACTATAAACAGCACTGTTGCTAGGCTACAACACTTTCCCTCAGTTAACTAAGCCAAGCTCTCCTCTGAGATGCGTGAATGTTATCCTTGGAAGTGGTTTCGTGAGAATATCCGCGATTTGTTCAGAGGAACTAACTCTTCTAACTACTAGTACATTATTCATCCGTTACTTTTTGATTGATTGTTATCGGCATTCAGATTTTGAAATAAAAATATAGTCAGCAAAACGGCAACGGCAATAAAAATATAGTCAGCAAGAAGACCATATCCGCGTGGCTTCAATTCTTTAGGTAGCTGCCCTTACTGACCCTGAATTTCCACTCTGCATAAAGTGAAAGTCAAAGTATTTTAGGCCCCAGATACACTTATGAAGGTCAAACATTTACTGAAGTTACCACCGGTTCGGAACTCGGCCTTCAACTGAGAAGAATATAAACATTTCTACATCTAAATAACCATGTGTGTTTGTCGTTCAGGTGTACGAGCTGGAGCGGCGGTTCAAGCAGCAGAAGTACCTGTCAGCGCCGGAGAGGGAGCACCTCGCGTCGCTCATACATTTGACTCCTACACAGGTAACATTTTATACAGGACATTAAGTATTACTATAGTGGCTACTGACTTATAGACGAAAATCAGTTGAGAAATATGCGGCCTTTAGAGGAGTACAGCCGGATATCTGGAACATACGAAAGCATTTTTCGCTGGCTCGTTTAATAATATAATCTACTTAGTAGGTATACTGGTCTCCCACGGAGCGTGGCTTCAAGGAAGCAGAAGCAAATTTAGATCTAGGTAGAGTTTAGGGTCTGCCATTACCTATATAACATTTTATTGTTTAACCATAAATGATATCAGTACGTAAGTAAGTCCCTAAATTAAAAATAATAGCGAAAAAGTTACAATGAGCGGAATTATCGCTAAAAGTGATCTCAACCAGACTATGCATTTATTTTGTACACCTTAAAAATCATGCGCATTTCCTAGTTCTTACAAACTAAACTTTCTACACATAGGTAGTTTTTAAAATCGATAGCGATGGGTTCAAAAGCTTCCATTTCAAAGGGAATTAACCCTTAACGATTTCTTTTGAACTAAGTGCCTTTTAACAATATACACATGAGAAAACACGCAGTAGGATGTGCTGCTGAACATCAAAATAACACTAAAGAGTTGGGTAACATAAATCTACCTATGGTAGAGTCTTTGTTTGCAGTATTTCCAACCACACGTTGTCGACATTCCGTTTATGATTTTCCTAAACTCTATGAAATATGGGAAGTAGTATTAGCATCCCTTATTGATAGGAAAAGCTGTAGAAAGTTTGTCTTGAGATGTAGTTTGTATGTACTTAGTTGACCTACATGCCACAGACAATTTCATAACTTGGGGAACTCTCACACTTTGTCATCCTAAAGTCATATAGTTTACGATAGCACGCGTGTATCGTAACAACATTAGGGCGTCACCGGCGACGCCTGAAGCAACTGTAACCGACACGACGCAATAAATCAGTGTAATCGCCGTCATAAAGGCCACCGCGACGCACGACGCCAGCCGCGGGCCACCACCGACCCCTATTACCCGGATTCAATTACCGAACACAGTTGAGGGTACAAGACGCCCCCGGCGACCCTGTTACACGACATCCGTTTGTTATTTTTAACCACTGGCAACATAAGATAGGTTGGCTCGTTATGTTGGCATCTTGTTTCACGCGTCGGTGACAGCACCAGTGGATCGGGGGAGTTCTCTTTGATTCTCGAGTATACGTAGCGATGTACCTCCGTAATTGTACGCTTTTTTTCAAGAGCCGTCTTCAAATTAGTGAGCGTGTACCTAGATGGGTATATCGACGCGATCGTGCGAATATTAATATTTCTGTCACCGCCACGCGGCCCGAATGTGGGAGCGTTGGAAAATTCAAATCCTCCATAACAATAGCTTCGATAATCTCCGGCGTGTCAATATAAATTTCATAAACTCGGCGGTATAACCCCAACAAAGGGCCGCAAACATCCATGAATAATCTCCATTTTGAGGGTGTCAACACCATTTACGCGCGTCGCGTTTGAATTCGCGCCAAAACAAACGTCAAAGTGAGTCGGGCGGGAACAATGGCGGCGGGTGTCACGGAGGCGCGCGCTAATTCGCCGATTATAATGTGGTGCATTGTCGTAATATTAATTGCTTGTCACTATAGTGCCGCGGCCGGTCAGGGATATTGTTTGTGCAGGTGATCACGATTACACCAGAATGGGATCATTTGATTGGTTAAATTAAATTATGCTATCACTCAGATCTATTGTCAAGAATACAGGTATTTACATAATAATTGTACTTGTAAACCAATTTATAAGTGGTAGAAAAGTAGGTACCTACAGCTCTAGTCATGTCTTAAGTTGAAGCCATTTAATCAGTTTAGGCTCTAAAAAGGCTCGTATAAGTAGAACCTACTAAAACTACTACCATTTGGGAAGTCATCCTTCAACTGAGACGAACCGACATAAATCTCTATTTTTTATATTTCATATGATTTGTAATGAAAGCATATTTATTATCTTTGCATCTTTCATAGCATCCCCAACACGATTCTAATGGCAATTTATTTTTTAAAAGCTCTCTATTTGCTTTCACTTATGTCTGCCACGTTTACACTTCGCTACTGGTCAGCTGCGACCCTTGGCCACTATGCTGTCACTTGCACTCGCGCTCGCCGGCGCGTGCTCGACTTCTCTCCGCGAGGAATTACTCGCTTCAATTGTATTGCTTGCTTTATTTATTCCATTTATCATTTTATTGGCATACTTTTTGGGGTTTGATTCATCATTATCATCAAGCCTTTCTTTTCTATGCTTTACTTGGCTTAAATAATAATCTGAATGATAATTTTATACCTCCTATGAAATAGGTTAGGCCTCAATCATTGACAATGCCTTGAACAGTTTGTCTGGATATTTCTCAGTAAAAACGATCATCTTGTGTGCTTCTCTATTTTCCGACTCTTTAGTCCTTTAGGTCTTTTATTTTCACTCCATCAGCAAAGTCTAAAGGCTCACCGTCTAATCATGAATAAACCAGTATACATTAGCCATAGCGAGTTTAGAAACCAAAACGCTGTAGTAGGTACGAGTTAAACGCATTCCTCTCTTGCATATTCATAGCGTTTAAATAGAGCCGCATCGCAATAAAGGCGAAGTTGGAGCTGGATGGCCACAATATTCCGCAGTATTTGACGTTTGGAGCGGGCAAACAGAGGGCTCGCGTTTCGTTATTTAACTTAAGTAAATTTCGATGTTCGCGACGTGCCGCCACTGTTGATACTGCGACTCCCACGGGTCGCCTGCTTCCTTTTTCCAAATACAAATTTTCGACTTTGATTTCTTTTTAATAATCCTAATGGCCAGTGTTTTTGAATGACGTTCCACTGATGATTTTCGAATTTTATTTACAGAATTGGCTAGTTATGCAGAGTTAGTAGATCGGTGTTTTCATTATTTGCAGGCTTTTTTTATTTAACTTTGTCTTTTTCAAAATTATTCAAACACATTCTCAAACGAATTCGATACGCGTGCTTTTTAAAAAGCACAGCATCTGAACCTTGAGAGCAGTCAATAGCTGCGATAGAGTTGATCGATACCCCATTGTAAATGTAGGTAATTTATGCTAATTGAGCTTGTCGTTAATTACGTTCAAAAGTTTACCATAAACAAACATTATACAATACATGTAGTAAACAAAACACGAATCTAACACGGTCATTGAACTCCATATGAGCTACCAAAAAAAAAACAATTGCGCCAGTAGCGTGACACAATCATCGCTCCTCATTGTCTATGGTCACGTACTCTATCGCTGTTGTCTCTGGTCCGGATACGGCGCATGCGGGCGCTTGAGATGTATTAATGGGACCAATAAGATAATAGTGCTTCATTTCATGAGCCGTGGTCCTGTTAAACAATGGCTGCCTGTCAAATCGCTGTTCGTACAGCGGCCGACGGACGTTAAGTTGATGTGAAGTTGTGATAAAAATTGCGGCCATTTGTAATGCGCGTCATTTGAAATTGCCCTACAGTTAAGAGCTAGTAGATATTTTATTTTACTTCTATTGATTTAGCCCGGCCGGCCGCATACTATAAGCACTTTGCTCATACAATTTGTTTTAGACCCCGCATACTATTAGAAAATTCTGACGTGTCTGACGTCGTCAAATGTATGAGAAAGCGGGCGTCAGAAATTTTCTGACAGAAAATCTTTGACGCCCGCCGGAAGGCACTTTGCTCATAGATTTTGTTCTAGACCCCGCATTATATTAGAAAATTCTGACGTGTCTGACGTCGTAAAATGTATGAGAAAGCGGGCGAAATTTCTTATAGTATGCGGCCGGGCTTAATGACTTGTTCGTTTACAATTTGATCCTAATTTTTATTTGATCCTGCATTAGTCACATACCTATTCTTATGTATTTCAATCTGAGTTTTACATGTTTGTCCTACTTGAGCTTATACTACAGTTTTCTCTCCGTCGACATAAAGTTACTATACTAAAGTTCCGAGCGAACTTAGACTGTAAACTTGTATGTCTAAGTTCATTGGAATCTAAATGTGTAATCAAAAATGATGCTTTGATTGAATGACATTTTACCAACACATATTGGAATCACTTAGGATCTGCCGAGAATTCGAAAAAATGAATTGCGTAGCAATATTGCTTTAGCTTCCTTTTTAGCCTCCCAATACATTTACAGGTACCTACAAGTATTTATAAATTGTGATCGTTGGGGTCACTTTAAAATACTCAAATGCAAACACGTACCTACATTAATAAATTGTATTATAATAAACCTATCATAATTATTTAAGCTAACCCAATATTTGTAGCAAAACCTCAAGCGGCGGCTCATCTCATCGCAGCCCTATAATTTTCCGATAATTCCACTTCACTTTTTTCCGATCCCTAATCCTCGTGAGATTTCTATACGCTTCCTGTCAAAGGCTGGCCGAAAAGAAATCATCTGCCTTATTACTCTTATTAGGAATAAAAAGTAAAAATTGTTTATGGTATCATTGTACGAAATTCGGATGCACCTATTCAGTGCGACCAACATGTCAAAACTAATTATTGCGAAAGGGATGCGTTCAAATGTAATAACCGCGAAAATATTGCCTAGGTTTTCCATTCAATTGTGGTTTTTATTTCTATGATGATAAGTAAATAATTCGATGGGTATTAGATATTGATGAATGGCGCGGTTTTTGCGGTGGTTTATTGTGTCGGGGGATTAGTAAAGAGGATAATGCACCTGACAGTGGCCTTTGTAGAGCAGGTACGCGGCATTGTAAGAGTTGAATCTGTTCACTATCTGCTGCAAAAAAAAATTGCGATGTTTGCGTAGGATCATAATAGATTTTACCTTCGATTCTCTACGAACAAATTGTGTTATCATTTCGTATATGTAGGAAGATGCAACTTTTAATATGACAGCTGTTTTATTTAAACGGGGGCATAGTAATAAGCATTAAATTAGTTGGTCTGAAGTCGCGAATCCATGAGTAACATTTAAAAGCGACTTAAATGAACAAATAAAATATTAATTTGTTGAATTGCTGTGTAAATATTTAAAGGCAGCTTATAACTCTCGGTTGACGGGCAGGGGTCGGCTGATGGTTCAATGTGAGCCCGTTTTGTTTGTACACGTTTTATACTGTTGGTACTTTGTTTATGATTGTATATAGGTATTAGAATTTTAGTCGCGTGGGATTCGGGCCTATTACAATACTTTACATAAGATCATCCCGATTTCTATCAAAGATGGATAAGAGACCTATTTAAATATTTAGAAATGTTTTTAATGTAAGAACCCCTTAACGGTGATCTACAATATAAAAAAAAATAAAAATAAATAAATAAATTTTCATTTAATCTCAAAGCAATCACACTTTTAAATACAAACGTATGTGCACTTGCACGTTGTTTTTGAAAACTGACGCATTTCAATTTACCTAATACAATCGATGCTAATCTTTCTATACTAGTAGATCTGCGAGCTGTAGACCTCACGAGTCTCAATTTTTCGATGATTAACATAAAAAAAACATACTTATGATTACCGGGCCAGCTCACAAAATTTCACGAGACTCGGTTGAGAAATACGACCTGTAGAGACCTTCGCCCACTCAAAAATCACTGATTGATGTATTTCTTGCTTGCATGCATATATAAGCTATTAGGCTCATTTATAGTGACACAATTTAGTAAATCCTATACATACATTCACAATAAATAGGTGCCACCTGAAAAAATATGACACACAATGTGAAACTCGGAATTTATATCTAAATGTCCGACATTTACTCACGTAGCTTGTGGTTTGGAGAATTTAACAAATATATCCGATGAGAGCAGATTAAGCTCTAATAATCGACTGAATAAGATTAAAAATCATTCAAGCAAAATTGAACGCACCTCAAAAATCACTTATACTCATCTGTCAAAAGTAAATCTGCCGTTACGTTTAAAAAAAATACGAAGAAATAAAGTTCAAAATGCTACGGTAACTTTGTATGTGAAATATGATTAAGCAGCGCATTTTTTTCGACAGCCGTTTTATATTTTGATAAGTTACTAAATAAATGAATCGCATTGACGGGGCTGTCATGGCGTCAGACGCGTGTTTACTCAGCGTCCGTTCGATACAATATTTTCTCAATAATATACGCGACAATCACCCATTGTTGGGCCTCGTACGGGACTGACAAATCAGTGACACGGGTGTATTACGTTTTAAAAAGATTTTGTATTCATTCGGTCTACTTTTGTGATAACGGGTTTTTTAATTAGAAGGAAACCGTTTTTATAAAAATTAAAATAAATCTTATAGGTAGGTAGGTGGTTAAGATATTACTGATAAAAAATATACTTTACGCTCAGGTACCTAAAATTTTATGATAACCTTTCATAGCATGGTAAATATATAGTTCATACATCCATAAATTGTGAAGTCATGGTTGAAAAAATCACTGCATCAAATGAAGAGCTAAACAAACATGAGAGCAAAGCATTTATTTATAATAATTGTCACTAAATATTACAAGTCATCGTTCACAAGAAAGGAACACCTACGAACAAAATATACTCATAATTTTCAACCAATATGAATGTTAACACTTGAACACGGAAATTTGAATCTTTTGACAGAGATTCAAGGATTAGATTTGTTTGTAAATGTATTGGCGCCAAAATTGACTTGTAACGTCAAGATGACAGCAGGTTGGGTGGCCGCCATTTTATAAATTAACGAACGAAATAGTCAAAAAGAAACGTGAAGCGTTAAAGAGACATTGATTTAATTGCTTTTAATGGGAAATTATAACCGGTAGCTAAGTGGAAGTTAGCATTGCATATGGAGAGTAGAAAAACAACACGCATGGCAGTTAAGTGGGTGTAAAGTTCTCAAGCACGTAACGTTACAGGCCCTCGGACACACCCGAAATGTCTCATCGCACGACAACGAGATACAACAGTCGTTTAGATGTAAAACAAATATGTGAATGACTCTCTCGAATGAAGAGTGCGTGCAAGGAAACACCGAGCATTATGCACAAGGAGATTGAAAGAAAGTACTCGACACGAGAGCGTCCGAGCCTCGCCGGAGAGCAATAAGCGACGCCCGCCGAGACGGGCCCCGTTCATTAACTCTCACCTACTCTATAAATAACCTAGCGAGACATCATTCCTGAACGCAGCCGGACAAAAGCGCGCATCACCGCTGCCAACATTCCCACAACGAGCGAGCTACACCTTCACCGTAAACAAAAAAAAATAACAAATAAGACCTTCAATAAGCTCTCGAGCTTGCCGAGTGGACACTACAACGCGTTTCGTAGTAGCACTGTTACATTAACATTTTTGTTTTCACAACGGATCTCACCAAACTTTATAGAATTCGAGACGCTGTATATTTATGCGCGAGCAAGCGTTTTCATAACGGAACGGGCGCGAGAAACTCTGAGATTGCGAGGGGCACACATCCATTTCAAAGAATAAACACAGTGGAAACGCTCTCGATGTATAAATAATAAATAAAGAGTATATTTTGCTGCGTTTCGAGCGTGCGTAGACAAAGGCTGCCCGCTCCGTGGTGCAAACATCTCGTGAGCTATGTTTATTCTTTCGTCATTAAGGTGGAGTGTTGACTGTACTGTAGCGTGCTCTAGCGCTAATTTCAGGGAGGTCACGCGCTGCGCTGGTAACGGGGTGTTGTTGACTTGCCTCTCACTGTTTTGGGATGGGGTTATCTTGAACATATCTATACATACTTATCCATCATAACATCCATATCAGAAACAATACAATATCACGAATAAGCTAATTTAAAGTTCTAGAACAGCATTTACCCCCTGAAGAAAGATTTGAATAATACAGCTCAACTTGTGATGGCGTTATCTGATCATAATATACGGGTCTTCTGATATTTATAAAATTTTAACAATTTGGTACAGCGAATTAACGATATTTTTTTCTTTAAATGCTAATTGTGAACTAAAAACTAATGACAAGTAAAAGGTCAAATATAAAATAATTTAATTCACACATGGAAAGAATAAAGAGGGATACCGTTTAGCTCGTTTGAAATGGTTTATATCTGTAGGGCGATACGTTCTGATAACTGCAAATACAAACAGTGGTTCATTAGAAATGGAACCATTTACGATTTTGTAATATTTCTACCGATTCAGAGGTTATTTCAATCAGAATTTCATTGCAATAAAGTCACGTAATCCACGTACTGAAACTGGCCGAACAATGTAGCGCCAATCAGCTCTACATTCGAAAACCAATCCTAAGAGAAAAGAGCACAGATCTTTTAAATATTTTCAAGTAAACTTAAGGTCATTCACGGAACGTTCTCCGGCATTTTCACATATTTTCTCAAGCTTTCCCTGTAGCAAAGTGAGCCCACTCATTAAGTGCACAGATCGCGGCTACAGAGGCTCCATTCATGTTGTAATGTGTTTGCGACGCGCGCATCCGACCTGCCCGCCATTTTCTAACGCCTGAGTGTTGGTACTCACTTACTTACGGAAGCGTTCAAGTTGGCTTATAAAAAGTTTCTAGTTTGTATCAAACCTATTTGGTAATAAATGTTTATTTATCACTGAATTTTAATACATGTTGGTGGAAATTTAGTTATAGGGCGTGTCTCTACCAAATGTGCATATAATTTTTGAATCCTGACGAATTTTTTTACTGTTTTTTACTACCACATTCTTATTTTAAAAGGAAGTGACTATTGGTCGATCTCTACATATTCACAATATGAAAGGAGTTAAGACATTAATAGGTACCTACCCAAATAACTTAGTGCGTCAAATTAAAAACTCTATGTATCAATAAGAGTATTTTTTTGGAATTAATTTAGCGACTTAAGTATGGTCGATATTGTGCTTTTTTTTTTGCAAATAATTCTTGCGGTTTAATTTATTACGTTGCTAGACGTTAAAACGCAAAAACAGGTTTAAAAATTAAAAAAGGGGACCATTGAATCCTACTTATGAGAAAATTTGAGATCATTATTAAAGTTTTGATTATTGCAGGTGAAAATCTGGTTCCAAAACCATCGCTACAAATGCAAGAGACAAGCGAAGGAGAAGGCAATGGCGGAGCAAAACCAACACAATCAGGTAAGCCCGATATTCGTGTACCATCGGCTACAGTAAACGCTTCATGTAATTTTCATCATGATGATGATGATGAATTTGGGTTTTCCAGGAAAACAAATTAAACTTTTTTTTATGCTGATAGGCCTATGTATGACCACAGTCTCACCATGGTAAGTGATGATGTGGCCGAAGGTGGTAAGCACACAAAGCCTAGAAGGAACTGGCTCTCAAGTGCAGCTGTCGGAACACACCGATAGGTGCTTGGCGACAGATTTTCAACTTGAGGGTGGTAGCCAGCATAATGGATACAACAAAGTACCCTACTACCGAACAAAATTTTATTATTAGTCTTGATCTTTGTCATCGTTCTCTAACATCAATATACTTAACTTTCTTAGTATACTGAATAGACGCGTCTCATTTTGCAAAACACGTTAAAAATGCAGCCCTTATACTTTTCCACACAAATGCTAATGAATAATGAATATTAAAAAATCTAAAGCGATAAAAATCATTTGCTGACGTCGCATCCGGGGGCATGAGGGTGCCCCTGTTTGCGGAGTTGATAGATTCGCTCAGTCGATAGCGTCACCCGCTGCGATTCCAGCAACGGTGAATCTGGCAACCCCAAGGAAATTACAATCGTATTTCGTGTTAGGGTTGATACTTTGTGTGCTATCTACATCTATGGTCATGAAAAGGTACTTTGTTTCGCGTTTCTGTTTGTCTTTACTTAAGTCAACGCTTGAAAATATCTAGGCTGTCTCTGTCCCACCTAAATCGCTCCTTGGTTCCTGAAGGTGGAGTACTAAAATTAAAAAAAACTATCTGACGGTAAGTTTGAAGCCTTTGTCCATCCATCACCAATTGCAGTGACATAATATTTACGACTAGTGCCTCTGAAACTGCAGACACGAGTCTCGATAATTAATGGAATTCCCGACGGAAAACATCCATATAAGTACCTTCTCACGAAATTTCAAGAGAATTGGTTGAGAAATGCGACCTTTAGAGGAAAATAGCTGGACATCCTTCGGACATCTGGATATCTGAACAGACATACGAAAGCATTTTCTTCGCGCACGTTTGGTCAAAAAAACATTGGCTTCATGTTCAACACTCTCAAATATGTTGGTAGCCCTAATGCAGTAGGTACGTGTGTTGCCAGTAGATTGGCCCAATTTACCCTTGACAAGGATGCGCGGGGCGTACTTGCCGATTGTTAGCGCCACGCTCGCGCTGTGGGCGGAACCAGGCAGTGTTTATTATACACCATTAATGCAATGACAGAGGTTTTTTCACATGTAATTTAATTAGAGACACGCGACTGGCTTTTGAATTTTGTATAAAAGCCAACAAAATAAAGAGAGATTTTTATAATTTGTCACTCGGCTATCTCTAGATTTAGTAGTCCATCCTTCACTATTAAACAATGCCTACTAAAATGAGGTAAACAGAAGATCTTCTTCATTATTTATTGTGAAACGGTTATAGTAACAGACCAAGCGCAATTCCTACTTAACCATTTGACAGCGTCACCTTAACACAATATTTGTTCAACAGTCATCATCATCACCCCGGCGAGTGGCAGTGCCCGTCCTGGTGAAGGACGGGAAACCCTGTGGGTCAGGTGAGTCGTCATCACCGGCTCACAGCCACTGCGCGACCCCAACGTCGGGGTACTCCGCCCCTCAGCCCTCGCAGGCGGCCTGCAGCAACCCCCTAGTGTCTTCGTACCGCCAGCCTACCGCGTACCAGCAGCAATGCTCAGGCTACCTCCCCCTACAGGGTAGGGCCTGGTAGAAATTCCCACAGCTTTACCACGAGACAATGTTCAAGGAAGAAATGTATTTCGACTAAGGCACGAGAACGCGCGGTTTGATATTTCAGTTAGAGAAGTTTTATTGTTGTTACTCGAAAGGATTTGCAGCCAAATGCAAAAGAGAATTGCCATGTTCAAATATTTACCCCGCTTTTGAGGTAAATATTCAATACTGGGGCATTTATATATATGTACATGTCTCAATGCGGCGACAAACGCTCTTATACAAAAACTATTGTATTATTCTTAACATTAACATTGGAATTATTATTATTAAGTGGTTTTCTATTCAAATAACTGATTCTCGTACTGTTTATACTCTAGTTTTGTACTATATACGCATTCAAACCAAGCGTCCTATCGATTCCTCCAAGAACATTGTCTTTGGTGAAGCGACGCTGGTAGCGGCTCAAACAAAGACAATTTATAGTGAAATAGTGAAGAACAGTGACTTTACAAAAGTGTGTGAAATGTGAACTATAATACATTGTCACTTACGAAACAATCGGGAGGAGGGTAAAGTGTAAATAAATAGTTTACTTATAGTTTTAAGCACTTATGCGGATTTGAATTAATTTGTTGTGATATTTTATTTCTTAGCTCTGATGTTTACAGGGTTTTATTCATGATTTTCATTGATATAATTCATACAATTTATGATCCAGTGCGTCACTAGAAAAGAAGAAATATCCTTATTTTTCAAAAGATCATGTCAAAGTACTACTTTAACTTTAATATCTACTTTAACAACATGTTGCTAGTTGCTGAGATCAAAAACGGATCTTTCTGTTTAAAGTAT
Organism: Achlya flavicornis; assembly: GCA_947623365.1. Classification (NCBI taxonomy): domain Eukaryota; kingdom Metazoa; phylum Arthropoda; class Insecta; order Lepidoptera; family Drepanidae; genus Achlya; species Achlya flavicornis. Next base: position 1,028,700 of record OX392485.1, on the reverse strand, counting down.
TAAAAAACTGAGTTTTTTACTCATCTCACTCAATCGCAATATGGATGGTATACGATACATTAGGTTGTTAAAAGCATAAGTAATTTGAGGAAATAAATATTGCAACAGTTTCTTCACTTCTCCAAGAGAAACTTTTCACATTAGCTCATCTACAGCCATTCTTGTAAATAACTGATCAAAGTAGCCTAATTGTTGTGTGTATAGTAAATAATTTATAACAAGAGTCAGTGTTTGTGTGTGTAGATAGTAATATTGTAAATAATGTGTTTTAATAACTAATGGTTGATTGATGAGAACGAACGACAAAACAGTTTCGTAATACATTCCTTCTGTTTGATTGTTTTATTGGTTGGAACTCAATTGGGCGTCGTTTCACGGCTTCACATCTTACTGACCGTGTTAAATACAGTTTGTATTATTTACTTACCTATCTCTGGTGTGTCAACGACGATGTAGAACAATATAAGTAGGCAAATATTATTAAAAAAAAAGAAAAAGAAAGAAAATATTTATTGTGGACAACACACAACATTTTACTTTACACTTTTTAATTGGTTCTGTTTGTTTTTTTTTAATTGTTGTTTTTTTGTAATTTCTACAGTCTTTAATTTAAAAGACTGTAGAAATTAAAACAAACAGAACCAATTAAAAAACTACACAAAAATGCAATGTTGCGTGATGCCAGGAATAGGTCTCGACTCAGCAATATGCTCAGATTATATATATATTTGATAGTTCCGACAATGAAATCCTCGAAAACACCTTATAATTTTAAATACCTACAAGGCAAATTAAATGACTGGTTCTAGACAAGCAGTTACTTGTAGAAAAGTAAAAAAAATTTAATAATATGTCGTGACATGATTTTGTTTTGCAAATTATCCAAAAGGACAACGAATTTCCTTACAATTGATATTTTAATTTCAGACTTTATATTATATCTAGACGTAATAAAAGAGTTACAGACCGTTCCAATTCCTCAATCTTTCGTTTTCGTTTAAAATATTGTGACCCAAATTTATTTCATTATGGCACTCATTTTGTAATAATGAAAACTAAGCAGATTTTTTTTATTATACTTAAGTAATTATCCTTTTTACTCGTCTGGGCTTAAGTCTAGGCTTTCAAAGTACTTATTTAAAATATTATTATATTTACTTCATTGATAAAGACGCCGCAATTGCCGCTCTAATGTAAATAATAAATAAAATAATTTAAGGAAAATTTTCAGGGCGCATTGGCAACATTAAAAACTTTGCGCGATACCCGCATTTTGTACTGAGACAATGAATAATAGCAATAAGCTTTTAATGTAACTTTTAGATTAAAATACATCAGTTTAAAAAAAATAAAAGTTGTAATTAATGTTTCTAACTTAATTTATGATGTTCCGAGAAAGATAGTTCGATGTAAGTAGGTCTAGGGGACGTTAAGATTATTAATAATTATAAATAATAATTAATAACGAAAAGGAATTTGTAAGTATAATGAGAAGTGAGGTGTAATGAATTTCGATTTATAAAATTAATAAAAATTAATGAGTTTAATTCATGTCTTTTATTTTTAATCGTATGAATACATAAATATTATAAGCAGTCTAGTGTTATAGTGCATACTATACGAAAACAGCTTACAACGCAAAAAAACGATAATAAATTATTATTTTCACACAGGCATGGCTATCTGATCCCAAACATAACAAAGCTTGTACCATGGAAACCAATTATAACTAAGTAATTACATACATACACTTATATATTTTTTAATATCTTCAAAAGTAAATTCAAGATGACAATGACGGGCCAGTTGTCGCGGTTGGTGGTGGGTTCGTCCCCACCTGTGGTCCCCCACAGAGGACATGCATTTGTGTGCATGAACATGACTCTATGTCCTACAAAAAGTAGTAAGTACATACTGGGTGGAGACAATGATAATAGGATGACAATGATACAAGACGGCATATTTATGAAACCTGTGTTGGGTTAGTCATGCTGAACAACTTTTACTATGAGGCCAACATTGAAAACTCAAAAAAAATATTTTTACTTTTCATACATTATGGTCGAGCAAGGTTGGCATTTACGTACCTACTATGGAAAGTAAAAAAAAAGAGATTTCGCTATAGGTCCCATATTAAAAGTTGTTCAGTATGAAAAACCCAACATAGGTTTCGAAAATATGCCATCTCGAAATCTCCACTTGTTATAATAAATAATATGTTGTACTTATATCAGTTATCTGGTTTCCATAGTACATACACATAGTACACTCTGCTTAGTTTGGGATCAGATAGCCGTGTGTGAGGAATGACCGTTGGATATTTATTTATTTGGTTAAATCCTTATTTCTTTACCTTTAAATATTAGAAATACGCATCAATTATGGAAATAATAACTTCATCATCGCACAAAGCGCCCCTCGCTCAAGCACAAATAATAAAACGTTACAAAACATTTACCTTTGCATCCCCGACCTTTCATAACGGTAAGCTCATTTTATTGTCTTCAATATTGCCAGATTACGCTATAATCTCTCATAACACGTATAACAGTTTATTCCGCATGGCAACATCGACTTTGTCGAACGTCAGTCACGGCCCGCCGAAACGAAATAATAACATGGCCGCCCTCGCCTTTTATTATCTAACTTGTAGATATTGCTTCTGCATTGTGTGCCTAAAAACAATATGACAAAGCGTATATCGAATTGTATAGAGTGTGCAGTTAGGTCGTTTTGTTATGTAGTAGTAATATTGATAGAACAAAGGCGGGGAAAAGTGCACGTGCTCGGCATTACGAGGGCTAATAAAATGGTGGATTAACTCAGTCGGACAGGTGAGGGAGTCGAAATTGGAAACTATTGGCCTCTTCACAGCAAAATAGGCATATCTTTGGTGTCTTGTAACCAGGGATTTGTGTCAGTTATGTGATTTAATGAGAAACGATTGAATTTTTGGCAGGGAGACGGGAATGGGTAACTCAACTTATTTTATTTACCATTGTCGCCGTGTCTCAGTCAATAAAATTACACCAATTTATATAAACTTCACTAAGTTTATATAAATTGAATTTCTTCGATCGGCTTTGTAATCTTGCACCTATTACTTTGTAAAAAGTCTTAATTGCCAAAGCTCGTACCTATATCAAAAACCCTAAAGATCAGGGAGAGACAAGACGGATATCGACAATCGTCATCGTTAGTAAACGATCAATCTTTGTATGGGAATCTAAGCTATCTATTGCGATTGTCGACATCCATCTTGTCTAGCAGGCTAACAGATCTGAAGATCGGGCCACTTAAAAAAGTTAGTCAACGAAAAATGATATTAAAAACTATGAGAAACTGGGCTTTGGCGATGATTACTACTACTTGTTACGAAACATTTCTGAGCCAGTGGTAATTTGAGCACCTTTAAGTGCCCTCCTCGCCCCGAGGACAAAAACTGGCTTTATATTTTGTCATACTGATGTATGTCGGCAGCTGCACTTGAGCGCCAGTTTCTTCTTCTTAGGCTTCGTGTAATCACTAACATTGGTTACACCACTAATCTTGGTGATATTATATTAACAAAAAACTCTTGAAAATCTATGCTTATATCTTTGATTAAGGATACATCCAGATAGAGTGTCGCAGCTGTGTACGCGTCGATAAAAATAGCCTCTAACTGTTAGAGGCTAAATCAAATAAAAATAAATAAAAATGCAAAATAATGTTCAATATTTAAATTTCTCCCGTTTTTAATTGAAATATTTCAACAACTACTATCATTATGAACGTCACTATGATAAGCAGAATGACGCAAAGGGAGCGTAAAACGTAGCTGTTACGCGCAGCAGCCTATAAAAGTTGGCCTGTTTTATATATTCGTGTAGTATGACGACGTTCTTTCTAGGTATATTTATTTCTATGGCTTATATTTGTAGTTAGGAAAATGTCACCAGCAGAAATAGCAAATACTGTTATGCAAAAAACTTAAACCGACTTCAAAGTACGATAAAAAGTAATCAAATCCTGATCTGATGACAATAGCACAAACGGGAAGTGTACTTTACCAAGAAAAAAAAGAATTTTCCAAGTCGGTTAATAAATGACGGAGCTATGAGGTAACAAAAAAGAATACAACCGAATTGAGAACCTCCTTTTTTGAAGTCGGTTAAAAATATATAGTCAAGATTTTATTATTATTACTCGGTACTCCTACGTCATGCGGAATACAACTCTGGGGCTCAGCTAGTAACTCCAATATCGAGATTCTCCAGAGATTCCAAAACATTGCTCTAAGAACCACTCAAGGACTCAAGCGCCCACTGGTTTGTCAGAAACACAGAGATACATGAGTACCTGGAGATGCCAACTGTAAAGCAGGAAGTCGGCAACAACAGCCAGAGATATAAAGTAAGACTTAACAATCATAATAAATGAATTAGCAAAGAACCTCTTGAACACAAGCGAAAATCTAAAGCGCCTGAAAAGATGGCAAATACTGGACCTAGACCAAATAAATTAAATTTCTTTTACCCTTTACGGTGTCATTTAATGGAATGACACCTACACCCCTGATGCCTCGACCACATCTGATTATGGCTAAGGAGCCGATAGCAGATAAAAGAGAATAAAAAAATATACTCGGTACTCCAAACAACATACTTATACTTATGAACCGTACCTTGCACCACAATTTCACTGCAGATTCAAAACAAAAAAAAAACGCGAGCTCTCGAGCGCGTGCAATTAAAAACGGTATGAAACGGTAACAAGCTCCCCGACTTCCGCGATATTTCCGTAACACACTGCAACCACTAATTAGACAAAGCCTGGACGCGGCATTGTGACATGCTAGTTACTACGTGTCTTGTGTCCACGAGTTGGGGAAGCGGGAGACTGATTTAGTGAATGGTGGGACAGACTCAGAGGGGCCGAGAAGTGTTTCGTAGTCCTAGTACCACAGTGGTAATAAACCTACCGACGGTTATAAGTAGGCTTGTGTGTCGGGCGGGCTTTTTCACCATGGTTTGATGTTGCCGAAGGTGGTAAGCAAATTAGTCTATAGGGAAATGGGCAGGAAACGTATCCCACAAAATGTGTAGGGCATTAGATTTTCAAATTGAGGGTGATAGTCAGTCGGGTACTAGAACTACAAAGTAGGGTACTATCGTGATATGGTTTCATCACAGTTTTCTTCATTCATTAATTGCTGAGCAATGATTGCCTTAAAACAGCTTGGAATACTGACCTCCGAGTTTTATACCCAGTTTCAATAAACAAAAACGAATCGTTTTGCTTACCAATGGAAGGTTCTTTTATTGCCAAACTGGGCATATAGATCATTTCGTAAGCTAATTTTACCTGTGATAGCTACTTCCATATGGGAGGGTCTGTAATGCAAAGCTTTGAGGTATTTGCTTAATTATTGGTAAAGATATAAGTAGTCTTAATTTTAATAAATCTTAACCGATAACGGGCCGTAAATTATTGAAAATGGGCATTAAAGCATCATTGTCTGTTTTAAGGTAAAAACACTTGTTTTTAATACTATATACCTACTCAGGTAGCAAACCAGCATACGGCCCACCCCAAGGTAAGCGGTCACCTTAGCCTATTGACGCTTGCAACATCAGGGGAACTCCCGCGTTGCCGACCCTACAACATTATTGTTGTACCCCATGCTGTACTCCCTTAGGAAAACCATGACGGCAACCTGCATACATTGTGAGGAATCTATGCAAGTATCCTCGCCTCTGAAGTCTGGAAATTTGCAATTATACTACTACCAAGCATCTCTGTCCTGTCAACCTTTTTCATTAGGATAGTGGAAATAGGCATAATCTCACATTTTCACAAAGTTTGGTCCCAACAAATATGGCGGTTTAACGGCCATTGTTAGGCACGTAGCTCCATCGATCGTGTGATATGGCACGTGTGGAATTACGTGTTTTATTGTCCTAGCCGACGGTGATCTGCGAAAGGGTGCGACGGGGATGCAGTTATAGTTGAGATTTAGGTACACTAGCTTATGTCTGTTGCTCTGCCCGCGTAGTAGTTTTTATAATTAGTTGTTTCACCAAAAAGGTCACTGCTAAGCTCCTTTGCTGTGAAATACAATGCCTAATACATTCCTCAAGATGGTTCCTGAAAACCTTGTCATTTTGGTAACCAAAAACCGCACTATCGAATTGTAAGCAGTTGTAGAAGGAGAAGATTATATTTTTCATAATGCTTATTGTTTTATCTTTATATTATATAAAATACTGTCTTGAAATAACATAATAGTCGTTTAAAAGATACAGAAGATTATTCAACGTCAGCAACGTGATATTATTTTTTATATTTTGACGATGTTCATTTATCTAGGTTTGAAGCTAAAAACCAAGAACGTACATATAATGGTGCGTCCATGCTACGCGAACCGAGCCACGAACGAACCTACAAGGAGCACGATGCGAATCCCTTTGTACGTGAAAAAACTGACAATCGCGCTCGTTCGAGGCTCGCAAGCCCGTCCACGCTACGCGAATCGGCTGGCTCGCAGTGTGCTCGTTCGTGGCTCGGGTCGTGCTCGGTTCGCCAAGCATGGACGCACCATTATATTCGCATGCATGCATTATACTCTTTTTGTAGAAAAATATAAACCGATGATAACTCAGACGTCGAATATGCAGTTATATATGTTTAAGGTCGTGGGTTTGAATCCTTCTATGAGTTTAGCTAGGCTAGAGCATTCGATTGTTAACATTGTGAAGAGGTTTATGTATTTTGGTTTCCCGTCAGGGGCTCTACCACGTATCTTTGGTAGTAATCGTAACGAACATCATTAATGAATTTCTTCGCGATAGACCGCGCACAACACGACGTACATGACATCTTCAATCATTCTGTCGGCGAAATTCTAGCTAGGGACGTACATCCTATGAAAATGCAGAGATTGCGATAAAAAGAAGAACAAATAGACATTTGGGTACATCCTATTATTTCGCAGACTTTTTGCGCGATGTGTGCATTACTGCTTAGAATTGCTAAAAAGTGCGGCACGTATAGTCTGTCATATGCGCTGCACCTTCCTTAATGAACTGGCTATCCAAAGAGGAAACGCTGCCAGCCTTCTGGGAACCTTGCCGTTAATCGGAAGCAGCGGCAGGCTTGAGGAAATTTTCTATATAGGTATAGATTATATTTTGTAAATATAGATTGTATTTTGTACATATTTGTTGTAAATAAAAGTTATTCACATTAAAATCTCAGTATCTCAGCCCACAGGTATAGTTAATTAGGTTCGCCAACACAATACGATTCGCGTAGAGTGGACGGGCTCGCGAGCCTCGAACGAGCGCGATTGACAGTTTTTTCACGCACAAAGGGATTCGCATCGTGCTCGTTGTAGGCTCGTTCGTAGCTCGGCTCGTGCTCGATTCGCGTAGCATGGACGCACCATAAGATGCGTTTTTAAAACTAAATTTTATTGGCATTACCAAAAATAAAAATAAATATGCTTGCCAACAAAAATAAACAAATTTTCCCCTGAAAACTTCCCCCGTTTCAAATTCCCGAATTGTGCGTACACGATCTGTAAACAAATTTGTGAATATTATTCTCGTTTATGGGGGGATTCCATCATGAATACCTCCAACCCTCGCCAAGGGGTTAGACTTGGGGTTAAACATAAGATTTCCCATTCATTGCGAAGACGTCTTTAAATGCATGGGGTTCCTCGTAAAATGGTTGTAAATTATGTATAATTGTTTTTCTACATTTGTTTTTTTTTAATTTTTGTGCAGAATTGTATTGTTCTGTAGGTTTTTAACAGTCCAAGTAATCTATCGTATCCGATTACAAGAGTAAAATACGTAGTTAATGTTAACACACAAAGAAACGAGTTTTTTGCTTCCTCGTTGATTTTTATGCGAACTGCAAACTGGAACTCACTTCCGGCGTCTAGATTTCCTGATACCTATAGCTATTACCTAGTTTTTTTTTTTACCAAGTGCAACAACATTCCTTTGGCTATTTGGCGTCAAATTTTCAACTTGAAAGACGGGATACAAAGTCGGTTGATACCCTACCATGCTCCAAGCGATGATAGCTCAGTGGTAGTGAAGAAGGTCCCGGGTTCGAAGCTTGAGCTTTCGGTGAAGGAAAACATCGTGAGGAAACCATAGCACGGTGGTATGGTATTTGTAATACCCACATGGCTGGCCTCCACCCTCAAGTTGAAAATCTGTCGCCAAGCACTTATGTGTAGACAGCTGCCCTTGAGAGCCAGTTCCTTCTAGGCTTTGTGTGCACACCTTCGGCCGCATACTGAGATTGCAGACAAACACAGGCATATAATCAGTAAAACGATATTTAATTCCTCACGGTAAAAAAAAGAACTGAAAGTTCATGTTTTGTTCATCAATACAGGCATGATGTGATATGAAACCTCGTTTCACGTTCTTCTCCTTCGCCGTTCCTTTTACCACTGAGCAATAAAGACATAAAGTTAGTTTTAAGAGAAGAACCTATAGCATAGCGTTACTTTTCTCAAAGAGCAGCTCAACTGGGGAAGTACCTCCACCTTACAGAATACGGCAGAAAAATTAATTTATGTTCTGTTCCTGCGCGTGAGTAGGTTGCCAGAGCTCGTTGTGTCGTATGGGCGCGGGAAGCTGTGAGCGATGCCTCGTGTGTTGCAAGCGTCCATATGGCTACGGTAACTGCTTACCATCAGGCCGTATGTTTGTTTACCGACTTAGGGTCACCGCTCACTATAACAGCACGGCTACGCATTGGCATTTACCTTGCCATGCAAGTGAGGCCTTTAAATCGTATGCGTTAAAGTAATTTTACAATTACTAGATAAAATAGTTGACGCCTCGCGGCAAGCGTGCTTGCCGCTACAAGCTACTAGTACTGCTGACCACACGCATCCAGCAAGCGGTCTGCTCCCTTGCTGCGTGACGCCAGCAAGCGGTATCTTGCCAAAGCCGCCCCCGAGATGCCACCTCGCAAGCGGCGCGATGGCAGCTAGTGGTTGGATTGAATTGAGGCGGTGCTGGCCCGTTGCTGCGATGGAGCGGTGCTGATATAGGGAGCGATGACCTAATATTCTTAAAAAAAATGTTACTACTGGTTTACTGGTGTTCCCCCATTCTCCCTTAAGACCCGTAGACTACTCAAGTAATATTTTGTCCATATTGAAGATCTCTAGGTCCACCGGGTATAAAGGGTTGGGTGGGCCCTTTATTCAACCCGTTGACGACCCCTAACTATCGCGCTGCAGGTCGTGGGTTCGATTCCCACCAAGGATATGCAGTTGTATGCATGAACAAGTCTGGGTCTGAATGTCCTGAGTCTGGGTGTAATTATATAAATTGAGTATGTATTTACAAACAAAAATAATATCAGTAATTTGGTTTCCTTAGCACAAGTTCTGCTTATAGTTTGGTATCAGACAGCCGTATGAGAAAAATTACCAAGGATATTTTTTATACAGTAGATGCGGGAAAAGGTAGATTACAAACAGTCTGTTGAAACAAAAGAGAGATTTATTTTTTACAATTTGCCTTAATAAATTGACGGCGAAAACTACCGTGAGAGCACAGTGTGCCACCGAAGGTTGAGGGCCTGGGGGCTGACTAATTAGAACAAAAAACGCGGGAAAACACAAGCACGCTTGACAGCGAGTCAGAGACAAAAGCCCAGGGTTTTAAACAAAAAAGGTTTTATCTATCCACACTAAAACCTTTTAATAATGACCCCTTATACGCCCAAATAAAGTCTGATTTACCGTAGTCCGTGTATTGGCTGGAACATTTATTCTTTTTTGAAAATTCGAATTGGGAATGACCCATTTTATTTGTATTGCTGTTGGAATTTAATTCTTGACGCAATGCATGAGGGCTTAGATTAGCTGGTAGCTCATGCAGTTTAGGATGTTTTGAGTTGAGTATAGTTGCGTAGAGAAGCGCCATCGCGTCGATTGTCTCTGGCACGTTCGGGACAAGAGGCCACAATCGATAGAGCACGGGCGTGCGTTGTAATGAATTTATTAGAGAACTAGAGTTTTGATGGTATTTTTCGGATATTTTATATATTCGATACATATTTTGGCAATCTGGTATACGTATTAGGAATTAGAAGTAAATCTTTATATGCCAGGTTATTGCAGTGCCTAAATGCTGATTAATTACACACATTACACAATTATTTTTCAAAAATAATAGATGAAAAATTTATATATTATATCGTTTATCCAATATACGCAGGCTCTAAAAGCACTGAAAGTTACAATTAATACACAACATTAATTTTATTTTTTTTGATTATTTAGGACTTTATTTACAACAAATATGTACAAATTACAATCTATAAATAAAAAAAAACTTCAAGTCTGCCGCTGCTTCCTAGTAACGGCAAGGTTCCCAGAAGGCTGGCAGCGTTTCCTCTTTGGATAGCCAAGATGATGCGTTGGCGGAAAAAGCTCCCCCCGCCCGCTGGTCTCCGGAGGCCTCGATCAATTTTGATGACAAAGCGCGAGCAAAAACACGGTCCGCACTTGACCGCAAAAGGCATACAAATATAATTTGGTCCAATTGATGCTTATTTTTTGAATTTTCTGTACTGTCCGCAGCTGCCATTAATATTTATATCAATTCAAAAAAAAACACTGCAGATTATGCACTATACACATACACACATACATTCTATTACTAGACAAGAAAGCAAGTTAATCATAGTTTATGGAAATCGACTTTTGGTCCTTACGATGCGCTACGTGCCGTAGTCGTAGACTCCGTAGAACTTCGCCTACGCGTCTACGATGCTACTCGGTCTACAGCTACGCTTTTGCTCTACCAAAATGTATTTTATATTTTCTGTGATTCTTTTTAAAATTACTGTTAATTTGCACTTTTGCGCTTATGATCGTTAAATTTGTACATACAGTTGAATTTACCACCGGTTCGGAATCTTTTATTTATTCCAGAGCCTCCTTTTTTGCCTTCATTGATTGAGTAACAAATATCCATACATATATGTTTACAATTATAATACACTGAGGAGCCATATAAAAGGTCATTAACATCATGAAATATTTCCGAAACCACGCAAGATTCAAGTATTTAATAACGTATTAAAAAAAACACAAATTGACACAAAATAAAACAGTTTATTAAAAACTTAAACCAACTTCAAAGTACACTTAGAAGTAATGACAATGGGACCTAACGGGAAGTGTATCATTCCGAACAAAAAACGAATTTTCCAAATCTGTTAATAGATGACGGAGTAACAAAAAAAAATACAACCTAATTGAGAACCTCCTCCTTTTTTTGAAGTCGGCTAAAAAGGAATATAGCAAAATAGGGAAATTTAGGTTGGTAGCAAAGCCAGGCAGGTGGATATAAGTACCCTGCCACCGTGTTCCTTCGTCTCGGCATTCAACGCCTCTACCTCTGATCTATCATCGCGTTTTACTCCCAGTCCACACTAAATAAAATTATAATGAGGTAAATCACCCAGAGACGCCCAGGGTGGTCCCATTAACAGTCCTTCCTCAATATAATCAGGTCCTCAAGTGGCAAGCACGTATGTTAACACATACTGTGAATATTTCCATGCGCGAGTCACTGCGCGCGCGCAGGGCTGGCTGTCAGCTGCGTGGACCAACTCGGCCTCGTTATAACTTGATATGTGTCAGTGTTGCGCGATCCGTTGAGGTTCTTGGGGGTTCCGTAGAAAATGAATTGTAAAATACCTTCTTCATGTAGTACACAATTATTCTAAAATTCTTCGTTTAGATTGTTGATGAAGTTGTTTCATATTTCAATCAGTTGGCTCGCGTATGGGACGAGCGTACATAAACATGAAAAAAAAATTGAACTGGAACTGTAATTCAACTGATTGAGTAAAGGAAATTCAGGCTCTGAGATGAAGAACACGAGGTCCGTTTTATTGCTCAAAGAGCAGCTCGACTGGGGAAGTACTTCCACCTTACAGAATACTGCAGACAAATAACTTTGTGTTGTGTTCCTGCGCATGAATGAGGTTGCTAGAGCTCATTGGGGAGGGGGAGAAGTGTCGGTAACACGTTAGTGATGCTCCGTGTATAACAAGCGTCCATATGGCTAACCATCAGGGCCGGTAACCGCTTACCGTCAGGGGGCCGTGTGCTTGTTTAGTAACTTCGAGTAACACCAGCAAAGTGCTTTGATTAAGGATACATCCAGATAGAGTGTCGAAGCTGTGCACGCATCGAAAAAAATAGCCCCTAACTGTTAGGGGCTAAATCAAATAAAAATAAATAAAATTGCAAAATAATGTTTAATATTTAAATTTCTCCCGATTTTAATTGGAATATTTCAACATCTGCTATCATTATGAACTTCACTATGACAAGCAGAATGATGCAGAGGAAGCGTAAAACGTAGCTTATACGCGCAGCAGCCTATAAAAGTTGGCCTGTTTTATATATTCGTGTATTATGGCGACGTTCTTTCTAAGTATATATATATATATAGTATATTTCTATGGTTTTGTGATGTGGAAAAATTGGTATCTGTGTAAATTTTTAACTGATCAAGTTTGATTTATGTTCACAGGTTGTGTGTGAATTTCAATGGTGTTATCTACATACAGTTTTGATCTCTTCATTCCACGGACCCCTAAATCTCACCTCTCATCAAGTGACTCAACAAATCAACACGTCTCAATAAAACGCCTTTTATTTTAATCCATTCTTATTCTGACGAGTACTATTTTGACATCTCTCCGACGGTCTGACAGTTGGCGCTTTTGTCTACGTAACATGAAACTTTTTATAAGTTCATTATGTGTTATTTTATAATAATTCGTGGCATTCTGTTGTTATAATGATTCTAATTCTATATTTATGACGAGTGTTTGTTTTGAAAAGCGTATCGACTTTTAAAGGCTTGTTTATTAATAATTTTTCGTGAAGTATGATTAAAATAAGTACCTAATTTGCCAATTATTTATTGACTTACCTATCACTTATTCAAACGTTGCCTTCATTCATAGGAGTTTATTCCGACTTTTTGGCGGGAACTTGCAGAGTGACGTTGCGTTTTTATTTTCATAAATTCGTGTGTTTTTATTGCATATTATCGGTGGTATTTTATCCAATAAATATCAATCCATGTGCACCAAGAAAGTGATATTATAAATAAAATGTATGCGAATGAAAGACTTTGTATCCATGGTCATGAACAAATTAAAAAAAAGGAGTTTATTCGCAGCGATTAGGCTTCTTGTGTATTGAATAAAACCATAGAATTAGGACTAAATCTCCAAATTCTTTAGAATAAAACTCAGGCGTTCATCAATGGGTACCTATCATAAAAAAAGTCATATACTTACTTAAAAACTGCTCGGTATGTTTGAAATAGAAAACCTTTTATCCAGTCCGAATGGATTATTACTTTTTTAAAGCACAGCACCGTCTTTCATCCTCTTGAGAAAATGGCGCGCAAGTTGACAGCTGAGCGCTTTGGCGTGCTTTCATTTGCACGATTGTTGCCCGCTAATGGTGCGTTCCGCGAAACAATGGGGAAATATGCGATCATACACACAAAGGAGATTTCCGTTTGATGTGAATTACCACTGGGTATTTTATACTTATGTTTATATATCTATGTATTCCGTAGAGGTTCATATTTCTCATGTGTTTATAGGAGTATTTTTAATGGGACATTATTATAAACACTGCTATCTAATCCAAACTTAGTTGAGCTTGTACTATGGACACTAGATAATCTACTCCTGTACCTACATAATTAATATACATAATTACACCCAGACATGTGACAAAGGCATTTTAATTTCACACAAAGGCGAGAATCGCACCCACGATGGACGCACGAGACATAGCCGGTGAAAACAATGTGGTAGCCATCGCACATAATTTCATTAGTATGATGGATTAAAATATCCTGCATCCTCGCAAATGGAAGGTGATGAACTATACAGCAGCTTCTTTAAAGCGTCTCTTCACTGGACCTCAAGAAAATCAACATTTATAGCTCTGAGGGGCTTACCACAAGCTTAAAATAAAACCTTGTTTTAAACAAGGTTTTATTTTAATAACCTTATTTGTCAAATTCAAATTCAAATCTTTATTGCATTTTTCATGTGTAGATAAGATGACCAATATTATTTAATAAGGCACAACATGAAACCTTATTAGGGCACAGCAAATAAATAAGTAGAATATAATATAAACATATTAAAATTAAAACTATGGTGTGTGGTGGTGTGTGTCTTTTGTCCCTCTTTGACATCCGGCGTCAAAACAGGACAAAAGACAAATAAGGTTATAGTAATATTGTTTTAAGAGCTTCTGGTTGGCCCCCTGGTAAGACAAATTACTGCGATGTTTCCACCACGACTTTACCTGACGCCACAGTTTTGTCGACAAAAGTTCGATTGCAATCGCGGATTGAGTCATCGAGGCATCAGAGCGACAAACAGATGACTGAAAAGTATACGGCCTAACATAAAGAAAGACTACAAGATTTGAACACAAACGGCCTTACTCATAAAAATCTCTTAAATAACGGATTAAGTAGTAGATAGCTAAGTACTATTTAAAATATTATTCAGTGTTTAACTTTTCTTTACTCATAAACGCTTTTTAGTCATGATTTAGTTATTGAAGGATTTAAAGAGCAAAAATAAAATTATATATGGCGACACCAACATCAAGACCATAAATTTGACAGTAATGGAGCTTTTAAAAAAAAGAAACGGCACCAATTTGAAAAGTTTTATTATGTGTTTTATGATAATATTATATTAATTAGAAAACGGAAATTAACAATTAATTCAGAACGAGAAAAAGATCACGTTTTTCGAATTGGGATGAGAAGGTTTGTTTGCGAACTTTATTAACCGCTGAATAAAAAGGTAATTAGATTTTTGAATCTTAATTTTATGTAAATTATAATATTTACAAGTTTATTTACAAATTCTATTTCATCTTCTATTTTTAAGATAGAATGTATGAATTTATATTGTTTCAGGTCAAAGACTATGAACTAGAAATGTATCTACTGGCTTAAGCAGCGATCGAAAAATAAATCCAAATAGCTGAAGAAGTACATGTAAAACGTATAGGAATTATGAATTTGGAGGAAGAGTATTGGAAAATCAAAATACAAACATTGAATAAATTAATGGAATTAATGTTGGGAATAATTATGTGTAAATAAATCTCTAGTGAAATTGTGTATGTTATTACTAATATTATTTATATTATCTTGGTCCTCCAGATCTGAAACCCCCATATTTTAATTAAATTTAGTTAAATTATGTAGCACACACGGCACAAGTTGTAGGTAGATTTCAAATAGCATGAGTTCGGTAACTCATGGTATTTTATAAGATTTCTCATTGGTTAAAGTTTATTTCGATATAATAAAGGAATACTATGATAGAGCGAGGTTTCATCAAATATTGTGAGTACTATTTCAGAGTAATAAAATGGAACTTCACTAGATATTGGTAAAAACCCTTGACCTTGACGACTCAACCTATGTGAAATAGAGTAGGACTTGTTTTATTATGCTATATGAATCACCTATGACTTAAAAATACCTTTAAACGAGCAATTCTTGTATATATATAATCTGAATCTCGGAAACGGCTCCAACGATCTTCATGAAACTTAGTATGCGTGGGGTTTCGGGAGCAATAAATCGATCTAGCTAAGTTTCATTTTTAGGAAACGTCGTTATAACCGTGTTTTCAGGCAATGAAAAACTGCTACAATATCATTAGAATACCTACGAAGGTAAATTTCGCCACCATCTACAGGATTATCATAGCCAGATGGGAAATCGGGCGGTTCCGAAACCAGAAGATCCTGTTCGAGTTCAGATGATCATATTTTCCCTTTTTTTCAAGGTCCTTCTTTTGTGAGGAAAACTAATATGATTTACAAAAAAACGAGCAAAGGCCGGTCATCCAGGTAGTATAAGTTTAAGTAATTTATGGTGTTTCTATATAATCTAACATCATATATCCATCGTATTTTCAGCAATAAATGTAAAATATTTTACAAGAATCAAGCATCAGCTGTTTATTTGGCGGCCATTTTGCTATTTAACGCGCTAAACAAGGGTCGTAGGTTGTTTAATTTGACAGCTCTTTAAATAACGTTTTTAAGCAGTGAATAAGGTTAAATAGCGTTTATGAGTGAAGATTTTTTTAAATAACGGTTTTAAGTATGACTTAACTTTAAATAGCGTTTATGAGTAAGGCTGAAAGTTGTTTATCCAGCTAGCGTTCGAAAATTTCCCAACACACTCGATATACATGCATTTATTGCACAGATTTCGTCAGCGTGATAGGTGGAATCTTAGCCAAGGAACGCCAAATGGCTCGTCAAACAGTGCAGGTACCTAGTCCCATCGTATATTGGACGCACGTTTCTTTACATGAAAATGTGTTATGTTTTCTGTTGGGTGAGTATTTTCTGAACGAAGCTTTTCTTACAAGCAGTGTCTAACACAAGCTTTTGCCATGTCAAACATTAAACGAAAATAGAATTCCTATACCTATAGATTAACCATAATCGCAGCTGCATTCCAAATTATAGAGCATGTAATTTTACAGCAAAAGCGATTGAGAATAATTATTTAGCCCTAGGACGCGATAAATAAATAAGTGGGTACGTATAAAATGCTAGGGTGCGTTCATTGTAGCTCATTATGCACTAATACATAGTGTTAGCGCGTCGCTTGCGTGTATGTACATGATTGTTCACGTTTTCACATGAACTGCTCGCTCAATGGGCTGCCATGCCACTCGGCACTCTGTCGAGGGTCCAGGGGAGATTGCAAAACAATGGATTTTCCAAAATACATAATAATGCGCCGCCACGTCGAATGACGCCGTTTTTTGTGGACAGATTAGGGTTGGGTACGTTTTATAGAAAAACCAGCACCAAGGTTTCCTGGTGACCTGCAATTCAGGTATTTTGTCTAGTTTTAGGTGAAATATAAAAAAAAATATAATTTTATTGATATGTACTTAATTAAGCTTATTACTTAATTTGACTTGACTACGTATGTATCTCGCTGTGCACAGGTGGCGTTGGGTTGACTGCACTATATACGGTTCGGGTAGAAGAAAGCTGTATCTCCAGCTACTATTATCGGCAAAAAAGATAATAAATGTTGGTTTTTAAATCGCCTCGGGTCAATATGACCTGAATGGTCGGGTTAAATCCATATACATTCTACGCAATCTAGAGTTCTTAGTTCTAAGGTAAAAAAATAAAGTTAACCAAAACTTTTTAGGATTCCGTACTAACTACCCTAATGACGCCATTGTTCATCCGCCCGGCTGTCAGTGAGCTTTATCTCATGAACCATAATAGGTAGACAGTAGAAAATTTCACAGAATATGTATTTCTATCCCCGCTAAATAACAAAAAATAAAAAAAAAAATTTTTTGTATGGTGCCCATACTAGAAACTTCTTTACGGAATCTTTCGTCTGCGATTCCGACTCCCACTTGGTCGGTTTTTTCTTGATCGATTCGAGTAAGAAACAACAAGAAAATAATGCTCAACAACAATAGATATATTAACGCAAATAATGTCACTAATAAGATCCCTAATAGTAATCCTATATGTATTTTATCAACTGACTACATATCGACGACGTAGGTAGGTACTAGTTGGAATTGGAACCTACCGATACCAAAATAAATTAATCGCGGTCTTTATTTAAAAAAAATATCATATCCTCACGGAACCTCAATAATTATTGCTTAATAACATAAAAATATGGCAACACATGGATGGTCTTTCGAGATTTTTTGGGTCCGTGCTCAAGTGGAGTGCTCGAAACTCGACCGCGACGCGGCTGCCGCGCGAATTATTAAAAAGCAAAAAATAAAAAAATATATAACACTCGAACGCGAGGTCAACCGAAAATATAACATGCCGGCTTAGATGCGAACAAATGGTTATATTTGAGATATCTACAGATGTGTGGTAGAGCCAAATGTTAGGGATTAATATTATGAATATTCACTGCAGCTGAGTCTGAAAAAACAGCTTTTATTGCATTGATTTTTCGCGGATATCAGGTTGAAATTACCTGACACTTAGGTTATATCGATTATTATAGTAAAAAGTTAGTACGAAAGTATAATTATTGCAGTTCACATGAAGATGGCTCTCCAATTTGTCTTATATTTATTTCTACAGTATTTTGCTTCCACAGAAATAAATACAATACAAAAAATACAAACATATTTCGTTAAGTTAGATTTTTTACAAACTACTTACAAGCAAAAATATTATAACATCTATTTTATATCTACTAATAATATAAAAACAAACTAAATACCTAGTAAATGAAAAAGCGTTGTCAGAGGGCAACGTCAAAATGCTGGCGCGATGGCGGATGGCGGCGTTGTCACGTTGGATGGCAAT
Organism: Achlya flavicornis; assembly: GCA_947623365.1. Taxonomy (NCBI): domain Eukaryota; kingdom Metazoa; phylum Arthropoda; class Insecta; order Lepidoptera; family Drepanidae; genus Achlya; species Achlya flavicornis. The sequence continues at coordinate 1,010,261 of OX392485.1, read as the reverse complement.
GCTGATTCTCTGAGCAACTATGGTATATTAGGTCACGAGATGCTTCGACCAGGCTTTGAAATATTTCGCTTAAAAGATGGTGACTGCTCAGCCTTCATGGACCCAGAGATTTATATGTCTTATCTCTCATCTCTTATGGTCTTGTATGCAACTCTTACTAGTAACCAGATCATATAGAAAATCTAAAATCAGCGTAATAATTCAATGCTAAAATCAATATTGCGAAAATATTCTCAATTCTATAACGTCAACGAAACATCATGTAGGTGAATTCATTACCTATGAATTCTTAAAAAACTACATGACAATGCATTTTTGATTAAATTACAACAGCGTGGTTTGATCAATGCAATCTAAGATACAATTACCAACCACTAAGCATAAATAACACTTAAAAGTTTAAAAACACATCATTAATCATGATATCGCAACATTAAAATAACATTTCGAAAAAACCGGTAGCGCCGAAGAAAAAAGCATCCAATGAATTTATATCTCCCCCTACGATGGAGTCTAACCAACCGCACGTCAAATGAATTAGTCAAAATGATACAAGACAAAAAACATTACACAATTGCTTTCAAAACGAGTTGTGGGCGAAATTGTTACTAAAATGTTGCAACATCTGTCTAGAGGGGAAACTGAATTGAGCAAAACCGCATTACAACAAAACACATTTTTAGAAAAATCAACTTTATTGTGAGCAAATAAATATCAAAATAAAATGTGCTGTCAGACGTCTAGTGACGTTGTTGTCAAATCCAGTTCGAGTTAACGCCATTACTGTCAAATTGTGGGCCAATCAGCGCAGAGGAGCACCAACCAATGGAGAGGGTGGCGTGACGCGTGATCGGAATGTAAAATTTGGGGGGAAACTAGAACAATTTGTAACTTTTTTGTGCTTGTTCGGTTCGGAGCGGTTAGTTTTCCGTTTGTGTGCAAATGAAGCGATGAGATTATTGGTTTTGGGGAGTATGGTTGGGTATGCGACATCTGCTTGTTGGTCTACATAATCTATATATACTTACATAAATGTATGTTTGTTTGTTCGTTAGTTCGTCTTCTATGCGCATTGTTCATCCAGTTGAAACTTGGGTGAAAACTCCTAACACAGTATTCAAAAAAATTAAGAGACTCCATCACAATTAGAGATGAGGGGGATAGAGGATAGGAGGGATAAGGGAAAAGAGAAAAAAATTACATGTTTCGTAAAAATATAAAATACTTACCTTCTTACTTTTAGTATTACTATTCTCTCTACGGATCGAATGCTGACAAGGCTTGTCTTCGAGGCATTCCGGTTCCGACTAACGCTAATCGCACGTTGGATAGTTAATATATAACTACCGAACAATAAACGTATCTTTGTATTCAACACACACATATTTCAATTACCCGCCCACACCTCTGAGTTTAGTAAAATCCTGGTGTTGCAAGCGTCCATATGCTACGGTAACTGCTTACCATCAGGCGGGCCGTATGCTTGTTTGCCACCTTAGTGGTATAAAAAAAAATATTCATTGAATTATTACGTAGTTTTATATAATATTTAGTAAAATACGCATCCTAAGCCTCACCAAGGCAACCGCCAAAACACATGCTCGGTCTAGTGACCCAATAGGTAGTTTCTGGCTCAGTCAGCTAGATAGACAGTCAGTCGGCCTGGTGGTCAGGATACAATTCTCTTTCACCGAGATAATGTTTTTATTTCTTACACTAATCAATGCTTTGGGTGTATCGTCACCATTTTGAATTCTTAAGGGATATTTCTGGAATTTTAATTTATTACATACATTTTTAGCGCCTATTTGACCTAATTGTGTGTTTTATTAGTTGTTTCCTTATCAACACGGACACGTATCCTTACGGAACAAATGTTTGGTTCTATAGAGTTCTGAATGCAATATAAAATTAATACAAATATTGGCATACGATTCATGCTCAATTCACTAAAATAAGGCTTATAGGCGCTTTAAATTGACGATATTATTTAAAACCGGAGAAATAGGTACCTATTCGTAAAAAAAACAAAATGGTGACGCTCCACCGACTGAACTGAAATACTGAATCCTTGCAAATCCCATCGAAATCGCATTATCTGTTTCCATTAGCCAATCATTTACAGGTGTAAAAAACGCATTCACTCAGCGACCACACTGTAAGTCTAGGTAGATATGTTAACTACATTGGTACCTACTTCATTCCTTGCAACTCCATCACAATTTAAAATAGCTCAGTCTTTTTCATTCCCATAGTTCCCATTGTTCAATCAAAACAATTAAAGCACTTGACCTTTTCTGCACGTCACAATTTTCTCAGGCACGTCAATCCATACCTGAGGCATTCCCATCAAAACTGGAATTGCTCATTCACACTCCGTCGAGTCCACTCAAAACGGCACTCACATCTCGAGACCACCATAAAGTCAAAATCATGTGTCAAACGGAATTTGAATTTGGGGAGCGCTCGCTGATCGCGCCGCGTGACGTCATTGAGCGTCACGCGAGCACAGCACGACTTCTGACGTCACGCTGTTAGCTCCCGCCCTTATAAAATCATTAGTAGAACATGACAATAGTGGAAACCTTTGAAACATTAGTTCACGGTGAAGTGAATATTCTAGATCTTGAGGCGCGTTTATGGGAAGTGAGCAGGCGCGGTATTCGCGACTTTTCACGCTTCATATGTGATATTGTGATAATTTCGCGTGTGAATTACATTTTGAGTGTGGTTCAAGTTTCTCTAGGAAGTAAGAAAGAAAGAAAGAAAGAAAACATATATATTGACCCACAATGATAAGGTACACATATTTATATAGATACAGTAACATATTCTATGTACATGATCTGCGTACACACACACATGAAGGAAATACATTACATTAATTTGTTGCGTGGGGTCAAAAGCATAAAGCTCATAAAGCAGTACAACGCTGGTATTCTGGCAGAGCCTTTACCAGAGTGACAACAGAGAAAAACATTAATATTATGTACTATTATGTACTATGTATGTATTAATATTAAGTACGTCCGCACCATGCCAAAATTGAAATTCTAATGAAACAAGATACTAGGTATATTAATTTGACGTCCATATAATTCATAGTCAATACATTAAAATATAATTGTCCATATAATTGTTAATACAACGTCACCTTATTATAACTACCGAGGAACCAATACACACCACAAATCGCATCGATCAATATTTTAACTCTTTGGCTCACTGATCGCGCGACCTAGACTAAATATGAAAAAAAAAAGTTACTGCTATTCAAGTGAAGTTGAGAATAATAACAAGATACCTACTTCATAATTAGGTAGGTACTTCGCCCAAGTGGTAGGTTCTTTACACGACACCAGCGGTTGTAGCTTTGTAATATTAATGTTTTGGGTCTATTCGCGCACAGATTATTATCAAAATTTTGATAATAATTACACCTGTACCTCTACCATGAGTTTTCTACACTAACGTAATCTACACACGCTAGCGACTACGGTGAATATTTTGTATAGCGAGCACCGCCTCTAGTGGACACTTTTGGAAGCATTTCATACAAAATGTGTCTCCTTAGTCGCTAGCGACTGTAGATTACGTTAGTGTAGAAAACTCATGGTAGAGGTACTGATATATTAATATTACAATGAATTTAGTTCGCGAAAGCTTAAAAAGTACGGTTGTAGCTTTATAGCGAAGGTAACATAGGTCCTTACCGTCCGTAACCAGCTTGATTCATTTGCCTCAGTGCTAAGGCGGACCCTGGCGGAACACTCGTACTCGTATCATTGACGATCCGAATCGTTTGCCTGATTAACAACCTGCTGACGTAAACAAATACATAAGTAATGTATGCATAAAAATACTTTTTCAACCCACTATACATATATATACTATTGTACCGTTTTTTGTATCTTAATGCAGCTTATTACGCACTAGTACTTTTCGCTTTAAATTACCACACAGGTCTTCCATGTAACTTGAACAGCTGTAGATACTTACATTTTTGGTTTAAATAAACGTTCAATTTATTTATTTATTAATCCTCCAAAACCTACATCTTGCTTAGTATCTATAGAAAAGAATAGAATAGAAAACATTTATTCAGCTCATAATTTAACACATAACATAAGAAAACAAAAAAAAATATACATCAACCGCTTAAACTATGTCTTAATCTATGTCTTAATCTATGGAGCTGAATCTCTTACTTTGTGATGGCACCCTGACGACTATCTTCTGCATGTGGCTTATCAGTTTTACTATTGATAGGCAATTTGATCTCACCATAGTCAGTGATGATGTGTGTGGCCGAAGGTGGTAAGTGTATTGTATTGTAAAACCTATAGGGGTTTTAACTTATATTTGGTAAGGACTATAATAGTAACAAGATCTTGCCGGATTCTTCTCAGTCGAATATACCTACTGCTTTCCCGGGATAAATAGTGTTAATCTAAAACATATTCTATCAGCGTACCAAATTTCATCAAAATCCGTTCAGTTGTTAAAGCGTGATTGATTAACAAACATCCATCCAACAATACATCATTTACCTATAATATTAGTGAGATGAGATGACAAGCGCTCGTGGTAGGTATACATGGCATGATTAGCCGTTCTTAATCGATCGGCAAAGTTAAACTACCACCGGTGAGGAATAACTAGATGGGTGACCGCCTAATAGTATTTCAACTCGAGCGTTCTCCATCCTTCAGAAGGCACCTAAAGCTGTCGGTCCCGGTTATCACTTAATTGTGATAGTCGTTAAGTTAGTTGAAGGCCTAGGAGGCTTGAAAACTGCAACAGTAGTTTGACCACTTGACTACCTACTTCCACCAATCTACAGTGGGCTCACGTGGTGGAGTATGTATTCCTCATTTGTGAAAGGAGGCCTGTGCTCAGTCATCATCCAGTGCTCAGTAGTGGGCCATTATAGGCTGATGATGATGGCCGACATGAGTGTCTCTATCTTTCTCGCTATGCGTGTCTCTTTTTGGTGTCAAACGGCCATCTCTATCGGGCACTAGGTTAGCTTCAAGTTAGTTCAGTACTTTCCTATCAAAATCATTTATTATACTTGAATGTAAACAGTGTCCGTTACTCTCATGTTAATATCCCTACAAAACTAACGAGACGGACTTCCGAACTCAGTGAATTAACAAGCCATTTAATGCTTACCTGGACAAAAAGACCTTAAAAATTCTCCGTTAAGTTTTATACTTCATTCATTTCTCGAGTGGCCTCCAACTTCGTAGGGCCCCCAGTCCTTTCATGCTCAACAATTTCGTGCCGAACCTTCGATTGTGGCTAAAAAAAAAGAACTAAAAAAACTATTGATCTCGCACAAACGCGCACCACTTCAGACTCGCTTTGTCCGACATATTGGAAAGCGTTTTGACATGCACGTTGCATGTTTTAATTAAAACTTTAAAAATTGAATACAACGTTTGTTTTGAAAGTTGTTTTTTACCATTACAATTTCAATACGAATTCTTTATGCGAGGTACAAATATGATTTGCAGAGTGCAGAGGTAGATACCTACCTGCTATATTTCCAATCACTTGGGTTCGCCGGTAGTTATGTTACTATTTCGATGTAGTCGTTTGATTCTCTACTATGCAGCCTGGGCTTCAGCCTAGATTTTATTTATTACATATTAATTATTTTTTTATACCACTGAGTTGGCAAACATGCATACGGCCCGCCTGATGGTAAGCAGTTACCGTAGCCTATGTACGCTTGCAACACCAGGGGTATCACTCGCGCGTTGCCGACCCCGAAGAAACCTCTTCACACCCTTTTTGAAGAACCCCATGCTGTACTCCATTGGGAAAACCACGGCGGGGAGCTCATTCCACAGTCCGAGCGTCCGCGGAAGAAAACTCCTTTTAGCCCGCACAGTTCGAAACAATTCTGGTTTCAATGTGAGTGGATGGATTCCCCGTCGATGGCGAGAGTTGCGATGGTGGAAGGTAGCCGTGGGCATCAAGTCGAACAATTCCTTAGAACACTCTCCGTTGTACAAGCGGTAGAACACACATAAGGAGGCAAAGTCTCTCCTCAGGCTGAGGGGCTCTAAACCGCTTGTGAGCTCGGGATCGTCTACAATTCTGGTGACACGACGCTCATTTCACCGTTTTTAGGCTGTTCAGGAAATCGGGAAACGTAATAAAAAACCAAATTCAAAGTTAATAATTAACTGTATTTCTGTTGTTTATGTCAAATCATTCAATCACCAATTTGTAAACTTTGCACATAAATAAAATAAAAACCTACATATAATTGTATTCTATAATGCAAACCTTTTTATCAGAGTATTATTAACTGATGATAAAGTAGACTGCACATTGCTATATTCTAGATACAACATTACTTCACACCATAGACGTACAGTCGAGGACATATATATGTATACACTTTGTGAAATTCGAAAGCAATTTTATACAATCAAATTTTGAAAAAATGCACAAATCGTAATATGTATTTATGTTAAAAGATTGTACCTACATCCTCTTAATTTCAATCAATAGTTTATGAGTAAATCGTTTTTGAATTTCACTAAATGTATACATATTTATACAGTCGACTACCAAAAAATCAAGACGGAGCGTGTCGCCTAATACGAAATTGAGCACTATTTACGTATGTGCGAGTTAAATCACTACAGGCACAAGAAGGCACAAGTGACTTATTGTCACTGTCGATGTCTCAATGCGGAATGACGGCCTTCTATGATGAAAATGGTGCGTGACTGCGTGAGGCTTGCATTTACAAGAAAGCCCGGCATACTAGGGTGACTTCATTTTCAAATAAGGCGACGCTCCGTCGTTTTTGTACGTCTATGCATCACATAATGTTTCTAACTAGTTATCAGTATTGGTTATCTAAATAACCATTTTTATAACAAATTTAATCAAAAAGTTATAATTATGCGAATAAAGATTTTAGAAAATGTCTATTTATACTAACCGGCTGGCTAATGAAATTGAAAAAATATTTTTTTATATTTTTAAGGCAGTTCTATAATTTAATCTAGATTCAATTGCTATATAAATCACTCATGTAGTTAAATTGACAAGTAATCAGCTATATTATGAAAAAAAAACTACCATGTCCTATGAAGGTAATCGAAAGTGATCCTTAATGGAAACTAAGAAGGTTCACTATTGTAGAACAACCGCTGCTTTTGTTTACCAGTAAAATTATTCAGTCTATACAAATCATATTAGCTACAAAAATATTGCAGTTCATGAATTTTATATTATGAATTTACGGCCTTACTCATAAAACGCAATTTAACTGATTATACTGACTATATAAATAGTCGTGTAAATAACGCCATCTTACTGACATTTTCAAACAATTTGACGTTATTTAAGTGACCATATAATTATTAAATGAGTTAAATATCATTTTAAGGCCTTTAATAATCAGAAGTGAAATAAGAAAAAAAAATATATATATAAAGGAAAAGAAGATATGGAATCCGTTTACATGAAAATATTACATAAAATGACGAATGGATGGACTTCATTGTCAAATATAATTTTAATTTCAATTTTAAGCTTACTAATAATAATATAGATCGAATTAAACATTGAAAACATTTGTATTCTTAACATTTACATAATAAGTCAAAAAGTATTGAGTCAATTAGTACATATTTATAAGTCAACAAAGTTACGTCAAATAATTTTGATATTTATGTAAGTATAGTAAGGCCCGATTTTTCATTAACTAGATAAACCGGATAATTCTATACAAAAACTGTTCTCATTTCAATGCTAGATTATTGGACAAATCAGCCCTAAATTTACTAAATCATTTATTTATAATTAAAAATATTAACGTGTGCTATAACGAAAAATTATATATTTGCTTTACAGTTTTATTTGTAGGTACAGTCGAGGAAATAAATATGTATACACTTTTAAATTCAACATTGATTTGATTAAAATTATTAAATCATAATAATCCAAATCATAATAATGATTTGTGTAATATTTCAACACTATACAGTGCGAGAAAATTCCATTTGAATTTCACTAAGTGTATATTTATGTCCTCGACTGTACACCACATGAAAAAAAGAAAAGATAATTTCATGACAGTGTCACAATGGGCGGCGTTACCAGTAATAGTTATCAATATCACGCAACATTTATTTATTAAAAAAAACATGTATATGTTATGCACAATTAACAAACATTACATAATTTCATTTATTATCTTAAACGTTATTTATTTCAAATACTCTGTAACCCCCTTACTCATTAAACGTTATTTAACTAATATACCGTTTAAAGGGTCACGTAAATAAAGTCACTCTGTTGTCATTGTCAAATAATGTGACATTACTTACGTGACCATTTAATCAGTATATTAGTTAAATAGTGCTTTATGAGTAAAGTGGTAAATGATTATACATTTATCGACAACCTATCGCCAAGCAATGGTGCTGATTCTTTGTTTAGAAACTAAACAATTATGTCTCTTTCTAATAAAGAACATAAGAATAAGAAAAAATAATTGTTGTAAATATAATCTAATAGAGAATACAGCACGTGTTTATTGTTATATTTCACTCAACATTTACTTATCTAATATTTTTCGACATATCTGTGACTAAACATTAATTTAAGACCTGTATGTAATAATAAGTGCAAATTTTTACAAATAAATTGAATTGAATTGAATTTAAATTACAGCGATTATAATTCACGTGAAGTAATTGTCTACGTTCAAAAAACTCACCTCATACAAATTACTATGCCGGCATGTATCTTGACGTCACGAGTTCATCGCTCGATACTAAATAAAAACCCTAATATTTCCATCATTTTCAAAAATGCATGTCCAAATTACTCCAAATTCATGCTTAATTTGATATTTTGTTTTTAAAAATTTATGAAATTAACGGTACGTGCGCACTGTGCGGCTAGCCGCATTGCGGCCATCCATCTGGTTGCCTGGCCCATGGCCAGCAGCCGTATCACAGTGCACATAAAAACATTTTTTTCGTCTATATATTTGATTGCGGTCAACCCGACGGCTGAACGCATTGCGGCTAGCCGCATAGTGCATGCAGTGTTGCCAACTGCTAGCTTTACTAAGTAGCTAGACATCTTGCAAAAAGTAGCTAGATTTCCAGATTTTGATACCCAAAAAAGTTGCTAGAAGTAGCTAAATGTTTAAGTAAGTAGGTAGATAACAATAAAATTGTTAAAGAGAATTAAAAACCAGTATATTAAATAGGTTTTTTTTTCAAAGGTAATTAATTTTCACAATATATTAAACAGCGAGCATTAGTTTTAAATGAGGCGATTTCTTATGATACCTCTATGGTCAAAATACCTGTCAAATCGTGTACTTAAGGTTCAAATTGGATCCAAATATCAACATTTTGACAGGTATTTTCAGACATATGTATCATAAGAAAACTCCTTATTCACGGCCACCGACCTATACCCACATCTAGGCCAATAGCATCGCGTTTAGTCTTTTTCTATCGAGACCCAGTGCCCTATTGCGAACTTTCGAAAGTATTGAAATGTAGCTAGAAAAAGTAGCTAAATAAATTTAGCTACAAGTTTCATTAAATTGTAGCTGTCTAACACCAAAAAATTGCTAGATCTAGCTATAAAGTAGCTAAGTTGGCATCACTGAGTGCATGTACCCTAAGATATTAAGAAATTGTGCATATTCCCTATTGCGTGAATTTTGTCGCCGTCAATCGGTCACGAGCAGACTATTTACCGAAAATGAAAACGGCATAGACTAATCAGACAGGTTTTTATATTTTCTATACTTTTCCAGTTATGCTTGTAAGAAAGAGACATTATGTTATTTAAATTAGTTTAGTTCAACAGAATCACCACCAGAGTCCCATTTATGTCAGTCCTATTTACGAAAATATTTGTGATTTAATACCGTTTCATGCGCAGGAGTTGATGACGTGTTAAGTGCTTTTGAGACTAACGCCAGCTAGAGTACATAAAATTTTACATTACTAAAATTTTCCTTCAAGTACATTATATACATGTATACAAATTACACATATCTTAACGCCAATCCTGGTTACTACCAGAATTGCCCTGGTACCTCCTGTTCCCTTGTGAACCCTGGCTGCTGTACTTGTTCTGCTGATGCGAGTTACCCTGGGAGCTATACCCTGACCCTTGCGATTGGGAGTAGCCTTGACCTTGGTTCTGGTTACGATAGCCGCCCTGGCTCTGTGAACTGTAACCCTGGCTCTGACTGCTATACCTGTTCCCCCCATATCTATCTTGACCTTGGCTGCCGTACCCAGAACGGTGGTAGCTTTGGTTCTGACTGTATCCGTGACTCTGGTTCTGGTATTGGTTGTGACCTTGGCTGTGACCTTGGTTGTAGCCTCCTTGGTTTTGGCTGTGAGGTACGTACCCGCTGCGGTGTGGTCCGAATGACTGTGAGCGATCTGAAACAAGGAGTCTCTTTTTATGTCAATTTTGGAGGTGGTAGTAAGTTAGTAGACGAAGGTCCCGGGTTCGAATACCACAATGAGCTTGAGCTTTCAGTGAAGGAAAACTACGTGAGGTATTTACCAGCCACCATAGGACCATAGCACGGTGGCAGGGTACTTGGAAGTACCCGTCTGACTGAGTACAACCTTAAAAAAGGACTTTGACCTAACCTTACAAGTAGAGACTAAACTTAAACATCATTTCTTCATCAGTTTGGCACATTGTGTTATGTATGTTTTTTGTATAATATGAGCCATATTTTTTGAACGTTTCTCACGGTTCAAATTCAAATTCATTTATTCAAATAGACCTTCGCAGGCACTTATGAAAAGTCTGACTCTAATACTCTAATACCGGTTCGGAAGGTTGCATTTGCTGAGAAGAGCCGGCAATAAACTCAGCAATTACTCTTTTCAAAACAGGCTTAGATTCATTACATAATATTTACATTCTAATCGCACTGAAAACAATTGCGTGCCCCGGCGCGGCGCCAAAATTACAAAGTAGACTGAATAAATATTTAATAAGTAAATAAATAGCAAACTTTCTCTAAAAACCATAAATTGACGATTTTGGGAAATATAGTAAGAAGAATAGTTAATTTTAAACAAAGTATGAATTCTACAATATGCTAAATGAATTACTACGTCGCTAATCACTGAAATATCTATATCCATATTGTTCTACGAAGGTAAAAAATAATAAAATCTCGAAAAATTACAAATTTCCCGGATCGGTACTGATGTTTAACCTTAAGAAAGGATTTATATTGTTATTTAATTAAATTAAATATATTTAATTGCCTAAAATATGGCAAAATAGGTCTTAAAATTAAATACAAATGTGCAACATTCGCCAGACATTCGGCATGCAAATGAATTAATTAAAATTGTGAAAAAGTATTAACCAATGATTCCCGGTAATTCATCAATAATTCTAAAAGTAAGATTTTTTCTGGTTTTACTGTATTTTAGAGATTATTTAAATGACTCGGCTACATTTCTTTCTATATTTCCGCGCCAAAAAGCCTTTCAGGAGCCGATTTCAAAATGTCCTAAAACGCGCTGGTATTGCGACTCTTGAGGAGTTAAATCGCTGGCAAATCGTACGTCTCGAGCTCGTGTGAAACGCACGCTACGAGTGTTTAATCGTTCGCTTTTGTGACGCCCTAATGTAGCTACCACAGATCTATGATCCCATGGAACGATCATCCGAATAAAAGCAGGATTGTTAAAAAAAGTTTTCTGTGCAATGGGATGACTAAAAAAATCTATTTAATCCATCTTTTACTTTACAAAAAATATTAGACACGTATTTTTTCTTATGTCAATGAAACAAAAAATTCGAAGATATCGTGTGTTGAAATCACTTTTTACTCTAAAGTGACGTCACAACTCCCAAAGTTTGAATCTCTTTATCTTTGTTATTTTTAATGATTTGGTAAAGCAAATAATACGTGCCAATATTTTTCGATAATCTAACTGACGGAATTCGAATTATTATTTTTCCACCTAAGAATCATCCCTATTCAAGTGATCCTTGAGGCATTCAAAATAGTTTTGTGTGTGATAGTCGTTAAGCTAGTTGGAGGCCTTCTAGGCGGCTTGAAAACTCCAACAGTAGGTTGACCACTAGCCTACCTCCACGGATCCGCAGTGGGCACGCGTGGTGGAGTATCTGCCCATTCCCTTTCACTCTGATTTGTGAAACGAGGCCTGTGCTCAGCAGTGGGACATTATAGGCTGATGATGAAAATAAGCACAGTGGTGTGTATCATGCAATGATTCATAATTTTGACAAACATATGACGTAACAAGCTATCTCCATATTACAGCAACATTACCACATCCAGCTTCTCAATCTCCGCGTGAAGCACACAATTTAATCCGCGCTCTATTCAATGTAACCGCGAAACGCTGAGCCGTTTTGTACATCAAAGATTTGGGCGTAAAGGGATTTATGTGTAAGTCAGACATCGATGACTGCTCGTGTACTACACGACGGTAAACAAAGCTTACGTTATTTACTTGAAGAATTATAAATAAAAAGGGATTTGCCGGTATGAGGCATTTGCGTCAACCGGGTTTCCAATTCCAATTTGTTGTTTATGGCTCCATCGTGTGAACGATGATTCTGCCAATCTGATGTTTAAAAAACATGGTGAAAACAAGGACTCTATTACATTTTATAAACGAATATTATTAGTACTAAGATTTTAGTTGCTAACATGACATTGGTTCTGATCTGTTGTTTACAACTAAACTAATTTAGTCTCACTATGACTCTTTCTAACAAAGACTTTAAGAAAAGGATGTAAGAAATTTTGTCCTGTCAAATTAGTCCAATGTTTGTTTTCAACATAAATTTAGTCGCCGCAAATGAAGAAGGCTAAGCCTAATTTGACAGCTATAAATATGTTCTATCCTTTTTCAAAAATGTTTGTAAGAAGGAGTTTTGATGTTTTTTTTTACCACTTGTGGGTGGCAAACGTGCATACGGCCCGCCTGATGGTAAGCGGTTACCGTAGCCATATGGACACTTGCAACACAAGAAGCATCGCTCACGCGTTACCGACCTTTTCCCCCTCCCCTATGAGCTCTGGCGACCTTACTCACGCGTAGGAACACAACTTTACACAACATAATTTTATTTGGCTGCAGTATTCTGTAAGGTGGAGGTACTTCCCCAGTCGAGCTGCTCTTTGAGCGAATAAACGCTATGCTCTACCTCTCTCATCTGACAATAAGTATTTGTAAACAACATTATATTAGTTTTTTTTTTCATTCTACAAAATAAAAGTAAAGCGAGTGAGAAGTGCGTATTCGTACCTGCGACTGCGACACTTGCCGACGGCATTAATAATTACAGCCGCAGCCGTCGGTAACAAGTCTCGTCGAGTGCGTAACGAGGCGTCGCCATTAGCCGGCATTGTTCCGTTGGCGCCCAACGTGGGGCCGACATCGAACGATTTGTTCTCTTTACTACTCACGTCATTTTCTTCCATTCTCTTTTTAATGCTGGATGATTGCTACGCAGTGTTTATAGCATTTTATCGGGGGGTTTGGAATCGAGAGTTTTGTAGGTGTTTTTTGGGTATTTTTTGAGTAGCCTGATTTGAAGTATTATGCTAAGGAGCCTTACAATTCTCGATATTATTCAGAATCGGAACTTTTTGAACACTACACATTTTTTAACCACATAAGAAAGCATTCATAATTCTAACTACCCTTTTAACATATCACACCATTGGGACAAAGCCACCGAAGTTCCTTTCAGCCAAAACTCGGGAGCTCGTGGCAGAAATAAAAACAAGAAACTACTCGTCGAAAGCTAGGTAGACTGTAGACATAATAGGCATGTAATGGGAGTCAGGCGCGACATATTCACAGGGTGAAAGCGTCTCGAATGAGAGCAATGACGGTGTCGCGGTGGGCGCCAAATTTGTACGGACGCGGCGCGACTCGAGTGTATGATAAGTAGATACCTGTTTTTGAGTCTTAAATAATTCTATGTATTTGAAAGGTGCTCGCGTTTAGTTGCATATCCATTGGTTATTTGGGCTCATTACGGTATGCTAGCGTATTTAATATTAAAAATATATGCTAACGAGGCGTTATATGGCTATCTATGGACCAAAAATTAACATTACAAATTAACATTGCATAGGGATCAAAGTATTCATACAAAAATGACAAAAAAGATATATGAAAAAATCTTCCACGACTGAAAAAAAAAAAAAAACTTGCCGGAGTCTTCTCAGTTTAAGTGTATTTCGAACCGGTGGTAAATTAAACGGTATGTACCAATTTAACGTTCATAAGCGCCTTACCAGGGCCTAAATTGATTAAAAAACTTTTTGATTTTGAAAAATACTTATATAAAAAATATTTTGTTAAAGAAAATACTATTTAGTTTTAACTTACACTCAACTTACTGTACAAAGTATTTATATAAACCAAATAAAATCAGTGGTATTTATAAATGAAAAATATTTTAACATTACCCTTTAAGCATTAATAACATAGTTCTCAAATAACTGAAAATAAAAGAATTCTTTTACAAAAAATATTGCAAGAAATCTACATTGACAAAGGAATCGTTGCTTGGAGTTCGTATAGGTATTTAACTTGTACGTTTGACATGAACATTCTACGTTTTTATGTCAGGCTAAAAAGATAAAAGGTAACTTTGAGGGCGCGACGTGTATCTATATACGTATAGCTATTATGTAGGAGCAGGAAAAAAAAACAAGTTGCGATCTGTCCGCGCCCCGGGTTTTATAAAACCACAAAGACTTATTTCCTCCGCCGAAAAATCTCAAGTGGGATTACAAGTAAAGGATTCCGCACGTATTTATATTTCGGATGAAATTATAAGTGTCATAAAAATGTATTGCACACAGTTTTGGAGAGAGGATTATAGCGGGGGTCTGTGGCGCTAACAGAGCGTTAGTAAAATTTCATATACCTACTTTGGAACGGCATAATAATGCGATAAATATAATTAAAAACTAAATAAAACAAAGGTGAATAAAACTGTCAATTCGTACAGTCTACGTATAGTCTAAGGTCGCTTATTACACGATTTCCTCCTGTAATGTAGAATAGAACTTTTATTGTACACACTATACAGCAAATAGGTGCAGTGTCTACCCATGTCGGGCATACAATAGTATACAAACTACGAATGTAATTACATTTTACAGTTGAAAATTAAATGTATGCTGAACTGATTTAGAAATGGTAGTAATGGTACCTAAACTGAAAAAATAAAATTAACAAGATGCATTTTGATCTTTATAATTCACATTTTTGTTAAGTAAGAGTGTTTCTGCTTCTCAGATGAAGGCTGATTGTGATTACCAAACCGTTGGTAGCATCAGTATCTGCTTTTAAAGCCTAAACTGAATATATGTCTATGAATTTTGTTTCACCACATTTCAACTCCCAACCTTCAAGTTTCAGATCAACCAGCGTCAATACATCACAAATAGGGATGATTCCTAGGTAAAAAAAAAAAAAACAAATTATTCCATCAGTAAGATTATCAAAAAAAATAGACACATATTTTTTGCTTCAAGAAAACATTAAAAATTTACAAAGATAAAGCGATTCAAAGTTCAGGAGTGGGGGCTTGTGACGTCACTTTAGAGTAAAAAATTTACTCTACCGTGACATCACGCGGAACTTCAACACAAAATTACTTCGTAGTCAAAATTAAAAAACAAAATCATAAAGTCATTTATTAAAGGTTAATTTAGGTAAGGCACTTATGAACGTTAAATTTGTACATACAGTTGAATTTACCACCGGTTGGGAATACACTTAAACTGAGAAGACTCCGGCAAGAAACTCAGCATTTAATTGACAAAAGAAAAAATACTTGTCTAATATTTTTTGATAATTTAAAAGACGGACTAAATAGTTTTTTTTTGTCAACTAGCCCATTACCTAATGTAAATCTTTCGATTAGAATTTATATCAGGATACAGTCGTATTGTTGTAACACCGCTGAACCCTGAATTCTCCCTCCACCCACGACACGGTAGCTGATGCTTGAGCACGCGCCGCCGGCGTCTAATTATTGCAGGCGAGTCGTTGGTTTGCGCCTGCCTGGCTCCCAGCTCCTTGCGACAATGTCGAGTGGATACCTTCCGCGTCGGGATGTCTCATTTATATATTATATTATTTCATACTTCCGACGAACAGGGAATATTGTCAAGTGTCGATGTACTTAACGTCAAGAAACCTTTCAATTTTCATATGTTAGTTTTGGATGCCGATTTCTCAAAGTCAATGCCATTTATTCAGTTTAGGCCCTTAGGAACAGTGCATCATCATCAGCCTATAATGTCCCACTGCTCAGTACAGGCATCATTACACAACTGAGTGTGAAAGGGAATGGGCAATACTCCACCACGCATTCCCACTGCGGATTGGTGGAGTTAGGCTAGTGGTCAACCTATTGAAGGAATTTTTGAAGCCGCCTATGAGGCCTCCAACTAGCTTAACGACTATCACAATTAAGTGATAACCGGGACCTTTAGGTAGGGCTGTACGTGGATTCCGAAGCACGGAAACGCTAGATTTTAAATACCACTATAGACGGTCACACATCCAGGTACCGGCCACACCGGTGGTAGGTCATCAAGCCAATCATGCTAAACACGACCGTTTCTGACTTATTTATTTCAATCAAAAATGTATATTTGATTTTATGAGCAAGCATGGCTAAATCCATAATAGCATAAATGTCCAGTTACTATTGTAATAATCATGCTTATTTATCTATTTACTATTTTTATTGTATGCGTTAAGATTAAGAATATTGTGTAAAGTCGTAACTTTGGAGCGCTAAGCTTATCATGCTGTGCGTATACGCCCTTGGGTCTCGATCTAGAACAGATATAATATGTACTTCATACTAGTTTTAAATTATTTGATTGTGACGTTGTATATGCCTATGTAAATAAATAAATAAATAAATCTGGTTTCACATACACGCTGGTGCGGGAGGCACAGTGGTTTTAACTAGAATTTTATATGTTTTAGATATTTCAATGGAAAGTAGAATGGTAAAGTTCCAAGAATATTTACAAATTATGGGTATAAAACCGTTGCCAATCAACAATCTAGAGAAGACGCTGTGGGTTCTAAATATGGGAAGTGAACGAGTAACTACACTATTTAGTCAAGTTGCAATCACGGAAGATATTTTCCGTTGCTCACTGAGGGAACAACTTGTTGTTGATTTTATGAGATCTGTCCATCTTGTGGGTGATCAGCCGCGGGAACATTGACCTTCTACTCTTCCTTGTACCCCTAATCGTTCCAATGAGCTTTCGTTGCGGATGATATGTCCAAACATCTTAAGAATTCACACTTGCACAATCGACGAAAGTCTTTGTTTGATGCGAAGCTTTCATGATGGAAACGTTAGTGCGGTGAGCAGGCCATTTTATCCTGAGCAAGCGCCTCAAGCACCATATTTCAAGGGCGTCAATCTTTTTCCGACATTTTTGATGGATCGTCGATGTCTCGTCCTTTAACATTGAATTTCTTTTTCACATAACATTCATACAGTCAAGTCAGTCGACGTCCGTACAAGTGTGGACATATTTGAGTATAATGATAGCTTGACTCTACTACAGCTTTTCAAGTACATTTTCACATAACCCAGAAAAGTCACGAATCATTCGCTATCTTCCGTGAACCACGATACCCTCAATCTCAAAAACAATTATAATATATGTATAATAAAAAAGTGAAAACGTCAATCGCAAATTCAAATAAGCGTGTTCAATTAAAAATACCCTGTAGTTTGGGGGCGGCCTCGTAATTGGGACACGTGGCGCCCCCTACCGCCATGACAACATTATTTCAGGTTAATTCATTCAATTTTGAACTCTATTCTATTACTGTTAAGGCGCTGTACGTGGTATATTATATTTGCGTTAGATTTGATCGTAATACTAAATAGAAATTAATTGGAAAGTCGTGTCAAAGTGAATATTGTGGAGAAGTTGTTTGTCAAAGTTGAAAAGTCAAATGTTTTAATACTTGTTATTGCTGCGTGTAACTAATTAATGTTTTCTTCTGATTAATATCGTGGTTGACAAGATACCCACTTGTCACGCCACCGGTCTTGGGTTCAATTCCCGTTTAGGACAAAAAATTGTGGGCATGCGTATCGTTTATTAGCACAAAGAGCAGCTCGACTGGGGAAGAACCTCCACCTTGCAGAATAACGCAGCCAAATAACTTTATGTTGTGTTCCTGCGCGTGAGTAAGGTCGCCAGAGATCATTGGGGAGGGGGGAAGGGTCGGTAACGAGTGATTAATGCGTCGTGTGTTACAAGAGTCCATATGGCTACGGTCACCGCTTACCATCAAACGGGCCGTAAGCTATACCGACGTCTGCATGAACTTGTCCTGAGAAACGCTGCCTGCTTACTGGGCACCTTAGTTCTACTTGACAAGGAGCACACTTCTATCTTTCATTACCTTTGGGCATATAATTACTTATCAAGTCAACATCAAATAATCATCTTTATAATATGGACGGGCCAGTTGGCGCAGTTGGTTAAGATTCACCTTACGCGCCGCAGGTCGTGGGTTCGATTCCCACACAGGACATGCATTTGTGTGCATGAACATGTCTGTATGTCCTGAGTCTGGGTGTAATAATGTATATTAAGTATGTATTTACAAACAAAAAGTAGTATATGTATTATATCAGTTATCTGAATGTCCCAGGATATTTATTTATTTATATTAGAATAGATAAGTATACATTGGATAAAGTTCTGATTTTTATAGTGCATATTCAACTATTTAAACAAAATCGCCAATATTATCTGTCCAGTGTGTTATTAGATAGACTATAGATAGATTTTAACTATCAAACCTTGCAAAAACGCAAAAAATACCCTCGAAGGATTAAGAAGCTATCTTTATCGGATTATAAAATCTAAAAAAGCTTTAAAATACGCATTAACACACCTCCTCAGCCACCTGGTCAAAAACAACACAAAAAAGTCTACATCGAAAAAAAAAAACGTAAAACGTCCTACATTGTATCCATAATCCCCTCCGACCGGATAATAGGAAGCACTTGAGCCGATCGACCCGTTACTTTAAAAAAATCGCCCCCATTGTGTTGGCAACCCTCGATAATTATTATTTTCGTAGTTGGCGACACTGCGTCGGACAATGGCGCGTCCCTGCGCGCTTCCTGTTTGCTTTCGCGCGCTATTACACGTCAATGCCTCGCGGGACGATAGGCCAATTTGAATTTCGTATTTGGAATAATGGATTCTATTCAGCGGCGGCTATTGCCTGTAATTTTGTTTTCTTAAAGCTCTTTTAATGTCACGGGATGTAACCTATCATGCAGTGTTTGGATAATTAAATTCTTTTGGACTTCAAAGTTGTAGTTCGCCATTAAATTTTTTGCTACTTATTATCGAGTCACTAAGAAGAAAATACCTATCATGGTTATATGTCAACTTTCTTAAAATGTATCTGTCATTTGTCCATCAACGGAGAAACTGTAAACCTCACACCGGGCGGAAAGTTAGGGCAAAATAAACCACGTTGGAAATTCTCACTACACTCACTATAGCAGCACCGCTTCGACTCAGCAAAATCTTGCCATCCCAAGTGACGCCTTTATATGATGTACGTTAAAGTAAATTTTATAATGATAAGATGAAATTGATGATGCTTGCCGGGAGCCATCATCTATTTTACCTTGTCATAAAATGATTTGCAAAAAATACAATATAGGTACGCTGTCTGGGCAGTTACAACAAAATAGCCTATATAAGGAACTTGAGGCCCAACGCAAGCCATTTGCCTATCCACAGACATGGCTGAGCACTAGACCTTTTTGTCTCTGCTTTTATTTACTACTTTTTTTTACTTTTATTTACTATCAACAGATAAAATTCACTGAGAAATTATAGTCCCAACGGTACCCTAAGAATCTCTCCAATACAGGCAATTAAAAGAACAAAACCCCAGATACCCACCACGACGCAACATAGTTCATTGTGTATAGCAGAGAGCTTTGTTTAACCCTACACCCGGGTTGATACGACTACTTGCTTGATCGTTCATATCTACATTTTTAGGGTATCGTACCTCAAAAGAAAAAAAAAGGAACACTTATAGGATCACTTTGTAGTCCGTCTGTCGTCGAAGAAGACCCTATTTCTCAGGAACGCGTGGAGGTATCAAGCTGAAAATAATATCAAATACACTCAGGTCCGCAATCCCTTGGAGTAGTGAAAATATCAAACACTTCTAAGTCAACGCAAAAAAAAGATACGGCCGTTTACGCCGCATATTTTGACGATCGCAAGGGAATCAAAACATATAGGGTACTTCCCGTTGACCTAGAATTACGAAATTTGGCAAGAACTAAGGTGATGTAGCACAAGTAGGGATGGGCAGGGAAAGAAAAATATTGGGAAGAAAAGAAAAATACGGGAAAATACGGAAAAGAATGGAAAAATACGGGAAAATTCCCATACGGCGGGAAAATACTCAAATGGCTTTATGTTCCTCAAAAAACATATTTGTTGATGCTTTTGATTGTTATTTTAATCATACTCGCTGTTGTATGTACCTACATCACCTACGCGCAGACCTACGCGGACCTTGGAGGAAGTTATCACACATTTTTTTTATACTACCTAGGTAGCAAACAAGCATACGGCCCGCCTGTTGGTAAGCGGTTACCGTATCCTATGGACGCTTGCAACACCTCCCTCGGGACCCGGGACGGGCTATATAAGCGTCGTACATGTGCACGTGCTCTTTCTGCACGAGACCGTCTGTCCGACTGTCCACCACAACCCTTACACCCTAAAACGTCGCTTTTTTTAAAAACAACGCAAAAAAAAAAAAAGTTTTTTTTATTGTATGATATGAGTATGACCCTAATAGAAATCATGTTAAATGTTATTCAAACGATTTGGTAAAGGTATTTCTCGCTATATACGCAAAATCTACTAAATATGACCATTTGAGTATTTTCCCACCCAATGGGAAAATTCCCGGGTTCTTTCCCACTAAATTGGAAATTTACTCGAAGTTGGGTTTATTCCCGGGAAGAAACCCAACCCTAAGCACAAGTAAAGAACGAAATCCGAAAACCGGTTTGTAGTTAAATTTCAAAAAGAAATAACATATTCGGTAAAATGGGGAAAAATCTTCGAGACTCGATTCCCGCGATGAACAAACTATTTACATACCTACAAGTCTGTACGGAACCCTCGCTGCCGACTCGCAGTTGGCCGGGTTTTTAAATACTATTTTCGACCAGCAGATTTGCCCGCGGTCTTATGTTATCCCGGGATTAGAATACATCACATATTCCAGGTAATTTTTTTTATACGATGAAGTCAGTAAACAAGAATACGGCCCGCCTGATGGTAAGCAGTTACCGTAGCCATATGGACGCTTGCAACACACGAAGCATCACGCTACCGACCCTTCCCCCTTTCCTATTAATTAGTAATTGCTGAGTTTATTGCCGACTCTTGGTTTGCGTTTGGGTGGCGCCCTGGATGGTTTAGATGGGGTAGGGTAAGGGTAGTGGAAGGTATAGTTTAGGACACCACGCGAACGAAGTCGTGCCGGGCAGCTAGTTTAAATATAAATTTTTAATTCCCAATCGTTCCTACTGGGAGGGCAGTCGAAGCCACGTGACTCAATTATAGCGCACACAGCCGCCATTGTGTGCGGACGTGACGTGCGCAGGGGGATTTAATTTTTAATAAACTGTTGTGCTTGTTATTTGACTGCTATTAGTTTGTTGTTCGTGTTTTGATTGGTGTCAACATTATTTGACGGGAGAAAGCTTAATTTATTGATATTTCAATCTGAATTTAATTCATTGCAGCTCAAATACTATTCTGTTATATTATTTTTATTCTGTGCGTTCTGGTGGAAATAAACATTTTTTTTCTTTCTTTCAAATAAAAAAACTTTAGTATTTTTATACATTCTAGTGGACGCTCAATGTTTGAAATTTTTAAGTTTGAATAAATAAATAACAATCCTGGGACATTCCTCAAATAACTGCACTCCTAATTAAGATTCCACTTATCGCGCCGCAAGTCGTGGGTTCGATTCCCACACAGGACATGCATTTGTGTGCATGAACATGTCTGTATGTCCTGAGTCTGGGTATAATTATGTATATCTATCTATATATATAAAAATCAATGCCACTTTTCGTTGTAATTTTATAACTCAAGAACGGGCTCACCTATCCAAACCAAATGTTTAGGCTTTGTTCGGACTATTTAGTAGATGGTTTATGTGAAGTTTGCACAAAATCGGTCGAGCGGTTCTTCATTTATCATTTTTTTTGTAACAAATGAATTGGATAAATGGCGGATCATTTTGTTAATGGGGATTTTGCTGTCAAATTTAAACTTTTTTCAGATGGGGATTGTGCTGTCAAATTTAAACTTTTTTCAGTGTTGACAGTACAAGCATGTTGTCATGTCATTCATTTCTGTCATTTCATTTTGGACGTGCTTCGATTACAGCTTGCAGTCGATAATATAACCTAGATACCCACTGCAGCGCCATCTGCCGGGCTGATTTGTGATTCTAATGTGATGGTTGAGATAGGGTAGGGTAGGAGAGTAGGGTAGGGTAGGAGAGTAGGGTAGGGTAGGGTAGCACCATAGGGTAGGGTAGCACCACGCGAACGAACTCGCGCCGAGCAGCTAGTTAAGTATGTATTTACAAACAAAAAGTAGTATATGTATTATATCAGTTATCTGGTTTCCATAGTTCAAGGTCTGCTTAGTTTGGGATCAGATATGACCGTGTGTGAGGAATGTCCCAGGTTTTTTTTTATTTTTTATTTGTGAAGTCGTTCTCGCTTTCTCCTATTCCTAACTAATATTATTAATTCGAAAGTGAGTTTGTTCGTTTGTTTCTTTGTTACGCCTTCACGCCTCAACTACTCAACGGATCATCATGAAATTTGGCATGCGGATAGCTTATGGTATACTTTTTATCTCGGGAACGCGGGTGAAACCGCGGGGGACAGCTAGTAAAAACATAAAAGAACAGATAATAGTAGGGTACTTTGTAGTACCCACCTGGTGGCTTCCCTTAACAATTAAATCATATCATACTTATATAATAAACGCGAAAGTAAGTTTTTTTTTGTTCTCCTCTTAATTCCTCAACGGCTCCACGAATAGAGATAAAATTAGGGACGCAGCTAGCTTATGACTAGACAGAAACATAGGCTTCTTCCGTCAATTTTAGGTTCTTTGATAGCATAACTATCTATTCATACATATTCTATTAAAAAAAAAACAGATAGATGGTTAAAATGGTTTCAATTTTCTTTCATTTTCATAACTAACTAGCTAACTCGCAATTTTTCTTAATTTTTTCTTTCATAAGAACCTTCTCCTGACAATAACAAACACAACAAAAAAAGAATTAGCGAAATCGCTCCAGCCGTTCACGCGTGATGGCGTGACCAAGGGAAATAGGGATTAATTTTTATATAAAAGATAGATATAGCATCTGACACGGAGTAAGTAACGAATAATACTGTCTGGCTATAAGTAAAAATTGCTAAAAGGATATAGAAATATATTAAAACAAAATAGTTTATTGCAAAATCTGAAATTTACTCCAGTACATAGGATGCGCAGGAGTTCCCACTCCCAGCTGAGAGACTTGGAGCATCTCAAGACATAAAAAAAAGTAGTTATGCCTGAAATTAAAAAAAAAAAGTTTATGCAACTCACTATGTTGATGGTGGTTCTGATGTTGCGGGGGGGCGACGTTAGAGTAGGACCGGTCGCGCGGCAGGTGGTGCCCCAGCATGCGGTGCCCCGACGACTCCAGGGTCGCTATCGTGTTCGAACGGACCATACCTGATGGAATAGGCAAGTTATATACTACATATAGTAACAACACATCAATGCAGTACGTTATCACACTTGGCCACTTCAGCTTTGAAGTTCCAAACATTCTTGGATGCAAGGCAGGCAAGGAGAGGGACGGATGAACGGTTGATCTTTTGGGAAGAAAAACACCGTGAGATAACCAAACCATAGCACGGTGGTAGGTATATGGAGGTGCAAAGTGTATGACACCTCTATTTAAAAGGAGATCTTCGGCCTGGCTGCGTCATCGTTTCTGGACGTACAGTTGGACACCTGTATACAGGCTATTTTTTTTCTATCCATTATGGCATCTTCTGAACTACACGTCTTAGAGAAAAACGCTGTAATTAGCTGAATTTTGAAGAAAAAAATCTTTTTTTTTTTTCGATTTTCTGATTCTACGTCACAATACGAACAAAATTGCCACTTGGTCACAAGTTGCTAGAAGTTATCAAAATTGACCTCAAATAGCTTCTCAGAATGCTAGGAGCTAATTCTTTATGAGCTTGAGCTTTCGGTGAAGGAAAACATTCTGAGGAAACTATAGCACGGTAGCAGGGTACTTTTTAGTATCGGCTACCAACCCTCAAGTTGAGAGTCTATCATCAAGTACTTACCAAAGAGTTCCGACAGCGGCACTTGAGAGCCAGTTCCTTCTAGGCTTTGTGTGCTTACCACCTTCGTCCACATCATCACTGACCATGTTGAGATTTCGGTCAAACAGGCCTAAATATAGTAAAATAATTGGACTGTTTTACAAAAACCTTAAACCGACTTCAAAGTACACTAAGACGTAATCAAATCCTGATCTGATGACAATGGGACCAAACGGGAAGTGTACCCTTCCAGACAAAAAAATAATTTTCCAAATCGGTTAATAACTGACGGAGTAATGAGGTAACAAACATAAAAAAAAAAAAAAAAAAAAAAAAAAAAAAAAAAAAAAAAAAACATACAACCGAATTGAGAACCTCCTCCTTTTTTTTAGAAGTCGGTTAAAAATAATAAAGTATCTAGTATGGTTAATTTACCGATATGAGGCCTCCTATTCCTATACTCCTCGTGTCCAGTGTTCCCGGCGTGGAGCACCCTGGGCGGCTCCACGGCCTCCTTGAGTCTCCTCGAGGGGAAGATGAAGTCTTCAGGGTACTCCGGGTCCTGGTAGCGAATGCACACCACCTGGTTGCCCAGCACCGGAGCCAGCCCTATCACTGGGCTAGCTAATTGCCTAAGGGGAAAAATTTGGTTCAATATCACTGGGGCTTGACCCGACTGAGGGTAGATTTTATCGAGATTAATCAGGTGAGGACCCATTTGCTTTTGGGGAGGGGTTTGACCCCTTACCCACCACGGATCCGCTATTGTGAACAACCCCTCTGAAAACCACTTAAGATTTACTTCAGTGGCCAAACCTACCTAACCGAATTCATAACTGCTTAACACTATTCCTGGCAAACCCTTACAAGGCAACAGGGACCATTTGCGGTAGGTTTTGCCGCCAAAGCATCCAATCCCCACTGGAGACGTCAGATTACCGTGCAGACGAACTGGTCTCTCCCCTGATACTAACCATAAAAAGCCACCACGAGTCTGACTGATCCAGGTGTGATCTAACATCTGAGGGACCTGAGCTCGGGCCCCGCCGCACTGTACAGCCCCGACAGGTACTTGTGTAATGTTGACTCACCCGCCAGTACAAACATTGTCAGCACTGAGCATCACGTCCCCGCGCACCCCCTGGCAGGAGTAGGGGTACCGCTGGTTGTCGCGTGTGAGGGCCTTCAGCTCGGGCCCCGCCGCACTGTACAGCCCCGACAGGTACTTGTGTAATGTTGACTCACCCGCCAGTACAAACATTGTCAGCACTGAGCATCACGTCCCCGCGCACCCCCTGGCAGGAGTAGGGGTACCGCTGGTTGTCGCGTGTGAGGGCCTTCAGCTCGGGCCCCGCCGCACTGTACAGCCCCGACAGGTACTTGTGTAATGTTGACTCACCCGCCAGTACAAACATTGTCAGCACTGAGCATCACGTCCCCGCGCACCCCCTGGCAGGAGTAGGGGTACCGCTGGTTGTCGCGTGTGAGGGCCTTCAGCTCGGGCCCCGCCGCACTGTACAGCCCCGACAGGTACTTGTGTAATGTTGACTCACCCGCCAGTACAAACATTGTCAGCACTGAGCATCACGTCCCCGCGCACCCCCTGGCAGGAGTAGGGGTACCGCTGGTTGTCGCGTGTGAGGGCCTTCAGCTCGGGCCCCGCCGCACTGTACAGCCCCGACAGGTACTTGTGTAATGTTGACTCACCCGCCAGTACAAACATTGTCAGCACTGAGCATCACGTCCCCGCGCACCCCCTGGCAGGAGTAGGGGTACCGCTGGTTGTCGCGTGTGAGGGCCTTCAGCTCGGGCCCCGCCGCACTGTACAGCCCCGACAGGTACTTGTGTAATGTTGACTCACCCGCCAGTACAAACATTGTCAGCACTGAGCATCACGTCCCCGCGCACCCCCTGGCAGGAGTAGGGGTACCGCTGGTTGTCGCGTGTGAGGGCCTTCAGCTCGGGCCCCGCCGCACTGTACAGCCCCGACAGGTACGAATGGGACGTGTTGCCCGGAGAAACGTACAGACGGTCCGAGCCGAGGATGTTGCGTTGGACTGAAACAAACATAACATTACATAATGATAATTGGTCACCCAGTGGTCGAAATTTGACCGTAGTTCATGGATTTTTTAATTATATAAAGAAGAATGGCGAGATCCCACTGAATGTAAAAAATTACGAAGCACCTATAAACTTACACTTGTATAATTTTATCTTCATTGGCTTCGCCCATTTAAAAAAAAGGAGGAGGTTCTCTATTCGATATGTTTGTTACCTCAGAACTCCGGCATTTACTAACCAAAACTACACTTGGTTTAAAAAACCAACTTCAAAGTACAATACAATACAAACCAACCAAAAGTTGGTTTGTAAAACAGTTAGTAACACCAAGTATCTAAAAGTAGTTAGACTTACTCTCAGCCTGTGTGAGATCCTTGTAATAAGGCTCGAGCGCCTTGAACAGCCTGGTCTCATCCACGAAGGGAAGTAGCGCCACTCCTTGCCACGCGAACTTCTTGCCGTTCAGATCGATCTTGAAGTCCGTTGGGTAGAAGTCGATTATGGGTGAGAACTGGGGACAAAAGACATTTATAGATCTAAGATATCCTGACTTTCTAAGGCGATGATAGCCAGTGGCGTGCATTTCATATAGGCAAATAAGCAATGCCTACCTCATAAGATTCAATAAAATAATATTTTGATTCAATTAAACTACATAATCATTTTAAATAAAAATTCTAACCTAACATTCAATACGAAATTTCAAACTTTGCCGCGCAGGCACTCGCGAGTTCGCCTCTCAAATTCACGCACACTGAAACGATTTCGGCATATTCATACACGCACACACACTTCTTTAAGATAATACGACGAAAGCATAAATCACGCTTTTGCTATGCGTAGCATACTGACATTTGACATTCGCGATTTATGGACCAAAAGTAACCTTACCTACTCTGTTGTAAGTAAAGTAACCCATCCAAATTAAGAAAACTACAGTTTACCAACATTAGAGCTACTCAAATATAACTTCGCAATTTATTTGTGTTGGTTTGTTTATGGTTTGGCTGGCATTGTATGTATTCAATGTTGTTGTTATTTACTTCTATTCTATTGTGATTTTGCGAAGTGTATCTGTGTGAAATGAAGAAATTTTGTGGTGAAGTTGCAAAATGTATCGATAAATTAGTCCTTTAGTCAGTTTTCGTTTGTTGAAAATAGTAGGTAACTTGCTGTAGACCAACTCCAAAACATTCATGGATTCAAAACAAAGGTAAAAATCTTAAACATTTTAACACAGAATATTATGTTTATTTATTATATACCTGGCTATCTGAATCTATTATTCTGTAATTATGTATTTTGTTTGCTAATGAATCATACCAAATGTGTGTGGAATGATACGCTGACTTAAACAATTTTACGAATCTGGTCAAAAAACATGATCTATCTAAGAGGCATATTTAGGCGTGTATGGCCATGATTTCTTCTGCCTACCTAGTCCGAAAACCAATGCACGCCACTGATGATAGCTTAGTGGTAGTGACGTTGGATACCGAGACGAAGGTCCCGGGTTCGAATCCTACAATGAGCTTGAGCTTTTGGTGGTAGTGTACTTTGTAGTACCCACCTGGCTGGCACCACTCTTAGGTTGAAAATCAGCTGCACTTGAGAGCCAGTTCCTTCTAGGCTTTGTGTGCTTACCACCTTCGGCCACATCATCACTTACCATGGTGAGATTGTGGTTAAACGCAGGCCTATACACAGTAAAAAAAACAACAATAATTTTATAAATGCGAAAGTGAGTTTGTTAGTTTTTTTTTTTTATACAACTTAATCGGTAAACAAGCATAGGGCCCGCCTGATGGTAAGTGGTTACCGTAGCCATATAGACGCTTGCAACACAAAAAGCATCGCTCACGCGTTACCGACCTTTCCCCCCTCCTCTATGAGCTCTGGCGACATTACTCACGCGCAGGAACACAACTTTACACAACATAAAGTTATTTGGCTGCGGTATTCTGTAAGGTGGAGGTACTTCCCCAGTCGAGCTGCTCTTTGAGCGAACAAACGCTATGCTCTACCTCTCTCAAAAAGTTACACCTTCACGCCTCAACTACTCAACGGATCATCATGAAATCTGGCATGCAGATAGCCTATGGTGTGGAGAAAGACGTAGGCTGCTTTTTATTCCGGGAACGCAGGTGAAACCGCAGGGGACAGCTAGTAGTTAATAAATTAGACCTTCACAGCTTTTTATGAATACCGATTCGGAAAGGGGTAGGATCAGTTGACACTGAGTCGAAGCGGTGCCCTCTTTATAAGAAAGCGATACAATGGTGCTGATTCTGTTGTTTACAACTAAACTAATTTTAATCTCACTATGTCTCTTTCTAACAAAGAACATAAGAAAAGATTGTAAGAAATTTAGTCCTGTCAAATTAGTCCAATGCTTGTATTCAATATAATTTTAGTCGACATCTATCGCGGTTACGCCTAAATACACGCAAAATAAAACGGCAAAGATTAATTTGACAGCTTTAAATATATTCTATCTAAAGATATGAGATGTGACTAAAATTAGTTTAGTGTGATTTACAACAGAATCGGCACCATTATACGACTTTATTTACTACACGAAAAGGTTCACATTTCAGTCAGATAATTCAAATACGCTGAGCGGCATCGCGCTGCGCCTGCAGACGTCACAACCCACGTTTCACGAATTCGAAGGAGTGGGAGGCCCCTCCTATGCTTATTTATTTTCTTAATTCTGTTCAGATTTCTTTGTTATTCATGATCAGCAGTTATCATGTTTAGAAATAACGAATTTAAACTAGAAAGAAATTACAAATCAAAATTATAATAAAAATTGCTGTCATTATCACCATCCAGATCTACAGTCTCCGATGCCATCAAAGCAATAAGCAAAGCAAAGACCCCCCCTTCATGGTCCCCTATACCCTCAGTTGAGAAGAAAAATAATGACAACAGTCAAGGGAATTTGAACTTTATCGCTACACATATAAGAGTCAATATACTCACGGGGTCGCTCATGAGTACAGCCCAGGGCTTGGGCACGTGTTGGGAACTGGCAGCGGGAAACACCCCCATCAGTTGTTCTAGAGGTCGGAACTGGAAACAAAGATTTGATTATAGCACGTATTTCTAATGAGATTAAGGTTCAATATCGTTACCGAAAGAAAGTACCATATGGCCTATATCAGGACAATAGTGAAAAATTACAATATCGATAATGCTAATTGATACAATCACCCAATAATTTTGCTTCAATAGTACCGATACTGTCGTTAGAATTATCTTGTCTTCAATTGAAATACTATTGGTCAATCTGCGGTATCGGTAAAATCGATACAATTGATCGCATTATCGATGTTATAACTAATTCTCAAGGTGAACTATCGACCGTATATCTATCGATAGTTTTGCAACACTACAATAAAGTATTAACTAGTAGATTGAAGTTTCATAAAATTATGAAACATCAATCAAAATAACACTCTAAACAAATATAAATAAAGTGTATATTGCTCTGACCGGCTGCGTGCCCTTCTCGAACTTGGTGGAGAGCCCCTGTATGTTGATGAAGTCGGAGGCGAAGGGCGCGTAGTGGTAGGGGAAGTACCACTTCCAGGAGGCGCAGCCCTGGTAGTAGTAGCGGAGCACCCAGCACAGCCCGCGCACGTACTGGAGCGCCACGCGGTATCTACACACAATGTTACCATAATAGCACATTTTAATACAAATTTACGGCTATAGCACACACACAAAGCTTGCTCATTTATTTTTATTTCTATGCTGGTAAACATTAATTTAATTTAGGAGCTGTCAAAATCAAAGTAAATTAATAAATATCCTGGGACATTCCTCACACACGGTCATCTGATCCCAAACTAAGCAGAGCTTGAACTATGGAAACCAGATAACTGATATAATACATATACTACTTTTTGTTTGTAAATACATACTTAATATACATAATTACACCCAGACTCAGGACATACAGACATTTTAATGCGCACACACGCACAGGACATAATGCATGTCTTGTGCGGGAATCGAACCCACGACCTGCAGCGCAATAGGTGGAATCTTTACCAGACTCTTAACCAACTGCGCCAACTGGCCCGTCAAATTTTAAGTTAGTTAATCGTATTGATCGACTTTGGCAAAAATGCTTTGGAAAAAATGTATGTCTGCCCGGCTGTTCTGTTGCTGTACAAGTCGCATTCTCAATCGATAATTTGGGAGCAGGTTCGATTAGAAATTAAATAGATTTTTACTGTCAATGGAGTTCTTCAAAACGGTGGATCAATTTTGAAAATTTTCCAAAAAGTTAATAGACAAAAACATACTTATTACAACATAATTATCGAGACTCGCGAGGTCTACAGCTCACAGAGCCCATGGTTAAAATAAGGAATTTTTTGATTTTTGAAATTTTTTTATGGCACTGTTTACAAAAAACTTAGTCTTAAACCGACTTCAAAGTACACTAAGAAGTAATCAAATCCTGATCTAATGACAATGGGACCAAACGGGAAGTGTGTGGACAATTTTCCAAATCAGTTAATAAATGACGGAGTTTCATAACTCCGTCACCCGGTAACAAACAAAAAAAAAACAACCGAATTGAGAATCTCCTCCTATTTTTGAAGTTGGTTAATGTTGTACAACAGAAAAGGATTTTGGCCATTTTTTTTTTTATAATAGTTACCTGAACTCAAGGTTATCCTGTGACACTTCGAACTTGCTCTCATAGTACCGTTCCTTGAAGCCCTCCTCCCAGAGGCGCACCTCGTCGTGGCTGTCGTCCTCCTCCTCCGCGTCGAGGCCGGCCGCCGCCGCCGACCGCTTGCGCCCGCGCCCCGACTCCTGCTCAAATATTACATTCATTTTAGGGTACAGTATTACCCAACTGATAAGGCGCGTCGTGAATCTTCGTTCGCACAGAAAAGAAAGTATGGAAAATTCAATCAACCTTAGATCACTACTATAAGGTTCATAATACAGTGCAGCTGTTAGTTCCGTCTCACTCGCAAGTGCGCCCCTCCGCACACATGGCGGCAGCTGCCGACTAATAGCATTTCCCGCGCTTTGTAAATGTATTTTCTGCGCAGGTACATCGGTAAGCCATATTAGTTGGGTACTACTGTACCCCGCGGTTTACCCATGTTCCCGAGAAATATACTCCAGGGTATGATCCCTTTTGTGGAAAATTTCAGTCATTGCAACATTCTGATTTGAAATATAAGTATAAAATTAGGATTTATAAATAAATATCCTGAGACATTCCTCACACACGGTCATCTGATCCCAAACTAAGCAGAGCTTATACTATGGAAACCAGATAACTGATATAATACATATACTACTTTTTGGGTAGAATCTTAACCAGTGTCTTAACCAACCACGCCAGCTGGCCCGTCAAATGTCTATGGAAACCAGATAACTGATATACTACATGTACTTATTTTTTCTTTGTAAATTCAGACTCAGGACATGCATACATGTTAATGCATGACCTGGGTGGGAATCGAACCCATGACCTGCGGGGCCCTAGGAAATAGTAAAGTCGTAGGATAACTCACAGCAGCGGCGGTGTGCATTCCAGCGATGCGAATGTCCGCAGCCTCTTTACGCACGTTCTCCATAGGCTTCGCGCCTTGACCGATCGGCTGAAAATTAACATAATTATATACAACGTGTAACTGACAATATCTATCCAAAAGAGGTGAAGACTAAATCAGTACGTAGATTATGTAACTTTATTGCAATGAAATTCTGATTGAAATCAAAAATCAAAATAAAAAGTTTTTTATTCAATTTAGGCCCTGGTAAGGCGCTTATGAACGTTAAATTGGTACATACCGTTGAATTTACCACCGGTTCGAAATACACTTAAACTGAGAAGACTCCGGCAAGAAACTCAGCAAGGCTTTTTTTTTTCAGTCATGGAAGAAAACCACCTTAACCACCTAACCACCTTAACCTCTGAATCGGTAGAAATATTACGAAATCGGAAATGGTTCCATTTCTAATGTACCACTGTTTGTATTTGCAATTATCGGAACGTAAAAAAGTTATCAGAAAACCGATATATTGAACCAATTTCAATTCGAAAATTATTGAAATTTTGTTACGTAATCGCCCTACTGGTATAGACTCGCCATAAAAAGTTTCAGCTTTCAATATAATTCACTCAAAATTTCATACCAAATTTTTGTATCCATGTTTATTGAATAACTAGCTGTCCCCCGCGGTTTCACCTGCATTCCCGGGATAAAAAGTCCTTCTACATACCATAGGCTATCTGCATGCCAAATTGCATGATGATCCGTTGAGTAGTTGAGGCGTGAAGGCGTAACAAACAAAGAAACTCACTTTCGCATTTATAATATTAAGTTAGGATAATTATAACCATACGTGTCACCGCTCAATGAGGGTCTTCTTCTTAGTTTTAAGTTTGGCAACCAAATTCAAATTAGGACATATTTCTGCCAGTGTCGAGTTATATTATAATTTCCAGTCACAATAAATCACTTTCACATTATAGTCCTCAGTCAGTCACCATCCATAAAAGTCATGTTCTACTACTAAAACTCTTCAAGGACTTTTTGAGACAACTTGAAAAGTCATGACAAACATATTAAGAAAGATATCGATCGGCTTGAGAGTGTCCAAAGGAAAGCTACCAAGATACCAGCCGCCTTACGAAAAAAGTCCTATGACGATAGGCTTCGCATTTTGCGCCTCACTACTCTTGAAGAAAGACGCCATCGTGGTGACCTCATTGAAACCTTCAAAATCCTCACGGGAAACTATAACCTTCCTCACTTACAAGATATATTTGTAATGAATGTGTGTGCTAAATCCTCCCGTGGGCATCACCTCAAAATCAATCGTGCACTATCTAAATCAAACACCGCACACCACTTTCTCAGTAATAGAGTGGTCTGGAACTGGAACCGATTACCTGAGGATGTGGTATCTGCTACTTCAATAAACAGTTTTAAAAAAAAATTGGATATCTGGACAAAGATCAAAAAACTTGAAAAGTGAACTATGTATAAGTGCGGAGTGACTTTCAACACTGTGTGAAATAGACACATCACCTTACAAGCTGCTCGTCTATAAATAAATAAATATTTAATTACATTTCACTTCACTGGTGCAAATGGATTGATCTTTATTGGATAACATACCACCGATATTATGTAATAAAACTCAAAATAATATAGTAAAAGTTGTTCAGCATGACTAACCCAACATATATTTCAAAAATATGCCATCTCGAAATCTCCACCTGTTATACTAAATTATTTATACTAAATTCATGACATGCTAGCGACATCTATCTGCAATACAAGCCTAGCCTCGCGGAAGATCTTCCCTTTTCTCTACCTCCTCACTACTCCATAACATTCACTTACCATGGGTGCAAACTGCGTCTTCTCAAGCAGTCCAAAGTTGACTCTCTGCTGTTGCTGTTTTTTCGCCCTGTCTCTGGCCTTGAAGTTGAGTTCGTTGGTGTGGCGCCGCTTGAAGATCTCGTCTTCCACATGCCCAAGTTCTGTCATGATGACCTGCACTCGGTCTAGGTTCACGTCGCCCGAGTCTGTGATCCAGCCCTGGGGACGTAAAGGTAAATTAAAGGATAGTTTGAATAGGGTTACAGTTAGTGTTCATTTTAGCAGACGCCGAAGGTTTAGCTGAAGGTGTTTCTTGGCCAAAAGTGGCCGAAGGTTTCTAGCAAGCACCGAAATTAAACTATTACGAATTCGCGAAGGATTATTATTTTTGATAAGTTGCAAAGTATTTTTAATCATCAATCATTGTTAACACAATATATAACATAATTTTATGCACTTATTTTCACATCAAGCAAAGCCTTAAAGCAAATATAAAATAAAGCTTACCTGCGTCCTATAAACGCACTTCTTGTACAAATTAACCAGTCGATCAACAGCTCCCTCCCTGATCTCCAAACTGGGCAAGTGCGGCAAAAAGTCATTGCCCACGAAGAAGCACATGAACACCCAGTCATCCAGCGCCCTCTCGAAGTCATAGGGGAAGGGCAGGTTGGGCATCTGCAGCTCCTTCTCAAGATACTCCCTGAGGACGCTCAGTCGAACGAAGATGAAGGAGTCTTGGTTACCGAATGATGGGTCGGAACGGACAACGGAAGCATCTTGAGATGTTCCAGTGCATTCTTTCATCTCGTGACCTGTGGGATTATTTATGAACTATTAGCTTTGCTCATGAAGATTTCATAGAGTTTAAAATCTGTCGCCAAATATCCCTTCCAGGACCTTCGGCCACATCATCACTGAACACATTGAGATTCGCATATGAGTACCAGATTGTATACAACGTATCCTAA
Source organism: Achlya flavicornis (assembly GCA_947623365.1). Classification (NCBI taxonomy): domain Eukaryota; kingdom Metazoa; phylum Arthropoda; class Insecta; order Lepidoptera; family Drepanidae; genus Achlya; species Achlya flavicornis. The sequence goes on along the minus strand of OX392485.1, from coordinate 975,322 downwards.
AATTCAACGATAAGTGAGCACCAGAGAGTGGACATGCTCATGAGTTTTTGTTTAATATGATTTTTGTGTATAAACTACAGGCATTCTGGGATTTTTAAGGGTTGTGGCGGTCGTTAAGTGCAGTGCTATTTAGGTTGCCAATATTTGAAAAAAAATATATATTAAAAATATCTTCAGGATGTAATCATTCGATTGATATTATTTTTAACCGAATTCAAAAAAAGGAGGTTCTCAATTCGGTTGTATGTTTTTAACCGACTTCAAAAAAAGGAGGAGGTTCTCAATTCGGTTGTATGTTTTTTTTTTTTTTTTTTTTTTTTTAGGTTGTTACCTCATAACTCCGTCATTTATGAACCGATTTGGAAAATTCTTTTTTTGTCTGGAAGGGTACACTTCCCGTTTGGTCCGATCAGGATTTGATTACTTCTTCGTATACTTTGAAGTCGGTTTAAGTTTTTTGTAAAACAGTCCAATTATTTCTCAAGTAGTCCACACTCTGGTGCCCGCTTATCGTTGAATTTTGGGACACGTTGTGTATGCCTTTGACGGCAAAACATATCCCAGCCAGATGGTCCTTATGCCTTATAAGAGGAGCCAGGAACAGTGCTGTTATAACAGGAAGGTTGCTGAAAAGGTGAGGTTGGAGAGGGTGAGATTCTAGTCAAACAAGTTAGGCTTAATTTTGTTGTCAGAATATTGTACCTAGTTGCCCGCAGACGTCGCAGGGTCTAGGCTTGTTGGGCTTGAACTCCTCGCGGATGATGGTGAAGTTGGGCTCGTGCGTGGCCAGCCCCAGCATGATGAGGTCCGCGTCCGCGCCGCACAGCACGTGCTGCGTGTTCGGGTCGTGGTCCGGCTGGGCTGCACATACATCATACTAAATCGTATTTGACCAGTTGGCGCAGTTGGTTAAGACTCTGGTAAAGATTCCACCTATTTTTTTTTTTTTTTTTTTTTTACCATTATAACAATTTACATGTATGTTTTATAGCCCGCACGGAAGCCTCGAGGGCTTATCTGTGTAGGCGGTCGCTGCATAACAGCGATCATAATAAAAGTAAACAATTCTTATTTTATGTATATCATAGTAGAAAAAGATTTAGAAGCATGAGCAAATATTCTATTTTGTGATTATTATTACATTTAGTTGGTAAGTTTTTTTAAAAGTATTAAATTCAAATTCAAATTTAAAATATATACATTCAATTTAGGCCCTGATAAGGCACTTATGAACGTTAACAAATTGCTCTACACCGGTTCCCAATACAACTTGAACTGAGAAGACTCCGGCAAGAAACTCAGCAAGTCTTTTTTTTTTTTAAGTATAAGTATTACAATTTACCAAATATATATAACAATAGCCTTCGAAGCGAACAATTCATTCAAATGCATTCTTGTCATCTACAAAAAAGTACCCTTTCTTGCATAACTTCTGTTTTAATATCTTTTTGAATCGATGTATAGGTAGCTCTTGTATTTCTTTGGGTACTTTATTATAGAAACGTATACATTGCCCCTTGAAAGAGTTAAGGACTTTGCTGAGCCGAGTTAAAGGTACTAGTATTGTTTAATTTGTCCTTTATAGTAGTCTGTTTTCATGTTCTCAGGTAGCTCATTAACTATTTCCGGCAACAGGTACTCCCACGTTCTAGAACCATTTATATTATTAGTTGTATGTAGGTAGTGTGTATGTAGGTAAATATGATAACTGTCGCAAGCTCTTTATTATTTACTCTTAAGTTATTGGGCCGCAGGACGTGGGTTCGATTCACGCACAGGACATGCATTTGTGTGCATGAACATGTCTGTATGTCCTCAGTCTGGGTGTAATGGTGTATATTAAGTATGTATTTACAAACAAAAAGTAATATATGTATTATATCAGTTGTCTGGTTTCCATAGTACAAGCTCTTTGGGATCAGATGACCGTGTGTGAGGAATGTCCCAGGATTTATTTATTTATTAACGAACTAAGGGTTTAATATATTTTTTTTTATTTATATCTTTGTTGTGGTTGATGTGGATGACTAAATTGTGTGAACAGTAAATGTTAGAACCTCCTTACCTCTCTGTCTACGAATGTAGTCCATAATCTTGTGCTCTCCCTCACCCGGCACGTTGGCGTCAGATAGAATCACCTTCACTCCCTTCCATCCAGGATCACTGTTTAATCTGAGATAACAAATAACCATTTCATATTAGCATATTATTTTGAGTCTTATTTCAAAGGGTGTAAAGTGCACACAAATATGATAACATTATGTATAGGCATCTCTCTTTATCACACAAATTACAGAATATCTGACATGATACTATATATACTACGAAGTCGGAACACTAGCTTACGGCCCGCTGGTGGTAAGCTGTTACCGTAGTCATATGGACACTTGCACAGACACAAATGTAACTTTTATTAACATTGTTATTTTACGGAAACTTAAAAAGTATAAATTACCTACAACTCTAATATGACTTTTTATCAAGATACCATTTTGAAGTCAGCAAAATAAATCTGTGGACCATTCATTTAGGAATAATTTTATAGTCTGTAGAAAAAATGCTTCTCTTTCGCTTTTCCGAGAAATCTTCAAACAAAAAAACACCTTCTTTTGGGGTTTCCATACCCAAAGGGTGCCAAGTGTGTCCGTTTGTCCGTCCGTCTGTTTGTCAGTGGGCTGTGTCTCATGAACCGTAATAGGTAGACAGCTGAAATTTTCACAGAATATGTATTTCTATTGCCGCTATAACAACAAATAATAGCAATGAAATAAAACTTAAAGGTCCGCCCCCCCATACAAGAAACATTTTCTGGTGTTTTTTTTGTTGCGCCTACTATTAATTTTACAGTCAATTTTGAGGAAAGGTTTTTATTATTATTATTGTACGGCACCCCTCCGTGTGCGAGTCCGACTCGAACTTGGCCGGTTTTTTTAAATTGGTTAGTATCTGGGATATTTTTTCCTACACACCTGTCATGTATATAATAATGCAGACATTTGCTCAGTCTATCCATGAATGGTGTTCCGGGCGTGATACAGTTGGAATCAAAGTGGGCCTCCTTGGGCCTCTCGGGCGGCAAGTAAGCCCCTTTAGCTTGCAGGTCGGAGCGGATGCGGGCCACCTCCTCAATCTTCTCCTGGGTCTCTTTCGAGGCACGGAACCGACGGGAGCGCTGCTGGTTCATTTTTGCTCTGGGGGCCTGTAAAATGTGGAGTTTCAGAATATGGAAGAATGTTTTTGATAAATAAAATTGTGAATACATTTGGTAGTGGCATTGAAAGCCAAGACAAAGGTTTTGGGTTCAAATCCATAAGCTTTTAGTAAAGGAAAACAATATGAGGAAACCATGGCATACAGTCCATCAAATCTAAGAAAACCTTTTTGATGTTTGTGAATGTGCAAAGCAAAAAGAACCTTATCTGTTAAATCTGTGGTTATTTATATATAATATGGATAAACCTTTTTCTAATACAGATCTGTTGGACTGTAGTGAAAAGGTTCATCTGACTGGACTGTCGCCAAAAATGTATAACTGAATTCTGGCTGCTGCATTGTAGTTCCTGTCTAGCTTAGTGTAGGTACGTACATATTACATAACTATGATATGTTCAACCTTTTTTGTTCAACTTTATTGCAGGATATTGTAGAACACAATGCACTATTACATACTAAATATACTAATAATGTGCAATGTTATCGAATTTTTCTCTCTTTGGTTAAAAAAACTAACTCGTATTATGTGTAATGTTGCCTGTAATTTAATTTTAAATATTTCTGCACCATCTGCAATGGTAGAATATGTCTGCCACTATTTTATTTAAAAACAGAAGTACCACATTTTATGAAATAAATTTGTTTAATTCTATTCTATAACTTAATAATTTATTCAGAATTAATACTTACTACACCATCAATAGCCATATACAGCAGCTTCCTTGGCCTCACAATACGGAACAGCCTGTCAATGCACTCAAAGATGGCAACCATCATCTCATCCTCATCCTTTGGCGCCGGTTTGTCTTCTGGATGTGTGCACGGGTGGATGATGCCATTCATGTCCAGATACAGGTTGTCAAACTCCACATTATTGGGGTTTGGGAGGGAAGAGTCCACGTGGATGAGGGTCCCATCGACATCTGTGGGCTGTAATGGAATAATGTTAATGATGTAATAAGAGACCATATAAACAGTAACAGTGCAGTGGCATTTCATTAAAAACTTTGATATCACAAAATAATGCATTATCTCTAGAGGTAGAGCATAGCGTTTATTCGCTCAAAGAGCAGCTCGTCTGGGGAAGTACCTCCACCTTACAGAATACCGCAGCCAAATAACTTTATGTTGTGTAAAGTTGTGTTCCTGCGCGTGAGTAAGGTCGCCAGCGCTCATAGGGGAGGGGGGAAAGGTCGGTAAAGCGTGAGCGATGCTTCGTGTGTTGCAAGCGTCCATATGGCTACGGTAACCGCTTACCATCAGGCGGGCCGTACGCTTGTTTATTGACTTAGTTGTATAAAAAATTAAAAAAAAGGGTGGAGGAACTTCTCCAGTCGAGATGCTCTTTGAGCGAATAAATGCTACAGTCTACGTCTATTAGAATAACCTCTCACTTGCAAATACTCGACAAAACTGTAATTGTTTTTTTTTATCTGTGCTCCCAAACCCTACGCTGTGGCCCTAAAGCTACTACATATCAGAATGAACGAAATAGTGCAGACAGAGCAGATTTTATTTTCCAATAATTACAAATACAACTATAAATTGAATTTCCCGCGATTTCATAACAGAAAAATAAGAGCACAATAACTGATGTATGGAGGTAACAAAACAGTGTTATACATAATCTCATTATACAGTATAATTAGTAGTAATACTACAGTTATCCTATAGGAATCTATAATAAAGCGGTCGTTCTTTAGATAGGTACAAAATGTTTTGGAGGTTATTTATTTACCCTCTGTTCAACACACTCCACAATGACGCTGGAATATTTCCGGCTGAGCCAGCGAAAGAATGCTGGTACTCCCATCTTCAGGAGTTTCTTCTGATCAGATAATTCACTTGCTTCTAATGAAAATTAATAAAATATTTTGTCACGTATTCAACACAAACAATACGACGCTGGAGCCATTGCTCAAGAGAGAGAGAGATGGCATATGTAAAATGATATGTGTGATATAGGCATGGCCAAAGAATTTAAAACGTCCAGAAGGATAGTCGCCTCTATGGGAACATGAAATAAACAAGCCAGAATTGACAGTATTTGACAGCCGTGCGCAGTACGAACTGAGAGCGATTTGCTCAGGGAGCCCCTCAAGCGGAGTGAAATTAAATGTCATGCTTTAGTAAGGCGGATTATCCATCTGGGTAGAGGCACGATGCCCTATGAAAATCTTTGGGCATGGCATAAATCACAAGTAGCATGTGATAAATAATATGATTCTGTTTTCATATGTCACATCTGCTACCGTCCATGACATAGCCTGTTACATGTTATAAATTAAAGAATATTTAAGAAAATAAATAAAATTTATGCGACTGAAGGACTTTGTATCCATGGTCATGAACAAATTTAAAAAAAAAAAAACTTTATCATTGATTAGCTTTTAAGAGTATTCAAAAATAAACCTTAAATCAAGTGACATAAAGTGTTATCTTCTTTAGCATGTTATGTAGCAGGATAGAAAAATATTTTTTTGCTACGAAAGTATATATAATTTGCATCAGTGATAATTTGACACTTGCGTGCGATACTCGCACATGATTTTGTTTTCCAATGAAAAATGCCAGATCGATGACGTAGGTTACAAACCATTGCAAATCATATATCGCTATTGAAATCATGCTATTAAAAATAATAATATCATCAAATGAGAATTCTTTTAAAGTAGCAATAATTTCCATGCCTAGTGTGATAGAAAAAGATAGCGTAACAGCGACATTTTTAATTTCGTTCAAAAACTGTTATTATTTTATTTTGCTTTCCAACAGAATTAGTGTTATTAGATTATCTTTACGTTACTCAATATCAAATGCAAAAAAAACAGCAATGTACAAATTCTCGTGAGTACACACGATATAAATTTTATAAATAAAATTGGTAAAAAATATGAGGTTTTTCCCCAAATTTAGGGGGTAAATAAGTTGGATGGGATGTTTTTTAGAGGCTCTCTGTCTCATTCTCATAGACTAAATACTCAAAGTTTTAGGGTCTTATTAAATTTTGTGTATATTTAATAATGAAGAAGAATTAAACGTTAGCCGTTAAACTTTAGGAAAAAAGGCGTTAGTTTTCAGCATATGCAGCGTTGTTATTTTGTCTACATAATAAGGAACTCATTTTGGATTCTTAAAATGTTTAGTGTGCAGTTGAACAATGGCATTTAGTGCGCATTTGTATTTCGTCTCAAAATTTGGGCTAGCATTTGTCACGGTTTCAATTTCGAATACAAGTTTCGAGCACACCTTCTCTATCATCACATTAATCATCATCAGCCTATAATGTCCGACTGCTGAGCACAGGCCTCCTTTCACAAATGAGGGTAAAAGGGAATGGGCTATACTCCACCACGCATGCCCACCAACGTCTTAACGTGCCTTCCAAATAATAATAATAATAATATCCTGGGAAATAGAAAAAAGCCAAGAGTCAGAGAAAAATAAATTAGGCTTTTATAAAATATTAAATAATTTATAAATAAAGAATTATCTATTACAAAATGATAATTATTCTGTTTTTTTTTTAGGGTGGATTCCAATTATTTATGGTGATTTTTGCTGTCTTATTTGAGATGGTTTAAAGTCAAAAATGTTTATTCAATATAGGCCCTAATAAGGCACTTACGAACATTACAATTAATTTCAACACCGGTTCGTAATACACTTTCTTCTCAGTTTAAGTGTACTCCAAAGTTTTAGTTTTATTAAAACCCTGATTTTAAATATATCCATCACTTTCTAATGTCATTCGTTTTAATAGGCTGGACCATCTAATTTAATAAGAGGGTAGCCCCCTTATTACAAATGATGATAAGCAATTTAAGTAAAACCAGTCATTCAATCATTTTCTCAAAACGTCACATAACAAAATAGATGAAGGTATTTTAAAACCTGGGTTTGCTTTAAACCATGTTTTGTTTGTAATAAAGGGGTAGGGTTTTAGACTTTAACTTTAGGGGTAAATCATTATGTGAGTTGGTAATTCAGCATCAGCTGTCTGTCAAGCGTGTTATGTTATCAAAAAAATTTGAAATATTTTTATTATAAAATGAAGACTTTTTGCTTAGTAAACTACTACCGAAATATATTTAAAAACGCACAACTACGAAAATACTGTACAAAAACTGATGACAAATCCATGAATAACATTCGTAATATCGGTATTTTAGCGCACATAGATGCAGGTTAAAATGTTTACTTATTTACTGAATTACCGCTTCCAAATTGTCTAAAAGCTATAATAATACTGCATGTATTACTTGTAGACGTAATATCAGGCGTATTCTATCAATAATCTGTATGAAAAGTGTTTTATTTCTAGCTACTTTTAGGTTATAAATTCTAGTTGATTTTTCAGGAAAAACTACAACAACAGAGCGAATGTTATTTTACTCGGGTACCATCAGGTCCATGGGGGAGGTTCATCATGGGAATACTGTCACAGACTATATGGAGCAGGAGAGGCAGCGTGGAATCACTATAACTTGTAAGAGAAGTTTACTAAAGTTTTCTTTCATTTTCAATTTGGTATTATATCTCCTATTTACCTACTGTCGGCTACTGGTGTCAAACCAAAGGTCCGGTTTCGCTAAAGCTGCCTTTGGCCGGACTTGGCCTTGGCCAAAATAGGCTGAAGCCAAAGTTTTCTATCAAGCACCGAAATTTAACAAACTGTTACAAATGTGGGAGAGATTGTTATTATTTTTGACAAGTTTCATCGAATCTTTATCTCCCTCAGCTGCGGCAGTATCATTCCCGTGGCGTGGCAGTCAGATCAACCTGATAGACACGCCGGGCCACATAGACTTCACCATGGAGGTGGAACAGAGCCTGGCTGTGCTGGATGGAGCTGTAATTGTGCTGGATGCTTCAGCTGGTTAATATACATATTGTCCTGTCATAAGGGTATAGGTTCCATTTAAAATTAAAACGTCACAAGGAATACATGGGATCATACAATAAATTAAAAATATTACCACCTATCATGCCATAGGTCCGGGGTTCGATTCCCACACAGTACATATATGTGGTATATCAGTTATCTGATTTCCATAGTACAAGCTCTGTTTAGTTTGGGATCAGATGACTGTGTGTGAGGAATGTCCCAGGATATTTATTTGTTAAATTTTTCAAATAGAATAGTCATACAAGTTTTTTGGTGGGATCAAATCACATGTATAGGTTGTTACAAATAGACCCCCCCCCCCCCACAGGTGTAGAAGCCCAAACCCTGACAGTGTGGCGTCAAGCGTCAGGCTACAAGGTACCGCGGCTGGTGTACCTCAACAAGATGGACCGAAGCGACGCGGACGCGGCCGCCTGCGTCATCTCCATACGGGATAAACTTCAGGCTGAACCACTACTGCTGCACCAACCTGTTAGGCATGAGGATAGGCTTATAGGTAGGGAACTAAATACTCAATATTATTTTCTGTCATTGTGTCCACGGACGCTGAGGCTGTGAAAGGAATGAGTTCTCAGCCGTGGTTTTCCCAAGGGAGTACAGCATGGAGTTCTTCAAAAATGGTGTGAAGAGTGTTACCCCTGGTAACCGCGAGTGATACCCCTGGTGTTGCAAGCGTCAATACGCTACGTTGACCGCTTACCATCAGGAGGGCCATGTGCTTGTTTGCCAGTAGTATAAAAAGTACCACCCTCATATTGAAAATCTGCCAGTTTTACAAAGTACCCTATCATATTATGGTTTCCTAACGACGTTTTCCTTCATCAAATGCTGAACTCGTTGTTGGATTCGAACCCACGACCTGTCACGCACAGAGTTGCTATTTGCTTCTTGTATCAAATTCCAAAGAAGAATTCAAATTCAAAAATCGTTTATTCAATTTAGGCCCTAATAAGCCACTTACGAATCTTACAATTGATTCTACAACTTGTAAATCTAAGCCAAGTTTATGATATGTCTTTCCCAGGTTTAATTGACTTGATAACATTAGAAGAAATAATCTGGACTCAAGGTCGCGGACAAAACTTCACTCGCAGAAAACTGTCGGAAACAGAAGATGGCCACAAATGGGAGGCATCAATGTCCGACCATAGACAACTAATAGACACACTATCCTCCTTAGACGATAAACTAGCAGAGACAATAATACAGCAAGAATCTCTTGATATAAGCGCGAGAGAGATAGAAGATGCCGTGAGAAGATGTACAGTTGAAATGAAAGCGTTTCCAATATTATGTGGGAGTTCTTATAAAAATATTGGGGTACAGACGTTGATAGATGGCGTTGTTTCATACTTGCCTTCTCCGTTAGAATGTAATGATTTATACAAGTGTTTTGGTTCGGATTTGGCTGCGCGTGCGTTTAAAGTACAGCACGATGATCAGAGAGGAGTATTGACGTTCCTCCGGCTGTACAGTGGAGAGATTAATAAGGGACAGAAGATTTATAATTTAAGACAGGATAGGAGTGAGCAGGTGGGTGTACAATTATAAGATTTGGTTATTTATCTTTGTTTTTAGAAGTCGCATGAATCAACCAAGTGCGACACGGCAGCTGTCTCCCTCTCTCATCGCACTCGGAGTACTCCTGCATCATGAGTATGGAACTACTATTTACTGTCAAACAAGGCGTAGAAATAAGCCTAAAGTCACTTATTTTTTTATATTTTTTTTAATATATTACTAAGGTAGCAAACAAACATACGGCCTCCGTACGTCACTGCGGTCAACGTAGCCTATTGACGCTTGCAACACCAGGTTAACACTTGCGTGTTGCCAACCCTGCAAAAATCGCTTCACACCCTTTGTTTGAAAAACCCCTTGCCGTACTCCCTTGGTTGCACCAAGGTGGGGAGCTCATTCCACAATCGGAGCGTCCGTGGTAGAAAGCTCCTTTGAAACCGCAGGGTATGAAACAATTGTGGTTCCAATGTGTGAGATTGACTCTCCGAAGATGGCGAGTACAACGGCTTCCATATGTTGTAATCTACAACATTTTGTATAATCTATGTAGGCAGGAGCATTGTACGTGGCACTGGCAGACGAGTACAAGCCTGTAGAGAAAGTTACAGCCGGCAACATCGCTGTCGTCAGCTCGCTGAAGGTAACAATATTTTTTATTACAATTAATTTTTTTTTAAAACTGCTCTCGAGTTTGAAATTTAACTTATGGAAGTGCGATAATAGTATATCTTTATTCTTATGGTATTACTAGGGTATTACCCCTTGGGGTAACATTTTCGGAATCCTCAAAGAATATTTCCTCCAAAGTCAAAAAGTCAATGGCATTTATTCCATTTAGGCCCCAAAAGGGCACTTATGAAGGTCACGTTTACTGAAGTTACCACCGGTTCGGAACTCCCATATTTCTAATCCACTGGTCTAAGCCGTGCGGTGTCTGTCAGTCACTAAGTAGCGTTTTATTAAGATTTAATGGAATATAAACTTCTGTAACTTATAAAACAGTAAAATATAAATAAAACAGATACCTTCCAGGCTACAATGACAGGAGACCTGGTAACCTCAACACAAGCCGCCTCAAATCGAGCCAAGTCACAACTATCCACGACGCTCCGCGACCCACAGAACGTAGAAGGACTGATGCTGCCCAGCGCCAGGCAACGGCTTCAGGCCTTCGAGTCCGACCCTACGCCTGAAGAGTTGGCAGAAGTGTTACTTGGAATTGGTAAGTCAGTAATTAATAGAACGAATAATAGAGGCCACAAAATCGATCCTAGTGGAACCCCAAACACTCTAATTTACTTTTTTTCTTAAAAAGCATCTTCATTTTTAATAAATCAAAAAAAGGAAACATAATTAATAAAAACACGAAACATAAATTCAGAGAATTCAAACTACTATGATTTATTGGATAGCCAAAAAAAGTAATACTTATATGTATTTATCAGTTATCTGGTTTCCATAGTACAAGTTCTGCTTCGTTTGGCATCAGATGTGTGTGAGGAATGTCCCAGGATATTTATTTATTGGAAAAAAACTCTTGACTGCATTAGTAATTGCATTGAAACCAGAATTGTTTCCAACTATGCGGGCTAAAAGGAGTTCTTCCTCGGACGCTCAGATTGTGGAATGAGCTCCCTGCCGTGGTTTTCCCAATGGAGTACAGCAAGGGGTTCTTCAAAAAGGGTGTGAGGCGTCGTCGTCGTCGTTATTATTATTATTATTATAATTGGCGACGATCGTACGATCAAAGGATACGATTTCGTCGCACGACGAGATTACATACAAAAAAACCGGCCAAGTGCGAGACAGACACGCGCACCGAGGGTTCCGTACAAACCTGTAGGTATATAAGTTAATGTTAGTATAGACCTGAGTATTTGATATGGATTTCAATTTATGACGTATTAAAAAAAAACGACTGACTAGATCTCGTTCAAACCAATTTTCGTTGGTAGTTTGCGTCGTAATGTACATCATATATTTTTTATAGATTTATCATTCTCTTATTTTAGAAGTTACAGGGGGGGGGCACACATTTTACCACTTTGGAAGTGTGTCTCGCGCAAACTATTCAGTTTAGAAAAAAATGATATTAGAAACCTCGATATCATTTTTGAAGACCTATCCAGAGCCACCAAAAAAATAGTTTCAGGTCTATGTATGGGGAACCCCCAAAATTTATTGTTTTTTTTCTATTTTTGTGTGAAAATCTTAATGCGGTTCACAGAATATATATACTTACCAAGTTTCAACATTATAGTTCTTATAGTTTCGGAAAGAAATGGCTGTGACATACGGACGGACAGACAGACAGACGGACAGACATGACGAATCTATAAGGGTTCCGTTTTTTGCCATTTGGCTACGGAACCCTAAAAACGCTTTACAGTGTCCTAATTGAAGCTCGCAAGTCATCGCGCGAGCACAGGAACATAAGCGCGATCGTGCGACGAAATCGCATCGTTTGATCGTACGATCATCGCCAATTAGTCCGACGCCCTAAGAGTTTTCTTCAAGTTCGGCAACGCGCGACTGATACCCCTGGTGTTGCAAGCGTCCATAGGCTACGGTAACTGCTTACCATCAGGCTGGCCTTATGCTTGTTTGCCACCTTAGTCGTATAAAAAAAAAACTTGGGACTAAACTAGTACTTCCCCAGGTACCACAATCCCAGATCCAGTATTCTTATGCTCCATCGAGCCTCCGAGTGTAGCCTCTCAGAACGCACTGGAGACAGCCCTGGCGGAGCTGACGCGGGAGGACCCCAGCTTAAGGGTCACAGCTGATGACGAGAGCGGCCAGCTGGTCTTAGCAGGTAACTTTTGTAGTACCCAACTGATATGGCTTACCGCACCTGCGCAGAAGATACATTTTCAAAGAGCGGGAAATGCTATTGGTCGGCAGCTGCCGCCATGTGTGCGGAGGGGCGTCACTTGCGAGTGAGACGGAACTAACAGCTGCAGTGTAATATGAACCTTATAGTAGTGATCTAAGGTTGATTGTAAGTTTAAGAATTCTTTCGTTAATCTTCGCGGCCATACTTTTTTTTCTGTGCAAACGAAGATTCACGACGCGCCTTATAAATAATAAAACAATTAGTAGTAGAATAGCTTTCCGAAAGACGATGCTGGTTTTTTAAATTAAAACATTTTAGAATTTGACTATAATATGTTACTTAGGGTCAGTTCACACCGAGATGAGACGCGACGCGTACTTTTTAGAAATATAAGTTTGTTTACTACACAAAAAGGTACAAATTTCAATGACAGAATTAGAGTACGTCTCGCGGCACAGCGCGACATGTCTTTGTGAAACAATTGGCCTCTTCAAGCTTCGTAACTTCGCGTTTCATCGCGTCGCGTTGCGTCGCGTCCCGGTGTCATCTGACCGTTACTTGTATACCACTGGGCTCAGAGAGTTTATTAATTAATTATCTCTATCCCTGTCTCTTTCTAACAATATTCAATAAACAAAGATGGAGATAATTTCGGAGAGTCATTAGATTGTAATTGACGTCTGTGGGTACGGGAGTTGGTGATGATTTAGCCGAAAGTTATAGGCACTACTGTGGTTTCCTTTCTCACGTAGTTTTCGTTGATTCGTAGTATTTTATTTAATAAAGACACTAGGAGAGAATTCATGATTGTCAAAGTCTAAACCTATAATAACTTAACATCGACAATAGGGAATACCACAAAAATATTGTTACGAGCTGGGGTTCAGGATAAATAATGGTACACGAATTTACCAAAACACTGGTCACACTTTTATTAAAACACTCACAAATTAAATAGTTCACTGGCACTTAACTATATTTCACTTCGATGTTTACTCACTGTTATACAAAACCAAACTCAAACTCCCCTGTGTATTGTCTCGTATTTATAGTTCATAAACGGCATCCGGAACATTCTACAATTTACCCGCGTATTCTACATGCCTACAGTGCTATCGGGAATGTTCCAGAAGCCGGTAGCTATTCGGCGATAGATGGCGTTGCTTGATAAATGTTTACTCCTATACAATAACAGATGGCGTTACTAAGATTACTCCTATAAAATAACAGATGGCGTTACTGGTAGCAATTTATTCCTGACGACGTAACAATATCTTCTTTTTTTTTACTGTGTATAGGCCTGTGTTTGACCGCTATCTCACCATGGTTAGTGATGATTTGGCCGAAAATGGTAAGCACACGAAGCCTAGAAGGAACTGGCTCCCAAGTACAGCTATAGGAACTCGGAACACACCTTTAGTGCCATAAGGGTTCCTAGTTACCTTTTCGGTTGGTACATCGCCCTGATACCTTTTAGGAATGGGCGAACTACACCTAGATATAATAAAGGAACGCATCATCAGGGAGTACAAGATCGACGTGGAACTGGGTCCACTGATGATCGCATATAGGGAGGCTCTGGTGGGTATGGCGAAGCAATCCATGTCGGTGGACAGGAAGATCGGCAACGCAAAGCAATCCATCAAGGTCACCATGTCCGCTAAAACTGTGAAGGGAGTCACACAGGATAAGGTTTTGAGGTACGTAAATTTTTGTCATTCATCATCATCATCATCATCAGCGTATAATGTCCCACTGCTGAGCACAGGCCTCCTTTCACAAATCATGGTGAAAGGGAATGGGCAGATACTCCACCACGCGTGCCCACTGCGGCGAGGTGGAGTCAGGCTAGTGGCCAACCTACTGTTGGAGTTGTCAACCCGCCTAGAAGGCCTCCAACTTGCTACAGCATACTGACAGACAGGCAGACGGACGTACAGCGGAGTATTAGTAATAGGGTCCCGTTTGGCACCCTCCGGGTACGGAACCCTAAAAATTAATTATGTTTTTTGTATACTAAGGTAACAAACAAGCATATGGCCAGCCTGATGGTAAGTGGTTAACGTACCCTCACGCAACTCTAAGGGTATCGCTCGCCATTTGCTATTGACAATTGATAACCCTAACCATTTGGTATACCACAGACTAGACAAGACGGCAGACAGTGCAGCCAACCTGGCAAATATCTGGCCTCGGAACTTGCAAGCGATCCGGCAAGGCGTCAACACTGCTCTACTGCATGGACCTAAACTCAGTTGTCCGGTAAGTTTACGAAATTAAGACTCTGCTCACTACCTTAAAAGAGTTTTTACAGTTTTTGAGATCACAACTTTTTTTTTACTTCAATGGCGTCTCACGGCTTGTGTATTTTGCCAATTTCCAGTTATATAATAGGATCTAGTCACAATAAATCACTTTCAAATAGTCCTCAGTCAGTCACCGTCCATAAAAGTCATGTTTTAGTATAATGGTAATCATTGTACTAAAACTTTTCACGGACTTCTTGAGACAACTTGAAAAGTCACGATACACATAATTCATTTCATTTCACTTCACTATTGCACATTGTATTGATCTTTATTGGATAAAAAAACCACCGATAAAACTTAAAATACATGAATTTATGAAAATAAAAATGAAACGAAACGTCACTCTGCTAGTTTCCGCCAAAAAGTCGAGATAACTACTTGGTATTTTTTTTTTCAACGACACGACTTGTCACTGGCAAGACTTAAATTAAATTTAAGACGCAAATTAAAGTAGCAGTGAAGCGACAAAGTTTTGTTTTTAGGCCTGTGAGGCCAATCTCACCATGGTAAGAAATGATGTGGTCGAAGGTGGTAAGCACACAAAGCCTAGAATGAACTGGCTCTCAAGTGCAGAATTTGAACCCGGGACCTTCGCGTCGACATCCGACTTCACTACCACTGAGCTATCATCGCCTTCAACGTCAATGCAATAAGGTAAATGAATAAATAAGTAATAATAGTTGTGTTATAATATATAATAATAATAATAATAAGCTACCACCGTCGTGGTCGGTACCTGGATGGGTGACCGCCTAGTGGTATTTCAAATCGAGCGTTTCCGTGCTTAGGAAGGCACGTAAAGCCGTTGGTCCCGGTTATCACTTAATTGTGATAGTCGTTAAGCTAGTTGGAGGCCTTCTAGGCGGCTTGAAAAGTCCAACAGTAGGTTGACCACTAGCCTACCTTCACCTCGCCGCAGTGTCCACGCGTGGTGGAGTATCTGCCCATTCCCTTTCACCCTGATTTGTGTGCAGAAGGCCTGTGCTCAGCAGTGGGACATTATAGGCTGATGATGACGATGATGATGAATAGTTGTGTGTTGTTCAGATGGTAGACGTGCAAGTAACCCTGCATTGGCTGGAAGTAGGGCGGGGAACATCAGAGTCCGTCATCGCTGCTACCGTCGTGCAATGTCTCAGAAAGGTATATATCCTTACTATACTAATCCTAACTAATATTATAAGTTCGAATGTAAGTTTGTTTGTTTGTTACGCTCTAACTACTTAACGCATCATCATCAAATTAAGCATGCAGATAGCCTATGGTCTGGAGAAGGACATAGGCATACTTTTAGGCATTTTTTTAAACTTAACTAGTCAAAGGTTTTTTTATATAACTTAGTCGATAAACAAGCATACGGCCCGCCTGATGGTAAGCGGTTACCGAAGCGATATGGACGCTTGCAACACATGAAGCATCGCTCACGCGTTACCGACCTTTCCCCCCTCCCCTATGAGCTCTGGCGACCTTACTCACGCGCAGGAACACAACTTTACACAACATAAAGTTATTTGGCTGCGGTATTCTGTAAGGTGGAGGTACTTCCCCAGTCGAGCTGCTCTTTGAGCGAATAAACGCTATGCTCTACCTCTCATAAAAAGTAAAGTAGATTTTTTAATTGCCAAACTGGACATATAGATCATTTCGTAAGCTAATTTTACCTGTGATAGCTATTTCCATATGGGAGGGTCTGCTATGCAAAGCTTTGAAGTTTTTGCTTTATTATTAGTAATAGCGTCAGCGACTGCCAAGCGATACGAACACCATGTTTAAAGTTCTGTGGTATCAGGATTCAGTGGGCGTAGTGCAGGCAATGAAACAACGTAATACTATCGCTTCGGAAAGTCCCGTATGAGGAGAAGAAGCGACGCAACAAACTCGCTCATGGGCCCCGATAGGTTTACTGTTATAATATTACAATTAATTACATATTCACTTCACTTCACAATCTTAGACTTAAATAAATTACAGAACCGGGTAAAACAACGATCGCACTGAGCTGTGGTATAGCTCGAGAGCTTGATAAAAACTAACTCTTACAAATACAAATACCCACACTTTTATAAGCTACTATGGTCAGTGTTGCCACATCACTTAATCCTTCTACCATAAGAATATGATCCAGCCAATATGAATAATTACCTAATAAATATCTAACATTCGGCCTTTCCTGACTTCAAGTTTGTCCTCAAACTTCGTGTAAACAAATAAAAACATACACCACTTTACTCAGATGGACCCATCAACATCTACTACTCTTTTTCTCAGATTGATCAAACAACATCGGTTCACCTATCCCTAGAGCTTTTTATTGTATATGTACAGTCAGCAACGAAAGTCCATGAACAGATTCAAAACGACAAAACAACTGAGCACTAAAACTGTCATAAATCGCTGACCTCAGTGGAGTATAAAACGGACTTGTCATTTCAAAGTTACAAAAAAGGCTGAACACCAATATTTCAAAAGTTGTTGATCATCATTTTGCCATAAGTCGTTGAACACCAATTTGAAATAAGTCGCTGAACACTTATATACAACCCGTTTCACCCGCGAACGGTTTGAATTTTTTTGCGCGGAACCCTAATTTATTTTTCAAAAATAAAAGTATTCCTTTATAACATTAAATATGAACCGGAACAGACAGATAAAAATGTATACACAATTCTATAACTTTTATATGTATCGCAACAAGTCTAGATGCCTGCCTATTACATTACTGAGGAAAATAAGACAACAAAACACTATTCGATTTTATTAAAAAAAAGTTGAACTCACATAAAAGCTTGGTGCAATGTGTAGATAGAGAATTGTAGGTAGATAGGCTGTCAGCGTATAGCGAAGAAGATAGCGATAGTTCAACGTAATTACATATATATTTGGATTTTTATCGTATTTAGACGAAATTATCTGTACAATTTGCATGATATTGACAGAAAATACACTTGAGTATAGTAATCCTTTGATTTACTTACTGTATCAGTAAAAAATAACTACTGACCGGTGAATGGTTATGTTTGGTTAATTTCGTTCACTACGGCTTTTACAGCCAATTACACAACAATTGTTTGACGCGTCACGGGAAAGCTGGTGCCATTTCTGTGCAGTAGTGTCTTTATAATTTCCGATTTCTACGTCCATCGATGATTTCACCGTCGAGTAATCCTCGAAAAGCGGGACTGAACCTATTACGCGCGGGACATTAAATTTTGGGCTAAAAATCGGGTCGTCTGGCAACGCTGACGCAAAGTCACAAATAACATACAATTAGGGTTTCACTGTTTCACTGCTCTCCTAAAAATATATCATAAGGCACAAACTTTTTTGGCCTCAACGACACTGAGGTCAAACAATAACAACCTATACGCTAGATAGGGGCAAAAAATACGTTTAGTCCTGCTCACACATACACGTTTTGATATAAGCGTGTCTTGGCCTGTCTACCTGTAATTCTCCGTCTACGGTGCAATGCAATACTCTTTAAAATTGGAATGTCAAATATCAAAGAATATTTAAATCAAAAGCACTAAGGAGTATTGATATCAACTTCGATGCAAATCACCACTAAAATAACTTTCTAACCCTTTTTAACCCCGTTTGGCGATGAGTTTCAATAAAATATTAAATACATCTTCCATCAATTCTGTTAAAGAATGTTTATGCAAAATTTGAAGTAGATCGGACCAAGGAATCACGTTGTCCATACAAACTTTGCCCCCGTTTTTCACCCTTAGGGGTAGAATTTCGGAAAATCCTTTCTTATCTGATGCTACGTCAAACAAAGAACACACCCTCCAAGTTTCAGGTCTCTACGATCAGCGGTTTAGGCTGTGCGTTGATTGTCAGTAATAAAAAATATTAATTTAATTAATTAAAATTGGAATTATAATAAAAAAGCATATAGGTTTGATAAATATAATATCAAATAAGTAAGCTACTTTCAAATAAAAAAGTAAAAAATAATTAAAACTTTCTTTATAATTTAATTTAATTAAAAAAAGAAACATAAGGCCATATATTTATTAATTATTATATGAGATCAACACTTACAGATTGATAACATATTTTTCTCGCTAGTAATGTTTAGCAATTTATGGCAAACAGAGAATCGGCCGTGTCAAATATAAAACAATCTGTGTTCAGCGACTTTTGTATTTGATATTGATAATATATTTTGGTCGCTAGTAATGTTTAGCAATTTATGGCACAACAGAGCTTAGCGACTTTTGTAGTTTTATGATGACAAGGTTGTTTTGTAGTTTGCTTTGATCAGTGATTTATGGTAAGTAAGTAATGCATATGTATTTTGGAACTTAATTGTGTTCAGCGACTTCTGTTGCTGACTGAATTGGAAAATTGAAATTTTCCAATTCGAACGCAAATACAAAAATGCCCATTTTGAAACTGTTAAAAACGACATCACTCCAATTGGAACGCACCTTTTGTAGACAGTCAGTCAAAAGCATAGATAATACACTAGAGAGTTACTAGAGAGTAACTAGTAAGAAATAGTGCGTTCGAATTGGAGTGATGTCGTTTTTAACAGTTTCAAAATGGGCATTTTTGTATTTGCGTTCGAATTGGAAAATTTCAACAATTTTGCAACTTTTGCCACAAACGATATGTCCCAAATCGAACGATTAGATACAAAAATGACATTTCCATGCTCATCGCCTGCTTGTCACTTGTCTCAACCTACCTTTTTCCTTCAGTTAATCATTAAACAAAGTTAATCTAACAAATTATTCTCTTACCTGTTAGTATTTCTATAAAATTTTATAATAAAAATTAGAATTTTCGCTTCCCGTATGAATTTTATGAAACTTATCTGTCAGATTCAAAGATGTCAAAATATGATCACAAACGACCCTGCCTCGGAGGTGGGTCAAAATTTGCAGTTCACGATGTCGTTTTTAACTGTTTCCAAGCAAAACGAACGGTGAACGAAAACTGTTCAAAACGCCAATTTCGCCCACATCTTTCAAAATCGAACGCCAGTTGTGATCGTTTTTGGCATTTTGGACTGTTATTTTTGCTACCATACCCCAATTCGAACGCACCTAAAGAGTAACTAATCTGTGCTAGAGATAGAGGTGTGTAACTCATCAAAAATACGCGAGCTGCATAACAGCTCACGGCTCAGGTGTGTGAGCTGGTTCAATGACTCAGCTCGCAGATCAGCTCAATTTGTACAGTCAGCAACGAAAGTCCATGAACAGATTCAAAACGACAAAACAACTGAGCACTAAAACTGTCATAAATCGCTGACCTCAGTGGAGTATAAAACGGACTTGTCATTTCAAAGTTACAAAAAAGGCTGAACACCAATATTTCAAAAGTTGTTGATCATCATTTTGCCATAAGTCGTTGAACACCAATTTGAAATAAGTCGCTGAACACTTATATACAACCCGTTTCACCCGCGAACGGTTTGAATTTTTTTGCGCGGAACCCTAATTTATTTTTCAAAAATAAAAGTATTCCTTTATAACATTAACTATGAACCGGAACAGACAGATAAAAATGTATACACAATTCTATAACTTTTATATGTATCGCAACAAGTCTAGATGCCTGCCTATTACATTACTGAGGAAAATAAGACAACAAAACACTATTCGATTTTATTAAAAAAAAGTTGAACTCACATAAAAGCTTGGTGCAATGTGTAGATAGAGAATTGTAGGTAGATAGGCTGTCAGCGTATAGCGAAGAAGATAGCGATAGTTCAACGTAATTACATATATATTTGGATTTTTATCGTATTTAGACGAAATTATCTGTACAATTTGCATGATATTGACAGAAAATACACTTGAGTATAGTAATCCTTTGATTTACTTACTGTATCAGTAAAAAAAAACTACTGACCGGTGAATGGTTATGTTTGGTTAATTTCGTTCACTACGGCTTTTACAGCCAATTACACAACAATTGTTTGACGCGTCACGGGAAAGCTGGTGCCATTTCTGTGCAGTAGTGTCTTTATAATTTCCGATTTCTACGTCCATCGATGATTTCACCGTCGAGTAATCCTCGAAAAGCGGGACTGAACCTATTACGCGCGGGACATTAAATTTTGGGCTAAAAATCGGGTCGTCTGGCAACGCTGACGCAAAGTCACAAATAACATACAATTAGGGTTTCACTGTTTCACTGCTCTCCTAAAAATATATCATAAGGCACAAACTTTTTTGGCCTCAACGACACTGAGGTCAAACAATAACAACCTATACGCTAGATAGGGGCAAAAAATACGTTTAGTCCTGCTCACACATACACGTTTTGATATAAGCGTGTCTTGGCCTGTCTACCTGTAATTCTCCGTCTACGGTGCAATGCAATACTCTTTAAAATTGGAATGTCAAATATCAAAGAATATTTAAATCAAAAGCACTAAGGAGTATTGATATCAACTTCGATGCAAATCACCACTAAAATAACTTTCTAACCCTTTTTAACCCCGTTTGGCGATGAGTTTCAATAAAATATTAAATACATCTTCCATCAATTCTGTTAAAGAATGTTTATGCAAAATTTGAAGTAGATCGGACCAAGGAATCACGTTGTCCATACAAACTTTGCCCCCGTTTTTCACCCTTAGGGGTAGAATTTCGGAAAATCCTTTCTTATCTGATGCTACGTCATACAAAGAACACACCCTCCAAGTTTCAGGTCTCTACGATCAGCGGTTTAGGCTGTGCGTTGATTGTCAGTAATAAAAAATATTAATTTAATTAATTAAAATTGGAATTATAATAAAAAAGCATATAGGTTTGATAAATATAATATCAAATAAGTAAGCTACTTTCAAATAAAAAAGTAAAAAATAATTAAAACTTTCTTTATAATTTAATTTAATTAAAAAAAGAAACATAAGGCCATATATTTATTAATTATTATATGAGATAATTACGTTTAGCGGCAGCGATAGTTCCAAAAAAAACCAATTTAATTTAATTTAATTTAATTTTAAAAGAATATTATTACATTACAATTACAAAGTGTTACCAAGTTCGATGTTAGAATCTAAGTGAATAATTCGAGCCGTCGCTACCGGTCCGTTGATATTCGATCTGCTGATGCGGCGCCTTGCGTTGGTTGACGCAATTACTTAACTTGCATTAAAATGAGGTGATGCGACATCAGCATTTTGGATGTGGTATGATCAGCATATTGTATGTTCTAGGGTTGTGTAACATCTCCCCCCGAAGATCAGCAATTATTTGAGAACAGAGGTCGAGAAGATTGCTGCACGATGATTGGGGTCATCTTGTTGCCTGGGTGGAATTTCTGCATAAAACTGTGTCGTTGATTCTGGTTTTGCCCCATCTTGGGTTTTCTTCATAAAATACTTTCTGCATGCTATTCCAATACCTAACATACATGCACTTAGGATTAACATGTAGATAGGTATAGTGGTGTGATAAAGGGCGGCGTTTGGTGTCGGTTCCAGCTTGATAGGTTCCTGAAGATCAATCTTAGTATTAACTGCGTGCAAATTATTCAAGTCTATACTGTTAAGTTTGACGATAGGTTGTGATTAGGGATTGCAATCCGGATACTTCGAAATCCGAAAATGACTGAAAAATCCGGATTTTAGGGGCCTATTATAAATCCGAATATTGAGAATAAAATCCGGTTTTTTCGGATTTTAATCATAATTGATTATTGTGGATGTTTAACTAAAAAATTTCATTAAATATCCAGTAGATTTAGGTCAGTATTACTCTGAAATCTATACACCGCTCGGCTCACACGCGGCTAGCTGCTACCGCTCATCCATCTAGCTAATAGTTAAGTCGGCCAGTGAGTCTTAGATGGAGGCAATGTGCGTGCGGCGCGAGTAACAACTCTTTGCACAACGTAATATCAAGAATGATAGTTCTATATAGTCGGGTTACCGCTGAAAGCATTTTGTACATCGGCTGATCTCAGAAAATTGTTACTTTTGAAAGGGTCTGACACACCAGCCTTCTAAGCAAGCTTCCTTAATATGAAATGTCTGGTGGTCTGTGCGCTTGGATTTCCAATTTCCTGAGCGAACGGTCTATTCATGTAGTCATAGACGGGTGTCCGTCGGACCTTTTCGCAATCAATTCCACAGAGATCAGATTCAGTTCTCTCTGCAACCTTATTTCTGCTGCATATTAACGATCTGGTGAAGCCCGGCATCTTTGGGTACGTAGACGATAGCACCGTTGTCATAGATCCAATTGTTGCGAGAGGCCATGGTAGAGCGTTTGAACGTAACTTTACAGGCAGTCTCCGATTGGGGCAATGCCAATCT
Source organism: Achlya flavicornis (assembly GCA_947623365.1). NCBI lineage: Eukaryota > Metazoa > Arthropoda > Insecta > Lepidoptera > Drepanidae > Achlya > Achlya flavicornis. The sequence continues at coordinate 952,244 of OX392485.1, read as the reverse complement.
GGTCACTTTTAATGCTACCAAGACGCAGGTGTGTCTTTTCATCACCAAACGGAGCCCTTTCCACCAGGCTTCCGCCCTCGACTCAATAAACCGTCGAGCCAGAAGACTCATCCAATATGAGACTAATTATGACGAAACTCACGAGGCTCGACCATCGAAGAAAGGTTGCTTGCCTTATCGGTTTTGTACAGGATATGTTTTGAGAGTGTGTGCAGGAATTGCTCAACCTTATTCCAACCACCATCCCTATTTTTACTCCGAACCACAAGACACGGGGAAATTTTTCTTTTGTATCCTCAATTATAATACGGACAGCAAGTGAGTGGAACTTGCTTCCGGCGACTGTATTTCCTGACTCTTAGAATCTAGGGACTTTCACGGCCAGAATGAATAGGTTCCATTTGGGTTAGCGTGCTCCACCTTAGGCTTCGTCATTATCCTTTATGGACGGCTCAGTATCCAAATACAAGCCCATAAAATATTACTTAAATATTACTAAGCACGCCTGCGAGCTGCAAATTTTGCATGCCAAAACTGGCAGAATATGTGATACCACATATTAATAATACCATACCATTTGTTACCATATTCTCGCAAATAAATATCTTTATCTTTATCTTTATCTTTACTTGCAGTTTAATTCAAATTCAAATTCAAAAATTGTATATTCAATATAGCCCTTAATAAGGCACTTACGAACGTTACAATTGATTTTACCACCGGTTCGTAATACACATAAACTGAGAAGACTCCCGGCAAGAAACTCAGCAAGGTTTTTTTTTTTTTAATTATCTTATAATAAATTTGACAATATTAGATAATTAAATTAAAATAGCCTGTAAAGCGAACACTTCATTCAAATGCGTTCTTGTCTTCTACAAAGTCGGAAACTTTATAGTACCCTTTATTACACAATTTTTATTTAACTAACTTTTTAAATCTATACACAGATAGTTCTTGAATTGATTTGGGTACTTTGTTATAGAAGCTTATACATTGCCTCTTAAAAGAATCCCTAACTTTGCTGAGCCGTGTTACAGGTACAGCAAGTTTGTCCTTATTTCTAGTGTTTAAACTATGAGTGTCGCTATTTTTAGGAAAGTTAAGTATATTTTTTTGAACATAAATTAAGTTTTCATATATGTACTGAGACGACACTGTCATTACATTTATGGTTTAAACTTATCCCTATGGGAATCTCTTGGCTTTAAGTTATATATTGCGCGAATAGCCTTCTTCTGCAGGATAAAAATTCTATTGATGTCTGCACCGCTGCCCCAAAGGAGGATGCCGTAAGACATTAAACTATGAAAATAACTAAAATAAACTAATCTTGCCGTAAATTCGTCAGTGCGAGAACGGATTTTCTTCACTGCATACGCTGCAGAACTAAGTCTATTCACTAGATTATGTATGTGTGGACCCCATTGTAACTTATCGTCTAATGTAATACCTAAAAATACAGTTGTTTTAACAAGATCCAATTTTTTTTCAAAAGCAAGCAATGGAAATACAATAAAATAGAACACCTCTCTTCAAACTACTAATAATTAAGCATAAACTACGCGTACAATTTAAAATTACAAAAGATTACAAAAAAAATACAAAAATTCGAAAAATCCGGATAATCCGGATTTATAGGTGATGATAAAATTTGAATCCGGATTTGAAAAAAATCCGGATTTTGCAATCCCTAGTTGTGATTGAGTAGGCAAACTTATATTCACAGGTACATCTATCATTTTCAAAACTCTTCCTTTTATTCTATCGTTATAGTTTGATATAGTGAAACCCGAAGTTTTCATTGAACACCCAAAGGGAATTATAATGAGATAACTTCCTTTTAAAGTACTGTACTGGTTCTGCTTGCATGAAATTTGTACTTTGGTCGGCTTGGGGAAGCTTAATGTGTAGTGTCGGTCATCCAGTTGGTCTAAAGCTTCTGTAGTTAGGTTGACTTTGGCGATTCTGCACGTGTCGACTATTTGCTGCGTAGTAATAAGATGCTGGATACAGTCAGGATTACTTTGAAGATGATAGTTACGTTTCTTCTCACAGAGATACCATGAACCTATCTTCGGACATTCTGCCTCTATGTACCAGAAATCTTTCCCATGAATGGCTATGTAAGGGAATAACGGGATAAGGATATTATTATTCCTATTAGGGACTATTGATAATTTATAGAGGTCATAGGTTTCAGGAAAGGCAATCGGCAATTTGAAAACTATTATTATCTCATTGTTAGTGTAGTAATAACCTAACTTTAATATATCGTAATATTCTCTAAAATTACTATCTACTATTTCATCTTTAGGATATAAAGATTTTAACTTAATTACCATATCTCTTAATGATTCTAAACTTAAAATAGAATGGTATGTGCTTGATGCACGAATAAACCCTAACATATTTTCTAACCTATGTAATTCATCAGAGAGATTTTCTATATTATCTCCTAAAATCATTAAATATTGCGCAAAGTGTGCATATTTAATTAAATTATTATCCCTATTAGCTTCAGATGCTCTAATTAAATTGAGTACTATTTCCATTTTATTTTGATTTTCTATAATTTTATCTAATATGATAGTATGTTCAGACATCCATTGCTTGCTTAAACTAATATGGTTATTTAATTCAGAAGCTAGTTTGATGTCGTTATTCTGGAAAGTTTTTATAGCATCGTTATAACGAATAGCGTCTGTATAATCAAGGTTCCCAGATATACTTTTTATAACAGATCCGAGACCGTCTATAAGGCCTCTTTTAACACGTATCGGTTCAAAAGTGAGCAATTGATCAGAAATCTTGTCAAGCCTATTCGAGAGGTATTCTATGTGAGGTTCATATAAAGATAACGTTTTATTAATAAGTTCGGGTCTAATTTCAGTTAACTGTACTTTTACTTTATCGATATTTGACTGAATTTCGGTGAGATTAATAGTTTGTAGAAAGGAATGGTAATGGGAGGTCACCTTTGTTGGGCCTAAGTTAAAGGGCAATACTCCTGGTCCATTGTCAAGGCTGTCAAGTATCACTTCTTGCGCGTGGGTCAGGTGGACGAAGATCAGTATTATCCTGTAACAATTGGTTGGTGTTAGGGACTCTCTTCAAACGTGACTTTGCTACAGGACCTCGTTTCTTTTTAGTATAGATATGAATCGGGAGGTCAGCTAGGACTACGTCTTGTGTATATCTTGGTGCTAATTTCTGACGAGACGCTAATGGATTCTTTATAAAAACGTTTTGTTCAGGTTCATATTCCTTTTCGGGTTCCCTATCTTTATTACGATTCTCGGTTAATTCTGTGCGATTATGTAACGAAGTTTCGTTTATTAAGTCATACGCCTGGCTTACTCGTTTACGATGGTCTATAATATATTGCTGGATTAAATGTTCAGATAAATCTATATCTATAGGATCGCGAGGATCGAAGTGGCCTGTGATAATCTCTATCGGTCGGCATTTGGTAAAACTGTGGATTGAACTATTATACCCTAAAATTGCATAAGGCATAAGATTAACATGAGGTTCGGTACGATGTTCTAATTTTAAAATGCGTAGATGTTCAAGAAGTGTTGAATGGAATCTTTCTACAATTCCATTTTCATTGGGGGTATGTGCTAATATCTTATGATGCTGTATCTTGTGTAATTTAATAAATTCTGCGAATAATTGGTTAGTGAACTCAGTCCCACGGTCTGTAACTATTGTCAAGGGAACTCCGTGGTGCGTACAGAAATTTAACAAAGCCTGAATAACGCTAACTGCTGTTCCATCCCTCAAATGGTACGCTTGTGCATACTTAGAGAAAGCATCCACAAGTGTTAAATACTTTTCGCTTTGGACTGTAAATAAATCTAGATGTAAAATTTCGAAAGGCTTGGTTGGAGGTGGAACTATGTGGAATTGCTGTTTGACTGGATTACGATCATACTTAGCCTGCCCACAGATTGTACACTCATTAATATATTTGGTGATATGCTCTTTCATTTTCGGCCAATAGTATCTTTTTGATAACGCGAGATAACATTCTGTAATACCACGATGGTTGGTTTTACCTTCGTGATATTTCTGAATTATTTCTTGTTGACGAAGGAAATCTTTAATATTCTCAAGTTCAACTTTTGTTAAAATTAAATTCATGGTAGAGCTTTTAAATTCATTCTGAATGATTGGTATGATGTTGTACATTTCTAAGGGTGGATTAATTATGATACCTGTTCTAACCTTAGGATTAACATATTCCTTAATGGCGTTTACAACGTCCAGATGCAAATTAGATTTAGAGAGCTGGATAACATAACGGATGTGGGTTTCAAAGGGTTTAGTAACTACAGTTTTTCTTTTGATGTCACCTACCACGATAAAACATATTTGGCGACTAAATTTATTTAAGGGCTCGTCCGTTATTGGTACTTCTAAAATGGGATTCTCAGCTGATGTATGTGCTGTAAGGGTGGATGAACCTGCTACTGAAGGTGGTTTTTCAGAAGGATTAGCTATAATTGAACTAATCTCCTCGTTATTGATTTCAATACGAGAGAGGGCATCTGCATTAGTATTATATTTTCCCTGTTTATAGATAACGGTAAAATCATACTCGCTCAACTTAAGTCTCCAACGGGTGAGTCTAGAATTGGGTTCTTTTAAGTTCATTACCCATTGTAGTGGTTTGTGGTCGGTGATGATTTTAAATTTTCGACCAAATAAATAAGGACGGAAATACTTCGTTGCCCACACTATAGCCAACAGCTCCTTTTCTATTGTACTATAGTTAATTTCGCTACTGTTAAGAGTTCTAGATGCGTAGGATATAGGCTTATCTGAGCCAATGGGTCCTTGTGAGAGAACGGCGCCTATGGCCAAATTGGAGGCGTCTGTGGTAAGTACAAATTCTTTATTAAAGTCGGGGTATTGCAAGATTGGGTCATTCGTTAACAGAGTTTTACATTTTTCAAAACAACTAATATAATTTGGATCAGTAGTAACTATCTTACATCCTTTCTTTAGGCATTGAGTAAAGGGTTTCGTTATCTTAGCAAAATCCGGTATGAATTTTCGATAATAGCCTAGTAGGCCTAAAAATCTTTTTATCTCAGTGGCAGTTCTAGGTAAGGGGTAGGCTTTAACAGCGGCGATTTTATCTGGATTGGGTTTTATACCTTCTGTACTAATGATATGGCCTAAGTAGGCAGTCTCTAGTTTGAGGAACTCGGATTTATCCATTTGGATTTTGAAGTTGGATTCTCTAAGACGCTGAAAAACCTTTTCAAGGTTGACAATATGTTCCTGAAGGGACGTACTAAAGACAATGATGTCATCAAGGTATACAAGGCATATTACATTTTGGAGGTCGCGTAAGACGTTGTCCATTACGCGTTGAAAGGTAGAAGGGGAATTTTTCAAACCCATGGGCATACGAAGAAATTCGAAGTGCCCTCGTTCAACATTGAATGCCGTTTTGTGAATATCGGCGGGATCCATCTCGACTTGATAAAAACCGCTTGCGAGATCTAACGTGGTAAAGTATTGACAGTTCCCTAATTTATCTAACACGTCAGTAATATTAGGGATTGGGTATTTGTCATCGACGGTTTTTTCATTAACTTTTCTAAAGTCTATAACTAATCGCCATTTAGTTTTTCCGGATGCATCTGCTTTCTTGGGAACAATCCATATTGGAGAACTCCATGCGGAATCAGATGGTCTTATAATACCTTGATCTAGCATTTTACTAATCTGGTCTCTAACTTCTTGACGGTGGACATAAGGATAACGATATGTCTTGGTGTAGACCGGAGTTTCGTCAGTGGTTTTAATGCAATGCTTGATCTTATTGGTAAAGGTTAAAGCTTCGCCATCAATATAGAAAACGTCTGCATATTGAGTGCAAAGTGAAGTTAAATTAGCGCGCTCCTCTTCATTCAAGTGACTTGTACGTAAACGCGATAGTACTTCTTTGGTGCGCGGTGAGACTTGTTCGGTACGTGCGCACTGAATATTATGTAGTTCGGCGCACAAGGGGCGGTCCATTGAAAAAATTACATCATACTGAGTTGGATTAGTAATTTCTACGTAACCTCTACTATTTTTTACTGCCGTTATACATTCACCTATCATACAATTTGAAATAGTTTGTTCTGAGACAATGACGTCACCGTCGTGCATATTAATCGGTAATCGCAATAATTTTGATGAATTAGCTGGGATCACATCTTCATATAGATTCACATTCCGTGAATTATAAACTTTCAGTGGATTCGTTGCATTTTGTGTAATAAGAATTTTATTTTTATAATCTATAACCGATTCCCATTTATCTAGTAAGTCTGACCCAATTAACCCATCAAAATGATCGTGAAATTTGTATATGAAAAGTGTGATCTCGGCATTATCGTTAAGTTCTTGAAAACATGGCACAGAAATAGAATATTCATTCCTACTAGTAGCATGGACATTAGTAACTTCGAACGGGTCGTAGTTAAGAGGAATGTCTGAATAAAATGTTTCAACAGCTTCTGGGCTTATGAATGACTGGTTAGCTCCAGTATCTATTAATAATTTAAGAGGGGGTGAGCTAATTTCTATGTAAGGTAACTGTCTCTGAGTCTGTAAGTTTATTTCTATATGGGTTTGTCTGACTGGGGGTCTTTCTGAAAATCCTGATTTTCATTATTAGGGGTTGATTCCTGAGGGGAATCATCACACGAAATCATGGGGTTATAATACGGGGAATATTGGTCAAAAGTCTGATCATAGTAGTCGCTGGAATCAACACAGTAATTAGTATCATAATCATAATCTGAAAAATCATTATAATAAGGATCATGTTCATAGCACTGATTAAAATTCATCTCCCTAGACTTAAAATAATTTTGTGGTGGAGGGTTGCCAAATTTCCGCCAATCATGCCCGCTTGGAGGCAAGGGCTTAGTCACGTAATGGCTTACACCACTCATCGGCTTTGGTCCGCTTGACCCTGGATTCACTGGTGGATTTCTAGGCTGCATTCTAAAGACATTACTTTGGGGGTTGTAGTTTGGCGGGGGTGCTCTAAACATTTGCTGTGTGCGTGTGGGACCACGATTTTGCTGAAACTGATTTGGATGTGGATTTGGTTTCCAAGGTTGCATATAAGATTGCATGGGTGGTCGTGATGTTCCGGGCATATTATACATGAGCGCTGGCTTAGACTGTGGCAAATTAAATAAGGGTACAGTATATGATTGCTTAGGGTTCGAATTCTGTACAAACTGAGATTGCATTTTACGTTCGGGGACAGTATCACTCCTTTGCTGTAAATATAAAATGTTAACCTCTTCTTGAACAAATTCTAAAGCCTTTTCAATTGTGTCAGGACGCATGCACCTGATACGTGCTCCTAATGGATCCCTAAGACCTCTAAGATAAGCTTGTAGAGTTAACTTTTTGTACAGAGTTCGCTTGGCTTCTATAGTGGTTGGTAAAGATTCATGCAGACTTATGTACGTCATTATGGTGCTGAAAAGATTCTGACAACGCTCGTAAAACTCCTGAGGGGTAGTATTGCCTTGATTAAGTAGGGAAAGATCATTATACAACGCGGACTCGTCACGATGATCGGCGAAATTATTCACAAGCGATTCGCGTATGCCTGTCCAGTTGTCTGGTATACCATTCGAGTTGATTAAACGTGCGGCGGGTCCTGTGATCTTATTCAAGATCCCATTGATCATGGCAATATTCGATAAGTCATTACCTTCGGGCCTAACATATTGTAAAACTAATGAATCGCAAAGTTTAATAAAACGCGTTAACACGTTCGAATTACCATCGAACTCTGGTAATAATCGAAGTGCTTTATAAATGGTATCTATTTCCGACATCTTATCTACGTTTCTATTAGCGTCTATTTGTTCTATACGCTGACTCTGCCTATCTAACTTAAGATTACAAGTCCGAGATTGCCTTGGATGGAAAATCTTGGAAGGATTATATTAACACAAAGAGGGGAAGGACACAAGAAAGATTCTGTGTACTTACAATATCATTTCTTTGGTTCTCTGGATGTATCGATGTCTGGATACCGTCTATGCTGCAGCTTTCCGTAGATTCTGGATACTCGTCTAAGGTTTGATAACCGGTCAGCAACGCAGGGCTCCTCTTCGGTCCTTTCGATGTAAGAAAGTCTTCTCGCCTATACGCACTGACTTGAGTATCCTACCGACTGCGCCAATTACGTTTAGCGGCAGCGATAGTTCCAAAAAAAACCAATTTAATTTAATTTAATTTAATTTTAAAAGAATATTATTACATTACAATTACAAAGTGTTACCAAGTTCGATGTTAGAATCTAAGTGAATAATTCGAGCCGTCGCTACCGGTCCGTTGATATTCGATCTGCTGATGCGGCGCCTTGCGTTGGTTGACGCAATTACTTAACTTGCATTAAAATGAGGTGATGCGACATCAGCATTTTGGATGTGGTATGATCAGCATATTGTATGTTCTAGGGTTGTGTAACAAGATCAACACTTACAGATTGATAACATATTTTTCTCGCTAGTAATGTTTAGCAATTTATGGCAAACAGAGAATCGGCCGTGTCAAATATAAAACAATCTGTGTTCAGCGACTTTTGTATTTGATATTGATAATATATTTTGGTCGCTAGTAATGTTTAGCAATTTATGGCACAACAGAGCTTAGCGACTTTTGTAGTTTTATGATGACAAGGTTGTTTTGTAGTTTGCTTTGATCAGTGATTTATGGTAAGTAAGTAATGCATATGTATTTTGGAACTTAATTGTGTTCAGCGACTTCTGTTGCTGACTGTACATACGACAGTGTATACAGGCAGTTATCAACTCCAACCAAAATCAATAATCAAATCTTATCTTATCTATCCCATCTATCTATATCTATCCCATCTATCTATATCTATCCCATCTATCTATATCTATTCCTTTATTTTTGGCATAAGTGTAATTTAACATTCCACGAGGTGTAAGTAGCAGATTGCGTACGACATGCAAAAACATTTGTTATTTAACATTTTGGATTAACAGTTACATTAAAATATGAACTAGACACGATTAAATATTAAAATAACTCTGTATATCCTTTCCTTTTCTTATCTTCATATTATTATTATTATTTATATAATTGACCAAAATTACATGATAGATACATGGTTTTACATTACCGCCTGACGAAAACCTGAAAGGCTTGTGTCTGGTGAGAGTTCATTATACATATTGACTATTATTATAGCTTATATTGCGGGACTTACGCTACAGATACACAACAACATTCATCCCCTTCCATTCCCATATGAATTAGACAAGATTATAATTAAAATATATAATACAGTTTAAAATCCAAATTTCTATTTATCGTTATCTCTATCCTTATCTAATGTTTTTTTTTAAAACTTTCCTCAACTTTCCTAATAATTTCTAATCTTTCCTAATATTTTCTAATCTTTCCCTATATTTTCTAATATTTCCTAATATTTTCGAATCTTTCCATATAATTTATAATCTATCCAAATATTTTTGAAATTTCCTAATCTATTCTAATCTTTTCTAATATTTTCGAATCTTTCCTAATATTTTCGAATCTTTCCATATATTTTCTAATTTATACTAATCTTTTCCAATCTTTTCTAATCTTTTCTAATCTTTTCTAATCTTTTCTAATCTTTTCTAATCTTTTCTAATCTTTTCTAATCTTTTCTAATCTTTTCTAATCTTTTCTAATCTTTTCTAATCTTTTCTAATCTTTTCTAATCTTTTCTAATCTTTTCTAATCTTTTCTAATCTTTTCTAATCTTTTCTAATCTTTTCTAATCTTTTCTAATCTTTTCTAATCTTTTCTAATCTTTTCTAATCTTTTCTAATCTTATCTAATCTTTTCTAATCTTTTCTAATCTTTTCTAATCTTTTCTAATCTTTTCATATCTTTTCTATTCTCTCTTTTTATTCAAATGGCTATATCAACATCTATTCATTATATTCAGATGGCTATATCAACATCTATTAATATTATTCAGATGGCTCTATCAACACCTATTAATTTTATTCAGATGGCTCTATCAACATCTATTAATTTTATTCAGATGGCTCTATCAACATCTATTAATTGTATCTAGATTGCTATATCAACATCTACCCTCTCTTATTTTTCTTTTTAATTGCTACTAGTCCTACTAACTATTTTCTTATAAGAAGTGTCTCTTCAAATATTCATTTACGCTCTAGATTAACTACGCTTATTTTTTTATTACGCTATTTCTTAAAACTGCATATCTATCATCAAAGTCCAGTCATCAAGACTGCATGTCTGGCATCAAGACTGTATGTCTGACATCAAGACTGCTCGTCTGTCATCAAGACTGAACGTTTTTCGACAAGACTGCACGTATGTTATCAAGTTTCTATTTTTGACAATATTTTATTGAAGAAAACTGCATGTCTGTTATCAAGACCGCATGTTTGTCATTAAGACTGCACATCTGACATCAATACTCCACGTCTGTCATAAAGACTGCATATCTATCGTCAAGACTGCACGTCTATTATCAAGACTTTTCAACACAAGATTTTATTGATGAACTTATTTGCATTTTTGTTGAAGGGTTTATAAATAAATGAATGGACATCTGCTTTTTTATCATAATTTAAACCTGTATCTTATCGAACCTAACTAGGATAAATTCTGTACTTTGGTACCTACATATTTTAATTTTTCTCTCTCTCTCTCAATATTATTTCATCTCTATCATAAATTAATGGACATCTGCTTATTTTTTATCATAATTGAACCTGCATCTTATCGAACCTAACTAGGATAAATTCTATACTTTGTTAACTACATCTTTTACCTCTTCTCTCTCTCTCTCAATATTATTTCATCTTATCAGTGTCCTTACAAGTGTTTTATATATTTTTATAGCTACATGTTTTTTTTTTATAAACAACTATTCCTTATGTTGCTGCTGTTAAAGCGGAAAGCTAAAGCCTACGTCGTAAAAAAACATCTCAACTTCCAAATCTAATTTTCTTAGCCATATTTTTCACGCAATTCATCCATCTCTTTTTCTACTTCTATTTACTACTATCTACTTTCACATTCATACCTCTTTTAGTCTCAATACCACGACAACATAACTTGTTAAACATTGGCGAATACTTGTTATTGGCTTCATTATTACTTATTTAAGCAATTTTATGTATTATAGCCGTAAGTATTCCAATAAAAATAAAATAAAATAAAATAAATAAAATAACAATGTGATCCGAGTTCTACCAACAATCCAACTCTCCGATACGGCCTCACGGTGAATCACAAGTCCAATCTCATTCTGGTGTGAAAATCTCTACCTGAAACCAAAGAAGTTCAGCACAGTAATAGATAATTTCACTCGGCCATTTCTGCCTACATTTGCGAGCCAATTTTGCTATTAATCGATTTAGTCTGAACATTTGCTAACGCTTACTCATATTAACCAAAGATTTAGAGTTAATAACTACTTATCAACTTTATGAAGGGAAAATCACATCAATTCAAACAAACTAAAGTAAACCCAGGAAAGAAGTAAAGTTAGTGAAACCCATATGATATTACTAAGATCAAGAATCATAACAGCTCCACCAAACACACTTTGCTACACACACACTACCCTAAGGGAGAAAGCCTCAGCATTATTGTTTTAACTTCTACAAAACAAAATTCATACCGACATGGTATTTAAGTATATTATAATATTGTAGCTTTTTTAATAAACATTTTATGAACTTTTTTTTTTTTACATAATTATTAATTTGACAGAAACTTGAATGGTTTATTGAATTTGTAATGATTTATTATTGTTATTATTTAGCTTAATTATTATTGTTAATTTGAATTAATCATATGTAACATTTGTTAAAATGTAGTCTTATCCATTTGAGCTGTCTTAATGTAACAATTAATTTTAATATTTGCACACTGAAGCTCGGTAGAGTAAGCTTGGACTTCATATTTTTTTGCCATCAATATTTTTGTCACTCTTATTCTCGCAAATAAATACATTTCATTTCAAAAGTACACCACTCAAAGCTTTTGCTCACAGAGTAATTTACTACTCGGGCGCCAACGCTTATTTTTAAAGTGCTACGTCTACTAATCTTCTGCGCAGTAAACGTCAAAAAAACGAAGCTGAACTCTACATTTAAACTCTACATTGAACTCTACATTGAACTCTACATTGAACTCTACATTGAACTCTACATTGAACTCTACATTGAACTCTACATTGAACTCTACATTGAACTCTACATTGAACTCTACATTGAACTCTACATTGAACTCTACATTGAACTCTACATTGAACTCTACATTGAACTCTACATTGAACTCTACATTGAACTCTACATTGAACTCTACATTGAACTCTACATTGAACTCTACATTGAACTCTACATTGAACTCTACATTGAACTCTACATTGAACTCTACATTGAACTCTACATTGAACTCTACATTGAACTCTACATTGAACTCTACATTGAACTCTACATTGAACTCTACATTGAACTCTACATTGAACTCTACATTGAACTCTACATTGAACTCTACATTGAACTCTACATTGAACTCTACATTGAACTCTACATTGAACTCCGAATCTCTAAATTGAACCTTTAATTGTCTAAATCTACATTATAAATGATACTAGTCTTTAGAACCTTGAATTAAATTAGGAATAGTAATACTAGGACCGCTTCATACACACAGAAGAAGGTTGTTTTTCACCCCAAATAACAGTTTTTTTTTTTACTGAACTATTAACATTAGAACTCATAAATCATTTTTTTTTGTAGTAAATTAAGTAAATTCTTGTGAATTTAAAATTAATATCACTAAATAAATTAAGCATACTTTAGATTTTTAGTTGTTTTTGAGATTCTTTTTGGCAAACCTTTACTAGCAAGTTCTAAATAAAATTATTCAAAAGAATCATGCTATTCTGAAAAAAGCTTTTAAATGGCTTATGTTTAACTATCTGTCCTATTATTTTTGTATAAGCTGTAAGTTTCTCTTAAATATGTTAATATAAAATAAAATCCATAATATTTACTGAAAAATTAACAGTGTTATTTTTGTTAACTCGAAATCTGATTCTCGGGAGAAACCTGTTGATCAGGAACTTTAGCCCATACGTTTGTCTAATGTGCTACCTATACATAACCCATTACATAACCGTTAAGTATTCAATTTAAAAGGATTATTACTTATAATACTTATAATTATTTTTTTTTGCAAAATGAAGAAACTTACCGTAGTCATTATACCATCACACTCAAATACAATTTACCATTAACTTCATTCCACTTTTGCAACTTCAGCTTAACCCAGCACGACCCTCATAACTGAACACCACTTATTCAAAGTTAATTAATGAAATATATATTTTTTTTTGTTATCCGGTTTGTAGTACATTGTCTTTTGAACGACCTATAGATATGTATATAACCATAACTATGTCAATAAATCTGAGGAAATCCCGTTCAACAAAATATATTTATTAATAAAGCAACCGGCAAAATGAGGAGAATCACCAACTTAGATAGCTAGTAATAATAAATTTATCGCACAATTAGTTAATAGTACTTACTTCATATTTAAAACTATATTTTTACAAAGTATCGGTCTGTCTTCCTTCCTTCCTTTCTATGTTAATAATTTTATATTATATTGAATTGTTACACCCTTATTATACGGTCATATGAATAGCATAAATACCCAACTTACCTATACATATTACAATAAATAATTGAGGATTGATTTTACATTTTTACACTTATACTTTTAACCCATAAATCTAGCTAACTTGACTATATTTTCAACAATAATTAAATTATTTAATCGTTCCCCAGATACTTTCGCAGTATATTAGCAATCAATATGAAATCGACTCACCAGATAGTGTTAAAGCAATTTGTATACACCACAATTCAGGCACCACTACATGTACATCAGATAGCCACTCGCATGGCACACCCGGCGCCAACTTGTGTCACTGGCCGCTACCAGCATGAACTATACTGCAAGCGTGCCACCCGCGCCGCCATTTGTCTATTATTCCGTCTAGCACGCGCATGTCACAAACTCGCACAAATACACTTATTTTAGGTAATCAAATAACTTGATTAAACTTTGTTCTTTAGTTCTTTACTTGTTCGAAGTTCTCAAGAACGTGGTCTTTTCAAACTATGTGGAAACAACCCAAGTACGGTTTACATTGCCTCTCTTTATCCCAATTTCTGATAATAGCGTCAGCGACTGCCAAGCGATACGAACACCATGTTTAAAGTTCTGTGGTATCAGGATTCAGTGGGCGTAGTGCAGGCAATGAAACAACGTAATACTATCGCTTCGGAAAGTCCCGTATGAGGAGAAGAAGCGACGCAACAAACTCGCTCATGGGCCCCGATAGGTTTACTGTTATAATATTACAATTAATTACATATTCACTTCACTTCACAATCTTAGACTTAAATAAATTACAGAACCGGGTAAAACAACGATCGCACTGAGCTGTGGTATAGCTCGAGAGCTTGATAAAAACTAACTCTTACAAATACAAATACCCACACTTTTATAAGCTACTATGGTCAGTGTTGCCACATCACTTAATCCTTCTACCATAAGAATATGATCCAGCCAATATGAATAATTACCTAATAAATATCTAACATTAGTAAAGATATAAGAGTCTTAATTTTAACCGATAACGGTCCGTAAATTATAGGAATCGGCCAATAAAGGATGAATTGAATAGAAAGATAATTGGAAACGGTAAAACAAAATAATACAAACCTGCTACCTAAATAAAAGTAAATAAACAATTAATACACGATCTGTAAAGGTCGCGCGGTCGTCGACGGTTGAAACGTATCACTTTTTGTATTTGAATGTTTCGGGTTTATACAATAAACGATAAACAACAAATTTCCATGCACACACCATTATTGATTTGACATTTGACCGAGCCAGCGAATCGAGCGAAGCTTGTCCGTTTCAGCTTGGGAAATGATGCTTTCGTATGTCTGTGAGGCGCTCGTGGTGTAGCATGATAAGCCGTTCTTAATCGGATCGGCAAGCTAAGCTACCTCCGTCGTGGTCGGTACCTGGATGGGTTACCGCCTAGTGGTATTTCAAATCGAGCGTTTCCGTCCGGAAGGCACGTAAAGCCGTTGGTCCCGGTTATCACTTAATTGTGATAGTCGTTAAGCTAGTTGGAGGCCTTCTAGGCGGCTTGAAAACTCCAACAGTAGGTTGACCACTAGCCTACCTCCACCTCGCCGCAGTGGGCACGCGTGGTGGAGTATCTGCCCATTCCCTTTCACCCTGATTTGTGTGCAGGAGGCCTGTGCTCAGCAGTGGGACATTATAGGTGATGATGATGATGTCTGTCCGGCTGTTCTCCTCAACAGGTCGCATTTCTCATCCGATTCTCGTGAAATTTTGATGACAGGTTCGGTAATGATGTGGATTTTCATCAACGAAAAAGTTCCTATAATTATGCAGACTCGAAAATTAAAAATTCAAAATCATTTATTCAAATAGACCTTCGCAGGCATTTATGAAAAGTCTGACTCTAATACTCTAATACCGGTTCGGAAGGTTGCATTTGCTGAGTAGAGCCGGCAATAAACTCGGCAATTACTCTTTTCAAAACAAGCTTCGATTCATTACATAATATTTACATTCTAATCGCACCGACAACAATTGCGTGTAGTTTTAAAATTCTAAATTACAAAGTAGACTGAATAAATATTTAATAAGTAAATAAATAGCAAACTCGGCGCAGTCCAGCCCCCACAAGCTGCACCTGTTCACGCATATCACGCGTGTGGCAGCCATCGCCCTCCCAGCCATATTGGAGGGAAGTGAGCGACCCGTCACATGACGCCGCTGCAAGCAAAGGCCTCGGGAGGTGTACAGGTCACAGATCTACTAGTTTAGTATGTTTGAAGCATATGATTATGTCCAGGTGTTCGAGGAGTCGGAGTCCATGCTGCTGGAGCCGGTGATGAGCGTGGAGGTGGTGTGTCCCGAGTCGCACTCGGCGCGCGTGCTGGCCGACCTCTCGCGCAGGCGGGTCCAGGTGCAACACATACATGTTAGACATCACAATAAGGTGCGTGTATTGTTTTTTTTCCAGGCCTGTGTTTGACCGTGATCTCAGCATGGTGTGACCGAAGGTGTGGCTTGAAGGAACTGGCCCTGAAGTGCAGCTGTCGGAACTCTTTTTCAACTAGAGTGTAGCCAGGCAGGTGGGTACTACAAAGTACCCTACCACCGTGCTATGGTTTCCTCACGATGTTTTCCTTCAACGAAAGATCAAGCCCATTTTAGGATTTGAGCCCGGGACCTATGACTTGGTATCCCACGTCCATTACCACTGAACTATCATCGCATCATTCATTTATTAGTGCTTTACCCGCATTCTCGAAAGATCTAATTAAATCGTTTATTGGTACAGGTAATTAGAAAATATTTGTTTATAGTATTAGTCAGATGAAATTGTATACAACATGAACAGTACGACACGAAAGATGCGGCTCTTTGTCAATCTTCGATAGCGCAAATATATAAATATCTGGCAGTTTTAGTTTTTTTTATATGACGGGTCGGTATACAAGCATACGGCCCGCTTGATGGTAAGCAGTTACCGTAGCCTATGGACGCTTGCAACACCAGGGGTATCACTGACGCATTACCGACCCTTCCCCCCTTCCCGATGAGCTCCGGCGACCTTACAAGCACAGGAAAACAACATTATAAATTATTACAAAGTTATTCTGTCAACAATTTATTTAAACATACATATTATCACGCAAATATTTAAAAAGTAAATATTATAATATATATAATATATAACAAAATAGATGGGAACATCTTACGTGGTATTACCATGTAAGATGTTCCCATCTATTTAGATGAAATTAGAAGAAATTCAGCACTTGGCGAATGTCCCAAAAATGATAGGCCAAACCGTGAAACCCCAAACGAAGAGTCCAGTATTTAATCTCCTTAAAAACATTATTTCTTGTGCGTATTCCAATAATTACTGCACTTCAATACAACATCTCCATTAGACTTGAGACCCCACTGTCCCCAACCGATACGATACGGCCGATATGGATAAGCATGGTCGTTGAGATTGTACCTTAGCACCACTACTATGTTCACTTGTCCATTTTCATTTCCGACGAATTCAGCGATCTCTCGCTCCGTGGACGCCCACGCAGACGGCGCATGAATGGTACCGCCACTCTCGCTACCAATGTTTATTGCTCGCGTCATAGGAACGAAGTTATAGAAGTCAGCGGGTCCACCAAACTTGTATGCTATCAAATATCCGACTACATCTTCTTTGGTCATACCCATTAGACGACAATTCAATTTAGAATCTAATGATATTGCACGACTTCCACGTGAATTTTTCGGGTTTATGTGAGAGCGGTTTACTTTCGCTCGAATTACTAAAGGTAGTCTCACGGGCCCGTTTGGTGTCATCGTCTCGTTGTAAGTGTAGCTGTACACTGGAATGTTTGGAACTGATAATGCGACAGTTTTTAAACTTGTATCGCTTTCCATTTGTTCAGCATACTTTGATACGGTTTCCTGTAATTGTCGTTGGATTGTTTCTGTACAATTAAAGCATCCTGAATTGTATAAACCAGGGAGTGCGCAGTAGTCCGGGTTACTTCTTGCATCATAATGACACCAACTGTACGATTTCCCTTCATGTCGTAAACATTCGCCGTTACATTTATATCCACTGAGTGTTTTGACACTTGGATAGAGATATTTATCAATATAGCACTGTCTCAAACTTCCTGATAAATCGTGACATTCGCCCTTCGAGTTTGATCTTGAAGATGCCGACTTTGTTCGACAATCATCTACACATGGTCCATGACCTAAAGTATAATCTCTGTATTCAAGGGACTTTGTCAAATCTGGATTACAAAAATCTAATTTTTCCCAGTCATGATCAACAAAACATCGAGGACGTACATTACCATCTAACCTTGTACAGCGGCTTGTACATTGATGGTGGTCGGTATATTGCTGTCCTGTAGTGTAATATGTCGGCGCTGGATTATTACTACGATGGCACTCTTCTACAACGTCAATATCCACCGCACAGCGTCCATCCACACAATCGTTGAGACACCATTTATCGTTAACTGATTGACTCTCAGTTGTATATTTCATAGATAAAGCTTTAACCGCATCTTTGTTAGCACCACACTCACCGAAAGCACTTAAAAATATATATACAGATACAGTTTGCAAAACAAACGACCACATTATATCAGGTCTACGATCCTTCTGATACTGGTTGTACTTAAAATCTTTGACTGACATTTAAATTATCGCATCTTAAATGTTATGCACGCCCAAATGCGAGTCGGACTTGCATACAGAGTATACAGGGTGAAATTCTGCTTCAACCTCACAATATGAACAAAATTATGTATGACAATCTTGCTCACAAGTTGCTAGAAGTTATCCAAAATATTATTTTATATTTTCCTTGACCATGGTTTTATCCTGCGTAAAGTTTGACGAGGTAGAGCAGCTCTCGCAGGGACCTCACTATGTTTAGCCATAAAGAATTAGCTCTTAGCATTCTGACAAAAAATTAGAGGTCAGTTTTGATAACTTCAAGCAACTTGTGACCAAGATTGTCATACATAATTTTGTTCGTATTGTGAAGTAGAAGCAGAAAAAGAAAAAAAAATTTATGAAAAAAAAAGAAAAAACACATTTTTTTTAATTTTTTTTTAATGGCATTTTTATTTTCTTCAAAATTCAGATCGGGGTTCCTTTCAGCGTTATTCTCTAAGATCTGTAGTTAAGAAGTTGCCTTCACTGGCTGGAAAAAAAATATTCATTCCTGTATAAACATCCTCTGCAAAGCTATATTTTTAAGTCGGTGTTTATTTGCTTCGATGGGTCATTAATTTCCAAATTAGCATTTAAAATTTTGTCAGACGGCTATCCGCCGCTTCTTTAGCTAGCCTTCTTACAAATAATAATTGATTGGGTTCCGTTTGGATCCCAAATTTATGATATTCTGTAGATAATCCCAAATATACTGCAAATTTCTATAGAATTACCATTAAGCACCTAATAAAGAGTCGTCCCCTTAATCACGTGAGTCTCGAATAAAGGATAATATCAAGATAAATCACGATAGGGAGGTATATCAAGTGATTTTTTTTTATGCGACTTCGTATAACTTTTGACGCAGTGGGGTTGTTTCTTTTAATAATTTAATTTATTCAAAAATGTTTGTAAGAAAGAGATGTGATGTGACTAAAATTAGTGTAGTGCGATTTACAATAGAATCGGCAAATTTACAAACCAGTAACCTAAGTGTATTTTTTTGTAATATTTGTTTATCCCCGACTGCAATACCTTACAACATTCAAGTTAGGTATATTCAAAGTTCTATAGATGTTTTGCCAGGGCCTAAACTGAATAAATGTCTTTTTGAT
Organism: Achlya flavicornis; assembly: GCA_947623365.1. Classification (NCBI taxonomy): domain Eukaryota; kingdom Metazoa; phylum Arthropoda; class Insecta; order Lepidoptera; family Drepanidae; genus Achlya; species Achlya flavicornis. The sequence continues at coordinate 932,694 of OX392485.1, read as the reverse complement.
TTTGATTTCATTATATGGAATGAGCTATTTACTAGCTTTTATTTTATACCCATATTGTTATAATAACGACATATTTGTTTTTAATACCCCCCCTCTTTTTTATTCGTTGACGCCATATAAAAATAATATACCCTATGACACTCCCACAGTTAAGACGAATCTAACGACACCTCATATATTTAAATCCATCAAGCCGTTTAGGCTGCAGAGCGTGCCAAAGAAATAAACATACATACATACATACACTCGAAAAACATAACCCTCCTTCCGGGTCAGTCGGGTAAAAATTGCACTTGCTTGCTATGAGAGACCCAATGTACTTAGCTAGTGTTCTCAAGCTGCACTCTACCTCCGGCAGCCTATGCCAGGAGGTGCAGAAACTGAAAATATTTGCTGAAAGCCCTTGACTCGATAGATCGTAGTGCTAGGAGACTCATCAATGATGTTCCGCTAACTGAGACAAAACTAAATTTGAACTAAGTATCGAACAACGAGGTAATATCGCAAAAAAAATTACATCTTTTCATACATTTTAGCCGAGGAGACATGTACCTTTTGTATGAAAAGCAGTTTTTTTTTTGCAATTTCGTAGTTGGCTGGTAAACGTTGATCGTATTTATGATTAGTTTACGTGGTTTCATTTGTTGTCGTATCCACCCCGTATAAATGCATGTCTGTTCAATTTAATTCGTGCATCCCCATTTCTCCATCGAAATACAAGACTACATCGAATATACAACTATAATAATGAATTTCAATGCAAAGTCAAACATACAATTTATTATGATTTGTGCGTATTCCAATAATTACTGGATTTCAATACAACATCTCCATTAGACGTGAAACTCCACTGTCCCCAACCGATACGATACGGCCGATATGGATAAGCATGATCGTTGAGATTGTACCTTAGCACCACTACTATGTTCACTTGTCCATTTTCATTCCCGATGAACTCGGCGATCTCTCGCTCCGCGGACGCCCACGCAGAAGGTGCATGAATAGTACCGCTACTCTCACTACCAATGTTTATAGCCCGCGTCATAGGAACGAAGTTATAGAATTCCGCGGGTCCACCAAACTTGTACGCTATCAAATATCCGAATACATCTTCATCGGTCATACCCATAAGCCGACAATTCAATCTAGAATCTAATGATATTGCAGGTTTTCCCCGGGAATTCCTCGGATTTATGTGAAAACGGTTTACTTTCGCTCGCACTACTAAAGGTAGCCTCACGGGCCCTTTTGGTGTCATCGTCTCGTTGTAAGTGTAGCTGTACACTGGATTGTTTGGAACTGATAATGCGACAGTTTTTAAACTTGGATCGCTTTCCATTTGTTCAGCATACTTTGATACGGTTTCCTGTAATTGTCGTTGGATTGTTTCTGTACAATTAAAGCATCCTGAATTGTATAAACCAGGGAGTGCGCAGTAGTCCCAGTTATTTAAATCATAATAGCACCAACTGTACGATGTTCCACCATGTCTTAAACATTCGCCGTTACATTTATATCCACTAAGTGTTTTCACACTTGGATATAGATATTTATCAACAAAGCACTGTCTTGATTTTCCTGAGATATCGTTACACTCACCCTTCGAGTTTGATTTTGATGATGACGACTTTGGTCGACAATCATATACACATGGTCCATTTGACATAGTAAAGTCTCTGTATTCAAGAGAGTTAGTCAAATCAGGGTTACAATAATCTAATTTTTCCCAGTCATGATCAACAAAACATCGAGGACGTACTTTACCACCTAAACTTGTACAGCGGCTTGTACATTGACGGTGGTCGGTATATTGTTGTCCTGTAGTGTAATATGTCGGCGCTGGATTATTACTACGATGGCACTCTTCTACAACGTCAATATCCACCGCACAGCGTCCATCCACACAATCGTTGAGACACCATTTATCGTTAACTGATTGACTCTCAGTTGTATAAATCATAGATAAAGCTTTAACCGCATCTTTGTTAGCATCACACTCACCGAAAGCACTTAAAAATATACACACAGATACAGTTTGCAAAACAAACGACCACATTTTATCAGGTCTACGATTCTTCTGATACTGGTTATATTTAGATGTTTTGAATGACCTTAAACTCATCGCATCTTAAATGTTATGCTCGCTCAAGTGCGAGTCGGACTTGTTCAAAGGGTTAAATTCCTGTCTATCAATTAAGAAACTTTTGTTTACGTAAGATGATTTGGAGGGGAAGTGGTTAAAAATTTTTTTTTTCGGGAGGGGGTATATTCTTTTAGTAAGATCGTAAAATTAAGCTACAATAATAATATCAAAGCGAGCGTCGATCAAGATCGTCTGTCAAGCACAGGCCCAGTCCCAATGATGCAATCCGACATTTTGTGGACCACCAGGGCTATTTTAAAACGCTCGGATTCGATATCGGAAACGGATTCAAAAACTACTGAGACGATTTTCCGCAATTGCTATTTTAATTTCCGAATTCGAATATTTTTGATGTTCATTTACGGAAATAGCAATTCGATTCATCGAAAAGATTTCGGAAATTAAAATAGCAATTGGTGAAATTCGCCTCAGAAATTTGAAAAAGAAAAAATTGCCAGAGACACACGGTTTATCCTGTTTTGAAGACTATGAAAATATATAGTACTAAGGCTAATGAAAAATTGGCAGAGATTTGGAATTATACTTCCAATTTCTATAGATTTTCCGTTTAGCACCCATAAAAATCAGGAACGAAATAATTTCTGTGAATATACCATACTATAATATATCAGGGGTGGCCTGGCCAACCGGTCGATCGCGACTATTAGTCTAGTCGATCGTGGCAAGGCAAAAAATATAAATACCTACGTAGAACAGACTAAGCACAATACTACATAATTGTGTACTGATCTATACTGTTTCATTTAAGATTTCAAGAAGTATGTAATTGGTAGTTTCGTCAGTAAACAGTAGATCTTGGGTCTAATCAGGTTGGCCACCCCTGATATAAATATTTATCTATCTTATATATATAAGAGAAAGTCTTGTCAGTTACACTATTTATAACTCAAGTACGGCTGAACCGATTTGGCTGAAAATTGGTGGGGAGATAGCATAGAACCAGGAGACAGACATAAGATACTTTTTATTGGGCAGGGTAGGGTAGGGTAGGTATGGGGTAAATAAGGAGGCGCGGGTGAAACCGCGGGCGGAAAGCTAGTAGTAAATAAACTTTGATACGTCACAAGTGGTTTCTCTACGCACTCCAACATCAACTACAATTTAAATGTACTGGGTTAACTACCACTAGGCCCGTACAGGCAGTATGAGAGGAAACTATATTATTTGACCACGGAACCCTAAAGAACAAAAAAACTAAGATATGTATAGTTGTATACTTTGTAATTATGATACGACATAACGATTGCAAGTTGGAAGCGGCTGCTAACAAACTAAATCCTTCTTTTTTAATTATAGGTTCTTATCTTTGATTAAGGATACATCCAGATAGTGTTGATTCATGTTATTATGATTTGTGCGTATTCCAATAATTACTGGATTTCAATACAACATCTCCATTAGACGTGAGACCCCACTGTCCCCAACCGATACGATACGGCCGATATGGATAAGCATGATCGTTGAGATTGTATCTTAGCACCACTACTATGTTCACTTGTCCATTTTCATTTTCAACGAATTCAGCGATCTCTCGCTCCGTGGACGCCCACGCAGACGGCGCATGAATGGTACCGCCACTCTCACTACCAATGTTTATAGCTCGCGTCATAGGAACGAAGTTATAGAAGTCAGCGGGTCCACCAAACTTGTATGCTATCAAATATCCGACTACATCTTCTTTGGTCATACCCATAAGACGACAATTCTCTCTAGAAATAAATGATATTGCATCATTACCCCGGGAATTTCTCGGTTTAATGTGAGATCTGTATATTCTCGCTCGAACTACTACAGGTAGTTTCACGGGTCCGTCTGGTGTCATTATCTCGTTGTAAGTGTAGCTGTAAACTGGATTGCTAGTATCAGACACTGTGACAGTTTTTAAACTAGGATCGCGTTCCATTTTTTCAGCATACTTTGATACGGTTTCCTGCAATTGTCTTCTAATTGTGGTTGTACAATTAGAGCACGGTGTATTGTAGAGAGCGGGGCGGGCACAGTAATCCCACTTTGATACATTATAATAACACCAACTGTAAGCGCTTCCTTCATGTCGAAGACATTGTCCATGACATTTATATCCGCTAACTGATTTGACACTTTCATAGAGAATTTTATCAAAATAACATCTCTTTATATTGCCAGATAAATCATTACAAGTGCCGTTCGTTGGATCTTCTGATGTTCCGTGACAATCGTTGGTACACGGTCCATCAGCAAAAGTGTAGTCTCTGTATTCAAAGGTGTTCGTTAATTTCGGATTACAAAAATCAAATTTATCCCAGTCATGATCGACAACACATCGAGGACGAGTATCACTACCCAATTTTGTACAGCGGCTTGTACATTTACGCTGGTTGGTATATTGTTGTCCTGTAGTGTAATATGTCGGCGCTGGATTATTACTACGATGGCACTCTTCTACAACGTCAATATCCACCGCACAGCGTCCATCCACACAATCGTTGAGACACCATTTATCGTTAACTGATTGACTCTCAGTCGTATAAATCATGGATAAAGCTTTAACCGCATCTTTGTTAGCATCACACTCACCGAAACAATTTAAAAGTATATACACAGATACAGTTTGCAAAATAAACGACCACATTATACCAGGTCAACGAGCCATCTAATACTGGTTATGTGTTATAAACTGTATAGATAGACTTAAACATCAAATTGCGCTACTCGGTCATGTGCGTCAAAACAAGTCAAGTGTGAGTCAGACTTATGCACAGAGGGTTCCATTCCTTTTATGAGTAAAGTAACCAAGGCAGCTAATAGAAATGACTTTCGCAACATGATGACAATACAACTAAAATGACGAAAAATTTGAGCTCGCTAATCGGTTTAAATTCGATATCCTAAGCTATAGGCTATGGATTTACCGTTTAACAGCTAGAACTGAAACAAAAGCTTATAGTAAAAGGCACGAGTCGTGAGCATAGATTTACACCTGCGCAGTAGTTAGTTTTTCGGTCTGTGTGGCGGAATGAAGTAGGGCGGAGCGCCGAGCTGCAGACGATTGGTTTGTCAGTCGATCCTCGTCGTCTATTGGATTCTCGCGTATCATTTGGCTACTATGATTTGGCCAGTGCATATGTCCGAACTTGCCCCACTACTGCCTAACTGTGCTCACCATTCGTGCCTCATACTGTACCCCTATGTCACTTCTATCAGTAATAGTTGCCAAAAGAATGGTGTTCATTTGAGCCCCTCATCTTATTCTGTAGATTTTAAGAATTTACTACCAAATATATTTTCTAAGAAATATTTTACTTTGCTGTCGTCCCAATATTTTGTGCATTTAAGAAAACTGAATGTAAAAGAATATATAGGGTGACTGGTAATTAGTAAACGATACTTAGACACATGATTGTACTCGTGATAACAAACAACTATCACGAAGAAACAAATAGGGATAAAAACAAATGAAATAAAAGCTGATTCTTATTCTCGTTAGGTACTAAATATTATGGGCTAATTTTTTTTTTTTTTTTTACTGTGTATAGGCCTGTGTTTGACCACAATCTCACTGTGGTAAGTGATGATGTGGTCGAAGGTGGTAAGCACACAAAGCCTAGAAGGAACTGGCTCTCAAGTGCAGCTGACGGCACACCGATAGGTGCTTGGCGACAGATTTTCAACTTGAGGGTGGTAGCCAGCCAGACGGGTACTACAAAGTACCCTACCACCGTGCTATGGTTTCCTCACGATGTTTTCCTTCACCGAAAGCTCAAGCTCATTGTAGGAATCGAACCCGGGACCTTCGTCTCGGTATCCGACGTCACTACCACTGAGCTATCATCGCCTTACAAATAGCTAATATGCTAAGTAAACTTAAAAAAAATGTTTCTTTGGGAAAGTTGTTTGTTATCACGAGTACAATCATGTGTCTAAGTATCGTTTACTAATTACCAGTCACCCTATATAGTGATATTCATGTCGAAATTGTAATGGTTAATTATGTGACACAGGACCCTAAATATCAGGAAATAATAGTGTGTATACTAATGACTATATTAATTATTCTTCCAAACGATTGCTTGAGTTCAAACCGGTATTTAAGCATCTGGGAAGACCGACCGAATCATGAACTACTATATATGACGCATATGTGAGAGTCATCATCAAATACGATTTATCCTTGTACGCTGCAGTTGACCGAGCATCGTATAATTCATATTACTCTGTTACAATCGGTTGATTTTTGAATGCATAAGAAATCGTATTTTACTATTGCAGGTCCTTATATTTTAAATGGAACATAAATAACATTAGTTCAAGGTTTTTCACATGCTCCCATCTTAAAAACGACTTACTTTTGTTTATATTATTGTTACAATTAGTTTTATCAAATTCTACCAACATAATTATCTTGTGGTAAAATAGTACGAATAATAATTGGACTGTTTTACAGAAAACTTAAACCGACTTCAAAGTACACTAAGAAGTAAATAAATACTGATCTGATGACAATGGAACCAAACGGGAAGTGTACCCTTCCAGTCAAAAAAAGAATTTGCCAAATCGGTTAATAAATGACGGAGTTAAAAAATGAAGTGACATCGACCGAGGACGGTCGGTGAGTGTGCTAAGAATTTGCATGTCGAGCGTCGTCCACCGATGTGGACCACTGCCATATGGAGTGCTCGTGAATGGGGACCCTGTCGGTCGCTCGTGGCTCGTATCGTTCCGCAATATCGCATGTCGCGCTTCGGAGTAATTATTAATGTCGAATAAAATTGGCCTCAAATAGGATCCTTGTGAACCTCCTGTTAACCAGGTAACCCATTAATTCGTCAGTAACCTTTACTTTTTTAAATATAAGAGACGAGGCTGTATAAATAAAAAAAAATGCAGCATAGAAGGTATATTTGGTATATAATTGTATTAATCAATTCAGCTTTTATTATAATCTTCTCATTCAAGGCATTCTGGGTCCTCGGCATTGTATTCATTGTTATACCAATAATTAGTGCAACTCAACATTATGTCCCCGTTAGCGGCGCGGTCCCACTGGCCCCAGCCGATACGATTCGGCCTATATGGATAAAGAGGATCGCTGAGATTGTACCTTAACACTACTACTATGTTCACTAGTCCATCTTCTTGTTCAACGAACTGGGCGACCTCACGCTCCGTGGCCGCCCACACTGAAGGCGCATATACGCTTCCACCAGACACACTACCGATGTTTATAGCCCGCGTCATAGGAACGAAGTTATAGAAGTCCGAAGGTCCACCTAACTTGTATGCTATCAAATGACCGACTGCATCCGTTCCAGTCATGCCCATAAGACCACAATTCGCTCTTGAATCTGTTGATATCGCATTACTTCCTCGAGAATTACTCGGTTGTATATGATGGCGAGAGACTCTAGCTCGAACTACTAAAGGTAGTCTCACGACTGCTCCGTTTGGATTCTGTGTCTCGTTGTAAGTGTAGCTGTAGATTGGATTGTTAGTAACAGCCACTGAGACAGTCCTATAACGAGGGTCGCGTTCCATTCGCTCTGCGTACTTCGATACAGTTTCGTCTTGTCTCAAATGTATTGATGAACAGTTATGACACGCCGTCTTGTATATGGCGGGACGTGCGCAGTAATCCCAATTAGATGCATCATCGTTACACCAACTGTAGTATTTTCCATCATGTCTTTTACATTCGCCGATACATTTATTTCCACCGAGTGTTTTGACACTTTCATATAGATATTTATCAATTTCACACTCTCTTAAACTTCCATATAAATCATTACAATTGCCCCTCAATGCTTGTGATGATCCCGACTTTGGTTTACAATCATTGGCACAAGGTCCATTAGCAAGGGTAAAGTCTCTATATTCAAAGGACTTCGTAAAGTCAGGATTACAAAAATCTAGTTTATTCCAATCATAATCCACGTAACATCGAGGACGTGTATCACCACTCAAATGTGTACAGCGGCTTGTACATTGACGATGGTCGGTATATTGTTGTCCTGTTGTGTAATATGTCGGCGCTGGACTATGGCAGCGATGACAATCTTCTGCAATGTCAATATCCACAGCACAGCGTCCACCTACACAGTCGTTGAGACACCATTTACCCGTCACTGATTGACACTCAGTTGTATAAATCATAGGCAAAGCTCTCACCGCTATGCCATCGTTAGTGTGAGCACACTCACCGAAATAAAATAAAACGGCAATGTACACCGACAAAATTAAAAGTCGGGACCACATTGTTGCAGGTATCTGTACCTTCTGCATCGGAATCTATTGTTGAATATCTTTTTATATTGTCCACTTATCTGACTGCCGATAATAGTCTCTGATGTAATATGAACTTGCATGTCACATACAAGTAATGCATCTTATCCATTAAGCCTTAGGCGCACAGGCGTTTAAAAAAACGCTGAGCTCGACGTATTTTACTATGAATGTATGAAAACTTCCGACGTAAAAAAGGTCAGCGTGCGAACACGTATAGGAGAAGTCATACGTTCTATTCATAACGTTGCAAATAACGCGCGTGAAAATCGTTCGTGCTAACGCGGGCACGTGGGCTAATACAGTTTTTCACAGTGCAGTGAGCCAAATAAACATTAAATGAAACGAAAAACACACTTATTTACTTAATCATCTGACCCTCATTATCATTTCTGATGAAAAGTAAAAAATAAGAATAAAACAACGTACAGTCACCATCAGATATATCACAACATACAAGGTGTTCAAATATATATCTAGTAGTATTGTTTTTTATAAAACAATATACCATTATAAGTTACCATTAATATCTATTTTGTCATAAGTATCTGAGCAGCTGATTTCCAAAAATATCTTAACACATCATCATCAGCCTATAGCAGTCCACTGCTGGACATAGGCCTCACCCAATGCGCGCCATCTCGCCCTATCTTCGGTTCGACGCATCCAATTCCTACCAGCAGCCTTTTGCAGATCGTCACTCCATCTCGCTGGAGGGCGCCCTACACTACGTTTGCCGAGACGCGGTCTCCACTCAAGAACACGTTTTCCCCACCGGTTATCGGTTCTTCGGCATATGTGACCAGCCCACTGCCACTTCAGCTTGCTAATTCTATGAGCTATGTCGATGACCTTGGTTCTCTGACGGATGACCTCGTTACGGAACTTATCCTTCAGAGAAACTCCGAGCATAGCTCGTTCCATAGCTCGCTGAGCGACTTTAAACTGGTGGACTAGTCGTACAGTGAGTGTCCACGTTTCGGCTCCGTATGTCATAACGGGTAGGACACACTGGTTGAAAACCTTCGTTTTCAAACTCTGCGGTATGTGTGACGAGAAGACCCTACGAAGTTTCCCAAATGCTGCCCAGCCCAGCTGGATCCTTCTCTTGGCTTCCCTCTCAAAGTTGTTTCTACCTAATTGCAGAATCTGCCCGAGGTAGGTATATTCCTGAACAGCTTCGAGGTGGTGGCCATCTTAACACACACACAACCAAACAAAAAAAAAGATATTAATGCTGAGTAGCTTGTACAATGTACAGAGTAGAATTTTTGAAAATTAATTCTGCGCCGATATATTTGAACAACTTGTATGTTGTGATATAGGTATCTGATGGCGACTGCATTACGATTCACTATTGTTACAGGGTTCCACAATAATATTTTGTGCTATGACTAGCTTTCATTCCAACGATCTGACGGCTATCCCCTATTTCACCCCCTTTCTTATTGCTCACCTACGTTATACAGAGTGGATACAGCAATAAATGAAACCGCGTAAAGTACTCATAAATACAAACAACTTTTACTAATCTATTGTTGAATAGGTACGGTTAAAGAATGTATTTTTCTCAAAAGAATTTACAAAATTCACTTATAGAGTAAAACATAAAATTAAGTAATTTTAAAATGCCGGTAAGCGTAGTGTTGAAAAGTACTTACCTAAAAACACCATTCACAAAACATCTAACAATACGTACAATATATTAATTACATTAAAAACTACTTAAATCACTCACTCAATGATTTGAATTTGAATAGCAATTTGATCCATACATTTCTATTTGTTAACTAGGACTAAGTAAATAGGTACACTTTTTATTTTTATAATATGAAACATAAGTGGGTAGTTGCAAAAAATCACCCAAAAAATAACTTTTTATACCGTTTAATTGGCCGACTTATCTGACTGCCAATATAAGTTTCTGATGTACCTAATATTAACTTTGCATGACAGTATCTTTTGCTGACAGGTAATGGATCTTAGGTGGCCATTGATACAGTTTAAATAAATATCCTGGGATATTCCTCACACACGGTCATCTGATCCCAAACTAAGCAGAGCTTGTACTATGGAAACCAGATAACTGATATAATACATATACTACTATTTTGTTTGTAAATACATACTTAATATACATAATTACACCCAAACTCAGGACACACAGACATGTTCATGCACACATGCGTTAGCATCTCTACTAAGTCTGTGATGCACACAAATGCATGTCCTGCGTTGGAATCGAAACCACGAAACTGCGGCGCGATAGGTGGAATTTTAACCAGTCTTAAACAACCGCGCCAGCTGGCCCGTCAACGCCCCGTTTGTTTACAGTGCAGCCAGAAAAATACACACATTAATTTAATCTAATCATCTGACCCTCGTTGACATTTCTTTTTTATTGACTTTGGCTCGCGGTAAAGAAAATAACGATGACATCAATTGTTATTATAGGCGGCGCGACCCTCGCGAGAACCGATGGTTTACAACAACTTAATTAATGTAGGGTTTCATACAAATTATTTAGTGTTGTAACCATTGAGCAATTATTACTACGTATAGAGAAGACGCCACACATCACAACTATGTTCCGTTCAAGTGAGCCCATCCGGCAACACTTGTTGTAGAACAATGTACGAAACGCGTAAGCGCCGTGAAAATCACGGTGTTTGCGAGAAAAGTACTGTTAAAAGCGTTCTGATAGCGTGTTTCTACTTTAGACAACTAATTAGTGTTTCAGCGCTAAAGAGAACTTTATTTGACGCAAAAAAATGGGAAATAACCTTTGCATAAGATAGCTTCTCTATATGTAGTAATAATAGCTCAATGGTTGTAACTAGCTTTCATTCTAACGATCCGACGGCAATCCTCTATTTCACCCCCTTTGGGGTTGAATTTGGGGCATCCTTTCTTATTACTCACCTACGTTATATAAGGAACTCCTGTGCGTTTCATGTCTAGACCTACCGGGCTAGGCAGTGTGTTGGCTATGTCATCACAAATGGATGTCATCCGTCATTATATATAATTCCTAGGAAATGTATCTATATATCTATACAAAATATATACATTTCCTAGATTGGCTGGTCAATGTATAGAATTCCTAGGTTTCATACATTTCTGGTAACATCTATATATCAGTCAGTGTCAGGTAAATTTGTTTTCGTTGCAAGTCTTCTAGCCTAAATCGTTTCTTTTTCCTTTTCTTCTTCGTTCTTGTTAGTTTTTGAGAATGTTAGTGAAAACTATCTTTCACTTATCACGGTGCTTATTTTTCCCGAATTAAATTAGATTATACCTGTATTTTTATAGATTATATTCTGAATTTTTGAAAGATGGGGAATTTATTCGTGGCAGGTAATAGAATGCGTGGCCCCTCTCTCGGAGCTGCTGGGGTACTCGAGCACGCTGCGCTCGCTGAGCTCGGGCCTCGCCTCCTTCACCATGGAGTTCCACTCGCACCGCCAGATGTCGCCCCACGACCAGGAGAACGCCATCAAGAGGATCATTGGATTTTAAACCTTAAGAGGTCTTTACTAAGTGAATTTATAAAGATTTTGTTGAAAGGCAATTGGCTGTGTCTGCTGTGTGTATAGTTCGGCTTATGCGTCCTAAAACATTTTTTGTGGCAATGAATCATGCGGCCCACTTGATGGTAAGCGATTACCATAGCCTAAAGACACAGCAAATGTTATATGCTATCACAACTGTTTTATCTCCAATTTATACTGTAGTGACAATGATGTAAATAAAATTGATTGTATATTAACGCTTAGTTTATTTATAATAAGTTAGGTATGTGCGTGCGTACAGTCGCGGACTAAAAATGTTTATCACCTTACGGTCTATAATCATGCTCATGAAGATGGGTCTAACCGCGACACCCATGTGCAGGTTGTGTGGGGAGCATACGGAACGCATGGAGCACCTTCTGTGCACATGCGATGCACTGGCTGGTAAGCGAATGAGTCTCCTAGGGATCGGATATCCAAAACCAGAAGACTACAGGCTCATATCTCCTAGCCTCGTTGTAAAGCTCATGAAAGGAGTTTTCTACGAGACTGGGGAGGAGTAATTTGTCTAGGGACCACAATAGATCCCAATGGGTCGAAGTGTCCGAGTTATTTCTCGGCCCCTGCACAAGATAAGATACGGTCTATAATCAACATTTTCAGTCCGCGACTGTACATGTGATGAGTTTGTAAATAAAGTACAAAAGCCCACGACCAAAACCATGTGTAAAAGTAGTTTAACGGCCAAAACCGTATGAAATTAGAGTATATAATCTTAATTTATATAGCCGCGGAATGGATAAGATGCAATGTAATTACATATTTAGATAGATAGATAGATAGATAACTCTTTATTGTACACCAAAAAACAAAAACAATATCATAACAAAAGTACTTAAAATTAATTACTGTACAATGGGCGGTCTTATCGCTAAGAAGCGATCTCTTCCAGACAACCTTTGGATGGAGAGGAATCAATATACTAAAAAAGACGGTGGTGTCATATGTGAAAGAAATAAAAAAGTAAAATCAATAAATAAAAAAAGTACATAGTTAAAATATATAGTAAATACATATAAAAATAATGTACACATATAAATATATATAAATTAATATAATAGATACTGTACAAATAAATACAAATCATATATTATACTACGATACATATAAATATACCAGGCAATAGAAACATTCATAGCAGCAAGAAGTTACCCGGAAAGATAGAACTTTTTAACATGATCTTTAAATACTGGAAGTGACATATTTAATTATGTAAATAGCGATAAATTTAAGCAATTTTTGTAATAAAGTCTAATATTTGAATAAAAAAGCGTAGGGCGCTTTTCATTTTGTAATTTACCATATTTCTTCATGATAATGATAAAGCTAAGGAATTCTATTGGGTTTCAAGGAAAATCTTTAAAAGGAAAGCTGCAAGGAACATTTCAAAATTTGCTTACATTTAGGCCCTTACGGGATAAACAGAATATACGTAGGTTCAATTATTATTTAACACTTTTAGTGAGGGCTTTTTAAAGCGTGTTTTCTTAAGTTTTATTTTAAATTAAACTGTTATTTATTATCATTTTTTAGTCAAAATAAATTATTCATACCATTTTATTATGTTACTTATACCATTTTTCACCCAATCTCACTTCACAAGATATATTTTGTATATTAAATTCAGTTTTCCTTATAATGTTCTCATCAAATGCAGTCTGGATCCTCGGCATCGAATTCATTGTTATACCAATAATTAGTGCAACTCAATACTCCGTCCCCGTTAGCAGCGCGGGCCCACTGGCCCCAGCCGATACGATACGGCCTATAAGGAAACCGAGGATCATTGGGATTGTACCTTAACACTGCTACTATGGTCACTTGTCCATCTTCTCGTTCAACCAACTCTGCGTTCTCTCGCTCCGTGGCCGCCCAAACTGAAGGCGCATATACGCTTCCACCAGACACACTACCGATGTTTATTGCACGCGTCATAGGAACGAAGTTATAGAAGTCCGAAGGTCCACCTAACTTCCATGCAATCAAATGACCGACAGCATCCGTTCCCGTCATACCCATACGACGACAATTCGTTCTAGAATCTGATGATATCGCATTACTCCCTCGGGAATTACTCGGTTGTATATGCGAGCGAGAGACTCTAGCTCGAATTACTAAAGGTAGTCTCACGCGTCCCTGTGGTGTCACCGTCTCGTTGTAAGTGTAGCTGAAGATTGGATTGTTAGGATCCGTCACTAAGACAGTCCTATAACGAGGGTCGCGTTCCATTCGCTCTGCGTACTTCGAAACAGTTTCGTCTTGTCTCAAGTGTATTGATGAGCAGTTAAAGCACGCCGTCTTGTATATGGCGGGACGTGCGCAGTAATCCCAGCTAGATGTATCATCGTAACACCAATTGTACGATGTTCCATCATGTCGTAAACATTGGCCGTTACATGTATGTCCACTGAGTGTTTTGACACTTTCATATAGATATTTATCAATATAACACTCTCTTAAAGTTCCAGATATATCATTACAATCGCCCCTCGCGTATGTTATTATAGAAGTCGACTTTGGTCGACAATCATTGGCACAAGGTCCGTTTGCTACAGTAAAGTCTCTATATTCAAAGGACTTCGTAAAGTGAGGATTACAAAAATCTAGTTTATTCCAATCATATTCCACGTAACATCGAGGACGTTCATCACCACTCAACTTTGTACAGCGGCTTGTACATTTAAACTGGTCGGTATATTCTTGTCCTGTTGTGTAATATGTCGGCGCTGGACTATGGCAGCGATGACAATCTTCTGCAACGTCAATATCCACAGCACAGCGTCCATCTACACAATCGTTGAGACACCATTTACCCGTCACTGATTGACACTCAGTTGTATAAATCATAGGCAAAGCTCTTACCCCTATGCCATCGTTAGTGTGAGCACACTCACCGAAATAAAATAAAACGGCAATGTACACCGACAAAATTAAAAGACGGGACCACATTGTTGCAGGTCTCTGTAGCTTCTGCATCGGAATCTATTGTTGAATATCTTTTTATATCGTCCACTTATCTGACTGCCGATAATATGTAGTTTCTGATGTAATATAAACTTAGTCTTAGCTGAGAGGTACCTAATGCATCTTGATACAGTTTTTTTTCAGCGGAGTCAATTAAACATTAAATAAAAAGCAAAATAAACTTATTTACTTAATCATCTGAACTTCATGATAATTCTGATGAGAAAAAAAATTTAAGAATAGAGGAAAACAACGAGTGATTAACTAATTAATATAGGGTTCCGTATATTATTTTTGTGTTGTAATTAGCTTTCATCCCAACGATTCGCCGTCAATCCTCTATTTCACCCCCTTAGGGGGAAATCATAGGATTTACTTAAATTCAACCATATAATATAAGGAACTCTTGTTCAAAATTTCATGTCTAGACCTATCGGGCTAGGCTGTGTTGTCTATATGTCAGTCAGAGTCAGAGGTTACCTACATTGTTTTCGTTGCAAATCTTCTAGCCCGATGGTCTAGCCTAAATCTTTTCGTCTTCAATCTTGTTGGTTTTGAGAATTTTCAGTGTGATTTTAGTGAAAACTATCGTTCACAGAACCCTAATTTAAGCATATTTTTTACATAACATGTTACATAATTATAGCATAAAGCATTGTCAGATAATACCTCGCATAATAGACGGTATGGGTCATGGCCACCACTCTTTGGTATCTCGAGCTCACTTATCAGTATGAATGGATGTTTGTCGCTCAATAACACATCACCAGATGAATATTTTACCTATTAATATTTTTTATTTTCAAATCAAATATTATATTATTATTATTCAAAAAAATTATAAATTCGGATCGGTTACAAAATATTTACAAACAAAAAATAATTAGTATATGTATTATATCTTTCCATAGTACAAGCTCTGCTTAGCTCGGGGGTAGCGGCCGGTAGTTTGCAATTTTTGAATTTGAATTTGAATGAGCCCAACACCGACCCCTGTGGAACCGCACACGTGATCTCCCTCCAGATTCTACTACCGTCTTGGTCCATGTACAAGATGTCCTTGGTCCATGTCGCGCAAGTAGTCCCTGACTATATCTTGCAGGTAGGAGGGCACCTGATGGTATGCCAGAGCCCCCCTGACTGTGTCCCAAGGCAGAGTTAAAGGCGTTGACGATATCGAGACATATCGCCGTCACCCCGGGACACAGCCTGCTCCGACAGAGAGCGGACGCGCAAGACCGCGTCTAAGGTCGAACGCCCCCATCGGAAGTTGTTCCCGAACCACCCGACCAACGCACGGTCACCAGTAGGGAAACGCCTTTGATGTCGGCCCGTGCCGCCGTCCGTGTGAGTACCAACGCTGACACGAGCAGATACGCAAGGGTTGTCACAAAATGTAAAATAAAATAATTATATTGTTATGATAATGTCATCAATTATTTATGAGTAATAAACGTTTACATGTGTAGAACTGGACTTATCTTAGCGCACGGCAGTGCGCAGGCCAAGTTCCTACAACACCGCCGCACGCACACCGTGCACTACTTACACGAAAAATGTCTTAGTAAAGTTCAGTGCGCTAGTTCTACTCGCACTTCAATCAGCATAGACTATAAACTTCCTCACTGCCGCCGGGGCACAGGCCTACCGTCTATACAAGGCCAAAGGGGACATCCATAGTGATCACAAGGGTCCAATGCGGGTTAGTGACTAACTTCACACCCGTAAGGAATACTACTTTATACTTCACAAACATCTTAAAAAGGCTTCCAAGGCTTGTGCAAGTTATTTAATCTAATTACTTTCTTGATTTTGATTGAAATAACCGGCCAAGTGCGAGTCGGATTCGCGCACCGAGGGTTCCGTAGAAACTTATTGGTAGCTATGTACAAACTAAACTTTGCCATTGGACTTTGACATTAACTGTTTTCCCATACCTAGCAATAGGTCGCATAAAAATTTACGGTTTTCGGATTGTTTCCTTCATTTGTGCTATAAGACCAAACTTCATGCCGAATTGCATGATTCTAGGTCAACGAGCAGTAGGTACTCAATAGGTTTTGATTCCCTTAGTCTTGACAGATAGATAGGTATGGTATTTGTAGGACAGTTGGACAATAATGTGATAAGGGTTATTTTTGAGGTACGGAACCCTAATAATCAGAAAAATCATCAGAATACTTTCAAATATATTAAAGTTGTCAATTTAATCATTAATAAACGCATTATTTGACACATTCAAACCTCTCTCACTTAACTATTTACTAATACATGGTAGGTTACCTACTTAAAGGTTAAATTACTTCTGCGTTCGTCGACTGTACACGCAGAATAAATTATATAGGTTTAACTACAACGGTATATAAACCCTGGGACATATACATATAGGAATAACTTACCTCGCGTCACGGGGAAATCTATGAATTTTTTATTTTATAGATTTTATAGAATATTATATTTCGGCGTTGATTTGCAGCCGTATACAGAACAGTTTGTGTGCTGCGCCATTTAGAATTTGAGCACTGAACAATACCTATAAAATTCACTGAACACTTAGTACCTATGGATAATGTTTAAATAATAAGATAAACATGAATGCGTCTTCCTTCCGCGGACGATCCTGTAAACTAAGCGTGATGGCAGGACGCGGTCGCGTCGCCCCGACATGACACCCCGCGAGTTCCCCTCCGTCTCTCTGCGTAAGTACATTCGTTGCGCAACTGTATGCAATAGTAAAACTGTGGCACGGTAGATGCCCGTTGAGACGAGCGGCAATAAGTATTCGTTCGAACAGCTTGCCCACCTCCCCTCACTAGGCCCTATCACCATGGGCCAACGTAGAAATCGCAATATAGTCAGCTGTTTCATTCATTTTGGTCGTGTTGCTATTGAACTTTTATATCATCATCAGCCTATAATTCAATTCAATTAAATTTAAATAAAAATATAACTAAATTAAAAGGTAAACAATGTCATAAATTCACAGATCACATGTATTTACGCATAAAGTCAAACATAAAGATATAATGGTAGTCCAATTATCAAAAAATATATCAATATCAGGGTTGGCGTCGAGGAGTGCATTGAGGTTGCGCTGAGACCGGCACACGGGGGACTCGGTTCTTGCCGCTGTTCTACAACTCGGAATAGAGAGAAGCTGATGTCTTCGATTAGGTCTGTGTCGAATTTAGTTATCTGGCACGAATAGCCTACAAATGCGATCGTGTAGATAATGTCCTACCGCTAACCAATATCAATTTATTTATTAATGGCTTCATGAATGTGGTCTTTCAGTATCAAATTAGCCCACAACATGAGCCTGCAAGGGCATTGCAACATTAATTAGTAATTATTCTAAGTTTAGTAGTTACATATTTCTGAATGAAATTGAATTATTAAGTATGTACATTATAATTTTAATTGGCACAGAACCAAAGGCCTCCTTTCACAAATGAGACTGAAAGATCGGATGGATCTATGCTCTGTAGGCTCAACTAGTGGTCAACCTACTGTTGGGAGGTTTCAAGTCGCCTAGGAAGCCTCCGACTACTTAGCTTAACGACTATCACATTTAAGTGATAGCCGGGACCAACGGCTTTACGTACCTTCCGAAGCACGAGAAACATTGAAATGAATTACCAATAGGCGAATGATGAATCACCCATCCAGGTACCCGGCCTCATCAATGGTAGCTTAATTTTGCCAATAGCTTAAGAACGGCCAATCATGCTACACAGCTTCTATATGGAACAGCAAATAATGGTTCTGATTATGTTATTAACAAACGATAGTCTCCAAATAGTTTGATGTCAACAATCTGTTTCTGAACTCAGGAGTGCTGATAAAGTTGACTAGAATTTACTATGAATAAGGGTTCAATGTTTCATCAAGGAACGGAACCTGTTGACGAACCCTACCAGGAGTAGAGGTCTGGACGGGTAGGAACAGCTTGAAATGAAACTCGATTTGTGCGGTGGAACAATCTTGAAACTGGTACTGCAGTATTGCCTCTTTCTGACTTGTTCTTGTAAGGAGAGTGCGTAGAGAAATGAGTGCCGAGCAGGCCTGACTGCGCTGTTTATATTGTAATTTTAGTCTTTGCGCATGCCTATGTCAGATTTACAAGTGCGCATTGTGAAATATTATTATTATTATTACTAATATAACAAGATACAAACGGTTGCTATGGCAACGGTTTGATACTGAAAAGTGGCAATACCGTAGGGAGAGCCCTATCCAAATTCTTTATTAAAAATAACTTATTTCTAATCAAATACAATATGAAATAACTATAAAACAATAAATACCTACTTAATTACTTACATCTAAAACAATAACCTAAACGCCTTAAAGTATTCAATAGCAATAATATTTGTTCGAACTTAGTCTATGTAAAGTAGGTATATAATAAAAATCTTTATTTACAATGGAATGGGCAGGCATACATAGCACAATGTGTTATGTGCGGGTTGAGGGACGATTAAGGCATGTTAGTAGGTAGGTATAGTCGTGAACAGTCTCCCCCTCGTGCGAAGATGAGTGTCTGAGCACCAAATACAGAGTTTCACGACGTTATGCTATCTTCACTATGCGGGATGTGGGTCGTCGTATCTCTCCAGCTGTAGTTCTTACATCTACCACTCGAACTTTGCCATCTGGTCCTGGGTAAGTATGGGTAATTTGCCCTCTTGGCCATACTCCTCGAGGTAATGATGAATCGATGATGAACACGATATCTCCGACTTCTGGGTTAGTGAATCCCTTGGAGTTGGAACTATACCTAGGTGTTATAGTAGGTAGGTATTCGTTGAGCCATCGATTCCAAAACAAATCAGTCAATCTTTGTACAGTTTTCCAATTGGCTGTACCTATTAGGTTTTTGTCGTCGAATGTACCCATTATCACGTTGCCACTCGATCTTCCAATTAAGAAATGATTTGGAGTCAAACTTTCTTCGTCTTCAGGGTCTAAGGAGACGTCGGTAAGTGGGCGTGAGTTTATTAAGTGTTCGGCTTCCAACAGTATTGTATGCAGGACTTCTTCGCGTGGTTGACGAGATTTTAATGTGGCGGTCAGCGCGACCTTGACAGAGCGTACCAAGCGCTCCCAGGCTCCACCCATGTTAGGTGCCCCGGCAGGTATGAACTTCCATTTGATGCCTTTTTGTTGCGCTTTATCAGTCAGTTTTTTCAGTTCTATTTGCATGTCCTTGTTAGCGCCTACAAAGTTGGTTCCGTTATCACTATACATTATAGATGGCGCTCCTCGCCGAGCTATCATTCGACGGAGTGATAAGATCATACTGTCGGCAGACAGAGACGGCACTATCTCTAAGTGCACTGCGCGTGTAGTTAGGCAGGTATAGAGTGCGACCCATCTTTTTTCTTGTTTGCGGCCTACTGTTATGATAAGAGGGCCGAAATAGTCAACTCCAGTGCATGTGAAAGGCGGTTGATGTTGTTGTAGACGTTCCGGTGGTAAGTCGCCTATGGGGGCCGGTATAGGTAGATATTTGTGCGTTCTGCACCAATCGCATTCTCGCGTTATGGATTTTAGTGTGTTTCGTAGTGAAGTAATGTAGTACTTTTGGCGTATTTCATTCATTACTGTATTATGATTGGCGTGATTATACATGCAGTGATAATGTTGTATAAGCAACTTTGTAATTGGGTGCTTGCCGTCTAGTACTATGGGTTCCTTATACGTGTCACTCACACAGTCAGCTGATGACACACGAGATTTTAATTCGCTCGCCCAACTTTCTTGTCGTATTGTTTCGACGAGCAATGTCTTGGTATTTTGTAGGTACTTTACGGGTAAAGGTACGGTACGGATAGTAGTCGCCGGCACACGTTCGGTAGGAGTTTGTTTATGTTTGCGTTTTCTCCATGACTTGTATTTGACGGTTTTCTTGATAGAGGCGACGGGTTCCGGTTTTTTCTTGACTTTGGTCTTGAACATGTCGACGCTATATAGGAAACGTGCCGTGGCTCGTAGTAGTCGTTTCCATGATGAAAATCGTAGTAAGTCGGGAATAGGTATTTTGATTCTTCGTATGGTGGCTATGGTTTTCAACCTTTTCTTGCCCGTTATAGGTATCGAATAGTCGCTCGTATCTTCAGGCCACTGATAAGAATCGTATTGTAGGTGGTTGTCCATATGATGAAATCTTTGTATGGTATATACAGCTTGCGGGTGTTCTTTGCTGAAATCCTTAGTACTTCCGTCCTTCATGTGGATAGCTGAGCATGGAGACGATGTCACGCCGAATAGAGACTTCATACGGTAATCATGAGGTTCGGCATCTGTCTCTCTCTCTCGCCATAGAAAACGTAGGCTATCTCTGTCTTCTTCAACGGTGATCGGTCTGCTTTGGAAACGTATCGCAACGCCAAATAAGGATTGCAGTAAGTCTAGGCCAGACATTAATGCGTTGTTGAGACTTTTTCCGTTTGTATGTGCCGCTGCGTCAAAGAATAAACGTAGCTCGCCTTTTTGTGGGTGTACCACTGTAAAATGGTGTAAGTACCATGTCCGAGGTGATGTAGGTTGACACGTCGTCGGTTCTGCGTATCCGCTTGCTAATAGGTTTTGAATTTGTTCGGTGTACTTTTTCTTGAATTCATCATTTTTCTCGATTTTCTTGTCAATACCTATTAATCGTTGCATAGCGTTGGTGCGGTTATTTGGCATCGTTGTATTATCGGAATGCGACAATAACCCACATGTGAATCTTCCATCGGATAGACGTTTCGTTGCCTTATCAAGTACTGCGAGCGCTCGTTGTTCCGGGTCGCTTGCTGGTTGCTTAGGTGTAATACCTAGAGAGTCAAGGTTGAAGTGCGACTTGGTTAAGCTTTCGATGTCTTTGTTTTCCTTATGAATGTGACCCACGAATGAAATTGGTTTCGGTGTTTCTGGTCTGCATTGTTCTGCAGGAACGATCCTTAGGTATGCCTTTGTTGAGTTTAGGTGGTTCACAGACGCGATTTTTATTTCTTCCTTTTTAGGTAATGTTTCATGAAGTAATGCATGATGTTGCCTTGTGCAATTATTTTCTCCACACGGATTGGCCTTGCATGTTGAGTGTCTGTGGTTTGATTTCAGGCACTTGAAACACACCTTTAGTTTCTTGACAATTTCCCATCGATTTTTCACGGTTTCCTTGAGAAATTGGGGACATTTTACTAGTCTATGTTCTTTTTTACAGACGAGACATGTGATTGGTTGTTGTTTTTCTCCGGTGGTTGCGAGGACGATATCTTCTCTCTCTTTCACCGGTGTCTCGTTCAGTGTTATAGCTCTCTCTCTTTCGAACTCGGAGTCGCTATCGTAGTCATTTTCAGTTTCAGTGTCGCTCTCGCTGTCTGACTGTACAAAGTTGGTGGTGTTGACCTTCTGATTGCGTAGTGGCCGACTGCGGAATGGTAGTTCTCTCTTTTTCTTGACGAACTCCGTGGTGGACACGTCGTACGCTTCGAATTGATCCGCAATGTTGTTGAGAAACTCCGACAGTGAAATCAGTATGGGTTCGTCCTCTTTACTCGATCTGTACTCGTACCATCTGAATTTCACGTTCATGTTCATTTTGTCAATTATTTTTTCTGACAAATCGTTTGAGTATAAGTAATCTTTGCGATTCATTTGCTTGATGACGTTGACACTGTTCGCCACTGCGCTGGCAAATGTGCCTATGCCCTTTATGTCGTTGGACATGGGCGGCAGCTTGTTGATAGCTGCTATCTCACTCTTTATGAGATGTGTGGGCCGACCAAATCTTCTTTCTAATGCTTCCAATATTTCCTTAGGATGCGTGTTGGTATATAGAAGTGACTTGACGGACTCTCTTGCTTGATCTTTGATAGCCCTTCGTAATCTGGCTACGTTCTCGATGTCAGAGAAATATTTTTCGGTATCTCTATAGATAGCCTTGAAAGCTATCCACTCCCTCGGGTTGCCGTCGAAATGATGCAACTCGTTTATGTACTTCGGTGCAGGAGCAGGTTTGCTTTCCTTCACGCTCTTGATCGCGCTCACGATCGCGGATGCAAGGGTAGACACGTCCCCTTTTTCCGGCATCCTATTTTTCTTGAGGTTTGCTTCACGCTGTCGTTGAATGGATTTCTGTCGTGACTTCGCCACCCAATCCGATACGTAATCGCTTTTGTCCACGTCACTCGCATTCGATGAATCTTCCTCGTCCTGAAGTTCGATCAATTCCAGTTTGGTTTTCGCCATCGCAACGGCCGCATCTGCCTTCTCTTTCTGGCTTCGCTCGAGTTCCAATCGTGCTTCTAATGCGGCTCTCCTTTGTACTGAACTTGATGAAATCACCGAATTTGATGCTCTTCGTGGCCCGGTCCGATTTACCACCGTACCTTCCCTTGACACGCGTACCTCCTGGGTTTTGGACATTCTGTCCTTCCGCGACTGCTCGGATTTCTCTGTACTTTCTGTACTCGTTTCCGTGCTGCCTGTGTTCTCGGTGCTTCCACTCTGCACCGTGCTAGGAGTCTCCTTCTGAGAACTCCTCAAACTGCTCTCCGGAGCTGACTCCTCTTCCTCCCTGGACTTCGTCTTGTTTCTTCTTGCTTGACTCCTGGTGCTCATCTTCGCCTGGGGGAGATCTTCCATGCCGTCTTCCCTGTTCTCCTACCTCCCTAACGTCCCTACAACCCTATCAGCCTGTTTGAGTGGTTCTTCGGAACACGCTCTCCCAGGAATGGAAACGTGCGGGATTGGAAAGGTGGGAATCGCCCGGCAGAGGGATATGAATGAAAGTAGCGTGCTCAGGTATGGGGGGATCGTCCACACCCTCAGCCGTGCCCTCAAGAGGCCGTCTACTTCACCCACACCGTACTGGCGCGATCGGACTGTACAGCGCGCCTTGACAAAGGCACCACTGGTAGTGTCGTCCGGTCCACTACTCCCGCCAACAGGCGTTAACTCACTCTACCGTTTGGCACCGTTAGGTGGTAGACCGTGAGCCGCGGGCGCACCGCGTAAGAAACAAAGACGTTTGACTGTGTCCGCCACTCTTCCTCGGTGAATCCGAAGTCTCGACCGGCCGTGTTGTTCACTCGCTGCAGTGGTCACGACGATACCCGCCGTGTCGTTCACACGCTGCAGTGGTCTCGATGATACACGCCGTGTCGTCCACACGCTGCAGTAGTCTCGATGATACCCGCTGTGTAGTCTCGCCGCTGGGCACCGATTTGCGTTCGTGGCTGTAGCTTGCCCCTCGAACCCAACGTTCGTGGCCGTTGCCTGCCCCTCGAACCGCGCCAATCCCAATGCCCTTGAGAACCCACAGCTTGCACAGTCTGCCCCGATATTCCAATGTTCGCTGCTAACAAGCCCGACGAACCGAAGCGGAAGAATACCGAAGCTTCTTGCACTGATTCTTGATTTTTTCTTCTATCCGACGTCGATGGACCAAACGCTGTTGACGAACCCTACCAGGAGTAGAGGTCTGGACGGGTAGGAACAGCTTGAAATGAAACTCGATTTGTGCGGTGGAACAATCTTGAAACTGGTACTGCAGTATTGCCTCTTTCTGACTTGTTCTTGTAAGGAGAGTGCGTAGAGAAATGAGTGCCGAGCAGGCCTGACTGCGCTGTTTATATTGTAATTTTAGTCTTTGCGCATGCCTATGTCAGATTTACAAGTGCGCATTGTGAAATATTATTATTATTATTACTAATATAACAAGATACAAACGGTTGCTATGGCAACGGTTTGATACTGAAAAGTGGCAATACCGTAGGGAGAGCCCTATCCAAATTCTTTATTAAAAATAACTTATTTCTAATCAAATACAATATGAAATAACTATAAAACAATAAATACCTACTTAATTACTTACATCTAAAACAATAACCTAAACGCCTTAAAGTATTCAATAGCAATAATATTTGTTCGAACTTAGTCTATGTAAAGTAGGTATATAATAAAAATCTTTATTTAC
Source organism: Achlya flavicornis (assembly GCA_947623365.1). Lineage (NCBI taxonomy): Eukaryota > Metazoa > Arthropoda > Insecta > Lepidoptera > Drepanidae > Achlya > Achlya flavicornis. The sequence goes on along the minus strand of OX392485.1, from coordinate 907,769 downwards.
AATGGAATGGGCAGGCATACATAGCACAATGTGTTATGTGCGGGTTGAGGGACGATTAAGGCATGTTAGTAGGTAGGTATAGTCGTGAACAGAACCCGATAACAGAAGCATTTATTTATATTAATATGATATTATATTAATATGATATTATATTAATACGATATTATATTAATATGATTGTAATCTTAATCTTGTCAATTTAAACATAAATCCATGACGCATTCAAGAAGTATGAATTAAGTTCCATGGTACAGTGAACTTCTTACAAGTGACACATCTGGATATATCAATAAAAGAACAGTGCTGACTGACTGATTGACTGAGAGTGGTTAGCAGGGCCTCTGTAGCTTGGGTGGCAGAAGCCTCAACAAAAGTAAAAAATATCAGAATCCTTGTAATTATAAATGTCGAATAAAATCTGACTCAAATTGGATCTATCAACCCGGTAACCGGTAACCCATTAATTCATCAGTCACCTTTACTTTTCAGAATATGAGCGAAGAGGCAATATAAATAATAAACAAAAATGGACACAAAAATATATTTTTGGTATATAAGTAATTGTAAGATTAAATTCAGTTTTTCTTATAATGTGCTCATCAAATGCAATCTGGATCCTCGGCATCGCATTCATTGTTATACCAATAATTAGTGCAACTCAACATTACGTCCCCGTTAGCGGCGCGGTCCCACTGGCCCCAGCCGATACGATTCGGCCTATTAGGAAACCGAGGATCATTGGGATTGTACCTTAGCACTGCTACTATGGTCACTTGTCCATCTTCGTGTTCAACAAACTCTGCGTTCTCACGCTCCGTGGCCGCCCACACTGAAGGCGCATATACGCTTCCACCAGACACACTACCGATGTTTATTGCACGCGTCATAGGAACGAAGTTAATGAAGTCCGAAGGTCCACCCATTTTCCATGAAATCAAATGACCGACAGCATCCGTTCCCGTCATACCCATACGACGACAATTCGCTCGAGAATCTGATGATATCGCATTACTTCCTCGGGAATTACTCGGTTGTATATGCGAGCGATAGACTCTAGCTCGAATTACTAAAGGTAGTCTCACGTCTTCTCCGTTTGGGTTCTGTGTCTCGTTGTAAGTGTAGCTGTAGATTGGATTGTTAGGATCCGAGTCTAAGACAGTCCTATAACGAGGGTCGCGTTCCATTCGCTGTGCGTACTTCGAAACAGTTTCGTCTTGTCTCAAATGTATTGGTATTGATGACCCGTTATGACACGCCGTCTTGTATATGGCGGGACGTGCGCAGTAATCCCAGTTAGATGCATCATAGTAACACCAACTGTACGATGTTCCATCATGTCGTAAACATTGGCCGTTACATGTATGTCCACTGAGTGTTTTGACACTTTCATATAGATATTTATCAATATAACACTCTCTTAAAGTTCCAGATATATCATTACAATCGCCCATCGAGTATGTAGATGTCGACGTATTTCGACAATCATTAGCACAAGGTCCATTTGCTACAGTATAGTCTCTATATTCAAATGAATTTGTAAAGGCAGGATTACAAAAATCTAGTTTATTCCAATCATAATCCACGTAACATCGAGGACGTTCATCACCACTCAACTTTGTACAGCGGCTTGTACATTTATGCTTGTTACGGACAATGACGTCACATGATTTAAATTGTTAGGTATAGGTATTTAGATTGATAAGAAATGAAATTTAGTAGCATAACATGATAAGGATCACTACGTACTGACAAGAGCTCAACGTTGCGAGTTCTATTTATAACCTCTGGGGGAGGAGCCTGCGCTCTGATTGGTCGGCGCGTTTCGTCGCCCGGAACTATTAGCGTTACCGGTACGAGAGCCGTTTGCTCGCTCGGAGCAGTAAATGGCCTTATGTACCTGGCTTCCCTAGGTCATAAATCATGTTTTTATCAGTAGAATAGCCCTATATGTCATTGTTATGGCTTTATATCTTTGTTGACAGATATATTTAGGTACCGAATCCGTATGAATGGCGCGTAAGGATTCACAGGTAATAAAGTTATGGGCATTTGAAAATTATGTTGTTGGTATTACAAAATAAAGTGTATTTGTGTACCCTAGCCTATTGTTAAATAGTTAAATTGTCAATAAGTAATAAGTTATAAGCAAAAATGTAAACTTTTTGGAAATGTTGTAAATTTGACAAAATAACTTGTAATATTTTGATTATGGCACTCTGTTTTAAAGCCAGATCACTGTTATTATGTATGGAAATAGGTATTTTCACTATGTGAGACTTTACGTGTTTTTAGCACTGGATCACACTTGACCACTTTCTTTTACATTGTAAACTGTTGGTTAGGGACACCTACGCGGGAAAAAGAGGGATGTCATGACATTTTGACAAGGACGACTATATGGGTTAGAGGAGCATTTCTGGAACTGAGGATCAGGAGTAGCGACCTTGGAAAAAGTAACGACGACGCTCTTGGGGTCCAATAGCGTGTGGCCTAGGATCAGGTGATGTTTCCGGTTTCCTCTTATTGGTTAAAACAGCATTTTTTACTCTTTATCTTCGTAGATGGTCAAGATGTGCTAAAAACACCCAAGTACTAAGTCCTAATGTATGGACAATGTTCTCTGCAATTATCACAATTACCATAGCCTAAGTTCTGACTGTTTTTTAGTTGTAATCGACTCTGTAACTTTAATCTATGAATATACAGTCCATCTTGAGTTTTTTATTATTGGAAGGGGAGTTTTATTTGGCAATCGACGAGTAAACCCCACAGTTTTTGGTCCTTCGAGCCGGATTAAGGAACCAGTGAACCAAAACCCACAGTTTTGGTCCATCGACGCCGGATTGAGAAACCAGCGTGAAGCGGAGCGATTGGTGACCACATCCCATAGTTAGTGTGGTCCATCGCTAAGTACGAGAATTCAACGGCCTGGTGGCGGGCATTTGGGGTGTCGGGCAAGAAGTTGTGCTTGCACGGCACGACCACCACCGGTCCTGGCAGGGCTGCCAGGGCGGAACGAGTCTGCGAGTTCTACGTGAGAAGAACACCGAACGGTGCGACGACTGAAGAAGCGGTCGGCGTGGGAAGAACACCGAACGGTGCGACGACTGAAGAGGCAGTCGGCGTGGGGAGAGCGCTGTATGGTACAGCGCCTTAGGAGCGTCGGGCAACGAGGCACACGGCGTTTCAGTGATTGTGATAATTGTAGGGTTCCACAGTTCGGCGGGGCCGCCTAGTGGACTTTTGTGTGGCGGTTCCATCGAACTGTTTTCGTGCGTAGTTTTAGTACAAACACGGTTCCGTCCGTGGCTCTGGTACATTCGACCACCTCACGGTGCTAAACGGCCGGTGTCCAGAGTTAACGCCTGTCGTAAGGCGGTGTGGTGTGTGTGCAGCACCACCAGTCCAGTTGTAGCGCTCCGGGCGCGGACTGAAATCGCACACTACGCCACTACGAGAGTAGCTCGGTGCGGGGGCCAGACTGTAGGCACTGCCAATGGGGTCGGACATTCCAGCCGACTTCCGAGCGCCCCGTATCCTTGTACTTTCCTCTGCTGGGTAGTTCCCCCTTATACCTATCCTTACATTTCCATCCCTGAAGGAGCACATCCCGGCTGGGTCCGGGCTCTCCTGACGGATTGATAGGGACAATTAGGGAGGTAGGGTAATTTGACCTATAATCGGACCCCATAGGAAAATAGGGTATTTTAGTCAAAATTTGGCCAAGTAGGGTAATTTAGCCGGGATTCGACCAAGTAGGGTAATTTCGCTGAATTTTGGCCAAGTAAGGTAATTTTGCTAAAATTGGGCCGATTAGGATTAAGTTAGGTTAAATTCGTGTTTCATAGGTTTTATCGGGTTTTTTATTTTTTATAATTTTAAATTAGTTTTTTTTTAATTATTTTTTTTATTTTTCTTTTATTGTTGGTTAATTGTACATTATGACTACGCCGCGAAGTCCGATTCAGACGCGCCGTGCGGGTTCGAAAATGCAAAGGATCTTCGAGGATCCTCCCGCGTCTCCGTCCACATCCAACGCGCAATTTAGTTCGATTCGCGATTCCGTAACCATGTCAACCGCGATGACTACCGTACCTTCCGCAACCGTGCCTACCGTGACGGCACCCGCCGCGAGCGTACCTACCGCGACAATACCTTCCGCGACAACTGCGATTGATCCATTCGCGCCGCGTCCGACCGTCGCAAGGAGTACGCGCGCTCCGTCAGTACGATCGCATCAATCGAACGCGAGTACCATAGTCCGGATTAGGCAAGCGGAATTGGAAGCTGAGGAACGGTTAGCCGATATTCGCCGCGAAGAACTACAATTGCAAGCAATGCTTATTAAGAAGCGTCTTGCCGTCGATGTAGCGACAATTAGGGATGAAACGGACCGGGAAAGCATAGGCGCCGATGAAAATATGGAAACCACAGATAAGGTTCGCGACTGGTTACATGATAGTGCAATACGGGGGGAGTCGGAACAGCGTATTGACACTGAGTACCGCGCGCCGCCGCAACAGCAAGATAAAGAACCACTTCCTCGTTTGCCAGAACGTATAGAATATACAACGCCGCGACGTCCAAGGTCACCGACACCGCCGCGACGGCCAAGGTCACCGACCCCAGCGCGATCGAAAGAACGTGCGATCGATAGATTGGCCGAAGCATTTGAGCGTATGACCAGGGATCGTAGACCGCCTAGGCAAACACAAGATTTACCCATCTTCAGTGGGGCAGCGGGCGAGTGGTTACCTTTTAAAGCGGCAATGAAGGAATCTACAACCCTTCATGGTTTTACGGCAGTAGAAAACCTCGCGCGGCTCAGAAACTGCCTACGAGGCGAAGCCCGTAAAGCAGTAGTAGCGCTCCTCCATACGGCAACGGAACCAACGATAATTATGAACACACTCGAACAGTGTTACGGTCGCCCGGAATTAATTATCGATCAGGCACTTGATGACATTAAGAAACTACCACGATTGGGTACTTCTGCGGAAGAAATAAATAGTTTCGCCATCAAGATGCAGAACATAGTCGCGGTAATAGGGTGCGTTGATAAGAAAGGCTATTTACAGAACCCATTAATGGTAAGGCAAGTCCTAGAGAAGTTGAATACACACCTGCGCTTCAGGTGGAATGACTATGCCGAAAGCCATGGTTCTGGCACGGAGCCTGAGATCGTAACGCTGTCAAAGTTTCTTATGTGGGAAGCGGATAGGGCTATAAAGCATTCGTATGCGGTCAAGGGTACCGTCGGACCCATACATAGTGAAACGAAACGCGATAGTCCGTACCGTAAGAAAGAACCCCCAAAGAAAGCACCCGTGTATACGCTGACAGACACACCTGTGAAAAAGAAAGTGTGCTTCTGCTGCGGCTCGGAACATGACACGGTTAAGTGCATTAAATTAAAAGCTATGTCGGTACCCGAACGGTGGACATGGGTTAAGGAAGCGGGTGTCTGCTTCCAATGTTTGAATAGCAAACATAGTAGGTTTGCGTGCAAAGCCAAACGATGTGGCATTGATGAGTGTCGTCGACCTCATCACCCGTATTTGCACTCAAAAGGAACAGACACACCCATGGAAACAGATCCACCGGTCCAGACAGACCAAGCCGTATTTACCGGGTCAGCATGCGCATCGTCGGAAGACCACCAGGTATTTTTGAAAGTGTGTCCCGTAGTAATAAAGGCACACAACGGTCGAGATGTGAAGACGTACGCATTGTTTGATGAAGGATCGACTATATCCCTGATTGATGCGGAAACGGCTAGGATACTTGGGGCACAAGGTCCAACAAGAGCGTTGCATATCCACGGAGCCACATCAAGTCAGCGGGAACCAGATAGTCAGGTCATTGATCTGGAAATACGCGGGAAAAATCGGACTGACTTCCACGGTATTAGAGTGCGTACCGTAAAGTGCTTGACATTGGGAAGTCAGACAATCAGTTCCGATATTTTAAAACTACCACATCTTCGCAAATTAAAACCGGAAGACGTGTGCTATCAACAGGGAAGGCCACGCATTTTAATAGGCGCAGATAATTGGCACCTTATAGTATCGCGGAGATTGTTGATAGGCGAAAATAAGCAACCAGCAGCGTCACTAACGCAGTTAGGTTGGGTGATACATGGACATGTACCTAAATGTATCGAACCACAAGAGGAAATAGTTATGCACGTGCGAACGTCGCAAGAAATCGGGTGCGACTCATTGCCAAATGATCAACAGAATGTGGCCAATAAGGCAAAACGATCGGGCAAATCACGTTTGAGAGGCAGTAATAGGCGATGTACTGGCCCACCCTTATCAAGGGAACTTAAGGATAAGAGGCCGAGGGAAACTCGTCTAAAACCGGCTCAAGACAACGCGAATAAAATACGAATAGCACACGTTAAGAATGGAACAGCCCTTGTCGATTTTAAAAGGTTCTCATCGTATGAACGATTGTTGAGAACAATGGCTGTCGTGTTAGCGTTCATAGACAAGTGCAGACGGCGTGCGACCGGCGTAACCGCGAAGCACATTAGGGATGCTGAACGCGTGTTAGTCAAAGAAGCGCAAAAAGATAGTTTTGCAAGTGAATTGTACAAGCTTCATAAGGACAAACACGTCGATCGCTCAAGTCGCTTATACAAATTAGATCCCAAGGTTAACGAAAATGGGATTCTCGTTTTAAATGGTCGCATTAACGCAGCTACGGTGCCAGAATGTATGAAGGAACCGCCCATACTCGATGGTGCACATCCTTTGGCACAGCTGCTTATTAAACATGAACACACGAGCCAGAGTCACGTAGGTAGGGAACAGATCGTCAACACCCTGCGACAAAAATTTTGGGTATTGCGTTTACGACCCATGGTAAAGACGATCCTACGGCAGTGTGTTACATGTAAAATGCGTAGGGCAAATCCGGCAATACCAGTGAAAGGTAATCTACCGCAAGTCCGTCTTGGTACACACACGAGACCGTTCTCTCATTGCGGCATAGATTGTTTCGGCCCCATGTGGGTGGCAATAGGCCGACGTAGGGAGAAGCGTTGGGGTATGCTCTTCACTTGTTTGGTTACGAGAGCTATTCACGTAGAGTTAATTGCAAGCCTAAGTACCGATTCTGCCATAATGGCCTTGAGAAGAATGGCGGCACGCCGAGGATGGCCGCAGAAGTTCCTCTCGGATAACGGCACCAACTTCCATGGCGCTGAGGTAGAATTGGGCAAGGCCTACAAAGAATGGCTGCCAGAAATGCAGAACTACACTCTGGGCAAACAAGTGGAGTGGCGGTACATTGACCCGGGCGCACCGAACCAAGGCGGAGCGTGGGAACGCATGATTAAAACTGTTAAGTCAGCGTTGTATATGGTATTGCATGAGCGAGCTCCAAAAGAGGAAGTTTTGGCCACATTAATGGCAGAAATTGAGCACACAGTAAATTCGCGCCCACTCACACATGTCCCAGTAGAGCCAGATGACGCTGAGGCGTTGACGCCTAATCATTTTTTATTAGGCACAGCGACTGGACTACCGTTTGTAGGGGAATGTGAGGTGGCGAATAGACAGACATGGCGTGCTGCTCAAGCTCTGGCCAATATGTTTTGGGCTCGTTGGGTTAAGGAGTATTTGCCCACGTTAACGCCACGAGGCGATGTTAGGAAAGATCACGATAACGTCAAAATTGGTGATGTCGTTATCATTGCGGATGGATCATTGCCACGTAATGTTTGGCCCCGAGGCCTCGTCGAACAAGTGTACGTAGGACCCGATAACGTAGTTCGAAGCGTGGATGTGCGGACGCGCGGGGGGATCTTTCGGCGACCTGTTAGGCGTCTTATTGTCCTGCCCATTGATAAGGGCTGCGAGGTTCTTCGCCGGGGGGAGAATGTTACGGACAATGACGTCACATGATTTAAATTGTTAGGTATAGGTATTTAGATTGATAAGAAATGAAATTTAGTAGCATAACATGATAAGGATCACTACGTACTGACAAGAGCTCAACGTTGCGAGTTCTATTTATAACCTCTGGGGGAGGAGCCTGCGCTCTGATTGGTCGGCGCGTTTCGTCGCCCGGAACTATTAGCGTTACCGGTACGAGAGCCGTTTGCTCGCTCGGAGCAGTAAATGGCCTTATGTACCTGGCTTCCCTAGGTCATAAATCATGTTTTTATCAGTAGAATAGCCCTATATGTCATTGTTATGGCTTTATATCTTTGTTGACAGATATATTTAGGTACCGAATCCGTATGAATGGCGCGTAAGGATTCACAGGTAATAAAGTTATGGGCATTTGAAAATTATGTTGTTGGTATTACAAAATAAAGTGTATTTGTGTACCCTAGCCTATTGTTAAATAGTTAAATTGTCAATAAGTAATAAGTTATAAGCAAAAATGTAAACTTTTTGGAAATGTTGTAAATTTGACAAAATAACTTGTAATATTTTGATTATGGCACTCTGTTTTAAAGCCAGATCACTGTTATTATGTATGGAAATAGGTATTTTCACTATGTGAGACTTTACGTGTTTTTAGCACTGGATCACACTTGACCACTTTCTTTTACATTGTAAACTGTTGGTTAGGGACACCTACGCGGGAAAAAGAGGGATGTCATGACATTTTGACAAGGACGACTATATGGGTTAGAGGAGCATTTCTGGAACTGAGGATCAGGAGTAGCGACCTTGGAAAAAGTAACGACGACGCTCTTGGGGTCCAATAGCGTGTGGCCTAGGATCAGGTGATGTTTCCGGTTTCCTCTTATTGGTTAAAACAGCATTTTTTACTCTTTATCTTCGTAGATGGTCAAGATGTGCTAAAAACACCCAAGTACTAAGTCCTAATGTATGGACAATGTTCTCTGCAATTATCACAATTACCATAGCCTAAGTTCTGACTGTTTTTTAGTTGTAATCGACTCTGTAACTTTAATCTATGAATATACAGTCCATCTTGAGTTTTTTATTATTGGAAGGGGAGTTTTATTTGGCAATCGACGAGTAAACCCCACAGTTTTTGGTCCTTCGAGCCGGATTAAGGAACCAGTGAACCAAAACCCACAATGCTGGTCGGTATATTCTTGTCCTGTTGTGTAATATGTCGGCGCTGGATTATGACAGCGATGACACTCTTCTACAACGTAAATATCCACAGAACAGAGTCCATCTATGCAATCGTTGAGACACCATTTACCCGTCACTGATTGACACTCAGTTGTATAAATCATAGGCAAAGCTCTCACCGCTATGCCATCGTTAGTGTGAGCACACTCACCGAAATAAAATAAAACGTCTATGTATACTGACAAAATTAAAAGTAGGGACCACATTGTTGCAGGTCTCTGTTGTTTCTGCATCGGAATACATTGTTGATTATCTTTTTATATCGTTTAAATGGCCCACTTATCTGACTGCCAATAATAGTTTCTAATGTTATATGCATGACAGTACATCTTTAGCTAGAAGTAATTAATATTATCCATTGATACAGTTTGTTTACAGTGACGCCAATTAACATCAAATGAAAAGAAATATACACATATTTAACTTAATCACCATCATTATCATTACTGATGAGTAAATAAATAAAAGATAAGAGTAAAACAACATTATGATTAACTAATCTATACTAATAATAATAATCTTCTTCTGTCTTCTGTATATATAAAAGGAAACCGTGACTGACTGATCTATCAACGCATAGCTCAAACCACTGAACCGATTGGGCTGAAATTTGGCATACAGATAGTTGTAATAACGTAGGCATCCGCTAAAAACGGATTTTTGGAAATTCCACCCCTAAGTGGGTAAAATAGGGGATGAAGGTTTGTATGAAAGTCCGTCAGTTTTGGAGTTAGGATCTTCAAATTTTGTGTTTAGGCTGACGATTGAAAATTAATTTATAGGTGTCTCAGCGTTTTCGATAATTTTGATCCCGAAGGGGTGAAAAGGGGGATGAAGTTGGGTATGCAAGGCCTTCAATTCCACAATAAACTGTACAACATTTATTATTAGACAGTGTAAGTGTCCAGTAAGAAAGGATTTTTGGAAATTCCACCCCTAAGAGGGTGAAATAGGGGATGAAAGTTTGTATGCAAGTCCGTCAGTTTTGAAGTTAGGATCTTCAAATTTTGTGTATAGGCTGACGATTAAAAATTAATACATAGTTGTATTAGAGTTTGTGATAATTCCACCCCCGATGGGAGAAAAAGGGGGATGAAGTTGGGTTGCAAGGCCTTCAATTCCACAATAAACTTCACTAAATTTATTATTATACAGTGTAAGTATCCAGTAAGAAAGGATTTTTGCATATTCCACCCCTAAGGGGGTAAAATAGGACTTGAAAGTTTGTATGAAAGTCCGTCAGTTTTGAAGTTAGGATCTTCAAATTTTGTGTTAAGGCTGACGATTGAAAAATGTAAAGTTATCTGAGCATTTATGATAATTCCACCCCCGAAAGGGGAAAAAGGGGGATGAAGTTGGGTATACAAGGCATTCAATTTCTGAGTATGGACTCTCCGTCGATGGCGAGAGTTGCGATGGTAGAAGGTAGCCCGTGGGCATCAGGTCAAACAATTCTTCAGAGAACTGTCCGTTGTACAAGCGGTACATACATAAGGAGGCAAAGTCTCTCCTCAGACTGACAGACAGACAGAAACATCTTAGCTGTCTGGAAATTATTGAGGAACTTGTGGATATAGGTGTATTCGTCTGTCTGTCTGTGTGCCATGAGCAAATATCTCAGCTGTCATAAAATGGTTGAGGAATTTGTGGATAGATCTCATGGCGTAATTTTAGATAAATAATCCCGATCTCGACACCTCCCAAAAAAAACATATATCTCCTTCCCATACATAGACCCTTATCAACTGATCGGACAGTGTATGTATGCATATTTCTGCCGGTAGATTTTCAGACCTTCTTCTTCAAATCGGGAACATAAACTCTCCATAAATAGATGGTACAAATACCAAGTTAGGTATAGATAAAATGTAATGGAACACAAACCGATAGAGTGGTTATGCGCGAGAGAGCCATTATGTCTCCCAAAAATTACCAACCCGCTGCGATCAATGAAATTTTGCCACCATGGTCGATATGGAAGAGTCGTTTCGATGATTGTGTATTTTATTCTATAAAATAAAAAGTATGTATGTATACTAATGTTTTGGAAAAAATTGCCAATATACAGAGTGGAATTTTTTAACCTCACCTGGAGGGAAAGTACTCTAAATACTGGAGATAGCAAATTTTACTCAAATGAAACATTCCTTTATATTCAAAAAGAAATAAACCTGCATTTAAAGATTTTCAAAAATTCACTTATAGGTGATACAATACCTTCATAGGTGCCGGGCTTCTAGGGCCTAAATTGAATAAATGGCTTTGACTTTGACTTCGGTAAATTATCCTATTCAATTTTTGAACTCTCTTAATCCGCCAGGTAATCCGTGTCATGCATGTACGTGCTCCTGTCATATTGATTAGAAATATACGGCCTCCAAAATTGTGCTGTGGAACTTGACTACAAGTAAGAGTTCTCCGCCGCAATGTTATTGAGGCCAAAATATTAACTGGTTCTGCCAGAGGAGAAACAGTCTTCGTGCCGCGTATACCATTGATCCCAAATCACCTTCCGTTTGAATTTAAAAGATTACAGTTCCTTATCAAGGTTTGTTTCGCGATTGCTATTAATAAATCACAGGGAAGAACTCCGAAATTTGCTAGAGTTTATTTGCGGCGGGACTGTTTCAGTTTTATGTGGCATGCTCACATGTAAGCTCTCAATCTTCCTGAACTTTTGTCAAATATCACACGTATTGGCGGGCTATGCCATGAACAAAGCTTATTGTTACAATGATTCAAATCTAGAAAAAAGATATAATCTACGCGGACGAAGTCGCGGGCTAAAGCTAGTTCTTGTTATATTTTGCATAAACCCTAGACTTATTGAAGAAGTCTAAATTAAGTTCCATGACTTACATGATACAGTGAACTTCTTACAAGTGACACATCTGTGTACGTGGACAGAATTATGTATCAATAAAAGAACATGTGTTGACTGACTGATTGAGAGAGTGGGTTGTAGTGCCTTTGTAGCCTGGGTGGCAGAAGCCCCAACAAAAGTATATAAAAACTATAATCTTTGTAATTATTAATATCGAATAAAATTGGACTCTAATTGGATCCCTGCGAACCTCATGTCAACCCGGTAATCAGGCTAGTCAATTCGGCAGTAAACCTTTTCTGAATATAAGCAACAAGGCTATATAAATAACAAACAAAAATGGCAGTAAAAAGATATATTTCGTATGTAATTGTAAGAATTAATTCAGATTTTCTTATAAGTAATATTGTCATGTAAGGCAGTCTGGATCCTCGGCATCGTATTCATTGTTATACCAATAATTAGTGCAACTCAACACTGCGTCCCCGTTAGCAGCGCGGCCCCACTGGCCCCAGCCGATACGATTCGGCCTGTTAGGAAACAGAGGATCATTGGGATTGTATCTTAACACTGCTACTATGGTCACTTGTCCATCTTCTCGTTCAACCAACTCTGCGTTCTCACGCTCCGTGGCCGCCCACACTGAAGGCGCATATACGCTTCCACCAGACACACTACCGATGTTTATTGCCCGCGTCATAGGAACGAAGTTATAGAAGTCCGAAGGTCCACCCATTTTCCATGCAATCAAATGACCGACAGCATCCGTTCCAGTCATACCCATTCGACGACAATTCGTTCTAGAATCTGATGATATCGCATTACTTCCTCGGGAATTACTCGGTTGTATATGCGAGCGAGAGACTCTAGCTCGAATTACTAAAGGTAGTCTCACGCGTCCCTGTGGTGTCACCGTCTCGTTGTAAGTGTAGCTGTAGATTGGATTGTTAGGATCCGTCACTGAGACCGTCCTATAACGAGGGTCGCGTTCCATTCGCTCTGCGTACTTCGAAACAGTTTCGTCTTGCCTCAAATGTAATGATGAGCAGTTATGACACGCCGTCTTGTATATGGCGGGACGTGCGCAGTAATCCCAGCTAGATGTATCATCGTAACACCAATTGTACGATGTTCCATCATGTCGTAAACATTGGCCGTTACATGTATGTCCACTGAGTGTTTTGACACTTTCATATAGATATTTATCAATATAACACTCTCTTAAAGTTCCAGATATATCATTACAATCGCCCCTCGCGTATGTTATTATAGAAGTCGACTTTGGTCGACAATCATTGGCACAGGGTCCGTTTGCTACAGTAAAGTCTCTATATTCAAAGGACTTCGTAAAGTGAGGATTACAAAAATCTAGTTTATGCCAATCATATTCCACGTAACATCGAGGACGTTCATCACCACTCAACTTTGTACAGCGGCTTGTACATTTAAACTGGTCGGTATATTGTTGTCCTGTTGTGTAATATGTCGGCGCTGGACTATGGCAGCGATGACAATCTTCTGCAACGTCAATATCCACAGCACAGCGTCCATCTACACAATCGTTGAGACACCATTTACCCGTTACTGATTGACACTCAGTTGTATAAATCATAGGCAAAGCTCTCACCGCTATGCCATCGTTAGTGTGAGCACACTCACCGAAATAAAATAAAACGGCAATGTACACCGACAAAATTAAAAGACGGGACCACATTGTTGCAGGTCTCTGTAGCTTCTGCATCGGAATCTATTGTTGAATATCTTTTTATATCGTCCACTTATCTGACTGCCGATAATATGTAGTTTCTGATGTAATATAAACTTAGTCTTTGCTGAGAGGTACCTAATGCATCTTGATACAGTTTTTTTTCAGCGGAGTCAATTAAACATTAAATAAAAAGCAAAATATAGCAAGAATATGAGAAATTATTTAAAATATGTAAAATTTTACCAGTTAAAGAAATATGTGAATGTGCTATTTTAATTGAACAATATAATTCAAATGATTATAAGATAAGGCAAGTCCGTAGTCGCCCTCTTCGTTCGAACCGAAGTGAGAAATACAATGTTCCTAGCACCCTCAACTGTTATGGTGAACGTACTCGAGCCTGGGTTGTACCCACATTGTACAATAAAATAAATAACAGTACCATTGACAATGCAAAAACAAAAAACGGTTTTAAGAAAAAAATCAGACAGCACTACCTCAGTACTTTGTAAAAAAAAAAAAAAAAAAAAATGTAGTAAATATGTAGTAATTATAAAATCCTTCAGGGTTATTACGTATTAGTATTAGCGAAATAACAACTTTAAGTGTAGGTATGTATGTTTTGTTCGTGTGTCAATTTAATAAAACTTTAAAAAAAAAAAGAAAAGAGAACTGTATCTGCCAACAAACTGCTGTGCAGTTTGGCGGAATTAAGTGTTTAAAAAATATATGTAAATATTTGTGTATTAAATAAATTAAATTAAAAAAAAAAAAAACTTAATCATCTGAACTTCATGATAATTCTGATGAGAAAAAAAATTAAGAATAGAGGAAAACAACGGGTGATTAACTAATTAATATAGGGTTCCGTATATTATTTTTGTGTTGTAATTAGCTTTCATCCCAACGATTCGCCGTCAATCCTCTATTTCACCCCCTTAGGGGGAAATCATAGGATTTACTTAAATTCAACCATATAATATAAGGAACTCTTGTTCAAAATTTCATGTTAGTGCAGTAGAATTAGATAATAAATTTACATTAATTGTGGTACGAATGATTTTCGGTATATCGATAGAGTTATGTATGGATATGATTACCTTAAATTCGCAACCGATTTGGAAGTACGGAACATGGTGAAAATTGAGAAAAACTTTGATATTGAATAATTCCTAAACAAAAATTGTGGTACTAGTTGCGAGAATACCATGTCTTTAGAGAACCATTACTTACCTTCTCAAGAAATTTGGACTGGTTGCGACATACGGAACATACCTAAACTTAAAAAAGTGATTTTTCGCCTTTATCTCCTAGGCAAAATTTGTGGTACTAGTTGAGAACTCATTGGTAACTTGTATTAGCCTATTACACTTAGTTTTAAGTTTGCAGCCGGTTGCGATCTACGGAACCCTAAGAAAATACTTTTTGCTATATTCTACTTCTAGCAAAATTAGCGTAGTCTGTATTATTGCTTATATCATATTTGTAGGTCGACTTCTACCTACTTTGTGATCGCAACCGAAGAGAACATTACGGAACATAGTTTATTTTGCAAGTAAAATGTGCGCGTATTCGCGTGTTACGAGGGGAATGCGGAAGGTGCGGGAGGCAGGACTAGCGTTGAGGAATCTACAAAAATTCCTGCGTCTATCGAAATCTGTCATCTTTTTTGCACTGCTAAGTAAGAACGTTCTTTATTTTTATAGGTATCAATGTAAAATGTATCGAAAAAATACAATATCGTCGTATCCTACAAATAAGGCCGTAGCTGCAAAACAGCAAATTTTCAGGTTTGATTAAAAAAAAAACATTTAGTTTCCAATTATGTGTGTTGGTTGGTATCCTATGTAGGGCTTGCAATCCGGATATCCGAATTATCCGTATATATGGCGTTTTTAATATCCGGACTTGAGCAACATTATTATCCGGAATTTTCAGATTTTTCGGATAATGTATAGTGGATTTCGGATAATTTATAGCTTTAAGCTTAATTTTAAGAGTAAACTTTTTTTTTATACCACTTAGGTGGCAAACAAGCATACGGCCCGCCTGATGGTAAGCGGTTACCGTAGCCTATGGACGCTTGCTACACCAGGGGTATCACGCGCGTTGCCGACCCTGCAGAAATCTCTTCACATCCCTTTTGAAGAACCCCATGCTGTTCTCCATTGGGAAAACCACGGCGGGGAGTTCATTCCACAGTCTGAGCGTCCGCGGAAGGAAGCTCCTTTGGGCCCGCACAGTACGAAACAATTCAGGTTTCAATATGTGAGGATGGACTCCCCGTCGATGGCGAGAGTTGCGATGGTAGAAAGTAGCCGTGGGCATCATCTTAAACAATTCTTCAGAACACCGTCCGTTGTACAAGCGGTAGAACACACATAAGGAGGCAAAGTCTCTCCTCAGACTGAGGGGCTCTAAACCGCTTGTGAGCTCGGGATCGTCGACAATTCTTATGGCACGTCGTTGAACCGAGTCTAAAGGATAAAGCAGGTATCCAGGTGCCCCCGCCCATAGATGACAGCAGTACTCCATATGAGGCCGGACTTGCGACTTGTAAAGTTGCAGCCTTTGCCCCGATGTGAAGTACTGCCTCGCTCTGTTGAGCACTCCGAGCTTTTTGGATGCCTGCTTAACCTTGCCTTCTAAGTGACTTCGGAACAAAAAGTCGCTAGAAATGTCGACGCCAAGGATCCCGATGCTTTTGCTGATGTTCAGGGACGTGTTCTGGAACTGTGGAGCCACAGCAAATGGGGTTTTCTTAGCGGTGAACGCGCAGGCTTGAGTCTTGGTGGGATTGAAATGGACTAGGTTTAGTCGACCCCAATCGGAGACACTAGTTAGTGTACTCTCGATTTCAGACACCAGCCGTTCACGGCTTTCCTCAACCTCGGAACGAGGGATATTTGCACGGCCCGTGTAATGGGTGTCCCACTAGGTGGTGGCAGCAGTGGTCGTCCTCGTCGCGCAGGTGGTCGCGGTGGCGAGGGCGACGGCCCGCGCTCGTCGCTCGACTCGCTAGTGTCGGGCGCGGTAGCAAAATTATCGCCCGACGAAGATGGCGAGGAGCTGGCTGAGGCGGGCGAGGGTGGTGGGCGTGCGTATATGCGTCCCGCTGTTCCTTTTCGCTTTGATCTTGTAATCATCTCGTCAAAGTGACATAAATGTCGTTATTTAATTTTCAGGTGTTCATATTGCCAAATGTTATAGATCTTTAATGCTGCCATATTTTGAAGAGTATAAATAAAATATTTGGGGTAAATCCTGGGTAAAAAGTAAAAATAAATGATAAAAAATGTATTTACAAAAATCAAGGCGTCTGTCACGGTTCATTTCTGTAGGTTTGGCTAAGCACAAGTAGCATGATGCATTTGATCTAGCTTCCGAAAGATACGTACAAATTTTAGCATCGATCATTGTCATCATAAGTTGATGACTCACCTTATTATTATTGCACTTAGTGGGGATAAGATCCTTAATATCGTCATCCATTTGCCTTTTGCAACTGATGACCACTTCTTCGTTCTCTTTTAGAAAAGTGAACTGCACTGGACGACAATATAAGGCTGAGCATGGCTTAGGATTCATCCTTAAACTTTCGTCTCCAGCAGTCAGCTTGAGTGGCACCAAGGAGGTCATTAATATACTTGAATCATCTTGTCCCCCTTCCATTTTTTGTTTATATCGGCTTTGGTTGGAAGCACCATCAAATCCCCACTTGGATATTAGTTTCAGATCCTTATTTTCTACATTGCCAGAAAGACTTTCAAGGATCCTTTTCACCGTGATATCTAGTAATGCTTGAAGTGTTATCCTAGCTGATGAATCCGTTACTGTCACTGATTGTTTCGGAGGATAGCATTGCAATTTGGCTTATTAAAGTTTGTAGTAAGACGGGTAAATATCTTTAGCACCTTCCCTAATGGCTGTCTCTCGCAACGTGATGTATTGCCACTTAGACAGTTTTAGTGAAAGGAGCAACCCTAGTGCGTTTTGTGGTGTAAATAAAGATTTAATTGGTTTATCAAGCATTTCCTTAATTTTTGCAGCTGCATCTGGATTTTTCAGCATATATTCGATTACGAATGCAGTATCCTCACGACCATCTTCTCTTATAAGTAATGCAGCTGAATTGGCCAATTCAATTGGATCTTCGAATTTATGTTCGTCAGACCTTCTCTTCTTCTGTTTGCTGCCCAGATCTTCGAATGCTTTTCGAGGTCTTTTTGTCATTGTACCAATAGACGATGTCAAAGGTTCTGGAGACATTAAATGTGCACTTTTTCTCTCTTTATTCGATTCTTGGAAGACAAAATTATTTGGCACACAACTTGGCCAATCAACATTAGCCTGAAGGCAATTTCCGTAATGCTTCCTGAATGTATCAAGGATACGGTGAGAATTCTGCCACCTCTGTGAAGCAGCTCGTGTGAATTTTCGACAAAATTCCTTAAGCGTTACACGGTCTTCCTCAAAAAGGCGATCACCTAGACGAGCTCCCTGAACAATACTTCATGATCAAATGAAGTACTTCCGCTTCTTAGAAAAACAAAAAGTTGGTGGTTAGACTTTCCATTATAATATTTTACGGTCACAGGTAGGGGTTGCAATCCGGATACTTCGAAATTCGATATTATGAAAAAATAATTTCAAACAGTGTATTTCTATAATAAAAAAAGATACAAGGTAAACACTTTTTCTTGATAAAGTTAAATTTTAAAAATATTTCAGCTTTTGCTTGTTATCACAAACCTTTTTGATGCGTGTACATAATTGGATACTAACTTGTATTAACTATGTTTTTTTTTTACAAACCTCCTGATTTATAGCTGTTTTGCAGTTACGCCCCTTTTCGTAGGATACGTCAATATTGTATCTTTTCGATATTTTTTACAATGTTTCCTATAAAAATAAAGAACTTTCTTACTTAGCAGTGCAAAAAGGATGACAGATTTCGATATACGCAGGAATTTTTGTAGATTCCTCAACGCTAGTCCTGCCTCCCGCACCTTCCGCATTCCCCTCGTAACACGCGAATACGCGCACATTTTACTTGCAAAATAAACTATGTTCCGTAATGTTCTCTTCGGTTGCGATCACAAAGTAGGTAGAAGTCGACCTACAAATATGATATAAGCAATAATACAGACTACGCTAATTTTGCTAGAAGTAGAATATAGCAAAAAGTATTTTCTTAGGGTTCCGTAGATCGCAACCGGCTGCAAACTTAAAACTAAGTGTAATAGGCTAATACAAGTTACCAATGAGTTCGCAACTAGTACCACAAATTTTGCCTAGGAGATAAAGGCGAAAAATCACTTTTTTAAGTTTAGGGTTCCGTATGGCGCAACCAGTCCAAATTTCTTGAGAAGGTAGGTAATGGTTCTCTAAAGACATGGTATTCTCGCAACTAGTACCACAATTTTTGTTTAGGAATTATTCAATATCAAAGTTTTTCTCAATTTTCACCATATTCCGTACTTCCAAATCGGTTGCGAATTTAAGGTAATCATATCCATACATAACTCTATCGATATACCGAAAATCATTCGTACCACAATTAATGTAAAATGTTGCTTAGTTTTGAGCTAATTCTACTGGACTATGTCTAGACCTATCGGGCTAGGCTGTGTTGTCTATATGTCAGTCAGAGTCAGAGGTTACCTACATTGTTTTCGTTGCAAATCTTCTAGCCCGATGGTCTAGCCTAAATCTTTTCGTCTTCAATCTTGTTGGTTTTGAGAATTTTCAGTGTGATTTTAGTGAAAACTATCGTTCACAGAACCCTAATTTAAGCATATTTTTTTACATAACATGTTACATAATTATAGCATAAAGCATTGTCAGATAATACCTCGCATAATAGACGGTATGGGTCATGGCCACCACTCTTTGGTATCTCGAGCTCACTTATCAGTATGGAATGGATGTTTGTCGCTCAATAACACATCACCAGATGAATATTTTACCTATTAATATTTTTTATTTTCAAATCAAATATTATATTATTATTATTCAAAAAAATTATAAATTCGGATCGGTTACAAAATATTTACAAACAAAAAATAATTAGTATATGTATTATATCTTTCCATAGTACAAGCTCTGCTTAGCTCGGGGGTAGCGGCCGGTAGTTTGCAATTTTTGAATTTGAATGAGCCCAACACCGACCCCTGTGGAACCGCACACGTGATCTCCCTCCAGATTCTACTACCGTCTTGGTCCATGTACAAGATGTCCTTGGTCCATGTCGCGCAAGTAGTCCCTGACTATATCTTGCAGGTAGGAGGGCACCTGATGGTATGCCAGAGCCCCCCTGACTGTGTCCCAAGGCAGAGTTAAAGGCGTTGACGATATCGAGATATATCGCCGTCACCCCGGGACACAGCCTGCTCCGACAGAGAGCGGACGCGCAAGAGCAACGCCCCCATCGGAAGTTGGTCCCGAACCACCCGACCAACGCACGGTCACCAGTAGGGAAACGCCTTTTATGTCGGCCCGTGCCGCCGTCCGTGTGAGTACCAACGCTGACACGAGAAGATACGCAAGGGTTGTCACAAAATGTAAAATAAAATAATTATATTGTTATGATAATGTCATCAATTATTTATGAGTAATAAACGTTTACATGTGTAGAACTGGACTTATCTAAGCGCACGGCAGTGCGCAGGCCAAGTTCCTACAACACCGCCGCACGCACACCGTGCACTACTTACACGAAAAATGTCTTAGTAAAGTTCAGTGCGCTAGTTCTACTCGCACTTCAATCAGCATAGACTATAAACTTCCTCACTGCCGCCGGGGCACAGGCCTACCGTCTATACAAGGCCAAATGGGATATCCATAGTGATCACAAGGGTCCAATGCGGGTTAGTGACTAACTTCACACCCGTAAGGAATACTACTTTATACTTCACAAACATCTTAAAAAGGCTTCCAAGGCTTGTGCAAGTTATTTAATCTAATTACTTTCTTGATTTTGATTAAAATAACCGGCCAAGTGCGAGTCGGATTCGCGCACCGAGGGTTCCGTAGAAACTTATTGGTAGCTATGTACAAACTAAACTTTGCCATTGGACTTTGACATTAACTGTTTTCCCATACCTAGCAATAGGTCGCATAAAAATTTACGGTTTTCGGATTGTTTCCTTCATTTGTGCTATAAGACCAAACTTCATGCCGAATTGCATGATTCTAGGTCAACGAGCAGTAGGTACTCAATAGGTTTTGATTCCCTTAGTCTTGACAGATAGATAGGTATGGTATTTGTAGGACAGTTGGACAATAATGTGATAAGGGTTATTTTTGAGGTACGGAACCCTAATAATCAGAAAAATCATCAGAATACTTTCAAATATATTAAAGTTGTCAATTTAATCATTAATAAACGCATTATTTGACACATTCAAACCTCTCTCACTTAACTATTTACTAATACATGGTAGGTTACCTACTTAAAGGTTAAATTACTTCTGCGTTCGTCGACTGTACACGCAGAATAAATTATATAGGTTTAACTACAACGGTATATAAACCCTGGGACATATACATATAGGAATAACTTACCTCGCGTCACGGGGAAATCTATGAAATTTTTATTTTATAGATTTTATAGAATATTATATTTCGGCGTTGATTTGCAGCCGTATACAGAACAGTTTGTGTGCTGCGCCATTTAGAATTTGAGTACTGAACAATACCTATATAATTCACTGAACACTTAGTACCTATGGATAATGTTTAAATAATAAGATAAACATGAATGCGTCTTCCTTCCGCGGACGATCCTGTAAACTAAGCGTGATGGCAGGACGCGGTCGCGTCGCCCCGACACCCCGCGAGTTCCCCTCCGTCTCTCTGCGTAAGTACATTCGTTGCGCAACTGTATGCAATAGTAAAACTGTGGCACGGTAGATGCCCGTTGAGACGAGCGGCAATAAGTATTCGTTCGAACAGCTTGCCCACCTCCCCTCACTAGGCCCTATCACCATGGGCCAACGTAGAAATCGCAATATAGTCAGCTGTTTCATTCATTTTGGTCGTGTTGCTATTGAACTTTTATATCATCATCAGCCTATAATTCAATTCAATTAAATTTAAATAAAAATATAACTAAATTAAAAGGTAAACAATGTCATAAATTCACAGATCACATGTATTTACGCATAAAGTCAAACATAAAGATTTAATGGTAGTCCAATTATCAAAAAATATATCAATATCAGAGTTGGCGTCGAGGAGTGCATTGAGGTTGCGCTGAGACCGGCACACGGGGGACTCGGTTCTTGCCGCTGTTCTACAACTCGGAATAGAGAGAAGCTGATGTCTTCGATTAGGTCTGTGTCGAATTTAGTTATCTGGCACGAATAGCCTACAAATGCGATCGTGTAGATAATGTCCTACCGCTAACCAATATCAATTTATTTATTTATTGCTTCATGAATGTGGTATTTCAGTATCAAATTAGCCCACAACATGAGCCTGCAAGGGCATTGCAACATTAATTAGTAATTATTCTAAGTTTAGTAGTTACATATTTCTGAATGAAATTGAATTATTAAGTATGTACATTATAATTGTAATTGGCACAGAACCAAAGGCCTCCTTTCACAAATGAGACTGAAAGATCGGATGGATCTATGCTCTGTAGGCTCAACTAGTGGTCAACCTACTGTTGGGAGGTTTCAAGTCGCCTAGGAAGCCTCCGACTACTTAGCTCAACGACTATCACATTTAAGTGATAGCCGGGACCAACGGCTTTACGTACCTTCCGAAGCACGAGAAACATTGAAATGAATTACCAATAGGCGAATGATGAATCACCCATCCAGGTACCCGGCCTCATCAATGGTAGCTTAATTTTGCCAATAGCTTAAGAACGGCCAATCATGCTACACAGCTTCTATATGGAACAGCAAATAATGGTTCTGATTATGTTATTAACAAACGATAGTCTCCAAATAGTTTGATGTCAACAATCTGTTTCTGAACTCAGGAGTGCTGATAAAGTTGACTAGAATTTACTATGAATAAGGGTTCAATGTTTCATCAAGGAACGGAACCCGATAACAGAAGCATTTATTTATATTAATATGATATTATATTAATATGATATTATATTAATACGATATTATATTAATATGATTGTAATCTTAATCTTGTCAATTTAACATAAATCCATGACGCATTCAAGAAGTATGAATTAAGTTCCATGGTACAGTGAACTTCTTACAAGTGACACATCTGGATATATCAATAAAAGAATAGTGCTGACTGACTGATTGACTGAGAGTGGTTAGCAGGGCCTCTGTAGCTTGGGTGGCAGAAGCCTCAACAAAAGTAAAAAATATCAGAATCCTTGTAATTATAAATGTCGAATAAAATCTGACTCAAATTGGATCTATCAACCCGGTAACCGGTAACCCATTAATTCATCAGTCACCTTTACTTTTCAGAATATGAGCGAAGAGGCAATATAAATAATAAACAAAAATGGACACAAAAATATATTTTTGGTATATAAGTAATTGTAAGATTAAATTCAGTTTTTCTTATAATGTGCTCATCAAATGCAATCTGGATCCTCGGCATCGCATTCATTGTTATACCAATAATTAGTGCAACTCAACATTACGTCCCCGTTAGCGGCGCGGTCCCACTGGCCCCAGCCGATACGATTCGGCCTATTAGGAAACCGAGGATCATTGGGATTGTACCTTAGCACTGCTACTATGGTCACTTGTCCATCTTCGTGTTCAACAAACTCTGCGTTCTCACGCTCCGTGGCCGCCCACACTGAAGGCGCATATACGCTTCCACCAGACACACTACCGATGTTTATTGCACGCGTCATAGGAACGAAGTTAATGAAGTCCGAAGGTCCACCCATTTTCCATGAAATCAAATGACCGACAGCATCCGTTCCCGTCATACCCATACGACGACAATTCGCTCGAGAATCTGATGATATCGCATTACTTCCTCGGGAATTACTCGGTTGTATATGCGAGCGATAGACTCTAGCTCGAATTACTAAAGGTAGTCTCACGTCTTCTCCGTTTGGGTTCTGTGTCTCGTTGTAAGTGTAGCTGTAGATTGGATTGTTAGGATCCGAGTCTAAGACAGTCCTATAACGAGGGTCGCGTTCCATTCGCTGTGCGTACTTCGAAACAGTTTCGTCTTGTCTCAAATGTATTGGTATTGATGACCCGTTATGACACGCCGTCTTGTATATGGCGGGACGTGCGCAGTAATCCCAGTTAGATGCATCATAGTAACACCAACTGTACGATGTTCCATCATGTCGTTTACATTGGCCGTTACATGTATGTCCACTGAGTGTTTTGACACTTTCATATAGATATTTATCAATATAACACTCTCTTAAAGTTCCAGATATATCATTACAATCGCCCATCGAGTATGTAGATGTCGACGTATTTCGACAATCATTAGCACAAGGTCCATTTGCTACAGTATAGTCTCTATATTCAAATGAATTTGTAAAGGCAGGATTACAAAAATCTAGTTTATTCCAATCATAATCCACGTAACATCGAGGACGTTCATCACCACTCAACTTTGTACAGCGGCTTGTACATTTATGCTGGTCGGTATATTCTTGTCCTGTTGTGTAATATGTCGGCGCTGGATTATGACAGCGATGACACTCTTCTACAACGTAAGTATCCACAGAACAGAGTCCATCTATGCAATCGTTGAGACACCATTTACCCGTCACTGATTGACACTCAGTTGTATAAATCATAGGCAAAGCTCTCAGCGCTATGCCATCGTTAGTGTGAGCACACTCACCGAAATAAAATAAAACGTCTATGTATACTGACAAAATTAAAAGTAGGGACCACATTGTTGCAGGTCTCTGTTGTTTCTGCATCGGAATACATTGTTGATTATCTTTTTATATCGTTTAAATGGCCCACTTATCTGACTGCCAATAATAGTTTCTAATGTTATATGCATGACAGTACATCTTTAGCTAGAAGTAATTAATATTATCCATTGATACAGTTTGTTTACAGTGACGCCAATTAACATCAAATGAAAAGAAATATACACATATTTAACTTAATCACCATCATTATCATTACTGATGAGTAAATAAATAAAAGATAAGAGTAAAACAACATTATGATTAACTAATCTATACTAATAATAATAATCTTCTTCTGTCTGTATATATAAAAGGAAACCGTGACTGACTGATCTATCAACGCATAGCTCAAACCACTGAACCGATTGGGCTGAAATTTGGCATACAGATAGTTGTAATAACGTAGGCATCCGCTAAAAACGGATTTTTGGAAATTCCACCCCTAAGTGGGTAAAATAGGGGATGAAGGTTTGTATGAAAGTCCGTCAGTTTTGGAGTTAGGATCTTCAAATTTTGTGTTTAGGCTGACGATTGAAAATTAATTTATAGGTGTCTCAGCGTTTTCGATAATTTTGATCCCGAAGGGGTGAAAAGGGGGATGAAGTTGGGTATGCAAGGCCTTCAATTCCACAATAAACTGTACAACATTTATTATTAGACAGTGTAAGTGTCCAGTAAGAAAGGATTTTTGGAAATTCCACCCCTAAGAGGGTAAAATAGGACTTGAAAGTTTGTATGAAAGTCCGTCAGTTTTGAAGTTAGGATCTTCAAATTTTGTGTTAAGGCTGACGATTGAAAAATGTAAAGTTATCTGAGCATTTATGATAATTCCACCCCCGAAAGGGGAAAAAGGGGGATGAAGTTGGGTATACAAGGCATTCAATTTCTGAGTATGGACTCTCCGTCGATGGCGAGAGTTGCGATGGTAGAAGGTAGCCCGTGGGCATCAGGTCAAACAATTCTTCAGAGAACTGTCCGTTGTACAAGCGGTACATACATAAGGAGGCAAAGTCTCTCCTCAGACTGACAGACAGACAGAAACATCTCAGCTGTCTGGAAATTATTGAGGAACTTGTGGATATAGGTGTATTCGTCTGTCTGTCTGTGTGCCATGAGCAAATATCTCAGCTGTCATGAAATGGTTGAGGAATTTGTGGATAGATCTCATGGCGTAATTTTAGATAAATAATCCCGATCTCGACACCTCCCAAAAAAAACATATATCTCCTTCCCATACATAGACCCTTATCAGCTGATCGGACAGTGTATGTATGCTCTGCTCACTTTAAGGCCTTTGCTTGCGGCGGCGTCGTGTGACGGGTCGCTCACTTCCCTCCAATATGGCGAGGAGGGCGATGGCTGCCACACGCGTCATACTTGTGAACAGGTGCTGCTTGTGGGGGCTGGTCTGCTTAAGTTTGCTATTTATTTATTTACTTATTAAATATTTTTTCAGTCTACCTTGTAATTTTGCCGCCGCGCCGGGGCACGCAATTGTTTTCAGTGCGATTAGAATGTAAATATTATGTAATTAATCTAAGCCTGTTTTGAAAAGAGTAATTGCTGAGTTTATTGCCGGCTCTTCTCAGCAAATGCAACCTTCCGAACCGGTATTAGAGTATTAGAGTCAGACTTTTCATAAGTGCCTGCGAAGGTCTATTTGAATAAATGATTTTTGAATTTTGATTTTTTTTGAATGCATATTTCTGCCGGTAGATTTTCAGACCTTCTTCTTCAAATCGGGAACATAAACTCTCCATAAATAGATGGTACAAATACCAAGTTAGGTATAGATAAAATGTAATGGAACACAAACCGATAGAGTGGTTATGCGCGAGAGAGCCATTATGTCTCCCAAAAATTACCAACCCGCTGCGATCAATGAAATTTTGCCACCATGGTCGATATGGAAGAGTCGTTTTGATGATTGTGTATTTTATTCTATAAAATAAAAAGTATGTATGTATACTATTGTTTTGGAAAAAATTGCCAATATACAGAGTGGAATTTTTTAACCTCACCTGGAGGGAAAGTACTCTAAATACTGGAGATAGCAAATTTTACTCAAATGAAACATTCCTTTATATTCAAAAAGAAATAAATCTGCATTTAAAGATTTTCAAAAATTCACTTATAGGTGATACAATACCTTCATAGGTGCCGGGCTTCTAGGGCCTAAATTGAATAAATGGCTTTGACTTTGACTTCGGTAAATTATCCTATTCAATTTTTGAACTCTCTTAATCCGCCAGGTAATCCGTGTCATGCATGTACGTGCTCCTGTCATATTGATTAGAAATATACGGCCTCCAAAATTGTGCTGTGGAACTTGACTACAAGTAAGAGTTCTCCGCCGCAATGTTATTGAGGCCAAAATATTAACTGGTTCTGCCAGAGGAGAAACAGTCTTCGTGCCGCGTATACCATTGATCCCAAATCACCTTCCGTTTGAATTTAAAAGATTACAGTTCCTTATCAAGGTTTGTTTCGCGATTGCTATTAATAAATCACAGGGAAGAACTCCGAAATTTGCTAGAGTTTATTTGCGGCGGGACTGTTTCAGTTTTATGTGGCATGCTCACATGTAAGCTCTCAATCTTCCTGAACTTTTGTCAAATATCACACGTATTGGCGGGCTATGCCATGAACAAAGCTTATTGTTACAATGATTCAAATCTAGAAAAAAGATATAATCTACGCGGACGAAGTCGCGGGCTAAAGCTAGTTCTTGTTATATTTTGCATAAACCCTAGACTTATTGAAGAAGTCTAAATTAAGTTCCATGACTTACATGATACAGTGAACTTCTTACAAGTGACACATCTGTGTACGTGGACAGAATTATGTATCAATAAAAGAACATGTGTTGACTGACTGATTGAGAGGGTGGGTTGTAGTGCCTTTGTAGCCTGGGTGGCAGAAGCCCTAACAAAAGTATATAAAAACTATAATCTTTGTAATTATTAATATCGAATAAAATTGGGCTCTAATTGGATCCCTGCGAACCTCATGTCAACCCGGTAATCAGGCTAGTCAATTCGGCAGTAAACCTTTTCTGAATATAAGCAACAAGGCTATATAAATAACAAACAAAAATGGCAGTAAAAAGATATATTTCGTATGTAATTGTAAGAATTAATTCAGATTTTCTTATAAGTAATATTGTCATGTAAGGCAGTCTGGATCCTCGGCATCGTATTCATTGTTATACCAATAATTAGTGCAACTCAACACTGCGTCCCCGTTAGCAGCGCGGCCCCACTGGCCCCAGCCGATACGATTCGGCCTGTTAGGAAACAGAGGATCATTGGGATTGTATCTTAACACTGCTACTATGGTCACTTGTCCATCTTCTCGTTCAACCAACTCTGCGTTCTCACGCTCCGTGGCCGCCCACACTGAAGGCGCATATACGCTTCCACCAGACACACTACCGATGTTTATTGCCCGCGTCATAGGAACGAAGTTATAGAAGTCCGAAGGTCCACCCATTTTCCATGCAATCAAATGACCGACAGCATCCGTTCCAGTCATACCCATTCGACGACAATTCGTTCTAGAATCTGATGATATCGCATTACTTCCTCGGGAATTACTCGGTTGTATATGCGAGCGAGAGACTCTAGCTCGAATTACTAAAGGTAGTCTCACGCGTCCCTGTGGTGTCACCGTCTCGTTGTAAGTGTAGCTGTAGATTGGATTGTTAGGATCCGTCACTGAGACCGTCCTATAACGAGGGTCGCGTTCCATTCGCTCTGCGTACTTCGAAACAGTTTCGTCTTGCCTCAAATGTAATGATGAGCAGTTATGACACGCCGTCTTGTATATGGCGGGACGTGCGCAGTAATCCCAGTTAGATGCATCATAGTAACACCAACTGTACGATGTTCCATCATGTCGTTTACATTCGCCGTTACATGTATGTCCACTGAGTGTTTTGACACTTTCATATAGATATTTATCAATTTCACACTCTCTTAAAGTTCCAGATATATCATTACAATCGCCCCTCTTGTATATTATTATAGAAGTCGACTTTGGTCGACAATCACTGGCACAAGGTCCATTTGCTACAGTAAAGTCTCTATATTCTAAGGCCTTTGTAAAGTCAGGATTGCAAATATCTAGTTTATTCCAATCATAATCCACGTAACATCGAGGACGTTCATCACCACTCAACTTTGTACAGCGGCTTGTACATTTATGCTGGTCGGTATATTGTCGTCCTGTTGTGTAATATGTCGGCGCTGGATTGTGACAGCGATGACAATCTTCTACAACGTCAATATCCACAGCACAGCGTCCTTCTACACAGTCGTTGAGACACCATTTACCCGTCACTGATTGACACTCAGTTGTATAAATCATAGGCAAAGCTCTAACCGTTATGCCATCGTTAGTGTGAGCACACTCACAGAAAACAATTAAAACGGCAATGTACACTGACAAAATTAAAAGTCGGGACCACATAGTAGCAGGTCTCTGTAGCTTCTGCATCGGAATCTGTTGTTGAATATCCTTTTATTCCGTTTAATAACCCCACTTATCTGACTGCCAATAATAGTTTCTGATTTTATATGAACTTTGCATAACAATACATCTTTTGCTGTGAGGTGCCATGCTGCAGTTTGTTTACAGTGGAGCACAAAAAACTCTTTAAATAAATATACACATTTATTTAATCATCTGACCCTAATTTACATTTCTGATGAGTAACAAATAATAATTAAACAACGTATGATTAACTAATTAATATAGGGTTCCGTAAATTATTTTTGTGTTGTATGTTACTAGCTTTCATCCCAACGATCCGACGGCAATCCTCTATTTCACCCCCTTAGCTCCTTTGCACATTATAAGAAACATGTCTTGTGTCTTATAAGAAATTTAGTCGCATTGGATGTTATATGAGACCGTGCATATTACAAGAAATGTCTGATCAGACACTCCCATATATTTTAATTATGTCTTGTGTCTGACAAGACACAGGAATTTTCTTATAATGTGCAAAGGGACTTAGGGGTTTAATTTAGGGAAATTTTCTTTTTAGGTGAGCAACCTACGTTATCCTGTGCGTTTCATTAAACCTACAGGGCTAGGCAGTGTGTTATGCATATGCCAGTCAGTTTCGGCGGTAGGTTTGTTTGGACTGTATTTCAGCACTTCGAAATTTGAAACATCGATTGACTGTACTGCGAATGTTCGTGAGTTCGAAAAACGTTGGTTCGAATGTATGCCATTTCGAAAAACTCTGATTCGTATATATTTTAGTGCGAAGTACGTGAGTACGAAAGTATGCCATTTCGAAAAACTCTGGTTCGAATTTATTTTAGTGCGAAGTACGTGAGTACGAAAGTATGCCATTTCGAAAAACTCTGGTTCGAATATATTTTAGTGCGAAGTACGTGAGTACGAAAGTATGCCATTTCGAAAAACTCTGGTTCGAATATATTTTAGTGCGAAGTACGTGAGTGCGAAAGTATGCCATTTCGAAAAACTCTGGTTCGAATATTTTTCATCACCACCATCCATTTTATGTTCAAAAATTATGAAACTAAAGAAGATTATAATCGTTATTTTCTTGGAATATGAGAACTTGATGATTAAAAATTTCTCAAGAGATTTCAACAAAAAGTACTTTTATAGTTCACAGTGATGATTCCATTACTTAATTGTCAATTACTAGGTACCTAATTACTTATCTGAAGCAATCAAAACTCAAAATAACAAAACGTTTATTTGCTAACTAAATGAATAATACTCCTTATTACAATAGAAAAATAAAACAATAAGAAAAATTAAATTTTCATATAAATGATGTATGCTAGACCGCTTAAATAGTCCATTAAATCCATGTTCTCTTTTTGTAATATGTGTTCTTTTAACTTTTTTGTAAGGCTCGAAGCACCTCTTTTGCATTTTTTTATATTAGCCAATATTCTTTCCACTTCAAAATTTGTATTATTTTGCTCTTTAATTATTTCTTTCAGTGTTTTATATATATTCATTTTTTTCTATTCAATAGGTTGTTCCAACGATTATGCCAATTTTCTATTGCATTTTGCGTTGTTGGGATATCGGCACTCAGGCAAATGGTTGGTTATAAATGGGTATGTCTACATGTTAAATAAAAATAATAAGAAGACAACGTATTGGAGTTGTATTCGAAAAAACAATGCAAATTGTCGTGCAGGAGCTATAACAAAGATGATAGGAGATCATCATTATCTGAATAAATTAAGTGATGTTTCTCATCTTCACGAACCGGACCAAGATACTGTACAAGCGCACAATTTAAGATTTTCATTAAAAAAAAAAGCTGCTGAGAGTTTTGATGCTGAGGGCGATGGCTGCCACACGCGTCATACTTGTGAACAGGTGCTGCTTGTGGGGGCTGGTCTGCTTAAGTTTGCTATTGATTTACTTATTAAATATTTATTCAGTCTACTTTGTAATTTTGCCGCCGCGACGGGGCACGCAATTGTTTTCAGTGCGATTAGAATGTAAATATTATGTAATGAATCTAAGCCTGTTTTGAAAAGAGTAATTGCTGAGTTTATTGCCGGCTCTTCTCAGCAAATGCAACCTTCCGAACCGGTATTAGAGTATTAGAGTCAGACTTTTCATAAGTGCCTGCGAAGGTCTATTTGAATATATGATTTTGAATTTTGAATTTTTGAATTTTGATGGACCGGGGCAAATAATACAAAAAAGTATACAAGATGTACCGACCACGTCAGCACCGTATATGCCGTCAAAAACAGCAATGCGATCAATCATACACAGAGAGAGAACTCGAAATGAGCCCTGTTTGCCTAAATGTCTCAAAGACTTTACCATGCCAGATCAATTCACTGAAATTGAAGGTGAACAATTTTTGATGGGACATTATAAGGATGAACATGAGGGAGATGTTTTTGAGATTTTTGTATTCGGAACACAACAAAACATTCGGCTTTTAGACTTATCAAAATTTTGGATAATGGACGGAACTTTTCAATGCTGCCCTAAATTATTTTATCAAATTTATTCTATACATGGACTCGTGGGCCAAGATGATAACACAAAACAAATTCTACCACTTATTTATGGTTTATTGACTAATAAATCCGAGCGGACTTACGTAAAATTTTTAGAAATAGTTAAAATGTACGCACTGAGCAAACTAAAAATTAAACTGAATCCAGATTTTATCATAACCGATTTTGAGTTAGCGTCAATAAAAGCGTGTGAAAGTGTATTTCCAAATTCACGACATAAATGTTGTTATTTCCACTTAACACAAAATATTTGGAAGCACATTCAAAGCGAAGGGTTAGCAAAAATGTACACTAATGACAGTGAATTTGCACATAAAATGCGACATTTAGCTGCATTAGCTTATTTAGATCCATCTGAAATACCGGAAGCTTTCGAATCTGTTCGAGACCAAATAATTCCTCAAGAAGCAGGAAAACTGTTGGACTGGTTTTTTAAATTTTACATTGGTGGCACATATAAACGTGTTCTAGACAAAAATACCGTTGATAAACAAAAATTCAAGCTGAAGAGGTCGCTACCTATATTCTACCTAGTATTTGGTCAGTTTTGGATTGCCTGAGTGCCGATATCCCAACAAAGCAAAATGCAATAGAAAATTGGCATAATCGTTGGAACAACCTATTGAATAGAAAAAAAATGAATATATATAAAACACTGAAAGAAATAATTAAAGAGCAAAATAATACAAATTTTGAAGTGGAAAGAATATTGGCTAATATAAAAAAATGCAAAAGAGGTGCTTCGAGCCTTACAAAAAAGTTAAAAGAACACATATTACAAAAAGAGAACATGGATTTAATGGACTATTTAAGCGGTCTAGCATACATAATTTATATGAAAATTTAATTTTTCTTATTGTTTTATTTTTCTATTGTAATAAGGAGTATTATTCATTTAGTTAGCAAATAAACGTTTTGTTATTTTGAGTTTTGATTGCTTCAGATAAGTAATTAGGTACCTAGTAATTGACAATTAAGTAATGGAATCATCACTGTGAACTATAAAAGTACTTTTTGTTGAAATCTCTTGAGAAATTTTTAATCATCAAGTTCTCATATTCCAAGAAAATAACGATTATAATCTTCTTTAGTTTCATAATTTTTGAACATAAAAAAGTGATGAAAAATATTCGAACCAGAGTTTTTCGAAATGGCATACTTTCGCACTCACGTACTTCGCACTAAAATATATTCGAACCAGAGTTTTTCGAAATGGCATACTTTCGTACTCACGTACTTCGCACTAAAATATATTCGAACCAGAGTTTTTCGAAATGGCATACTTTCGTACTCACGTACTTCGCACTAAAATATATTCGAACCAGAGTTTTTCGAAATGGCATACTTTCGTACTCACGTACTTCGCACTAAAATATATTCGAATCAGAGTTTTTCGAAATGGCATACATTCGAACCAACGTTTTTCGAACTCACGAACATTCGCAGTACAGTCAATCGATGTTTCAAATTTCGAAGTGCTGAAATACAGTCGTTTGTTTGTTATTGTTTCAAATCGTCTACCAAACATCTTTTCTTCTTCGTTCTTGTTGGTTTCTGATAATTTTCACTGTAATTTGAGTGTTCATGCTAGCGTTCACAGAACCCTAAGAAGCGTAACACATGCTATTTTAATAATATGAACAATTTATTACAACGATAAAGCAATGCTTTATGTGTTTACCTCGTAACGGACGTTATGGGTCATCGGGAAAATCACCAAGCTTTGGTATCTGGAGCTCACTTATAAAAGCGAATGTTTGTCACTCAATCACAAATCAACTGAGGAACGGATTTAAAGAAAAGGTACACCTTTGACCATAGCGCCAACATAGAAATCGCAAAACAGTATGCTGTTCCATAACGATACCGGAATTTAATCGGCACGTGTGACGCGAGGCTCAGGCTAGGCGTATGCTGGGATATTTAAAAGCAATAACTCACATAACTCTAATACATTTACACGCATTAAATCGCGCATTTCCCATCTCCTTCCCTCAAATTCATCAATCCATACTCATTCAAAAAATCCTTCCGCTCACTCGCATCAAAAGACTCAGTCAATCAACCAAACGTCCGCGCGCGCGCACTTACTGGCTGGCCAGCAGGTGAAATATCGCGAAAACCTGTGCACAGTACGAGCAACATCCGAGTGCTCCAACCATTGTGCGGAGGGTCCCAAATCAGCGACCTGGTAGTCCTAAAATTATCCAACATTCCTTCGTCACATATGGAAATAAAACGAAAACCCAATGTAATTTTGCAAGAAGTCATTATTTATTATTTGTGGCAGGTAATAGAATGCGTGGCCCCTCTCTCGGAGCTGCTGGGGTACTCGAGCACGCTGCGCTCGCTGAGCTCGGGCCTCGCCTCCTTCACCATGGAGTTCCACTCGCACCGCCAGATGTCGCCCCACGACCAGGAGAACGCCATCAAGAGGATCACTGGATTTTAAACCTTAAGAGGTCTTTACTAAGTGAAATTATAAAGATTTGGTTGAAAGGCAATTGTAAGTCTGCCAGGAGTATAGATCGGCTTATGCGTCCTAAACCATTCGCATTCGCCCTGGTTGTTTTTTTGTGGCAATGAAACATATGGTCCACCTAATGGTAAGCGGTTACCGTAGAATATAGTATCATCATCATCATCATCATCAGCCTATAATGTCCCACTGCTGAGCACAGGCCTCCTTTCACAAATGAGGGTGAAAGGGAATGGGCAGATACTCCACCACGCATGCCCACTGCGGATTGGTGGAGGTAGGCTAGTGGTCAACCTACTGTTGGAATTTTTCAAGCCGCCTAGGAGGCATCCAACAAGCTTAACGACTATCACAATTAAGTGATAACCAACGGCTTTACGTGCCTTCCGAAGCACGGAAACGCTCGATTTGAAATATCACTAGGCGGTCACCCATCCAGGTACCGACCACGACAGACGTAGCTTAACTTCGCCGATCGATTAAGAACGGCTAATCATGCTACACCACGAGCGCTTCATAGTATAAACAATATAGAGAATATAGTATAAACGCTTAAAAAACCAGGGGTATCAATCGTGCGTTGCCCTGCAAAATGTTTACAACTGTTTTATCTCCAATTTATACTAGTAAAGATATGTAAATAAAATAGATTTTAGATTAACGCTTAGTTTATTTAAAATAAGTTAGGTATGTATATACATGACATGTGATAATGTGTTTGTAAGTAGCCCACGACTAAAACAATGTATTATAGTTTTACAGCAAAAACCGTATAAAATTGAAAGGCAACATTTTT
The DNA here is from genome assembly GCA_947623365.1 of Achlya flavicornis. Classification (NCBI taxonomy): domain Eukaryota; kingdom Metazoa; phylum Arthropoda; class Insecta; order Lepidoptera; family Drepanidae; genus Achlya; species Achlya flavicornis. The sequence continues at coordinate 872,900 of OX392485.1, read as the reverse complement.
GTCGCGGACTCTCTAGCTATTACAATTGTAGTGAGAAATATAACTTGTTTGATAAATTGTCGTTTTCTTGATTCCCAGTAGATTTCATTTTATAATGTCTGAAAGAAACACAAATTGCGCGTTGGATAGATCTTCTACTTAGGCCCAATTTGACCCACATTGGATAACTTTTATCCATACTAAAAGACAGTTCGACAAATTCTCTATAAGTACAAATTCTGTCACACAGATATACCTCCGGGATAAAATCTAAACCGTTACGTTAATAAAATCATCATCATCATCAGCCTATAATGTCCCACTGCTGAGCACAGGCCTCCTGCACACAAATCAGGGTGAAAGGGAATGGGCAGATACTCCACCACGCGTGCCCACTGCGGCGAGGTGGAGGTAAGCTAGTGGTCAACCTACTGTAGGAGTTTTCAAGCCGCCTAGAAGGCCTCCAACTAGCTTAACGACTATCACAATTAAGTGATAACCGGGACCAACGGTTCTACGTGCCTTCCGAAGCACGGAAACGCTCGATTTGAAATACCACTAGGCGGTCACCCAGGTTCCGACCACGACGGTGGTAGCTTAACTTGCCGATCGATTAAGAACGGCTTATCATGCTACACCACGAGCGCTTCATCGTTAATAAAATAGTTTTAATAGAACTTAACAGTAAACGCACAAAATCTTCAAAGCCGACCTTTAAATTCACGTATCTAAAGTGGAAGTGATAGTATTGATTACCTGGAAGATATTGTCGAGTTCCTCCAGCAGCGCCTCCTCCCGGTAGGAGACGCGCACGTCGGGCACGTTGGAGCGCGTGATGTCGTTGCCGGCCGGCCCCGACTCCACGTACCCCTCGCCCAGCCAGTGCTCCTTCATCTGTTAGCGTTACCAGCACCATCTTATTTAACTAACAGCCCCCCTAGACAGGATGGTTGTCTAAAATCGTCATAGTTAGTAAACGATCAACCTTTGTATGGGATCGACATTTCAAATCGAAATATCACGTGATTTTTAACAATCTCTTATGGCAATCCCATACAAAGGTTGATCGTTTAAGTGTATAGAAAGTTAGTGAACCAGTAACCTCGTGTGAGAACCCGGACATGAGCACCGAGTTGCGCGCCAGCTCGCACATGTCGCACGAGCTGAGCTTCCACGCCTGCGCTGCGATGCTGTACTCCTCCATCAACGCCTCCTGACATAGGTATATATAGTATTTATACGGGGTGGGTACGACAATACGACAATAAATGAAACCACTTTAAGTACTCATAAATACGATCAACTTTTACTGTGGGACCAACTTCGAAATCGCAAAAAAAAATACTGCTTTTCGGCTGCTCGGCAAAAACTTATATAGGTAAAATAAAATAGTTAGATCCTGCCTTGAATCATGCCTTGAATGCAATACAGGTGTGTTTTGCATTCTCGACATTGACGAGGGTTGATATATTATTGTAAAATGTTTTTAACAGACCATGGTGGTCCTAAGTTGATAAATTCGCTCGTCACAACCTATCGATGCCTAAGGAGGAAGAGGATAATTTACATACGAATATAATAGCGAAACTACGAAACGGAAACTTTTGGGATTTGCCCGCGTCCACTTTAGGCTGTGACTTTAGGTAATTGACATCCATCCAGAAGCGTAGGTATTATACTAATCCTAACCAGCGAACTGTCCTAATTTTTTTTTTTTTTTTTTTTTTTTTTAATAATAATAATATTTTATTCACAACAAAAGAATTGTACAAAAGTGCAGCCAATATGACATATGTAGATATAATTTTACAATAGAAAGGATTCCAGCTTGTAATAATAGTTGCTCGGTTGAGCACCTAATGCCTATACTAGGTAAGCCTGTGACATAGGCATTAGGCCTCTCCCCTCCGCCAGGTGAGTACAAAAGTGGTGGGTTTTAATAATACAATATTAGTATCTAAGTGTTGTTTACAATTTAGTTACACTGTGATAAAGACACATAATTTAAATTTACATTAACATTGAAATTTTTAGATAAATGTGTATGTGCATGTGTGTGTTTGAGTGGGTATATATGTTGGGGTGTGTGTGTATGTGTCACGTACCGAGCGCGGTCGGGTGCAGCAGGTGCGCGTAGTGCGGCGGCGGCGGGCCGGCGCCCGGCGTGCACCAGGCGAGCGCGTGTGTGTGTGTGTGTGTGCATGTATGTGTGGTAAAATTAAGTAATATTATAAATTATTCACATTGAGTGAGTTTCTTTCTTACGCTTTTACGACTTACTTAACTACTCAACCGATCATCAAGCCATTTTGTATGCAGATAGCCCATGTAATGTTAAAACTGTGCCTATGGTATGTAGAAAGACATAGGCTTCTTTTTACTGCGGGAAACGCGGGTGAAACCGCGGTGACAGCTAGTTTCTTATAATCCCAAGCCTTAACGCCTCAACTACTCAATGGATGCACATGTTTGGCATGCAGATATCCTATGGTATTGAAAAGGAAATAGCCTATTATTTATCCCGGGAACGCGGGTGAAACCGTGGGGGACAGCTAGTAATAACAATAAGTTAACAGTTTTTAGCTGTGGACTGTGGAACCATAATGCTGGAGGTCATAGCTTCCTACTCATCACCTGACCTTAGTAAAATGGAACTGCAGCGGGTCATCAGTGCTGAGCGTGACCTTCAACCCTCGCGCGAAGAACTCCGGCAGCGGGTTGCGCTGGTAACGCAGGAACAGCGAGTTGTTGCTGAGGGGGGACATCGCTATATAGATCTGCGCTAGGTAGTACAGGTACTGGACAGGAGTGGCACCTGAAATAATAACCCTAATTTAGGGTCAATTCACACCGAGACGTGACGCGACGCTTCGTGGGACTGCTTAGCGTACCGTTTTTTTTTCTCACACACGTTCATCTGATCCCAAACTAAACAGAGCTTGTACTATGGAAACCAGATAACTGATATAATACATATACTACTTTTTGTTTGTGTATATACATACTTAATATACATAATTACACCCGAACTCAGGACATACAGACATTTCTGTGTGGGAATCGAACCCACGACCTGCGGTGCGATAGGTGGAATCTTAACCAGAGTCTTAACCAACCGCGCCAGCTGGCCCTCTCAAATATCCTAAGTCTATGACCAAAACAGAGTTCCTTTCCTTCATAGTTATTTTAAACTTTTATTTTGTACTGTGAACACGGTATACTCTTCTAATCATACGCTTTTGATTGAGTGAAATTGAGTACCTAGTCGAACAAATGTCAAGGAAACAAAGTGCTCACCTTTCTCAAAATAAGTCCGTGCGAGATGTTCTCAGACAGCAGGAACCCGGCAGACAGGTGCGTGGGAGGTCCTGCTTCTCCACAGTGTGGCCTCAGTACGAATGTGTTTAGGCCTTGCTCCCTGGATGAACGTTTGTTAGATGAGTACTTGACACTGATAAAACATGACATGACAACACAATGGCTTCGTTTGAAAATGTCTTAAAAAAGTAGTTCTCTGCTAGACTACGCTTTTTAGGGTTCCATACCCGAAGGGTGCCCTATTACTAAGACTCCGATGTCCGTATGTCCGTCTGTCTGCCAGTGCGCTGTATCTCATGAACGGCAATAGGTAGACAGCTGACAATTTCAGAATATGTGTAATTCTATTGCCGCTATAACTACAAATAAAAAAATTAAAAATTAAAGGGGGCGCCCATACAACAAACGTCATTTTTGTTATTTTGTTTTCATAGCACAATGAGTTAGTTAATATTGTACGGAACCCTCCGTTTGCGAGTCCGACTCGCACATGCCCGGTTTTTTTAATGAAGCTGACGATCAAAGTTAGGAATGCATACTTTACAAATACTCACATTGATTGATGATATTTTTTGCTCTGCTACCAATTAAAGCCAAGCACCTAGCGGTGTGTTCTATCAGTTGCACTTGAGAGCCAGTTGCCTTCGAAGCTCTTTATGTATGGGCAACACTTGGCAATCCCCCTGATAGTGTTAATGTCGAGGAAAGCCATACCATTAGGTGCACCGCCTGCCAGATTGTCGGACCTTCTGTCTGATATAAAAAACTAACATAGAACTTTAAAAGTTCTCTAAACCCAAAATCCTTCTTTAATTGTGTAAAGATAAATGATAAGTGATGATGCGGCCGAAGGTGGTAGCCACACAAATCCGCAAAGTGCAGCTGTCGGAACACAGCGATAGGTGCTTGGCGACAGAATTTGAACTTGAGGGTGGTAGCCAGCCACGTGAGTACTACAAAGTACCCTACCACCGTGCTATATGGTTTCCTCACATTATTTTCCTTCACCGAAAGCTCAAGCTCATTGTAGGATTCGAACCCGGGACCATCGTCTCGGTATCCGACCACTGAGCTATCATCGCCATGAGGTTCTTTACGTACTTGCGCAATTGATTAAGCACGGTCATGTTGGCGAACATGTAGTACAGATAGTATGAGTACGGCGGGTTCTCCTCGTCGTCCCAGTTCTCTGGAGTCTTCATGTTCTCGCTCAATACAGAGTTCTCGGGCTTCGACTCATCGTCCACGCTGTCGAAGCCGATCACGTGCTGGAATATGTCAGGTATTATAATTTACAGAATCCTGAAGTATATCCTGGGACATTCCTCACACACGGCCATCTGATCCCAAACTAAGCAGAGCTTCTATGGAAACCAGATAACTGATATACTACATATACTACTATTTGTTTGTAAATACTTTATATACATAATTACACCCAGACTCGGGACGTGCAGACATGTTCATGCCCACAAAAGCATATCCTGTGTGGGGATCGAACCCACGACCTGCGGCGCGATAAGTGGAATCTTAACCAGAGCCTTAACCAACCGTGCCAACTGGCCCGTCAACTGGTGCTCTATGGTTGTCCGTCCATAATCTACTATCACACCACGTGAAAGTGAAACTAATGCGAAAGAAACTGTTCTCTGTCCGTATGTCAGTCTGTGTGATACCTTGTCACGGGAATTTTTCAACCAATCACAATGAAATTCAGCATGCAGATACATAGGAATATGAATTATTTTTATCTTGCATGGTATCGAAAGAGATGTATCTAAGAGCTGCTTGTTGCCTCAGCTGCCTCCCCCATTAATTTCCACTTCGAATGGTTTTAGGCCGCTTGGCCGCTTAAATCTGATATTCTAAAAGCGACGATAAGGATTAACATGTAAATAGTTTCAAACACCAACGTTAAGGAACTTATGAAGGTCAGGGTCGGAGCTGGGGTCCACGGAGACCTGGAACAGAGGCTCGAACAGGTTGCTGAGGAACTCTTGGAAGTTCTTCAGGAGCTTGTTGATGCGGTAGATATCGCTGGAAGAGTTAACGAAGGACTATCTAAATTAATTATCAATAACGATTTGAATGCTCAGGAACCGTGTAGGTATATAAATATGACCATGATTCATGAATTGTAAAAAATTGGGATACTTCAAAATCTTAAGTATTTAGGTAAATAATAATAATAAATTGTTTTATAAAAACAATTATACTATATTATTTCAAGCAAAGAGAAAGAAATTCTTTTTTTTTTGCTTTTTACTTATTTGTCTGACAGTTGCACTAGCTTGCCATGCGAGCATGGACGCACCGATCAATTTTATCCACAAGTCGGATATAGCTCTATGAGAAAAAGAACATTTGAGATAGGGAATTAAATCACGTTAATCGTTAAAAGCTTATCAACAGTCCATGCTTGCATCTGGTTCATAAGAGAGAGTAACTCACTAAAGCCGGGGTACTTGTACGAGCCACCTCACGTGCGAGGAGTACACGTTGTTGCCGACCGCCCACGTGGCCAGCTTGTTCCACTCCTGGTTGTTCTTGCAGTAAATGGACAGTCGCGGCTCCGCGTACGTGTATTTGCTGTCCTCTAGGTCTACCATGACCTCCTGGAAAAACCTTCGCCGTTAGCAACACGTTGAATATTCCTATTTAAAGATAATCCCTAATTTCTTTAAAGTCCAAACTTCTCTCTTTTTTCTTCATCATCATATCGTCGTTACCTACTCCGTTTTTATATTTCGTCACTGTGTTTCGTCATTAGTTAAATCCATATTAATATTATAATGCGAAAGTAACTTTGTCTGTCTGTCTGTCTGCAAATTTTTCATCCTCAAGCCACTGAACCGATCGTGAAGAAATTTGGCACGTAGATAGCCTATGGTATGGAGAGGGACATAGGCTAATTTGTATCGCGGGAACACGGGTAAATCCACGGGAGACAGCTAGTAATTTTATAATTTGTAATGTTGGCGAGATCTAATAGGCCTGTTTTGACAGCAAATGTACATCAATGTGTCAAAAAGAGACAAAAATATTGCGACATGAAGAGATACCCTCTTGTCAAAACGAGCATCTTAGATCTCGGCAACTTTAGTGCTTTGTGCATCTGCCAGTTTTTGCTGTGAAGTGTTTTACACGCAACACGCGCCCCATCCTTGGTAAGTGGATAAGTCTCTACCTTTATGATTCTAGCGAAATACGTCCCGTTCATATAATTGTCTATCTTGAGGAACACTTCCCGCAGGCTGCTCTCGCCGACCGGGTTGTACTTGGCGTTGAACCTGTCGAACCGGTGGAAGGTGTTGCGATCCTGTCAATTATTGGGTTCGTTTCATAGCTTTACCGTTAACATGGGAACTATTCCAGTAAGTGTGCTGTCTGGTTGGCCGGTGTGTTCTGATAGCTGCACTTGAGAGTCATTAGGCCTTCTAAGCTTTGTGTACTTATCACTTTCGGGTACATCATCAATAACCGTAGTGACCGGTAGTGAGATTGTTTTCAAACTCATGCCAGGCTTATAACATGGTTAATAAATTAGGTCATAAGCTTACACTTAAGATTGACTAAAGAGCTAACCGCATGAACATCCAATATGTCGACGTTAAGATCATACGCGTCTAGCTGCATCACATCGAAGACTGCCTTCAGAGTCATGGGCATGCCATCATGCAGCGCTACCACCTCATTCGCGTTCTGCCGCAGCGTCCGCTTGATGAAGCGCAGCAGGTGCTTCTGGTTCATGCACGACGCTGCATGGATGTGGGTGTCCACTTTCCTTGGTAACATTTAATAAGAAAGGAACTTTAGTGGCCTGTGCTCATGTCATCCTTTGCAACGATGCAGGCCCAAAAAAACACGGTGTATGAAGTTAATAAGCAATTTCCTAGAAAAGGCTGAAAAGCACCCTTGAAGGTCTTTGTAAATAAAGGATTTGATTCGATAAACGACAAAGCCTATTAAAATTGATAATAATAAAAAAAGATAAGGTGTAAACTTTTACCTAACTAGTATGTTTTGGGTAAGCAAAGAAAATTGACAAAAGGAAATAAAAGTATGAACCTAATATTATAGAAGTCCCTGTGCGGCACAGCTTTCTGTAGCGCCAACTCGTGTAGCTCATTTAGAAGGACATGCAGCTTGAATTTGGAAGACAGGTAGCTCAAACGGCGGAAGCTGAAGGATTTGCTGCAAATATAGGTACTCGTCTTTTTTATTGGGAAAAATAAAAGACTAATATGATGGTGCGTCCATGCTACGCGAACCGAGCACGAGCCGAACCACGAACGAATAGAATTCGTTCGTTGCTCGCGATTCAAGTGTGGATGTTACAATAAGCGCGATGCGTATCCCTGTGTTAATGAAAAACTGACAATCGGGCGGAGCGCAGTCGAGCGCGAGACGAATGCTCTTTCGAGGCTCGCAAGTCCGTCCACGCTACGCGAACAACGAACGAATCCTGTTCGTCCGTGGCTCGGCTCGTGCTCGCTTCGCGTAGCCTGGACGCACCATAAGGAATTTGATAATTACGTGTTTAGGAATAGTCAGAAAAGGTATGTTGCGGTTGCACAAGAATTTAAAGCTTACTGTTATTGTTATGTTAGTTTTTGTGACTAGAGAGTCAGTTCTATTCAAAACTTTGTGTGCAGGAATAAGGATGAAAACCTAAAGATCATCAAACACCTTTCCTACCTAAACATTTTCATAGTAAAGGAGAGACTTACAGTGGCCCATCAGCGACCATACTATCTATCCTGCTCAGATCTTCCACAAACTGTTTGAACGTCAGGTAGTCGTACGGCAGTGGCCGGTGCTCGTCAGCATCACTTTCGCTCCTGTATATGGTCATCACGCCCCTTACCCAGCGGCATGCGTACTGACGATCAGGTGGCATTGGACATGCCCAAGGGTCTATGCGGACTCCTGGCAGAATATCATGAACAAACTTGTCTGAATGGTCATAATCTTGGTTAGAACAGAATAGATGACACTTGGTCCCATTGTCATCTTGGGGACTTCGCAAAACACTTTTGATCAGAATCATCATGCACTACTGTAGTATAGGAATTCAATTAAAAGAAGATGAAAGGTTATAACTTCAGATTTAGTGTTCAATATGTATGATTGGGTATGGAGAATTACTTAGAGCAATCGAATTGTACATCTACTACTAATACATGCCCACCTGCTGCTACAATCTACGATACTTGCGTGATACTTTTGATATGAATTGAATTCCTCGGAACCCGTCTAATGAAATTCTCGAGATTTAAATCTAGAATTTAGAATCTTTAGCAAATCTATGTGACAAAATAGTAAATTGATTAATAATGTAAATTGATTAATAATCACCGCCAAAAACGGGTTCAATCATATCTTCGTAGCTTTCAAAAGACATCCTCATCTGGTCAGTCGGGATGATGATATTCATTGTTGACGTGTAGTTCACTGCAACGAAGGTTGAATGGCGAAATTGAATAACAATTATGAACCATTTTCTTGTGCAATTTTTTTGACAGAGCCAGTAACCTTCAACTGTCATACTGTAAACTTGTAAACAGGTGCTGCTTGTGGGGGCTGGTCTGCTTAAGCTTGCTATTTATTTACTTATTAAATATCGATTCAGTCTACTTTAGTTCTGTAGTTTTGACGCCGCCCCGGGGCACGTTAATTTTGTTTATACCACTAAGGTGGCAAACAAGCATACGGCCCGCCTGATGGTAAGCAGTTACCGTAGCATATGGACGCTTGCAACACCAGGGGTATCAGTCGCGCGTTGCAGACCCTGAAGAAATCTCTTCACACTATGTATGAAGGACCCCATGCTGAACTCCATTGGGAAAACCACGGCGCGGAGCTCATTCCACAATCTGAGCGTCTGCGGAAGAAAACTCCTTGGAGCCCGCACAGTTCGAAACAATTCTGTCAGTGCAGTGTCAATTGTTATCAGTGCGATAAAAACATTATGTAATGAATCTAAGCTTGTTTTGGAAAGAGTAATTGCTGAGTTTATTGCCGGCTCTTCTCCGCACATGCAACCTTCCGAACCGGTTTTAGAGTCTGACTTTTCATAAGTGTCTGCGAAGGTCTATTTTTAATTTTGGATAATCGATCAACTTTTCGGCTTTTAGCGTCACTGAAATATTTAAGATTATGTATGTCACAGCTAACACCTGCTGCTATATCACTATTGGCTCATCTTGCTTTTCAAGACCTAACTACTAACCTAACAAATTTAACTTTGTGATACTTCTCTCGGCACAAGCTGTACTGTACTTACTTAGGCGCCGTCAACGAACGCCTAAAGCCGCCACTGTTTAGTTATTGCTGAGCTCTCTGATCAGTCCATTAATTTATGATTTGTCTGTGTCTGTCTTTTTAATATACTCACTTCTTGGTCGCATTCGCTGTGGCAAATCTAAATTCGCCATCGGTCTGCTGAGCTCCTCAGATGAACACGCCGCTAGCTGCATGTATTGCTCTGCGGCGTCGGCTGTCGATGTTGGAGAGGAGTAAGGAAGAAAATTTTGTAAGGTGAGTCACGTAAACCAATGAGAATGTTAGTGGAAGTTTGAATCTAGAGCCCGATAAGGATAGAGGCAGAAATGTTAAGAGAACTGTTTATCGTAGTTTTGACATGTGATGAGGGATGGAAGCCATTTGCATTTATTAAAACAGATGACGTAATAGTTCCAAGAGAATTTTGCGAGTGGCGCCGTACCAATTCCTACAGAGAAATATCGTTAACGCAAGTTGTAACGTTGGCTAACGCAAATTGTAACCTTGGCTAACGTAAATTATTTCAGGTTACAGCTTAATCGAAATTAGCAAGAATAAGCACTAACAATCTAAATTGAAAAGCGCCTTTTGAAAGTCCATGGTTTGCTTGCTCTTGATAGCCCCGCGTATTGGCACCACGTGGTGGCTCAGATGCTGGACGATGTCTTCGGGGAAGGACTGGTTGGAGATGTTCATGTAGTGCTGCCGCATCGCCAACGCCTCTGTGAGGAATGCCGCAGCGCGGATAAGGTCCGCTAGGGGCACCTGGTCGTGTTTTGAAAATATTTTTAAACCTTGTTTGCTTTAAGTTAGGTGTATGGGTAATTGGTACTTCAGTTTGCCTACTCAAGGTGCCTACTTAAGTGAGAATATTTGAAATATATAAAAAAGCCTGAAGATGTTGCCTGTCTGTAAATCCATCTATCACGGCGCTATATTTCAGCACCACTAATGCTTTTGATTTGAAATTTGGAATAGTGTTAAATGTAGCCTTACCCAAACTTATTGCATTTTTTTTTTACTTTATTTGCGCGCACCATATTCCTCGTTAAGAAAATATTGCACCCGCACCCGTGCAGTGAGAGGTAGCCGGTTCCTTACCCCAGTGTGATGTATCCCAGCGACTGAAACGCGATGGAAGGGCACCTCGTTCCGGAGGTTGTTGATGTTGTCACCCGGCCCGGTGGTGCTGTGCTGCTGCGTGTGCGAAGCGTAGCGCACGTTGGAACGAGATTCCCTGTTCGTGTATTTCGTTATGCTTATAAATATTAACAACCTAATTTTAAAATTTCTTCAACAAAAATTTTTAATTTCTGAAGCAGTCGCAATCGTTACTCGCATTCCTACAACACATCTTCGGAGCCCCATAGGAAGAACGCAATTTTGACTAAATTTGTACTTCACAATTTCTAGAAAACGCTTTAGCGATTTCGTTCGGACAACCTTTGGGTAACACACAGGATTTCATTTGTATAGCCATCTCCTTTGACGGCTGCCTTTCAAGTCCAAAATGTGCATTACCTTTTTGTGCAATGTGGCCCTCCTTTCTCCTTATCACATATATAATAAACCTCATAAGCCTACAGCTGTCATAAAACGTTCTAATTTCATATTCATGATCACCACTTCCAATTTGACAATCTCATCCTTGTCACAATCATCCTTTGCTACTTTGGTTAGAGCACTTACTAGCAGTACGTTCCAATTTTTTTATTTTGCACATGGTCCTTATTGACGTTGGAGAAGACCCCATCACCTACTGACTCATCAACCATGCGGTTGTTCACTTATCGCTTGTCGTTATCAATGTTGCTTGGGATTTGCGGAATAGTGTTGCCCAATAGTCCCTTACTTAATTGAATAAGAATAAATAATAATGAGTTGTAGACTTTGAAAATCAGAGAGGCAGTCCACCTGATGCCGATGCACTATGGTAGATGTATGCCATGTATGGCTACTGTTATCTATAGATATAAGCAATACTATGGAGATTGTTGGCAAACCTAGAATACTAGCGTTCAAGTACAACTGTCCGTACACTTCGGTAGGTGCTTGGCGATAAATACATAACCAAAACCGACAACCAGTGCTATAGTGTCCTCATGATGTATTACTTCCATGGAAAGCTCAGGCTCATTGTGACATTAGAGCCGGTATCATTACGCCATTATTCTACACTATAATTTCATATGCGATAAATATCAAGTCACCAAGACTTCATATCAAAGTTAAAGGATAGAACATTAATTAACAAGGTAAATAGGAGCTTACATGTAGGATTTGGTCCATTTTCTGTATCCTTTACGTGGTTCGGACATTGTAAGTGGCGCAGAATGCTATTAGGTTTGAGGTTGGTGAATAAGGTAGTACAGTACTAGAATTTATACCATTTTGCGGGATATCTGCCTGGTAACTGGCTTTATTGGCACAAAACTTGGCACAAAACATTGACACGACCATGACACGACAAGACATACTTTTTAATTATTAGCATTGATATTTTAAAGGAGGTTGGAAAATACCTGTAGAGCTCACATTAGGTATAATAGGATGAAAAACAATTGTCTATGTGTCGGTCTTTGTGGGCACATCTCTCGGTAGTGAGATATTGAAACAATATAGTACTTGAAACATACTTTATTAACGGCCGCACTCAGAAATACCAATTAGAATTAATACATTATCAATTAACGATTAAAATATAGTACATATAGATAATTACATTATATATCATCTGTATACACGGTTAAACTAAATTCGTTTTTATCCCGTAGATAGGTGGTTTAGCTAACAAAGTATCTCTTAAAATAAAATAAATAGCAAGTGATTGAAGTTTGACGGGCCAGTTGGCGCAGTTGGTTTAAGAGTCTAGTAAAGATTCCACCTATTGCGCCGCAAGTCGTGGGTTCGATTCCCGCACAGGACATGCATTTGTGTGCATGAACATGTCTGTATGTCCTGAGTCTGGGTGTAATTATGTATATTAAGTATGTATTTACAAACAAAAAGTAGTATATGTATTATATCAGTTATCTGGTTTCCATAGTGCAAGCTCTGCTTAGTTTGGGATCAGATGACCGTGTGTGAGGAATGTCCCAGGATATTTATTATTATTATAATTTAGGTAATATTCGCAAAGTGCATGGATCCAATAGTAGTCTCTACAGGCCTGTTTGTATTTATACGATTTATTTTAACTCGGCGACGTCTCTATTGGATTAATAAAATAAGAATAAAATCCACTATAAGTTGATTATAAAAATAAATATTCGATTACAATTTACAATAAGTATTTATTTTATTAAAAGCATTTTAAACAAGTGAAGGAGGTTTCAAGCTGACGATGGGTGCACTATTAGAAGGCGTCGGGGTTCCCCAGTTGAACTGCATACTGCTGGGCAAATAGCTCGGCTGGAATATCACCAATCATAGATTACATATCACATTTTATCAAGACAGCTACGTTGATTTCATCGCCCTTTCCTGACTTTTAGGTACAAACAAAACCCCGTCTGCATGGGAAGGGATTTGTGCTGAGTCGACAACTAGTGAATGTTTTTAGCGCCTATATGCTACGGTAAAAGCTTACGATAAGGCAGATCATAGGCTTGTATGGTACCTCACTAAGAAGAAAACAACATCGGTGCGGCAATATCTCACTCTCCTGCCGCCATTTTGTCGCAACGTATCACAGCTCGTGATATGAGTTTTTTGCTAATCTTTTGCTGAATGGTCGCTTGCCGAGAAGTAATAGACGATAGTGTACCGATGCCATACCGATAGTGAAGGGCATTAGTACCATATACTTACCTGATTCCATCATTACAAATAATACCTATCATATTCAATGTGAAAGTACCTACGCTATATCCATGAATTGCCCTATATTTCGATTGCCGGTCTGGATTCTTGTCAAAATTATTTTAGCTCACAGGAGTATGTAACTATTAGAATCTGTTCCGTGGAGAGTACTTACGAAGGTGAAAGCTTCTGGTTTTACCACAGGTTCGGAAGTTGATATAATTTCTAAAATTGCCTACCCTATTATGTATTTTTAACAAACTGAATTAAAACAAACGGTTTTATTTAAAAAATAACTTTTTAACAAAAATATAAACCGCCTTCAAAGTACACTAAAAAGTAAGAAATAACTCTTATCTGACACTGTTTTGAAGTCAGCGAAATATTTTCTACAGAACACGTCATGCGATTTCGCTCACTTCAAAACAGTGTCAGATAAGAGTTATTTCTTACTTTTTAGTGTACTTTGAAGGCGGTTTATATTTTTGTTAAAAAGTTATTTTATTTTTGAATTTTTAGTTTCATATATACTTTAAATACTTTCGCGTGTAAAGGCCTGCGTAAACAATGCATATGCAGCAATTGCGGTAGATTTGCTGTCATTTTTTAAGAGTTCCGTTGTCTGTCTCCGAAACTCATCATCCGATCTATATGAAATTTATATGGGACCATTTCGGAATAAACCCCTTTCGAACAAAAAAAGAATTTTGAAAATCCGTCTACATATGACGGAGTTATGCCCGAACATACATAAAAAAAAAAAAAAAAAAAAAAAAAAAAAAAAAATATTAACATCCGAATTGAGAACCTCCTCCTTTTTTGAAGTCGGTTAAAAAAAAAAGAGAAAATTTTAGTGATCCCATTTCTTGAAGAGTTATTAGAATAGTAGTAAATGATGTAATGTTTCGTCACGAAGAAACTTTAATCTATTAAGGCACACAATCACACAAACTTAGCAACGAAATACCTTAAAAGAAGATTGGCGTACCACACTGCTGTAGCTACGTGGAAAATAAAACATCAATTATAACAGTATATTTGTAAAAGTTTATAGTTTATCTTTAACTGAATAAAAGTTTAAACAGTGTAAAGATGTTGGTTTATTGAAAAAAGTTACGAAGGGTCATAATAGATGTCTGAGTAATAACTACAGAGAAGGAAATACTGTACTTGATTTATTTATTCTATTAACCTTTTCAGTATTTTTGGTATAAAAATTATCTTTTCTACTCGTTTTAAGAGTAGTAATTACTATATTTAATATTGTATTAGTTTTTCTGATATTCAGGTGTATTCATTATAAAACCAATGTCCTTAATGATAAAGTTTATTTCCAACAATATGTAACATTGATTTCATCTGTAAATGTATTTAATATTATAAAGAATTGTATAAACTCAACTCACACATGTCTGGAAGGTTGCAATCTTAAATAATGTGCAGTTTAAATTACTAACAAGTTGGGTATAGTTTAGGCCCTAAACTAAACTTTAGGGCACTGTCTAAGCATTCTGGTTCAAATGGCAGACGTTTTCTTGAATTTTTGTTAAATGCATAAATACTCTTTTAAAAATTATCCTAGCTAGCTGGGATCATTTTTAATTAATTAAATTTAATTAATTACTTATTAAAAATGCACAAATAAGAGAAGTTTCAATAGATAAACTTAATAAATCTATTAATAGATTAGAATAAAATGTAATAACTATTAACATTTGAACCAGAATATTAAACAAGGTATACAAAAACATAACAAGTCACGTCAAAACACAGTAACACACGTGTTAAACAATCACAACATAAGCGTTAAAGTTTACATCGAAGTAAAGCTGAGACCATAGACTCGGGGGTTAATATTCAAACATCGGTATCACCGTCTTTTGATATAAAATTGACGAGAAAAATGAGGTGTGATAAATATTAATCGATGTAAGGGTATTACCCGATAAACAGCAGAGCTTTGACAACAATAACAAACAGATATACACAATCTTTATACAAAATGGAGAAGCACAATATAACGTAGATATGATCAAATCTATTCTAATGAATAACCCTGCAGTATGTATGGTCATTATCGTGTATGAGAATCCAAATATAAACTAACAAATGTATGATTGCCTTATAATTCTAAATTAGATAATTATTAAACTTAAATTACTAATTAGTTTATTCTTGTACCTAATCAATAAATATCAAAGTAGAATGAATGAAGTTCCAAATTCTAAGACTGTAGAAGACGATTTTGAAATGACTGTTGAAAATAGAGAAGAAATAGGACTACCCAATAACTCGAATATCAAAGCCGAAAAAATGTAATAGCACCATGACATACTACAATATTTTTCACTGTGTTTAGTAGTTTGTTACTAAATAGTTGCAACTGTAACCAATTGAGATGAAATCTAAACAAAAATCTTATTACCGAATCGTGGAGTGAATATTACAAAGTTAAAAGGAAGCTACGAATGGATTGGAAAGTAAAAAAAACAGCACACGACAGCACATGAAATGGCACTTTCAATCTTTCATTTTCACAAATATCACAAGGGTCACTTACTTACATTTATATTATAACATTTGGGGCAACATCTGCCTATATGATTATACATAATTATTTTATTAATATAAAAAATTATAACGTGTACACAATATACAGTCTATATGATTGTTAATAATATTATATTGATGTGTTAAATTTGTTGGTTTAATATTATGGGGGCCATCCACCGGTCTGCTTTTGGATGTATTTATCTCCGAGCTGACATACCGTCCTGTAATATCATTAGTTATTATTTTATCTTTTTTTTAGTTATATTAGGTTCTCTGCTTTTCGAAAAGTATGAATAACCAGGAATACCATGTTGTTAGAAACGTACAACAAATAATGAGTTGACAAAACACATGCTACAAGACGACACAAAACAAACCCAAAAAGGCGTATTGTACAAATTATTTACTTTTTGTATAATCTGTATGTGTGTCTAAATGTTGTATTCAAGTAATTTAGTTAACTATGTGGATGTGGTGTGCACCTTTATTGTTAAAAATAACAACGTCCTAATTTCATGTAATGTTCTTTGAAGTTACACCTGAATATTAATATATCATCCAAATATACATATTACAAATTCTACATCTAGAATAAGTGATTCCTTGAAATTTAATATAAATTTACAGTAGAACTGTTCTTTAATGCCCATAATTATATTTCAATACTGAAAAAGGATCTTTAATCTGCAAATTATGTTCCGTTATCATTGTATACATGTTTATGATTATTTGACAAAAATCGCTACGTGTATCAACAGGCATGTATATGTGTATCACGATATCGTCCCCAATTTTGTTTTCAAAATTTTTTTTCTTAATTATTGAAAGATTGTCTTGTTTCTTAAACATTAATACCAGCTTACCTTGAAGATATTAGTCAGTTCATCGATCAGAGTCTCGTGTCTGAAGGAAACTCGTATGTCTGGTACATTGGAGCGCGTGATGTCGTTGCCGCCTATACCTTCCTTCAGGTAGTTTGGTCCGAGCCAATATTGTTTGCTCTATGAGATATTCAATAATAGCTTTAATACACATATAAATTAATAAATCCCAATTAAAAGATCAAAGGATGGTATGAGTATTTTGGTCTAAAAAATGTATTTTCTTGCTTGTTACATTTATATCTCCGAACAAACTGTATAAATTTAATCATCCAATTCTTGGCCTCGTTTATTTTAATGACATCTCATTCTTAGTCATCTTACCTCTCTAATCTACTGTATATTTGTGTGAAAAATCAAGAAATTACCTCATGTGGGAATCCAGACATGAGCACAGAGTTTCTCGCCAGCTCGCACATATCACATGAGCTGAGCTTCCATACTTGAGCTGCGATGCTGTACTCTTCCATCAACGGCTCCTAAAGGAGTCAAAAACACATAATATTTAGATCATGCCTTTATATTGGTGTGCGTATTCATATGCTTTGCTTTTATACCTAATGGAACTGCAGAAATTCTTCGCAATGACAGGAGTAATTTCTTCATTTTATACTTTCTGAACTTTAAATTTGTCTATCTTTTGTTACCTTGGTAAAGTGGAACTGCAGAGGATCATCAGTACTGAGTGTGATGCAGAGCCCCCTGGCGAGGAACTCGGGTAGCGGGTTGCGGTGGTAGTTCAGGAACAGTGAGTTGTTGCTGAGGGGCGACATGGCGATGGAGATCTGCGCCAGGTAGTATAAGTACTGCAGGACTGGTACCTACGAAAAAAATAAAACTTTGCTCAACTGGAGAAAAGTTATGGCTAAGTAGACGGTAAATGAATATCGTGTAACTTTTGAATTTTACTATTTATTATATTATCTGTTTTAACCACAATCTCACCATGCTCAATGAGGCCGAATGTGGTAAATACACAAAGCATAGAAGGGAATTAGGGCTCTACCGTGTATTTTTGGTGGTAATAGTAAGAACACCATTAATAAATTTCAACCAATCAGGGCCCACGAATGGCTTATCGTCTTACCGCGTCATTGGACTAATAATAAGCCTTTACTGCTGTAATTTACAATGTGTACAATATGTATGTCGGAGAATGAGATAGTTAGTCGAACTCAGTTGGATTATGATATTATCGTGGTACTAAGGTTGGGTGAAATAGTAGCAACACTGATTTGACTTTAACGTAAATAACAGAATTAATGAGGGTATTTGCAAAAAGTAAGAATACTGATTTGAATATAACGTGAATAACAAAGTTAATAAGGGGATGCATATTGCTTTTGGGACAATGAGTTTATCACAAGCTCTCGAGCTGTACTCATCTCAGTGCAATCATTGTTACACCCGGTTCTGAAGCCTATAATTATTTAAGACTATACATGTGTGAAGTGAAGTGAAGTGAAGAGATTATTTAATTGTAATATTACGACAATAAACACATTGGGCCCGTGAGGAGTTTGTTGCGTCGCTTCTTCTCCTCATACGGGACTTTTACGAAGCGATGGTATAAGGTTGTTTTATTGCCTGCACTGCGCCCACTGAATCCTGATACCACTGAACCCTAGTCGTGGTCTTTGTATCGCTTGGCTGTCGCGGACTCCGACATCAGGCGTGGGATAAAGACAGGCAATTAAAACCATACTTGAATTGTTTTTACATACTTTGAGGACTGCCACATGCTTGAGAACCCCGAACACGTGTCAAATAGAGGCTTTTGTGCCAAGCGAGGGATGACGTCAAGAAGGAAGACTGAATAAAGTTTGGTGGGATCGTTTCTATAGCCAGAAACAGCCAAGTAATCGTGTAACTAAATGAATCATGAGATGCGCGTGCTTATACGCGACATGATAATAGCTAGATGGTGGTCATTCCATGCTGCGCGGTTGTGTGCGGTGCTTCGAGTGTGGGAAAAACTGGTCATGTGATCGTTCCTTTACTTCTAACATTATTTTATTGTCTAAGCTGGAACCAAATGCTGTGTTGTGTTAAATGTTACAGATATGGTGATGCTGGCTACTTTACGAATAACTGCCCTCGTGCCTGCAACTTCACTGCAATCAAAACCATTCGTGGCTACGTGGTGAGCAACAGCAACAACCAGCGTCGGGTTGACCTGTGCTGCATTCGGCAACCCTACTGGATAGATGGCTATTTTCTGTGAGTCGATTTCATGTTGTTTACTAATGGATTACGAAGGTACCTGAGGTACAAGTACCCATTGTTATTGAGAATATAGTTGGTTAGCGTTTTAATTGGATTTAAGTGCGTGTCCTCTTGAGTCTCAAATTATTATTTTGCGTTTAGGTCACGGAGATAATCACGGGTATAGTTATCGTTACGGAACTATTAGTGTTTAGCAGTCATAGAGATTATGGGAGCTAGATTATAGTCATAATCGGATAGTCAGATAAAATAGGCACCAAATGATTCGAGTTATACTTGCTTATTAAGATTAGCCGCACCTGGGCTGCGTGGTTTATTATCCTAGTTTGTGTTGAAGCGTTAACTAGATGTGTTGTTAGTGTAACGTGACGGTGTTGTCTAAATGAGGTGAGGTGGCCATTTACACAGTGTTGTCTAAATGAGGCGAGGCGGCCATTTAGACGGTGTTATCTGAAAGGCGAGGTGAAGAGATTTCCGCAGAGTCGGCAGACGCGAGTGATACCCCTGGTGTTGCAAGTGTCCAAAGGCTGCGGTAACCGGCTAGCATCCGAGAGGCCGTATGCTTTTTGCCAGAATTTGTGGTGATCTAGAAGGGATTTCTGCAGAGTCGGCTTGCACGCGTGTGATACCCCTGGTTTTGCACGCGTCCAAGGGCTGCGGTAACCGGCTACCATCCGGGAGGCCGTATGCTCTTTGCCAGATTTAGTAGTAATCTAGAAGGCGTGAAGGCCTGTCTCAATGAGGCGAGGTGGTCATTTAGACGGAGCTGTCCAGAAGGCGTGGTGGTTATCTGGAAGGCGTGGAGGCCATTGGAGGCGACTTAGACTATTAACGGCGCGGTGGCTGTTTCCACAACACGATACAGTGCGGAGATCATAGATTTTCGTGAGTAGTCCGCGAATATTCTATAAGCAATGGCTTTGGGTGATGTAGTACAGTCTATTCTTGCCTAGAAGACTAAAGTTAAAACTGTCTCCCTTAGGTAAGTGCGTAGGTAGTAAACGTGCTTGGTGAAGCTGTAGGGCTGTTGATCTTAGTAATCGTTACATTTGGATTGTCTAAACTGAGCTTACTGCTTACCTGTGTTGACTTTAGTGTGTCTTGAATTGATAAGTTAAAAGATTGGAACTGTATCATTGGTTAGTATGAGTAAGCGTTAGTGTAATGATTAAACTGAAGTGATTAATAGCAAAAATGGCTATCATGTTTAGGCAGGAATGGCCGAGCGAAATTATCAGTTACTGTGCTGAACTTCTTTGGTTTCAGGTACATCTGGTAGAGCTATTCACACGAGGACGTGTGATTCGCAGGATGGCCGTGTCGGAGAATGAGATAGTTAGTCGAACTCAGTTGGATTATGATATTATCGTGGTACTAAGGTTGGGTGAAATAGTAGCAACACTGATTTGACTTTAACGTAAATAACAGAATTAATGAGGGTATTTGCAAAAAGTAAGAATACTGATTTGAATATAACGTGAATAACAAAGTTAATAAGGGGATGCATATTGCTTTTGGGACAATGAGTTTATCACAAGCTCTCGAGCTGTACTCATCTCAGTGCAATCATTGTTACACCCGGTTCTGAAGCCTATAATTATTTAAGACTATACATGTGTGAAGTGAAGTGAAGTGAAGAGATTATTTAATTGTAATATTACGACAATAAACACATTGGGCCCGTGAGGAGTTTGTTGCGTCGCTTCTTCTCCTCATACGGGACTTTTACGAAGCGATGGTATAAGGTTGTTTTATTGCCTGCACTGCGCCCACTGAATCCTGATACCACTGAACCCTAGTCGTGGTCTTTGTATCGCTTGGCTGTCGCTGACTCCGACATGTATATTATTTTTATAAAATACTAAGTATTTATTAATCGGCAACCGGTTTATCAATTGCAGCTTATATATTCCTCTATCTTTCACAACTTGGCTCCATGCTAGGCCAGCTACTTTCTTGACATCATCCTACCATCTTTTATTTGGACTAAATGACCACCAAAGATACGCAATAGCCCGGCTGGCTCTCAAGCAGCTGCTAGAATACCGGTAGGTGCTTGGCTTGATTGTCAGCCAGGCGGGTACTATAAAGTCCTCTTTCGGTGCAATGGTTTCCTCATGATCGATTCGAACTGGAGACCTTCGCGTCGCTGAGCTATCGGCTTACCTTCCTGAGCAGCAGGCCGTGGGAGATGTTCTCGGCGAGCATGAACCCACAGACGAGATGCTGCACGGGACCGGCTTCTCCGCAGTGAGGTCGGAGGACGAACGTGTTCAGACCTTGCTCCCTGGAACAAAACACATGTTTGTACTAAACTGGAGAAACAAGCCGACGATATTGACCTTAAAGTCATATGTTTAAATAAAACTAGTACGGTAAGTGTGAATGGTTGTTGCCAGTCAACTTAACGGATTTGAATGAAACTTAATACATTGAGAGAACATTATCCTAGATTGACGTGCCAGTTGGCGCAGTTGATTACGATTCCACCCACCGCGCCGCAGGTCGTGGGTTCGATTCCCACACAGGACATGCATTTGTGTGCATGCACATGTCTGTATGTCCTGAGTCTGGGTGTAATTATGTATATTAAGTACGTATTTACAAACAAAAAGTAGCTCTGCTTAGTTTGGGATCAGATGACCGTGCGTGAGAAATGTCCCAGGATATTTATATTTATTTATTTTATTATTATGCAGGATTCATTTAAACAGGGAAAATAATAGATTCCTCGGAGATGCGGGTCAAAAAGGACGGAAGCTAATATAAGAAAAAGACATACTAGTGGTGACAATGTATCATTCCATTGGTAATGGTAGGTGGTGTACTCACTTGCGGAAATGGTTGAGGGTGGTGATGTTGGCGTACATGTAGTAGAGGTAGTAGGCGTAGGGCGGGTTCTCCTCGTCGTCCCAGTCGCGCGGCCGCTTCACGTCGGCGTCCAGCATCGGGTTCTCCGGCTTCGACTCGTCGTCCACGCTGTCGAACCCTACCACGTGCTGCCAAGTGCCAACGGCGCATTTTGTTTAAACATTCTCCTCTACATTTGGTCTAAGCCCGGTGTATATTGTCTCAAAGAGTGCAATGTCGCGAACGAATTACAAATAAAAAGCGTAAAGGCTACGTGAAAACTCGGAAAATTAGATGAGAACTACCTAAATCAATCTTTGGCCCCCAAAAACTCCCAAATAGCAAAATTCATCGAAATCGTTTGGGCCGTTTTCGAGTCGTTTAATAGTATAGGATAACTATGTATGTACATGTGTAAAACTCTGTCTTTATTTTCAAATAAAAAAAAAAGCTATTAGTAAGACTTGTGAGAGCAACATCATGTGCCCGGTCAGTTTTGTGCGAGTCCTGAACAAAATAATGACTATTGAATAAAAACCCTTCTAAGCTTCAAGAAGCAAGAACCTCTAGAAAAACACCTAAAATACATGCCATACTTTCCAAATGATATCTAAAATATTATAATGGGAACTCACCATAAGAAATTTGTGCAGCTCCAGATTGCTATTGGGGTCATTGGTGACCTCGAACAGCGGCTGGAAGATGTTGCTGAGGAACTCTTGGAAGTTGTTCATTATCTTGTTGGACTTGAAGATGTCGCTAGAAGGTGGAAAACAAGGTCTATTAAATTTATCTCTAAAGATAATCAGGATAGATTTATTCTTTCCGGTAAAAGAAACGCTCGGAAAACTATACAGCCTGAGGGATTGTGGAAATTACATACCCCAGAAGTTTAATTCAATGACATGAAAGTCCACCAATCCATACATGACCCGTGGTGCACGATAACTTTAATCTCTTCCATATTAGGGGAGGGGATGATGATATAGTATGTTTACAAAGTCGACTCAATGATTGTCCAAATACCGGATAAATCAGATGCTGTGGAATAACAAGGCAAAAACAATGATTCGTCAAATAGGATGATGGCCAGCTCATGGACTATCTCACTGGTGGGTGGCCGTGGGTTTGATTCCCATAAAATTGAGAGCAAGAAACTTGCCTGATTAGTTGCTATAGCCCTGCATAGTTTGGGATCGGAAGCCAAGTCTCATGAACTGTTCATATAGGTGTAAAGAGGACAGATAAAGAGTATATACGTACTATAGCCTGGGTATCTGTATGAGCCAGCGCACGTTGTCGGAGTAGACGTTGTACTGGATGGCCCAGTTGGCCAGCTTGGCCCACTCGCCGGGGCTCTTCCCGTAGATGGACAGCCGCAGCTCCACGTTCTGGTACTTGCTCTCCTCCAGGTCCGCTGCTACCTCCTAACATTACACCAACATATATTAAAGTCAAAGTCATAGTCGTTTATTCAAGCAGTCCAAATTTTTTTCTTATTCCTCTTCTGCACTGGAATCCACTTAAACTGTCATAACACCATCATCTGATCTACGCATAGCCTAAATCGCCGGGGTTTGAAACTCGAAATAGTTTACATTCTCACCTTAATGATCCTCGCGAAGTATTTCCCGTTCATGTAGTTGTCAGTCTTGAGGAACACCTCTCGTAGTCTGCTCTCGCCTATCGGGTTGTACTTGGCGTTGAACTTGTCGAATCGGTGGAAGGTGTTGCGGTCCTGTACCAACAAATATGCATAGTTATGCTATTCCTCATATTAATGTGAAATTGCTTTTCAAAATTGAGATTAACAATAATCAGGACAAAAGTAAGGGGGTAAAGAAGGGGGTGCGGTGAAACCGCGGGCGGAAAGCTAGTACGACATAAAGTAGGATTTAGAAATGTTGACATACACATGAATTTGTAGCGATATCTATTATTAACACTGAAATAGTTCACACACGGAAAGATAGATGGCGTGGCGCCACAAAATCCTGCATCGCACTTAAAAAGTTTCCTCGAGATGTACGATGACCCAAGCTGGCTTTAAAAGGGAAGATCTTCCCTTTTAAATGAGGTGTCATCCACCTTGCACCTCCGTACATTTCTGAAAATTACTGTCTTCTTGCGACCTACACTAAGTTTAATAAAAGGTTATTTGAATGTTTAGACTGACCGCGTGCACGTCGAGCATGTCCACGGTGAGGTCGTACGTGCTCAGGTTCATGGACTGGAACACCGACTTCAACGTCATCGGGGATCCTTTGTGGAGCGTCACCACCTGCAATACAAACATTGTCATTAACCATCAACCCACCCCATCTCCTCCAGTGGCCACTCTGGGCCAAGTGCCCAGTGCGCTCGATGGGGCCCCTAGATCCTAGATCAGACGATTACCAATAAATATATTTTTGGGCTCAAAGACATAGACTTTTTTTTTTTTTATACAACTAAGTCGGTAAACAAGCTTACGGCCCGCCTGATGGTAAGCGGTTACCGTAGCCATAAGGACGCGTGCAACACAAGAAGCATTGCTCACGCGTTACCGACCTTTCCCCCTCCCCTATGAGCTCTGGCGACCTTAATCACGCGCAGGAACACAACTTTACACAACATAAAGTTATTTGGCTGCGGTATTCTGTAAGGTACTTCCCCAGTCGAACTGCTCTTTGAGCGAATAAACGCTATGCTCTACCTCTCTCAAAAAGAAGAACCTTTGAAGAAGTGATTGATGATTTGCTAATCTCAAAGCTAGAGTAACTCTTCAATCAACAGGACAATAACTTGCATATTATAGTAAATGCCTAAAGAGTTGATTGTACGTAATTAATTGAATTTGATTGTAAAAAAAAACCGGCCAAGTGCGAGTCAGACTAGCGCACCGAGGGTTCCGTTCCATACAAATCTGTAGGTATATAAGTAAATGGTAGTATAGACCTGAGTATTTGATATGAATTTCAATTTATGACGTATTAAAAAAAACTACTTACTAGATCTCGTTCAAACCAATTTTCGGTGGCAGTTTGCATGGTAATTTACATCATATATTTTTTTTGTTTCATCATTCTCTTATTTTAGAAGTTACAGGGGGACACACACATTTTATCACTTTGAAAGTGTATCTCGCGTAAACTATTCAATTTAGAAAAAAAATATATTTGGCTACGGAACCCTAATAAAACAGTACCACAAATTTAGAATGTTAGTAATCTAGGCCTTTCATAAAATTGTCCTTTAATGCGCAGTTTCACTTACGTTCTATAGATCCATTTAGTTCTATTAGTTACTTCATCATGGCAAAATATCTGAATAGAACTTACCTCATCAGCATGTGTCTTGAGTGTTTTCTTTATGAAGCGCAGCAAGTGTTTCTGATTCATACAGGATGCTGCGTGGATGTGGGTGTCCACTTTCCTGTATTAAAAATATTTTTAATATTACTATTAATTTGGTCCTTCGAGCCGGTTCTTTACAACATCACGATGTTTTCGAATATTTATCCAGTACTCCAACATTAACTATATGGTGATCAAAAAGAAAGCCACTCATGTTTCACAAAATCTAACATCGTATTGATTGATTAAGATTTACTAACTCTACAATGTATTCTCGCCAATCTTCAGAGGGTTATCCATAGATGGATAATACTCAGAAGTAGCCCTGTGTATAGGACACTTATTCTGAACTAAATATGTACCTTGCTCAAACAAAATATTGTCTTCTTTTTACGATTTTTACACAGCACTGCTTGCACTGCAGGTGAATTAGAACCTTACGTACTAATTTAAAGATGACTCAATATTTGGATGGTGTTTTGAACAGTAGACATAGAAGCGTGTATGATATGGATGGCGGCAAGGGCGTCGCCAGCCGATGGCGCAGGGGGGGGGCAAGTTGACTTTACCTACTACAATTCATACCTTTGAGAAAAGTAGGTATGAATTGTAGGTAAAGTCGACAGCACATGAAGCTTTTCACTTGTACTACGAGCCTTACATCTACAGCGATTGTAATAACAACAGTATCTTAGTACTATATACATATATATTCTGTGACAGCTTCAACGATAGAGTAGAGCAGAGCGTAGTTGAGCGTACGGAATATTAAGAGTGGAATTGGTGAATTCATTCGAGTTTCGATGTACGGGAATGATTGTTCAAGGCTTGAACTTCAAGCAAATCAACTAAAAGACTTAGGACTTTGGTTGCATTATATTTGGCAAATTTTTTAGAATCTCTAGGGGGGGGCAGCTGCCCCTCCCTGCCCCCCCTTGGCGACGCCCTTGCATCTAGGTACCTGATGTTGTAGAAGTCGCGGTGCGGCACGGCCTTCTGCTCGGCCAGCTCGCGCAGCTCGTTGAGCAGCACGTGCAGCTGGAACTTGGACGACAGGTAGCTCAGCCGACGGAAGCAGAACGATTTACTGACACAAAACAAACGACATCAAAAAAACCCTTTGGCCAAAGTTTCGATATAGTTTGCCTAATAAGCACAAACTTGCTGTACCTTTAACTCGGCTCAGCAAAGTCCTTAACTCTTTCAAGGGGCAATGTATACGTTTCTATAATAAAGTACCCAAAGAAATCCAAGAGCTACATATACAACAATTTAAAAACAGAAGTTATGCAAGAAAGGGTACTATTAAGTTTCTGATTTTGTAGATGACAAGAATGCATTTGAATGAATTGTTCGCTTCGCAAGCTATTATACTTGCTGAAGAACGGCAATCCCCTGATTGATATTACTAATGTCCATAGGCAAGCATAGACCAACCATCAGGTTATAGAGAAGTAGAGCGTAGTGATTATTCGCTGAAAGAGCAGCTCGACTGGGGAAGTACCTCCACCTTAAAGAATACCGCAGCCAAATAACTATGTTGTGGTCCTGCGCGTGAGTAAGGATGCCGGAGCTCATTTGGGAGGGGGGAAGCGTCGATAACGCGTGAGTGGTGCTCTGTGTGGTGCAAAAGTCCATATGGCTGCGGTAACCGCTTACCATCAGGTGGGTCATATGCTTGTTTACCTTCTTCGTAGCATTAAAAAAGGTGTCTCATAGAGTCAGCCTTCTGAAGCATATACTCACAGTGGTCCATCAGCAATCATATTACACATGGTGATCTTGTCCTGTATGTATTGCGTGAGGTTGATGTAGTCGTACGGGAGGCGTACGTCGGTGCCGTGTTCACCCTTCTTGTACAGGTTGAAGACGCCCTCGTCGGACTTGATGGTGTAGCCGCGGGGCTCGTACATCGGACACTCCCACGGGTCCTTGTCTTTGAACGGCGGGTGGACTGTGTGCTCTTGAGAGAGACGCAAGAATACCAAACGATTTTAAAAGTTATAGCAGGTCAATTGATTGGGTAAGGACACCCAAAGAATCACTATGACGTTAATTTTGCTTGAAATCTGTTCAGACGATTTGCCACCATCGACAATGCGCTCTGATTCGCTAAGTCAAGGACACATGCGCTCTGATTGGCCCAGTCAAGAACACACGATGCAATGTGAATTGGATTGTTGGGTATTACTAGTCTAAAGGGAGCACAGCCTGGGGTTCCTTATAAAGAGTGACAGGGGGTCAGCAACGCGCGAGAAACCCCTGGTGTTGCGAGCATTTATACCATCACACCAAACCGCAGTTGATCCCATTGAGTCTTTTGATCTTCATTATTAATTTGTATGATTGGCGTTAGCGTAAGACCTTGTTTTATGCCCCTACAGATTATCAAAAACTGTCAATGCATGTTTAATTCCTTCAAAAATATTAATTTTCTCCAACGAAAGCTTTTCTGTAACCATGCATAAAGGTAGCCCTTACTGATCCATCCGTTTCCACCAGAAGCAATAAAATTCATAAACTAATAGGAGCATCATAATATTTTGGTCCCACCGCTAGAATTTAAGACTACCAGCTTCAAACTAACCTGCAACATGACCCTTAGGTATCCTAGCAGTGGGTGTATGGTTGGCCATGGCCTCGGCGTCCATGCTGCGCACGAACCGCGCGGTGATGTTCGCGTAGCTCTGCTGGGACATCTCCATGTACCGCTTGCGGATCTCCAGCGCTTGCACCAGGTATGACGACGCTTGCTGCAAGTCCTCTAGTGGTACCTGTTGGAGATGCGATGGTGAGAGGCAAAACAATAGAGGATTGCCTTCAATACTCTACGATCCCTGGTCTAAACAGTAATCATTTTTAAAGGGACCTACCATTCTAGTAGTAAGCTTAAAACTTGTACAAAAACAGCAATGAAATCCGCCTCAAAGGCATAAGCCCCGACTTACTCCAGAAGTATCTTCTCCACTAATAGCAACGCGTTGAAAGTGCGGCAGCACCAGATCTGGTTCGTCATCATCCAGGCGGAGCCGCACAGACTCCTCGAAAGCCGCGTTAACGCCTGACTCGCTGCCGGCGAACGATCGCACTGACTGTCCGCATTCTGCCGCCCTGAGGAAGTACAAGTTTAACTTTATGATCGTAGTTTTGACTAGAAAAAGATGGAGTAGTACGGCAACTCTTATTTACGGTATAATTGTCAACCTATGTCGATGGTGCAAATTTTGTTAAAATTTTCACTAAAACATCTCGCATCTCATTCTTACAATCGTTATTAAAAAAGGATAGAAATTATTTAATCCTGTAAAATTGTCGCGATTATTTTGATGGAAACTATATTCACGTGTAGAAATCAATCAAATATTTTTCTTATGTTTTTTATTAGACTCTTCTGAGATTATTATATGATAGAATAAAGCATCTTAGTGATGGTTTAAGCCATGTCTAGTAAAACCACGTAAAACCCAGGTTTTTAGATAGTCCCTATTATTTTTGTTGTATAGCGTTATATTTAAAACCTGGGTTTTGCTAGACTTACTTTGAACCATCTCACGTAATAAGGTTTAGTTGGTAAGCAACGGAATCAGCACCACTGTCAATCAGATAAGCACTAATAGAGAGACATGACCTAAAACTGTCCTTTATAGCAAACCGAGGCCTTCAACCAACAATGGGAAACTCACGAGTAGGTCATAAGTCATGAATCATCTTCCATAGTACATAAATACATATTCGACGATATTTACAAAGCTCATGTTTAGATCTGCATGACTGTATACAATCGAGGTCAGTATCCTCAATGATTAATTGAATTATTATGAGCTACAGTCAATACGACAATGGCTCAAGTAGTTTCTGGTAATCACCACATCGCCTGTTTATTTCAGCTTTTTGACTTAACTAATTACATTGTATTATTTTACTGCCTATTCCTTAGGAAAGAGTTGCTGTGAGTCGCCCTTACAATTTACCCCTGAAAAAATTGGTCCTTCAGTTACAGAATCAAAAAACATTTGACATGTATTTTTTCTTTTGTCAATCAACCAAAAATTTACGAAGATATGGTGTGTTGAATTTCCGCGTGACGTCACGTCACAAAAATGTCACGAGCCCCACTCCCGAACTTTGACGCCCTTTATGTTTGTCAATTTGTATTGATTTGATAAAGCAAAAAACACGTGTCCAATATTTTTTTGATAATTTAACTGAAGGGCTAATTAGAATTATGATTTTTGACCTAGGCTAGGAATTATCACTATTGACATTGGTGCCGATTCTGTTGTAAATCGCACTAAACTAATTTTAGTCACATCTCATCTCTTTCTTACGAACATTATTGAAAAAGGATAGAATATATTTAAAGCTGTCAACTTAATCTTTGCCGTCTTATTTTGCGTGTATTTAGGCGTAACCGCGATAGATGGCGACTAAATTTATATTGAAAACAAGCATTGGACTAATTTGACAGGACTAAATTTCTTACATCCTTTTCTTATGTTCTTTGTTAGAAAGAGACATAGTGATATTAAAATTAGTTTAGTTGTAAACAACAGAATCAGGGCCATATTGTTTCACATTATCATCATCTTTGCCCTTTGGCAGATAATTAATACAATTAACTATGTAATAAACTCATCTATACCTCAGACACAGACTACCAGAGTACTACGTACATAAATACTACGTACAATCTATACTAACATAGACGGGCCAGCTGGCGCGGTTGGTTAAGACTCTGGTCAAGATTCCTCCTGTCGCGCCGCTGGTCGTGGGTTCGATTCCCACACAGGACATGCATTTGTGTGCATGAACATGTCTGTATGTCATGAGTCTGGGTGAAATTAGTATGTATTTACAAACAAAAAGTAGTATATGTATTATATCAGTTGTCTGGTTTCCATAGTACAAGCTCTGCTTAGTTTGGGATCAGATGACCGTGTGTGAGGAATGTCCCAGGATACTCATACTCAATAAAGCGAAAGATTTTTTTTGTTTGTTTAAACGGGCTAATCACTGGAACTACCAGTCGGATTCGAAAAATTATTTCACTAATAGCTCAGAGTATATAAATACTACGTACAACTAATAGGAAGCTACATTATCCCCGAGTATTATAGACTTTTTATCACGGGAATGCGGGTGAAACCACGCGAGACAGCTAGTATACTAATATAATAAAGGGGAAGACTTTACGGGCTAATGTCAGGAACTATCAGTGGGATTCGAAAAATGTTTTCACTAATAGGAAGCTACATTATCCCCGAGTATTATAGACTTTTTATCCCGGAAACGCGGATCAAACCGCGGGGAACAGCTAGTTACATATATAGCTTTTAGATTTCGTAGTAACAACTTTTAAAAGTAAAGCCTAGGGATTTTTTATCAGTGGTCCATCTATGTATATGGTGTCGTCACGATGTTTTCCTTCACGGGACGCTCGGTCATTGTAGGATTGGAACCCACGGGATTCAAATCACTACCACTGAACAATCGTCGCCTGGCTATAGATCCGCTATATCTATACATAACATCTAGTGTAGGTAGGCGCCCCTTGGATACTTTAGACAAGTTCAAGTTTGTCGATATGGGACACTCGATACCTTATTATTTGAACTCACCTACGCACAAATAGATAACTATTTTCAGTATAAATTAACTAAGCAGTCTTCTTATTATGCTTAGTATTATCTCAAAGAGGAATTATTACACTACCTAAGCATTTTTGAGAAAGGTAGAGATTAGGGTTTATTTGCTCAAAGAACAGCTCGACTGGGGAAGTGCCTCCACCTTATAGAATACCGCAGCCATATGACTTTTTGTAGTGTTCCTACGCGTGAGTAATTTTTATTAAATATTGGTATGGGAATCGGAATAACCAGGTGTGGTTGGCAGGTACTCTCCAGTGAATACAGGTTGGATTGTGGGGTTACCAGGGAGGTTATCTACGCCCACGCCACGCTGTATAATCTCTATATCGTCAGACTGATTTGGGAACCCACTCAAGGTCGTAGAGTCAGTTGCTCAATCGAAGGAATATCAGTAACGCAGATGATATGGTTTACTGTGTTTTACATAAGCTAACATTTATAAGAAATCCAAAGACATGGAAATTTTAAATTCTATATTTAGGACTTTATTTTGATTATTGACTGTTTCTAAAATAAAGAATTTGATATGAATGAGTTGAATTATCATTGAATCCTAACTAATATTATAAATGAGTTTGTTTGTTTGTTACGCGTCAACTACTCAACGGATCATCATGAAAATTTGGCATGCAGATACCCTTTTTTTTTTTTTAATTAGCGTGGGGAAATCCTAATAGGTTACCCGACCGCCCTGGGGAGGAGCAGCCAGGTTATCCCGGACTTTTACCGGCTAAAACCCCACGGTGGTCGCCACCAGCGCTACAGAGGGGGGCGGGCTCTCGTGCAGATCGCGTACCTGCTGGCCCCTCCACGCGTAGCGCTGTGATAGCCTGTCCCGAAGGAAGTATGATACCTCCCCCCAGCACCCTCGCGGTGCTATCGCACGATGAGTCGAGACCACAACGACTGATCGTCCTCCTCGGGGCCACTTCTGGGCGTTCAGGGCCCCCACCCCGATTACCCACGACCCCGAAGGTCCCCGTTTAGTCGCCTTTTACGACAGGCAGGGGAACACCGTAGCTGTGATTCTAGGCCCCAGCTACAGGGCAGGAGGGCCGCCACGAGGCACGGCCGCGCCTCGGCGGCGTCGTCTCCGAGCGGGATCGGCCCTCTCCCGATCCCGCTCAGGAGCCTCCTTCTGGACCATTACAGTCTCACAGAAGGAGGCTATGGCCCTCCAAACCAGATACCCTATGGTGTGGAGAAGGACATACGCTACATTAACCCGGGAATGCGGGTGAAACCGCGGGAGACAGCTAGTTATGTAATAATCCAGTTGTTGAAAGAAATAAGAAGACATTCAAAATTACACTTTATTAACTAGTTATTTAAATTCTTTGCTATTACCAGGAGTTCCAAGACGATGTCCACCTTTGACACTCAACTTTACTTCCAAACATCACTTCACAAGTAACAAAATTCGCGCGGGAACGTACAAACCAAGTACCATTGAATTCAAAGTACAAACTTTAAAAACTGAAGTTTTAAACAAACCATACAGCCACAGGAAAAAAAACACATTCGGATTTTTGAAAATAGAATTATGAATTCATTCGAATAAAATAAAATTGATGGTGTACAGGAGCGCGTTGATCCTAGTTGACATGCGTCCAGAAATGCAATCACACGACTAATGGTTGCCTCACGACCATCCCTCTCGCAAGGGTTACTGTCGCGCCAAGGTTGATCCAATTACTTTTGCTTGACACTAATAATATCGAGACAGCCAGTTTAGTTTACAACGTAACCGTGTGCGGCGGTCATTTTATCAGCTTTCGATAAAGACTTAGTTTTTTAAATCCAAAGGTAAGGCCGCCATTTTGAATTTTTAAGTTTATCTTTTTTCGTTCTAATTTATTATGGCAATTTCAATAGGCGCCTAAATTGATGTAATATTTTATTTAGAACGCAAAAATATTCGTTACGAATTCGAAATCGTGACCTTTAAATCTTAAAAGATCGAATAACTTAACTAACTTTTCAATTAGCTTACGATAGCAGAGACGAAGCTTAGGTTACACTTTTAACAAAGCCGTGAAAGTGATTGTTTTATGTTCACACTAATCCTGTGAACATAAAATAAAACAATCACTTTTAATTGTCTTCCCTTCGATCACACAAAGTGGGGGTAGGTAGATGTGGATCGTTTATCTAGGATCTAGGTCTATCGCTGACACACTATTATTGCTATACCTACTACTTACTATTTTAATTCTCAGAGTGATAAGCTAAGCTATGTTTAGTTGTAAGTAAAATTATCGTAACGTAATGTAATATATTGGTCGAATTTACTAAACATTCTGCAGTATGATTTATCTTCCCCAATAATTAGGGTTCTCTACCTCAAAAGAAAATAATCGGAACCCTTATAGGGTTGTTTGTTGTTCCCTTTGTTGTTCTACTGTCCGTCTGTCAACACCCTTTTTCTCAGGAACGCGTGGAGGTATCAAGCTGTAATTAATATCAAATACTCAAGAATGCAATTCTTGAAGCAGTGAAAAAATTAAACTTCTAAGCTAACGCAATCAAAAGATTCGGCAGTATATGCCGCATATTTTGACTCTCGCAAGGAACCTATAAGCAGCGTTGCCAGTTTTTTTTTCGGGCAAAGCGGCTTTTTGAAGCCTTGAGTAAAAAAAAGCGGGATTCTATCGCCGAATGCTAGACATACTAAAAATAACCGGCCAAGTGCAAGTCGGACTCGCGCACCGAGAGTTCCGTAGAAACTTCCGTAGAAAGGGGAAAAGTCTTTGTAACTCGATTCCTATGATGAACGAACTATTTACATACCTACAAGTTTGTACGCAACCCTCGGTGCGCGAGTCCGACTCGCACTTGGCTGTTTTTTACCAATATAATAAAGCGGAAAAGTTTTTTTTGTTTGTTTGTTTAAAAACGTGCTAATCTATGGAAATACCAGTCGGATTCTAAAAAATCTTCTTTATCCCGGAACGTGGGTGAAACCTAGGGGGATAGCTATTTCAAAATAAAGTGCCAACCTGCCACTCCAACTTAACTTAACTCAACTTAGTATTTGCGTCGTGCTCATTTTTGTTCGTAAGTAACTTGTAATTTGCATTTATCTATGTATAACTTATGCTTATGTAAAGGTAATTGTGTTCATTGTCGTATATATGAGTCTAGACGATAACAGCAGTAAAAGTTGATGCGATGCGGGATATAGGCCCGGGGCGTCGTTTATGGGAACAAGGCAAATTGGCTCGTAAGTGTTATGATACATGTATGATCTATGGAACGTCTTTAGAAAACAAATTAAGATATTTAGTTAGGCACATTAAGTAGGTACTAGGGTTTCGTTCCCGGGTCCCGGGAATCGGGAATTCCCGGGAAATACGTCGTTCCCGAAGTCGGGATTTTTTTTGCGATTTCCCGGGAATTCCGGGCATTGACGGGTCGCTCACTTCCCTCCAATATGGCGAGGAGGGTGATGGCTGCCACACGCGTCATACTTGTGAACAGGTGCTGCTTGTGGGGGCTGGTCTGCTTAAGTTTGCTATTTATTTACTTATTAAATATTTATTCAGTCTACTTTGTAATTTTGCCGCCGCGCCGGGGCACGCAATTGTTTTCAGTGCGATTAGAATGTAAATATTATGTAATGAATCTAAGCCTGTTTTGAAAAGAGTAATTGCTGAGTTTATTGCCGGCTCTTCTCAGCAAATGCAACCTTCCGAACCGGTATTAGAGTATTAGAGTCAGACTTTTCATAAGTGCCTGCGAAGGTCTATTTGAATAAATGATTTTGAATTTTGAATTTTTTTTGAATTTTGAATTCCCGGGAATTTCTTTATGAGATTGAATGCTCTAAAACACTGCAAATATTGGTCAAAATTAACGAAAAACCTTTGAAACAAAAAGATGTTGCATACGTTCTTAAAACAAATGTCGATATCCACCGAAATCCAACAAACTGAACTACAAGCTTATGAGAAATTGTTGAAAGGAACTGTAGGAAGTGTATATTTGTGGACATAACGTTTTTTTCTTAGAAATATTTCAAGTTCTCCGAAAATACGCATAAAAACATGTTTGTTTGTAACCTATCAAAAGTCAAGTAAAATACGTAATTTAATTTAATTACCTATTTATGTCTCAACACAAACAAAAGTAAAAAATTCAAAATAATCATATCAAACTACAGGTCATACATAGTTGCTATGGGTAGTTTCTAAACTGCCGATTGTAGTGAAAATCTCTGAAAGCGCGTAATTTTGAAGAAAATGAAAGTTTATATTTTTTGAGATAAAGCTTTTTTTTTTTTTTTTTATGCAACTTAGTCGATAAACAAGCATACGGCCCGCCTGATGGTAAGCGGTTACCGTAGCCATATAGACGCTTGCAACACACGAAGCATCGCTCACGCGTTATCGACCTATCCCCCCTCCCCTATGAGCTCTGGCAACCTTACTCACGCGCAGGAACACAACTTTACACAACATAAAGTTATTTGGCTGCGGTATTCTGTAAGGTGGAGGTACTTCCCCAGTCGAGCTGCTCTTTGAGCGAATAAACGCTATGCTCTACCTCTCTTGTCATAGCTTATCAGCGTTTTTGTATTAAAAAGTATAAATATTGCCGAAAATGCATATTTTTTTTAAATAATAAGTATTATTATTTTTACCGACCAAAAGTCAAGTAAAACACATCATCGTCATCATATCAGCCTAAGGATGTCCGCTGCTGAACAAAGATCTCCCCTATTAACTTCCACTTCGAACGATTTAGGGCCGCTTGCATCCAGCGGCGCCCAGCGACTCTGACTTGGTCGTCGATCCGTCTGGTGGGAGGTCGTCCCTAACGGTGCTTTCCTGTACGTGGTCGCCGCTCGCGTCGTCTTCGAGCGATATGGCCTGCGCATTGCTATCACATCAGCTTACTATCACTACGAGCTATATCGGTAATTTTTGTTCTCCTACGAATGTCGTCGTTTCCCTGTCTCGTAGAGAAATTCCGAGCATAGTTAGTTCCGAATTGTTGTGAATTAATAAATTCTTTTTTCAACACATGCTCGTAATTTGACACTTATTGCACCGTTTTTAGTATCATAATGTAGCTTATGACGTACTAGTGCATTTAATTTACATTACCGCACAGTTTTATGATAGGTATAATCCCGATTATGTTAAGTTTGTAACTCAATGCTATTGTACGTAGACGAAGCATTCTTAATTTAAACGGTTAAAACAGTTTTGCTGTCAAAAAACTTGCGTGCCATTGTATGTTTTGTTGACGTTCTCATTGACTATTATCAAAAAATCTAGTTAAAAAAATACAACATTGTTTTTTTCCTCACAAGTGTGTTGAAAAACGTGGTATGACTCGCGTGTGCATTGATCATTACACTCTCGGGTTCCTTTGCTTAATAGGTACCGTCTCGTGTGTGATTACCAACTTTGCAAACATCTCATAATGCACTATTATTTACTTCTGAGACAAATAAATTGCTAATTTAATTAAATTACGTGGTTTACTTGACTTTATATACGTTAAAATAACAAAACTAAAACTTTTTAAAATTTCCCGGGAATCGGGAATTCCCGGGAAGTCATTTTTTTCATTCCCGGGTCCCGGGAATGGAAAAAGGTCGGGAAAAACGAAACCCTAGTAGGTACTTATAAGCAAGTTTGTGCATGTTTTTAGACACGAATTAGAGAATTGTATCCCCCGGGATAATAAATATCAAAACGCTGTGAATTTAAATTTTATTCGTTCCGATTATAATGGCGAGATTTTTTTATCTAACACAAACATCGCATTTTTTTTCATTGCATTATTATTGACTACATTTTATAATAAATCGTCTGTCCGTTAGTGTGCTTATAACTGCAATACACGCGGCTTTTACAGTTAGCTTAGATTATTTCTTTTCTCTGTGGTTCCAGGAGTAACTAAGTAGGTATAGATAGATGTATCATTGACAGAATTATCTAAGCTGTGATTCCAAGAACTTTGCGTAAGACGCCTTTCGCGTAGACGGGGATGATGCGGAAAATATTTAGTTTTTATTGACCACAGATTACTGAATAAAAAGCAGAAGGAGCGCGCGGAAAACTGTTGTGACTCAATATGACCGAAAGACATTTCAATTGTTATTTAGAACGCATAGTATCCACTTGAATAGAAGTAGGTTACACGTGTCAACTGAAGCAAGTTCAAGGGCATGCAAATTAAATTATCGATACCGTCGCACCCGAGCCGCGCCGGCATATAGGTAACCGGATTTGTTATTATTCATTCTGCATGTTCACTGCATTGCGTTGGCAACACGAGTGATCGGAAATGGCAACACGCTCTTTATATATACCTACTACTTCTGACCAGTGACGGATTTAGTTATGCTAAGAGCACCTACAGATTAGCTACTAAATAATTAATACATGGGCCCCGCGCCTCAAGGGTCCTCGCGTTCTGCATGGTAAGTAATGAAACGCTATATACCTACACTGAATTCGCGGAAAATTTCATTTCGAGAGCAAAATAATGCGCTGTAATAATGTAGTAAGGAGTTTAGCAAAAATAATAATTTAGCAAAATCAATCGTGGTGGTGGTGTTGCAAGCGTCCATAGGCTACGGTAACTGCTTACCATCAGGTGGGCCGTATGCTTGTTTGCCACCTTAGTGGTGTAAAAATAAAAATAAAAATAAAAAAACGTGGATAATCTCTACATGGCGAAATAAGATGATAGGTTAGGAATGTTTTTACATACCTACCTACTAATTAAAAAAACTTATGCTGCGACTAATAACCAACCCCTTATGATCCTTAGGCTAGATCTGCACCTGCAGTGCTATTTTAAAACGTCGGATTCGATATCGGAAGCGGATTTAAAAAATTCCGAGGCGAATTTCAGCAATTGCTATTTTAATATCCGAAAACTTTTCCGTGAATCGAATTGATATTTCCGTAAAGAAACTTCAAAAATATTCTAATTCGGAAATTAAAAAAGCAATTGTGGAATATCGCCTTCGGTAGTTTTTGAATCCGTTTCCGATATCGAATCCGACGTTTTAAAATAGCCCTGCTGAACTGTAAGATTAGAGAGCCTAAAGCAAGGGCCCTTCATTACATTTACTACGGACCCCGAAGTTTGTGGCAGCCAAGCGCAAGTACCAACTACAAAGTACCCTATTTTTATGGGCTTGCATTTGGCCTTCGACTGACCCTATGCACTCTTACCCAGAAAATGCCTGAACTTGAAGACATCTAGGTTAAAAAGTTCGGTAAACACAGACCACGGAAGAAAGAGTTCCTGTCCTACCCTTACCTGATGTTTTCCTTCACCGAAATCGATTTGCCTTACTTTCACCATCTCGTCCACTGAGATATGATCGCTTATGCTCTAAGCCGTCAAGCAGCGCTCGTGGTGTTCGTAATAATCGGCAAAGTTACGCTACTACCGTCGTATCGTAGCACAGGTCGTGGTCGGTGCCTGCCTAGATGAGTGACCGCCTATAGTGGTATTTCAAGTCGAGCGCGCGAAGGCACGTAAAGCCGTTGGTCCCCGTTGGTTATCACTTAAAATTGTGATAGTCGTTAAGCTAGTTGGAGGCCTACTAGGCGGCTTGAAAAGTCCAACAGGAGGTTGACCACTAGCCTACCTCCACCGATCCGCAGTGGGAACGCGCATCTGTCCTTTCCCTTTCACCCTCATTTGTGAAAGGAGCCTGTGCTCAGCAGTGGGACATTATAGGCCCATGATAATGATATGGGACATTATAGGCCCATGATGATGATGCTCTAAGTAGAAATAAATGAAACTCACTTGACA
The DNA here is from genome assembly GCA_947623365.1 of Achlya flavicornis. Lineage (NCBI taxonomy): Eukaryota > Metazoa > Arthropoda > Insecta > Lepidoptera > Drepanidae > Achlya > Achlya flavicornis. The sequence continues at coordinate 834,233 of OX392485.1, read as the reverse complement.
TTAAGCTGTCGCTGTATAAGCAGTTTCTTCTCGATCTGTTCTATGGGAAACTGGGGCACCTCGTATGGGGCCGACAGCTCGTTGGGCAAATCACGGGGAGTCTCCGCCCCCACGGCGCTGGTGGGGCTCTCGCTTCCTGGGGGAAAGGATGAGGTTGAGTTGTGGTGATTGTTATGGTGTCACTTTCTCGCTAGGTTGAAAATCTGCTGCTTATGGATCTTGCAATACCAAGCAACGGGATCAAAGAAATACATAAATAAATATCCTCGGACATTCCTCACACACTGTCATCTGATATCAAACCAAGCAGAGCTTGTTATATGGAAAGCAGATAACTGATATTTTTTGTTTGTAAACACATACATAATAATCATACTCAGGACATATAGACATGTTCATGCACACACATACATGTCCTGTGTGGGAATCGAACCCACGACCTGCGGCGCGATAGGTCCAACTGGCAAGTCAAAACGAACACAGAATTCTCAAAAAAAGAACGACCTTGCTCAAAGTGTATTCAATGTAATTTTTTTTTTTAATATATTTCCGGATGATTTCCGGTTTTGTCCCATAGTAATAGTTGATCGAACAGCATGTCTGACCCAACATAGATTTCGAAAATATGTCACATCGAAATCATAATAGTACATTATGATACATGTGTGCAAAGTTGGTTATTAACAATCGAGGCTAGACATTAAGGCTACATTCCGAATTAAATAATATCGCTCACAGTGCTCTCAGCAATATTTTGCGTACCGAGTTAGATATCAAGTTAATGACAGCTGAGAACTGTCAACAATTCGGAACGCCCGTTATCGCGCTCACAGTATTCAAAACAGAACCTTTGAGAATTTAATTAAAATCTGAACTAAAAATGCGCTAGGACTCCTTATAATTAGACTCGCAAAAAGAAATATTCCCGTTTTTTATTATTTTTCTCTCATAAAATAATAAAAGAGTATCTTTTACCAAATAGAAATAAAATGTTTATAAATATATATATTTAAATATTATATCTGTTGTTAAGTTAAAAATGTTAAATTAAGTAATTTATGTATAACCATAATTTTAATTTTAATAAGTTTTTATTATATTGTACTTATTTATTTGCTGTGCCCTAACAGGGTTTCATGTTGTGCCTTATTAAATAATATTTGTCATCTTATCTACACATGAAAAATGCAATAAACATTTGAATTTGAATTTGAATTTGAAAACCAAGTATCTTATTAGACTTTTTGCCGATAACACAATAATTAACCTTCACTTTTGACAGCGCTCACGGTGATATCAGCAATATGGCGGATATCATGACGTCATCTATGACGTTTCACGGGACATCGTTATCTTTCATTAATCAATTCGGTACGGGTTTAAGCACGCTCAAATCGATTACAGCGATTACAACTTTAATTCGGAATACAGCCTAGTTTAAGCTCAGAGTATATAAATACTACGTACATGTTTAAGTATTGTCCGTTCGTATCAAACTGCTGTCCAGTTTGCGTTAAGATAAATGTAATATTTGTTTATTAAATAATAATAAAATAAAAACTTCTTTATTTCAATTTCAAAAATCCAACGCAAAGGTCACGGAAGTTCATTTCATATGTAAGCGGGGCGGTGACAACGCAATGAAAGTTACGCGGATAAGTCTTTAATCACACTGAATATTTACCGGTTAAATGTCGTAGGCGTGTACTGAAACTGGAACAATTTCAGTCATTTATGACTCACCGAAATTGATTCGAGTTATGATACACCACTTCAGAATTTCACCGAATCGCAAATAACACGATGAAAGGAAGTGATGTCTGACGATATCTACCAAATGAGTAAATAGCTTTATCAAAGCTTTATTTTAATCTGTGTTGGAATAATTTATTTTCGTCCATTATTTTTATTTGTTGTTACAAGATCGGTTTTATAAAAATGGTTTAATTAAAGAAGGTCTTGTTAAACCCAGGTTTTAAGATAGCCCCGGGACTTGATAGAAAGTGATAGATATATTTAAAACCTTATGTTACCTATGTTTGATTATGTTTGTCTATTTATAATTTAATGTTTGAAGGAATAATTTTGTCCAGTTAATGTCTATTTCCCCCGATACCAACATTGTGTCACAGTCATAATTCACATAACTATCTCTTGTTTATTGTCGATGAACAAATATAAAACAAACTAGAATGTAACCAACCATACGTGGTTGCCATAAAGGTAACTACTCGTAGACACAAACGATATAAACTTAATGTTTTCCCATGGTTAATTGAACTACTATTATAATGGAAACACAGCGATTGTTTACGAGCGCGCGTCGAGGCGAGGTCACGGTCGCGACGCGCGCGCTCAATCGATTCAAATGATGCCGATGCCGATCGATACCGCTAATTGGCGATTCCACTCACAACACAATGCGAATGTTGCGCAACTTTACGTTTTGCAGATTAATTCCATTTTGATTTGCGAATCGGAAAAGAATAGGTGAAAAATGATTAATAACTCGCACAGATGCTTGTTGTTGGAAAATTAACACGGAAAATATCACAATTATAACTTAATAAATCAAAAACTTATCAAAACAACATGTTCGTTGGTCAAAATGACAAACAAATCTTGTAAGTATCATAAAATAGAAATTTACAAAAAAATGTCGTAGGCTAACCTAGGCTAACATTAAATTTGAATTCGGAATCGGTGCCAACATCCGAATTAAAATGATACCTATTCAATGCGCATGCTGTTAAATAATTGTAACTCTTTGTATTATATTTTCACAGCTTCAGTTCACAGTTTAATTTATTGCAATCTCTACAGACGTAGCCAAATCGTAAAAGGATAGCGAAGCCATATACGTAATTTTTTTAAGCCCTTGTAATTTTGAACTTTATATCTTGATGAGAATCTGAATTTCTACAGGCCTAAATATTAGTTACTAGATAGGTAGTTCATAAAATTTACTTGAGGTTTATTTAAGCTGGCGGTAATGCAGAGAGCGGAGAAACAGGATAATAAAGTAAGTAAAATAAGCTAAGTCTTAAATAGTTAAGTAATAGCATCACCCAAACGTGAGATCCGACTATTAGTCCGGCCGCATACTATAAGAAATTTTCTAACGCCGCCCGCCGGAAGGCACTTTGCTCATACATTTTGTTCTAGACCCCGCATACTATTAGAAAATTCTGACGTGTTTGACGTCATAAAATGTATGAGTAAGCGGGCGTCAGAAATTCTATAGTATGCTAAATTGCTTATACTATAAGCCGGTCTTAATCCAAATGATTTTTAGCAAACAATAAAGATAGTGGCTTAGACTACTATACAGTATTTTTCTGGGTAAAATTTTATTCGAGATCATTATAATTAGGTATAATAGCCATCGAATTAGGATACACAATATGATATACGAACGAAGTAAAACGGATCTTTTTTCTTCTATTTGTTGACCTAACTCACTTTATGCCACACCACTCCCACCTGAAAATGTTTGTTCTATGAGCGAACGTCTGTGCTGAACTGTGCTGACATATTGATTTTTTCAATCCAAACACAGCCAATCCATTTACACCACCTTTGCTAAGAGCTTTCAATTTATGTATGCCCTATTCGCTGTACTTCAGATATTGAGAACTTATTTGGCATGTATTTGGAAGCTTTACAAAGGGAAATACGTCGTGTTCCTACACTTATTTCATGCATGATACTCAACATGATAAGAGTAAAAATATTTACTTTCAGTGTCACAGGACTCCTGTGGCTCCGAAGGTCTCCGAACATGCCACAGGTCTTTATCGAAGCTATACATTGTTCAAAGGCACTTGTTATCACTCAGTTTATTAATACGTTATAACACTTCAACAAATAAGTTTATCATCAGCAGAGCCGCTGGGAGTTACTGGGGGTTATCGAAAAAGGTGAGTTAGAATGATGCAAAAACAAACGACAAACGATGACGAAATATGAAGTAAAGCCTCACTCACACTAGCGTTTGTATGGCGTGTATGTGAGCGCAATGAGCACGTATCGTAAGTGCAGCATTTATAGTCATCGTACACGAGGTGATAAGCGTCTCTCAGAGTTTGCGCTCATATGAATGCACTTGGTGCGCAAATAGCTTTCGCTGCGCAAAGCGCACACTCAGCAAACGCTAGTGTGCGGGAAGCCTAAAGCAATAGTCTCCGAGCTAATGTTAGCTTTGTTAACTAAACAAGTGTTACGACTCAGAATGGAATATTAAATTGAACTTAACTTAAATGACTTAATTATCAATGAAGTGTCAGTTTTAAAACGATTCATTGATGTATTTGTAAACAGTGTTAGCTATTTATATCTCAAATATGGTTGATTTCCAAGAACTTTTATTAACATATCTTATTTATAGAAACGGTGACTAAGAAGCGCAGTATCTACCTACATTAGTTATCGCTATTATTAATGCACGCAACGACTCTAGAACCCTAGAACTTTATCTAAAACTGATCTGAAATTGGTTCCATACAGTATATTTATGTAAGTACATGTTGCATTTTAGGTTAGCAACTGCGATTAAAATATTCATCGCACGAACGTCCGACCTATATACGACCCTCGATGTCAAGTTACACCAAACAATGCCGAAACAGCTGAGTACGGTGACGTCAAGCGTAAAGCCAATTCAAGGCGCAGTTTGTTGATTCTTTGTCTTTTTAAGGAGATTAAATATTTGTCTCGTTTAGATCCCATTTTTAGCTTTAGAAATCCATAGGTTTCCATGTTTGAGGATCATCTCTATTCTTGCTCAAAGATCCCGTGTCTATTCACGTGGGTCTATCATAAGCTCATTATCCATAATTATGGCCAATACGCCATACGTCACTCCCTACAACCCGAGGCGTAACCAGAATACTTATTTACAATTTACGAGTCTATTGCTTGCCATCCCATGTCTTACAGTCATTTAGACTGCAATAAAACTGGAAGTTTTCGCGTTAATACGTCGCATTCTAGACAATTTAGATGGCTAGACTTTGCCTTCTAAATTGTAAAATGCCTTCTCGAGAATATTAGCGAGGGGTTGGTCATGTACAAAATTCCGGGAAGCTTGTTTGTCGACACGAATTTATATTTTAATTAAATATGGATATTATTATTTGATGCTCTTTGAATTAGTTATAGATGTAGGGAGGGATTTAGACGCCCCCGTAGCCTCTATAGCACAAAATAGTAGATGCATTCGTTATTGATTTTCAAATTGACCGATTTTATAGGTGTCTTTTTACGGCATGAAGTTACGGGCAAAACTAGTTTACCTTTATGCTTTGTCGGAGCATGTGAAAGCTATAGCTACGTCTGTTGATATGTCTATACCTTTGTCTAGTGTAGAATAATATTTGAACAGTTGTTAAAGCGGTTATGCCTAATAGAATTAAACAGTTACATGTATTAAAGAAAAAGCCGAAGAGAATGTGAAAGATAATATTCATGATAACATCATACGTACTAGACATGCTTATCTCATACATTTTGGTATTACAATGAGATTCAACGTTAATTATTCAACATTACATTGTGAGCCCACATACTGAGGTAACAGAGCTCTAGAACCACTAATGGTAATAAAACATTTATTATAGACATACCGCTGATATACTCAGTAAAGACGTGTTACTGATGTATGAATGAAATACTTAGGTTATTTAGTTCAGTGGTTATCATGTTTATTAAATTGGAAGTATGATGTAATTTAATCAATATTCACTTGCTAATGTTGAAATAAGCATTCCGCTAAGTAATTTTCATGTAGTTTGATTAATTAAGTAGCTTCAGTAAAGAGACTCTAGTTTTGCATTTATAGGTAGCAATAAAACAGGAAAAATATTATATTACTTTATGTTAATTTAACGTTACTCCCTGTTCCCTTCAATAATTTGATCTTATAGTGCGTGAATGAATATCAAAAACTTAGATTTCACATTGTAATAATCAAGTTTATTTCATGAATAATAATTAAAACCGGTAAGGCTATCTGGAACAAATACCTAAAGAGCGCACAACTAAAACAGCTGCAGATTAAATATTAGCACAAAACATGAATGAAAAGACCACAAATATTATAATAATGATAATGGGGAAACACGATTGCTAATGCATGCAAAACAAATGTCTGGTAATAAAAAGATATACACTATACTAGGCTGTAAGTTCATCACTTTTTGTCATTAGCGAAATTAAAAAGTTGTGTTTCAATATGGAACGCCACGCGCCACGGAGCGTGTATCGCGATCGCAGCGCCACCGCGTTGGGCAACAGACGGAATTGAACTGACAGACGGACCCCACGAGTTTCACATCGCATCACCCACCACACTCGACCACGAATACCAATACCAATCGCCACCGAGTGCGCATAATTGTAAACAAATCGCTAAGTACCTATTTAATATATTCAAATATGCAGTCTACTGCGCATGCTAGGTAACTTGATTTTTTGTTGATGTATTTAGTTTTTTATATAGACATGGAAACAACATAACCTACCATAATGTGAACACGATTAGATATTATAATTTAATTAAATTAACGTCATAATATTAAGCAAAAGAATTTAGAGGAAACATTTGAATAAATTATCCTTGTTTTGAAATTAAATGCTCATAGAAAAGTAAAAGTTGAAATATTATTAAATAAAAAAAACGTGTTAAGAAAATAATATGATCCATGTTGCAAGCACAGGTGTTTCTTATTACCACAGACTCAGATATGATTCGTATGTTAGTGGTACAAAAGCAACAATAAAATATCATAATAAAGTGACTAATGCAAAATATATTTATAAATAATTTCATTTCATCATAATGTTAATGTAATAATTCACCCTACTTCACACGTCTAGCATAGAATTGGATGCATAATTTTACCAACTCTGACAAGCCTTCGATAGCTCAGTTGGTAGAGCGGTGGACTGTAGAGTAAACATTGTTGATATCCATAGGTCGCTGGTTCAAATCCGGCTCGAAGGAAACTTTTTGACATTTTACATGCAATTTTTTATAATAAATAGGTATGTATAGTTATTTTTTTCTTTCAAAGTAAAAAGTTCCTAGAATAAGTCTCAAGATGTTACAAACAAAATCGATCAAAACCTAGCCAATATTTTTCTGTCAAGAGTTTTGTTTTTCAGGGTTCCGTACCCGAAGGATGCCAAACGGGAACCTATTAATAAGTCTCCGCTGTCCGTTCGTCCGTCCGCCCGTCCGTCCGTCCGTCCGCCCGTCAGCCCGTCCGTCCGTCCGGCCGTCAATCCGTCCGTCTGTCTGTCTGTGGCTTTTATAAAAACTAATAATTTTCTGATAATATGTATTTCTATTGCCGCTATAACAGCAAATAATAAAAATGAAATATAATAAAAAAATTAAGAGGGCGCCCATTCAAGAAACGACTTTTTATGATTTTGTTTTTTCATAGTAAAGTTGAGTTAGTTAATAGTGTACGGAACCCTCCGTGTACGAGTGAGACTCGCACTTGGCCGGTTTTTTATTTTTATTTTGGACAGACAGACTTGTGTTTGATAAATCTCGCTGACAACGTCGTCGAAGGTATCTCAATTCCCTTTGAGGCATTGTGTGCTTATCACCTGCCTCATCATCTGTAATGTCCCAGGTTATTTATTTATTTATCTCATTACAACTCCACTGCCATTGAGCCAATGTGCATAGTGTTCTACATACCTACATAATGGGTACGTAGTATTTATATACTCTGAGACTGATAATGGTTTTCAACGCAATTGGCTACTTTCCTAAAAAATGATATTTAGTCCGTCAGTTAGATTATCAAAAAATATTGGACACGTATTTTTTTTTCGTCAATCAAACAAAAAATGATGAAGAGTTGAGCCTGTTAAAGATCCGCGTGACGTCACATGTCTATACATTTTTTAATGAAATTTTTTAGGTACCCAGTTGAATAAGTAGTTAGTAGACTAGGTACCAAAATTGTCTGTCGTTTTTACACCACCGATTGTTCATTGGATGGAACACAATTGTAATAGCAGACTTGGGCCGCAATATTTTTGGTTTGTTTTTTTTTTATTAACAAGTAGATGATGGCCAAAATTATGCCTTAATTAGCACCCGGGGTTATGAGTAGGTAACTACGCCTAAGGGCGCCCCAGTTGGGGCACGGACTCGGACTTTACCGCAGGGAGGGGGCGGACTTTTTTATTATTATAAAAACGAGTTAAGTCTAATTACGGGGGGGTGGATTACTATTGGCAGCTCGGGCCTTGAACGGGACGAGGCTGAGTGAGACGGGATTATATGTACATTATCTAAGTCAGACGCGAGGGGAGCGCCAATAGAGCGGTAATAGTAATACTATTACTGTGGCATAGGTGTGGTATAACTCCATTGTTTATGTAACGGTAAAATAGTAGGTATACAATTTCAGAATGCTTACCATTTTCATCGAAGAACGAATCTGTGATGATTAGAGGAGACCTCGCACCGTCTTGAACGCCTCTTGACGACATTTTGAACAATCTTTATGATTTCACTATGACACCAGAAATCTGTAACCGTCCTTTCACGTATTTTTTTATGAAACGATTCTGTTTTGTTTTTATTTTTAACGACCCATACGAGTGTTATGTGTGATGATGTGATCGATATTGATCTGATTTGCAATTGATAAGTTGATAACGTATGATGTTTACACGTATGATTAGCCCCTGATTTGTCTGGGTAACGTTAAGAATTGGTTCGCGCTCCGAGTCCCATTATTTTTAAAGAACTACCTACCTATAAATATATAATGAAGGGACATTACGTCCAAAACTAAACAAGACGATTGTGCGCCTAACTATAGTCGTGCATATGTTACTGTAAAAGCCCATATATACCGGTAGATCCTAAGTTTTACGAGCACATCTTAGGATTTACCAACATGAGCTGGTAATAATAAGATATGATATGAAATGAGACGATTTATCGCAAGTTAACATGGCTAGCGGGGAGCTGCATACTGCCCGTGAATAGAATAAAAAGCTGACAAGTTTAGTTACACGGAAATTATAAATATACTCTGAGGTAAAACCTAAGATTTACTGAGTAAGTACTAGTAAACGTCAGAATTTAACAATTATCACAGAACAGTTCGCACTTTTACCATTAAGACTTGGTACATCTTAAGTTTTTGATTCCTGACATACCTAGGTCTCTTGCGCTAATAACTAAATTGGTAGGTATGATAGGCAATAACAATCTATATCATTTTAGATATTCAAACATTATAATCAACTAGCTGCCCGGCGCGACTTCGTTCGCGTGGTGCTACCCTACCCTGTGGTGCTACCCTAACCTACCCCACCCTACCCTACCATACCCTACACTTTTTTTTTTTAAGGCTGGGAAATGCCTGAACGCATGCCACACTGCAAAAAGTGTCTACAGTGTACATGGGTGTAGAAAAAGGTTTTTAAAAACAACCACTCAGATAGCGGCAGCACCCCACTCTCCCCCGTGAAGGGGAGCGAACGATCATCGATGGCTAATGGTGGACCACCTTCGCCACTCTCACGCTCAGGGTGCCGCGCCACATCTCATCAACGTGGCTGTTGGGGACTCACATAATGTGAAAGTCTCAGGAAGAGCTTACTATAGAAGTGATCCTATGAAGTAAGGTCTTCACCATACCCTACCCTGACAGCAAAATCCCCATTAACAAAATGATGCGCCATTTATTGAATTCATTTGTTACAAAAAATGTGATAAATGAAGAACGGCTCGACCGATTTCGTGCAAACTTCACATAAACCATCTACTAAATAGTCCGAACAAAGCCTAAACATTTGGTTTGGATAGGTGAGCCCGTTCTTGAGTTATAAAATTACAACGAAAAGTGGCATTGATTTTTATATATATAGAAGATAAGGTGGAAGAACGACCTCCAACACGAAACCGTAGAAACTAGATTCACAGAATTCGGTATAAATGTAAGCTACATCAAAAGATGCTAGAGGTTTTCTGTTATTGTTTGCAAAATTACAAACAAAAACTTTTCGTTTCATGTGAGTATTGCTTAACATGTTTACCTCTGTAGCTCCGCATAAGCAAAATAATAGTCGAGTTTGTTTATTTCACAAATTGATAAACGTTACTCAAACTTTAAGTATATTTCATGTACGAAAACTTTGTTCAGTTTCTTGTAGCAATGTTCCATTTTAACAATTTAGATATACTTTTTTTCTATCATGGTCAGTGATGATGTGGCTCAAAGTGGTAAACATACAAAGCCTACAGAATAAAAATACATATTATGGCTCTCAAGTAGTCGGTGTCAAGTTGTCGGAACACACCGAAAGATGCTTGGACAGATTTTCAACTTGAGGTTCTGAGGTTCATGTAGACATACTGGCTTTGGCTTGAAAAGGAAGGGAGGGAATAAGTCTTTAAATATATTTTGGATGTGGAAGCTGCTTAAAACTAAAAAGCTGTAAGTAGTAAGTACGACAACACTCTAACCAGGGCGTCCTACCTGTCATGACCTACGGAGCGACGCAAGGTAACGACATAGCTCAACGAATTAGCAAACTGAAGTGGCAATGAGCCGGTCACATCTGCCGCAGAACCGACGGTCGATGGAGCAGAAGAGTCTTAGAGTGTGAGGCGCCCCCTAGCCAGATGGACTGACGATCTCAAAAAAGTGGCCGGACTGGGCTGGATACGGGTGGCAAGAAACCGAAAGGAGTGGCGCGCTTTGGGAGAGGCCTATGTCCAGCAGTGGATTTAAAAAGGGCTGATGAAGATGACGACAACACTAGGGAATTTCACAAACATGAGGAGGAGGAAGGAACTAGAAAATGGTACAAAGATTTGACGAAAAGTAAAGAAGTGATTTAATAGATGAACGTAATTGTAAAACAACATGATACATTTTCCCATGACATTCGAGACAATGTAATGGAGTAAGACAATGTAATGTATGGAGTAAGGTGTAATAAGTCCGTACAAATATTTGACGAAAAGTAAATAATTATAGAAGGAAGTAACGCCACGTGCTAAGAATGTATCAGAGTTATTTGAAAGATTACGTTTGATAGAGATTGATTGTGATTTCCTTATCGCATATAAATATTGACAGCTGTGTAAATATTCACGGAATGAAGGAAAATGATCGATTTATAGATGTATGGAATCTATTTAAAGATACATCCGTTTTGCAATTATTTATGATTACTATTTTAAACCTAATGATACTATTGGGGACAATGATCTCTTGCCGAAGGGACATGCGACCTATTTAAATAAGATATATCATTTTACTGTTTACCTAAGCATGTGTTTGACCACAATCACACCATGGTCAGTGTTGATGTGGTTGAAGATGGTAGGCACACAAAACCTAGACGGAACTGACTCTAAATTGCAGCTCGTCGGAACACACCGATAGGTGCTTGGCGACAGATCTCAACTTGAGAGTGCTACTAAGTGAGACGTGTACTACATTGTACCCTGTACCTGTGGGATTTTTGCTATGGCATTGAGGAAAAATCCCATTAGAGAGTGTAATACCGAGCAATCCAACTCCATAATTAATTGTTTATATGAACCAGATTATTGTACCGACCAATAACTGCATCTAAATTTTTAGTGTGTCCTTGACTTAGCCAATCAGAGCGCAGGGGGAATTAGCGTAATAGATTTCATAAAAATTAATCATAGCGCTTTTTTGGGTCAAACTGTTCGATGTGCTATGGAGTAGAATCACTGTCACGCAGCTAACATCGCTTAAAGCGATTATACGCACGTTAGAAGAATGTAAAATCAGTGGAAATATCATATGGGACGCCAAGATACATTTTGCGTTGCTAAATCTTCGGAGTTGTACAATTACCTAGGTCAGGACTGATCAGCAAGAGATAAAGAAAGACTCGATCTATTGAAGTACGCCCTGTATCAAATATAGTCTACACATAGTATCAATGTCTCTTATCGACGAAGAGTCACTCTGCGAAACTCAATTCTATTTTTGAGTTCTCAAGACACTCATGAAATCATTAAATCTATCCATTACATGCCATCAATCTATCGTTCTTAATCATGACCTACAAACCCAGATGGTAATCGCGTGTTGCTAATGTCAAAGCACGTTGGCCGGCCCGGACGCCATCGTTCCATCTCCTCATCGCGTGTTCACCTCTAGTGCACTATTCACATCGGGAACATTGCCAACCGCCCACCCATCCTCTACAAACATTGCAAGTCAAAGACCTATCAGAGTTATTCCGAGATTTGTAATATTTTTTCCAATGAAAACACTTCGATCTTTATGACCGAAATAGCGCTATACCAGTTTTAATATTTATCAGGATTATGATATTTCTTTAGATGTTAGTATTTTTGTTTTCGTGATTTTCTCGATTGGTAAGGTTAAGAAAGAAACGAAATTAGAATTAATTTCTGCAAAAAAAGAAACATTTTGTACAGACTTCAGACGGTGTTCTATTCTAGACATGTGATGAAATTTTGGAAAATTAACTGAAAAGCCTATGCTAACCTTATATGTCTGTGATGCTAACGTAGATTAATTAATCTGACATATGCCATTTGTTTAGTGCCGCCCAAGTTTACCTGCTTTGTACCTATCTGTTAGTTTTCAACGTAGCTATTATCAATCGATCTAACAAACAAGGGGCAAGGTCACGAAGGCCATTCACTTTTACAAAACAATTTCTAAAGAATATCTCTGTAGGTACACAGATTAAATATCTAGCTTTGACAATTAGCATTTTAATGTTGGTATTGATACTTTCTACTTGTAGTTAAACTTAGTTGCATGTGCTCTTCCCGTTGGACCAATGTTTATTCTGTAATGTATCTAATCTGTTTCCGACCTAGCTTTTCCAATATCATATTGTTTACTTTACTGCTAACTTCATTTACGTCACCAGGAATAATTTTCTTTGTAAATATACACCTTTAAGAATAATTTTCGTAGTAAGAATATTATTTAAATTGGCGTACCGTGTTTGCCTGAAGTTTAGAGTTAATCTATGGCTACTCTTCGTTACCTTTATATTTCTAAGGTTGTTAACCTAATGTATACAACATTCAAAGAACTCATAACCCGACTTTCATATCCTTGACAATAATAAACTATTTGCCAGGAGATTTCCATTATAAGCCATCCACGAGGTTGACATTAAGATTGATTATAAATGATCAACCAAAATTTTAACATAGGACTAACTACTTTATGGTCTGTCATACGTGGTCCTATAGGTAGGATACATATGAGTAAGTAGACTCAAGAAATTTTTTTTTTTTTTTTTTTTTTTTTTTTTTTTTTTTTTTTTTTTGGGCTTGTTTGCGATCAGTTTGTAACTTTAAGCAAACTTTTTGAGTGTCACATTGATTGGGAGAGTGAGCCCTCCAGTGAAGGCATCTACTCATATTTTGTCGCTCAAAAGAAGCTCAAAGAAAGCTAGAAAATGTTATTTCTCTTGAGTCGTCTTGTATAATCTTGGCAAGTTAATTTAGCAGCAAGCGCATTAGGGTGTCTCTCCAGTCGCTGTCGATATTTCATGCGAGTGTTTTGGATTTCTTCCTTCACAGTGCACATATGAAGAAGCTGGTGTATTTCAGTATTTTTGATGAACCAGGGAACGGGAACGGACTCAAGAAATAAAGATAAACAACTGTTGCATGATAAGGAGCAATAGTCGAGAGACTAGTAATTATTATGTAGATAACTAGAATATAATAACAGGTAACAAGGTCGCTACGGATAGATATACTTCCTTACAGAACTGAAAATACTGTGTTGTATTTAGAAGCGACACATTATCTCTCAATTAGCACCAATTTGCAAACTAGACAATCGTTGAATTGCGTCTGACAACTTCAAGAAAACACTCACAACAAGTCAAATAAATTATTAAGTACATTAGCGCAACTGCAAATATAATCATCACACATAATCACAAATACGTTTCGCACCTGCTGAGATTTAAATTTAGATCGGAATTTTCCAGATTTCCAAAGACAACGCGACAGTACGCGCGGGCAAATACGCCTCGTTTCGATAACAATTTCACTTTTTTTTAAGTTGTTCTTCTTTTAAATAGCAGATGTTATTGTCACAATGATTGGGAGTATACTGAGCGCGGGCTGGCACGGTCGCCAGTTACGAAACTCTTTGTGTTCGGTACAGTTTTCAGTCAACTTTGAGTCACGCACACTCTATTGCCGTGTCACTCTAAATTTACTAGCAGTAATTTATGACGTTAACACTCTAAATGGAAAATTAGATAGTAGTATTGTTTTCGTCTACTTTAAAGTTGCTTATCTAGACAAACATGCCCAAAAAGTAGTGTTAAGTAGACTTATATGACGGGCCGGTTGGCGGTCAGATCGTGGTCAGATTCCCAGACTACATCACTATAGGTCATGGTTTCGTTAAGGAGTATGCAACGAGAAGGCAACGAGTATGGAACAGTTAAGGATAAAGGAGCAGTGTGACCAGCCCGTGATAGTTGGCTATGTAATTCGTCAATGTGAATGCACGCTAAAGATATGTTAGTTTCATTGAAAAGTTACCAAAAGAACCTGATCCATGTAATTTGTTTAAAAAAGAGTAAAAAGAAGATTTAAATACACCAGCTTAGATACAAGTTACAACCACACTAGCACACGTATCTCATATCGTGGTCTCGATTTAGCTATCTTATGGAACAGGGCAGGTAGATGACGATGGCGGTCGGCCATTAATACATTACCATTTAAAAACGTAGGTACATAAAAAAACATGTCTGTTTCTTGGTTCGTTAGTATTCCACGTGACCGCGCATCGTTTATCCGATTGAGTTGAACAATTGGTAAAAGGAAAAAGAAAGTTGTGTATCAAAGATGGCCAGTGACTCAGTAAAACACTGTCCCGTTGCCGGAAAACAGCACTTATTTTAAGACAAAGTTAGGATTGAAGTTTCTGGTAAAGTAAAAAAGTAAGTCTAAAAGTAACTAGCATAGCAAAACGTGCCAGGCATTGGCTAGTTATTAAAATAAATTGCCAGATATTGGCAAATTCACCTAAATCTATAAATACCTATCTGTTTGTCTACTTGGCTGTCTTGTCCACAGTGTCACCTATTTTATATTACCGCAGGTCTCGAAGGTTCATTGTTCTGTCGTGATCAGTTTTGAAGCGAAATATTCCAATGATATATTTCCACTTTGTGTGATGTGACATTTATAATGTTCGGAAATAGCTGTCCCTTGACATAACACCACCACACCATAAAAAAGCACCATAGATTTCTGTTGAAAAGTTGTTGATTGACAGGCCCGTAAAATTAGTTCAGCTGAACAGTCCTATTCCGTAGAAAGTAAAATAAGTTGATTAGTCGTACGTAGATAGTAGTACTCGGGGATTTCTAGTTGCAATAACGCTATTTACGTACTTCTATATCATAGGTAGGGCCCACGACTCTGCCGAATCGCTCTTCCAAATACAAAAGCCGGAGAGTTTCCTGGCCGAGATCAACTGGCATTTGTAAGTCAGACTACCACCACCTACCTTCTGTGTTCAGCCAGGTCTTAGTATCAACACATGATCAACACAGATTACTAAAGAGTTACTACGTTAAGTATCATGTCGGGCTTAGCAGGGCTTAGCTTTGGGCTAAGTAATACCTAGCAATACAAAAAGAGCATGTTAGGGATAATAACAAATAAAAGAAAGCTTCCAGAATATTCTTAGTAAAACTAAGATATACTCGACAACTCGGTCTTGTGGCCCTGAGCTGATCCTCTGACAAACAAATGTAATTATAGAATTAAACGTCCAATCTTGACACGCAATTCAATTTCGGACACGTTGCCTCGTTACTGCAGCGCATCGGGAATATGGAGTAGACTGTACTTAAAATTACCTTGTAACAGAAATCTTTAATTAAATTATTAAATTACCTAATTACTTTTAATAAATTAATTAAATTTAATATAAATATTTTAACTTAACTCGTGATATCTATTTGATTGCATTAAATAATGATTAATTTAGAATGAAAATATATTGCAGACCAGACAATAAAAGTTATTTCGTGCTATTAGAACCATAAACAATAAAGTCACGACGATTTAAAGGCGCGATTTCGGGTAATTTAAGGAAAAAACTTTAAAAAATCATATCTCAACTATCATGACACTTAGGACATATCATAATCCCGCTTTGCCCGAAAAAAAAATTACAACGCTGCCTAAACCTTTTTGATGTTGGTTGTAGCGACATCTATCAACAACAAGGAGAGAATACACTATCAGTGGATAGATGGCGCCACAATGTACGATCGTTGCCAGTTGCTATCACAGAACCTACATCGCACTATCGAATTACTCGGAGCACTCTACATAGCATAGGTAGAAGTTTCTAACATCTAAAGTTGTTGCCGCCGGAAGTTTTTTCCCTACGGTTATACCACCTCGCTCTGTTTTATCTGTGATTATATTATCAATCGCTTTGTCAAAATTATCTAAAGTAATCTAAACATCTAAGATTGTCCGATTGATGTCAGTCTGTCGTAAAATATAACTTCGATAAACATTTAACTTTCGAGTGAAGTGGACAGTGACATCCATCGGAGGCATAATGGAAAATAATGAATAGCTAATATTAAAAACTACTATATATTAGTTCTCTTTCAAAGTTGCACATGGCAGATAATTAACCCTGACTTAAAAACAGTACATAAAATAAAATTAACATTTATTCAAATAGACCTTCGCAGGCACATATGAAAAGTCTGACTCTAATACCGGCTCGGAAGGTTGCATTTGCTGAGAAGAGCCGGCAATAAACTCAGCAATTTGAAACCACTGGAAACCAGCGTCATGCGTGCCCCAGCGCGGCGGCAAAACTACTTACAACCAAAGTAGACTGAATGCAAACTTAAGCAGACCAGCCCCCTCAAGCAGCACATGTTCACAAGTAGAGGTTACATCAGTCAGATTAGAGTACCTAGTGTACCTACGTTTCATTCATTCACCTAGCAGACCCGGCAAACCTCAACATACTAATTTTTTACTCGATATTTCCAATTTTCCGCGCAAGCTTTCTAAAAATCTTAGGTGAACTATTATATTAGGACCAGTTAAAAAAATACAATTCGCTCCAGCACTTAAACTGAATGAATCAAGTAACGATTATAAATTGTATTGTAATACCTAATGCCAGTCAATAAGTGAGAGTCGGGGCTCGCACACGAAGGGTTCCGTAAAGACGTTTCTTGTATAGCTTTAAATTATCCATGTACCTATATAAAAATTAATCCCTATTTCCATTGGTCACTTGAACTTGAGAACGACTTTACCGATTACATCCTTTGTTTTTAAGTTTTCTATTACTTTGTAGAAGGTTCTTACAGCATAGGGTAGGACACCACGCAAACGGGTTGTCCGTCCCCTCCCCCGGTAACGGCCGTGAGCCGAGGTTCGGCCCCAACTGGGGCACCCTCAGCAGGCGTAGTTACCTAAACATAACCCCGGGTGAGAGCTTGCTCGCTGATTTTCCGATTAAGGGTGCTAAGGCAAAATTTAAAAAAAAATGGGCAAGCATCTTATTGTAAATTTAAAAAAAAATGCATACGATACGGGCAGCTTGTTTGAAATAAATTTCTGTGAAAATTTCAACTGTCTACCTATTAATTACGGTTCAGAGGAGGCTTAGTGTTCATTGGGTACACAACCCTAATAAAAATGGACTGATTCATTAACTTGATCATACATCATCATTTAAAAAGAATAAGTACCCTAAAACTGAACACTTATCTTAAAAGGAAAGACCCATAAAATACTTAGGTTATGCTTGATACTGGCAGTAGTAATCCTTGGTCAAGACTCAAGATTGAGAAGGCCTTTGAAGAGGATTGGGTTGCAAATAGTTGCCACACCTACCTAAAGATAAGAAGAAGAAGAACACTGAGCTATTATTATTACGTATAGAGAGAGAAGCTATCATAAGCAAAGGTTCCCATTTTTTTAGAGTCAACTAAAGTTTTCTTTAGCGCTGAAACAATAATAATTAGTCGTTTAAGCAGACAGTAGAAACACCTAGCGCAATCAGTACCTCTACCATGAGTTTTCTCCACTAACGTAATCTACAGTCGCTAGCGACTACGGTGACACATTTTGTATGAAATGCTTCCAAAAGTGTCCACTAGAGGCGGTGCTCGCTATATAAAATATCCACCGTAGTCGCTAGCGTGTGTAGAATACGTTAGTGTAGAAAACTCATGGTAGAGGTACAGAACGCTTTTAGGAGTATTTTTACCCGACTGACCCGGAAGGAGGGTTATGTTTTTCGAGTGTATGTATGTATGTATGTCTATTTCTTTGGCACGCTCTGCAGCTTAAACGGCTTGATGGATTTAAACATTTGAGTTGTCGTTAGATTCTTCTTAACTGTGGGAGTGTCATAGGGTATATTCATTTTATATAGCGTCTACGAATAAAAAAAGAGGGGGGAATTAAAAAGAAAAAAATCGTTATTATAACAATATGGGTATCAAATGAAAGCTTGTAAACAGCCCTTTTCATATATGTATATACTATAATACTTTTCTGCTACCATTTTGACGTAAACTGCAAAAAAACACGTTTAATGCAATGACAGTAGGTACCTACTGAGTGGTTACCGAACGTAACACACAGAGTTGCGATGGTTGTTAGTGTTACTTTACCGTACAGCTCATTTACTTACTAATACATACAACTCATTCTGTATAAAACTAAAGAAAAACAAGCTCTTTAATCTATAGAATTTTGAATATAACTTGAATGCTATAAAGTACTGCAGTCGGGGATAAACAAATATTACAAAAATAAATAGGTACATACTTATTTTATTGGTTTGTCCCCGACTGCAATACCTTATAGCATTCAAGTTATATTCAAAATTCTATAGATTAAAGAGCTTGTTTTTCTCTTTTCAGTTAATTTTTGTTTTAAGCAGTCTGGTTTTTGTTTCTTGTAATAATTCTCGTAACAACCGTGATTTTCACAGCGCTTCCGTGTTGCGTTCATCTTTCTACAAGAACAATTGTGGCTGGATGGCCTCACTGGAACCAGGCATATGTGATGTGTGGCGTCTTCTCAGTAATAATAGCTCTGTGGTTATGAAATAGTTAAATGGTGGTCGGCAACTCGGCATTATAAAGAGTCTAGTAAAGTAACGCAAGCAGGTAGGATCCGAAGGTTGATAAGATAAGATAGCACCAAACTTCGGTAACCAAAAACCATCAAAAACACACATGATACCCTATTTAGGTACATACATCACTGCATGATTCGGATATGAAGGGGAAGGTAGGTTCGCTACGCGGCTGGTTGGGTGACCTGAAGAAATGGAAGTACAGGTGATTGCGAGCACGGATTGCGAGCGTTTTTATCTTAGTAATTATTTTTAAAATAATAATCTAAATAAAATAAAAACTTCCTGGTATGTTTTATTTTTCATACCTACGTATTTTAGGACGCGTGTCAGCGTGTCCCATCAGCAAGCCAATGGGTTAAATAATCTTATTACCATTTAACAAAATTATGTTTTTAATAAAATAGGAACGCTAAAATATTGTAACGTAGACATACGGAACACGACGTATGCTTTAGATATTTATGGCTATATAGCCCGCTTGTCGCCAGTCAGCTGTGCTCGTTATCGATCCTGCTAAGCGGAAAAACTGGAGAGTCCGCATTGCGCATGGTGTCCACAAGAGTGGAGAACAAACCGCTAAATAGTCGGGTTACTTCAACAAAATATGAGGCGCCGCGCGCCGCATACTGGCAGTCTGACACCATAACAAAATTCAATTGTTCCATGACATGCAAATTGAGAATTGTAGGTATTTTAAAATTCGAATAGCTTCTTGGAACCGAGTTAGGTACTTATTTTGGCGATTGTTTTTTGTATATGAAAATAGAATTAGTATGATAAAGAAAATGAGCGACTCATTTTTGTACAAATACCGTAAAGTGCCGTAAACGATAGATACAAACCGAACCCCCGAACCCAATAGAAAAGTTTGAGTAAGTAGGTAGGTACCTAATTTTCTCAACCATTTGCCTCTTATCTACTCCTACGAATATTTTGGCGACTATTTTTATTTAAAAACACCTAACACCAAGATTATACTTATTCATGGCACCTAGTTTCTAATTCTAGGTCCTCTACTGTACTGTATCTAATAAATAGGTATAAATGTATCGATAAAAATACTTTTTAACCTCTACGTCGACACCGAGTTATTGCAATGAACTTCATATTATAATAACTACAGTGCATTATGTTTATTTCAGGAATACTCCACAAGTTTACCTTGGCCATTAGTTTATTTAAAAAAACAAAAACAAGGTAGGAGCACTGCACCTTCAAGCGCTTGTAAATGTAAACGTAAACACAGGACGCATATTTAATTGCACTTACCGATTCGTTTATTCAAGTGTGGCGTGCTGCGCCCCACCTCATCTTCTTCGACGTCCATATCGAAGGAAAATGGGAAGTTCTTCGTGGAGCCCACGAAGCCTGTTGCCATATCTTTAAAACGTCAAATAATTCCGACGCGGCTACACCGCTCCGTTCAGCGGTACTGACTGGAGGACTCGCAATGGAACGTGTAATTTCAACACAAAAGCGCTTTCGATTGCCGCTGCGTACTCAAAGGCAACTAATCTCGGACCTCGCTCGTGAAAAAACGCTGCTTTTTTTCATTTTGTAGACCAATTGCAATGAAAATAAATCGAAGACTGTGTAAAAAAGCCGACATCAAATCAGTGGAAACTAAAATAGATTTTGTGCCTATATAAATAGTTTCATCTGTCAATAAAAAAAAGATACATGGGTATCTACTTAGACATGTAAAAAGTAGATCATATCTAGTATCCGCCTGTCACATTTTATATACTAAAATTGTTTTGTAAAAAACCGTAGTCTGATTTCCCACACCTCTGATGACATCTCTGATGTCTGCATAGCGAAAAATATGAAATTATGACAATACCTAAATATTACAGGAGAAATAGAACGAAGTTTCTATCAAGCACAGTTTTTTTGGAAATCATCAAAACTCGTTAACAAACGAACTTAGTAGTGCGGTCCGCATATCCATATGATCATCTATATTTTTACTTTATCGTAGAAATTAAGCTGTTTAATCTTCCTGAGAATAAATAAATTTAAAAAAAATAAGGTATGCCGAAACCCTTGGTGAACGAGTCGGACTCAGACATAGACTGGCATCTGTGGCCGGTTTTATTTTTATTTTAAAGCTATGCTTTCTACCAAACACCTGCCGGTGTGGTCTAATTTATACAATTTATACCTACTTATATTTATGTGTACTATAGTATCACCTCAAACTTACCACGTGAACTGATGATGTAACCTGAGGTGATTATCCTCGGTCAGTCTTCACACACGACTGTACTATGGAAAGCAGATAACTAATATACTACTTTTTAGGGTTTCGTAGCCAAATGGCAAAAAACGGAACCCTTATAGATTCGTCATGTCTGTCTGTCTGTCTGTCTGTCCGTCCGTATGTCACAGCCATTTATTTCTGAAACTATAAGACTTATAATGTTGAAACTTGGTAAGTACATGTATTCTGTGAACCGCATTAAGATTTTCACACAAAAATAGAAAAAAAACAAGAAATTTTGGGGGTTCCCCATACTTAGAACTGAAACTCAAAATTTTTTTTTTCATCAAACCCATAAGTGTTTGGTGTCTATGGATAGGTCTTCAAAAATGATATTGAGGTTTCTAATATCATTTTTTTCTAAACTGAATAGTTTGCGCGAGAGACACTTCCAAAGTGGTAAAATGTGTGTCCCCCCCCCTGTAACTTAAATAAGAGAATAATAAATCTATAAAAAATATATGATGTACATTACGGTGCAAACTTCCACCGAAAATTGGTTTGAACGAGATCTAGTAAGTAGTTTTTTTTTAATACGTCATAAATTGAAATTAATATCAAATACTCAGGTCTATACTACCATTTACTTATATACCTACAGGTTTGTACGGAACCCTCGGTGCGCGAGTCTGACTCGCACTTGGCCGGTTTTTTTGTAAATACATACATAATTACGATTAGACTCAGGACATGCAGACTGTTCATGCTCACAAATGCATTTCCTGGGTGGGAATCGATCCCACGACATGCAGCGTGATAGGTGGAATCTTAAACAACCACACGCCAACTGGCTTTTTCAAGTTTCCTTTATCCTACGAATAATAAATGTCTGAAAATGGTCTGAAAGTTCAAACTCCTTAAGAAATCGGAGCCACTAACGGTGCTATTGCGTAACTGCTGCGTCACTGCCACTGAGCCGCAAAAACGCCAGTCCCCAACATCTATTACAGCAAGTCGGAAGAAAAAAGAAACCTGTGGTATCTATTGTTCAGCAATTTAGTTTAAGTTAGTCTCCTGTGATTATTAATTAGCAATAAGTAACACTTCAGCGCAACAAGTATTGCAATTATAAACATTCAGGCGCTTTGTAAATGGCTTAATACAACAACCAAATGTCGAATATCAGGGATGGCGAACCTTTATTGATAAATGAGGCCAGAATGCGCCATCAAGAAATATTGTATTTTCAAGTTCGGAAAATACCTGTAGTTTTTAATAACAATATCTGTCGTACCTTCCTAAATTAAAACTTGCAGTTTAGCCTCAAAAGGTCAAATGAGATCATATCATAACAGAAATTTGTTTATTTGCACCTCGAAGCTCCTAATTTCTGTTCAATGAAATGCTCACATGTCTGTAACAATATTAATTTTCTTAATTGTGTAGAACAATACTTACCGCATTAGTCTCACGCCATCAATGGCACGCGTGGTGGCACCATATTGGTTCGCCATCGCTGTCCTTTCGTGTAGCTTATCTTTATGCTAGTCTTACGAGCTCTGTTTAATAATATAAATCGTTTATATCCATGATTTATATCCCTCCAAAAATCTTAGAGAATTGAGTAGGTACTAAATTCTCTAAGCAACAAATAATGGGTCTGGGATTCTACGATTTGTAAGTAGTATTTATATACTGAGTTATGACCTAATCAAATTTTCCAAAATACTATACACTGCATTAAAACATGAAGATGGTGAAACTTGGGCCACTTTTCTCACCCACAAAAAGCAAATTAAACAACAAACTTAGGGTTTGAATAGATGAAATGGAGATATATCTATACAGAAAGGATAAATCAAAAACAACATGATCTAGACAATAATTTATTAATTAAACACAGGAATTCACTTTGTTGTTAAAGGAATTGTAATGGCTAATCAGTATACACTATAAAAGTTTATTCACTTCTTGGCCGCTTGCTCGTCAATGGGGTCCAGGTTGGGCTCCTCGAACTTGAAGGAGGGGAATGAGGTCATGTCGACGCCGGAGCCACCTCCATATTGTTTCTCGAGCTTCTCCAACTCTGTCTTCATTTCCTTCTCAATCGCCGGGCTGGCCTCAACGAGTTTCCCACCACTGCAATTAAAAATAGTAGTTAGATGAAAATTCCAGATTTATAATCATTCATCTCATTTACACCCTTTTTGTAGTTTATATATAATAATACTCAGGTAATACTGCAATTTATGCATTTTGCAATATTATAAATCTCCTGGGACATTCCTCACACACGGTTATCTGATCCTAAACTAAACAGAGCTTGTACTATGGAAACCAGATAACTGATATAATACATATACTACTTTTTGTTTGTAAATATTAATTAGGTTATGCATGCAACACATTATTCTTAGTAAGTTAAATGTAATGATTTATTTTATAGTTTTTTAATTAATTATACCACCTTCAACTGGAGAACATGTGTTTCCTTCAATAATAACACCAATCTATCTTCAACCTCAGAGTGCCTAGGGTGCACTCTACAAGTATTTTGTCACATATGTAGCAGTAAAGTTTTAGCCAAATCCTTTATCAGTGCACTCTTATATTATAATAGAAACATTCCTTCATTGTTTCCCATCTCTAGGTATGATGATTTAAATTGACAGTTGACTGTTCCAGAAATTTTATTTCACTAGCTCTCTAATATAATCTAGATCTAGGGATCAAACACTTTATTCTCCAATACTCTCTCTCAATCTCTCTCCCTCTCAATCTCTCCAGTACTGGTGGTGCCTTAAATGTAACTGGCAAGTAATTTGTAAGCTAGATTGTGATTAAGTGACAAACATCCAAACAACACATACACATTTATAATATTTCAGGCTTCTACACTACATCCATGGTTGCAGCCACCATTCCATGGGATCTGTTTATGTTTTTCTAAAAGAAAACATCTTCCACGCTTTGTTTAGGATTGGCAACATGCAAGTTGATGCAAGTGATACCATAGTGTAGCAAGTCTGTAGGCTATGGACTATGGTAACATGCTGAACGTCAGGTGGGTATGTGTTTTAGCCACCTTAGAATGGATTCAATCACAAGTCATGTAGCACTGGAATAATTATCCTTTGAATATTTTACTGTTTTATCTTGTTCCTCAAATAACTCTGTCAATGTTTTCCATGTGCACATTCTTTGTGTCAAGAGTAAAGAAATGAATGAGGACTGAATATGAAAACAGCTAATTTCAAAACACTCTTGGTTCTAAAGTACAAAGTGTAATCTTACATTAACTTTATTAACTGGATTATAATGGTGATGAACGTCCAGTCAACCAACCAGCTGTGTTGCAGCAACCATTAAAATACTCCCATAGCACATTAACTCAATACATTTTGGCAGTATAATACATTCACTCTAGAGTAAATACTCATTTTACTTGTTCAATTACTCTGGACTAATGAGTGATTTTAATCTCTCTATAAGTGTTGATTGATTCCACTCTCAGTGGTACAAATCTATGTGCCAATTTCAATCCTTGTCTGTCTAGACATAATGGTGTCGTACACAGCATTTTCGCATTTAGAATTCCATGTACTTGCTAAAATAATGGGGTGAAAACGAATCAGCTGTGAAACTTGGTAGCCACAGTATGCCAATTAGAATAACATGGTCTGGTTTAGTAAAGGTCTAGTTTTCATAGGTTAACGATATACTTATATTCATTATTGTAACAGAAAACGGTGTTTTAAGAAATTCGTAGCAAGGTCACAGAAACTTACGTGCTCTTCTGTTTGTATTCCCTAATTTTGTCAAGGAACAGCTGCTGGATAGGGTCTGTGGCTTTCTGTGCCGCAGCCAGGTTCCTTGTGAACACTACGGAGGCGCGCGCCGCCCGGAGACCGCCGACAAGTGATGAAGTCAACATCTGAAGACCAAAGATAACCTCAAACTTTAGTTACATAACTTTCAGCAAAACACAAGAATAACAACCAATAATGTGCTCATTTGATTATATCAAAGATAATAGTCAGTAGAAAGGAGCTTCTGATATAGAATAACGAAATAAAAACAGAAAAAAATACCTTTGAACTTTTCGGTCTGCCTACAAAATTTTGACAGCGGATCGTTTTTTTTTTAAGTGTTCTGTGTTCTGTTCTGTCCTTAGTGTTGCCAACTCGGGCCAAAATCTACGTACTTATTTTTTTTAATGAAATAAGAGGTTATGGTACGTGAAAGTGAATAAAACGTGTGTTCAAAACGCCAATTTCGCCCACAACTTTTCAAATCGAACGCCAGATGTGATCGTTTTTGGCATTTTTTTACCGTTATTTTTGCTACCATACCCCAATTCGAACGCACCTATAGACCTATAGAGGAATACACACTTTGTCAAAGTCAAAGTCAGAGGTGTGTAACTCATCAAAAATACGCGAGCTGCATAATAGCTCACGGCTCGCTCAGGTGTGTGAGCCGGTTCAATGACTCAGCTCGCAGATCAGCTCAATTTGTACCTACTATTAGTGCGTTCGAATTGGAGTGATGTCGTTTTTAAAAGTTTCAAAATGGGCATTTTTGTTTATGCGTTCGAATTGGAAAATTTGAATAATTTTGCAACTTTTGCCACAAACGATATTTCCCAAATCGAACGATTAGATACAAAAATGACATTTCCATGCTGATCTCCTGCTTGTCACTTGTCTCAACCTACCTTTTTCCTTCAGTTAATCATTAAACAAAGTTAATGTAACAAATTATTCTCTTGCCTGTTAGTATTTCTATAAAATTTTACAATAAAAAATTAGAATTTTCGCTTCCCGTATGAATTTTCCGAAACTTATCTGTCAGATTCAAAGATGTCAAAATATGATCACAAACGACCCTGCCTCGGAGGTGGGTCAAAATTTGCAGTTCACGATGTCGTTTTTAACTGTTTCCAAGCAAAACGAACGGTGAACGAAAACAGTTCAAACGCCAATTTCGCCCACAACTTTCCAAATCGAACGCCAGTTGTGATCGTTTTTGGCATTTTTGACTGTTATTTTTGCTACCATACCCCAATTCGAACGCACCTTATATAGTCCACGATAAGCGCGCAGGCTCACTGCCAGTCACTGCGTATCGCGCGTCCAATCGAGCCGACTGAGCTGCCGCGATTCGTTCGACTCCGCCGAGCGACTCTTTTCATACTTTAGAGTTGGAATTATTTGTTTTTTTATAAAATATTTTCTAGTTATTTCACATATTTATTGAATGAAATTATTATGTAAATGGTTTAGAACGAAATAATAATTCTTAGATTAGAATCACAAGATTAATCTATGAGGGAGTCGCAGATACAATAGGCACAGGATTGAAGGGAACAGAGTACAAGCTTATAAGGAGCGTTCAAAAATTATATCTATTTTGGTAGGGTTAGCACAGGAGAATAACATTAAATGAATACATAAAAATGTATACCTATCACAGCTTTTACGTGATGATAGAAGATTGCTATTCGCATATTACAGATTATTAGGAAAGGGTACTAAAATGCAAATCTAGTTTTAACGCATACCTGTGTGACAAAATCTGTGAGCAAATCTTAGTCATAAGATTTGCTCGCAAACTCGGCAGATCGCGTTGTCCCAGAGATGAAATCTAGCTGAATCACTTTATCGCCCCCAAAAACCGCCATATAGCAAATTTTATCGAAATCGTTAAAGCCGTTTTCGAGATCTCAAAACATACATGCTCGTTAAATAGGATAGGTACAGGTCGGTTAACTAAAGCTGGCACGTTTCAACACATTTACACCGTCTCTCTCGCGCAAAGTCAAGCTTATGAGTATGTGTGTATGTGTATGAGTTTACGAGAAAAGAGACAATATAAAAACAATTTACCAGAAAGCTAATACCTACCTACCTATTATATTATGCAAGATACTAATAGAAAACTTATTCATTATATTATTTTTCATAGACTCAGTAAAGTAAACCATATTTACACATTTGGATATTATTAAAATATAAACGTAAACAAACACGATGCGCGAGTGCCCTGAGTTTGAGCACAGGCTGAGCCAGTATAAACCGGTTTCCCCTCGTACGTGACGAGCCGCCTGTGCTTTCGCACACACGCGCCTCAAGCTTGTAGTTGTGTACCTACAGTAGCGAGTTTGTATGAAGCTTGGTCTCTGTTCCCTTCAATCCTCTGTGCAATAGGAGTTGGATTGAGCTGTGAGCTAGTCATTTTGTTGTTGAGCTGTAGCTCAACGGCTCAAACCCGTGTGATCTGATTCATTGAACTGGTTCAGAGCTGAGTTACACACCTCTAAAAGTCAGTGTCAAATTGTCAATTACTGTCAATTTGGTTTATTTTGCATTGCTTTTGCTTGGTTGGTTGGTCCGCGGGTTTACAAAATTCATAATTTTGCCGATTAAAACCAACCATTATAAGTATAACATAAAATAGTTTAATAGTGATATGATTAGCTAGAACTACTGACGTAAAAGTAAAGTGAAGTGTAAAGATGGATCGGGGTAAAACGGGATCGACGGGCCGCGGTGGGAAAAGCAAGGCGCCGCAGCATCCTCAGGATATCTTCGCGCTGGGGACCAAGTCTACCGTGGTGGTCTCCAGGGACTCGGAGAAGAGTCGCATACATAAACCTTCAACCAGTGGTAAGCGCAAGTTGCAAAACAAACTAAAGTAAAAATTCATAACATTAGGATTCTGTAGATACTTTGGTATATCTTTCATTTCCGCCAGCTTGGAAATGTAGTCTAATCCTTTGTGGGCTTCTAACAATATATAAAAGTAATATTGAGTGGACTGAATCAGCCATCAGTTTCGCCATCACCGATGTTTGAATTCCCAAATTTAAATCTGACAAGAAACTTGACTTGGATTTAAAGCATATTGAAAAGAATACTTTTTTAAATTCCAGGTGTAGAACGTAAACGGGAACCAACAGGTTTTGGCACCCAACCACCAAGTAAGAGAGCAAGAATTGGTTCCCCAGCTGAGGCCGTAGGAGGGACTTCCCTTGAAATAGACCCTGTGGACCTAGTACCCAATGTGCTGCAAGCATTGGACACACATAATTCTGATAAATTGGTTTGTATAGATATTTTGAATAGAAAACATTTTTTAAAAATCTGGTGGTAAAATCAATTCGTAAGTGCCTTATTATGGCCTATATTCAATAAACAATTTTTGAATTTGAAAAATTTTTATGAATACAGGTTACATTTACTATCATAATACTTTTTCTATGATGTTTTAGCCTAATCTATACTAATATAACAAAACATAAGAGGTAAGTAGGTTAATCTATAGAACTACGACTCAGATTCGATTTTTTTTTTCAATAATAGGAAGTGACATCCCCTAAAGTTGGCGAGATCTAATAGAACTGTTTTGACAGCATATGTACATCAATGTGTCAAAAAGAGACAAACATATTGTGACAAGAAAAGACGGGCCGCTTAGATCTTGACAACTTTAGTATAAAAAATGCCTGTACTATTTTTTTATCCCGGGAATACGGGTGGAACCGCAGCTATCATTGATAAGAATTGAAAATTGTCGACATTTGTAGGTGCCATTAGGCAAATATCTGATCAGCAATAAACATGCTCCTATCACACTATGTGTACTACTGGCCACATCAGTTACCTGTGTTATTATAGTTAAACAAGCCTAGCCAATGTTTTTAAATACTTCAAACATACAAATATAAGTAAATTTCTTCTTCCTCAGCTTGGCTTACTCACCGGCTCAATACGCCTCCTCAAATCCCAGCGAGCAAAACCAGATCCAATACTCTGCATGAGTATGCTCTACCTGACAAAGATACGTCCGAATATGTTTGCTCATGATACGGTCACACAGACCCTCTGTACTTTGCTGAAGAGGGAACAAGGTGCAGCATTCAAGAACAAAGGGAATCCGCTTGTGTTTGTACTCGCCTGTAATATGCTGTATGCTGGACATCGGGAGAGTAGTAATTGGCCAGATACTTTTATAAAGGTTTGTAAAAACTGTTAAATAAGCAAATAACTGTTTTGGAAATAGACTTGACAAGTATTAAATTACAATAGTATTATCTATGTTTGTGATCAATATTTTTACGGTCCACTGCAATAAATTGAAATAATTAAACATGCCCATAAAGTACTAAATGTAGTTCTTCAAGGCACAATAATGGGGACATTTCTGTTTCTTGAATACATTGATGGATTAAACATTTGACCAAACAACAAGATTTAGAAGTGACTTTTGGTTGCTGTTTATTCTCATAGTTGGCAATTGCTTCATAATATATCCCAAGAGGTTCTCCCAGAACTATCAGATTATACCTATTTTAACATGCACACACACACTGATCTAAATATTTTTTATTAATAAAAATTGTTTTATAAATAAAAGGTATACATAGAAGATGCCCTAAACGAGCGTTGGTGGGTGGAGTGCTCATGGTGTAAATGTCTCGTCGAGAACATTGTCACGGCTTTCAGTACAAAGCAGCCGCCTCCTCATCTAATACCCAGTGATACTACTTTAGGTGAGTCATTTTGATGCAGCTTTCTAGGCTAATGTTGGGGATTCCTTGGAGAATTTTAAAGCTTTAATAATGGCTTCTGGTAAAGCTAGTGAAACTGCAGTGAAAGCTTTACTCAGTAGACTAAACATATATTGAAAAGATTGCTGCTGTTAAAAAGAGTTAATTTTGGGGTATTTTTAGGAGTTTCTCAAGGTAAAATCTTTGAGCCACTTTTGTTTCTTATCTACATTGGTGATATACCACTAGGTAATGGAGTAAAAGCTATTAGTGATTTAGGAGCAAATACATAAATTTCCTCAGAGTGTAGGACAAGGGAATACATTGTGATTTTTCCATTCCTCAGATGTCTTCATTAATACTTATTATTAACAGGTACAATGTCCCCGTCAGGATCTGGCTCCCCACTCATGATCAGTACAGACGAGGACCCAGATAATTCTGAGCTAGAGTACACAGTGTTTCCGAGATACTCCAGTAGCTACGAGACAGTCGAAGGCCTGGTGCTGGAGGCTATCAAAGATCAGATCCAGAGGAGATCAGCTGCTCCTGACGCTATTGGCAAAGGGTTTCTGAAGCTGCTGTCAGCTACCTGTGGGTTTCCTGAGGTGAGTTTTTAAATTAGGGATAGAAAGAAAATTATTAAGGGTCAGTTTACACCGAGATGCGACGCCGCGCGTACTTTTAAAGATAGCAATACAATATAGAACTTTATTTTCGACACAAAAAGGGACACATTTCGGTTAGTGAAAGAATTCTTGAAATAGCCACTCGCGATGCCGCGAGACTTATTCGAATTCTCTCACTGAAATATTTACCCATTTTTACAAATGGGTGACACTAGTTTCTTGGAAGAAATGCAGTGCTGAGCATAGACAAACTGCTAATCTACAAGGTTGTTCTAAAGCCGATATGGACTTATGGCATTCAGCTCTGAGGATCGGCATGCAAGTCAAATATTGCCATAATATAACGGGCACAAAATGGCACCCTAAGAAACCTGTCCAATGCCCCCTGGTTTCTAAGAAACTGCGAACTGCACCAAGAACTAAAATTGAACACAGTGATGCGATTAAACAATAGTCAACTAACTACAAACAAACAATCGCTACCCATCCAAATCCCCTAGTGGCAGAGCTACTGATAATAAACCATCCAAAGAACCTCAAACGTAATCACATAGTTGAACTGGATTTAAAATGAAGGAAAGAAAGGTTGATGCACTGGGCTTCCCACAGGACATATATGCCCAACAACACATCTGCTCAAAGTGCGAGACTGATCGCAGATAAAAGTAAACAAATGGTTTTGTATCGCTATCTTAAAAAGTGCGCGCTGAGTAGCGTCGCTTCTCGGTGTGAGCCGACCCTTTGGTGTGTTAGATATTTAACCATTAAATTTTAAAGACTGTGGCGTGGTTAACTTGTTTTAACTTGAATATATTTACGGCAGATCCGCATGATATCAGCTTCCCGGCTGGAAGCGTGGCTTCATTCTGGGAAGCTAGGGCGTTACGCTCAGGAGCTACTCGCATACGTTTGCGTTAACTGTGACGCGTGTGGAGCCACCGCGGCGCGGGACCATGAGGTGTTGGCACAGTTGGCGCGGATGAGGCTCAAGACCAAGCCGCTGCAGAGTGCCTACCAGGCTTGTCTCAGGTAATGTCACCACACCGAAAGATCAACTTGAAAAATAATAATTGAAAACTGTTTTACAAAAAACTTCAACCGACTTCAATGTAAACGACAATGACTTCAAGAAGACAATGGGACCAAACGGGAAGTTTAACCTTCCAAACAAAAAAAGAATTTTCCTAATCAGTTAATAAATGACGGAGTTTTGAGGTAACAAATAAACAAACATACCCCAATTGAGAACCTCCTCCTCTTTAACCGACTTAAAAAAAGGAGGAGGTTCTCAATTTTTGGAAAATTCTTTTTTTCCAAAAATTGAAAACGGGAAGTGTACCCTCTTCCCGTTTGGACCCATTGTCATCAGATCAGGATTTGATTACTTCTTAATGTGCTTTGAAGTCAGTTTAAGTTTTTTGTAAAACAGTCCAATTATTTTGAAGTCGGTTAAAAATGGACTTTAAACTACACATGAATAAATAGCATGAAATAACTCTAATCTGACACAGTTTTGAAGTTAGTGAATTATTTTCTATGGAATATGTTGTGCTCTTTCATTGAATTCCAAACAGTGTGGATAAACATGTCGATGTTTTTTTTTTTTTAAATTACGTATTTCTTTCTTATTGCACTAGAATTTGACTAAGGTTTTGAGATGTTTTTCCTTTTACACGACACCTGTAGCTCGTATCAATAAGCCAGGCCGTAACACTTACACGTATAAGCCCATATCTTGTAAACTACTGAACCGATTTTGATGAAACTTACACTGTTCCCTAAGTTGAAGTAAATGTTAGCCAATAAAAAAGGAATTGTCACAATACGATTAATCGTTTCGGAGAAATTCATTGACAAACATACATAAATACATACCCTAAGATTATCATTATATGAATATATTGCAGCTCCAATAATATTACATACATGTCGAATTGATAATTAGCTTTTTTCAACCCCCGACCCCAAAATAGGGGTGTTATAAATTTGACTTCAAAGCCTGTCTGTGGTACAGTAACTTTTATATGAGAGAACCGATTTGAATACGGTTTTTGTCATTGAAGTTACAAAATTTCAAAATCATTTATTCAAATAGAATTTCGCCGGCACTTATGAAAAGTGTGACTCTAATACCGGTTCGGAAGGTTTCATTTGCTAAGAAGAGCCGGCAATAAACTCAGCAATTACTCTTTTCAAAATTAGCTTAGATTCATTAGATAATATTTACATTCTAATCGCACTGACAACAATTGCGTGCCCCGGCGCGGCGGTTAAACTACAAAGTAGACTGAATCTATATTTATCTTCTATAATAATATAATAAAGTTTTTTTGTTTGTTTAAACGGGCTAATCTCTGGAACTACCAATCGGATTCGAAAAATTCTTGCAAACTTAAGCAGACCAAAGTCGAAGTAGATTAGAAAACGGCAAGTATTTGATTGTGGTTCTGCGCCGTTTAGGGAGATGGTGTCGGAGAGCGGCGCCCTCCTGCGCAGCGTGGTGACGCACACCATCTACAACGAGCTGTCCAACGTGCGCTCGCCCAACAACATGGCCGTGCTGGGCGCACTCATACAGGCGCAGCCGCAGCTCGTGCCCGCCGCCATGGCCGACACCTACCAGGTCTTTATTTCTACAGTACTACACTAAGATAAGAAAACTCGATAAGAAAAAAATAATTGATTGATTTTTGTGTAAAAACTACAGGCGATATGGGATTTTTTAAGGGTTGTAGTGGGTAGCAGAGCTATTTAGGTTGGCGATAAACAAAAATATTTGAAAAATTGTGGACATGGTAGTTACAAAATATCTTAAGGGGTGACAATATTCGAAGGTTTTTTTTGTAATTAAAAATAAAATTGTTTTTTTTTTTTTTTTTCTCGAGTAGTCATGAGCAGGTTCATCTCCTAGTGCCTACTTATCATTGAATTTTGGGACACTTGGGGAATATGGTCAATGATGATGTGGCTAAAGGTCATATGATACTGACACTGTTTTTGAAGTGAAAATTTCTTTAGCGACGTTGTGCACTTGTTTTTGGGATGGGTAAAATATGTTAAACTCGCGTCAGGTGTCACGTGACCTGATCAAAAATTCGTAAGACGGAGGGAGGAGTAGTTGCAAATGAGACTGTATTTATACTGGGATTATGTCGAATTCTTATAATATTCTCTAGCTAACCGGAAGGTAGGTACCATTTTTGTTCCCTTCATAATTTAATAAAAAAATCTTGAACTAGCTTTCCCTTGTATAAAAACACTATGTGAAAAATGTCTAGTTTTAAAAGTGCACAACGTTAATATTCAAGTTTTCACTTCTGCCGGCACTCCCGGAGTGCGACCCGTTGTTTAATTTTTAAATGATGTTTTTTTTATGTGGTGTCGTTCAGGAGTTGCTGGTCCGCACGGAGGACTACCTGCGGCCGCTGCGCGCGCTGACGCGCGAGTGCGTGCGCGCCGCCCGCGCCGACGCGGCCGCGCTCGTGCCGCTCGCTCGCGCGCTCGCCGACCCGCCCAGCCCCTCCGTGCTGCACGACTACACCAACGAGGTGAACACACTGCACTACTAACAATTATAACGTTTTTCTACACCCATACTATAAATCCTCTATAAAAGTTCCTGAAACAGTTAGCTTATAGCCAACATTAAAACACTGGTTGTCATAGTAACCATTATATCATCCAAAGCAGTGTTATAATGTTGTACTGAATTTCATTATACAACTCCTTTTTTTATTTTTTTGCTTTTTTGGTCCATTCCTTACTCATCAAACAACCACATTCTCCGTGGTATCCTTATGAATTTTAAAAAAAGAACATTTTCACGCAGGCGCGTTTTACTACCACAGCAACGTAATAAATAAAAAAAACTTAGAGGTTATTCGAATTCACGTCGTATCCCGCCATTTTAGTTCGATATTAGAATTGTAGAATTTATATTAC
The DNA here is from genome assembly GCA_947623365.1 of Achlya flavicornis. Taxonomy (NCBI): domain Eukaryota; kingdom Metazoa; phylum Arthropoda; class Insecta; order Lepidoptera; family Drepanidae; genus Achlya; species Achlya flavicornis. The sequence continues at coordinate 799,718 of OX392485.1, read as the reverse complement.
TTTGTTGTTTACAAAAATAATCATGGGTGTAGATAAAGTCTTGTATGCAACTGTACATAATTAGTAATTAAAACCCTCATGTGATATCATAACCCACATTCGTGTTTTAATACCCCTTATTATACAACAGTTGCATAAATAACTATTATTTAGTAAAACAACAGAATCTATAAAGTGTGCATCTATAAAGTAAGTAGTTGGGATCCAAAAAGCTTGGAGTGCTCAACACAGCGAGGCAGTACTTCACATCGGGGCAAAGGCAGCAACTTTATAAGAAAGAAAAGTTAGTTCCCAAACTAGGTAAAACCTGTATATTGGGAACCACCTTCCTTATTGATACAGTTTATTAATTTACAATAATTACGTTAGAATTTCGAATTTACTAATTTACTGTTTTTATACACCCACTGGCATAGAATTTGGCTCGAGCTTGAAATTTCATACAAAATAGATGTATCCAGTAAAAAAATCTCTTTTTAGGGTTCCGTAGCCAAATGGCAAAAAACGGAACCCTTATAGATTCGTCATGTCTGTCTGTCTGTCTGTCTGTCTGTCTGTCTGTCTGTCTGTCTGTCTGTCCGTGTATGTCACAGCCATTTATTTCCGAAACTATAAGAACTATAATGTTGAAACTTGGTAAGTAGATGTATTCTGTGAACCGCATTAAGATTTTTACAAAAAAATAGAAAAAAAACAATAAATTTTGGGGGTTCCCCATACTTAGAACTGAAACTCAATTTTTTTTTTTCATCAAACACCTTAAGTGTGGGGTATCTATGGATAGGTCTTCAAAAATGATATTGAGGTTTCTAATATCATTTTTTTCTAAACTGAATAGTTTGCGCGAGAGACACTTCCAAAGTGGTAAAATGTGTGTCCCCCCCCTGTAACTTCTAAAATAAGAGAATGATAAATCTATAAAAAATATATGATGTACATTACGGTGCAAACTTCCACTGAAAATTGGTTTGAACGAGATCTAGTAAGTAGTTTTTTTTTAATAGGTCATAAATTGAAATTAATATCAAATACTCAGGTCTATACTACCATTTACTTATATACCTACAGGTTTGTACGGAACCCTCGGTGCGCGAGTCTGACTCGCACTTGGCCGGTTTTTTTTTATTGTTGATTTAAAGCACTGTACTTAGTATCATTTAAAAGAAATAAAAGTCAGCAATTTGGAACTTCAATTGAATTTACTGTGCCGTTTCTCAAATACGCCAAAAAAAAATTGTGTCGGCGGAACTTAGACGACGTAAATGCTATGGAAATGCAGAGATTGCGATATATTATTCTGTACTTGAAATACAGAAAAATAATAAGAAATAGACAAACCCAAGATGTTGTGTTGTGTTCCTCATGGTCATACATGCCTTCCGGCTCGAGGACAAACTTGGGTACAGTAGTACCTAACTAATATGGCTTACCGATCTACCTGCGCAGAAGATACATTTTCAAAGCGCGGGAAATGCTATTGGTCTGCAGCTGCCACCATGTGTGCGGAGGGGCGTCACTTGCGAGTGCGTTACTACTTAGAGTTGTGTAGGTAATATTTACACAGACTAAAAATTGCGGCACGGATAGTGTTATCGCTGCACCATAATAGTATTTTGAAATATTTCCGTCAGATCCGCGAGCGCGCGTTCTTGTCGCTGGCGGACCTGTTCTGCTGCTGCTGCATGGTGACGGCGTCGCACAGCAAGCACCTGCCCGAGTACCGCAGCCAGCTGTGCGCGCTGCAGGCCGCCGCCCTGGGCTGGCTGCTCGACACCGCCGTCGCCACCTTCCGACCCTCCAGGCATGATTATCAGCTGGCACTCAACAAGGTATTCTATTCTATAACCTAGCATTCTAAACCATTTTACAGAAATCAGCTAGTTCTGACCCAGGAGTTCCAGGTCTCCAGATAATATTTTTTTTACCAGTGTGCAATTTTTTTTTGATGGTTCAGTATCAGTTTTTTTTTTTTTTTTTTTATACGACTAAGTCGGTAAACCAGCATACGGCCCGCCTGATGGTAAGCGGTTACCGTAGCCATATGGACGCTTGCAACACACGAAGCATCGCTCACGCGTTACCGACCTTTCCCCCCTCCCCAATGAGCTCTGGCGACCTTACTCACGCGCAGGAACACAACTTTACACAACATAAAGTTATTTGGCTGCGGTATTCTGTAAGGTGGAGGTACTTCCCCAGTCGAGCTGCTCTTTGAGCGAATAAACGCTATGCTCTACCTCTCTTGCGCTATGCTCTACCTCTCTTGCGCTATGCTCTACCTCTCTTACGCTTAATATTAATATTATTTGTTTAATACCAAGGATGTTATAAAACTTCGGATGTATCCTTACTAACAAAAAACTGTGTCGCTGAGAGTCGGCCACCTCGCTGTACGTACAAGCCGGCACGCACACATTCACACACTAGTCGGCCATTACGCGGATAAACGTCAACAGAGTCAATACGTTTGCGGTGCCGTAAAATATTAAAATATAGCATCTCTTGTGTAGTGAAATGGTGTAAAAACCGTAGAGACCTGAGGAAAAAAATATCAGGAATCACGTTTCACAGTTAAATTAATAATTCAATCACTTATTTCCCGATTTTATACATCAAAACAAATATTCATTCACCAGTACAAAAGAATTAATGACAAGCCAGTGTTGCCAATATACACTTTTGTAAATTACCCGAAATATGGGAATTTTATATTTTATGGTTATCATTAATACGTATTTTATTATAAATTGATTTCATACTTTCGCGACTAGTACACATTCTTTATATCAGTGGTTCTCAAATTTTTTTGGCGAACGGACCACTTTTAGAAAGCGGATTATTCGATGGAGCCCTAAAATAATCAAACAATAGTTTAGGTAGGAATGTACTTTGAAGTTCGTCGATTTAAGGGGCGGAAGGGGGGGGTGAATAGGGAGGGGGTCGGTGTAGAACCCCCACTGGAAAAGTTTGAGTGAAGGAAAAGTTGCGCACCCCCCTTTTTTTTAGATACTATTATTTTTATTTTGTCGGGTGAGGGGAAAGGGTGGTCCTTTTTATAGTGCATAAATTTGTAACTAACCCCCGGCCGCCGCTCCCGCGGCACCGCTCGCTACGCTCGCTTGGCTCGCGCACGGTATTATCAAAGTTCAAACTTAACCTATTTAGGATATTTATTTATACTTTACCTATTCTTCTTGTGGCATTCTATTCAATAACATAGAAAAATATCTATGTAAATAAGTATGAATATTTTTAAGTTTTTGACGGGCTAGTTGGCGCAGTTGGTTAAGATTCACCTTAAGCGCCGCAGGTGGTGGAGGATATTTATTTATTATTATTATTATTTATTACCAATGAAGTTAGATAGAATATAGTATAATTTTTTTGTGTTTGTTGATTATATACTCATTGGTTGCTTACATAAAACGAAACATTACTTTATACTTAGTGACAAAATATTGCAAAGATTTTCACGATTTTGATTTTTTTTCGTAAACCAGTTTTTTCCGTAATTTTAAACTTTGTGTAGAGCCTTCTAATAATGTAACGTCAAAGTACAACTTAGCCATAGTTTATTGTGTAGGTATTCTTTATTTTACCGCGTAGGTTGTAAATATTGTATATCTTATTGTATTTAAAATGTGTGTGAGGAATGTCCCAGAATATTTATTTATTAATAGAATACTATTACGGAAATCTGCTTTACATATTTTATGCTGATATATCAGTAATTTTTTGTAGAAATAAACCAATATAGCTATTCTAGCACCATAGAATGCGTAAAAACATTTAATGATTAATTTGTCATGGTTATTGAAACATCGATCTTTTTTGCAAATAACTATGTAACGTGATGTTTAAGGACATAGACACGCCATTATTTTTATATTCGTATGAGTGTCCTTAATCGATGTATAAAGGTTGGGTTGAGTGACGTTATTTAAAAAAAAACAAAACGGTGCCTGATGAGTATGCCAAGCTCTGAACACAAATCTTCGAACCCCTTTTATAGCGATCGGTTGAGTAGTTGAAACGTGAAAGCATAACAAAAAAAAATACAAACAAACTCATATGCGCTTGTGTATAATATTAGTTAGGATATTTTCATAGCGAGATTTGGCCACCATTCACAATTTAAAATAGTACGGTATATTCTGCCTACATTTACACTTACTTTTTAGCGATGGGCGATTGTTACTAAAAACAATCGAATTATTCGATTGGCCAATTTATTCGAATCATTCGAATAACAATCGACATCTTTCGATTGTTCATAATACGCTTCGTGCGGCACCGCGCATGTCCTATGCCGTGCGCTGGCTGTCCGTCCGCCGAATGAATTAATCTATTTGTCCCCGCGCTCACCCGTCGATTGTGCATACTATTACAACCTGCGTTGCGTGGGTCAATTTTCATTCGAAAGGTCGATTGTTATTCGATTGTTTATTCGTTAGAACGAATGAATCGACAATCGAATGTAGAGTTTTACAATTGTCGATTCTTTCGATTATTTTTTTTGCTACAATCACCCATCGTTACTTAATTTTCATTTAGACTTGTCTACCGTTACATATTAGTCTTAGTATAATATAATAAAATATAGGTAAATTTAGCCTAACATGGCAACCCTAAATTGAATCACACATAAACAGCCGCCGCCATTACGGTGCCTCAGTTTTGTAATAGCGAGAGTGGAGTCCGGGTAGTCTGTGTTTAATACCTTTTTTTTTTCGACTTGATATCTGAAAAATATGGACATAATTTATTCCCTGGTGGCCGACCGACAGTCTACGCATGCCCACGCGCAAGACGTTCGTCACGTCGATTCGTTTTCCCGCGCAAAGACCGTACACAATGGCAGACTTAACTAACTACGAGTGTATTTATTAAGTGGTGAAAACATACGAGCAGCTGAAGAATGTATGCGAAGAAGAGCTTACCTACCTACGCCGGCGAATCGAATGAGCGCACAGCTGGTGGTTACCTCGTTCCGCTACGTAACGGCCGCGGCGCCGTCGAGTCACCATAAATTCAGTTTCAAAGTAAACGGAGAGGTTTTGGGGGCAAGGTCGGTAACGCGTGAGCGATACTTCTTGTGTTGCAATCGTCCATATGGCTACGGTAACCGCATACCATCAGGCGGGCCGTAAGCTTGTTTACCGACTTAGTTCTATAAAAAAAAAAAAAAAAACAACTCTTTAAAAAATAGACTCGACAAGTACTTAAAGACTAAAATGCAGTGATATATCCTATTTTTTTTTAATCCTTTTTTTATGTTTTCTTCGGTTTGGTTATGTAAAATAGTTATTTTCATTGGTCTGTATTTTTAATAGTCTGTGTAGTAATTAATAATCCTCTTTTGGTGTTTAAATACCAATTTTATAATGTTAACACGCGGATAGCGCAGTGGACAGCATTATTTTATACTTTTATGTTAATCAGCTTATAGCTGCATGTGTATAATAAATAAATAAATATTACAGATAATGTTCGTGGAAGGAGTGGAAACGTATACGAAGCCCGACAACTGGCCCCCGGAGTCGGAACGCGCGCTCACTTACCGGCTCTGTTGCGAGGCGCCATTACCGCAGAACACGCTGCTTAGACTCATATTCATTGGACTTTCTAAGGTAAGCCATGAATCTGATCTAGGTTATACGAGGTTATACTATAGTCGTTAATTTACTTGAAAATCTTTGTAAAGGGGAACTTATATTTTTAGCATCAATCGTTTGGTCAGCTCATATAAAGACTGAAAGACTAGACACGTAGCCCCTTAGTCTGCGGAGTTCGTTCGAAGAATTGTTCGACTTGATGCCCACGGCTTCCTTCTAACATCGCAACTCTCGCCATCGACGGGGAGTCCATCCTCACACGTTGAAACCAGGATTGTTTCGAACTGTGCGGGCTAAGAGGAGTATTGTTCCGCGGACGCTCGGACTGTGGAATGAGCTCCCCTCCGTTGTTTTACGAGTAAAAGAAAGAAAGAAAGAAAAGAAAAATATTTTTATTACAGTGAGTACAGCATAAGCGCTCGTGGTGTAGCATGATTAGCCGTTCTTAATCGATCGGCAAAGTTAAGCTACGTCTGTGTTGGTCGGTACCTGGATGGGTGACCGCCTAGTGGTATTTCAAATCGAGCGTTTCCGTGCTTCGGAAGGCACGTAAAGCCGTTGGTCCCGGTTATCACTTAATTGTGATAGTCGTTAAGCTAGTTGGATGCCTCTTAGGCGGCTTGAAAAATTCCAACAGTAGGTTGACCACTAGCCTACCTCCACCGATCCGCAGTGGGCACGCGTGGTGGAGTATCTGCCCACTCGCTTTCACCCTGATTTGTGAAAGGAGGCCTGTGCTCAGCAGTGAGACATTATAGGCTGATGATGATGAGTACAGCATGGGGTTCTTCAAAAAGGGCGTGAAGAGATTTCTGCAGGGTCGGCAACGCGCGAGTGATACCTCGGGTGTTGCAAGCGTCCATAGGCTACGGTGACTGCTTGCATGGGCACATGGGTACTACAAAGTACCCTACCACCGTGCAATGGTTTCCTCACGAAAACCCTTCACCGAAACCTCGGGGAAGCTAGCAGTGAGCTATTATCGCCGTCGTCCTCCTCAATCTCCTGTCTTGTAGGAGATCCCAGTGGTCCCAGCAGAAGTGTTCGAGCTGGTGGAGCAGGTGGTACGTCGAGCGTGTGCTTTGCCCCCCGAGGATAACCCGCTGCAGGTGGACAAGCTAGAGATCGCCGACTACATCTTCCAGCTGTGCCAGTACAACCCGCCTGATAATATCACGCTGCCTGCCGGGTGAGGATTCTCTTATTCTAGATTCAAAGTTAATTTTCAAAGGGCCAAATCTTTTAGGGTTATTGTACCCATTTGATCAACTTTTACTATGGGGACAACTATGAAATCTCGAACAAAGAAACGTGTGGGAGGAGGAGGTGCCGATTCTGTTGTAAATTGCACTAAAGTAATTTCAATCTCACCGCATCTCTTTCTTACAAACATTATTGAAAAAGGATAGAACATATTGAAAGCTCTCAAATTCGTCTGCGGTTCGTTTGCGGGTATATAGATGTAACCAACTTTGATGGCGACTAAATTTACATTGAAATTGGATTAATTTGACAGGACTAAATTTCTTACATCCTTTTCTTATATTCTTTGTTAGAAAGAGAGATAGTGAGACTAAATTAGCTTATAAATAAATGTGTGTGTGATAATACGATGCGATGCAGCCGTTCGTGCCACAATGTGACCATGTTTAGTTTTGTGTCAGGTCATCGAATAATTAACCCAAAGAAGCATGACGGTCATTTCGGTTGAAATAACAGGTGGAGATTTCGAGATGGCATATTTTCGAAACCTATGTTCGGTTAGACATGCTGAAGAACTTTTAATACGGGAGCAATAGTGAATTCTCATATTTTTTTTTTAACTTTTCTTACAAAATGTCAACTTTACTCTATAAAAAAGTAGGAAAAGTAAAAAAAAAATTGAGTTTTCAGTGTTGGTCCCATGGTAAAAGTTGTTCAGCATGACTAACCCAACATAGGTTTCGAAAATATGCCATCTCGAAATCTCCACCCTGTATTATTCCGCCAATTTCCCACCGCCGACAATGCGCTCTGATTGGTTAAGTCAAGGACGCATGCACTCTGATTGGCCGAGTCAAAAACACTTGATTGGTCTTTACTATTCAAATTCAGTGACAAATCACTGACAAGTTTCGGAATTTGATTGTGTCAGGTATACGGCGCCGGTGCTGTGCATCACAATGCTGATGTGGCGCGGGTGGGTGGTGCTGACGCTGATCGCGGCGCACAACCCGCATCACTTCGCTGACCGAGCCGCGCTCACCTACCCCACGCTCAGGGCGCTCATTGAGATGTGCATCACCAAGTAAGCAAACATATGTAACTCTTTATTGAACACTACAAAGAAGTCGGACAAAAAAAAAACTATTTCTTACCCAATCCAAAATAGATATATGATCAGCGAAAAGGGTACATTTATTATTAGTCATATTCGGAAGATCGTCTATATAGATTAAAAAAAAAAACAAAATCATATATTCAAATAGACCTTCGCAGGCACTTATGAAAAGTCTAACTCTAATACTCTAATACCGGTTCGGAAGGGTGCATTTGCTGAGAAGCTGAGAAGCCGGCAATAAACTCAGCAATTACTCTTTTCAAAACAAGCTTAGATTCATTACATTCTAATCGCACTGACAACAATTGCGTGCTCCGGTGCGGCGGCAAAATTACAAAGTAGACTGAATAAATATTTAATAAGTAAATAAATGGCAAACTTAAGCAGACCAGCCCCCGCAAGCAGCACCTATTCACAAGTATAGATTAAGAAAAGTAACGGCTCAAGATGCCTCCTTGAGGCACACCACAGCTGTTGAATTATTTACCGATTCGTGAGAAACTAGAGACAGTTCTTTATTCAAACTAACTGAAAATGCAAAATTCACAAGAAATATAAAAAAAAAGAATCTTAAATCTTAAATCGAAACCTTCTTTGAATCAATACTTAGAAATAGTCTCGTAACTCTCTTTGACCTGTTCCGCGGCTCCAGCAAACCCAGTATAGAGTGGAACACCAGCTCGGCCGCAGAAGCGGAACGCGCCGAAGCCGAGAGAGCGGCTATACTTCAGCTGGAGACACACCTCGCCGCTGCCAGTAATGCCAAGCTGCCAATCACTGAGCATACTTCTAGGCTGCTTAGTCAGGTAATTGGTAACATTGAGAGACGTAGAGCATAGCGTTTATTCGCTCAAAGAGCTGCTCGACTGGGGAAGTACCTCCACCTTACAGAATACCGCAGCCAAATAACTTTTACCCAAGTGGTACATACGGTTTGTTACCTAAGTAGTATAATAAAACCGGCCTGCTTTTGACCACAATCTCAACATGGTTACTGATGATGTGTCCGAAGGTGGTAAGCACACAAAGCCTAGAAGGAACTGGCTCTCAAGTGCAGCCGTCGAAACACACCGACAGATTTTCAACTTGAGGGGTTAGCCAGCCCAGATGGGTACTAAAAAGTACCATAACTCGAATCGACTCGAACCCGGGACCTTCGTCTCGGTATCCGACGTCACTACCACTGAGCTATCATGACCTTACTAATAATATTTTGTGTCCCCCAACAGCTAACAACCCTAGATCCGATGGGCCCAGCTCGGAAGCCCCCGCAAGCGATAATCGACACGCTCCAAGCGATGAACTCCCAGATGCGGCTGGGCAAGCTGCTGTGCCGCCAGCCGGCGCTGCTACTCGACCTGGTGGAACGGCACGGCACCAGGAGGGCCATGCCCTGGCTGCACCAGCTGCTTAGACAGGACCACCTGGAACTGAGGTACGTAATTCGGTGTAGTGAGCAAAAGATACTAGTGAGTGATTAACACGCAACTCTTGATATGCCTGGAGGGTCATGACTTGTTGAGCGACAGACTATATGGCTTCCGCCACAGACCTTTTAGTGTATCTCACGCACCTTTGGTCAATCGCCATTGAGAATCAAGTACTGACATCTGTGGGTATCTGGATACCAGCTTGGGCCATTGGACTCGGTTCAGTGACGTGACATTATAATTGTCGACGATCCCGAGCTCACAAGCGGTTTGGTGCCCCTCAGTCTGAGGAGAGACTGCCTCTTTATGTGTGTAAAGCTACGCTTAGTTAACAAGCAGTTAAAAAGCTAAGTTACGCTTGTACAACCACTCCTGATGCGGCTGTTTCGATGGTAAGTTTTGTGTGTATCTCTGTATGTGTCAGCGTTTTTTTTTTATTCTACTTAGGATGCTAACAAGCATACGGCCCGCCTGATGGTAAGTGGCTACCGCACCCTATGGACGCTTACAACACCAGGGGTACAGTATGAGGCACGAGTGGTGAGCACAGATAGGCAGTAGTGGGGTAGGTGATAAATAAATAATAAATAAATAAATATCCTGGGACATTCCTCACACACGGTCATCTGATCCCAAACTAAGCAGAGCTTGTACTATGGAAACCAGATAACTGATATAATACATATACTACTTTTTGTTTGTAAATACATACTTAATATACATAATTACACCCAGACTCAGGACATACAGACATGTTCATGCACACAAATGTATGTCCTGTGTGGGAATCGAACCCACGAACTGCGGCGCTATAGGTTAAGACTCCACGTCTTAACCAACTGCGCCAACTGGCCCGTCAAATAGATAGATAGACAAATAGGTGTAGTAACCACAGAGAAAAGAAATATAAATAGAGACGCTATGCTAGCGGAGCCCGCGCGCCACACATGACATCAAATGGGCATATATCAACCAAACACGCGTCAACGCTTCGTAGTATCCGCCATACTTAGCAGAGGTGCGTAGCTCCGCGAAAAATATTAATTATGTCGTGATGCGCTATTATTTCCTGTAGGAAACGAAGTGAGGAGTCGGAGTGTAACTCAAGGAGGGATTTCCTTTCATCGATGAGTCTACAAACCTTTATTTAATTGTGATATTTATAAAAATGTATTCGAGATTATGATAATTTTAGGTGTAAACGATAAACTCTGATACTACTGCAAAATTATACATTGAAGGCAATGTACTCACTTTATTTCTACGCAAGGTAGCGAGCGCAACTCCGCACGTAATGTATTGCGTTCTTTCACATTCGTCGTGAGTCGTGACCTGTCGTGACCCCAAAACACGTGCATCGATAGTTTTGTTCGATCAATATCGATAAAATTCATCTTTTTATCACTGATTTGATTAAGGCAATAGTTGAAAGTTATATCAATATCCGCATTCATCTGTTAAAATTAAGCTTTCAAAACGAGAATTTCGAAACAAATAAATTTTATTTCAAGGGCAATAAACCGTGTAAAAATAACTTTTTTTTTATTTACTTCATCATGTTAAACGTTTTTTTTTACAGTTCAGTATTCTTAGCACAATTATTCTTATCGAACGTGAATTTTCTTACGGAATTTCTAAAAATAATTAAATTTAATATCGATGAAATTAAAATATCGATAATTTTATTGATATTTTATCGATAACTTTCGCTGCATTAAGCGAATAGCAATAAGTGTTGCTACTCGACGCCAGTCGACGCAGCTATTACGCAATTATCAACATTATGAATGAATGCGTTTGAGTTCAAAATTGCGTTCCATGAAAATAACGCCATCTAGTGCCGAGTGGCAGAACTTTTTCGTCGATTGAATCTAGTTAGTTTGTAGATTACAAAACGACGTAAATACTTTGTACGCTATTGAAAAATAAATTTTATGTTAACGTAAAAATGTATATTTTCATATGTATGACCTGTGTGATTAAAGCTATTTTTGAGTAAAATAGAAACGACCAATCAAAAGGATTGTTTATTTGTAGTACAATATATGGTTTAACATTTATTTGTGTGAGTTTGGCGACGCTGGTTCCGATACAAATTCTAACGCATCGCCCTTCCAGTGTATTCTCTTTTCCGTGGTAGTAATTCTCCTTCACCAGTGACGCTCTCTTTATTCTTTTAAATAATATAATTATTTCATTTATTTCTTTATACTGTGTACTGTTGATAAACTAGGTGCATGATACGATGGGATTGACATGTCCGTGTGGACAAAAATCCCAAATAATAACATAGATTAACAAAAAAAAAATTACACGCGAGAATCCAATAGAAGACGAGCATCGACTGACGAACCAATCGTGTGCAGCTCGACGCTCCCCCCTGCTTCGTTCCGCCAAATAGACCGAAATATAACTACTGCGCAGGTGTCAATCTGTGCTGACGACTCGTGCCCCTTAGTGCGTTTTCACACGAGACGATAACGACACATTTTTGTCGCGACGATAAACGACCGACGATAATTGGCAAACGGTCATGTCGTCGTTCGTTTTCACACGAGGAACGATAACCGCACCGTAACGACAGTTACAGCGAGGTGACAAGAAGTGTCGTTATCGTTATCGTGCTGTTCGCCGTGTGAAAGTCCTGACGTTTTTCAATACATTTCGAAGGTCCGCTAAATCGCACAGTAAAAAAATCGTCACGATCTAGCCGAACCAACGACATAGCCGAATTATCGTTCCTGTGTCGTGCAGTGCTGTGTCGTTATCGTTGCGTGTGAAAACGGTACATAGAAATGTATGGTCGGCTAAATCGTCACAGTTTTTTTACTGTGTGGTTACGTTGTGGTTATCTTCTCGTGTGAAAACGCACTTACTATGTCACCCTGCAGAAATCTCATCACGCCCTTATTGAAGAACCCCATGCTGCTCACTCAATTCAATTGATCAATTACAGCGTGCTCCCAGTGCAATGCCTGTGCGAGTTCCTCTCGGCCGGTGGTGGTGGGGCAGGCGAGGCGGGCAAGGCGGGCGAGCTGTGCGCGCACCTGCGTCGAACCCTGCACGACACGGAGGAGGGCGCGCGCGCAGTGCTGCACTACTACATGCAGCGGCTCGCGCACTCGCATGCGCCCACCCGGGCCAGTGCCGCTAGGGTATGTACTTACTTTTTACACTTTAGGGTATACCTTCCGATTTTAGAAGCTATAGCCAATAGATAGATGGCGCCACAACGATATGCGGGCACCAGAGGGTCGACCGGCTCATGAATACTCATGAAAAAATAAACAGATTTTTGTGTAAAACCGAGGTAGCGATGGTTCATGTGTTGCAAGCGTCCATATGGCTACGGTAACCGCTTACCATCAGGCGGGCCGTATGCTTGTTTGTCGATCAAGTCGTATAAAAAAATAAATTCAGGCATTCTGGGATTTTAAGGATCGTGTTGGGTAGCAATGCTACTTAGGTTGTGGATTAAAAAAAATGTGGTCATGGTAGTCAAAAATAACTTAAGGGATGTCAATTTTCGAAGGATATATTTTAATTTTTCTCGAGTAGTCGTGTGCAGGTCCACCCTCAGGAGACCAGGAACTCAGGAACCCCAGACACGGGAAGACTCATCATCCAACCTCGCTCCTCCGTGACATACAGCTGTATGTCTATCTATCGGTCCGGATTGAATCCGCTAACACTTTCCGGAACTTGCATGAGCGACTATAGTAACTCCGGTATCATTCTCGATGAATTCGAAGCCACTCGCATTCGTATTTTGGGGGTATTTAGCTTTTAAACGGAATTACACCCTATTATAGGGTAATTATGTATAACATAAATATCCAATTACATATTGCAATAAATGATTGAGTATTGAATCAATACTTAAATCAGATATGTCTGCCCGTGGCCAAAATCGAAAGAAATCGTGGTCTGCTACATTAGGTGTATAGGTGCACTTCGAACCTTATTTAGGGTTCCTTACTCGAAGGGTGCCAAACGAGATCCTATTACTAAGACTCCGATGTCCGTCCGTATGTCTGTCAGAGAGCTGTATCGCATGAACGGTAATATGTAGACAGCTGAAATTTTCAGAGAATTCCTATTGCCGCTATAACAGCAAATAATAAAAAGTTTAATATAATTAAAAATTAAAGGAGGTGCCCATACAAGAAACTACTTTTTTGAGATTTTTTAACCTTCTTGAGAACCTTCCGTGTGCGAGTCTGGCTCGCATTTGGCCTGCGTTCTTATCTTCTACTTGCTATCTATATTTCGACGTTTCCGCAGGGTTTAAAACTGGTGCTAACACAAACGGACGACATGACAGAAATGGATTATAACGCTGACGTTAGTCCCGAGTAAGTATTTTTTTAAATTCTATCTCGTTTCATTAGCTTTGTTTTCGATCTGTTTGTTTATTTGGTATTATACTGGGTAGAGATTTCGAGATGGCATATTTTCGAGACCTATGTTGGATTAGTCGTGCTGAACAACTTTTTTTTAACACTTGAATTCTCGTTTTTTTTTTTCTTTATACATTGTGATCGAGCAAGGTTGGTAGGTTTAAGAGAGGTAGAGCAAAGCGTTTATTTGCTCAAAGAGCAGCTCGACTGGGGAAGTACCTCCACCTTACAGAATACCGCAGCCAAATAACATTATGTTGTGTAAAGTTGTGTTCCTGCCCGTGAGTAAGGCCGCCAGAGCTCATAGGGGAGGGGGGATAGGTCTATAACGCGTGAGCGATGCTTCGTGTGTTTCAAGCGTCTATATGGCTACGGTAACCGCTTACCATCAGGCGGGCCGTATGCTTGTTTATCGACTAAGTTGTATAAAAAAAAACCAAATCTCCACCTGTAATGTGCAGTGAATGGCTGGACCTACTGTGGGAGCTGGACCAGTGGCAGGCGGTGAGCGCGGAGGTGGCGGGGCGCGTGCGCGCGGCGTGCGGCGTGGAGTGCGTGCCGCGCCACGTGGCCGCCTACATACAGTTCCTGGCCCGCTACCAGGCCTCCGCGCCGCATCTCGACCACACCGACATTGTACTAGTCAGTATTTACCATGGATTCTTTACATTTTACGTTTTTTTTTTCATCATCATCATCATCATCATTTTGTTGAATTGTTTCGAACTGTGCGGGCTCAAAGGAGCTTTCTTCCGCGGACGCTCAGGTTGTGGAATGAGCTCCCCGCCGTGGTTTTCCCAATGGAGTACAGCATGGGGTTCTTCACAAAGGGCGTGAAGAGATTTCTTCAGGGTCGGCAGCGCGCGAGTGATGCCCCTGGTGTTGCAAGCGTCCATAGGCTACGGTGACTGTTTACCATCAAGCGGGCCGTATGCTTGTTTGCCACATTAGTGGTATAAATTATTTTTTTTTTTATTAATTTGGTCCTTCGAGCCGGTTCTTTACAACATCACGATGTTTTCGAATATTTATCCAGTGACTATATTAATTGGTGATCAAAAAGAAAGCCACTCATGTTTAACAAAATTCTAACCTCGTATTGATTGATTAAGATTTACTAACTCTGCAATGTATTCTCGCAAATCTTCTGAGGGTTATCCATATATGGATAATACTCAGAAGTAGCCCTGTGTCATCATCATCAGCCTATCATGTCCCACTGCTGAGCAAAGGCCTCCTCTCACAAATCATGGTGAAAGAGAATGGGCAGATACTTCACCACGCGTGCCCACTGCGGCGAGGTGGAGGTAGGCTAGTGGTCAACCTACTGTTGGAGTTTTCAAGCCGCCTAGAAGACCTCCAACTAATTCAACGACTATCACAATTAAGTGATAACCGGAACCAACGGCTTTACATGCCTTCCGAAGCACGGGAACGATCGATTTGAAATACCACTAGGCTGTCACCCATCCAGGTACCGATCACGACGGTGGTAGCTTAACTTGCAAATCGATTAAGAACGGCTTATCATGCTACACCACGAGAGCTTCCTGCAACAAAACATAGTTTTTTTTTACACTATATTTACTAATCAATTTGTACAGTCGAGGTCAAAGATATATTTACATTTGGAGTTACAAAAATATGTATATATATGAATACCTAACCTTATAATGTTATACATAAGGTTAGGTATTTAAATGGATACATATTTTTGTAACTTCAAATGTAAACATATTTTTGACCTCGACTGTACGAGTCAATAATACTCATATAGCAAATTTATACCTTATAAAGCATAATTTTGTAGAACAGAGTCATTTTTAACAAAAACATAGATACGTACCGCGCGGGTCAGATTGCTAAACAAAATCAGCATATCTTTAAAAATAAAGAATCATGGCGAGATCCATACATGGATTTGTACAAAAAAATAGAACATTTTGGAGGGTTTTGATTCACTTCCAATGTTGAGATTACATTACCAGCAACATATTAATATACTTGAAATATTTTATAAGCCCCGCAAAACATAACAACAATATAACTGTTTTGGTCGCGATTCGCCGGCATGGAATGGAATGTCGCATTTTTATCCCGGGGATCTAAAAATATTTTAAATGCCTCAAGTTATTCCTTAGGCAACAGGGATCAATTATAACGTAATTTCAATGTCTCTAAAAATCTTTATTTTTTTGTACAAATCTCGACATGATTCTTTACGAATTTGACAGTGGTTTGGTGTTAACTAACCTACAACAGTAACTGGAGTACTTACCTGCTACGACGAGATAACCCTAACATCGTTTTGGTCCTTCGAGCTGGATAAACACAACATCGTTTTGGTCCTGCGAGCCGGCCAGGTATAGGACGAGTGCACGGGTGGATAGTATCACTTTAACATATTTATTTTAAATCATCCGGCTCGAAGGACCAAAACGATGTTGGGTAGATACAGAGAGAGTAGATACAGATGTCATTTATTCTTTTTTCAAAATCAACCTATTGTATTTCCAGATAGAATAATTGATATTGTAATTATTGAATGATCTGTTTTTAGTGCTAATCAAAATCGGCCCCTAGACATCTTTGTTGCAGATTTGGCTTATTGGCGTCTTTTATGATTATTGTTCTATGGCCTGACACGTTTTTCCATCCAGGATCTGAGTCAAGTGGTGATGGAGCGCAGTTCAGTGATGACCCACGTGCTGGGCACTGGCGAGGAGTCGCGCGACCGCACCGAGCTGCACCTGGCGCAACAACGCACGCTGTGGGCGCTCACGCAGATACTATACACGCATCTGCAGGTGGTCAGTACACAACACGCTTAGAGTCGAGTGGTGATAAGCCTGCTCCATGAGTAGGCGCTGAGCTGATAGAGTACCCAAGACCAGACAAGTAGGATAATAAATATCCTGGGACATTCCTCACACACGGTCATCTGATCCCAAACTAAGCAGTAATACATATACTACTTTTTGTTTGTAAATACATACTTAATATATATATAATTACACCCAGACTCAGGATATACAGACATGTTGATGCACACAAATGCATGTCCTGTGTGGGAATCGAACCCACGACCTGCGGCGCGATAGTTGGAATCTTAACCAGAGTGAATCAACCGCGCCAGCTGGCCCGTCGATAATGCTGCCTCCCTTCCGCTGAAGGTACAGCGAATCCTCTCAACACTCTCCTCTCTTTAAGAAGGGTGTGATTTTTCACAAAACTTAAAAGTTGTTGATAAAATTTTACAACTTTTAGAGTTATTGTCATCGGCATTTCAAGAATAAAAAACAATACTTTTCACATAAAACTTAAAACGACTTCAAAGTACACTAAGAAGTAATCAAATCCTGATCTGATGACAATGGGACCAAACGGGAAGTACGGGAAGTTATTAGTTCCCTAACATAACTTGGCCCCATAGACTTTTGATCCTTGTTGTAGACAGCATCGATTAAGCTAATAGTTGGTATATTTTTTCGAAAATCGCTGTTTTCTAGCAGACTATTTTTTTTGCCGCACGCAAATGTGGTCTCCTAAGATCATAATAATATGTTCGTGGATTCGACCTTTAAAGTAGGTGTCCTCAGTGACCCGTGTAAAGTGTCCTCCCTTATTTGTACGTAGGTGCGTGCGCAGGGCGGCACCCCGGAGTCGCCCCCGGGCGAGGGTGTGGGTGTGGGTGCGGGTGTGGAGGGCGGGTGGGCGGGCGGCGAGCGCGTGTCGCTGCAGTGGCCCAGCGGGCGGCAGGCACTGCTGCACGTCATCGTTGCGCACGCGCATCTCAAACTGCTCTGCTATGGACCCTCCATATGTCAGTATACTCTACTTATTAAGTTTGGCAACCAAGCCCAAATTAGGGCTCATTTCTGCCAGTGTCGATTTATATTATAGATTTCAGTCACAATATATCACTTCTGGACTTTTTGGCGGGAACTTTTGGAGTGACGTGACGTTTTAATTTTTATTTTCATAAATTTGTGTATTTTGAGTTTTATTGTGTATTTTTGGTGGTATTTTACCCAATAACGATCATCCCTGTGCACTAGTGAAGTGAAATGAAATGAATTATGTGTATCGTGACTATTCAAATTGTCTCAAAATGTCCGTGAAGAGTTTTAGTACAATGACCAACATTGTACTAAAACATTACTTTTATGGACGGTGACTGACTGAGGACTATAATGTGAAAGTGATTTCTTCTAATTATTTTTAAGTTAGGAAATCATAGCACGGTGGTAGGGGACTTTGTAGTACCCATCTGGCTGGCTACCACCCTTAAGTTGAAAATCGGTCTCCAAGCACCTATCGGTGTGTTCCGACAGCTGCACTTGAGAGACAGTTCTATCTAGGCTTTGTGTGTACACCACCTTCGGGCACATCATCACTTACCATGGTGAGATTGTGGTCAAACACAGGCCTATGGTTAAAAAAAAACACTTTTCAGACCTATTTGTTTACCTATTTTAAGAATCAAGTTTGTTCAGAATCTCTTTAAAATTGGAATAGGTCTTAAACCATTTTGTCTTTGGTCTAGTACAAACATGAGTTTACATTGGAAATGTATCATCATCAGCTTTTATCGGATTACTTCTTTGCTGTCATGATGTTGTCTGTCCTTGTCTCGCTATTCGTGTCCCTTTTTTCACTCACGTATAGATTATGTGCTGTCAATACTGCCAAGATAGCGTGCCGTTTAGGTATACGTGAAGTCAAACTGCTATCTCTTTCACAGACGACACAAACCAAGAGATGTACTCGTGGCTACAATCCGTATGGGTGGGCAACGACGCGCCCCAAGCGTTCCTCCTGGAGTCTGAAGAGGAGGCAGTTCTGCTCCCGGACTGGTTGAGGTTACACCTGGTGCGGTCAGCCAGACCAGCTTTACTTGAGGCTGGGTTGAGGGCACTACCGGCTCATAAGCTGGCGCTGTTTATACAGACCTTTGGCATGCCAGTCGCATCTATGAGGTTAGTTAATTAGTGACAACTTATTCTTAACATGTCTTTGAGAAAGGTAGCACATAACGTTAATTTGGACAAAGAGCAGCTCGACCAAGGAAGTACTTACAACTTACAGAATACCGCAGCCAAATAACTTTATGTTGTGTTCCTGCGCGTGAGTAAGGTCGCCAGAGCTAATTGGGGAGGGAGGAAAGGTCGGTAACGCGTGAGCGATGCTTTTTTGTTGCAAGTGTCCATATGGGTACGGTAACCGCTTACCATCAGGCGGGCCGTACGTTTGTTTACCGACTTTGTCGTATAAAAAAACCTTTTACTAGGAATGGTCATGCATTTATCGACCACCTTCACGTCATAAAACTATGTAAAGTTTTCGACTAAGAATGGTGAATTGGTATGTATGTATTCACCAGTTTGTGTAAAGGAATCTGATGATGGATAACATTTTAGTGCTGGACCATATGTGATTGTAGTAGTTCAAATTCAAATTCAAAAAGCATTTATTCAATTTAGGCCCTGATAAGGCACTTACGAACGTTAACAAATGACTACACCTGATGGTTCTATTGGACTTCTCGAGGGCGTTTGACAGTTTAAATATTAATTTGTTGATGTCAACATGTTAACATTTCTGTGTAATTTTTATGTCACAAATAAATTCTATTCTATTCTATTAATTAATTTCATCCAATCAGGGCCCACGAATGGTCATCCTCGCTTCATACCGCGTACGCGTCATTGGATGAAATAATTAATGGTGTTCGTTACGATTACCACCAAAGTTACGCGGTAGAGCCCTAGTTCCACGAATACCATAATATCTAAGCTAATAGGGGCAGAAAACTGTGGTCAACACAGTCAAAGGCCATAGATATATCACAAGAAATGCATCTTGTCACTTCTCCAATCATTTTCCTGCCGCATCTGATGTAAATTTTCGTGAAATGTAACTCATGACCGTGCAGTATCTCATGTTTATTAAAGTGATGATAGCTCAGTGGTAGTGACTTCGGATGCCGAGACGAAAGTCCCGGGCTCGAATCCTACTATGAGCTTGGGTGGTTTCAGGCTTTTGGTGAAGGAAAACATCGTGAGGAAACAATAGCACGGTGTTAGGGAACTTTGTAGTACCCGCCTAGCCGGCCTTATACTTTCAAGTTAAAAATCTGTCGCCAAGCACGTATCGGTGTGTTCCGACAGGAGACCCAGTTCCTTCTCTTACCACGGTGTCATCTGCGGCCACATCATTACTTACCATGGTGAGATTGGGGTAAAACACAGGCCAATACCAAAGTAAATAAAGAAGAGTACGTACGTACTGGAGCGCCGACATCTACTCTGGTAATACTCTCATAGTGAACTTAGTAGATGGTATAGTGGTGTGTTAATTTGTGTAGTGCGCTGCTGAGCGCGCTGGACCTGTGCCCGGCGGGCGCGGTGGTGCGGCTGGGCGTGGAGCGCGCGTACATGGCGCAGCTGGTGTGCGTGCAGCGCGCGCGCGGCGCCGTCGGCGGGCGGGCCTTCGCCGCCGCGCTCGCGCTGCAGCCGCCGCACTACCCGCCAGGTGACACACGCCACACAACACTACACATACATGTACATGGCGCAGCTGGTGTGCGTGCAGCGCGCGCGCGGCGCCGTCGGCGGGCGGGCCTTCGCCGCCGCGCTCGCGCTGCAGCCGCCGCACTACCCGCCAGGTGACACACGCCACACAACACTACACATACATGTACATGGCGCAGCTGGTGTGCGTGCAGCGCGCGCGCGGCGCCGTCGGCGGGCGGGCCTTCGCCGCCGCGCTCGCGCTGCAGCCGCCGCACTACCCGCCAGGTGACACACGCCACACAACACTACACATACATGTACATGGCGCAGCTGGTGTGCGTGCAGCGCGCGCGCGGCGCCGTCGGCGGGCGGGCCTTCGCCGCCGCGCTCGCGCTGCAGCCGCCGCACTACCCGCCAGGTGACACACGCCACACAACACTACACATACATGTACATGGCGCAGCTGGTGTGCGTGCAGCGCGCGCGCGGCGCCGTCGGCGGGCGGGCCTTCGCCGCCGCGCTCGCGCTGCAGCCGCCGCACTACCCGCCAGGTGACACACGCCACACAACACTACACATACATGTACATGGCGCAGCTGGTGTGCGTGCAGCGCGCGCGCGGCGCCGTCGGCGGGCGGGCCTTCGCCGCCGCGCTCGCGCTGCAGCCGCCGCACTACCCGCCAGGTGACACACGCCACACAACACTACACATACATGTACATGGCGCAGCTGGTGTGCGTGCAGCGCGCGCGCGGCGCCGTCGGCGGGCGGGCCTTCGCCGCCGCGCTCGCGCTGCAGCCGCCGCACTACCCGCCAGGTGACACACGCCACACAACACTACACATACATGTACATGGCGCAGCTGGTGTGCGTGCAGCGCGCGCGCGGCGCCGTCGGCGGGCGGGCCTTCGCCGCCGCGCTCGCGCTGCAGCCGCCGCACTACCCGCCAGGTGACACACGCCACACAACACTACACATACATGTACATGGCGCAGCTGGTGTGCGTGCAGCGCGCGCGCGGCGCCGTCGGCGGGCGGGCCTTCGCCGCCGCGCTCGCGCTGCAGCCGCCGCACTACCCGCCAGGTGACACACGCCACACAACACTACACATACATGTACATGGCGCAGCTGGTGTGCGTGCAGCGCGCGCGCGGCGCCGTCGGCGGGCGGGCCTTCGCCGCCGCGCTCGCGCTGCAGCCGCCGCACTACCCGCCAGGTGACACACGCCACACAACACTACACATACATGTACATGGCGCAGCTGGTGTGCGTGCAGCGCGCGCGCGGCGCCGTCGGCGGGCGGGCCTTCGCCGCCGCGCTCGCGCTGCAGCCGCCGCACTACCCGCCAGGTGACACACGCCACACAACACTACACATACATGTACATGGCGCAGCTGGTGTGCGTGCAGCGCGCGCGCGGCGCCGTCGGCGGGCGGGCCTTCGCCGCCGCGCTCGCGCTGCAGCCGCCGCACTACCCGCCAGGTGACACACGCCACACAACACTACACATACATGTACATGGCGCAGCTGGTGTGCGTGCAGCGCGCGCGCGGCGCCGTCGGCGGGCGGGCCTTCGCCGCCGCGCTCGCGCTGCAGCCGCCGCACTACCCGCCAGGTGACACACGCCACACAACACTACACATACATGTACATGGCGCAGCTGGTGTGCGTGCAGCGCGCGCGCGGCGCCGTCGGCGGGCGGGCCTTCGCCGCCGCGCTCGCGCTGCAGCCGCCGCACTACCCGCCAGGTGACACACGCCACACAACACTACACATACATGTACATGGCGCAGCTGGTGTGCGTGCAGCGCGCGCGCGGCGCCGTCGGCGGGCGGGCCTTCGCCGCCGCGCTCGCGCTGCAGCCGCCGCACTACCCGCCAGGTGACACACGCCACACAACACTACACATACATGTACATGGCGCAGCTGGTGTGCGTGCAGCGCGCGCGCGGCGCCGTCGGCGGGCGGGCCTTCGCCGCCGCGCTCGCGCTGCAGCCGCCGCACTACCCGCCAGGTGACACACACCACACAACACTACACATACACGTACATGGCGCAGCTGAAACTTTGGTCAAATTCTAGTGCATTTAGGAAAAACTAAAAATGACGAAATAAAAAAGTAATTAAAAAAAAATGACTTCACAATACACTAAAAAGTATGACATAACTCTAATCTGACACTGATTTGAAGTCAGCGAAAGAGCACGACGTATTCCATTGAAAATATTTCCCTGACTTCAAATCAGTGATCAAACTATTAATTTTCATACAAATTAGCGCCCGCCCACTTGGTGTGGTTGTGGTACGTGTGAATAGAGCCTAAGTTACAAACTATAAACCCCTATCAATTCTAGATGACAACTTATTCGCCGAAGAGTCTCTTCCTGAAGAACCGGAGGAGGAGTGGGGTAACTTGCCGGTGCTGGCGCCGCTGCAGCTGGACCAGGTTCCAGCGCTTCTCGCTACTGTGTTCGCAGGTGCTGGCAACTTCCCTGGGGACCTGGACACGCCGTTCACTCAGCTTGTCGCGGTTAGTTACTTCCGACCACAGACCAATACGCCGAGACGCTACAACATAAGTTTGTATAAGTACATAAAATGTTGGCAAATAGGCTTCTTTTGTTTATTGGTATGTCTTGCCGAGAAACTCACAGATCTTGAAGTGTAATTTGTAAAGTCGCAACAAGTGTCTCTAGATTCACGTTTCTAATTTATCTTTCTTGAAGTATTGTTCCCGAAGATTTGTTGCTAACTCTCGCTCTAAAATTCTCCCTTTACCTAATTTCGACGTTGAATCATGAGATACCACATATAAATTCGCAAAACAAACCTTGTATCTGTTAATTTTATTCCATCAGTTTGATGTTTATAGGATGTTTAAGAAACACTTTATTATGTTCACTTAAATAAGTTACTTTAAAGAAACAAAATAAAAAATAGAAGAAACATAAGGACTTTTAGGGGGGACTTGCAGAGTGAGTGTTTTCATTTTTATTGTAATAAATTCGTGTATTTTCAGTTTTATTGCGTATTATCTGTAGTATTTTATCCAATAAAGGTCAATCCATGTGCACCAGTGAAGTGAAATGAAATGAATTATTGTGTATCGTATCTTATCAACTATCGTAACTTTTCAATCCGTCTCAAAAAGTCCGTTAAGAGTTTTAATATACAGACCACCATTGTAGTAAAATATGACTTTTATGGAGGTTGACTGATTGTGAAAGTGATTTACTGTGACTGGAAACTATAACATAACTCGACACTGGCAGAAATCATTCCTAATTTGGATTTGGTTTCCAAACTTAAAACGAAGAAGAAACAAAATAGGGTTTTCGATCTTGATTCAATTTAATTACGAATTTTCGATATAGATCTAGAGATCGCAACAAAAACAGACCTCTTCCAAAAGCAAACTAAAACATCTCCTTGTTCTGGACAGATGATAACACAAGAAGTGAGCTCATCCCGCAGCGGTATGCCAGGTCCGTACTCGCAGTGCGTAGTGTCGTACCTGCAGAGCTGCGCGAGTACAGGCGCGGGCGGACCTGCACTATCGCGGAGACCTGCGCACGCCGCGCCACTACTTCGGGCGTTACTGCCTATTGCGCACACGCATTTGACGCAGGTTAGTTGAGACCTACTTGAATCATTTGGTTATAGTTATATGATATTTAGTCTAAACTTGTTAATAGTCATAGGTGATAACAAATCTATATATATAAAAATCAATGCCACTTTTCGTTGTAATTTTATAACTCAAGAACGGGCTCACCTATCCAAACCAAATGTTTAGGCTTTGTTTGGACTATTTAGTAGATGGTTTATGTGAAGTTTGCACAAAATCGGTCGAGCGGTTCTATTTATCACATTTTTTGTAACAAATGAATTCAATAAATGGCGGATCATTTTTTTAATGGGGATTTTGTTGTCAGTGTAGGGTAGGGTAGGGTGGGGTGGGGTAGGGTAGCACCACAGGGTAGGGTAGCACCACGCGAACGAAGTCGTGCCGGGCAGCTAGTTGTGTATAACTAGTAGTTTCCCTGTACTTTTATTTTTAAGACAAACTTAAGTAAGTCATGCTCACTTTGAGGCCTTTGCTTGCGGCGGCGTCGTGTGACGGGTCGCTCACTTCCCTCCAATATGGCGAGGAGGGCGATGGCTGCCACACGCGTCATATGCGTGAACAGGTGCTGCTTGTGGGGGCTGGACTGCGCCGAATTTGCTAGTTACTAAAACCACAAGTTTGCATCGAAATTCGAATTGCATCAAACATCTGTTCTTCGTCTCTTTCTTACTAGCTACATTTTCTCGCAAAATCGTTTCTCGTTTAACTCTGTACCTATAGAATCCATCTCATCTGATGTATTTGTCAACAGATAGCAGAGGTGCTTATATCTCAGTGCAAGTGGGTGTCAGGCCCCGTGGTGGGCGTGCTGCGTGAGATGTCGCAGGGCGAGCGACAGCATCTCAAGCGCGAGCTTGACACTTACAGCCCTGACATACCCCACATACCTGATAACACAACTAAGGAGCATCTTATTGCTGGTATGTATAAGTTGTCAAGTAATCGAAAGATCGTTCTGAATCTGCCTCCAATTGTTAACCGATTTTGTCCTTATTTGTTACTAGCTGTCCCCCGCGGTTTCACCCGCATTCCCGAAGGATCGTATGTTTTCCCGGGATAAAAAGTATCCTATGTGTTAATCCAGAATATACTCTGTGTGCCAAATTTCATCCAAATCTGTTCTGTAGTTTTTGCGAGAAAGAGTAACAAACATCCATACATACAAACTTTCGCATTTATAATATTAGTAAGGATAATGGTGACTTACTAGAAAGATGACTCAATTTCATTTTCAGCGATGATATGGGCAAAGGTGAAACTACTCTCTTCGTATTTGTGTTTCATTTAAGCAGTATTATTTTACTAGGGGTCTCCCGCGGAGTTACCCGCTTTTGCCTATTTGCGTGGCAAGTTTCATCACTCGCAGCATATGTCTAATCGTGAATAGGTAACCTATAATGTCCCACTGCTGAGCACAGGCCTCCTTTCACAAATGAGGGTGAAAGGGAATGGGCAGATACTCCACCACGCGTGCCCACTGCGGATCGGTGGAGGTAGGCTAGTGGTCAACCTACTGTTGGAATTGTTCAAGCCGTCTAGGAGGCATCCAACTAACTTAACGACTATCACAATTAAGTGATAACCGGGACCAACGGCTTAACGTGCCTTCCGGAAACGCTCAATTTGATATACCGCTAGGCGGTCACCCATCCAGGTACAGACCACGACAGAGGTAGCTGAACTTTGCCGATCGATATATACGACTGATTCGGTAAACAAGCATACGGCCAGCCTGATGGTAAGCGGTTGCTGTAGCCATATGGACGCTTGCAACACAAGAAGCATTGCTCACGCGTTACCGACCACCCTCCCGTGGGGAAGTGCTTCCCCAGTCGTAATAATATAATTTTCAACACACTCGCTCGTAAAGTGACAATTATTGCAAAATTGAAGTCTGCAAGTGCATTGATTTATTACACTCTCGGCTCCCTTATTGGCCATATATATTATCATAATACCGCCTGGAGTGTTAATAATCAAATTTGCACACATGTATCATAATGTACTATTATTAAACAGCTTTAGAAGCAGCGACCCCAAGCACTCTGGAAGCGATCGGCAACAGAATCATCAAGACGCAGGACACCAGGGTCATAGTGGACGTGATATCGCATATATTGGAGAAGAACCAAGAGGGCCACTACGAAACTATGGTATATACGCATAGACTATACAACTTGTAACGGAAATAGTCATACTTGTGAACAGGTGCTGCTTGTGGGGGCTGGTCTGCTTAAGTTTGCTATTTATTTACTTATTAAATATTTTTTCAGTCTACCTTGTAATTTTGCCGCCGCGCCGGGGCACGCAATTGTTTTCAGTGCGATTAGAATGTAAATATTATGTAATTAATCTAAGCCTGTTTTGAAAAGAGTAATTGCTGAGTTTATTGCCGGCTCTTCTCAGCAAATGCAACCTTCCGAACCGGTATTAGAGTATTAGAGTCAGACTTTTCATAAGTGCCTGCGAAGGTCTATTTGAATAAATGATTTTGAATTTTGAATTTTGAAGTATATCTGTACAGTATGAGGCACGAGTGGTGAGCACAGATAGGCAGTAGTGGGGGCAAGCTCGCGCATGTACACTTTTGGCCAAATCACAGTAGCTAAATGACACGCGAGAATCGAAAAGATGAAGAGCATTGACTGACGAACCAATCGTGTGCAGCTCGGCGCTCCCCCCTTTTCATTCCGCCAAACAGATTCACTACTGCGCAGGTGTCAATCAGTGCTCACGACTCGTGCCCCTTACTATAACAGTGCACGACTTCTTTCTTTACTAGGCGCAAGGATCGCGAAAGAGAAAATTTCATAATAATTCGTAAATGACGTGAAAAGGTAGTGAGTTTATTGAGCGGTGACACGTTGGTTATGATTTTAATACATCGAGGAACAATCCCTTAGAGTAGTATACCGAGCAATCCGATTCCGAAACTAGTCAGTGATTTGTCACTGATTTTTAACAGTCAGGACCAATCACTGCATCGTGTGTTCTTGACTTGGTCAATCGGAGCGCATGTGTCCTTGTCTTAGCCAATCAGAGCGCATTGTCGATGGTGGCAAATTGGCGGAATAGATTGCAAGCAAAATCGACGTCATTACGCTTCTTGGGTTAACTGGGGCTCTACCGCGTAACATCCAATTTCGCGCACGCGGTATGACGCGACGATGACCATTCGTCGGCCCTGATTGGATGAAATTCATTAATGGTGTTCGTTACGATTACCACCAAAGTTACGCGGTAGAGCCCCCATTCGATGTTTTAATACAATAAACTTGGAAGCAATTCATACCTTTTTGAGTAATTTATTTTATTTTGTCTTCTTCGGAGGTTTCCTTACAATATTAACTAACTCATTGTGCTATGAAAAAAAAATACAAAAAAAATTAGTTTGTTGTATGGGCGCCCCCTTTAATTTTTAATATAATGTCATTTTTATTATTTGTTGTTATAGCGGTAATAGAAATACATATTCTCTGTAAATTTGACCTGTCTACCTATTACCTTTAATGAGATACAGCTCACTGACAGACAGACGGACCTCGGAGAAACCCTTATAATGAATTGCAGCAACCACGACCTTTGCAACGGCATTCGACTTCAATAACACTGACCTATAATCGCTAGAATCTCAAGAATAGATCGAGTTAATCGAAAATAAACCTAATATCATTGGTTCAGGTTTGAAATTTAATTGTTTTAATCTCGACTCAAAGTTTGATGTTCAAGAATACGGACATAAAACGGGATGAAGTTCTCTCAGATTAAAGAGTAAAGGGCGATACCCTTACCATCCAACGCATGTTTTTATAGTCAAGATGTAATATATGTTTAGGTGAAATCTGAGGACGGTTCAGATGGGCCGGTGCATGTGTTCGCGTGGCGAGGATTAGGTTGTGGACTGCTTCTAGACTGGATGTCGGAACTGCAGCGGGAGACACTGGGGCCACACCCTCATCGACAGGTTAGTATACTTGAAAACATCTTCTAAAATAGATTTCTCAACTTTATACCAGCCAGCTATATAAGCGAGTATGATGGGAAAGCTCAAAGATTTTTAGTAAGCACTTTGAGAAATTCTTTCGAGTCTTATTATGTGTTTTAACTGAACCACCCCAAGAAATGTTGCAATAGAATAAAAAATATTTACAGAGTGCATAATCAAAAAGTGCTTTTAAGCTTTTAAAAACAAAGATTCGTTTTTTGAAACGAGTAGTTAGAAGAACGCTGCCACTTTCGTCCACTTATAAAGAGAATCTCGAAGAATCTTATATTGACTGCCAACGTAGGACGTGTCAATGTTGGGTACATGAATTTTGTTTTTGTTGGGTAGAATTGACGCAGTTCATTAATATAGATGAGGAAAAGGGTAGGTCCAAGGACGCTACCCTGTGGGACACCAAGGACACTACCCTGTGGGACTTCACTTTTGATACTATCTATCTCGGCGATCTCGTTAAATTAAACATGATATTGCTTGGTGCAGATGCAGCTAATGTTCAGACCAGGGTGCGCCCGGTGGAGGCCGCTGCTGGTGACGCTGCTGGCGCACCGCGCCTCCTGGAGGACGCTGCACACCTGCCTCACCGCGCTGCTGCAGCCTCACGGGTAACTGTTGTCTTGTGTAGTGTAGTGTTGGAACAGATGCAGCTAATGTTCAGACCAGGGTGCGCCCGGTGGAGGCCGCTGCTGGTGACGCTGCAGATATTGACATGGTATCATTTGCTATGATAAGTTTTGTCTTCATTATCTACTAAGAAAATTCATGAATACCGTCACTAAACAATATATGTGAAAGATGATAAATCAATAATATATACTAAAAATAGAATTGGCCCTAGTATTGAGCCCTCCTTCAAAAATCTAATAAAAAACGTTGTCTCCAGTGGGTGGGCAGCTCGGTCGGTGCTGGACTTCGCGGAGACAGTGATGATGAGCCCGCGGGTGTGGCAGGGCCGGGACAAGGCCACGCCCAAACACTACGTGCCTCATGATACCCTAAGACTTACACACCCACAGGTATGACTCTATCCTATAATAAACGAGCAATATTTGTATCATCATCATCATCATCATCAGCCTATAATGTCCCACTGCTGAGCACAGGCCTCCTTTCACAAATCAGGGTGAAAGGGAATGGGCAGATACTCCACCACGCGTGCCCACTGCGGATCGGTGGAGGTAGGCTAGTGGCCAACCTACTGTTGGAATTTTTCAAGCCGCCTAGGAGGCATCCAACTAGCTTAACGACTATCACAATTAAGTGATAACCGGGACCAACGGCTTTACGTGCCTTCCGAAGCACGGAAACGCTCGATTTGAAATACCACTAGGCACTATATTTGTATCTACAAGGTAATTTTTTTTAAGTGGGCCTAGTTCGCCTTATTCTAAGGTATATATAGGGATTTGCGAAAAATGCTGAATGGAGACTCCATTCAGCATTCGGTTTTGTCCGAGTGCTCAATCAGAGTCCGATTTTGATAAAAACCAAAACTGTAAACTTGGATTTTCAAAAAAATAAATTTGGCTTTACTGTAATCGAACTGATAGTTATTTGACTACAACGTCACTATTTTATGTAATGACGCAGCCGAAGGTGGTAATCACACAAAGCTTAAAAAGGATTTGTCTCAAATGCAGCTTTCAGAACACACACTAGGGAACAGTACTACAGAACAGTACAGTCATTGCAAATGAATTCTAACAAATATTTTTTTCTACATATTTAATGAAATTATAGCCTAAGAAATAATGTTAAAATTATTAATGTTCGTATACATAAATAAAAAGTATTTGTCAGAAGTGGGATTCGAACCCACGCCCTCAGAGAGGACCAGAACGCCCGTACCCGCTCTTCGCGGGCAAGTTGCCTTGAGTCTGGCGCCTTAGACCGCTCGGCCATCCTGACATTGACGTAGAGTGACGAATATTTCATACTGTAGCCGCGGCGTATAGATTATTTGTGATTGGATTCTTTTAATAGATTTGTTGTTTTGTTTTGTTTGAATATAGAAAACTCTTGTAATAACTGTTTCTTTTCTCTATATTTTCCGTACTTCAGAGATATTCTATATAATATAATACTACGTATTATTCGCGACTTCTTCTGCAAAGACTGTAGTGTAAATAACAGGCTCTGCTCGAGTGGGATCTCGTGCAAACGCCAATGAAAACGGACCCCTCTTTAAAATTAATGTAGTTGAAATTGGAGCTCACCTTATATTGGTGGAACTTGGATGTGTTTTTTTTTGTTGTTATATCGCCTGACCTCTGTCATCGTAGCGAAGCAAAATATTATATAACTCTCAACTCGATAGTTTTTAAACAAGTTCACAAAAATTACTCCAGGTGATTTGATGTAAGGGGCCATCGTAACCTTTTTTATATTGAGTTTTTACTAATTATATCGTAAACCGGTTTTCTTTTCAGCTTGTCCTTCGACAAAGGCCTCCTCTAAAGCTTTACATTTTGTCCTGGCTTGAGCATGTATGGATCATCTTTTTTATGTCTTCTTCCCAACGTTTAGTTTGTCAACTGTTGTTCCTTTTACAAACTCTCTACGATTTAAAGATAGCTGTAATTTGTGTAAAATAAATAAATAAATGGAATCCCCCTCACAGCTAGACGTCCTAATCCGCTACGTGGTAGCAGAAGGGCTGGAGGCGGAGCAGTCTCAAGGAGTGGAAGGTATGAGGAGGCGCATGGAGGCGCGTCTGCCGCTCGTGCTGCGCTGCTGCAGCTCGGACCACAAGCTGCTGGCGTGCGCTGTCGCAGCTGCGGACCATCATCCCATGCTGCTGCTCTTGTTGTATATGAAGGTATATATAATGTATTGTGTTTATACTTAGGTATAATTATTGTCTTATAAAATTGAAATAAAATATAGTCAATACTGGGTGGAGATTTCGAGATGGCATATTTTCGAAACCTATTTAGGATTAGTCGTGATGAACAACTTTTACTACGGGACCAACACTGTAATCTCAAAACAATTCATTTTTTTTTCTTTTCATATATTATGATAGAGCAAGGTTGACATTTTGTAAGAAAAGAATTTCATTTTTGGGAATTCTCTATGGATCCCATAGTAAAAGTTGTTCAGCATGACTAACCCAACATAGGTTTGGAATATATGTCATCTCGAAATCTCCACCTGTTATAGTCAATATAGTCGGCTTGTCTCATAAATATTTCTAAGATGTAGCCTTGCTAATTTGCCGGTTATTTTCAGTTGCAGACCGACTTCTGAACCGGTGGTAACTTCACTAGCTTTGACCTTAATAAGCGCCCTACTAGGGCCAGAATTGAATAAATAGCTTTGACTATTATTGTATTTGTTCGACTGGGGATGTACAGTCGAGGACATAAATATGTATACAATTAGTAAAATTCAACAACGGTTTCCTCTTAAACTACTGATTGAAATTATGAGATATTATAAAGGCAGAATCTTCTAACATATACTATTATGATTTGTGTAATAGTTTAACACTTAAATGTTAAACATGCGAGAAAATCGCTTTTGAATTTCTAAAAGTGTATACATATTTATGTCCTCGACTCTACCTACACCCTACAATATGCCGCAGCCAAATAACTTTGTTGAGTTCGTACTTATTGGGGACTGGGTGAAATTGGTAACGCGAGAGTGATGCCTCGTGTTTTGCAATTATTTGCATGCGTTCATAGGCTCCGGTAACCGCTTACCATCAGGCGGGCAGTATGCTTGTTTGCTACCTAAGTAGTATTAAAAAAAACTCAGCAAAAGTCTTTGACTTTGATCAAGTTATCATGTATTACCCGACCCATCACATCACCATCACCTTCACCCCCAGATGCCCAAGATCCTGCAGCTGGTGGAGGCGAGCCAGGAGCGCGGCGGGCGGCGCGGCTGGGCGCCGGCGCCGGCGGTGCTGCGCGAGGCGGCGCGCGCCAGCACCAGCGCCGCCGACCGCGTCTCGCACGCGCTGCTCACCGCCATCGCCGCTCACCACCTCACGCATCCCCACACCAAGGAACACACCAACAAGTAACACATTCTAATTCAATAATTGGACTGTTTTACTAAAAACTTAAACCGACTTCAAAGTACACTAAGAAGTAATCAAATCCTGATCTGATGACGATGGGACCAAACGGGAAGTGTTTCCAGACAAAATAGAATTTTCCAAATCGGTTGATAAATGACGGAGATATGAGGTGACAAATATTTGAGAACCTCCTTCCTTTTTTTGATGTCGGTTAAAAAGCATGTATTCAATTTAGGCCCCGATAAGGCACTTATGAGCTTTTGGTTCCAAATACAACTTGAACTGAGAAGACAAACAACAATTACAAAATGTCAACCTTGCTCGATAATAATGTATGAAAAGTAAAAAAAAAATTATTGAGAATTCTGTGTTGGTCCCGTTGTAAAAGTTGTTCAGCATGACTAACCCAACATAGGTTTCGAAAATATGCCATCTCGAAATCTCCACCCTGTATGTTATATATATTTTGTAAATTGTAATACTTTTAAGTAAACATTAAAAAAAAAAAGACTTGCTGAATTTCTCGCTGGAGTCTTCTCAGTTCAAGTTGTATTTGGAATCGGTGTAGAGTTATTTTGTAAACGTTCATAAGTGCCTTATCAGGGCCTAAATTAAATAAATACTTTTTGAATTTGAATTTCTAAGGGACCTTCTTCTTCTTCTTATTTTTAATGTTGGCAACCAAGCCCAAATTAGGGCTCATTTCTGCCAGTGTCGAGTTATATTATAGTTTCCAGTCACAATAAATCACTTCACATTATAGTCCTCAGTCAGTCACCGTCCATAAAAGTCATGTTTTACTACAATGGTGGTCATTGTACTAAAACTCTTTACGGACATTTTGAGACAACTTGAAAAGTCACGATACACATAATTAATTTCTTTTCACTTCACTGGTGCACATGGATGATCTTTATTGGGTAAAATACCACCAAAAATACACAATAAAACTCTAAATACACAAATTCATGAAAATAAAAATGAAAATGCTACGTCACTCTGCCAGTTCCCGCCAAAAAGTCCTCTAAGGGACCTATCGTCCTTTTCAGGGAGGGATATAGGAGCTTTTGTCAACTTGTTTAGGGCACGCGAGTGTTGCCAAAAAGCAAGTCTTTTTTTTTGTATTTCAATAAATTCATGATTTCAATCTAAGGAATTCGCGATTGGATTCAAAATAAAAACGATTGTGGGTGCAGGTGACTGTGTTCTTTTCCCTCATCAAGTCACGTATGTGTCTGGCAGGTCAACCAGATTAGTGTTATAGGTATTATCAGGCCTGTCCCACTCCCATGTTTAGGTACGATCGCGCGCACGCCGACTACCGGAACAACGCTAGTCGGTTGCAACGCGCACGCAGCGCAAGACGCGTGTGGGTATAAATACCTACCTATATAAAGTGTTTACTGTTCTTTTTTTAACACTATCTTGTGTAGATATCGTTGTTTTTATAGTTGTAGATATTTTGTTGTTGTTTCATTGTATTGTCCTAAAGTCCTTATTATAATAATAGGCCCGTTTTGATAACATACCAGTGTGTTAAAAAGAGACAAAGATAGAGCGACCAGAAGAGACCCTCTTGTATAAACGGGCCTCTTAGACCTCGAAAACTCATGTGAATGATTTTTAACCCACTTCAAAAAAAGGAGGAGGTTTCTCAATTCGACCGTATATTTTTTAACCGACTTCAAAAAAAGGAGAAGGTTCTCAATTCGGTTGTATGTTTTTTTTTTTTTTTTAATGTTTGTTACCTCATAACTCCGTCGTTTATTAACCGATTTGGAAAATTCTTTTTTTGTCTGGAAGGGTACACTTCCCGTTTGGTCCCATTGTCATCAGATCAGGATTTGATTACTTCTTAGTGTACTTTGAAGTCGGTATAAGTTTTTTGTAAAACAGTCTAATTATTTTTATGTGTGTTCGCGGATAACTTCGTCGTTTATGAACCGATTTTGACGATTTTTTTTTAGAAAATGTTAGTAGTTCCAGTATAGAGAGAGTTCCCTCTTTAAATATACAGTAATTCTACCTTACAACTCTTAGAATAACTAAGATTTAACATACCACTATTTCAAAAATCAGTAGAACAATATTCAGAAAAATTTAACAAATCCTTATTGTTATGTAGGTAAGTAACTCAATATATCCTTTTTTTGGTTAATTCTTTATTAATTTTTATATAACAAACTTCTTTAATCAACATGAAGATTATTAAGAACAAATATTGTGAATTTCGGCTGACGGCTACTGGACTAGGTAATCGTGCCGTTTCTTGTCGCGTCGTCAGACATTCCAGATTTGATAAGCATGTATGTTACTAAAACCCTTCCCCAAAATAGTTGTATTCAGTTTCGTATACAGAATACACATTCAGTATACAAAGTACGTATAGGTCTAACAACTTAGTTTAAAGTATGTAGACATTTTAAAATAACTTTCTGATCTAACACTAGTTAGCTAGGATATTTTAAATGTCATTGTTCACGAAAGGAGAATAGCATAGAAATAAAATAAACACAGAGAATAGTAATAGGACATACATAGGCGATAAGGAAATATTGAAGATTCATAATACGTCATTAGACAACCCTACCGTAACACGTGCCGCGTCATACAGGATAGAGTTATACGATAGAAAGAGAGGGAAGTTGTAGGTGAATATAATTTTAGGCGCGCAGCGCTGCGCGAACTGGATTGCGCTTTATTCTGTCGTTCCAAGAGTCGATTTATGTTTAAATGCCGTTTTCGAAGTGGGTTTTCTGTACGTAGTACTATTAAATATTCTGTGGTATTATGTATGTATTTACAAACAAAAACTAGTATAATGTATAATATCAGTTATCTGGTTTCCATAGTACAAGCTCTGCTTAGTTTGGGATCAGATGACCTTGTGTGAGGAATGTTCCAGGATATTTATTTATTTACTAGCTTTCCGCCCGCGGTTTCACCTGCGCCCCTTCTTTACCCCCTACCCTACCCTGCTAAGGTTACATTAGAAAAGTTTTTACTGTCGTTCAGCTTTCCAAAATTTTCTAAGTTTCTGAGCGATTTTCTTAATGTTTTTTAATGTCAGAACCTTCTCATGACAATAACAAACACAACAAAAAAAGAATTAGCGAAATCGGTCCAGCCGTTCTCGCTTGATGGCGTGACCAAGGTAAATAGGGATTCATTTTTAACCGGCGAAAAAACGGAGGAGGTTTACAAGTCGACGCGTATATATATTTTTTTTTTTTTATATATATAGATTGTGTGTTAAACTTTTTTTTTTTTTTTTATACAACTAAGTCGGTAAACAAGCATACGGCCCGCCTGATGGTAAGCGGTTACCGTAGCCATATAGACGCTTGCAACACAAGAAGCATTGCTCACGCGTTACCGACCTTTCCCCCCTCCCCTATGAGCTCTGGCGACCTTACTCACGCGCAGGAACACAACTTTACACAACATAATGTTATTTGGCTGCGGTATTCTGTAAGGTGGAGGTACTTCCCTAGTCGAGCTGCTCTTTGAGCGAATAAACGCTATGCTCTACCTCTCTTAAAAATTCGTTTGTTGTGGTGTGGTAGAGTGTGGCGCATGGAGGGGTGCGTGCGGAGCGTGTGGGCGCGCGTGGAGGGCGCGGGGCGGCGCGCGCTGCCGCTGGCCGGCGCGCTGCTGCCCTCGCGACACGCGCCGCGCAACCGACACCCGCACTACCTGCTCTCCGCGCTCGAGGTGCTGCCGGACGAAGACCTCTTCCACCACACCGACGGGTATGTCAACCAACACCACCACCACCACCACCTGGTTACTTGATACATTCAATGTTTTTTTATTTATTTACTAGCTGTCCCCCGCGGTCTATGTCCTTCTCCATACCATAGGCTATCTGCATGCAAAATTTCATGATGATCCGTTGAGTAGTTGAGGCGTGAAGGTATAACAAACAAACAAACTAGTTAGTCAAAGTAAGTTAGGTTAGTCAAAATTAAATTTTGATAATAATCTGTGCGCGAATAGACCCGATAAATTAATATTACAACAAACAAACTCACTTTCGCATTTATAATTAGTTAGGATATGATTATGGGAAACTAACAGCTTTATTAAATATAGTTAATCTTTTTATGAAATTAAAAATATGTTTAAAGCTACTAATAATTTTCCGAAACTGGAAATTGGTACTTATACTTTGGCGGACGGCCTGTTTAGTTGATTTACAATAGATATATTATAATAGTTACAATTCGAGTAAAATAGACAGAATTTTAAATTACGGTTTTAACAAAGAAAACAAGATAGTAATAACAATATTAAATTGTATGCGTAATTTATATATAAATGTAAATGGGGTACAAACACCATATTCCCCTCTTGGGTACTACAAAGTACTACCGTGCTATGGTTTCTTCAAGATGTTTAAAGCTCGGGGTCATTGTAGGATTCGAACCCGCGACCTTCGCCTCGGCATTCGAAGTCACTACCACGGCTATCATCGCCTTAATTATTACAGTTATCAAATATATTTTTATACCAAAGGCCCGCCTGATGGAAAGCGGTTACCGTAGCGTATAGGCGCTTGCAACACTAGGGGTATCACTCGCGCTTGGTGACCCTGCAGAAATCTTTTGACATACTGTTCGTTATACCCACCAGGGACGAGATCCACGGCATCCTGGAGAGTTTCCTGCAGATAGCGAAGCAGGGCGGCGGTAGTGGCAACTGTGGGCTGATGCACCGCGTGGCGGCCCTGCTGCGCCGCTACCTGGCGAGCCGCCCGCAGCGGGCGCAGGCGCTGCTACACGCGCATAGGGACACCATTGCGTCAGTATACTCTATGTTCTCTCTCTATACGGTATTAGTCGTATCTTCAAGACCAATGTGTTATGTTCTGACAGTCTTGAAGAAACAATCAGCATATCTTTAAATAAGGTCATCTATAAACATTAGAAAGAACAGCGGACCCAAATTTGAGCCCTGAGGTACCCCGGGTGTAGCCGTGAAATGGAATGAATTCATGTTCACGGACATTTACTATTTGATTTGGATTTAATAAGTATGATTGAAGTCAGTGTATTAGTGAACCATGTACGCCCAGAATATATGATTCCTGACAAAGGAGAAAGTGATTGACCCGGTCAAATGCCTTTGCAAAATTTTTATGTACCGAGTCTACTTGAATTAAATCATTGAATACCATGGATACATAGGGTGCATTCCAAAATCACGCTAAAATCAATAAAAACACGCTTAACCGCGTACCGAATCACTGTGAGCGCGACAACTATGTCCCTTGAACCGTCAAAATACATGCGCCACTAAATTATGTGAGTACTTTTTAACGAAACCATGGACTAACATCATGTTTGAAATGAGAGTACATATGGACATACATCAGACCTTCGCGAAACAGCTAAGAATACTGATACGTCTAATAGGAAATATCCTTTTAATGCTATCTTCCAAAGGTCTTTGGCAGAGAGCTAGTCGATTCTAAAAGAATATTACAGTAGTACCCAACTGATACCCGTATGGCCCCGAAGATTAACGAAAGAATGCTTGAAACATGCAATCAACCTTAGATCACAACTATAAGGTTCATAATACAGTGCAGCTGTTAGTTTCGTCTCACTCCGTCCGCACACATGGCGGCAGCTGCCGACCAATAGCATTTCCCGCGCTTTGAGAATGTATCTTCTGCGCAGGTACATCGGTAAGCCATATCAGTTGGGTACAATGTTATTATGATTATTTTTTAACTACACTATTGACCTGTAACTAATGTTGCCAATAAACAACTATGACTACTATTGTACTATTATGTTTGTCAGTTCGGTACCAGCGCTTAGTTCGCTGCAGACAGCGGAGGTGTCAGTGCCTGCATCGGCCACGCCGCCGCCGCAAGCGCTGCTGGCGCTGCAGAGGCGCACCGACACGCCAGAGAACCTGCACTGGGTGCTACAGGTAAACAGTTTGTTTATATTGGTTACTAGCCGACCCCCACGGTTTCACCTGCATACGATTTAAATTTTTTGAGCTGAGCCTTAATTATTTTTCTATTATAAAAGTAGTCTAAGTAATGTATTATAACATCAGGGCCAGTAGACAAGATGGTTATCGACAATCGTCATCGACAGTAAAAGATCAACTTTTATATGGTTTATCGTTTACTAACGATGACGATTATCGACAGCCATCTTGTCTAGGGGGACAGCGGACCTGATAGTGGAAGTCCCATCGAACAGTCGTTTCGTAGATTTACCGGAACAGACATTAAAAAAAAAAATAAGTATATTTTTTTTGTACAAGTACCGTATGTATTTCATATGCATTTAGTAAAAAGCTGTTATGTTGACATTATAAACAAACCTAATTTTAAGCACATTTTTTTTCCAAGTTTATTGAATTAAAATCATAAAGTAAAAGTTGTTCAGCATGCCAAATCCAACATAGGTTTCAAAAATATGGCATCTAAACACGCGAAAACTATCAAAACTATTTACTGTTTCGAACAAATAGCCTATGTCTTAATCTAAGACATGGCCGCGTGCGTACAACCCGATGAGGAACAATACACTAGGTCAAAGGTGGCGGTGTACTACACGCGGGCGCAGCCCGTAGGCATGGGACCGCTGAGGGGCGAGGGGTAGTGATGCGGGGAGTACAGCATCACGTTGTGCTATAATCTCTAAATGTCCACCCAGTGTGTATGTGTTGTTGTTGTGTGTACCCAGGAGGTGGAGCAGTGGGGGACGCGGCGCGGCGGCGCGTGGGGCGGCGCGGCGTGCGCGGGCGCGGTGCTGCGCGCGGTGGCGCCGCTCGCCGCCTCGCCGCACGCGCCGACCAGGACCACCGCGCTCTCCATCATGACCAAGCTGCTGCCCGCCGTCGCTGACACTAAACCTGGTCAGTCACACACCTTTTTTTTTATTTTTTTTTTATTAGCGTGGTGAAATCCTGAACGCCCTGGGGGGGAGCGGCCAGGTTATGCCGGACTTTTACCGGCTAAAACCCCACGGTGGTTGTCGTGTTGAACGCGTACCTGCTCACCCCTCCAAGCGCGGCGCTTAGATAGCTCGTCCCGGGGGAAGTCTGACACCTCCCCCCAGCACCCTCGCTGTGCTATCGCACGATGAGTCGTGACCAGTCGTCAGTCACACACCTACTGTGAACCATTGGGATGTGGCATGACCTCCCCATTACGGTTCTAAACCGACTTCAAAAAAAAGGAGGAGGTTCTCAATTCGAATGTTTATATATATATTTTTCTTTTACGTATGTTCGGGCATAACTCCGTCATATATGGACGGATTTTCAAAATTCTTTTTTTGTTCGAAAGGGTTTTATTCCGAAATGGTCCCATATAAATTTCATATAGATCTGATGATGAGATATGTCTACAAAAGGAGCGTAAAAAGCTCTTCAAGATCGGCTACACATTAACAATCCCCCTGGCATTGCAAATGTCCATATGTGGCGGTGACCGTTTACCATCAGGTGGACCGGACCATCTGCCTGTTTGTCAACCTAATTGACATAAAAATAAGAAACTGTGTATTACGCAGGGCCAACTGCTAACGATTCATATATCTTGCCATAGTAAATACAAGGTTTGCAACTTCCTGCACCTCATAGGAAACTTTACAATTATGATTTCTTTAATATTTCATCATTTGAATGTATAGAGTGAATTTCACAGTATATATAATCACCGTATTTTTGTGAAAACCGTTAGTGTATTATCTACCTAGCGAGATTATAAACTACCCGATATATTGTGAACTATACCATAATGCTTACAATATATCGTATTCATTTTCGATAGTTAAAATCTAACGATGTCAAACCGTCATATTGTGAACCGTCCCTGATTAATCAGTCTTGGCGGTAATTCGTTCTGTATTCATAGAGTTAGAAAACAAACATGAGTTAAATAAAAGAAATGCACATTTGTTTGAGATAAAAAATAAATATGTCAATCTTTTTTTTTAAGAAACAATAAAAAAAAACAACTATGTTACGTATCGCCAAAGATGGTGGCGCGGGACACATGACATCAGCGCGAAGATATGATGCTAGTTTACAATATGACGGTTTGTCATGGATAGATTATAAACTATCGGAAAATACGTTATATTGTAAGCAGAGTATGATACAATTCACAATTTGTCGGGGATCTTATAATCTCGCTGGGTAGATTATAAACTAACGATTTTCACAAAAATACGGTGACATATGAATGTCGTGTTGTGTCCAGGTCTCCGCGCGATCCTGGAGTGCCTGGACTCGGCCCAGCCGGAGGTGAGCGAGTCGGTGCTGGAGAAGCTGCCCGAGCTGGTGGTGGGCATGCAGGAGCACGCCGCGCCCGTGCTGCTCAGGGTCTTCGAGCTGGGCCTGCTGTCCCGCCATCCCGTCGACGCGTGCCTCGCCAAGTGCGTCACCACCATCAACATGCATCGCGGATGCTGAACGGAAACACCAGCTAGCTATAGTAAATATCCTCGGAAATTCTTCACACACGGCTATCTAATCCCAGACTAAGCAGATTGTACTATGGAAACCAGATAAATGATATACTACATATTATCGCTAGCAAAATTGGAGTTGAACTCAATCCACTGAGACTGTTTTATTTAAGATACTGCAGAATGTACACACGTTCCTCAGAATGTGATGAATGATTGAGATAGTATGAAAACAAAACCGCCCACACACAGAGTAAAGACTATTCTTGTATGGGGCCCTTGACCCCTTATTAATATAATTAATTTCATTCACTAATATTTAATTTCATTTTTATTATTTATTGTTATCGCGGCAATAGAAATACACATTCATTGAAAATTTTAACTGTCTACCTATTACGGGTAAATAGATTCAGAGCAAACATAGGAATTCCGGATTACAAGTAAAGCCGTGCGACGGAAGCTGGTTTAAACTATAGAATATTGTGAATCATTATTATTATTATGTAATTAGATTAAGCAATATTGTAAATAAAAGTAATTTAAAAAACTTTGTTTTTTATTTGTTTAATCAGGTAACAGAAACATTAAAAAAACGTTAACCAAAAAATAATTTATTACACATAGGTAAAAATGCATTAAGTATTTGATAAAGTTTGGTTGCAAAAAATAGTGAGTAATAATGAAATAATCTTCATTATTTCAGAAATCTTTGGAATTAAAGTGACACATTTTCTAAAATTTTATAATTTTTAAATATATTGTTAAATTTGTATTATTTACAAAATTAATTGTGCTATCTAATATCAAAAATATCTCTTACTCTATCTAAGGCCTGTATTACAGGAAGTAAATCAAAACTTGTCTTGAGTCAAGATTGTGACAATTTAATAAAAATCCTGGTCCTATGGGTTAAGATCTATTTTCAAATAACACAACAATTCCTGCACTGTATTTTAGCCTAAGAAATGTTCATTGCACGACAATAGCACTTCCTATATAAAAATCAATAATACTTGACAATTCAATTTAAAAGAATAAATAAATCTGCGACGAAAGCACATAAAAAACCGCAGTC
This sequence comes from Achlya flavicornis, assembly GCA_947623365.1. Taxonomy (NCBI): domain Eukaryota; kingdom Metazoa; phylum Arthropoda; class Insecta; order Lepidoptera; family Drepanidae; genus Achlya; species Achlya flavicornis. The sequence goes on along the minus strand of OX392485.1, from coordinate 758,255 downwards.
CAGCATCGCACATAAGTTCATTTGCACTTAAACTATGGTGTGATCACCAGTCGTTATTCCCCAGGTCTGAGAACATCTTGTCCTTAATCTTTGGCTTGGGGTCTTCTGTTATCTTTGTATCCACTGCGCCTACTAGACCTAGGACGTATTCGAATTCTGAAAATGTGAAAAATATTTTTAGAAAGCTGAACTGAATAGGATGAATTTTAACAACAAAAATCATATTTTTTTTTTATGTTATGGAACTTGGTTAAATAAAGAGATGGATAACACATTATTATTACACCATATATGAGGAGTAGTAATACAATAGTGTTACAATGGATTGCCCTATAAAGTCTTTACCAGGCAACTAAAGCTCGTAAAAAGAAGATCAGACTGAAAACGGCCTGCAATACAAGTGAAGCCAAAAACCTGCTCCTACTCATATGCTTAAAATATCTGCTCAGCACTAGTTGGTGTTAGTGTATTCTAGCTAGGATGTTTTACCACAAACAAAGTCGAGAAAATTCTTAAACAATTTTATATGTGGAAACAAACTACTTTTTAACCGACTTCAAAAACTCCGTCATTTATTTACCGATTTGGAAAATTCTTTTTTTGCCTGTAAGGGTTCATTTCCCGTTTGGTCCCATTGTCATCAGATCAGGATTTGATTACTTCTTAATGTACTTTGAAGTCGGTTTAAGTTTTTTGTAAAACAGTCCAATTATTATGTCTCTCATTTGATCACTTCCACCTCTTGAGCTTTTAGACTTAATAAATAAAACTTACCATCACAAGTCAAAGCGGTCCCCCTCAGCTCATGAGGGCCGATGAACTGCTTCTTCAAGTCCCCCTCGAAGTACACAAAAACACTCGGCAGGTTCCGCTCGGGGTAGTTGGGGATGCATGTCTGCGCCACCGCCTTCAGGAATTTGGTGTAGGGGAACTTGACAGCCAGTTGACGCATGTGTTGGTTTATGAGCGCGCATTGTTGGATGCTGGAACAGGTTAATATAAATTTAAATAAGAAGTAGCAATAGATATGTCGTCTTAGGCGTCGTCGTAATTGGCGATGATCGTACGAGCAAAGATGCGATTTCGTCGCACGACGAGATTAAATACACAAAACGCTTACAACCGAATTGAGAACCTCCTCCTTTTTTTGAAGTCGGTTAAAAAATATACGTAGAGTGCCCTAATTGAAGCTCGCAAGTCATCGCACAAGCACAGGAACATCAGCGCGATCGTGCGACGAAATTGCATCGTTTGATTGTACGATCGACGCCAATTAGGACGACGCCTTATCCTGCTGGCCACGTAAATAAGCTCAGAGGGTTGCTGGAAGCTGCTTGATATCTTGGTACTATTATATGAGAGAAGCCATTTTTAATAGACATCCCACCTTACAATCCTTAGAATGTGATGCTGATGATGTTAAAAAGATATCACTACTCACCCCTGTTTGTATAAGTGTATGACCACCCAGATCCCTTCTCCAGCCTTGTTAACCTCTTGCACATAGTCTTGGCCGGAAACTTCTCTGATATCACCAAACTTAGGCTTTTCAGACAGCCTCTTGAGTTCTGCTATGCGTTTCCTTCTATATTCTTCTAGAACAGCCTCATCTTCTGAGTCCTCCAGCTCATCTAGACCATCTAAGTCAAGTTCTGATAGTTGTTTGTCCTCTGGAATGGTAATAAGAGATTTGAATAAGATGATCGAAATATTTTTTTATATTTTAGGCTGTGGTTTGTCTATCAGTCACAGTATTGTTTCTATACATAATAGATTACTATAAACCAAGCTAATATGTCTATAGCAGAAGTATATACATTTGTTCAAGTATGTATGAGAATAAAACTGGGTACACACATCATCATCATCATCAGCCTTTCTTAAGTCCACTGCTGGACATAGGCCTCTCCCAGAGCGCGCCACTCCTTCCGGTTTCTTGCCACCCGCATCCAGCCCAATCTGGCCACTTTTTTGAGGTAGTCAGTCCTTCGGGCTGGGCATGCCCCACACTACGTTTGCCAAGACGCGGTCTCCACTCTAAGACTCGTCTGCACCATCAACTGTCGGTTCTGCCGCAGATGTGACCGGTCCATTGCCACTTCAGCTTGCTAATTCGTTGAGCTATGTCGGTCACTTTGGTTTTTTGTCGGATACACACAATACCATTTCAAATCATCATTCAGACCACACTCACTCATACAATTTCTTTGGCCTCCCCCTTATTAGGAAGAAGGGACTCTTCCCTTCTTCCTAATAAGACCCTTCCTTTCTATGACTTAACTGCGTCAGTAATAGTATTGGGTAATGAACAGGCAAGGAAGATACAGGAAACTGTTAGGTTTTTTTTATAAGACTCCTCAACAAACATTTTAAGTACATGGTGCCACAACTTTGTTTACTAATTTTGTCTAATTGGTATACAGCATTTATCATATAAGATAAGAGAACCAGGTTTAGTAAATTATAATCAGGAGTAATTTACAAAAAAACAACAGGTGTCCTAACCTCGAAAATAGGTCATACTAACTTTCTGCCTGCTTTTGTTGTATGGTTTGTTCGATCATGTTCACGATCTCATCCTCGGTAATCTCCTTCTCCTTCGGGGGCAGGATCCCCTTCGACCGGAGGACGTCGTTCCATTCTGTATCCTCGTTGGGGTTCTAAAAATAAACAGTTAGATTCCATGTAAAATTTCACACGTATCATTTTATTGTGAAAATATAAATTAAGCGGAGTAATCGTATTACCTGCATTTTATAATATTATTGATAACAATTACAGTTTTTACTGAAAAATAAACTATCGAAATCTGACACCAAATCCACTCAAATCAATATTTGATTGATTGATTGAATGAAAGATGAATGAAAGTTCTTGATTTTTTGACAGATGAATGATTCACAATCGCAAGTCCAACAACCATGGACAACCAAGCTTGAAGCTTATTCGATATGTTGTTAAAAATGCCACTTATATTGTATGTCCGAAGCAGTTATATAATATTATTGATAATAATTACAGTTTTTAGTGAAAAATAATCTATCGAAATCTGACACCAAATCAAAATTCAATATTTGATTGAATGAAAGTTCTTGATTTTTTGACAGATGAATGATTCACAATCGCATGACCAACCATGGACCAACCAAGCTTGAAGCTTATTCGATTTGTTGTTAAAAATGCCACTTGTATTGTATGTCCAAAGCAGATATTCATACAAGACTTTTTGATTTTTTAATTAATCGACTAGAGCACTAGAACTAGAGTATTTTAAAAAATACCCCGATATTTATTTGGTAGTATATCTATTCTATAACCGAACATAAATAAATAAGCAGAAGAAGAAAGTGATTATGGATTTGATAATAGTAATAAAAACTTGGTTGTGAGTAGGTATTGTGTAATTAACTGTTCATCACAATTAATTATTTTTTTTAAAGAACGATGCTAAACTATTTTTTTATCTATTCGGTAATTTACGGTTCTGTCTAACATTGACAAATGACACGTCGTTTTCTCCGTAAAGTTGTCAACTTGGGGCGAGTTGGAAAAATTTCACGTCGCTATGTTCAGTCAAGTCAGTTCTCGAAATAAATAAATTGAATATGGCAGATTTCGAAGAATATAAACATCGGGAAACTATTAACCATGAGGGAGAAGGTAAATTATGTTATGATATTATTGCGTAGGGTGCGTCGTAAGTGATTCGCGCGTACGGTCGAGCGAGTCGGCGGCGTCGCCTATTCGGTGTACCTCGTGTTACCATTGTGACATTGAAATTGGGTTCTTTTTATAATTGCTGCGTGGATTGTGGTGCTGGGGCGCCAGGGACGGAGTGCGGTGCTCTCCTGACGCGTTGAGTGCTCCCTTAGCCCTCCAACAATAGTGAAAATGACCGGGGGCAAGGACAGGACACTGGCATCAGGTATTTCTTGTTTTTGTTTTACACATCCATAACAGCTGAGGTTCATCGCGTAAAAACGTAATTGGTGTTGTTTGTTGAGCATTTCAACCTCTTACGATGTGAACTTTGCACATAATTATTCATTCAATGTGGGGCTATTGTTCTGTAGGTTCCAAATAAATAATTAAACGTAATAATGTCTGTTATCAGTTTGTTTATTAGCTTATTACATTATTTTAAATGCAATGTGTGTAAGGCACTATATTACGTGCAATTGCACCATATGCCTGTGCATTCACAGTATAAACCACTAGAGATAATCAAAACAAAAGCTTTTGTTTTATCAAGGTTGGTGGACAACCTTGGTTGCCAAATATTATCTGCATAAAATGGTTATCTCAAATCTTATCCGCTGGCTTATGCAGAGGCGTTTTGTTGACTAAAATTGTTATTATTTTCAAAAAACAGCCTGTTATCTTTTAATGATCTTATAAAACTCAATTGAAAGTCGGCCTAGTAAAACTCCTAAAAATTGCTTTACTATACAGTGTAGAAAAAAATGTTCAGTGCTTAAATTACTAGGCTCTTACAGCTGTTCTTTACCAATGAACTGTATAAATAAATAACTATAAAGGAAAGTTTTCAACATCTATATATATAAAAATGAATTGCTGTTCGTTAGTCTCGCTAAAACTCGAGAATGGCTGGACCGATTTGGCTAATTTTGGGTTTGAACTATTCGTGGAAATCCGGGGAAGGTTTAAATGAAGGGTAGGGTAGGGTATTACGCGAACGAAGTCGCGCCGGGCAGCTAGTCATCCAATAATAGTTTCAAAAGTAAAACACACTACTTTAAAGTTATAGTTTTATTATTTGGAGTTTTTTACCCTTCAAAAGATTTTTATCTAAGACTTTCCCCGCAAATACTATTATACTATTTCTCATAAAACATCAACAGACCCATGGTTTATATATTCATGTATCAAGTATTATTAGAATTGAATAGGTAATATTCTCATTTATAATCTAAGATGGCTGCATATAAAAACTGATGAGTACTAAGACTTTTTAGTCTTACTTTTTGAAACCTTCAAAATCCTCACGGGAAACTATAACCTTCCTCACTTACAAGATATATTTGTAATGAATGTGTGTGCTAAATCCTCCCGTGGGCATCACTACAAAATCAATCGTGCACTATCTAAATCTAACACCGCACACCACTTTCTTAGTAATAGAGTGGTCTGGAACTGGAACCGATTACCTGAGGATGTTGTATCTGCTACCTCAATAAACAGTTTTAAAAACAAATTAGATATCTGGACAAAGGTCAAAAAACTTGAAAAGTGAACTATGTATAAGTGCGGAGTGACTTTCAACACTGTGTGAAATAGACACATCAGCTTACAAGCTGCTCGTCTATAAATAAAATAAATAAATAACTTTTGTTGATACTGATTTTTTTCATGGCTACCCATTTCTACATTTGATTAAATAATTGAATAGTTTGTATCTTAATACTTTGGCTCGCAGTAAAAAATATAACAATGACGTCAATTGTTATAAAAGGATGCGTGTCCCTCGTGAGAACCAACGGCTTAATTTGATATTAGTGTAAATCCGTCTGTAGAATATGGTGGTTTTCCCAATGGAGTACAGCATGGGGTTCTTCAAAAGGGGTGTGAAGAGATTTCTGCAGGGTCGGCAACGCGCGCGTGATGCCCCAGGTGTTGCAAGCGTCCATAGGCTACGGTAACCGCTTACCATCAGGCGGGCCGTATGCTTGTTTGCCACCTAAGTGGTATAAAAAAAAAAAAAAAAAAAAAAAATATTACACTATAGGATACGATTTTCATACTGTGCTTTGTTGTAATATACCAAAGATTTAAATTACAAATTGTGATGATTCATTGAACACTAATCCAACATTATCAAGTGAAATGTATTTGTCCAATACATATTTATTGTCAACATTTGCAATGGTAATATAATTCAAACGGCCCACATTTACCATAGATTTGTTTTCTGACCATGTGTTTTAGAAAGTGGTGACATGACTTACGCAAGCAACAAGTAGGTTATGTGTGTGGATTGACCATTAATATTGTGTTTTGAGAGTTGAGCTGTTTATGCAGTTACGATGCTTTAAAGCATATTCTAAGTCCGATAAATAATTAAAGGTGGTCAGTCATTAACCATTAAATTATGATTATTTATGCAAGTACAGAAAACTTTGCCTACTTTTCTGGTGATAATTGGCGTGAAGGTATTCAATTATGCAAATTAAGGCTAACAAATGCTGTAAATAGATTGATTAAGCAGGGGAAAACACTTTTAATTTATCCACATACACATAAATATGTTTATAATAGCAATGAGTATTTTATCAATACTGTTTTGATGTAGGATAAAAAACTTTAAAATAATCACTAACTAGGTTACTGCGAGTTCTCCTACAGTCCAACCTCTCTTAGGGATTGTATTATAGAAAGAGAACAAAACTCAGATTCAGTCTCAAGAATAGATCATGTTAATCGAAAATAAACCTTATATCATTGGTGCAGGTTCCAAATTAAATTGTTTTAATCTGGACTCAAAAGTTGATTTGACATTCTAGAAGAATATTTCCACCTTTCAAATCTATATGTTTATTTTTTAGTTTGCACAAACCGACAGGTCAGTCATCAGTAATTTATTAAATATAGCTACAATGTTGAACAATAATATTATTGATTAATCACTTATGAAATTATGTACCTAATATAGATTAATACTTGATAATGTTTTAGCTAATGAATTCTTTCAAAATAGTTCTTATCTATCAATAACAAACAAAATAATTGTCATGCACAATTGGTATTTATTTACTACAGAAATGGAAAACTTTCTTAACTGCGACATAGATTTAAATAGGTGCTATTACTTACGTTTTACACATCCTAAGTGCATAATTACTGCCTATTTAAGTCTTACAATTGCTTACTCAATAAATCTAAAGACCACCATACACATAGTCACCTCCTACTTTATGATACGGACCATCTGTTGGTAAGCGGTTTTGTAGCCTATAGATGCTTGCAGTACCAGGTTAATACAGTTTATCCTATACGAATAGACCCAGATTTCTTGTCTCATAAAATCTCCTATACAGTGAATAATATGCTGTCCGTTTGGCAATTAATGTCTAGGCGAAAACGAGTTTTCTGATTACATTAATTAGAGTTTTAAAGAACTTATGAATACAACTTGTTACCAGTTTTATTCTAAGAAACACTTGCTTGCATGTCTGTATCAAAAAGATTAAAAAAACGAAAAATAATAATAAATAAATATCCTGGGACATTCCTCACACACGGTCATCTGATCCCAAACTAAGCAGAGCTTGTACTATGGAAACCAGATAACTGATATAATACATATACTACTTTTTGTTTGTAAATACATACTTAATATACATAATTACACTCAGACTCAGGACATGCAGATATGTTCATGCACACAAATGTATGTCCTGTGTGGGAATCGAACCCACGACCTGCGGCGCGTAAGGTGAATCTTAACCAACTGCGCTAACTGGCCCGTCAAATAAATAATGGTAACAATTCGTCTATTCTTTGCAGCTGTGAATTAAGGCATTATAGTTAGTTAAAATATCTGAAATGTGTGGACATTTTGCTATTAACTTTTAGAACATGGGATCAGCCCACACACGCCATTCCCGCGATTTTTATATTTTACCCAAAAAATACTATGACTTAAAAAACGCTTAGCCCTAGATGTTCCATTAAAATGCTCTAGAAAGTAAAGATTTGAAACAAATAACCAATATAGTCAGACCGTCCAAAATTACCTAGCCGAGTTTCTTGCCTGTTCTTCTCAGTTGAAGGCCGACTTACGAACTTCAGTGGCTTTAAACTTCACAAATGCCATATTAGGGCCTAACTGAATAAGAGGTTTATTTTGAAAGAATTATGCGACATTTCATCGTGGTTTGATTCCCACTCAGGAATGTCCTGAGTCTGGGTGGAATCATGTGCAGTAGGATATCAGTTATCTGGTTTCCATAGTACAAGCTCTGCTTAGTTTGGGATCAGAAAAACGTATGTGAAAAAAATAAACAAATAAAATATATAGTTTCATATTCAGACCGCGTAGTATATATTCTTTGCTCAGTCTCTAAATACAAGGCGTTTATTCAAGCGACGTTTGAGAATTAGCTTAATTCGTATGCATTACAATGCAATTGCAGAACTAGTTGTACAAGCATCCGATATGACCTCAATACCACTTGGGAACTGCACGACAAGGCGTGTAAAACAACTTTTATAGGTGTTATGTCGTGTTATGTAATGATATTAATTCTTAAGCATTGTATACAATGGTATAGGTAATTTGTTGACTGAATCCGGTTAATTTAATCTTGTATCAAGCTTTAATCCCATAAATGTTACATACATGATCTGCCCCCTTACCATGGACTTTAAATTGCGATTCAACTTAGATTGAACTGAAAACGATTCAGGTCAGTCTTAAGTTGAATAGCAATCAGAAAAGAGAGCTGCACACTTAACCCCTTATTAATAAAAAATATAATAATACCTATGTTTTAAATATATCCGTCACTTTCTAATGTCATATAAACAAAAAGGCCTGGGGCTATCTTAATACCTGGGTGTTACAAGACTGACTTACACTTTATTTATTAATAATGGGGTTAAAAAAAGTCGAATTCACCACCCCAAAGCCTGCCTATATTGCCTAGCTATATTGCCGTACAAGCAGCCATTTTAATTTTCTAATATAGGTACTATTAAGTTAAACGAAACTTCAGCCGAAACAGTCAAAAAATAAAACCGGCCAAGTGCGAGTCGGATTCGCACACAGAGGGTTCCGTTATAACTAACTAAACTTTACTATGAAAAAAAAGTCATTTCTTGTAAAGGCGACCCCTTTAATTTTTAATAATATTTAATTTTTATTATATGTTGTTATAGCGGCAATAGAAATACATATTCTCTGAAAATTTCAGCTGTCTACCTATTACCGTTCATGAGATAAAGCTCACTGACAGACAGACGGACGGACGGACAGCGGAGTCTTAGTAATAGGGTCCCGTTTGGCACCCTTCGGGTACGGAACCCTAAAAACAACAAACATAAACATGCACAATTATAATATTAGTTCACGAAGTAGGATAGTAGAACGAACTAAACAAAAGATAAGGAGTGCATAGATTAGTTGTACACGCTTGAACTCTAATGTATCATGTAGAACAAATGATTTGGTCCATTAAGTATCCCGCATCATTATGATTCCGAGCCGGGATTCTTCTGACTGATTCTGTTGTTGCAATTTATGTCTTCAATCCTTTCAAGCGGTTTATGAATTTAAAAAATGCCTCGAAATGTAAACTCCACCTTCTTTTATGTGTGGTGGGGAATTTCCAGCCTTACATTTGTCTGTCGACTAAACTCATCGATTGGTATTTCTTATCTATGCTATTCAGATGTTTGTCAGCCGACTTCGTTCTCCACTTTCTCTCAGAACAAACATACATGTTCATTCACACAAATAATTGTAGAGTGAAAATCGAACTCACAACCTGTAGCTTGGTCTGACTGCCACGCCAACCGGCCCGTCTATAATAATTTAATCGTGAAATTAATTTGGCAATGTTGCGTTGCGTAGACCAAAAAGGTCATCGCTCTTATAAGCGAGAATTTTAATTCAATAACTCGTTTGACAAACGCTTTCACGATATGTCGAATTTCATTTTAAAACCTGATTTAATATCCGAGAATATATAATCTTAGAGATATCAGTGGCAATCTCATCGTTTATCACTCGTTTCTAACATGCAATTCATAGCACAGAGAATATTAGCTTTTACCTTTAGTATAAATAAAAGTAACGGCCCATTTATGAACATCCACATGCAAATTGAGTCAAAAATCTAATTAGTACACTAATATCATATTTTGCCATTTGATACCCATCAGCTGTCAAATCCTGCTCAAGTCAATCAAAGCATGTCGCGATCATTGCCAATTTGCGTTCAAAACTTACGTGACATGAAAATATTCCACTCAACCCAGTCGACTATTGAAATAGGAGGGCCTACGCTAACCTATTTAAAGATATAGGTAATATCTTAGCCTATCAGCGCACTAGGCAGCCGGCAGACTGGCTGCGGCAGCCACTCGAACATATGACGGCGTATGGGAGCCCGCGCACTAGGCAGCCACGAATTCCTATCAATATTTCGGCTGCCGCAGCCTGGCTGCCTAGTGCGCGGGTAGGCTTATCGTCATGATTGCTCTTAGGGCAGGCAAAATCAGCGAACAAAGACCCATTAACTTTTTTTAATCTATTCCGCCAATTCACAACCACTGATTGGCTAAGTCAGGGATACACTAAACATTCGGATGAAGAGATTGGTCGATAGTTGAGGAGTTGGATTGCCCGGTTTACTTCTAAGGGATTTTTCTTCGATGGGTAAAACTTTACGCCTACGCACATCCCACATAATCTGAACCTCATCATATGCACGTATCAGTATACCAGCCCATAATGTCCCAGTGCCGAGCACAGACTTCTCAGAGGGTGGAAGGGAATGGGAAAATACTCCACCACGCGTGCCACTGCGGATCGGTGGAGAGCCTAGTGGTCAATCTAACAGAGTTTCAAGCCACCTAGGAGGCCTCTAGCTTAACGACTATCACAATTAAGTGATAACCGGGACCAACGACTTCACGTGCCTTCCCAACGTGTCATAATATTTGTAAACGAATACGCGCATAACTCATGTGTTGGCATAATTTGCGTCAAAATATTTCACGTCTGGCATTGACCCAATAACGAATTCCCGCTGATCGAATACGTCTGATACATTACATGGTTCGAGTTTAAAATAGTTGTTTACTTTGCAAACTTTTTTGCTTACACGAAAACATGCAGTTACGTTGCATAAAGCGTTTACTGGCTATTTAATGCTCGTTAAAATGTTCTCAATAGCCAGTTTATCAAGTCGCTTCCTCTGATCTGCAAGCAAACCTGTGGCCTGTTGAAATGGGTTTATAGACAAACTAGCTTTTTGCCCGCGGCTTCGCTCGCGTAGACTATAAGATTTGTTCGAGTAATAAACGCTAAGATATTAAGATGATGGGAGCGCGGCGCGGCGACAGCTGGTGGAGGACCACGTGCTCCCATCCATCAATCAGTCAGCCAGGACTTTGCTTTTTAAATGAGTAATTTTAATCTTTTATATAAAGCCGGCCAAGCGCAAGACTTAGTCTCACTCGCGCACCGAGGGCTCTGACCTTCCTTGGACGTATATTTATTGGATTGGGCCATCACTGTTGATTAAAACCGGACCGCATAATTAAGTTTGTTTGTGAAGGAATTTGGATGATATTGAAAAAACTGTGCTAGTTAGAAACATTGTTCTATTTTTCCTATACTTTTTCCAGATTTTTCGCATTGCGAACCTCGGAGATTGGAATTATTCATCAACAGTCAAAAATCTTAACAAATAATAGAAAAATGTTTTAAAATGTACAAATAAAGCCCTTTCACATGATACCTCACTTAAATTTGTAGCCCTGCTTTGAAATTGCAGGGCCCACTCTGTTCACCTTTACAACCGTAAAAGTAAAAAAAAATATATATTTGCAATAAGGTTGGGTAAGCAATATTTAAAACTATTCCTAATTTTAAATCAACACCATTACTGGTTGTTGAAATATACCTATCGCTGTAACAGTCGAACAGACAGACTAACTGGCACCATAAGGGTTCCTTTATTAGCTTTTTAGTTCGGAACCCAAATAAAAACGAAATACCAGTCACTAATAACGATATCCCAAGCACTATACTAAAAATTTGTAAGAGAAATTGGACTCGGGCTTCGGATTGGAATTGGGCTGCAAGCAGGTTCTCTCGTTATCAATTTGGAGCAGCCCGAGCAGGGAGGTTCCTCCCCCTTACATCGCAGTTGTGTTCCTGCGGTGAGTAAGGTCGCCAGAGCTGGGTGTAGGGAACCAGTATGTAGTAGGCACCAAAATAATACCTACCGCTGCCGGCACAGCGACTCCTCTCAACCTTCAAACACTTTTTCAAGAAGGGTGTGGAGAGAGATTCGGTAAAGCGTGAGTGATACCCCTGGTGTTGCAAGCGTCTATAGGCTACGTTAACTGCTTGCCATCAGACGAACAGCAAGTTTTCTATTTGTCCTGTCTTCGTCGTAAGTGTAACTATTTATATGCCCTATATATGCCTATATGGCTACCAGTATGGTACTTTTGTCGATCAGGCTGGCCACCACATACTATCGTGCGTAAAAAGCACAGGCAGGATTCCGCTCCACTCCGACTTTAATGACATCATTAATAGGGCTCTTGCCAGAGCTCTCGTGTCAGCTATTCGTGTATCGAGTGGCTTGAAGCGTAACGATGATAAGAGGTCCATCTGACATTGATGTCCTGGAGCTCATTGTATTTTTCGCGACATATCGAGGCGTCTGATTGACGGTTTCTATAGTCAAAGGCCTGACGAATACTCCAGCTAGAAGATTAGCATCACCATACAAAATGGCATCGCCCGCCGCCTGCAACGTTTGGGCACACTACCAACTGGCAGCAAATTAGATCAGCTATATTCTCTTTGTGAACTGCTGGTCTCTTTTTTTATTTTTATTTGTGTTCTGTTTTTTTTCTATTTCCCACTTAGTCTGTCAAGCAATTTTATCATATCTAAATTGTTCATGGTCGTTTTTGAGAAATCGATGAACAAAAAAAACATACACGTCCAACTTAGAGTTTCCTCATTATTTTTTGAGTCGGTTAAAAATAGGATACCTTTTATCACGGGAGTGTTCCCGCGAGGGTGGTACAGTGGGGATAGTTACTCGACCCAGAGCTATGCCATATGTAGGCAAAGAACTTTAAATGAGAACACATCGTGAAGTTTTGCAGGTTCGATTCTTACTTAGGTAAGCCTTTTTCATAAGTTCTTCAATGCAGCTGTACTTATTTTATTTGTTAATTCAAGCTTTTTTTTTGTAGTGAACTAAACTAAAAGGTCAAATGGGAGAGCGCTAATGGCTCTCATCAACTAAGAAATCTATATTAAAATCATTGATCCTGTCATAAAATTGTGAGAACGAAACCATAGTGCGATTCAGGAAAAAGACAACGCCATCTAGTAGTTCTCTCATCTGTGTCTCATAGCCGTGAGACAGCCTGTAAATAAATATGTAAATTGAGATATCTTTTTTTCCCGTGAGCCGATTTTGATGAAACAAAGCCTAGTTGAAGCGCCAAGCAACGCTCAATGACCCTGTGGAAATCCCATGCAAATCCGTTCAGTGGATTCGAAGATTATCCTGTTCAAACAGACAAACAGACAGACATTTAAAAAAAAAATGGTATTTATGTATTGTGTTAGTCATTCTACATCACCCCCAATCAGTTTTTGGTAAATATATTCAATGTACAGACACGACTTTTCTACAGTTTTATTATATGTATAGAAGATATTTCTTTGATTAACAGCGCAGTAGCGCACACGCATTTGATTTTAAGAGCAGGCATCCCTCTATACGTTTCATACAAAAACTCTGTACTTATTATGGCGTTGTTAAACATTTTTCGTTAGATGTTTTAAGCAAATATGTATCTTGTGCACTGTATCTAGGCATGTATATAGGCAAAAATAAAATTTTTTTTTTGAAACAATCAGTAAAAGCCAAATGCCCAAATTTTACCTGAACTTTGGCCATATCTAATGTGCCTATAAATTGTTAAAAATAAATAAAACATTTTGATCTGGCATTGCAAATGTATTGGCGATTCAAAGTATCAAAATTTTTCTTCATAGATTTTTTCACAAGAATGACGACCTAGCGAAGCGGCCGCGAGTGATCAGCGGAATTTACTGACTGATAACCGACGGCTCTGATGCTGTCTCTTTTTTCGCAGTCAAACATTACGTTGGAGGAAAGCACAAGCTTTTAGGCTATGCTTGCGTCGAAGTTGCGTTGGCCATGAAGGGCCGCGAAGTTAAAAGACTGTTGAATCCTAAGCTAAAAATTTCTTAAGTTTCATAATTTGCTCAAAAAAAGATTCGGAATTACCGAAGAAAACTGTAGTTTTATTAAAGAATGAGTATTGGAACATAATAAATGAAGCGAATCATGTCCAAATGATGCGGATACCTAGACACTAAACAACGGTTATAAAAACTGAGAGGCAACAAACATGAGTACAAATTAGTAACATAAAGGTCATAATAAAGTGTGCGTAACGTGAGGCGGGTGATGTCATCCGCTTGAATAGAGTAGATTCATAACAGCATTGTCTGTTCACGTACTAACAATACAGGTAAATCTGAGATTTATAATCTTTTTAAAGGTGAACGCATACTTATCCGAGCCGAACGCATCGCACGAAACGAATTTTAGAATTCTGTTTATGAAATCTTATCCAGTTTCGGACGATTCAACGCGGGCAAGTGAGCTTTCATAAGATTTTATGTACAGAATTGTAAAATTCGTTTCGTTCGATGTGTTCGACGTGCTCGGCTAGGATAAGTGTGCGTTCACCTTAAGGCGCAGACTTGGGCAAAATACACTACATTGCTGCCCAAATTATATGAAACCTGCTAACTCTACGGTGTTGAAATTGAAATATATGATACTTAAGGATATAACAAACACATCGCCCGAGCCGAAAACACGATTTCAATTAAAAGCCTCGATAAAAAAAAATTTCAAACATACCTCTAAAAATCAAGAAATTCCCAAATATATCCAAAGCCTGAAGGTATTTTGATACGATTTTTTTCATCGATATAGTACATATCATAAGAAAATAAACGCCCGATTTAGTTTTTTGAATTAGCTATTCAGTTTTTCATAATAATGATTTTAAAAAAAGTCGCTTACGTCAAATTCAATCCGAGCACCATCAACATCATACCGCACTCTATTGTCCTGCAACTCGCGTATTTTACTTCGCGCTCACTCGCATTCCGCGGCGATCCGCGTTGCTAGATGGACCTGTGTCATTTTCTTTCAGAATTTTCACAAAAATAAAACCCTCTCAAATGAGTAAAAAATCATATCAAATATCTTCAGAAGGCACTGGAAATGCATGCTAGTCAAATTAAGGCAATTGAGCCTTTTATTTGCTTGTTATGAATAAAAATATATAAAATAAAATCTGTTATGATTGATACTTTTGAAAATTGTCATCGAGCCATGTCGTGGTACTGACAGAGACTAATACTTATTTTCGTCTATGAAGGGTATGGCTTGGGTAGTCTAGGGGGCTAAAGTGCGGGTTATTAATGTAGGCGCCGACTGAAGGAGGTGATGATTCAAATCCCGGAAAGTGTTTTTTTTTATTTCAAATCATACAAAATGAAAAATCAGCAATATATATTATTTTTAATGAGCAATTATCTATTTAGTTACTTACCTGATTAAATAACACCTCATTCAATGTTGTTTATTTTGAGATCAAAGAAAAGGTATTGAAGGTAGGTTGACTGATACTGGTAACAGTAGGTGCCCCGAAGTCGGGGCGGGCGTGCCAGTCACTACTGCGGTCATCGAGTCATCTGTAGTCATCGAGTCGAGCCGATATACCTTTATATTCATTGTATTATTGTGGTCCAGTCGCGTAGTCGTGAAGTGTCAATGGCACAGTAAAATTAGTACCAGTAAAGAAAATATTACACATCTTACGTTGACTAAGTTTCTACTACATCGAGGAACAACCCTTAGAGAATTTATACCGAGCAATCTGATTCCGAAACTAGTCACTGATTTTGAACTGTAAGGACCAATCACTTTATCGTGTGTTCTTGACTTGGCCAATCAGAGCGCATTGTCAATGATGGCAAATTGGCGGAATAGATTGCAAGCAAAATCAACGTCATTACGCTTCTTTGGGTTAATTGTTCGATGTTCTACTACTTACTGAATCGGTTAGTTGGAATGTGAACCCATCGTAAATTTACAATTACTATTAGTGAGCTCGGCTATCATTGTGCCGATTAGGGATTGCAAAATCCGGTTTTTTTTCCGGATCGAAAGTTTATCATCACATATAAATCCGGATTATCCGGATTTTTCGTTTTTTTTTATTTTTTTTTGCAATCTTTTGTAATTTTAAATTGTACACGTATTTTATGCTTAATTATTAGTAGTTTGAAGAGAGGTGTTCTATTTTATTGTATTTCCATTGCTTGCATTTGAATAAAAATTCAATTAAACTGCAAGTAATATTTAAAAAAAAAATGGCTTGTATTTGGCCACTAAGCCGTCCATAAAGGATAATGACGAAGCCTAAGGTGGAGCACGCTAACCCAAATGGAACCTAATCATTCAGGCCGTGAAAGTCCCGAGATTCTAAGAGTCAGGAAATACAGTCGCCGGAAGCAAGTTCCACTCCCTTGCTGCCCGCATTATAATTGAAGATACAAAAGAAAAAAAATCCCCGTGCCTTGTGGTTCGGAGTAAAAAGCAAGCAACCTTTCTTCGATGGTCGAGGCTCGTGAGTTTCGTCATAATTAGTCTCATATTCGATGAGTCTTCTGGCTTGGCGGTTTATTGAGTCGAGGGCAAGAGCCTGGTGGAAAGGACTCCGTTTGGTGAAAAGACACACCTGCGTCTTGGTGGCATTAAAAGTGAACAGAATGGCATTGCCCCAATCGGAGACTGCCTGTAAAATTACGTTCAAACGCTCTACCATGGCCTCTCGCAATAATTGGATCTATGACAACGGTGCTATCGTCTACGTACCCAAAGATACCGGGCTTCACCAGATCGTTAATATGCAGCAGAAATAAGGTTGCAGAGAGAACCGAACTCTGTGGAATTGATTGCGGAAAGGTCCGACGAACACCCGTCTATGACTACATGAATGATCTATTCACTTTATCTACCAATTCACTCACTACCTATCACTCTATCTATTCACTTCGCTCAGGAAATGGTAAACTGTTAAGCTGCAAACTAATAAATAAATAAATAAATAAATAAATTCAAGCGCACAGACCACCAGAGATTTCATATCAAGGAAGCTTGCTTAGAAGCCTGGTGTGTCAGACCCTTTCTGTCCTCCCTGTCACGTTCCGCCGCCTCCTTAGCGGGCATAACTCGCTCGCAAAAGGAGTGGAGTGCATCCCACGATCTCTCGTTTTCAACCACAGCGCGAACGACGCTCGGCAGCGGGAGATCAGTCCCCACTTCGGCGCAGAGCTCGCTGCTAGGCCCCCTCTTCGAGGCACATATGCTTTTTTACCGACTAAGTTGTATAAAAAAAAAACAGCGTTCGGCAAGCTTCGCCATATCTTCAAGTCCAGAATACCTCAGAGTCAGAGTCTTAAGAAAAAGGTTTACAATCAGTGCGTGTTACCAGTGATGAAATACGGAACACGGACGTGGTCTTTCACTGCTGGTCTAATAAATACGCTCAGAGTCACTCAGCAAGCTATGGAATGAGCTATGCTCGGAATTTCACTACGAAACAGGGTCCGAAACGAGGACATATGTAGGAGAACAAAAATTCTCGATAAAGCTTAGCGATGGGCGATTGTTACTAAAAACAATCGAATTATTCGATTGTCCAATTTATTCGAATCATTCGAATAACAATTGACTTCTTTCGATTGTTCATAATACGCTTCGTGCGGCACCTTGCGTGGCCTGTGCCGTGCGCTGGCTATCCGCCCGCCGAATGAATGAATCTATTCGCCCACGCGCTCACCCGTCGATTGTGCATACTATTGCAACCTGCGTGGCGTGCGTCACTTTTCATTCGAAAGGTCGATTGTTATTCGATTGTTTATTCGTTAGAACGAATGAATCGACAATCGAATGTACAGTTTTACAATTGTCGATTCTTTCGATTCCTTTTTTTTGAACAATCGCCCATCGCTAATATAGCTCGTAGAGTTCGTATGTTGATGTGGCAATGGGCAGGTCACATCGCTCGAAGAACCGATAACCGATGGGGATGGAAGGTTCTCGAGTGGCGGCCACGTACTGGAAGGGGACACCGTACGTCCACCAGGTGGACCGTCGACCTGGTCAGAGTTACTGGGCGCTGCTGGATTCAAGCAGCCCGAAACCGCTTGAAGTGGAAGTTAATGGGGGAGGCCTATGTTCAGCAGTGGATATCCTCTTTTTATACGCGATACCGTGACCGGGTGGCGTGGGCTGCCGCGCAAATCGCTTCACTGTCACCACATTATGACATTGTACCCGTGCGAAGACGGGGCGGGTCGCTAGTACTTAATATACATAATTACACCCTGACTCGGGACATGCAAACATGTTCATGCACACAGATGCATATCCTTGGTGGGAATCGAACATACAATCGGCGGCGTCGTGGAATCTTAACAAACTACACCAACTGGCCCGTCAAAGGTTTTTTTTGAGGTATATAAAAATTTATATTTTTAAATGTTTGTCTACAGTTTGTCTACTGTTAACATTTTTACTGTGTCCAATTCAAACAGCTTCGTTCTCGGGGAAATGTATAGATGGCGGTTTGTCACGTTGAATTGTTTGCTTGCAATGACGCACTTCTAAATAGAGGGAGCTAGTATTTTTTGTATGCTTAGTTCCGGTAATTTCCGCAAATATTACGTGAAAATGTGGCGCAAGGGTGAAAACTGAAATCTGCTCGAGAGGAGTCTGCGCCTTAAAAGGATGGTTGGTACAAAAACTCTGCAGATGGAATTTTAAATAGAGATTTGGAATGAAAGTATGAATGAAAGATGCGTGTATATTCAACTCCATTGATTGAGAAGAGAGCACACATATAATTATTACGATTACCTTTATAACATACTACCTGACCCCCGCGGTTTCACCCGCGTTCCTGGGATAAAAAGCCCATGTCCTTCTCCATACCATAGGCTATCTACATGCCAAATTTCATGATGATCCGTTGAGTAGTTGAGGCGTGATGGCGTAACAAACAATCTCACTTTCGCATTTATAATATTGTCCACATAACTGCAAGAGAAGTAACTTCAGAAAACACACGTCTATTTCCAAAACATCGGTTGACCTTGCTGTACATACCTCGCAAATAAAATACTCCACTCGCTCAAACTGATTCAAATATAAAAATATTATGAAGCATTCGCCTCGTGGTCTATCCGCTCCAAGTTCACAAAATCTGTTCACCCATTTAGACGTGATCGAACAAACGTACAATCATTTGGTATTTACGATTTCAGTTGAGATTATTCTTATTTGAAGACCAACTCTTGGACCATACCCAAGTAGATGGGTTATTGACATGAATCCCTGATACTTGGGCAACAGCCAAGTTATCTGTGTGAATATGCACCGGGATTTTTCAATATAATCACAGATGGATGTGATCATTTGAACCGTGTTACGATAAAGTAAGGCAGCCTGCATCATGTATAATTATACACTTGTGGATCAGGAAACTGTTTTGTATTCAGTTGCACTTCAATAGCAACTGGTGTTGTGTTCTTTTTGGTTATCTGCATTTGGTTCTGACATTCGACCATCTTGATTCTATTGTATGGACAGATATGTGCTTATAGGATACTCCCTTCAAAGATCCATAATTACCCAACGTTTTCAATGATTCTTTATCAGTATACCGCAGATGTTTGTGGCTCCGAAAATCAGAAATACAGGTTGTTATATTTTTAGCAGCTGCTATTTTGTCGTTGTAATATTTGCAGTGCTATTTAGTCCAACTGGCGCGCCAATTCACCTGTTCCTGATACACTGTGTGCTGATTCCAATCCAGATTACCAGAAATATTTCTGGATGAGATCTGATACTTCAAATGTTCTGTTATCTATGGCGTAACAGTTTGATCTCCAAGGGATCAATTGAACATTTCTTAAGTTTAAGTCTACGTCGCAAAGGAAGCCTAAAGTTTTTTCCTTCAGTAGTTTGGGCACTATTGATTAGTTGGGCTTCTAATATTATAATCTAATTAGTTTAATTACATAATTGGACTACGGCCGCTAAAATGTAGCTTCTCAAATTGTGTTCCAGGCCATGAGGTGGTCGGGAAGCTGAGCATCAAGCTCAATTATAAAGACCCGAACCGTAAGTTGTGTGACAGTGATGCTGTATAGTCTGTGTTTGTCTCCTAACTTTTCCTTGTATTGGACATGATTTAATATAGTGATGTACAGTTATTGGCCATATTTATGTTTGTTGCTTTAATACGATTGTAATTATGTAAATACGTCGCGATATTTAAAATTCAATAAAATTACATATAAATATCAAAATACCTACTTCTCGTATACTACAAATTCAAGCATTAAACTATTGTTTTCTAGCAAGGAAGTTGAATTAAATAACTATTTATAAAATGTTTTGACTCAAAGAAAGATTATTTACGTAAGACAAAAAAAAAGTAATTTTGATGATATCGTTTAAATATAAGTTGCTACCGCAGAGACATGTGCTACTACCTTATCTATATTACTTGTAGATATAGCAGTAAACAATAAAACTGTAAGATTATTTACAGACTCTTAATACATCGCCTTATCTCAAGAATAAAATCTTTTATTTGCGTTTGTTTTAGACATTTATCTTTTAGTTATGGATGCCATGGTAACTGAGGATGTGGCTCTGAAGTCCAAATGCCAGTACATCGATAGATGCTTGATTTTCAACTTGAAGAAGTCAAGATACACGTTATTTTGAGAGAGGTAGGGCAAACGTGGATCATTTCCTGAGCTCACAAGCGGTTTAGAGCCCCTCAGTGTGAGGAGAGACTTTGCCTCCTTATGTGTGTTCTACCGCTTGTAAAACGGAGAGTGTTCTGTAGAATTATTTAAGCTGTTGCCCACGGCTACCTTCCACCATCGCAACTCTCATCATCGACGGGGTCCATCCTCACACATTCAAACCAGCATTGTTTCGAACTGTGCGGGCTCAAAGGAGTTTTCTTCCGCGGACGCTCAGACTGTGGAATGAGCTCCCCACCGTTGTTTTCCCAATAGAGTACAGCATGGTGTTCTTCAAAAAGGGTGTGAAGGGCGCGAGTGATACCTCTGGTGTTGCAAGCATTAACAAGCAAGTAACTGCTTACCATCAGGCGGGCCGTATGCGTCTGCCACCTATAATGGTATAAAAAGTATCCTTCACCGAATTTAGCAGCTCATTGTAAGATTCAATAATCCCTGACCTTCGTATTGTACTCCATGTACACATCTTAATATTATCGTTTGTGCATCAAAAATTTCCAGATAACCTATGGGTTTTTGCCACAGTCACCTTCAATTTGCGATTCATAAAAACATTGTGTTTGATCAAGGCTGCTATAACGAGTTGCGATTGCATCGAACTGTAACGTATACATACATATAATAACATGTACCATGTTGTAGATTTGAAGGTTGTAGGTTATTAGTATTTAGCTGTCAGTCTGGCGCATTAGAATTTGAGAGGTCAGAGTGGAGACATCAGATATATTATAATATTGTATATATATGTATTTGTAGTGGTAACATTTACAGATGCGACGATACACACACGCGTGTTCGGACTTCTTGAGCGAAAGAATCTGTAATACCTACTGACCTCCAAAGTTTTCATTATATTTTTCCGAGATTAAAGAGTTTCATAGTAAAAGTTGATGATAATTATGAGTACAATACCCTCTTTAAAGTAATCCTGTATAATGTTAGGCTTTCAATAAGGATTATTCAAAATGCAACCCCAAAAGGGTAGTGTCTCACGTGTTTTTAGTATACCACTTTCGAATTAACTCGTAGAAAAGCGAAAGCTTAACTATTATGTATTTTCTGAAAGTGAAACCTAGCACGTGTGACAATATCATTACAAATAATTAAACAATAGAATAAAATTACAATAAATTAACAAGTCTAGAGATAAGCGAAGTACATCATTTAATTACTCACTAACGAATGTTATTCGTCATCAAATATGTTATGCAAATGATTTGGCGTTTTTATTTTTAAACAACAATTTCACCAAGGTCGAGTCACTTTTATCCATAGGATAAATATATGGTTGTTTGATAGATTCTCTATACACATTCTTTCAACTAACACTGCGGCCGCCGAGAGCATGCGTTTCTGACACCTATACCAATATAAAGGTTAAATCACGGAAACGGCTTATCTGATTATGGCGGGATTTTCAATTAGCTGTGCCTAATTAAATACTGAACCTTCCTGTGAAAGCCCTATCGCAATCGGATAAGCCGTTTCCGAGAATAGCCCAATATAACCAGGTGTACACATTTATACCGTGGGTAAGTGCTATCGGATATTGGATAAAATTGGACCTTTACTAATTGTAAAGATATTATTGAATCGTCATTGAGTTAGGTTCCTCCGTATTAATATTCATTCTCGTCTCAGCCAAAGCATAAGCAATCGTACGTACAGGTATTAGAGTGTATTTTTAAGTCGAAAGTCCACCGTCGCCTAAGATTTTAGTAGCACCTTTTTGCTATTTCTTTAGCGTTCCTGTAGTGTTAGCTAACGTCTATTCTTCCTTTATTTAAATGCTAACTGCTTCTGTATGTAGGTAGGTATAAATAAAACGGCCATGTGCGAGGCCGAGTCTGACTCGCTCACCGAGGAAACAAAGTATAGTTGGTATTTCAGTCTCATCAACACAACAAATCTGTGAGGTGTCAGCAAACAATGCCTCAGGTATTTTTGATATAAAAAGGAAAGTCATTAATATAAATTAAAAATAGAAAAGGACCTAAAATAGAGCCCTGCAGCACACCCATATGCACAGGAGAAAAAGATGATTTAACTTAATTGACATCAACACCGAGTTCTTTCGCAAAGATACGACTTCAAAAGATGTTAACGCTACTCTACGATCGGGGGCCTATGTCAATTGCTTTATTCCACTCCATTTCCTGTGGTAACTAAATTCCTGGCTCAAGTCCCATTGCGTCACTGATCGTCACGCACACGTGTGGTCCCATTTCGTTACGTCACAGTCATATGATTTGCGTAGACGTAACTGTCAATCAAATATGTATCGGAAACGAGTTGTATCTATCAATAGAGATAGTGGGGTGTTCGTGATGACGATAAAGTATCGATATAACTTTAAAATATGTTATCGTGTTACAGTTCTGCAATAAAAACTTATTTTTTGCGTAATCTAAATTTGTGTTCTTAGTTGTTCTCTCAATAATTGAATTTTAGGGTTCCATGTTCAGAAGGAAACAATTATGACCCCTAAGAGCAATACATTTTTGTAAAGGACTAGAAAATAATAATACTTTATACGAATATTTAAAATAGGGCATGTACCTAAACGGATTTGAATAAAAAAAAATACGTAAATAGATCATAACTTGGATTAAAATACATATGTATATGACAACTTTAAAAATATAAGATATCTCGAGACCACGGGTCAAACCGCAGATAAAAGTAACTAACATTGCTGTCTTTATCATTTCAGATGTCATTGACAATGACAGGTATACGTTTAACAAGAGATAGAGAATAGCCGCAGAATAGTCTCGTCTAAAAGAGCACGCAGAATCGCACAGTGACGTTGTGCTTGTTACTTTAAATAGGTTTAACTTTTTTAATGACACAAACTGTTTTATTATAATATATGTTAGTTTATACTTATAGATCTATGGGCCAAAGTAGCCGACATAAAATATATAATTATGGTAAAATATCCTAGAGAACAGAATTTGCGCTAATACCAGTACGCAGCGCGGAAGGCATCTTGACCTTCGTATACACCGTATACACGTAATCCTGCGCAGCTATCCATAATTAGATTCAATTAGGGAGGTGACATACAAATAACCGCACTTTGTTTTTTAAAGTGGATGGTCTGCATTTTGAATTTTTTATCCGCCGTTTTAGCCTCCGCTGTCCGTCCCTCCATCTGTTTGTGTGTCAGTGGGCTGAAATTTTCACAGAATGTGTATTTCTATTACCGATAGCAACAAATATGAAATAAAATTCATTACATACATACAAGAAACGGAACCCTTCGTGTGCAGGTCGACTCGCACTTGGCCGGTTTTTAAAATTTATAATTTTTTTTTTATTTTCGCAATAGATTTATGTGTGTATTAATTATGCATTCAAAATACCTACAAATTACCGTTATTTATAAATAAAGAACCGAAACGGTTATTTATAGTTTTAAAAACAAAAAATCCATTGCCATACGTCTTATACGCGAAACACAAAAGGACGTCGCATATTTAAAACTAGATGAGCCACGCGGTTTCATCCGCGTTATCAGGATAAAAAGTAACCCGTTTCCTCCTCCGTAATCATAGATTATCTGCATGCTTAATATCATCGCGATAGGAAGCGTAACAAACAAACTCACATTCGCATTTATAATATTAGTTGGGATTATGGATTGATGTATTTTAATAAAATTAATAATAAGAAATATTCGATAAAAAATATGATATAGTATTTTTTTTTTCAGTTCGTATACATAAGCTACATCACTATAATATAGTACACACAATAGTGTAGAAGGATATTCGTGATTGCATGCTTCCTAGTTGCGAATACGATCAATTATAGCTATTGCGAGGTCTGCGGAAGATTGTAACATCTTCCGGGCGGGACGCTCTTTCTTTTCAGTTTTATTTAATTTAAATGCAGTAGGTTCGGGACAGGCTTTCGATATCTCCTTCTATATTCTTCTTCAATAACTGATTGACCATTAACTTGAAACTGCACATAGGTTTGCACTCTTAAAACCTTAGTAATCTTAGTATTGAAGTAACTGAATTTTAGCTTCTTTCGGGCGTTCTCAAATCAAACCTTAGCCGGATGATCATGTCTGTATATGGTAGTTTTTGTGACTTGTTTGTTTTATACTTTTTTTTTATTAATCTTGGATTTTAATAAAGCTTCCAGTTTCTAATATTTAGGTAACATAGGTATATTTTTGTCTTTTAACCATGTTTTGATAGCCAATAATTAAAATAACACTTAGCTTTATTGTTTGTGACGAGAAACTTTTTTTTTTATCTGCGGTTCCAAAAATATTTTAACTGCCTCAAGATATTCCTCGTGCTAAGATATGTATAGTTGTAATGTCGTTACAACTATAAATAACTTAATGTTTCTTAACTTAATGTCGGACCGAGCGGTCTAGAGTTCTGCGTTCCGCGTTCAATGTAATCTATCCGGTGCTTTTAAGGGTTGCGGACCCAAAGGGTGTCAAACGGGACCCTATTCATAAGTCTCCGCCGTCCATCCGTCTGTATCTCATGAGCCATTATAGGTAGACACTTGAAATTTTCACTGAATAAGTCATTCTATTGCCGCTATAACAACAAATAATAAATATGAAATTAAAAATTAAAAGACTCCCCCATACAAGTAAAGTGTTCTTTTTGTTGCGCCTACTATTCATATCATATTCAATTTGAGTTAATATTATTATTGTATGGAACCCTCCAAGTGCGAGTCCGACTCGCACTTGGCCGGTTTTTTATCATTGCACACAGCTATCGCAGAAATCTAGACCGCTCTCAGTGGGATCGGTGCCTTACTGTTGTTCTGCAATTAATTTTTATTTATTTAGCTACGCAGTTAGTCATGTGCTAATTCTAAAATCTATGTTGTATTGATGTTATATCAAAATGAAACACGATGTTAAATATCCATTGACCTTGGCTGTAAAATTAAAAGATCTTGCTCTTAAAAAAAAAACAAAACTTATAAAGCTCCCAACACAAAACAATTTAAAATATCGATATGACGTCATGATACCCTAAAAGCTTTGCAAAACAAAACCGCAACTGGCACCGACGACCTCTACCGAAGGTTAAAGCTCTGTCCTCACTTTAAAATAACTTAAAAGTTCATTCAGCACTTTCACTTTTGCTTGAATGAGTTTAGACTGCGTAGAGAACAGACAAATATTGCAGGATTAATGAAAGTTGGTATTGTGTGATAGAATTTCATGATAGAAGTAAGAATGAAAATGCTTAGTTTGCAAATTTAGCTGATGGTAAGCGGTTACCGTAACCCTATGGACGTTTACGATACCCGGGGCATCACTCACGCGTTACCGACCCTTCCCCAATGAGGCCGCTCTCGCAACCTTACACCCAGAAACTTGTATTTGGCTGCGGTGTTCTGACATTATTTTCGTGATCATTTAATCAGTATATTAGTTAAATAGCGCTTTATGAGTAAGGCGGTACCTCTCTATTATGTGAAGTTAAGTAACATATCGAATATTAGGTCGGGCTGGGTGCAAATGATAATTTGTATACCTTGATGGACAAGCTTTTATCATCCTGGCCGCGATTTATAGTGCTGTGTAATTCCTCTGCCTGTCGAAGGCATTATTATTATTTGGGTTAAGTGGCTGTTTCAAGTCTTTCCAGAGCTTGTATCACTGCGACCAGACTAGATCTATTGTGATCGCCACGTTAGTTAAATTTCACTGCCAAGACCTGCAGCTATAATAAACTGCACAATATTCTTGGCAGGAATGGATTTTACTTCATCTGGGTGTAACAGGTGTTTCCCCAGATGATTATTCCGTTTAGGCATAAGTGGACAGCACTCACACAAGAGATGTATTAGTGTTTCATCTGCCTCACGGCAGAATCTGCACAACTTCGAGTCATGAACGCTGATGGTGAACAGGGGGGCTAAAAAGGAAGCTAAAGCAATATTGCTACGCAATTCATTTTTTCGAATTCTCGGCAGATCCTAATTGATTCCAATATTTTTTGGTAAAATAGTTACTCAGTATATACAATTCAATTCATTAAAAGATTTGGAATTGATGAATTGCATAAGATCAGCTTTAAATTCGAAAAAATGAATTCCGTTAGCAATATTGCTTAGCTTCCTTTTTAGGGGGCCAGATGTTTGTTCAATTCTCGGCTCTCACAAGTATGCGTAAGTTGTTTCTACTTAGAGATAATACCTCTGTGGTAGACTTTTATTAAAGGCCTTTAGCCATTCGTGCCTTAGAGTGGTTCATTCCAGAAGCGTTTTCCGAGAATTGATGGATGAGTTTATATAAGGTTCATATCGAAGGCATGCTTTCATCTAAGTACGCAATCTATGTATAAATCACCTTTATTTTGCTATGATTACATCATTATTGTATCATATACCATATTCACTACGTGACATAGTGTGTAATCAGATGAGCTGATTCTTAAATCATCAGGTTAAGCATTTGCCTTATTTTTAAAATAGTCCGCTTATAGTTAAATTTTATTCTTTTACTCATGTCCAGGCATTGATAACATATTTTCGTCCGTATTCTTAATCCCCTTTTTCAACGGACGCCGCTTTGGCTTAAAGGATATTCAGCTTTTGATATTGTGAACAATAAAATTGTACCCAGCTGTGCTCGTACTTTTTTGCAAGTATTTGTTAGATTCGATCATGGAAAAGACTATGGGCAGATTTGACCCAGCCGGGATATCAACCAATCATGTGTGATATTTTATCATGTGAATAGTCTTGCCTTGAACATTCTAATAGGAAAAATTGCTTTTCTGTTCCGTGAGGAAAAAGAATTACATAGCAGGCATCAAACTCGAGGCAGATTATAACATACTAGCTGTCCCCCGCGGTTTAACCCGCGTTCTCGTGGAAAAAAGTATATATAATACTCGGGGATAATGTAGCTTCATATTAGTGAAATTTTTCGAATGCAACTGGTAGTTCCAGTGATTAGCCCCTTTAAACAAATAAACTCTTCCGCTTTATTATATTAGTATAGATTTGCTGATACATGATTGGTTCGAGTCTGCCTTTAATTTATTTTTAAAATCTTCGGTACAATAAAGCGTTTTTAAACGACTTCAAAAAAAGGAGGAGGTTCTCAATTCGGTTGTGTTTTTTTTTTTTTTTTTTATGTTTGTCACCTCCTCTCATACCTCTCCTACCTCATAACTCCGTCATTTATGAACCGATTTGGAAAATTCTTTTTTGTCTGGAAGGGTACACTTCCCGTTTGGTCCCATTGTCATGAGATTAGGATTTGATTACTTCTTAGTGTACTTTGAAGTCGGTTTAAGTTTTTTTTCTTTGTAAAACAGTCCAATTATTAGTTAGTAAATACATTTCCCATAATTAACCGCATTGATCACAGTTGTACAACCAATTGTCCCCAACAGTGACTGAGAAGCCGGCGCCTCCGCCGCGCACGGGCCCCCAGGGCATCCAGGTGGTGAACACCGGCCCCGAGCACACGTTCGTGCTGGACGAGGACGCGCTCCGCGAGCTGCTCCTCCGCGACGATGTCAAAGACAGGGCGGTGGTCGTCATCTCCGTCGCCGGCGCCTTCCGCAAGGGGAAGTCCTTCCTGCTGGACTTCTTCCTCAGATATATGCACCATAAGGTTGGTATTTATAGCACATCGAACGATTCACAAAGCACTGACAATGCGCTCTGATTGGCCAAGTCAAGAACACACGATGCAGTTATTGGTCCTTCTGAACATAACCAGTGCAAAAGCACTGACTTGTTGCGGAATTGGATTTCGCGATATTACTACTATAAAGGGATATTTCCTGGGTGCAATATGCGTGGCCATTTTTGTCTGTCACTGCTCAGCTCACAGCACAATTATGCCTTTGCAATGAGCAGCCTAAAACCTAAATAAAATAAATAAATAAATATCCTGGGACATTCCTCACACACGGTCATCTGATCCCAAACTAAGCAGAGCTTGTACTATGGAAACCAGATAACTGATATAATACATATACAACTTTTTGTTTTTAAATACATACTTAATATACATAATTACACCCAGACTCAGGACATACAGACATGTTCATGCACACAAATGCATGTCCTGTGCGGGAATCGAACCCACGACCTGCGGCGCAATAGGTGTTATCTTTACCAGACTCTTAACCAACTGCGCCAACTGGCCTGTCATCCACATAGGTAGCACTGATTCAACGCACCTCCTTCGCTAATAAAAAGCTTTGCAAGCGTTTGTTACGCATTTTTTAATTTTGGTTCCCGTTCTGTTATACTGTTCCCAAAAGTCTTTATTTTCTGATTGGGTTGCCGGGTTCACAGGCATCAATTATTTTTATTAGCAAACCAAATATAAAATAACTTTTGTCCGCCTGCCAATTGAAGTTGACAGGATCATTCTTATGTCAATTTAATAAATTCTGCTCGCTGAAAGTACCACGCCTTTGTTTAAAAAGTCGCTCTTGTATTCATTGATTACATGAATTATAATGCTATAATTCATTACATATCTACATAAACTATACTAGGATAACGTGAATAGTGCAATATAATTATAATCTGTAAATAAACATTAATAATGCGGTTGTATTATTGGATAACATTCACTTCCCGTTTTAATCGATATTTTCACGATTATTATCTATGCTAACTGTTATAATACTGAAGAGTTTGAATGTCCCCATAGAGCCCTTTTGATCCTTGTCGGAGAAAATCGCCGTTTCATTATCGTATAAGGGATAGTCCCCTAAGATCGAATCCGCGTGGCTTCAACCCTTAGGGAAACTGCTCTCACTGACCCCGCTAACATTTCTACCGAGTATATCAGCCATCTCTTTGAAACATAAATTCTTATAAAAAAACAACGGGTTGCACTCCGGGAGTGCCGGCAGAAGTGAAAACTTGGATATTAACGTTGTGCACTTTTGAAACTAGTCATTTTTCACATAGTGTTTTTATACAAGGGGTTTTCCAAAATTCAATCCCTTGGGGGTGAAATAGGTGATCGCGAGTGAATTCGCGAAGCAGAAAGCTAGTTCAAAATACATGTACATATAATACTTTTGAATAAGTTTTTTTTATAACTTAAAATGGGAACAAAAATGGTACCTACCTTCCGGCTAGCTAGAGAATATTATAAGATTTTGAACTAATCCCCAGTATAAATACAGTTTAATTTGCAACTAATCTCCCTCCGTCTTACGAATTTTCGATCAGGTCACGTGACACCTGACGCGAGTTTAACATTTTTTACTCATCAAAATCAAAAAGTCATTTATTCAATTTAGGCCCTGGTAAGGCACTTATGAACGTTAAATTGGTACATACAGTTGAATTTACCACCGGTTCGGAATACACTTAAACTGAGAAGACTCCGGCAAGAAACACAGCAAGGCTTTGTTTTTTTTTTGTGGAAGATCTTGTGTCATATTCAGCTTTTTACAATATAGATATATATAATTATTATGCTTATTCATACAATTGTCACTTAGCCAGTGCAATGGGGATGCACGTGCAGAGATAAGCTACTACAACCATATATTCTTGTCTTCCACGTAATGAGTTATCCCAAAAAAAATGCACAACGACGCTAAAGACTTTTTTTTCACTTCAAAAACTAGCATACAATACAAATACTTTTACAAATCTCAGATACAAGCTTAGATTGTGTAGGTTCCCGGTAGCGGCTACTTGACAGTCGATCCGACCGGGGTGTAATATCATATGCAAGGTCAATACTAGACTAATGCAGGCAGGCCTGGATCTAGGTGCTGAGGGCGTGACGGGGCAGACAAAGACTAGAGTAACTAATGTAATTGTCTTATAATAAAGAAAGAAGAGAATGAAGAAAAGGAGTTTTATTGTTAAGTTTTTTAAGTTTAACTCATACAATATAAATATTTAACAGTCAACGAATCAGTATACCTAACACTGCTTTTCCGAAAACGGGTAGCAGCACTGATTTTATGAGACAAAAAGAGATATGAGAGCTCTAAAAGAACTCTTAATTCATACTCAAAATATTAACAAACAGTTAACATAACTCACATCTCCTCGCAAAAGATTTTAGTGTATTCCCGCTGTCCCCACTGCCCGTGTCCCCATTAATAGTGACAGCGGGACTTGAATAAACATAGTTTGTATACCTTTGGTCCTTTGATTATATACTAGTAAATCATAAGTCCCAGTGACTCCAATCAAATGAACTATCCCATTTTTAAACCACTAATTAAACTGCTTACTTTAGTTTGAACCTTAATACGTGGTCTCGTAAGAAGTGCACTGTAATGAGTATGATGTTTCCAGTATGGCGCGGGAGGCGGCGGCGGCGACTGGCTGGGGTCCGACGAGGAGCCCCTGCAGGGGTTCAGCTGGCGCGGGGGCTCCGAGCGGGACACCACCGGCATACTCATGTGGTCAGAGATATTCAAGGCAACCCTCGATACTGGTGAAAAGGTAAGTTGTTCCTATTGCAAACCATAGACAAAGAGTGTCCCTGGATATACGGAATTGATCAGTTGCACAGTGATTCAAATTTTTTTTAATTTTTATTTTATTTTTATATTTATGGAAAACTAACAGCTAATACACAATATTTATACATTCACAATAATAACAAAACAAGTAATAAGTAATACAAAAAAGCTAATATTAATCAATGTAGAGTCATTTGTTACCGTTCACAAGAGCCTTATCAGGGCGAAAATTGAATGAATTTTGATTTAGAATTAAATCTGAGTTTTCGGAATTCTTTTTATTTCATATACACCTAGGTAATGGACGCGTGTCCGGCTAATGTAATGTTGGTTTGTCCTGTACTACAGGTAGCAATAATCCTGCTGGACACACAAGGCGCATTCGACAGCGAGTCGACAGTGCGCGACTGCGCGACCGTGTTCGCGCTCAGCACGATGCTCTCCTCCGTGCAGATCTACAACCTCTCACAGAACATACAGGAGGACGACCTGCAGCACCTACAGGTACTACCTATACACCCCAGGTGGACATGGACCTGGAAAGCCCAAAATAATTCGAAAAAATCTTTTCACACCGTTTTTGAAGTACTTTTATTGCGATGATAGCTCAGCGGTAGTGACGTCGGATACCGAGACGAAGGTCCCGGGTTCGGATCCTACAATGAGCTTGAGCTTTCGGTGGAGGAAAACATCGTGAGGAAACCATAGCTCGGTGGCCACCCTCAAGTTGAAAATCTGTCGCCAAGCACCTATCCGTGTGTTCCGACAGCTGCACTTGAGAGGCAGTTCTTTCTAGGCTTAGTGTGTACACCACCTTCGGCCACATCATCACTTACCATGGTGAAATTGTGGTCATACACAGGCCTAAAAAAAAAAACTTTTCTCATTCTACTACTTTGGGTGCAGCAAGGCTGGGAGCTCATTCCACAGCCTGAGCGTCTTTAGTACGAAGCTCCTTTGTTGGAACCAGTAGTAACCCATATAACAGTTGTTCACAGAGTACGGTCGGCTAGCGCTGGAGGACAGCGGTCGGACTCCCTTCCAGCGGCTGCAGTTCCTCGTGCGGGACTGGAGCTTTCCCTACGAGGCGCCATATGGAGCTGATGGAGGGCACACTATACTGCAGCGGAGGCTGAAGGTTTGTCAACTCCCCTTGGTGTATTTTTTTTTATCAATTTGAACCTTGGGACGCTCAGCCCAAAGTTCAGTTTCATAAAAGTTTGATCGATTTTCGTTCGCTATACTTTGCTAGTTTTGTAGCCTCGGCCGATAAGTTTTTGGAGGTGGAGCTTAGCGTTTATTCGCTCACATAGCAGCTCGGCTGGGGAAATACCTCCACCTTACAGAATACCGCAGTAACGTGTGTTGCAAGCGTCAATATGGCTACGGTAACCGCTTACCATCAGGCGGACCGTATGCTTGTTTACCGACTTAGATGTATTTCGTGAAGCTGGCCCTAAGCTTGCTTATGTAATGCAGTAACTTAATTTTATATAACACAATCTTTCTCAGTGCTATGTAATATTTTTATTTACTAAACTGATTAACATGATGGGTTGTCTTTTACATTAATGTATAGTACAGAAGTAAGAGTGTATTTAGAAAATATTATACTGATTTAGGCTAGTTACGCAACATCCAGTGTTTTAATGTAAAATTCAAAAAGCCTTTATTCAATTTAGGCCCTGATAAGGCACTTATGAACGTTAACAAATGACTCTACACCGGTTCCAATTACAACTGTGTATGTATGTTATGTGCTATAATGTATTGATAACCCAATATTTATTGACTTAATACAATATTTGTATACTAATTTAATACTAATATTATTATCCTAACAATTAATTATTATATGCCATTTATTTATTTTTAACAGTTGCTCAAAATATTATGCGGCTTAATTTTAGGTCCATATTTCCAAACATTAAAATTAAGGTCCTTATATGTATGCAAAAAGAAAAAGAGGTAGGTAAATGTCTGCATGTGTATCAGACTGAGGCAGAGCAGCGGCCCCGATGGGCCTCCGCCCCCGGCTCCGAGCCGCCGGAGGCCGGCCGGGACTCCGCCCCCACCATCAAACCGGCTGCAGGTGTCAAAGTGAGCAGTATATGCCTATCACTCTCTATGTTGTCACGCGGTGGAAAGGCACACATCCCCAAATCTGGGGTCAAGAACTTCCCCATATCTGGGGCTCAAACTTCCCCAAATTTAGGTCATGGATTGCCTCTGGGCACGAACTTCCCACATTTGGGGCACAAACTTCCCCATTTCTGGGGCACGAACTTTCCTAAATCTAGGGCACGAGCTTACCCACATTTGGGGTACGAACTTACCCACATTTGGGGTACAAACTTCCTCATATCTGGAGCTCAAATTGCAAAATCTGTTATATACCTCAGTCATGCCTCAAACATCGGGCCTGTATTTTTATGTGTAATTGGTGAAATCATTTTT
This sequence comes from Achlya flavicornis, assembly GCA_947623365.1. Classification (NCBI taxonomy): domain Eukaryota; kingdom Metazoa; phylum Arthropoda; class Insecta; order Lepidoptera; family Drepanidae; genus Achlya; species Achlya flavicornis. The sequence goes on along the minus strand of OX392485.1, from coordinate 724,652 downwards.
CTATGTGTGTAAATATTTTAAATTTTTTGTTGTGTATATGTCCTAGAAATCGTCCATGTCCATCTTTATTAGAACACTTCGGGTGAATGGGTTGTACTATTTAGTAATAGTTCTTTATATTGTGCAGACACAAACAGAAAATGGTGATGTCCAAAAGGAAAGCTTTGTACAGTAGTACCCAACTGATATGGCTTACCGATGTACCTGCGCAGAAGATACATTTTCAAAGCGCGGGAAATGCTATTGGTCGGCAGTTGCCGCCATGTGTGCGGAGGGGCGTGACTTGCGAGTGACACGAAATGACAGCTACAGTGTATTATGAACCTTATAGTAGTGATCTAAGGTTGATTGTATGTTTTAAGCATTCTTTCGTTTATCTTCGGGCCATACTTTCTTTTCTGTGCGAACGAACATTCACTACGCGCCATATCAGTTGAGTACTACTGTACCTTCTAGTTCAGCATTTTTTTTAGTCTGTTAACCGCTTACCTTCTGGCGGGCCGTATGCTTGATTACCGACTTGAAAAAAGAAAATAAAATGACAGTTATTTTAAGATGTCCCAATTCTCAACGTCAAGTGGGTACCGGGCGAAAGACTAGTCTATACCAGAAAGAAAAAGACAAAATAATACATTATGAGTACTTTACGTGGTTTAATTTATTGTCGATCCACCCCGTGTAAAATAACACTTGATTTCTATTGTTTTCCTCGCCCGCGCGGATCGTCAAACAGTCAAAGGAACCATCTCACGTAATTAAGAGACAATGGTGCCGATTCTGTTGTAAATCGCACTAAACTAATTTTAGTCACATCTCATCTCTTTCTTACGAACATAATTGAAAAGGGATAGAACATGTTTCAAGCTGTCAAATTAATCTTTGCCGTCTTATTTTGCGTGTATTTAGGCGTAACCGCGATAGATGGCGACTAAATTTAAATTGAAAACGAGCATTGGACTAATTTGACAGGACTAAATTTCTTACATCCTTTTCTTATGTTCTGTGTTAGAAAGAGACATAGTGAGATTAAAATTAGTTTAGTTGTAAACAACAGAATCAGGGCCAATGTGACTTTTTGGCGGGAGCTTGCAGAGTGACTTAGCGTTTTCATTTTGAATTTCATAAATTTGTGTATTTTTAGTTTTATTGTGTATTTTTGGTGGTATTTTACCCAATAAAGATCATCAATGTGCACCAGTAAAGTGAAATGAATTATGTGTATCGTGACTTTTCAAGTTGTCTCAAAATGTCCGTGAAGAGTTTTAGTACATACAATGACCACCATCGTAGTAAAACATGACTTTTATGGACGGTGACTGACTGAGGACTATAATGTGAAGTGATTTATTTTAACTGGAAACTATAATATAACTCGACACTGGCAGAAATGAGCCCTTATTTGGGCGAAGAGGCAATGTATTTGGACATCACTATTTGGTCCACCTTTTGCACCTTTGCACAGCACGGGAGCCAATCTATTGTAAGTTCTTGTATTGTTTGCGTATTGGCAGGTGTCAGACAAGCAGCACCCGGAGCTGCAGTCGCTGCGCAAGCACATCACGTCGTGCTTCTCGGAGATCGCGTGCTTCCTGATGCCGCATCCCGGACTCAAAGTGGCCACCAACCCCCACTTCGACGGCAGACTTACTGGTTGGTACCGCTTTTTTATGCTATGTTGCTCAAAGCGCGAGAAACGCTAAAAAAAAAATTGGAAACTGTTTTGCAAAAAACTTAAACCGACTTAAGGTACACTAAAAAGTAATCAAATCCTGACCTGATGACGATGGGACCAAACGGGAAGTGTTGTGTCCGAAAAAAAATACCAAATCGGTTAATAAATGACCGAGTTATGAGGTAACAAACATTCCTCTTTTTAACCGATTTCAAAAAAAGAAGGAGGTTCTCAATTCAGTCGTATTTTTTTTTATATTCTGGTAGTTCTATTCCCTTCCCGTTTGGTCCCATTGTCATCAGATCAGGATTTGAATACTTTTTAGTGTACTTTGAAGTTGGTTTAAGTTTTTTGTAAAACAGTCCCAATTTTTTTTAAGTTGGTCCAAATTAGCTACTAAACGTGTGACCTTGCTGAGTTTCTTCCATGGTCATCTCAGTGGAAGGTTTTAACATACTTAAAAAAAGGAGGAGGTTCTCAATTCGGTTGTACTTTTTTTTATGTTTATAACCTTGTTACTCCGTCATTTGTTAACCGATTTGAAAAATTATTTTTTCGTTTGGAAGGGTACACTTCCCGTTTGGTCCCATTGTCATCAGATCAGGATTTGATTACTTCTAGTGTACTTTGATGTCTGTTAAGTTTTTTTCGAACAGATACTCCAAATACATAATTATCTCTAAACCTCACCCATCATAAAAATACAGCGAGGAAAATATTCAAATATGTATCTTACTCCACAGACATAGAATCTGAATTCAAGCGGTCACTCCAGCAACTGGTCCCCATGCTCCTGGCGCCTCACAACCTGGTGCCGAAGCTGATCAACGGGCAGAAGGTGAAGGCCAAGGACCTGGTGCAGTACTTCAAGTCCTACATGAACATCTACAAGGGCAACGAGCTGCCTGAACCTAAGAGTATGCTTGTGGTGAGTCGTGTTCAAGTATGGTGTGGCGTTCTTAAACACAATCTATATATATAAAAATCAATGCCACTTTTCGTTGTAATTTTATAACTCAAGAACGGGCTCACCTACCCAAACCAAATGTTTAGGCTTTGTTCGGACTATTTAGTAGATGGTTTATGTGAAGTTTGCACAAAATCGGTCGAGTGGTTCTTCATTTATCACATATTTTGTGTAGGGTACGGTAGGGTAGGGTAGGATAGGATAGGATAGGGTAGGGTAGCATAGCACCATTGGGTAGGGTAGCACCACGCGAACGAAGTCGCGCCGGGCAGCTATATTATAACCAACCAAACAAAGTGTAATATTTTCAGGATTGGTGTGACACTGATTGTAACCTGTCGATATTGTGAACTGTACTATACTGCTTACAATATTTACGTGATTTTAAAGGTGAACGTACACTTATCCGAGCCGAAATCATCGAACGAAACGAATTTTAGAATTCTGTATATGAAATCTTATCCAGATTTGGACGATTCAACGCGGGCTTGCGAGCTTTCTTAAGGCGAACCGCGGCCATTGTGCGCCAAATGCCACTGTGACGTATAAGACACAAGGTTTAATATTAACCGTCATTTAGTTACTGTTCCATGTAGATTTTAAATCTAGCCAGATCTCTATCTTCTTCTAATCGAACTGACAACAATTGCGTGCCCCGGTGCGGCGGCAAAATTACAAAGTAGACTGAATGTATATTTAATGAGTAAATAAATGGCAAACTCGGCGCAGACCAGCCTCCACAAGCAGCAACAGCAGCAGCTCGGTATTACAACTCTAAAGGGATTTTTCCTCGATGTAATAAATGTATTACACTTTCCAGGCGACAGCCGAAGCCAACAACCTGACAGCGGTGGCGGAGGCCAAGGAAGTGTACACCACTCTGATGGAGGAGGTGTGTGGCGGGGCGAAGCCCTACCTGCAGACGCAGCTGCTGGAGGCGGAGCACGCGAGGGTCAAGGACAAGGCGCTGCACGCCTTCCGGGCCAAGAGGAAGATGGGCGGCGACGAGTTCAGCCAGTCTTACTGTGAACAACTTACACATGTATGTTTTATTCTTGCTGCTTTGTATTCTCGATTTTTAAAATTTAGACAAAAAATTCAGAAAAATGCTCAAGTGCTAGTCGGACTCGCACACGGAGGGTTCCGTAAAATAAAAATTATACTAACTCCACAACAAAAATCTAATTATTCCGAAATCATAGAAGTAGCCGTATCTTCGAAACAACAAAGTGGGAGTAGGTACACCATTTACAACTCAAGAACGGCTGGAACGATTTTCAAGATTTTTGATTTATTGGATTTGTCTCCGCCTCAAATAGCAGAATAACTATTAAAATATTGTTACTAATCACGAAAAAAGGGTAGAAAAGGGGTTTATGGTAGGGTAGGACACCACGCGAACGAACTCGCGCCGGGCAGCTAGTTTTTTAATAAATTTAGTTGAATTCTGATTTTTTGTGCAGGATCTGGAGGAGCAGTTCAACCAGTTCCGGCTGCACAACGAGAGCAAGAACATCTTCAAGGCGGCGCGCACTCCGTCGGTGTTCTTCGCGATCGCGCTCTGCTTCTACGTGCTGAGCGGCGTGTTCGGGCTGGTGGGGCTCTACCCGCTCGCCAACCTCGCCAACTTAGCCATGGGGGGCGCACTCTTGACCCTCGTGCTCTGGGCTTACATCAGGTATTCGCATTCTACATTAATTTTCAGCTGTCTAAATGCACCAGTAGATGCTCAAAGGCAGATTTTCAACTTGAGGGTGGTAGCCAACCAAGCGGGTACAATAAAATAAATATCATGGGACATTCCTCACACATGGTCATCTGATCCTAAACTAAGCAGAGCTTGTACTATGGCAACCAGTAAACTGATTACTACTTTTTGTTTGTAAATACATACTTAATATACACCTAATAGACCTAGACTCAGGACTTACAGTCATGTTCATGCACACAAATGCATGTCCTGTATGGGAATCGAACCCACGATCTGCGGCGCTATAGGTGGAGTCTTAACCAACTGCGCCAACTGGCCCGTCCATACCATCATGGTTTCCTTACAATGTCTTCCTTCACCGAAAGCTTATAGTAGCATCAGGTACACATGTGTGAGTTGGAGAAAGTCATTAATGTAATGTTCATGTTTATTCCAGGTACAGTGGTGAAATGCGGGAGCTGGGAGTGTCTATCGACGACACTGCCAACATGCTGTGGGACAATGTAAGTTATCTACTATTCTACTCGTATTATATATAACCTAATTACCGTCTCGCGATTTTACCAGCTTCGCTTTAAGAACTTCTTCAACCAATCATTATCAGCCTAGAATGTCCCACTACTGAGCACAGACCTTTCACAAATGAGGGTGTAAAGGACTGGGCGATAGTCCACCACGCGTGCCCACTGCGGATGGCTGGAGGTAGGCTATTGGTCAACCTACCGTTGGAGTTTACAAGCTGCCTAGAAGGCCTCTGTAGCGAACCACTACATAATGAAGTTCACACGCCGAGAGATAGATGGCGTTGCGCCACATTATCTTGCATCGCGCATACAAGCTCACTACATCCTGCATCGCGCTTGCGAAGATTTCCCGGAGATCTGCATATATACAACTGTCTGACATGTACAGTTGGACCGCGGTCCCCAGGCACGATGACCCAGCCTGGCGGATGATCTTCCCTTTTAAATGGAAGTGTCATCCACCTTGCACCTCCATACCTCCAACTACCTTAACGAGTATCACAATTATGTGATAACCAGACACAAGTTGTGTCTGGTTATCACTTAATTGTGATATGTATGTAATCGAAAAATCTGTTGTGTCACACAACAGATTTTTCGATTAGAAATACCATAAGGCGGTCTCCCATCCAGGTACCGGCTACACCGGTTTTTCCGATCGATTAAGAACAGGCCATTATGCTACACCACGAGCGCTTCAACCAATAATATATTTGTTATTGTCACCAGCTAATGAAGCCAATGTACCAGACGTGTCTGGAGAAGGGCATGGAGCGAGCTGCAGCTGCGGCCGCGGAGCGCGCTCTCGGGCCCCCCACTCCCACCCCCACCACCAACGGGAAGCACAAGCATTTGTGATGCTCCTCGCACGATGCACCGGGAGAAAGACGATACCGTGTGTGCTTTACGTGTCTAGTTCTCTGCTACTCGTCCGTTACATAGTGTTCAGTGTCTGTGTCAGTGTATTGATCTATACGGGAGTGCGTTATAGTGCGCGGCCGACTCGACTGGGTGAGTTCAAGTCATCGAGGATGTATCCCTCTAGAGTAGTAATACCGTGCAATCTTATTCCGCAACTAGTCAGTGATTTTGCACTGATTTTGAACAGTAAGGACCATTCACTGAATTGTGTGTTGTTGACCTTATCAATCAGAGCGCATTTTCAGTGGTGGGTACTTGGCGGGATAGATTACAAGCAAAATGAACGTAATTGCGCTTCTTTGGATTAATTGTTCGATGGTTCAAGTTTATCTCATCTCTCACATGTTCTCACTTGATCTCTGAGTGTCATGTGAAATGGTGTGATTCAGTGGGAAACAGGACTTAAATGATTTTTGCTGGATGGGGAGAGAGAGCCGTTCGTGCGGCTCGCTCGCTTCGTAAGCTCGACTCGCGCGTCGTCCACTAACACAAACTTAGTTTTTTTTTGTCCTGCTCTAGTTAGCATGCCGTCTCATCTCACGATTGACTAGCCAATAGATAAATTCTCAGAAATCAATTAATGTCGTCGGAGGTCTAGTTTTATTTCTCACTTTATTGTTGATTTTAATGACGGTACAGGAAGGGTGAAGGTTGATATTCTTTGACGGTTAAGTGGTTGTTTGTACAGTTGAGTAAAAAATTTTAAATGTAGTTTGTAGTTTAGAGTTTATGTTTCTTTGTTAATCTGACTTGAGGTCTAATCATGTTTAAATATACTATTTAGTTCTTGTGTCAAATCTATGTTGGATTCACATGTACTATTTTTACAGGAGAATAGAATAATCATGCTGTTTTTTTTTTTTTTTAATTCATAGTTATTTATTTTCAAATCAGTTTTTTTTTTATATTTTCTATAGAGTAGTTGTTAGTAGAAATGTGTACACGACTGCCTCAAAGCTCTCTCAATAGATTTCACGGTAAAAAAGTACATGTGAACCTGACTATACTCGTGTTAGATTAATGAAGAACAACAAAGATATTTTTAAATCGAAATAGTAAATGGGGGTAAAAATCGTTAACAAGATAACTTTAAAAGCAATTTTAATTATGTAACATTTGTAATAATAGTTTTAAATATTTTTTAAATTTAATTGTAAAAAAATAAAAACTACTTTAAGATGTTGCACAAAGTCACTTTTTTTAATCTTCGAAAAAATATAGCTCTTTTCTTTACCTAACACTTGTTAATCCGCACGGGACAGTTAAAATGTACTTAATACATTTAGCAATAAATATCATTTTTATTTGGCGACACGGCGGCTTACGCACTTTTGCAAACGACGGGATTTGGACCCCTATTTTTCTATTGATTGCAAGTATCAATTATGTGAAAAAACCCTTGCAAATTGGGGATGACTATACATACACTTTATCCCTTAAGGTGGGATGATATTTGTTTGTGCTGTATTATAGTATATACTAATTTGAGTGTGATATTATATCTTATTGATAAGACGGCTTTAAGGGTGAAGAATTGAGAATTCTTAGCCACATAGGAATATAAGGGGCTGTTCATAAATTATGTCATACTGAGGGATGGCAGGGCATGTTTTATTACTGACAAGAAATGATAGAAGAAACTGACAATACCTTATATAAAATTATTTGTAAATCATACCAAAAGTGCGTAAACTGCCAACTCAAATCCATTAAAATTAGACAATTATGTTTACCAACAAAATTGTAAATAACTTTAAATGCTAGCTATAACATATCTAAACACTTTTGTATGATAATATGGAAAGAAGTTATTTTGTCCACGTACGCAATGTGCCAATTTTGCAATGTTTATATGTTTCGGTTGTTTATTAGGTCGGCGTTGGGATCAAATTAATAAAAAATTGTTGTGAAATTCATTTTACAAAGTTTATTTTGTTGTTTGATTGTATGAAATAAATTGATTTCATTGTCCAAAATTATGTTATTGTATTTATATCCAAAATATGTAGTTCCCCCAACACAACTATGTAAATAAGTACCTTGGGACATGCTTCACACATCTCAAACCAACCTAAAAGCAGCTTTGTACTATGGAAAACAAAACAGATAACTGACTGATATACTACTTATCTATATACAAAACTTAAAAAACAAAATGGCCAATGCATCTTCGGAAGACATCTCTTTTACTAGACTGAAACGGCATTGTTACACAAGCTCCAATATAATCAGCCAACTGTTGAGGAACAAGATTATTGGAACTCTATCAATACATTACCCCTAATTATCCAGCGAAAGCAGTCAAACATTTTGTTAATTGTAGTAGAGACTGCAGATCACAAGAAAGCAAAAAGGCCGTAAAGGAAATAAAGTTTTAGCTTATATGGGCGAGTACAGAAAGCTAATCCTGGCCGTAAAAGAAAAAAAAAGTTTTAGTTTATATGGGCGAGTACAGAAAGCCAATCCTGGCCGTAAAAGAAAAAAAAGTTTTAGTTTATATGGACGAGTACAGAAAGCTAATCCTGGCTGTAAAAGAAAAAATACTTTTAGTTTATACAGACGAGTACAGAAAGCTAATCCTCCTCACCAATATACTGAAAGCTTACAATTATCGATCACCAAGTCTCTCAGCTATAGAATTCACGACATCTGGTCTGGCCTCCCGAAGGTCATAGATAAATCCGAGTTTCTTGTTGAGACGTATGACATTAGTAGTGACAGAGATGGCGGAGAACCAGTCGCCAGCCCTGTAATCGTATGGGAACGTGTGGTGGTAGTTATGGGAGCCTTCGCCGAACGTCACCATGTTCACAAACCAGTTCTCTCCAGGTCTTATGGATCTGAAATAGAAAATGAAATTATACTACGAGAGTTCCAAGTAGCAAGTTTAATGGTGCGTCCATGCTTTGCGAAGCGAGCACGAGCCGAGCCTCGAACGAACAGGATTCGTTCGTTGTTCACCATTATATTGTCGTGGGAATTTTGAAGTGTGGATTCGAAATTTCTTTCACTAGAAGCTACATTATTTCCGAGTGCCGCAGATTCCGAGTGAGAACGCGGGTGACACCGTGGGACCAGCTAGTTTATTATAATTTTTTTTCGAAATAATTTATTATTTACCTAAATACTAAAGATGAAGGATAAGTCAAACAGATTTCACTTTCTTTTCTTTTGAAAGTAGGATACTTGTGAAAAAAAACGAGCATATACGACAGAACATACCTACTGTCCGTTAATCTGGATGCCTTTATCTCAGTTTTTTTTTATTTTTTTTTTTTAATTTATTTTGGCACATACAGTCATTTAGTTACAAAATGTATAATTATAAACAATAACTAGTATAAAGACAAAGAGTGCCCAATAGTTGTTGAGATAAACAGCCTATGGAGAAAGACTAAATGATTAAAAAAAGCAGTCAAAATGAAGATACAAACAATATAAAAACAACAAAACAGAAAAACACAAATAAAATAAGAAAACAATACGTGATATAGAACAGCAGAAACATATAAATACATACATTAAAAAGGATGCGAGTCACATCCAGATTACTGTAGTTGTTTAACAATTTTAGTTTTAAGTGTATTCAAAGAGTTATTAAAGAGATCTAAGTTATGGAAATCTTTATTATACATATTGATACAACGTGAGAAGAAATTATTGCATGTGTAGTTTTTTCGCAGTCGGGGTGGTACAAAAGTATTTAATTTGCGTGAGGGGCGAACGGGTAATCGGGCTTTAGTTATAAAGTTAATCTTAGAAAGAAGTACGGGGGAGTCAATTTTATTACAGAGAATTTTGTGTAATGTAACGAGGTCGAATTGTTTTTTTTTTATGCGGCGGGTAGTAATCAATTTTAGCTGTATAGGAGCAACAAACTCACTTATTATATGGCTTGTAGCCGTACATATGCGCGAGGCTGTTGACTGTCATCTCAGCGTGGAGCACCGTCAGGTTCCTGATGAAGCACTGCCATGCGACCGCGCACTGCCACCCCGCGCCGCACAGGTACACCCCCGCCACGGACGGTACGAGGTAGGACAATACGAAGTTTACTAATGCTACGTGTCTGCCAAGGAAATTAAAAAAAAATGGTTTAAGGTGGAAGATAAATAAAGGCAGGATGTTTTGGATGATGTGGAGTTGTTTAGATAGACTAGACGTTGTTAGCCTAAGATACAGACACACACCTTGACGTGGAAAAGTTAGGTGAGCAATGACGAGATTCTTTCAACCGGGTAACGTTTTAAGCAACGGCCTGAAGTTGCTCCCGGATATAAGACGGACCACAACGCTCTTAAACCATGCTACATGGATTCTTTTTGGTCATAGGTGGTAGGTACAGTAGTACCCAACTAATAAGGCGCTTCGTGAGTCTACGTTCGCACAGAAAAGGAAGTATGGTCCGAAGATTAACGAAAGAATGCTTAAAACTTACAATCAACCTTAGATCACTACTATAAGGTTCATAATACACTGCATCTGTTAGTTTCGTCTCACTGGCAAGTCACGCCCCTCCGCAAACATGGCGGCAGCTGCCGACCAATAGCCTTTCCCGCGCTTTGAAAATGTATCTTCTGCGCAGGTACATCGGTAAGCCATATTATTTGGGTACTACTGTAACTGAGCTAATTTTTGTGTGCACCAACACACCTCATTGCGCGTTACATTGTCCCGTTCGTTACACTATGTTTGATTTTAGTCGCCATTCCGAACGTGCGTAAGAAGCTTCCCATTAATAAAATTGCAAAATTGTTTGTAGTAGCAATGACCTACCTCTCATGCCACATGATCAAGGGATCGCTCTCAATATCGCTCATATCGATGGTCTTCCCCATGCGCAGTACTTCCTCGTTCTTCTTCATCATGAGCCAGCCGATGTGGGAGAAGAAGAACCCTCGGTTCGCGTCGTGAGGGTCCGCGGGCGTGTCGCTGCACTTGTGGTGCAGCCGGTGGTTGCGGACCCATCTGCGAACTGTGGTCTGCGACAACATGTATAAAATTGACTAGAAGGAGACAAAGTTGTATGGAAAGTGAGAGCACAACATGAAGTAAGATTGTCGAGTTTTTTTTTTATACCACTAAGGTGGCAAACAAACATACGGCCTGATGGTAAACGGTTACCGTAGCCTATGGACGCTTGCAACACCAGGGTTATCACTCGCGCGTTGCCGACCCTGAATGTTTAAACCTCTTCACACCCTTCTTGAAGAACCCCATGCTGTACTCTATTGGGAAAACCACGGCGGGGAGCTCATTCCACAGTCCGAGCGTCCGCGGAAGGAAACTCCTTTGGGCCCGCACAGTTCAAAACAATTACCTATATGTTGTGTTATACGACTTGGTTAGTAAAGTAAAGATGATATACCTACAAGAGGCTGACGTTAGTAGGTACCTGAAGACTTGTTTGCGATTATGGGCCATATAAGATGGGTTCAAAGAACAACTGTCGTGTATATATACCTGTCCAGTCATCGCGAAACAAATGAGTGTGAGTATTTGGAACGGCCTCGTCGCTTTGTAGGAGCGATGGCTCCAATACCTGTGGACACCGCCAGTGATGCCCCAGCCACTGACTAGAGCCATGATAAACGCTGCAAAAACAGACACTAATAGTTGGTAACTATAGCCTCTGCACCCGGCATCCCGAGGATAAAAGTACAGGGAGAGTAATCTAAGGTAATGATCTAGGCTAGGTAGGTAAATATAGCACGGAAACGCTCGATTTGAAATACCACTAGGTGGTCACCCATCCAAGTACCGACCACGACAGATTTAATAATAATTTTGAATAATAAAGTGAGTTAATTAAACAAATAGATAAATTATGTATTAAATATTTATGATGATTTGTAATATTGGAAAAGCGTGTAAAACAAATAAAAGGCTTTTTATTTTTTTATTTTATTTTATTTATTAATCATGCTACACCACGAGCACTTCTGTTCCCTTAGTTGAAGTAAATGTAAGCCAATAGAAAATGGAGATTGGTCACAATTCACAATACGATTAATAGTTTCGTAGAAATGCGTAGACGAACATACTTACATACCTATTACCATGGACGTAAAAAAAGGCGGACGGACGTATTGTTACTAACGAAAAACTGTGTCCGTCAACTGCCCTCAAGTCACACATTAGTCGAGCGCGGGTAAACAGCAACAGTCTCGTTTTTCGCGGAATTGCCAACTTATGTGTGAATGTGTGCGTGAGAGGTGGCAGACTCATAGACACAGTTTTTTGTCAGTGAGAATAATATCAGAATTTTTTTAACGTCCTTGGACATCATTTATAAAATTGTATATAAGTACTAGCTGCCCGGCGCGACTTCGTTCGCGTGGTGCTACCCTTCCCTGTGGTGCTACCCTACCCTACCCTACACTACACTACCCTACCCTATCTTAACCATCAAGGGCGTCACCCAAACGCGTACAAAAAAATTCAACTGTTTGTCACTGAACTCCTCCTAAACGGCTGGATCGATTTGAGTGATCGATATATATATAAAGATATGTTTTTCTTACCAAACAAAACAGTTTGCCATTTCGCTGGAAATGCAAAATGATAACACCACCACACTGCTAAAATATGAAACGAAAATATAACAAATACACTAGCCCATTTTATATCAGTTTTGAATCCCAATTTCTTTTCAAAATGTCGTATGAAATCAAGAAAGGCAATAGATTTGTCTTGTCTCATGTTTTGATAGTTATAAACTCTGGAAGCTAATTGTGAAGAATTACTGACTGAAGATGAGATGTTAGGTACCCTAATAGTTTAAAAATAAAATTATATAGGTATGTTTTTTTTCGAAAAAAATAATTTGCTTTTTTAGGGTTGCTTAGCCAAAGGGTGCCCAACAGGACTGTATCATTTTAACCATAATTTGCAGCTTGTTAAAATCAAATAAAATGATTACTATGGTATCTAATGGTGCGTCCATGCTTAGCGAACCGAGCACGAGCCGAGCCACGCACGAGCACACTGCGAGCACGATTCGCGGACGTGGACGGGCTTGCGAGTCTCGAACGAGCATTCGTAGCGTGCTCGACTGCGCTCCGCCCGATTGTCAGTTTTTTCACGAACACAGGGATTCGCATCGCGCTCGTTGTAGGCTCGTTAGTACGTCCACGATTGAAATCGTGAGCAAGGAACGAATCCTGTTCGTTCGAGGCTCGGCTCGTGCTCGCTTCGCGTAGCATGGACGCACCATTACATGAACGTTTAAACAAGTCAACCCAAATACAAGTAACATTGAAAAAATATACCTATATATTAGTATTTTGTTCCCGCTAAATAAAATCTAATGTGATCTCCGGTCCAGATCAGATAAAGATAAAGATAATTTATTGCAGGGAACATGGTACATTTGGATGACAAGTATTCATAAAATATCTGATCTACATGTTTCGCCTTAACACAATGTAGGCATGCAATTATATTAATGGAATTGAATTATAATATAACAAGTAATAATTTTACTAAAAATAAAAAATATAACTAATTAAACCTTAGGATGTCAACTGATCATAAAATAATTAATTCATAGTGACAAATTACATACCTATTAGAACTTATGAATAAATAAAAAAAAATAAAAAAATGTCAAATTATAATTATTCATTACCAAAAAATTCATTCAGGCTATAGTAACACTTATCGCTCAACCACTTGTATAATTTTGATTTAAAAGTCACTATATTTAAATCTCTTATGTCTTTTGGAATATTATTAAATATCTTGATAGTCATAAAATAACAGTTTTTCTGGTAAAATGTAGTCCTACAAATAGGTAATATAATTCTAGTAGGATGACTAAGAGTAAAATGGATTTTGCGCATAATTATTTGTCAGGCGCTTGAGTTGATTTTATTATAATTGTACAGAACTCTCTGCGCATTGGCCGGTATTTTTTATTAGAATTTTAAACTTTAAAATTAACATTACCAACGTACCTCCGACTTGCGCCAAAAACAATTTTTTATTTAAGTATGTATTCACTTACCTATTGCAGAATAAATTGAACAAAAGCAAAAGTAATTAACTCTTCACAAAAAAAAAACTAACTTTATTATACTGATTGCATCAAAAAACCTAAAATAACGATGTCGGCGAACTAATTTGACTGTGTAATTAATTAGGTACTTACTTACCTGTTTTGAAGTCTTTACTTTAAAGAAAAATAACAATATACTTAAATAGGTACCTATGTGCTCTTTACCGGGCCTTTGCTTTTGACGAGCAGTCAGCTCACCATACTTTTCATACAAAAGCTCTGTACTTATGATGGCGTTTTTAAACACTTTTCGTTAGATGTTTTAAACAAATTGGTATCTTGTGAACTATATCTAGCAGTATAACTAGGCGAAAATAAAAAAAAGTGTGAAACAAATTCAGTAAAAGCCTCCGAAAAACAGCGGTTTTGCACAAATTTTACCTGAACTTTGGCCATATCTAATGTACCTATAAATTGTAAAAGTAAAGAAAACAGCTCTAAACAATGCTTGCAAATGTATTGGAGATTCTAAATAACTAACTTTTTTTTGACAAACTTGTAAGATTATATCACAGGAAGTATGGGCCTGGAACAAGTTTTATGATATGCGAAATCATGAATGACGACCTAGCGAAGCGGCCGCGAGTGATCAGCGGAATTTACCAACTGATAACCGATGGCTCTGATGGTGTCTCTCTTTTTTCGCAGTCAAACATTACGTTGGATGAAAGTACAAGCTTTTAGGCTACGCTTGCGTTGAAGTTGCGTTGGCCATGAAGGGCCCCCTTAAGACTCTGGTTAAGATTCTACCTATCGCGCTGCAGGTCGTGGGTTCGATTCCCGCACAGGAAATGCATTTGTGTGCATGAACATGTCTGTATGTCCTGAGTTTGGGTGTAATTATGTTTATTACAAACAAAAATTATTATATGTATTATATCAGTTATCTGGTTTCCATAGTAGGTAAAAGCTCTGCTTAGTTTGGGATCAGATGACCGTGTGTGAGGAATGTCCCAGGATATTTACCATTGATTACGTTCATAATATCTTCTTAGACTAATAATGCTAATAGAAAGGCTATAACTAGCGACCAAGGAAAAAATCTCTTCCTGAAAAAAAATCAAGAAATCAGGGATGGGAGGGGCTATAAGATTCTAAAGCTCACAGAATTATTATTTTTCTACGTAGGTAAGTACATATTACGGTAGATCCCGCGAAAGTCTGATCCCAAACTAAGCAGACTGTACTTTGAACAAACACCAGGTAATGAATACAAATAAATACAAATGCTTCATTTAACTGATTTATTTCACTATCTTCCAACCCGCTGATTCACCCGTTTTCTCGAGGCATCGAATGTTTTCGTGAGATACATACAATATCTTCAGCCGTTACGTTGCTGAGTACAAGCATAAAAATTCGCACTTATTTGTAGGTACTAGAATACTACTCGTAAAAACCACAGCTGGGTCCACCAAATCTGTTTGGGTGACCCAGACCCAAACAGAATACTTCCAGAGCTCCAGGCACAAATAGCAAAGGATACACACTTAATAATAAAACCCATGACTAACCAAACATCTTTTTAATAACACTGTTATAATCTTTATGCATTTTATCCAGTAAAGGTCTCAATGCATTCGCCTTTTGCTGAGCCATTTTATCCCCTGGGTCCAAGCTTAATGTTTTCTGTATATCCGTCCAAGCTTCTTCATACAACTGTAAGCCGGTGTGTGCTATACACCGTCTGTACCATGCCTTTACATTATCAGGGTCAAAGGCTAGCGCTTTATCACAGAGTTGAACAGCTGCATCAAATTCATCATAATGTAGTTGGCAATGTGCTAGGTTGTTGTATAGTTTTACCTGAAACAAATGGATTTTTATGTTTTTAAGCTATTGCATAGCTTCTATCGCGGGCCTTGAGCGTGGAGACCGAATCCAGAAATTCCGTAACGAAAATAACCTAACAACCCCCACTCCGACCGGCACAGCGGTGATACTTTTTAGTTTTGCCATCTATCGATGAATAGCAGAACTTTTAATGACTTTTTGAAATATCACGCTTGTCCCTTTAGTTCAGCAACCCGCCTCTAGGTGGCATTGATGCAATAGCTTTACCGCGGCAGTCTCCGAGTGCCACACGTTTTTTTTTTTTCATAACCTTACATTGTGATTTTGTAGTGAGGATGTAACAATGTGTCAGTTTTCCACAGGTCATACCTCTTTGGAGAGTGACGCCAGGACGCCAGCTAGTACTAAGCAGTATGTTGATTGCAAAACCTTGATGTATGTATGTAACAAGTAGAGATGCATTGAGTACAAGTTTTACCGAGTAACCGAGTACCGAGTACTCTGCCGAATAACTCGGTTTAGTAGACGCTAATGTTAGCGCGAAAAAAATTAAAAACTTGTTCGCAACAGTCGTAACGTACGGCCGGCGAGCGAGAGCGGTACCTCGGCCCTCGCATGACGCCTTCCCCGCGCGCATCACACTTGCCTGTGTTTACATATACATGCACAGAGTTACATTGTTACAAAATTTATTTCATTGTTAAAAAGTTATGTCTATTGTGAATTTATTTGTAACTATTTGAGAGATGAATAGGCGTAGAAAATCATTGATTTGGATTATCAGTTCTTTCCGAGTACCTCGACAGTCAAACTGAGTTATAACGCCGAAACCGAGTACTAAAAAAATGGCCGAGTATGCAGAGTACCGAGTAATAAACGAGTACTCAGCACATCTCTAGTAACAAATATGTAAATGCAATGTCTTTCTGTTCTATACTTATAACTTAAGAACCATAAAATAAAATAATTAGAATATGAGACACACTTTGAAATCAATCAGCTCCTGAATCTTCTCCTCATCTAAAGCCTCAGGGTCTATAGGCTCTATGGAAATGACCATCTTCAGTGCCTTGTTGAATCTTCTGAATGCATCTGCTATCCTCTTCTCTCTCACCAGCTCTACTCCTCGCTCCTGGAAAATAAACATTTTGTAATTATTTTTTTAATCCAAAATGAAATCCAGGTATGACAGGTAAACATGTTCTAATTCATAATAGAATATAATGTATGTCCTACTATTATTTGTAATAGTACCCATCTACTGTCTATAATTATGGTACCAGGATAAAAAGTGGCACATTTCGCCTCCATTAGACTGAAACGGCATAGTGTAACAAGCCTACACAACCGATTTCAATAGAATCAGCCAACTGATGAGGAACGAGGTTATTGGATCTCTCTCAACACAAGACGCCTAATCCAGCGAAAGCAGCCAAAAATGTCGTTCATTGCAGTTGAGACTGCAGATAACAACAAAACGAAATGGACATAAGAAAAAAAAAAAAAAAAAGTTACGTGTAATATTTGTCAAAAGGAAAATAAAAAAAAAAAAAAAAAAAAATTTCGCCTCCATGCCATGGGCTACATGCATGCCAAAGTTCATCACTTTGGTTTCAAATTGGTTGTGCTTTTGAAATGACAAGACGTATTAAGCAAACTATTTATGATTTCGTAATATTGCTGTACTAAACATTAAAATGACGGGCCAGCTGGCAAGGTTGGTTAAGACTGGTCAAGATTCCACCTATCATGCCGCTTGTTGTGGTATCGATTCCCATGCAGGACATGCATTTGTGTGCATGAACATGTGTGTATGTCCTCAGTCTGGGTATATTAAGTATGTATTTATAAACAAAAAGTGGTATATGTATTATATCAGTTATCTGGTTTCTATAGTACAAGCTCTGCTTAGTTTGGGATCAGATGACCATGTGTGAGGAATGTCCGAGGATATTTATTAGATATTTTTATAAATATTTATTTATACTTCTCTATTAAAATCAATCGTAGCACACTACACTGACAACAGTTGGACGAATACTGTGACTATGTGGAGAGGACTTCATGGGCACAGAAGAAGAGAAAGACCGAAGGCAAGGTGGAAGGATGAGATAGAGACCATCGGAACACGCAATTGGTCCAACCTCGCAAGGAATCGCGACAAGTGGCGATCTCTGGAGGCCTTCACACAAAGAGGGGTCCAGATGGAATGTATATTGGACTAGTATTATCCACTAATTATTGACACCTATACTATTCTTATGAATGTACATGCCAATGGAATAATAAAGGCTTTTTTATTTTATTTTATATTCAAATCAATGACAATAGTTACCTTGTGATGTGTAGCTGCCTCATACAACCGCATCCATCCCCACTCACTGATCAACTGCTCCTCAGTTACTTCCCGTAGCTCTATCCTACACTTTATCTCCTTGACCAGTGCACCACCGCCATCCCTGTACACCAAAGTAGCATCACAAGTTTCGCCGCAGCACATCTGCTGTAGTATCAACTCAAAATCCCTATCTATAAACGAGTCTGTGTCCCCAATGAGGACGTTACCATCGAAGGAACTGCTGAATATACGACTCTCAGGCTCTATCGAGCAGATTCCAGCCTCATCCGCGCATGAAACATCAGTTAAAATTATTTTACAGCGAGAATCTTCAAAAGGGACGAGGTTATAGTCGCCGGGTGTAATGATTTTCTTCCGTAGTTCTCTATCGGAACGAGAGTTTACGATGGTCTCTTGATGCATTTTTGTGTTCAATACCTAGGTGAAATCACAAACTGTTATAGATTGGCTCTAATAATTCGTATTTTGTGAATTATTTATGATAATCCCTTTCCATTGTTTGTTTGTTGTGACCACAAACTACCAAGCAGGGTTGGATTTAGGTACGTTGAAAAAGATAGCACAAAAAAATTAAAAGGATAGTATTTATAAAAAATTATAGTACACTTTCATTATTTTTAATTTCACTTATTAGTCATTAAAATCAACACCAATTATGGCAAAATTTACTCCTCTTCTAAGTTTATCAGTTCTTGAATATTACTATTAGTTATATCTTCATCTTTGGCATTTAATCTCATCAACATATCCTCAGTAGGAATAAAATCAGTACAATTCCCACTTTTACTACCGCTTTTGATAGCGTCACAAGATAATAATTTTTTTTGAATTTCGATTGAATTGAAGAAAAACTTTGATTGAATTTCGAATGGAATGGAAGGAACGAGATTAGTGGAAAGATAGAAGTGTACTGCCACGTACTGCGGAGGATAATCGGGGAATCCCCGGCCATCAACACAGAAAACATCGCAAGATCAGAATTCGGTCGGATACACGCACGGTCGAAATATTCATTTAACGTAAAACTAAAGGGCTGATTACACTGACCAACTTGCAGGGTCCGATTTGACATACATTGCTGGTTATCTTGAGTATTTTATTACAATGTACTCAGATAACCAACAATGTATGCCAAATCGGCCCCTGCAGGTTGGCCAATGTAATCGCCCCATAAGCATTCGGGAGCAAACTTTAAATTATAGTATTTTAGTGTACTATCCTTAGATGTGGATAGTATATAGTACAAAGGGCGAAATTATAGTATAAATACTATAATTATAGTACATAATCCAACCCTGCTACCAAGAGAACTAAAGTTCAGACCGCCATCTGACGAACATTGGTGATAAACCGTATGCAGAAATTGAACATGACGTTTTTTTTTTTTTTTTTTCCATACTATGGTGCAATGAAAAATAGTCACACAGCCTATGATATGTAGGGCCGGGGCTTTAGGGTAAATACAATTATTTTTTATTTCAAAAGGTCTTATAGTATAATAATAAATGAAACAATTATTTATTTACAAATTATTTATTTAAATTTTAATTTTTAAGTCTATCTGTAGTGACTGTCTGGATGGGTCTGGACTGCTGTTGGCATCATTAAAACATCTGTAAACAAAGTATAAAGTAACTGTAAAGGAGTGCGAAGATTTTCGATCGGAGCCTAGCTTAATCTTCAGGCTCCATATTGTTTTTTTTTATTTTTTCAAATAGTGGCGTACGATGAAGCCTATATACATCGATTGGAGATACCCATGCAAACAAAAAATACTAGGGTGTCTTTGTCCTAAAACGTCACAAAAAATATCAAAAAGGTGGCCGAAAATAATGACAAAATCATTGAAATGTTTTATTTTTTATGTACAAGATAGTCGAAGGATTTGAAGATTTTAGTATGGAGACTGGCATTCCTATCATCTGCCTTTTTTGTATATATAATTTATTGGTAAAGATTTTGGGTGTAGTAATTAATTATGCATTAAAATATTATATTTTTGTCAGCTATAAATTTTACATAGAAATAGCCTACACAAATGGAACACACTGCTGGAGATACTGAGCCAGCACTTAATCTAATACAAAGGGGACAGGGGGACACATTACTAGATAAGATTATATTAAATGGCAAAAAATTACCTGAGTTCATTTGCATTGTGTTATTCAGAGACACACATGTGGCATTACTTTGATGGCTCGCAGCTGATGGTTGGACAGAGGTATCTGAAAATTTGTATGAGCTGTTATTATTTTAAAACCTGAACGTTCATGTATCATCAATATGGACAGAATGTTAAATATTCTTGTGTAAAGTGGAAACAGCCTCATCATGCTCTAGTCCAGTGAGTAAAGATCTATAAATGGCATGTCCATTACCCATAGTAGTATTTTATAATCAAAGTAAACTTTTAATTTAATTTAATTTTACTTTTATATTATTTCTTTTAATTTATTCAAAAAGTGCTGGATGATGTATACATACCAAAAACTTCTGTTCTTGCGACTTTCATTGGTAATATGAATGATCATTGTGGCGCTTCTTTGACTAACTATGATCACCGCATACAGTTTTCTTGTTATCTGAAAAAATGCAATTTATCTCTGTAACTATATATAAATATCCTGGGACATTCCTCACACACAGTCATCTGATCCCAACTTAAGCAGAGCTTGTACTATGGAAACCAGATAACTGATATACTACATATTATTATACTACTTTTAGTTTGTAAATACATAATTAATCAATCTTAATATACATAATTACACCCAGACTCAGGACATGCAGACATGTTCATGCACACAAATGCATGTCCTGTGTGGGAATCAAACCCACGACCTGCGGTGCAACAGGTGGAATATTAACCAACTGGCCCGTCAACCTATGTTAAAATAAATAAGGAATAAGGGTGAACTAACCGGATAAAACAATAGATTTCTAACTCTGGTGGAGCCATGGTTATTAATGTGTTATATATATCTCAATATAACTGCATTTGCCAGGCATTTATTTTGGGTTAGACTTAATATGCCTTCACAACCACAAAGGTTGGGTTATAGCTTTAAATGTTATGAGTTGACTAGGAATAATACATATAATAATAAGATATTATATTATTACAGTCAACTTGTAGATCGATAGTTGTTTACCAGCTTCAAAGATAGTCTGTGGCTTCAAAAAAGATATTTGTCGGGTTCCCTGAAGAAATCTCCAAGCTTCGATATGCGCCACTCTTCAGGTGACAAACATATAATTCGCGTGGATCGCTGTTAAGTTATTATCTCACAATTAATACACTTTATCCACTGTCTCTTATTTTCCTCACTTATAGAAAACTGATGTAGTTTAACGTCTTGGCGTAAACTGTTGCACTTGGGCATACAACATTTTCGAAACTTAAAAATGCCGAAATCACTGTATTGAAATGTTGTTAAAGTGGCAGAAATTTATCAATACAACACATCTCGTCATACAAATACGGAAAACACTGAATTTATGGATTATAAGAGGTGGAAATAAATCGACATAAGAACTTAAGTTCTCATCAAAACAAACACGTGTTTGATGACAGGTAGGTGCATTGCATATTGACGAATGGAATTGCTAGGTAGTTATAAAAAGTACTCTGTGGAATGGAATGAAAATAAAATGGCCGGCATGGGTCATGGCGGGGGCGAAGGAAGGAAGAGAGGGGCGAGAACGTCGAGTAAGAACTTTGCACTGTCATTCGATACAGTGGGTTATTTTGATTAGAACATTGCCAGGCGTGGTTGTGACAACTTTAGTTCTCTTGAGGTGCGTTCGAATTGGGGTATGGTAGCAAAAATAACAGTCAAAAATGCCAAAAACGATCACAACTGGCGTTCGATTTAGAAAGTTGTGGGCGAAATTGGCGTTTTGAACTGTTTTCGTTCACTGTTCGTTTTGCTTGGAAACAGTTAAAAACGACATCGCGAACTGCAAATTTTGACCCAACTCCGAGGCAGGGTCGTTTGTGATCATATTTTGCCATCTTTGAATCTGACAAATAAGTTTCGGAAAATTAATACGGGATGCGAAAATTCTATTTTTTTTTGTAAAATTTTATAGAAATATTAACAGGCAAGAGAATAATTTGTTAGATTAACTTTGTTTAAAGATTAACTGAAGGAAAAAGGTAGGTTGAGACAAGTGACAAGCAGGCGATCAGCATGGAAATGTCATTTTTGTATCTAATCGTACGATTTGGGAAATATCGTTTGTGGCAAAAGTTGCAAAATTGTTGAAATTTTCCAATTCGAACGCATAAACAAAAATGCCCATTTTGAAACTGTTAAAAACGACATTCCCACTATCAGAAATAATACTATGGCTGCATTCCGAACTAATGATATATTAAATAAATCAGATTTTAATTAAATTTGAAAATGTTGTGTTTTGAATACTGTGAGCGCGATAACGGGCGTTCCGAATTGTTAACAGTTCTCAGCTGTCAATATCGTGATATCTAACTCGGTACGCAAATTATTGCTGTGAGCACTGTGAGCGATATTATTTAATTCGGAATGTAGCCTCAGTTCGTTCCTGAGCGAAAGTCAAAAACAGCTGTCTGTCACTACTGTCAGACAGTTACGAATTTTTTAAATTCAATTTGTATTTTTGTTTTATTTAATTTATATAGAAAATAAAAAAATATTCATATTTTATTCAAACGTATTCATACTACAAAAGTAAATAAATCGTGAATTTAACAAAAAGAACATTGTTTAGCATATAAATCAAACAGGAGCAATCATTTCTCGATTAGAAGGTAAGAAATGGGTAGTTATTTAATTATTTTTGACAATAATAATTTGCTTCCCGAAAATTAACTAATAAGGTTCACTGAAGTAATACTTTTATTACATAACATTATACTTATTTTGTGTCCACCTAAGGTTATAAACATAACCTATATCTGCTTCTATCGTTGCATTCCAAATCCTCTCATCAAGTCATCCTCTTATTTTTAGCATGAATATTTATTTTTATATATATCTTTTTAAATTATTCAAAATCAAAAAGTCATTTATTCAGTTTAGGCCCTGGTAAGGCACTTATGAACGTTACAAGTTGAATTTACCACCGGTTCGAAATACACTTAAACTGAGAAGACTCCGGCAAAAAACTCAGCAAGGCTTTTTTCTTTGTTTTTTGTTGTGGAAGATGTTTTCATACTACAGCTTTTCCAAATATTAGCTAAATACTGAAAATTTATACATCCAGGCGGGTTAGAATATTATTACATACATACTATTTATTTTTAATTTCAGATATTATGACGCTATTGCTCAAGAGCGTCTGGCGAAATGTGCTGCGAGGTTCCTCCTTCAGCAGGTCACTGAGTTCCCGCAGTGTGGCTTCTAGCAGTAATAACAAATATTTATTAATCAAAAGCCCATTAAAAACTCAAAAGACTTGCACAAAATTGTGAAACCTACACCATATGACCTTACCGTCATTTGTATTTACTAGTTCTGCACAATAAATTATTATTTATTAGAAATGTTACCACATATTCACCATACAATTATTGAGTTTTTAAATTCTTAATTTTATTTTAATACTACTATTTCATAACCCTCTTCTGAGCTGTGATAAATACTATCTAGCATCTTACTCTGAAGTGCACCTATCATATGCTTAAAAACCTCATCAAAATCGGTCCAGTTGTTTTTGATAAAAAGAAACAAGCACTCTCAAATCTTTTTACCATAAACAAATGCATATTTCTCAGCTTGTGTGCCATTTAGTTCCATAATAAAACAAATATAGCAACATACAATCAGGGACAGGGCCGAACTTAGGTAAGGACTAGTAAGGATTATTTCAGTATTTTTGTAGGGTACCATAAATTGATTCTCTTATATCAAATTTAATAACATTTATTTTTATACTAGGTTATATGTTTCGTCTCATCATTTATATTAGCTGTAACTTCATAAATAAAACATTTCTTCTTTCCAGTAACAGAAGTAACGCGCCCTAAATCCCAGGATCCAGTAATGTCATCTCTAAAGTCAGCTCCGAGTGCGGCGGAAGTGCTGGCAGCGGTGCAGACTCACCTGCCTGTCATGACGCACAAGCACATGTTGCAAGCGCTGCGAAGTCTGTTTGAGCTGCAGAAATCTGGAAAGTTAGTTTCCTCCCTGAGGATTTTTAGCCTCACTATAATAAGTGCTTGTGAAGGCTTATTTGAATGAATAAAATATTACATATCATTTCTGATCAACTTCATAGTTACAAAGTGAATTAAGTGACTGAAAGTTGGTTTCCGGCACAGAAACAGTCAAAGGCGTGCTGCTAGCTGTAGAACACTGTAGATTTATTGTATCGTAACTTTGTTTCAGTTTCTACAAGAACTCCGATGAATTAGTCAAAAATCCAGCATTCGGCGTTCTCTGCCAAAACTTTAAGAAACACGCGCGCTCTTTAGAAGTAAACGAAGCAATCGAAGCTACCAAAGTTTTATCATTTCTTGGTGTCCCAGTAGACTCACTTATCGTTCAAACCATGCTCCAAATGATCAGACACAACATTAACATGATCAACTTACGACAAATCATGTTCCTAGACTTTGTTCTCAGTAGATTTGACAAAAATAACCATTTGGTTGACGCTTTAAGATTAGCTCTGCCCTTAGCATTCCAAATACATTTGCCATTGGAGCTTGATAACCGAGATCTGCCTTTGTTGAAAGACATGTTAGCGTATAGCTCTTCACATGACCTTCCTGATCGATGTATAAATAATGTGGTTACTGCGTTGCTATTGCATGATCAGACGATTGATGCTCATGCGGCGAAGTCTATCATATGGTCCCTATGTCAAGTTAACTGCACAGATAACGTGTTTCCAACTAGAGTACAGTTACTGCACATTTGCTTCGATATTTTGACTCAGTGTTTGGACCAGTTATCATACGATGAGGTTCTACGGACGGCGGCAAAGCTCAAAGGACGAATTTTGGAGAAGCACCCAGAGTATTATCATGAGCTACTGATGGATGCTATTGCGGAGTATGTGATACGGCATGATATAGGATTTGAGAAAAGCTTGCTCATAGCGCGGGTGCTATCGAGGATTGTAAGTGATATGTTTTATTCAATTATTCTTTTAAAGCTTATGACTTAAGTGCATAATAATAACAATGGTAAAGAATCGATACCCCAACCATATTGTATGCAAATAATTTGTCTTTTAATTTAAGGTGAACATATTTTATGATTGGCCTTAGTTCGAGCAAATCTATTCGTCACACTAAAGTTATTTGTGTATTTTATTCTATGAAATGATCTTACTTTGCTTTAATATCTCTCCGACAGGCACACACACATCTCGGTCTAGTCGAGTATATCTGCCAACTAGCGGTCTCCAGTCCTGTAACTTTGGCCAACGCTCGGACCAACATCTTATTCGGATTCGTCAACTGCCTCTCAAACATCAACTACACTCCCGAAGAAGATCAATGGACAGAACTGAAAAGGCAGATGTCCCTTAATCCGGTTTTAGATACGAAGAACTCGGCTCTGCCCTGGACAAAGATTTGTCTTGAATTGGCGTCGCTAGGACATTACGAGGATAAATTACTTCAAAGGGTGTTTTCCCGGGTATGTTGTGGATTCGCTATTTATGGCGAATTTTGCCGATAGTTCGTTTGTATCTTATTATTTTCGGCTTATAATATGCTTAGCCAGCTCGGATAGTGAGAAATTGTAGCTTCCTAATGCTAATAATTGTTTTCGCTATGAAAATTTATAGTTTAACAAGCTGGTAGAACCTCGAACCTGTTACAGGAGTTCCTGGATGACTACCTAGCACGTGAGAATAATACTCTCGACTATCTCCAACTCCTAACTCTCCACGAAGCAGTTAATACCTTCCACAATAAAAAGGATTACAAATTGCCTGAAGATATATTGGAGAAAGCTAAAACTATGTACCCTGCGAATCCATTCACGGACCAGATGGAAAAGGCATTGGCTCAAGGATTGGGTGGGTCGGAGTATGTTGCGAAGAATGTTATACTGCCTAATGGGGTGCTATCAGGTAAGAAAATGTTATATTTTGTCAGAAGGCCATGTACTTATGAACATTAGACCATACCAGGGGGTTTGCCAATATGCTGCTGAACTTGGTGAAGCCTAGAAGGCAACTGGAACTTTAGTGTACCTGCCGGAACACATCGGTAGGTTTTTGCCATGAAGGACAAGTCCCTTTAGAGTAGTAATACAGACCAATCCGATTCCGCAACTTATTAGTGATTTTGAACAGTAAGGGCCAATCAGAGCGCATGTGTCCTGACTCAGCCAATCAGAGCACATTTTCGGTGGTGGGAAAAGATTTCAAGCAAAATGAACGTCTTTGCTCTTCTTTGAGTTAATTTGTTCGATGGTTTTTGGCAACAGAATTCTACTTATTAGTAGCCAGCTAAGCAGATGCGGTAAGCGCTCGTGGTGTAGCATGATTAGCCTTTCTTAATCAATCGGCAAAGTTAAGCTCCCACCGGTGTGGGCGGTACCTGGATGGGGGACCGCCTAGTATTTCAAATCTTGCGTTTCCGTGGTTCGGAAGGAACGCAAAGCCGTTGGTCCCGGTTATCACTTAAGTATGATATTCGTTAAGCTAATTGGAGGACTCCTTGAAAAACTCCAAAATTAGGTTGACCACTAGCCTACCTCCAAATCAAATCAAATCAATATTCATTTATTCAAGTTAGGCCCTTATAGGGCTCTTATGAATGTTAACAAATGACTCTACCAATCCGCAATGGGTATGGGTGGTGGAGTATTGCCCATTCTCTTCATTCGTGAAAGTGAGCCTGCGCTTAGCATTGGGACATTATAGGCTGATGATGATGAGGGAACAGTTCAAGTTTCATCAAAATCGGTCCAGTAGTTTTCAAGATAAGGACTAATACGTGTGATGGCTTGGCTGATGTAGGAGGTAATCTCAGAAACTACTTATCAATTTTAATTATTTTTTTCGATAATCGACCGCGAGACCCCTGTATAAATAAGTTTAGTTAACTATGCTTAGGTATATGTTTTCTTTTTTATTGTTAATTATAAGGAAAAAAAGCCAAACATAAATATTTAAAAAATGTAACCTTGCTGAGTTTCTTGCCGGATTCTTCTCCGTTGAAGGGTGAGTTCCGAACCGGTGGTAGCTTCAGTAAATGTGACCTTCATAAGTGCCCTTCTGGGCCTAAATTGAATAAATGGCTTTGACTTTAGACTTTGAATAATAATTGAAAGTGATGCATTTTTTGTGTATTTTTCGACAGATCTATTGATATGCCTGAAGAACTGTTTCCCGATAAATTTGCCGAATGTCAAATGTGACAAAGTGCCAATAAAAGACCTTAAACTGCCACAAGGTGGCGTTGTGTGAGTATCGTATTTTATAAAGATTTAAATAATAGGTATCTTTTCATTTCTCGAACCGTCCGTAAATTGTGAAAATAAATTCTTATATATAAAATTCTCGTGTCACAATGTTAGTTACCTTACTCCTCCGAAACGGCTTTGCTGATTTTTACCAAATTTTATATGCATATTCAGTAGGTCTGAGAATCAGCTACTATCTATTTTTCATACCCCTAAGTGATAAGGGTAGGCACCACGTGACCGAAGTCGCGCCGGTCAGCTAGTTATTTATAATTTAAGATTAGATACTACCGACAAACCTCCCACATTTTTTGTTATAAATAACTAGATAACTAGTTAGTCGAGTCATCAAAAATAAACGGATTTATTACTTTTTTCATTAACTCATAAATAACCATTTGTTTATTCTCATTTACAGTATGTGCATAATAAACTTCAAACAAGGCTGTTTTTCGATGAACAGCAACCGTCTCCGGGGGACATTCCGACTTGTAATAGACATATTAGACAAACAAGGATATGCGGCCCTTCCCGTGAATATAACGGAGTGGCTCAATGCACCCGCGCATGAGAGAACTCCATACCTTATGAGGGAAATTGGCTACAAGTGCGGTGAAATGGGCATGAAGTTATCGGCGACTTGATGTGAACGATTATGACAATCCCACTCATTCTGTGATCTCATTTATATTATAGATGAAAAAAAATGTTGTGAAATAACAACGTGGATGTTTTGTTTTAAGTTGTGTACCTATCTTGATTTTTGTCGCAGTTGTAATTCGAAATATATTTTAGACATATTTTACAAGATACACTTTTAGCTATTTGCTTGAAAGCCCATTATATACCCCACCGGCTCCGGCCCTGGCTCAATAAAACTGCCAATGTTTGACCACAAGAGGCGCCACCAGTGCATTGAGTGAGTAGGTGGAAAATGGTTATACCGGCCAAGTGCGAGTGAGCCTCGCACACGAAGGGTTCCGTAAAGACGTTTCTTGTATTGTATTTGTATACAATAGTTTAATTTTCTTGTTTTAATAAGTTTCTTGTATTCGGGTCCCTCTAATTTTTATAATTATTTAATTTTAATTATTTGTTGTTATAAAAAAATAATACACATTCTGTGAAGATTTAGCTATCTACCAGGGGGCCCTTCATGGCCAACGCAACTTCAACGCAAGCATAGCCTAAAAGCTTGTACTTTCATCCAACGTAATGTTTGACTGCGAAAAAAGAAAGACAGCATCAGAGCCGTCGGTTATCAGTCGGTAAATTCCGCTGATCACACGCGGCTGCTTCGCTAGGTCGTCATTCATGATTTCGCATAACATAAAACTTGTTCCAGGAGTATACTTCTTGTGTAATAATCTTATAAGTTGTGAAGAAAAAGTTTCTTATTTTGAATCTCCAATACATTTGCAATGCCGGATCAACATGTTTTATTAACTTTTTACAATTTATAGGTACATTAGATATGGCCAAAAATCAGGTAAAATTTGGGAAAAACACGGTTTTTCGGAGGCTTTTACTGAATTTGTTTCAATTTTGTTTTTATTTTTGCCTATATACAGGCCTAGATATAGTGCACAAGATACATATTTGCATAAAACATCTAACGAAAAATGTTTTGATCTCGTGTAAAATGCCGACAACGTCTAGACAGTATCGCAACGGCCATATAAAGTATGCTGTGTCCCGAGCTACTAACATCGTTTTGTTCGCAGGTCGGGCTCGGCTTTCCCGCGTATTATCCCTCACTGTGAGGGGCAGGGCAATCGTGCGGGGCGGATGTATAAACCTAAATAGATACGGAAGTGTATGTACTTCGCGTGCCAAATGGATAGCAATGCTCTTCTTTTGAAGCTGTTTCGCGCGGACGGGGAACTCGCATAAGGCAACAATTCAATTCAATTCAAAATTCAATTCAATTCAAATTCAATTCACTCTTGCTGCATGCAGTTGCATAATGTTTATCACAGATGTGTAGCGAGCGAGGGATGTGAAGCATGGGGTGCTTCAAAAAGGGTGTGAAGAGATTTCTACAGGGTTGGCAACGCGCGAGTGATACCCCTGGTATTGCAAGCATGCATAGGCTACGGTAACCGCTTACCATCAGGCGGGCCGTAAGCTTGTATAAAATAAAATAAAAAGTGTTTTAGTTGACAAATAGGATCGCTTAATTATCACATTATAGGTCTAATGCTAGCCTATGAGCGCTCTTGTGACATAGTGCATAGGTGCATAGGTAGAAAAAAAAGAGGCACGAGCGTTATCTATTGAGATTTATATAATTTGGTACGCAAATTATTGCCGTGAGCACTGTGAGCGATATTATCCAATTCGGAATGTAGCCAAAATGTCAAAATAATAAACAAAGGTCTGTCAAATTCGAAAAGATAATTTCACAAATATAATTAATTTACTTGTTTTTGTTCGTTCTCATATGTAAATACAATCATTAGTCACCAATATCACAACATAGTACCTACTTTATTTATCGGCAATAGTTGTCTACTACCCGTGTAAACGGGTAAAGAAATGTACGCATTTTGATAAAAGATGGAATCGAGTGTAAAGTTGTGCTTTTTGCTAATAATTAGCGTGATTATTGTTTGCGAAGGGAAATATGGATATGTAAATTGGTCACAGGGTAAACCAGTGGTTACTACGACGGATTACTTCGCAGATATTCCAGAATTGCACATCGCCCGAGCTACTTACAGAAATGAGATCAATAACACAGGGTATGCTTCTATTTGTTCCTTATCTTTTTACCGATAGGTGTCTGAAGTTATTTATTAGCTGTCCAGCTATTTATAAATAACAATACCGGTAGGAATGTACTTTGACGTTCAGCGGTGTAGAACCCCCTTGTGAAGGAAAAGTTGCTCCCCCATTTTTTGATTGTTTTTTTTTATGTCTGGGGGGTGGGGGAAAGGATAGACCTTTAGGATCCTTTTTATTATGTATAAATTTGTAACTAGCGCTTGCCGGTCGCTGCCACGGCACCGATCATGGTGTATGGTATATAATAAATCAATCTAGCTATTCTAGCACCATAATGCATACAAACATTAATAAGTAAATTTTCATGGTTATTGAATTAGGAGATGGACACCCTATTATGTGTTTGTTCATATGTGTGTCTCCAATCAATGTAGACAATGTATATGGAATCCATATACAAATAAAAAAACAAAATGGCACCCGAAAAGTATGCCAAAACTTTTCAAACCCTTTGCAGCAGTCATTATTTATTACTTGTTGTTAAAAAATATTGGTATTACAGCCATTATGGAATAATGCAAGCAAGTCTAACAAAGTCGTATTATAATTTCCTATTTTCATCTCATAGCTTTTAATGATTAATAAATAAATATTCCTGGATTTTTTTTACACAGCCATCTTATCTCAAACTTAAGTAAAATAATAAGTTATATACTACTTTACATAGTTATTAACATACAGGACAAACAATCATGAAACTCGTCTACCAAATCTTTATTATTAGTAATTTATCTTTAATAATTTCCTAAGCTGGGCATTTCTTGAGCTGCACACTTCAGCAGACGCCAGTGATGAGAAGCAAGCATATGGAGCTGGCTTCCTGGAGGGGTTCCTCACCAGGGATCTGATATGGATGCACTGGCAGAACATGCTTAAAGGGTTTGCTATGTTTATTTTGTTTTTATTCCTGGCGATTAGAATAAGACTTATGATCTATTCCAGTGGTTCTCAAACTTTTTTGGCAACGGACCTTTTATCCCCTTTTATCGATCATTGACCGAACCTTGATGAGTTTATGGTCAAATACAGGCCTATAAAAAAGAAATGGTTTTTATTTGGATGTATGACTCCATTGTGAATCTTGATCTGGATCACACTTTTAAAATAAAAAAAATAACCCAGGTTCATTTTCATCATAATCAGCTTATAATGTCCCACTGCTGGGTGTGCAAAGCTAGTGACCTCTTTTCACAAATGAGGATGAAAGAAAGGGAATGGGCAATATTCCACCATGCACTGTCCATGCATGCATGTGTCCACTGTGGATTGGTGGAGGTAGGCTAGTGGTCAACCTACTGTTGGAATTTTTCAAGCCACCTAGGAGGCATCATACTAGCTTAATGACTATCAAAATTAAGTTATGACCAATGGCTTTACGAGCCTTCCGAAACACGGAAACGCTCGATTTGATTTCACTAGGCGGTCACCCATCCAGGTACCGACCACAGTATGGTAGCTTAACTTTGCCGATTGATTAAGAATGGTTAATCATGCTAGACCAAAAGCGCTCGCTCGATGTTGATTTTACCTCATCCTTAGTACAATGGTGACATGTAAGTCTATTTATCGTGATGGATGAGACAAGTTGATCACTCATTATTTTTTTATTATCTTATTTTATTTTCAACACACTCGCTCGTAAAGTGTCAATTATTGCAAAATTGAAGTCTGTTTTTTTCCTCGCAAGTGTGTTGAAAAATGCTGTATGACACGCGTGTGCATTGATTTATTACACTCTCGGCTCCCTTATCTTAATACCGCCTCGACTCGAGTGTTACTAATCAAATTTGCACACATGTATCTAAAATGTTGGGAACAAATACCAGATAGAGAATTTACAATTTTCTTTTAATAATTTTTCTACAATTTTCCATTCGACATTACTTGTCATACATTTTCTTTTTCTTCTTAAACTAAATGGTAACAAAAATCATAGAGTATTTGCGACACTCCCGGGCCTAAGTGGACCGGCAGGTCAACTACCAGCTAAGATACCGTGGTGGCGGACGTACCTCGCGACCTGACCGTGTTGTTCGTGGTATGTCTGTCACTAAATCCAAGCTATCTGTAATGTCATCCCTAACATCGGTATTGTCAGCCCTAACATCGGAATTGTCAACCCTAACATCGGAATTGTCAACCCTAACATCGGAATTGTTAATTAATTCTCCACCAATGTTGGACGAAACTTCTAAGGGGTAAAGTTTTTGGAACGCGCGTATTTTTTCACCCATGGCTGTCCGGACCTTCGCCACTCGACACACTCCATCTCTTCCCGGATATGTCTCTAGGACTACACCTAACGGCCAGTTGATGCGTTTATCTTCGGTGTGAATCAAAACCACATCCCCAGGTACTAGGGGTACTAGGGGTCGAGATGTTTTCTTAGTCTTTTGTTGTACCAACATGCTTAAATACTCTGAACGAAAACGCTGTCGCAGATCTAAACGAAGCTTCTGGCAATATTTTACCCGAATGTTCAAGGACCTCTGGTCTATTGCATCAAGATCTGCGACGTCAACTTGTACTCGTGGTTGTAAAAACAACAATGGGGTAAGCGGTCTCAGCTCATCTTGTTCGCCAGTAATATACGTCAGCGGTCGGCTATTTATTGTAGCTTCACAGTCGCATAACACCGTTTGTAGCTCCATGAGTGTTAATGAGGCACGACCTAATACTCGTCTTAGGATTTGTTTTGTCATTCCTACCAACCTTTCGTAAAACCCTCCCCACCAGGGAGCAGCTGGCGGTAGGAACTTCCATTCAATCCTATGAATTGCTGATACCCTTTTGATCTCACTCCAGTCAAGTTGGTTGAATGCATTATTGAGACCAATAAAATTGGTACCATTATCGCTAAACAAACAACGGATTCTACCACGACGTGCTGTGAAGCGCCGTAGAGCCATATTAAAGTCATTGGTTGACAGAGTTTCCGTTACCTCTAAATGTACCGCACGATATGTGGCACACGTAAATAGTACAATCCAACATTTACTACCGTTGCGTAGTACCAATGGTCCAGCTAAGTCTACTCCACTAGCCTCAAAGGCATCAGCTGATTCGATGCGATCCTTGGGTAGGCCTGTTAGAGGAGTTTGGCATGGTTTAGCTTTGTAGCGTCGACACCTACCACACTCACGTACGACCTTCTTGACCAATTTTCTTATACCCACAATCCAGAAGGTTTCTCTCAAGTTAGCCATCAATGTTTGAGTCCCTGCGTGAAGTAGCAGCCGGTGTCGTTCTTCTACCAGCCTCTGCACGATAAAATTTTTTCCGGGTAGTACAACTGGAGCTATGAAATTAAAACGATCTGTCCCTAAGTTCAGTTTCGTTTTCAACCTTATAATGCCCTCATTGTCTTTAAATGTTTGCAAGCTAGATAGTGTATGATAATGTGCTGCTTGAATGAGACGTTCTATGGTCTTTTCTGCACCTTCCAATTCCTGGCTAGTTATTTCAGTTTGTGCTCTGTAAACCTTGTGCCTAAATCTGAGTATCCATGCGACCATTCGGATAATCTTGGTATACTTTGAAAAGTTAATGAGACGATCTAGCAAAGAATGCCCCACTACCAATACCTTCGTACTGGTTTTGGAAACTCTACGTTCCATATCAACTTCCTCTGTATTGCTTATGAAACATGATACAGGCCAATCCTTTTCTTCGAGACGAAGCCAGGCCGGGCCTTCCCACCATC
Source organism: Achlya flavicornis (assembly GCA_947623365.1). Classification (NCBI taxonomy): domain Eukaryota; kingdom Metazoa; phylum Arthropoda; class Insecta; order Lepidoptera; family Drepanidae; genus Achlya; species Achlya flavicornis. The sequence continues at coordinate 690,745 of OX392485.1, read as the reverse complement.
TGCTTTTAAGTAGGTTTTTTATATGCGTGCCCCGTGATGGAAGATCAGCTGGATTTAAATGTCCTGGGATGTGTTTCCAAGTATTTGGATCTGTGATGGTTCGAATTTCTTTAACACGATTAGCCACGAATACAGTCCAGCTTCCCTCACCTTTTATCCAGCTTAGTGCAACACTGGAGTCGGTCCAAAAAAAATAGCGACAGTCGGGCAAGCATAGCGATTTGATAACTCTAGAGCCTAGCCTTGCAGCAATCGTTGCGGCAATTAATTCCAAACGAGGAATGGTGATTTCTCGTACTGGACTCACTCTAGCTTTTGCCATAACGAGGCTGATATGAATGTCTCCTTTGTACTCAGAGCGTAAGAAAATGCACACAGAATATGCTTGCCGACTGGCATCGCAAAAAACATGAAGGGAGTTACAACAATCTAGAATATTGTGAACTGTCAAACGTCGAGGAATTTTAATTTGATCAATTAAATGCAAATTTTCTGCCCACCGTTTAAACTCAACTTTTAAATCTTCTGGCAATTCACTATCCCAAGATATTTTCCTATTCCATGACCTTTGCAAAATAATTTTTGGCACAATCGTTATAGGGCTTAGTATACCTATTGGATCAAAAACTTTCTGTGTTAAGGACAGAAGTTCCCTTTTTGTTAATTTATTCTCAAGATTATTCGCCATTACGACACGGCAATTGAGTGCCGCGTGATGCCGGCGGAGTAGAATAGCACCAGTTGTACTACCCGGAAAAAATGTTATCGGGCAGAGGCTGGTAGAAGAACGACACCGGCTGCTACTTCACGCAGGGACTCAAACATTGATGGCTAACTTGAGAGAAACCTTCTGGATTGTGGGTATAAGAAAATTGGTCAAGAAGGTCGTACGTGAGTGTGGTAGGTGTCGACGCTACAAAGCTAAACCATGCCAAACTCCTCTAACAGGCCTACCCAAGCACTTACCCTGTCACGGTCGCCATAAAATGTTGGGAACAAATACCAGATAGAGAATTTACAATTTTCTTTTAATAATTTTTCTACAATTTTCCATTCGACATTACTTGTCATACATTTTCTTTTTCTTCTTAAACTAAATGGTAACAAAAATCATAGAGTATTTGCGACAATAATGTACTATTATTATTTAAAATTGATGGTTCATTTTGATTATTTTATTTAGACTGGGTAGAAATGGGGAAAAAGGTTAAGAAAATCGTCAACATAAATTGTTCTATAATTATTTAGTTTAGCCTTTGTCCCGTAAGGTTATTGATCCAAATTGACTGTTCATTGCTTATCAATACAAAAGGATATGATTCATGCAAACTAAATGGCAATGTAAATATAATGTCATGATTATTTCAGTTACTGCTATAATAAAACTGATGTGTGTGGGCTGATTGAAGAGTATGTTGATACCAATGAGGATTACATCTCGGACATGGTGCACAAGTACCCTCAGGATCCGTACTGGTATCAGGTGAGGGGTTGCCACCACGAGGCATACTGTAAACTTTACCTAAATTGAATGGTTTTTCTGCCAATTGTCACTTTTTGCCATACAATCAAAACTCTTAAAACCTTGCAGGACTGTATTACTACTAACAACATAAACAACAACTTTTGTTCAATTACTTTTTATAAAACATAACTGCCCGGCGCGACGCGCGACTTCGTACGCTTGGTGTTACCCTACTTCATCTTCATCATCGTCAGCCTATAATGTCCCACTGCTGAGAACAGGCCTCCTTTCACAAATGAGGGTGAAAGGGACTGGGCGTTACTCCACCACGCGTGCCCACTGCGGATTGGTGGAGGTAGGCTAGTGGTCAACCTACTGTTGGAATTTTTTAAGCCGCCTAGGAGGCATCCAACTAGCTTAACGACTATCACAATGAAGTGATAACCGGGACCAACGGCTTTACGTGCCTTCCGAAGCACGGAAACGCTCGATTTGAAATACCACTAGGAGGCCACCCATCCAGGTACCGACCACGACAGACGTAGCTTAACTTTGCGAACGGCTAATCATGCTACACCACGAGCGCTTCACACTACCCTACTGGTATGAAAAGTAGTTTACATCCTATTCTCAGACCTACTGAATTTTTTTTTTACACCTTGGGTCACATTTTCTGGAAATATAATATAGCCTATGTCATCCGGGGAGAGCATAGCTTCCAAACAGAGAAAGAATTTTTCAAATCGCTTCAGTCTATTCGGAGACTATTCAATGCAAACAAACAAACAAACAATCAAATCTTTCTTCTTTATAATATTATTATTATTTTCAGTATAGATTTCATTTATCAAAAACAAACATTCAAGATTTCTTTCGTTTCCTATTATATTGTTCGTAGAGAGTTGAATTAAAATATTTTTATTTTGGTATGAAAGTCTGATGAAAAGTCCATAGATCAAAGGTTGTTGTTTATGATCTTAGTAATGTCCTAGGTTTTTCTTTTGTGCAATTAATAAATATTGAATGGTATTTGCAGATCAAGTTGTACTATATTCAAATCGAGGGCATGGCGGTAGGGTACAACGAGGCAACCAAAGACCCCTACCAGTGGCTCACCATACGGGATATAGTGTGAGTTACACACTCACTCTCAATACAATACTTACTACCTTTCTTTAGCCTTCAGCAGTGTAACTGAGATACGTGGTGAAAAGAAGCCCGGCCGTGCCGACATTAGCCGCGGTCTTTCCTAAAAAACTAATAACTATTACTGTAATTATCGGAGATCCGAAATATGCCACTTACAACTAAACAAAGACCCAAGTTTCATACATTCTTCTCACAGTACACCAAACACGCCGACAAAATCTTCCATTCATCCGCAAACAAGTCACAATCTGGACTGACATCCAAGAGAGCGTTAAGCGCGGAGAGCGTACGCCGGATAGGCGAGTTTGCCCGCGCGACTGTGCGAAAAGATGGCACACATAAAAAAATATGTTTCCTGCTACGTCTATAGTTGTCGGGTACAAAAAGTCGACATAGCTGATCATGCAGTTCCAGGGCGTCAATTCTATCGTGCAATATTTTACATGCCGTTATAATTTGATCATTCATCCTCCGAGTGAGTTGTACCCCAAGACGCCAAGAAGGAAATTGGTACATATCCGTAACTCTGAAATCGGTAATATTAATATTATTCATATACCGATATCATACAACCCTGCTTTTCTTCTGACATAAAAATAAACCATGCTGGCAACTGAGCAGCCCTACCAGATATTTCCTGCAATGATACCAGAACCAACACCCTATCAACCCTATCATCTGTCCTCAGTAACTTGTGGGGTGCATCATGAACCGCCATAATATTCCAGTTGGATCAACATGCTGGGAGACCTGGATGAGCTGGCGTTCGCTCTGTCCATTCCGGCGGATTCCACCGTGCTGTTCCCCGACCACTGCACCGGGCTGGTGAAGCTTCTGCCGGACCTCACCAACCTGTACACTTCGCAGGTCACCTGGAACAGGTAACCACGGAACATTACATTGACGGGCCAGGATTCCACATTACGCGCTGCAGGTCGTGGGTTTGATTCCCACACACACAGGACATGCATTTATGTGCATGAGCATGTCTGTGTATCCTGAGTCTGAGTGCAATTATGTATATAACGTATGTATCTACAAACAAAAATTAGTATATGTATTATATCAGTTATCTGGTTTCCATAGTACAAGCTCTGCTTAGTTTGGGATCAGATGACCGTGTGTGAGGAATGTCCCAGGATATTTATTTATTATATTATTTGTACTCATAGCTGAATCAACTGTTCCATCGACTTTAACCCGACTTTATGTTGAACTTTTAATGCTCAAGCAGACTAATTGAAAGCCATTTGGAATGAGTTCCCCGCCGTGGTTTTCCCAAGGGAGTACAGCATGGGGTTCTTCAGAAGGGATTTTTTCCAGGGTCTACAAACAGCGAGTTATACCCCCTGGTGTTGCATGCTACGGTAACCGCTTACCATCAAGTGGGCCGTATGCTTGTTTGCTACTTTGGTGGTATAAAAAAACAGGTATAAGTAAAAATGCTGGTGATTTGGTGACAGTTACCAGTCGATGCTGCGGATCCAGAAGATGTATGTGATGAACCTGCACGTGACGCCGGGCGGCAAGCAACTCATACCCGGCCGCAAGATGTCCCTCTCCTCATACCCGGGTTTCATACAGGTACACGGTGCACTAGTTGGTGAAAAGGTATTTTTAACCGACTTCAAAAAAAAGGAGGAGGTTCTCAATTCGGCTGTATTTTTTTTTTTTTTTTTATGTTTCTTACCTCATAACTCCGTCATTTATTAACCGATTTAGAAAATTCTTTTTTTGTCTGGAAGGGTACACTTCCCGTTTGGTCCCATTGTCATCAGATCAGGATTTGATTACTTTTTAGTGTAGTTTGAAGTCGGTTTAAGTTTTTCGTAAAACAGTCCAATAATTTTCCAATTATTGGGTATATCATCCTATTACAAGATTTTATTTAACTTGCAATGTATGTATGTACCCAACTGATAAGGCGCGTCGTGAATCTTCGTTCGTCACAGAAAATAAAGTATGGCCCGAAGATTAACGAAAGAATGCTTAAACTTACAATCAACCTTAGATCACTACTATAAGGTTCATAATACACTGCAGCTGTTAGTTCCGTCTCACTCCGTCTCTCCGCACACATTGCGGCTGCTGACGACCAATAGCATTTCCCGCGCTTTGATAATGTATCTTCTGCGTAGGTACATCGGTAAGCCATATCAGTTGGGTACTACTGAACACCCGAACAAACATAGTTATATGTTTGTTCGGGTGGAAACTTGCAAGTCGAATTTCACCCACTTCCAATGGTCAGATTGACTTGATATTTGGTATAATATTAGTACTAGCTGTCCCCCGCGGTTTCGCCCGCCTTTTGCCTTTTGGTTTGATGCCCACACAGGACATGCATTTGTGTGCATGAACATGTCTGTATGTCTTGAGTCTGGGTGTAATTATGTATATTAAGTATGTATTTACAAACAAAAAGGAGTATATGTATTATGTCAGTTATCTGGTTTCCATAGTATAAGCTCTGCTTAGTTTGGGATCAGATTACCGTGTGTGAGGAATGTCGGAGAATGTTTTGAGAGAGGTAGAGCATAGCGTTTATTCACTCAAAGAGCAGCTCGACTGGGGAAGTACCTCCACCTTACAGAATACCGCAGCCAAATAACATTATGTTGTGTAAAGTTGTGTTCCTGCGCGTGAGTAAGGTCGCCAGAGCTCATTGGGGAGGGGGAAAGGTCGGTAACGCGTGAGCGATGCTTCTTGTATTGCATGCGTAACCGCTACGGTAACCGCTTACCATCAGGCGGTCCGTATGCTTGTTTACCGACTTAGTTGTATAAAAAAAAAGTCATAATATTTATTATTATTATTTATCAGTCGACAGACGACTTCTATATAATATCGTCGGGCCTGGTGCCGGCCGAGACCACCATCGGGAACAGCAACCGGACACTCTTCCACCACGTCAAGCCAGTCGGACAGGTCAGATATCATAATAGGAAACATTTATATACTAGCTATATTTATTTTATTTCATCCTCGTTTGTAAAATTCCAACAGTAGGTTGACCACTAGCCTACCTCCACCGATCCGCAGTGGGCACGCGTGGTGGAGTATCGCCCAGTACCTTTCACCTTCATTTGTGGAAGGAGGCCTGTGCTCAGCGGTGGGACATTATAGGCTGATGATGTTTTTTTTATGAATTTTTAATCAATAGATGACTTTAACATGCTGTACCCAGTAGGTCAATCGTTGTGTTTTTTAATTTATTTTCTTGTTATTTTTTCGTCTGTCTATCTATGCTTCGGTACATGCTTTTATTATTGTTAATTATTTGATAAAAAAAAGGCCAAACATGCTTGACAAAAAATATTTAAAAAATGCTTGCTGAGTTTTTGCCGGATTCAACAATAAACAGTAATAACTAATATTACAGTTATTATTATAATTTAATTAACAGTTTTCATTTTCTTCAGTAAATGTGCCCTTCTTGGGCCTAAATTGAAAACGGCTTTCCTAGGACATTTTTCTTCTTGTATAAAACTTATGGTTAATTTAAATTAGCTGGCGAAACTTCAATCGAATTCGTTATCTGCTATCAAGTACATCTGCATGATAATATTTATTGTTTTTAATTTTAATAATAATCATCACACATCATGTTCAAAACGGTCGGTGCTAGTGATAGATGTCTCATCTAGTAACACGTCAATGTACCTACTGCGGGACACATACTAACTTCTAAAGGTGACTGTGTCTTGTGCGGGTTTGTAATCTTTCTAAAAACTGAAAATGCATTTTATGGTGAACGCACACTTATCCGAGGCGAACGCGCTGAATGCATCGAACGAAACGAATTTTAGAATTCTGTATATGAAATCTTATGAAAGCTCGCACACTTGCCCGCGTCGAATCGTCCGAATCTGGAAGAACCCCAGAAACCCTAGACGAATTCGGATGACGTCGCGAAGATGATGTCATCAGATTCGGTTCGGCTCATGCGGTCGACTCAACCGATACGCTCGCATGGCATCGCATTCTATCAGTTGCATCACTTACGTAGCAACACGCGAGTTGTTTATAAATATTGTGCGACAGGCGTAAAGGAAATAGAAATGATTTCTTCGGCGCGGTCGATTCTTTCGGTGCGGATATGTGTGCGAGCCCTCCTTGACTTCGATTCGTTCGCCGCGTTCGGCTCTGATCAGTGTGCGTCCACCTTTATTGTTGCTAATAATTGTTTTGGTGAAGTTTCGACAACTAATTAATTTGAACCATGTAAAACGTGACTTTTTATTCATCTTAGAAACCAATGAATAGGTACTAATCATTCATTAAAAAAAAAGTTTATTTGTAGAATAAAAAAGAACATTAGAATTATCAAAAATCGAGTTAATAATTAAAGATGACGTATAAAATGGTAGAAAATACCAATCCAGAGCACGAGTAGAGTAGACTGCGCTCGTAACAGGGTGTTTAAAACTACGTCATGCGTCATAATGAATAATATGTTTTTTTTTAATTATACAAATATAAAAAAAAAAGAATTATTAGTACTTATTCATTGGTTACATTATGTGGTAAAAAGTCAGGGAGTACATGTAAATACAGTTGTATATTGTGATAGATAATGGAGTATGCGCGCGCGATGATCGCCAACCGTTTGGCTCGCGACGGCAAGGAGTGGGTGGACATCTTCCGCAGGCACAACAGCGGCACTTATAACAACCAGTGGTCAGTTATTACGTATCATTATGCAACTATTAACGGAAAGGTTATATCTATCTGAAGTCATAGACTATAAAAAGATTCAGCTCAATATAAATTGAGAAAAACGTTGAAAGGAAGCATGAGCTGAATTTTGATGAAAATAAAAATGGTATTAAAATTTATTTTGGAAAATGAGTATGATGAATTTTTTCAATATTTTTTTCCAAAATTCTTCTTCGATGTCACAATATTAACAAAATTATGTATGACAATCTTGGTCACAAGTTTTTTTTTATAATTAAATGGATTTAAAATTCTATTTTGAATGGGATAGCCTAAGATGGGACACGCTTACCCAGAAGGAAGTCTTTCGGTTTAAGAATGGGGATGGTGGAATTAGGTTGTTAGAAGTTATTCAAAATATTCATCCTGTATTATACCCCTTCCGTGACGAATCACCTCTGTGGACGGTATGTTTATTTTTTTCCATCATGGGCTGTATTTGACCGTAATCTCACCATGGTAAGTGGTGATGTGGCCGAAGGTGGTGCACACACAAAGCCTAGAAGGAACTGGCTCTCAAGTGCAGCTGTCGGAACACACCGATAGGTGCTTGGCGACAGATTTTCAACTTGAGGGTGGTAGCCAGCCAGGTGGGTACTACAAAGTACCCTACCACCGTGCTGTGGTTTTCTCACGATATTTTCCATCATCAAATTCTGAAGAACAAGTCACGGCATTACCATGTAGTACCATGACGGGCGGGTGATGTTTTTTTTTTTTTTTATACTACTTATTCGATAAACAAGCATACGGCCCGCCTGATGGTAAGCGGTTACCGTAGCCATATAGACGCTTGCAACACACGAAGCCTCGCTCACGCGTTATCGACCTATCCCCCTTCCCCTATGCGCTCTGGCAACCTTACTCACGTGCAGGAAAACAACTTTAATAATAATGCGGGGTATATTATTATTTGGTTTTTTTATATGTATAGTTGTATATAACAGGTACATAGTGGACTACAACAAGTTCAAGCGGCGCACCGACCAGTCCCCGGGCGTGATCAAGCCCGGGTTGTTGTGGGTACTTGAGCAACTACCCGGGTACACGGAGGCTGCTGACCTGTTAGTATATTACTTTATTTTTATCTTGTTTCTATAGTGAAAGCTTCGCTTATTTTGGGTCTAGATGGTCGTCAACGATGAAGAATAAATGTTAGGAATTTGACTATAGATAATATTTTTTATTAATTATACATAATAAATATACAGAGTTACTTTTCAAAGCGTAGCTATATTTTCTTCTTCATTATTATGAACAACTATTACTATGAAACTAACTTTGAAACAGAAAAATTAATTCATTTTTTTTTTCATACATTTTGATTGTGTGGCGTTGATCTTTAAGTAATAATGATAACTGAAATAACCTTTGATAATGATCTCTATCTGATATGATCAGCTACCCCATCGAACATTTAACCCAAGGAATCGCAATGACGTTAATTTTGTTCTATTCCGCCAATTCGCCACCACAGACATTGCGCTCTAATTGGCTAAGTCAAGGACATGCTAAAATTTTCGGAATTGGATTTTTAAGTACTATTCTGAAAATTGATATATAAAAAAAATAAGTAGTAAGTAAGTAATTTACAACCTCTGTAAAGTAACTTTTTATATAAATTATCAAACAAGCATTATGCTTGTTTCCCCAATCGGGCTTCCTCAGTTTTTTTACTGGAGAACCCGTTATGCTCTTCCTGTTCACATTTAACCTTGTGCTAACGAAACAAAGTGAACAGAACAGAGCACCTGAAGAAGACGAGCTACTTCCCGTCGTACAACATCCCGTACTTCCCGCGCGTGTTCAACCTGAGCGGCGGCAACGAGCGCGTGCGCGTCTTCGGGGACTGGTTCGGGTACCACACCAACCCCAGGGCCAAGATCATCAAGCAAAAACAGGTGAGGCTTCAGGTTTATAACAATACCAACAAAATGGTATTGTACATGTGTTTTCGGAGTTTCAGAGTGGGGGCAATATTAGAAAGTACTTATACCCCAAATGCTTAAAATTGTCAGAATACTTTCCAGTAAGGGTCACCTCACAGTCCTCACACAGAGTAAGCGGCGTCGTGCGTGAGACCCTTAACTCGAATTCTCTCCCTAAAATGTGTACATTTTTGTGTAGCGCCGCTTCATGTCTCGGTGTGAACTGAACTGACTCAAAGAATAGATTGTGTTAATCGAAAATAAAACTTACGTCACAGGTGCAGATTCTAAATTTGCTTTTGCTTGCATTCTAAATTAGGACCTCAACTTCTCGAGATTTGAAATTCAAATTTAGAAATACCTTGTTGTAGCTTCATAAACCAAGGGGAAATTAAGTTGGATCGGTGAAGTGAAAAAATGTACGATGGGATCAATTCTGAAATCTACCTTATCTCTTTGCACTATTGAGAAACGAATTGATATAACTCTGAAGTTTATTGCAGTCTGTGACCTTACTGACTTTTGTTAACACTTTTTGGTTGTCAGCTTATATATGTGTGGTAATTAAATATCTCGTCAATAAAAATAATAAAGAGCAAAGGGCCGAGATGAGTCCCTTGAGGTACTCCAGAGGTAATGAAAATGGGCATTGAAAAATTACTTCTAAGGGAAACAAGTTGGCTTCTGATAGTATATGATACGACTCTAGTACTCTTAACAACGAAGCAAGGAACCATGAATGCCATATATGTTTAACCAGTTTTACGCTTAAAACGGAATGGTTAACTTTATCAAAAACTTTATACAATTCCTCATATTATTCAATCGAATTCACCTGTAAATTGTATTTTTTTTATTGTAGTTAAAACCAATTGAAGCGCTCGTAGTGTAGCATGATTAGCCGTTCTTAATCGATCGGCAAAGTTAAGCTACGTCTGTCGTGGTCGGTACCCGGATGGGTGACCGCCTAGTGGTATTTCAAATCGAGCGTTTCCGTGCTTCGGAAGGCACGTAAAGCCGTTGGTCCCGGTTATCACTTAATTGTGATAGTCGTTAAGCTAGTTGGATGCCTTATAGGCGGCTTGAAAAATTCCAACAGTCGGTTGACCACTAGCCTACCTCCACCGATCCGCAGTGTGCACGCGTGGTGGAGTATCGCCCAGTCCCTTTCACCCTCATTTGTGAATGGAGGCCTGTGCTAACCAGTGGGACATTATAGGCTGATGATGATGAGAACCAACCCGATCTGTTCAGGCCAACATCAACAACTTGCGCGACATGTACTACACGATGCGGTACAACGACTACCTGCACGACCCGTTCGCGCGCTGCGCCGCCTGCTCGCCGCCCTACAGCGCGTGCAACGCCATCGCCGCCCGGAACGACCTCAACCCACCCAATGGTAACCACCGACACGACGACACAGACAAATTAACTGATGTTTTCTGCTTTTAGTCAACTTCAAAAAAGTCTCAGTCACCGAAATAGCACGACATATTCCATTGAAAATATTTCGCTGACTTCAAAATGTCAAATTTGAGATATTTCCTATTTTTTTGTGTATTTGGAAGACTACGCACTAGAATTTGACTTAGATTTGGAGATGACACCAACAAAACCCGTAGCTTATGTCCATAAGCCACGTATTAGTCCATATCTTGAAACTACTGAATCGATTTAAATGAATGTTTTACTATAACTTTTTTATTTGTTACAATTGTTACAGTTTTTAAGGCTATGATAACTCAGTAGTAGTGACGTCGGATACCGAGACGTAGGTCCCGGGTTCGAATCCTAGAATGAGTTTGAGCGTGGAGGAAAACATAATGAGGAAACCTTAGCAGGATGGTAGGGTACTTTGTAGTACCCATCTGGCTGGCTACCACCAGTCAGGCACCTATCGGTGTGTTCCGACAGCTGCACTTGAGAGCCAGGTCCTTCTAGGCTTTATTTGCTTACCACCTTCGGACACATCATCACTTACCAGTACCTCTACCATGAGTTTTCTACACTAACGTAATCTATAGTCGCTAGCGACTACGGAGACACATGTTGTATGAAATGCTTCCAAAAGTGTCCACTAGAGGCGGTGCTCGCTATACTAAATATTCACCGTAGTCGCTAGCGTGTGTAGATTACGTTAGTGTAGAAAACTCATGGTAGAGGTACAGTCGAGGACATAAATATGTATACACTTTTTGAAATTCAAAAGCGATTTTCTCGCATGTTTAACATTTAAGTGTTAAGCTATTACACAAATCATAATAGTATATGTTAGAAGATTCTGCCTTTATAATATCTCATAATTTCAATCAGTAGTTTAAGAGGAAACCGTTGTTTAATTTTACTAATTGTATACATATTTATGTCCTCGACTGTACTGGGTGGGATTGTGGTGAGGCACAGACATATCAGTATATACGAGCGTGGTGCAGGCACGTACCCGTTCCGTGCGCTGGGGCACCGCGCGCACGGCAGCACGGACGCCAAGGTGACCAGCTCCGTGCTTCGGAAATCCTACCAGTTTATTGCGGTCTCCAGTCCTGCCTACAACATCTCCCGGGGAATACCGCCCTTTGCGTGAGTACCTTACATACATCACGTCGGCGGCCTATGAAAACCTCACAAGTGCATTGCTCCAAATTTTACAGAAGAAAACAACCGTACTGTTTTTTTTTTGTTTGTAGAAAGCCGATTAAAATGTGCGATGCGTCCATAAGATCAGTCAATGATTCTGAAGATAAATGTTTGCATGTATAATTTGCAAGGTTTTCATAGCCCGCCAACGATTTTGATTCAAAAGCATATTAAAACTTATTTAGTTGGTCGGATACTGGTCCCGTCTAGTCATTAAGCTAGTTGGAGGCCTCCTTTTTTTGCGTGGGGAAATCCTCATAGATTACCCGACCGCCCTGGGTGGGAGCGGCCAGGTTATGCCGGACTTTTACCGGCTAAAACCCCACGGTGGTCGCCACCTGCGCTATAGAGAGGGGGGCGGGCTCTCGTGTTGAACGCGTACCTGCTCACCCCTCCAAGCGCGGCGCTTAGATAGCTCGTCCCGGGGGAAGTCTGACACCTCCCCCCAGCACCCTCGCTGTGCTATCGCACGATGAGTCGTGACCACATCGACTCGTCGCCTCCTTGGGGTCGCTTCTGGGCAATCAGAGCCCCCGCTCTGATTGCCCACGACCCCAAAGGCCCCGTTTAGTCGCCTTTTACGACAGGCAGGGGAACACCGTAGCTGTTATTCTAAGCCCGAGCTACAGGGCAGGGGGGCCGCGACGAGGCACGTTTGCGCCCCGGCGACTTCGCCTCCGGGTGGGATCGGCCCTCTCCCGATCCCGCTCAGCAGCCTCCTTCTGGACCATTACGGCCTCACAGAAGGAGGCTACGGCCCTCCACGCCGTATCCCCGCTCAGCATCGCCGACACGACTGCTGGCAGGGAGAGATTCCGCCCGATCTCTTGGACCAGGATCCGCCGCTCAGGTTCCCATGCAGGGCACACCGCGAGCGTGTGCGATGCGGAATCCTGGTCACTTCCACCGCAGTGGAAGCAGGCCGCCGTCGCCTCACGTCCGATCCTATACAGATAATCACCGAAGCACCCGTGCCCGGTGATTATCTGTGTAAGTCTGTAGGTGAGTCTACCACCTTCTCGCTGCATCCAGGCCTCGAAGACCGGCAGGACTGCTTCGACAACGCGTTTGTGCGCAAACCGCTCATCGTGAAGCCTTGCGCGCCACGTTGCGAATGCGATAAGTCGCTCCTGCCGTCTGATCGCCTCTTCTGGATCGCCTCCACCACTTTGGCGGACGATGCGAATCCGGTCATAAACCCTCGCATCCATATCCGCCAGAATGTCAAGCGGTGGAAAGCGAGCCAGAACAGTTGCCGCCTCAAAGGATATTGTGCGGTATCCCCGTACGATCCGTAGGGCCATCTTACGCTGGACGCTGTATACTTTCGTTCTACAGCGTCGGACGGCCAGCCTCTTTGCCCATACAGGCGCCCCGTAAAGGGCTACGGATCGTATGACCCCCGCATAGAGGCGGCGAACTTCCTCTCTCGGTCCCCCGAAGTTGGAGGCCTCCTAGGCGGGTTGACGACTGTCATTAAGCTAGTTGCGAGGCCTCCCAGGCGGATTGACGACTGTCATTAAGCTAGTTGCGAGGACTCCTAGGCGGGTTGACGACTGTCATTAAGCTAGTTGGAGGCCTCCTAGGCGGGTTGACGACTCCAACAGTAGGTTGATCACTATCCCATCTTCACCAATCCACAGTGATCTCCACAGATCCCTTTCACCCAGATTTGTGTGCAGTAGGATATTATAATCTGATGATGATGAAGATACAAATATTATACCTTTATACAGATGGAGTGACTTCGACATGGGCCCCTACATATCTCACTTGGGCCACCCGAACCAGTGGACATTTGACCCCATACTTAACCTCTGGGAGTGGGAATAGCAGCGAAAATTAAACCTAGTACCCCTTGTGTTAAGTGTCAATACGTCATGAGCGAATCTCTGTGATATGTGATGTTATAATTTTAGTACATAATTGGAATTTTCTGTGATAGTGATACAAAAAGGGGTGTAAAATAAAAACATTCCACTGTATAATAATTATTACTATATTTAGGTAAATCATTCATAGGTAATCATTTATAGTTTTTGTATGTACTAGTTTTTATATAAACTTATATTTGTTAAATAAATCGTATTTTACAAAGTACAAGTAGCGTTTTATCTTAATTTCAATGAACAATGACTACGTCTATACACCAATATTAAATATTTATAACAATTTATATACAAAGCAGATCAAGCTGTTTCCATATAATAATGCTACACTACACATTTTCCATACAATAATAACTGATAATTTTATATGAAATCTCGTAATTTTATTAACTGTCACATTTTATTTTGTTGGTTGTTTTAAACCTAAAAAACAAATATTTAAATACCTAAGTATATCTGTACAATGTTAAAAAAGATTTGAATTTCTATGTTGGAATGAAACGAGTATTCTTTACACAATTTTGCTATTATTAAAATATAATAAATGATAATGCATTAAATAATAAAAAGTCATTGATACTGCAATAAAATAACTAAACTACACTACAAAGTAAACTTACAGTTTCCAAAAGCCCAATCAAAATTAAACATTTGCCAACTTTTCTATCTTGTATTTTATTGTAAAGCTATACTTATAATCTGATATTAACCTTAATCAGGCTTCTAGAAACTGGAGGTTATTGTTTTATATAGACAAACATCACTTGCTGGACTGGTCAGGACTTCAAGATAAACAATACATCTGCACTAAAAAAAAAAACCAGCATTTCATATCCAATCTTTGCCATAAAAACATTTCTGTCAGCCAAATTTCATCTAAAGCCAATTCAGTAGTTCTTGCATGAAAGAGTTACAAACATCTTCACATCTATACAAACTCACATTTATAGAGTAGGTAAGACAACATGATTATATAGCCCTACATATAAATAATGTATATAATATTGCAGTATCAAGAAACAAACTAATAAATATATTTACTCTAATGAGTTGAGCATGAGCAGCTGTTTCAACACCTTGGTTTGTGACGTCTCTCGTATCTCCCCGGCCAGGAACATCTCATCCACTACTGTGTATACCTGAGAGTTATATTTTTTTGTTAATAAGGCATATGTTTAGAGAATTTAGTATTTATAAGTGAGCTTTCTTCCGCGGACGCTCAGGTTGTGGAATGAGCTCCCCGCCGTGGTTTTCCCAATGGAGTACAGCATGGGGTTCTTCAAAAAGGGCGTGAAGAGATTTCTTCAGGGTCGGCAGCGCGCGAGTGATACCCCTGGTGTTGCAAGCGTCCATAGGCTACGGTAACTGCTTACCATCAGGCGGGCCGTATGCTTGTTTGCCAACTAAGTAGTATAAAAAAAAAAAAAAAAAAAAAAAATTGTGATAAGCACACAAAGCCTAGAAAACACTTGCAGCTGAATGAACAGTAGGTGACAGATTTTATAATAAAATTATATTTTTCAATTCTTTATTTTGTTGTACCTACGCTTCTCATGGACTATGTCACTCAGTTTTTTGCAAGGCATACGAAAGTCTGGTGAATTATTAAAAGTCATACAACAAAAGTTGTTGTTAATGATGTAAGTAATATAGTCCTTAGTTTTTTTGTGTTTTACCAATAACATATATAAACTGCTAATTACCTTTTGATGCGTCATACACAGTTCTTAGTAAAAGCCTTATGAACAAAAAATAGGTAATCTTTGTATGAATGTGGGATTAATATTATACTGGCCCAGCCTGAGACTAATAACTGTTAATATTTCACCCAGATAATTCATTGCTGATAAAAGTGATGACTTATTTATTATTTGATCAGTATTTGCTTAGCAAGCTGAAGTGGCAGTGGGCTGGTCACATATGCCGAAGAACCGATAACCGGTGGGGAAAACGTGTTCTTGAGTGGAGACCGTGTCTCGGCAAACGTAGTGTAGGGCGCCCTCCAGCGAGATGGAGTGACGATCTGCAAAAGGCTGCTGGTAGGAAATGGATGCGTCGAGCTGAAGATAGGACGAGATGGCGCGCATTGGGTGAGGCCTATGTCCAGCAGTGGACTGCTATAGGCTGATGATGATTTGCTTATCACATTGGAAATCCAAAATATGGTGATGTTCATAAGACATATGATGGACTATTAGAAAATAACTGGGCCAGTAGACAAGATGGTTATCGACAATCGTCATCGACAGTAAATGATCAACCTTTGCATGGGATTGACATTTCAAATCGAAATATCACGTGATTTTTAACAATCTCTTATGTCAATCCCATACAAAGGTAGATCGTTTATTAACGATGATGATTGTTGACAGCCATCTTGTCTAGGGGGGCTAGATAGATAATAATAAATAAATAGATGCATCATGATAAGTAATAATAATAATTATTCAGACTTTGCATTTGTATTCATCAGATATTCTTTATGAAATCTATTTTATATGCAGCAGAGAAACATTAATATGTGAAGAATTACCATGACAAAGAGGTTGAAGAGTTGGAACAACAGCAAACTCACCTTATAAAAGTTAAACACAAGATCCAGCTCACAAACATTGTGGAAATATTCATTTAGGACCTCAACAAAGTTGTGTATAGCCTCCAAATAGCACAAATTATTGTCGTTCACATCCACGCAAATGCAGAAGTACAGTCCAGCGTACCTTCTGTATACTATCTTGAAGTTTCTGAACTGAAAATTGATGAAATAGCAAGTTTTATGTAACTGAGGGTAAGTGATGTTTATCTCGAATTACTTCATGTTTGGAGTTAGTTACCTCCACGAAGTTGGTGTGTTTCGCGTCTCGGACGGTGACGACGGCGTGTACTTCTTCTATGAGCTTCTGTTTCTCGTCATCATCGAAATTCATGTACCATTTAGCCAGCCGAGTCTTACCCGCACGATTTTGAATCAAAATGAAGCGGATCTGAGGATAGTAGGCATTCGATATGATGTCAAATTGAACTAGGTGATACTTAGAAATATAGAAGTAGTACTACAATATCTTACCATTTTGTTTTAGCTGATTTAAATCGTAATAAATCTAATATTTGTAACGGGTTGACGCCTCCTCTTCCGTCCAATTTTTGACTTTGACAATGCGATCTGTAAAAAAAGTGGAATGCCAAATTTAATTGTCTATGGAATATTGATCGATAGTGCGTTTCAGATCCAAAATAAAATTAGTTCTCGTACTTTTTTCCGAATGTTCCGAACTCGATAAAGTCCAAATTAATATCTAGCACAATCTAGTTAAAATTGAAATACAAAATGTAATGGTGCGTCCATGCTTCGTGAATCGAGCACGAGCCGAGCCACGAACGAGCCTACAACGAGCCTTCAACAAGCAAGCACAATGCGAACGATCCCTTTGTACGTGAAAAAACTGACAATCGCGCTTGTTCGAGGCTCGCGAGCCCGTCCACGCCACGCGAATCGTGCTCGCAGTGTGCTCGTTCGAGGCTCGGCTAGTGCTCGGTTCGCCAAGCATGGACGCACCATTAGGTGTAGTTCCCTACCTGTAGATTAAGTATGTAGATATAGACAGCCTACTAATATAATAATAATTACGAAAGCGAGATACGTATGTGTCAAAACATGTATGTGTGAGCAGGACTAAGCATATTTTTTTTCCCTATCTCGCGTATAGATTTTTACTGTTTGCCTCCAGTGTCACTGAAGTTTGTGGAGGCCAAGGATATTTGTAGATGAGAGGTGTGAAACCCTTATTGTATATTATTTATATGATTTTGCAAGAACAGCATGGTTTTGTCAGGCGTAGATCCACTTGTACCAATCTTATGTTATTCACTAATACATTATTTGAAAATATGGATAGGCGCGTACAAGTGGATGTTGTGTATACGGACTTTCGTAAGGCCTTTGACAAGGTAGACCATGAAATATTGCTGAATAAAATAGCTTTTAACGGCATCAGAGGGAATTTGCTACGCTGGTTTATCTCCTATATATCCAACAGGAGTCAAAATGTGGTTATTAAAGGATCCCATTCCAACACTATCGTAACTACATCTGGTGTCCCGCAGGGGTCTATTCTGGGCCCATTGCTTTTTGTACTTTTTATAAACGATATAGATGATTGCTTTCAGAATTCAAAATTTCTACTTTACGCAGACGATTTAAAAATTTTTCGACCTATAAACAATAATAATGACTGCCTTCTTCTTCAATATGATTTAGATAGCTTAACTGAATACTGTAAAAGGAACAAATTGCATCTTAATATTAACAAATGTAACTTTATAAGATTTACTAAAAAGAAAAATATCGTCGACTATAAATATAAACTGGGCAATAACTATTTACAAAGAGTCGACTCCGTGCGGGATCTCGGTGTTGAACTAGATTCAAAGCTACATCTCGATGTACACATACAAAAGATCACCAGTAAAGCTTAAATTTAATTTATTAAAAAATGCCCAATATCTTGAAAACCATGGCACTTTTACAATTTTTTAAACATAATTTTTGATTTTCTGATCAGTCATGACGCCACCCACCCATAGATAATGGGTTGACTACTCTTTACGCCACACCTGTATTCCCAAAGATATTGTTTAGTATGTAGCGATGGTGAATTGTTGTGTAATTGGCTGTAAAAGCCGTAGTGAACGTAATGAACCAAACATAACCTTTCATCGGTCAGTAGTTTTTTTTAACTGATAGATAGTAAGTAAATCAAAGTATTACTATTTTCAAGTATATTTTCCGTCAATATCATGCAAATTTAATAGATAATTTCATCTAATTACGATAAAACTCGAAATATATATGTAATTGTCGAACTATCGCTATCTTCTTCATCATATAAGTTGACAGCCTGTCTATACCTACATACTTCTTCTTCTTATTTTTAATTTTGGCAACCAAGCCCCAATGAGGGCTCATTTCTGCCAGTGTCGCGTTATATTATAGTTTCCAGTCACAATAAATCACTTCACAATATAGTCCTTAGTCAGTCAACGTCCATACAAGTCATGTTTTACTACAATGGTGGTCATTGTACTAAAACTCTTCACGGACATTTTGAGACAACTTGAAAAGTCACGATACACATAATTCATTTCATTTCACTTCACTGGTGCACATGGATGATCTTTATTGGGTAAAATACCACCAAAAATACACAAATTTATGAAAATAAAAATGATAACGCAACGTCACTCTGCAAGTTCCCGCCAAAAAGTCCACCTACATACTTACTCTACATCCCTAACCAACAGACTCGAAACATTGTCTATGGTTGGTGCATTGGGTATTGCTATGCAAAAAAAAACTTAATAAAATGTTTTCTGATAAGTATTAATTTAATTGTTTGACGAAAGTAGTAAAATAACAAACTAATAAATTAAATAATTTAGAACAAATAACAACAATTTAAGTTTTTCAGCATTAAAACAATAAAAAAAAACGTGAATCAGATGTTAATTAAATAAATCATGGCAACACAAATATCGAGTTGTTTTTCAATTTTTCAGTGATAATTTGACATTGCTACTACTTGCTCGTTTTCATCAAAGTTTTACTTCAATGTAGTGATTAGGTTTCCATAATGTCTGTAATATAAGTAGTCCAATAATCAAATAAACCGTTTCAATCTTAAATGACGCCCACGAAGACCACAAAAACTGAAGTAGAAATGGTAATACGAAATAGAAAAACTGTGATGAAAGACGGGATTATGACAATGTCGGGCATCGGGGAACCTTCGGTTTTCCACGCGCTCGTAGTGATATTCCTGGAGTTTTTCGCGTGGGGATTGCTCACTATGCCCATAATATCGGTGCTAAACGCGACGTTTCCCGACCATACGTTTCTAATGAACGGACTCATAATGGGCATCAAAGGCATATTGTCGTTCCTCTCTGCGCCGCTCATCGGGGCACTCTCGGACGTTTGGGGACGCAAGTTTTTCCTCCTAGTGACAGTTTTCTTTACGTGCGCCCCCATCCCGCTCATGACCATCAACACTTGGTGGTTCTTTGCGATGATAAGCATCAGTGGAGTCTTTGCGGTGACATTCTCTATAGTGTTTGCCTATGTGGCCGACGTGACGACCGAGGCGGAGCGGTCGCGGGCTTACGGCCTCGTCTCAGCCACGTTCGCTGCTAGCATGGTGATATCGCCTGCGCTGGGCGCCTACCTGATGGATTTATATGGCGAAGCTCTCGTTGTCGCTGCAGCAACTGCGGTGGCCGTCCTAGACGTGTTCTTCATCATGGTCGCCGTGCCCGAAAGCCTCCCTGAGAAGATCCGGCCTTCTGGCTGGGGACCCGCTATAAGCTGGGAGCAAGCAGACCCCTTTGCTGCACTGAGGAAGGTGGGAGCAGAACGTACAGTGCTCATGTTGTGTGTTGCAGTGTTCCTATCGTACCTACCTGAAGCCGGACAGTATTCCTGCATATTTGTGTATTTGAAACTAGTGATGGGTTTTGATGTGGTGCAAGTGGCAATTTTCATTGCAATTGTAGGTGTGCTCAGTATAGGAGTGCAGGTGATTCTTGGATTTTTGATGAGATCACTCGGAGCTAAACACACAATCATGGTCGGACTACTTTTTGAGATGCTACAACTCATGTGGTATGGATTTGGAAGCCGAACATGGATGATGTGGGCTGCTGGAGTGTTGGCTGCTCTTGGATCAATCACATACCCAGCGATAAGTGCTTATGTCTCAGTGAACAGCCGAGCAGACCGGCAAGGTGTGGTCCAAGGAATGGTGACGGGTGTGAGAGGCTTGTGCAATGGTCTCGGCCCGGCCATGTTTGGAGTTATCTTCTACTTATTCCATGTTGATTTGAATGAAGAGCATGCCTCACCGGGACTACCAGACAAAGAGAAATATGTGCCAATAGTGCCTGGGCCGCCCTTTGTGCTTGGAGCGCTTTTAGTGATATGTGCTTTGATGGTGGCAGCCTTCCTGCCTGAGGATGGCACCGTGGGTAGCCGGCGGACCTCGCCAGACCTGCGGTTTGAGGTGGAGCGTGGGCGGCGCGTGGCGAGTGCCCTGTCCCCGCTCATGGCGCCGGAGTCTGCGGCCCTCTAGCAAGCGGTGAAAGCCGGCCGCGCGGCCAGCGTTTGACTCTCAGTGCTGTGGTCCACCGTTGCCGTGACGACAACGGTACGCATTTAAGAAGGTACCAAAGCTGACTCGAGTAGGTGATGAAGTGAGTTCTAGTTACGATCAGTTGCAACATGATTACATTCCCTATGACCTTCGCTTCATGATATCCGTGTTTTTTAAGCTTTATATTATATTTTTATAATACTTTCGAGCTGGGGGTGTGTACATAATTTATAACTATAATAAAAAATCATTGATATTGTTGTACAAGATCTCTGTGTTTCACATTTTGAGCTGAGCATCACACAGCGTGTATTCTGACATTATTGGAACAGTATACATTGTAGAATGAGTCACAGCTTCTATCATTGCCGCTCATTATCCATAACTCATGTCAATATTGCTATTTAAATAATCATAAAAATATACTATCATCATACTTCTGAGCATGGTGTAAAAATATTAAAGTGTATGAGTATACATCTCCACACCTGAGATGTAGATGTCTCCTGTCCAAAATACTGTATTATAACGTAGTTGTATTTTTACTAAAAATAATCAGTTAGAAATAGTAAATTACAGTATATTTTTACGCAAGAATTTCTAAATTGGAATCATTTCAAATCATCTAAAAGTGACATTGTGGGTTTGGCTTCATACAAACGTGACCTTAAAGCTATAGAAATAAAGGTCATTATTATTTACCTAAAACTCATTACAATCAGCAAGTTTACTTATTTAGATGGCAAATTACATACATATGATGGAAGACCCATAATCTTTTATGATAGTTTTTATTGCAGAAAAGATAAAATAAAGTATAGCAATAAAAGCTCCTTTAATTGAGATAGTGCCTAGGCTACTTTGGCACGGCTAGTGACATTGTGTCATGAATCAATAATGTTACCTTCTATGCGGACAAGTTTGCTTTAGTATTCAAAGGAAATCCTCAGGAATGCAGTTAAATCGGCATTTTCCCTTGTGTTAAACTCCCAGACTATGTACAAAACATAATTTTAGCAGTTTAATGATAGGCAATTAGGATAATAAGCTAAGTTTCATCTAAGCTTCTGTTTCTTTATCAATAGAGTTGAATCCTACTTAATTTAATATTACGTATGTTATTGCTGTGATTCATTAGATTTATAGTATATTTAAGTTGAATAGTCTAATATTTATCAGTATTAATCCAGTTGGATCTATAACTGACTTAAATGAAGACAACTATGGTCCATAACTGTGTAGATTTCTTTTGAAGACATTTTTGGTAGATTTAAAAGAGTAAGTTAAATATCATAGTGCCGCGTGCCGCTCGGAACTTTTAAAATTGATCACTTTTGAACATGCAAAAATGATATAATTTCCTTTTGAGCCAACCTCTAAGACTGCTCTATCAATTGTAGTACTGCTTCTCTTTACAAAAATGCATAGCGGCGTAATTTAGATGAATTAGATACTTATGAGACTCTAAAGCGTTCATCCCAACTTATGGGCTTATGGGCCACAGATTACAGAATAATTCAGATGGAGCGCGCGGAACACGAAAGTGAAGCCAAAAAAGCAAATACAAATTGAAAATCTGATACCTGGTATTCGTTTTCCAGTTTGAATTTGCATTGTTTAACCACAGTTTATTAATAAAGAAGTGTTTTTTGTTACATAAAGTTTGTTAAACAAAGCAAATACACATTCAAAAGCGAATACCAGGTACGTGTTTTTCAATTTGTATTTGCTTTTTTGGCCTCACTCCTCGTGTTCCGCGCGCTCCATCTGCCTTATCCTGTAATCTGTGTTATGGGCATTGTCAAGGATAATACACTCGAAACGAGTGGCATTCAACATATATCTAGTATGATCCTGGCACTTATTGCCTCCAGACCAATAAAAAATTGCGATCGCGTAAACTTTGACGTGAGATGAAATATAAGCCTGAACGGTTATCAAGGTCACGCGAGAACGTTTTACGCCAACCAGTGGGGGGATCCCCCGAGTAAAGATTTTGGTATCGTTAACCAAACTGAGACATTGTCTCTTCACAATTTATATGATACAGTCCAAGTCTAATAAAATGTGTCATCTCGAGTATTTACCTACTTACTCAACATTTTAAAATATGACACAAACTTAGACTACGAAGTTTTAAGTAGCTCAGTTAAGAACTGTAGTTGGATGAGGTGAATATCCAATATTTTGGAAATAAAGCGCTCTAATCTAACATGCCAATCGGTCAATATAAAATCTTTAATAGTTTGCGTGCTCGCGTTTAACAATCGACATTGTTCTCTTTAAGAGCCATAACCTGGTCGTCTAGCAACGATTTCTTTATCGATGTTAACAGATAAAGCTGGCAAATAAAGCATCTTTCAAATACTACAATTAGAAATTAAATTGATTCTCTGACCCCGATGAGCGCCGCGCGTTTCATCAGTTAATTACCTTGCTAATATACTGTGTGACCGTATTGAAGCAGTAGGCCCAACTCAATGTTACAATTAATATCTAGCAGAATGTATAAAAGAAATACATGAATCGGCAAACGGCTTACAGCTGCATTTGACATTGAACTTGCCCGACTGCAGAGACTCGCTCGCTGCCTTCTTTGAATATTAATATATACCTAGTTTAGTTTTAAATTCTGTAGAAGCTTGACAGTCATTATTTATTGCGGTTAGACCCTTCTTTTGAACAACTTTCTAAACTGAAATCATCACTAGTCAGGCATAACGCAAGCACTTTACTTGCCAACAATTTTGGCGCAACCCTGCTTGTAACAGCATTCTCTGCCAAAAAGAATTCGTTTTATTTTTTAATATGATGAACTTGCAAGAATGAGTATTATAACCCAAGAATAACCGGTTAGGAACTAGGCACAATGTCAGCGTGTTAAGATGTAAGAAGTACAAGGATAATCAAGAAATATTTGAGGTCAATACTTGTTGAGATCCAAATCAAAATATAACTCAAAATCTTTGAGTAAAACCAACTAAATGGCAGACTCAATTTTTATATCTAGTGAGTCTAATATGGTTGTATTTTTACCGCATAAATAATGAACATTTACTAGTATTGTATAAATCTGCCGTTTCATCAGAACAAGGAAATAAACTGTTTATTCTGACTGACTCGTGGCTCTGGCGATTCTATTTCTTTATAGAAACGAATAGCTCAGTTAGATTCAAAAATTAATTGTATATATTCTTGAAATAAAGTTGTTGTTATCAAAAATTGTTATTCTTATGCCTATGAACTACCCACGTTATCAAACATCAGTGCGAGGACGCTCACGTGTACCCAATTATATTATTTAGAGAAGATAGAAAGATGTCAAAAGACTTTAGATCCATTTTATAATGCAATTATTTTGTCTCCTTATGAATATCTAATTTTTATCGAGGCAACGAACAGTCAAGCAAGCAAATGACAAAAGTCATTAGGTTCAATGCACGTACGATTTTGTGGTAAATGTAAGTTTTATCATAATCATGTGGTACGTATATGATAATTATTGATTAACTCGACAAAGTTATACGATTTGAGTCACAGGTGTTTAAAGATAACGTATCAGCTGGTCGACTCAGCTAAGTGAACACCTATACTTGCGTAAATTCAAGTACTTATGGGATAGGTAACAAGTGGGTAACAATTATGTAGCAGAAATGACGAGCTTACAACGGATAATTGACTAACATAATAGGTAGATGTTTAAAAATCCAAGACCTTGTAATTAGACACGGTTTACGCTCGCTTCCATAATGTCTTCTACATTATTCAAGATGCTAATTCGCAGGTTGAACACGAGTTTAATTTTGGTTTTTTAATCGAAGTTTGCTTAGGTCCTTTGCATGCGATTTGAGGTAGGATTTAGGAAGCATATTTGGCTGACTTGGGAAATAGAAGGGTACTATTATGTCTTGTAGACGCCATTTCCATATTAATATCACAGTTATTATTGGTTTGTCTATCATTATATATATCGTTATGCTATCAGCCATGAGACATAGATAAACACGTAGGTACCTAGTAGGTACAAATCCACGTAGTTGTTCTATTTTGATACATTTTCTTACTTGCATGCATAGATGTCATTCCAATTTCCACAAAATATTTTTTTTAATCTTAATCCGCTGAAGTAAAAATCAGGAACAGTTAACTATTCAAATAATAATATTGAAAATTATAACACTGATTGACGGCGTCGCAGACATGAATGGGTCTGTCTGGAACACTGGAAGCATGAAAGTTTGCAAAGGAGTTCTCTATAATGACGTACCTAACAAAAGATTTCCCGAAATTCAACCCCTAAGGGTGTCAAATAAGGGATGGGGGTAAACCTACGAAGCGAAAAGCTAGTCCTGTCATGATTTTGTTCTGTGCGAAACGTCCGAAGTTGTCGTCGAGTGTTAACTATAAAGTTACGCGACAAATCAGGTTTCGACGCACATCTCGGACAGCAAACTTGAAATCAAAGTTCATTACCAGTTTCTACATAATTGAGAACAAGTTATTACGTATTTAATTCACTGTATTGGATTACGAAACTCAACGTATAGGTATTTATTTTAGATAATCTCGATATATTCCCAGACAGGATTTGAATGTCTAGCTAGATTATTGCATTTAGATAACTTTGCTACGACTTTATTCTCCGTATTTATGCGGCTTTAGAAATGCTAGTGGCGTTTGTTCCATAAAAACCTCAGTTTCCTCTCTGGATAATGATACTAGAGCAATGATTATTCTACCATGCAATCTGTAGGTAGCACTGTATGTCCCTCGGTTGTGTTTTTCTCCATAAATCAATTATTATAAGAATTAGGAGCCTTCAAAATTTACCATTTTTAACGCCCTTATCAGACGTCCAGCGAACAAATTTGACGAATATAAAACAAAGGAAAACCGACAGACATAGCCAAAGCCCTTCTTATTATGATTCTAGTTTTTTTATCGATCCAGTTTTGAAGGAGAAAACCGGGGATTACGAAATAGCGATTTCGTCTAATTTAAATAGGTATAATCGGTCCAAGCTGTAGTTGTCTCTATCGCCCTCGGTCGGGCGGGATAGCTCGGGCACTGCGCGACAGGAATACATAAACAAAGAATTTAAAACGTCCAGAAGGATAGTCGCCTCTATGGCAACATGAAATAAACAAGCCAGAATTGACAGTATTTGACAGCCGTGCGCAGTACGAACTGAGAGCGATTTGCTCAGGGAGCCCCTCAAGCGGAGTGAAATTAAATGTCATGCTTTAGTAAGGCGGATTATCCATCTGGGTAGAGGCACGATGCCCTATTAAAATCTTTGTACATAAATTAAAAACCTATTTTCCAAATTTCTTGCAGCCATCCTTTCCCCTTAACTAGCACATTCATTCACGTTATTTAATTTGAAGTTGCTCACTGATAAGCTGATTTCGCGAGAGCTATGGGGGAAAATACTGCTACTAATGTGGGGATTTTAGCTTTGCATCGCGTTGCATCATGGTCTGTTATATGCCACGTTTGTTGCGAGTGTGTCATCGTGCACGCCTTGGCAACGATCGGAAGGAAGGAATGTGCATTTTTTTTTTCTCTATCACCAGCTCTCCGCTCGTTTTTACATAGATTCAGCCTTCATTTAAAAAAACTGATGTTTCCTTCAAGAAAGAAAAATAAGAAACACTTTTAAAGACCATCATTTTCTGAAATGTTTCAAGTGTAAAAAATAATTGGAGGACGTATAATATTCCGAAACATAAGTACCGAACTCAAAGGCTGTTTGGGTCGCCTCACTTTCCAACGTACCGACAAAAGTATTTACTTAGCTGTGGGTATTAAATGTCCATTATGTATTTCCACCCACGTCACGATGGTGACGTCATAGCCCGTGTGCTAATAGTACCTTTGTTAATGTCACGTCAATTCTGGGATAAAACTTCGAAGATTTAAGGTCGATTTCTGCTAACGTTCTGTGTCGTATCTTATGTAATTTTATCACATTGTGATCAGAGATAAAGTGGTCTTTAGTAATTCGATATAAGGCATATTATGCAGTGTTCAATTAAGGTGTTGGATTAAAGCGATAAGGGGTTAGTCTCGGTCCTTACTTTTCATCTCTGTGGCATAAAATAAGTGACATCATAAGAATAACCATTTCTTTGTAGTATTTTAGGACGTAGTACGGACTTATGATTCATCTGCTCGGGATGAAAATCGGAATCTCCCAACCCACATTATACCAACATCTTATTTATATGGATAACAAAAATAACTGACTCTTTTTCTATCTTATCAGAGAAACCTGGGAAAAATCTTGCACGTGTATATTGGCGACATTACGATGAAGGCAAATTATACGCATTAAACTTAATATTTTTTTTAACAATTTCTAGATTTAAACTTTGCTTTTGACTTTGAAAAACACAAAGTTTATTGATTGTCGAGATAAAAGATAATTTAAATACGTATGTTTTATTTGAACTTACATAAAATCTATTTTCATTTAATTCATACATACAAAATGAATATGAAGCGTCTTGTATGACTTGTCAGAAATTCAGCAATTTCAATCGTATTTGTTGATTGACATATTTTGCCCAATCTTGCTACAAATATCAAAATTTGGCTTTTGCCTTTATTATACATGCTGAATGGGAAATTGTTCGCTATTTATGTTATTTTCCAAAATAGCAAATGGTACATTATTGATAAGACAAATCAACGTTCTCGATCAGTTTTCCACCAAAGAAGGAAAAGAACAATTCCTATATATTTTTTTCATATGTAGTGACTAGCTGCACCCCCCCCCCCCCCCCCCCCCCCGGTTTACTACTACCTTACTAAACCCATCGATATACTAAGCTACATCTTATTCATACATGCAGTATTGTAACAAGCTTGATTTTTAAAATAAATCCTTTTTTACGCTACCATCTTCAAGAGATACCTAACCTACATACTACATAGACAGTCTGGTAGTGGGTCCCAGTAGCGGAGATAAGACGCTCAGATTCCCGCTGGTTGCGTCAGTAGGTACCAGTATGTCATAAAGATAGAAGTACAAGATGTTTTATAGCGGTTGTTTTGGCCTTGCTTGCTACTGACTGACCAGTCTGTCCTAGTGTCCTCCACAAAGATAAGTTTTGTGAATATTTAAACAAGGTTTTGAATATAAGTGTCATCACTAGATGACAGTAATAGTGTTGGTACAATTATTTGAATTTAGGTCAGGTTTAATTTATAGGCGAAATGGCTTGGAAATATATTTCAATGGGTTAGCTATAAATTCGCGATGTAAGTAAAACCTCATTAGAGACTGCCCCTTTATTACAAAAGGTTTAAGTCGAGCCTTGTAAAACTCAAGCTTTAAGATAGCCCCAGCCCTTTTTTAACCGACAAAAAAACGGAGGAGGTTTACAAGTCGACGCGTATATATTTTTTTTTTGTTATATGCTATTAGACAGTGACGGACATATTTAAACCCTGGGTTTTACAAAAACCTTTTGTAATCAGAGGGGTTTGACACTATACTTATTTTTTCGGAAGAATTTTGTCCATAACTGGAATATAATTCTATAACTCGGGGAGATTGTGGTTTTCTATAGTTCAAAGATTTTTAAGTGTCAGTAGGTCCACAGATTCAAACAAATTTAAACTCTATTTAATTTTATCATCAGTGAAGATCTACATTATTAAACTCGCATCCTGTCGATTCTGTAAAATAAAAAATAAATGTTGCTAGCGTTTATTTTCTGTAATTATAAAAGTAATAAACCAGGATAGTTTTGTGTGTTTTAACTTTTTCCTTGAACAATTCTAACAAAAAAAAGAACTGTGTTAATTATATATGTAAAGTAAATAAGATAAAAACTAAATTCTCATTAACAGTCGCAAATCATGAAACTTCGCATGTTACTATCAAAAGATAAAATAAAAATCTGGAATGTCAAATTCAAATAAAAAAATGTGGCATAACCCTGACATTCATAAACAGAACCGGGTGTAATAACTATTCAGGATTAATTTACATTTTGCGATCAAAGATTTTCATAGGGCATCGTGCCTCTACCCAGATGGATAATCCGCCTTACTAAAGCATGACATTTAATTTCACTCCGCTTGAGGGGCTCCCTGAGCAAATCGCTCTCAGTTCGTACTGCGCACGGCTGTCAAATACTGTCAATTCTGGCTTGTTTATTTCATGTTGCCATAGAGGCGACTATCCTTCTGGACGTTTTAAATTCTTTGATTGCGATATGAATAACGTAAAACTTGAATAAATTTCTAGGAACTGACATATTTGTAGATTTATTTGTGCAATATAGGCTGTCACGGAAAAAGCAGCCGATGACATCTTTTCATGTTTAGAAATGCAATTTACGTGACAAAATGGTTGACAGACTTACCTTGAAACTCTTCGATTTTGATTATGGATAAGCTTTATACAAAGATTTTCATAGGGCATCGTGCCTCTACCCAGATGGATAATCCGCCTTACTAAAGCATGACATTTAATTTCACTCCGCTTGAGGGGCTCCCTGAGCAAATCGCTCTCAGTTCGTACTGCGCACGGCTGTCAAATACTGTCAATTCTGGCTTGTTTATTTCATGTTGCCATAGAGGCGACTATCCTTCTGGACGTTTTAAATTCTTTGATTGCGATATGAATAACGTAAAACTTGAATACATTTCTAGGAACTGACATCATTTGTAGATTTATTTGTGCAATATAGTAACTGTCACGGAAAAAGCAGCCGATGACATCTTTTCATGTTTAGAAATGCAATTTACGTGACAAAATGGTTGACAGACTTACCTTGAAACTCTTCGATTTTGATTATGGATAAGCTTTATAATGAAAAAATCTTTGGCTTGGCTTTTGTTATTTATAAACAGACCTTCAGACACAACGAAAATATTGCATATTTACCGAGATCTTTATAAATTACCTTCAATTTTTATAATATTTTGAGACAAGGACAAATCATCTGAATATCTTTGTGTAATGTTATGAATTTGGGTACCTAACTCTTAAAAATCTGCTTTATCAATTCATTCATAATTCAGAACGAAATCTTTACGTAAGTAGATTTCAAACACTGTAATTATTGAATGTAGGTTATTCATTGAAAGATTAGTAGGTAATTATTCAAAATACAACATTAATGACTCATGCTATGCGTTGAGGCGAACAATGACCTAAATTAACGTAAAGTTTATTTTACTTACACAAATAATTATTTACTTTTTAAAACGTGGGACAATATTTTTTTTGTCACTTCAAGAATGATTCAACATTTCAAGCATTGCGTAATAAAATAGCGACATCTGTTGGAGACTACTTGAAGTTGTTTCTAATCGATAAATCGTTAGTCACCATAATTTACTATTAAGAAACTGAATTTGACCTAATGGCGTATGTATTAAAAACCAATATCCAATAGCTCCAATTATAGCTTAAGGCGCGTGGAGTCGTCAACGACCTTGAGCATTGAGGTGTGGCCTATGCTTCCAGGCGTGGCCTATCTATGCTTCCCGCTCCGCCACCCAAGCTAGCCCCTCACCAAAACATCGCACGCGTTCGCGTTGCTGTGATTGTTACGGCGCGATAATGTAAGTAGGGTAAACTAGATAGTTATCGGCACTTCCATTCTCATACCTATTATTATAATATTTTATGATATTATAAGAATGGAGAAAAAAAATCTAATATCTAAAACTAGTAATTACTAAGTTATCTAGGTTTACATTTACTAATATCAATTCAAATATTACTTTGCACTCGAAGTGACAAGTTTAAAAAAAAAAAATATACGTCTTCTATCCTAACTACATATTATATTATTAATATTATAAATGCGAAAGTGAGTTTGTTTGTTACGCCTTCACGCATCAACTACTCAACGGATCATTATGAAATTTGGCATGCAGATAGCCTATGGTATGGAGAAGGTCATAGGCTACTTTCTATCTCAGGAACGCGGGTGAAACCGCGGGGGACAGCTAGTACTATCATAAAGGCTAGATACGACAATAAATGAAAAACACAAAATGCTTCATAAAAAAAGTTGCCGTCTCCTCGGGAAAAATTTATGAAACAGCAGCTTTTTTATGCGATTTCGATGTTAGTCCCATTGTAAAAGGTGATCGTATTTATGAGTACTTTACTTGGTTTCATTTATTGTCGTATATTGTAGTGTCTATCCTGTATATATAGCTTATTTCATTGTGTTGGTAAATCGCACGGGCAAAATTAACTGAAATAAAAATTCTGAAATGTTGTTATAAAATTCCTTTATGTATAAAAAAGTCAAGTTAAAATTCAGTAAAATCAAGTGATCTCTTGACTAATTCATCATTAGGGTAAACAAATTCTTCATCTACATCACATTCTTCTGTTACCTGGCTATCATCGTCACACTGTCTTGAGTTGATATCTTTTAGGTACTCGTTAGTGTCCCTTCTTTTATCAGCTAACATAATTTCGTCCCCTCGTTCTTCTGTTTGATTAGGTTTTTCGTTATTACCCATTTTTTTAATTTTACTTCGTATATTTAATTCCGGGCTGTTTTTGTTTTTATTTTCTTTGTCATCTGTCCTTTGTTTTTTTTCAGTATTTTTAATAAGGTCTTCATTTCCTTCAAGTTGTGTTTTGTCTTCATTGATTTTTCTCTTAGACACAACTTTACTTTGCTTTTCTTCATTTTTTTTTCGTTTTTCTTTCATAGCATTTTCTATATATTCTGGATCTCTTATTTTCATATTCCTTGCATGCCTCGGGTCCACCAATTCGGGTAGTAAACAATTTAAATAAAACATTTTTAATTTATTTTTCATTTCATTGTCCCAATAAAAGTCATCTTTATTTATAATTTCTGTTTTTATGGGATGGTTTTCTCCATACCAGATACCTAGGAGGCATTTTGATTTATTCGTAATGTGAAGCTGCCCCTGTATCTGATAGTACCAATGATGTTTTTTATTTATTTCTAATATACCATTTTTATTTATTTTATAAAATGATAGCTTTCCGCTTTTGATGGCTTTATCAATACCATCCTTAAATGCAGTGATTGGACATTTAATTTCGACGATCATATCGTCACCCACAATACCGTCTGGAGAAGCTCCAAGGAAGGTTATCTCCTTATCTATAAACAACCCACATGGCTTTATATTTATATTTTCTTGCTTTTTAGGGTTCCGTAG
Organism: Achlya flavicornis; assembly: GCA_947623365.1. Taxonomy (NCBI): domain Eukaryota; kingdom Metazoa; phylum Arthropoda; class Insecta; order Lepidoptera; family Drepanidae; genus Achlya; species Achlya flavicornis. Next base: position 658,632 of record OX392485.1, on the reverse strand, counting down.
CCAAATGGCAAAAAACGGAACCCTTATAGATTCGTCATGTCTGTCTGTCTGTCTGTCTGTCTGTCTGTCTGTCTGTCTGTCTGTCTGTCTGTCTGTCCGTGTATGTCACAGCCATTTATTTCCGAAACTATAAGAACTATAATGTTGAAACTTGGTAAGTAGATGTATTCTGTGAACCGCATTAAGATTTTTACACAAAAATAGAAAAAAAACAATAAATTTTGGGGGTTCCCCATACTTAGAACTGAAACTCAAAATTTTTTTTTTCATCAAACCCATAAGTGTGGGGTGTCTATGGATAGGTCTTCAAAAATGATATTGAGGTTTCTAATATCATTTTTTTCTAAACTGAATAGTTTGCGCGAGAGACACTTCCAAAGTGGTAAAATGTGTGTCCCCCCCCCTGTAACTTCTAAAATATGAGAATGATAAATCTATAAAAAATATATGATGTACATTACGGTGCAAACTTCCACTGAAAATTGGTTTGAACGAGATCTAGTAAGTAGTTTTTTTTTAATAGGTCATAAATTGAAATTAATATCAAATACTCAGGTCTATACTACCATTTACTTATATACCTACAGGTTTGTACGGAACCCTCGGTGCGCGAGTCTGACTCGCACTTGGCCGGTTTTTTAATTGCTCAATGGCTTTCTTTTCATTCTCTTTTCCATGGTTAATTGATGTCACATGAGATAAAGAATGTTTATATAATATATCCTTTACCAGATTAGCGCAACTGACATCATTGCGTCTCTTTATGACTCTTCCAAAGTTTGAAGCCGTCAAAATGCTCCTCCTTATTTCCATCCACTCACTACATGCACTCTGCAGTATAGTTTCCTTTTGTATTCTATGTCTTTCTTCGTCGCTCTTATTTAGAGTTTGTAAAAACATTTTTTTATTTCTTTCCAATATTTCTTCAGGCATGTCCGGTTTTTCACACTGTTCTCCATAATTTGAGTCATTTCCTTTGGAAAATAAAAGCCTGTTTTTTTTTCGATTTATCTTTCTCATGTTGACCATTTTTTTGAATCGCCTATTTTCCAAGATGTTTATTTTGCCTCTGGGACTTCGACCCTGAATACTTTTATATAGGGATGACATCAATTTGTGCGAGTTAAATGAAACTAATGCAGCTTGACATCTTGTCTGATAGGAACCTCTGAGGCTCAAATTGGTCCTTTTGCCACCAACAAGCTTAGCAACTATGCTGTTATACCTTTCCACTAAGTTACTGTCCACATCATGAATTAAGCTCGGAGCATGTGAAGCAACATTGGACATAATCAAACAAATTCTACTCCAGAGAGTACTTGTAAAAAAATTATTGTCAATAGTTTCTGATCTCGGGTCTAATTTATTCTTCTCAGGACAAAAGCTTGCTTTGCACTTACTATGATCGCCAAACGCGTGCAAATGAGCAAGCAAAAGATCATTATAAAACGGCTCAATATTGCATCTTCTCTCTAATTCAGAATCAGTTTTATAAATCTTTATGATTATGCGGATAGTTTTTCTAAGAATCATGATTTTTTTCTGTGTTAATTGCTTCCGGAATCTTAATAGATATTTTGTGTCAGATTGTAGCTGGACTAATTTATTGCATAAGTTCCTAAGTACATGATTTCTGCACTCAATTTTCTCTACTGTGAGATTCTCATACGGGCGACTTTTTAATAATTTTGCATAGGTATTAGAATCGCCATCAGATACCATTCGGCCATATATAAGGCCATGCATTTCGATTGAAACTTTAAAACCCTGTAGGAGAATATCGGATTCCATGCCAGTAGATGGCCCATTATAATTTTTATAGCACACGTGTGATTTTGGTTCAATTTCCTTTTTTTCTGCTGTCGCACAGATACAGCAATATTTATTTCTTACGCCCAAAAATAGCACCAGTCTTTTTACCAATTATGGCTGCTGCCCCTGACAGTGCAGAATAATTTTTTTTGTATGTTCTTTTACTCCAACAACCATCTACAATCACATCGATTATGGGAGTTCCATTTACGTCTAGTCTTCCTTCAGCAATTGCCATCTGTTTTTCTTTCTCCGCTGCCTTATTCATCGAGTCAATTGAAATTTTTTCGAATTCTGTCGACAGTTTTTCATGGCACTTTTGGTAAATTTTGGGGGTCATCAGAGGAAGGTCTAAAGCGGCGAAAAGTTCTTGAAGCTGCCAGTGTCCACAGCCAATGGCGATAATTCCAGCTACAGCGGAATGATTTATATGTAAATCTTCTGGAGTATCAGAATCAATGAAAAATTTTACATTGCATAATTTGCACTGTAGTGTAAATTTTGAAGAGTTCTGTTTGTCGTTCTCCAACAATTTCGACGCCACCTAGACCACAGTTCATAGGACCATGGTTCGCTATTTCTTTTAACTTGTTGAAAAAGTGTTCAATATTTATGATTCGTCTACCTTCAATACATGGTCTAGGGGTTTCTTTTAAACTAGATGAAATGCTGAGCTGAAACAATAGATCATAATTAAATTAATATGATGAGTATGTTAATTTAAAATAACATTTATAGCTCAAGCAATAAAAAGTTGTTAAAAAGAAAAAGTCTGCAGAAAATCACCTGGGGCAAATTTTCTTCCTGCTGATTTTCAATAGCGCCTGTCACAGTCGTTTGAGATGTATCAATTAATGTCGAGTCTTGTATTTTAACGTTAGCATCCGGCTGAAATAATACATTATAATTATATTGTATACCCAAACCATATATAGGCAAAATTACCAGTAATTAAACACCTATTTTTTATTTTGATGTCTTAGTCTCTTAGTACAAAAAAAAACCGATAACTTAATATCGGTAATGAACTAGATACTTTGTTTGATACATGGCATTTTCACATCTTTTTTTTTTTGCAATTTTTATCATTAACGCGATCATGATTTTATTAGCTTTTACTAATAAAATCATGTTAAAAACGCGTTTATTTTTTTACTAGCTGTCCCCCGCGGATTCACCCGCGTTCCCGGGGGGGTTGAGACGTGATGACGTAAATAACAAACAAACTCACTTTCGCATTTATAATATTAGTTAGGATCACCGTAATAATTTTAATGTGATGTTATCATACACTTTTATATTCATTACTTAATAAAATGAAGTAATTTTTCTATAGGACGAACATTCCTACTCGAATGTTTTTTTTTGTTGTACCAAAGTTCAATACATAATGAAAAAAATACATGAGGTTTTTTTTAGAAGTAAAGTCGGACTCTTTGAAACAATTGTTCGTATTTATAAGTAAACTACCTGTCCCCCATGGTTTCACCGATTACTGGGTACAATAATTCCAAAGCAACTCATAACTACTTATCATCACACTCACTCATAATCATCATGTGGAAATAATTAGGAAGTTTACCCTACCATTTTCAACACCATTTGAATTAATTCGTTTGACCTATGTAAAAAAAAAACGTATCTGGTGGATATAATAAGGATGTTTTACCCTAATTTTACATTACCTGCAGATTATTTCTGGACTCGTTTGTACAGTTGGTATTTGTGATTTTTGGTGACAGTTGGTGACAGTAACGTGGTTGATTTGGCGGTATATTGCAACTGTAAATAAAGATAACTCATATATATATGTAAAGAGGAAAGGAAACTCATCAATGACTAAATACGAAATCTCTATGAAATAATTATGGTAGGTGGTACACACGGCTACCGATCAAGCTATACATTTCTAGTATAAGCTGACCTCCCATAGTTCGGAAATCCTATACAATGCGAGATCAGCTTATACTGGAAATGTATAGCTTGATCTGTAGCCGTGTGTACTATGAAGGTTAAATTTGGCAGGTAGGTAGGTATATAATTTATAGGTAGGAGACGTCAGCTATGAACGGATTTTGCAAAATTACTACGGGATAAGGAAGCCCTATTTCCATATGGGCGAAGGCGCAGACGGTCACTAGTCTTTATTCAATTTTATCTATGACTGAATGAAATAATAAAGATATAAACTAGGTACTCACTCAGTATGACTACTACCCTCACGTCCCTCACACAATTCTTCAACAATTTCTATTTTTCTTGATTTTCTGAAAAATAAAATACCTTGATAAAGTAGGTAGGTAGGTACTTAGTATCTAATAGTATTTTGACGTTTCCATTATCAGACTGCCAGAATGTTATACAAATTAGTTCAAATAGGTATAGGTGAGTAATAAGATAACTGTTCTTGTATTTTCGATGAAGATGACTTATTATTTGTATGAATAGATCCCTCTAAAAAAATAAAGAATAAAAAACAGGTAGTTCCACGATCTATTAGAAGATGTAGGTTTTAAACCTATACCTATTTCCCCTTTTAATTATTCATAGATAGTTATAGTAAACAGGCAACCCAGTATAGAAAAGGGAAACCATCTCCTAAGAAAAAAATTGTATTAGGTATTTACTTACAATACTTCGTTCATTTTCTGAGCCTTTTTGTCGTAACTTTTGGCAGCTTTCTTTTTCCGTGTCATTTTTGCCGCAACACAGCAAAATCAGGCGTACTTATCACTCAAATATATTTTGTCAATAACAATAGTAGCATTACATGTAACCACAGACGTAACTTCGTAAGCGAACGGATTGCGACAGCGTAGCGCACAGCCTCCTCGTGTGAAAGTCAGCGGCACACTGCGTCCCGTCGCCCGCGCACGGACCCTCTCTCGGCCGTTTGTAGTGCATATAGTATATAATACCTTATGTCAAAACTACGTGTTATTTCAACAATTCAAACGAACAGTTTTAAGACTAATAAGCTAGCGATTTTTTCTCGTAAAAACCATCAAAATATCTCTAGTAGTTTTGGAGCAGTAGTAAATTAAAAGTTGAAAACGTCATCATTTCAACAATTTTTATCACATAGTATTTGATGTCCTAGAAACTTTTTAAGCGAACAGATTGAAGATTATATACCAGTGTTTAAGATATATTTTTTTTGAATCTCAGTTTACTCATTTCAGAGCCTTAGGCCTTCAAAGATGACCATTTCACGACACTACGCACCTTAAACAATGCATGAGATATTAAACAACTCTAAAAGATACCCGATATTGAACCTAATATAATTCTGAATACAGGCTGTTTTCATACATGTCATTTATTCAATAACTACCGGTTTTCAGAAACACATAAAATCATAATTACCATGAAAAAATATTTTTTACGTGTATGTAGCCAAGGTCGTTCGTCGATAGAGGAAGTCAGCGAAATGGCCTAAATTATTATAAAATTGGTACATTAAACAACACGCATCCTGTCAATATAAATAATAGCGTTTGTCTTCTGCGATCATTATAGTAATAAACCCAAACCCCCTTATTACAAAACATGGTTTAAAGTAAAGCCAGGTTTTACTGTCATTTGGTCACTTTCTAACGTCATATAATAAAAAGGGACGAGGCTATTTTAAAACCTGGTTTTCCTTTAAACCATGTTTTGTAATAAGGTGCAAATAGTTTGTGTAATAGCTTTAGCGTGATCTATAATACTGATAATCGTTTCGTAATTCTGCAGTGCCCATTATGGCCAACCAACCTTATTTGATTTCGCTAGAAGCAATCCAGGAAAACTAGAACAGTATGGTCCTGGCTGTTTTGTATAGCGACAGTTCTTAGATTCGCTCAGGGTAAATGTGACCTTAACTTCAGTTTGGCTTTTCACTTTTAATTCAGCTATTTTATTACAATGAAGTCACTTTTTGTCCATCCATTCGGTATAATCTACTAAGCTAATTCCTATAAAATTCCGTGAGCCAATATAAGATAATATAAACTCGAGTTTTATTCTTTACTGGGCTGTGTTGGTACTCGGATCGACCAAAAATCAGGGCGACCAATACCCGTATATTATGATTGTCATTCTAATAATACCCCAGCTGTTTCTACCCGAAATCTAGGTAGGCAATAACTCTTCCCAGTTCGTATAAAAGTTGTCAGTCTAAATCCTTTTACTGGGCTCCCAAAAATAGGTTCGTAGTATTCCTTTCCTAGCAATAATATTCCACCAAAATAAGTTTTGCGAAACAATTAGGATTTAGGAATTCATTATGTTTGATTTAATGGAAATAAATCATTTGTTTTTGACACAAGTAAGTATGATAGGACAGAGAATACATTAATCTAATAAAAAAATAGAAGGAATATTATTTTGCTGCGTAAAATTCAAATAACTATTGCTTTGTTTTTGACTTTGTTTAAAAACTTTAATGTAACAATGAGTCTGATTTAGGAAATATTCTCATTCCCCCAAAGGAACAAAATAAAATTTGTTATTTATTACCTTATTGCTAAGTTTCTAAGGGCTGGAATTATTTCAATTAGTTTTGCACGTTTTGCACAATCTCGAGCAACTTTGTGTAAAAAGATTTCAAGAGCGTAAATGCTAGATGTAACTGGAGATTTTGAACATAGGGACATGTTTATTTCTGCTGTTTCTAGGTCGGTATCGACCAGTTATTTTGGGGTGATGTCGAAAACTTTAGCGCCGTTTCAATTTTAGAAATATATTGGACTCTCGGACGTTTTAATTTATTGGAGCATGAAACTAACAATCCTGTTCTATTAATGGTTCAAGAGTTTCATCAAAGACCACGTAATAAATTGTCGTGTCGCGTTGTGGAGTGACTTTGTATGACCGGGCGTCGACACCACATCACCTTCGACATGTGAGGACAAAGTACCTACACGTTGATAAAAGCCTCGTGTTAGATTAGGTCAAACAATGCGACAGGTGATGGACGGAATCAATATTTTAGGTACCTACGATATCAATATCGGCCATTTTCGGATATCTGAAATCACAACGAGGTAAAAGTAAAGAGAGATGTCGCGTGTCCCCATGTAAACGAAAATAGGGTTAAAAGGTCCAACATGAGTCGCGTATAAATATCCATTACATTATTAATCCTGCTTGAATATTGAGAAATATTATAAATACTTCATCGAATAACTTATTTACTTACATTATGAATTTATTTCTCGTAAAACCTGTCTATTTGAACACCCGCATAACGTTCAGTCTGTCGTCGAATATCGTAACAACATTGCGTCGATGTCAAGGACGTACTTTTTTGTTCTCATTTGAAGCCAACTGCTTTTTTAGTTCAATACAGCCGAGTCGATTTTATGAAGAAGATTTAATCGTTTTTTTTAATAAGACCGACTATGTAAAACGCAAATTAAGAACTTTATGAAATATTTATATCCTTTAAAATGGCGACGGTTCACAGCCTTGCGAATTCACAAGTTCTAACAATAGCATTCATGCTATTGGAAGAGCATATAAAATGTAATATACCGACTATAAAAATTACGCTGCACTCACTAGGTACTTACTTGAAAAGAAATATTCTTTTATCGCCTATTTTTAATATCGACAACGAATGGTATGGTTGGTGGTCTAATGTTTATATCTGCCACAATAGGGGAAAATAAAATACTTAAGGGAATTAAGCTCGACCCTAGTAATCGAGTTAGCACATCAATCAGAAGGTATTCTACTCTAATTACATGAGAATCAATGTCAAATGCCCATGTAATGCCGCTTTCAGATATTTATGCGTAGTCCTCTGCAAATGACATAACATCACATGCTCTGGTAATTAGTCTGATCTGGGGAGACGCCCCAGGTTGGCACTAACTATTAATAATTACATACTTCATTACTTTGCCGAGTTAGCTGTAAGCTGTATATGTTGACGTGTTTTGAATATTTCTAAAATGTTGTCATTTAGTATCTGCGTATTTTCGAAAGCATGATAGCTTTTAACTGCTCTTAAAACATTCGATACAGAGACAGGATTTAGACAATTGTCCGAAAGTTAATACGTCATTTGGTTCCCGTGCCACAGTTGGGTCGTTTAGGCTCTGAATTCGGCTGTTAAGATTCCCAACTTTGAGATTTTAACGAATATTTCTTGCGTTTTAATTTATGACGTCAATTTCAATCGCCTGAGACCTAATTTTGTGCATGAGACGTATGGCGACCTTAAGTCAATGCCAACAAATCGGATAACAATAGACCTGTGAATGCTCTAGTTTTTGTCAAGACTTGCATTTTGTATTCGGGTTTTTATGTAGGGTCCCAATTTTGTCACCTCAGAAAATTCTGTTTCAATAAACCATATCGACAAATGAAGTAACTGGATCAAAACTCGAGCCAAACAACACAATTCTAATTCATTTAAAATATACACACGGTTCATTCTAAATTCTTGACCTTCAAAGTCGTGGGAAGTTGATTTATATTTAACTCAATTTCAACTGACTACACAAAGTAATATGGTTTGAATTGCTGTGCACTTTACTTTTTAGTAAAATATCCGCAAGAAAAAAGACAAAGAGCTAAATTATATATACCGTATTTGTTTCTCCTTGACGCTCCAATTCCTGTAATTAATTAGAGTATCACCTTTTTGGACAGGATGGAATTAGGATTTTTTGGATTTTGGTCAGAGACAAAATGATAAGTAATATCTGTTCCTAGATAAGTTTGTGTGATGTGGAAGCTCAGCCGGTGCAACTACTTACATTAAAGTATTATTTTAATGGTTGTAAGAGTTTAGTACTTGAATCCATTTATACAAACCAATCATGTAACTTGGTCCTTTCAAAAATGGCGTTGGCTCGTTCGCTCCAATTTCTTTCGTTACGCGATAAAAGGAGATGGAATTATATGAAAGCGTTTGTATGAAGGTTTCTTATTTTAATAATAATTACTAATAGCTCTTTTCCTAACACGTTTATTCTTGCTTCTGTGGGCCCTTAAGGCTAAACATCAGTTACTAGGCGGGAAATTTGAATTTTTTCGCGTTTTTAGTTTTTTTTGCCTTCGTAGAACTATATGGATAGATATTTCTGTGATTCGCGACCATAGTAGGTACAGGTCGGTTAACGAAAGCTGGCACGTTCACAGTACTCATAAATTTGCAATCAGTCAAGTCTAATGGACGAATGCAAAAATAGACCCTCTATATTTATGAGCAGTAGCAAAAGCAAAACAATAACTGTCTCCTTCATACTCATAAGCTTGACTTTGCGCGAGAGAGACGGTGTAAATGTGTTGAAACGTGCCAGCTTTAGTTAACCGACCTGTAGTTCATTAAGCATATTGTAGAATGTATACTTTATGTTTAAGATTAACTATTTTTTTACATTTCCCAAAATAGTAAGTTTTACGGTTTTTAGAGAAACCGTGAGAAATGTTCAAATATGGCTCATATTATACAAAAAAACATTCATAACAAAATGTGCCAAATGAACTTCTACTGTCGCTAATCACTGAAACATCTATCCATATTGTTCTACGAAGGTTAAAAAAAATAAACTAAAAAAAAAAACAATTTCGCGCCCCTTAAGTGATGTTTACCCTAAAAGGGGCGTGCCACTGCGTTGTAAAAAGAACCGTGTGTGATGGGTGCGATTTTTTGCCAGATAAAATGTTGCCATGTTTTACATAAAAATAAAGGTTTGTGCATAAATAATTATTTAATTTCGTATATCAGGCATGTAATGTAAAGTAGTCCACATAGACGATAAGGATTGTTGTAAAACGCGACAGTTCCCGCAATAAATCGCGCCTTTATAACACCTTACAAAATATGTATGTACAATTATTACTTCCTTGTAAATAAAAAATAACTAAGTATAAGATAATGTAATCTTGTTTGTTTCCCTTTAGTGGGTAAGTGTTGAGACATTGAAACATTTTATTTGTGTTGTTAAAAAAAACACTTTCGAAGGTGTAACTAAATGGAGTGAAAGAAAATTTCTTGAAAAAATATTACTTGTGCTAATTAAGGTTCTTTATTAATAGCTAAATATTAGGTGCCTGAGCAAAATGTAATTATATATATATTTAAACCTAATAAAAAATGTAATAATAGTGAGATATATTTAGAATTATTTTAATACTAAATATAAATAAGCACTAAAAGCGATATTTTTGTTATAATCTGAATGAAACATCGCGACATATCTACAGATATATGTATTTAAACGTACAGCTTGAAACGAGCTATTTTATTAAGCTATTCACTAAATAGCGTAATAAAATACTCGAAAATGTTTTGATTTGTTTATGTAAAATTGCCAAAACGTAGAGCCTAGTAATAAATTGATAGTAAATAGAGTATTATTAAATTTAGCTGTTTCAGTATAACTTGACATGGTGATGTGTACGTGTGGTCAATTAAACCTTATTGTGGCACAAAATGCATCCAACGATAGCAGGTCTCCACTGTGGGTTATTGTCAACTTTACTCCATATTAAATAAGGTTTCATTTCGAATATCTTATCGCAGTTTGATCTTAATTTGATACTATCTAAATTATCTTTAACGATGCGCTTACGCAGTCCATACACACACTTAAATGTGCCATTAGCCCACTGTAAGTTTGTATGGACATTCATGTTATAGATCGAATCTAGGCCTATATCTTTGACTAGTAGTTGAACGTACTTAGTATATTATTAGCCCTGTGCTAGTACGTACGTAGTATGTGATTAATTAAATCTTCCAATCAGAAACACGAAAACTTACCTGGAACTTCTTGGTATCAACTACTTAAAGCTTCAATTAATGCATTAGATTACCCAATAACCTGCAGTTCACTATGCGGTCACAAGCTATTTCCAATTTGTTTGAATGTTTCAGGGTTTAATGGGTGCATTTACCTACTGGAAAACCGAGCTAAGCTGTTCAAACAAGCGCTAGGTTAGCGCACAGTTTGGGGTAGTTTCAGTTCAAGGTTGTGTTATGTAATTAAATTAATGTTGAATTACAAATGGATGAGTCACGCGAGGAGGGTGATTTGAAATGTGGAAGTGTAGTTATTATAATACGAATACAAAACCTAGCTCATAGATGACAGCAGTGGTAGGTTTTTTTTTTTTTTTAATTAGATGGGCTTGCGTTTGCTTGTTTGTGATTTTAACTAATAATGCCATTCTGACACGATGCAATACACTCATGGTTTTCGTTGCTATTGAATTAGTACCTAGACTACCAAACCTGTAAATGTTGATACCACTGATGGTTTAAAATAACGCACTTGGTCTTCAGTTGGACAGTTTGCCTGCTTGCTTGGCAACCTTCTAACATAAAATAACTAGGTACAATCAGCATCAAAAGTAGCTGATCACTTTATTACCGTCGTGTCACATTGTGACATGTACAGTTTTCATACAAACTCTCAAGAGAATGCCAATAGATTATTATGAAAGAGTACTTACCGAAATGCCAATCCACCTTTGACCCTGTCAGTAATACTTATTTATATTGTCGATAATGTCACGTTAATCGTGATAATTGTGAGTAATAATTTGAGGTCAAACGAAATTCTACATAATATTTTTTGGGGTAATCCGCAGTTCCGCACCCTATTATTAAATTACCTTGGTTCTTTGTTTTATTACTATCAGAAACAACTTTTTCAGCGTGTGTTGTGACGTCATTAGGTATTTAATGGATTTTTCCCTAAGGAAAAAAAACATACTGACACATTATTGGAGAGTCAAAGCACCTATCCCCCTAATTAAATGAGAGGTTTAACAAGGTCTAGTAAAACACAGGTGTTAAGATAGCCTCGGCTCTTTTCGTTAGAAGGAGACGGATAAATATTAGGTAACCTAAGTATTTTCTTCTTTTCGTTTTTCTTGTTGATTGTGAAATAAGCCGTATCCTTGTTACCGTAGTTTATATTTTCTTTTTTTTAAGGCATTGACAAAACCCACAGTCGAGAATCTGTACAAAAACGAAGATAAAATTATCATGAAAATATTTTGTATAAACACTGTACACAGAGATTGCTAAGCATTTCCTCCAGAGTGAGATATTTATTTTCCCTAACAATGTACCTATTTAAAACATAACTGTATTTTATTAGTAACAATACAAGTACGCGGACATTTGATATTGTATAGATAACCGTGATATAAACCGTGTACAAGAGATAATTTTATGTAGATTAATAAAATTATAAAACTGTTCAAAGGCTCTGTCACATACTTGCGGTATCTGTACGTAACACATTTTCTCAATTCCCTGTCCATACCATTGCTTTTCTAGTGCCGTATTTAATTTAGGTTTATATTAGATTGCATAATGCCTTTAGTAGACGAACGACTGCTGACTATATTCGGTCCGGCAAAATCGGATCAAGTATTAGGTATGACAGACACTCCGAACCCGATCCGTTTTTTGAAGTCGGAGAAAATAAAATTAAGCTACGTGTCGGGAAAAAACGGTCAGACTTTCGTTGTGTAGCAGATTAAAGTAAGCCTTTCTCCGGTTAAATAGGACGTCTGTCTGCGTAAATTAAAGCCTTCTAAACTAGCTTACATACGATCATCAGCGGGAATCACAAATATGTGGGAGAGCCTATGTAAAAGCTGAGATATTTAAATATATCACAATTAATCTGTTGGTGTCCTATACCTATAAAATATATACAGATATGAAAAAAAGAATTTCAGGAACTGCGAGTCAAATGATAACTGATTTATAATAATCTAGAAATTAGTACAGTGATCAACAAAAATCACATCTAAGTTAAATATAAACTTTTCTTCTTGTCCATTCAGAATCTTGTAAATAAATTAGTAGGTACCTAATATTAAAGTTAATATGTACACGACACTAATTCTAGCGTTCGTATAATCTGTAAATAGAAAAAAAATAGAACATTTGATGTAATATAGCTTTATAGATCTACGCAGAACGATGTGATTGTACAAAATGACTATGGTTTAGAATTACAATTTTAATAGTTCTGTGATTTTCGACTCAGCTGTACCCGTTTTGGTTTCGATTTTTAGGGTTCCGTAGCCAAATGGCAAAAAACGGAACCCTTATAGATTCGTCATGTCTGTCTGTCTGTCTGTCCGTGTATGTCACAGCCATTTATTTCCGAAACTATAAGAACTATAATGTTGAAACTTGGTAAGTAGATGTATTCTGTGAACCGCATTAAGATTTTTACACAAAAATAGAAAAAAAACAATAAATTTTGGGGGTTCCCCGTACTTAGAACTGAAACTCAAATTTTTTTTTTTCATCAAACCCATAAGTGTGGGGTGTCTATGGATAGGTCTTCAAAAATGATATTGAGGTTTCTAATATCATTTTTTTCTAAACTGAATAGTTTGCGCGAGAGACACTTCCAAAGTGGTAAAATGTGTGTCCCCCCCCCTGTAACTTCTAAAATAAGAGAATGATAAATCTATAAAAAATATATGATGTACAAACTTCCACTGAAAATTGGTTTGAACGAGATCTAGTAAGTAGTTTTTTTTTAATAGGACATAAATTGAAATTAATATCAAATACTCAGGTCTATACTTACCATTTACTTATATACCTACAGGTTTGTACGGAACCCTCGGTGCGCGAGTCTGACTCGCACTTGGCCGGTTTTTTTATATTAAAATATCTCAGCTTTTAGAGCATCGACTGAAAGTGTTTGCAGTTTTTATAATGGATTATGAACTTTATTGTTGTATAGTAATTCAATTGTATAAACTGTGTTGAACTTTTAGTGGTTTACAATTTATGCAGACAACATCATAATTTATGGGTGTTTTAATTAAATAATTCAATTTCATAATGTTTGAGGATAGAAATTGAGTATTTTGCAGGAAAGATATCCATTTATTTATATACTAATATCGTGTGTGTGGCACCGTAACTACCAGCCTTTTGAATGAGGAGTTTTCTTATGATACCTATATGCTCAAAATACCTGTCAAATCTTAAACCAAAGGTTCAAATTGGTTCGAAACTTCAAACTATCAATTTTTTGACAGTTATTTTGACCATAGAGGTACCTATCATAAGAAAAGTCTTCATTGTAGGTATTAGTATAGTCGGCAATTCCTTCCTTTTTTAGGGTTCCGTAGCCAAATGGCAAAAAACGGAACCCTTATATATATTTTTTTAATTACTTACTTCGATATTCGATCTTCACGATAAAAGAAAAAAATATTCGGCAGGTAAATGATTGTTTTGAATGTTGAATTGTTTAAAAAGTTACCAGAATTTACTGTTATTATAATGTTATGTTTATAAAGTTGTTAAACCGAAAATAATCGAGAAAGTTTCATTATCCGTGACCTTAAAAATAATTCAGGAATTATTAAAAAAGTTTGCAACGTACCACCAAGTTTGCAAAGCTCCATTTTGCTCTGTTGTCTGCATAATTGCAAACCTATTACAAAAATGTAAATTAATTATTAATATTCTAAGTTGATGTTGAAAGCAGCAAAGAAAGAAAACTGGACAATTATTGATATACTGAAGGAATATTGTTATCGCTGGACACGCGCGCATGTGTGCGTGGGTTTGCGTAACTAACATGCTGTGCTTCTATGTTGATAACATTTAATAAATCTGATTGTAGCCAATATTTACTTTATTTAAATATTTCGTACTAACTACCTACCCTAAACTGGAAAAGTAAAACTGACTTCGCGCTTATAATCCTTCCGTAGGCTTTTGACTGCATACGTACGGTTTGTTTTAAACCAAAATATCTAAGTATATAAGGAATTGAAGAATTTGTTTAAATCACAACCACAGATTAAGTAATTAAACTTACAAACCACATCGACTTTAAATAGTTGTAATATGACATACCTAATATAGGTACGTTTTTTTTAGTTCCACACCGTTTCAAAAATGGTCTGGACCATTTCTGTATTTTAGAGATTGAGTTAGAATGTCTTCCGTTAACCGAGTTACGAGTTCCGTGCGTGTAAACCGAGAACAGACTGCAATGTGACAGTTTGAGCACGGAACCCTAAAACAAGAATGTGGATGTGTCTCACTGACTCAATGACATTGAATACATATTGGAATATAAATTGTATCCTAAAAAACAGGACACTTTCTAATCCCAGAAAAATATATCCATCAGGAAGGCGAGAAAAAGACGCGAGGGAGAAGGTCTATATTGAAGACACCGACCTTAATGTAGTTGCTGGCATCTCAACTAAAACCAAAACCTAGGAATTTAATATTGCAGTATGACTGCAGACAATATTACCTAGGCACCTACTTACTGCATAAAGTGCGCGCATTCAAGGAGAGTTAGTGCAAACGAAGCACAAAATGCCACAAAAATTTTAGTTAAGTATTCCGTTGACCTTTCTTGTATATTTTGATGAAAGGTGCTTCACATCGCTCGAGAGACTAATTGATAAATATTTACACATATTGTCACGTACTTTTATGCAAGTTATCTTAGTCATCCATAATTTCATATTAAGTTATTGCATTATACCTACTTATAATTTAAAATTAAGGTTTTTGCAGTTCGTGACAATTTAAGTACCTATTAATGAGAGAGAGACTATTACTGGGAGGGCATACTGGGTTCTCGTTCAAAATTCATAGCAGTTTGACTGGGGAAGTATGTCCAATTTTCAATCGCAGCCAAATAACATTAATGTGAGGAGATGTGATGGCAGTATCTCGAGACCAGCCGTGTAGTCAGTGGCGAAGCTTGCCCAAACGGACCCTGTATCAAAATTTGCTGGAGGGACCTTCTACCTGACTGCGGCGCAACCAAATTGGAGGGTAATTTTTGTTTACACACGTTCGGGGCTCACGCAACATTCGGCAGTCGTTACATGGGTGTAGTACCCAATGAAACTGCGCTTTGTCCTGCGTCCTCTCAGCCCTTTTTTTTGTCTACAGGCCTGTGTTTCACCACAATCTTACCATGGTAAGTGGTAAGCACACAAGTCCTAGAAGGAACTAAGTCTCAAGTGCAGCTGACACACCGTAGGTGCTTGGAGACAGATTTTCAATCAGACAGATTTTTTGAATTTTAGGGTGGTAACCCTAGTGGTGGTAGTGATATGGTTTCCCCGCATTGTTTTCCTTCACCGAAAGCTCATTGTAGGATTCGAACCCGGGACCTTCGTCTCGGCATCCGACCTCACTACCACTGAGCTATCATCGCCATAACACTTTGTCCTGCAACGACTCTCAATTCCTTTTGGATGAGAAGAGATTTGTGCAGGAAGGGCCAGTATGCTTGCTTGTTCCTTAGTAATACAAAAAAAGACAAAAGCTTACTTAATTAGAACCTAGGAATGCTAGTAGGACTACAAGAGCTACCTTCAGTGACATGCAGAAGCTTTATTTTGTATGGAAAACTACATAAGCTAAATAACTCGACTCGACTGAAGCAGATATAATATAACCCATACAAAATCCCAAATTCCGCTTACGAATAATGTAGTTTGGATTTTGTCTAGACGTCTACGCTAGACTTAAAAACTCAGGTAATTGATTAATAAAAGATATGTATAATGTTAAATAACTTTATAAACGTAAGCAAGTAAAGTAACATACATCAAATTAAATACAAAAATGGCACATAACGAATTAATTGCATCACTATGGCTGCATTCCGAATTAATGATATAATCGCTGTAATCGATTTGAGCGTGCTTAAACCCGTACCGAATTGAGTAATGACAGATTACGTTGTCCCGTGAAACGTCATAGATGACGTCATGATATCCGCCATATTGCGCTCACACCGACCATGCCCTAAACTGATATCACCGTGAGCGCTGTCAAAAGTGACGGTTAACTATTGTGTTTTCGGCAGAAATTCTAATAAGGTTCTTGGTTTTCTATTTGGCAAAGATACTTTGTATGATTTTATGAGAGAAAAATAATAAAGAAAGCGAATATTCCTTTTTGCGAGTCAAATTAAAAAAGATCTAAGGAGTCCTAGCGCATTGTTAAATCAGATTTAAATTAAATTCTCAAATGTTCTGTTTTGAATACTGTGAGCGCGATAACGGGCGTTCCGAATTGTTAACAGTTCTTAGCTGTCAATATCGTGATATCTAACTCGGTACGCAAATTATTGCTGTGAGCACTGTGAGCGATATTATTTAATTCGGAATATAGCCTATGCCTATTTAGGTTGCATTCCGAATTGCACTGTAATCGATTTAAGCGTGCCGAATTACCGTGAGCGCGACAACGAAGTCCCGTGAATTGTCATAGATGACGTCATTACATGCGCCATATTGCGTTCACGTCGACCATGCTCCTACTACGGTGCGTTACACACCGGGTGATCGGTGTGTAGTAAATGAACGAGATATATTATTGAACGGTTACTGAAAGCTACGATGATCGTCGGGCGATCACACGGCGAAGTATCGGAACGCACCCCTAAACTGATATCCCCGTGAGCGCAGCTGTCAAAGTCAAAATTGACGGATGGATAATTGTGTATTCTGTTTTGACAATGATTCTTTTTATCATTATATGAGATAATAAAAAAAAAGCGAATATTCCTATTAGCGAGTCAACTTACAAAATAAATGCTCTAGTCTAGAGCATTGTTAATTCAGTTTTTTTATTTCATATGTTCTGTTCTGAATATTGTAAGCGCGTTCACTAGCGTTCTGGATTGTTGACAGCTAAGCTGTCAGGACGTGATATCTAAATCAGAAAGCAAATTATTGATCTGAGCGCTATGAGCGATTACGGCATAATTCGGAATGCACTCTTAATTAATACTGTTTAGAAATTAGTTTTAAGTTATAAAAGAGGCCAGTGCTACCATATCCTTCGTAATAATGTACCAGATAATAGTCAAAAATCGTTGTAAAACAAAAACTACGATAAATGGAAATATTGTAGTATTGTAAAGTTTTATGACACCTAGACTGACGCGGCGCCTGCGCCGAATTATCAAAACGTTATTTGGGCGAAAGAAAACATCGTGAGGAAAACAGCATAACGGCACCTTTATTTATAATATTCGCACCGTCAGTTTAAATATACTTGCCAGTACTGAAAAAAATGTGTGAACTATCTGGAACTTTATTACAATGGCAACACTTTAAGCTGGCTCCGCGATGCTATGCCTGTTGAGGCTTGTTAGGAATGGTTGTATATCTCGAGTTAGCCGGCGTCCGTACATATTTTGTAAGTATATATATTTTAAACATGATTTTCAGCATTATTAAAGTGCCCAGGTGGGTTTTTAGCTAACTTCAACACCTATCATAATGATTAATGGATTCTGTGCCTTATTCCAAACACATACAAAACAATTCTACTTGTTATGTGAAACGATAGCATGTACTCGTAATTTGGACTATATGCCTTTTACATAAGACATACAATTTAATGTTAATTCATATTTCATAGCAATGGTGTTAGGTGCTGCGACTCGAGAATAATTCAATTTTATTATTTATTTTAAATTGCTTAACAATGCATCAATAGGTAAAAAGTATCGGAATGCCATCTGGTTACATTAAAATACTAATAGACATCCAAACAATGAATCGAAAAAAGTATATCAAAAACTATTCTAATAAATGATTCTCTGAATCTTTGTACAACAAAAATTAAAGCAAAGCTAAATACGGTGGGCCTATGTCGGCCCATGCATGGCCGAGTCGACCTCACAATCAAATCTACAAGAACAAATTGAACTTTGTATTTTTGGCACAAAGCACATAATCAACTGAAAGCGATCGCGATAGGCGTAGTTACACAGTAACGGCGGATAAATTACAACATTAGTATCTATGTCACTTTACTTACTGTTCCATATTCCTCATTCTCATTTGCAGTTCAAATCTTCTATTGGTCCTAACGCCTTTAATAACTGTTCTGTTTTCATTTCTTTTGTCATTCCTTTTGCCTGTGAATGATTTTTCTCGTAATACTATTTGTTTAGCAGCTTCCCGCCTTAAAGACGTACCTCCGGTTAGTGAAGGTAGCGTCGGTTCTCTTTTAAGCACAACAGGTTTATTTTCCTTTGGCTTAGCTTGGGTATTCTTGGTTGGAATACTGAAAGGATTCGCGTCCATGTTCAGTTTGAATCCGAACCTTGTGTATCCTGGTTTTACGGAGTCTATGGCAGGTAGTTGTGTTTGGAATCGTTCTGTAGGTGTGCCTTGATTCTTGACTTCTCTTTGGGGCTGTTGGTCTGGTGATGGACCTGTGGTGATTGAGGAATATGATGATTAGACCTAGTATTCTAAATAGTAAGTTTATAAATAGTATTGTCAACAAGTCCATCAAAATAACACCTAAAAAAAGATAGCTTGATCTCTGTGACAGATTTTTGAGTCATATGAAAATCAACCTTATGGCTTTGGCATAAGGTTTATCTGTATCATCATAAAATCAACCACAGGTTAAACAGATGAACCTGTAAAATATAGCTTGGTAATAAATACATCTTTATGAATACAAAGAAAAGTAGTCCTTATTTCTTAAATATAAGGTTCGTCTATATTACATTATTATTATATACATAACCATAGATTAAACAGATTAACCTTATTTTGACACAATAAGGTTAGGTTCATAAGGTATTTACACCCAGACACTGAAATAACAGTTTATCCTGGATGGGAATCGAACTTACGACCTGAACAACTCATATCCAACCTACCCCGACTTTCAAATAGGGTATTTTCAACCGGCACAGTTAGTTACCATGGTATTTTCGAATCAATCCTGTACCCTCGATACAAATTACTTTGCCCATCATAAAATCATTAAAAGTTATTTCATCAGTTCATTCAATATTTAACTTTATGTACAAGGCATTAAGGATCATGAAAATATACTGCCTTGTACTTTGTCACTGACTACAGTGGCGCCACGAAATTAGTTACAATGAGCGGCAGTTTCGCGAACTACAATATTAAGCTTATTTAGATTTTATCTGATACCAAATTATTATAATAATGATAAATTATGTTTATTTGGTGTTATCCAATGTATTGTATTACTAGCAGTATCGCGTGGTTTCACCCGCGTTCTCTTGTTAAAAAGTAGCCTATAATACTCTGGGATAATGAAGCTTCCTATTAGTGAAAGAGTTTTTCGAATCCGACTAGTGGTGCAGATTAGCCCGTTTAAACAACAATAGCATAAAGTATAGGTAGTGTGGTCCCCTGAATTTAAATACGAACTAGTTTCTGAACGGGTCGCTCACTTTCCTCCAATATGGCGAGGAGGGCGATGGCTGCCACACGCGTCATACTTGTGAACAGGTGCTGCTTGTGGGGGCTGGTCTGCTTAAGTTTGCTATTTATTTACTTATTAAATATTTATTCAGTCTACTTTGTAATTTTGCCGCCGCGCCGGGGCACGCAATTGTTTTCAGTGCGATTAGAATGTAAATATTATGTAATGAATCTAAGCCTGTTTTGAAAAGAGTAATTGCTGAGTTTATTGCCGGCTCTTCTCAGCAAATGCAACCTTCCGAACCGGTATTAGAGTATTAGAGTCAGACTTTTCATAAGTGCCTGCGAAGGTCTATTTGAATAAATGATTTTGAATTTTGAACGCGGCTTCCCCGCGGCACCCGCGTCCCCGTGATAAAAAGTACCCTGTTGTCACCATGCGTGTCAAATTATATATGTACCTATATCACTATAGGTTGTGCTGTTGATGTGTAGGTAACAAACAAACACAAATGTTCGCATGCTAGCAGGATACAGAGACTGGATGAAAAGAACTGAGGTGAACAACATTCTGAGGTAGTTTGGACTCTTATGGTAGATATATTATACCTCCTACTAATTAATTACACTATTAATATAACTAGGAAAATGCGTTTTCCCAGAGATGAGACTTAGCTAGATCGAGATTTCGTCAACAAAACCCCTCATATAACAAGTTTCATCGAAATCGCTAGAGCCGTTTTCGAGATCTCAAAACAAATATTACTCATTTAATAGTGTAGGATAGATGCGAAAGTAACTCTGTCTGTTACTTTTTTACAACAAACCTTCTGACCGATCGCGATGAAAGACACGCAATTTGCTTATGTTATTGGCTACTGTTTATATGATAAGTGCCTGCGAAGGTCTATTTAAATATATGATTGAGTGTAGAGTCATTTGTTAACGTTCACAAGTGCCTTATCAGGACCTAAATTCAATAAATAATTTTTGAATTTGTATTTGATTTTGAATTATGGAACGCGGGTGAAACCGCAGGACGCAGCTAGTAATGTATATCAATAATAGTGTACTCTAGACTAGGTACTTATATGGACATAAAGTGAAAAGTAACGCAGACCCATGACTCATAGATTCGAACGTAAAACGTGTTATTATTATAAGTACACTCCAACCAATATCATTGGTATCTAAGGAATTAAACGTGACATGCTTTTACATTACAAGTACAGATAACCTGTTAAATATGTAAATTATCATTTTTATCTAGTGATTGTAGTATTCACGTTTTTATACATGACATACAAAATATGTCATCATCATCAGCCTATAATGTCCCACTGCTGAGCACAGGCCTCCTGCACACAAATCAGGGTGAAAGGGAATGGGCAGATACTCCACCACGCGTGCCCACTGCGTCGAGGTGGAGGTAGGCTAGTGGTCAACCTACTGTTGGAGTTTTCCAGCCGACTCGGAGGCCTCCAACTAACTTAACGACTATCACAATTAAGTGATAACCGGGACCAACGGCTTTTTCGTGCCTTCCGAAGCACGGAAACGCTCGATCTAAAATACCACTAGGAATGTATCTTCTGCGCAGGTACATCGGTAAGCCATATCAGTTGGGTACTACTGTACTAGGGAGCTAAAAAGGAAGCTAAAGCAATATTGCTACGCAATTCATTTTTTGCGAATTCTCGACAGATCCTAAGTGATTCCTATATGTTTTGGTAAAATAGTTACTCATTATACACGGTGACTTTCTAATCGTTTTAACGCTAGAACAAACGTTGTTCAGACCATGGTCTACTAACATTCTATAACATCAAATGAAAAAAATTACGTCATTGATTTTTGACAAAACACAAAATAAAGTTAAAAAGTCGGGATTATCGTTACTCCTTACAACCCAGACACTGCGCTTGCACTTCAAAGTAGTTGTGGCACGACGGCACGCCAGTTCTGTAGCAGGTGTGGCAATACGCGGCTTCCTGACTTTATGAAAATTTTCTGTTTTGTGTTTCTTTTTTAAACCAATGACGTTTTTTTTATTTGTTGTTATAGAATGTTAGTAGACCATGGTCTGAACAACTTTTGTTCTAGCGTTAAAACGATTAAAAGGTCACTGTATATACAATTCAATTCATTAAAAGATTTGGATTTGACGAATTGCATAAGAACTGCTTTAAATTCGAAAAAACGAAATATGCTTAGCTTCCTTTTTAGGGGGCATGTTATTATATTAATCAGTACAAAAGCAATTACTAGTTACAGATTTGGATTGCTTAGTATTACTACTCTAAAGGGAATTTCTTCGATGCTAAGAAACTATTGATTAGGTAAGGTAAGGATAAGGTAGATTACAGATCGTACTTAAATAAATATTCCTGGGACATTCTTCACACAAAGTCATCTGATCTCAAACTATGCAAAGCTTGTACTTGTTGTATGGAAACCAGATAATTGATATAATACATATACTACTTTTTGTTTGTAAATACATACTTAATATACATAATTACACCCAGACTCGGGACATACAGATATGTTCATGCACACAAATGCATGTCCTGTGTGGGAATCGAACCCACGACCAGCGGCGCGATAGGTGGAATCTTGACCAGAGTCTTAACCAACCACGCCAGCTGGCCCGTCAAATTACACATGGTACGTAGCCAGCTCATCAGCCTGATAATCCCAACTGACCCTTAGAACTCCTGTCGAGCGTGGTGGTGGCGCCGGTGGGGGTGAGTAGCTGGCGCGCTCTCCTGGCTCGCCGCCGCTGGCACTCCTCCAGCGACTCCATCTTGTCGAACTGCCGCTGGTGCAGCGCTGCGAAGTTGGGCAGCTTCACGCGACTCACTTTAGCCTCTGCGCCGTTGGAGGGGGTTGTCGGCTTCTTTGAGGGCGTTGAAGGTTCTAGTTTTGCTGTAAGGATGGTTAACTTAGTGAGATTTTAGAGTTAAGGAGATAGGGCTGGGATGGCCGTGACGATACTCGTAAGATAAAAAAATAATACTTTTCTTTATACCTCTTAGGTAGCACATAAGCATGCGGCCCGCCTGATGGTAAGCAGTTACCGTAGCCTATGGACGCTTGCAACACCAGGGGTATCACTCGCGCATTGCCGACCCTTTAGGAATCTCTTCACACCCTTTTTGAAGGACCCAATGCTATACGGCTTTTTAGATACAGAATATATCGTCGGAAAAAAATATTACGTCCTATCAGACAAGGCCTGTCCTCTATCACGGACAAAACTAATGACGCAAAGTTGGCTAATATCAGAATTTTTCCGATCCCTACGACGAAAGTTGTCAGAGTTTTTGATTGGTCCTGCCAGTCAAGAACCCATTCTTAGTATTTCAACTAGCTCCTAGTTCAGATCTGTTTGCTGCCAGAATCTGTCACAAAATCAAAAATATTACTGATCAAAAGAGTGTAAATAAAATACAGTATTTTAAATACACTAAAGTGGTTCTTTCGTGAAACAGCTCGTACATTCTATTTTAACATTGCTCATTGTCAGGAACAGCCCCAATGCCCAGCAGTAAGCACGTATGTGAGATTGATGTCACTTGCCAAACGTGACCACCGCCAATAGTTCGAAGTTCGATTAAAAACACACGTGTTTGTAATATAGCAATAAATAAATTACTATCACGTCATGTTTAACGACTGATAATAAGGATTCACTGATAAGATAAATTTCGGTTTGGGTCCGATAAGGGATAAAACGATATACGTTTGTCAAAAAATTCAACAATCATAAAAATAAGGAGAAAATAATTTAAATTATATTTTGAGGTGATAAATCCATATGCTCTGTGTTAATTAAGGGTCGAATCCTACAAAGAGCTTGAGCTTTCGGTAAAGTAAAACATCGTGAGGAAACCGTAGCATGGTGGTAGGGTACTTTGTAGTACCCACCTGGCTGGCTACCACCCTCAAATTGAAAATCTGTCTTCTAGCACCTATCGGTGTGTTCCGACAGCTGCACTTGAGAGCCAGTTCCTTCTAGGCTTTGTGTGTGCACCACCTTCGGCCACATCATCACTTACCATGGCGAGAGTGTGGTCAAACCCAAACCTATATACAGTAAATAATTGGACTGTTTTACAAAAAACTTAAACCGACTTCAAAGTACACTAAGAAGTAATCAAATCCTGATCTGATGACAATGGGACCAAACGGGAAGTGTACCCTTCCAGACAAAAAAAGAATTTTCCAAATCGGTTGATGAATGACGTAGTTATGAGGTAGCAAACATAAAAAAAAATATACGACGAAGTCAGTATACAAGCGTAAGGCCCGCCTGATGGTAAGCGGTTACCTACCCTTTCCCCCCCACCCCGATCAGGATTGGCGACTTTACTTACGCGCTTACAACATATAATTTATTTGGCGTGAAACCGCGGGGCAGAGCTAGTATAGATAACCTACCAGACGCACTAGCAGTCCTCGGCCGCGACAGCCTGTCCACAGAGTGTTGCATATCATCTGCCAGCCGCTTGCGTTTAACGCGAGCGTCATCCGCGTCGCCTAAAGTGTACGAGCGCTTACGAGCCGCGGGTCTGGACACTGGAATGTTGAGTTCACAAACAATTTTAAAAATTATTATTATTAAAATGAAAGTTGGCCTTCATGGCCAACGCAACTTCAACGCAAGCGTAGCCTAAAAGCTTGTACTTTCATCCAACGTAATGTTTGACTGCGAAAAAAGAGAGACACCATCAGAGCCATCGGTTATCAGTTGGTAAATTCCGCTGATCACTCGCGGTCGCTTCGCTAGGTCGTCATTCATGATTTCGCATATCATAAAACTTGTTCCAGGCCAGGTTCCTGTGATGTAATCTTACAAGTTTGTGAAAAAAAAGTTAGTTATTTAGAATCTCCAATACATTTGCAAGCATTGTTTAGAGCTGTTTTCTTTACTTTTACAATTTATAGGTACATTAGATATGGCCAAAGTTCAGGTAAAATTTGTGCAAAACCGCTGTTTTTTGGAGGCTTTTACTGAATTTGTTTCACACTTTTTTTTTATTTTCGCCTAGTTATACTGCTAGATAGCCTAGTTATGCTGCTGTTCACAAGATACCAATTTGTTTAAAACATCTAACGAATAGTGTTTAAAAACGCCACTAAAGTACAGAGCTTTTGTATGAAAAGTATGGTGAGCTGAGTGCTCTTAAACAGGATACTTTTATTTTATTTAATTTGTTAACATTATGTGCAGAATACAATCTATAATGTAAAATTTCCTCGAGTCTGTCGCTACTACTGGTTCCCAGCAGGCTGGCAGTTTCCTCTTTTTTACCGACAAAACAGAATCTTTTGGAAATATGGGTAGAACAAAACAACAAAATCAGTTATATTTTAATCATGTGATTCTCCTGAGACTGCATGATGAATCAGTGAGTAGTATTTTGCTTGAATAAATATAGATTGTACAATCAAATAAATTAGTTTATTTAAGAACGCTATATAATTTTCACTGAAAACTAGCGCCATCTAGTATAAATACCTAGAGGTATTCAAAACTTTTCATAATAATTTTAATTTTGCAAGTTTGTGGTACTCTGGATCACACCCAAAAGTATTTGGAAAAAATATTATATATAGTTGATACCCTGTATTACTGATATATGCTTTAATACACAGGGTAGGATACTTTTGATCTAAAGAAAAGCATAACAATTCATCAAGGGGCCATAATTTCTTTTCTGTGCGAACGAAGATTCACGACGTGCCATATCAGTTGGGTACTACTTTACTAGAAACCTCACAAATCGAAAAAAATGCTTTTCCCATACATTTTGTTAGGAAAATGCAAGTGAAGGTTTTTTCTTTTTTTAAATTTTGTACGTGCCAATAGCACAGCAATAACTCAAAGCGTGGCTTCAACCCTTAAGGTAGTTTGCCCTTACTGACCTTTCTCAAATGTCCCTTGGACCATGGGGGATTGCTAGTAAATAATAATAATACTCACCACTGTCATCAAACACAAAGCTCTTGTTGGATCCCTTCAAATTCGACTTGATCACCTTCCTCTTCTGCTGTGTCACAACAGCTGGATTGTTCACCGGGCTACAGAACATCACCTTCGTTTGCCTTGGTGCTATGTCAACTAACGAAGACCTTGTACCCTTCTCAATTGACCGAGTAACATTTAAAATTATCTTCTCTCTATTAGAACTCCTTGATAAATATGGAGTGCAACCGGGAGACGGTAAGGACATACGTTTATCCGGAGTCTTATTCATTGAAAAGTTTTCATTTGCATCTGGGGACTCTTTCGTAAATGTACCTTCACGTTTCAATGGTGTCTGAGCCTGCTTGGCTGGCGATTCCGGTTTTGTTGTAACATCAAGCAACTGAGAATCATCTATGCTACTCTCTATAAGTAATGGAGTAGTATTCATAATTTTTTCACATGATTCGTCACTTGTTATGCTAACATGGGACATGTCATTACTAATTGTGCCATTGTTCGAACCATCTGAAGTTATTATAGACGATTTTGAATTAGATTTGTCATATGTTGAATCAAGGTTCTTGTCTTTGTCAAATGTTGTGTCTTTTAGCTCCTTGGATTTATTAAAAGTGTTGTTTAGGTCGGATTTTTCAGTAGTTTCCTTCAAAACTGGAGATTTGTCATAAGTACTATTCAAGTTTTCAGAATTTACAACTGATTTTCTTTTATCATTGATGTCATTTGTAGTTCTTGTTTCAAAACTTTTATTTATACATACTGAATTATCACTCTTATCAAAAGTTGTATTTATTTCCTTGTTAATTGTTGGTGTTAAAATTACATTGGTATCTTTTACTGAAGACTTTCTGTTTCTAGTTCTAGTAGATTCAACATCATTATCTTTTTCATAAGTAGTATTAATACTCTCAGTGATTTTAGGTTTAAACGTTAAATTAGTGTCTTTTATGGAAGACTTCCTCTTCCTACATTCAACTTCTATATCTTTTTTAAAAGTAGTAACACTTTCCGTGATTGTAGGTGTCAAAGTTAATGTGGTATCTTTCATGGAATTCTTCATCTTTCGAGTGCTAGTAGATCCAACTTCGTTATCTTTTTCAAAAGTAGTATTAATACTCTCAGTAGGTGGTGTAAAAGTTAAATTAGTATCTTTCATGGAAGACTTCCTCTTTCTAGATTCAACTTTAGTATCTTTTTCAAAAGTAGTACTTTTTGTGATTTTAGGTGTAAAAGTTAAATTAGTATCTTTCACAGAATACTTCCTCTTTCTAGTGCTTGTAGATTCAACTTCATTATCTTTTTCAAAAGTAGCATTTTTAGTATCAGTCACTGTAGGTGTAAAAGTGAAATTACTCTCTTTTATGGAGGTCTTCCTCTTTCTACCATTATTAGATTCAACTGCAGTATCTTTTTCAAAAGTAGTATTAATTGTCTCAGTGATTGCAGATGTTAATGTTAAATTAGTATCTTTTATGGAAGACTTCTGCTTTCTCGTCTTAGCACATTCAACTTCATTATCTTTTTCAAAAGTAGTATTAACTCTCTCAGTAGGTGATGTAAAAGTTAAATTAGTATTTTGTATCAATGATTTCCTTTCATTAATCCTAGGTTGTTCAATATCTGCATCTTTTTCAAAAGGTATTAACACTGTGGGTTCAAGTTTAAAAGATGTAGTGGAATCATTTAACAAAGATTTTCTCTTTCTATTTTTGGATGAACCAAGGTCTGTATTTTGATTATCATTTTCATGAGTGTTTATTTCTTCAGTTTGTGTAAAAGTTAAAGACCCATATTTTATGCTAGACCTTCTCTTTCTAAATTGACCATTTTGAACACTGCATTTATTGTCAACTTTGTCAATAGCAAACTCTGTGTCTTTTTCAAAAGTTGTATTATCTTTGTTGCTTGATAAAGATATATTTTTATCTTTTATACCACATTTCTTGCTCTGCATTATTTGAGGAATAGTGTCCTTATCAAGACTTGTGTCTTTTACTGTATCTGAAGATATATTCTTATTGGAACTTCCTGAAGTTGCATCCATGTCATTTTTGTCGACAGCTGAGTCTATTACATCTGATTTATTAAGCTTTGTTTCATATTTGGGTGTATTGCTAAGACCTAGAGCTGCTTTATCAGTTCTAATTGTTTCATTTTTTACAGGTTTATTTTTATTTTGTTTCTGTGATTTTGTCTTTATATTTTTTTTTTCAGTTTTAAGTTTTGACTCCAGGTCAGAAATATTATTTAATGCTTCTTCTGTAATTGCTTCATTTGCATTGACTCTTTGCGGGCTGCCAGCAGCACTGTGGAATGAATCTATAGACATATTGCTTCGGTTAATTGAGTTATCTTTTGGGGCATTTTGATTAATTTCTTCTACAATTAGTGAATTTGATAATGATTTCTTCTTCTTCCTTTTAGATTTTCTTGCTTGGACTGGTGCTGCCTGCTCGGTGGTTTGTACAAATGATTCTCTCTTTTTCTTGTTTTTCTTAGGTTTAGGTTTCTCGACTGCTTCCAATGTGGCAACCTCATTGTTTTTACTGTCAGTGTTGTCTTCATTTTCGGAAAATTTCTTTGTACGTCGTGTTATTCTTACAAGTTTCCTTGGCTCTTTAGTGGAATCCAAGGTTCCTTGAATGTCAGGGAGAGTGATGTTTTGTTCTTTAAGTGCATTCTTACGTAAACGAGTAGCCTTAAGCTCAGGTTCATTAATTACAGCAGGATCACCTATCGATTCATCATCTGTGGGAAAACTAACATAGTTCTCTCGTTTTTTCAACTTTAGCAATGTAACACTAATGTCCTCTAAGTTTTCTTTTGAGCGTTTACTTCGTGTCTTTTTCTCACTCTTATAGCCAAGCTCCTCGACAGGTTTTAAGATGTTTTCGTGAAAAGAGCTATGAATCCCTGAAAACCAATATGATTTTAACATTGAACGTAAATAACTAATTAGGATACATTTACGATTATGTTTACATGCGTCTGTATATTACTCACGTTTTCCAGATCTAGTAGACATTTTGTGGATTTGTACAGGTAATATCTTATTTTTCGCATTTATTCACCATTTACACCGCCTAATACAAATAACGTCCGTTTTAACGTTTACGAAATTTCAAAAACTGCTAGCTAGTAAACTGTGAACTGCGTTCCAGCGACGGTATATATTTTGCTATTCTTCTTAGTTTTCTTATTTTTAATTTTGGCAACCAAGCCCAAATTAGGGCTCATTTCTGCCAGTGTCGAGTTATATTATAGTTTTCAGTCACAATAAATCACTTCACATTATAGTCCTCAGTCAGTCACCGTCCATAAAAGTCATGTTTTACTACAATGGTGGATTGTACTAAAACTACACGGACATTTTGAGACAACTTGAAAAGTCACGATACACATAATTCATTTCATTTCACTTCACTGGTGCACATGGACGATCTTTATTGGGTAAAATACCACCAAAAATACACAATAAAACTCAAAATACACAAATTTATGAAAATAAAAATGAAAATGCTACGTCACTCTGCAAGTTCCCGCCAAAAAGTCTCCTTCTTAGTTTTAAGTTTGGCAACCAAATACAAATTATGACTTATTTCTGCCAGTGTCGAGGTATATTATAATTTCTCAGTCAGTCACAGTCTATAAAAGTCATGTTTTGGCACAGTGTTTTGGTGTTCATAGTAAGTAAAACTTCTCACGGACTTTTCACTTTTTGGCGGGAACTTGCAGAGTGACATAGCGTTTTCATTTTTATTTTCATAAATTCGTGTATTTTGAGTTTTAATCTGTGTTTTTAATCCATATTAATCGGTTTTACTAAAATGTGGTAAAATGCTTCCGATTTCTCCCGATTTTTAGCTGGCAGAGATCCCGATTTTATAATTTTCACTTTTGCAACACTGCCCAACCTTAAGAGTTAACTGTCAAAAGTGTCAAACAAATAAATAACGAAAGAAGCTAGCAACGAGGTTACGCCAGTTCCATTGATTTATTATGAAAATTATTGTGAATTGTGTGAATACGGCTTAATATAAAGAATCTCAGTTTTAATATCGTACCATGTCGCACATCCCTAAGAAAATATGAACAACCAATCATTCCGATCCCAGGACTTTGGTTTTACGAAGAACAATGTATTTTCCGCGAAGTAAATAAGTAACGTCAATTAACTTCGGATGACTCAATGCTAAATAATACAATATGGAAAAATATCATTGTATCACTTTGGCGGTAATTTTGTTCAATATTGGCGCGAGTCAGAGCGACCGCGGCGACTACATTGGTTGCTACAGACTGAAAATTGAAGATGTTTTGAATACACACACTGGACAAACGGTGGACGCCTGCCTGTCGGCTTGTGAACAAGTGTACTATAAATATGCTATAATAGGAGATGAGGTGACATGTTTCTGCGGGAATAAGCCAGGTCAGTTTAAACTACCGATAGAAACTTGTGACACTCTTTGTCCGAAGAACGACACGCAAAAATGCGGTGGCGACAATGCCGCCAGCGTGTACGACACTGAGGTGACCGCTCCGGGACCACCCATTACCATTGAGCTAATCAACATCACTGAAACAACCCTCCGGGCACGCTGGTCACCACCACAAGCTTATTCATCTATCACGGGCTATGTAATTAGAGCAACCCTTTTAGAAACTTATGCTGACCATGCTATACAATATCTTGAGTGGAGGGTGTCTAATAGCACTTTCTCTCTAGAACTTCCAAATTTACAACCTGGTTCTTCATACAATGTGAGTGTTGCTGCTCTTAATTATGATGAAGAAGGCTCTAATATAACAAGCAGCGCACACACAATCATTGGTACTCCAGACCCGAGCCCACCAGACATAGAAGTGAGGGAGCGACATGGAGATAGAATGGTTGTCCACATTCCCCAAGCTAAAAATGTGAATGGCCCCATATCAATGTACAGAATTGTTGTCTCTATAGAGTTATATCAGCAGGGATTTTTATTAGATAATCTTGGAAATCACAGCTTCGCTAAGGATCAGGGCCTTCCATATTACATCACTGCCGAACTAGACCCCGAAGATATAAAAAATAACTTCATCATTGGAGATAGATCTACTTATAATGGTTTTTATAATGCTCCATTACCGCTGACTAATGATATTGATGTATCTCTCGGAGTTGTCAGTGAAAAGGACCATGTAAAGAAAATAAGGTATGCTGAGTCCACAAAAAAAATAATTTTAAATATAAATGAGCCCGAAGATGTGTCTCCATTGGTTGTGGCTCTCGGTGCAGCTATAGCCATTGGAGTTGTTCTATTGCTGATAGGTGTAGGACTTCTCATAATATTACGTAAAAGAATACACATGGTTCGCTTACAAAGAGGTTCTCAGTCAATGCCGTTGAGTTTGAGTGAACCATGTGTGGAAATCGAGAACTCTGGCTTCATCCAGGATGAAGATGAAAGAGTAGACTATTATGGGAATCTAAAACGCAAACTCTGGAACATACCAAGGAATTTCATTGATATTGACATTTCATGTGTTGTTGGAGTAGGCAGCTATGGGAAATTTACGAAAGGAAAAGTACAACAACATGGAGCACAGACTCCAGGCCTAGTCCAAGTGGTGGCGGACAGAGAGTTAGAGAAACCTGACAAAAAATTAATGTTGCAAGAATTGGACTTCCTAATTAAATGTAATGAACATGAAAATGTAATCTCATTGATTGGAATCTGTGAAACTAACACAACTCTTTTTGTTGTTTTGGAAGACACAAAGCAGTCATTGAAAGAGATGCTGATACAGAGTAGACACAGAGACTTGCAGAACAATAAGTTCTGTTTGGTCAACGAAAACAAACTGCTCCAAATCTGTGTTGATATAGCATGTGGGATGGAATACTTGCAAAGTAAGAAAATCATTCATAAACGGTTAAATTGTCGTAACATCGCATTAGGAGATGGGGGAGTTGCTAAGATTTCAGGTTTTGGATTATCACACATTAGGCCCCTTCACGAAACCCCTGATTATACGAGATGGACCTCTCACGAAATGCTGCGGCAGACGAGGTTTAATC
The DNA here is from genome assembly GCA_947623365.1 of Achlya flavicornis. Taxonomy (NCBI): domain Eukaryota; kingdom Metazoa; phylum Arthropoda; class Insecta; order Lepidoptera; family Drepanidae; genus Achlya; species Achlya flavicornis. The sequence continues at coordinate 626,578 of OX392485.1, read as the reverse complement.
CTAAAGCAGATGTTTGGTCATTTGGTTGTTTGTTGTGGGAAGCGTTAACGATTGGAGCGACGCCATACGCTCATACCGGCAATAAAGATGTAGCTGCAAGGGTATTACGAGGTATGCGGCCTTCCCAGCCTTCATATGTCGGCGATGAGTTGTTCCAACTGTGTTTACAATGTTGGCAGGTTGATCCTGATGAAAGACCAACATTCTCTTCTTTGTGGAACGAATTGAAACCTTTTGCCAATGCGCCCGGCTCAAGGAGTCTAAGCTTTACTCATTATAATGGTTTTAACTATGAGCCTTATGTAGCCCAGTATGAAATTGTTTCATAATTTGGGATTGGTAATTAAAGGCAGACTAGCTTAGTTATCTGCATCCAAAGAATATAACTCGTCTGTGGGCATTCACTGCTCAAATTCTCTGAGTGTATAATTTACTTGAAGACAAAAAAATACTGTGTACTTTCTCACTAAACTGTATACAATTTAACTATGTACCTATTTCTATTGTCATATTTTTTTTATATTCAATAACTAGCTAAAAATACTATCGAAAATGTCACTCATACTTAATATGTAACCAAGCAATATATTTAATATGCAAGCAATATGTTACCTTTATATTAAAAGATTTTTATTAATCCCTTAAGGACTACAATAAGTTTAGGATAAACTTTACATTGAATAAGAAAAGTTAACTGTAAAAGAAGTATTCAAGTGGAAGAACAATATTCTTATGAATTTGCTAATGCACATAACTTGCACATGCATATCATATAGACTGTGCAGCTGTAAAAAAAACAATAAAGGACTTCTAATATTTAGGTACCTAGTTATATTATGAGTAAGATTTCATGTAAAAAAAATTGTTTAAAAATTTAATAAACTTGTTTTAAGACTATGGTACACACGGCAACAGATCAAGCTATACATTTCTAGTATAAGCTGATCTCCCATTGGACGGAAATCCTATACAATGCGAGTTCCGCTTATACTGGAAATGTATAGCTTGATCTGTAGCCGTGTGTACGAGATAGAATTATTTAAAGTCTGCCATATCGCGGTGAACCCAGGAACTAATGAAATGTACTGTATTTAAATATGAATTCTGTTAAGATGTGCAAGTGGAGCCCAAATTTTTTAGGACAAGCAAATTTTTATATTAAGTTTCAACCCACACCGAGACGCGGGGGCGCGTACTTTTTAGATAGCGATACAATATTCGCGTTTCTGTGTGAGCTAACTCGAGATCTGTGGAGCTAACCGTTATTGGTTCTGGTATGCTATCATCAGAAGCGGCGCCTAGCGACTCTGACTAGGTCGTCAGTCCACCTGGTGGGAGTTCGTTCCGCTCGGTAATTTCCAGTATGTGGTCGCCACTCGAAAACCTTTCTTCCCCATCGGCTGTTCCGAGTGATGTGGCCCGCCCATTGCCACTTCAGCTTACTCACTCTACGAGCTATGTCCGTTGTTTACGGTCTCCTACGAATTTCCTCATTTCGGACCCTGTCACGTAGAGAAATTCCGAGCATATCTCGTTCCATAGCTCACCGAGTGACTCATGAGTTTATTTATGCGGCCAGCAGTAAAAGACCACGTCTCTGTTACGTATGTCCATCACTGGTAACACGCACTGATTGAAGACCTTTGTCTTCAGACAGATATTCTGGACGTGAGAATATGCCAACGCTGCCCAGCCGAGTTGGATTCTTCGATTGACCTCTTTGTTTAAGTTGGACCTACCTAGTGGAAAATTTGTCCACGGTAAACATACTCGTCTACTACTTCGAGAACAGTGCTCCCAACAATCACTGGCATTGGCGGAATATGAACATTAGACATAATTTTTGTCTTGTCCATATTCATTTTGAGGTATTCACAGGTAGGCCTGTTGAGAAACTCTGTTGAGGTAATTGAGAATGATGTTTAAAGCTTACAGCGATTCCGCCATTAGGACTATATCGTCGGCAAATCTAAGGTGAGTGAAGTGTTCACCATTGATGTTGAAGCCAAAGCTTCCAAGAGCTTGAATACATCCTCCATAGCAGTGGTGAGGAGTTTCGGGGAAATATGGTCACCCTGTCTTACACCCTTCTGCAAGTGGATCGGTCTACTACTCCCGTCCTGGACCCGAATTGCCACCATGGCTTCGCTGTACAACCACTTTAACACTTCGATATAGCGATAGTCGTTTTGGCATCACTGTATACTCTACAGAGTACTAGTAGAGTACGAGTAGAGGCTGTATGGAGGATGTGTTACAACACCGCCCATGTCTCGACTGAATCAAAGGCTTTTTCATAGTCAACATACGCCAGGCATAATGGCCGATTAAATACTCCTCAGTCTTCTGTATAATCTGGCGGAGTGTAGGCTAGTAATTAATAACCCTATTATGGGCAGCGTTGTATGTGTATACTGAACAATTTTAGGTTCACATTTATAAGACTTCTTTCTTATATTATTTGTCAGTTTTTTAAAGTTTTCGTTCTGCTTAGAATAACATTAACTTATTTATATCTGAGTGACTTTATCAGTGTCATCTAATGATGGATTTAGTTTTGAGTATTGTTTATACTTAAGTACCTACATTATAATGTTTATTTTTTGCTATTTATTTCGTTCTGCATTTTTATTATAAAATTTGATTTAAGTAAGCTTTAAATAATGTTAAGTTATTACGACTGTAGGTATATTTTGGATATTATTGAAAAAGACATGACATTTTGGTATTTATTGTGGTAATGTTTATTTAATGTTATTTGTTTCTTTTTATGTCGGCTTCAGATTGCTAAATATTGTTTGCAGTTAATGAGTATCCGCGGTTTTAACTATGGTATTGCTTTGTAAAATTACATGTTCTGTCTCTCATATTCGTATCTAAGTATTTCTGAAATAGAACTGCCTTATATTGCATTAAGCTCATTGTCTTTATAGTTATTTGTTACCCATAGATTATACATTATATAGCTCTCCAGTTCCCACCAACCAGGGACAACTCACTCGAATTTGTATAAAACCATCAGTAGATTTAACATTTCGTCGTATTCCATAAGACCAGTAGACACCCAGTCGTCTGAAGCCATCTACTTAACTAATATCTTGATCTGAAAGTTATGTATTCCGTCCATTTATATTTTTATATGAGTATCATTTCATAGTGTAAGTAGGTAGGTACTTAATGTATATTGTCTATCACTGTGTATCAAGTGAAGTATTTATAATAAAAATATAACATCAATTAAATCTTTCCTTTTCTACAAAGTCGCCATTTATTATAAAAACACTAATAGAGGACTTAAATTAAAACTGAATGGGGTGATGGTACCCGTTACTCGGTTCAGTTTCACACCGGTGTGAGATACAAAAGCCGAGCGCAAAACCCGTATGCGGAATATTACGGTACGTACTTAAGTCAAAAGTATTTGATCACTTTGACATAACAGTTTGCTGCCACAAAAAATAATTAACAGTTATTTTTTATTCGTCTGAGTTAACAGATTGTCCTATTGTTGTCACGGAATTATCATCCATAAATATATTAAGACTAACTTTCCGCCCGCGTTTTCACCCGCGCCCCCTTACCTACCCTACCCTATAAAAGTATCCTTTGTCCGTCTCCTGGTTCTAAGCTACCTCCTTACCAATTTTCAGCCAAATCGGTTCAGCCGTTCTTGAGTTATAAATAGTGTACTTAACTAACACGATTTTCTTTTATATATATAGATTACATATAACGAGACTTGACTAAGTAGGTTATAGTAATAACGCGAAGTCTTGTTCTCCTGTTGGCCACTGATTTTACCTCATGCGCCTGGTTTCAGTAACCCAAACCCAGTACTCCCAGTTCATAGTTAACGATAAGTAGGTAAAGTAATTGACAACAAATATTGAATTTGTGGGTTGTAGAGCAATGATCCGTGGTTTGTTCAGTTCAGCACAGATTTAGTGAATTGCCTTTTGCTATTTCTGCGATAAACATTTTATTACTTCTATTCTCCATTGTTTCATAATAAAACAAACTAAAACTGGCGTGAAAGATTGGGGCGAGAGTCGAGGATTCGCCTTTGTTGTATAATTTTATCATAATTATATATTATCGTATTGGAAAATCCTTGAAAATCATTTAGCAAGTACTCACAACACAACAATAGTTCCAACGAACAAGTATTTTTGTGAATAATTCTGATGAATTATTTATTAGCACCTTTAGTTGTAGTGAATGCCTGTTCACCTACGTTTACAATGGAGTCTTTCTGATTTGGGAATGCTACGCTTCGATTTGAGGCGCTCATTAGGAAGGAGTAGGTACCTAACAATGACTGAAACAACCAAGTGTTTTTGCATTTATTTAATGTTAATATAATATAGACAATGTTCAAGGTACCTTTTAATTGGTTTTCGAGCTTTTTAACACTAAGACATTGTTACCTTTCCATTTTACCTCATCTATTACAACATTGCAAATTAACACTTCATTAGAAAATCAATATTGACATTTACAACTAACTAAACAATTAAACATTGACTAAAATATACCGAATTTATAATTCAAAACATATTTATTATTATATTATTCAACATAGGTATTTTCAATTCAAACTTAATTAAAAAATTATTATTTTAATCTTTTACTCGTTACATAACATTGCAGACCCGTTTATCGTAAACCAAGTTAACAAAAATATTATTAATAAAAATAAAATTCCGTCACTGAAGTGTACAGCGACAAATGTAATAGTTACATGCGCGTACCGAGCCGGAGCGACTATACATACATACATACTTATAATACGCAACAAGTTATAATTCAATAGAATTAGTATAACATATCAATCTCAACATGTGTAAAGGTTGATGAGACAACGACTGACTGAACGGCGCTTGAGACTCCGGTACGCGGCTCGCTTCACACTCGTGCTGCTCTCTCACTCGTACCGGAGCGAGGGAGACGACTAGCCACCACTACCACCCGAGAGACAGAGACAGAGAGACGACAGTGTACCGCGGGAGCCGCACGCGACCACATCCTCGCGGACACCTCCACATGAAACCGAGTGAACATTTTAATGATAATAAACAATTAATTATATATTACAATAATCCCTACCGCTTGGGACGCGTTTCGTGACGATGTCAATATGCGCAAGTTGATTCCTCAGTCTTTAATAAATTGATGACAATGAGCAAGGAGATAACGTAAATGAAACAATGTTATGCAATTATATACAGATAGTGATTCGGTGGTCGCGTGCGGCTCGCGGCCGTCCTCGCACAAGCGCTGCGGTGATGTCTTAATGTTGAGTTCGACTTGAACGCACAGCCATTTTCCTAAACACAGTATCGAACCTCACTAGCCTAGCGCACCCAACGGCTGCCACCTTCGCATGTATACCCACTAAACTACCTATAGTAATTACAATTAACCACTCTATCAACAAATTCAACAACATTTAGCTATTAAAAATTATAAAGGGAGGATGAGACGCGCGGACACCGAGTCGAGTCGAGTAGCCCGTCCCGGTCAACAAGCCAACCTTACACCTCACCGGTAGACCTCGCCACTCCGTGCGATGAACAATGACAAACAACTAGCTACCTTACCCTACAACATTCAAAGTCCTTAATCGTAACAGCGTTATATTATAACCAATCATCGAGAAAGAGTGCAGGAGTGGTGTGGCGCGCTCGACGCCAATGGGGAGCGTCTACACTGCACACTACTAGTGTACCTGTACCTATGCTATATACGCCCGCTGCGGTATCTACACAAATAATCACTAAATAATTTGACACAACCTGTAACAGACAGACGCTCGTAGTGCGGGCGGTGCGGGTAGTGCGGGCGGTGCGGGTAGTGCGGCGGTGCGGGTAGTGCGGGCGGTGCGGGTAGTGCGGGCGGTGCGGGTAGTGCGGGCGGGGCGGGACAAGCGTGCGGGAGGGTGTAGGCCGTACCAACGTGCGACGATGCATATTAGTCAGTATCACAGAAACAGTATATCAACCTCGTGTTGCTCCGATCCGGGCGACTACGTTCTGAATCGACTCATTTCACAATATAGCCGGGACGACTGCGACCTTGCACTACTTATTATCTTTCCACACGATAAACTTTTATTCAGATTATGTTACCGCACTTAAATTATTTTGTATTCACGATAATATACTCTCAAATATTGTAACAACTTCAGTATAACAACATTAACATTTTCCAGTTATTTTTTTTTAAATAATCTATACATACCCATTATATTGTTTTAATATGATAATAATTATTAACTAACTAGAATTCCATCGATAACTAGAGTGTCGCCGCGAGTTCTGCAGTGTTGACAAACGATGCGTTGAGTGAGACTGTACAGCTAGCAGCGTTACGAAAGATAATGGATGAGCGAGGATAGAATTGAGTTGTATTTACTAACGCGTAAGGTATAATGTCGGGTGGACGGCCGACCGAGCAACGGCCCTCCCTGAGAACATAAATAAAAAAAGACAGATGCGACTTATATCTAGCTGGAATGTTCCGACGCGGCACTGCAGAGGGCGCGGCGACCGACAATAGAGGCAAATTGAAAAATTGAGAAGAGAGTAAGATGTAATCTAAGAGTCGGAACCTATGTCTACCCCAGGAGCTCGCCCTAAACTGAACACGCGTGCACAATGCCCTTGTATGGAAATTAACACCTTTTTGTTTAATTAATTGACGTATTTACTTACACGTACCGACTAATCAAGATTTAGTTCCAATAAAATTGAGCTTGTAAATCGACTTACACAGGTTTTTTATCTGTCAGGCTTTCTGCCAACACGACTTCTGGGCACGCGCTCGCGACGGCTTCAAACGTTTTCTATTGTGAATAACGAGTTTAATTATGAAATAGTCAATTTTTTTTAGTGAATCCAAGCTATAACAGATTATCTTTTATCGTGACCATAGAGTCAGTTAGGCAACGCGTCAGGGTTGCCATCGCGAGCATGTCGTGAACCCTCCTTAATTGACACAAGACGATATAAACTACCCCCAATTATACATATAGCTAGAATGGAGAGTGGAAAAACCAGAGATATCGAACAGCGATGCCTACACTTCGAAGATTTGAATATATATAATAACGTATCTACTTGTAATGCGTCTACTCTGCATATTTTACCTACATAACACACTTATAATCGATATACCAGTAACAATACCGTAACTAATTATATCGTAATGTCGTTGGACAGTTAAAGAACTCTTACAACAATTTTCATTATTACTATTAATATTATAATTTTTTATTATTTCACCTTCTCGCGGAAGTATAAGGTTATGGCGTCTCGAGCGTGCTCACTCCGCACAAATGTTTCATGATTCAGATGACAAATATTTGTGTCTCAATTCCTTTTCTTAAATAACTATCGTACATAAATCGAAATCGAAGTTAAGCCGATTATTTTAACTTTTTATTAAACACATTATTATGATTAAACGTTTTATTCTTTTGTACTTCATTCCTAATATTCTTGATAAGTATTCACCGCCTCTATTTTGTAGTTATCATATCACTTGCGTTCGGATATTTTCAAATTGGCGCCCAACGTGGGGCCCCCGGAGACCGGAAAATAGTGTTAAAAAGATCCAAGATGGCGGAGGCGACCACCTCGTGCTACTCTGTATCTATACGATGGCACTTCTCGAGGTAAACAAACACAACTTAAAACTATTTTCCAGCTAGGAAAGCGTTGTAAGATGGCTCCCGTACTATTCTAAAACTGACACGAAGTACCTTGAATATGTCGACGAAAACAATCACAGTTTATATATTGTATCTCTAAGGAAACTATTGCATCTGTTGAAACTGCACCTATACCCGGCGCGAGACGGCGCTACAGCCGCAGTTCGAATAGACAACACAAAGGTCGCGGATTAAAAATGGAGCATTCAAAAATAAAGTTTCAATTTCAACTGTAAATAAGAATATATCATTATATTGTCCTCTTGAATTATATATAGAAATCTGCATTTATATTAAAATGGTTTAAAATATTATTATTTTCCATAACACTCTAATCTTGTGGACATGCATTATTATTAAAATTGTACTTATATCGTAAGATGAAAATTTTAGACCGTCTAATATAGAAGAAGAAACAAAGCTAAAACTGTTATTGTTTTTTGATAAAATTTTACAACAAATCAATAACTAATGCGTTACTAACAAAAAATAGACCAAAATTATAACAAAAAATTTATAAACGTATAAAAAAATAAAGATTCTTCAATGTGAGAAATTAGGAATGACAACAATTCTGCTTACCAGATTCAAAGCAAGACGAACGATGTCAAACAAGATAAATAAGTCAAATATAGAACAAATAATTCAATAAAGAATTATACTCACAATTATTATGTAATTATTATTAAAGTGAACAATTGAATTAATTATCAACTTTGGATATTATTTGGCTCCTCAAAATTCCTTTAGCTTTTTTAAAGTGGGCGCTTAGTAAAGTGACTACCGACCGATTGAACAGCAACGAAACATTCATTTAATTAAACAATTTTCCACACATCTAACCTTAAATAATGTCACGTAAACTACGAAGAGAAAAATAACTTAGCAATGGTAACATTTACAATGAATAAAATCAACTTTGTAAATTAATGTTATGTCGTGGTGAACAATATACAAAAATAATATGTAGTATGGAATAGGAATTTCCGTGATTGGATATATCACAATCGTACGTACGTCAACGTCATAATAATCTTAAACAACAATAACCGTCTGCTACGCAGAACGCAAATAATTACTTGTCCATCACTTTAAACAAAAATAAAATATAATAATGCGTCAACATTATATAGTACATGCATTTAAAATTAATATACATAAAATTTCTATTTATTTTTGTAAATAGGTAACTATTGTATCGATACGTGTCGCCGCGCCGCCGCGGATTGCACTCACAATATTTATAACGACGTGCGACGAACAAGTCGGCGAGACGGCGTCATCGACGTACGTATAGGTGCGAGCGAGCGCGCGACAAGTATCGAGAGCTGCACTTATACGTCTAAATAATAAAACAAAACAACATAAAAGTTCCTTAACTACACTCAGGTAACTCGCGCCACTCCTCTGTTTAATGAATATATTGAAGTATGTGAACGGGCAGACGGCCGAGTGGCGTCGCGGTAACAACGTGTGATCCAACAGTGATTTGACTAGAACTAGTATCTACGCTAGAACATAAAATGGTAAAGTACTTAGTGTACGGGCGAGACGCCACTCGGGAACCACGGCCGACTTGCGTGCCAACAACACCGACTGTACTTACATTGCGACGATGGCGCCCAACGTGGGGCCAATGTTCCAGCGCGCAATTACAAACTGGCAAGGGAGCCGTACAATCTGACGTTATATATACTAGTAGCATCGTCAGTAACGCGTTCGCTTTCCAGTTTCTATTCACGCAATATTTCTGGGCCTAATTAATTCGAGTAATCTAGCTCGTGAAATTAACCAACAAATCGAGACGCCACATAACTTGTAGACGCTCGGGACGTTTCACACCGTCTATCAAAAGCTACATTACATACGACATTCACGACCTAGACCGGTCGAAGCACATTGGCGCCCACCGTGGGGCCGGAGCTCCTCGACCACCACCACCGGCACCGGCACCGCTAGCCGCTAGTAGGACTCCTGTAGAACAGTCTAGAACAGGCGCAGGCGGGAGTGCATCGCCAGCCGCAGCGCGTCCAGGTCGCGTTACTGCATGAGCCCCGAGATGGCGTTGTGGCGGGTGCGCTTGAGCTCCTCCTCCTGGATCTTCTGCTCGATGAGGTACTGCGCGTTGGTGATGGCGGTGGCGGTGCCGGTGATGGTCACGATGCGGTTGCGCGTGCCCGGCGCGAACGTGCCCTTCTTCGAGATTTGTATGTTCGCGCCGGACATCTGCTGGATCTCGACGAGGCTCCGCCCGCCGGGGCCTGCGAGTAGACAACAATTTTATGTTATGTTAGTCGACGGTCGATAACTTACGAGAGATCGTATATGTTTTAGATGATCAAAACAAATTACTACAACAATGTAAAGACTATTGAAAACGACATGACCAAAAGACGGCAAGGTACAGAAGGTACCGGCTCAGCTTTGCGACAGATGATCTAAGGAGCCGTACAGTATAATGTGAGTGTTGGTTGTTTGGTATGGTTTAGTTACCGAGTATAGCCCCGACGATGACCTCCGCAATCTCAACGTTCTTGGAGTCCTTGGCGCCCTGGTCGGCCGGCGTGGGGCTCTTGGAGAGCGGCAGCAGCGAGGCAGCGGCGGCGGCGGCGGAGGCGGAGGCGGAGGGGAAGCCCATGCCGGCCGCGTGCGAGAGCGAGATGGGCGCCACGGCTGGGGGGCGAAGCGCCTCGAATGCAACCTCCGCGAAACGCTCTAACGAGCCGCCGCGCGCGCCGCCTGCGGACCTCACTAGTTGCGACTTGCTGTGGCTGTTGGCGCCGGAGCCGGAGCCCGACCCCGGCGGGCACAGGCGCACACGGTGGTGGCGCGAGGGCGAGGGTCTCACACTTGTCTTACATTAGAACGTTTCGCGCTGTTGCGGACAGAGTAACGTGTTAGCGTGATGCCGCCGCCCGCACAGCGCCGCGCCTGTCTCATCACCGTACGTGGGTTATGCTAGTGCAAGAAACTATATCACGACCGAGGAGATATGTTTTTTATTTCGCAAGGTGAACCCGAAGCTGTAGAATGATTTGATTTTATAGAATAGTATTATCTTAGTTACAGTTACTTTTATTATTGTTATTATATCGTCGCGTCTTTACTAGATATCAACGATGATCAATTTCAATTGTTTTTGTATCGTAAACATATACGAGGAAAAGTAGCGGCCTTAGAACATTACCTTGTGGCACTCCTTTGCCGTTTGCGACACCGTCTGCCTATAACTTATGAACTTCTATGGCAGTTTATTTTATTTTAATTGAGCACACTATATATTTTCCCGAATGCGAGGCTACTTCCGCGAACACGTTACACATATCAAAACTTTTTTTATAACATCATACAATAATACGATAGCAATTTCCTGCGGTAAATAAACAGAATAATTAACGTTACTAAAACAACTACATACGAATGTTAGCGGAATTGGAATTTAAAAAAATCTACAATTAAAAGAAAAACACGATCCGATGTGTGACATACTTTCATGCAGAATGTAATTCTATTCAATTTCTATTGCAACTAAATCGTACACTAGCATGACCCACGCTCACGCGTGGAGTAAATACTGGACTTTACTAATTTGGTAAAACTTTCGAATATCGACAGCGCTGTGTTGCGGACTTAGAAGAAAAAGTGATGTTTGAAAGAACAACTTAAACATTTCAAAACTGTCTTAAATGTCAAAACTTGATAATTTAATTTATATAATTTAAAATGGGCTAGTTATAAGATTATAAACTTACCCTGAAAATTTTGCGCTTTTAAGCATAGTAGTTATATTGTTCTGTTTTTAATAAGGTATTGTATTAAATTGCATAAGAGACTGCCTGTAGTGATAATTTTCTGAAATATAAATATCATATTGTTGTCATGTAATTATAAGTTGTTCTTTCTACTATTATGCCGTGGATAACATTGTTTTAAGTATAATTTTACCAGAAATAACGTTTTTTGTATCAGCATTTTGTCCTTAACGAGAAACGTGTCGCTTTCGACGATAATTTTTCGACAATATTTTTTATTTCTAGTAAAAGTGTCGTCATGTCCATCCATGGCATAAAGTTTGTTATGTATTGCCGATAGATGGTATGAGGAAAGCGATGTAAAAGAATTTGGAAAAATAAAACTGTCTACGTGAGGTAAAATATTAAATTATTATAAGCCAATCGTGTTATTTAAATCAGCAATACAACACATAATAAAAAAACCTTTTATATATAAAAATAAAAGTTTGTAAGCATGCACTTGTAGAAACACACATCTTTTCAATGTGTATTACTTGTAGTTTTTTTTATAATCGTGTTTTAGTTCCTATTGTTTCTCATAATAAGCAATCACTCAAACTAAGATTTATTATCCATTGAAAAATAATCATATCTACACATTTGATCTCGTTTTCACTGCTTTAGCAGTTTTTTTAAACGCAAATGTTTGTATGTTGGTTAGCGCAGGAAAAATCATGGAGTTCACAACTGTACCTAAATAAAAACATCTAAGAAATAAAACACGACCACAAAAATAAAAGCTCAATATAAAACGTCATTATACAACATATTACCACGACAACCAATCAGTTACCAGGACATTATGAATGAGAAGCGTTGCGAGGAAATTTAGAATTTAGAAGCGACGACATGATGACGTGGAGCCACTCTACGTGTTCACTCGACTGTAGAGCGCGCTAGTGAGCGAGTAAGAGTAGGGCTGCGTTCAGTGCCTGCAACTATGGCTAACAAGTTGTTTTTTACCCACACTCCTAGGATCCGAACGGGTATGAATAAAATGTCAATATCATTGTTAATTTTGACACTTTGAATGAAATGAAACCAATGAAACTCAATATTTATTGAGCGCGAAATCTTGTTTTAAATTTTGACACGAAATTTGACGTTGATAAACGTCAGAGCGTTTTACAACCATTGATCTAGATAGTTGCGATTTTGATTGATTGATTAACGCGTTTTTTGCGTTTTAACCGAGCCTATGAACGGGATAGAGCGAATGGTTGCAACCGGAGCGTAGGCACTGAACGCAGCCCAAGTGAGGTAGAACACTAATGCATCGATTTTCAAACTTTCTTACATAGGCCCTATACTATAAATGCCAAATTCTCAAAGTGATGAAATACAAAATTTTATGGGTTTATACATGGAGAAGTCGTGTCGAGAAAGCATGTATTGATAAATAAGGTACTAAGATAATCGTAAAATGGTAATAGGAAACTATGTGCTTACGGAAAATAAGAAACTTATGACAGTGTGGGACGGTGACAGAGTCATACAAATCTGTCATTCTGTATGACGCTGTCCTTCTTACTCTGTCAAGTCGTTGCTTATTTTTATAGAAATAACTACATCTCACTAGCGCCCTCTGTCGATAGTCAAACACTCAGCCCATTCTGACGTGCCTTTGTGTGTCTCAAAACAATGGGACACAATCAAAGATCCAATTTTAAATATCCAATCATAATAAAAGAAAAAAACATAAAATACACAGAAACTATAAATTTTGATACGATTTTGATTGTTAAATGTAGATTAATGCACTTAATAAGTATAAGTTTATATTATGCCTTTATACTCAATTTTTTGATCAATTATAATAGAGTTGTATAATGATGAAAGACGTTAATTTTTCAAAACTCATCTTTATTCACCATACAAATAAGATATAGAATAGATTGGGCTACAGTAACATTATTTATTATTTTAGAATTAGATTTTATTGGAAAGATGCAAAGCTGTGTGACACGGTCTATTTCGCGGATATAACAGGTGGAGATTTCGAGATGGCATATTTTCGAAACCTATTTTGGGTTAGTCATGCTGAAAAACTTTTACTATTGGACCAATAGTGAATTCTCAAACATATTTTTTTTACTTTTCTTACAAAATGTCAACCTCGCTCAATCAAAATGTATGAAAAGTGAAATATTTTTTTTGAGATTTCATTGTTGGTCCCATAGTAAAAGTTGTTCAGCATGACTTACCCAACATAGGTTTCGAAAATATGCCATCTCGAAATCTCCATCCAGTATAAAATTTCTAAGAAAAAAGTTTAAAATTGATTACATTATATTTGATATAACATTTGGTATCAATATATCTGTAGCCTAATAAATGAATAGGATAGTGTTTGACGTGTTTCATTCGATATAATTTTAACAATCGTGCCCGAAGATAGAAGATTAATGTAACTTTGCTGAGTTTCTTGCCGGATTCTTCTCAGTTGAAGGCCGAGTTCCGAACCGGTGGTAAGTTCGGTATATTTGACATTCATCGTCAATAATTGCTCAAGTTTTGAGTCGAGATTAAAACAATTTGAATTTGGAACCTGTACCAATGCTATTAAGTTTATTTTCGATTATATTCGACGATCTATTATTATACATCTGAGTTTTGATCTCGTCTATAAAAATGGCCATAAACTTTTAATAAAAAGAAATAAAAAAAAAAACTATAACAATATGTAAATTTGTAATGACAGCAAACATATTGAACGTTACATTCTGCGTTTTTTAGGGTTCCGTAGCCAAATGGCAAAAAACGGAACCCTTATAGATTCGTCATGTCTGTCTGTCCGTGTATGTCACAGCCATTTATTTCCGAAACTATAAGAACTATAATGTTGAAACTTGGTAAGTAGATGTATTCTGTGAACCGCATTAAGATTTTTATACAAAAATAGAAAAAAAACAATAAATTTTGGGGGTTCCCCATACTTAGAACTGAAACTCAATTTTTTTTTTTCATCAAACCCATAAGTGTGGGGTGTCTATGGATAGGTCTTCAAAAATGATATTGAGGTTTCTAATATCATTTTTTTCTAAACTGAATAGTTTGCGCGAGAGACACTTCCAAAGTGATAAAATGTGTGTCCCCCCCCCCTGTAACTTCTAAAATAAGAGAATGATAAATCTATAAAAAATATATGATGTACATTACGGTGCAAACTTCCACTGAAAATTGGTTTGAACGAGATCTAGTAAGTAGTTTTTTTTTAATAGGTCATAAATTGAAATTAATATCAAATACTCAGGTCTATACTACCATTTACTTATATACCTACAGGTTTGTACGGAACCCTCGGTGCGCGAGTCTGACTCGCACTTGGCCGGTTTTTTTTTCTATGACGGGTTAAGTTTTCGCTTTACTTGAAACACGTCGAACGCTAATAAAAAAGAAGGAAGAAAAGACATCAGGGACAATGGGACCAAACTGAGCATTTTTCGTCGTTTTAAGTAATATATATATTGTACGTGTTTTATTCCGCGCATGAGCATTTTCTCGGTTGAAATTAATCAAATACTGCACTATAAAAGTCTATCGTGTCTTTTCTTCCCGTCAACTTTAATACACGATACCTTTATTTTCGTAAAAACTGAATGAAATACGAGTCTTATTTTGAGGGGTACAGGCACTTGATCCTTCAGGCCTAATTTGTGTGTGAACTAATGTTAGAGTTACTGGACTGGTGGCGAAGCGACATTGTTTTTACTAGCGGACAATGACTCCACGTCTACCGATCGCGAGTTTATTCAATTTTATCTAGTATCATACAAAAAATCTTGATGGAAATCTGGGTCTAATTTTGAGTTCTCCGTTTGTTTCCGCTTCGCTACCAGTCCGACTAGAAACTTTACAATTGATTCTTCCACCAGTTGGTAAGACAATTTTTAATTGAGAGGGTTTTCTTACAGCACGTATTTATAATGATTCAAATAAAAGTGATATGACCAAGAGTGTCATTGACATTGGGCCAGCATGCTGGACCATTGCTTTGGCCCAACGTTGGTTAGCCAAAGGTATATTCGCGCGATGCCAGTATGATACTGATCTGTGCGTGAATTACGTAACAGTTGCAATCAGTTTCAATTTGAAATAACCTATTAACGAAGCACTGTTCGCCAATACAGGTTTTTCTTTTTAACTAGTGCGGAAATTTTGACATGTGAAACTTAAAGGAGTTCTATTAAACACCTATTGTTTATTTTGACAATAAAATAAAGATGAAATTGTAATTTTATAATGTTACGAATGAAAAAACGTTTTTTTTAAATGCTTGTCACCCTGCCTCAAGGGTGTGGATTGCACCCCCGCTGACACCCGTTGCCTTATTTATGTTATTACGAATAGTGTTCATATTTTTCTGATATAAGTTGGACAAAAAGTTTTTTTTTAACAAATGGTGGAAGTCTGTTCTATTACAGATACTGAACAACCAAAAAAAAACCGCACTGGTTAAAATTCTATCCTGTATAGCTATCAGAATACCGTTATTTCAATATGAAACTGATTGCAACAGATTTAGTAAACTACCCATTTGGGCGTGTAGTGTCGCGTAATGGTACTCACCAAGTCCAACCTGCCCTATAGGTCCGAAGACTGCGGACTGGTCCTGCTGCGGCGCGTGCGCGTGCGCATGCAGCGGGAAGTACGCTGCAGAGAGCTGCGGCGCGGGCAGCGAGGGCAGCGCCAGGCCCAGCACGCCGTGCTTCACCAGCAGCGACAGCGCTGCGCTGATCTCGCCCACACCCGCCTCGCTGTACCCCGACTGACGGAGGGCCACCTGACAGGGAAAGAAGGGATTTTAGACTTTTTGGCGGGAACTTGTGTGACGTTGCTTTTTCAATTTTATTTTCCGTTTTGTTGCGTATTATCGGTGGTATTTTATTACAAGCTTTTATTAAACTCGCAATGTATGTATGTTTGTTCGGGTGGAATCTTGCAAGTCGAATTTCACCCACTTCCAGTGGTTGGTATTTGTTATGCATTATGCATTAGTATATAGGAAGACAATGCAAGTACAGACAACAAAAATACAGTCACCAAAAAAAAAGCTTGTATTAAAAATGATATTTTTAACAGAAAACTTATCCAATAAAGATCAATCCATGTTCACCAGTGAAGTGAAATGAATTATGTGTATCGTCCGTCACTTTTCAAGTTGTCTCAAAAAGTCCGTGAAGACTTTAAGTACAATGACCACCATTGTAGTAAAACATGACTTTTATGGACGGTGACTGACTGACTGGGAACTATATGTGAAAGTGATTTATTGTGACTGGAATAATGTAATATAACTCGTCACTGGCAGAAATTAGCCCTAATTTGGGCTTGGTCGCCAAACTTAAAAATAAGAAGAAAAACTAGCTCTATTAGGACGACCTTTAAGGCTCTTTGTAAACATTATAGCTACAAAATTAATTTTTAATCGAAAAACTAAAAACTTTGAATGGGATAACAGCGGAGCTATAACATTACTTTGTTGCGATCAGTTTCAATTTGAAACTGGTTCCATAACGTTACTTCCAAGTACGGGTCAAAGATGGGCCAGTTCTCGCGGTTGGTTAAGATTATACCTATCACACCGCAGGTCGTAGGTTCGATTCCCACCCAGGAGATATATCTGTGTGCATGAACATGTCTGTATATCTTGAGTTTGGATGTAATTATGTATATTAAGTATGTATTTGCAAACAAAAGAAGTATGACATACTTCTTTTGTTCACATTGTGTAGTATATCAGTTATCTGGTTTCCATAGTACAAGCCCTGCTCAGTTTGGGATGAAAGAATCATGTGTGAAGAATAACCCAGGATATATATATATATTTTTTTTATACTACTTAGGTAGCAAACAAGCATACGGCCCGCCTGATGGTAAGCGGTTACCGTAGCCTATGGACGCTTGCAACACCAGGGGTGTTACTCGCGCGTTGCCGACCCTGCAGAAATCTCTTCAAAGCCTTTTTGAAGAACCCCATGCTGTACTCCATTGGGAAAACCACGGCGGGGAGCTCATTCCACAATCTGAGGATATTTATTTAATTGATTATATGTGATCATAAGATCGAACCTTGATATGATCGAGCGTGTGCTGCGTGAGCGGCGCGGGCGGCTGGTTGCCGGGCGGCGCGAGCGACAGAGACAGCGACAGTGCCCCGAGTCCCACGCCCACGCCCGCCCCACCTCCGTTCACTAGCACCGAGCCCACGCCGCCCACTCCCACTCCACCCACACTCACCCCGCCGAGCGTGTGGCCCTGGAACATACGGGCTTACAAGTTACTTCTAATCTTACCGAGTTTACAGCCAGTTCCTCTCAGAAGCATTGGCGTATATAGGCTGGAGGTGGTGTCCCAGCATGTTGGGTTACCAACCCAAACTTCTACATTCCAAACATCGAAATAAGGCTGAGCACCTCAAACAGAAATAGCTTTCGCGTGCATTGCATCGGCTTTGAGAGACCTTGGAAAAAATCCTAAATACGCCAATGCTCAGAAGGCTGATTTCTGGACCTTGTAACTTCGCTAACTTTGTCTTTAATAAGTGCCCTCGAGGGTCTACTGAGTTTTGAAATATTAACCAATAGAATTGAAAAGAAGCGCTCGTGGTGCAGCATGATTAGCAGTTCTTAATCGATCGGCAATGTTAAGCTACGTCTGTCGTGGTCGGTACCTGGATGGGTGACCGCCTAGTGGTATTTCAAATCTAGCGTTTCCGTGCTAGGAAAGCACGTAAAGCCGTTGGTCCCGGTTATCACTTAATTGTGGTAGGCGTTAAGCTAGTTGGATGCCTCCTAAGCGGCTTGAAAAATTCCAACAGTAGGTTGACCACTAGCCTACCTGGGCACGCGTGGCCTCATTTGTGTGCAGGAGGCCTGTGCTCAGCAGTGAGACATTATAGGCTGATGATGATGATGATAACCAATGGAATTGAAGCGAAACTGACAAGACAAATGTTAGGCAAGTCAATTGATATTTTTTTCAAACCATGATCAGTGATTTTATCATGTATTGTGTCGAAGGCTTCTAATAATTCAGCCTATTACCTTAAAAGGATATGCTGGCAAATAATACTAAGGGATAAACTTACAAACTAGAGTTATTAAAAATAGATAAAGTATATAACCTACATATATACAAGCTAGTTAGTGCTATTGTAGTGTTGAGCATCATGGGAACGAGGAAGGGGGCGTAACCACTTCAACACGCTCACAAGTGCCTTCCACCCGTCTGGTCTGCGCTGATGAGATCTCATGGGTATTTTACTTATTTATATTTCAATAAACGACTTTCTACTTTATTAGATAGCAATTAAGATTGTATTTTATTTACTAAGAATAATGTCAGAACTGTATAATATAAACAAAAGTGGACTAAGTCGACATCCTTGAGGTACTCCGTTTATTTAAATATGTCAAGGAAAAGTAGTCGCTATCACTTCAAGATAAGTTATATTAACTATAGATTTAACAGATAAACCTTATTATGATGCAATTAGGTAATTTTTTCTATGACATTGTTAAAAACCAAAAAGTATTTTAAGAATAGACAGACTTTTTAAACGAACCAAAACAAAGTCACACCAATTTAATAAGTTGGGTCGACTAGTATCACTCTTTTCAGAGAATCGAGTGTTAGCATAGACCAAAAAGCCTGAAAGACGCCAATTAGCTGGATACCCGCTATCAAGGTATGAGGTACGAATGGTGAGCACAGATAGGCAGTAGTGGGGGCAAGCTCGCGCATGTACACTTTTGGCCAAATCACAGTAGCCAAATGACACGCAAGAATCCAATAGACGACGAGCATCGACTGACGAACCAATCGTGTGCAGCTCGGCGCTCTCCCCTGCTTCATTCCGCCAAATAGACCGAAAATTAACTACTGCGCAGTTGTTAATCTGTGCTCACGACTCGTGTCCCTTACTATACATAAGAGATTCCCCGCTGAGCAATTATTTACCATTGTGTTCTCATTCAAAACTTTATCTTGGCGGCCATTGGCGGCTATCAGGTTTATTAGTCTGCGAGTGTTACTGTAAAATTATCCTTAGCAAATCTCATCTGGCGCAACCGAAGCGCGAATGATATAGAGCGGGGCGGAGTGTAAGTGTAACAATAAATAGAGCGTGTCCAAGTCGTCACCTCTGTCACCTCAGTGGCGGGCACGGCGTAGGGCGACCCGGTCGGGTTGTAGTTGGCCACGGGGCCCGCGATGTCCGCGTACGACACGTTCGGACACGACCCCGACTGGGGGTCGTCTACCACCTTCTGTAGTATCATTACACACGCTTTTTTGTTGTTGTCCTTTTCGCCTGTAAGGGAAAATTATGATTTGTTTATTATACGGCAGGTATATGCCACCAACGCATTCTTTTGTATTTCACCCCATGGTGCACGAAGGTGATGGGTGTTGAAAAAACTTATCGTAGTTGGGAACACGGAAGGAAAACGACCACGAGGTCCTTCACCAACAAGATGGTCCGATCAGCACAGCACCCCTAGACAAAGTACATTTCGTTGCGTTTGCGCGAACAGAAACGTTACAAAATGTCTATTAGATTAACATAAGGAAACGCTAGATCCTAGGAAAGGAAATATGGAATGTACTTTGTCTAGGCCTACAGGTAAAAGACATATCGTCCTCCAAATTGTACACCGTCGTAAGGTACGCGTTGGAATGAAACCGGTGGACACAGATCATCCACTGAGGAGTGGTTATGTAGGTCTATAGAGAAAGGGGCAACATTTTGTACTACACAGCTGATCCCGGGACTACACTGCACCTCCTCATTGAGTTTTCCAGACCTTACTCAAGAACAGAAGAAATGTAAGTCAAAGTATTACAACATTCCTCCACAAATTCCTCAGCACTCACCAACAACAGTGATGCACCGCTCCTGCAACGAAAGCTCCTTGGCCTTCTGGGAGATCTGCACGTAACTGCCGCTCTGTTCCTTGATCTGTTTGATATAGTTGCCGCCCTTGCCGATTATCATGCCTGCCGTTGAGTTCGGCACTAGGATTTTGACCTGGAAGAAGAAATGTGATATTGAGGTTGTGTGAAAGATGACGCTTTATTTGGTCAATCCCCCTGCTACTTACCATTAGGTGGACCAACAACCAGATTATCAGGCTTCCGACGTTAAAAGGGAATTGCAAAGAGATATTTGTGTACCTATCTAAATTAGTATTAGGTATACTGTGATTATGTACAATTGATTCATTAAACGTATCACGAGCATATATTACCTTTTGAAACTGAATACACTGAATTAGAGAAAATAATGAATTAACTGTTCGTTATCAACGTTCAAAATTATTCAGATCAAAGTCGTTCGATTGTTTATGTCGCAAAAGCCATAAATTGTTTGACGTGATGTAAAAATAAGGTGCAAGCGAAAACCAACTCTAAGGTGACGAACCTTTTCATTCCGCGACTGTACATCGAAAAAGAAGCCGCGTGCGAATAGCTAGTATAGGTATATTACGTATAACATAAGCCTTTACACGCTCATTGCCAGTTCTATTCGCTTATCAATAAATCTATTGCAAGGTTACGAAGCCATATACTTAATGGAAACTTTTTAATGTACTGTTGCACCCTTTAAGATGCATGGCGACGACAAATATATTTTACTTAGTTAGGCTGTTTGTTTTACCACAATCTCACCGATAAGTGAGGATGTGGCCGAAAGTGGTAAGCACATAAAGCATAGAAGGAAACCGGTAGGTGTTTGGCATCAAACAATTAACCCAAAGAAGCACAATAACGTTCATTTTGTTTGAAATCTTTTCCGCCAATTCCCCACCACCGAAAAAGCACTCTGATTGGCTAAGTCAAGGCAAACTAAACATTAACCCCCTTAATCATAAAACGTTATTTAACTAATATATTGTTTAAAGTGTCACGTAAATAACGTTACTCTATTGTCATTGTCAAATAATGTGACGTTATTTACGTGACCGTTTAAACAGTATATTAGTAAAATAGCGCATTATGAGTAAGGCGGTTAGATGCAGTGATTGGTCGGTACTGTTACTCAGTGCAAAATCACTTACTAGTTGCGGAGTTGGATTGCTCGGTATTACTACTCTAAAGGTATTTTCCCTCGATGGTTTCCTTCACCGAAAATCAAACCCATGGGCATGATTAACTTTCTAACCTTTTCCATAGTACCTACTCGATGCACTACCACTACCGGTGATACCTCAGTGGGAGTACCCACTGAGTTACCATAACCATACATATTTATATAATATTTCATATAGTAGTAAGATATGTATACAAATGTATGACCAAGCCCGCATTAGCAAAAGTTTGAGGATGTTTTATTTGTACAGAACAGAAGATAAGGGCTGAGCTCGGATAAACAACGATGTCAGACCTTCCCAATGAGTTTTGTTTGTGTACAACTTGTTACCAAAGCAGGATGGTTTTAAATGTTAACGTATTCCGGTTGATTTTACAGCGGTTTTGGGTCTTAATTGTTGGACTTTTAAGTGATAAAATGATGTTTTACATTGTGAATCTTTTAAAATATTGTGGATGGCATTGTATCTTTAATTTATTATTTCATTCTTTTGAAGAAATATTTATATAGTAAGTATGTGAAATACGACTTCATGTAAACAAAAATATGAATAGCTCAAATTGACAATAGAAGTACCCAGACATTCTTGCTTAAACTACAATCTAAATGAAACTAGATACAAAAATACGATATATTTTTTGTTGGTAGGTATGTAATTTAGAGTTACGACTGAAATTATTTCCACTCAGAACATCATGGACGCCAATATGTACAATGACGTCACTTGCAAGCAGGCGGCCGCGACGGCAGCACGCGCTCTTTGTTAGCGAAGTAATTTCCCGATTCACGGTTTTTCACCGAAATTTACAATAAAAAAATAACTT
This sequence comes from Achlya flavicornis, assembly GCA_947623365.1. NCBI lineage: Eukaryota > Metazoa > Arthropoda > Insecta > Lepidoptera > Drepanidae > Achlya > Achlya flavicornis. Next base: position 604,156 of record OX392485.1, on the reverse strand, counting down.
TTGGCCCATAAATAATATAGTCTGTGAATCATACATATTTTATTTATGGGTTTACCTACAATTGTTACATCAACAGATGTGTCATTGCTATTAATAAGTCCTATACAATTCAATTAAATTCAATCATACAACTCACTTCTATTCAACGTTTTAAATACAGAAACAAACTCAATGAAATGGAATATGTTATGTTTTTATCGTATTTAATGAATTACCAATACAAACCGACGATAAAGTCGGTACGGGCGTGATTCGTCCGTCCTACCCGACCTTGCTTGCATACCTACTATTAACACAGCTTAGTTAGAGACCAGCCTCATCACTTATTACAGAGATTGTATGACGTGATTAGAATTTTAATTTGCCATTTCAAAAAATATTGTTTGCTAGTTGTTCCCTGCGATTTCACTCGCTTTCCCTAAGGATAAAACATATCATATGTCATTAGCCTGTATGAGCCTATGGGCTGGACATGTAGCGCGACCAAGACCAAAGATGGACAAAGATGGCAACAACATGTAATGCCCCACAAGGAAAACGAGAAGGGAAGACCTAACGCTAGTTGGGACGACGAAATAAAGAAAATAGCTGGTTCAAACTTGGTTAAAATAGCCCAATCTAGACAAGCCAGTGGCAATCTTTGGAGGAGGCTTTTTTTGTAGAGGGGTTCTTGCAAGAGAAAACTAAAATTGCACAAATACCATCGTCAATTCCATTATACTAAAAAAAAAAACTTTTTAATTATTAATAGTTTTGTTTTGTTAGTTATTTTTGCAAGAAATGAAAAGGCTTTATTATTATTATTATGTCACTCGCCGGCCCGTACGCTAGGTATTTCTATGCGATCTCGTCGAGCCGTTGCACTTTCGCATCTATGATTTTAGTCATACTAGTAGGGGCTGTACACACGGCGACAGATCAAGCTATACATTTCCAGTATAAGCTGATCTCGCATTGTATAGGATTTCCGTACAAGGAGAGGTCAGCTTAAATTGGAAAAGTATAACTTGATATGTAGCCGTGCGTACTATTATTTATTAATTAAAAATTTAATTTGTAATGGAACATACTCTAATGAAACAGGTTTAACTGCAAGGACTTAATATAACTTAGGCATCTATATTAATCCGAGCGTATTGCCACAGCTATCACAAGTTGTGGTTTCTTTCATCATCACTATTATTTTAATAGGTGTCGATATTGATAATTTTATGTACATATATAGATATTCGTTGACTGCAAACAGTCACGAACGGACATACTTACATTAAATAATTAACATTTGATCGAGTGACGAGAACGCAAGCGCACGTGCTGTCTAAAAATTTGATAAATCCAAGAGTTGTTCGTTATGCTTATACTAGCTGTACCGACGGTTTTACCCGTGAATAATGAAGGAAATAACCCCATTTCACTATCCCCATTGTTACAATGACCCACAACACAACGGGAAAATTTTCACCCGTACGTTGATGACATACCGAAAATACAGACAGCGTTTTGCATCCTCATTTATAATGCGGTCAGCAAGGGAGTGGAACATGCTTCCGTTGTCTGTGTTTCCTGACCCTTACAATCTAGAGACTTTCAAGGGTGAATAGGTTTCTTCTATGGGTTGCTCCATTACACCCAGACTCAAGGCATACAGACATGTTCATGCACACAAATACATGTCTTGTGTGGGAATCGAACCCACGACCTGCGGCGCGATAGGTGGAATCTTAACCAGAGTCTTAACCAACCACGCCAGCTGACCCGTAATAGGATAAAGAGTAACCAATATCCCTCTCCATACTACAGGCTATCTGCGTACTAAATTTCATTGCGATAGGATCAGAGGTTAAGTCGTGAAAAGGTAACAAACAGACACGAGCTACTTTGGCATTAATAATAGTGTGATTGCCAAGTTTGTCACTCTGTCTGTAGATGGTCATTCTAAATATGTTCAACTAACATTGATAGGGTGTATCTATTTGTGATATCATTTTGTACCGTGCAAGTTTCGAATGGTATTGAATGAACGGGCCAGTTGACGTGGTGCAGGTCGTGGGTTCGATTCCCACCCAGGACATACATTTGTGTGTATAAACATGTCTGCATGTCCTGAGTCTGGCTGTAATTATTTGAGTATTTACAAATAAAAAGTAGTATATCAGTTATCTGGTTTCCATAGTACAAGCTCTGCTTAGGTTGGGATCAGACAAACGTGTGTGAATAAATGGTGAAGAATGGCGAGTTACCTTACGCAGATTGTTTTTAGATTGGATATGCTTGTGGGTTTTTAATTTAAAGGTAGTCAGGCAAACTATGTGCAAAATTAGTTCCTAAACCCTGCGATTGAGATATGCTGGCATCGGTCAATAAGTCAGTTAGGTACAAACCCCTTATCAATCTACTGAGATTTTCTATAGTCTAGATATAGTCTAGTATAGGCCACCTTCACCAACCGCTAGGTCATAAAAGACGGCACACTAGTCCTGGCAACCCCTTACGAAGCGTCAGAGACCCTCTGCGGTAGGTCACGCCGCCAGAGTACTCGCCCCTGGTACTCGTGAGAAAATGTGAGTCGCACCGTGATTGCTCACTACCATTTGTCCAGAATGGTACCGGAGCTGTTAAAAGTCGCTCACCACGCGCACCCCACTAGCTGCGTCTGTGCCAGTACTTACGCAAGCGCAAGCACTAGCACAAACACACCCTAGGGTGCTTGCGGATTCAATCCCCGCTGGGGACGCCAGAGAAGCTGACTTCCATTTCTCCATGAATGGTACCGGAGCTGTCATGTGCGCTCACTTCCCAATACGAATCCACGTATCTACCCAATGCCTACAGCTGGGTTGCCGGAAAACTAATCCAACGGGTAGTCCTCTACTTTCTATCCAGGAAAGTGCCGGAGATGCAGTTCACTCACAGGAGCTCACCTGCTTAAGGATTACTCACGAACCCCGCGTCTGAGAATACAAACACTCGTTGCGCGCGAGGAATGACGCTCGGTCACACATACCGAACAGACAACATGCCACCCTCTGCAACTAACCACATAGACCACCGCGAGACCAACATCAACGTCAGGTACCGCCTTAATAAAGGCGGTGGCCTACCTGACCCCGCGTACCCTGATCCAAACAGCCGGACCCGTAGTTCCAGCTGCGAGCCCCATCTACCCGGGTACCTGTAGATAGGGACAAGTCAGACAAGGAGTAAGTCAGTTAGGTACAGTAGTACCCAACTGATATAGCTTACCGATGTACCTGCGCAGAAGATACATTTTCAAAGCGCGGGAAATGCTATTGTTCGGCAGCTGCCGCCATGTGTGCGGAGGCGGAGGGGCGTGACTTGCGAGTGAGACGGAACCAACAGCTGCAGTGTATTATGAACCTTATAGTAGTGATCTAAGGTTAAGTCGTAATCTTTGGGCCCTACTTTCTTTTTAGTGCGAACGAAGATTCACGACGTACCTTATCAGTTGCGTACTACTGTACTTCTTTTATTTACATAGAAGATTCCATTATTTTCTACTGTTACTACTAGCTGTCCCCCGCGCTCCCGAGATAAGTAAAAAAAAGTAATCCAGATCATATTCTATGTGCCATATTTCATCCAAATCCGTTCAGTAGTTTTTGCGTCAAATATCTTCACAAACCTCATCCATACATTTCCCTTACTATCATAACTAATATTATAAATGTGAAAGTCAGTTTGTTTTTTTATTTGTTTGTTTCTTACGCCTTCACGCCTCAACTACTCAATGGACCTACCTTACCAACATAGGGACTTTCAAGGTGAATAGGTTCCTTCTGGGTAAGCGTGTTCCATCTTAGTCAGTGGCCAAACGCGAGACCATTTAGTAAAAAAAAAAGTATCATCATGAAATTTGGCATGCAGATAGCCTATGGTATGGAGTAGGATATAGGCTACTTTTTATCCCGGGAACGCGGGTGAAACCGCGGGGGACAGCTAGTATGTTCATATTTATAATATTACTAGGATATCAAGCAGATCAACACATCAAGACCGACTTTTTAAAAATACCAAGCCCAAATCGCTCTAAACGCTCCATAAATCTAGACAACCCTCCAACAATGCTAATTCTTTGCTTTTTATACCTGGAATTATTATTTTATACGCTGGGGGTTGCACGGTGGGGTGGGAAAGGGTGGGGTGAAGGGTGGGCGTTGATTATCATGCAAATAGCGTGGCCATTCCGGCCGGTTCGCGTCGGCCCGATTGTTTCAGCCGGGCTGCGGGGGCGCGGATTGTTATTTCAATCGTGATTTTGCCAGTATTTATAATTGGTGAACGCTGACGAAGTTGATTAGTAATTTTCTGGATCAGTTTTCTGGCGTCGTTTAATTAATTTTTTTTGGGCAGTACAGTACACATTTATGTTTATCAAAGTCAAAACTAATTTATTTAATTTAGGCCTCAGGCAGGACTAGCTTATGGAGGTCAAAGCTACTGAATTTACCACCGGGTCGGAAGTCAGCCTTAAACTAAGAAGTACAGGCAAGAAACTCAGTTCTCGAACCAAGAAAATTCAATCAAGAATTCAACGGATTCACTACTACTACTTCGAATACTTCACGGATAAAAGATAGCCAATGGCCCTGATTCTGTTGTTTACAACTAAACTAATTTTAATCTCAGTATGTCTCTTTCTAACAAAGAACATAAGAAAAAGATGTTAGAAATTTAGTCCTGTCAAATTAGTCCAATGCTTGTTTTCAATATAAATTTTGTCGCCATCTATCGCGGTTAAGCCTAAATACACGCAAAGATTAATTTGACAGCTTTAAATATGTTCTATCCTTTTTCAATAATGTTCGTAAGAAAGAGATGAGATGTGACTAAAATTAGTTTAGTGCGATTTACAACAGAATCGGCACCAATGTCTCCTCGGCTAAAATGTATGAAAACGCTTTTATTTTTTGCGATTTCGAAGTTGGTCCCATAGTAATGATTACTTTACGTGGTTTAATTTATTGTCGCATTGTCGTGTCCACCCTGAATACGAGGTACTTCAGAGGTAATGAGATACTTCAAAATATCTTATCTACTCGGCTTCTAAAGTATTTCTCCTGAAAACCGCCAGCATAAAATCATAATCTCAAAGGACAAATTTACATGTTGATTACTTTGCGTTCAGTACAGCCATTCCCTTGCGAGCATAACAAACTAGCTATATAATTAGCATATCATCTACTACATATCCGCACAATGTATTCAAACACCTATCACGTAACAATAAGGTTGACATTCATTTAATAAACTGTGTTATCAGCATAGATAAAACACATGTCATTTGTGCCAACGGCAGTATTGAGTGTTACTAATAGAACGTTTTAAATGATACTATATTTTATCAGCAGTTTCCACACATTGGTGGAGATAGCAACATAATTGCATTAATATTTATTTGTATAAGTTTCATGAATAGAAATTAGAGATGTCACTGCAGTTGTTCACGTTGTATGAAGGAACTCGTTTTATAAACCTACGGGCTTTTCAGTGTAGGAACGTTTAATTTCAGTGAAGGCAAATTATAATATAGCGAGGGAGTAGTTCTAGAAATCTCTTTGTAAAATTATTGTCTTTATTTTTCATATTATCGATAACTCGCAACTTTATTTACTTTTTTTTAATACTTTATTACAAGTATCATTTTTAAGTAATGTGTTTGTCTGTAATTGTTTGTACAGCCACGGAATGAAAAGGTTCGTCGCCTTAGAGTCGGTTTTCGCTTGCACCAGATTGCAAGAATCAATTTTATTATACCAACAAGAAGGTTTCAGTTCATCAAAACATGTTGAACGAATTAAGTTGAAAACTGACGAACCTTTTCATTCTGTCACTATACTTACAGTTAGCATTTTATATTTTTGTAACAACTGTTGGCAGATCATAATAAAATTAAATAAGGAATATTCTGTGTTATTGATATAAATTCAAATTACCTGTTTATCCCTATCCTGTGGCATCTTTGTGTCGACTCCCTCGGGGAATGGCTTCACGAGCTCCGGCTTCTCCTTGATTTTGTCCATGATGAAGTCCAGCACCACCATGATGCCTTCCACTGACCCGGTGATCAGGCATGCTCGTTCTGTTGTACCTGGAGATTACACAATTGAATTTTAGTTGGGATACTAAGGACTCGTTAGTAAGGAGTACTCTGATGGGCTTTTGTATGATCAAAATTTCATGTTCATGTGATGATGTGGCCTAAGGAAGATAGAATACATAGCCTAGGAAGTCCTGGCTCTCGTATGGCCTAGCTTTTTAGTAAGATAACTGATAAGAAACCTTAAATATCAATGATAGCGTTTAATTTGCAACGAAAATATACACTTATTCATACTCTGAAAAACGGACACTTATTTTTCTGTCAGATCGATCATATGAGAAGATGAGAAATCTGAATATTTGTGCGGAGTATTATAAATTGTATGCAATTCTGAACGTTTGAATTCCGACTCCGTATTTCAGGAAGGAATTCCGCTTGTCTTCCGCCGACCTCAGTGTTGTGGATGTAGTAGTATTACTGTATCAAGGGCACTATCTAGCTTTCAGGCTAGACGCATCTCGTTTCTTATTTAATATTCCAAGATTAGTATAACAATGGAGAAGTTATGTAGATAGAGTATATTCCAGCAAAATAAAGTAAAAGAAAAACAACGCTTAAAGGGAAATGAGAATAATTAGATAGGAACATAAAGCTGAACATTTTTCACTGAACGAAGATTGGCCCCGAAATAGATTCCTCTCTAAATGAGTGTCAGCCCTCTGCCAATTTCTAAACGCACTAAATAATATGCTACCAACAAAAATAGAGCAATTGCACACTATTTATTAATAGTAGCGAATTTTTCAAAAGCAGTTGAACAAGCAAGCGTAATCGGGCATCGTGGAAACGCCATCAAGACAGCTGAATAAACTTCCGAAACCCATAAAGGAGTTTGTACAACTTTAATGATGATTGTGAACCGTAAAAGTAATTCAGTTGCACCATTTCTTTCCCTTTTCCAATTATAATTTGGAAAATTCGAAGTAGTGACGCTCAATAATGTTTTTAGGGCGAGTCAATGGCTCCGTAATATTTCAGTCACTTTACATCGGCTTACCGACATTTTTCTGTAATGAATCGTTGACCTAGAATGTAAATCACTGAACTGAACCTAAAAAACTAAATTTTTGCTCGGAGACATTATTTTAATTCCGCTGGAACGGAAAACACAGCCCTGACAACAATGCCTGTCATTTTATGAATTCCTCATTGACCATTATCCAATTCTGAGCAAATCTTGATCGCTTTAATAACCGCAAAATGGAGGTTTGATAAGTTTTAATAACTTTGAGTGAATCAACGTTTCAGACATGGGGTTTCAGCAGACAGACTATTTCATTTTCCTTTAGTGATATTGATCGTCACAGGCGTCGGCCGATAGGCATTGTGAAAATAATGAATAGGCCTCCGTCACGCATATTTGAGCCAAACTTTATTGTGATTTTATCAGTTTCATTTAGAAATTGACTATAGACACCGTGGCTGTAAGATTAATGGATTTATTTCATTGGAAGCCTGGGTTCGTTGTAGCAAAAATCTGCCTTTTGTGGCCGGCTTTTCCTTGACAAAGGATATCCGCGGCCTCTGTAGGTTACAGTGGCATTGGAGCTTCATTGTGCGACCTTTCTTCAGAAATATATACCCGCTTTAGTCTCAACAAAAGATCCGTCGGCTGGAAGATGCTTATAAAACGGGTAATTGTATGGTGAAGACGAGACGTTTACTTAGCATTAACCCGGGCCCGCGATCCTTTGACGCAACCACTCACGGCGATGTATGCTTGGAAACTTCAGACACACGTTTACTTGACTAAATTTCATTAAGTTTAAATGTGTGTATCGTAATATTCATAATTTAACCTTGTGTTTTCTTTTAAACGATAACGCCCTTTTTAATTTGAGCTTGACATAAAGTTGTTGTTCTATCAATTCTCCTTTCAACCAGTGTTTGTCTCGAATCATACATTTATTAATACACGAGTTTCCTTTTGCCAAGATCCCGTCGTGGAGATTTCCTCGGTGTTTTCACAATAAACAAACTCCTGGCATTTTTGTATTTGTCTACGCGACCCGTGTAGTCGAAGCCGCGAGAAACTGTTTACTTTTCCCTTAAATTACCAAGTGCCTTTATTTAAATAAACATTTTTCCTTATTTCAGTCCTTTGAAGGGGAACAACGTCTAGTGAACCTGTTGCGATGGAAACGAGATAACGAAATACGATATTAATTTATTATACAGTCCTTTTTTTTCTTTTTTGGGCGTGTTATCTACGGGAGAGGAAAATGGAATCAACGATACATACTGCTTGAAATAATAAAATTAACAAAATAGCATCAGGGGCGTAAGCGACAATTTCTAAGAAATTTAACTCATTTGGTAATCTATATGAACTCAATAAATTAACCAGTTATTTATTATTACTAGAATAGTTGTTACTTTCAGAGAACAAGATAAATTCAAGAAACTTGTCCATGGCATCGGTGACTTCAAGAACCGGGTGAAATTATGCAACAAACAGACACACATACAAACCGGTCTTGTTGAGTAACTACCTTGACCTTGGATCGTTCGACGGCAAATAACTAAACACCTTAACTCATAGTTATACAGCTCTTTATCGCCCAAAAATATCTCATTGTCATTTGGTATAAGTCCAATGTTAGTAATTGAGAACAGTGGGCCAAAAAACTTACCTAATTAGAATTAGGTTGGTCGTGATCGTAATCCAACGTTTGTACAAACAATGCATGCACATATAATTTGGTTGTTATTGTGAACATGAGTTATTTATTATCTAGCTCTTCAGTAATACCACGATACGTTTACCGGGGTAAAACTCTCTTAGAGGTTCAGTTTGAGTTCTGAAGTTAGAAAACGATAACGATAATACATTTTTAAAGATACATTACAATATTCTGATAATATTAATTATTAATTCTAATAATATAATACATTATTCTGATGGCTCCGAGAAAACTGCATTGCGAGAAAAACTACGTAAAGATTTGAATACTCAAGGAAAGTCAGTATGTAACGAAATAGTTTGTAGCTACAATCTAGCTGTTAGATCGTTCTATAAGTCACGACTCACGACGCAAAATTCTTCAAAACAACTACAAAGAAACACCAAGATTGATACCCCTACAAATTCCAAGCGAACAACTCCACCGCTAAAATCTTGTTAAGAATCTAAGTTGGTCCAAACGTTTGTTTCCAACTACAATCCTACTAAGTTCAATAGTCGTGATATTTCTTTGTGGTATGCAAATAGCGTGTGTAACTGCAATCGAACGGTTTGTAGAGCTCGGTCACCACAAGGCCACCGAGTCATAAAGAAAGATTATCACCATTATCCAATTATATATTCTATTGAGTTATTGTAGTACTTCTCGTGGAGATACGAGTCGAGTGTTTACTCATTTTGTAATGGATAATATTCTAAACTCGATGTTTGGAATTCCAAGATATATTTATATGCATTTGAACACTTTGTTTAATATATTATGTCTAAATGATAAATTCTTGTGAATAACACTAAAATATTAATGTACGGTTAGAAAAAGTATATTTCCTCGAGATGAGAGCCAGCTAGATCGATTTTCTACCCAATATCCGGACTTGCGCTTTCCTCGCTAAGGAATTCCGGCTATATATTACACGATAAAAATGTCTGATGGAAAATAAAAATGTTTCAATCACAGATTGCAGTATAAGGCAGATGGAGCGCGCGGAACACGGGATTGAGGCCAGAAAAGCAAATACAAATTGAAAAACACGTACCTGGTATTCGCTTTTGAATGTGTATTTGCTTTGTTTAACCAACTTTATGTAACAAAAAACACTTATTTATGCATAAACTGTGATTAAACAATGCAAGACAAACTGGAAAAAGAATACCAGGTATCAGATTTGTATTTGCTTTTTTGGCTTCACTTTCGTATTCCGCGCGCTCCATCTGCCTTATTCTGTAATCTGTGGTTTCAATGACCAATGTTATGAATATAACTTCTTGGTAAAAAATCGTAAAAAAAATGTTTTATCTTAGTTCTAATGTTCCTTGGGAAACAGACGTTAGTAATAATAATACCATGTTACTTTTTATATATCACGGACAGCTTAAAAGAAGTTTCTTTAAATATGTTCACAGTTATTTTAAAGGTTTCAAGACACGAAGGAGGACCAATGTGAAAATGAGATACAATACAATATTCATGGAGCCATGAAAAAACTTTCAATGCAATGAATTCCACATGTTCAACATTTTTGAATATGAAATGCTACGTAGAACTGGACTCATGGTTCCTTCAAGTCAATCCTCAAGGTTGTATATGAAAATAGTTGAGAATGAGAAAACGGCACATTAAAATTAATAAGCTCACCGCTCTGCATGAATTTATTTATATTGCCGCTGTATGTTTTATTTATCATAAAAACCAACATTCAACTGAAGTGTGACTGAGAAGAAATATTGAATAATGTCAAATACTATAGATGCTTCAACCTTACGAAACCCAGAATACTATACTACTGATGCTTGACTTGGAATTCTGTACACTTCGGGTTTGGACCAAAGTAGGTTTCTTAGTGAACTCAATATGGCTTCAAAACATTTAATGAAAACTTTGGCGGAAAGTAATCCTTTCAAGGCAAGAAGCAAGGAAACAATAAATCAGCTTCAATTTAACTTATCACCTTGTTCTGCAAAGTGTCTACCGTTAATAATAATGTCGTCTATATAGCTGCCAAAACAAGAGCGGACAGTCATCAGGCGATATTAATTACTCCGTCCTGCTCCTGCAGTGGTATAATTCCTGTGCCAAATTGAGGATGTCGTTTTGTAATAAAAATTCTGTTACTGCTACAAATTCGCTCATTTACTGAATTGAGCGGTAACTGTATAAAAGCTTTTCTGATGTTCCTTTAGAGGTTTTTAGGAAATTGATGTTCTGTTCCTTGCCAAAGCTCTAACTAATAGGATGGATTTTGTAATAATAACTACGTCGGCAATTAAATAAATTTGCTTGATTATTAAAATTTTCTTAGTTAGCGATATACACTGTTACTAAATACCTGTAAATGACTTTCATATGTCCTTAAATTGTATATTTCGCTTTAATTCATTCATTAATATTCAAGATAAAAGAAGACACAAAATAACTTAAAAACTATAACAAAACTAAAACTTGTCCTTAAATATGAAATATATTACATGATATAGGTAGTTTATATACAACCGTAATGTTTTTTCCGTATTTTAACATCAAGAAAGAATCTCAATGAGTATACTTCGGTGACCTTTGCTCGTCTATGTTTAAAAGGGTCAACATAAGTAGAAAAGAATGTGAAGTATTCATTCAACATCTATTCTTTCGTCACATTTTGCTACATCTGTTTGTAGTGTTGTGAAATTACTATTTATTTATCGATATGGCTACATTATGTCAAAAATACGTTGATATAAAAAAATGTCCGCAACTGAATACGGGAAGAATATGCGTAATAACACGAAATCAATTTCACCAAAATAGACTCAAATCATATCAGAAAAACATTTTGAGGAACAAGCAAAAAATAAAGCAAGAACGTATTGTTGAATTGCGCTACAGAAACCGTCGATAACATCGTGAAATACACGAGGACGGTGCCGCTGTCGATGCCGCCGCGGGCAAATATAATTTAGGCAATAAACGAAATGGCTTTTCGATACGACGCGGACGTCGATACACTTTCGTTCCAACTAGCGCTTGTCACGAGCGCTCAAGCCGATGAGTGGAAGGTCCTTGAGTGAGCGTTGTTAATGACTTTATTTTAAAAATTGCCACTACAATTTATCTTCCGTTGAGAATCTAGCTCGTTTTAATAGATATCGCGATCATTTTACGTAGGATGACTTTCTTATAGACGAAGGCGTCAACGGCCGGGAAATTGGAGCATTGCTAACATTATTGGGAGCAACTGTTTTTATTTTATTCGGGAGATTTAAGCTTGATGGTATACGTGTTTGGAATGCTGGTAGATTAGCCCACAATAATAAATTTGTATTTTTGAAGTAATCTGTTGCAGTTAAACATAATTCATAACTCGCTAACAACAAACGTAGCCGAGCAGTCGAGAATCAAAGTTTCTTGTCACCATGCATATATTATTCAGTTATCTTTTGTTCTTGTAGTTTCACTACCGAGTTTTTGGTATGGAGCATACTACTGTCGACGACTGAGGCATGTATATTGCTACTGCTTGGCAACTTCCCTACAGGCTCAGTTGTAATCGTGAGCAATATTTCCCAATGGATTTCAAAACCGGGTCCGTAAGTAAAAACCCTTACAGCAGTCTTAGCTGGCTCTTGTTTCATTTTCAGTGCTAATATTTTTTTATACAGCATCATTATACAATAATACGTATATTAGATTTTAGGAAAGTACCTGCAATATCGTTATTTGGAGATAATCGCTGTGCGGTTGATTGTAAATATTCTAATATTTAGTCTGACTCATGTAGAGGTACATGAGATCGTCTCGGAATATTAAAATCTTTAAAGAAATCGTGATTAACATAATTTTAATGAAAATGTTAAAATGAAACAGCAAGTAGGTAACAAAGTCTTCAACAAAAGCTCAAACTGATAAACAAGTTAAATTCGCTCCACAAAATTCTTATAAATTAAGGAAACAACAAGTTATATTGATCATGACAAAACTTGGCACATTAACAGCCTTAATTATATTATTCTAATGTTCGCGGAGATAGCTTGAGAAGGTAACGATTATGAAAGAGACAAGTCTTGCAAGCTACGATATAATTTGTTTAGAATGAACCTTTGTTAAATGTAATCAGAAGCCAGCCTGTCCCTTGCAGCCTTATTAATTAAGTAACCTTTCAGGATCCAATTTTGAAGAGTCTATTGATGTCTTCAAATTAAATTCTTTTCTAAACCAATGAAAATGCCGTTGTTTTACTTTGAGTCAATTTAATGAAGGGAAACTCAAATATACAACAAAATTTAAAAGTACGAAGAAATACACATAAATCTTGGGAAAAATACAGATTTACGTATTTGTGTCATTACAGAATTAAATAATGAAGTCATGTCTTCTATTTATAATGCCATTGTATACCGGCGGGCATACATGGTATCTTTAGGAGAGTCACATATTTATTTTCATTTATATTCCGAATAAATTATATTAGCTTATAAAAATACTGGTGACACACATAAAATTTTATTTTCTGAACGACATGGTTGTGTCCACAGATGATTCAATCAGACCGTCCAAGAGTAAGGCAAACTACGGAATTTCCAATAGTTCCGATGGTCGAATAGCAACGCACTTCAACGGAAATTTGCAAACAATTCATGGAATCGGTAAGGAGTGTGTATATCGATTTCTTGCTGAAATCTACTAGGTGACTACAGCCTGCAGCTTTATTTAGGTTGTCAATTTTAAGTAGGTAGTTTCTTTACCATCTTTACCACAATTCTGCATATAACATCCAATACGAAGTAAATATTATTATGAATGACGGCAGCGAAAAGGAAAGATCTACTACTGTGTTTATTGCGTCTGGGACTCGAAGGACCATGGTTCAATCTATTTATGATAATGAGTACTATATGCGCCGCATCGAATACAATCTTGCGCGATGCAGTTGTAGTGCACAATTTCTACCGTTCCTATTATTTTTTACTGAATTATGCATACGGCCGTAGCTACATTCAGCCTGCTTGTTATTCGTTGCTAAGCAACGCTTGATTTCATCTGTCAACTAAGTTTCTTGCGCTTGTAAAGTGTAGCATGAAATTTCGCATTTAGATAAGGCAAGTGAAGTTGTTCACTATGCTATGCACGTGTGAATCTCATTTCACTTAATCTTGTGGGAGTATCTTGAGAATTGCGGACGTTATTTCTTCTAACATTGTTATGGTTAACGAGTAATCTAAATTGCAATTAGCTACCATGATATTTTATATTATAAACTGGAGCGGATTGAATATAATCTCCATTTGAGAAGTATTTTACGAAAAGGAACTGTTTTGTGCGGATTTTTTATCATTAGAACCAAAATCTTGATTTGGGACAACACTCTTAAGCATTTGATCCACAAAAGTGGGATGAAAACAAAATCATACCCCAGTGAGTATTCTAGACAAATGCAATCTTCCAATCACGACTCAAGGCTCTTTACATCACCTATACAGTACGGTGATGTCACCAGAACGAAAATAAAAGTGAATACATTACTAGAATACTTTGGTTACTATTAGACACTTGCGGTTTTATCTTGGCTTGTCGAATCATGTAATGGCATTTCGACATCAAAACCGGTTTACAGACAAAGGTTGATACTTAATAATTAAATAATGACGATTTAATTGTGATGATTAAGTGTATTTAAGTCAATACGTTTAACGATTACAACAATACCGTCAGATAGCCATTATTCTTTTGAGTATGAGTATACGGTACATGTAAGGTAAGTATGTCATATGGCCAATTTAGAACTGATACGGGAAGTTCAGAATAATCCCTAAAGTAAGATCTCAAAAATTTGGCAGGCGCCACAAGAACCTAAGCAACTATGCCTTTTGCACTGCATTTTACGAAAATAATAAGTTGAATAAACTTCGAATCCCTAAATCTTGTAGTAACAAAAAAAAAGGCCGTTATGTCGCCAAAGTTAATAAATCTCTTTCAAATGCAAAATTACTATCAGCCAATGTTCGTCGGACAGAGATTATAAAATGTTGTCGGCATTACAAATTGAAAATGTCAATGTCAGTAATAGATTTGTGGAGAAACAAATAGTTGGTTTGGCCTCGTACTATCCCTCTACAATCGAGACATTTGTTTATTATTCTTGCTTAGTGCTGAATGCATTTCAAAGTTGATTTTTTAATGTTTACTAGTGATGATGAACAAGGCGTTGCAGAGGGTTAGAGAGAAACGGAACATCATGGATTAAAGGAGAAAGATGAAAAGATAATAAAACGAAGACATTAGCTTTAACATGCTATATGGATCATGGAATTCGTGTTGTAGAAAGAGAGAACCGATTGGAACTAATCAAGAAAATGTAAGAATGAATTAGTTAAACAACCATCTTATTCCTATTTTTGTTCTGCGACTTTTTTAGCATAAGAATAAAGATAATTCACACTTCAGGCTTCATATTTTTAATAGAGCGATAGGACTTAGTGTTCAGAATGAGACGAGCAAAGTTCAGAGTGAGAGGACAGGAATATTCAAAAGTAGAAATATTTTTTCTCAATAAGAGATTTGCATTAGGGTATGAAAATCCATGTAATCAGGCCATGTCTGGTACGTGAAACACTGTTATATCTGGACTGGACCACCATCGTTATAATTTCAGAATAACAGCGGGCTAGACAAACAGAGAATTCCCGGAAAGGTGTCTGGTGTCTAGACAAATATTGACAAGGGAAGAGTAGCAATCAACGATATGTTTAGTTACAGAACGGAATATTTTTATTGCATAGTAATGCCATTCGGTAAATCACTTGCATGATTGAATAGAAATAAAACAACTAGGTACCATCCTTAATTAGAATTCTAGTCATGTTAAGCTTAGCTAACATCGTTTCAAATAGCAAATTGGAATTACTTCATAGCTACGAAAAAATACATACATCAGACGAATAATACTGGATCTATCCTTTTCAGTTTATCTCATACATAATCAAGTTTCATTCTACCGACATCTATAACCATAACTAGCCTACGCAATTTTCAACTTTTGCAATTTGACTTCACTAAATTACCATCTCCATCTTCTACTATTAAGGTCAAAGCGACAAATGGTGAAAGTATGAAATATGTTGTAGAAAAAATAGCTAATGATGAATCGATGTTAGCATAGGTACTCAGGGAATCACCTTGACCGACCTAGACGGACAGGTTAGTGTTCAAATTGTAGAAAAACATGCCAGCGAATATTGTAACGTAAAAAACAGTCTGCGTAATTATGTACAAGTTCTTTAAGTGCTAGAGAAGCTCCGTGAACTGTAAGGTTTAATTTTATTCGCTCTGAATCGTTTAACTGTTTTTGGAATGGGTACAGGAGCGATTCAATTAGCTTTTCTTGTTTACAGACTGAATAATAGGAAAAAAATCTTTAATTTACTTTTATTAAATAAGGGAGGTATATCTCGGGTACCAGACGAGATCTATTTTGATGATGATACTGAGATACGCTTACTTGCTTTCACTTTCTGTCAAAACTTAAGCCCAAGTCACGCCTTAGCACAGATTACTTATTACAACATACCTTAGCTAGCTTAAATGGTATGAAAGAAGTAACGGAGGCTAGGCATCCTAGTGTTCAAGCCTAACATAAATTGAATACTGTGCTAATCATGCAATCAGAAGCAGAAATAGTAGCATGTATAAAATAAAATCGAAAAGGTAATCAAATGAAACCTGTTCAATGAGAATAAACAAACAAATAAATTTAGCAACCATTTCTCTCACTGAGAACTCCAATTACCTGCGGTGATGTAAAACAAACCCAACTCAACTACAAAGAACGGTTTTCTTAATTAATTTGTGCGCACGGTGAATTGTTTTGTATATTGCCCCGCCTACGAAGTGTTCGGTTTATTTTCAATTCATTTGGATAATAAAATCAACTCAATAGTTTTTTGACGATGCGAAATACACATCAAATAAAAGTGTGAATAAAGTGGAGATAGAGTTAGGTGGTCTCATAGAATAACACACGCGCGATTTTAATAAAAACCGTTTTACAGGCAATTTTTCAACACGATTCATATCCTAAAACAATAAGATCAGATGGAATGAAATACATAGAATATACCTTACCTTACGGATATGTGATAAATGATGCTCATTTTTCGATTCGCTCGCTCCGCGGCTCTATAACCATCATCATACATGTCAAATGAAAATATTTCACGAAGCGACTATCGTTTTGGCTTGCCTCGCGCGACCTTGACCCAAAAATAACAAAACATTCGTCACAAAGTCTTGACACCGTGACATAGACATGAACGTTTTTTTTCATGCACCTTCCTTCTTTATGATTTCTATTGTCAGAGAGATAGAGATTCGTTTCGCGTTTTCCAACCGTAAAGCGCAAATTGGTAATTACGTAATGGACGTCAAAGTGACGCGAAGAACGCGTGTTCAGTGACAGATGGCGTCACATAAATGTATTTTTCAGCTGCTGAATGTGTGTCGCGATATTTGTGAGTGTAATATTTAGAGCATAGGGCTAATAACGTGGTTTTGACGTTAGTCTCATTAAAACATATTTGTGGATCTCGTTATGGAATGGCAAATCAACTAGAACCGTCGCGAAAGTTACATTTTCCGAGAACTTCCGAACTCTACCAAGTTGAAAATATTGCAAGATCTGTGTTGCGAATTATATTAAATCAGCAAAAAGGAAATTAAACTACGACTAGCTGCAACCTCATATTTATCAATGTGATGACCAAGTGTATCCCGAAGACTCCTGAACAAGCCCGGGTTAGTGGTCGACATAATTAATTACCCCTAAGCGGGTTGGCCAGCGCGGTCAGAGCTCGGTTTATTCGCACTCTCCGACACTAATCCCCATCGGCGAAGTTTAAGACCTAGGTCAAACGCTACATAGATATACCCAGAAGTTGTGTTCTCTACGTATTTCAAATATGTTGTACTCTCCCACGGAATACCAGCATTACTAGACCATCTGTATATTTAGTGGCGATATCTTCACCGATTGCGTTATGGAGTGACCGGACTTTTATTACAGTCTTCTCGGTCGGTTGTCCAAACCAATCATTCAGATTTGATTTCAGTTGATGAAATGCGGGAACAAATCGTATAGGATTGGAATAGAACTCTTCTAGGGCAGGGTATAAGGTGTTCGCAACCGCTGGTGTCCTTCTGTAATTATCTATGTGGTCCCTAAGCTCTAAATAGAGTCTACCATATACGTATTCTCTAGCCACGTCAGTTAATCGCCATTTAATTTTAGTGGCCGAGAGTCATTCTATCGCTTGAGGCTAAAGGTCAACTCGGAACTACCGGTTTTGTTGTGTGGCAATTTTAAGCTCATTTCGCATATTCATCGTATTATTTGGTTCTTTGATTATGGCTGTGTTATTTGATTATGATTGGTGGCCTTGGCAAAGCTGACGGACGAAAGAATGTTGGCGTTAAGTGTTTTTGTATGACCTAAATAATTTCTTAATTTTTGCAACTTGCAATGTCTGGCTCGTCAGTTTGGAAAACAGGCGGTGTTTTTTTAACATCTGCTTATAATGGGTCTATTTCTATCTGTAATATGATATGAGTTGGTAACAATACGTACAATATTTTTCAAGCAAGTAGCAGAAGCTACGAATTGTTAAAATTTTATGACTTTTTTATTAAGGGATTAAGGTCATCAAAGCCACTTAATTTGTATGTAAAAAATTAATAAATCATATTTATGCGGGTTAAGCTAAAATTTGATGAATTCTATAATACAAAAATAAGAAGATACGAATCTCTTTACTCGGATTTTCGAACGATAAATATTTTTTTGTATCTGTGTTGTTTCAATTTATGGGTCTAACTAAGGTAAATATATATGTCCTAAAAAGTTGAAGTCATCGCAGCTACTCAACTGTTAAACTTACCAAGAGAACTATTTCCAAATTAATATTATGCAAACCGCAAATTATGTCCTAATCACCTTCTTTCCTAATCATCATTTAGAAGCCGCTAATGTAATTTGCACAATTGTAACTTTTAGTGAATTCTCACTTTCGAATAAAAGCCGTTATCGTGTGGTTAGCATCAAATTGCTGTTGAAGTTGCTTTGTTACTCTTTATGGACTTTTTAATGGTATAGTCCTGTGCTTGAACGCAACATCACCATGGTTAGGTTAGCCGAAAGTGGTAAGCACACAGAGCCTAGAAGGAACTGTCTTTTAAGTCTCTCTGTTCACAATCTCCAGTAGAAAGGGGATCCACGATCATCATCATCCTCCTCGCCAAAATATTTATTACTGATCAGCTGCTCGTTTAAAATTTTTCCGATCTAATTTTAAAGGGTTTCAACGGGATTAAAATAATTACCAGGTGTTAGAGCAAGATCTGTTAGTCCAGTTGCCGCAACCACAGCTCCAGTAGGTAGAGCATTATCGTCGTCGTTCGAAACCTCGGCCAAGTAACAATAACAAACCACTGCAATATCTGCGGTGCAGGGGAATATTGCTTTCAGACCAACTAGTTACATGGATATTTTGGATTCTTTTTTCAATGGTTGTTATTCAGGCACAGTACACCTTTTTAGATCAATTGATTTGTCTATTCTTACATTATATTCTTCTCGTTTATGGTCAATTATACCAAATAGAAAATTTCCACGAGCATCTTATTCAAATAGAGTTGACGTGAGGTGTGCCACTCTCTTTTATCCTAAATCTTTTGCAAACCATTTTGCAAATATATTTGAAAAGGATAAAGTCGTATTGGGTTTTCGTCTTTCGTCATCACTAAAACTGGCAATTCTCTAAAAATTACAAAACGCGTCATCCTCAAAAGGGCAAATGTAAAGAAACATCGGTATAAAACTAACAAATTCAAGTAACAAGTTTTACCATCTATCAAAATGGTTGTGTAAATCAGAGATCACCACGTCGTTGGACCTTGACACAAACAGACGAAGCAAAAATTGTGATGTAAGCTCATCCTCCAACGTTAGACGAACGAAATAGTAGAGAGTAGAATCTACTTTTAGTTACTTGCCTACACATTTTTTTGCTGGCAATTTATTTTCTTTTCAATAGAATTATGTATTCTTAATTTATATGATACGAATGTTACTAAAGAGCCTATATCACAATATCCTGGCGATAGCCACCAAATAAATGTAGTGGTTTAACAGTTTCTCTAAAGACAATCTGTTAAACCATTTTATTTCCTAGCGATTGTGAAACCAACAAGCAAATACTTAGTTTAATTGTTAAACGAGGAAATCAAAGTTGAGTTGCGAACCGAAGTCCACTTAAGTATAATAAAGTTACAACTGCAAATTGTATCAAAGCATTCAGAATGTATGTTACGATATCGTTATTCAAGTCAAGACTAATTAAACTTGTATGTAATGTAGCAAGTGACCATAGAGAAGAATTTTAATTTATAAGTTGCTATTCAGAATTTCTGACATATTTCTAACTAAGCGAGCGTTTATCATTCATTAATCATTGTTTTATTCAAGGACGGATCAAAATCTATGTTTATAGCTTGTAGATAATAAACCTAAGTAAGTACCTATAATATTGTTTTTCTTTTTTAATCTGCACGATGACTATTTTTATAAATTGATCCTATTATTGAAAGAGATCCTTCTAGGAAGCAAAGAAAATTTCTCGACTCTAGGTCACTAATATGATGCCTTTTCATTAGTTTAACTTGCAAGTTTACTTTTGTATAAAGTGATATTCTGCAAATTTCTTTCTTCTCTGTTGTATGAGTGTACTTAGGTAAAGACATGATTGTTAACTTTGGCAGTAGAAACATAATTAATTACTGTATATGTACTTTTTTCGGTTCTATATGCATGATAACATTTTGTTTTTTCTTGACTTCGAAGAGGATTTCCTCGAATTACGCATCAACTGACTCATCATGTTGTTTCGTGCTCACATACTTGGCTAGGTATATAATAGGTAGGTACATACAACCGAATATTTATTATGATAAAGTTCATCAGCTATTAATTGCTTTAACATTTAAGTTTGTGATTCAACCAGTCAATCTCAGTTTTACAACAAGCACAATCAAGTATTTGCTCTTTTCTAATATAAAACATCATCATCATCTTCACCTGTATCGACAACTCATATTATATATAACAGCTAGGGTACTATCTTTCTCTAACAACCAGGTAGGGTGTATTGTTTACATCAAGCTCCATCAGTTATTATCATACAGGCATTCATTTCTTACCGTGTCACATAATATATATAAAACTGTAAATTGAGGTTTTCGTGGTGGATCGTTTCAGGTGCTACGGAGCTGAGTGGTAACAAACATACACATAGGCACCCAAACTTTCGCATTCATAGTTTTTTAGTTTAGGATAACTTTGTTCAAAAACTTTTTCGTACTAAACATTATTTTGAATCACATTGAAGTAACAAACCGACTTCCACACTGTTCTTCCGACTTCCAGTTGGAATGCAAAAACACACCTGTGTAACCATATTAAAAATGTCTAATGTTGTCAATTCATACATAGATTTGAACGTTTCCCTGCTCTTACCGCAGACACTGCTTGAGAGCACCATTTATATAACCATAGAGTACGAAAGTTTTACCATTTATACGATCCCATACGCAGAATAGCAAGGTGTTACAAACGATAGAAAGGTTATTTTTATTTTAAAAACGTCTTTTATTACACACGCCTCTTTATTCTGAGGTTTTATTATAAAAACGTGCTGTGAAAGGGTAATGTTGCCAATAAAATGTACCACTAAATATTATGCGACATCTATCCATTTGTCACTTTATAGTCCAAATTTTAACAATAACCTTGATGCAGTAAAACGATAAAATTATAAAATCTATGTCGTTGTATTCAGGTTAAAAACAATGAAATTTATATAAACAATTGAATATATTGTTTTGTATCACGTTCAGGAGCCTATTCTCCCGCTTTCGAGATTCATGATCATGACGCATTGGATATATTTGGCGACAAAGGTGGCGCATAAAATTCAATACATTTTGGCAGATATGCGCCGAGATTTTCTCGAAATCGAGAATCTTTGGAATAAAATGGCTGAAAATAATTGATAAGTTACGTTAGTTAGATGCAATCCAGTCATAACCATGTATTCTCTTTTTGCCTTAGGACACTTATGAAGGTCAAAAGTTCTGAAGTAACAACTGTTTTTTTGTTATTAAATTAACTAAGTACGTAATACAGACACGTTGTCGGTACTCAATAAAACATAATGTTAACATTATGTTTTATTAATTTAATTAAGTATAACATTTTCAAAATTTGGAAATCGTGGTCACAAATGGAATCCATCCTTCAACTTAGAAGTACTGTAATAAACTTAGCAAAGGTATTTTTTTGAATTGACAACAAGATTCCGGCCCAAGATTTGGCCTTATCACCCTTACGCGGAGAAATCGGCGAGCAAGCTCTCAACCGGGGTTATGTTTAGGTATGTCACGCCTGAGGGTGCCCCAGTTGGGGCCGAACTCGGCTCAGGGCTTTTACTGAGGGGAGAGGATTTATAATTTAATTATTATATTTTATTTAGTTACGACTAATTAGAGGGGAGCGGATTACTATTGAAACTTAACAAAGGTTACATTTTCACAATATTTTGACTATCATGCATTATCTGTAATATTTTAGCTTTACTACTTTTAAATAGGTTATTAGAACATACACTATCATATGTACAAGGGATATTAAGTAGCGCCTGAATAGTCGATTATCGACGGACAGCGTATCAATAATGTCGATAGATAGTATGTAATGCGGAACTGCGGCAATATTATTGATAAACAGTAATACTTTACAATATACTTTGTTTTGGCCCCATTTTACCAACGCCGAGTAACTTTAATCCATCCATACCTACTATATGACAGCTTGAGATATCCTATACAAAGTTTGTCACACAGCCAAATTTATACCTTGCGTAAGTGCTATTCGACGTTGGTAAAATTGAGCCTTAGTTGGAGTTAGAGGAACGTTTAAAACAAAATGTTTGAATAACGAGACAACCACCTAAAACCCATAACACGTAGATATAATCTAGATAACAGCTCTGTCGTTATATACCCGTAGTAAGGGACAACATCAATAATTACATTTGACATCACACGCGCTCCCAATATCCCGGCTTCACCGAAGTCAGGTGCAATTAGCTACACTTTACACTTTCAATTAGCAGGATATCCCAACTCTTGTTCGGAACTAGCATGAACACAAGGGTTGTCACTGATCTAATATAAACTAAAAATTGGCAAACTACACTACTTTTGCGGCTCCTAAATAAAACGGCGGCCGGCATAACCTGATTATCTCCTGGGCATATACACAAAGGCCTTTAAGGCTATATCCCTGAGTGTAGAAGTAATTATTCAAAAACTAATTATTGTTCTAGCAACGACTAGTAAGTTCTAGCATCAGAGAGCCAGTTTCCAACACTTCGTATTGAGGCTGTGGTCAAACGAATATAAAAAAGAATCAGTTCCACAAAGGCATGTAATAAGAAAGACTCACCAGGATAGAAATCATGTGACTTGGACATCTTGACCCTGGCGCCGGTGTCCTTCTGCAGCTGGGCGATGGTCTCGCCACCCTTGCCGATGATGGCGCCCGCTACCATGGACGGCACCAGCACCTTGAAGTGGTACGTCGGCTCCACTGCTGGGGAGTACAGGGTATGTTATGAGGGTTGCGTGGTACAGGAGAGTTGAGTACTGTGTTCTGATTTTAGAGAATTGAAGGTGATTGATAATTGAAAATAGGGATGATTTTATAATCAAAAAGTACTGTAAGATAATGTATACATTAAGTGGAGTAGATGAGTAGAATCCGGAAAATGTGATCAGTAAACATGGAGAGGATCAAAATAATGCTGCTGTACTCAAGTTTCCTAAAATTCAAACTTCAGACAAATTACCCAGAATTCCCAAAGCCGTTAAGTGGCATAGACAGCTGGTTAAGCCCAAAACTATGTACAAGATTATGAAACAAGACTGTAACTTGAAAGGATCGGAGCACGTAGGTTTACCCGTTATCCAGAACGATCGGGCAAACTGTCAAAATAGGAAATAAATCTTAGTTGAATAATAGAGCATGACCCTTTAGCAGATTTGGGTTGCGATAAATTAAACGGGTAGGATTAGAATAGGATCCGATTAAGATATTGACTGTTTTGTATTCAATCAGTTACGGCACATATAAATTAATAATCAAAACACAGTACTCTATATTGTTAAATTACATTTAATGAATGGGTTTTCATGTAAAGAAATAATAATAATATGCTTGAAAACCATGAAATCCCAATGCTAAATGTAGTCTTCAAGGATCCGGTAAACAATGCATCGGATAACATAGTTGGTGCTTTGGTCACCGTTTCCAATATAGCTATTATCTTATGAGTCAGTGTGAACTTGTGAAGTGCATTATTATGTATGTTTGGTAAACCACACCTCGAGGAGTCGGAGTGCTGATGTCAGTCGCGATGGTTGTGATGACACAGATAGCCAACATTGATTCACAATCATTAGTACCAACATTGGCGTGTTGCTGCTCATTAATTTTGACAGTTTATGTTGTCACCACAGATAATTTATCTCATGTTAGAGATTGTGTGTCCATTTATGTGTTTTTAATGTTTTAGGAGCTACAGCTTTATTCTGTAAAGTTATTGTCATGCATTTAATTAGGTACGCTAAACTAAACACAGATGTGACGAACGACGAAGAATATACACTAATAGATGATGCAAAAAATATTAGATATGTAACGATATTTATTATTCGTACCTCAACAAAGAGAAAATAGAGTATAGTTAAACTGTAAGTGTTACTATTGAGAACAAGGTTGCAACAAAATAGGACGAAAAATGGAGGCAACTCTCAACAGTTATCCATTTCATTTGTTCAGTAATAAATCTCAATTGAGATAAGACAAAATCTTAGTAACGTAATCCGAAACATTGCCAAAATAAAGAAACCGAATACGGTATACGGGATGGCAGCATGATACATCATAATAATAAACAATATAATAAAGAAACTAGAATAGCCGCCTACATTGAATATGTTTCAATTGAGAAGCATCCTACAGGCCGCGGCCGTCTGATGGCGTCTCGTTTGACCTCATTTCAAATGGAGCGTGCCGCACAATGTTCACCTGCCAGTCCTGCATGCCTGCCTGACACCGAGAACCGGTGCAAGATATAAGCGACTATAGCACGCTTCATTAACTTACCTTCGGAATCTTTAGGATATTTTGTTTTCGGGAGATATAAACGATTCTGATTTTGGCATAATTTCATGTACGGTAGCTTATAATTTCTGAATTATCTGGGGCTACACTGCTATTGAAAGATGTTCCGAAGCTAGACAAAATTTAAGAAATGCCTCAAAGAGCAGGTATTACAAGCTCTTTTGTACCTACACAGTCGCTATCCGCAATACTATAGAGATTATCATATTTATTGAATACCAAATTACATAAAAGAATCCGGTTTAGTATTTCCTACAGACCTGTTTTATTGGAATCCAATAGCTCTTGGGGTTGTTATGGTTGATAAAGTAATAATGTTTACAAATAAATGGTAGCATGTTAATGTCAAGCACTCATACTATATCAGACAGATATCAGCAGATATACTCTATCTATGTATGGAAGATAACTAAAATACTTCTGGAACTGGAACTATTGGACTATTTCCAAAAGAGTTCGTGTTTTGGAGCGCTTTCATTGATTTTTCAACGTTACTTTACGCCTAGCTGGTCTTAAGTGTAGCAGCAGGTCACGGATGCATTTTCTGTAACAACTTGCATTATATACTTATAAATATTGTAGTCTTATTTAAAAAGCAATGCTTATGAAAGACCTTGCAGGAGGATTGGTGATTTTGAATCTTTGTTTAGAAGAACTCAAAATGTATTAATCAAAGTTATGTTGAGTCACAGCAGAGGAGGCTTTTTACTGATGTAGGCTGGTTACATACAATACAATAACGATGACTGTCTTTAACAAAATGGTTCTTTCCTCCAATACTAAACAACGAACTTGATTATGGCAGGTAATTACCAGCAACAAAGAAGCCCGGTAAAAAATAATATTTTGCACCAACCCGAAGTAAAACCCAACTCTTCGCTGCAAAATTAACAATGGGCCAACGACTAATCTGGGACACAGATCTGTTCCCTGTGAAATATTACGACGGTCTCGGTAACAGTTTCTTTTTGGGGATTTTGACACATCCATAGATCTAGGATTTCTCATCAGAATAAATCGCTATTCTCCTATAATTTATCTAGATGCAAGACCTTGTCCAGTCGAAGCAATGTGTAGTAGTTCGCTTTATTATAAAACAAGACTGAATTGAATTTATCGTTAATCCGCCAGCTTATTATGGTCATTTATACATATTGTGCGTAAGGTGCTCTGTAGAATTTTGATGTAAACACTTGATCTATTGGTAAACTCTATTATTATTGTGAGCAATAGTGACATCATCTGAAAACATTTGCTTTTATTATTTAGTAAGTACAACATTTATGAATAAATTAGTCTTTGAGCCTTTGCTACAACGGCAAGAAAGGACTGAATCCTGATTTTCTTCACGAAAGGGATTCTTAAGCGAAAATTCACCGTCACGAGATTAAGGAACCCTTACAAGTTTACTAACTGTTAAAAGGCTCGAATAAGATTAAAAGTTACGTCATTAGGTAAGAACTTTTTGGTGTGGAGCTATTCCATATTTTCATTAAAAAAAGGAAAGCGGAGCGCTTGTAGGCTCGTACCGTACTTGTCAAACACAAAGCCGTGTTTCATCTTTTAGCTTTGATATTCCGTGAGCGTATACTTGTAGAGATTAATGGAACTTTGTCCGTTCTCTCTCATGTTGCGAGTTCAGGGTATTATAGCTCTCATATTGTCTCAAAGGCAATGAAGCTTGGCCAGTGTGTGGATTTGTGGACTAAACGGTCATTCATTCTGCTGTCTCACAATTGAATAGTTTGGAAACCCATTTATCTGAATGGGCTGAATAGCTACAGATGACTCAGCACATCATTGATATATTTTTGGTATAGCAATATTTAACTGAGGGATTGCTGGAATTGACTCTTTATGATCTAACAAAAATAACTCGTAACCCTAAGTATTCTCACCGTCATTCCAGTTACATTTTTAATGGACATCAAAAACCTTTGTTAAATTCTCGCTTTCCACCGGTTTGTTAACTTGGTAAATTGTTTCCTACCAACTCTGTAGAACATTGTCAGCATTCCGATTCAAGTAAAGAGTTGCAATTTTTTTAGAATCCCGAACTCGTGTAATAAATCACGCGTGATCCGATCACTCGTCAGGCGGCCCCGACTGGCGGGTTATCGGCGGCTATCTAAATATGCCCGTGACGACCCATATAGGCTATTTGCTTGCGCACCCATGTTTTAATACATGGAATATTCTCAAAAGAACCACGCGCACATATTGAGAGGAAGCTCAGAATTAAAAAAAGATAATGTAATTAATCGCAAAGATAAGAGTTTTTGTTTATGCAACCATGTCCTTTAATTTTAATGTTTAATTGAAATATATTGATCTTACAATACAAATAGAAAAACAACTTGAAAATATAGAAATAGCTACGTCCAATAGATCTATAGATGGAATATGAATAGAGGAAATGACGCAAGTCGGAGGCTCGCCGCGGAAACAGCTGTCAATGTTGTTGACGTGCTGTATAATAGCCAAAGATCTGAATAAACAGATAGAATACACGCTGAAAATAATAGTGAGAGAGCCTTAAACGAGGTTGATATTTTATTTGACAAAAATAAACCAAAACCAGAAACAACTTACTAATACGTAAAACAGTGAATTTAAACGACAAACCAAAAAGGTCAATTATCTAATTTAAGAAAGGTCACAAGACTGCGTGATCTTGAAATTAATTTGTATAAGAAAGAAAATAAATGCTAAATACCTACAAGG
The DNA here is from genome assembly GCA_947623365.1 of Achlya flavicornis. Lineage (NCBI taxonomy): Eukaryota > Metazoa > Arthropoda > Insecta > Lepidoptera > Drepanidae > Achlya > Achlya flavicornis. The sequence continues at coordinate 576,363 of OX392485.1, read as the reverse complement.
CGAATAGTGAGAGATACATTATCATAAAATCACAGCAATGGGAACAAGATTGCATTCTATGAATCAAACTGCATACAGAAGTCATAAACAAAGTTATTACCGTGTCACGTTGTCGTAAAGTCGATACAAATCACAATAACGCGTCCAAACGTATTGTTGCTATAGGAATATACGACTTGATAGAAAACAGATAAAACACAATCAGACTATTCTGTTATTAATGATTGAGCTATAAATGTGCTCATTAATATTTACAAAGAGGACATGATTTAACGAATTAAAGATCTTCATCAGGCGTCTTCAACCAACGTTATTACAAAACTTTGCGACAAAGATTAGGAACTTCTCAGCGGAATACAATATGAAACTTTGTGATGGAATTTATTGCAAACTCGTATTTTAAACATGTTTATTACCGCCCACCAAGACTGCCATTCTGAACACTACATTGTTTTACTTACATGCACTGTTAAATTCGAAACAAGCAGTTTAACAGGCGTAGAAGCAAATGGACAAAGTATTTTTATCTCGGAAACTAGGGTTTCCTTTCCTAAGCCCTCAGTTACATTAGAAAAAGGTTTATGTCAGGTAATAGATGTCCCAAGATTTGCTCTGATATCTGATAGATTCCTACAATTACATTTTCCTCGCATATACACATTCGAATCCAAGCTTTACCGATAGGAATCAATTTGTTGTTGCCTCTGTGATCCTCGCTTATTACAGGATTTTGGACTTTTAGGTTACATTCGTATTTTATTTCTTTGTTTCAAAATTCAACGGGAAACTTTTTTTGTTTATCTTTTCCTTATCCATTTAAGGTCACATCGAATTCAACAATAGCTTCATAATTTTATGTAGGTACTATTAACAAAATATCCATATTATTGTAATATTTTTTACGATTTAAATAAGTATGGTAGGTATAAAACGCATTCTATTGAAACATTCCCGACGAATGGCAAAGATTTTAGTTTTTTAAGTTTATCTAAACATGTTAATTCCATGAATATCTGGCGAATTACGTAATGACAAAAATATGAGATAAAAACCACTTTAGGTCTTTCAACTCTTTCATGCAAGCACGCTCCGTGGCTCTCAAAATGTGCACGACTTAGCGAACAATTATACGCGTAACAAACCGACATTCTACTCAAATGGATAATTGTAAACCTTTTTAATATGTCAATAGGATCGAGGAGATATCCATTCATTTAAAATAACCCACGTAACACTACGTCAAAGCGTTGTTAGCTACTTACTCTATTGTAGTTCTAAAAGCGTTTTAAAACTCGTGAAATGTTTACAAGCAAGTTAAATATTTAACAGACAGTTGAGTTGAGATGAGACGCTTTCAGCTCCAAAATGTTGCGAGTTTAAACATAATCATCTAAGAGGCATGTTTGATGTGAGAAATAGTTCAATACACGTCAAATAAATTGTATTACATGTCCCGATTCTGGTTCTAAAATTAGAATGAATCTAATGTAGTCCGTTTTTAAAATGAGGTCGTTTATAATTCAACAATTGTATAAAAAAAGATAAGCACCGAATCAACGACACTGTCCACTCATCGTCTGGTATAACGCAATATATTACGATATAAAAGTCATTTAGCTTCGCAGTAATGATATTATATCGAGCTTCTGATATCCATGGTGCTTATTGAAGATTTACGAACAAAACATTCTCATCAAAAACAAAATTAAATATTATATACCGCTAAGGGAACCTAATTTTTTATTTCATAGACAGGACAAAGGCGGAAGTGATGCTGCTGAACAGCTAACCCATTTGAGGACTCAGTAATTCGCAATTTAAAACAAATAGAAAGAGATTCATTCAGACTTATTTAGAAATCCTTTGAATAACTGAATTATTAAATTACTAAAGGCTCTCTCACGTAGAGTTTTAATGAAAATACCATTGCTAATAACTTGGCTCTAAGTCAAACACGTAGTAATAATATCGATTGTACCGTAATAACATAAAACTAAGGTTACTAAGAGCAAAGCAAACACTGTAACTGAAGCTATTTTCGTACTACTTATATTGATTTTGTTCTGTATAATTAATTGTGAATCAAAACAGTGCCTTATCCTCCTAAAACGTTATGTTTATTTTGAATTGTCGGATATCATTACTTCTGGTGTTCCTAGTAGGATAGTACACACGGCTACACATCAAGCTATTCATTTCCAGTATAAGCTGATCTCGCATTGCATAGGATTTTCGTACAATGAGAGGTCAGCTTATATTGGAAATGTATAGCTTGATCTGTAGCCGTGCGTACCAGACACAGATTTCGGCAAATCTTGATGGCAGTCACGTAATTCCCTCAGGGGATTAGTATCAGTCGTTAAAACAACAAATTATTGAGTCAGAGCCTCGTGCCCGGAATCAACTTTGCATTTGCCGTGTTGCATTTACAAACAGCATTTATTCAAGCGAATACTGTCAGTCACTCACGCGATGCACCAAAACACCCGATGCAGAAATCGATAGATACAGAACTGTAGAGCTGTGTATCAGTTTGTGAATTTTATAGGTTTTTTTTACCTATATGCCATTGAATTTACCATCATCCTTACAGTACGAATCGTTCTCGGTATCGAAGCAGTTAATCGATTTCCTTGAATTGCATCTTATTATTATGTCTATAATATAGGAAGTAGGACTATTATTTCCTGAGTGACTTCACGGCCCATGTCACTAAGTGCACCTATATTATAAAGTTTATTTTTATTATTTTTTGTATAAGTAAGTAAATTAGAATCCGAAAACACGAACATAATACCTTTTCCTGTATCGTCAATGAGGAAGACCTTTGCACCGTGTAACATTAACATGAACTTGAACATATACATTTTAGTGTTAGAATCAAGGGCATCCGCATTTTACACTTTAGTTAGACTACTATACGAGTGTGTTGGAACACCTTATTGATAAGTCGGCAGAGAAGGGAAGGCATCCTGCTCTACTCTAACTGCATCTTAGGAGACGAAAGCTAATTGATAGGGTCGTTGAATACTGTGACAAAAGGTCTGAAAAGTCTGAATCCGCCAGCTGTCGGTGAAGGAGAACATCGTGTCGCAATTAGAGCAGCGATAGGGTACTTTTTATCCACCTGGCTATACTCTATTTATACCTTCAAGCTAGAAGACACACTCAGCCACATCATTACCAAGGTGAGATTGTATCAAATTTCTGTGTCCACATTGCCAGATTTGAATTTGCGTGACTCAATTAACGAAGGTCACTTAAAGGGGAATCAAAGTGATATTGATTATCTTTATATCGTTCCATTAAAATTATCGTATGTGTAAAAGTTCAAGCAGTTTTACTAAACAAATATTGTGCAACGTCATTAAATATCGAAAAAGTTAAAGATCAGCAATGATAACGTAATAAATCAAATATGTACATAACACAATTAAGTCGAGCTTTTAACAAACAATTCAGCGGTTGGGGGAGCACTTGAATAAGCAAATAGATTACGAGAAGTCCTTGCTAAAATTACCGTTAGCAGTGTCCCAACAGAAAGACTCTCTAATTCTAATCGAGGTAGTATCTTATTGCGCTTGAAACTTTGATGGTTAAGTATTATCCATCAACTAATCATAATTTAAGAACATTTTCAAGTTTGTTGAAGTTTTAAGCCGAAAGCTCAAACTCATTCGAGCTCACGACAGTCAACATCACCACCTGAGCTAAGTTTAATTTCAATCGACCTTAATGTTTGTTATTTATACAATCTGCATCTGCCGGAGCGATAAACAAATTAACAGATATGGCAGTATATGAAATTTCTTAAGGAATCCTAAAAGAATAACGAAAGTGTGCTAACTCCGCTAACACAACATCCCACTCAGTTTACGCATTGCGCATTCAAATAAGGCCTGATACCCGTGCGATGGACACTATCTATAAAGCACCTTTGCGACGTATTTGTCTCGAATAGCTCCGAGCTGTTTCGTTGAGGAAAACTTCTTGTTTTCATTTACAAGTTTATTCTCTAGAGAGGCTGTTTTGTCTTTTAGTTTATAAATTGGCGTTAAGTCCCGAATTAATTCGATTTTATCATCAAGGAGGATTTAGCAGTCTTCTGGAAACTTGAGTAATATTTGATATTTCCAACTTACTTTGAAGCTATCTTTCAATATATATATAGTCCGGGGACGTTATGAGTTCGGACGGTGACGATGATGGTGATCGATCACATGTAGCATTCGGACTTCGATATCTTCAGATACTTGTGGGTGTACTGGGGTCACCCCGACTCATCGTCAACTTTACCTGAACTCAATTGTTTTTCTGTCTATGTCACTCTTTACCATACATTTTGTTTGACGTTTACGATGGTACATTGTGTCAAAAGACGTCTAGACGAATCACCTGATGGTCTTTAAAGAGCTCAATACTGAATCGTCTGTTATCATCTGAAATTATTTAACTTATAGCAGTTAAAATAAACGCTTTAATACAAAGCATTATTTAGAAGGTCAAATTTATAAGTCGGAATTACAACGTAACAAATCCACAATGCTTGCACGTATCGTGTATCGAGAACCAATCGAAATGGACGTTAATTGTAATTCAGCGCACAATGATTGCGCACGCGCATCTGTGACATATCCATCGTAATGCTCATCGATTGTTACAACCTATATGTGTACTCACGTTTGTTTATACAAAACATTGCCAGGTAAAAGTGTACACCTTCTAAAATAAGTAGGCGATTATATTGCATTCACTGACGTTACGGTTTATTTATTTTGCTGATTGCTAGTACCGCGTTTGAAGCAGTTTTATTGCTGTTAATACTGAATATACTAGCTGAATATTCTCTTTAGCTCGTTGTCTTTAAGACCTTTCAATAGTGATGAAATGTAAAAATTTATAGCCAGCAGGTGCAGCTAGGAGACATCTCTGAAAATTTTACTTGGAAAGGACCACACTGCCGCAGTTCATCGATCTAATTAGTACTTTGTTGTCATTTCACTTGCTGCATTAAATCTTGGCAATAACAATACCATCAAGGGGTTTTAAAATGTGGACCAATTTATCGAGGACTAAGCATATATGGTCCCAGTTGAAATAACATTTTAAGCCCTGCTGGAGAACAAATCTTCCGTTATCCCCTTGTTCCTTATTAATATTCATATACTTCCGACCCCAAGTGTAATGCTACTTCGAATTGTCGTGATATTATTATGAGACATCGTCAGATCCATTTCACTTAAACTAAAAGGTCAAGAACACTTAAACGTCGGAATGAGGACAGGGCAAAGTTTCCAAGTTTCTAGTATCTGCAATCAGCTACATTGGAGCACATTCCAAGTGTCGTACAATTAAAGATCTAACTAATCCCCCAAGTTCCGGGTCCTGCAAGTTATGATTCAAGCTCGTGCAGCGTAAATTCACATTTATTCATATTGTCATTGAGTCTGATCGAATGCAGAAAACAATTCGTTAACTCTGTTGCGGTGTTTGCTACTTTATTTGTGTCGACTTTTTAAAGAACTACGGGAATTTTAATCCATGCAATGCCGGTCTTATCCCTTGTCATGAATCTTTGTTACGTTTAAGGGGGGCTTTATCCTCATTGTTTCTCGCACTTCTTAGATAATATTGACCTAGATAGCAATTTACTTCATAATCACTAAGGTCCATTTTTGTATGCGGTTTTGCATATAGCCTCTTAGAATCCTGATATTATAATCACACAATTATCTTTGTAGACGAATATACTGCAGATAAGTAGCATATACAACTACAGAGATAAGTATTATCAGGTCTATCAGTAAGGTAAGGAGTTCCTTATCAATAATTATAAAATAATTTACGTACTAGAGCTTATCTGAGATTCATATCAAGTACCTATTTATGGGCCAATAGACGATGGTTGGTAGTTGATGCTATTAACGTTAGAAAAATAGTTTGAAATAGTTAAATAGGTCTACTTGAACGTCTTGCGTGTAATTTTGAAGGTATTGTAAGTAAGTAACTGTATTGTATGTAATATCTATAAATGCATTAACTACATGAACGCAGTTTGCATCTTTAGAATTAAAATGTTACCATAAGGTGTTGACTTTGCTTCGAATAATCCGTTCAGAATTTGCATTTCTTGAGCTATCTTTGGATTAACGCTCTTTCCATCTTGTAATTTAAAAATCATCCAAATATCGTGAGCGTTTTCAAATAACAACGCAATCTTAAGTACTGAGAATTCTCTTATGATTTATTAACATTGTGGATGTAAAATATGTATTGTGTAACTGAGAGAAAAATGCAGCGTTTGTATTCCCTTGACATTTTGTTACATTAATAATGAAGCGACGGTTCTGCTTGCGTAATGGCCATGTCGGAATTTGATACAACAGGAAGTGAATTAATTAATTATTATGTGGTTTACGTACATGTGTGTAATTAATTCCATTGTATTTTTAAAAACGACCATTTTCGAGCCCCTTTCAGAGGCGTGAGCTTCGTTAACTATACGAATTTAATTGTATGGACAAATATTTTTGGTAATTCTGTTATTAAGGCGGAACGGAATGTTTTTTGTCGGGTTTAATGGAATATCCCGAATAAAAAGCTAATAAAATGTTAGCTCAAAAGCACATTGTTTCAATGTGTTACGAGCCGTAACTGTCGTCTCTTGGTTAAAGTGAGAAGACAAGAAAATGCGCAATGCAGATAAAACATGGCAACATCAGTTTTGTTAAATTGGCAATCCCTTTTATGTGTGGCATATTGGGTACAGCAGGAGCTAAGCTTGTACAAGTTACGTGGATTACATCAGGAAGTGTCAAATCTTTGGTAAGGAGTCTTATTGTAATGGGAAGTAACCATGATATATTAGAAATTTCCAGAGAGAATCCACCTTTTCAGTCCCGAGCACGTGCCAAAACTGAATACTAATCCGGCCAAACGAGTCTCCCCTCAGGGATGCAGCGTCAGGACGCTTCACGTCACTTCACGTAGGTATCTCTGAATGCGAGATCCGCCCTGTCGCCGTGCCAAATGAGATGCAAACGCTAATCGAGAATATCTTCTAATGCTTCTCATTCACACATCTAACGAGGAAAAGAGAAAGCGTATGCGACCCTCCAGGGGTTGCTACTATTAACTCTTTAAACACACATTACGCGCCTAATTAAACACTCTACCACAAACGTCCCCTGTTTATTCAGGATTTACAATGTAGCAACACTGAATCCTACACAGGTTTAAATACCGAGCACTTGTGTAATGTAAATATACACTTGCAACCTTATACAGCTAGTTAGCTACACAATTTGACAAATTGCCTGTGACAACCTTGAGATTAAATGTATGGAAGACATAACATAATAAACTCTATAACTTGCAGTATTGAGTTTAAAACATTATTAATGCAATAAATGCATGACGGGCGCCGACAATGACCTTGCTGCCATCAATCTAGTGGGCTGGAGACCTTCACACATTCATTAGTAGTTAGGTATTGTTGTTGCTTATAAATATTTCTAATTTATTGTTAAGAATAGGCGAGTTTGCCACAGCCCTCAAAAAATTTAATTTATTGATACCTAGATTTTTAACTCATTTTGCCCATCCAAATTATACACAAACAAACTTCTAATTTTGTACAAAAATAAAATTTTCTAAGTATTTTTTAATGATCATGAATACAGTGCCAATTCTAAATACTTATGTACTAATCCCTTGACTTGCAGTTAAAAAATAACAATTGATTTCTATTGTTTTCCACAGATCGCCAAACAGTCAAAGGATTAATTTTGTAATTTAATGAATTTGATTATGCAAAATAAACAAAAAGTGTTAATACTTCCAATAGTTAGTTTTTAAACGACTCAAAAAATAAAAAGCAAGAAAGAAAATATTTAAGCATACAAATGTGACACAAAGTTTTAAGAAGAGACTTTCTGCGGTACACCAAAGAAGTAGATGGTACGATATCTGTACATTTGAGTGATGGTCACACCAATGATGCAACGACTAAGCCATGGGGGTGTTGGTGTGAGGCTACGTACAACATGGCTCACAACATCAAGGTAATGTTTACTGTGCGCGATGGACGATTTGACTGCAACGCTGACACCTATGCTGCCTCCTCACACTCCGCTCATGTCATATCACTGATACTTACATTATTTAAAAAAAACTAAAGTGCCTGGATTTAAGGGGATATTTTTATTATATGGAAGATAATGATTTCAAACAAAGCAACACAATAAATCTGAATGTATTCTTATGTGATTCTAATTGGAATCCAATTAGAGTTCAGATAAAATTACTTAGTCTAAGGTGAAACTAATCAGAGTGAAGGGTGATGAGGTAACTGGTGATCATGAGCGGAGGGCGGAGGTGATGAGAGCGAGCGAGAGCGCGAGTGACATGCGCGCCGCAACAACCACAAAGCCGATGATTAGCGAACTAAAGTTTACTGACGACTCACCGAAATGAGACGTTATATTGCCATGACCGTTGGCCAGAGGCAATGCCGTCACCAAGTCTTGCACTAAAAAACAACGACTAACTTTTAACATCTCATAAATTACAATAATACAACAAATTTTGCCTCGTTCAAACACGACGCTTATCGAGCGACACTATATTTTATTATTCCCGCAAGTTATCAGCTTCAGTTATTAGTCTTTTTGCACCAGCGATATAAATTACAGAGCCGCTGTGCTGATAAAATTTGAGTGTAAGTACTCGATTCGTAATGACCTCACTATCATTGAAAATAGGTCAGATTGATAACAGCGGATTCTGATAAGAATCTCACTATCCAGCTGTGTGCTATGTGTAGCTGTATCGGCAACCAAGTTCGCCGTGTCAATGTTATACTCGCCTTGCCAAGTACGCAATCAAGTAAATACATATGTAGATATATACTTAGTACCTATGTATAGTGTATGACAGTAAATAATGCGCTACTCACCCGAACTAAAGTGTGATCTCTTGACGTCGCCATTCTCCGAGTCTCCATCGAGGGGTCGTTTTCTCGAGTCCGTAATCTCCGGACTAGGGCAAGTATCCATTCCTGTGTCAGCGGCCATGTTGGATTTCAGGGCAAAACTTTAAACTTGTCTAGCATAATTCCCATTACGTAATTACTTGAGACTGCGTACTATTATGCGGCACTGTGCATTATCGGAACTTCATGAGGTACACTTAACACTTAAACAAACTAAAACGAAGAAAATTTAAGTTTAAAATGGTCTAATTACTAAAATAAGAAGAGAAGTGACACTATGGTTATTACGTCTAAACGTTTTGTGAACGTTTGTCGATACTGCGGCTGTTTGTGGCGCATGGCCAACGTGAATGTAGGGCCAAATGTCATTTTGTACGGTTGGTATTACTGTTTTGACAGCAAGCAGCTGATTGCAATAGTGACGTTACTAAAATATCGAATGTTAATAGGTATATCAGGTTTTTTTTATCGATTAATAAGTTAATGAAATTAATTTTTATTTTCTGTTAGAAATGTATATTTAGTTTAACCACAGACATGTTTAATTTCAAACTAAATAATATTTTAAAAAGCCAGACATTGGATTTTCTAATAAACTAATCAGCCAATGAATTCAATGGTTATAAACCATTTATTGTCATCTAATTAATTTACATTTTTTTAAGTTTATATTCCCAGTAGTTTTTTTAGAAAATTATTTGCGCTGTATCAGTTAGAACTTTTCTGGATGAAAATCAGCACTTACGCGAAATGTTAGATATGCGGTAAGGGTCTATCAACGAAGATAATTACCCGTTTTTTCCCCTAGGTAATCGAAAACACGTATTTCTTTATTTTCTATCCGTTGTTTGTATGAAAAATCTTATTCCTTGGGTTTATAGATTTGAATCTTAGAACGATTACTAACCTATTCTACGCAGAGATTTGGGAAAGTTGTTTGTTATCATGAGCATGTGTCTGTATCGTTTACTGATTATATAAGGTCCTAATAAATTAGTGAATTTCCTCTTTTTTTTTTTTTTTTTTTTTTTAATTAAATGGGTTTGCTTTTGGCCACTGACCCGCCCATAAGGGGTGATGACGAAGCCTAAGATGAAACACGCTTACCCAGAAGAAACCTATTCACTCTGGCCTTGGAAGTTCCTAGATTGTAGGCGTCAGGAAATACAGACGCCGGAAGCAAGTTCCGCTCCCTTGCTGTCCGCATTATAAATGAGGATGCAAAACGCTGTGTCCTTATTTTCGGTATGTCAACAACGTACGGGTGAAAATTTTCCCGGCGTCTTGTGGTTCGGTTTTATAGTTGATTATACCATATAATCTTATTATAATTTACATGCAACCTCTTGTAGACAGTTTGTTTTACTGTGAAGTGGAATAAATATTTGTTTTCTTCCTAATTTTGTCTGAATTACCAAATATCAAGTATGGTTGAATTTAGAATGTTATGATAGTCTGTTATGTTTAATCGATTTAAAAAGTCTTGGTTATACAACACTACTAACACATAATGCGCCAAGGTCGTTCATCGGCCAATCAACAACTACTGCTAGCTTCAGTCTCTAACTACAAAACTTTTTGCGCGAATTTTTAAAAACGGTTCCGATTTTAATTATTATTTTACTTGGAACAATGAAATAATAATTTTACGAACGTGTTACGTATTTCTTATATGATTATTAAATATGATGTTGAATCCTACTACACATAATTTAATTTTAGAAAAACCCAGTAATTGTGCTCATGTTCATGGTTACGAACACGAAATTAAAATTCATGACGAACCACTGAATACTTATATCGAATTTAATAGTCATAAAAAATGTCGTAAAGCTATCCCTATTTATATAATGGGCTGAACTTTCTATCTATTTTTAAATATGGCGCGAAGATGTAGTTAAAAGCTGAAACATTGCATCGAATCTAGGTCAAGGACTAAGGTGGAAAGTGTTTCGTTCTCGCTCGCACAACCAGGCCGAGACCTGCTAGATTAGGTCATCCAAGAGTGAGGAAGTATCTTTGTAGGTGCTCTTTTAAACTGAATCATGACGATTATTGTTTATGCTGCGCTAATATGTGAAATACCATAGAATAATGATTCATACAAAATTAATGACTTTTCTATTATTATTTTTTAGTGTGGTCTATGTATGTATATTAACCATCATTTGGGTTTGAATGAATAAATGTTTGTAATTTACCAATACACGATATAATTTCATGAGTGAATAAACACACGTTCAATAGCCGATATGTGTGAATTCATTTCAAATGGGCAGTTGTTTCGCTAGTTATCATAAGCGTAATGTTGGCTGACCTACATAATGTAAAACTATTTGGTTACCTATATTAGTGAGAATGGATCCTAATTAACAATTAGTTAAAAGCATGCTTCATGTTTAACATGCTATTAGCTATATCTGATTATGAATTCAAAGATAATAAACTAATCATCTACATACTTAACTATCAATTATAACTGGATTAGCACTAGTGTCTGCTTTGCGTTAACTTGGTATATTTGTTAAATAAAGTAACAAGATATATTGTACATAACATGAGTATATTTTGAAGTTATGATAGCATAGTGGTAGTCGAGGGTTCGATCCAATCCTACACTGAACTTGAGGTTTCGGTGTGGAAACCATAAGCCGGTGTTTGGGTACTTTGTTGTAGGTACCGGCCTGGCTGGGTACCACCAAGTTAACGATCCTGTCACCATGCCAGGGTGTTACGGCAGTCGCACTTCAGAGCCAGATGTCTTCTAGGCTTTGTATAGGTCAGCATGACGTTGGCAATCCCCCTGGTCTTTTTTTTGGTGCAGGCACTGATATTTTAATCCTTCAAAACCTGCAATGACTTACTATTAGAATTGGTTACTTGTTCCTTTCAACTTGAACACGACCAATTGTTTTCGGAGGTACAATTATATAACAAATCAAAAACAGCGTACATATAAAATTAGCCTTTATTATTGCAATGGATCAGTACAAAATACATTATTATCAAGAATTGGCTACAGCTCAGCTGTTTTAGGAAATAAATCGGTACTTATGTGAGAAATGCGGTTTCAGCCCATACGGAGAATTCGATTATTTTTCGAAGGTACAGAAAAACAGTCAGTAAAGATTTCAACCTACTAATTATTTATAGCGTTTATCTAGCGTTAAAACATCTTTGGAAACAGCAACTAGAGAAATATTAAATAAAATGTTTTCTGTAAAAAATCAGAACTTAATTTTTTTTATAAGCTTAAAAGTGTGTAAAAATATATTTGCGTAATAAAAAATTCCTCAAGGTAAGCGTTTAGCATTCAACTCTTTGATATATTTTTTTAACTTCTCTTGGCGATTCATGGAAAAATGTATGGACAAACGGAGATTGAAAAGGTGATCCATAGAAATAGACTAGATTTTCTAGTATTTAGATTTTATATTAAAAAAAGACAAATCGAATTTTCATCCTCATGGATTCTCGATTTCATAGATTTTGGAATTTCTGTGTCATTGAGTAGACAATCATATTCTCTTAATAAAATGTCCATAGAAATGTACAAAATCATTCATGAATCTATAAAATTATTTAGCTTGTTTATGACGTTTAGCATACATTTTTTAGTGAATTAAGCACGATTTATAATAAATAAACTTTACCAGTATTTTAACATTTATTTCCGATTTTACAAATAAGAAGCTACCTAGCAAATTGCTTTAGTGTACGAGTATCGATGTTTTCATCTCTTTCCACCGACTGTGTTCTACTAACGAGTGACAAAGACAAATATTAATTTATTAGTGACTCAATTCCATATTTTATTTATTTACATAAAATAATTATATGTATCTCACAATTTATATCAGTTTGTTCCATTAGATGCTGATTTTATAACGTTCTAGTGCAAGTTTAAGTAACTAAAGCGAAACACATCATTAAAATAAAGCTATGCATATAATAATTAAGAGCTGTAATGATTTATTAAGTTTTAACGAAATAAACCAGAATTAAATTGAGTTTTAGGACTTAAGGTTTTTACAGTACAATTTTTGTGACCCCTGCCCCCCTAGACAAGATGGTTGTCGACATTCGTCATCGTTAGTAAACGATCAACCTTTGTATAGGAGTGACATAAGAGATTGTTAAAAATCACGTGATATTTCGATTTGAAATGTCAATACCATACAAAGGTTGATCGTTTACTAACGATGACGAATGTCGACAACCATCTTGTCTAGGGGCCCAGGTGTTGCAAGCGTAAATTGTTTGCTAAGTAGCTTAAAAATTTGCTATTTTTTCAAGGACCTTTTCTGTTGGTATAAATGAGAATGGGTGTTCGATGTTCGAACCTTAGTTTGGGTAGTAGACTTGCTGAGAATACTGATATTAGAATAATGTGCGCTATGAGTTTCACCTGTTGGGCGAGGAGAGGTCTTCTAACGGCCTGTTGTACAGTTTAAAAATGTCACAGAAAAATAGTCCTTATTTTTTGGTTTGTATAGTCCATTTAAATTATAGAATTACCTTATTATGACGCAAATAAGGTTAACTTTTCTCTGAAATTTTCAAAACTTCTGTAGTGGGCGGTCAGAATGGCTAGGTTTTATACTTATTACAACATAAATACCTACAATTCAAAAACTGTACTGCAAAAACGAAAATCAATTTCATATATCAACTTTATTAAATCTATGTATACTAGTACAAAATTATTCCTCCATTATGTTTGTAGAGCCGCTATCGAACCGGCGCTTGCGCAACTGGCAATATGGCCGCCGGTACTAAGTGGTACGTCAACCACCAGGATAGCAGTGGTTGTGTGATTGCCACGAACAGCAGGAAGTAGACACGTCTCTTGGTCCCCCCACTACTCCCCCCTCCTGGTCTCGCCCAGTTGTCTGTGTAGGGGTTAGGCTGGTAGGATTGAGGGTAGCCGTATGTTGATGGCTGTTCTGCCGTCGCTTGGGACCCGGAGAGGAGTTGGAGTCGAAGGGTTTTTACCTGGAAAGATATTTACTATAAATGATAGTTTTTGTTATCAGTTTAATGAAAATAACATCTCTTGTCGCTTATGCATTGTTTGTGCGATGCGCGTCTACAAACTAAATAAAAAAAAGACGGAAATGGTACTGAAGGCTTTGAACAATAATACTACAGAATTTCAAACTGCACTGTTTTTTTTTATGTGATATAACTATAAATTATCAATTTTTGGATATTCTCTGTTACTTGCTGCGAGTCGTACCTACACCTTAAATTACTTAAATTATTATTTTATTTTATATTATCGTAAGGACAGACAGACGGTCAACAAGGTGATCCTATAATGGTAACATTTTTCATTTTGAGTAAGTACCCTAAATACCTACGAACTGTCAGTCAAAAGGTTAATAAGTGCAAAAAAATGACTCACCAAAAAGTATGACAGCGCAAAACTGCTATAAACCAGACAAGTATAATATCCAGTCTTGCCGAGCAACAGTCCACCGAGCAGGGAGCCAATCATCGTGGTGTACTTATACCCGGAGAAGGCCAGCAAGTCCAGAGTCTTCAGGTTGGTGGTGGTACTGGTGATGTACAACGTGACCAGGTATAGGATCATCTCGAAGATTATGTAGGCAAGGGCACTGGATGCTTGGATGCCAATCTGTTCTGGAGAGAAGCGGTGTTGCAGACCTGTGGATGAAAGTGTGGTTAGTCTAACGTCAGAGATGATTTTACCTTCAATAAGTTTTTAACTTAAATATTAAACCGCCTTCAAAGACCACTAAAAGTATGTAATAACTGTGTAGGGACACATTATGTCGCGTCATCATTTTTGTTTGAGCTAGTTAGTGAGTTAAGCCGAGCTCGTCAGTTGTCCTACTACTGTACTAAGTCGCCCCCGCGTCCACTTTCTTCGTACAGTAGCCTTTCGTGAACTATATTTGAGACAATTATTGGAGTATTTTGTAAGTCGACAACATATCGTGAACTGTCAGTGTCTGTAATTGTGTTTATTGAAGAACTTCAAACATATATTTTAGTGTAAATAGACATTTTATTTATCGCCAACACTAGCACCTACAAAACTCTAATCTGACAGTTTTGAAGTCAGCGAAAGAGCATGATGTGTGCCATAGAAAATATTACTTCGAATATTATTACTTAGTTTTTTTTTTTTTTATACGACTTAGTCGGTAAACAGGCATACGGCCCACCTGATGGTAAGCGGTTACCGTAGCCATATGGACGGTTGCAACACAAGAAGCATCGCTCACGCGTTACCGACTCTTCCCCCCACCCCCATGAGCTCTGGCGACGCGCAGGAACACAACTTTACACAACATAAAGTTATTTGGCTGCGGTATTCTGTAAGGTACTTCCCCAGTCGAGCTGCTCTTTGAGCGAATAAACGCTATGCTCTACCTATCTCAGGTGTTAAGACGAAGCTAAGGATGTAGCACGCTTACACTGAAAATGCCTATCCACTGTGGCCTTGAATACATCTAGATACAGGAGTATTATAACGTGTTACCTAACATAAATCCGGCGAGCAGTACGTAGGTGACATATCCCATGGAGGGGATGTAGAGGTCGGGCGCGTTCAGGTCGTAGCGCGGCTGCACCGGCAGGTCCTGGTCGTACTTCACCATCCACTCCTGGGGATTACACAATCATGAAGTCTGGGGACATTATTCTTGCCCTAGGTGTCTGATACCAAACTTATCAATGTTGATACTATGGAAACCAGATAACTGATAGCATGTAGCATGGCAATCAGGATAGCCAAATGCTAAGCTATCCAGCTCATTACAATGAAATAATGGTTCTGTGGTTTAAGACTAAAGTAATTTAGTCTCACTATGTCTCATACTAACAAAGAACGTAAGAAAAGGATGTAAGAAATGTAGTGACATTATTTTAAGGCGAAAATAGCTCAGTGGTAGTGACGTCGGATACCGAGACGAAAGTCCCGGGTTCGAGTTCTACAACCAGCTTGAGCCTTCGGTGAAGGAAAACATCGTGGGGAAACCATAGGACCGTGGTACCCATCTGGGTGGCAACCTCCTTCAAGTTGTAAATCTGTTGTCAAGCATGTATCGGTGAATTCGAATGGCTTTTTTTTTAAACCACTAAGGTGGCAAACAAGCATACGGCCCGCCTGATGGTAAGCATTTACCGTAGCCTATGGACGCTTGCAACCCCAGGGGCATCACTCGCGCGTTGCCGACCCTGAATTAATCTTCACACCCTTTTTGGAGAATAGCTGCACTTAAGAGCTAGTTTCTTCTTAAGTTTGTGTTCTTACCATCTTCGGCCACATCGTAACTTATCATGGTGAGTGGTCAAACACAGGCCATACATTATGATCGAGCAAGGTTGACATTTTGTAAGAAAAGATGAAAGAAAAAAATTTTGAATTCACTATTGGTCCCATAGTAGAAGTTGTTCAAAACCCATCATAGGTATCGAAAATATGCCATCTCGAAATCTCCACCTATTATAGTAAAAACAAAATGAACTACAAACCGAAGGTTTCTCTTATTTGTTAATTCCCATTACCAAAGGATGATTTCTCTAAATCCACCTAAGAATCTCCCAGGAATGCACAATTACCGTTCACATAGCTTGTATAAATCCACATACCTTATGCGTGTAAGGGAACATGATGAGCAGCAGTTTCCTGAGCACGTACCGAGTGTCGACCGCGAAGTAGTAGCGCAGCCGCGACACCGGCACGAACTTGCCCAGCTCGCGCTGCACCGCCTCGCGACCCTGGGCTGCTAGCTGGTTGCCGTACTGTAGTGCCATGTCCTGGACATTACATTAAATATTACTCTGATTTCTACGTGGATAACTTTGCTAAAGGAATAACACATTTTAGAGGGTACTGATGCACCAGCAGGCGCTACCTGCTGGAAGCCAACACATTTGCAATACCAGGGGGATCGCCAATTTGTTGGCAACCTTAAAGAGCTTTTTATGGCCCTTTTGAAGAACCTCATATTATAGCGCTGAGGAAAAACCGTAATGGGAAGCTCATCATGATCATGAATCGTTGTGTGGACAAACAAGGTGGCCTGAGGATGTGAGGATGAACTCCACATCGCTGGTAAGCAGTGCGATGGTAGAAAAGTGATGATGGCACCAGGACAAAAAATACTTGAGAACACTCCCATTATGATGATGTTTGTCCAATGAGGCAGGCACTGCAAATTATGCTAAAGCCCAGCCATAATTGTACAAAGTATCAACTCAATTGTATAAACAATGTGCAAACACATACAAGAAGTGATATTGAAAACCCAATGACCTCTGCATTTAGCCAAATTTTAAACAATTTTTTTAGAGGATGACTTCTCAGTTGTAGATTTATATATTATGTGTAACATGTAGAGTCAAACCCATTTATTCTATAAGAATTAAGAGTATTAATAACATCTCTCTCTTTGAGTAAATACTTATTGATTTACCTGAACAATAGGTTGCTGCAGCATTGCACCCATCTGTGCCTGTGCTGGCATGGCTCCCTGTGCAAATGCTCCCATATAAGCAAAATCTGGAAAGTCAATATTTATAATAAAAACATTTCAGTCAAATAGTAGGTATTTTGTTTTAGGTTAATATTACACTCATATCAAAATCCTAGTGTCAACTTTGTATCCAACTGACTGATTAATATTAATCTCAAGATTGAAATTATACTTATCACAACATTATCAATGACAACAGGCAATAGCTTTGATCATAGAATAACCGTAATTGGGATTTCAGAAACTGGATATTGGAGAAATATTATTTGACTTTGTTCATTTGATATCCCATCACTAAACCAAAAATATAAATGTGATAATCTACATATCCAGTAGAGTAAAACATGGGGTTTTAATCCTAGATAACTTCTGGAATGCAGATAAAATGGCAATAGTCAATTGAATCCCCAATGTATGTAACCAACAAATGATACCAGTACATACTTGCAGCAGGTGCTTGCGGTGCTCCAAAATCCTGAGAGTTATCCAATTGGATCCCTTCATAAGGTGGTGGTGGACCTGCAGGAGCGAACCCTGGGTTGTAGGGAGCTCCAGGGCTGTACATAGGCGCAGGTGAGGGGCTCCCCATTGCGGAAACATCGCTCACTCTCTTCGCCTTGCGTGGGCCTTGGGCCACTGAAACAATAACAACATAAGGCTACATACACATGTATTTAGAAAGAGTTCAGTCAAAAGTAATTGTTTTAATATGACGGGTAAACAAACGGCGTGTAACATTTTTATGAGCAATCAAATTACAATAGGAATTCAATTGGATATTTTAAACATTAAATTACGCTTATAAAAGTTCAAGTATTTATAGGTCATGATGACGAACAGTTTGAATAGCAATAAGCTAACAGTCAGTAAGATAAAATTAGACTATTATGACCAAACAGGAACCAGTGATTGTGATATGAACGTTACTATAATTTTTTTACCATAGGGACCATACCAATTTGTTTGTGATATAGATTAATTTCCTTTGACATACCATTTCTAGAAGCATTGAAATTCATTATGGAATAGTTAATGTAGCTTTTAGAAAGACAATAACATGTTCAATCGTTTAATTATGTCGCAAAATTAAATGTTTTCGCAGATTGAAATTATTGAAACACATCACCACTCAACGTTGTCGCAATTTGACACTGACAATGACAATCACTCACTTGATCAGTGTTGCCTTCCTGCCACCAAGCAATTCAAGAGCGCATTCCGATTCACGCCATAATCACTGATAGCATTCACAAATAAACGCCTAATGAAATAATGTTGCAGACTTGCAGTATAGCTTTCAAAATGAATAAATCTGACTTATCATACGTAGAATAAAGTAAATTTCAGTGCAAAGCTCACTTCATATCGTTAACAATAATAAAAATAGTATATTTTTTTTTATCCATATATGTATATAAAAACGACCGGGCTCACCTATCCAAACCAAATGTTTAGGCTTCGTTCGGACTATTTAGTATATGGTTTATGTGAAGTTTGCACAAAATCGGTCGAGCGGTTGTTTATTGATCACATTTTTTATAATAAATGAATTCAATAAATGGCGGATCATTTTGTTAATGGGGATTTTGCTGTCAGGGTAGGGTAGGGTATGGTAGGGTAGGGTAGGGTAGGGTAATGTAGGGTAGGGTAGGGTAGCACCATAGGGTGGGGTAACACCACGTGAACGAAGTCGCGCCGGGCAGCTAGTATATCTATATTTAAAAATGTATAAAATAAGTGATCAAATAAATAAATGCAATAATAATATAATAATAATAATAGCACTCGAGTAACGAGAATCCCAATCGGTACTTCGTATTCGTAACTTTTTTTTCGTACTTGTAAATACCATTTTCAACTAAAACAGCTCTAGTGCTCTTATTATTCATTTCAAATTCATTCATATACGTCATAGAATAATTAATACAATTAATAGGTAGTTTATGGTTATAAATGTCAAGTTACTTGTACATGTCATGTACATATGCAGTGTTGCCGAACATACGGCAATCAGGGTCTCTACCGCGTAACTTTGGTGGTAATCGTAACGAAAACCATTAATGAATTTCATCCAATCAGGGCCCACGAATGGTCATCGTCGCGTCATACCGTGTGCGCGTCATTGGATGAAATAATTAATGGTGTTCGTTACGATTACCACCAAAGTTACGCAATAGCCTGGCAGACCCTGATAATACAAATTGTTCGGTGTAAGGCAGAGTGGCTTTTGCCGTAAGCTAAAATACGGCAATCGGTCAGAGCATAAATTTTACACCTACATAGTATTATAAGTAATTAATTTTAACAATCAGAGTACGTTTTATGTTATAAATTATATCAACCTAACTAAATCAATAAGAGAACGTGAAAAGGTTTTGCGTAAAAATGAACGCAGCTCAAGCCATCTCTAGTCCCTCAATATCTATGGCTTCTCTTATCATAACGTCAAAGAAATTGGACTAAAGCACATTGTTCTGTGATTAGGATCTTTGATTAGGATTAATGGTAATGTATTGTCTTTGGTATGGGGGAATTCCCTTCCCTAACTCATTAGGTTCTCGCTCTTCTTTGTGTGTAAGTAACGCGATAAAACTTTAATTTACTATTGAAAGAGTACGTGCGTAGCTTGCCTGCACGAGTTTAAACCAAAATAAAAAGAAGCCGTTGACCAAGCTACATTCGTAATATTTTAGATTTAATGACAAACTAAGAGTGACCTCTAAAAGCGATCATTTTTTTTCTAGAAAAATATAAACATTTTTTTTGTACGGCAATTTTGGTTTCAATACGGCAATTTTTGGTCTTAAGTACGGCAGCCTTAGAAACGACCAGCGGCAAGAATCTTATAAAGATTCTTGACCAGCGGCAACACTGTATACATGTCATGTACTGTACATACTTTTTATATAATCTGTGCGTGCGTCAAGTTGTGTTGTGTGTGTGATGTGAAATAAAATTATTTTTCCTGAATTCAGACTGTCCAGTCTCCCATTTAATGAGAAGTTTTCTTGTAGGTATTTAATTTTCTTTTCTTTAAGTCTCAATAGATGGCGTTAATATGACTGAAACGAACTATCTTGCTGTCAGTTCAATAAAAAAAAACTTCATGGGTGCGTTCAGTTACTACACATGTTATTGAACTGTTACTGAACGCTACGATGATCTTCGGGCGATCACACGGCGTAGTTACTGAACGCAGCCCATAACTATTTGGCTTTATACTGGTAACAGACGTTTCAATGTCGGACTCCTATTTTTATTATTACGCAGGAGACACGGCCAAGGTACGTCCTGCCGTAGGAAAGTGTGTAGTGCGGCAGAACCCTCATAATTATTACTAATACCCGTTGGAAGCTTTCGACGTCCTGCCCAAAGACTACAGTATATACTTAGAGTCCTGCCGCGCTACACACGGCCCTGACCATCAGACGTCCGACAGTCGGATCGTCTGTAACTAGTATTATGTCACTATCATGTGTGTTTTGCTCAAAACTTTTGTGAAATTTAGCTTAGATTTGAATGATTTGAAAACTATTGAAAATGCGTGTTTGTGCAGTTGTGAATTGTACCAATAAGGGACGTCTTACATTTCCAACTGATGAACCACTAAGGTCACAGTGGATAAGAGCAACAAGGGTGGATGTCCAACGAATATCAAAACAATTATAGAAACAAATAATCCTTAAGCGTGACTTCCACAACAAAACAAACAACGGAAACAAACATCCACTCATACCAGTGTTGCCGCCTCTTATTACTAATTTCGTACGAAAAAAAACAGGCTGTTACCAAAAAGCAACGAAAATTAAGTTTTGCTCCTCTGAAATTTCGTTTCATTTAATCATGTTCATGGTTGCCATTAATATCAATTAACACTTAATAAAAGAAATCTGTATATATTTTTTTTTCAATTGTCGATTTTGAATTAAAAAGGATGGACACCTTCCGTTGTTGGCCTATGTGGCAACACTAAAGTTATGTGACAGCATATTTTGATTTGACAATTCAATTTGGTGATGACAGCGCCACCTAGTTATTTTGCAGCAACTCTTTAAATACCTACAAGAAAACTTCTCATTGATCGTAATTTCCTCATTAGTTATTGAAGTGGTGTAAAGTAAAATTAGGAGTATGGCTCTAACGAACGTACTGCTATTGAGTCAAATAGCTAGCTATGTAGTTGGACTAATTTTGTCGCTTTGTTTAGTTGTCCCTATGAGCATGCATCAGCAGGAATTCGGGTATGCAAACTTTGTAAACCTAATCTGGCTCTAGAAATGAAAATTCTGCCCCTAAAGCTAATATCTGACCAAGTACAAGTAACATTGAAAACCTACTTTTAAATTTGGTTGTTTACGTCTTATCTATACTAAAATTAAAATATTATTAATTAATTAATGGTGCACTAATTCCAAACTATTGGTTTGGTCGACAAATGCCAATTGCAGTAATTTTTTTATCAGTCTGTAGGTATTATGAACAATATGTAAGGCAGTTTTGCATTGTCTATTTAGATCCATAGCTGTGCCCTGCAATTTGTTCAGCTTTTCTGGAGTATAAAGAACCATCAGGCGGGCTGCATGCTTGTTTGCTACCTAAGTAGTACCTATATATAAAAATCTATAAGGGTTCCGTTTTTTGCCATTTGGCTACGGAACCCTAAAAAACTAAGTCTCCTGTTTACTACATTTTTGGGTGCCAAGCTACTCTGCCTTTTGGCATATTCATCAGAAGCAGTTGATTAGTTTGCTGTAACAGACTCAGATTATTCATATCAAATTAGTAATATTAAAAACTGGTTTAAAAAGGTTTTCCCAAACTATCCTACATTATTCCAGAGTATACTCTATCTGTGCCAAGTTTAATAAACATAAATTACTATGTTTATAATTTGATATACTAGCATATTCACTGGCATCTGTATTATTTAGAAAACTGTATCACAGGTGTTGGTGCATTCCATTGAGACTTTCAGTTTATGATAAAGAAATTCAGTTACTAAATAAGAATAATCAATATTGTTCTCCCACAGGAGTAGTCACTGCTTGCTGTTCTCCAGAGGTGAGTGGAGGGCAGCGGATGGTCAGCTGGTGGTCTCGTGGGCTCCTCGGGGATACTGTGACTATGTCATTGTTGTGGGTGGCATAATGTTCATTGTGTGCTGCATACAGATCTACAGGTTGGTATTCTTTAAGTTATTATACTGTTAGTACAGTTTTTTTTAATATCTGTTTTCAGTGTCAAATAGTGTACCAACAGTATGTGTCAGAAGCCTTAAGTTCATTGGGGAGTGGGAAGGGTCAGTAAAAGTAAGCATTCATAGTGCTGAGGTAACTGCTTCCCACCAGGATGGCGGTATATTTTTTCCGGACTTGTAGTATACAAATATTACTTAGTGTTGCATTGGCATGGTGAGAACCAGTACACATGTTCAGCCAATACCACACCCTATTGTTGATATAATAGTAGTCATTATCACATAAATATATGCCTACCATAACATTATTATTGTTCATGTAGTTATGTCACTATTTCCTCATATTGGAGGAAAAACATTCATCCATGATTTTATTATCAGTCCATGAAGCATTTATTTAAAACATAATATCACAGTACCTATTGAATATTTCTGTGATTTTTAATAATAATAATTTGTATTTTGAAGCATGACATTATTGCAAAATAATTTTACTTCTTTTTTTAGGAAAAAGAATATGTTCATTCTGATTATGTATCTTTTATGTCTATCTATTATGTAACTCAAAAGCCCACAGCTTGAGCTGATGGAAAACAATGTGAGGAAACGATAGCATGGTGGTAGAGTACCTTGTAGTACTTACTCACTTTCCTGGCATTCATTTTGAAAATCCATTGCCATACACTATCAAAGGGTTGCATTTGAGAGCCTTAAACTGAAACATGCGGCCACATCATTACTCGCCATGGTTATATTGTACAAAACAAGCCATTCATTAGTAAAAAAAACTCTTTTAGCAGTCTCCTCAAATCGCTGATTTGTGTCCCAATCTTGTCATAGTAATTGTGTAGTTATCAGCGAGATAACAAGGTATGATTTCCCATGGCACATGTGTAATTGTGTGCAGGTTATCAATGCTGATGTACAAAGGGCTGGACAGCACGTTCCTGTCGGCGTTCATCGAGGCGGTGGGGTGCATGGCGCTGTGCGCGCTGGCCGTCTCCGCCGCCGTCACAGTCACGCTCGGCTTCATGACCTGGTGCCAGAATATCGTTGAACGATTCCCCAGGTATTTTCAACTTTTTACTCACTTATTTGGTTTCACTTCAATTACCATGGAAAGAAACCAAGCCCCGTGGATCTTTATTTTCTATCCAAAGTATTAATTAATACTGAGTTTCAAGTGGTAGGTGTCTTCCATATATACTACTCCTATACCCTCTTTTAGAGGTAGTTTTGATAAACTAATAATGAGAATCTTTATTATTTATTTAGTTAAGTTATCATCAGTTTAGCTAAGTTTTAAGTTTATAATCCCAAGGAACCCATGTATGTACACAATTCGAAGTTCCTAACCCCAGCAGTTTAGGCTCTGTATTGATGAATCAGTCAGGACAAGTTATTATCTATCTATATATATAAAAATCAATGCCACTTTTCGTTGTAATTTTATAACTCAAGAACGGGCTCACCTATCCAAACCAAATATTTAGGCTTTGTTTGGACTATTTAGTAGATGGTTTATGTGAAGTTTGCACAAAATCGGTCTAGCGGTTCTTCTTTTATCACATTTTTTTTTAAGAAATAAATTGTATAAATGGCGGATCATTTTGTTAATGGGGATTTTGCTGTCAAATTAAAACTTTTTTCAGTGTTGACAGTACAAGCATGTTGTTAAGTCATTCATTTCTGTCATTTCATTTTGGACGTGCTTCGATTAAAGCTTGCAGTCGATAATATAACCTAGATACCCACTGCAGCGCCATCTGCCGGGCTGATTTGTGAATCTAATGTGATGGTTGAGATAGGGTAGGGTAGGAGAGTAGGGTAGGGTACGGTAGGTACGGTAGGGTAGGGGTGGGTAGGGTAGGACCATAGGGTAGGGTAGCACCACGCGAACGAAGTCGCTTCGGGCAGCTAGTAATGTATAGATTTCAGTATCACTTTTGCATAAAATCATGTTCTTTTCTAAACAATCTTTATCCTCATATTACAACACAACAAAACAATCCATATACATAAGATACCAAAATTGGACTGTTTTACAAAAAAATTAAACCAACTTCAAAGTACACTAAGAAGTTATCAAATCCTGATCTGATGACAATGGGACCAAACGGGAAGTGTACCCTTCCAGACAAAAAAATAATTTTCCAAATCGGTTAATAAATGACGGAGTTATGAGGTAACAAACATATACAACTGAATTGAGAACCTCCTCCTTTTTTTTGAAGTCGGTTAAAAATGGTCCTCAGGGTCGGATGAGGCCCTGCACTGCTTACACACACTCATTGTATTTGATAATGAAATAACATTACAGTTGCGAAGCGGCCGCCGGGCAGGAGTTTGATAAGGAAGACAAAATAAATACTAAAGGATTTTATATGGAAATTGGCACAGTACAAGTAAGTTTTATATTATGAAAATATTATTATATACATATGTACTTTTTTAATGTGTGAATTCCGCTATTTTGTGCCATAAAAAGTTGTTCATAGCAGTGTGAATTATAAATAATGTGTTACACTTTGTACACAGTTTGGTGCATGGGGTATATTCGCAACATGGGTAGGTCTGGCGGTGTTCTCTACTCTAAAAGTGTGTCGGTACCATCAGTTAGAGAACATCCAGGTGTCTATGTACCGCGAGAGACAGAGACTCGTCAACGAGAGCGGCTCGCCCACCGCGCACGAACACCACGGACGATCCACACCACCATTGGACACTTACAACTCATAAATAATTATTTATCAAGCCATTGTATTTATTATCATATTTAAAGATCAAAATAATTTAGTATTAAAGTTATTTTACAGCGGAAAAGTAAGCGATGTCTATCCACAGAATAATTAATTGTACAATCCAGGGTTGTTGCTGATGCAGGTTTTTTGTTTTCAATATCAGCAGATGTTGATTATTTGGGATTAATATCAGCTGGTACTGATAGTAATGAACTACTTAAAATACCGGGTGTCTCTACAAGTAGTGTATGTGTCTTGAAAAGTTGAGATACATCAGAGATTTATTTTTCTGAAACAGTTGAATAGTGAAGTAGCAGACACATAAAAATTCCCTATAATGGATGTAACCATTGCGTTTTAATAAACATTGAATTGTTACAAACTACTTCCGATTGTTTCCGAATTCTATGAGGGCGATGAAAAAAATTACATTTTTCAATACTTTTTTATAACCGAGATGGCTACATGTATGGAAACAAATGTTTATGCATATGCTAAGATCACTACTCGTCTAACGTCACTATGATCAAAAATATTAATTGCAATTTTTTGATTAAAAAACATGAAAAATAGTAAATTCGGAAACTACAAGAATCACTGAAAAAACATGACACTATATCCAACTACAAAATCACGCCTCAACCACTCAACGGATCATCATGAAATTTGGCATGCAGATAGCCTGTGGTATGGAGAAGGACATAGGCTACTTTTTATTCCGGGAACGCGGGTGAAACCGCGAGGGATAGCTTGTTTTAAATAAAAGGTAAGTTATAATACGATATATTGATACTTAAAAGTCGCATACTTTTAAGTATCCAAAACAATCTTAGGTAAAGTAACATTACAAAAAAAAAAGAATATTATTGGCGGTAAACCACCAAACTTATTGGTAGCGCGCTAAGGCCCTTCAACGGTATGTCACGGTCACGACCTCAATATCAGCACTAAAATCAGCATCAGTTGATGCGGATGCTGCTATTGAAAACAATGCTGATAATCTGCTAATGCTGATATTCGCAACAACCCTGTTACAATCATACATAAGGTTGTGTTCACTCCCCAATGAATTATGTTGTATGTTTTGTACCTAAACAAATGCGTTTCTTTCTATCGCATAGCTCTATCTCTATCGGAGCCGTTTATCGTGAACCAGGGGGCCTACCACAAGCTCTTAAAACAAGGTTAAAATAACCTTATTTGTGTTTTGTCTTGTTTTGACGCCGGATGTCAAAGAGTGACAAAAGACAAATAAGGTTATTTTAACCTTGTTTTAAGAGCTTGTGGTAGGCCCCCAGGCCTGTGCACGTATGGCTCGGCCTTAGTGTAACCTATAGAAACTGCAACGGTTTTATCAAAATACTAGTCGTTAAGCAATCAATTGTTCTTTATGAAAAATATGAATACCATAAAAATTATGATTATAATAAAAATATATTTTAAAATTTCTTGTCACTACGGTATTGACTTGAGAAAATAGTGATATTTAATTTACTTGTTAAAAAAAGGATGTTTTCTTATCATCCCTGGGAGGTAATTCGTAGTTTACGTGAATTAAAATCGATGTTTTTATACTTTTTCGCACTTAAAATGACACCGACTCCCTTGTACTGCATTGAATTATTGTGATATATTCTAATACTTTGTTTATAAAATGTGTTAGTAATTGTACTTTAGTTATTAAATCGTCATCATCAATAGTGATGATGCCTAGCCTAGGTAAAAAAATATAATTCTAATTAGTTCGTCAGTTAGATTATCAAAAAATATTGGACACGTATTATTTGCTTTACCAAATCATTGAAAAATTATAAAGATAAGCGAGTCAAAGTTCGGGAGTGGGGGCTCGTGACGACAAAAAAGTGTACTCTAACTTGACGCCACGCGTCTTCGTATTTTCTTGTTTAATTGACAAAAGATTTTTTGATAATGTAAAAGACTGACTAAAAGATGTCTTTTGTCATGTAGTCCATACTCGTATATCTTATTGTGATCTAATGGCGGACAATCATTTCGATTTAGTGTAAGAATATAATTTATGTAATTCATCTCAATTTGTTGATACTTTAATATTTTATTTACAAATGTTAGCGTAAGATATTTTTAGTAATGTATCCGATATTTATGGATAAAAAATAAACAAACATTTATAATAAGTGTTTTATTTCCAGCAGGCTTTTCAAGTGGAAATAGACTTTACGAATAAGACATTTAAAGTACAAAAGTTATGATTAAGGAATCGTCCTCTCGACACAACACATCTGGCAACTCGGTTACCGATACACCAATAACACAATTAACACTTCCTAACTAGTGAGATCAATGTTTATTCTTCAAATGAACTTTCAAGTATCTGAGCTGCGCGAACTTAACGGGGCATTTGTCGCACGAAAACTTGTGTTTGTCGTGCGTGAGTTTGTGCCGGAGCAGGTCGTAGCGCACGTTGAAACCTTGTCCGCAGTCGGCGCACTTGTGCGCGCGCCGCGCCGCGTGCCTCGCCTCGTGGCGTGCCGCCTGCGCGCGCGACACGAACGAGCGCGGGCACTGCGCGCACGGCCAGCGCCGCACGGAACTGTGCGTCTGCTTGTGGCAGTACAGGCTGGCTCGCGACCGGAACCGCTTGTCGCACTCGTCGCACGCGTACGGACACTCGCCCGTGTGCAACGGCTTGTGCTGCCTCAGGCTCGCTTTGGTGCCGAACTTTTTTCCGCACACGTCGCACTCGTGCTCCTTGTTCTCGTTGTGGCAGTATTTCATGTGGTAGAAGTAGCTCGACGGCGCGGTGTACACTTTCGAGCAAATGGGGCACGCGCGCGCTCTCCTGCGGCTCGTCGTCTTTCTACCCGTCTTTGGAGCGGTGGAGTCTGAATCCACACCCCCGAGGGGTGCGTCGGGCTCCGGGGTCGGATTCGCCGGCTCGTCCTCGATCGGCTGGCCGTCCTGGGTGTCTTCTATCGCCTCGAAGACCGACTCGGGCAGTGTTCCGAAGTCCATATCGCTGTGGTCGGAGAACTCATCCTCTCGATTGTCAGTCGCCTCCTCGGAGCCGTTCTCCTCGGACGTATCCTCAGAGTCGTCACGGATTTCGTCGTTCGGCCGTTTGGACTTCGGTGGCTGCGCAGACCTCGGCTCCTCCCCTATTGCAAAGTCATCGCTATCGCCGGGCTCCTTCTTTTTGTACTGTTTGGGTCGCAGCTTAAAGGTCGCGTAGTGGACGGCATGCAGCGACATGTGGAGCACGAAGTCTCTTCGGTGGACGTACGTGTCGCATTCCTTGCAGAGGAACATCACGTCCCTGTGCTCGGGGGTGGGGGTCGTGTAGCTAGCATGTGTCGCGGCGCGGGCCGGCGACTCCGTTCGACCGGCCGGATCGGCCACCTCCTCGAACCTGCAACAAACCGCCTCATGCTGTAGCTCTACTCTTTCTTTACTGTACGGTGCTGCCGCGCGTGTATGTTGAGCTGGCTGCGCAGCCGGAACGTGCGGCCGCACTCGCACGCGTGGGCCTTCTCGCCGGTGTGGACGCTCATGTGCGACTTCAACTCCCCTAGCCTCTTGAACCTGCCCCCGCACTCGACGCAGTCGAAGCGAAGCCCGGCGTGCGCCTTCTTGTGGACCCGCAGGCACGTGCCGGACTTGAAAGCCTTGCCGCACGCGTCGCAGACGAAGTCCCTACTCTCCGAGTGCGTCCTGACGTGATCCTCGAGGTGGCACTTCCTCGTGTAGGACTTGTGGCACGTGTCGCAGACGTAGGGTCGTTTCCTGGAGTGCAGCGCGCGCTCGTGGCGGGTGAGGTTGCTCCGGTCGCTGAAGCCGGCGCCGCACGTGTCGCAGCGGTGCGTGCGCGCGCGCCGGTGCGCGGCGGCGTGGCGGGCCCGCGCGCCCAGCACCACGTGCTTGCCGCACTCGCCGCACGCCCAGTACCGGCGCCCGTCCGCGCCCACCACCACGCGCGCGCCCGGCTCCGCCTGCCGCCGCCCCGACCCCGTCTCGATTTTAACCTCCACCGCTAGCATCGGAATCTTTACATCCCTGGAAACGCAACCGGGGAGATGAGTTAGCGGCTCGGGGGCAGTAAAACAAAAGTAAATTTGAAACGCTATCTATATTTGCTACTCGTAACAATCAGTCGCATTATAACATCATTGCCCTGCGTGGTAGGAGACCGGTCGGGCCTCGCTCATTAGTAGAGTAGACTAGTAATGTCACCACCACCTTTATATTACAAGCCCACATAGAGCATAGTATTAGTATTGGGGGCGTCCCTAGGTAGTTCGGCGTCGTGCATTCTCTTGGCGTGGTGTCGGAGAGCCCGTCGCTGGCGGAAGGCGGCGCCGCAGAGCAGGCACTGGTGCGGCTTGGCGTCGGTGTGCGCCAGCAGGTGCGCGGCGAGCTCGTGCCGCTGGCGGAAGGCGCGGCCGCACTGCGCGCACGCGTGCGGCCGCTCGCCGCTGTGCTTGAGCCGGTGCCGCGCGAGGCCGGCGCGCAG
The DNA here is from genome assembly GCA_947623365.1 of Achlya flavicornis. Classification (NCBI taxonomy): domain Eukaryota; kingdom Metazoa; phylum Arthropoda; class Insecta; order Lepidoptera; family Drepanidae; genus Achlya; species Achlya flavicornis. The sequence continues at coordinate 546,434 of OX392485.1, read as the reverse complement.
CCGGAACTTGGCGCCGCACTCGGCGCACTGGTGCGGCAGCTGCGAGCTGTGAGTCTTCAGGTGCACGTGCAGCGACCCGCTCTGCGTGAACCGCTTGCCGCACTGCGGGCAGATGAACGGCCGCTCGCCCGTGTGGATGCGTATGTGCTGTTTCAAGTTTTGCGAGTTGGCGAAGTTCTTGATGCAGATCGGGCACGAGTGGCGCCGGACGCGCTCGTGCGTCTCCGTCAGATGCCTCTGCAGCCCGTTGGGGGCCCGGAACTGCTTGCCGCATATGTGACACACGCACGGTCGCTCGCCCGTGTGGATTCGCTTGTGGAACACGTACGTGTGCGACGAGCTCAAGTTTTTTCCGCATATTTTGCAAGTGTAGAAAACTTTCCCGTTAATCTTTGTTTGCACCTGACTCAGTTCCAGTCGCGTTTCATCGTCCATTCTGTCCTTTCTCATGTTCCACTGCGTCAAATCGTCGAAATTCTCGATATTACCGCTTTCGTCGTTATTTTCATCTAGGCTCTCGGAGGAGCTCGAATCCGTGAATTCAGGGTAGCTGCATTTGTCGTGCTCCGAAACGTAGTGGTCTCTAAAATTGATTAGCGCCTTATAAAATGTGTTATAAATGTTGTTCGATTTCTTAGTGGCTATGACCGACAGCGGTTTGTCGTCGTCGAGGGAGTGATCGCTTTCATCGGATACGTCGACCTCGTGTATGATCGGCAGGTACCTGCGATCGGTATCGTTGTCGCTCGACGACTCAGTTACGTCTTTAACGCAGGGCTTCCACCTGCAACAAATAATCCTCGTTACTTCACGTCCTCTGGTGCGTGTTTATATGGTATTTCAAGTGTGTGCTCTTTCTGAATGTTTTTGAGCAGATATGACAGGCATGCTTCCGTATGTCTAGATGCATCTCGAGGTGTCGGTCGAGAGTGTTCTTGGCTCTGTAGCAGTTCCCGCAGCGGTGGCAGGAGTACGGCTTGAGGCCGGAGTGCAGGCGCGCGTGCACGTCGCGCGCGCCGCGCGTCGGGAACGCCTCGCCGCAGCTCGCGCACAGGTACCTCAGTATCCCCTCGTGCGCCAATTTCTTGTGTTTCCTCAGATTCCCCTGAGCCTTGTAGCTTTTATTACATTTATCGCACGGGTACGCGTTGAGCTGCCCGCTGTGACTCTTCATGTGAACGAACATGTTGTATTTATTGGAAAATGTTTTATTGCACTCGGGGCATACGGCCGGAATGTATTTCTGATTTTTTAAGCTCTGCTCCTTTTTTTCCTTGATTTCCTCTATCGGGCTGTGAGTTTCTGTCAAGTGCGCTTCGAGACCGGTAGCGTCTTCGGCTACGAAGCCACAGCTGCGGCATACGGTTGTACTATTGTCTGCTTTTCGATTCACGTGTTGCTCTTGCAGGTGCTGGACGAAACTCTTTCTGTCGTTGTATGATATATCGCAGCAGATGACTCCATCGTCAATGCTTACTTCGACATGCTTGTTGAGATGGCAAATGAGCCGAGTTGTCGATGAGAACACATTTTCACAGAATGGACAATAGAAAGTTGGTAGCGTTTCTGATTTCTCTTTCGGTTCTGATGTAAAAATCTCGTCTCTGTCAAAATTCTCATCATCTAGGATTTCCTCGCAAATGATGTATTCTTGTATGAATATTTGAATAGCCTCCGTATTCGTGGAGGTCAGACTATGGCACGACAGATGTGCGGCTAATTGTTCCACGGATGATAGAGCTGGTTTCTCTGCACATTTCAGGCAAACAAATTTCATATCCAAGTTATCTCCGCCGATTTCCAGTGTATTACAGTAATCGATCAGCACATTTTTTACATTTTGGTAAAATACTAACGAAGTTTCCGACCTGAAATTACTATTTGGTATTTTTGTTGAGGTATAAGGAAAGTCATCTGTCCTGTTTACAGTTATTTGGAGTCTGTGCAACCCTTCCATCAGTCATCTCGGCATTCACTTCATTCAAATTCAAAATCATTTATTCAAATAGACTTTCGCAGACACTTATGAAAAGTCTGACTCTAATACTCTAATACCGGTTCGGAAGGTTGCATTTGCTGAGAAGAGCCGGCAATAAACTCAGCAATTACTCTTTTCAAAACAAGCTTAGATTCATTACATAATATTTACATTCTTTCTGATATTAACCAGCTCATAATTATATATATGTACGTATGTCAATAAAGTGGGAAGAAGACCGAACATTCTGTATTACTTTAGTGACTTGGCTACCATCCTTTCTCACTTCAAACTAAAACTGAGGGTTCCATGAAATTATTTAGTCACTTACGCTACTTTCACACCTTTTCACCACTTTTGACGTTTAAGAATGTCAAAGCAAAATTAACCTTATCCCATCACAATAAGGTTTATCTGTTATATCTATGGTTATTTATATTATAATAAAGATAAACCTTATTCTAAAGACATAAGGGCTACTTTTCTGTGTAAACATCAAAAGGTTTTCCTTAGATTTGTTGCGCTGTAACCCCGTAAATTGTAATGTGTGTACAACCATTTCAGAATTCTCGTCTTACATGCGTCCCATACATTAAGACAGATCTTATAGATACTATAATTTCAGTAGCACAAATTGTTCTTATGACTTGTCGGCATTTCTTCCAACCTGACTACCGAAAGGCGGAGCAGAAGAGTGGAACTCAATCAAATAAAAATAAATAAAAACGAAAAGTAGAATACATACTTGTTATCTTGTTCTTTTGTTGTGGTTTGGCTTTTGACAGTATTCTGATTTGTTTCCTGCAAATAATAATGGTAAGTGTGAGAATTCTCCTCTGGATTTACACCATAGACAATGTAGAGGAGTGCCAACAAGTCCTAGTGACACTGTGCTATATTTGTCACAAGGCAGGCAAGCTGGCGGAACAGCTGATGGTAAACAGTGGCTACCACTGCGTAGACATTACCAATACCCAGGAGAATTGCCAACATGTTGCCGACATTTACAAATCCCTAGAAGGCCTTGGACTGGCTCTTACTGTAGCCTATGGACGTTTGCAACACCAGTGGCCCGATTCACGTAACAAAACTTCAACAGTGTCGTAGCGACATCAACTATTTTTAATTGTTTCATACAAGCCTCAAGCATTTCTCTATAGGATCGTTTCATTTGACATTGAAATATTAAAAATCTCAGTTTAATTTGTTGATGTCGCTACGACACCATTGAAGTATTTTATACTTGTTACGTGAATCAAGCCTCTGGGGTGTCACTCGTATGATTGGTAGCCAGTCAGTAACCAGTATTAGAGTCAGACTATTCATAGGTGCCTGTGATGGTCTATTTGAAATAAATATGTTACAATTTTGAGTTAGGCGTGCACTACAAAGAAACTTATCATAGTGTTACGATTTCCTCATGATACTTTCATTCACCAAAAATTTTTTTTTCTACTTTTAGGCCTATGGTTGTCCGTAATCTCACCATGGTAAAGGATGATTTGGACGACGGTGGTAAGCACACAAAGCCTAGGACCTGGCTCTCAACTGCAGTATACCTAGACAAAGTACATTTCGCGTTTGCGCGAATAGAAACGTTACAAAATGTATGAGATTGACATTTAGTTACGCTAGTATCTAGCGTATCCTTATGTAGTTTGTCTACGGGTACAGGTGTCGGAACACACCGATAGGTGCTTGGCGACATATTTAACTTGAGGGTGGTACTACAGGTGGGTACAACAAAGTACCCTACCACCATGCTATGGTTTCCTCAGGATGTTTTCCTTTACCGAAAGCTTGAAGCTCATTCTAGCATTCGACGAAATCATTGTTTTCGACAGCACTATCAGTGAGCAATCTTCCACTTACAAAACACATAAGTAATGAAGTTGGTTACATGATCAGGTGTGGGTCCGTCTGGTGGGGACTTGTGGTTGTGTAGGTGGGCGTGGGCGTGGGCGGCGAGCGTGGTGCGCAGCGCGCGGTCGGCCTGCAGCGAGCACTGCACCAGCTCGTGCCACGCCAGGATCGTGCTCGAGCACTGGTAGCACACCACCAGCGGGAGCCTGTCCTCCTCGCACACCTGAACACAACGACAACATCACAACACATCACTAAGTTTTATCACGATTAAAATACAGCTTTAGGATGATTGAAATAAGGTTAAGTGTTATGGGGAAGAAAAAAGTTTGTAATTAATATTTGTAACTAAATGCTCAGCAATGATTTGTTGACATCACAATGAAACTCAGTCTGTTTGTTAAGCTAAGTTAACTAATTTTTTACTTTTATTTTATTTATTTATTTATATATTTTACACAAATTATAGCTATCATTACAGGCATTTCTTAATGCAATAGCGTAAGTTAATAATAAGAAAATAAAAACAATTAAATTTTGCATGTATGGGTCCAGAAAATAAACATAGGTAGGTTATTATGTTCCAGGAAAGCAGGTAAACCTGAAGGACATAGTTCTATTGAGTAAATAAATACCTGAATAGGCAAATGTTTGCATATCTTCTCAGCTAGGTTGTTCAACAGACCCTCCCCATTAAATATAGGGATGACAAGCTCTGTGACCGTTGCACATATCCGACACACGTTGGAGAAGTCTTCAACATCTGGAAATACCAATAAACAACCCCTGTTTGGATCACAGAATGTATAAATTATAGTGAGTTAGAAAAAAATGCAAGCATCTTTTGAAAGAATATACTTATTGAGGTTATAAGATATGTATCTAAACCAGAAAATAGGTCTAAGTTACTTATTCATGAATCATCTATTTTAGAACATTATAAATTTATAAAAATAAAAATAAATAATGTGTGATATCACATAGACACATCAGCTAACAAGCTGCTCCTCTATAAAAAAAAAACGGCAGTCATGGTAAGAGAGGGAGGGGGCAGTTCGGATTATAGCAACATTTGGATTAGCCAGAGTATGGATTATCGAGGCTCTATTGTATATGCTTTTTTTATTTAAAGAAAAAAAGGGTGAGTGGAAGAAGATGGAGGATAAGCTTAACCATGAAATCCAGAATGGCTCTTATCATACGCACCAAATTAAACGGAGAAGGCGGGCTCATGTTCATACACTTGTATCAACCTATTCAAACATCTCTTTGTCATAAACCATTTAGCCCATGGGCTACACATCCTATCAGCAGCCTATAGCAGATGGGATGCACATCCTATCATGAAAAATAAAATACCAGGAACTGTGAGTAGTCAGACCAAATTTTTATTTGCATAGTACAAGCTACCATTCCAGTTGTTTTTTATGAACTGGCTTATATTAGTCTTTTACAAAGATAGGTATTAAATTATACAGACTGGAAATTAATTCAAAGAAATGACAGGTACACCTAGCGCAGTACTTTGGTAGATTTAGGAGATTGGGATCCATTTATTTTTATAAAAGGACACGGTTGAAATCGCAGGGGCTAGAAACTTGAAGTTTTGGTTTTACGAAATATTGTTAAATACGTTGGAAAGCTAGATCTTTAGGTTTATAATAAAAAATAACGTTGGACCATGGACTTACCCTCAAGATTAACTTGCGTTGATGGTGGTATTTCTAGATGTCTTTGCGATGCTGTAGACGTTTCAGATTTAGGGAGGTATATTTGTAGAGTACCTTCGTTCATTTTCATCGATTTATTTGTATTCAATTAGTAAATAATCCATTCCATTTACATTTATATATCTTGTTGTTGAATTGTTGACCAGTGTTGCCAACTGCTAGCTCTAGCCAGTAGCCAAAGAGAATATAACGCTACGCTCCAGTAGCCTTTACTAGATACTCAAAGCCAGTAGATTCGCTAGACGGCTTGCAAAAAGTTGCTAGATTACCAAATGCTACCGCGCAAATGATAGCGCTCGCTCTACGGGAAACATCTGTAGGCCTAACATGCGCAACCACGAAATAATTCACGCGAGAGTGACAAGGATTGTCATTGTCGTGTTTTTTGTCATTGACCCTAACATGAGCGCCACGACGACAATCTTTTCATCGTAGACTTCAGTATTTCATGACAGTTTCATGTAGACAAACCGATGTTGCCCTTTGATTACACAGTTTTAGTACACATACATATTTTTTAATAGCAACACTCAGAAATTGGGTAAAATATCACCCAATTTCTAGTTTGAGTAACAAAAATATTACCTCTGATTGGAACAAACGCGAAGAATAACACATACACGAACAAGACATACAAGCAAAATTAATATTTAAAGAGATAATAAAAAAAATAGGTTGTATAGTTAATAACACAAGCCTGCCATTTAAGATTAAAAAAATATATGATCGATGACATATTGTTTGTTTGACGCTTTTATATCGGAATACCGGAATATTATAATTATTGGAGGCCTTCATAATAATCATAGAAATTCCTACAAAAAATCGTAAGTAAATATAGATTTGATTATACGTTGCGAAACACTTAATTTGAGTTTATTATAGAATCAATCATAACTGCAAAACATTGTTTCAGGATACGCAGATATAAGACACAGATCAACTTTCTATGCCAATACCAGCCAAACATGCACGAGCATCAAGCAAGAGTTTGCGGCCGGCGACTATCGCTCGCCTATGAAACCGGGAGTGGGCCAATATAAAGGCCTCATTAGATGAGCTTGGTCCATAACGTTCGTTGAACCAATGGAAAGTCTTATGTGGTTAAACTGTGGTCTTACAGTCGTCAGATGGTCATGAGCCATGGTTCTAGCGGGTAGCCAAAATCACCTGCAACATCAAAAAGTTTGTGGAGCTCTGACAGAATTATAATAATGTGTTTGTTTTTCAAGTGTGACGCCACATAAAATTTGTGGCACAAAGTGTTACTTTTGCATTCGTATTAAATTGTTATTTCAATCTGAAAGTATATTATTTGATTATCAAATGCACATTTATCATGTTGACCATTTTTATGTTGACATACCTATGAGGAAGAGACTTGTACCACAGAATAGATAGTACCTGAAACTCCGCAACTAAGTACCAAATTAAAGGGGACACAGAGGTCTTGTATTCTTTTCCTCTAAAGGACGGATGGGTAAAGATGCTTTAGTCCAAATGTTCACCACCAACGCGACCTTAGTTAGCAAAATATGAGTAGGTATATTCTCAATTCGCCGCCGTTAACCTCAAGGCATAAGGGATCTGCAATAATTACGTTGTAATAAGAATATCCAACAGATAGAAATGGGAGGGAAAGCAAGTATGGTAATAATCCTAACTAATGTTATAAATGTGAATATGAGTTTGTTTGTTTGTTACGCTTTCACGCTTAAACCGCTGAAATGATTGCGATGTAATTTAGCACGCCAATGGAGAAGGGCATAGGCTACTTTTATCCTGAGAACGCGGGTGAAACCGCAAGGAACATCTTCATCATCATCATCAGCCTATAATGTCCAGCTGCTGAGCACAGCCCTCCTTTCACAAATCAGGGTGGAAGGGAATGGGCAGATACTCCACCACGCGTGCCCACTGCGGATCGGTGGAGGTAGGCTAGTGGTCAACCTACTGTTGGAGTTTTCAAGCCGCCTAGAAGGCCTCCAACTAGCTTAACGACTATCACAATTAAGTGATAACCGGGACCAACGGCTTTACGTGCCTTCCGAAACACGGAAACGCTCGATTTGAAATACCACTAGGCGGTCACCCATCCAGGTACCGACCACGACGGTGGTAGCTTAACTTCCGATCGATCGATTAAGAACGGCTTATCATGTTACACCACGAGCGTTGCAACAACCGGGGGACATCTTAGTTATATCCTAATACGGGACCGGTATCGTGTTCGAAGCTAACTATAGGAAAACGCGCCGAATAAGACGATACCAAAATTGCTCGTGCCTTCTCGTCTACCAAAATGTTAGACGATATATATTTCATATTTAACTGTCAAAATTGGATAAAATTAGGCTGGCATGTTACGGTTCATCGACAAAACACAACTGACGGATAGACGTAGACATTTCTTCCACTTTTGACGTCTAGAATCGAGTTTTACGTGCAACCATGTTGCGGTCAGTAGACAAATGAAATAAGTCCAATTTATGACGTAATATCGAGTGGAGATACCGTGAGATACGGTATGTCATGGCAGCCATGTTAGCCCGGCTGATGTAATAAATTTAAGTTTGATTTTGAAAAGAGTAATTGCTGAGTTTATTGCCGGCTCTTCTTAGCAAAAGCAACCTTCCAAACCGTGCATTAGAGTATTAGAGTTTGACTATTCATAAGTGCCTGTGAAGGCCTATTTGAATGAATAAATTATTTCATTTCATTTCATTACCCAAAAAAGGTGCTAGAAGTAGCTAAATGTTACTTAGTAGGTAGATAAACTTTTTTAACAGGTTATTAATTCCATTTTCCCAATAAATATATTAAAACAGCGAGAATTAGTTTTAAGTTGATAAAACGAAACAAGACAGAAGTGATGAGAAGAGGCAGATTACTGGTAGTACAGACTACTATAGAAGTAATATACGGTTTGAATGTAGAAATGAAACGGGGAATTCCAGGTATGGGTATAGGTAGTACTCACAAACTAAGTAGAGATACTACGCATCAGACAGACATGTCAGTACATGCTGTTTCAACCTTAGAGAAATCCAGAACATGACAGTTTTTTTTTTTTTAATTTTGTCGGGTCTGGTGTTGGTTTTTTTTATTGACCGAAGTATTTAGGCAAAGGAATCAGAATTCAACAGCCTAAATGTGTAGTACGTAGGTACCTAGCCTTTCAAAACTTTTATGTATTTGTTTGATATTTTGGACAGAGAAATAAAATACACATTCAAGGTAAAGCCCTTTATTCAATTTAGGCCCCAGAAGGGCACTTATACATATACACTATATATTTTTGGACAATCTGACAATATTGGCTATTTTTCCAATTGTTAACAATAAAAAAACATACCTAAGCAGTTAATACATACAAAAAAATAACATGAAAATATAAAAAAAAAAAAAACAATAACCTAAACAACACACGACTATCTAATCTATATCATAAAGGTATATTTGTTACCAGAAATGTATAAATGGCAAAGATCTGTAAAAAAATATTAACTTAACAAGCTTTCCAGCCTTATTATAACAACTTAATAACAGCTAATAAGGTTGACATTAATGTGAAAATAATTGGGCACAACTTTTAGCCACTGGTGAAAAATCTGTACATAAGTATGAATACTGAATTTCAACTCAGTGGTACAACACAGTTCGCGTTCAGTACAAAATAGTGTCTTACATAGGTCTAAAACGACAAAACCAGCATGGCTACATTCGGGTTGATCAGAGAAGAACAAACATTGTTATAAAATTATGCAAATTACAGAATAAAATCTACAAAAAATATTTAATTTACCAGTGGCTTGTTCCAATTGTCCTGTGTGTGGAAAAGCAGAGACAGAAGTGGATGTTGAAGGCATATGAAAAAGATCTGTAAACACATTAAAATGTATTAACTTAACAAGCCTTACTATAACAACTTAATAACAGGTGAAAATATAGCTCAATTAAACTAGCTTTCAATAAAAAAATAAAACATTGAAATAAGTCTTTTTTAGCTCTACGATGGTGCAAACAGGTACACAATACATGTTAAACTTATAGGTAACATTGTTTTATCCCATTCCCATTGTTTGCATCGGACGTTAAACATGATAAACAATAAGGTAATTCAACCGATCCAAATTATGTATTATCGGTTAATGTTTAGTTTATCATATAATTTTAAAACTTTATTTAAATATAATGAAACAACATTTATAACTATTAAAGTGTTAATTCCCTTAAAGAATAATAGTTCAAGAGGAGAAGAACAAATATTTACCAGAAAGTGGCATGTTATGCTTTAGTACAGTGGATTGTACTTTTGGTGCTGCACAGTATGTATAGTCGTAGTGCCTTTTACGTACATATGAGTGATCAGAAGGTTTGTGTTCTGAAAAAAAAGGAAAATTATTAATAGTTATAACTACCGTTGCCAAAGAGTTTTAATTATATTTATTTAACACCTCTGAATCTCAAATGATGCGAATGTTAAATTTAAAATATTTCTCTTAAAGCACTTTCTTAAGTATTAAATTTCTTTTTACATGCTTGTAATTTTTATGTTAGTACCTACTTGTTATACCTAATTTATTTTATAATTTAAACCTATTTATTTTTCTTGTATAGTGCTCATCCGTCTTTCGGCTGAGTTTGTAAATTTATGTGATTTATAATATTTGTGGAAACTTATAATTAGCCTTCTTTTTGTTTTATGTGGATCTATACTTTATGTAGGTACCTACCTAGCTGTTAGTTTTCCTTTGATCATAAAATAAAATACAGATAATCTTCAACTAAGTATTATACTTAATATATATAATTCAACAAGTTCAATTTAGGTATTTGGGAAGTAAGATCTTAATAACATACCTTTATCATCAATTATGCTTTTGAGGAAATACCATCCTCAATTTCAAGTAAGTTGTCTGGCTTTTCTATGGCCGCTGTACCCTATGTTAATCCCACAACTTGTCTTGTCAATCACTTTGGAATACAACACATACATTTCAAAAGTTTAAGAAACTCACTATGCACTATTAAAATAAAAAATAATCTAAAAACGTCCTGTCGTAAGTAAGCACTAATGTTCACAATGTATTACATTACTTTTTGTTCAATGTTGTTCAAACGTTCTTGCGTAAATTAACAGTAGATTTATAACGTCCTCTTTCGTAGATAACTTGCAGTATTTGATAACACTAATCAAGACTGGAATAATAGCGAAACGGGATTATTGAATTATTGATTGATTACAATGAATGATCAGCCATCATCAATGACGTAATAATTGTAATGACGGACGACACAAAATGGTGGCCCTTGTAAGGCGAAGCAGGGGGCAGGACGAGGGAGAGTGGGACGCGTAAACGCCACGTAATACATTGCTCCCACAGACTACATATGTTTTCTACGGTTCAATATTTTAGTTCTATCATTACTAGCCGTGGTAGTACTATACCCACACCCAGACCCATAGCGTCGTGTTTTTCTTTTTTTAGAGACCATCATCATCATCATCAGCCTATAATGTCCCATCTCGAGATCATCATCATTTAGAGACCCATCTCTCGAAATTATAGAAAAGTAGCTAAATAAAGAATCATGGCGAGCTCCATACATTGATTTGTACAAAAAAATAAAACATTTTAGAGGGTATTGAATCACTTCCAATGTTGAGATTAACTACATTACCAGCAACATGTTAATATACATGAAATATTTTATAAACCCCGCAAAACATAATGGTTTTGGTCGAGAATAGTCGCGATTCGCCGGCTTGCCATAGAAATTCGCATTTTTATCCCGGGGTTCTAAAAATATTTTAAATGTCTCAAGTTGTTCATTAGGCACCAAGGATCGATTATAACGTCATTCCAGCGTCTCTAAAAATCTTTAATTTTTTGTACAAATCTCGCCATGATCCTTTAGCTACAAGTTTCATTGACTTGTAGCTGCCTACCACCAAAAATAACTAGATGTAGCTATAAAGTAGCTAACTTGGCATCACTGTTGTTGATTGATCTTCTTCTTATTTTTAAGTTTGCCAACTCAGTCCAAATTATCAGACTTATTTCTGCCAGTATCGAGTTACATTATAATTTCCAGTCACAATAAATCACTTCTCTACATATATCTAGCCGTGACCTAGCCCTTTATAATTCACCGTCCATAAAAATCTATCTACGATAGAAATAATGTTTTGCTAAAATGGTGTTACTGCGTACTTGTATAATGGTGGTCAGTGAATGGTGCTTTGTACATTGTACCTACTAAAAATCTTCACGAACTTTTTGAGACAACTTGAAAAGTCACGATACACATAATTCATTTCATTTCACTTCACTGGTACACATGGATTCATCTTTATTGGATAAAATACCACCGATAATACGCAATAAAACACGAAATACACGAATGTATGAAAATAAAAATGAAAATGCAACGTTCCCGCCAAAAAGTCCGACATGTAATTAATGTAGGTAAGCTTAGAAATATAGATACCTATATCATTAGTCAAAGTAGGTAAGCTCGAAAGCTAAGATTGTTGTCAATAACAACACCTAAATATTTTAATGGATTGAATAGCCGATAACAGAGGACAATCACAGGACACAGAAGAAAAGTTATCACAGTTACATGCCTTTAAACATGGAGGAAACCTCCATGGGTTACGAATTGAGAAGGGGATATAGGTACTTTGGTTTATCTGTGGTCATTGAGAATTTGAGAGATAATTTAGGGTTGATTTAGGGATAGTCAGCTAGAAACCACGTTAAAACCTTGTTGAGCTGCTTGATAGTCAATCAATTTAACTTTCTGAGTTCTGCCATTTAGATAGTTGGAAAGCAAGTTGAGCTGTGTTCCTCGAATGTATATCTACCTATCTCTAGGTTTTCGAGCTTATTTATGAGGATGTATGAATGGTGTTAAACGCCTTAGCCAGTTCTCAAAATATAGTAAGGTATTCTGTGAAGGTATTTCTTTAAAAAGAAATCTCCGTAGATTCTATGTACCTACCTACGTACATGTTCAGTTGATTTGTTAGAGCGGAAGTAGAGAATAGGTAAGTTATTTTTTTTCGAACTACGAAACGAGGGTAGAGATTAATTTATTCTTTCTAAAATTTTGGAGAGTGATGTTAGGATTGAGATCGGGCGATAGTTGGTGACTCGGTTTCTATCTCCACGTTTAAATATCACTACGACGAAGACATGACCACTACCAACGTTCATTGGTTGTTTGCTCCATCAAATGCGATTACAGCGACTCACTTTGTGGGACTGTAAGTCCCACAAAGGTACCTACGAGTCAGGTGGCGATCCCACACAGAGAGAGAGTTCTAGAGTTCTGCGTTCCGCATTCACTATTGTGCACACAGCATGCAGTTTAGAGTTCTGTAATACCTATTCGCTACCGATCACACTTCATACACATTTTTTACTTTTAAAGGTGCTGCAGAACTCTCTGCGGGATTGGCGCCTAAGGCGGGCGACGATTGTACGATCAAACGATGCGATTTCGTCGCACGATCGCGCTGATGTTCCTGTGCTCGCGCGACGACTTGCAAGCTTCAAATAGGACACTCTAAAGCGTTTTGTGTATTTAATCTCGTCGTGCGACGAAATCGCATCGTTTGCTCGTACCATCATCGCCAGTTAGGACGACGCCTAAGACAAGTAATTTAATTTTCATTCATACTCAAAAATAAGAAAATGGCACGTTGTCGTATTTCACACAAATAATCGTGAATTATTTTGTACTAGCTGTCCCCCGCGGTTTCACCCGCGTTCCGGGTTAAAAAAGAAGCCTATGTCCTTCTCCATACAGTAGGCTATCTAGGTACATGCCAATTTTCATGATGATCCGTTGAGTAGTTGAGGCGTGAAGGCGTAACAAACAAACGAACAAACAAACTCACTTTCGCATTTATAATATTAGTTAGGAAGTTAGGATGTTTTATACGATATAGGTAGGTACCTACCGAGGTAGTAGGTAGGTAGGTACCTACCTACTTAGATAATATTAGTGAGTTGAGTTTCGGTTTCGGATCAGCATTCTACCTACTCAAAATATCCAAAATTCTGTCTAGTTGGTTTTCAAAATTCAAAATCATTTATTCAAATAGACCTTCGCAGGCACTTATGAAAAGTCTGACTCTAATACTCTAATACCGGTTCGGAAGGTTTAGATATTAAAACACATAACATATTAAATTAATATTAATTATTACTTAATATTAATTACATTCGACATGAAGTACCTACTTAATATATAGGTAAGGTAAGGTAAGTTGTTCAGTTTCCCTTGAGGTTGCGGTTCTTGAACGCTGCGCGGCCGGCGGACGCCACCATCAGCGGAGCAACCATCATCGTCTTGTTCTTGTACGTGTGGATTACTTGCTGCAAGTAAAATATTAACTTAAATAGTTGTGCAATTTTCATGAATGCCCAGGATATCATCTATCTCAATCTTATTACATGAGATTGTTTAAACTTTTAAAGCAAGACTTTTTTAAAGCCCGATTTTATGATAGCTCCCGCTCTTTTGGTTAATTAGGTAAGTAAAAAGTAAGGGAGCGAGTTTTCCACCTTCGGCCTCATCATGAATGACAATGATTCCAGTTGATTTATTTAACGTTATTATTTTTGAGTCTTTTGGGCTGTTGGTTGTTCAGCTACGATAGTTAGGTACCTCTCCAGTATAGCTTTAACTATATCCAGCCAGTCCACAGCTTTCTAACATAGTGTATGCCCTGTAGATTTCCACAATGAGAGATTTTGGGCTCTTGCAACCAGTGGCTCCTAGACTTAGTGATCAGTCAGTCATCAACCTAACACAAGCCTAAGCAGTTAAATTTTTTCAATGAAAATCGGAAGAAGTCCTTACGAACCAGAACAAGTTTAATAAGAAACACAGCGAAAGTCAAAAACGATATGGTCATGAGAGCACCCTCGCTCGATGGGAACTCGACGTGCCCGCGCGCAGCTGCTTGCGTCGATCGTGATCGACGTCGAGTGGCGGGGTCGCTCGTTGGTTGGTCCAAGTCGTCAGGCCATGTCGAGTCTATACGGTATTCTGTTGACAATATTGTTTGAAAGTAAGCCTTAGGTAATACTTACGAAAAATTACATAAAAAACTTAAACCGATTTCAAAGTACACTAAGAAATAATCAAATCCTGATCTGATGACAATGGGACCAAGCGGGAAGTGTACCCTACCAGACAAAAAAAGAATTGTCCAAATCGGTTAATAAATGACGGAGTTATGAGTTAACAAATATAAAAAAGAAAGAATTGTGAACCTCCTCCTTTTTTTTAAGTCGGTTTAAAAATGCTATTAAATCAATAAATTTACGGCCAAATTAGGTCTTTTATTTATTGCAGTAATTAAAAGATGGAACAAAACCAGAACACTTCAAGAAGGGTGTGATGTTTGCAGGGTCGGTAAAGGGTGAGTGATGGTGTCCCTGACCCTGGTGTTGCGGCGAGTATTCGTAGGTAATTAAAGAGATAGGTACCTATACTTTTTCTTACTTACCTATGTTTGCTAAAATTGTATCCTTCAGTTTTTGCAAATACCTCATCTTGCCGCTGACGCCTCGTCGCGTGTTGCTGGATATAGTATCTGCTACAACTTTAATGAATTTCAGCACATTTTCGATTGTATTTTCTCTAACACCTGAGTTTTCCTCAAAGTTGTCTTCATTGTCATGTTCGTTAGATTGAGAACTTTCATCATCTCCTAATGGTTTGTCGTTAGTTTTCTGACTGTTGTTATTATTAACTGGTTTATCCGATTTAGAAAGTATTTTTTCATTCTTCACAAATCCTTTTTGATTGATTTCAATTGGCCCATATTCATGTTTCATAAAGTGTTGTTGAGTGACGTCTATTAAAGGGTTTATATCGGTTAGAATATATGTTGATTCAGTAAAAACGTCTCCTGTGATAAATTCGGATGACGGAATATTTGATAAACGGGTGTAATTATCGAATACTCGGTCTGAAGTGTTTATTTCGGGTCTTTTCTTATTAACGCTATTGAAATTGGGTGCTAGTTCATCGTGCTTATATTTTATATTACCTATATAAAGATCTTTGTCTTCAAAATCTTCATCAGTCTTTGTATCCTTCTTTGTTTTAAATTCTGGTTTCCGATTTGAATTCATAAACTGATCATTAGGTTTATAATTTGAGCGTAAAACGTCACTATCTAAAGTCGGGCTTTTTTCTATTGCTACTGGCTTCATTTTCAGAGAAGGCGATTTGACAGGAGTGTTTGCAAGTTGAACCCGCTTTACATTACCGATATTAGGTACTCTATGTACAGTACCAATAACTCTATCATCACTATTAAATTCCTCTACTGATTCTAAGTTTTCAGTAAATTCATAATGAGTATTGGATTTAGGAGCATTGGTCTTAGTTATATGAGGTCTAGTTTCAGTATTCGATGACTTTACTGCACTTCCAATTAATCGTTTCACATTACTAACATTAGGAACTCTTTGTACAATACCTAAATCTTTGACTGTAAATGCTTCTTCGTCATTGGTATCAGCAGAAGTTTTGACCACTTGCGTCCGCGAATTAACGTTGGTTGGCGAAGTTTTCACAGCGTTACCCACAAGTTGCACACGTTTCACATTACCAGCACTAGGCACTCTATGGACACCTTGATTCCAATTGAATTCTGTTACGGAATTATTAACATATCTGTTTGTAGTGGTGTCTTCTAAGAAGGGTTTGTTATGAGGCCGAAGAGGTTTTCTATGTGTGTAATGTTGCTGAGAGATCTCAACCCATTCGGCAGTGACTTGAGTGATTATTAGTAGTACAAGAAACATGATTGCGAGAGGCGGTTGGCATGTTTGGATGAGATGTGAACTGTCGTGTGACAAGTCTCGGTTTGTGAAGCGTTGGACGGTTAGGTCAGGGGTATCTAACATTTATCACTATAACGTACAAAGGAATCTTTTTGTTTTAAAATGAGCTTTAATTCAATTATGAGGTGGTGCTGTGCATGAGGTGCATGTTTATGAGGTAGTGTGCGGGGATCAGTGGCGTAGAATCAAGATGTCCCTTCCGCTAGCGGTAGCGACTCCTTTCAATTAATTTTGGTTCTCAAGTTTTTTGCAGGGTAAGCAACGCGCGAGTGTTAATCCTGTTGCTGCAAGCAATACTAATAGGCTACGGGAACTACTTACCATTAAGCAAGTCCCATGCCTTTTTGCTAAAAAAATTCCCATAGCTCATTACCCGAATTATTTTACCGGTTTGTGGTAATGTATCGATACCCGAAAGCGTCTAGCAAATCATCTTATTGACTAATATCAGATCTATTTCAATAGACATTTTGTCCAGCTCTAAAAATCTTTAATCGCCGAGAAAATGTTTACAAAAGTAGTTAGGTAAGTAGTGATAAATCTGTGAATCATTATCTGTCCACGCTCTGTTACGGGCGTAGGTATTATTCGCTCCATAATCACGAACATGCTCACTCACTCCCGACGAAGCGTGCTTACTTACCTCGATGACATGTTGAGAGGATACCGTTACAATTGAGGATCTTAGTAATGACATTTTAAAATGTTTTTTTTTGTATTAATTGATCTATATTGAAGATCTATAATAACTCTATGATTTTTGTGAAAGAAAGAGTTACATTCGTTGTTTTGTTTTTTGAGGTATATAATGAAAAAATAAATCAGTCTCAGAATGTATTTAAGTAGTATTTATATACTCTGAGGTACTCTTTTGAAATGAGGTGAGATGTCAAAAGAACAGTTTGGTCCTGTAAGTAAAGGAAAATGAGCGAAAACATTTGAAATAATAAACCAAATGTTATATTAAAAACGGCATTTATTTACTTTATTAATAACACAATTTGTAAATCGTTCTCATCTCAATATTAACCGCTTACTCTAAAACATCAACAGTTAGAGCTTATACATTGTGCTTTCATTGTGTGTCAATTATATTTATTATAATAATAATAAAATAATATTTCAAGTGAGTTCGAATTTGATTACCTTCACCAATATTTTTACAAAAAAAAATAAAGTATATGAGAGTTTTATTAAAAATTGCTAAACGTTTAAAAATAGGCCGATAATATATTACTTTAATATGATCTTTTTATGTTTTAATATGAGTAGATTTATAAAAGTTTTCATTGATAGCACAATACACAATCTCCTGCATACATTATCAACAGTATAAACACAATCACCGTGTATCTTATAAATACATTTAATTTAATTATTCTCCATATAAATTATAATATTATGCGTATTATTATTATTATATCTAACATCTATTATATATAATGTTGGTATAATGATTTATTTTGACACATTAGGTACTATATTATATTTCTTTTGAAGAGTTGTTTTTTTTTTAAATAATACCTTACTAAATATACGATAACCAGTTTGGTCCAAATGTATTATTATTATGCGCTTAAATGTACTTTAATATGTACTTTTAAGTAAAAGTAGTTTAATGCTAAGCGGGATGTCTTCTTATAAATAATAATATATAATATAAAAATCATAATAATTACACAATTTATATAAGCAGTACCAATAAATAAAATACACTACAATTGATTTATATTTTGTTAAAATGTGTCATTTGGATATTGTACTACTTAATACATTTTTTATTTGTATATTCTAAAGAAGACATACCGATTAGTTATAAAAAAATAAATTGAAAAAATAATACTCTGATAGAAAATTAAAGCTATTTAAATAGTCAAAACTATTACAATTCTGACTTTCATATGATTTTCAGAGAGCCAATTACAAGTTCCATTATTAAATATATTATATTTGATTAATAAGGCCGAATTGACATAAAATAATATTTATTATTATTAGTATTTGTGATGTCGATGGCATTATATTTGTCTTGTGTGAAAAAAGTTTATTATTTTAAGGAATATAAATAGTCACTGTCTAATTATTATTTTAATTATCCCATTATTCGATTACTTAACATTGAAGAGAAAGTACATGCTATTTTGTAATATCCACCATATAATGAGCCTGATGAAATTGGAATGAACATTTCTGGCCAATTTTTGCCTTCAATTGCGTTTTTTTTTGTGATAAAAAGTATAGGTATGTAAAGAGATCACAGAAAATGGAAATTGAAGTGTAAATAAAATATAAAAAAAGTTTTTAGTAACTGGAATTAATGACGACGTAAAAGAATTTGCGACTTGAATATACTATACATACATATTGACTGAAACAATATTTAAGTATATAATTCCGTATATATAAGGTCCCTTTTTATACTTTTACAACCTCTAAAGATTGAGATGTTTTTTTTTAATATGTATAAATTAAAAATAATATTTTAAATATTGTATTACTCGAGTAAAAATTGTAGACAATAGAAAAATAAAACTCCATCCAAAAAATGTTGGCACTGATTTACTTTTAGTGATTTGTGACCTGTTAAAGTTATATTGTTTGGCGATTTACGATCTATACTCATCTAGCGATTTTTAATATTCATTTAATTTATTTATACTACAAAAGCAGTCGAATAAAATAATCTCATATTTTCATCTTAATTAATTAAAAACACTATGCACATGTGTAAAAATATTCATCAACCGACATATTTGATTGACAAATACATTAATTATTATATTATATAATTATTTCTATTTTATTTAGGCCGTCACTTGGCGTTTCCCGCCTCGTATTTCACTCTATGATAATAAGACCTAGTACACACTACACGTAACCGAACGAATTCTACCGAGAGTGCTCGCTACTTTAAATAAAGACCAAGAATCGTGTGTGTGTGTGTACTATACTTGAGAATTTACTTACGTGAAAATAAGAAATATTTTCCATGAAGATCAATTCATATATTCTAATGTTCATTTTGTCGATTGTTAATTGTAAACTATCCGGATTCGAGTAAGTGTGAGTGCGCTATTATCTCTATACGAAAATACATTACTTTCTTGAATTCATTTGAATAGGTGCTTGTAGAATTCGATTTATGAACCGATGAGTTTTATTTTGTATATAATAAAATTCTCTCTTATAAAGACAGGATTAAGAATTCTTAGATTAGTAGCCTTACTTACTAGAAAGTGAGTTAAAACATTTACTTAGATTACAATTTTCAAATAAACTATCGTGATTAGAGAACACCTTTAGATATGAGGACATCTTTCATTCTTTGTACTTCGAAGTTATACGGATTTTATAATGTGATATTTTTGACAGTTATTGGGAATGAAGAGTAGATATTATTTGCTCAAATGCTTTTATAATTCGCTCAAATTCTAGGCATACATAATATAAAGTAAAATTCTGCTACTCCACAATCACAACTTGTTATTTGATATATTATTCATTAAAATATAAAATTCTATCATCAAAGACTACACACAATTGTTCATAACAAAACGTAACTTCACAAGTTATAAATAAAAATAAAAAAACTTAATAATCTATTGTTAATTAACCCTTCTTGTAAATAAATTAAAACCTTACAAATATAAAAATAGTATAATTACACTAAAATCATCTACATAGGTAGGAAGGAATGCTGTGTTCTGGAAACCTTTTAAATGGTGGTCTGCCAACAAAAAATAAACCATTTTCCAGCACATCGAAGTGTAAGGACATAATTCTACTGCGCCGTTTGCAAAGTACCTAACACGCACGTTTTCCGTTTAGAGTTTTGCATCGGGACATTCCATTTCGGGAAGCACGAGATAAAGGAACTTATGTTAATTAAATAGCTTTAAAATGGTAGTTTAGGTTATAATTTCCCTAAAACGACCGACTGAATGTATAAAGTTGTGAAGACGTAAGATATCTATAATGCGATAACGTGACAAGGTTGGGTCTACCTGACGCGGACGAGTAGTTTCTTCCACCTAAGTCTCACGTAGCCCTTCATCGGGAACAGAGTCTTTTTGCCTTCGTCCGGAGGCTTGTCTGATCTGCAAACAGAATATGAATTATACAGTATTAGTTGATTGTCATTAAAGAGAGTGGTCAAAGATCTCGTCGATGAACACCGGGAAGAGTAAAGGTCAAAGGTGTGATCCCTGAAGCACTCCCCATTTAACAAATTTTGGAGTCAATTTGAATCCTCTAATTGTATCAATTTGAGACCGATTTCGCATGTGAAGGTGTGAATCGATTCTCACCGTAGTAACATGTCACCACATATATCATAACCAAGTTCAATTATGTGGTCAATCACATCGAATGCCTTTGAAAAGTCCGTGTAAATAGAGTGAATTCTATTTTTTTTTGTATTGTTCGGATTGTTGGGTAAAGATAGGCACAGGCCACACCCGTAGGACGGGACGCGGAAGCGGCACTTTTTGTTGAAGCAATTTCAACCTTAGCGCTCTTGTAATATTATACAAAGAACACGTCACTGCAGAGAACGAAAGAAATTTTGGATCGCACTGGAAGGACAATGAGATTAAAATTACTGTGACAAGGGCGGTTCATGCTTGTGTGCCGTCTTACGAGTGTGACTTTCGCCATAAAT
Organism: Achlya flavicornis; assembly: GCA_947623365.1. NCBI lineage: Eukaryota > Metazoa > Arthropoda > Insecta > Lepidoptera > Drepanidae > Achlya > Achlya flavicornis. The sequence continues at coordinate 525,323 of OX392485.1, read as the reverse complement.
AGTTTGTTGGTACTGGTAGTATCTGCGTGGTAGTGGTGGTGGTACTGGCAGTCCACTAATGTTGCTTGATGATCAGTAACGGTAGATTCCAAGACAACAGTGAGTGAGGCTAATTTGGTTTTCACAATTACATGGTCCAAACAGCTTTTGAATCTTGTGGGTAAATTATGTGCCGGTATCAATCCGTAATACGACAAGAGTTCAATGTAATCAAGTGCAATTTTGTCAGTACTATTTTCCGAGATATCTATATTTATGTCTCCCATGATTATAATGTTTTTAAATGAATTTAGGTTTAAAATAGCTCTCTGGAGTGAGTCAAGAAAATTCGTAATGTCTTTAAAACAACAAGGCCGATATATTGCCAAAATTACCGTTTCATTCGATACCTTAATTAATAGACAGCTCGTTTCTGACGTGCGTGAGGTACCGCTCGCCGACGCGGCGCTCGAGCGCGCGCAGGTCGCGCCACGCCACTAGAGTGATAGTGTCTGGTGGTAGTGGTAGTGGTAGTGGTACTAACAGTCAGTGGTTCTCCCAGCGCTTGTCGTCGCTGACGTGCGTGAGGTACCGCTCGCCGACGCGGCGCTCGAGCGCGCGCAGGTCGCGCCACGCCACTAGAGTGATAGTGTCTGGTGGTAGTGGTAGTGGTAGTGGTACTAACAGTCAGTGGTTCTCCCAGCGCTTGTCGTCGCTGACGTGCGTGAGGTACCGCTCGCTGACGCGGCGCTCGAGCGCGCGCAGGTCGCGCCACGCCACTAGAGTGATAGTGTCTGGTGGTAGTGGTAGTGTTAGTGGTACTAACAGTCAGTGGTTCTCCCAGCGCTTGTCGTCGCTGACGTGCGTGAGGTACCGCTCGCCGACGCGGCGCTCGAGCGCCCGCAGGTCGCGCCACGCCACTAGAGTGATAGTGTCTGGTGGTAGTGGTACTAACAGTCAGTGGTTCTCCCAGCGCTTGTCGTCGCTGACGTGCGTGAGGTACCGCTCGCCGACGCGGCGCTCGAGCGCGCGCAGGTCGCGCCACGCCACTAGAGTGATAGTGTCTGGTGGTAGTGGTAGTGGTAGTGGTACTAACAGTCAGTGGTTCTCCCAGCGCTTGTCGTCGCTGACGTGCGTGAGGTACCGCTCGCCGACGCGGCGCTCGAGCGCGCGCAGGTCGCGCCACGCCACTAGAGTGATAGTGTCTGGTGGTAGTGGTAGTGGTAGTGGTACTAACAGTCAGTGGTTCTCCCAGCGCTTGTCGTCGCTGACGTGCGTGAGGTACCGCTCGCCGACGCGGCGCTCGAGCGCGCGCAGGTCGCGCCACGCCACTAGAGTGATAGTGTCTGGTGGTAGTGGTAGTGGTAGTGGTACTAACAGTCAGTGGTTCTCCCAGCGCTTGTCGTCGCTGACGTGCGTGAGGTACCGCTCGCCGACGCGGCGCTCGAGCGCGCGCAGGTCGCGCCACGCCACTAGAGTGATAGTGTCTGGTGGTAGTGGTAGTGGTAGTGGTACTAACAGTCAGTGGTTCTCCCAGCGCTTGTCGTCGCTGACGTGCGTGAGGTACCGCTCGCTGACGCGGCGCTCGAGCGCGCGCAGGTCGCGCCACGCCACTAGAGTGATAGTGTCTGGTGGTAGTGGTAGTGTTAGTGGTACTAACAGTCAGTGGTTCTCCCAGCGCTTGTCGTCGCTGACGTGCGTGAGGTACCGCTCGCCGACGCGGCGCTCGAGCGCCCGCAGGTCGCGCCACGCCACTAGAGTGATAGTGTCTGGTGGTAGTGGTAGTGGTACTAACAGTCAGTGGTTCTCCCAGCGCTTGTCGTCGCTGACGTGCGTGAGGTACCGCTCGCCGACGCGGCGCTCGAGCGCGCGCAGGTCGCGCCACGCCACTAGAGTGATAGTGTCTGGTGGTAGTGGTAGTGGTACTAACAGTCAGTGGTTCTCCCAGCGCTTGTCGTCGCTGACGTGCGTGAGGTACCGCTCGCCGACGCGGCGCTCGAGCGCGCGCAGGTCGCGCCACGCCACTAGAGTGATAGTGTCTGGTGGTAGTGGTAGTGGTAGTGGTACTAACAGTCAGTGGTTCTCCCAGCGCTTGTCGTCGCTGACGTGCGTGAGGTACCGCTCGCCGACGCGGCGCTCGAGCGCGCGCAGGTCGCGCCACGCCACTAGAGTGATAGTGTCTGGTGGTAGTGGTAGTGGTAGTGGTACTAACAGTCAGTGGTTCTCCCAGCGCTTGTCGTCGCTGACGTGCGTGAGGTACCGCTCGCCGACGCGACGCTCGAGCGCGCGCAGGTCGCGCCACGCCACTAGAGTGATAGTGTCTGGTGGTAGTGGTAGTGGTAGTGGTACTAACAGTCAGTGGTTCTCCCAGCGCTTGTCGTCGCTGACGTGCGTGAGGTACCGCTCGCCGACGCGACGCTCGAGCGCGCGCAGGTCGCGCCACGCCACTAGAGTGATAGTGTCTGGTGGTAGTGGTAGTGGTAGTGGTACTAACAGTCAGTGGTTCTCCCAGCGCTTGTCGTCGCTGACGTGCGTGAGGTACCGCTCGCCGACGCGGCGCTCGAGCGCGCGCAGGTCGCGCCACGCCACTAGAGTGATAGTGTCTGGTGGTAGTGGTAGTGGTAGTGGTACTAACAGTCAGTGGTTCTCCCAGCGCTTGTCGTCGCTGACGTGCGTGAGGTACCGCTCGCCGACGCGGCGCTCGAGCGCGCGCAGGTCGCGCCACGCCACTAGAGTGATAGTGTCTGGTGGTAGTGGTAGTGGTACTAACAGTCAGTGGTTCTCCCAGCGCTTGTCGTCGCTGACGTGCGTGAGGTACCGCTCGCCGACGCGACGCTCGAGCGCGCGCAGGTCGCGCCACGCCACTAGAGTGATAATGTCTGGTGGTAGTGGTAGTGGTAGTGGTACTAACAGTCAGTGGTTCTCCCAGCGCTTGTCGTCGCTGACGTGCGTGAGGTACCGCTCGCCGACGCGACGCTCGAGCGCGCGCAGGTCGCGCCACGCCAATAGAGTGATAGTGTCTGGTGGTAGTGGTAGTGGTAGTGGTACTAACAGTCAGTGGTTCTCCCAGCGCTTGTCGTCGCTGACGTGCGTGAGGTACCGCTCGCCGACGCGACGCTCGAGCGCGCGCAGGTCGCGCCACGCCACTAGAGTGATAGTGTCTGGTGGTAGTGGTAGTGGTAGTGGTACTAACAGTCAGTGGTTCTCCCAGCGCTTGTCGTCGCTGACGTGCGTGAGGTACCGCTCGCCGACGCGACGCTCGAGCGCGCGCAGGTCGCGCCACGCCACTAGAGTGATAGTGTCTGGTGGTAGTGGTAGTGGTAGTGGTACTAACAGTCAGTGGTTCTCCCAGCGCTTGTCGTCGCTGACGTGCGTGAGGTACCGCTCGCCGACGCGACGCTCGAGCGCGCGCAGGTCGCGCCACGCCACTAGAGTGATAGTGTCTGGTGGTAGTGGTAGTGGTAGTGGTACTAACAGTCAGTGGTTCTCCCAGCGCTTGTCGTCGCTGACGTGCGTGAGGTACCGCTCGCCGACGCGACGCTCGAGCGCGCGCAGGTCGCGCCACGCCACTAGAGTGATAGTGTCTGGTGGTAGTGGTAGTGGTAGTGGTACTAACAGTCAGTGGTTCTCCCAGCGCTTGTCGTCGCTGACGTGCGTGAGGTACCGCTCGCCGACGCGGCGCTCGAGCGCGCGCAGGTCGCGCCACGCCTCGCGCGTCTGCAGCCACACGTGCGCCACCGACTTGTCCACCGACAGCCGCTTGCGCTGCTTCACTTGCAGCAGGTTGTTGATCAGGTCGATCGCTGCAAGTATACCCGACGTTACCAACACGCTCACTAATACATAGGCGAGGTGAGTAGTCATGTGTTACCTTCAGCGGAGATCTCCCTCCAGGGCGCTGGCGGGTACATGAAGGCGGCGTTCTGTATCTGCTCGTTGATGTCCTCGTCCTCGTTGAAGGGGAAGGTGCCCGACAGCGACACGTACACGATCACGCCCACCGACCACATGTCCAGCGATCGGTTGTAGCCCTTGTTGCGCAACACCTCCGGGGCTGCAATACACAATACAATATGTTCTATTATTATCCTCTTGGGGTGCTCCTGGGCATTCAGGCAGGGGAACGCCGTAGCTGTTATTGCCGACACGACTGCTAGCAGGGAGAGATGACACTTGATCTGCGCGACTGGAATCCTCCGCTTGGGAATGAGAATATCGGAGGTATTTTCCTCATAATATACCTCGCCGCTCCGAGAAGAACGGCCTGGTTATGCCAGACTCGTTAAACCCCACAGTGGTCGCCTTCTACACTGTAGGAGGGTAGGGGGGAGGGAGTCTTGCTCTCGCACACTACACATACTGACCTAGATAAGCCGGCGTGCCAACGACAGATCTCCTGAAGGACTTCTCCCCGATGATCCTGGCGAAGCCGAAGTCGCAGAGCTTCACCTGCGGGAACTCCTCGTCGGTGGACAGCAGCACGTTCTCCGGCTTCAGATCGCAGTGGACTATGTTCTTCTCGTGCAAGTGCTTCAGGGCCACTAGAATCTGTGGGAAGAGAGGAGTTTATGTCAATGTTTTTGGAATAATTGCGAACCCTCAGAATTTGATCCCTTTCAGTATTCAACAGAGAATTGTTGAATTGAAAAGTTTCTGTTTATTTTTTTGTACGACTGAGTCGGTAAACAAGCATTCGGCCCGCCTGATGACAAGCAATTACCGTAGCCATATGGACACTTGCAACACACGACGCATCACTGACGCGTTACCGAACCTTCCCCCCTTCCCAATGAGCTCTGGCGATCTTACTCACACGCAGGAACACAACATCGTTGTTTGGCTGCGGTATTCTTTAAGGTGGAGGTACTTCCCCAGTCGATTTACTCTTTGAACGAAATAATGCTACGCTCTACCTCTCTGAATACATTGATTGTTTTAGCTAATAGTGCAATAAGAAAGAGAGAAAGCGAGGAAGAGGAAGACAGAGGATAAGCTATAGACCACGTAAAAGAAAAATAGACGTCGTCTTATAATGACGGTACAGCAAGTAGCAAATAAGAGACCAGAGGAGAGGAAGCTACACCGAAAAGAGCCCAGATCATAAATATAAAAGAGGAATAGAGCAATACCTGTGCCACCAGAAACTTGGTGATCCTCTCAGTGAGTCGTCCCCTCTCGTGCGAGAGGATCATCTCGAGCATGTCTCCCTTGAGCTTCTCCATCACGACGAAGATCCGCTCGGGCGTCTCGAACATGCGCTCCAGGTTGACGACGCCGGGGTGCGACAGGTTCTGCAGGATCGCCACCTCGTTCTTCAGCTGGGCCTCTTGCTTCGTCGGGAAACGGAGTTTGTCTATCACCTGCTCAAATTAGGAGATGGACGTTAGAAAAATTTGTCCATTTCGTAGATTTCTACAACGACCGGTGGTGCACCGCTTGCATCGAGCGGCTCTAAGCAAAGTCGAAGTATTTTCTTAAAGATGGTTGGATGATTGCTATCTGTCGAAACCAAATTGTTAACTGTGAAGCAGTCTCATTATCATCATCATATCAGCCTAAGGATGTCCACTGCTGAACATAGGCCTCTCCCATTAACTTCCACTTGGAGCGGTTTTGGGCCGCTTGCATCCAACGGAGCCCAGCGACTCTGACTAAGTCATCGGTCCACCTGGTGGGTGGTCGTCCCACACGGCGCTTTCTAGTACGTGGTCGCCACTCAAAAACCTTCCTTCCCCATCGGTTATCGGTTCGCCGAGCGATGTGGCCTGCCCATTGCTACTTCAGCTTACTAACTCTACGAGCTATATCGGTGAAGCAGTCTATTACTATTGAAATGTATAATTTTCTCGAAAACTACTGAATGTCGGTAGTATAGAAATCGGTCTAAAAATTGTGGGGTCAGATGTAATTTCATAGGCACCAGTGTCATAATGTTTTTTAAAAGAATAGGCGGTATTGTGTGACCTTGATAGCGACGGGTCTCTGCGTGCGTCGATGCAGGCCCCCGTAGACGGTGCCGAACTGTCCCGAGCCCAGCACCTCGTCCGGGTAGATCTGGTACACCTGCGCCATCTCCGTCACGCGCTCCTCGCCGCCGCCCCCGCCCGCCCCCTCCGCCCCCGCACCCGCCCCCGCGCCCCCGCCCCCGCCTGCTCCTACTGATACTCCGCAACGCGCCTCCGCTGGATTATAAAAGATAACACTCGTCAGCCCATCTTTGAATGGAATTGTATCTATTTATTTACTATAGAGGCTGGTAAATGCTATTTTACTACTATGCGCCAAAAAAGAGATACACATAGTGCCGCAACGATAGCTGCTGCTTTTGTTAAAAGCACTGAGGAAAAATCCCTTTATTGTGGTGTGCTTTTGCATTGATGTTGGATAGTCAACAAGTCAAGTTAATAAGTCAGTTGGATAGTGATGTTGGACAAATCACTGCATCTAAATGTTTAGTGTGTCCTTGACTTAGCCAATCAGAGCGCATTGTCGGAATAGATTTCAAACAAAATCAACCTCATTGCGCTTGTTTGGTCAAAAGTTACTTCTAATTTAAACTTGGCCCGATATTTATGAGCAAACCTCACTATATCGATAGAGGACTTCAATAAAATGTCTCGGACCTAGCCCGTGCCGAAGGCTCCGCCACAAGGCGCACATCAGTTAGTATATTTTTGTACCTAAACTGTAGAATGAGCTGGTACTGGTAGTATAGTTACCAGAGTGATGTGTGACTGGCATCAAAGCGTGCCGGACGGCGGTCTCCCAGGAGCGCGCGAGGTAGGCGCCCACCCCGGAGTCGGGCGGCGGCAGCGGCACCCCGGCCCCACCACCGCCCACCGCGCCCGGCTCCACCCACGCGGGGTCCACCCCCACCATGTAGTCCACGTTGGCCGTACGCAGCTCGAAGCAGTGCATCACATCTGTGGAACGATCATGTTCACGAGCGGATCCATTGGGCTAAGGGGCTCAAGCACCCCCTCAAAAGCAATTTGGTTCACCCCTAATAAATCCTGGATCCGGCACTGATCATATTCTTTCATTGATGAGAAGATATCAAACTCTGCGGCTGAAATCCCTAAGAGATTCCTTCCTTACTGCGCCGCCGCCGCGCCGGTCCACTCGTGGAAAGGAATGCATTGGTCGTACACAATTTAATTAAATCTGACTGAACCACTGCACTCTCATATTAAAACGAGTTTATTCTTATTAATCTTTACATGGTGTTTAAACTATGTCGTTTATGGACGCGCAAAATACCAAAAAGGAGCTAAAGAAGATCTTTCTGAAAAAGATATAATTTATACACGATAACACGATATAATGGTGAGAACATACCGGAATGCATCTGTCTGGCGGTGTCTATCGTGAGTATCTCGTTGAGCGGTATCTCCTTGTAGTACTTAGTGCCGTGCTCCGACTGGAATAGAGTGATCGACTTACTGTCCAAGCGCCAGTAGTGACGTTTTATCTGAAACAATACATACAAGTTATATCACAATCTCACCATGGTGAATAAAGGTGCGCCCGAAATGGAAAGCACACAAAGTCCTGAAGAAATTGGCGCTGAAGTGTCGTTGCCGGAACCTGGCGAATATTAAGTTATATTAAAAAGCCAAAGAAGCTTTGAAGAACCTAGTCGCAAAAACAGAAGTCTCAATTCACAATTTCATTCTGCTATTTTGCCTAATCCTTTGCATCTTTCTCTGAGAAAGTGAAGGTATCATATCTGACTTCATGACGTCGGTTGCAAGATCTAAGATATGTCCACGTAGCAGATATCACCATCTCTGATTTACACATCAACGACAACACGTGGAATATTCTAAAAAAAGACGGAATACTTTTATCACATTCAGTAGTTAGTTCGTTTGGGACATCCTGTATATTAGAGAATTATTGTTTCAATCATGAAATCATACTATGAATATGATTTGATTTGGTTGATAAATCAGCAGTGTGATTTTGTTATACCCTCGAAATCACAGTTGAAGCCACGACTGCTGTCTCTCTCTGCACACGTATGTGGGAGAGAGATAGCTATTATCGGGCCATCTATCTAGCCTGCGAGAGCTTTACTTAATCGTCCCGCACATCACATATGGGCGGATCTTTCCACAAACCCAATTTACTTGACACCTGAAAGCAGAACAAAAAGATGGTAAATGCACTTACAGTCTTGTCCTTATTGGTGAAGTGCACGAGCCATCCCTCCTTGAGCCAGTGCCCGTCTCTGTTCTTGGTGTGCTTCACGCTCTGCACGATGCGCATCAGCGGGATGTTGGCGCTGGGAGACGACGACGAGCTGCACAGTGTGGCCAATCAGATCTCACCGTGTGTGGGCACCGGTGGGGAAGGGGGGGGGGTTTAAGTGTGGAGGGGAAGTGTGTGCTAACGAGATCTTGTAAACGAAGCGAATATCAGATTAGCAAGTGATAATCTGGGTCAGGGAGACGGAGTTTTTTTGAAGCTACAAGAGTATTTTTGACCGACTTAAAAAAAGGAGGAGGTTCTATGTAGGACGCGTATGTTGTGTTTTAAATACATGTTTTTATTTAATGAAGCAATTACATGATTAAGCTATAAAAACGAAAACGAAACATTGAAAAATGCAGTCCGTAACCCATTACACACACGAGTCCCTCCACCATACATAAGAGCAGGATAGATACCACGTGAGAAATCGACCGTGCTATTTATTTCTACCTAAGATGTAATTAAACATCCCCATTGAATTACCATTGAAGAAGTTTGACAAATAATGCCACAATATGGGATTATTTGGCTTTAGACAGCATGGCTTGCCACTGGCGCGAATAAATTTAAGTCGCAAACTAGTAGCAACATCTATCAGATACACTCACAGATAGATAGATGGCGCCACAAGATCCTACATCACGCTATTGAAGTTCAGACAAGATTGTGACGAAAGATCATCCCTTTTAAATGGGGTTTCATCCAACCTTGCTCCTCCATAAAGTTACACCTACTGTCGGACACGCTTGCGGTATCTAGCCTTCTCTAAAGGCCGTATTATAACGTAGAACGAGAATCAAAACTTACGTCAAGTGTCACGAAACGATCGAGTGAGTTGAAAATAAATCTTGTTACATAGAGCCAAGTTACCAATTCAATTGTTTCATTCCCTAGTCATTACTTGACTAAAGCAAGTCACACACGGCGAAGGCACTTTGATTTTTTATCTTAAGATAAATGAGACCTCATTATAATAGGAAAAGACTTGTAACCACCTTTCTTCTTGATCTGCTTTTCATTCTCTTTTAGTAGTATAGCACTGTCTCATTGATCATAAGATATAAAAAATTGTATCTTCATCGTATGTGACGCACTTTTAGCTTTGGTTGACGTTTTATAAATCAGGCCTTAAAATGTGCCTCCACCTAGCAACTGATATGACGAGTACATACCTGCTGGGTCTACTGGCGGACCGTTCGGGCAGCGTGTCCCGCTGCGGGTCGTCCGAGTGTTCGTCGGTGTTGCGGCGCAGCAGCACCTCGGCGAGGTCGCGGTCGCGATCGGAGTCGCGGTCGCGGTCGTTATCGGCGTCGTGGTGGTCGGCGCCGCCCTCGTCCGACTCGTCGTCGGGCAGTCGCGCCGTCTCCGATAACTCGCTGCCTGTGCTGCTGTCCTGGTACTCACCTGGTTATACACCGATACATGTCAACCTATCTTGGAATCCTTTTGCTAAACCACTGTTACTTCTCAGCACGATTTCAGCGTAACATTTCATGCTCGCTCAGAGAATAAAAACGAATCCCATACTAAAAATTGTTCAATCTATAGACAATCTAGATTCTAGAAGATCAAACAGAGATTGAAGAAGGGTAAGTACCCCTCCTGGGGTAGTTAATAAACTTGTTTTGTACTTCAATCGGACGGATTTCTAACAAGGGACATATTGTTGGTTATTTATAAGCAAAAGACAGCCTCTTCCTTTCACTTAAACCGAAGTTAATTTAACACTTTCCGTATATCTTTACAAAGAAAGTCAAAAATTGGAAATGAATCCAGGTAATAACAACTAACGACTCACCATGCGGATCCCTGATCTCCCCGCCACAATCCTTAGGCACGAACGGCAGACACTTCCTGTGCGCGTTGTAGTGGCAGTCCTTGCACTGAAGGCCCTGCTTGAAGAGGCCCCGGAGCAGCTTCTTGCAGTGTCTGCAGACGGTGGGGCGCGTGTACGAGTGCACCTCGAACGTGTGCGGGATGCCGAGCGAGCCGAGCGTCGGCGCCGGCCACACGCCCGACGATATCGACACGGACCCGAAGCCCGATGGCGATCGGCTGCGCTTGCCGCCCAACTATACCGACAATAGAGATATTCACGTCATAATTCTGCAGCATCTTATGATGACGTCGGAACGACTCACACCCAGTCTGCGTTCTCATAGTACTTGGAAGATTGGGATGTTTCGTGTATTCGCACGAGTCGAATTCATACGAAAACTCGTTCAAAGTGCGACCGGCCTAGTGTGAGTCATAAGTACCCGCGAAAGTATATCAGAGTTTACCAAACTATTTTTTCTCGTAGACCATTTTCAAAATTTTCTGGTTTCGGTGGACCCCTGCTGCTACATTTTTACCATATTCCCAAAACTCGCCTAACATTTGAAGATTAGATCTATCTAACGTAGACCCCCGTTGAGTCTCCCGTGGACCCCTGGTGGTCCACCTGGACCAATTTGCGAATCACTGGTCTATATGAATAAATAATTTTGAATTTTACCGGTAAAAGTACCTTATTATAGGTATAGTTAATGATGTAACCTCATCACTCTACCAAACCTGATAATATAGTGCACATTTTGTTTACTTACATATTATCTTTGTACTGATACTCGTATCACTTTCACTTTCGGGATATTCCCACATTTAATTATTTATTTGTAAATAAATAAATAACTCTTGGTCTTGATAAATAATCTGTCCTAACAACCATAATCTAATTAATTACTTGAATAGGAGTTACAAGTTTTTATTTCATATGTAATTATAGGACGCGTGTCCTACCCTCCTAACTAGGACAGGCTACTAGGACACTATAGGATTGCCGGTACTTTACTATTATTTTAATTCGGTAAGGATGCGTTTCCATTGGAATGAAAAGGAATTATGTCATATGTCAATCAGATTTTCTGCCTCAAAAGAAATGCTCTATAAACCTTTCGCTCTTCTTTACCATTTATGTAAAGACATTTTCGTAGGGTGGCAATGCGCTAGTGACAGCCCTGTCGCAAGTCCTAAGCCTTAGCGTTACCTATAAAAAATATCGGGCCCGGCTTCACTAGAGGATGTCTCTTTTTGTCCTGCTCTGTTACTTTATTTTTATTACTTACCATGTTTATATTTATATAGTGTCTTGTTTTATTATTTTTGATTTTTAAGTTCTCTTTATGTTTGTAAAACTGTAAGTGTTAACAATTTAAGTAAACCTTAGTAATTTATGTAAACTTAATTGTCATATACACAATGTCTGCTACGATATACTTCAGGAAGGCGCTGGTGTCTGTGATACAGTAATTTCTTACTAGTAAAGATACTGTTAAAGATGTAATATGAGTATCATTGTAAGTCAATTAACTGTGTCTATTTAATGTAACTATGGTGAAATAAATTATTATTATTATATTGCAGTGAAATTGATGATTCCAGTACAGTTCATAAGGTATTGCTTGATACCCGTCACAAGTCATTCATATGAAATCGAACCTTATGGCTTTGCTATAAGGTACTCTGGATCATAGATTAAGCAGGTCATAATCATTGACTACTGTCATTGGTACTTAGCTATACTTTATGAACTATAAAGATATATCCTAGCTTCATGGCAGTAGTTAAGTTGGTAGTTGGTAGTGACTTGTCCCTGACTGCCAGGAAAACTGCTAGGACAAACATGTATGTTTGAACAGTTTGAAGTGTGGGTGTACTGTACATTTTTCTTTTAATTAAATGGGCTTGCGTTTGGCCACTGACCCGCCCATAAGGGGCGATGACGAAGCCTAAGATGAAACACGCTTACCCAGAAGAAACCTATTCACATTACACATACGATACGATATACATTTTAGAGTAGTATAATGTATATCAGTTATCTGGTTTCCATAGTACAAGCTCCATTTAATTTATGAAACATGTTTAAGGATTTTTTGTTTTTGAAAGCAGACATTCTTATATTGGATGATGGGTAGGCGTTATCAAAATAAAACTCAAAAATTGTAAATAAAATATATTTATTGAACATAACACTGCTACCCACCACCCAATACAGATGTTAGTCGAAATATTACTTACAATTAAATATGTTGTAAATAAAAATAACATTCAAAAACTTAAGTACAATTGTGCGAAACAAAATAAATATTAAAATAAGTTTAAATAATACAAATTGTAAATGGAATGTATAAGATGGAATAGTATTCTAATTTAATACTTGGAATACTTGTGAACAAATCTCATAGATTTTTTTATTGTTACATTATTGTCGAAACCTAAAGTCGAAAAAAGCGTACGGCCCACAGATTTTGTGCCGAGAACGTCAATCAATGCTAAGTCAAGTTTTGAGTAGACATTAAAACAATTTAGAACCTACACCATTGATATTAGGTTTAGTTTCGACTAACACGATCTATTCTTGAAACTTGATCTGAGTTAAGATATCGTTCTATAATACGTATACAGGCCATAGAGACGGCCAGATATGGCAGGTCGTTCATCCAATCATTCCCGGCAAGTAGGTGCAAATCACAAACTTTCCTCACTCCTACATTAGTTTGCGACTAGAATTTTGTCGCGCCACTGGTAATTCGTGTCTTTACACACACAAAAACCGGCCACGTGCGAGTGGGTTCCGTAAAATAGAAAAATATTAACTAACCCAACTTTGCTATGAAAGGAATAGCGTAATAAACATAATTAACTTTTATTGCTATCGAACGAAGTGACATCTAACGGAACTGACAGACGGACGGACGGACAGAGGGACGCTTAGAAATGGGGTCCCGTTGGCACCCTTTGGCTGTAAAAAACTGTAAAAACTCTTTCGAGAATTGTAAGTCGGGTCAATGGCGATGTTTAATTTCTTAGGCAAGAAAAAATGCCACACTCTGTTTCATACTATTTAATCAACATGCCGTGTCTAGCTCTCTTTACGGCCTGTATTATACTAAAATCCTAAATCAAGTTAAGTCTCAAGAATAGATCATGTTAATCGAAAATAAACCTAATGTTATTGATGCAGGTACTAAATTGAGTTGTTTGAATCCCGACTCAAAACTTGACCGGAGCATTGAAGTTCTAGAAGATGGACCTAAATCTGTGATACGCCCCGCCTACATACATGTCACATGGGTTGTTTTAACAACATAAATAATAAAAAAAATATATTATATCCAGTAAAATATGTCATAATTCAATTATTTAGATAACTTACACATTAATGTGAGATTCTTGTAAAATTGTAAATACTGTATTAAAATATAACCATTTATAAAATTGATTATCCATATAATTCTTTTATAATAACTTTACGTCATAAAAATACTTTATTTTAGATCATGAAAACGATGATGTCAGGCCTGTATTGTATGTGTTAATCAAAATTAAACCTTAAGCTACAGCTACCTTAGGTCTAGAATTAAAAATCAATTGTTTCAATGACGATTTAAAACGTGTCTAAAATTTTGAATAAAGAACTCTAATACAGACCCTAATACGGATTTATGTATAATTATAGTATTTTAGCAGCCAGAGGATAGGATAGGAGACACTCGATCTTATTAAATAAAGGTAATATCACACTTGCAGGAATTGCAGCGATAAACTCATAATTCGTGGAATGTATATTCGGGACTCGGTTTATAAACTATATTGTGTTATTGAAATCCTGACCTATCTTTCAATGCCACTGCAAAATGTAAATAAGCATTAATATAGAAAAATAAATTGCCATAAAATCTTTGACAATGACAGCTCAATGGTAGGATGGTTCTTCTACGTAGATACTAACCCCAAGTTAATTACGTATTGTGTTTTCTGATAGTTATATTTAAGAGGCAGTTAGTGTCCTGCCTTTGTAACACTGTTCACAGTAAAACCCTAAATTTACAACGAGTGGCATTGACTTGAGCGCTTTTAGAGATTATTAGGATGTAATTCGCTATAATCCAAAATCTATAATATAACCTCATTTAAATTGGTGAGGTAATGACAGATCAAGCGCACGTGTTAATTGTTCCCGGTGACGAGGTCGGCGAGCCTCCTTACCAGCGAGTCGTCGTGCGAGGCGTGGCTGTGCGTGGAGCCGCGCGAGGGGGACCGCGCCGCGCCGGACGAGCGCCGGACGCCGCCGCCGGTTCCGGACCCGGACGCCGCACCCGCCGCCACCGGACTTGTGCAGTTGGACGGCACCTTTACCGCGCAACGCTTGTGGTAGTTTAGACCGCATCCTGGAAATGAGGTGTTATGCATTATTATAGGCTTGTTTTGGCCACGATCTCATGATGGTCAGCTCAGCTCAGGCGCAGCTGTCGGAACACACCAGTAGGTGCTTTACGACTGATTTAAAGAGTAAAGGAATATGAAGGTGACCTCCATGTATTATTAAGAATTTTACAGGTTATGGGCCGCCCCATATTCCTTAAATTCGTGCGTTTTTTGTGTTTAAACAGTCATCATCATATCAGCCTATGGATGTCCACTGCTGAATATAGGCCCTCCCCATTGACTTCCACTTCGAACGGTTTTGGGCCGCTTGCGTCCAGCGGCGCCCAGCGACTCTGACCAGGTCGTCGGTCCACCGTGGGAGGGCGTCCCGCTCGGTGCTTTAGCAGTATTATTTTTTAATTACCTAAAATAAAGGTTGGTTTCATCGATATACAACGTGTAACAGATTAAGACGCTAAACCGTTAAACTGGTTGTTCAGCATCGGTTTCTGAATCCATTTAATTAACTTTTAATATAGATATTTAAAGTTACAAAATGGATTCGATTCAGTAGGCGATTTTGAACAAAACCATTCAGAATCGCCTACTGAATCGATTTTGTCCACCAAAGCTCTCTAGGAAACCACGCCATCTTGTTTACATAGACGTTTAAGCGTTATTCACCGCTTTTGTACGGCCATTAAGTGGCGTTGCCGGTATCTTAGGAAACCCAAGCTTTACAGTCCTAAGTATCTATTACATCTAGCAGTTTTCTTAAGCATTAAGAATTTAAAACACTCGGTTAGAAAAACAGCTCCAGGTAGAACTTTCGATAAATTAGAACAGAATCAAATATTCAAACAAAAACTTTAGTCTTAAAAGACAAATTAAATAAAGGTACCTTCACACTTGAGCCCCTGCCGCACGAGTCCGAACAGCATCTCGCCGCAGAAGTCGCAGAATGTGGGCGCCTTGTACGAGTGCACCACCAGCGCGTGCGGCCGCGGCCCGGGGATCTCGCCCTCGCAGAGCAATGCTGCAATTATATTACACTTTATATTCATACGGATAAAGTTTACTTTGAAAGTGATGAATTGTCTGTGATAGGATACGTCATTAATGTATGGTATGAAACTATGAAGGAAGAAATGCGTACAAATATTTAAGAGTAAATATGAAAGTTTTCGTGTAACATACAGATGAGGCCGTAATGTTACTGGAACTGTATAGATTTTGTTGTGGTTATTTCTTGAGGGCCCGAGAGTCCAGTAAGTTAATAAAGAAGACGAAGCAACATTAATAATATTTTTATTAATTGTTCATGACAAAGGAAAAATACCGACAGACAGTAAACAAGAGTTATTACCATGGTTACAGAAAACTTGTTCTAAATCCTAAAATATATAATACTTCCCCTTAATAACTTTTGTTAACTCTTAATTCCTTAACTAGACACTTGGCAGCCCTAACTCTCTACAGCACAATTCATGTTTTCGAACATTCAGTGGTTTTGTCAGTATGTCGGCTGTCATGTCTTACGTATTCTTATAAATTAATTCAATAAGTCCCTTTTCAATAAACTCTCTTATGTAATGAAACTTAACATCAACATGTTTCGATCTTCGATGAAACACAGGATTGATTGCTAGTTTTTGAGCTGACTGATTGTCACAGAATAAAGTAATTGCTGAACCAGTCAAAACTATATTCAAGTCATTAACCAAGTTTTTCAGAAAAGTAGCTTCTTTAGCAGCTTCGCACTGAGCTATATATTCAGCCTCTGTACTCGACAACGCTGTACACGACTGTTTGCGACACTCCCAAGATACAGGCTTCCTGCCAACATATAAAACAAATCCAGAGAAAGACTTTCTGTCCTTAGAGTTAGATGCCCAGTCTGCATCTGCAAATCCGTCAAGAGTTAGTGCACTCTGCTTTTTATAAACTTATTCTTTTTACCAAAAGGACGATCGACAAGCTCCCATACATCATGTTCAGCAAAAGAATTCATCTCCTCCTGCATTGCACAGCGCCAGAGATTTGAGCTTAGAGCTTCAGACACATTTTGTGGCTCACCTGGTTACGCGCAAAGATAATTTCTAGGACGAAGATTATAACTATGTTGCGAAATCAATGGCTCCTCACTTACAGACTGCTCTACGGCTGCATCTATCATATTATCCTTCCCCTCAGTCGTAGAAGATGGATGTACCATTGTTTCAGTGTCAACATGACTTGAAGCTTCCCCTCCATCAGACGAACTAGGAGGCACAACTCCTTCCTCCTGAAAATCCGGGAAAAACAAAGTCACACTATTGTTATTATTCACCCTAGACTCCTTTCCAGGAAACACATGTTCATTAAACATCACATCACGACTTCGTATGACACGTCGTGTGTCAAGATCAAATAGCTTATAGATCTTGTTATTTTCTTCATAACCAATGAAGACGTATCTTTTACTTCTCGCGTCTAACTTATTTCGTTTAACAGACGGAATATGTGCGTACGCCTCACACCCAAAAATTCTCAGATGTCCATAACTTATCTTTTGACCAGACCATACCTCCTCAGGAATTTTACCTGATAATCTCCATGATGGAGAGCGGTTTATGAGGTAGGCTGCTGTCATGGCTGCTTCTGCCCACATTTTGTGTTCTAGACCCGATTGCAACAATAAGCACCTCACCTTATCCATAAGCGACCTATTGAGTCTCTCAGCAGCACCATTCGCTTGTGGCGAATATGGAGGCGTCACCTGGTGCACTATTCCCTTATTTTTGAAGAATTTTGTTAAATCAGCGTTAACAAATTCTTTCCCTCCGTCTGACCTAAAAGCCTTTACTTTACTCTCGCATTGATTTTCCACCAGTGCAATAAATTCCTTGAGAACTTTTGCAACTTCGCTTTTACATTCCAAAAAATAGATAAAAACTTTCCTCGAGTAATCGTCAAGTATAGTAAGTACATACCTCTTTCCAGAATACGAATCAACTGACATAGGTCCACACAGATCTGAATGCAACAGCTCTAATCGTCTTTCCGCACGCTTCTTCATTTCATTTAACTTAAATGGTTTTCTTACGTGTTTTCCTAAAATACAAATTGGACAAGAAACATTTTGCGAGTTGTCAACAGTACAGTCAATGTCTGTCACATTTGTCAAAGCTTTTAAATAGTCATAGCTAATATGTCCAAGTCTGTCATGCCAGCATTCTGTTGTTACCTTGACAGAAGTTAGTGCTAAACCTCTTCCAAAAAGTTTGTATACACCACCTATTCCATGTAGTGAGATCAAAACAGAGTTAGAATTACAATTATAAATATTACACAAACTGTTTACAAATTCTACTCTAAAACCTTTCTTAGCCATACATATAACAGAAAGTAAATTCACATTTAGTCCGGGAACATACATAATGTCTTTAACACACACATTAGTCTTTGAAATCTTTATCATTACTTCACCAACGCCAACGCACTTTAATATTTGACCACTTGCTACAGATATCTCGGATTCTCTTGCCTTAAAGTTCTGTAGCCAGTCTCGGCGTCCTGTCATGTGATAAGATGCTCCACTGTCAACGTACCATGACGTATCCAACAGCTCCGATGCCACCATAGCTACATTATCCACATTTGTCTGTCTCTTCGTCGCATCACTAGTATTTCCACTAGCACCAGCATTTCTCTGCTGTCTACAGAATTTCTTTGTGTGACCACCTTGACCACAATTCCAGCATCGCAGATACCTCTGCTTATCTCGACGATCAGCTATTGGCTTCTTATTTTTGACAATCAAACAATCAACATCTTGATTATTCCACTTCTTTTCCTGAAGTAACTTCGATTTTACAAGATCAGTTGTAATGTCTCCCTCTAAACTATCTAAGGCCATAATCATTGGTTCAAACCTGGAAGGCAGTCCTTGAAGCATCACAGCTGCTAAAAATTCATCATCTAGCGGCTTCTCCATAGCTCTCAGCTGTTGAGCTAAACTTAGACACTTCCCAACATATTCCTCCATGCTAGGATGATCTTCCAGTTTTATAGAGCAAAGACTCCTGAGTATGGATAGTCTTCTCCCAAGACCATGATCTTCATAGGCTTTTTCCAATTTCATCCACGCATCCCTTGCTCCAATTGCACTTAGAACATGAGAAACGCAACTGTCTTCTATCATTAAACAAATTTTTGATAGCGCACGCTCATCTCTTCTTTGTTTTACTTCCGGAGACGTTTTATCTTCCGCAGGATAACCATTTATGGTACACCACAGCCCATCATGCAGGAGGAGATTTTTCATGTGAAACTTCCACAACACATAGTTCTCCCTCCCACAAAGCTTCTTAAAAGTAACAGAAAATGAAGACGGCGTATCAGCACTACTGGCCTCAGTCATTTTGTTTAATTTGGGACTGGACTCTCTTTCTGGGCGGCCTGCTGGGCCCATAACCTGTTGTGGTTATTTCTTGAGGGCCCGAGAGTCCAGTAAGTTAATAAAGAAGACGAAGCAACATTAATAATATTTTTATTAATTGTTCATGACAAAGGAAAAATACCGACAGACAGTAAACAAGAGTTATTACCATGGTTACAGAAAACTTGTTCTAAATCCTAAAATATATAATAGATTTCATTGGAACCAGGTCACCCGCGTATACAGGATTATCCTAGTGCCGGACCAATGTTAATATCATAAGGTATGGTTGAATTGAAATGAAACTTGGCAATACATCATGTCCTGGAATAAAACTTCCAATACTTTTTATGCTGGACAAACGGAACCTAGAGAATTAGGCAATGATTATTCAGTCAGATTATGATGCGACGACGTGGTCTTCGCAAAATATTTACCGCTACGTTAAAAATATAGAAGAAGAAATAAGGTTTTGTGAAAAAAAAACAAGCTAACTTTTGTTGACTGTACTTGCATTGTCTTCCAATGTATACCAATAATTGACCAATCAAGTCGAAGGTGAAATTCGACTAACAACATTCCACCTGAACAAACAGTTACATAAATACATAATTAAGATGAGTGATAAGAGGTTTAACGGCTTACACCAGTTATACAACGGCTAATTAACTACTAATAAAGTCTTATATGGTATACTGACGGTTGGCGGTGAGCACGATCTCGACGAGGGTCTCATCGGTGACGTCAGAGGCGGAGTTGATGAGCTGCAGCACGTTGGGCGAGCAGTAGTCGTGGCGGAACAGCAGGATGCGGTCCGCCAGCCGGTTCAGACCGTTGTCCGGGATCTGGGCAGAATTACTTAGTTATTGTATAGTACATATTATATTTGTGCAATCAAGCATATATTCTCACGACCCGAGCTCTAATCTTATTCAATAATGAGCCATTGAGGACTAGTTCTTCTAAAAGATTTTCCAGTCCCAAAAACCTGATAACATTTTACGAGATCTACAAATCATCGCTACCCGCCTCTATTACAATAATACCGGACGGCCTTAAGCTCCAACCGTACCAAAAGGTCACATAGTTCTCCAACCAGTATAATGTGACTCCTCTCAACTCTTCCAAACCCCCTCTGGGTGTGAAGAGATTAATGCAGGGTCGGCAATTGGTACAAGCATGCTTTTTTCAATCCATGTATACCTTTTCATTGAGGAACTTGACGGCGAGCTCCTTGAGGTGCGCGAGCGTGAGTAGATGCGCGGGCGTCGCCACCGCGTCGCGAAGCACGCCCAGCTGGAACAGGAAGGTCACCTCGTCCTCCATGCCGAGTGCCGACCTGCCTCCGCGTCCACACGCGCCGCTTTACCGCGGTGCGCCGATCTACAACGACGAAAGAATAATTAGAAATCCAGAAAATAAGGAAACGTCAATCTAAGTATCAGACTATCCTACTGACTGGATTCATCACATTCGAATTGGCATAACTACTGCTTAATTTCCAGATAAAACAAATTCCATTATGGCGCTGCATGTATGGTGAATTTATTGCAAAAACACTGCCTCTTTCAAGGAGCCGCAAGCCCTGATCTTCCGAACTTAAGCACATGAGTAGTTTGCAAAAACATCAACATGTTTACCAAAAATAGTTTTATCTAATTCAAGTACCTGTCATATATCAATGAAAGTAGCAAACCGTATCAACATTTCGGGTGTAGGTGAAAGTATCAACAAATCAAATGTCAGATCCGACGTGGTGACGTCTTACAAAATTCTGTTAATCATAACAAGGATAAAAACAAACTTTCTTTGACATTGTCACAAATGTCACAATGTTAGCTGATAGTCCCAAATTCCCCCAATCTGGTGATTAAACTTTCTTACTTTGTAACTTCTCCGGTATTCTCTAACTTATGATTCTTTAACTTCAGGATCTCACAGATTTTTGCGGATCTCAGAGTTTAACCTTACGATATAGGATATAATGAAAACTTAGGATATGTTAACACTTTTATGGCGTGAAATATAAGTTGCCACTGAAACTACGGTTAAACCTTACGAAATAAGACTAGTAATGGATCTCTTTTTAAATGTTATTGGATGTATTTGAACACAATTCCTCCGTGCTAAGTGGTATCTGGCCCTCAAATTGTATCTTAAGAGCCCCCGCAGCACACAGGCTTCCTCAGTCGGGTCCATCTATGGTCGGGTGATACTCACTAAGAACCCGTCTAAACTATCGACCGATAGACCTCAAGCCCCCGATTCCAGCGCTTACGACACACTCGCTCACACTGACGTCGACAGATTTTTCTGCTTTTCGGTAAATGTCGAAAGCGAGATTGACGTCGACGACTCGTGAATCGAGGCCGTGTACAAAGAAGTTAGTTATGTTATTGAAAATTAACTGCTCCAGTTTTCACGATCTTCTATAGCGGAATCATGTATTTCTCAGAGTTCAAAGGGCTCGTGCACTTATTGTTTAACAAAGATATTATAAAACTCTGAAGTAAACTTTTCCAAAACACGTGCAACGGTTATCGCATCGCCAAGAATAGCAGTGCAGTGGAATTGTTTTCCATTATATAATCAAGACTAGCTATCCGCTCAATTATTTTTGTTTATTTAATTTATGCAGGTTGCTACCTATTTATATTTATCTTATTTCACTGAAGACTGCTATTTTTAGAGCAGCTATCAAGAACGGGGACTGCAACAAAACAGAATCATGAAATCATCATGAAAGAATAAACAGAAGATAAGTCTCAACTGAAATTATGTGAAGAACGTTTGGCTAACAGGCATACTGCCTGTCTGAAGATAAGCGATTACTGTAGCCTAAGACACTTGCAACGCCAGGGGTATCATTCCCGCGTTGCCAGCAAACCTTGCCATACCTGCAAAAATCTCTACGGGGTTTGCCCCGTACTGTAGCCACTCCCTTGACAAAAACACGGCGGGGATTGCACTGAAAAGTTTTAAATAACGAAGTAGAAACTTTAATCTGACTGTGTAGTCAGGTATTATTGTTTGCCCTATCGTATACTTTTAAAAGAGCTATATTTGTATTTTATTTGAGAACACGGCTCTAAAGATTTCGATGAAAGCTATATGGGGGATTTTATGGGCTAAATATCGATCTAGCTCGTTCTCATCTCTGAGAAAATCCGTCCGAGTTTTCGAGCAAAGCTCGCTCACCAAGGTACTTATTGTAATTAATTAAAATGTTAAGTTGTAATAGCCATCAGTCAATAGAATATAAATATCCCTATACCGTTTCGCGAAACATGTAATAACCTATTATGGCTGTCAAGTTATTGTCATTATTGTAAATGTGCTATAATAAGCAACTTATTTTCCGGGCTTCGTGCCAAACCCCTAAGATGGTTTCCAAAATCCAAAGTAGTCTTCTTAAACGTTCTAACTGCCTCATTTTAACGAAGGATCTAACAAACCTTTTTGCTCTACGACATTAACAAATTTTCCCGTCATTTTTTGTGTGAGGCATCAAGTACAGCCTTTTTACACGTGTCGTATGAACATGCGCGTGCCGCGACCTCGCCCTTGGGAGGAGATACGTGTTGCCAACGTAACGGACACTTCGCTCACACAATGGTCATTGCATAATTTCACGTGCGACATTCACGCTGTGTTTTCATACTATTGACTCTGTTTCAGGTGGCACCCTTTTCGTTATCCCATTTTCTACTTTCTCGCTAATATTATGTGGAAATTTGGATGTTCAGATGTTTGTGCTTCCATCTTCCATCATGAATGCATTTAGATGAAAGGACAATTTCAAGGACGATCAATTTGGGCTTATTAATTTTATTATTCAAAATTCTAAATCATTTATTCAAATAGACCTTCGCAGGCACTTATGAAAAGTCTGACTCTAATACTCTAATACCGGTTCGGAAGGTTGCATTTGCTGAGAAGAGCCGGCAATAAACTCAGCAATTACTCTTTTCAAAACAGGCTTAGATTAATTACATAATATTTACATTCTAATCGCACTGAAAACAATTGCGTGCCCCGGCGCGGCGGCAAAATTACAAAGTAGACTGAAAAAATATTTAATAAGTAAATAAATAGCAAACTTAAGCAGACCAGCCCCCACAAGCAGCACCTGTTCACAAGTATGACGCGTGTGGCAGCCATCGCCCTCCTCGCCATATTGGAGGGAAGTGAGCGACCCGATTATGCGACTATGCGATTATGCGACTAAGGTAGCAAAAAAGCATTAAAAAGATTCGCCAAAAGGAATGTCAGATTGTCCAAAAAATAATATAAAAAATGTAATCTTGCTGAGTGTCTTCTTGCCTGTTCTTCTCAGGCGAAGTCCGACTTCCAAACTGGTGGTAACTTCAGTAGCTTTGACCTTCAAAAGTGCCCTACTAGGGCCAGAATTGAATAAATGGCTTTGACTTTGAAACTTTAGATTCCCGGGAACACTGTTTTAATCAAAAGTACGATTAATATATTTGGTAATTTTCGTCCAAAGCTTGATAAAACTCTAACACTGACAGCCTAAGCCTACAAGGTCGACCTTCAAATTTGTTTGGAGAAAATATTCTATGAGTACGTTGGGGGTGCAATAATTTTCGAAGGATTTCCGAAATTAAACCCCTAAGGGGGTTACGGGTTCACCGATGAACATTATCTCAAGACAATGATAGCTCTGTGGTAGTGACGTCGGATGCCGAAACGAAGGTCCCGGGTTCGAATGCTACTTGAGCTTGAGCTTTCGGTGACGGAAAACATCGTGAGGAAACCTCCGCTACCTAGGCTACCACTCTCAAGTTGAGTAATCTGTCGCCAAGCACCTATCGATGGGTTCCACAACAGCTGCACTTGTATGCTTACCACAAAGATTTTCATAGGGCATCGTGGCTCTACCCAGATGGATAATCCGCCTTACTAAAGCATGACATTTAATTTCACTCCGCTTGAGGGGCTCCCTGAGCAAATCGCTCTCAGTTCGTACTGCGCACGGGTGTCAAATACTGTCAATTCTGGCTTGTTTATTTCATGTTGCCATAGAGGCGACTATCCTTCTGGACGTTTTAAATTCTTTGGCTTACCATTACCACGGTGAGGTTGCGGTCAAACACACGCCTTACAAAGAAAAATACATCATGTGCTTATCTGCTCGTATATACCTATCTCTGTATGAATCAGCGCGATGCGGCGAAATCTCAGAGATCATTAAACGATATACATCAATAATTACCAATATCATATTAATTGGTATAACTTCCTGCAAAACATGACGTCATACCACGAACCGCGACAAACAAAACAATAAAAAAGAAAGACACGTTTGCATTATCAATCACATCGTATGTTATGTTAGGCTAAACGAGCCAGCGCCGGTATCTGATCTGAGCGAGTCGTTGTTTCCGAGGTTCGATTCCCGGCATGTAAACAAAGGGTCCACGTGGAGCAACCGGAGATAACCTGACACAGATGGCGGAAGTCACAGTTTATACTACATTCAGTAGCCTAAAGTTTATAACAACATTGAAAATGATGGACACCTACCAACTACATAATTATGTTGGTTATTGTTTTGTTAATAATCCTAACTTAATATTATAAATGCGAAAGTGAGTTTGTTTGTTTGTTTGTTACACCTTCACGCCTCAACTACTCAACGGATCACCATGAAATTTGGCATGCAGATAGCCTATGGTATGGAAAAGGACATAGGCTACTTTTTATCCCGGGAACGCGGGTGAAACCGCGGGGGACAGCTAGTATTTTTATATTTTGGTGTTAAGGCTTCCGGGGGTGACATTGACTATGTCACTGACTGTGTGACAAAACTATTATACAAAAAAGATTAAAAAAACAACAAAAAAATTGGAGTTAACCGCCAGCTGACTCTACATATATTAAACATAATTTATTCTTATTTTGGATATCAATGAACGTGTTCTTCTGTGGAAGGATTCCCGCTAAGTCTATGACTATAACTTTTTATTGTGACCCTTTTATTTACTACTTATAATTCTACTACTCAACTTTTTTTTTCTCTCCGCAAAATCCTACATCAGCCGTTCTAAAGTGGTGCTCAAACGAACGAAAAGCATTAAATTTTTTATATACCTAGATACATAAAAAGATCGCCCAATATAAATCAAGTTGTTGCAAATTTTCTTTTATAACACCAGTATATCTACTGATCTTTTGTGCACTGTGTCAGTTATTGTTCAACGGATCGTAGCCGTGAAACAGTGACCCGACCATGAAGACCCGACATACTTTACTTATTGATTTATTATTATATACAATTCCGTTATAGAACACTTTTGATTTATTTATTTATTACATACGTAGGTATACAAAACAAGTAAAAGACATAAATTGATTCATACATATAAATATAAGCTATATGAAAATGTGAAATAATTTCACATTTTTTTAGTTTAGAATATTTTTGTCTTTTCTATCTAAGTACTTTAAATATCAGAGACGTATGATTTGGAAACAAAACGATATCTGCTAATTATTCCACCATATAGACATAGATAGGTCATTTATATAAACTAAAAACAGAAATGGACCTAAAATCGAGCTTTGAGGCTCGCTTAATTTGACTAAGGAGCCCGACGATAAAGTACCATCTACTTTTTGTTGGCGCCCTGAAAGATAGGAAACCACAAGATCGAGGGCCATTCCGCGAATTTCGTAGAACTTACCTTTAAAAGATAGCGTATGGTGATCTACACAATCAAATGCCTTGACATATGATACAAAAGATACCAATAGCATCGTGTGAGCACTCCCAGGCCTCAAAATAAGTTTAGCTACCGCATCCATAGTGGACTTACTTACCTCTTGTAAAACCGAACTGGTCTCCCTCTATCTCAATATCTTTGTTTCTGTTTTGAACATGAATGCATATAATGCAATAATGTCGCCAGAGGAGGCGCTGTTCTCTCATACTCTATCTAAGTAAAAAGAGAGAGTAATCTTTGGTGTGAAGAGATTATTGAAGGGTCAGCAAAGAGCGAGTGTAGCAATTATATTGTACGGTAAACGCTTACCATTAGGCAGGCCATGTTTATGTCCTAAGCCTGAGTAGAAGCAAACATGTTTTATGATCTATATAAGTATGTATTTAAATAAAAAGTAGTATGTCAGTGACTTGTATTCTCTGCTCTCTATCGCTCTGCTATCAGACAGCAGTATGCGAAGAATAGGGGCATTCTTATGATATTATTAATATAATTCATGTAGAGATATAACATTAATGAGAAATTAAATGATAATCCATATGAGCAAAGGTTTCCAACAACAGGTGATAGCGATTCTGATGGGTGACAGGTCACATATATTAACCCTCAATTTATAATCATCATATTATTAACATACGGGACCGAGACGTGGTCTTTCACTGCTGGCCGCATAAATAAGCTCAGAGTCACTAAGCGAGCTATGGAATGAGCATATTCGTAGGAGAACGAAATCGACGGACATAGCTCGTAGAGTTAGTAAGCTGAAGTGGCAATGGGCAGGCCACATCGCTCGAAGAGCTGATAACCGATGGGGAAGAAAGGTTCTCGAGTGGCGACCACGTAGGTACTGGAAAGCGCCGAGTAGGACGACCTCCCACTAGGTGGACCGACGACCTGGTCAGAGGCGCCGTAGGATGCAAGCGGCCCAGAACCGTTCGAAGTGGAAATCAATGGGGGACAAACATAGGCCATGTCCAGCAGTGGACATCCATGGGCTGATATGATGATGATGATTATTATTAACCCATTAAATTACATTTATATAACGCAAATAGTATATAGAAATTACAGTTTATGTAACGCAAGTCAAGTTTAAATATACATGGAAATACTTATTCCCGCTTATTACATGAAAAGATTAAATTCTAACCAAACAAAATTCGACAGTTTATAACAAAAAGATCTTGGGATGATCTTGGGCTATCTTAAAACCACAGTTTTACAAGACTTTTCTATACCATCTCATGTACAAAGGCGGATTGAATTCTATTTTAGCATCATGATTAATGATTTTGTATTTTTTCTTATGGAAATCTCTTTGTTTGCTGATCACCAAAAATATAAAGGATACTCAGCTGAATTATCATATCAACAAACAAAGAAACGTGACCAATCAATTTCGTTGCGAAGAAATCCTTGCTTATAATGTCAATGACATGTAAAAATTGTTTTTATGGATCGGCCTATACGGGCATTAACCTGTCCGAAAAATACGTGGAGTCAAACAACTCATTAAGGATTGGTTCTTGAATGTGTGAATGGATATGACATCCATGGCACTTGGCACTTCATACAAGCAACTTATTTTATTACCTATGCCTTGATCACACACGCACACGTAGCGAGCGGTCAGGTGAGGAATTTGGTCTGTAGGAGAAGGTACTACCTGTTACGCATGTGGCCAACAATTAGCGGGGGTAGTTTCCCTTCTATACGTAGTATGACTATTCTTCGGTAATAGTATGGAAGAGTTTGTAAAGCAAAGTATAGATTTTAACTCACCTTACGAAAGGTTTTCGGAATCTATTGTACAGTAGTACCCAACTGATAAAGCGCGTCGTGAATCTTCGTTCGCACAGAAAAGAAAGTATGGCCCGAAGATTAAAAAAAGAATGCTTAAAACTTACACTACAAAGTTCCCTACCACCATGATTTCCAACTCTCATTGTAAAACTAAAGACCGTTACGTCACTACCACAGATATATCATTGCTTGTTGACGAACATGACACTAAATTAGGGTACTACTAAGTTCCAATGTAGGAACGGAAGCCACATTAAAAAATAAAGCTTCAAAACAGGTGTCTAGTGACACAATAAAAGTTATGTAATTCGACATTAATTAAAACTGACCAAAGATAAGCGCACCGTTACATTGTAGCAGATCGATATGTAACAATGTATCGATGTTAAATCGAGAGTTGAATCCCGTCACACCTCGTGACTTATTTGACCTTATCTATGAGCTAGACTTAATGGCACTGGGACATAGTTGATACCGTTGAGTAGTAAGTCAAGAATTATAAGTTGCAAATCTGTTTGCAACGATTTCCTGGCCCCCTAAAAAGGAAGCTAAGCAATATTGCTAACGAAATTCATTTTTTCGAATTTAAAGCATATCTTATGCAATTCATCAATTCAAAATCTTTCAATGAATTGAATTGTATATAATGAGTAACTATTTTACCAAAAAATATTGGAATCACTTAGGATCTGCCGAGAATTCGAAAAAAAATATTACGTAGCAATATTTCTTTAGCTTCCTTTTTAGACCTCTGTTCCTATACTATTCATCCGAACTGGTGAGTTTTATGCGTAGGCCGGAAATGGATTGTGACACGGACAAGAAGCTTTACAAAGAATACAAGGAAAAAGAAAGATTTATTAACAGCATAAATTAAATTAAAGAAAAAACGAAAGAGCAAGAAACACAAAAATATTTAAAACTAAGCGAATATAGGTCCTAAAATACAGAACAGACAAAAAACCAAAGTGTAAACGATTAGGTTGCTCGCGTCGTCTACAGAAGGTGTTCTGTCAAAAGGATAGCAGCTTAGCATGTTTTCAGCAGCGCTGATTTTCAGCTGGCACTTAGTACCCCAGATGGAAGTACAAGGCATCAGCTGATGTACAAAAATGTAGCAGAGGCTGTCTGATCTCAATGTCTGATACTACATACTATACTGCTTGCAAATGAGGAGCCAGCCGAACGTAAGCCGACTTATCCGTGATTGAAGAATTTTTTTTGGCTCTTTACGGTCATATCTCGGAATCCTAAAATATGGATCATCATCATCAGCCTATAATGTCCCACTGCTGAGCATAGAACACCTTTCATATTTGGTATGAATTCTTGAGTAATTTGTTTTGAGCTGATATTTGTAGAAAAACATGGCGGATATTTAAAAAAATCAATTCATCTTGACAGAAATCTATCATGTTTTTCGCCAAATGTGTAATGCAACATCGATTTCGAAAGCACTTTATCGAGGAACGTAGTGCTCAGCTACGACTGGTCACTTATCAAACGACATTTCACTAGCATATAATAACAACATTATTTATGTCCACACCACGACCGAACTCGTCATTTTGTATCCTTTTGTAATATATCATAGACAACTTTGATTTATTCTATTTCTGATTTGCACACATTATCATCATAAAATATGTTGTCATTTATTTTATTTAGAAGACGGATGCATAACGATTTAAAATAAATAGGAAATGTAATGTACGTACGACTAACTACGGTTAAAAAATAAGAAATACATTTCATTCATTCCCTTAGGGGGTAAACTATGGGAGGAGAATTTGTATGAAAATTTGTGATTTATGATGATGAATACACGAGTATTTAGCTATTGGGTTAGAAATTAAGACTAAAGTTCAAAGTTTCAGGGCCAGGGAGGATAAGATTTTTCTGGAAAAGCGAACTGCATCTTAGGCATCGTCCTTTATGGCCTTAAAGGTGAACGCACACTTATCCGAGCCGAACGCGCCGAACGCAACGAACGAAATGAATTTTAGAATTCTGTGTATGAAATCTTATGAAAGCTCGCACACTTGCCCGCGTCGAATCGTCCGAATCTGGAAGAACCCCAGAAATCCTAGACGAATTCGGATGACGTCATCAGATTAGGCGCGGCTTATGCGGTCGACTCGACCGATGCGCTCGCATCGCATTGCATTCTATCAGTTGCGTAGCAACACGCGAGTTGTTTATAAATATTGAGCGACATGCGCAAAGGAAATAGAAATGATTTCTTCGGCGCGGTCAATTCTTTCGGCGCGGTCGATTCTCTCGGTGCGAGCCTCCTTGACTTCGATTCGTTCGCCGCGTTCGGCTCTGATAAGTGTGCGTCCACCTATAGGGGTCAAACACAAGCCTATACGATAAAAAATAAACTAATTCTAAGAGTGATAATAATCCCTCAATAGTGTACACAAATGTAAATTATAAAAAACAAACGTGCCGCTTGAGAATATACCCTAAAATATCATAATCTATATATTCTACATTATCTCTATCTATATTAATAATATTATAAAGAGGTAAAGTTTGTACGTTTGGACGTAAGAGGTAATCTCCGGAACTACAGATACGATTCCGAAAAATCTTTCACTTATAGGAAGCTATCAAGCTACATTATCCCCGAGTATTATAGGTTACGTTGAATCCCGGGAACGCGGGTAAAACCGCGGGGGACAGCTAGTAAATATATAAAAGAACAAGACCTGATCGATTGATAAAGGCCTTTACTGGTTATATAATCATGAAATTGTAGGATAGCTAGATCTTATAGCGTAAGGCTGTCCAAGAAAGGATTTTCCGAACTTAAACTGCAAAAAGGGAAAACGATATCGCGGGGTGGAAAGTTGTGGCTGTTTTTCAATTCAAGTATGGTAATCGTATGCATATGTAGCGTCAGTGACCTGAATCTACGTATTGCATGCCCTTGCTTGAATCAGCAAAAAGGCGATTCGTAAACAAACAACAAGCTTCTATAACGTCACAACGCAAGAATCGGCAGCGTTTCAGTTATATTGATAACGATTAGTTACAATTTTTTTTATTCTACCGATCACACGGTAAGTTCTATTTTCACCCAGGGCATTGTTTAATTAATTAAGATTTGTTTAAGATGATGCCCACGGCTACCTTCTACCATCGCAACTCTCGACATCAACGGGGAGTCCATCCTCACATATTGAAAGCAGAATTGTTTCTAACTGTGTGGTCTCAAAGGAGCTTCCTTCCGCGGACGCTCAGATTGTGGAATGAGCTCCCCGCCGCGCCGTGGTTTTCCTAATGGAGACAGCATGGGTTTCTTCAAAAAGGGTGTGAAGGGATTTCTGCATAGTCGGCAACGCGCGACTAACACCAATGGTATTGCAAGCGTAACCATAGGGCGGGCCGCATGCTTGTTTGCTACCTAAGTAGTATAAAAAAAACATACAATTGTCTGCATGAACATGTCTGCACTGCATATCCTGAGTTACAAACAAAAAGTAGTATAAATAGTATATCAGTTATCTGGTTTCCATAGCACAAGCTCTGCTTAGTTTGGGATCAGATAGGCGCTGTGTGGAATATTTATTTACCGGTTTTTGGAAATCACCCTTTTGGGGTAAAACAAAGCATCACGGGGTGAAAAGCTAGTCTCATATAAGCCTTGCCAAAAGCAACGTTTTGCCCTTGAAGAGGCTGACAATGAAGATGTATTATAAAATAGCCTACACGTGTAACTTTGGCCTTAAACTGTAGTTGATATCTCAGTGATCGGCCATGCCCTTATTCAACTGGTATTTACGTAATAAACGTTGTTTTGGACACAATTAACCTATTTATTTTGTAAACAAAACTTTTACGTAACAACTGAAACTGATTAAGGTTCCTGCAGTTTCACCCGCATGCGGTTTCAATTGTTTTGCGCGGAACCCTAATTCTTTTTCTAAAATAAAAGAAGCTAAAGTTACTTCTTATAACATCAGCTATCTGCCAGTGAAAGCCTCGTCAAAATCGGTCCAGCCGTTTATAAGATTAGCCGGCACAAAAAGAGATAAAAGACAAAAAATATGTTTTAATGTATAACGTTGGTGTACCGTGGTTCCTTTTGTAATAAAGGAACCACGGTATTTTGTAAGAAAGGTGATTTGGTAATTCCACCCCTAAGGGGGTAAAGTGGAGGGCGCGGTTGGAAACGCGACGAAAATTAATGTTGGAAATTTTTATGTGAAAAATAAAAACTAGGTTTGTGTAATGTAAATAAAAACATAATCATGTAGAATGTTGCCAAGACGAGATCATATGGCTCGCACTGACTCGCATGCGATACCAAATGATATTAAAACACTTTCACTGACGCGTTTTAAAGGTAAATTGATACAGTGGTTAAAAACTAAAATATTCTATGACGTCACTGAATTCTATAATTGATGGACATAGGTTTTTTTTTGTTATATATAATTGATTGATTTTGTTTTGTTCATAGATTAAATTATAATTGAAATGTAAATAGACATGTAGATTAATTTTAATCAATATCAATTTAAAGTGAATTATAATTTAAATAGATAATGTTAATATAATTTATTAATAATGTGTATTTGCATGCTTATGAAAAGCTAAAATGTGCTGAATCTATTGTATAAATATAAGACCTTAATAAACCAAGTTTAAAGCAAATAAATAATATTCTATTCTACTGTCAAAAAGTTATCAGATCTCATGTAGAGCCAAGCTTATAACTCTACACGCCCTAACTTTACAAGCCCTAACTTCACAAACTCTACACACCGTAGTCAAAATATGTGGTTTGGCCGTTCCGCTACTACAAGAACTATTGTATAACAGAAAAGTTTAAGTTCCCATTACCGTAAGCGAATTTATTTCAATACTGATACTGCACGAATCCCAGCCTAGATATAGAGATATTGACTGCATAACATTATGCCATGTTATCTGGTTTGAAACGGTTTCTTCGATTAGCTGTCTCTATAGTGCACTCGTGGGTTTTTAGTCATTATGGCCCAATCGCGAATGGCCCGCGGGCCATGACGCCTATTCTGGTCGTTAATTTCTAGAACGTACAGTAATTATATCTTGTCTATCATACTTGAAAAGAGTAATTACTGAGTTTATTGCCGGCTGTCCTCAGCAAATACAACCTTCCGAACCGGTATTAGTAGATAGAGCACAAAATTCTGGCGGTCCATCACCATCACTTAAAACCAGGATATGCTTAAAACAATAATATACCTACTTGCCTTCCGTCAACTGGAGTCTGACGTCAAAGAAGGATGAAAGATAAGGAAGACCAGGAACTTATAAGCTGGAAAGAATCATGGCCAGATTTGTACAAAAAAATTAAGATATTTAAAGACGTTGAAATGACGTATAATTGATCCTTCGTTCCTAAAGAATAAAGATATTTAAAATATTTTTAGATCCCCGGGATAAAAATGCGACATCCTATGCCATGCCGGCGAATCGCGACCAAAACTGTTATGTTGTTGTTATGTTTTGCGGGGTTTATAAAATATTTCAAGTATATTAATATGTTCCTGGTAAGGAAATGTATTAAATTCCTAGGAAATGTATACAACGACGAGCCAATTTCGGAAATGTATATGTCACCGTATTTTTGTGAAAACCGTTATTTTATAATTTACCTAGCGAGATTATAAACTCCTCGATTCTTCTTTTTATTAATAGAGTTTATAAAATAATTTTAATTTAATTTATTCTCAACAAGAGGGAACCGAGGGAACTTGCAGAGTGAGGATGAGTATTCATTTCATTTTATAAATTCGTATATTTTGATGTTTATTGCATATTATCGGTGGTGTTTTATCCAATAAGGATCAATATATGTGCACCACTGAAGTGAAATGAACTACGTGTATGTATAGTGACTTTTCAAGTTGTCTCAAAAAGTCCGTGAAAAGTTTTAGACAATGACCACCATTTTACTAAAACATCACTTTTATGGACGGTGACTGATAGTGCGGACTATGTGAACGTGATTTATTGTGTGTGACTAGAACTTCTAATATAACTCGCAGTGGCAAAATACACTAAACAGTGAAAAAAAAAACATAGATGTATAAAGAAGACATAATCAGCCATCAGAAAAATTATTCGGTGTAGCAATACGCATCGAACCATCAACGTATGACGAAATAGCTTCATCGTTGAGTTTTGTTTGCCCATCCCCATCGATATATTATCTTCTGTCCGAAACATTTTACATAAATTTCGTTCATGTGGAAATTTATGAGGATGAACTTATGATGACGTCTCGGTTCCGTATGGAAACAATGCGATGAAGATACAGTGGTCATCAGGCCATAGTTCAAAGTTGCCAAATTTAATTTAATCATTATCTTACTCCATTATCACATTTTTCCTGGTCCTATTGCGAAATATATTAATATACCAATCAATTAAAATAAAATGCACGAATGAATTATCGAAGTTTGGTTACAGTAAGTTGTTTGTACAGTAGCTTAACTTTAAAGCGTAGTAGATTAAAGAGGAAATATTATGCGACCATTGATATTCTCTAGTTTTATTATTAGACCGCTCTACGATCCCCTCCTTGCTAAGCCTAGTGCTCGCATACGTTATATGGGAAACTCTTGTATACAATTTCATGCTTCTTGACACACCGGTTTAGAATTAGCGTAGTCCACAAGTCAGTCAGTGTTAGAGTTTAGTTTCCCTTTAGTTATTTTTTTTATTATCTAAGGCTGACTTAAGTATGTCATGCTCACTTTAAGGCCTTTGCTTGCGGCGGCGCGGGCGTCGTGTGACGGGTCGCTCACTTCCCTCCAATATGGCGATGAGGGCGATGGCTGCCACACGCGTCATACTTGTGAACAGGTGCTGCTTTTGGGGGCTGGCCTGCTTAAGTTAGGTATTTATTTACTTATTAAATATAGATTTAGTCTACTTTGTAGTTTTGTCGCCGCGCCGGGCATGCAATTGTTGTCAGTGCGATTAGAATGAAAATATTATGTAATGAATCTAAGCTTGTTTTCAGAAGAGTAATTGCTCAGTTTATTGCCGGCTCTTTTCAGCAAATGCAACTTTTCGAACCGGTATTAGAGTCAGACTTTTCATATGTGCCTGCGAAGGTCTATTTGAATACATTATTTTGAATTATTTTTTTGAAAACTTGCTGATTATCAAAAATACAGTTCCTATTTTACCAACTTATAATAAGGAAATGTATTTAAATACTTCAAAGCTAATTAGAAAATATAAAAATATCTTACCGTCTATGGTATACATATCAATAAACTTGTTTAATAATGTTATAAGCTTTATATTGTTATGTAAGCTTTATCATATCATATATTTAACTAAACGTTAATTGAGAGTTGCCCCACTGATCCCCATCTGAACTTTGTCGTGGCTCACGCTCACCACAACAGATAATGATTTGTTTTGACAACAGACCTATAAGTAAAGCATACTCCACGGTATTGCAAAAGAAATTGAACTCAAATACCTGTATAATAAAGAGTATAATGGTGGTGTGTGATCGATGCACCAGCCGTTCGTTATATTTACAAATTGATCTGTCCTTGCATTCTGTAATCATACAGTGATAACGGCATTATGAGTTTTTTATCACACAGATTTTGTTACCTTACACGTGGAACGCTACGGATAAAAAGAAGTAGGATTGGGGAAGGACTTATGGTAAGTTACTTTAACATTTTACGCAGGCAAGACCAGGGTTAGTTAGTCTAGAAAAACCCCAGGCTTTAATCCTTTGGAGGCCTCAAGCTCATTCCACAAACTGAGCGTCCGCGGCAGAAGCTCATTTGAAACCGAACAGTGCAAGATCATTTTGGTTCTACATCAATGTGTGAGAATGGAATTCTCGTCAAGGCTACGCGCCTTGGTTATCAAGTACAAAAGTTAAAATAAAATTAAGGTTAATTAAGGTAAATTCGCCAACCATCATCATCGTTCGAGGTTTTCGAATATTATATCGCTTGTCATAGGAACATTGATATTCCATGTATTACGAATGATTTAAATACCAACTCGCGCACTGAGCAATATTTATATGAACCATTTCGAGCATTTTCAACCTTCCTGTATATCAGAGGCTGTAAAATTTGGCAAGATTCCCATATAAATACCCAACGCCGGACTGTACTTGCCAATGCCAAGTTGCGCAGCTGATCGTCAAACGTGAATCTGTGGCCAGTTTTCTAATTTATATTTAAGGTCAGTAGGTGAAATAAATAGGTATTAATATAATAATTTTCAAAGGAAAAAATATACAATTGTCTCTCAACAAAACGAACTGTAGTTTCATTTACAAGTGCAGAGACAGTATCCTAAAGTATTTCGGGTATAAGACACGGGATCATGTCCGCCAAACGCCTTGACCGAGAGGTTACACGTGTTAGTCTGTGACCCCGTCGGGTGCGCCGGCGCAGCTGACGTGACCGTTTGTACCGGTATTTGAGTTGAAAATGCGACTCTCAAAAGTGGCAGGTAAATTTATATTTTGTATACATCCATTCTTAATGTAAGATATCGTAAAAGCTTTATTAGACGCAAAGCGAGTACTCACGACACCATTAAAAAATTTCAATGCGACAAAAAATATACTATAGCGACACGCCATCTTTATTATAAGAATGAATAGAATTTTGAAACAATTACCTGAAAATAAAATAGTGAGTTTGCCACCGCCTTGCATAGCCGCGTTCGAAAAGAATCTTCGCTTCAAATACTGAGCGAGCACCATGTGTCTTGAGACCACTTTGTTTTTTTTTTCAAAATGGACAGTCCAATTCAAAGCCATTTATAAAATTTTGACCAAAAGGTGAAATTTACTGAATTTACCATAAGTAATAGGTAAAATAGCTTATCATCTTAAAAGGCCATGATAAACCGCTTACAATAGACGGAAAAATAAAATTAAGTTGCCCAGATGAAGAAAAAACTTATAACATCACATCAGAGCAGAATTTATCTATACAAGATTGATATCGTTCTAAAGAATTATTTTAAGTTGTTTGATTGTTATTTGTATCTTTATTGTATTCATTCAAAACTTTAACCAGATACACTGGTTAAAGTTATTAATGAAAAAACAACGAGTCAGCTGTAACATCTATGGAAAAATCTAAACCGAAAAAAAAATAACCATGAACTTTGGATGGCAGCTTCTTATAGCTCTGGAGATTTTCCTCTTCTTTCCGAAAGAGTGAGACGGAGGACACTATAACACTGATTTAGAATAAGAGGGATAGAACATTCAAAAGTTTGATCAATTGAAAATTGGAACATTTGAAAATTAGCACAATATGTAAATTTGGGGAAATAGTGTTTGTGACCAGAAGCAATAATTGAAATAGGATAGGTCCCATCGTAACACTGCTATTTGCTTACAGGCGTTACATATTTAGGATTTCACATGAATTTTACATATTTAATCGATTATTTACGTTAAAGCAGCATTTCTAGGGGAGACAGCAGACGCTTTACTTTTAACTTCGTCAAATTATTTAGGGCATGTGCGTAGGTAGTATCGGATTCAATTGTTCTCCGACAAAAAGTCTGCCACGAATAATATGACGTGCGCTATCTAAAGTAAATCTTTTCTTATTACGTATCACATAAAATCGAGAGTCCTTTGAACTCGCGACCGGCATATGCCGAGATTACACGATACATCCCTTAAGCGCACCGCACGCTCATTGAGGAGTATGTAATATTGTGTTGTGTTTACAAAGTGACATAATATCTTCCTTTATATAGTGAACAGCGTAATGGAGCCACTCCAGTCGAGAGTGCGATACGTGCGCGTCAAGTCATGTCGACCAATTACACTGTGGTTGCTATCTGCGCGTTGATCTACGGTGAGTGTTTATCCTGTGGCATGTTATAGTGAGAGACGGGTTTCTGTATGTGTCATGTTTAGGCGATTTTGTTAGTTAAGGTAAGGGACGATTCGGAGTATTAATTTATGTAGATTGTTAGAAGACTCCAATAATGTTTTTATCAGAAAGCTACAAAGTATTTTTCAAATACTAGGTATGAAATGATCTTTTGCCATTCTGATGCGAGCGTTGGGTTAACACTTTATATAGATTTGTAATTGTTTTAATAATAAATATGAAATAGATCAACACATATATACAACAAAATATAAGAGAACTTCCTTGAAATAAATTCAAGTCGAAGCTTTATGGTTGGTTAATGGATAAATGTTTTTATAATTTAAATGACTTCCTGAAATATAAATAAGATTTAATATAGTACGTGTTCAATGTGTCAATTCAATTAATGTGTTTTCAATGTTTTTAATAATTACTCATACAATCAAAATTGTGACATCTTGCCAATTATTTGAATTAATTTTATTTTATTTTCATGTTCATAGTACCTATATTTGTATGTCATAAGCTGTGACGAAATATGTGAAACATACATTTTAATATTTAAGAACCTATCAACCATGTTTCGAGCAAATAAATTCGTTTCATTACAATTACCAACTCCAAAATTTTAATTTGATTTTGTGCATAGCATGGCGACACTTGAAAGTAACTACGAATAGTTATCAAAAAAAATGTATGCACAATTTATCAGTCATAATAGATTTTTTGATATTTCCGTTTTGTATGTAACATTAGCAAGGCAACTAAAGCGAGGAACTTCAGTCACATGAACTTACAAGTCAATATTCATTTATACAGTTACTAGCTGCCCGGCGCGACTTCGTTCGCGTGGTACCCTACCCTACCCTACCGTACCCTACCCTACCCTACCGTACCCTTCCCTACCATACCCTAACCTAACAGCAAAATCCCCATTAACAAAATGATCCGCCATTTATTAAATTAATTTGTTACAAAAAATGTGATAAATGAAGAACCGCTCGACCGATTTTGTGCAAACTTCACATAAACCATCTACTAAATAGTCCGAACAAAGCCTAAAAATTTGGTTTGGATAGGTGAGCCCGTTCTTGAGTTATAAAATTACAACGAAAAGTGGCATTGATTTTTATATATATAGATGGCTCTCGTAATGCACTTATGAAGACTCTACCATCCGTCACATTTTACATTCAAAATTCAAAATCATATATTCAAATAGACCCTCGCGCCTGCGGGTCTATTTACTTATGAAAAGTCTGACTCTAATACTCTAATAACGGCGGAAGGTTACATTTGCTCATTTGGTTGCACATTTCAGGACATTACCACCAGACCGTCCGCACGCGTTTGCTATTTATTATTACTAGTGGTTCAAAAGTGGTAGAAATCAGTAATTTTAAAAATATTGCTTTCTGCACTCCATATAAACTTTAACTATGCCAAATCTCACTCACCTCCGTGCGCGTAAAAACAAGGTTACTAACAAACAGGGGGGGTTTCCCTTCACGTATTACTATTCATATATAGGCCAAACAATATTAGCTGAGGTATAGTACAAATCTGAAGGTGAAAAGCCTATTAAAAAAAACTTTCTTTTTTGTTTTTTTGATTTCAAGTTGTCTGGTATTTCGATGAAAAATAATCTTGTTTTTTTTTACTGTGTACAGGCCTGTGTTAGACCACAATTTAACTATGATAAGTGATGATGTGGTCGAAGGTGGTAAGCACACAAAACCTAGAAGAAACTGGCTCTCAACCTATCGGTGTGTCGGGACACACCGATAGGTGCTTGGCGACAGATTTTCAACTTGAGGGTGGTAGCCGGCCAGACGGGTACTACAAAGTACGGTACTGTACGGTACGGTACAGACGGGTACCACCGAGCTATGGTTTCCTCACGATATTTTCCTTCACCGAAAACTCAAGCTCATTGTAGGACCTTCGTCTCGGTATCCGACGTCACTCCCAATGAGCTATCATCGCCTTAAATTGTTCTATACTAAATTTGTATAAATTCTAAATAAAAAAATAAAAAAAACTATATTATGAATTTCTTGTTTCTATACTAAAGCTCATTTGTATCATGTTTGATTTGGCACGATCATTGTCTATGGTATTGAGTCTTAAGGGGACGTGTGTGAGTCCACGGGGTGCAATACTATATCTTAATATTATACATGGTTTTGGTATAAGTTTTGTGGTTTTCCCACTGGGTACTCCCTAGCTGGGGCATGGGGTTCTTCAAGAATGGTGTAAAGAGATATTTGGGTCGGTAACGCGCGAGTGATAACCCTGGAGTTGCAAGCGTCCATACGCACGGTAACCGCTTACCATCAGGCGGTATCTTAGTGGTATAAAAAAGCAAAAGTGAGTTTGGTTTCTTGTATGCAATTCCTTGACTTCCCCAACGGCACAAACAAGGGGCGATTACTAACTAAATTTCAATCATTTTCGAATTGAAATAGGTTCAATAGCGGTTTCCTGATAACTTTTTTACGTTCTGATAACTGCAAATAGAAACAGTGGTTTATTAGAAATGGAACCATTTCCGTTTTTGTAATATTTCTACCTATTCAGAGGTTATTTCAATCAGAATTTCATTGCAATAAAGTTACGTAATCCACGTACAGGAAGCATTTGATATGAAGAAGGTCATTGGCAACTTTTTATGTCAGGCAGGCAGGCGGTACGGCACCCGTGGTACGTAAAACAGTAATAATAAATGCGAATGTTTGTATGTTTATGGGTATGTTTGTTACTCAATGCCGTAACGGCTAAACGGAATTGGATACCATTTGGCATATAGATAGATCAGATATTTTATTCCAAGAAAGCATAAGACTAGACTTTCGCAGGCCTTTGACAGTCCCAATGGCCTTAATATTCTCGATAGAGATCGAGAATATCTGATATAGAGGATGTCTGATAGATCAGACATCCTTTGGATAGAATTGTACCTTAATCCAAACATGTTCAATAATTCATGTCAAAGTGACTAGTTTTTTGGTAAAACGTGTTCAATCTTAGGCCTCTTCATCGTTCACTATGTGCGGGTCAGTGGCCTAACATTAAAAAAAGAGCGCATTCATTTACTTAGTAAATTAGAAACGAATGATATTAATTTTCAGCTGAGTAAGGATTCTTATGAGAATAATAATCAACAGCTGGTTAAGGAAATAGAAAATCTTAATCGCTCCTTAGAAGCTATTAATAAAAAATATAGTGAGGCTCAATCAGAAATAACCCAGCATATTTTAGCGGCAGACGAGCTCCTTAAGTTAAGTGAATATAACAGTGAACGTCTAGACTCTCTTGTAAATAATCATTGTAAATGTTTGAGCCCAACGCATAGTTCTGCTTCACAGACTGAGCTAAATTATAGTAATTCTACATATCAAACCCTATTGCCTCTGAACAATACGAAACAAACGATTGTTATTTGTGACAAAATTGGTAAAAATTTCGGCCCGATCCTTAATAATGAATTAAAAGAAAAGGTTATTAATAAATGTTATCCCGGTGCTCCTTATACATACTTAATTGACAATATTCGGTCACATGAACTTAACAAGGATACAACGGTAATGGTAATTTATGGAGATGGTTTGTCCGTGCGGAAAAAAGATATAATTAATAGTTTTAACAAGTTGCTTGACTTGCACAGCCAATATAAATGTATATTTGTATTATGTGCCTTACCTTACTCCAACCTGTTGTCTCAGGAACAGAATAGGCATATATATGACTTAAATATCACACTGTATAATTTAATTCACCGTCATTGCGACGCTACGTATTTTTTTGACATTAATAATTTTGTATTTAATTTTAAGCTGACAGAAGATACCATGTATCTGCCAATTAAGTGTAAGAGACACATCGCTACATTGTTAGCCCGCAATATACACATATATGACCAAGCTACAAGTAGCTTAGTTGGGACTACTGACACGGGTGTTATTAGCGATAACGAGGTGTCTGGGGAGGGTTTTTAGATATTATGACAAAGGCTCAGGTCAATAATTTAAATATTGTGCATCAGAACATTCAGGGCCTAGCTGGCAAAGAATTGGAAATTGAATTATTTCTTGAGTACAATAATGTTAATATTTTTTGTGTAACTGAACATTGGTTGAAGAATCATGAGTTAATGCTCAATACTCCTAATTATAAACTGTTAAGTGCGTTCGTTAGAAAATCAGCTATACATGGAGGTAGTTTAATTTTAGTTTCAAATAATATTAAATGTAAAAATCGCAAAGACATTGTAGATTTATCTATCGAGCGCACTGTTGAGTTGTCCTGCGTAGAGCTTGAGCGCTATATTATAATTTGTGTGTACCGTCCCCCTTTAGGTGACTATAATTTGTTTGAATTAGTTTTAGAAGATGCTCTTAAGAAAGCTCAAACATGTAATAAAAGTATAATAGTATGTGGCGACTTTAATGTTAATTTGTTAGTAGATTCACCTACAACACTTAGATTTATTAATTTATTCAAATCATTTAATCTTAATAATTTATTC
The DNA here is from genome assembly GCA_947623365.1 of Achlya flavicornis. Lineage (NCBI taxonomy): Eukaryota > Metazoa > Arthropoda > Insecta > Lepidoptera > Drepanidae > Achlya > Achlya flavicornis. The sequence goes on along the minus strand of OX392485.1, from coordinate 483,509 downwards.
TATGAACCAACTAGAGTGACAGAAACTTCTGCAACGTGCCTGGACAATGTATTCTGCTGCTGTGATGTACTCGAAAAATCTATTGTCACTGAGTTGACTTCGGATCATTGTGGTCAGAAAGTAGTACTTTTTAATGAAACTAATGTTAAACCGCATAAGATAACTTGTAGGCCCATAACATTAAATCGTATGGTCCGTTTTAAAGATAGGGTTAGTAACAATATTGCCTCTGTTGACATGGCACAGGACGAACCAGATAGTCTTTACAGTAATCTCTTTAAATTTATAAAAACAGAATTTGATAAGGCTTTTAAACCCAGAACCTTTAGTGAAAATTATAAAATTAAGTTTAACGACTGGGCAACATCGGGTATTTACATAAGTAGAGCTAAGTTGTATGAGCTGTATGGCATGAAAAAATTCAATCAAAATATCGATTTTCTTGAGTATGTCAAAAATTATTCCAAAATTTTTAAGAAAGCCTGTACTTCTGCTAAGTCCATATATTTAAAAAATAAAATTAGTCAATCAAACAATAAAGTCAAAACTACTTGGAACATTATCAACTCTGAAAGGGGAAAATACCAGAACAGTAATAAGCGTATTGAGTTAAATATTGATAATAACATTATTTCTGACGATAGTCAAATTGCACATGCTTTTAATTTATTTTTTACTAATATACCGGTAGACACAACTTGCTCCTTGAATTCGTCACCGATAGATGCTGAATTGTTATTAAAATCCAATGTGCCTGAGTGCTGTGAATTATTTAAGTTTAGGCACGTTACACCTTACGACATAGTCAAAACATTTAAAACCTTGAAAGTTAAACGCACTGGGGACTTATGGGATGTATCCGTAACTGTTTTGCAGGGTATCATTGATGACATTGCTCCGCATTTAGCTTTAGTATTTAACAAATGCGTTGATTTCGGCCAATTTCCAGATTTAATGAAATATAGCAAAGTTATACCTTTGTTCAAGGCGGGAGATCCCAGTGATCCTTCCAATTATAGACCAGTTTCCATTTTGCCAGCCTTGAGCAAAGTATTTGAAAAGATTATTTTAACGCAATTGCTCGCTCACTTTAATTTGAATAAACTATTACATAGTGAGCAGTATGGGTTTACAAAGGGTCGTTCAACTATTGATGCCGGGGTAGCACTTTTAAGAAATATTTTTAACGCTTGGGAGAAATCACAGAATGTTATTGGAGTATTCTGTGATCTATCTAAAGCCTTTGATTGTGTTGATCACCGGACACTCATACGTAAACTAAATTATTATGGGGTTAGGGGCGCAGCACTTGATCTGATGAAGTCGTATCTCGGGGATAGAATTCAAAGTGTTGATGTCAATCGTATTAAATCATCTGGTTCTCCTGTGCTTATGGGGGTGCCGCAGGGCTCTATTTTAGGTCCTTTTCTATTTTTAATTTATATTAATGATCTTCCTTTTTATGTCAAAAATACCTGTGGAATTGTACTGTTTGCTGACGATACCTCACTGATTTTTAGTGTTGATAGACTGAAATCTAATTTTGACGATGTAAACGGTGCATTATCTCGGGTATTAAACTGGTTTACTGTAAATAATCTAGTTTTAAATGCAAAGAAAACTAAATGTATTAAATTTGCACTACCTAATGTTAAAAAAGTAGGCTGTAATTTAATGATAAATAATGAACCTTTAGGTCTTGTTGAATCATCAGTATTCTTAGGGATTACTTTAGACTCGAAACTTCAATGGGGCAACCAAATATCATGTCTTTCGGGAAAGCTCAGTTCAGCTGCTTATGCAGTTCGAAAAATTAGACAGCTAACAGACGTAGACACAGCTCGATTAGTTTATTTTAGTTATTTCCATAGTGTTATGTCTTATGGCATTTTACTTTGGGGTAAAGCTGCTGATATAGAAACCATTTTTATTTTGCAAAAAAAAGCAGTGCGAGCTATTTATAATATGAGTTCTCGAGCTTCCCTCAGAGATAAGTTTAAACATATAGGTATCCTCACAGTAGCATCGCAGTATATTTATGCAAATATATTATTTGTACATCAGAATATTAATATTTTTGTAAAAAAAAGTGACGTGCACTCTTTTAATACTAGAAATAAGCATAAACTTGTGACCTCTGCTTATAGACTCCAAAAAGTGCAAGGTTCATTTTTAGGACTGAGTATACAATTTTATAATAAAATCCCTAATAAAATTTTGAATTTACCGTCACATAAGTTTAAGGAATGTATTAAGGCCGCTTTAGTACAGAAGGCTTACTACAATATTACCGAATATTTAAATGATAAAAATGCTTGGGTGTAGCGCTCGCTCTACAGGAAACATCTGATGTAATAAATTTAAGTTTGATTTTGAAAAGAGTAATTGCTGAGTTTATTGCCGGCTCTTCTTAGCAAAAGCAACCTTCCGAACCGTGCATTAGAGTATTAGAGTTTGACTATTCATAAGTGCCTGTGAAGGCCTATTTGAATGAATAAATTATTTCATTTCATTTCATTTCAAAGGCAAGGCCATATTATTTAAAAAAAAAAAGCTTTAAATGGCAAGAATATTAACATGTAAATCAGTTAATTACCCGGGCTGTCGCGTCATTCACGTTAAAAACAAGCAATTGGACTAATTTGACAGGCCTAATTTGGCATCCTTTTCTTATGTTCTATGTTAGACAGAGATATAGTAAGAATGTAATTTGTAAACAATCGAATGTGCACTAATATGAAAAGATCTGTAGAAGCGACGCGCGACGTCTCAAAGCCACATTGTGTACTACGACTTTGAACAAACAAAAGTTGGCCGTAGCTGCTTACTTTCATTGTCGTAGCACTTCGTAGCAAACGCTACGAATCTATCTTGTTAGCGTAGTGAACATATAACATTTAGAACTCTAAGGAAGTGAAGTACAAGGCTGTTTCTTTCGAAACCACATAATGTAGGTAGGTACGATTTTTTAGTCTGAAACGACTAAACCCATTTATCCAGTTTTAGCCATAAAAAGCGGCAAGGTATTTATTTTGTAGATCTTTAATTTGAATTTTATGTAATTACAATTATATAGGATTAGTTAATGTTTCAGTTCGATAAGGAAACCATATTTAAGAAAAATATTATTACAATGGGAACATTTCAACCGCTAATTATCTATATATATATAAATGAATCCCTATTATATCCACACGCGTGCACGGCTGAACCGATTTTGCTAATTATTTTTTTGTTGTGTTTGTTATTGTCAGGAGGATATGTAAACTCATCCATCGATTCTTGGAAAAACGCTCCTGGAATGAACCATTCTAAGGCACTTATAAAGGCCTTTAATAAAAAGTCTACAATAGAGGTTTTATCTCTAAGTAGAAACAACTTACGCATACTTGTGAGAGCCTTAACGGGGCACTGTGGATTGAACAAACATCTGTTCACCATCAGTGTTCACGACTCGAGGTTGTGCAGATTTTGCCGTGAGGCGGATGAAACACCAATACATCTCTTGTGTGAGTGCTGTCCACTTATGCCTAAACGAAATACTCATCTGGGGAAACACCTGTTACACCCAGATGAAGTCAAATCCATTCCTGCCAAGAATATTGTGCAGTTTATTATAGCTGTAGGTCTTGGCAGTGAAATTTAATTAACGTGGCGATCACAATAGATCTAGTCTGGTCGCAGTGATACAAGCTCTGGAAAGACTTGAAACAGCCACTTTACCCAAATAATAATAATATTGTCAGGAGAAGGTTCTTATGAATGAAAAAATTAAGAAACTTGCGAGGGTAGGGTAGGGTAGGGGTAGGGGTATGGTAGGTTAGGTAGGGTAGGGTTGGGTAGTAGGGTAGGGTAGGTTAGTAGGACACCACGCGAAGGAAATCGTGCCGGGCAGCTCATAGATGGGGCAGCTAGTTAAAATTTAAAATTGCTAGACCTTTTGGAGTCATCATAGAGATTATGAGATGTCAAGAGCCCCACGTGTATAGATAATAACGTTTACGAAGCTTTATCGGAGTAACCTATCGTTTTATTAGGCGTGATGCACCTTCCACTAGTAAACTAGATAGCTATCAGTCTACCTAAGGAACTGCAAACCAAATATACACAAAATGTTAAAATGATTAAGCCTATCAAAAAGTATATGGCGGCCAAGTTGGCGCAGTTGGTTAGGCTGTGGGTTCGATTCCCACACAGGACATGCATTTGTGTGCATGAACATGTCTGTAAGTACAAGCTCTGCTTAGTTTGGGATCAGATGACCGTGTGTGAGGAATGTCTCAGGATATTTATTTAAGGTAATTGTACAAAACATTAGCATAGATTGACCTTTGTATATAAAGTTAATGAGGATATTACATCGAACAACACAGCGAATTTTACCTCATCAATATGGGAACTTTATTATTTCACCACCACCTTTATTTTGCCAGGGTGTTGGCAAGTAGAAAGGCACAGAAATTGTATATTTACCATTGAAAATAAAACAGCATAAAGATGAGTCATTTTTGTTTAAAACTTACGATTTTTGAGGCCTATTTTTTAAAATTTATTTAAAACTTACGACTTTTTGAGGCCTATTTTTTTCATTTTTTTAAATCTTACGAATTTTTGAGGCCTATTTTTTTCATTTGTTTAAATCTTACGACTTTTTGAGGCCTATTTTTTTCACTATACAGTTTAACTGTAATCTGACTTTCTACAGGTGTAGATGTTTCTCATTGGATGGTGTTTACACAATTTCATTAAGTTTTATTCATTGATATCCAACATGACAATGAACTTCGTTTTGTATGGTTACGCCCACAGATTACAGAATAAGGCAGATGGAGCGCGCGGAACACGGGAGTGAAGCCAAAAAAGCAAATACAAATTGAAAAACACGTACCTGGTATTCGCTTTTGAATGTGTATTTGCTTTGTTTAACAAACTTTATGTAAAAAAAAACACTTCTTTATTAATAAACTGTGGTTAAACAATGCAAATACAAACTGGAAAACGAATACCAGGTATCAGATTTTCAATTTGTATTTGCTTTTTTGGCTTCACTTTCGTGTTCCGCGCGCTCCATCTGAATTATTCTGTAATCTGTGGTTACGCCCTCTTCAGTCATTTGTATAAGGTACAAAATCCACTGTTCATTAAATAACTTATAAACATCCTTGATACAGCACGTGTAACTATTTTTATATAAAAACCAAACTAGTTTGAAACAGAAATTGCGCAATAATTTTTAGTAACACTTTACATACAATAACCGGTACCAGGCGGCGTTTTGATTCTAAAATCTTCCGTATTTATGAATAGTCTAAATGTATTCATAAACATATCAGGCACATAAATTAAGACGGACATAATTAACATTCAACTACGTACAACATTTTATTTTAGACATTTCATATTAATTAATCATATTATATATGAATTTAGTTTGAAATATAGTTATGAGTGGAAAGGTTAGCCAATCCAGCAGATAGTATCTGCCATTTCCCACGGTAATAAAAACCAATTTAGTTTTATTTCGGAGATTATGTTAAAAATATAGATGTTTTCACAGTGCAATTATATAGTAGGTACTTTTTAAAAATACCCGGGCGCTGTGGCGGCGTGCGGCACTGCGAATCTTACGTCTGCACTTGCAAAGAAAGAAATTGCCTAACGGTCCTAATAAGTTTCAAAGTTTTTAAACAGTTCTTTCATATTTGTTCGCTTTTGAAATATTTATTTTTGCTATAATTACAATTTAAGTAACAGTTTTGTATTTATATAACTTTCGCCGTTCCGTTCGACCCGTGAATGATCAACTGAAATGTAACCTTGTTTTTCTCATATTGTACTCTGGTTTGAGGAATAAATGTCTGAAACCATACATTATTCTTGTTTCTTTTGTTTTCAGCGTGTATAGTAAGCGCGCGCAGACACGAAGGCAGCTCGTGCAACGTGCCGCTGCAGACGCCCGCGGGATGGGTGTGCGGGGTCAACAGGTGGGCCGAGGATGGCGCCATGTACGCCAGCTTCCGAGGGGTGCCTTACGCCAAGCAACCGCTTGGAGAGCTCAGATTTAAGGTGAGCTAATAGTTCTGATATATGAAAAGATAGCCTTCCACATAAACCTTATGCCAACATAAGCCTGGTAGAGATCACTTAGTGATAAGGCCGCCCATTGTAAAACTTTATTATTTATATGTTTTGTTTGTTAATTTTTCTTTTTTTGGTGTAACAATAAAGTATTATCTATCTATCTATCTTATGGTAATTAAAGGACGCGCTATAGCGTCGCGTATAGGCTTCCGGGCGTCCTTCAGTCTACAACGTTCTAAAATTCTCGCTCTGTAACGTTCTAAGATTCATAATGCAATTTAGAGAAATGTCGACTGTAGCCGGTTGCACAATTCTGCAAAAAGTTAATTAAAAACAGCGCTGTAAAGTCAGGCTGCGCATCTGCGCTAACGTAGTAAAGGCATCTGCCTTAGCTATGCATTTTGATGTCATATTCAGTACTGGCTCTAACAACTTGGCTATAAAGAGAAGGTATTTGCATATTGCTCTCTGGTCTATCTTTTTGACCATTGTTTGCACTTTGCATAGTTCTTAAGCTGGTAATTCTTAAGTTTCGGTGCTGTAAATTTTTCAGTTGCAACTTGGCTTTAGAGCTCAGAGAGAGATATCTATCTCTATTTATATTTGTTCTCTTTTTATTCCAGGAGCTCCAGCCACTAGAACCTTGGACTTACTTATTAGATGCCTCGACCGAAGGTCCAAATTGTCCTCAAACGGACGTGTTATATACAAATATTGTAGGACAAAAGAATATGAGCGAATCCTGCATCCACGCCAACATCCACGTGCCTCTTGATGCCTTACCATCTGCAGGCAGGCCTAAGCCTGGTCTTCCCATTCTGGTGTTTATTCATGGAGGTGGATTCAGTTTCGGATCGGGCGATACGGATCTGCACGGTCCTGAGTATCTGGTCAGCAAGAATGTTATTGTCATTACATTCAATTATAGGTAAGGACATGATTTTAAGTTTAGTGATTCAAAATATTGTAAGAATTAAGAGCGTTTCCCGTGTGATGATGAAAAATAAGAATGAAGAAAAAGAAGAAGAAGCAAAATTTTTGGTAAATATTGGGTAAATTAACGATAAATTTTCTAATTTTTCCAGGTTGAATGTGTTCGGCTTCCTCTCCTTAAATTCGACAAGTATACCAGGGAACAACGGTTTGCGAGACATGGTGACCCTGCTGCGGTGGGTGCAGTGGAATGCGCGAGCCTTCGGCGGTGACCCGCAACAAGTCACGCTGGCGGGACAGAGCGCGGGCGCTGTAGCTGCACAACTGCTGTCTCTCTCTGAAGCCACCGAAGGGCTATTCAAAAGGTAAATTTTTACAAAAAGCTTAATCAATTTCCAAATATTTTCAATAGGAATGCAGTTGAATTATGTATCGAATTGAGCACTCAATTCGATACTAAACGTCCTGAGAAAATATATTGGATGTCGTATTTCCATTCAATACACGGTTACTTTCACGATTCCCTTTTTATTTCCAGGATACTACTCATGAGCGGCAATGGAGCATCTACTTTTTACAGCAGCTCTCCAGCCTACGCTCAGACGGTCTCCAACATGCTTCTAAGCTTCCTGGCCATTAATTCCACAGACCCTGAGGAAATCCACCAGAAACTTATCATTACGCCCTTGGAGAAGATAGTCGAAGCGAACAAATTTATCCTCGACCAATTTGGACTAGAGACTTTTGTACCTGTCGTAGAATCTCCGCATCTTGGAATCACCACCATATTGGATGACGACCCAGAAGTCCTTATTAGCAAAGGCCGCGGAAAAGACTACCCACTTCTAATCGGCTATACCGACGCCGAATGTGAATCTTTTCGCCCTCGTTTTGAAGAATTCGATGTTGTGAAGAAGATTAAAGAGAACCCAATACTCATTGTGCCTGTGAACCTGATATACACCACGTCCAAGGAAGGCTTGTCTGAAATTGAGAAGAATATTGACCAGAGGTACTTTAACGGGACTATCGATTTAGATCGTTATATTAAAATTTGTAGTGAAAGTTATTATCAGTATCCTGCTATAAACTTGGCACAGACGAGAGCCGATATAGACGGTGCCCCGGTTTTTTTGTACCAATTTTCATATGAAGGAGAGCACAGTGTGATAAAGGAATCAAATCACTTAGGTTACAAAGGAGCAGGGCATATAGAAGACTTGACGTACATATTTAGAGTGAACTCGGTGCTGGGGACGCATAGTTCCTTCCCGCCACAAAACAGGGATGATGAAATGAAAGACTGGATGACATCGTTTGTTACAAACTTTATGAAATGCAGGTAATTATATCACTTTAATTATACTACAAAAAGTATTATTAAGCCTTCGCTGTCGGTCCGTCCGTCTGTCCTTTCGTCCGTCTGTCTATTAGTGGCTTGTATGTCATGAACCGTAATAGGTAGACAATTGAAATTTTCACAAAACGAGTATTTCTATTGCCACTATAACAACAAATAATAAAAATTAAAAGGGTGCCCCACAAGAAACGTCATTTTTTATTGTTTCGCCTACTATTCATTTCATAGCAAATTTGAGTAATATTATCTTTATTTTAATACGTTATCTTTTACCCCTTTTTATGCTATTGCGCGCACGGAGGATTTTTTTATACAACTAAGTAAGTTATAGTTAAAATTGATATGGAGAAGAAGAGCACAAAGTTAACATTTTTATACCGTTACGAGTTCTCGCTTGAACACTTGCGGGGTGGGCGGGAAGTTTCTCGTTAGGTGGCCCATGTTAGAGAGGCCTATATCAAGTGGACTCATGATAAACCTATGTAATAATTACATAGTAATAGCTCAGAGTATATAAATACTACGTACAAGTAATAGTGTCAAGTCTTATAACCAGTATTGACTTAATATTTTTACTTAAATCTCAATTTATCATTTCTAGTCAACCAGTGTGCGACAACGACTCCAGATGGCCCGCGGAGACATTAGAAGATTTGAAGTACCAAGACATAAGACAACCATTGCAGTACGACTATACGGGATTAACTGAAGAACAACGCGAGATGATGGTATTCTACGACAACATATACAACAGAAACAACAAAATGAGCGAGTAGTGAACCAATCCGTGCTTGGGGGTGTTATCCGTAAAGTCGTCTAAGAAAACTTCACAAATGAGGACTAAATTTGCTAGTTGTTTCTGAAATGCTAATTTTATCAGGGCACTGATTATTTTTCTTTTAAAAGCTGTATATAAGGTGTATCTTGATATAAGGTTTGGATTAATTAAGTGACTGATAGTGTTTAAGTTATGGTTAGGGTGTAATATAAAGGTAAAGGCATGATTGGAGGTTTGTTATTTTTGATAATGTCGTATTGGATTTGATAAGATTGTTTAAATGAATGACGCTATGCCCTCCTAGTCTAGTCGGGTCTTTGAAGACCTCATTACTATTAGGAAATCTCCTATATCGTTGCTCAATTACCAACGCTTATTGTATTATTTAATGAATTTAAGAAATCATTTTTTTAATACTTTTTACTATATTGTTAAAAACTTTCTAGTACGTACATAATAATGTTTTGTGTTTGAACAGCATCATCGCGTATTGTGTGCAGTACGGAATTACTGCGGATGCAATCATTGCATTTGAAACGTTCAATTGAAATGTAAATAAAAAATAGAGATGAACAGAACTTTATGTGGATTTTTATTTTTAATAAAAAAAACTCGACATTTTTTTTTTATTAAATGGGCTTGAGTTTGGCCACTGCCCCGCCCATAAGGGACGAAGACGTAGCCTAAGATGGGACACGCTTACCCAGAAGGAACTTATTCACTCTGGCCTTGAAAGTCCCTAGGTTGTAAGAGAGAGAAGCAAGTTCCACTCCCTTGCTGTCCGCATTATAAATGAGGATGCAAAACGATGTGTCCGTATTTTCGGTATGTCTACAACGTACGGGTGACACATTTCCCGGCGTCTTGTGGTTCGGTGTAAGAAGTTCGTTCGACTAACCGAGTGGAGGAAGATACACTGACAAGAGTACAGCTCTTAAATATATAAGAAGACATACTAGCTTTTATAATTAACAGTGTCACTGTCACCTGATACTGTAACACCTATGCATAAAGTAAAGTAACATTTTATGCAAAGAAAACTTTGTGAAAATACATTGACAAATATATCATAATATAGTGAGATAGATCCATACTATACGAACGATTAATAAAATACAACATTATGAGTACAACGCACGGCAGAACAGTTAGTACGCCGATACGCTCCACAAGCATTCATTATACCTAACAATATACACATTATTTAATTCACTCTGCAGTATTTGTGATAAATATAGAGAAGCTAACTAGTAAATTGGAAAAAAAAAACGCTCAGTACAATATACAGTACAATATATAATATTGACACTTCTGCATAGTTATTTGAAATAGCAGGTAAGATTTAATTTGAAATACATATTTCTGGATCCATCCGTTATAACAGGATAAAGGTTTAATATTTGGCCCTGTTTCATACGTATATTGGAGATCGAAAGTAATATAATTTATACCTAAATATATTTCGGATTAACCGTCTATCTCGCGCGGAGGAGGCAGTGAATGATATATCCTGAAATAATACAAATCCTGCTTTGATTATATGACGATATGAAAACAGCTAATGATGGAATAAAAGTACGGAATTTGATACATGTTTATTTCCCTCAATTACCTATAGATGATGTTCAACCTAAAGTTAGTAGTGCTGATGTGCCTGCCGTGCTTGTGTGAACCAACCGTGGTGAGCACGGCGCAGGGCAGTCTGCGAGGAGTGGACAACGGCGGGTACGTGTCCTACAACGGGGTTCCATACGGCACCGTCAGCGGGACCAGCGGCAGATATAAGGTAAGATATACATAGTGAATTCTATAGGACATCAGTGATAAGGATGTTTTCAAACAGTTTTCTTGACTTCACTATTCAAGATGATAAATGTGCTCAAATGGATTGCGTTTAGCAACGCTGCCGCGCTGGGAAAAAGTTAGATCGGCCCTGCCCCTATAGTTGTAATCAGTTTGGGTTTCCAAGAGAAACGCAAACGAATGAACGCGATAGACAGTAGACTCATAAAAGGCATGCCACATATGAATAATGCGCCATAGACGAACGATATAGCGGAACTAGGGTCGTTGGCTCACTATGTCAGCACCGCTCCACCGCAGCATCACCCCGGCACCGCCTTAACTCAATCCAACCACTAGCTGCCAGCGCACCGCCTGCGAGGTGGCAGCTCGCGGGCGGCGCGTCTCCGGTGAAATTGGTGGACTCCTCGAGGAGTCCATCCTCACACATTGAAACCAGAATTGTTTCGAACTGTGCGGTCTCAAAGGAGCTTCCTTCCGCGTACGCTCAGATGGTGGAATGAGCTCCCTGCCGTGGTTTTCCCAATGGACAGCATGGGGTTCTTCAAAAAGGGTGTGAAGAGATTTCTGCAGTGTCGGCAACGCGCGAGTGACGCCCCTGGTGTTACAAGCGTCCATAGGCTACGGTAACTTTCCATCAGGCGGGCCGTACTTATGCTGGTTTGCTACCTAAGTAGTATTTAAACAAATACATGTGATGCAATAATAGTACCTACATTATTGCAAAGGCCGTGAAATAGGCAATTGCAGGTCGAGCATGAGTTTGAAGGCCGAGCTGTATGCGAGGACTTCACTAATACGAGACAGGCAATTGCCATTTCCGCCGAGGCATATGTACCGCTTTTCTCAAAATAATGCAGGGAAATAAAACATACTTTTTATATTACACATTTAATTTATTTAATATTAAAAGTTACAGTCATATTGAGGCAATTACTATAAGAAAATGTTATTGATTTCCCCGTAATTATTAAATTAATATTTATTAAGTATGTTAATAACAAATCAAGAATTTTCAGCTTTGCCGCCAATTTTCTGTTTATCATTTGTGCCGAAAGGCAATCGCATTTATGTCGTTCCGTGCATTTATGGCTATACAGCCACGTGAACGCAATTTGTACTAAGCAAAGAGACTTACTTTGGTATGCCAAGAATGATAAAAGAGATCCAATCAAAGAGTATTTAATAACCCCAGCACGCCGCGCACCGTTTCATACAACATTGCTGGAGCGTTGTAATGTTCCAAATTCAAAAAACACTCCTGCAATGGATTTCGATTTTCTTTGTGCGTAAATTCGATACTTAGCGTCACAGATCACACTTAGCGTGTTCTTTTTTTCGAAAATAATGATAATATTTTCATGCATGTTTGAGAAAAGTATATAAATAAAATTTTAGAAAAATCCTCAATATGGATTATGGTAGATTTAGTACATGGCAAGGTCTTAGCTTAGTCGCTTTTTTTTTCAGACAGCCGGTCTTGCGCCTTCATGGTCCGAAGTTCGAGAATCCCACGAGTCACATTGCTCGTTAATCTCCGTCGTGGAGGACTGTCTAAGTTTGGATGTCCACGTGCCATCAGAACCATCGTCTCCATTGCCGGTCCTCGTTTGGGTGACGGGAGGAAGTGGCCTGTACCACCCTGGCAAGCTTGTGCAGGAGGGAGTTATAGTGGTGGTTGTTAAACACAGGTAGGGGCTATTCAGCTAGGCTCACAAGTCTATTGTTGCCACTTTTCTAAGTGCGTTACCCATGGCGCGCGACTGATGTTGCCGTTTTGTCTCACTTTTGATTCGTAATGTAATGAACTATTAAGAAATCTGTGCTTGTGGCGCTGGTTTCACACCCTATCCATCGCACCAGATACCCTTTGATAGGATTTCTGCTGATAAACAGTTCGGGATTACATTTTGTAAACAGCCACACCAATCGTAGGTACATATACGTTTGAAGTTCGTACTAACACTACTAAATTCTACACGTTTTATCCATGACACTGTGAGCGACAGAATTCGCTATGTATACAAAGTTATAATGAACAATGGACTTCTTGATTAATAAAAGTTATGATGTGTTATTTGATTAGTTAAAATTGTGAAGTGTAAACTGTGATTTAAATCCACTTCTTTTCTTTGTCCTTTGTTGAATACAAAGCACAAAGAGGTGAGAATTGATTAAACTTAACCGTATCCGCTACGTTAGTATAAGGCGCGAATTATACACAAACGGCGTAAGGTGAAGGCGCGGCGCAGGCATGATGCCGCTTCAAAACGTTTCCATACAAAATGTACCAAGCGCGACGTGCTGTGAATTACACTCAAGCAGCGCGGTGCAGGCACGCCGCTTTGTCGCCGCGCGGGTCGCTAGCAGACGCGACTGGAGCGCTTCGCAAAAAGCACATCGCTTGTTATACGGTATGAGTATTTATCAACACAAAAAATGCGTGACGATATTTAATTTAATGTACATACAGTTCTGCGAGATAGTTATCAATAGCCTTTCTTCAGGGCAGACTGGTTCTCTCCAATGCGTATGCTGCTTCTGAAGTCCGTGTTTTACTTTCGACAGTATAATATGGAAACATTCTTCTGACATTTTATACACTGTAGGAAAACGATCGGGATATTCGTGTAATTTTTCCATTATTTTAAAATATCTATGTTCTTCTCAATTGCACCCAATATCTTCTGTGCCTCTGCATATTAATGATTTGCAGCAAAGCAATCGCATCTTCGTCTTCTGAAGAGGAAGACATGCTATCGTAACAAAGTCAGACTGTATAATGACGAATCTTAACGTCTCTTCGCCTCTTCTATATAATTTTAATCGCGTCCGTGCCTTATCCTTTCCACGTCTGCGCTGCGCCTGCGCCACGCCTTCACCTTACACCGTTTGTGTATAATTCGCGCCTAAGATTGAGATAAAACAGAGGGCATTGTGAATATGTGACATCATTGTTTAATTTTGTATTATTGCCCCCTTTTTGTTATTTTCTAAATAAAGTCTTTTTAATATGTGTATTATTAGCGTTATTTTAATATACATAAATGTTGCTTGTTATTTGTCGTTTTAGTTAAGACTTTATTTTACGTTTTTATTATTTACATTTAATCTTATTAGATTATATTGTATTAGGTAATAAAGATTATTGGCATTTAGTAATAGTTAGTGAAAATAAGTAAATATAAGCTATTTTGTTAAATAAAGGCCTGTTTTGCGGGGAAGGGGATCTCGCGGGACGAATGTTTATGTTAGCGCTCGCGGGGGATTATAAATACGCCTGTTGCCGCCGTGAGCAGTTCAGTCTCCGCTATTCATCAGTCTCGTTACGCGATCTTAGTAATAACGCGAAGTCCTGTTCCCCTGCTGGCCACCGATTTTACCTCATGCACCTAATTTCATTAACCCAAAACCCAGTACTCTCAGTTCATAGTTAACGGTAAGTATATAGTAGGTAAAGTAATTGACAACAAATATTGAATTAGTGAGTTGTGGAGCAATGCTCCGTGGTATGTTCAGCACAGATTTGGTAAATTGATTTTTGCTAAGTCTGCCCTGAACATTTTTTGGTCCTTCAGATCCGGATTGTTGTCAGTTGCTTTACCTGCCGTTTAGAGAGTCCTGCGGTTTGGTACTACGATAGGGTGCTGAGTAAGATCAGGTGTTTGTTAGGCTAATAGACTTCTAGGTAAAAAATGGTAGTTACTAGGTCGCAGTCCGGGGAGAAAGGTGCGGAGTCGCATCCGAGGTCCACGTCGATATCGGTTAGTGGGGAGACGTCCTCTGAACAGACCCGAGAATCGGCTGGACCTTCGAGTGCGACAACGGTACCGCCCGTCTCTACACCGTCGTCGCGTAAAACGTCCCGTAAGGCATCCGAGCCTTCGATCACGGGCAGATCCTCGCGCAGGACCGTGAAGCGAGACCGAGAAATAGCTCGAGCACGTTACGAGCTGGCCGTCGCTAGGCTAGCTATGCTCGAGACTCATGGCAATGATTCCGACGAGGAAAGCCATTTAAATGATGTAGTATCAGTGCACGGCAGAGTTGACGATTGGATAAGGGCGTCAAACACCACCTTGGTGCAAGACGCTGCTCCTAGCCATGAGTCACATTTACTGTTACAGGCGATGAAGGCAGAAGCGCCACCTGTCGTGAGCGCGGCGCAGGCTAGCGCCGCCGCCACGACCACAGGCGAAGCCGAGGCGAGCGGGCCGACACCGGCCGCTCCCGTTGCACCGATCCAGGCCCTCACAGTTGCACCTGTGACCAGTTGCTCTGTGCCCATGGGAGGCATGGCTGGCACCACAGGCGCAACCAGGGACCCGCTGGCGGAAAGGTGTAAAGCTAAGTGTACAGATATCACTTTAGATAGGGAAAATTACCCAGTCATTGATAAAAAGGTGGTCGCTGAATCGCAGGTGCGCTCAGATATAGCCGAGCTTGCCGCTGCAATAGCGCAGATGTCGCGAGCCGGCCATACACCTGCGAAACCACCTAAATACATGTCTGAATTGCCTACTTTCGATGGTAGGCCGACTGAATGGTTGCAATTTAAGGCAATATATTTGGAAACAGCTGAACACTTTACGGCAACAGAAAATAATACAAGACTTAGACGAGCCCTGAAGGGCCAGGCTAAGGAAGCAGTTGAGTGTATATTTTTAGGTCCCTCAGACCCAGAGCAAGTCATACAGAGACTTGAAAGTCGATTTGGACGTCCTGATGCACTCATAGTGGCAGAAATAGATCGTTTAAAAATGCTCACAAAAATCACCGATAATCCACGGGATGTATGCATTTTTGCATCCAAAATTGCAAACGTAGTCGCCACTATAAGAGCATTAGGTCGTCCTCAGTTTTTGTATAGTCCCGAGATTTGCATGATTATAGAAGAAAAACTCACACCGATTATTCGTAGTAGATGGTTCGACTACGAACTAACAGCGAGTGCGACAGAGCCCGGTCTATCAAAACTTAGTAATTTCCTCGACATCGAAGCGGAACGTAACGCGAGACACGCGAAACTCGAACACGTATCCTTTTTTGAACGCGGTCCGCCTGTAGCCACAAAACGAACGCACCCGCGTAGCTACACGGCATCGGCACCGGCGCGGGCGCCGGCAGCGGTCGGAGAGAATGAGACAGCACGCGCAGGGCGAAGTGAGAGCGCGCGTTCGGGTGAAACCCAAGGGGCGTTACCGTGTCCTGTATGTACTAGGATAGGGCATAGAGTCATAGAATGCACAAAGTTTAAGTCCGCTACGATTAATGATAGATGGGAGATAGCTAAGTCACAAAAACTGTGCTTTCGATGTCTAAAAAGAAGAGATTGGAAGCACAGATGTAAGGATGTCGTGTGTGATGTCGCGGGTTGCGAGATGCGTCACCATAGTTTATTGCATTACGATAAAGTATCTTCAGAGATTAGTCAGGCAAAAGTTACGAATACATGGGTACCAACGCGACATTCGAGTGCCTATTTAAAAATTATACCTATTTCTATTTCCGGTCCTAAAGGTGATTTAGATACATACGCGTTGCTCGACGACGGATCCACCGTGACGCTTCTAACTGATAATGCGGCTAAAAAGATAGGTATTGAAGGTCCTACTATTCCCTTTTATATTGAAGCTGTAGCGGGGGCGCGTATAGACGTTAATACATCGCAAAGAGTTACTTTTCAGATTAGGGGTAGGTATTCTCAGAAATCCCTGGAAATAACCGCTCGGACAATAGATAAACTAGATATTTCAGCTCAGTCTATAGGTAAAGATATAGTTCACGACTGCAACTATTTGAATGATATTGCCGATCAACTGTTATATGAACGCGGTGAACCCGCCCTTTTAGTTGGTCAAGACAATTGGGAACTTTTGATTGCATCGGAGGTCCGTAGGGGGCGTGGCGATATGCCTGTTGCGTCTCACACCCCACTAGGCTGGGTGCTGCACGGCACTCGTTCTGCCTCGTACCCAAGCAGCGCCACTATTCAAATGGTGAGCCATGCTGTGCTTCGCTGCCGGGACGAGGAGGACGAGCGCCTAGATGATTTGCTAAAACAGCACTTTAGCTTAGAGAGCTTGGGGGTGGAGCCGCGACTACCACGCGCTGACCCCGAATCTAGGGCAATTAATATTCTCAAGTCAACAACCCGAGAGCTCCCCGATGGAGGTTATGAAGTAGGCCTACTATGGGCTCGGGACAATGAAATAATCCCATCAAACTACGATGCCACTCTCAAACGTCTCGTTAGTGTAGAGAAAAAACTAGCTAAGAATAGAGATTTGAGCATAGCTTATAAAAACCAGATAGATCGTATGTTAGAGGCCGGGTACGCAGAGGTGGCACCAGGCCCTCCCACTAAAGATAGGACGTGGTACCTACCTCATTTTGGTGTGACGCACCCGGCCAAACCGGGAAAACTGCGAATCGTACACGATGCGGCCGCACAAACCAAAGGTATATGTTTAAATGATCTGCTGTTGACCGGTCCCGACCTTTTGAGATCGCTTCCCGGCGTATTAATGTCCTTCAGACAAAGGCGGGTAGCGTTGGCAGCAGATATCAAAGATATGTTTTTGCGTATCAAGGTACGTGCGGAAGATCGCGATGCGTTGCGATTCTTATGGCGAGAAAATCCAACCGACGAGCCGATAGAATTGAGAATGGCGTCCGTTTTGTTTGGCGCCACGTCGAGCCCATGTACCGCGATTTACATAAAGAATCACAACGCTGAACGATATCAGCATGAGTTTCCAACCGCGTTGAACTCTATCGTTCACCATCACTACATGGATGATTATTTAGAGAGCTTCGACTCTATCAAAGAAGCTAATAACACGGCTAAACAAGTAGTGGCGGTGCACGAGAGGGCTAATTTTGAGTTGCAGCGTTGGACAACTAACGAACCCACTGCATTAAGTGGTTTAACTGCAACAAGTACTGTACCCGCAGCGAATGTTCCGCTCAGTGACAGCGGGACTGAGAAAATATTAGGTCTTATATGGTCACCGACGCGTGATACGTTAGGGTATAATTTGAACTTTTCTAAAGTTGACCGCCCGCTGCTCACTGGGGAACGCGTTCCCACAAAACGTGAACTACTACGTGCGGCAATGTCACTATACGACCCGCTCGGCCTTGTGACGCCAGTAACTATTCAAGCGAAACATATTTTACAAAACGCGTGGCGACACAATATCGGGTGGGATGAGCGCCTGCCCGCGGAGCTTGAGCAAAGTTGGTGGGAATGGCTATCGACTCTTAGATATTTAGATAGGTTAGAAATACCGCGTTGCTATCCGGGGTATGCTGACGCCGTGGACATAGAACTTCACACCTTTGTTGACGCGAGTGAAATTTCATGTGCGGCAGCGGTATATTTCCGATGCGTGGGAAATTCAAATACAAATGTTGTATTAGCAGCCGCTAAGGGGAGGGTCGCTCCTGTAAAAGTGACGTCGATACCACGACTTGAATTGCAGGCTGCCGTATTAGGCGTGCGATTAGCACGAACGGTAGCCGAGTCGCATGATAGACTAATCACTCGATTTGTATACTGGACCGACTCTCAAACCGTACTGGCATGGTTGCGAGCAGGTGCTCGTGCCTTTAAACCATTTGTCGCGCACCGGGTGGCTGAGATTGAGGAATATACACGGGTAGATGAGTGGCGATGGGTGCCCTCTAAACTAAACGTAGCCGATGATGCCACCAGGCAGACACCGCCGGAATTTACGTCGCAACACAGATGGTTTAATGGTCCGGCATTCTTATACGAATCTGAATGTAAATGGCCGGAGAACGTAGTTGTTAGTTTGCCGCCGAGTGGCGCCATCGCCGGCGATGAATGTACCAACACAGTAGCGACAGCTAAGCCATCTGCTGAGTATTCACTGAAGCTGGCGTTACCGTGCGTGGAACGTTTTTCGTCATGGTTACGTTTGATACGCGCCACAGCCCGTACGTTACAGTTTATAGAGTTATGTAGAAAACAAATAACAGCTTCCGCTCGTAAACGCACTGGTAAGATAGATGGCGCGGATCCTACGTGGCGAGCACAATGTCGTGCGCCTGCGATAGGTAATGATTATTTTAAATTGCACCCTCTAGCGGCGGAGACTAATAAGTATATACAACTTACTGTTCCACATTTGATTGCCGCGGTTGAGTTATGGATAAGATCTACGCAGCAAGAGAGCTTTGCCGCTGAGCTGAGAGAGCTTAGTAGAGGAAAGGCGCCGGGTGAGCAGAGTCGTCTGCGGCAGCTCGCCGTGGAACTGGACGGGCGCGGTATACTCCGCGTGAAGTCACGTGTGCTTGCCGCGGCCGACATCTCGGCCGGACAGCGCGCACCTGCGGTCCTAGATGGGGCCCATACCTATGTCCGACTGTATGTCGACTGGGTACACCGACTGCTCCACCATGGCGGTGTAGAGACGGTCACGAACGAGGTGCGCCAGCGCTACTGGGTCGTGCGCTTACGACCCACTGTGCGCACTGTCATCAAGCGCTGCCAGCCGTGCCGGCTGCGTCGGGCGGTGCCGGCCGTACCGCCGACCGGCGATCACCCCGCCAGTCGTCTCGCTCATCACCAGCGCCCATTCAGCTACGTGGGCCTGGACTACTTCGGGCCGCTCACAGTAACTGTAGGCCGCCAGCGCCACAAGCGCTATGTGGCGCTTTTCACCTGTTTGACAACTCGGGCTGTGCACCTAGAGGTGGCCGCCTCCCTGTCGGCCGACTCGGCCGTCCTCGCCCTGCGCCGCATGATGGCGCGCCGGGGCGCCCCGTCCGAGATAACAAGCGACAATGGCACGAATCTGCGTGGTGCTGACGCCGAGCTGCGCCGGGCCGCCTTGGCGGCCACCTCCGCCGAAGCCGCTATTCACGCCATACCATGGCGGTATATACCTCCCAGCGCGCCATTTATGGGCGGCGCGTGGGAACGACTCGTACGCACCGTGAAAACGGCGCTCGCCACTACTCTGCACGAGCGTCATCCAACGGACGAGGTGCTACACACGCTACTATGTGAAGTCGAGCACACTGTTAACTGCCGACCACTCTCACATGTCTCGGTCTCACCAGACGACCCCGAGGCGCTCACGCCCAATCACTTTCTTTTGGGTGGGGCGTCTAAGGTGCCACTGCCAGGCACTTTCACCGAAGCTGACACATATGGCCGCTCCCAATGGCGAGCTGCGCAAGCACTGGCTAACATGTTTTGGTCGCGCTGGGTGCGCGAGGTGCTGCCCTTACTCCAACACCGGCGGGAGCCCCAAGGTCGGGGCGATGAACTGCGAGTCGGTGATCTCGTCATCATTGCCGACAACAATCTGCCCCGCAACGTCTGGCCGCGGGGACTTGTCACACGAGTATTCCCCGGCAAAGATGGCATCGTGAGGTGCGCCGACGTCCAAACGCGCACAGGTGTGATGCGACGCCCTACCAAGAAATTAGTTGTACTACCAGTACAGCCGCTCACACCGTAGCTTAGTACAGCGAGCTGTACGGCGGGAGAAATGTGAGCGACAGAATTCGCTATGTATACAAAGTTATAATGAACAATGGACTTCTTGATTAATAAAAGTTATGATGTGTTATTTGATTAGTTAAAATTGTGAAGTGTAAACTGTGATTTAAATCCACTTCTTTTCTTTGTCCTTTGTTGAATACAAAGCACAAAGAGGTGAGAATTGATTAAACTTAACCGTATCCGCTACGTTAGTATAAGATTGAGATAAAACAGAGGGCATTGTGAATATGTGACATCATTGTTTAATTTTGTATTATTGCCCCCTTTTTGTTATTTTCTAAATAAAGTCTTTTTAATATGTGTATTATTAGCGTTATTTTAATATACATAAATGTTGCTTGTTATTTGTCGTTTTAGTTAAGACTTTATTTTACGTTTTTATTATTTACATTTAATCTTATTAGATTATATTGTATTAGGTAATAAAGATTATTGGCATTTAGTAATAGTTAGTGAAAATAAGTAAATATAAGCTATTTTGTTAAATAAAGGCCTGTTTTGCGGGGAAGGGGATCTCGCGGGACGAATGTTTATGTTAGCGCTCGCGGGGGATTATAAATACGCCTGTTGCCGCCGTGAGCAGTTCAGTCTCCGCTATTCATCAGTCTCGTTACGCGATCTTAGTAATAACGCGAAGTCCTGTTCCCCTGCTGGCCACCGATTTTACCTCATGCACCTAATTTCATTAACCCAAAACCCAGTACTCTCAGTTCATAGTTAACGGTAAGTATATAGTAGGTAAAGTAATTGACAACAAATATTGAATTAGTGAGTTGTGGAGCAATGCTCCGTGGTATGTTCAGCACAGATTTGGTAAATTGATTTTTGCTAAGTCTGCCCTGAACAGACACAATAAAGAAGGTCTGGCGATTCTGGCCGCCCTAGGATTTTGTAATATCAGGCTATCCTTAATTTATGAAAAGAAAAGTCTGCTTGTAGACCGTGTTATTAGTTAATTTTCATTTAAAGTTTTTTAAATATCTTATTTCCAAAAAATAACTATTGTATTTTCTAAAAGGTTACTTTATTATGTGCATTAATTTAACATTACATGAATATTTCCTGAAAACACCTCTGTATAAAATTTTGTGCTTGGGCTAAATTCGGTGTCGGTGACTTTAGTTTCTTTAGTATTAAAAAAAGCGCTTCATTAATTTAATAATAAAAAACAGTAAAATTCTGGATTCACGCTGGAATTATGTCAATCCAGCTCAATTGATAACGCTGCTGTTTGCAATCCCTAATCACAGGTATCATCCGTATCATCCTTAGTATAGTGTTAATAATTGTCCAATTTATTCTTGTACAAACAGAAGTCTATATTTTAGTGTTTAAATGTACTACAACCATTGTAAATAATAGTGCAATTGGTTTCAGACTAGGACCACTCGGATTCCTATGCTTAGGTGAAGATAGTATCCCAGGAAACGCTGGCGTAAAAGATGTTGTGTTAGCGTTGCGTTGGGTGAGGGACAACATTATGGGCTTTACAGGAAATGCAGCTCATGTCGTCGTTGGAGGCCAGAGCTTCGGAGCAGCTATGGTGGAAGCTCTCATGCTATCACCGATGGCTCAAGGACTGTACCATGGAATCATTTTACAAAGCGGAACTGTCCTAAGCCCTTGGGCATTTAATTACGACGCGAAAGAACGCGCGGTGGCTTTGACAAGGTCGTTCTCAGATAGGACTACAACGTTACTCAATGCCAATGTTGAAGATTTGGTAACCCAATCTGATTCACTAGAAGCGCCTTACTTCCCATTTGGAATGTGCATGGAGAAGGCTTTGAAGAATGAGGAACGCTTATTATTTGAGGCGCCATTTGATACGTTGGTGAGCAAGAAAGTTGCAGCAGTTCCCATGATGATTGGCTTCAACAGCGACGAGGCTTACATATTTGCCTCGGTGTTGAAGGAAGCCAATGTTATCAGGAGAATGAGTAGCAATGTGAACTTTCTGCTGCCTCAGGAGTTGAAGTTCTTGAACGAGAGAGAGATGAATCAAGTGGGAAGACAAATAGAGGAAATGTATTTTAAGAATAATTACACTATCGCTGCCGTGCTGACGTATCACAGGTGAATATTACTTTTGATATTGTTTGATGTTTTAAAAGGTCATGGGTTTAATTCCGCAAAAGTCAGGACATTTGTCATTTATTAATTAAATACCCGGTTTGCGATCAAAATAACAGCACGAGTGATTATATAAAAGGTCGGATGCCAGTTAATTTATGCGCATAATGTAGTTACTCTAAATAATGATTAGTATCCTATTAATATTATAAACGCTAAAGTTTGTGAGAATGGATCCAATGATGTCTTTCACGCACAAAATACTGAACAGAATTGGATGAGGCAAACATATAGAATATGTTCTGGATTAACACATAGGATTCTTTTATCGAAAGGAGTTCGATAGCCTATTTGAAAAAACCTTGAGAGAAGACCATACTTTTTACCAGCTTATGTCTATTCCATTTACAGAGATGCTTATTTCGTGAATCACATACATCGAAGCGTGCGTCTCCATGCATCAGCGTCAGATAAACCCGTGTACTACTACCAGTTCTCATACAACGGCGTCAATGGGGTGCAGCCAGAGCCCGGAGTCACCAAGACTGGGGCGGCTCACTCAGATGAACTAGCCTACTTGTTCACGGAAGGCAATCACTTTAATGGCGACGACAGTCAACTGCACCAGCGTCTTGTCAAGTTGTGGACGAATTTTGTGAAATATCTGTAAGTAATAGAATATAGGCGATGGATCATGGAACACCAATGTTGATTTAGCCGAAGGTGGTAAGGCAGACATAGTGTCAGAGTTATGCTGTCAGAGGTGCTGCTTGTGGGGGCTGGTCTGTTTGCTATTTATTTACTTATTAAATATTTATTCAGTCTACTTTGTAATTTTGCCGCAGCGCCGGGGCACGCAATTGTTTTCAGTGCGATTAGAATGTAAATAATACACTGAAAACATTTTTTATTTAACAGTAACACAAAATTTTACTACCAATAACCTAAACAGAGTGACTTGCGAACTGAAAATTACCAGTAACAAAACTAGTTTTGGTTCATTACTAAATTGTTTGATTAAATGTAAGAGATATAAGATTAAATGTAACTAAAGTTAGTTTCCAGACAACAAAACTTCAACATACATAACTAGTTTTGTAGAACCTTTTTTTCAGTGTATGTAATTAATTTAAGCTTGTTTTGAAAAGAGTAATTGCTGAGTTAATTGCCGGCTCTTCTCAGCAAATGCAACCTTCCGAACCGGTATTAGAGTCAGACTTTTGCCTGCGAAGGTCTATTTGCATAAATGATTTTGAATTTTTGAATGCGAATGTTAAGAGTATACGTAATTGGGTTCTGTATGACACGAATAAAATTGAATAGCAATAATGGATTGGTTGTATACTCTTTTCTAATAAACTAGAGCAGACACAATCAACATCACTATAGTAAATTCACTATCTAACATACAAACAAATACAGATACACAACATAATAAAACTGTTACAGAAACCCGACACCACAAGAAGGCGAGTCGATCCAATGGGAACCGACATCTACCGAGAACCTCCGACTGCTGGACATCGGAGCCGAGCTGACGATGACGGGGTTCCCGTATACGAGGGCCACGCAAATGTGGGACGATATCTTCGAGACATATTACTACTCGAGGAACAAGGTCACAACAGCCTAGTGGGAAGACTAAACTGATTTGAAGAAATAAATATATTTCAAAACACGGCTTTTTATTATTTAGGAAAGCTGAAAAGGGGGACTAGGCACAAAGTTACCATTATTACCTGATGGTAAGAAGCACCGAGTATTAGTGACATTAGAGGGAATGCGAGTATGTTGCAAACTTTTTGGGCCAATTGGCGTGATGGTTAAGATTCAAAGTCAACCTTAATTCCGCCTATCCCGCCGCAGGTCGTGGGTTCGATTCCCACCCAGGACATGCATTAGTGTACATGAACATGCCTGCATGTCCTGAGTCTGGTTGTAATGTAAGGTTAATTATGTATTTACAAAACAAAAAGTATTATATCAGTTATCTCGTGTCCATAGACAAGCACTGCTTAATTTGGGATCAGCCGTGTGTGAAGAATTTCGCAGGATATTTATTTATTTTTACAAAGGTTAGATTAGTTACTGGGTCTGGCTACATGGCTACTGCCTCTCAAGTGCAACCGTCAGTTGTTGAAAGCCCAATCCGTGCTAATTTATGACCAACTCGTATCTCTACTAATATAATAAATCCCACAGTAGCTCTGTCTGTCTATTTGTTTCACCTTCGCAACTATATCTCTGAACATTTGAGAGGCACATAGGCTCCTTTTTATCCCTGGAAAGCGGGGGAAACCGGTAGGGTCAGTAGTCTATAAAAATATATTACAAGTTTAGTTGTATTTTCCTGTGCATATCTATACCCGTGATCTATACTAATACTAGCTGCCTGGTGCGACTTCGTTCGCGTGGTGCTACCCTAGACTGTGGTGTTACCCTACCCTGCTCTACCCTATCTAAACCATCCAGGGCGTCACCCAAACGCATACAAAAAAATTGAAGCGCTCGTGGTGTAGCATGATCAGCCGTTCTTAATCGATCGGCAATGTTAAGCTACGTCTGTCGTGGTCGGTATCTGGATGGGTGACCGCCTAGTGGTATTTCAAATCGAGCGTTTCCGTGCTTCGGAAGGCACGTAAAGCCGTTGGTCCCGGTTATCACTTAATTGTGATAGTCGCTAAGCTAGTTGGATCCCTCCTAGGCGGCTTGAAAAATTCCAACAGTAGGTTGACCACTAGCCTGCCTCCACCAATCCGCAGTGGGCACGCGTGGTGGAGTATCTGCACATTCCCTTTCACCCTCATTTGTGAAAGGAGGCCTGTGCCCAGCAGTGGGACATTATAGGCTGAGGATGATGTGTGTTTGTCACTGAACTCCTAAACAACTGGACCGATTTGAATGTTTTTTTTTGTAGTTTTTGCGTTTGAGTGACGACCTGGATGATTTAGATTCACAAATCAGCCGTCACAGTCAACAGGGGACAGCTACTATAATATATAAAGTACCTATAGACGAAATAATAAATGAAGTATTTCATTATTAAATATTAAACATCTTGTAATGTTTGCATTTCCTTATATTAAATTTTCTACAGACGTAAAATACAATAAGACACAATTTAACTCATTATATTGCATGCATTGACATGTCATCTCAATGATATATTTTATTCAGCATATTTGTTTTTACTACTATAATTTTAATATTTTGGCTAATAATGGTGTTTATTTGTGTATACCATGAGTTACTAGTGAGAAAATTGCACCACCATGGTATATGAAGTATTACACAAAATGCATTTTTTACCAATTAAATATGTGTCTAATGGTTGTAGAACGTGCGCGCACGCATCATCAGATTTATTAATAACTATTGGTTTGCCACGCGTTGTCATGGACTAGAAGCTTACATACATACATTCAAAACCTAGACAAATCGATGAGCGAAGAAAGGATCTCAACCGGGTTTGGTACCTAATACTCCCCCCCCACCCCTCCATAAAGAAGATTATCCTTGTGCTTTTTAGTGGAATCCAAGGAGTGGCTGTCGTGGACTGATATGATGAAGATAATATTCGCTTACCAAATATTTTTGACAGGTAAATCATTTTTAGGGTTCCGTATTATTGCAAAGGCCGTGCCTCGGCAAATAATCAAAGAAAAAGGCAAAGAATCGATCGGCAAAGTTAAGCTACGTCTGTCGTGGTCGGTACCTGGATGGGTGACCGCCTAGTGGTATTTCAAATCGAGCGTTTCCGTGCTTCGGAAGGCACGTAAAGCCGTTGGTCCCGGTTATCACTTAATTGTGATAGTCGTTAAGCTAGTTCTATGCCTCCTAGGCGATTTGAAAAATCCAACAGTAGGTTGACCACTAGCCTACCTCCACCAATCTGCAGTGGGCACGCGTGGTGGAGTATCGCCAGTCCCTTTCACCCTCATTTGTGAATGGAGGCCTGTGCTCAGCAGTGGGACATTAGGTAGGCTGATGATGATTTGCATTTATGATCATTACACACACACACACACACTCGCAGTGTTTGTTTGCTCCCAAACGTTGTCGTACCATAGCGGGTGAGCGTGCACCTCTTCGTAGAATAATGCATTCTTATAACGAATATTTCACAGGTGTTGATTTGTTTATATTATCACATTCAAAATATAAAAAAAGAGTCGGTGAGAGGCTCGCAGATATGTAGACATCATTTTGAATATGTATAACGATTATACTTTTATTTATTTTTTACGGTACTATAACCTATTGTAAACTTTACATGTGTCTTCTAAAATTATTATTTTTTCTTCTTTTGTTGGTGTTGTTCGACGTTTATCACGTAGGTACTTTCTAATTCATTAGTTTTAAAATGTAGTGCCATTATTAAGTAGCATATTTTCGTGGATAACGGTGGTGGTTATACAATTACTCTTTTGTTTACTATCTGTTTTTTTGTTTATGCGTTATTGTAAAATTGTTTGTTATCCCAAATAAATAAAAATAAATAAAATAAAATTACCAGAGCTCACTTCATGTCTTTAAGTTCTCGGTGTATGCTTATGGTACGGAAGTTTGTACTACTTTCTTATTTATTATTATTTATAATAAATCAGCCAAGATATAAAAGATGGAATCAATATATTTATGCAGTGTACATATTGGCCTAGACGTGTGATGGACGTCCTTGTATTCTTAACGATTTTATTCGGTTTCGGTAAGTCATACATAAAACAGTAGCTTCTCAGTTCGTCTTTATCTTATTATAAATGCAAAACTGTGTGTGTCTGTTTATTACAACTTTGTAATCGAATGCATTTTTTATAGCGTACCGTTTTACACAAAGTTTTTCGAAACTATTATAAACATATTACAAAAAAACGCCTTCAAAGTGCGTTTACACTAAAAAGTATAAATGGAACTATCTGACACTGTTTTGAAGTCAGCGAAAGAGCACGACACGCCGCGACGTGTTATTATTTCTATCATAACACTTTTCCACTCATCTGTACCAAAAATAGGATAGTGTTTTGTTTGTTTTGACAGCGGGTCATTATGACTAATGCAAAATTTGAAAATAAAATAGAATAGGCGCTATGGCCCGCGGGCCATTCGCGAGTGGGACATAATGACTAAAGACCCGTGTTCCATAGAAAATATCCAAAATTCTACCAAAATGTTTATGGTACCGCAAATTTTTTCGCTGATTTCAAAACAGTGTCAGATGAGAGTTCCTACGTAGTTAATGGTGTTATACATAATCTCTCATAAGAAAGGTGTAAACCTACTTTGAAGGTGGTAAATTTGTGTAAAAAGTTATTTACTTTTCAATTTTGAGTTTAATGTACATTTTCAATATCTCTCAAGATTTGTCACTGACCGAGGATATCATTGATATATTGTCGACATTGGTGCCGATTCTATTGTAAATCACATTAAACTAATTTTTGTCACATCTCATCTCTTTCTTACTAACATTATTGAAAAAGGATAGAACATATTTAAAACTGTCAAATTAATCTTTGCCGTCTTATTTTGCATGTATTTAGGCGTAACCGCGATAGATGGCGACAGAGACATAGTGAGATTAAAATTAGTTTAGTTGTAAACAACAGAATCAGGGCCATTATTGAATAATATGCTTAAAAAAATATGTGTGCTATGTATTTCAGTTAATTTTGTAAATTCGCAATACGACGATGCCAATGATGCGTGCGAAGTGAGCGCGCTCATAGACTCAGGATGGGTGTGCGGCACAAATCGACCCACAGAATGTGGCCTAATGTATGCCAGCTTTCGTGGTATACCTTACGGCGAACCGGCTACCGGAGAGTATAGATTTGCGGTAAGACGTTTGAAATATGTTATTGCTAAGCGATGATGTGCTGATAAGCGGTTAGCATATCTGGATATCAAGTGCAGTTAATTTAAAAAAAAAACTCATCCCAAAAAATAAACTATTTTATTTTACTAGTACTTTTATCGTCTTGAATCATCCAAGATCCACTGTAACATTAGATATTTTTAAGTATTTGATTATATTAAAATTTATCTGATGTAAGAGTCAAAACACACATATCAACTCGGAAAGGGATCGTCACCGTATCACCTTTCGACTCGCCCCGTCAACCAGGCGTTAACCTTACGTAAGCATGTCATTGTAACAAAAGCAGGGGCTCTACCGCGTATCTTTGTTGGTAATCGTAACGAACACCATTAATGAATTTCATCCAATCAGAGTCCACGAATGGCTTATCGTCCTACCGCGCCATTGGATGAATTCATAAATGGTGTTCGTTAAGATTATCACCAAAGATACGCAATAGCCCGGCGGATCAGCAGCTACTCTAGCGGCTATAGCTTTACGGCCGACCGCTGGTTGACGGCTAGGCGAGGCGTTTACGTTACGAATCCGATTAGTGTGCGTCGAAGTAGGGAGTTTCATACAAAGAATACTGAACGGCTCGAGTTGATACGGTTACGTTCCGTTTACGAGTTGATATGTGTGCTTTGACCCTAACAGGAGCGTCGCGCGCGCAGACGCAGCGTCGTTTTAAATTGATAAATATCATTTAATGCGGCCTCTACCTACTGTCTACTCTCTCGTGAAGCTCCAAAGTACTTATCGTAGTTAGCCGAGGTAACTTGTTGTCACCACATACTCGTAACTCAGTCAACTTTGCGAAAATCGCACAGTGCTCGAAGTGGCACATGGATAACTTCAAGTCAACTCGGGTAAAAAACCGATATTTAACGGAATTCGCCCCAGGCGCACGAGGATGCACGAAGTACCTCTGTACACAGTCGATTTTGGCTTTCTTTACCTTAAACCTACTGGAAAAATTAAAACAACTAAATTATGGCCAGCCTCCCATGGCGTTGCAAACAATATTGGTTGCATAAGTAACTTTTTTTTCAGGAATTGCGGCCTAAACAACCATGGGAAGGGTTCTTCAATGCAACGAGCGAAGGGCCCATATGTCCACAGTACGACGACCTCTACGGCCACTTGGTGTACCAAAACAGGGTTATGAGCGAGGACTGCTTGCGTGCCAATGTTCATGTACCATATACCACTGAAAACGGTTACGGAATTGATACCACAGCTAAGCTTCCGATTCTAGTGTTTATACACGGCGGTGGATTCCAAGTCGGTTCTGGTGACTGCGATCTGCATGGGCCTGAATACCTCATCTGCAAGGGTCACCAAAAGGGATATCCCTTTATTGTGATCACCTTTAACTATAGGTACCTGGGACTTGTTTTATACTTATTTTTGCACCATCTAGGACCACACGAATAAGCAAACATAATGAATTGAGTTTGTGTCTTCTGAATTTTATATTTTATGGAGATTTTTGGCAATATTTTTCATAACTTATTTGAAGCCTTACTGATTTCAGACTCAACGTTTTGGGCTTTCTCTCCCTGAACTCATCAGAAATACCTGGAAACGCTGGTCTGCGAGACCAGCTGACGCTGCTGCGATGGGTTCAAACAAACGCAGCGGCTTTCGGTGGAGATCCTCAGAATGTGACCTTGGCGGGGCAGAGCGCCGGCTCTGCGTGTGCGCATTTGTTGACCTTGTCTACTCAAGCCGAGGGACTCTTTCAAAGGTCGTTTATACAGTTATTAATAAATATAAATCTTGATCATAGGACCCTTGCATAAACCCGTGCTTTTGTAACAAATTGTTTTATTGTTGTATAAGATAAACATTTTAAACTCAGGTATTTATTTTGCAGGGTAATGATGATGAGCGGAACCGCCATCCCCGGGTTTTACAGCGCAAATCCAATATACTCTCAATACATGAAAAACTTGTTACTCACATATCTGGGCATCAACCCCACGGATTCTGCTGTTTACATTCACCAACAGCTTATCAAATTGCCTCTTATAGACATAATGGAAGCCAATCGAAAAGTACAGGATATAGCTGGTCTGGTGTCTTTTGTTCCTGTTATTGAATCCCCACATCCTGGAGTATATATGGTTCTGGACGCTGATCCTAAAGCACTAGTAGAGGGTGGACGCGGAAAAGAGTTCACATTGCTCGTAGGGTTCACTTCAGTAGAATCAGAGTTCTTCAAAAACAAATTAATAAGGCTAGATATTTTGACGAAAATCAAAAACAATCCATTATTAATTTTGTCCCCACCATATGCATACGAGTTGCCAGCTAACAAAGCGTTGTGTCTAGCGAAGAAAGTGCAAGATAGATATTTTAATGGTACGCCTACGCTGGAAAAATATATGGAAAGTTATTCCGACACATTTTTCAAATATCCTGCACTCCTTTTATCTCGATTGAGAGAAGCGGTTGGAGCTACAACATATTTGTATTATTTCACGTATGAGTCCGATTACAACCTGATCAAGCTCGGCCAAGTCCTGGACTATCAAGGCGCCACACACCTTGAAGACATGACCTTTTTATTCCGTGCAAACGCTATTCTTCGTGATACATCATATTCGCCCGAAACAAGAGACGATTATATGAAGGATTGGATGACATCAATCATAGTCAATTTTATGGCTTGCAGGTGAAATTGTTAATGAACCAACGCTTTTATAATTATTATACAACTATTAAACGACTAAGATTCAGGTGTTGGAAAAAATTATGAGGGAACTACGGGCACGGTGATAGGATACTTTGTAATACCCACTCGATTATCTTATTGATAGTCTGTCGCCAAGCAACTTTATGACTTCTAGTAAAGGTTTGTGATCACCACCTTCAGGCAAGGCGAGATAATAACTATTTTCTTTTATCTTCCAGTGATCCATCTTGCACAAATGGCAGGCTATGGCCGCCTAGTACGAACCTAACGTACCAACTGATCGATGTACCCACAGTGTACAATACTACGCCATTGTCATACGACCAGTACAAGATGGTTGAGTTTTTCGACTACATTGACCAAGAGAGCAGGTAACGATTGTATTGATATCATCATCATCATCATCAGCCTATAATGTCCCACAGCTGAGCACAGGCCTCCTTTTCACAAATCAGAGTGAAAGGGAATGGGCAGATACTCCACCACGCGTGCCCACTGCGGATCGGTGGAGGTAGGCTAGTGGTCAACCTACTGATGGAGTTTTCAAGTCGCCTAGAAGGCCTCCAACTAGCTTAACGACTATCACAATTAAGTGATAACCGGGACCAACGGCTTTACGTGCCTTCCGAAGCACGGAAACGCTCGATTTGAAATACCACTAGGCGGCCACCCATCCAGGTACCGACCACGACAGACGTAGCTTAACTTTGCCGATCGTCTAATCATGCTACACCACGAGCGCTTCCTGTATCGGCCGTGATCGTCTAGTGGTAAGGACCCTACGTTGTGTATTGATATATCTAAAAGTAATTCGTTAAACAAATAAGAATATGCTATAAAAAATGTTTAAAATTTTTCAGAAATGCTACTGTTCGGCAATGTGATTGATGGTGTAAGAGGAAGACATAAATGGACGGACATGACGGCCCGTACATGCATACGTCGCGTCTTTCTCTATCGTCGCGTCGTTGCTGAGATCTAAAGTCTCACGGATCAAACCATGTTTTAGAGTAAATAATAACTAACACTTCATTTATAACGTGAACTAACAAGTATCTTTGTAACTTGAATAAAATTTATTTTATTATTACAACTCTGGGTTACTTTTAGCAAAAGAATAAATAGTAGTTTAATGTTGGAGTGAGCAGTATCCGAGAGGTAGAATGATGGAAAAGAATAAGGGATTATCAGAAGGGAAGGCAAGAGAGACGACTAACAGGGTGGACAGCCCGATGCACAGACGACATTTATTTATTTCATAGATTCACATCGTTGACATCGTTGATATTACGGGATAAAGAAATGTGGTGAGATGTAATTTGGGGTAGGTGGCTATTTCACTGCGACCAGACTAGATCTATTGTGATTGCCACATACATTTAATTACAGTGCCAAGATTATAGCTACTGGAGCGATACTGGTGAGCCGATAGCTTAGCCGTCTGACCGTCAGTCTGCCTTTCCGTCTTCTTTTGTTGTGCTCGCTACTGTCAACACGAAACGATAATTCACAATAGCGTTTAACTTGATCTGATTCTAGTTCATAATCTGTAACAATTATTAAAAATAGTAAAAAATAAAGATGTTGTGACTATGCAATGTGTTAAAAGGAAAGAGATAGATAGGTTACCTACACAAGATTTGAACATAAATGGCACAATGTGCTGTGTGGACAGTTCTAGTGTGCCACTCGAAGAGCGCTTATAACGTATCTACCTCTTTTACCTATAAAGTCATTGTGACTATGTAACAAAATTAATATATCTTTTTGCGCCTACTATTCATTTCATAGCAAAGTTGAATTACAGACACAAAATTGATTGGTTATTTTATTATTATCCGTGCGCCGACTCCGCCTCGCACTTGGGCGGTTTTTTATTGGTTTGATCTTATTATTTACCTATAATAAACGTGGTGATTTTACCTCTTTGGTTCTATAATAAACTCACTTTCGCTTGTATTGTAATATTGTATGGTTTTACTACAAACCATTGAATTATTACGCTCTACAAACCATTAATGTATTTTATCTGTAATATATGTAACGAACCATAGAAAAAGCTGTCGTTTAAATTTCTGTAAGTAATTTAAGCGTAACGAGACAGTCTATCAGTATCACCATTTAAATTGTCTGATTTAAGTTTAATTATTGTATAATCCTTCAAGAGAGATAAAGCACAGCGTTATTTTGCAAAAAAAAGCAGCTCGACTGGGGAAGTACCTCCACTTTACCGCAGTATTACTGAATTCCGCGCGTGAGTGACTAAGTGTTGAAGAGAGAGAAGCAGAGAGAGAGAGGTAGAGCATAGCGTTTATTCGCTCATAGAGCAGCTCGAATGGGGAAGTACCTCCACCTTACAGAATACCGCAGCCAAATAACTTTATGCTGTGTGAAGTTGTGTTCCTGCGCGTGAGTAAGGTCGCCAGAGCTCATAGGGGAGGGGGGAAAGGTCGGTAACGCGTGAGCGTTGCTTCTTGTGTTGCAAGCGCCCACTTTTTTAGTCCTAGTGTACCGAAAAGACTAATGTATAGTCTTTTCGTAAACCACTTATGTAAACACCGGAACACAAATGATACATATTATTATAATGTATAAGAATAATGAGAATAATGGTATAAAATTTCTTATTAACAATTAAATTAATACTTGATACTTACCAACACTTGATACTTTTAAGTTTTCGTTATAATGTTTTAAGATTATTATTATCTAGGTTATTATGTTGTTGCCTTTTCTTTACACAAATTTATTTCAAACATTGTATTTATGGTGAATTCACTATTATTCACTCTAATGAATTTCACTAGGTTTTTGCTTCCTATTCTGATTTTTATAATTTATACCACAGTTTTTCATTTTGGAAATCCGTCATTGTTTTTCGGGTCTTTGAAGCATTTTCGATTCTAACTGGAATAAACATATGTTTCACGTAAGAAACATGGATATATCCACGTAACTAGCACCACCCATACCCTGGTTTTTAGGAAAGCTCCTTAGCGTTCCCACAAAATACCTTTTTATGAAAGTATCAAAATGTTCGAGCACACTGCACTGCAACTTAGCACAGCATGCAATTAGCATTATATGACAAATAAAGATTAACATATAAAAGGTGCATACAAGTTTTTGTGCAGACAGCAGGCAAACGGCGCTCCAAGATGAAAGGTCTTACTGCAATAGCCATTATCTTTACATTGTTCGGTGAGTCATACATTTTACTTTTCAATTGAGATTTTTTTTGCCAGGAAAATTGCACAAAGGTTAGTTGCATTGCAAAAATATTAACCCTATCCATAGACAACTTGACCATGTTTGAAATAATAGAAAATAATTGAACCGTTTTACAAAAAACTTAAACCGACTTCAAAGTACACTAAGAAGTAATCAAATCCTGATTTGATGACAATGGGTCCGAACGGGAAGTGTATCCTTCCAGACTAAAAAATAATTTTCCAAATCGGTTCATATATGACGGAGTTATGAGGTAACAAACATAAAAAAAAAACATACAACCGAATTGAGAACCTCCTCCTTTTTTTGAAGTCGGTTAAAACGATGGGCCAAGAAAAACCCCTTGAAAAACACCGAATGCGAAGGCAATTATTAAATGAGA
Source organism: Achlya flavicornis (assembly GCA_947623365.1). NCBI lineage: Eukaryota > Metazoa > Arthropoda > Insecta > Lepidoptera > Drepanidae > Achlya > Achlya flavicornis. The sequence goes on along the minus strand of OX392485.1, from coordinate 448,769 downwards.
AGGCAATTACAAGAATTATCAAAAAGAACTATTACGTGTTCATTTCAAAATATATATACAGGGTGTGGCGTAAAGAGTAGTCAACCCATTACCTATGGGTGGGTGGCGTCATGACTGATCAGAAAATCAAAAATTATGTTTAGTAAAAGTGCCATGGTTTTCAAGATTTTGGGGATTTTTTAAATTTCATAAATAATTACACCCTTGGTCACTTTTTTCGATGCCATTTTCACAAATAAAAGTATTTTAATTGGCTGTTTTTTCAGTAGTACTCATGGATAGATGCACTATCAAATGTAAACTTTTGTTTTATACCGTTAGCTTGGTTTTTTTATTATTCATAATTTTAATACAAATTTTAATTTTAATGAATTTTAAAAAATCCCCAAAACCTTGAAAACCATGGCACTTTTACTAAACATAATTTTTGATTTTCTGATCAGTCATGACACCGCCCACCCATAGGTAATGGGTTGACTACTCTTTACGCCACACCCTGTATATACGAGTATTTAAAAGAAAACCGAATGCGTCTTTACTTTATCTTATTAAATGGTAAGGCAAATAAATCTATTTATTATTACCTTCCAGCGAACCATGTAAATGCACATTGTAACGATACGAACGGAGTACTCGTAAAATGTAATGGTAAGGATAGAGTACGTGCTCACATACATTCAGGATGGGTGTGCGGCACAATTCGGCCAGCTGATAATGGCGTTATATACGCCAGCTTCCGAGGCATACCATATGCAGAATACCCGATTGGAAAGTATCGGTTTACGGTGAGACATTTTTTGGTTTACCCGTGATTAACTAATTTGATGCGGTGATTTTGTTCATAACAATATACACACATAACGCGCGAGTGATACCCCTGGTGTTGCAACCGTCCATAGGCTACGGTAACCGCTTACCATCAGGCTGGCCGTATGCTTGTTTGCCACCTTAGTGGTAAAAAAAACATTAAAAATACCTAGAGATGGATCATGTGACGCTGAAAAATATGATTATAAACCAATGATATTATAATAGAGATAAGCTACCCTCATACTAAGCTGCGTTCAGTTATTGTTGAATTAGGTGAATGCAATAGATAATACGGAATGTATGGTACAGAAAGAGATACCTATATGTAGCTGCTAAGCAAAATTACGACAATTGTCTGAATTTGTCTGCAACAATTAGCGTGCGTTAGTTTCATATAGAACATCTGGACTCGAACCGGGGTCTTCTGGTTTCGGGACCGCCCGATTTCCCACCTGAGCTATTATAACCTTTTAGATGGTGGCGAAATTTACTTTCGTATTCTAATGGTATTGTAACAGTTTTTCATTGCCTGAAAACAAGGAAAAAACGACGTTTACAAAAAATTACGCCTAGCTTGATAGATTTATCGCCCCCGAAACCGCCTGCATACAAAATTTCATGAAAATCGGTAGAGCCATTTCCGAGATTTAGATTATACATATATACAAGAATTGCTCCTTTAAAGTATTAGATAGATGAGATAGATAGATTAGCTTTTAATACATACTCGTACTTTCAATTTTATTTGTTTAAAATAATTATTATGTGTGTGTAATGAAGTATTGTATGCACAGATGATATGTTGGTTGCAGGCGACGGAGATAATTAAAGTCATAAATTATAAATACCTAGTTCAGTGCCAAATTTTCACTCTTTGATAGATACAACAATATGAGACTTGAATAGTCTCAAGTCTCTTTAAGAGCACTAATTATTATATTTTCTAGATCTAATAAAAATATTCATCATTTTAGGAATTGCGGCCTAAGATATCTTGGAATGGCTACTATGATGCAAAAAGTGAAGGAGCCATATGTCCACAGTATGACGATATATATGGCCAGCTGGTGAACCAAAGCAGACGCATGAGCGAGAAGTGCACTCATGTCAACGTTCATGTGCCGCTCAGAACTCATAAATGGGACACAGGTTTCAAAATAAATATGAAAGCAAGACTTCCTATTCTCGTATTCATACATGGTGGGTCATTCCAAGTCGGCGCTGGTGACTCTGATCTGTTCGGACCAGAGTTTATAGTCAGCAGAGGAGTAATTACCATCACCTTCAACTACAGGTTACTAGGTCTTTCATAGCAGCAAACATCAATTAAACCTTATTGTACGAGATCCCAGTGCCGCCAGACATTACTTATTTTCTGACAGACAAAATGTATAGAATTGGCTAGTGTTAGTACGTAATTTAATTCAGTTTTTGTATAAAAATCTGCGCTCAGAATTTAAGAAAAGTAAGTAATGTACATAACACACCTTTCATGCCTGGTATCTGAAAATTGGCCGACGGGACAAGTTAGCAGGTATTCATACGTTTGAAGTTGGTACGTTAGTACTCAATACACTACTCAATTCTATACATTTTGTCCGTCAGATAATAAGGATGGTCTGGCGGCCCTGGGATCTCGGTCTATTAAAATTTTATGTTCCGAAACATTTACCTACGCATCCACTAAGATAGGATTTTGCGATATGGTTTATATGAAACTTTTTAGTGGAAAGGAATCGGAATAAGAAACTTAACTTTAAATATTAACTAAGTATGCGAAATCCTCCGTGCGTGCAATATGCTAAACGATATGTCTTCACGTATTTATATTAAATTTACTAACGTTTTTATATAAAATAATATTATATAAATTGTAGATCATATATTACACGTCTTTTAGACTCAACGTATTCGGATTTCTGTCTCTTAATTCCGCGGAGATACCTGGAAACGCTGGTATGCGAGACATCCTGACACTCTTGCGTTGGGTCCAAACAAATGCCGCGGCATTCGGTGGTGATCCTGACAATGTCACCGTGGCTGGTCATAGTTCAGGTGCTGCTTGTGCGCACCTCATTTCTTTGTCTGACCAAGCTAATGGTCTCTTTAACAGGTTAGTTTTAATTATATAAAAAAGACATTTAAAAAAACAATATGCGACCACCGATGTCATAAAAAATCTTTTAAACTTAATATTTCAGGATTATTCTGATGAGTGGAACTGGCATCCCCAGTTTTTACAGTGTATCGCCAATATACGCTCAATACGTCGCGAACTTGTTTCTCAGAACTCTGGGCATCAACTCCACGGATCCTGTATACATTCACCAAAAGCTTATCGAATTGCCTCTTACAGAAATCATGGAAGCTAATCAAATTGTGCAATTTAAAACTGGTGTCGTCTCATTCGTGCCAGTCGTTGAATCACCGTTTCCTAATCTCACGAGTGTCTTGAACGCTGATCCAATACAACTTATAAAAAGCGGACGAGGAAACGAGTACCCACTAATAATAGGATTCACATCTGCAGAGTGTTACTCGTTGCAGAAAAGAATAGCTGACATCGATATACTGGCACAACTCGTCACAACACCCGTAGGAATATTGTCACCACGTTATAAATACGAGCTGCCTTCAAATGTATCTCTTTACCTTGCTGAGCAAGTTGAGGATAGATATTTTAATGGTACGCCGACATTTGAAAAATATTTAGATTGCTGTTCGGATGCATTTTTCAAGTACCCCGCAATAGCTTTATCGAGAATGAGGGCAGAGAGTGGTGGTTCACCTGTTTATTTGTACTATTACACTTTTGACGATGGCTACAGCGTTTTGAAAAACGCTCTGAACTTGACCTTCAACGGCGCGGGTCATCTTGAGGACGTCATCTATTTCTTTCGTGCTAATTATCATCTTGGAAACAAGTCTTACGCACCGAATTCTATTGACGGCTATATGCAGGATTGGGTGACGTCTATGTTCGTCAACTTTATGCGATTCGGGTAATAATACTACCAACTTTTACTCGATAAGTATTTGATTGGATAATTTATTTTCATGTATCTTTCAGTGATCCAACATGTAGTGATGGCGAGTCATGGCCACCGGTGCAGAGGGAGGATCTCACGTATCAACAGTTAGATGAGCCTTCAGAATATAATACTGCACCAATGACTGACGAGCTAAACAATATGGTGTCGTTCTTCGATGATATCGACAAGTAATATAACAATTTCAATACCTTCAAAGAAATACTAATTACTATAAGTAAATTAATCTATTAAATTCCCTTTCAGATATGCTACCGCAGGGGAGAGTGAATGTTAACTGAGAATTTTCTAAAGTACATATTGCATCTAAGATTTTTGCAATATCTATTGTTATTATAATGTTTGTGTTATAGTAAAATAACTTATTCAAACGGATTTTCTGTGTTTAATTTCAAACTACAGTACTTTTGGTAGTTATACGGAGAATCAGCACCCAGGGGTATTAAACCAATCACTTACTATCACAAATTAGTCTTTGTAGAATTGTCATTCGTTCGTCGATGTGTCTTTGTCATTTCTTTCGCTCAGATAAACTAACTTGATACAAATAAAACAGAATCGTCAATTAATGTCAAATTAACTCTCCCTCCTCTCGCGTTCTTGGGATAAAAAGAGTTCTGTTTCTCTCCGTGACTCTAGTTACTTCGTTACACTCATTTCTGCAGCTAAAACGAGATCATTTACTCCAGATCCCATTTCTTCTCAGTAATTCAAAATGTGTGAAAATTATTCATGTGTCCCTTGACTTGCGGTTAAAAAATATAAATTGATTTCTATTGAATATATAGAATGTAAATATTATGTAATTAATCTAAGCCTGTTTTGAAAAGAGTAATTGCTGAGTTTATTGCCGGCTCTTCTCAGCAAATGCTACCTTCCGAACCGGTATTAGAGTATTAGAGTCAGACTTTTCATAAGTGCCTGCGAAGGTCTATTTGAATAAATGATTTTGAATTTGAATTTGAATTGCTTTCCTGGCCCGCGCGGATCGACAAACAGTCAAGGGATCATAATAATAATTACTTATTATTCTTACCCCCTTATTCATAATGAAGTTATCAAACGTTGATTAACTAAAATTCCGAAGTCTTTATCTGACAGGTGACATTTGGTGATCGAAAGAGTGACACGGGGCACACTATTACATTGATTTAGTTAAAATGCGATTATGAATAAGGGGGTTATTGTTTTAATTTATATTCAGGAAGGAAATAGAATAATAAATATTTAAATCACAAAGGTTTTTAATTAAGGTTTTTGTTTTTTATTTAGGTACTGTATCTGTGATGTAAGTAAATTGGTTAAATTAAATTCGTTTTGTTGATGTTTTATTTTTTGCAAGGCTTTTTGGCACGTTATGTAGAACGTTTTATTAATTATTAAGATCCTGTATGTACTGGCAAAATAAAGATATATTTATATTATAGATTGATTCATTGTTAAACTGAGATAAACATATAAATGCTGGTATGTAAGTATTTGTACAGACTGCAGACGACGAGGCTTCATGATGGAAGGCCATCTTTTTGCAATAGCCGTTATCTTTATTTTTAAGGTAAGTCATACCTACACCTATACATATTAAATGCTTTGTCCTCAATGACCGACTGACTGATTCAACGCACAGCTTAAACCACTGATCGTAGAGAGTGGTAGAGACCTGAAACTTGAGGGTGTGTTCTTTTTATGATGTAGGCATCCGATAAGAAAGCATTTTCCGAAATTCTACCCCTATGGGGAAGAAAAACGGTAGTAAAAAAATTAAAATCTATCTAAATAAAAAACTAAATTATAAATAAAAAACTTCCCCTAACTAATCCCCTAAATTAATCAATTAAATTCGCTTTCTGAAATGCTACAGCAAGGGATAGAGAAACAAAACAAAAACTGATGTCAACACTTGTTGTATGTAAATGTGTATTTTTTAATGAGACATGTAGTGTAAATTTTGGGTCGGCAACGCGCGCGTGATACCCCTGGTGTTGCAAGCGTCCATAGGCTACGGTAACCGCTTACCATCAGGCGGGCCGTATGCTTGTTTGCCACCTAAGTGATATAAAAAAAAATGTGTTTAATTTCCAACTGCAAACCCACTTCTGATGGTTCTACGGAATAATGGATCAGGAAGTATTAAACCAATCACTTACTATTTTTGTATGTAGATGATAGATTTGTCGATTCTCTCTCACTTAGATAAACTAACCTGAAACAAATAAAAAGTATCGTTAATTAAAGTAAATATAAATATCTTACTATAAACTAGTGTACCTACGTACAGACCAACCAGTACTGACCCTAGGTACCATAATTCGAGTTTATTTAGAGAGATGAAACTTTGTTGTTATCACATCATGTTACAAAAATATCTGAAACAACTGTTTTCTATATATCTGAGACCTTTTTTTTCGGTTAAAAAAATGAAGAATTAACTCAAATTTCTGCACCATCGTCTAACTCTTCGTCCATCTGTCTAAATCATTATATGATTGCAATTCATAGCAAAACTTACAATGAGTCTGCAAAGTCCCGTCACAAGTAGGTCAACGAAGGCAATATTCAATAATATCAGACAATACCATTACTCAAGATATGCCCCAATTTTGCACCAAATATATAGCAGGTGTGTATAAAAATAGGGGAAAAGCTTTTGTAATCAATCAGCGACAAGTGGAGAGATAGGTAAATATAGTGGTATTGTTGGCTCCGCGATAAGAGAATTAAGCTTTGTGTACTGGCGTGTGCGAAAATATTATAGTTTTCTTAATGTTTTCGAATATTGCGTCATTATTCTATAGAGGTCATCATCATCATCATCAAAGTCAAAGCCATTTATTCAATTTAGGCCCTAGAATGGCAAAAACCTATGAAGGTCAAAGCTACTGAAGCTACCGCCAGCAGCGTCAGCCTATAATGTCTCACTGCTGAGCACAGGCCTCCTTTTACAAATCAGGGTGAAGGTAATGGGCAGATACGCCACCACGCGTGCCCACTGTGCGGATCGGTCGAGGTAGGTGAGTGGTCAACCTACTGTTGGAGTTTTCAAGCCGCCTAGAAGGCATGTGAGTGAACTTAGCAGATCATTGTCCAGCAGATCAAAATTAAATGTGAGTTCTTTTCGCATGCAGCTGAGTTCTATAGTTCCTGATACTTTTTAAAAATAGTTCTGGTGTTTTTACCTCGAAAAATGTCAATTAACAAAATGATCTGATAACTTCCCGTAGCAGATCAGTTTGCAGCAGATCGAAAACAAATGTGAGTTCTTTTCGCATGCAGCTGTGTTCTATAGTTCCTGATACTTTTTAAAAATAGTTCTGGTGTTTTTCCTCGAAAAATGTCAATTAACGAAATGATCTGCTAACTTCCCGTAGCAGATCAGTTTGCAGCAGATCGAAAACAATGTGAGTTATTTTCGCATGCAGCTGAGTTCTGCAGTTCCCTATACTTTTCAAATATAGTTCTAAACCGACGTCCAAGCAATTCGATTCAAGTCCAGAACTCTCGTCCCAGAGCCAGCAGATCATGCGAGAACGTCCAAATAGTCAAAAATATCGTTTTTATCGTTTCAAACGAATCTTAGGGCTGGAACTATTTTGCTTTAAACATATTCTTATGCGAACTACAATGTAGAACTCGATCGGAGTCCAGAACTCGCGTTCGAGTGCCAGCAGATCATGTGAAAACGTTTAAAAAGTCGAAAAATATCATTTTCATCGGTTCAAACAGTCCTTAGAGGCTAGAACTCTTTCGTTTTTCACCGATTCGTAGCAAAACTGCAATGTAGAACTCGATTGACGTCCAGAACTCCCGTCCCAGTACCAGCAGATCATATGAGAACCTTCAAAAACTCGAAAAATATAATTTTCATTGTTCCAAACAATCCCCGAAGACTGGAACTCTTTCGTTTTACACAGATCCAGTGTAGAACTGCAATGTAGAAATCGATTGAAGTCCAGAACTCACGTCCCAGTACCAGCAGATCATGTGAGAACGTTTAAAAATTCGAAAAATATCATTTTCGACGGTTCAAACAACTCTGAAAGACTAGAACGCTTTCGTCTTTCATCAATCAGTAGCAGGACTGCAACCTAGAACTCGATTCGAGTCCAGAACTCACGTCCCGGTACCAGCAGATCATGCGAGATCGTCCAAATAGTCAAAAAATATCGTTTTTATCGTTCCAAACGAATCTTAGGGCTGGAAATATTTTGCTTTAAACATATTCTTATGAGAACTACAATGTAGAACTCGATCGGAGTCCAGAACTCGCGTTCGAGTGCCAGCAGATCATGTGAAAACGTTTAAAAAATCGAAAAATATCATTTTCATCGGTTCAAACAGTCCTTAGAGGCTAGAACTCTTTCGTTTTTCACCGATTCGTAGCAAAACTGCAATGTAGAACTCGATTGACGTCCAGAACTCCCGTCCCAGTACCAGCAGATCATATGAGAACCTTCAAAAACTCGAAAAATATAATTTTCATTGTTCCAAACAATCCCCGAAGACTGGAACTCTTTCGTTTTACACAGATCCAGTGTAGAACTGCAATGTAGAAATCGATTGAAGTCCAGAACTCCCGTCCCAGTACCAGCAGATCATGTGAGAACGTTTAAATATTCGAAAAATATCATTTTTATCGTTCCAAACGAATCTTAGGGCTGGAACTATTTTGCTTTAAACATATTCTTATGAGAACTACAATTTAGAAGTCGATCGGAGTCCAGAACTCACGTCCCGGTACCAGCAGATCATGCGAGATCGTCCAAATAGTCAAAAAATATCGTTTTTATCGTTCCAAACGAATCTTAGGGCTGGAACTATTTTGCTTTAAACATATTCTTATGAGAACTACAATGTAGAACTCGATCGGAGTCCAGAACTCGCGTTCGAGTACCAGCAGATCATGTGAGAACGTTTAAATATTCGAAAAATATCATTTTCGACGGTTCAAACAACTCTGAAAGACTAGAACGCTTTCGTCTTTCATCAATCAGTAGCAGGACTGCAACCTAGAACTCGATTCGAGTCTAGAACTCACGTCCCGGTACCAGCAGATCATGCGAGATCGTCCAAATAGTCAAAAAATTTCGATTTTATCGTTTTAAACGAATCTTAGGGCTGGAACTATTTTGCTTTAAACATATTCTTATGAGAACTACAATGTAGAACTCGATCGGAGTCCAGAACTCGCGTTCGAGTGCCAGCAGATCATATGAAAACGTTTAAAAAGTCGAAAAATATCATTTTCATCCGTTCAAACAGTCCTCAGAGGCTAGAACTTTTTCGTTTTTCACCGATTCGTAGCAAAACTGCAATGTAGAACTCGATTGACGTCCAGAACTCCCGTCCCAGTACCAGCAGATCATATGAGAACCTTCAAAAACTCGAAAAATATAATTTTCATTGTTCCAAACAATCGCCGAAGGCTGGAACTCTTTCGTTTTACACAGATCCAGTGTAGAACTGCAATGTAGAAATCGATTGAAGTCCAGAACTCCCGTCCCAGTACCAGCAGATCATGTGAGAACGTTTAAATATTCGAAAAATATCATTTTTATCGTTCCAAACGAATCTCAGGGCTGGAACTATTTTGCTTTAAACATATTCTTATGAGAACTACAATTTAGAAGTCGATCGGAGTCCAGAACTCACGTCCCGGTACCAGCAGATCATGCGAGATCGTCCAAATAGTCAAAAAATATCGTTTTTATCGTTCCAAACGAATCTTAGGGCTGGAACTATTTTGCTTTAAACATATTCTTATGCGAACTACAATGTAGAACTCGATCGGAGTCTAGAACTCGCGTTCGAGTGCCAGCAGATCATGTGAAAACGTTTAAAAAAAATTAATTTTTAATAAAACATGGCATCTTCCCGGCCAGCATATTTCATGCTTTGGTGAATTGGACTATCCTACTATCCATCTGATTAGAGGCACATTGCCCTATGTTTCTATGGTTTCAACTTTTAGACATTTTGTAGCAAATTTAAAAACATTTCTTGGGGAGTTATTTGTGAATTATTTGTACACGATGGTACGAAATAAAGACGGTAACCTTTAAAATTTACTTTCTGTGATAAATTTATAAATATATTGACGATAATAACAAGATTTAATTGATGAAAACGTAAAAAACTGTATCAATTGTATGTAATGGTGAGTAACAATTAACATTGTGACGTCACGCGCCCTCATCGGGGTAGTTCGGTACATGTCGGTTCGTTTTCGGTACACAGTTCAAAAAAATATTTTCAATTGGTTATAACTTTTTAATAACAACGAAAAAAATAAAACTAAAAATAGTTTTGTATGATAACTTATATATGATCTTTCGATTTATGACAAAAAAAAACACTTCGAATTCCCAATTATAACAGCACGTCGCTGAAATGAGTCTTAATACCAAAGCTAGTATCCAGGTACCCACAGAAGACAGCAACAATTCATTTGGGCGGGACTTGCGACTTATATAGTTGCAGTCTTTGTCTCGATAAGAAGTACTACTTCCTGATACTTTTTAAAAATAGTTCTGGTGTTTTTCCTCGAAAAATTTCAATTAACGAAATGATCTGCTAACTTCCCGTAGCAGATCAGTTTGCAGCAGATCGAAAACAATGTGAGTTATTTTCGCATGCAGCTGAGTTCTGCAGTTCCCTATACTTTTCAAATATAGTTCTAAACCGACGTCCAAGCAATTCGATTCAAGTCCAGAACTCTCGTCCCAGAGCCAGCAGATCATGCGAGAACGTCCAAATAGTCAAAAAATATCGTTTTTATCGTTTCAAACGAATCTTAGGGCTGGAACTATTTTGCTTTAAACATATTCTTATGCGAACTACAATGTAGAACTCGATCGGAGTCCAGAACTCGCGTTCGAGTACCAGCAGATCATGTGAGAACGTTTAAATATTCGAAAAATATCATTTTCGACGGTTCAAACAACTCTGAAAGACTAGAACGCTTTCGTCTTTCATCAATCAGTAGCAGGACTGCAACCTAGAATTCGATTCGAGTCTAGAACTCACGTCCCGGTACCAGCAGATCATGCGAGATCGTCCAAATAGTCAAAAAAATTCGATTTTATCGTTTTAAACGAATCTTAGGGCTGGAACTATTTTGCTTTAAACATATTCTTATGAGAACTACAATGTAGAACTCGATCGGAGTCCAGAACTCGCGTTCGAGTGCCAGCAGATCATATGAAAACGTTTTAAAAGTCGAAAAATATCATTTTCATCCGTTCAAACAGTCCTCAGAGGCTAGAACTATTTCGTTTTTCACCGATTCGTAGCAAAACTGCAATGTAGAACTCGATTGACGTCCAGAACTCCCGTCCCAGTACCAGCAGATCATGCGAGATCGTCCAAATAGTCAAAAAATATCGTTTTTATCGTTCCAAACGAATCTTAGGGCTGGAACTATTTCGTTTTACACAGATCCAGTGTAGAACTGCAATGTAGAAATCGATTGAAGTCCAGAACTCACGTCCCAGTACCAGCAGATCATGTGAGAACGTTTAAAAATTCGAAAACTATCATTTTCGACGGTTCAAACAACTCTGAAAGACTAGAACGCTTTCGTCTTTCATCAATCAGTAGCAGGACTGCAACCTAGAACTCGATTCGAGTCTAGAACTCACGTCCCGGTACCAGCAGATCATGCGAGATCGTCCAAATAGTCAAAAAAAATCGATTTTATCGTTTTAAACGAATCTTAGGGCTGGAACTATTTTGCTTTAAACATATTCTTATGAGAACTACAATTTAGAAGTCGATCGGAGTCCAGAACTCACGTCCCGGTACCAGCAGATCATGCGAGATCGTCCAAATAGTCAAAAAATATCGTTTTTATCGTTCCAAACGAATCTTAGGGCTGGAACTATTTTGCTTTAAACATATTCTTATGCGAACTACAATGTAGAACTCGATCGGAGTCTAGAACTCGCGTTCGAGTGCCAGCAGATCATGTGAAAACGTTTAAAATTTTTTAATTTTTAATAAAACATGGCATCTTCCCGGCCAGCATATTTCATGCTTTGGTGAATTGGACTATCCTACTATCCATCTGATTAGAGGCACATTGCCCTATGTTTCTATGGTTTCAACTTTTAGACATTTTGTAGCAAATTTAAAAACATTTTTTGGGGAGTTATTTGTGAATTATTTGTACACGATGGTACGAAATAAAGACGGTAACCTTTAAAATTTACTTTCTGTGATAAATTTATAAATATATTGACGATAATAACAAGATTTAATTGATGAAAACGTAAAAAACTGTATCAATTGTATGTAATGGTGAGTAACAATTAACATTGTGACGTCACGCGCCCTCATCGGGGTAGTTCGGTACATGTCGGTTCGTTTTCGGTACACAGTTCAAAAATATATTTTCAATTGGTTATAACTTTTTAATAACAACGAAAAAAATAAAACTAAAAATAGTTTTGTATGATAACTTATATATGATCTTTCGATTTATGACAAAAAAAAAACACTTCGAATTCCCAATTATAACAGCACGTCGCTGAAATGAGTCTTAATACCAAAGCTAGTATCCAGGTACCCACAGAAGACAGCAACAATTCATTTGGGCGGGACTTGCGACTTATATAGTTGCAGTCTTTGTCTCGATAAGAAGTACTACTTCACTCTATTAATCACACCGAGTTTTTTGGATATATGTGTGTGAACTTAGCAGATCATTGTCCAGCAGATCAAAATTAAATGTGAGTTCTTTTCGCATGCAGCTGAGTTCTATAGTTCCTGATACTTTTTAAAAATAGTTCTGGTGTTTTCACCTCGAAAAATGTCAATTAACAAAATGATCTGCTAACTTCCCGTAGCAGATCAGTTTGCAGCAGATCGAAAACAAATGTGAGTTCTTTTCGCATGCAGCTGTGTTCTATAGTTCCTGATACTTTTTAAAAATAGTTCTGGTGTTTTTCCTCTAAAAATGTCAATTAACGAAATGATCTGCTAACTTCCCGTAGCAGATCAGTTTGCAGCAGATCGAAAACAATGTGAGTTATTTTCGCATGCAGCTGAGTTCTGCAGTTCCCTATACTTTTCAAATATAGTTCTAAACCGACGTCCAAGCAATTCGATTCAAGTCCAGAACTCTCGTCCCAGAGCCAGCAGATCATGCGAGATCGTCCAAATAGTCAAAAAATATCGTTTTTATCGTTCCAAACGAATCTTAGGGCTGGAACTATTTTGCTTTAAACATATTCTTATGAGAACTACAATGTAGAACTCGATCGGAGTCCAGAACTCGCGTTCGAGTGCCAGCAGATCATGTGAAAACGTTTAAAAAGTCGAAAAATATCGTTTTCATCCGTTCAAACAGTCCTCAGAGGCTAGAACTCTTTCGTTTTTCACCGATTCGTAGCAAAACTGCAATGTAGAACTCGATTGACGTCCAGAACTCCCGTCCGAGTACCAGCAGATCATGCGAGATCGTCCAAATAGTCAAAAAATATCGTTTTTATCGTTCCAAACGAATCTTAGGGCTGGAACTATTTTGCTTTAAACATATTCTTATGAGAACTACAATGTAGAACTCAATCGGAGTCCAGAACTCGCGTTCGAGTACCAGCAGATCATGTGAGAACGTTTAAATATTCGAAAAATATCATTTTCGACGGTTCAAACAACTCTGAAAGACTAGAACGCTTTCGTCTTTCATCAATCAGTAGCAGGACTGCAACCTAGAACTCGATTCGAGTCTAGAACTCACGTCCCGGTACCAGCAGATCATGCGAGATCGTCCAAATAGTCAAAAAAATTAGATTTTATCGTTTTAAACGAATCTTAGGGCTGGAACTATTTTGCTTTAAACATATTTTTATGAGAACTACAATGTAGAACTCGATCGGAGTCCAGAACTCGCGTTCGAGTGCCAGCAGATCATGTGAAAACGTTTAAAAAGTCGAAAAATATCATTTTCATCGGTTCAAACAGTCCTTAGAGGCTAGAACTCTTTCGTTTTTCACCGATTCGTAGCAAAACTGCAATGTAGAACTCGATTTACGTCCAGAACTCCCGTCCCAGTACCAGCAGATCATATGAGAACCTTCAAAAACTCGAAAAATATAATTTTCATTGTTCCAAACAATCCCCGAAGACTGGAACTCTTTCGTTTTACGCAGATCCAGTGTAGAACTGCAATGTAGAAATCGATTGAAGTCCAGAACTCACGTCCCAGTACCAGCAGATCATGTGAGAACGTTTAAAAAGTCGAAAAATATCATTTTCGACGGTTCAAACAACTCTGAACGACTAGAACGCTTTCGTCTTTCATCAATCAGTAGCAGGACTGCAACCTAGAACTCGATTCGAGTCCAGAACTCACGTCCCGGTACCAGCAGATCATGCGAGAACGTTTAAAAACTCGTAAAATATCATTTTCGACGGTTCAAACAACTCTCAAAAACTAGAACTCTTTCGTCTTTTATCAATCAGTAGCAGGACTGCAACTTAGAACTCGATTCGAGTCCAGAACTCACGTCCCGGTACCAGCAGATCATGCGAGAACGTTTAAAAACTCGTAAAATATCATTTTCGACGGTTCAAACAACTCTCAAAAACTAGAACTCTTACGTCTTTTATCAATCAGTAGCAGGACTGCAACTTAGAACTCGATTCGAGTCCAGAACTCACGTCCCGGTACCAGCAGATCATGCGAGAACGTTTAAAAAGTCGAAAAATATCATTTTAATTGGTTCGAACAAATTTCAAAGGCTAGAACTCTTTCGTCTTTCATCGATCTGTAGCAAAACTGTAATCTAGAACTCGATCTGAGTCGAGAACTCTCGTCCCAGTGCCAACAGATCATGTGAAAACGTTTAAAAAGTGGAAAAATTCAATTTTTATCGTTTCAATCGTAATCGTGTAGTCTATACTACACGGTTCCTTTCCTTTTGATTTTATTTTAAACGAATTAAATCATTAAAACATATCACGTTTGCTTGGTTTTTAATTGCTATGAGATATGATAACTTTATGTACATTTATTGAATTATGTTACGTACGTTATAATATTAAATTCACATGTAATATTATGAACATATCATATTGTAACGGCAGAGCAACTTGCGTGTACACAAAAACCTGATTATTATTATACGAATGTTTTAGTTAGATAAATTGTTGTCGTGCAGATGGGTAAAAAATAACACCAATCAGTCAGCTTGCTGTTTGGCATACATAAGAGCCTTCGTTGACAGTAGTTGCTCCGATAGCATGACATTAATGCTGGCGTCCCGCAAGGCTCTGGATTATCCCCTACACTGTTCCTCCAGCATATTAATGATATACTCTTTATTGCTAGTATTCATTGCTATGCAGATGAAATTACAGGGGACGCTCATTACACGAGGCGTGCTAATATCCCTCGTTCTATATTGGAGGAAAGGCGCGAAGGACCTGTCTTAAATCGAGAGTACACAAACTAGTGACTCCGATTGGGGTCGACTAAACTACACTAAGTCACACGCAAGCCTGCGCATTCACCGTTGCGAAAAGTTTCTAGAACATGTCCCTCAACATCACGAAAAGCATTGGGATCCTTCGCGTTAATATTTGTAGCGACGTTCTCTTCCAAAATCATCTACAAGATATCCAAAAAACTCGGTGTGATTAATAGAGTGAACTAGTACTTCTTATCGAGACAAAGACTGCAACTATATAAGTCGCAAGTCCCGCCCAAATGAATTGTTGCTGTCTTCTGTGGGTACCTGGATACTAGCTTTGGTATTAAGACTCATTTCAGCGACGTGCTGTTATAATTGGGAATTTGAAGTGTTTTTTTTTGTCATAAATCGAAAGATCATATATAAGTTATCATACAAAACTATTTTTAGTTTTATTTTTTTCGTTGTTATTAAAAAGTTATAACCAATTGAAAATATTTTTTTGAACTGTGTACCGAAAACGAACCGACATGTACCGAACTACCCCGATGAGGGCGCGTGACGTCACAATGTTAATTGTTACTCACCATTACATACAATTGATACAGTTTTTTACGTTTTCATCAATTAAATCTTGTTATTATCGTCAATATATTTATAAATTTATCACAGAAAGTAAATTTTAAAGGTTACCGTCTTTATTTCGTACCATCGTGTACAAATAATTCACAAATAACTCCCCAAAAAATGTTTTTAAATTTGCTACAAAATGTCTAAAAGTTGAAACCATAGAAACATAGGGCAATGTGCCTCTAATCAGATGGATAGTAGGATAGTCCAATTCACCAAAGCATGAAATAAGCTGGCCGGGAAGACGCCATGTTTTATTAAAATCTGAGGACTGTTTGAACGGATGAAAATGATATTTTTCGACTTTTTAAACGTTTTCACATGATCTGCTGGCACTCGAACGCGAGTTCTGGACTCCGATCGAGTTCTACATTGTAGTTCTCATTAGAATATGTTTAAAGCAAAATAGTTCCAGCCCTAAAATTCGTTTGGAACGATAAAAACGATATTTTTTGACTATTTGGACGATCTCGCATGATCTGCTGGTACCGGGACGTGAGTTCTGGACTCCGATCGACTTCTAAATTGTAGTTCTCATAAGAATATGTTTAAAGCAAAATAGTTCCAGCCCTAAGATTCGTTTAAAACGATAAAATCGATTTTTTTTGACTATTTGGACGATCTCGCATGATCTGCTGGTACCGGGACGTGAGTTCTAGACTCGAATCGAGTTCTAGGTTGCAGTCCTGCTACTGATTGATGAAAGACGAAAGCGTTCTAGTCTTTCAGAGTTGTTTGAACCGTCGAAAATGATATTTTTCGAATATTTAAACGTTCTCACATGATCTGCTGGTACTCGAACGCGAGTTCTGGACTCCGATCGAGTTCTACATTGTAGTTCTCATGAATATGTTTAAAGCAAAATAGTTCCAGCCCTAAGATTCGTTTGGAACGATAAAAACGATATTTTTTGACTATTTGGACGATCTCGCATGATCTGCTGGTACCGGGACGTGAGTTCTGGACTCCGATCGACTTCTAAATTGTAGTTCTCATAAGAATATGTTTAAAGCAAAATAGTTCCAGCCCTAAGATTCGTTTGGAACGATAAAAATGATATTTTTCAAATATTTAAACGTTCTCACATGATCTGCTGGTACTGGGACGGGAGTTCTGGACTTCAATCGATTTCTACATTGCAGTTCTACACTGGATCTGTGTAAAACGAAAGAGTTCCAGCCTTCGGCGATTGTTTGGAACAATGAAAATTATATTTTTCGAGTTTTTGAAGGTTCTCATATGATCTGCTGGTACTGGGACGGGAGTTCTGGACGTCAATCGAGTTCTACATTGCAGTTTTGCTACGAATCGGTGAAAAACGAAATAGTTCTAGCCTCTGAGGACTGTTTGAACGGATGAAAATGATATTTTTCGACTTTTTAAACGTTTTCATATGATCTGCTGGCACTCGAACGCGAGTTCTGGACTCCGATTGAGTTCTACATTGTAGTTCTCATAAGAATATGTTTAAAGCAAAATAGTTCCAGCCCTAAGATTCGTTTAAAACGATAAAATCGATTTTTTTTGACTATTTGGACGATCTCGCATGATCTGCTGGTACTGGGACGTGAGTTCTAGACTCGAATCGAGTTCTAGGTTGCAGTCCTGCTGGAGATTGCTGGAGGAACAGTGTAAGGGATAATCCAGAGCCTTGCGGGACGCCAGCATTAATGTCATGCTATCGGAGCAACTACTGTCAACGAAGGCTCTTATGTATGCCAAACAGCAAGCTGAATGATTGGTGTTATTTTTTACCCATCTGCACGACAACAATTTATCTAACTAAAACATTCGTATAATAATAATCAGGTTTTTGTGTACACGCAAGTTGCTCTGCCGTTACAATATGATATGTTCATAATATTACGTGTGAAATTAATATTATAACGTACGAAACATAATTCAATAAATGTACATAAAGTGATCATATCTCATAGCAATTAAAAACCAAGCAAACGTGATATGTTTTAATGATTTAATTCGTTTAAAATAAAATCAAAAGGAAAGGAACCGTGTAGTATAGACTACACGATTACGATTGAAACGATAAAAATTGAATTTTTCGACTTTCTAAACGTTTTCACATGATCTGTTGGCACTGGGACGAGAGTTCTCGACTCAGATCGAGTTCTAGATTACAGTTCTGCTACAGATCGATGAAAGACGAAAGAGTTCTAGCCTTTGAAATTTGTTCGAACCAATTAAAATGATATTTTTCGACTTTTTAAACGTTCTCGCATGATCTGCTGGTACCGGGACGTGAGTTCTGGACTCGAATCGAGTTCTAAGTTGCAGTCCTGCTACTGATTGATAAAAGACGTAAGAGTTCTAGTTTTTGAGAGTTGTTTGAACCGTCGAAAATGATATTTTACGAGTTTTTAAACGTTCTCGCATGATCTGCTGGTACCGGGACGTGAGTTCTAGACTCGAATCGAGTTCCAGGTTGCAGTCCTGCTACTGATTGATGAAAGACGAAAGCGTTCTAGTCGTTCAGAGTTGTTTGAACCGTCGAAAATGATATTTTTCGAATATTTAAACGTTCTCACATGATCTGCTGGTACTCGAACGCGAGTTCTGGACTCCGATCGAGTTCTACATTGTAGTTCTCATAAGAATATGTTTAAAGCAAAATAGTTCCAGCCCTAAGATTCGTTTGGAACGATAAAAATGATATTTTTCGAATATTTAAACGTTCTCACATGATCTGCTGGTACTGGGACGGGAGTTCTGGACTTCAATCGATTTCTACATTGCAGTTCTACACTGGATCTGTGTAAAACGAAAGAGTTCCAGCCTTCGGCGATTGTTTGGAACAATGAAAATTATATTTTTCGAGTTTTTGAAGGTTCTCATATGATCTGCTGGTACTGGGACGGGAGTTCTGGACGTCAATCGAGTTCTACGTTGCAGTTTTGCTACGAATCGGTGAAAAACGAAATAGTTCTAGCCTCTGAGGACTGTTTGAACGGATGAAAATGATATTTTTCGACTTTTTAAACGTTTTGATATGATCTGCTGGCACTCGAACGCGAGTTCTGGACTCCGATCGAGTTCTACATTGTAGTTCTCATAAGAATATGTTTAAAGCAAAATAGTTCCAGCCCTAAGATTCGTTTAAAACGATAAAATCGAAATTTTTTGACTATTTGGACGATCTCGCATGATCTGCTGGTACCGGGACGTGAGTTCTGGACTCGAATCGAGTTCTAGGTTGCAGTCCTGCTACTGATTGATGAAAGACGAAAGCGTTCTAGTCTTTCAGAGTTGTTTGAACCGTCGAAAATGATAGTTTTCGAATTTTTAAACGTTCTCACATGATCTGCTGGTACTGGGACGTGAGTTCTGGACTTCAATCGATTTCTACATTGCAGTTCTACACTGGATCTGTGTAACACGAAAGAGTTCCAGCCTTCGGCGATTGTTTGGAACAATGAAAATTATATTTTTCGAGTTTTTGAAGGTTCTCATATGATCTGCTGGTACTGGGACGGGAGTTCTGGACATCAATCGAGTTCTACATTGCAGTTTTGTAACGAATCGGTGAAAAACGAAATAGTTCTAGCCTCTGAGGACTGTTTGAACGGATGAAAATGATATTTTTCGACTTTTTAAACGTTTTCATATGATCTGCTGGCACTCGAACGCGAGTTCTGGACTCCGATCGAGTTCTACATTGTAGTTCTCATAAGAATATGTTTAAAGAAAATAGTTCCAGCCCTAAGATTCGTTTAAAACGATTAAATCGATTTTTTTTGACTATTTGGACGATCTCGCATGATCTGCTGGTACCGGGACGTGAGTTCTAGACTCGAATCGAGTTCTAGGTTGCAGTCCTGCTACTGATCGATGAAAGACGAAAGGCGTTCTAGTCTTTCAGAGTTGTTTGAACCGTCGAAAATGATATTTTTCGAATATTTAAACGTTCTCACATGTTCTGCTGGTACTCGAACGCGAGTTCTGGACTCCGATCGAGTTCTACATTGTAGTTCTCATAAGAATATGTTTAAAGCAAAATAGTTCCAGCCCTAAGATTCGTTTGGAACGATAAAAACGATATTTTTTGACTATTTGGACGATCTCGCATGATCTGCTGGTACCGGGACGTGAGTTCTGGACTCCGATCGACTTCTAAATTGTAGTTCTCATAAGAATATGTTTAAAGCAAAATAGTTCCAGCCCTAAGATTCGTTTGGAACGATAAAAATGATATTTTTCGAATATTTAAACGTTCTCACATGATCTGCTGGTACTGGGACGGGAGTTCTGGACTTCAATCGATTTCTACATTGCAGTTCTACACTGGATCTGTGTAAAACGAAAGAGTTCCAGTCTTCGGGGATTGTTTGGAACAATGAAAATTATATTTTTCGAGTTTTTGAAGGTTCTCATATGATCTGCTGGTACTGGGACGGGAGTTCTGGACGTCAATCGAGTTCTACATTGCAGTTTTGCTACGAATCGGTGAAAAACGAAAGAGTTCTAGCCTCTAAGGACTGTTTGAACCGATGAAAATGATATTTTTCGACTTTTTAAACGTTTTCACATGATCTGCTGGCACTCGAACGCGAGTTCTGGACTCCGATCGAGTTCTACATTGTAGTTCGCATAAGAATATGTTTAAAGCAAAATAGTTCCAGCCCTAAGATTCGTTTGAAACGATAAAAACGATATTTTTGACTATTTGGACGTTCTCGCATGATCTGCTGGCTCTGGGACGAGAGTTCTGGACTTGAATCGAATTGCTTGGACGTCGGTTTAGAACTATATTTGAAAAGTATAGGGAACTGCAGAACTCAGCTGCATGCGAAAATAACTCACATTGTTTTCGATCTGCTGCAAACTGATCTGCTACGGGAAGTTAGCAGATCATTTCGTTAATTGACATTTTTCGAGGAAAAACACCAGAACTATTTTTAAAAAGTATCAGGAACTATAGAACACAGCTGCATGCGAAAAGAACTCACATTTGTTTTCGATCTGCTGCAAACTGATCTGCTACGGGAAGTTAGCAGATCATTTTGTTAATTGACATTTTTCGAGGTAAAAACACCAGAACTATTTTTAAAAAGTATCAGGAACTATAGAACTCAGCTGCATGCGAAAAGAACTCACATTTAATTTTGATCTGCTGGACAATGATCTGCTAAGTTCACACACATCTAGAAGGCCTCCAACTAGCTTAACGACTATCACAATTAAGTGATAACAGGTACCAACGGCTTTACGTGCCTTCTGAAGCACGGAAACGCTCGATTGGAAATACCACTAGGCGGTCACCCATCCAGGTACCGACCACGACGGTAGTAGCTTAACTTGCCGATCGATTAAGAACGGCTTATCATGCTACACCACGAGCGCTTCTGTAGAGGTCATATGGTCTGAAATGATTGAGAAAGGCAATACGCGAAATCAAAGAATCGTGGCCTTTTTACATCGTTTTTCAGAGAAGTTGGAATGAAGCGTTACAATAACTGATCCTTTGTGTCTAACGAAAGATCTGAACATGAAAGTGGATGGATATTAGAGAAAAATCAAAAAAGAAATGGAACGATTGCCGATATGACGAATAGAAGGGTCGAATGGAAGAAAAGTAGATATTGCGCCGATGGGCAGGCAGATGATGATGGTGTGGTTTTAGACACTTAAAACAGTCTTAGAACCCTGGAACATATAATTAGTGGCGCCAATAGCAGAGTTAAAGTAAAAACTTCTTTAAACTGTGCTAATTATAGTATGTAGGTAAACTTATCCTTCTAAAGTAATTATAAATGTGAAAGTTTGTATGGATGTGAGGATGTGATTTGTGAAGATGTTTGTTACTTTTTCACGCAAAAACTACTGAACATATTTGGATGGAATTTGGCACACAGATATAATATGTTCTGGATTGAGACAGCATACTTTTATCCCGGAAAACGATGCTCGGGAACGCGGGTGAAACCGCGGGGAAAAATAAACATACAGTGGTACCCCAAGAATAAGTACTAAGAGGAGGCAAGAATATGGTTCCTGTCAATATTTTTATTAAAACTATCGGTAGGTATCACGTTTGCACGACAGTACTGTAACTGATATTTATGAAAAAGTTTTGTTAGCACGTATCCACGAAATCGACTCGATACCTTATGCACACTCTAGTATCAGACCGAGTTTCGCCTCGTATCTAGATTGATACGCGTAGTTTCACCATCCTGACGTTTGGTAAGTCTTTAAATACAACGGATCACGCTCTTATTTTCTAACTCATACATAGCACAAAAAATCAGTAGAGCTTTTTTTCCCTCTATTATTATGTAACCATTAGTTTATAAGCTACAATTTAAAAGATTTTGACGAAGTTGAAAAAAGTTCCATTTGCTTGTTTTACGAGCAATATGCATACTGGGTAAGTGAAGTTAAATACTATGTTATTGTTACAGGAATGCAACTCACAAACGAAGTGCAAAATATCAAAAATGCGGTGGAAAGCATTTACATGTTTAGCTGCTTTAGCAATACTAACTAACAGATTACAAGCATCTGTTGTAGCAAATTCAGGTGTTGGAGCCGACAATCGACCCGCTGAAATAAATTTAGAAGCCAATATTGGAAGCCAACAAACAACTGAACAATCCTTTTTAGATAACATAGTTGTTACAAGCCATGAAAGCGACGGTAAAGAGCAAACCGAAGAAAGACCAGAAGATAGAAATGAATCTTACAGTACCCATAGTATGGGTGTGAGATCCAGGGAAACGGAATCACGGTCAAGTGAAGAACCAGAAAATTCTAGTGGAGAACCAACGGATGTTCAGACTACTCATGGTCTTGTGCGGGGTCATACTTGGCGCGGTTCTGACAACATTATCAGTTACATCGATATACCTTATGGATCGTTTAACAGATTCGAGGTAATTTTTTGTCTTCAAAATCATCATGTTTGTCTGGTATCGTTTTGTAGATGGGAATAAAAATGTCATGTCGAGAACGATAACTTAGGTAAATTATTGAAAGAAAATATTTTAAATTTCGATTACATATGTCTATAATATACCTTATATTCTACGTTCCTGTGTTAAAAAGCCTAATACTAGCCTATGATAGTCGGGGATAATGTAGCTTCCCATTAGTGAAAGAATTTTTCGAATCCGACTGGTAGTTCCAGTTATTAGCCCGTTTTAAACAAATAAAAAAACTCTTCCGCTTTATTATAGTAGTATAGATAGATTATTTTATTAGCAGTTCCCGGAATTCTATTCTTTTTCATATGTATAGGATATCCTATCCTCGAGGCAACGGTTAAAATGTTGCACTACATTGCAGTATTAAATAGTTAATTTGTATTGTTATTTTCAGCCTCCAAAAGATCCAGAATCATGGGATGTTCACCAAATTACGGAACATAAAAAGCGCTGCCCTCAGATGAACGCGGACGTTTATGTCGGAGACCTTGACTGCTTGACATTGAGCATCTTCACTCCGCTGGACGTGAAGGACGCAAGCGTTCTTTTCCACATTTACAATAGTAACTTTACAAGTGGAAGCGCCGATCCGGCTATCTATGGCCCAGAACATTTAGTTTCCAAAGGAATCATTCTCGTTTTACCAAATTACAGACTTGGAGCCTTAGGCTTTCTGTCGTTGCAAAATGAGACTGCTCCAGGTAATGCAGCACTGAAAGACTTAACTCTGGCGTTAAATTGGACAAAAGAAAATATAGCAGCGTTTGGTGGCAACCCTGAAAACATTGTCGTTAGCGGTGATGGCATATCGGGGGCGCTAGTTGGATATTTATTATTGTCATTGAAATCAAAAAATTACATCAGTAAAGCTATAACAGAAAGTGGCTCTGTACTTTCTCATTGGGCCATAGACAGAAATCCTATTGCTACCGCTACTCGTTTAGCTGACAAAGTTAATGAGCTAGGAACTCTTGAAGAACTGGATATTGAGACCTTAATAACAAACGCAAAAGAAATAAAATTCACTCCATGTTTGGAAAATCATACAGAAGCTTTTATAAATGAATCTCCTTGGGAAATCTTAAAAGAACGAGAATTAAAGATCCCTTTTATGATAGGCACAGCCACGTACTCAGGAATACACGAGGCGTTGCACCAGACGAACGAAAGCCTAGCAGCACTTAATACTGATTCTGACCTTTTGTTGCCTGATGATTTATTATTCCATAGTACTGATGTTAAAAATGAAATAGCGGGGAGGGTGAAATTACAATATTTTGGGGAAGAGAATATAACCTTAGACAATTTGAAGGAGCTTTCTCTCTATTATACGGACGCATCGTATCTTGGCCCAGTACTCCGAACTGCACGTCCTTTGGTCGAATCCGGGGCGACAGTTTATTTATACGAGTTTGGATTTGTTGGAGACTTTAACAGGCAGCTGATAGCTATGGAGAAACCCTTAGAAGGAGCAGTAATCGGAGATCTATTGGGTTATATTTTCGTTAAAGAAGGTGTTTTACCGGATGAAAGTTCCAATGAAAAATTGATGGTGGACATGATGGTTAATTTATGGGTCAGCTTCATTAACACAGGGTAAGCTAAGCATAATATTTTGAATACCTTTTCAAACCGAAAGCCAAAATATTACAAGTGAATTATTGTTATAGTCCCTGAATATTTATTCACACATATATTTTTACCCTTACAAAATACCCTTTATTATTACAGTAAACCAACCGGCGAGAATATTGTATGGAACGAGCTGAAACCAGGCGAGGATACCGAGGAACAGTGGCTCTCGATTGATATCGAAACAAAGCCACAGACTGGCTTTCACCTGGACCGCATGAAACTTTGGACCGAAATCTACAATGAGCACTTCATCGACCGCAATTTGGCGTTAACGACAAAACCGAGCATTTTCACTGTACTATTAGTATCGCTGCTTTTCTGGATAAGTTTCAGTTATGATGGTGCATTGTATTAGTCACATAATTGAAGATCCGATCTTTGATCACCTTTGAAGCTAATGTCGTCATAAATTATAAAGCACATCTACTTCTAAAAGCCATGTACTTAATTTTAGAATACGATTTGTAAGTGATACGTTTAAATTATAAGCTATCAAGAATTATACGTATTGTCCTTCCTCACAGGCCACGCTAAACCCCGCGTTTAGTTAATAACACATCAAATGTTTATATTACTCGGCTATGTTTTGACAATCGCGATTTACTATCGTAAACACAGCACAGCTAACTTACCTAGATATATTGTAGGATTTCCGATAATGGACAGCGGGTATTCAATTCACTAATTGATTGAACTAGAGCAGGGCATGTTGTCGCGTGTAGTGTTTACCAACTTGTTGATATTGTGCGGGATTAGGTGTGCGAGTGGGGGGCAAGCGGGGCAGGTGAAACCCCACCGGGACGTGGTGACGACGCAAGGCGTGGCGCGAGGGTACCGGGCCCCGCACCCGCCCCACTATGCCTTCCTCGGCCTCCCCTACGCGCGCCCACCCACGCGCCACGACAGGTTTAAGGTCAGCTGTTTCATTTGTTGATAAACGGGAATTGTTCACTATGTAGATTATTATCGAGGGGTTGTTTGTCCTATGTTTTAGGTGTTAGGGGATTATCGATCGTAGGGAAAAGAAGCTACAGCAATGTATCGAATATCCTGTAAAATTATTTTCATGTGTTCATCGATTTTAATCAGGTGTGTACAAAAGTAAATGACAAAGTTATTCTACTTTCGAAACGAGCTGCTATAGGTAAATGAGATTAGACCAGTCAATGTCAGATAGTTATCTGATGCAACAATTTCAACTCGTGAGTCGTGCAGTGAAAGTGTCTTGCACAAATAGGAGGAAAATATTAAAGCAAAATGTTTATAGCAGTGGGGCCCTACAAATATAATAATAGGTACAGGAGACGCATTACTGAAGCTGAATTTTAATACTTTGCAAAGCTTACAAATTCTTAAAAACTAATTGAAAAGTGTCTTCACAAACTTTACACACACACATCAAACTTGTCATTCAATTTAGGGCTTTATGTCTGTAATTGTGTGGCGTGTTTTAATGCAACAAGGTATACCGAACAGCCAGCAGTTAGCGCGTTTCTAGCTAACGAGCAAATAGAAGGCTTCAAGTGAACGGTCCACTTGCCTATATGGCGCGAACTACACACATTTCTGTT
The DNA here is from genome assembly GCA_947623365.1 of Achlya flavicornis. NCBI lineage: Eukaryota > Metazoa > Arthropoda > Insecta > Lepidoptera > Drepanidae > Achlya > Achlya flavicornis. Next base: position 422,721 of record OX392485.1, on the reverse strand, counting down.
TCTATACTATTCTTCTATGTCTGCCTTCGGCGCGTTGATAGCTGGCATTTAATAGCTTCTGATGCTTAGTATCAATATCAAAGGTTGGCTATCTGCTCTCGGCGCGTTGATAGCTCGCAGTTACTAGCGGCTAGCTTTCAACTGACCTTTATTCTTCTGTTTGAAGGCCCCAAAACCACCACCTCGTTGGGACGGTATATTCGAGGCGACGTACAGAATCAGGTGTCCTCAGCCAGAAGCGGCTGGCGACGAGAACTGCTTGGTCGTCAACGTTTTCGTGTCGGAACATGCCATGTCTATGCCTGTCCTTGTCCAAATACACGATGGAGATTTTCAGAGCGGGTAATAAAAATCCTATAAAAGCATGTAAAGATATCCGTGCTAGCATTATTCAATTCATCTATTCTAATTTGATCCTAGTGATATACGTCAAAAATGTACTGATTAAATCTTCTGAGGAAAGATTCATTTATTTATTAAACTTCCAAACTGAATTACATTTTCAGATGGGGCTCTTTCCAACCACCTTTACGATTTCTTCAAGAATTCGTAATCGTAACCTTCAATTATCGTATTGGAGCACTTGGATTCCTTTGCCTCGAGACATTTACAGCTCCTGGCAATGCTGGCTTAAAAGATCAAGTGGCTGCACTTTACTGGATTCAGAGGAATATAGCTAGTTTTGGAGGTAATCCATCAGAAGTCACTTTGTTTGGAAATGGCGCTGGTGCCGCTTCGATACAACTACTACTCATATCAGGACTAGCTGAAGGACTACTCCACAAAGTAATAATGGATTCAGGCTCAGCATTGTCACCATCTTCTATAGCTTATGACCCTATTTTATCAGGGTATGAGGCAGCTAGGAATTTGGGTTACTCAGGGAATGAAAATATCAGTGCTCTAGTGAAATTTTATCAAAAGATTCCTGCTGCAAAACTAGTAAATGTCACCGCCATGTTCCTTCCCTGTATTGAAAGGAACTTTTTGTATTCCCATAGCATATTGGATTGGGATCCCAATGAAGTATTGCAAAGTAGCTCCTTCCAAAAAGTACCAATATTGATGTCTTACACAAATAAAAGATTTTTTAATGAAAATCACAGACAGCAATTTGATAAAATCCCTGGGAATTTCGTAAATCTACTTCCTAATAACTTGATATTTGATGATGATGACACAAAACATAAAGTTGGTAAATTAGTCAAGGATTTTTATTTTGGTGGCAATACATATGATGGGGAAGTGAAGGATATGTATGAAGATTATTTTGACGATGTTCTAAATGTGTACCCTATTGTTAAGTCAGCAATGCTTCATGGTGCTAGAAGCACGCATCCAGTGTATCTCATGAAACTTATCAACAAAAATAAGCCTGTCAAGTATAGAAGTACATTTGATTATCTTTTTGCTCAAGATGTTTTAAGTAATGATGATGAATTGATAGTCAACAGATTGGTGACTGTGTGGAGAAACTTTATAAAATTAAGGTACTGCTTTATCTTTTTGAATTATTCATATAAATATTTTCTCTGGATAATGTTAACAGCATACAGTTTACAATAACAATTTTATGTGTAACAATAAAGTATATGTAAGAACACACAAAATTAATAGGGGCAGTAAATCAAATCCGAAGAGAATATGACTTTTTGGCTGAAGTAAGCACACAAAACCTAGAAGGGAACTGGTCCTCAAGTCCAGCTGTCACAGACAGAATACACCAGTAGGTTCTTGTTCAGGCAACAGATTTTCTTAATTTGGTAAAGTACAGCATGGGGTTCCTCAAAAAGGGTGTGAAGAGATTTCTTCAGGGTCGGCAATGTGCAATACCCCTGGTGTTGCAAGCATCCATATGCTATGGTAACTGCTTACCATCAGGCGAGCTGTGTGCTTGTTTGCCATCATAGTGGTATAAAAACAAACTATAAATATGCCAGCATGTTGCTAGCTGGTTAACTCGCAGCCGAGATGTGTATCCCATAATTAGCAGTGTTATTGTATTTATTGTTTCAGTGACCCAACCCCAATAACAACGTATTTAATACCAGTAATATGGCAGCCAGTGAACAGTTATAATACAGATGACAACTTAGACATAGGCAAAGTTCCTCAATTAATATTTGACAGAACTTTGACAATGAACTCGGGATCTCATCAAAGACTGATTTTTTGGGAGCGTGTTTATAAGAAATTTTATAAAACTCATAAGAATATTGTGAATGATTTTGTTTGAATTACACTAATTATTATATAAACATTAAAAATTACATGTTGTGTAAATTAATTTGTCCAATTTATAAAGCAACAATATCAAAATATTAAAATGAAAATATTATATAATAGAGCTGTGGCCTTCAAGCTCTGCTCGTTTGTGACAAATCCATCTAAGCAGTTGTGTGTCACCTCTCCACTGCAGCTCATTCTTATGTAAGTCATCTTATTATGTTTCCGTCAGTGAGACTTTCAGCTATAATTTCACCATTTTATGTATTTTTCTGATTGAATCACAAATATCTAAACTTCTACATATCTATATTAACAAAATAAAGCAGTAGAGCTTTTTGTTTGTTTCAACAGCCTAATCTAAGGAACAACCAGTTGGATTCGAAAAATTCTTTCACTAGTAGGAAGCTAAATTATCCCTGAGTATTATAGGCTCCTTTTTCGCCCCGAGAACATGAGTGAAACTGCGGGGGATAGCTATTTATAATATTAGCAAGATGAGATGATACATAATAATTGCAGAGTTTATTGCCAGCACAACAAAAACAACTACCAAGACAATCTTTGATTAAAAGTATTCACAAGTAGTAGCATATCAAAGTACTATTTGATTAAAAAACTTTTGATTTTGATTATAGAAAAGAATAGAGTAGAAAACATTTATACAGCTCAGAATCTTAAACAACAATGGCTTAACCTATGTCTTAATCTATGGAGCTGAAACGGTCTCCCACTCAGTATAATATCGCAGCACAAGGCTACAACGTCGGTTTTCAGTGGGATTATGACACATTTCCAATAAGATTACAGTAGGAATACTTAGTCTTAATTGTTATAAGATAATTTTAGTTTTGGAATTCCTTGAATGATATCATCAAATAAATGGTGATTTGGAGCACACATGGTGCTAATGAAGGCTCTGGTTGTTTCATCCCTACAAGGACCACAAGCTCTTAATGGTTCAAATAATATTGCAGACGTAACATAAACATGTTTATCATTAAATACATCACAGTATATCCCCAGCAATGCGGATCTCTAATGCTGAAACTGTCAAACTGTCATGCCATCTCACTCGACCAATCCTCGTAGGTTCAGGAAAACCCCCAAAAATCCCTAATTAAATAAACCATTACCTAATCTAAGAGCAAATAATGAGGAACTAATCGGTGAATATGTGACCTACACAGATTCTTCTAATAAAATATCGACGTTGTCAAAAACAAATAAATACCGTTACCTTTGCAATCGGCGCTCGGGACAGGGGAACGAGGAGTCTTACGCGATCTGTGCACTTGTATAATTATAACATAGCTGTCCACACTACTATCCCGACACTCCTTACTTACTTCTCATTTACTTTTTATAATAAAATCAACAAGTAAAATACAAACGCAAAACATGGGACACTCGTCACATTTCACTTCACTTGACAGCACATGCTTGACATGACAGGCTGACAGCAGGCTTGACATGACATAAGGTTCGTTCGGAAACATTATAGTAGATGTTTTGTTCTGTTCAGGAACAAATTATATTTGATAAAACAATCGGGCACCGGCATCGATATAATATTATCTTCTTTCTACTATTTCGTTCGATGGCCACCGGCTCTGCTACTATTTTAATAAGATCACTCACTGGTTCTAAGTGAATGAGTCATTCGTGAGAGCCAAGAATCTTATATATTATAATAATTATTACCTACTATAATTAGATTCTTGGTGAGAGCGTATCGGCAAAATGACGTAACTAAGCAATTTGTCAAACATTTGCTTGCGCAAGGCTTATCGTTTCACTATTCCAATTTCTTTGTGTTTCACCCATGCTTTGCAGCGCTGCTGGCGTGTTGACGATAAACTTTAGCGGGCCATCCATTGACGTTCTTCCTTTACGACTTGTCCTGTCGTAAAATCTGTAGGGAAATGCAAAAGGATAGAATAAACCCGTTGAGGCCACTAACTAAACAATAATCTTATTGTATATTATTTCCTGTGACTTTATGACACGCCCGACAGAATAAACAATCCTTCGATAAAGGTTCACCTACCTACATTCCTGTCAGATTGGATCTTGTCAGTCAAACCCGATCAAACTTAAGGACGGAACCAGGGATTTTAATACCTTCATTCTTTCTCGCTAATGCGAATCCACTAGCGCTTCATCATCATCAGCCTATAATGTCCCACTGCTGAGAACAGGCCTCCTTTCACAAATGAGGGTGAAAGGGACTTAACTAAACTAGCGCTTAATCCTTAACGATTTCAGATTCCGGTGGGAAAGAACGTTAGTGGATGGCCCGCTTTTATTCGTGGTTCTATAACTGAAAAGGTGGATGTGCGCGCATGTGGCGGAAAATTAGTTTTTTTTTAAGTTTTTAAAAAATCATTCATAACACAATGTGCCAAGTGAACTACACTAAGTTCGCAAATCTACTATTGTTACTCTTTAAAAACCTACATATTTTTTCTTATTTGATAAAAAAGTTCCATGCAAAATAAATAAAATAAAAAGATCCTAATAAATTGTATTGTACTAGATAAGGAAGAGCGGGGCTTCCTAGCACAGGTACCTATGTATTATAACTCAAAAGAAAATCCCAACGGACTATATTGTAGCTAGATGATTAATTACCGAAATAAATATTTTTCATTTTCATTCATTTTTCAATGTACCTACTTATGTTTCCAGTGAAGGAAATCATCAATCATCATCTTGTCCAGTAACCATGTAAAGGACGGCCACAGGGGTCCATTCGAAAAATAAGCTTTGATTTACTACTAACTACTCTGGCACGCTTATTTTCTTCAACACTAAGCGCAGTCTTTTATTTTATTTTATTTTTAGGGTCGGCAACGCGCGCGTGATATCCCTGGTGTTGCAAGCGTCCATAGGCTACGGTAACCGCTTACCATCAGGCGGGCTTGTTTGCCACCTAAGTGGTATATAAAAAAAAAGTCTCAAATATTTTTCTGAAAGGTCTAAACGTATGCAAAAAAAAAAACCCGTCCCTGGCGGTAGCCTGACTCCGACATTACATAGGTACAATGTGAAAACCTCAGATGGCTTTTTACACCCCTAATTATGTATGCGGTCCGTGCGGTCTATTCGGTAAGCGTATTAGGGCTCTCACACGGTACTTTTCATATGGTAGTTTTTGTGTGCAAATCAAATACACAGTTGGTTACAGTTACTTACAGTCTGTCTGATATGTGTAGATACAGCAATTTCACTGAATGAGGGCTACCGTCTGTGCTACTTTTGGTCACCAGTTGGCGCCACTAGCATGTAAGGTTCTGTCGCTGTCGTTGAAAAAGTATTTTTAGCGCGGCAAGGCCAATAATTGAAAGGTATTAACCATAAGTCCTTTTTCCGGAAAAAATAGGTCATACATTTCCGAAAGACAACATTCGCCTGAAACACTGGCTGGTAGCGATTCACAGGTACATCAGCCATTATTAATCAATAATGGCACAATTTTTACAAAAATCATGAATAATTAGTGAAAATCTGCGATGATATAAGCTCACTAACAGTTGTACACACGGCTACCGATCAAGTTATACATTTCTAGTATAAGCTGACCTCCCATAGTACGGAAATCCTATACAATGCAAGATCAGCTTATACTGGAAATGTATAGCTTGATCTGTAGCCGTGTGTACGTAGTATTTATATAATCTGGGCAAACAGTAAACTTTCATATATTTGACGTTTCTAGAGACACTACAGTAAGTAGCGCCTCTCGCGGTGAATTCATGCGCGTTAGCCACGTAGAGCAGGGAAATGAAAATATCGATAGAATCCGACAATTTGAATTTGACAATCGGCCATGCGGGAAGTGGTCAAAGCTTTTTAACCAGGGTGGATTTTTGAAATGGGTTTAAATTTATGGCCAAATCTGAAACTAAGAGAAATGCAGTGTTATAGCACAAATAATAACCACCATTCATACGTAGGAATAATGAATGCATTTATTTACATAGGTACTTAATTATTAATAAAAAAAACTACCAACTAGTACATAATTATCACATGTTTTATAAAATATTTAAGTGATATGCCTAGTTCTTTTAGGTTATTGTCAAGGATTATTGAGCTTATTTTGTAGTCACACATTAACACATGGCTTATGGTACATAACTAAATATTTTTTTTTTATATAGGTTATAAAATATTACAACAAACTAGGTATATAAAAAAATATGACCATTTTTTTCTATACATATATCGAAAATTACTTACTATTGTTCTTCTTTACTAAGCTTTTTTCTTGTGAGTAAAGTTTATTAAAACCAGATAATTACATCAAACACAGTTAAATTGTATAAACTGAATTCACAATAATTTGATTACATCGACATCTTTCTAAATGAGTTTTGCATTGACTTATCGATATTTCTAACAATTCATACAACATTTTATTTGCATGTTTAATTTGTCATAATATTTGAATATTTTGTGTGTACGTTTGAGAATAAACTCAAGGAATGTAGAAAATTAATGGCAAGAAAATGATTTAAACAAGGCTTAGTGGCCATCATAATTAAAACACATTAAATATGTCGGTAGCTTATAGCAAAATCTTTTGAATGTCATAAATTCATAAGGTAGTAAAACAAAATAAATAAACTTGAAATAAGGAAAACAATTACCGCAATTACTAATCTTCAAAGAAACCAAAATTATAAAGTCTACGAAATGTATAAAAACATTGAATGGCCTGCATGAAACTAACGTAGCAATATGGTAAATGCACATATGACATTTAGCTAAATATTTTCGGTAAGAGTGTTCAATGTGTGAAAAATTCTAGGATATTCTTCACAGACGGCTATCTGATCCCAAATAAGCAGCGCTTGTACTATGGAAACCAGATAACTGATGTAGTTACTACATATATATATACATACACCTACTTACTTAATATACATAATTACACCCAGACTCAGGAAATGCAGAAATGTTTATGAACACAAATACATGTCCTGGATGGGAATCAAACCACAACCTGCGGCGTGATATGTAGAATCTTATCTTTTTTGTAAAAAGTTACTTTTTTATATTTCACAAATCGTATAAAAAAAACCTATCCCAAACCTTACAAACTTAATCGTATCAATTTGATATTTAATACCTAATACAATTAGGTAGTAGGTAGGTACATAAAATCATTCGTCTAATTCAAATAAAACTGATAACGTTTTTAACTGAGAGAAAGCTTTAAAGTTATAGAAATAGATTCATCGATAGTACTATCGATATTTTTACGTAACGTACGTGGTGCATGGTAAGCACTAATATTTGCTTAAAAATATTTTGTTGCGAAACAGAGTCTTTTGGCCCATTCAAAGTAGCATTATCGATATCATCACCGATTAGTTTCCAAGTGACTATTCTTCTTCCACGTGTGTATCATTGACAGTGTTCAGTGACGTCGACAACGGAGCTCTTCCTCCATCCGAAGAAGAAGTATCCGACTCCCAGACCTGACACCACCGCGAGGCACAGCCACACGTTGTACGTCATGAATACCAACATGAGGATGTATGAGGCCGTCGCTTGCACTATGTGCATCAGCGTTTGTACTATGTGGCCGGAGGAGAGCATTGTGTATCTGGAAGTTCATAATAATTTGGAATTAGGTATTTACAAATCAATGATGATAAATGAAGAAGTTTTCATTCTCAAACGTTGAATCTTAGCCTAGTATTTTTAACTAATAAATTAACTTTTCGTGACAAGTAGCGCCATCTGTTGTTGAGTAGCATAACTAAATATTTCGATGGATAGAGCCGATAAAATTGTAAATAAATCGTTATGATAAGATATTAGTATTTAGAACGATGTATTTATGTTGATAATATCTCTATTGTATGTAGTTATGGTTAAGAAAAGTCGAAGACCTTCTTTCACAGCTGACAAAAAGGTTATTCTACAATGACTTTAAAAATCATTCTTATAAATAAAAATACGATTGTTAAGTAAATAATGTGCCATCTCAACGAACAGTATGTACGTCACGTGTAGGGTGACCATAAATCAGATACTATATTGGAGTTTTATAGGTATACCTGCGCTGATAAAATCAAACAGCTTCATTTTAATACTAAGTAACTACATAATCAATTTATTCTTATTATTCCTCGAACCCTCGTGATAAAAGCACAGTATAAGTTGTTTCTGCACTGCTTTCATCATCGTCATCAACAGCTTATATATGTCCCACTGCTAGGCACAGGCCTCCTGCACACAAATTAGGGTGAAAGGAGATCAATGAACTTCAGCTTTCGGGTTAGGGAAATCTGTTGCCAAGCACGTTTCTAGTGTGCACTTGAGAGCCAGTGTTTACTAGGCAGTCACATAATCACTTTCCATCTAGCCGAGGGCACAACACCATTTCAATTTGTCTTAGACTTATAGACAATATCAGAGTCAAAAGATCTCTTACCCATATAAGCAATAGTAAGTTAGAGATCGCTCTTTAGCGATAAGACCGCCCATTGTACAGTTATTAATATTATGTTCTTTTCTTTCTGTTTTATTAACTGTTTTTCTGGTGTACAATAAAGAGTTATCTATCTATCTATCTAAGTTAAAATGTGCTTACTTAACAACAGCAGTGCCAGTACAGGCGCCGTTGGCCCCGCACTCGTTCTTGGTGATGTTGACGCGCGAGTCGGCCTGCGCGGGCGCCGTGGCGCGCACGTGCAGCGCCTCGCGGTAGTACTTGAGCCCCTCGTACAGCACCGACGCGATGAAGATCACCACGCACGACCCGAACAGCTCCAGCGCGTTGGTCGTGTTCCAACCCGGGAACAGGATCTCGGCGCACACGCATGAGTGGAACTGGAAATTAATGTATTATTTATTAGAAAATACCGCCCGCCTGATAGTAAACCGTTTCCGCCGGTCTTGAGAAGGAATTTGAAGAAGTGACCAGCGCAAGGGACAACGCACCGTGTAATTTTTTGCTACACCGCATTTCCCGATTATTTCGATTCATTATTTCATTGTATAGTAACTATTTAGGTACCTACTCCTAGTTTGACGAGGTATTAGTTTTAATAAGGAGGCTTCTGTAGTGAATTTGGAAGAACTGTGGCAATTCCAGTAAGATTATATGATGTCATTCGCCTGGGAGTTCGCCCGAGAGCGAACTCTTAGTCGACCTCTCGCTCGAGCGGTCTGAATTGCACTCCTGAGCACAAGCCTCCATTCACAAATTAGGGTGAAAGGGAAAATACTCTACCACGCGTGCCCGCTGCGGATCGGTTGAGGTAGGCTAGTTGGTCAACCCACTGTTGCAGTTTGCAAGCAGTCTAGGAAGCTTCCAACTAGCTTAACGATTATCACAGTTAAATAATAGCTAGAACCAATATACGACTTTACGGACCTTCTGAAGCACGGAAAGTTGAAATACCACTAAGTAGACGGTCACCCATCCGGATTCCATCCACACCGGTGATTCCTCTACATTATTCGCTTCACCTTACTCTTACGGTTTATTAAATCCTAGGTATGTATTACTGGATCAGTCATAATTTCATTCGCCTAAATAATACTTAATTATTATCATTAAGTAATAGAACTTGACCTTCCAACAATATAGGTTATTATCCGGTCGCGTTCGTGACACACACATACTCGTTTATCAGAGAATAGAAAAATACAGTGGTTATCTTTATGGGAAAGCTTGGTGCAAACCGCAGCGGACTGCGCCGTCGCGTCGTCACTCGCCCGGTTGTGGTCACCATTGTAGTGATAACAGTGATAACACACTACCACTGATTGCCTACTTACCAAGTTGCATTGGTGTTTTTGATCCTTTACCAATAGCTATCTATCCGCCTCGCGCCTCTATTTCCCCGATTTCCCCCTACACTTTACGAAGAACATTGAATATAGAACCAGTGATTAGGTCTCGGCGTTGATTTCTTATTCAATCAGTAAAAAAAAATATTACAATATTAGATTATTATACTTATAGGCTACTTTTTAACGCGGGAACGCGGTGAAACCGCACGGGACAGCTAATCTTTATATATAAATCGATAATGTTACCTAGATACCGACTGTAGCGCCATCTATGTATAAAAAAAAACAGGTATAAAAAAAACTGCCGTGCTGATTTGTGAATCTAAACCATCCAGGGTACCCAAACGCATTAAAAAAAAAAAAAAACAATTCGGTCCAGTCGTTTAGGAGGAGTTCTGTGACATACTAGATAGGGTAGGGTAGGGTAGTGTAGGGTAGGGTAGCACCACAGGGTAGGGTAGCAACACGCGAACGAAGTCGCGCCGGGCAGCTAGTAATTTTATAAAGATGTAAATATAAACAAAAATATTATATCCTTTAGATCCATGCAGCTAGGTAGTAGCTCAGAGTAGATAAATACTACGTACGTAGGTTGTACGAACATTCATCAAAAAAACACTTTCCACCACAACAATGTATCCAAACTTATTATCAAGTTAAATGAGTGCGAAAATATTCGTGAAATCCGTGTTTGTATGTCAATGGATTGTGCAGTTTGTCTGTTTGTATGTTATTGGCATTGGCGATGGATCGCGCGCGGTATCCGGCGCGCGCGCATGCCTCACTCAGCCGTTAGTGATATCCTTTCAAAAGGTGTAAATAAAATCAGTTTTAGCGTAGACAAAATATAATTGAAGGGCTGCTGAGCGTGGTTGGTAAGACCTATCTATCAAATCACAGGACTCACAGGTCATAGGGTCGATTTCCACACAGGAGAGGGTAAGGGTTTAAGAGAGGTAGAGCGTAGCGTTTATTCGCTCAAAGAGCAGCTCGACTGGGGAAGTACCTCCACCTTACAGAATACCGCAGCTAAAATAACTTTATGCTGTGTAAAGTTGTGTTCCTGCGCGTGAGTAAGTTCGCCAGAGCTCATTGGGGAGGGGGGAAAGGTCGGTAACGCGTGAGCGATGCTTCGTGTGTTGTATGCTTGTTTACCGAGTTGGTTGTATAAAAAAAAAAGAAAAAAGGAAATATGTGAGCATGAACACGTCATGTGGACGCACGAGTGGTAGAGTAAGTATCTGCCCATTTTATTTCACCCTCATTTGTGAAAGGAGGCCTGTGCTCAGCAGTGGGACATTATGCGCTGATGATGATGATCCTGGGTTTTCAGAATTACAGGCATATCACCTACTATGTAGTTAGTTCATCATCATCATCATCAGCCTATAATGTCCCACTGCTGAGAACAGGCCTCCTTTCACAAATGAGGGTGAAAGGGACTGGGCGATACTCCACCACGCGTGCCCACTGCGGATTGGTGGAGGTAGGCTAGTGGTCAACAAACTGTTGGAATTTTTCAAGCCGCCTAGGAGGCATCCAACTAGCCTAACGACTATCACAATTTAGTGATAACCGGAACCAACGGCTTTACGTGCCCTCCGAAGCACGGAAACGCTCGATTTGAAATACCGCTAGGCGGTCACCCATCCAGGTACCGACCACGACAGACGTAGCTTAACTTTGCCGATCGATTAAGAACGGCTAATCATGCTACACCACGAGCGCTTCAAGTAGTTAGTAGTTATAGTTAGTTATCTACATAATAATATGTGTAGGTATATAATAACATTATGTTGGCACCCGTCGCTGCCCTCACACATACACAATGCAACCATACAACACCGAGAGAGCGTGAGAAATTGGCACCTATTCACCAATACACAGAATTCGGAATATTTGGTGATACATTCAAGAATTAACATAAGAATTGTCGCTTTTGGAACTTTTTGCATATTTAGGTAGCCTGGAAACAGTCTAGATATAAAATAACGTGCAATTCTTTGAAATGGCGACAACATGCCTTAAATAATGGAACAGATAAAAGAGGTATAGGGCATTACGTTATTTAGCTGCTGGATGCTGCTAAGAGTAGCTCGACAGGGGAAGTAAATAAATAAATATCCTGGGACATTCCTCACACACGGTCATCTGATCCCAAACTAAGCAGAGCTTGTACTATGGAAACCAGATAACTGATACAATACATATACTACTGTTTGTGTGTAAATAAATACTTAGTATACATAATTACACCCAGACTCAGGACATACACATAAGTTTAAGGAATGTATTAAGGCCGCTTTAGTACAGAAGGCTTACTACAATATTACCGAATATTTAAATGATAAAAATGCTTGGGTGTAGCGCTCGCTCTACAGGAAACATCTGATGTAATAAATTTAAGTTTGATTTTGAAAAGAGTAATTGCTGAGTTTATTGCCGGCTCTTCTTAGCAAAAGCAACCTTCCGAACCGTGCATTAGAGTATTAGAGTTTGACTATTCATAAGTGCCTGTGAAGGCCTATTTGAATGAATAAATTATTTCATTTCAAATTATTTCATTTCATTTCATTTCATTTCATTTCATACAGACATGTTCATGCACACAAATGCATGTCCTGTGTGGGAATCGAACCCACGACCAGGGGCGCGATAGGTGGAATCTTGACCAGAGTCTTAACCAGCTGCGCCAGCTGGCCCGTCGAAGTAAACCTCTACCTTACAGAAAAACCGTGAACCGTTTTTGGTGACGGTAAATATCTTGAGGACCTAAGCTAGCTCGAGAATCTGCAGGAAATTCGTGTGATACGTACCACCATGGCGTGTGAGTGGGCCCCGCACTCGTCGTCGCTGCCATGGTCGTGATCGTGGTGTGAGTGGTCCATTGCTGGTTATCTGTCTGCAACAAAGATATACTTTGATTACGTAAGTTAGTATGGTTATACAAAATGCAAGCGATTATTAACATCCTTTCAACCGTAAACGTAAACTGAAATATGTTTGTAAATATAGCTGAATATAAAGAACTCGGTCGATGATGAACTTAAGTCATCTCATCATCTACTAGCCTCGTAGGGGTTTATCATCTTGATAACCTGGGTATTTTAAAAGGTAAAATAATAACGTCAACGTCGGTATTGCGCGGGGCGATGGCAAGAGAACGGATGGTATATTTTTGATCCCTTGGAGTGTCGGCAATTCGCTGGTATGGGATGCCACATGTGTCGATACACTCGCGCCATCTCACTTACCGGCGACTTGTAAAGCTGCAGGGGCAGCTGCGGCCAGTGCGGAAAATTCAAAATTCAAAAAATATGCATCGATTGGACCAAATTATATTTTTATGCCTTTTGCTGTCGAGACCTTGGGACCGTGGGGGTCCGAAGCTCGCCGTTTTTCTCGCACCTTGTCTTCAAAATTGATCGAGACCTCCGGAGACCAGCGGGCGGGGAGCTTTTTCCGCCAACGCTGCTTGGCTATCCAAAGAGGAAACGCTGCCAGCCTTCTGGGAACCTTGCCGTTAATCGGAAGCAGCGGCAGGCTTGAGGAAATTTTCTATATATATATATATATATATATATATATATAGTAAATAAAATATCGTCAATGTAATTTCATATATGAATACAAAAGGAGAGGCCAAAATTGGGGGTCGCGAGTGAACCTTCTACCCGGGCAAAGCAGGGCAGGTATAAATAAACGCTAATGAAGAACATAAATCCGTTAGTAGGTCGATTGAATTTTGGGAGTACAGCATAGGGGTCCTCATAAGAATGGTGTGAACAGATTTCTTTGAGAATAAGATCAGCACCGATTCCCCTGGTGTTCCAAGTATCAATTGGCTACTTTAACCGATTACCATCAGGCGGACCGTATGTTTATATGATACCTTTGATTGAAGTATAAAAAACTAAACATGTCCAGTCATGATCAATTACTAAGATCCTATAAATAAATTCCAATTCATGTCAATATACATAACACCTAGCCAGGGGAAAACCATATTATTATGGTCTAAAAAACCTACAAGATGTTTTCCTTATCACATAGTCCTATAGGCAATTAAAAATAAGAGACATGAGGAAAACGTAGAGATCGTAACTGCAAAAACGAAAGATGATGGGACGAATTCATATTATTAACTTTACTAGCTGTCCTCCGCGATTTCACCCGCGTTCAGGGATTAAACGTAACATAACAATCGGGGATAATGTAACTTCCTATTAGTGAAATAACGTTTTGAATCCGACAGCTAATTCCAGAACAATTAGCTTTTGCCCCAGGGTTTTTCCAGCCTTCCAAAGGGTCTCAAGGGTTATTTGGCTGCGGTATTCGTTAAGGTGGAGGCACTTGCCTAGTCGAGCGGCTCTTTGCGCGTAAGAACGCTATGTTCCAAATTTTTCATGTGCTATTGCTAGCTAGTCCTCAAAAGAACATGCTTAGTATCGTAGAGAGCTTTATAAAGGCTCTAGTGTGTGTTACTATGCTCTTAACACAGCAGATGGAGCGCGCGGAACACGAAAGTGAAGCCAAAAAAGCAAATACAAATTGAAAATCTGATACCTGGTATTCGTTTTCCAGTTTGTATTTGCATTGTTTAACCACAGTTTATTAATAAAGAAGTGTTTTTGTTACATAAAGTTTGTTAAACAAAGCAAATACACATTCAAAAGCGAATACCAGGTACGTGTTTTTCAATTTGTATTTGCTTTTTTGGCCTCACTCCCGTGTTCCGCGCGCTCCATCTGCCTTATTCTGTAATCTGTGGCTCTTAACTATATTTTACCATAATAATGTAACAATTACTTATTATACCTCGCCTAACAAATCACGACAAAGTGCATATTGTAGGGCCATTAATAAATTGATCACAAAGACAATTGGTTCACACACCACTGTTGTTTACATGTTTTAGAATAACTGTTGTTGTTTACATTATATGTAACTATCCTTTAAAGATCGTGGATATATCTCAATTGTACAACTATTGTAATTATTACCGACTTGATATATTCTGTGATACAATATCATATTGTTTGTTGAGTATATTGTTATCAGAGAGAATGTTCTGACGACAGCTTTCATCTATTTGCATTTATCGATATATGCCTTAGCATATCATCATAATTCTTCTTACCCACTAAAGAATCAAGATTGCCAATAATTGGACTTTCATTCTGAATCCTTGCTATAAGGTTTAGTTTCTTCAAAATTGTCAAAAGTTTTGTTTCAAGTACAAGTTTAAAGTACAACAACGCGAGATGCATTGCGTAAGCACCGAGTTTGCCTCGCGCAGGTGAAAGTAGATATTGCACAACCGAGCTAGCCACAGATTCCCCTTCAATATTCCTTATTTTACTGCCTAGATTATTTCAAATGATTGCATAGATGAAAAAATTGAATTTTCTGTAGTACAACCCCAATCTTTAAAATTTTTTGGACCAAAAAACTTAGAAACGATGAATTGTTTTATTTGCAATGAATAACGAACCAAATTAAATACTAAAGGCCAAGCTAAGAAGCCATTTCTTTTTAGGCAGACGGGCCACCTGATTGTAAGTGGTCACCGCCGCCTATGGACATTTGCAATATCATGGGGATTGCCAATGTGTTGTCGACCTTGTAGAGCTCAGCCATATTTGACAGAAGAGAATTTCCTTGCCGCACTATGTTTGTCTTTTTGGCACTGAGATATAGGTATGGGCTGTCAAAAGGGTCCTATTAAGATGGTTCTAGTTTAGATTTACCCACATCCCAAAGGGACCTCTAATTTTTACAAGTATTCTTAAAAAAACAGATACTTCTCTGGTATCTAGATAAAAAAAAAACATAATGATAAGGAAAGGATAAGTTAAGTGTGAATGAGTCTGGCTGTGTATAATTAGCAAGCTTTTTGGTGTTCCCAACGCCGATTAATAAATATCTGTAGGGATTCCCAATCTGATTTACATGCATCGATTTTTCAGTACCTACCTATGAATATGAGCAAAAGAATACTTTTTTGAGACACTTGTTTTAGTTTATAATGTTTTTAGTCATTTATCCTTATTTGCAGCATCACGTAACGGTATCTTATTTAAACCGGTTTTATAGGACCCCTCTTGTTTTTTTCTAGTCGCGATTTTGTTATGACGATATCAAACTACTATTCAAACTATTATTATTATTTTTTTTTTTTTTTTTATACCACTAAGGCGGCAAACAAGCATACGGCCCGCCTGATGGTAAGCAGTTACCGTAGCCTATGGACGCTTGCAACACCAGGGATATCACTCGCGCGCTGCCGACCCTGAAGAAATCTCTTCACGCCCTTTTTGAAGAACCCCATGCTGTACTCCATTGGGAAAACCACGGCGGGGAGCTCATTCCACAACCTGAGCGTCCGCGGAAGAAAGCTCCTTTGAGCCCGCACAGTTCGAAACAATTCTGGTTTCAATGTGTGAGGATGGATTCCCCGTCGATGGCGTGAGTTGCGATGGTGGAAGGTAGCTGTGGGCAACAACTCGAACAATTCCTTAGAACACTCTCCGTTGTACAAGCGGTAGAACACACATAAGGAGGCAAAGTCTCTCCTCAGACTGAGGGGCTCTAAACCGCTTGTGAGCTCGGGATCGTCAACAATTCTGATGGCACGTCGCTGAACCGAGTCTAAAGGCCCAAGCTGGTATCCAGGTGCTCCCGCCCATAGATGACAACAGTACTCCATATGCGGCCGGACCTGCGACTTGTAAAGTTGCAGTCTTTGCCCTGATGTGAAGTACTGCCTCGCTCTGTTGAGCACTCCAAGCTTTTTGGATGCCAGCTTCACCTTGTCTTCCAAGTGACTTCGGAACAGCACGTCGCTGGAAATGTCGACGCCAAGGATCCCGATGCTTTGACTGAAGTTCAAGGAAGTGTTCTGGAATTGTGGAGCCACAGACCATGGGGTTTTCTTAGCGGTGAACGCGCAGGCTTGGGTCTTAGTGGGGTTAAAATGGACTAGGTTTAGTCGACCCCAATCGGAGACACTAGTCAGTGTACTCTCGATTTCAGACACCAGCCGTTCGCGGCTTTCCTCAACCTCGGAACGAGGGATATTTGCACGGCCCGTGTAATGGGTGTCCCCTGTACTGTCGTCTGCATAGCAATGAATGCCGTCAATAGACAGCATATCATTGATATGCAGTAGGAACAGTGTTGGGGACAGCACAGAGCCTTGCGGAACGCCAGCATTTATGTCCATGCTATCGGAGCAGCTACCGTCGACGACGGCTCTTATGCATCTGCTGGACAGAAAGCTGGCAATCCATTTGCATAATCCCTCGGGAAGCCCGTATGATGGTAACTTCGTTAGAAGACCCCTGTGCCAGACCCGATCGAACGCCTTCGCCACATCTAGGCTCACTGCCAATGCCTCACCTTGACTCTCGATGGCGAGAGATGTTTATAATTGGAGAACTATAATATAACTCTAGTTACTTGGCGACAAATTTTCAGCTTGAGGGTAGCCAGCCAGGTGGGTACTACAACATCCTTCCCCCCCGTCCCCAATGAGCTCTGGCGACCTAACTCACGCGTAGGGACACAAAATTAAGTTATTTGGCTACGGTATTCTGTAAGGTAGAGGTACTTCCACAGTCAAGCTGCTCTTTGAGGGAATAAACGACGCTCTACTTTTCTTAAAATCTTTACCTTTCTTCTTTCTTTCTTTACCTTTTCAAGGAGGTTGTGAAGAGACTTGGAAACGCGCGAGTGATACTCATACCTACCTCTGGTTTTTGCCAGCGCGCGTCTATAGGATACGGTAGTCGTTTACTATCAGGCGAGACGTAGGTATACTGGGTGGATATTTCGAGATGTCATATTTTCGATACATACGTTGGGTTAGTCATGCTGAACAACTTTTATTATGGGACCAACAATGAATTCTCAATTATTATTTTTTACTTTTCATACATTATGATCGCGCGAGGTTGAAATTTACTATGAAAAGTAAATTTTTTTTCACCATATAAAAACATATCCCCATGGTAAACGTTGTTCAGCATTACTAACCCAACATAGGTTTCGAAAATATGCAATCTCGAAATATCCACCTGTTATAAGCTTGTGTGCTAAACAAAAGGTAAAATTAAACTGTACAGGTGGAGCCCCTGGCATAAGCTAGTCTATGTTCCCAATTGCAACAGTATCGATGCAGCGATTAATTCGGTCTACTGAAAAATATTGATCAACTCCGTGTAAGCGGCTGACCTACATATAACATTTATTATTTGTACTTTTTTTGCAATGGTGGAGGTTTTATCGCAGGTTTATGTGATGGTGTAATCAAAACACACGACGGTGATGAATGTAAGCGCGTGGGAGTTATTTGTAGTTTTATTATGGAGATTATTGGCCAGTGTAACTACAAGAGTCAGTCGAAAAGAGCGAAATGTTCTTCACTCGCTTTCGGGCTCACGGTTTTATACAAATTATGCGCAGTGCCTATATAAAAGGAATCGTTTTGCTTACCAATGGTACTATATAGCATTTTTTATTGCCAAACTGGGCATATAAATACATTCGTAAGCTAATGTTACCTGTGATAGCTACTTCCATACTGGGTGGGTCTACTATGAAAAGCTTTGCGGTCTTTGCTTCAATTTGGTAAAAATACAAGAGTTTTAATTTTAACCGATAACAGTCCGGACATTATTAGGAATCGGCCATAAGTCGGCAAACAAGCATACGACCCGCCTGGTAGCAACCGCTTACCCAAAATGTAATTCGGTTATCTGGCTACGGTATTTTGTAAGGAGGAGGTACTTCCCTAGTCGAGCTGCTCTTTAAGCATGTAAATGAATAGTCATTAAATTCCACAATAAGTTTATAAATTGCACCTCAACAAGACCGTCGGAGCCAGTGGCCGACCTTCAGCGCGCAAAAACAGTGATTATTCTCCACAGTTGCTCAACAACCGATGTTGCGAGCAATCATCGACATCATTGACAGGCCTGTTGGCGCAGTTGGTCATGATTTACCTTACGCGCCGCAGATCGTGGGTTCGATTCTCACACAGGACATGCATTTGTGTGCATGAACATGTCTGCATGTCCTGAGTCTGGGTGTAATTATGTCTATCAAGTATGTATTTACAAACAAAAAGTAGTATATGTATTATATCAGTTATCTGGTTTGCATAGTACAAGGTCTGCTTAGTTTGGGATCAGATGACAGTGTGTGAGGAATGTCCCGGGATATTTATCGTCGCCGTGGTATTGCCGCGTTGAAATACACCGAGAAATTCAATAATTAATATCGGTTTATACAATGTGCTTACTATTTAAAGTTCCTATAGAATGGTGAATTAAAAGTAGTTATGTATAAGACCTACATATATGTATAACTTCTGGTCCTGCCTGATTCCAACCGTCCAAGGTTAAATTACACTAATTATCTTTCTTTCTTTCACTTCTTAATTTTCTTATCCAAAGACCACTTCTAAGAAGTGGTTTTTGGATATTTAACTTTTAAGTGGGTGAAAAGGGGGCATTTTTTTTATATGGTATGAAAAACCTTATTCCTTGGGTTTACTGCGAGTCAATTGATTACGGTTATGTTTGTCTGTTTGTTACATATTCGTCTCTATACCAAACTCATACAAAACGTAAAGGCGTCCGTTACAATGAAACATGTATGCGCAAGCTGGGGAACATTTCTGACAAGTACGTGGCATTGCAAACCACGGGAGGGATTAGCTAGCGTCTGATAACAATCGCATGTTGTGTAAGGCACCTACGTATCTAGAAATAAGTACTCCGAGCATGGACCGCAACCACAGAGTAGGTATACTACCAACGCAACGCGATTCACCTTGAGGTAGCGTCGATTGAACGAACAATAGCCTAACTTTAACTCATCACATGTACTTTTGTACTTATTTACATAATATGGATGATGCTAGACGTAACAAGACAAACAAATTAGTCTGAAGTTCGATTGTATCTTTGACTGTACATTGTTTTCATTTGGAATAAGCACAGAAGGCCATGCTGTTGGGATTACCAATTTTGCCATTGTCTGCCTACCGTGTAGGGCTCTTTTTTGAAGAACCTCATATCGTAGCGCTGAGGGAAACCAGCTCATTCCACATGCTATGCAGAAGTCCAAAAAAATATTTAAAAAATGTAACCTTGCTGAGTTTCTTGCGTGTTCTTCTCAGTTGAAGGCCGACTTACGAACTGGCGGTAACTTCAGTAGCTTTGACCTTCATAAGTGCCCTACTAGGGCCTACATTGAATAAATGGCTTTAACTTTGAGATTTCTCATATAGAGATAGAGTGAGTGGTAGAGTCAATTTTTTTTTTAAATTAAACTAATTACTAAGTTAGCAGGGCATAAACTAAAAATGAGTGTTATAGTTTAAGTGATTGGCGAATTGTTTTTCAGTCAATCAGGCGGGTACGATTTCCTACCACTGTGGTTACGTAGAGAATTCCAGTTATCACTTCATGAAGTGATCTTAATATTTGTTATCAATACCTAGCACATGGCAGCATGTCAAAGGGTTATCGACATTTTTATCGGCCTATGAGATTCTAACGAGATAAGATTGCGAGAATCTTGGTCGATAAAAATACATGTTTATATAACTTCTAGTGAATAAATTAAAATCTAGCACTTTTTATATATTTTTTATGTCTTTAGAGTAAAATATTGCCTTCATATCATAATGTCTCCTAATATCTATCTATCTACCGCTAACTCTCTTAAGATATCTACGTTGGTTTTTTGTCACCTTTAAATTGGTAAGTGGGTATCAAGTTATAACGCAGTATTGACTGTTTTTATGTTTATCTGTTTTGTTAACGTGTGCTACATTCGACGTCTTGATAGAATTTAGATGAATTTATTATCGTGTCGCGTTGGTGAAATAAAAACACGTATTCATGTATAGTAATACCACGGTTTTATAAAGAGATTGTAATTCTGATGTGGTTATACTGTGGCTGTGTTTGTACTTGTGTTTGAAGCGCTCGTGGTGTAGCATGATAAGCCGTTCTTAATCGATCGGCAAGTTAGGCTAACACCGTCGTGGTCGGTAAGTACCTGGATGGGTGACAGCCTAGTGGTATTTCAAATCGAGCTTCGGAAGGCACGTAAAGCCGTTGGTAAAGGGTTTGGTTATCACTTAATTGTGATAGTCGTTAAGCTAGTTAGGGAGGCCTTCTAGACAGGTTGAAAACTCCAACAGTAGTTTGACCACTAGCCTACCTCCACCGATCCGCAGTGGGCACGCATGGTGGAGTATCTGCCCATTCCCTTTCACCCTGATTTGTAAAAGGAGGCCTGTGCTCAGAAGTGGGACATTATAGGCTGATGATGATGAAGACTGTGGTATAAGTAAGAAAATTGTAAAAGAGTAAAAAATAATTCATTACCTAGTGAAGTATTTAATAACAATACCACATTTTCCTCTAGATTTTCCAATTGGTTAAGTAAGACATAATAAGGTATTACGGACAGGTTACGGTATCGTGCGCGTGCGCAGTCACGGCGCATGGTCAAGGATGCGCGCGCGTGTGACGTCAACGTTCACAGGATGACATATCATTATCGGCTATTACTCTGTTATTTGATAATTGGTATCATTGTCGCAGTTTATATCTAAGGGAAGGACTAGGAACTTTAGTTTAGTTTAGTTTTCTAGTTTATTGTATCTTATGTTGTGGCAAATCAATCAAAGGTTTTTAATCAACACATTTACAGTGCAAGTGAACTGCGTTTATTTTGAATCTTAGTCTGAATATTTTGTAATTTTCCGTGGCTTAAATTGAACATGAGATGGTTTAAGCCAAGTCTAGTAAAAACCAGGTTTTAAGATAGTACTAAAATCCTACTATCATTCGTATCATCTAGGTACATCGAAAATAATCGAAATACTCCGATGATAAAAACCGCAGCAAAAACTATTACGCGTTATAAAACATCTAAGGTAATCAGACAGAAGATACAAAATATGATTAATACTTGGAGATAGGGAAGTAGTCATTAAGTAAGTAGGTACTTAATGAGTTTTAATGATAATATCATCTTGTATTTCCCAAGCAAAACAATTAAGTATAACAATAAAAACTAGTAGATGAAAACACGTTGTATAGCTATAGACGTAGTATTTATCTACTCTGAGGCTATAGTCTATGCCTACCCGCGCACTAGGCAGCCAGGCTGCGGCAGCAGAGATATTGATAGGAATTCGTGGCTGCCTAGTGCGCGGGCTACCATACGCCGTCATATGTTCGAGTGGCTGCCGCAGCCTGGCTACCGCAGCCTAGCTCTGGCGACGCTCCTAATGCACGCGCAAAAAAACGTCAACTAAGTATTTAGTATCAAGCAGACTAATATGCATTTTACGTGAATCGCGACCCAAATAACAAAAAGGTGATTTTGTTAAATTGAAGAATCCAGGACGATGTACTTCGACTTCAGCCAGCTGTTTAAATATTTTGCACTTTTTTTGCACGACTAAACTGTTTACGCAATTCAAAATTGAATAACAGTACTAACTGTATTTCTACGATCGATTGGTTTTATTTATACCTAAACTTATGATAGCACTCTGCGTGTTTTATTTAAATTACGAAAATAAATTAAAGTTCTAAATGAAGTCGGTAGATAGATACGCTGACAGTCGCACCCCACGTTAATGCATTGTTCTAATTAGAATGATAAACTCTCTTAATTTTGTCTACCTCAGAACTAGTCAATGTTTTGGAATAACTTCAAACATTCGTCTAATAAATAATAATAAATAAATAAATATCCTGGGACATTCCTCACACGGTCATCTGATCCCAAACTAAGCAGAGCTTGTACTATGGAAACCAGATAACTGATATAATACATATACTACTTTTTGTTTGTAAATACATACTTAATATACATAATTACACCCAGACTCAGGACATGCAGACATGTTCATGCACAAAAATGCATGTCCTGTGCGGGAATCGAACCCACGACCTGCAGCGCAATAGCTAGAATATTTACCTTTTTAGCTAGAGTCTTAACCAACTGCGCCAACTGGCCCATCATACGTAATAATATGTAACGAGATCAAAACTCAGATTTAGTCTAAAAAATAGAACATGTTATCGAAAATAAACCAAATTTCATTGGTACAGGATTCAAATTAAAATGTTTTAATCTCGACTCTATTCTTGACTTGAGCATAGACGTTCTAGAATATGTAGGTATTAATATTGAGTGTAGACTTATTATTTTGTATTGCTATTGTAACTTTAATTGTATTAAACATTTGTACCCCTAACGACAGAACATAATAAAGCTACCTACTCTGAAATTTGTAACATCTTTGTTTTATGCTGTGTTCAACAAATAAATCCAGGAAGAAAAAAAAAACAGTTTATTAACTTTTATAGCGTCTCAACCTCATCTTAACTGGATTGTTTTTCTATAAAATGTTTCTTTTCCTTACATTCTGAAGACCTTTGTTTGACACAAATACAAGGCATAATTGAATCCATAGAGTAAGAATAGCTTTAACAATATTACTTGGTGCAAAGCGTGAGCAGTTTTTATTCGTCTTAGAAACGTAGCCCACTTAATGTACCCAATCCAATGAATAGGTACTACTAATCATATTTTTTTTTATCTTTTTTATCATTTGTTTGAATAAAAAAAAAACATTAGAATTATGAAAAATCGAGTTAATAATTAAAGTTTACGTATAAAATGGTAGATAATACCAACCCAGAGCACGAGTCGAGTAGACTGCGCTCATAACAGTGTGTTTAAAACTACGTCATGCGTCATAATGAATAATATTTGTTTTTTTTTAATAATACCTACTAATGTTTAAAAAAATATTTTTTTTCAATGATTTGTACCTATTCGTGGGGTACATTATGTGGGCTGGGTTTCTAAGATAAATAAAAGATGCAATCATAGATACATCGTACACTAGTTGAGTTAGGTTCTGTCAGAAAAACTACGATATAAGTTCCTTGTCATGTTTTCGGTAAAAGTATCGATTAAAACGATTAATTAGCATTCATTCATCATCATCATCAGCCTATAATGTCCCACTCCTGAGCACAGGCCTCCTTTCACAAATCAGGGTGAAAGGGAATGGGCAGATACTCCACCACGCGTGCCCACTGCCGATCGGTGGAGGTAGGCTAGTGGTCAACCTACTGTGGGAATTTTTCAAGCCGCCTAGGAGGCATCCAACTAGCTTAACGACTATCACAATTAAGTGATAACCGGGACCAACGGCTTTACGTGCCTTCCGAAGCACGGAAACGCTCGATTTGAAATACCACTAGGCGGTCACCCATCCAGGTACCGACCAAGACAGACGTAGCTTAACTTTGCCGATCGATTAAGAACGGCTAATCATGCTACACCACGAGCGCTTCTCTACACCACGAGCGCTTCTCATTATAGATATATATATTTAGTCATTCAAACTGAACGCGCAGTTCGTTTCAAGTCAAGGCAGTGTTGCAGATACCCGTACTCACGGCCCACGGAACATACTATCTATTACAGTCGCTCTAATCATATTGTATCTCTGTGGTTCTATGATTGAATCGCCATAAGAGCGGGTGGTAGGACCCGTAAGCCATGTTCGTCACGTAAATAAGTAACGTAACGTAGTTTAGCCGATTAAACGTAACAAACAAAAATAAACAGACGGAGATACATGATAGAGCCGTTCTTATACATCTACGATGGTATTTTAAAATGAAGGTACACTTAATTGATTTCCTCTCTTATCCTATTTCATCTGAGGATACTTTTCAGCTAGCAATACGAAAATAAACTCTGGCATCATGATGCGTAGGTTTACATTTGATTGCAGTCAAAAGGTAATTGAACACTAGAAGAGCTCTGCTGTAATGCATAGAACAGCTACTGAATTTTGTTAGTAAATGTTTGGTAGTTTTCACAATATTAGTGATAATAATTTCCGGAGTTTGCTATTGTAAGTGATATTTTGTAAATGAGTGTCACCTGTCTAACCTGACTACCGGTATAATGTCACTACGCGGATGTAGGTACTGCCTACTATTACATGTTTTAAAGTAAGTACTACACGATTGTGTTGTATTATGTGTTCAACCAAATCATTTTTTTCGTTCAACCAAATCATTCAGTTCCGGAGATTACTTTCTATATTCAACTATAATGTAGGTACGTCTTTAAAATATTAGGATAGATTATCTCAGTCTTCTTGATATTTGATTTTACCAAATGCAATACAATAAACCTTGTTTTATAGGTTGATTGTGTGATTAGGTTCGTTAACATAGCGCTATTTTATTTTATTGGCGAGGTTTATTGCGTTTTTCGTAGACCTATCATAAAATGATTACCGGTGAAACATGCATAGCTATCTATAATAATTTATTCTAGTACCTAGGTACTGTTGTGTTGCATAAACTATAAGAAGTCTTAAGAATAGAGTATGTTAATTAAAAATAAAACTTATGTATTGAGGCCAGGTGTCAAATTCAATTGTTTCAGTCTCATAACATCATCATTTAATAGCCATAACACATTCCCTAACCACACAAATCTTCATTTACCGAGTCAATAAGACGCAAAAGTAAGTAGGACCTGTGAGATTAAAAGACCAAATACGATAAATAAGACAAATATATTCCACTAGTTCGCTACATTTCTTAATTCCACCGATGACACTAAGTAGAGCGAGATAGATCATAGCAATAACAAATAATTTAATGAGCGAATGTGCGTGAATTTTAAACGAAGGGGCAATTTCGCCGCGAATCTCGCGCGTATTACTGCTTGTGGACGCAATGTTAGCTCCCAGTATCTCACCAACGCGCGTAATGCACTAAGGAGGAAGGGTCGGTAACGCGTGCGTAAGTGATAACCCATGTAGCAAGCGTCCATATCCTTAGTCTACGGTAGGGTTGTCATCTCTAAAATCTAGCAACCAGGAAAAGAAGCGTGAAAACCCCGGATTTTGGAACTTGGAACCCGGACACAGTACTTTTTTTTAAATTACTCAGTAAATTAAAAAAATTGTGTTGATTGTTGTGACTTGAAAACTTTTAAACCCGGACAAAAAATGGACGGATGGCAACCCTAGTCTACAGTAACCGCTTATCTAACTGGCCGTCTTGGGTGTATAAAAAAACGAAGTTCAGCTATAATTAAAATACATCTAGATGTTGAAGCAGTCCCTATTCAAAGATATAACAAGTAGAAGCGGTAACCGATAAGATTGGTTCGTGTGTTAATAGTTATAAATTCTAATGGATATTCAAATTCCTCGCGTATCGGTCGTTGCCGCATACATTACCGCCAAGTGACTATCCAGAAAGTGATCGTTCATTTTTTACACCAAAAATAAAATAAAACTGTCTCACATGTCCATAATAGGCGTCATCCTTAAGACCTTTCACTAATAGTAGCGTGCTCTATAATCTCTGACTGCTACTTTTCGTCCTGCGAACGAGAGGAATGCTAGTAAAGCACCATAGTGGCTTCTAGATAATAAGCCTTCCTTAGCTCTGGATCAGATGACCGTGCGTGAAAAATGGTAAGAGGTGGAGCATAGCGCTGTTTCGCTCAAAAAGCAGATCGACTGGGTAAGTACCTTACAGAATACCGCAGCCAAATGTGTCCCTGCGCGTGAGTAAGGTTGCCAGAGCTCATTGGAGAGGGGCGCCGGTGCAATGCCACGTGTGTTGCAAGCCTCATATGGCTACGGGAACTGCTTACCATCAGGCGGGCCGAATTTACCGATTACGTTGTATAAAAAAAACCCACAATATTAATTATTATTTCAATACTAGCTGTCCCCCGCGGTTTCACCCGCGTTCCCGGGATAAAAAGCCCTTCCATGTCCTTCTCCATACCATATACCTTCTACATACCAAATTTAATGATGATCCGATGAAAATAAAATAAATAAATAGAATAACATTGTTGACCCAAAAATATTGTTAAATGTTTTTAATGTATCTGACGAAGAAAGTTAATAACAACAAAACTGGATAGTTAAAAACGATTTGCCCAATAGCCCTTGTCGCCCAAGAACCAACTATAACGTAACTTGGAAAGTAGTCAGCCTGATTACTGGAGTGAACCAATGAAACTGGTCACTTTACGAAGGTCGTCTTACGAAATGTATCGCTACACAAATGACCTTTAATTATATTGTTGCCGCTTTTAAAATCTATGAATATTTTGAAGTATTTAACGGTACCGATATAATTTGGCTTACGTGTGATTTTACTATGAATAAGCGATAGGTATAGTTAACGTGATAAGTACATTTGCAATGGACGCTTAGGATAATTTGATGGAGCTTGCAAAAATTCCAAACACATGGAAACAGTTCCATTGTTGGAACAGTTTTCCAACAATGCCCACACTC
The DNA here is from genome assembly GCA_947623365.1 of Achlya flavicornis. Classification (NCBI taxonomy): domain Eukaryota; kingdom Metazoa; phylum Arthropoda; class Insecta; order Lepidoptera; family Drepanidae; genus Achlya; species Achlya flavicornis. The sequence continues at coordinate 395,276 of OX392485.1, read as the reverse complement.
TGTGCACTTGGTTTAGCACCTAACATAATACAAATGATGACTTATACACAGTATAACCACAGTCTATAAAACCATAATACTAGTTTATATAGACAGTGAGTGTGAGTCAAATTGGTATAAGTAAAGTCTATCTGGGACTTTTTGGCGGGAACTTGCAGAGTGACGTTACGTTTTCATATTTATTTTCATAAATTTGTGTATTTTTTGTGGTATTTTACCCAATAAAGATCATCCATGTGCACCAGTGAAGTGAAATGAAATGAATTATGTGTATCGTGACTTTTCAAGTTGTCTCAAAATGTCCCTGAAGAGTTTTAGTACAATGACCACCATTGTAGTAAAACATGACTTTTAAGGACGGTGACTGACTGAGGACTATAATGTGAAGTGATTTATTGTGACTGGAAACTATAATATAACTCGACACTGGCAGAAATGAGCCCTAGTTTAGCCTAGAAGAAATTGTTGCACATTTGCAAGTCGAGTGAATCACAATGTTGCATATCTACCTTTTCAATCCATTAGGTAGGTACCTACATCATATTAGATTTTTTTTTTCTGTTATTGCTGCTTCGTGGCAATCTGTTTTTGAACAATAAGCCACTCTTTTGTCTGATTATTTTTCTGGGAATAGTCTGGGTTAAAGAGAGATATCCAGCGACTAAACTCTCACTCTTGGTTGAATCTAGAGGTCAGATTCGGGACGCTATGTCTCTTTAGTCTTCTAAATTGAAGACTACCAATCCCTTGCAGTTGACAGGCGAGCTCATTGATATGGGTAGATAATCCCTTCTGGTAGTTCTTGCTATATCCAGCTACTTCCTGTTTGACTGTTTTGATGTTAAGATCCTTCTGAATGAGAAGCTCCTTGATTGAAGATCCTTGCTCACGTACCAAGGTATGTTAAACATGGTTCTCATTGTTTTGTTTTGAAACCTTTCAAGTATCTCTATGTTACTGTTGCTAGTAGTTCCCCATATATTAGAATATAAACGTGGTAGATATGCGTGTCTGCGACTAATTCCATTTCTTCACGCTCAGACGAGCGAGGTGTTAACATTGATAACATATTTTTAATGCATGTTGCCTTGAATGATGTTTGTTTACATTGAATCTACCACAGATAGGTTTAACCTGTGCAGATGATTGCCTGGCGCGTGGGTTAAGAGGAAATGCTGGTGGCGTTTGTTCCATAGAAACGTAATCCTCAGTTTCCTCTTTGGATAATGGACTACAGCAAAGATTATTCTACCATGCAATCTGTAGGTACAACTGTATGTCCCTCGGTTGTGTTTTTCTCTATAAACTTTGATTAAGGATACATCCAGATTAAGTGTTGAAGCTGTGCACGCGTCGATAAAAATAAGCCCTAACTGTTAGAGGCTAAATCAAATAAAAATAAATAAAATTGCTAAATAATGTTTAATATTTAAATTTCTCCCGATTTTAATTGGAATATTTCAACAACTACTATCATTATGAACGTCACTATGACAAGCAGAATGACGCACAGCGAGCGTAAAACGTAGCTGTTACGCGCAGCAGCCTATATAAGTTGGCCTGTTTTATATATTCGTGTAGTATGGCGACGTTCTTTCTAGGTATATTTATTTCTATGTGTATAAATTAATTATTATAAGAATTAGGAGTCTTCTAAAATCACAAAAACTTACCATTTTTAACGCCCTTATCAGACGTCCAGTGAACAAATTTTAAGAATATAAAAAACAAAGGAAAACCGACAGACATATCCAAAGCCCATCTTATTATGATTCAAAAATTTTTTTTGGATTAGAAAACCGGGGATTACGAAGTAGCGATTTCGTCTAATTTAAATAGGTATAATCGGTCCAAGCTGTAGTTGTCTCTATCGCCCTCGGGCGGGATAGCTCGGGCACAGCGCGACAGCAATATATATGTTAAAAACCTATTTTTCAAATTTCTTGCAGCCATCCTCTCTGGTTAAGATTCCACGTATCGCGCCGCAGGTCATGAACAAGGGGATAATAATGATTATAAGCTTATAGTAGCCTGAATTTAAATTATCTCGCTTTTACTTTCTGGAAACTAGGTAAATAAAATTATAATATCATTTTATCTATATGGTAATCGTATAAACATGATTGTGGACAGCGATTTGAAGAAAATATCATATTTGACCGAATTTTGGGCGATAAACGACTAACAATTTAGTGATAGAATAACCTAATTTAATACTACAGCTTGTAGACGTTTCAGAAGTCAATGTCAGAGTTACTCAAAGCTGTACTTCTATCTGCTTTCTTGGCAATAACCAGCTATTCTAACTTATACAATCTTCGGCGTTATCATCACAAATCCTCAAAATTAAAAAATCTTATACGTCTGGTAAATTTGATTTTCTGGAGAAATTTTGAATAGCTTTAGATAATACTACGGGCCCGGTACGTGCTTCGCTACGTATAAAGTGAAATAATAAAATTGTGATAAATGAAGAACCGCTCGACCGATTTTGTGCAAACTTCACATAAACCATCTACTAAATAGTCCGAACAAAGCCTAAACATTTGGTTTGGATAGGTGAGCCCGTTCTTGAGTTATAAAATAACAACGAAAAGTGGCATTGTTTTTTATATAGATAAGTGCCTTACCAGGGCCTAAACTCGATAAAGAGTTTATAAAGCAAAACGTTTACTAGATGTATCTGGCGAAGTTATAAGGAAATCCATCTGTCTGGGCTAAACTGGTTCTGTAGGATTACGGACCGGAATGCCACGTAGCCGCTATAGGTACAACTAGAGCTTAAGTTCATGCCGACAGTCGTACAGCTATGCGGTTCATCCGAGTGCACTTACAAGGGTTTTGTTATAAACTGAAGTCGTTTTTATATCATAGGTTCGGATTCTAGCACCGATTTGGACTGATACTTTTGCTGATCGTAAATCTATCGTACATAAACTATCTAAAATTCGTAGTGCACCACCAATTAAATTTTAAGCAGCCCCTATGTTGGGGTGACTCAATAATAGCAAAGTTGTAGGTATTATGTATGTCCATATTCTTCCATAAATGTCCAGTGAGTTATAATGCAATGGGTTTCATGAATTTATAAGCCTTAAAATTACGATACTCAAAATTTAAAAAAATGTTAAACAGAGGCACAATAAAACTTTTGCAGCAAAAGTCTCATGAATTGTCGTTAGAAAATTACTCGAAGTTAAAAAGTGAGACTGATGCCGGTTGGGAAGGTTGCTTTCGCAATGAGCCAGTCAGAAGACGGGCCAGTTGGCGCAGTTGGTTAAGAGTCTGGTAAAGATTCCACCTAATGCGCCGCAGGTCGTGGGTTTGATTCCCGCACAGGACATGCATTGTGTGCATGAAAATGTCTGTATATCCTGAGTCTGGGTGTAATTATGTATATTTAAGTATGTATTTACAAACAAAAAGTAGTATATTTATCAGTTATCTGGTTTCCATAGTACAAGCTCTGCTTAGTTTGGGATCAGGTGATCGTGTGTGAGGAATGTCCCAGAATAATAAAAAAAAACAGCTATAACTTTTATCCAACTATTAGGCATATTTTTCTGACCGACAATAGCACAAAGTAAGTTACTCCCCAGTCACAGTCATTGCAGTTTGCAGTGCCCATGTACTAGGAGGTACAGAAGAGTCCCATTTGCTAATGACACTTGATTGGCGGATTGGCCGCAGTCATTGTGTCATCAGCAGATTTGTGGCGACAAGCCGCGGATATCTGCCGTTAGTGAGACGTCAAGTTATCTCATTGCTCTTGTTTTATTTACTAAAAATCTTCTCATATCGGAGAGTGACGTTTTATAAGAATCGTTTTTTTTTTTTATAATGATGAATATAACTTAAGTTTCCAAACTACATTACGTTTTTAGTTTTACTAAAAACGTAAACGTTACTAAAGACTACTGCTCTTTGAGCGTTAACGCTACGCGATTAACGGATAAGTTAATAGACAACACGTTGACTAAATGTTAATTAATTACATTCACATTTTATTGCATAACGTTTGTTAAGCGGAGGAACTAATAGCAACTGAACTGCTCGAGCTGTAAAGCAGTGACTTAAAGCTATTAAACAGCTCAGTTGCTAGTCATCAGTCATGTGGGAAGCAAAAGAAGTAAGAGTAGATAACCATTCAGAACTGTACATTAATTAGTACCTGGTGACCGAAAAGAGAGAGTGTTTGCAAAAAAAGGTGAAAAGGTTCAGGAATCGAACACATGAACTAAGAGACGGAACTCTAACAAGAGGGCTCGCTTATTACATGATGCAGTTAAATTTGCTCTATTTGTTTCGTTTTCCCGGAGATGGGACCCAGTTAGATCGATTTTTATTGCCAAGCTAGATTTAACATTCCTCTGTGATAGATCAAAGTGTCGTCATGACAAAAAAAAACCGGAATCTCAAGCATAATCTTTAAGGTCACCTGTAGGTCTGTTCTGAATAGTCAAATATATAGATTCAGTTTGAGAACAGAACGAAAATAACACATCTCTAGTAATGTAAAAATCATAATTCACATCTAATAAAAAAACATTCAACAACACAATACACACGAAGAAAAATACACAATTATTAGACAATAATAATAGTTATAGGACAATGAAATGAAGTTCGCAAGAATGATAAGCGAATATTAATGAGACACATGACTTTGTAACCTTTATAATATAATTTACAATAAAATATAGGTACGCCAACTGTTTAAATAAGCCTGTTTATAGCATAAAACAGGTGTTAGTCATGAAAAATCAACTATTTCATGACACTTTTGTTTTACAAAATGCTTAAACCAAGAATTAAACCAAACACTGCCGTGCGCTAGAAGAAAACAACATTTTTAAACCATAGCTATAACGATTGAACATACTTTAAGGGCGTATTTATAATAAACTAGCTGTCCCCCGCAGTTTCACCCGCGTTACCGGGATAAAAAGTAGCCTATTTCCATCACCGTACCATAGGCTATCTGCATGGAAAATTTCATGATGATCTGTTGAGTAGTTGAGGCGTGAAGACGTAACAAACAAACAAATAATTATAGTTAGGATAAGATTCCAAGGGTTAGCAAATCGTTAACATGCAGCGGGAATGTTTGTGAATATAACTGATCCCTGTTGAACTCCCAGTATGTATTCCCAGTTGGTCAAACAACTACCGTTAATGAATTAGTGTATAGAATTAGGAAATTTGAAATCGTGCCTGGATTGCAACAAGCCTGCAGGAATTCCGTATAAAGTAAGTTTGCTTAAGACGTGAAAGTGGTAGATCATATCGAAGGCCTTGGAGAGATCAAGATATTTAAGAGAACAACAACGAAAATGAATTCATAAGCAAAGTAAACATTAAGTTTGTAAATATATGGCCAACATTATTCAAGCAAAAAAGTATACCTTCAAAAATGTTGTTCATTTAAATATTAATTATGTGTGAAGTTGAAAGAAAACCACAGAGGGCACCTCTACTATAATGTGGTCTGATATTAGACGTGATGGATGACCGGACTTTTATTTATTTTTTACCACTTATACTCGTAGTATTTTTATTTTAGATTGGAATAGATAACTGTATGCGATAAAACTTAGTTTTTCCCTGATATCTTTAGGTTTAGGATTATCATTTGTATTTTGATGCCAAATATCCTGGTACAATGATAAGCTTCAAGTACGAATGTGGTGTGTAAACCTGCAAGCTATTTGTGCGAATAATTCAACATTATATAAGCACGCATTTTGGGGTGTAAGGGTCCATATAACACCTTTTGGATCCTTGCCAACCTCACCTGCTCGTGGTGCACCCTGCTGACCAACAAACGAGGCTCTGGCTTTTTATTCGAATCCCGCTTCGGGTTGTGGTGGACAGGCGGCGGCCCCACATAATTCTCACGCCGCCCAGCTTGGTGGTAGGACATACCCTTGTCCGACTGGCTAGCGACCACCCTCGTGAGTAAGTCTGTCGTGAAGCAGTACGCTGTGTTTCGACAGGGTTCACGAGAGCCAGCTCCCCTCTCCCGAATTGTGCAGTGTGTATGATGGTAGGGTCCAGCGATGTGATCTAGGCGATTTCCGGTGTGTGTGACGTGTTGGGTTGACGTGGGGGCCAGGGAGACCCGGTGAAACGGCTGTCCGCTGGCCGCCCGCCGGTTAGTAGGGGACCCGAACCTGGGCATTACTTATAACCTCCGGCCCAGGAGGCTGTCCCGCCAACAGGCGCATAATCCCGACGAGTGTCTGTCCTGCCGGGGGAGGAGACCGGAGTGGAACCAGACAGGCACTCCCGGGGGGGACCGGGGGCCCTTCCGTCCCCCATGTCAATCCCACAACTTGTCGCTGCATTCGGGTCGAACCCATACCGTTGCCCTTTGCCTCTGCGATCATATGCACTGCGCACTTCCTAAAATTATCTTTTCTCGCATTTTTTTAATATGGTTACGAGTAAAAAAAGACAAAGGTTTCGTTCAGCGGTTCCCCCTTCCACACTAAGAGTGGATTTTTGCAATATTAGGGGGCTTCACAGTAACATCAACGCCGTCCATCACCATCTCGAGACGGCGACGCCGGCCTTGCTCTTTTTGACGGAGACACAGATTGCCTGCCCTTCCGATACATCGTATCTTAACTACCCTGGCTACAGTCTCGAACATTTGTTCGTTCCAAAAGCCGGGGTATGCATGTTCGTCCGGGAGGGCATCTGTTGTCGACGTCTAAATAACCTGGAAGACAGAGACCTGTCTACTCTCTGGGTGCGCGTAGACTACGGTGGGTCCACCCGTATATACGCGTGCCTCTACAGGTCTCATCGAGGCGACGCTGAGACAACTCGCTTTTTTGAACGCGTCCAAGAAGCAACCGACAGTGTGCTGGAACGGTATCCTGCAGCTGAGGTAATTGTCCTCGGGGACTTTAACGCTCACCATAGTGAGTGGCTGGGGTCTTCGCGGACCGACCACGCAGGCAAAACGATCCATGATTTTGCTCTGGCCTATGGTTTCTCGCAACTGGTGCAGGAAGTAACCCGCATTCCAGATATCGAGAACCATGAGCCCTCTTTGTTGGACCTTCTGCTGACCACGCATCCAGATAATTACCAGGTCTCCGTCGGCGCCCCTTTGGGATCGTCCGATCATTGCCTGGTTAAATCTGAGGTACCACTAGCGCAACCAGGAAGATCTCGACCCCGCGAGACGCGCAAAGTTTGGCATTATCGTTCAGCAGATTGGGATGGACTGCGGGAGTTTTATGCGTCCTACCCATGGAGGCAGCTTTGTTTCTCAACAGATAATCCGGACAGCTGCGCAGCCTCTGTCGCTGATGTCGTATTGCAGGGCATGGAATGTTATATTCCATCTTCTGTAGTACCCATCGGCGGAACGAGTCAACCCTGGTTCGATGGGTCCAGTGCAAAGGCTTCTAACCTTAAGCAAGACGCCTATCGGGCCTGGTCACAAGCGCATGCTCGGAATGATCCGGATGTATCCAAACTGAGGAAAATATACAATTCTGCCTCTTGGTCCAGCAAGAAGCAAATTGCCAGAGCAAAGTTCCAGCACATCGGCAGAATTGGTGATCGACTTGTTGGTTTCCCTTCAGGGAGCCGAGCATTTTGGTCGCTTGCCAAAGCTGTCGAGGGTAATTTCTGTCGTTCGTCTCTTCCACCATTGCACGCTTCGGATGGCTATCTGGCTCACACTGCAAAGGAGAAGGCCGATCTTCTCGCTGCTATCTTTGCATCGAACTCAACATTTGATGACGGGGGAGCCTCACCGCCTACTATCCCGCGGTGCAACAGCTCAATGCCAGAAGTTCGCTTCTTGCAAAGCGCAGTTCGGCGAGCTCTACTCTCCCTTGACGTCCGTAAATCGAGTGGGCCAGACGGCATCCCCGCCATTGTGCTAAGGACGTGTGCTCCAGAGTTGTCTCCAGTGTTGACGCGCCTCTTCAGGCTTTCCTATACCGCCGGACGTGTTCCTTCTTCGTGGAAGACTGCCCTAGTACATCCGATTCCCAAAAAGGGGGACCGAACAGATCCGACCAACTACAGGCCTATAGCGATAACCTCCCTTCTCTCTAAGGTGATGGAGCGGGTCATCAACACTCAGCTGCTCAGGTACCTAGAGGAGCACCAGCTGATAAGCGACCGCCAGTACGGCTTTCGTCATTGTCGTTCAGCTGGTGACCTTCTCGTTTACCTGACGCACCGATGGGCTGAAGCCATAGAGAATAAAGGCGAGGCATTGGCAGTAAGCCTAGATATCGCTAAGGCCTTTGACCGGGTCTGGCACAGGGCACTTCTATCGAAGCTACCGTCTTATGGAATTCCCGAGGGTTTGTGCACTTGGGTGACCAGCTTTCTTGCTGATCGGAGCATCAAAGTCGCTGTTGACGGATGCTGCTCCGACGTCATGAATATTAATGCTGGCGTACCCCAAGGCTGCGTGCTATCGCCCACTCTGTTCATCCTGCATATCAATGATATGCTGGAAATTCCCAGCGTTCACTGCTATGCGGATGACAGCACCGGCGATGCCCAATATACTGGCCGTGCTAACATCCCTCGGTCCATGGTGGAGGAAAGCCGAATGCAACTTGTGTCTGAAGTCGAGACTTCCTTGGAGCGGGTCTCGGAATGGGGAAGACTTAATTTAGTCCAATTTAACCCTTCGAAGACACAGGTCTGCGCGTTCTCCACGAAAAAAACCCCTTTCGTAGTTGCACCAAAGTTCGAAGACACTCCCCTCATCATCTCAAAGAGTATCGGGATCCTCGGTGTCGACATTGCGAGTGATGTCCAGTTTCGAGGTCATTTGGAGAGTAAAGCCAAGCTGGCTTCAAAAAAGCTGGGTGTGCTTAATAGGTCTAAGTGGTACTTTACACCACTCCAGCGGCTGCAGCTATATAAAGCGCAGGTTAGGCCGCATATGGAGTACTGCTCACACCTCTGGGCAGGCGCACCCGCTTATCAGCTCGATCCACTTGCCTCGGTGCAAAGGCGGGCCACTCGTATTGTTGGCGATCCTGAACTCACTGGCGGTTTGGAACCTCTCAGCATTCGGAGGGATATAGGCTCCCTTTGTGTGTTCTATCGCCTATATAATGGGGAGTGTTCTAAAGAACTTTTCGACCTGGTGCCGTCATCACCCTTCTACCACCGCACCGCTCGCCGGCGATGTGGAGTTCATCCTCATATCCTCGAGCCGCCTCGATCGTCCACACAACGGTTCAGTCGGACGTTCCTACTGCGGACCATTAGGATGTGGAATGACCTCCCCATTACGGTTTTCCCTCAGCGCTACGATATGGGGTTCTTCAAAAAAGGCGTGAAAAGAGCTCTTCAAGGTCGGCAACACATCGGCAATCCCCTTGGTATTGCAAATGTCCATAGGCGGCGGTGACCACTTACCATCAGGTGGACCGTCTGCCTGTTTGTCAACCTATTGACATAAAAAAAAAAAAAAAAAAAAAAAAAAAAAAAACGTTGGTAAAGATTACGTAAATTATTACAAAAGAAGAGTTGGCGTGTCGTGCACAAGGGGATCTAAGTACCACTTATAGGTTTCCATTTATGGATGACCATTTTCAGACATGTAAACAAAGCCTGCCGGCTATTTGCACTCTTTATTTGGCAGGAGTATTGTTGCATGTATCAACTTTGGATATAAATACGAAAGGTTTTATACATTGTAGATATATTTCAAAACAATCCAAGGAGTTTATTATAATACACCAACTAAACCGAGCGCGTTAATTAAAAACAAATCTAATGCCATTAGTTCACGATTCGAATTCAAATCTCAACCCAAAGCATGACATTACGTGTCTTAGGACTAAATTGTGTGATATTGATTTGATTGTATTCAAAAATTCATACCTACAAAATTATGGAGTAACTCGACAACTATCTCAAATTAACAAAGGCATGACTGCAATTTTCTAGCAATTTAACATCTTGCGAAAACTTTTGCAAGAGGTTTTTCATCACTCAGTTCTTTAGTTACTTATGAGCCACAGATAAACAACATTGTCTTTTCTACTAAGCTACCGCTAGATTAATTTATAGTTACAAAAACAAAAAGTCTGTTTAGGCCCTGATAAAGGCACTTATGAATGCTACAGTTGACTCTCCTACTACTTGAACTGAGAAGTCGTTAGTGTACCCGGCAAGGTAAGGTAGGAAATTAATCCTGGAAAATTCTCCACACTCGATCATCTAAGCCCAAACTAAGTATAGAAACAGATAGCTAGTACTACTAGCATAGATAATACCCCAGCAGACAAGTTCTCGCACAAAATATTTGTACTAGATGGATAGTCTAACCGTCACGCCAATTGGCTAAAAATACTTAGTGTAAAGTGTACAAAGACAGGGTCTAGAAAAAGATTCTTATTGTTTAACGGAGATCATAATTCTTTATAATTAGTGAGATAACGTTACGTCTTCTAACTTAACTCTGCACTTGAGGTCACTTCGCGTGTGCTTAGCGTTCTACATTCACCGCATTACGAAACCGTGTTTGTTTATTTATTATGAACCGGTTCTAGGTAAAAATTGGTTTTATTAAGGAACTGTATGGCTAATTTATCGACTTTTGTTCGATAATGAACCGTCTAGTTGCGTGTGTGTAAACCTATTGTATACAATCGTTAGTAAACATTGGTAAGAAATCCGGAATATGTCGAATACTATTGAATTTAAATTAGAACTAGCATATGCACTAAGTTTGCATCAAGTTATTATACAAACAGAATAACAAAAATTCACGTTCACCAAGCCAAAAAGATTACTTCAATTATTTTGCAAGGACATAACCATACGGAATAACAATGAAATACCACTTGATATCAAAATATTAAACTCACCGATAAATCCTCTAAAATAATACACAAAAACAAAAAAACTGAGATTCTTCTATTTTCAAAATTTTCTTTCACTCGCGAATTTTACGCGGAGTCGAGAATATCAGCTGTTGAATGCCGCGAAGCGTGCTCGAGCATCGGTGAGCGGGGACCGTGTGGCGGCAGTCGGTAGAGTCGCGGACTACGCGGCGCAGGCGCACCCAGACAGTATCACAGCGAATGTTGCTCCAAACCGCACGATTGAATGATTACGACATTATGTACGAAGCGAGGAACCACTTGTTATCTAGTCTATTTAGGGTCACCACAGAAGTAAAATGGCAAACTAAGTACAAGAGTTGAGGGTCATCGTGACTCATATTAAGTTAAAAGCATTACATGCGCCCAACGAAGGACCAGAACTACGATACAAAAAATACCTAGAGATGACGCTGCGTCTTGTTATTTGCTAGAGTAGTAGAAAGAAAAATATAGACCTTCCATGGGAAGAATTAATGCTACTTATATCGCTGCAGGTCCAAGCTAAACATTATCAGGCAGGATTTTCTGGAGGTAGAAAATCAATCAGAATAATATTCAACAATAATGAAACAGATTCAATGATGAATGAGTCTGATCTTCTTGAGACGCAAATTCTTAAAGAAGATGGCGTCTCGGATTATAGTTTAAATAAATGATACCATTTTTTTTTGCTGCTATGTGTAGCCAGCCATGCGGGTCCTACTAAGATCTCACTTTGCTATGGTTTCACGATGATTTCCTTCACCGAAAGTTTATGATCATTTTAGGACGAAGCCACCTTCATCACGGATCAACTTACTTAGCAGCCCTAAGCTACCTCGTTGCGTATGCGCCAAATCGCGTACGCATGTATTGTGGATGCGCCGGATTGACATGTCACACACAAACGCGCGCAGCCTACCAATGTAATCTTCGACCAAAATCGCGACGAACCATCAGTAGGAAGTGTTGTGATGCAACTACTATTATTTACATTGAATAATCATTGGTATTTATGTATTTACGTCAGAATGTTGATGGACGGTTCTTATTACATCATCAGCATTAAGTTGCAAATTAAGATTGTTATGTTTGAAATTAGTAGTTATTGCTATAGTTATAAGATTGAAATCATAGGATTCTTTGTTATAAGCTGGCAGGCTACCACCCTCACTAACAACCCACCTAACCACCTCCAGTGTGTTCCAGTTTGTTTGGGAGTCAGTTCCTTTCATGGCTTTGGGTACATCTTCACTTATCTTGGCGAGATTGTTATCAAACACAAAACTAAAAAAATATTATTTTCCACTGTTATTCTTATGCGTACAATTTTTGAACTTACGGAAATATAGCTAAAATGTATCGTATCTTTTTTGAATGTATGTACCTAAATTCAAAATCACAAATAGTGGTTATGAAAACCACTGTTAAGGTCACCTTTTTATAAGGCTATCTTCACTTTGTATTCACTTCATTAGCGGCTACTCATTAACTGTTTATTCAAAATCAACAGAACTGCAGCAAAACTGACGTTATTAAATTCGAGTATTATTACGATATATTATTATATATCGTGATTATCTTAAATTCGAGTGTAATGTACGGTTAGAATTGTTGCTCTAAACAGCAAACTAGATCTAACAACATTTTCAGGTAGTTTTTAAAAGGAGCTTAGGTATGGCCGTAAAATAAAGAAACTTTATGTTGAAAATATAGTACGGATTTATGTTTCGCCTCTACTACTGTTTTGTTTCTACGGCAGACAATTTGGCTTAAGTAAAAACATAACCTAGCCTACAACAATGGGTGAGACAAGACGATAGACACCTCATATAATAAAATGCATCCAGCCAAGATACGCTTGAAAACATTACCCTGTTTTTGCTTCGCGCAGCTGGGTAAATATATTATTGTATAGAAACATACTTATATATATATATTGAAGCATACTTGGTGAATGATGATAGTATAACATAAGTGTGCGAGTGAATTCTGATATGACGTATGAAAAGCCTGAATGGAAGAAGCGTAGGTATGATATATTACGCTGACATGCGTGCTTAGCGTACTTCAGGACGTCCAGCAGTGAACGAAGATAGACGGATGATGGAAGAATATGGTGTTTTGCGACTGTGGTATCTTGAGATTATGATAAATTGCGAATATGATTTTTTGAGTATATGATATTTCGCGACGGAGCGATCTATGCGTACGATATTGTACGACAATGTGATTTAAGTTTTATTCTAGTATCATAAAATAAAAAATACTCTTAAAATAGTATAAGTAAGTACCAATTTATCTATGAAATTGCGATTAAGCTATGAATTGCGCTGAAATCAAATAATTGGGAACTGGGCAGATAGATGATGACGACAAGGATTCTCAGTGTATCAGAGATATCTAAACTGTGTCTATTAGCTGTAGAAATAGCTAGATTCGATCTAGATCAGACAAAATGCGTACCTATGTAAAGTGAAGCACGTCGGCACGCGGCATGTGGCAGGCAACTCCCCGATCATCAGGCAGAGCATGCCGCGATTCACGATAACCGACGACATGTCTATATATATGTCGCATCACTGGTATTTTGAACAGCCTATGATTTTTGGTCATCGTCATCATATTCTAAACTATTACTGGCCCTTCGAGGCCTGCTTATTGCCAGTTCTGCTTACTGACTCTACATGCTATGTCCCTGGTTTTTCTTGGAAGTTTGTCAGGATTGATTCAGTATCTTCTGAATTCTTATACCCTCTAATTTGTTACCGATATTTAAAGACCTAAAGAGCTATACTCGACGACTCTATTATGCCCGGTTTCTATACACACAATCGTTTTCCTTACCAATGGTAGGCTTTTTTATTGCCAAACTGGGCATATAGATCATTTCGTAAGCTAATATTACGTGTGATAGCGTCTTCCATATGGGAGGGTTTGCTATGCAAAGCTTTGAGGTATTTGCTTCATCTATACTAATAATAATAATATTATAAAGAGGAAAGATTCGATTGTTTGTTTGTTTGCATTGAATAGGCTCCGAACCTACTGAACCGATTAGAAAAATTCTTTCACTGTTGGGAAGCTACACTATCCCCGGGTGACATAAGCTACATTTTATCACGGGAACGCGGGTGAAACCGCGTGAGACAGCTAGTTATTAGTAAAGATATAAGAGTCTTAATTTTAAATGATAACGGTCCGTAAATTATAGGAATCATTTCATTAGACATGGTATCCCAGGTAATTGTAAAAACGTCAATTGCAAATTTCTCTACTCGGATGAAACACAAGACAGTCTCCGAGTTTTAATAGCGGTGGGATACTGTTGACAATATCTGCTTTTGGCTAATATTTGTTTATCCACGAGCCTGTAAGAATGTGTATGCCACAAACATATGAAGAATAGGTGTATACCTGTTTTCTTATATAAAATATAACAATACTGAAACCGAAAGAAAAAAAAACACGTCTATCCTATAAATAGACTACTGTGCAGTGCATACCTACTTAGGTGTGCACTGCACAGTGCACAGCCTAATTTATGGTTACTTAACCATAACACATAAGTTATACTTTTTTACAAGGATTGATGATTTCCAGTAAGCCTTTGTAGACTTTCCAACTCAAGGAATATTTCCTCCAAATTCCAAATTATCAACCGGTTTACGCAAAACATAATAAAATTAAATGAGATTGCCAAAATTCAGTCCAATTTACTATTTATGAAAAACTATTTAAGCTTTGCTTGTATAATCTCGATTAGGAAACAACATACCTACCTTTCGAATTGTCCGGAGTGAGGGGGGGTGTATCGACGAGCTCCTTCGGCCCACTGATCACTACTAGCACCTCGAGATATCTCCCGCACTATTTAAATGATATAATGCCATATCTATCGCGTTCATGCGTTTCGTAAAGTAATTAATTATAATAATAAGTTATTCAATTTACTACATGGAAATTAGAACTTTTTTTTTCTAGTTAGGCTTGTAGGTATTTGGCTGTAATCGGAGAGCCTATATGATTTTAATGAATTAAAATTGAACATTTTTGCTAAAGTAGATAAATTAGTCGAATAAACGACGTTTTTAATGAATCTAATGGTCCGTCCCATGCTTGGCAAACCGAGCACAAGCCGTGCCACGAACGAGCACACGGCGAGCACGATTCGCGTAGCGTGGACGGGCTTGCGAGCCTCGACGAGCGCGATTGTCAGTTTTTTCACGAACAAAGGGATTCGCATCGTGCTTGTTGTAGTCTCGTGGTAGGTTCGTTCGTGGCTCGCCTCGTGCTCGGAACTAGCCTGGAGCGAACAGGATTCATTCGTTGCTCGCGATTTCAAGCATGGACGTACTTAACGAGCCTTCAACGAGCCTACAACGAGTGCGATGCGAATCCCTGTGTTACTGAAAAAACTGACAATCGGGCGGAGCGCAGTTGACGCTATGAATGCTCGTTCGAGGCTCGCAAGCCCGTCCAAGCTACGCGAATCGTGCTCGCAGTGTGCTCGTTTGTGGCTCGGCTCGTGCTCGGTTCGCCAAGCATGGACGTACCATTATAATTTAAAATTGTTGACTTAATATAGCTAAGCAGTTTAGGACATTTAGTCAGCACAAAAATCTAGATAAAGCATTGTGGTCGTATTCATCACGCATCTTGCCCAAATCGTGTCCTGAATGCACAACAACGAGCAATTTACTTTTAAAACTCGCAGCGGCGCCATTTTGTAATGTTTAATTCAAATCATTTGCACAAATTGTTGCAAAAAACCCATGAAGCATTATTCTTTTATTTAAATATTATATTTGGGTTTTTATTTGTTATCATTTGTTCTAACTTAATATAGTGAGCATCGCAATTAGATCTATGTATAGTAGATATAATGGTGCGTCCATGCTACGCGAAGCGAGCGCGAGCCGAGCCTCGAACGAACAGGATTCGTTCATTGCTCGCGATTTCAAGCATGGACGTACTTAACGAGCCTTCAACAAGCCTACAACGAGCGCGATGTGAATCCCTGTGTTCGTGAAAAAACAGACAATCGGGTGGAGCGAAATCGAGCACGCTACGAATGCTCGTTCGAGGCTCGCAAGCCCGTCCACGCTACGCGTATCGTGCTCGCAGTGTGCTCGTTCGTAGCTCGGCTCGTGCTCGGTTCGCCAAGCATGGACGCACCATTACATGTATGTATTTAGTATTCGATACATGTTTACTACGTGATGTTTGGGCACGGCCGGTATGAAGTTACTAGAATAGTAGTTTATTTAGTTTATTTTTAGTATGTTAGTTGAACATACTCAGACTAATTAGGTACAGAATATAATTAAGATGCAAATTATCTCAATATTAAATCGTCTGTCTGCACATATGTTCCTATTTTTGATGGACTCTATGTAGGTATGTATTTATTCATTTATCAACGTCAGGGTGAAAAATTTTTAACGTTGGTGAAATACACAATGCTAATTGTTTTTCTATTTTAAGCAGATACCCTGGGGGCTAAAAAGGAAGCTAAAGCAATATTGCTCCGCAATTCATTTTTTCGAATTCTCGGCAGATCCTAATTGATTCCAATTTTTTTTTGCAAAATAGTTACTCATTATATACCTACTATCCGATTCATTAAAAGATTTGGAATTGATGAATTGCATAAGATCTGCTTTAAATTCGAAAAAATGAATTGCGTTAGCAATATTGCTTAGCTTAGGGAGCCCCCTAAAAGGCCTTGAATGAGATGTCATCTTTTCGAAACCATTAAACAATTTCTTTTTAAAATATTTCATCGAGCAAGGTTTATCGTTCGTAAGTATAAAAATGACGAATCCAATATAGAGTTCAAGAAGAAAACAGAAGCTAGGTACAATTATATTCATATGGTTTTTGTTGAAATAACTCCCAAGAGAAACCTGTCCAAAATTTACCTACCCGGGTAAAATTAATATTGATTGCTAAATGTTGATTTTGAATTGATCAATAAAGTTCACCTGTAAGAGAATATGAACTGAAACTAGATCGAAATAATTCTGTAGGGCAGTGTTTCCCAAACATTGTTCTGCCATGGCCCTGTAATTTTCACACTGCCCCTTCGTGGCCCACTTAATACTTTTAAACCCAAGCTGGTTCCATACACATTTATTAATACCTAGTATGTATGTACTATTAAATATTCTGTGTACTTAGTTAAAATGTTTCATTAATACTATACATATTTTGGTATCGCCTATTTAGTCACTAAATTTTAGTGCGAAGTATGGAGCTGCTGCTTATTTTTAAAACAAGGCGGGAATGTTGCGGCCCGGTATTTTATTTTGAGGGCCCGGTACCGGGTCGCGACCCGTCTAATGGGAAACGCTGCTGTAGGGTCAATACCCAATGGTGCGTCCATGCTACGCGAATCAAGCACGAGCCGAGCCACGAACGAACCTACATCGAGCCTACAACGAGCACGATGCGAATCTCTTTGTTCGTGAAGAAACTGACAATCGCGCTCGATCGAGGCTCGCAAGCCCGTCCACGCTACGCCAATCGTGCTCGCAGTGTGCTCGTTCGTAGCTCGGCTCGAGCTCGGTTCGCCAAGCATGGACGCACCATTATAATACACTGAATGTAACTTAATTACTTATTTAAGATATATTAGATTGAAATCGATTTAGTTCATTAAGTGAACAGTCATGCTCTGTATTTATCAATGCGGTTTACAGTAAGTAGGTAATCATATCATTATTAGATTATTTGTAATTTATGAATGTCATAAAATGTAAATAAGACATTGTTAGAAACAACATAGTCTTTGAGCCCTTTGACTCGAAGTATTTCAAGGCGATGATAGCTCAGTGGTATACGTCGGAAGCTGAGACGAAGGTCCCGGGTTCGAATCTTTGAATGAGCTTTCGGCGAAGAAAACAATGGCACAGTGGTAGAGGTTTTATACAACCCTCAAGATGAAAAAAATGTCGTCAAGCACCTATCGGTGTGTTCCGATGCTGCACTTGAGAGCCAGTTCCTTCTAGGCTTTGTGTGCTTACCTTACCACCTTCGGCCACATCATCTCATAGGGGAAAGTCGGTTATATCGTACCACTTTTAACTCATAGCTGATAGTTCATAGAAAAGTTCAGCATTTTGGCTTGTTTAAATAGCAAGATGAGCATTCAGGGCCTAAATTAGCATCGTCAAAATGAATTTGGAAAATTCGTCTATTCGCCGACTTATAAAGAACCTGTGTTCAGAATTTCATGACTTTAGACCCTGCAGTTTGAACTGTGCGTGAATCTGACGGTAAGTTTATCCTTATAGAAGATAGATATTAGGCCTAAATTAGGCGATACTCGCAGTAACTCTATCCATCTCAAAATCACACAATTAGGTGTAAGCAAGTAAAATAAATCAATAAGAGTGTATAATAAATCTCTAAAAGACGTTCAATCAACATTGGACCAGGATACCTACTTACATGATGGATACGTGATCACCTACCTGCAACCTTGAAGACGTAATCATCAGAATTATATTTAATCTTATCTGTTTACTTATTTATAACTTTTTGATGCATTCTTAATTATATGCATTATAAGGCGAGTCACAAAGAACTGCAAGAATTTTCTAAACGCATTTTTTTAATATTATGTCATGTCGGTGGAGCAGAGCGTGAGCCAATGTTTTTTATACGACGATATCGGTAAACAAGCGTACCTCTGATGGTAATCGGTTACCGTAGCAATAAGGAAGCTTGCATTCACGGGGCATCGCTCACGCGTTACCGACGCTTCCACCTCCCCAATGAGCTCTGGCGACCTTACTCACGCGCAGGAACTCAATATAAAGTTATTTTGACAGTCGAGCTGCTCTTTGAGCGAATAAACGCTACGCTCTACATTACCTGATCGATGTAATCATTAGTCCGCTTCATGATTAGGTAGACTCTGCATTGATTCACACCACAACACTTAACATTTTTCTTGATTTACCTCCGTATGAGATTTATAACCACATTGCACTTAAAATTACTATAAGAGATACTGTTATAATTAGTTAATACATCACACGTTGACAGATTTATGAAATTGTCAATCATTTTAAAGATAAATATTAATCTGTTTTTCATAAAACAGGACAACCAGTCCAGCGTGATGTATTTACTTTACGTAGAGTGGTCATTCATTATCTACAATTATCTCAAAGACTACTTTCTGTGTGCAAAAGGCGACGTGTGCAAAATGTTTGTACAACTTAAGTTCGTATAGTTTTAGTAATCAGAACAATCAGAACAGACAGCTTGTGGACTGTGTGCTACACGAGAAAACGCATCCCGCTTAAGATTGTGAAGGAGCAAGTTCGGTTCCCAGACCCGCGGGGCTACCGATTAATTCAATGATAATGAACAAAATTGAAATGGGCTTCCTTTTTCTACAATTCTATTATAATCATGGAACACGTGATATCAAAGTCAAGAAAGCCATCCAACGATGCGTTGATAGCCGTTCGTGCGAACGTAGGCTGGTTTAACTTAATCTATTGAAAATGATTAGTTTAAAAAAAAAAACATTGCTCTAATTGGACTTTGAACTGGAACAGAACTACGTACTATTGAGTCAAAGGCTAAAATCGCTACAAAAAAGTTGGGCATCCTCTGCCTGTAAGATGAAGCGGTACTTTACGCCGTACTTTACTATCAGTTATTGCAACTGTAAAAAGCACAAGTCCGTTCGTGCATCGAGTACTGCTGTCACCTCTGGGATGGATCTGCCAAATACCAGCTGGAGGCCCTTGACTCAATAGACCGTCGTGCTAGGACACTAGTCGGCGATATGGTAGGAACTATTTTATTAAAATGTATGGTGGACTGATACTTTGCCAGGTATAGTCTTGTGCCTTATCCAAATACAAGTCTGAAATAAGAACACAGGATTTTTCTATTCCTGAATATAAAACCCGATCATCTTCCGCCACGCAATCTCAGCTGACGTATAGAGTCCTTAGAGATTGACTTTCGGGACATCTTCGTGCACCCCTGAAATGTTCCTCAAAATATGAAATCTCTTGGTCAAATAAGTACCTAACTATATAAGAAAATTCGAAGAAATACCAACACCAAATTACTGTCTCGTCTACGGATTAAAATTAAAACTTTAATATCCGTTTAATCGGTTATCAGTCAAGTGCTAAATAATTTACAATGATAAGTAACTATAGTATGTACTTATGAACAGGACGTCATCGCCATGGCAACACGGGCTCGCTCGCCTGCGCGCGCGCATCGAATGACTTGTTATGTTACTGTTAGCTGTCGAAGATAGTCGTTGATTGTAAAAGCTATTGATCAATTATTATTTAGTGTCGTGCGCAATATTGTTAAGGTACTGATTATTAACGTTTTTCTTATTTTAGGGAATATAAAAACGCTTTTTAGGCACAGGCATATAAGAAGAAGTTTTTAGGTTCTTTTTTTTTCTGGTTTAAAGGTTTCTTACTTATACGAATGTGATGATGACATACTATTAGGTCTTTACCCATAAGTTCGATTATAAAATTTAATATATAAAGGATTAAAGGCTCAATTTACCGACGTATATAATTATATTAGTAAATATAACAGTATGACAGATGTACTATACAAATTCTGTCAAGTAGCCATGTTTATTTATACCGTGGATAAGTGCTATCTGAGGTCGGTAAAATTTGGCCTAAGTGTTAAAAATTCGGAAATTTGAGAGAGGTAGAGCATAGCGTTTATTCGCTCAAAGAGCAGCTCGTCTGGGGAAGTACATGGGAAGTACCTCCAGGTCGCCAAAACTCATATAGCGGAGGCGGGGAAAGGTCGGTAACGCGTGAGCGATGCTTCTTGTGTTGCAAGCGTCCAGGGGGGCTAAAAAGGAAGCTAAAGCAAAATTGCTACGCAATTCATTTTTTCGAATTCTTGGCAGATCCTAAGTGATTCCAATATTTTTTGTTATAAAATAGTTACTCATTATATACAATTCAATTCATTAAAAGATTTGGAATTGATGAATTGTATAAGATCTGCTTTAAATTCAAAAAAATGAATTGCGTTAGCAATATTGCTTAGCTTCCTTTTTAGGGGGTCAGATGGCTACGGTAACCGCTTACCATCGGCGGGCCGTATGCTTGTACCATAGATTATTATTATATACTAGAGACTTGTTTACCAACTTAGTTGTATAAAAAAAAACAACTTTGTATTCGTAGTTTGTACTGGCAATTTCATAGGTGGGTATAGATTATTATTTGTACGTAGTAGGTATATTATTAACTCTGTGGTATAGATATGCTAATACATTTTTTTAAATCTACATAGGTACCTACTTTTCTGAATTTAAGAATCAATATTTCACTTTCTTACAATTTCAGTATAACTTCTCCTTAAGTGTTGTTCACCCGGCACTAATAAATAAATAGTGTCGTGTGCAAAAAGGCTTTCAAAAATTAAATTGATACCATTTGATAACGAGCTCATTGATCACACCAATATTATTACGATAGTGTTGCGATACGGTCACGCAGTCCCGGCAAGCAACGCCGATTGCTATCACTCCATATTAAAAACAAATTAATAACAATAGAAAATGTGTCTACTTTTATTATTATTTTGAAACATAAGTATATAGTACTCTACAAAGATGATAATCTAATTTTCAAAGCAAGTACTGACCTCTAGTGAGGAGTAGTCAAAACACAATATACATTGAACGCGATGCACCTCTAGAGAGAAGTCGCGGCCGCTTGCTGGTAGATGGCGACACTAGTTTCATAAAGATACCTGATAATGGACTTTCCAAAATATTGACTATAATCCTATAATAATAAATCCTGAATTCCTTGTGTTTTTATTATATTAATTTATATAATGTACCCTTTAAAAGGTTATTATTGCGCGAGGATCTATTTTGTTAAAATCGTTCAATTTCTGCCCAAAAAGATTATAAAAGTAAATGTAGGTAACGACTGAAATCTTTTTTCATTGTTTTATTAATTTCATCTTATAAAGCAAGTACCTAAAGTTTCTTAAAAAATCACATTCGGCAAAAAATTTCTTATACTCAGCCGATTTCTCAATCAGAAGTCTTTTTTTTTTAAATGTGTCATTTCCTTTTCGTTTTTAAGGTGCTATAGGTAACCTATATGTCCAAAGTAAATTTGCTCCGCCCTTATATTTAGTATAACTTTTAGTTCCGTTAGAAATTATACAAATAATGTACAATAATCAAATCTTCATATATACGTATATAGTTAATAGGTAACCTCAGCTTTACGTTTAGGTTTCCTTACTTTTAAAGTTCGACGTACTTATACGCTACCACAGTTTTACAATTGCATAGATTGTAATACTGTGACGTTACTATGAACAAAGTAACTCAATCGAAGTGATCAATCCCCACCTGCAATACCTTATCAAATTCTAGTTTATATGTATTAAAAATGCTATAGATTACCTACAGAGCTTGTTCTTCTCTTTTCAGTAAATTTTTATTTTACGCAGTCGGGTTTTTTGTGTCATTTATAATTAAATTTTCCTATATATTTCCACAGCAGTTATGTATATCCTATTATTTTCATTCAAGTAAAAACTCTTGCGTTGTACTTACCTAGTTATCCTACCTGCGCTTTGAGAATGTTTGTTTAGCTACTCTAAAGTTGAAAATCGGTCGCCAAGCACCAAGCACCCACCGTGTGTTCCAACTGCAGCAATCCAATTTCCTAACAAGGCTTTGTGCTATTACCACCTTTGGCCACCGCCAAATATATATATATATGTATATCTCCCGCCTATGGCGGAGGACATCCCAAGCAGCTAAAATCGATATAATGGAAAAAATTGAGACCATAAAACTGCTTCTAGCTTCATTAGAGAATTTGAAGGGTTTTAGAAAAGTGTTTCTTCTCTATAGCAGCATTTTTCTAACATTTTAGTTCTTAGAGCTATATACTCCTCTTTTTCATTCCTTTGTGCAGCCAAAGGTTTTATTTTAGATTAGCATCAGCATCCGCTGATATTGAAAAAACCTGCATCAGCAACAACCTTGCTTGGGGATAATGTACCTAGTTCCAGAGATTAGCCAGCGGTCCGTTTAATTAAATAAACACAAAAAAAAAGCTTTATTATATAAGTATAGATTTCTATCTACTTTATCCCGGTACATAAGTGACGAAAAATCATATTTTGTAAAAGATTCTTTAATTAATCTATTCTATTATTACCTGCAGTCTTCTCAGTCTAACCTACCTACTGTGTGTACCTACTTACCTATTCCGAACCGACGGTCAATTCGACTGTATGTATCTACTTCTTAACGTTCATAAGTGCCTTTACTAGCACAGATTTGTATGTTGTCTTGGGCCTAAACTAAATAGACCTACTTTATGATTTTGATTACTTACACGTAGGTATGCTCTGTCACTTTCTATCCTTTTGTGAAGTGTTTAAGTTATATATGTGAGAACTTTTAAATGGCGGTAAAATTCTACATGTACGCTCTACCTCTCATCGTACGGAAATCCTATACAATGCGAGATCAGCTTATACTGGAAATGTATAGCTTGATGTGTAGCCGTGTGTATGTACATTGTTCTGTTTGTATTAGCTTTAAGTTTTCATAAAATAATAAAATAAAAACAAATGAAAATTGACAGAGGGTGAGACAACCACACACTCAATCACAGGGTGTTAGACCTTATTACCTGTGGTAGAATCAATTATCACGTTCATCTATATATATAAAATTCAAAGTCCTGACTGACTGACTGACTGATATATCAACGGACAGCCTTAACCGCTGGTCCTAGAGACATACAATTTAGAGGGTATATTCTTTGTGAAGGGTAGGTATCCACTAAGAAAGGGTTTTTCGAAATTCCATCCCTAAAGGGGTAAAATAGGGGATGAAAGTTTGTATGAAAGTCCGTCAGTTTCGAAGATAGGGTCTTCAAATTTTATGTTTAGGCTGAAGATTGAAAATTAATTTATACGTGTCTCAGCGTTTTTAATAATTCCACCTTCGAAGCGAGATGAAGTTGTCTTGTTTTGTTTTCTTTTATTGTTGTAGAAAAATATCTCATTTTTTTCCTGTAGGCCACGCGGGCGTATCCGCGAGCAGAAGCTAGTCAGTTATAATATCAGCTCTAAATTGAATAAATTAGTTTTATATTTTATATCGAGTTTATACTATGACAAACTATTCGTAAGTGTTGCTAGAATAACACGATCATCCATGTGATTATTATCATTATATCGTTGACAAATGTCACACAAATATCAGGCGCCGTATAATCCCCAACACATTGATGTCTCAGTGGCTGGCACCGAACCGCGACCCTGGGCGGGGCGGGTCACGTTACAAAGTGACCGCTGAGCCTGAGCAGAGGCTGAGGCTGCACGTGTCGCGTGTGACTGTGTCTGGACACCGACAAACGGACATATTTAAAGATTCGATGCGCCTGCGACTGTGGCCTTTGACTGAGAAGTTGTGGCTTGGGATGTGTTGCGAATTTTAGGGTTCGTTGGGAGGGCCTATTGCAAAATACTGAATCTATTATATGTATGTTCAAAAATGATTTCTTTCTTACTTTCAACCACTAGTGGCAATGGCTAAAGCTCAGTAAGAAATGTTATAAATGTTTTTTAATGTAGGTAGGTATGAACTGAGTGTGTACTTCAAGATGGCATAATATGTTTTCAAAAACTATGTTCGGTTAGTCATGCTGGGCAATTAAAGGGACACTCTATAGACACCACGTTTTTTTATCGATCTTTGCTGGTCTAGCTAGGTAGTAAATATGAAAAGTTTGACATTAAGGTCCCATGGTAAAAAATGTTCAGCTGTCTCCGAACACGCCTAGGTTACGAAATGATGCTATTGAACATATTCAATTCAATGTAGAATAATTAGTAGTACAAGTATAGATACATGCATAGGTATACGTGTATGTATATCGTGTATGGATACAGTATACATTTAAATCGTGGGAGCTTGGTAAGCGGCGTCGCTCGGTGCCATTTCATGCCACAAAATAACATTTTGTACCACTCAAACATTATCAACGCACCTCGCGACAAAGCCACCGCGCTCAACACTTTCATTTTTAATTACGCAGCGCGTCGCGCGCAGGCCACATCGCCCGCTGCGCCTGCGCCGGCGTCAAATGTCATTATAACAACGGCCGGCCATTTTATTTTTTGCTCCCGCGGTTTTTCTGCGCGCGATCATAAAACTTTTGTTATTAATACAGTAAAATTTCAGATTAGGTAGTATTATTCGAAACAAAGCGAGGATTTAATTGGTAGTACGTGGTGGAGGCCTGGAATCGTGCGCGTGAGTGTGCGCACCGCAATATCCGCTCCATTATTGTTTTCGGTTGTAAAACTTGTAAATATGATTCAAGACAACATGATCGCTTGCCGCATTGTGCACTAAATAAATTAGCTTTGCAAGACTTTGTAAGACTGTAGGTACCTACAGTAGAAGTAGGATGAATGTAGGTTGTAAGTATACTAATAAGGCCTAAGAATGTCAGAGGATTGGACAAGGAATCCACAACCTTCCGAACCGGTATTAGAGTCAGACTTTTCATAAGTGCCTGCGATGGTCTATTTGAATAAATTATTTTGAAATTTGAATCGTGTTTTTACCCGACTGACCCGGAAGGAGGGTTATGTTTTTCGAGTGTATGTATGTATGTATGTATGTATGTATGTATGTATGTATGTATGTATGTATGTATGTATGTCTGTTTCTTTGGCACGCTCTACAGCCTAAACGGCTTGATGGATTTAAGCATATGAGGTGTCGTTAGATTCGCCTTGACTGTGGGAGTGTCATAGGGTATATTGTTTTTATATGGCGTCTACGGATAAGAAAATAGGGGGGGTATTAAAAACAAATATTTCGTTATTATAACAATATGGGTATCAAATGAAAGCTTGTGAACAGCCCATTCCATATATGTATATATTGCAATACTTTTGTGCTACCATTTTGACGTAAACTGCAAAAAACCATGTTTAATGCAAGGACAGTAGGTACTATGAGCGGTACCGTACGTAACTCAACAGAGTTGCGATGGTTGTTAGCGTTACTTTACCGTACCACTCATTTACTTACTAATACTTACAACTCATTCTGTATAGAACTAAAAAATCTGAAATAAATTAAATTATTAAAAGAAACAAAAAACCCGACTGCGTAAAACAAAAATTAACTGAAAAGATAAAAACAAGCTCTGGAATATTACTTGAATGATATAAGGTATTGCAGTCGGGGATAAACAAATATTACAAAAAAACACATACCTAGGTTATTGGTTTGTCCCCGACTGCAATACCTTATATCATTCAAGTAATATTCCAGAGCTTGTTTTTATCTTTTCAGTTAATTTTTGTTTTACGCAGTCGGGTTTTTTGTTTCTTTTAATAATTTAATTTATTTAAGTCCTACTAGTATCTAACTATATTAATTATACCTATTTAAAGATGCCTAGATATTTTGTAGTTCTGTTTTTGTATTTCAAAAGGTTGTCAAGCACAATGTCGACCCAGTCCCCTTGATGGTAAGGGTCACCGTCGCCCTTCAAATCGTAGCGCTGAGGTAAAGGGTGTGGAACCACTTCGCATTCTTATAGACAGTTTTATTGACGAACACAGGGGTTCGCATCACGCTCGTGTTGTAGGCTCGTTGTACAGTCGCCGAATGAAAAGGTACGTCAGCTTAGAGTTGGTTTTCGCTTGCACTTTAAATATAGATATAAAAAATTACAAGTATTATTATTATTATAATAATAATAAGTATTTGAAGTACTTTTTTTGCAGTACTTGAAGCGCTCGTGGTGTAGCATGCCGTTCTTAATCGATCGGCAAAGTTAAGCTACGTCTGTCTTGGTCGGAACCTGGATGGGTGACCGCCTAGTGGTATTTCAAATCGAGCGTTTCCGTGCTTCGGAAGGCACGTAAAGCCGTTGGTCCCGGATATCACTTAATTGTGATAGTCGTTAAGCTAGTTGGATGCCTCCTAGGCGGCTTGAAAAATTCCAACAGTAGGTTGACCACTAGCCTACCTCCACCGATCCGCAGTGGGCACGCGTGGTGGAGTACCTATCTGCTCATTCCCTTTCACCCTGATTTGTGAAAGGAGGCCTGTGCTCAGCAGTGGGACATTATAGGCTGATGATGATGATGATGACTTGGATAAGGTAAGTATCAGCTGAATTTTCATTTTATTTTTAGGATTTTCTTAGGTCATGTTAAAATTTTATACTTTTTAACCGATTTCAAAAAACATTTACCTTGTCATGCAGTGAAGCCTTTAAATCGTATGAGTTATTTTAATTTGTATGAGTTTTTACAATGACTAGATAAAATAGTTGAAGCCTCGCGGCACGTACAGTCGAGGACATAAATATGTATACACTTTTTGAAATTCAAAAGCGATTTTCTCGCATGTTTAACATTTAAGTGTTAAGCTATTACACAAATCATAATAGTATATGTTAGAAGATTCTGCCTTTATAATATCTCATAATTTCAATCAGTAGTTTAAGAGGAAACCGTTGTTGAATTTTACTAATTGTATACATATTTATGTCCTCGACTGTACAAGTCCTGCTGACCACACGCTTCCAGCGAGCGGTCCACTCCGCTCTCTTCTTCCAATCTCTATCTTGCCAAAGCCGCGCCACCAATTTCAACGGCGCGGGCACCGCCCGCGAGCTGCCACCTCGCAGGCGGCGCGCTGCCAGCTAGTGGTTGGATTGAGTTGTGCGGGGCCGGGCCGTTGCTGCGATGGAGCGGTGCTGATATAGTGAGTGATGACCTTTATTGATACGAGCTACGGGTGTGTGGTGTCAAAGGGAAAACATCCCAAAACCTTGATCAAATTCTAGTACTTATTATGTAAGAAAAACTATAAATTAAGAAACAAAAAGTTATTTACAAAAAAAACGACTTCAAAATACACTAAAAAGTATGAAATAACTCTAATCTGACACTGATTTGAAGTCAGCGAAAAATTTTCAATGGAATACGTCGATAGTCTGTGGTCGTGCTCTTTCGCTGTAATAGTGGGTATAGCTACTACCATACCGTTACCTTTCAAATAACCTAATAACTGTACCTATTTAACAGTTAAATTCGGTAGAAAACTAAAAACTAACTCTAGAAATCGGAAGCATAATGAATTAGTCCATTCGTCCAGTCTGAGCTACTTTATGTATATAGTCAAAACAAGTATTCCACTCAAGTATCTCACTTCAAACCACAATAATGCCCCTGGCGTGCTAAGGTTCTGTAGGCTATGGCAAACGCTTACCATCAGGCAGGCCGTATACTTGATCTCTACCTTAGTAGTATAAAAAGATGGCCGTCTTGTGAACCAATAAAGTTGGACGCACACTTATCAGAGCCGAACGCGGCGAACGAATCGAAGGCAAGAGCCCTCCTTCATACACATATCCGCACCGAAAGAATCGACCGCGCTGAAGAAATAATTTCTATTTCCTTTACGCCTGTCGCACAATATTTATAAACAACTCGCGTGTTGCTACGCAACTGATAGAATGCGATGCGATGCGAGCGCATCGGTCGAGTCGGCCGCTTAAGCCGCGCCGAATATGATGACGTCATCCGAATTCGTCTAGGATTTCTGGGGTTCTTCCAGATTTGGACGATTCGACGCGGGCAAGTGTGCGAGCTTTCATAAGATTTCATATACAGAATTCTAAAATTCGTTTCTTTTGATGCGTTCGACGCGTTCGGCTCGGATAAGTTTGCGTTCACCTTAATGCTTACAAGGAAAGTGAATACCTACGGAAGATTCAGACTTGCCATAGGTCAGTTTGTAAGCTCCACCACGCTCTCATGCAAAATAATTTCAGAATAAAAATGCAGATATTTTATAAACAAACCAATTTATTTGTGTTTATATTTTGAAAATAAGTCTAAAGTTTAAATAATAATATTATAGGTAAGTAAATCTCTAATTTGTACAGTTTTATATATTTTTACATATAAATAATATCTAAAACAATTACCGACATATTGTTGTAGGTTATTTAATTTTCCTCGTTCCGAAACCCGAAACTATATATGAACAATGTGTGTAAAGGTAAACGCCCACTTTACAGGACAATTATTAACTGTAAGCCGCAATTTACTATACAGTTTACAAAATGAATGACCATTGACCATCGGTAACTATCGAGAGACAGATGATCCTTAGTATCATAGATTTAATATTTAGGTACATTAGTAGGTATTTAAGACACTGGGAAACATAAATTTGGTATAAAGAGAGATCTATGGTGGTACCTAATATCTAAATCGCGTATGGGAGATGAGTACAATAAATATTTATTAATAATTGTATTTTTTTATATGGCGGTTTCATCCCACCAGATATCCCCGACAAAGTTACTTACATTTTGGAACGTTAAACCAACAAAATAATAGAAATATTTACAAAAAAAATGCAGTTAATTTATTATAATTGAGTAGAGTACTACAGGGAAGATTGCTGCTGATAACAGCTTGCGATATTCGCCAACAATCGCCAATTAAACACGCTTATCTTTCACAAAATACCTACATTGAGAAAAGTCAACCGTTGATGGTCGAACGAATTCTCCATCGTTCTAATAGACTTGTTTTAAAAGTAGAAATAAATGTTAAATATTTACAGCGTTTGCACCAAACTCGCTCACAACATTTCGTAGGTATTCTCATAAAAATATACTTTCAGTGCAAATAAATAACAAATAATAATCATTGATGCATAACACACGTCAGACAGAACCGAAATGTCATTTATTCACTCTAAACACTATCTTAAGATAATCATTATGTACACTAATATAATACTTCTTTATAATCAACTTAATCTTTATCACTAAGTATATTATCCATTTGCTTTACCGTCTCTTCATTTATTATCACTTAATCACTGCACTTAATTCTTTTACCTAAAATGTTATAAATGTCAGGGCCGAATTCAGGTTGTTATGATTAGGGCAACGTTGCACGCGATATATAATGAATTTGCAATGAGTTGAAATATTTATAATGAGAACTAATCTATCAACGGTTTTTCACATTAATCTAATCATAGAATAACCGTTTTGATTAGCCCCTATATGGGAAAATTAAACTTAAACTCATCATTGCAGCTAAAACGCCTCCCTAATCCCTTACCAATAACAACATGAATTTGTAATAACTTTTTTTGAAATGCTCTTTTTATCAGGATTTGATACAAGTGTCCAGCAGCATCATATATACATAACATCGAGTCCCGTGCGGGGTGGTCACCGGTCGTGGTTGGTGGCGGCGGCGTGGCCCGCGTGTCAGAGCGCGTGCGCATGCGCGTGCGCGTGGTGCGGCGGCTGCTGGTGCGGGTGCGGGAGCGCGTGCGGGTTCCCCGCCGCGTGCTGTCGACCCTGGACAACAGGTACTTATTGAATATTATGCATTATGAAATTTTATCATAAACAAAATTTTTAAGTAATTATCAGGCATATGTTGCGAAATATACATATTTATAACTTTACTTGGAAATTATAGATACTCCTATTATAATCTTATAGTTGTTCAAGATAGTGGCCATCACCGTGTCGCAGAGCCGATGTTATATTTAAGAGGGATAAACATAAAGAAAAATATAAACTAAAACAATTTGACGAAATCACTCACCTGAAGATACACATAGTAATCATAGGGCTGATGCAAGGGCCAGCATCTCTGCGGTGGCACGGGGTACAGTGGAGGGACAGGATACAGGGCTCCACCTCCGAGCTTATTGCGCAGTATCCTGCTGATACTGGAGACGGAAGGTACGTTGTACTTGTCACAAACACCGTCCGCCAGCAGACGGTCCCTGATCTCCCATGCGAAGATGCCAGGGTCTTTGGCTTTTAGCTGCTTTATGTAGGATACCACCTGAGAGAAGATCAAATTGACAATGATTTTCATAACATCGAACGTTTGAGATTCTAATGCGGTTGTTTGATACTACATTTCAATTGTCAGTCCACATACCCCGTGAGTTTAATATGTCACACGTCACACATGCAAAGTATCGTGCGAAGACAACAGCGCTCACTTTCTTTAAAATAAAATAATCAACAATAAACGAACCTTAGGTGTAGTTACTCTAGGCTTGGATCCGCCGATAGCTCCTGGTAAAATGGACCCTGTTTCATGGTATCGTGCAAGGATCTTCGACACGCAGCCGTGTGATACTCGCAGTTGTCGGCTGATGTCGCAAGGCCTGTTAGTAAACAAATTATCAAAACTATGATATAAAATAGCTTTTCCTATAAAAACATCCTTGCATATATTGTAATTTGCCATCAAACAATCTTCCAAGTAATCAGCAGGTATCTTTCAAGCAAAATATCTCATTTAACTCAACTCTTCTCAACGATAGTAACTATTTTTTTATAGTTTCCCTGTCAAACACATTGCACCATTTTATTTTATTGTAAGTTAGCTACTTTTCACACATACATATTTTCTTGTTTTTTGTTTATATCGATGCGTTAGCATGAAACAGTTTAAAAAGGAGGCAACCGTTATTGGCAATTTGTTACAAACTAGCTTTGAATTGTAATCTTACTTTAAGTCATCAGCATCAACATCATCATCCTATAATGTCCCACTTTTGAGCGCAGGCCTACTCTTACAAATTAGGATGAAATAATCGTTTTGATATCACACAGGACGCTCAGATTGTATAATGAGATCCCCGCCGTGGTTTTCCCAATGGAGTACAGCATGGGGTTCTTCAAAAAGGGTGTGAAAAGATTTCTGCAAGGTCAGCAACGCGCGAATTACAGCCCTGGTGTTGCAAGCATCCATACGCTACGGTAACCACTTTCCATCAGGCGGGCCGTATGCTTGTTTGCTACCTAATAATCTTCGAATCTTATATTTATTAATTACTCGTTGATGTCGGATGGACCAGTTGGCGAGGATGGTTAAGACTCCACCTATCGCGCCGGTCGTGGGTTCGATTCCTGCACAGGGAATGCATTTGTGTGCATGAACACGTCTGTATGTACTGAGTCTAGGTGTAATTATGAATATTAAAAAATTAAAAAAGTAGAGTATATGTAGTATATCAGTTATCTAGTTTCCATAATACAAGCTCTGTTTAGTTTGTGATCAGATAACCGTGTGTGAGGAACGTCCCAGGATATTTATTTAATTATTATTTATTTATATTTTTGTTTTTTTTATACGACTAAGTCGGTAAACAAGCTACGGCCCGCCTGATGGTAAGCGGTCACCGCAGCCATATGGACGCCTGCAACACATGAA
This sequence comes from Achlya flavicornis, assembly GCA_947623365.1. Taxonomy (NCBI): domain Eukaryota; kingdom Metazoa; phylum Arthropoda; class Insecta; order Lepidoptera; family Drepanidae; genus Achlya; species Achlya flavicornis. The sequence continues at coordinate 363,090 of OX392485.1, read as the reverse complement.
GCATCGCTCACGCGTTATCGACCTTTCCTCCCTCCCCTATGAACTCTAGCGACCTTACTCACGCGCAGGAACACAACTCTATACAAAATAAAGTTATTTGGCTGCGTGCGGTATTCTGTAAGTTGGAGGTACTTCCCCAGTCGAGCCGCTCTTTGAGGGAATAGACGCTACGCTCTACCTCACTTAAATATTCTATACATAATCATCATACATAATACATCGCTGATACATCATGAAATAATATTTGAAAGTAATGGATTATTTTTATTGAAATAGGCCTTTACTCATATGAATTATCAGATGCTAAACCACTGTTTGGAAGGTTTACTTTTGGTGACAATAGTCGGAAATAAACTCAGCAATCTTTTTTTTTCAAAACAAACACGATTCGATATTGATATCTTAACTAGATTATAAATTTTTAATTATAGGCTTCCGTTTTCCATATACACATTGAAAAAAGAGACGTTCAACTAGATATGACGCCGCGGATATTAAGTAGGTACTTAGTACTTCGATGATTTTATGATGCAAAAGTCAGTAAAATATCTACATACCGAATACCAAGTTGCGCTAACTCGACTATCCTTAGTCTGACAGCATTGGGCAGTGGTCGTCCATTGACGAATACTCCACCCAGCTGGTTTACTTCGCCGTACTGCTGCGTGCCCGTGCCGCCTACGCCCGGGTTGCCCATGCCCGCTGACGGATCTGTAAACAATGTAAAAATTTGAGGAAAATTTTAGGAGGGATTTGTTATTATTCCCGGGATGGCAATATGCCAATATTAGGTACATACTCAGACATAGTGCAATAGAATCAGTTCTGAGCCAACCTAATAATGGCACCTTTTTTTCAATGGCAAAAAGTTTTTCGGATTTCTTTCTCTACTTGTGCAACACGGAATTGCTTCTTGCGAAATGTTATTATTTTAGGTCAACGGGAAGTACCCTATAGGTTTTGATTCCCTTGCGAGCGTCAAAATATGCGGCATATACGGCCGTAACTTTTGATTGCGTTGACATACAAAAATCAAACTTCTATACTACGAACATAGCTTCTAAAGTTTGATTTTTGTATGTCACAGTGACATTTAGCGCACTTTGGCGCGGTTCTCCTTAAACATCACTGCGGTGTTCATAGGAAAGCTGGTGCCATTTCTGTGCAGTGGTGTCTTTATAATTTCCCACTTCTACGTCCAACGATGATTTCACCGACGTCGAATAATCCTCGAAAAGCGGGCCAGAGCCTGTCCGCGCGGGACATTTAATTTGGGCTAAAAATCGGGACGTCTGGCAAGGCAACGCTGGCGTAAATGTACCAATAGATAAATACGTCTAGAAATAATGTATGAAATAACGTCTAGTAATAATAATAATGAAACAACCCCGAATCTTAATGAAAGATGACATCTTCTTAATGATGGAATCAAAGAACCAATTATCATTTAAATCAGATATCCCTGCAACTTTTGATCTCAATCTTTTGTATCGGGTTTCCCTTTCAAATAATTTGAAGCTCAGCTATAATAAGTGAGGACACGAGGTGACGTCACGGCTGTGACCTGACCACCTCCTGTCTGCTGTCACCCGACACCCTCGCTTTGATGTCCTCCACAACCGACACGGGCGGCACCTTCTTACTCTTTTTGTAAACGTCAAACTATAACTTTCAGTGTTGCATCGTAAAAGTTGAGGTTGGTAAAATATTTGTATATTCGTGAACTTGTTTTTGTGCGCCCTGCAGGTATGCCAATCGGATTCCATGTTTGATTTGGAATAAGAAGCTCAACTAATAACTGTACTGTTTTAAAAGGAAGTAGTCATCAATATTGACGGGCCAGCTGGCGCGACGCCGCAGGTCGTGGGTTCGATTCTCATACAGGACATGCATTTGTATGCATGAACATGTCTGTATGTCCTGAGTCTGGGTGTAATTATGTATATTAAGTATGTATTTACAAACAAAAAGTAGTATATGTATTATATCAGTTATCTGGTTTCCATAGTACAAGCTCTGCTTAGTTTGGGATCAGATGACCGTGTGTGAGAAATGTCCCAGGATATTTATTATTATTTATATGAACAACTTTTTCCATAGTACCAACTCTGAAATAAAGAACAAGCTTAATAAAGAACGAGCAAGCAAGAAAAACAGCTTTTCATGCATTTTGATCAAGATAGGTTGAGCGTTTGTAATAGAATGAAAGGTTTTTTGGAAAAAAAACCATAAGTCAATATTAAACCAAAACAGAACATAATATTATGAGGGATCAATTTCAAAGATGGCGCGCGGTATTTCCAAATTGTCATGCGTATGCGCATCTCTTGTTACATCCGTCCAATAAACGTCAAAGCGCGATATAGTGACATTCCGTCAGCGACACTCGCAACTGTCACCCGATACGACACGACACGACATGTGACGTGTAGCTGTGACATAACTGACAGCTATATGAAATGTACAAATCGTTAAAACTTTATGAAACGATTTACGACAATTTTCATGTCGTTCCTATTTGACAAACTTACGTGCTCGCTGCACATGTTTTTCAGATTACTGAATGTTTATTTCGGTATAAAAGAAATAACTGAACTGAAAAATACGCCTCTGTGTCTGTACCCTTCCTATACCGGCACGGCATAGGTTCCAGACAATATTACACTTCATAGTTAAATATTTAATAATCAAAAAGGCATATAATATTGAAGCACTATGGGTTACAGACAGGGGGGCTCTACCGCGTAACTTTGGTGGTAATCGTAACGAACACCATTAATGAATTTCATCTAATCAGGGCCCACGAATGGTCATCGTCGCGTCTCGCGTCATACCGCGTGCGCTTGATTGGATGAAATAATTAATGGTGTTCGTTACGATTACCACCAAAGTTACGCGGTAGAGCCCCGGGTCTGCTATTATCTTTGCTAGGGAAGGTGTGTGTCAGTGAAGAGCTATTATGACCAGTGAGACGACGATAATTTTATCTGAGATTATCTAATACTTCTTTGTTATTTTTGTTACGCCAATATAGTCAGCTTGTCCAAAAAATATTTAAAAATCTTATTAAAATGTAATGGCATGTAGGTATGTTTCATGTGTTTGCTGAGTTTCGTGCCGGCTCTTCTCTGTTGAAGACTGTCTTCCGAACCGGTGGTAGCTACATAAGACTTCAATAGAAAACTGCTTTGACTTAGACGTTACAAAATAATATGTACCTAATTATGGTCCTTCAACAAATTTGTCCACAATAAATGCAATACCCAGTGACAAAGTGCAGGAACAAAACGAGTGGTCACATACATCACGGCACACTCCTCGCTCGTTCCCCGGGAGGTGCAAATTGCTCGTCTGCTCACAAAATGCCTGAGTAATGTGCTACATACGATCCTTCTTTTGCATCGAGACATGCCAGCGAAAAACAAATGAGCGACGCTATTTTCGAACGGCCCTTTTTGCTGATGTTTTGCTGTCGGTGTTTTAATTTATTTGATAATGGATGTTTATCGGTCCAATCTTCGTTACCTTAAATTTTGTTAACCTGAATGTGACGATTTGGCCCGTAAAAAACGCTCTGAAGGACGTTCAAACATAAAAGTTTTGAGTTTGAACCAATGCGGTATAGGTAACAAGGGTATGTTTTTAATATTAAAGGAAGTATGGGTATAAGCATAATGTATGTAAAATTAAGCCTACTTCTCGCATGTTGCAGTACCGAATCGCCTTCTACAATGAGCATCAGCTTTCCCCGAAGGAAAACATTATGAGGAATCCGTAACACGTAAAATTCTATTCCAAACACCTCACAGTGTGGTCCGGTATCCAGGTAGCAATTAGCTCGAAGGCGCGCAACGAGCAGTTTTGAAGGTAACTCTTGGTCTTCCCTACAGATTTCCCACCACTTCTCTATAGAATGACGCCAACGTATTACGAGGTATTACCCATTTGAAAACTATTTACCTATACAACATCATGATCATCATATCAGCCCATGGATGTCCACTGCTGAACATAGGCCTCCCCCATTGATTTAAATTTCGAATGGTTCAGTAGGCCTAGACAAATTACATTTCGTTGCGTTTACGCGAATAGAAACGTTACAAAATGTATGAGATTGACATTTGGCTACGCTAGGATCTAGCGTATCCTTATGTCAATCTCATACATTGTGTAACGTTTCGTTGGCTACGCTAGGATCTAGCGTATCCTTATGTCAATCTCATACATTGTGTAACGTTTCGTTGGCTACGCTAGGATCTAGCGTATCCTTATGTCAATCTCATACATTGTGTAACGTTTCGTTGGCTACGCTAGGATCTAGCGTATCCTTATGTCAATCTCATACATTGTGTAACGTTTCGTTGGCTACGCTAGGATCTAGCGTATCCTTATGTCAATCTCATACATTGTGTAACGTTTCGTTGGCTACGCTAGGATCTAGCGTATCCTTATGTCAATCTCATACATTGTGTAACGTTTCGTTGGCTACGCTAGGATCTAGCGTATCCTTATGTCAATCTCATACATTGTGTAACGTTTCGTTGGCTACGCTAGGATCTAGCGTATCCTTATGTCAATCTCATACATTGTGTAACGTTTCTATTCGATCAAACGAAATGTACTTTGTCTAGGGAGGCTGGGCCGCTTGCATCCAGCGGCGCCCAGCGACTCTGAACAGGGGGCCTACCACAAGCTCTTAAAACAAGGTTAAAATAACCTTATTTGTTTTTTGTCCCTCTTTGACATCCAACGTCAAAACAAGACAAAACACAAATAAGGTTATTTTAACCTTGTTTTAAGAGCTTGTGGTAGGCCCCCTGGTCGTCATTCCACCTGGTGGGAGGTCTATACAATATTATATATTCTATGTAAATTTCACTGCAATGTTGTGCCCCACTTGCCTTATACCAATATTGCCAATAGAAAAAATATTCGTTACCCAGCTCCATTAGGGCAATCAGTTTTTGTCTCAGGGCATTCCGATTATAGGTTATATTCCTAATTCCCTCGACTTTACAGCAAGATTCTATGCTTTGTGGCTTGAATAAGGAACTTTAAAATATATTTGCAAAGCTTTTAAGAAAATTTAAAAGTAGAATGGCTTATCACCCGGTTCAACTATAATTCAACTGAAGAATTATTTCAGTTCAAATTGGACAAACACACAGCTTCCTTTGAACTCATTTCAATTTTCATAAATTCAAAAGATGACAAAAGAATGTCCGTCAAAGAAATCTTTGTCACAGCACAGAAGGATCACATATTATAAGCGGCGGCGCGGCGGCGCGGTAATGCGCGGGCGGCGGGCGGCTTGTCCCAAAGGGAACAGTGGCGGTGGGCGGGGCAGGACTTAACGCATCAACACATGCCGGCTACACTTGTGTGGACGACATCTTGACATGTATTTAATTAGTAGCGCTTATAGGATACCTACTACCATGGACGAATAGACTACTAGTAATATTTTAGGTGTCTGTCCTAATCCTACGTTCAAAAGTTCCATTATTTTCAGCATAAAGTGTGAAAGGATAACTGTATGTTTTCTTTTTGTATTTTTTTTATACTGCTTATGTTAATTGCTTTTATTTCTTGTAGTACGGTCTCGGCTACTAGACTAATTTACTATTTTTGATACCAACTCCTAACTATCTACAGTTTTACAGACCATTAGATGTTGTGCTCGTGACTTCCAAACTGAGAACTAACCAATTCAATCATAAAGGGGTATACCTCCTTTATGATTTTATTAGTTTAGAACTTCGGTTTTGACACCACTGCCTCAGGAAAGAGGCTAATGTTTCATACGATCATCTCTTACAAGAATACTATATTCTACTGTTAGTGTTACTATTAGCGATTTAAATCATTAATGTATGCGCGCCCTGGTTGACCGTTCCATTCTAGCGTCGGGCGGGCGCTGCGCGGGCGCACGTGTGACCACACTTTTTGCCAATTCCTCGAACAAAAGCCATACTTCATATCTGTCACTTGTTGCATTTGACATCAAAGGATTGCTGTTATACCGAATTGTACTTCGTTACTGAATTACAGGAATTTATAACCCTTTTGTTTTAGTTGCCGATTCCCTTTCCGTAATACCTCCTATGTGGTACTAAACTCGCCACAATCTGATAGATCCGTTTGGACGACAGGTTTAGACTACATTGCCATTCTAGTTTGTGGTCAAAAGAAGGCCAGGGTATATCATATCCCAATCCTTTAAAAATGTAATTTATAAACACTAGCCGAATCGTAGGTAGGTGCCATACGCAATTCGAAACATTTTATCGATTTTGAGTTTTTCATCGATTGAAACAATACTGAAACAAATACTATATCGAGCATGGTTTTCCTGAGCGATAACAATTATTGACCAATAGTAACTCACTGATTAACCTTTTGCTTTTTTGAGCTTTCTGCTCAGGTTATCGGCTAGGTACCTACCTATATTAGGTACCAACATAATCAGGAATTATTATTTTAAGCAGGAACGGGTCCAGCTCACCCGTACCATTAACAGCGTTGTTTTGACTCGGGAGTGTTTTAGAAGATATCCGTAATATTTGAACATCTTTCATTAGATACCTCGTTGTCTATTATCGAAACGGCGGGTTTGTTAAAGGACTGAATGTTTTCTACATTTTTATGGTGGGACATGATACCATAGAATCTCTGATAATAATGGTTGATTTGATCCATATAATCAAGATTATGTAGTTTATGGTAGGAGAGTACTTATAGTACCAGTCTAGCTAGCTAAATCCCTTATGTGTAATTCAGCTGCTGCACCTGTAAGCCAAATCACTTGTAGGCTTTATGTACCTACATACCACCTCCGAGCACACAAGCTTTAATTAATAAAAAGGTTTTTATCAGAATTTGCTCAATGTTTAGGTGCAATTCTGGAATTATGAAATAAAAATAAGTGTGAACAAGTAGCGCAGCAGTGCTAATCCGCTAACACGTTGAGTGTGGAGCCAGCTCCGGCTGTAGTGGCTACTGTAGCAAATCGACAGTAATCAACCTTCACAGCATTGATTCGCGATAACAGACTGCGGATTGCATTTGCAACTAATTTTATTGTGTTGGTATTTAGATCAGAGATTTCTTTAGAGATGTGTCGAGGATTGTAAACTTATGTTCAGAAGTGTACTGCCCTAGCAGAATGTATTATTTAGGACCCTATTCACACCGTGGGATATGATGAGGTCAAATATGCCACTAGAATTTAACTAAGAATAATTCCACTATTGGAATATATCGGTAAATGATCAATGATAACTCAAGTTCAGGAAGTGTGCCAACTGTCAGCCAGACGTACACTAAAAGGTCCTACACCCTGCTGTGATTTCGTCACTTTATTATCCTCCACAAAAAAAAATGGTTTAATTTTTTTTTGTTGCACTGAATGTAGTATATAGAATCTGAGTAGACGTTACCCCCCTTATTAATAATAGTAGGGGAGCCCATGATGCCAAATGGGGATTTACTCGCGTCATAGAGACCTATTGGGTTGCAAAGCTTAGATGATAAGATGAAAAAATGTGTAAATAATAATAAATACTAGCATATTTATTATTATTTACACATTACTTTCAAATGGAAATTTCGAAATGAAAAAAAAAAAAACATCGAGCGCGTCAAGGGGTTAAATATAGGGGCCTTATATATGGGGCTCATATTTGGTGGAGGTACCCCTGTATATTAATCTGCCGCGCTTTAGTAAATCCCGAAATCCCCGCTTGGGCTCCCCTACTAAAATAAGGTGTAAATCAGTCTTTTAACGCCCAGGTATTAAGATAACCCCAGCTCTTTTTGTTTATATGACATTAGAAAGTGACGGATATATTTAAAACCTAGGTACACTTCTATACTTGACTTACACCTTATTTATTAATAATTGTATTTATTTATTAATAAGGGGTTTATTAATAAGGGTACATGTATTATACGTACCCATTATGAATTTATTGCAGACGGATAGCTACGGGTTAAATAGAAAAGGCATCATTACGTATTGCGTCGATCCCAAAAATCTTTAATAAGTAAAAGCAGATTTATAGATAGTAACATTTCTAAGGAATTTCGAATTACCACCTAAACGAACTGTTGACATTGACACCAAAACACCACGAAGACTGAAAAATTCACACAGCTTTTCCCTCGATTTAGCAATAATCGAGCGTATCACAACAACATATTCTAAAATACCGAAATATCGAATGAGATTCTAAATGTAACACACATTTGTCGCAATAAAAGTAATATGGAGCAGAATGCGTGAAATTATTTACGATTCAGGCGAATAAAGTGCGGGACAAACGCCTGATGGAGGAGCTGGTGATCAACACATTAGCGACTTCTAGCTGAACCAATAGGGGTGAGAATTTCACTTATCGATAAACACTGGTATTTCTTAATAAGAATACTTACTGAATTGTTTTGGTTTCCATAATGAGAGATCACCTAAAAATAACCCGAAAATGAGATTTTAGTATTTAATCAGTTGATCTAGGTACTAATATATATGTAAATATAATTTAAAAGTTAATAAATAAGCTTTTTATCAGTAATATTTATTCCGAAGATTGATGCTCCGAATAGATAACGTATCTTCCAAACCAATATATGAGTAATTCCGGGTATCGTTTTCACTCAATCATCATGTTCAGTACTAATTAATAGCGTAAGATATATCTCATTATGCGTTTAATTATTCTGAACTTAGATATGAAATTATAAAGTGTATTTTTGCATTTCGGTGACGCGTATCTCAGTTTGTCAACATATTTACTTCTTTCTTTTATTTATCGATATTAAACATCACAACACTAGTGATATCAAATCGTCTCCGCGTCTCGAATCGGCTCCTTTGAGTCTTTACTAATTGGTAGAAAAAAGAGATGGCATCATCCAAAAAATGATACGATAGAAAAGGACCGAAAACGGGGCGGGAAACATCTTTCTTTGCTCGGTTAATTTACGATGCCCCTTTGACGTTTCACTGGTGACAGTTACTAGTGTTTTCGGCGAATATAACGCATTCATTAATTCGTGAGACTTCACAAGTTTAATATCGCTTTAAATATATTGCTTTTCTCGTTGGAGAAGTGGTGGTGTTTGGAAGAACAAAGGCTGAAACGGTTCGTTAAAGTTGCGAGTTGTACGCCGCCCGTTTGTTTTGTGGGACTGTAAATTCTCCCATCGGTGTCGTTTATTCTATTCTTTGGTTTTAATGATTAATTAATTACTTCTTTCAACTTTAGGTGCAAGGTTTAGACGAGCTATTTTAGTGTTTTACGTGCCTTTATCGACAATATTAGGTATGTTGTCAATGGTGAGATGGTTATCGATATGATGATCTCTAAAATATTTGGCAATGAAATCATTTGGCCACCTAAATTAAATTTGAATGTCACTTACCTAAAACTATTTGTACCAAAGTCACAGAAAAGTCAAGCACTGCTTCCGAATATTTACTCGTATCTTTTTTTACAACCAGCTGTCCGTCTGTTTCTAATTTTGTTTATTTAACGTAACTGTCTATTTTTCTAAGTAGCTGTGCATAGTTTGCGTAGTAGTGTAGTAGACCACGCCAGATTTTAATCAGTAAAATAATTGAATCAGTCGTCAATTATAATATTTATACTACACTAACTGCCTGTGGTGATACCCCACCCTTACCCTATATGAATAAGTTTCCCCGTTTTTGCAAAATTATTCACTGATGCTTCGCTCCTATTAGTCGCAGCGTGATGCAGCCTAAAGCCTTCCTCGATAAATGGACTATCCAACACAAAATCAATTTTTCAATTCGAACCAGTAGTTCCTGGGATTAGCGCGTTCAAACAAACAAACCCTTCAGCTTTATAATATTATAAGTATAGATTATTATTATGACGGGATTTTCACAAAGTTATGGTTAAGAAAATACCGAACCGAAAATGCCGTTTCCGAGAATAACCCAATATTAACAGATTTCAATAATTATATTGGGCGTAATAAAACTCTTTCTCTTAGGCGGCCCTGTAATTGAGGAAACCAACTCTGATCTATACCGAATATCGTCTACATCTTCCATTTCAGTGGACTCGTAATCAGTTTCTACTGTAACGCTGAACGAAGTTGCTGCAGCGTTACCAACATCGACATTAGAATCAATTCCAGATACATGATTAAAGAAACATGAGTGATCCCCTGCTTTCACTGGGATATTCTTATCCTATGCTTTCCCAACACGCCTTATTTCGCAAGCGTAATAAATGATCTTTAGAGCTTAAATGAAATGAGCTAAATTGCTGGTAACTTCAGAACCATTGAATAGTCGTCGTTTTATTTTGAAAGTATACTCAAAAAAAAAACGACGTTTGAAATTCATTGATTGTTTAAAAATTTTACAATATCTAAAGAAAGTTGCCGAAGCATAAGGTATACAGAAATGTATAAAAATGTGTAAAAGTATTACAAGATATAACTGTTTTTGATCTGATTGGTATAAAAACCATTATTGTAAGGCCAATTCAAATTCAAATTCAAAAAGCATTTATTAAATTTAGGCCCTGATAAGGCACTTATGAACGTTAACAAATTACTCTACACCGGTTCCAAATACAACTTGAACTGAGAAGACTCCGGCAAGAAACTCAGCAAGTTTTTTTTTTAAATGTGTTCTTATATGTATTACAATTTACAAAATATTTATAACAATAGCCTGCGAAGCGAACAATTCATTCAAATGCGTTCTTGTCATCTACAAAATCAGAAACTTTATAGTACCCTTTCTTGCATAACTTCTGTTTTACTATCTTTTTGAATCTATGTATAGGTAGCTCTTGGATTTCTTTGGGAAGTTTATTATAGAAACGTATACATTGCCCCTTGAAAGAGTTAAGGACTTTGCTGAGCCGAGTTAAAGGTACAGCAAGTTTGTGCTTATTTCTAGTGTTCAAACTATGAGTGTCGCTATTCTTAGGTAAGTTATTTATGTAGTTATCAATGTAGGGTCGTATGTAACTAGAAAGATTTATATTACTTATATTTCCTACACTAACTTGTGAATAGCCAAAAATTACTGATCGAGTACTGTAGATCTCATTCTTGCATGTTCTCAGTTGAGACCTTTGACCTTCATAAGTACCTTACTGAAGCGCTCGTGGTGTAGCATGATTAGCCGTTCTTAATCGATCGGCAAAGTTAAGCTACGTCTGTCTTGGTCGGTACCTGGATGGGTGACCGCCTAGTGGTATTTCAAATCGAGCGTTTCCGTGCTTCGGAAGGCACGTAAAGCCGTTGGTCCCGGTTATCACTTAATTGTGATAGTCGTTAAGCTAGTTGGATGCCTCATAGGCGGCTTGAAAAATTCCAACAGTAGGTTGGCCACTAGCCTACCTCCACCGATCCGCAGTGGGCACGCGTGGTGGAGTATCTGCCCATCCCCTTTCACCCTGATTTGTGAAAGGAGGCCTGTGCTCAGCAGTGGGACATTATAGGCTGATGATGAAGTACCTTACTAGGGCCTAAATTCAATAAATGGCTTTGACTTGACGTTGACTTTGTACAGGAGCATTATTATAAGTTTTGTGTATTCAAAAAGAATATCAGACCATTCAGGAGGTAATTTAGAAACAAGAAAACATCAAGCTTATCTGAATTAAGCGTAGCTGAATTTAGCGTTTGTTTTAGATCGCACCGTGATTACGTCTCGCCAACATTCACGGTGAGTACCTAAAGCATGCGCGCGCGCAGCAAGGCTCGTCCTTGTTAACCTTATCGCCTAATACCACTATGGCGGATGAAACCTGGCTGTTTACGACCGCTTTTACGATATTAAAGCGCGACCAATCAGCGGCCGGCGTACGCGCACACTAATCAACTTTCCATTACAGATGTATTGTAATGGTGTTGCCAGTTTCTCTCTGCTGATATGAAATAATTACATACACATTTGATTTACGCGGTTTTTATAAGGGTATCTTTTTCCTGGTTTACTCGTGAGTGAGTGAATAATGTCATTTAATTTATAGTTAACATTTACAGGTTTTGGTGTTGAGAATTTTGGCTCCGCGGGTTGAACAACTTGTTATTTACATTTATTTTATTTATATAGTTGAAAATACTTTTTGAATCAATTACATTTATATTAATTACGAATCAGTCAGTTTTAAGTAATTGATCCAATTTGCATAAAAGGCAAACCTATGAGTATACGCCTACATGAATTTAATTCTCAAAATCATTTATCTACCGAGTAACATAAAAAGACAGAATCACTGATAAAGTTTCTTTTGCACATCACTAAAAAATATTAGATGAGATAACCTTGTTCTAGCGCACAACGGACATTAAGAGAATACAGTTGGACTTTTTGGCGGGAACTTTCAGAGTGACGTAGCATTTTCATTTTTATTTTCATAAATTTGTGTATTTTGAGTTTTATTGTGTATTATTGGTGGTATTTTACCCAATAAAGATCATCCATGTGCACCAGTGAAGTGAAATGAAATGAATTATGTGTATCGTTACTTTTCAAGTTGTCTCAAAATGTCCGTGAAGAGTTTTAGTACAATGACCACCATTGTAGTAAAACTTGATTTTTATGGACGGTAACTGACTGAGGACTATAATGTGAAGTGATTTTGTGACTGGATACTATAATATAACTCGACACTGGCAGAAATGAGCTCTAATTTGGGCTTGGTTGCCAAAATTAAAAATAAGAAGAAGAAGAAAAGAATACAGTTTTCTTATTTACAAAACACTAGAGTATTCATCCAGTTTTACCCGCAATTATGAGATATTTTATGTAACTCCAGCTTATGTTATGATGATATAGCTACCTATGCCATGCGATAGTAGGCCTATGTCCAGCAGTGGACTGCTATAGGCTGATGATGATGATGATATAGCTACCTTCGCGCCAAACATCACTTTTGGTTGTGTCGTTGCGGCGTGAAGAAACAAACAAATAAACTCACTCACATTCATTTTATTTTATTTATTTACTCTTAGGACTTTTACAGCTTAATTTTTACGATAGAGTAAACACATAGATGATCCTATGCCATTTACAAATCTCCAAATTCCAATTATATACGGTACGGTATACAGGTCGGTTAACTAAAGCTGGCACGTTTCAACACATTTACACCGTCTCTCTCGCGCAAAGTCAAGCTTATGAGTATGAAGGAGACAGTTATTGTTTTGCTTTTGCTACTGCTCATAAATATAGAGTGGTCTATTTTTGCATTCGTCCATTAGACTTGACTGATTGCAAATTTATGAGTACTGTGAACGTGCCAGCTTTCGTTAACCGACCTGTACCACATAAAGTACTCATGTATACGAAAACAATTTTTACTGCTTTTCATACAAAAGATACATGTCTCTTCGGCAAAAATGTATGAAAAGCTGTATTTTTTTTTGCGATTTCAATGTTTGTCCCACAGATTACAGAATAAGATTATAATAATACAATAATAATTATAATTACAGTCCCACTTATTCTGTAATCTGTGGTTGGTCCATTAGTAAAACTTGATTGTATACATGAGTACTGTACGTGTTTTCATTTAATGTCGTATTGTCGTATCCATCCCGTATATTATACATATACCCCCTTACTCATAAAGCACTATTTAACTAATATACTGATTAAATGGTCACGTAAATAATGTCACATTATTTGACAATGACATAAGAGTGATTTTATTTACGTGACCCTTTAAACAGTATATTAGTTAAATAACGTTTTATGAGTAAGGGGACTAATTTATAATATGTATCGGTATGATATGAATATTGTGAATTGTTTGCTCCAAAATAGTTACGATTACGAACATGCATTTTCTCGTAAGCATAAGCAATTTTAAGAATGTTAAACTAAACTTCCATTGAATGACAAGTAACCGAATGTTGCGAAACCCATCGTCGAGTTCACAGTCCAATGAGAAGGCTCCGTTCTCAGTACCAGCCCAGAGATAAATAACACTTGGGCGCGATTGAATCAATCATTGCGATTGTTTGCCAACAGTTTTGCTTGGACACCTATTTAAATATTTGATCGTATCTGAATTGATGTGACATACATAGTTTTGAGAAGACCCTTGAAACTACACATCAGCAACTTTCGCTTTGTTATCTTGATTAATAAGCTTGTTCTTTCCTTTTTTATTGGTAAAAATGACAGTAACTATAATAATATCGGAACAAAACAAATCACAAAAGATTATGCAACACCATACTAATGTTACTAATCCTTGCGACGAAGTCACAGAACATTTCACCCAACTGACCAAACTGGTACCTATTCATTACACTTGAGCCCCTAGTTTGTGGCGTGGCCGTGGTGAAGGGCCCTCGAGCGACCACACAGGGCGACAGGCCGCCGACAAACGTCACCGCTACACAAACAACGGCTACCACGCAGCGGCCGGGAGCTCACGTACCGTCTGAAGAGGCCTTACGAGTCCGGGGTCTGTAGTTAATAGCAGTAGCTATGTTTGATGGAACCCGTGGTATTCCGGGTTAAGATAAGGCATTTATTTGCAGTCTGTCTTTAAACTGGTTTAAGAGTGGGTAATCTTGAGTTTTGAAATGGACTGAATGCTTTCAGCTTGCAGTAAATTCTAATAAATTCTTTAGCCCAGAAGGGTATTTTTGGCTTGAATTACCTCAATCAATTTGCACGCTTGTTTATCTTATTCATCTACTGAAGTGGTTGTTACCGAATAAAACCGGCCAAATATGTTTATTATATGATGTAACTAAAAATGTATGCTATTCGCAATTTTTCCTTTATCTGTGCTATAAGACGTTGCTTCATACCAAATTTCAAGATTCTGAGTTCACGGGAATTAGGTAACCTGTAGGTTTTGATTCCCTTGCGAGTGTCGAAAATTTGCAGCATAAACGGCTGTATCTTTTTATTGCGTTGGCTTAGAAATTTGATTTTTTCACAGCTCCAAGGGACAGTAGAGTACTTGAGTAGGTATTTGATATGACTTTCAGTTTGCTACCTCCACGCGTTCCTGAGAAAAAGGGTCTTGACAGACAGACAGACAAAAGTAATTCTATAAGGGTTCCGTTGTTTCCTTTTGAGGTACGGAACCCTAAAAAACAGATCACACTAAGTATCTGTTATTTTTCCTGCTATCCTAGTTCCAATGTGAAGTAATAGTATTAAAATAACGTCATTTCAAAATCATGGTAATATACATGTTTTCACAGAAATTGTCACCTGCTTACTTATAAAAATTAATGAATAGGCAATGAAAAATGGCTTGGCCAAGTATACATTGGTAGACAAGACATGTCACCTCATGATTTGGCTTCAGCTGCCCTTATTAACCTCAGTAAACGATGTCAACCTATCGCCATAACTCATGTCCTACTAATTATCGAAGCTTCCCCGGCGCGTGCGCTGCTACAGGCAGATAAATGCACCAAGCAAATGTCTTGAGAATACTCAGTGAGATCATCGTTGGGAGCGGCAATTTGTTATGCTTTGGCAGTTTTATGGGGTTGCGAGGTGATTTTGATTTGTTCCCGCTATTTTTAGATATCCGTACGAGTTAAGTGGCGAGGGCAGCTGGACCTCCAGGCCTCTCCAAATATTTATAGAATATGGATTTTAATTGGAACAACATAGTTTTCTTAACGAGCACCCGCGCTATTAACGTGGTTTAAATCTGCGAAATATAGGTTGTATAAAAAAACCGAGCAAAACACTCAAACATAAAAATATATAACCCAGTTCAAATACAATCGTTTACTTTTGTCTCCTTTCAAATGATCGGACCGAATCAGATTTTCCAACAATTATTTAATTAGTCAAACAAAGTCCCGTTGCGCGGGCGCATCTGTCAAGACAGTAGCCCTCGAGTGAGGCGCGGCATGGCGCGGGGCGCGGGGGGAGTGTTTGCCGCCATTACTGTGTTTACTCGACGTGGGCTCGGCTAATGCGTCCGCAAACATTGCAGCAACCTCACTGAGCTGGATGGAAGCCGAGCTCCTCGGATATTTTCGCTCTGATATTCAGTAAGCGAGGCTCTCATCTCTTCCAGTGGGTGTTGTTCATCATCATCAGTCTTAGCCTTATATAGATTTACAACATCATAACAAGAAAGTCTAACTCTACTAGATTCTAACAACCTTTCTCAAAATTCTGATTGATTAAAGGGCAATTTATTTCTCTCAATTTGTTATATAACAAAAAAATTGGTCATCCGACTCGGGAATGGCGCCTCAACAACTTTACCATAATGTATTAATTTCTTGTTCTCGTTACGCTGTTCTATGTGGACAAAGATTGGTTCGACCGTTTTACAATATTTGTCGGTTTTGAGTTTCTGCTCAGATTAAATATGTTTGGTTTCGGTAGCGTAGCGGTTCATGGTCTTATGAAAAGCAAACTAAAGCGCGTCGTCGCTCTTGCTTGGAAGTGATGCGCTGCGTCTCGGTTCACGCGCGTGGTAAATTCTTTCTTTTATATTTTTGTCGGTTCTTATGGGTCTGGTTTCATTTTTTTCTTTTCTCTTAAGGTTTTTAAGGTGATGAGAGATTACATCAATCAGCGATTGATCATTCCCTGGTAAATAACTGTTGCAAGAATATAACTCGTAAAGTGAGTGGTCGAAATTAGACTATTGTTTTTTGCACAATAAAAAAATGTTTATACCAGTCGCAACTTTTTACAAGAATTGGGAATTTTAGGATGCAACTCTTACAAAAGTGCCCATTGTCCTTTAAAATACTGTTCTATATAAAGTGTAATCTGTTGTCATTTACTGGCAAAACTAACGTCATACGTGGCCAGGCTAGCAAAATAGTACCACCTATCTCACCACCGGCGCTGTACTTGCGCGAGTTACGGTGGTAACTTTTGAAGTATGGGCGCTGTCCCTCTGTTGTACGTAGTATTTATATATGAGGTGATGATAAGTCAATAGTATCGAATGAAATTACGAAGATCGTGGATTCAAATGTTACAATGAGTTTATACTTTGGGTGAAGTAAAACATTGTATTTGTAAGAAGACCACAGCACTGCCCCACCACCCGCAAGTTGACAATCTATTACCTTCTGTGTGTGTTTACCAACTTTAGTTAAATCATCACTTAACATAGTGAAATTGTAGTCAAACAGTAAGGAGTTTTAAAGATGTGATGGATGAATTTATTTGAGAAGAGTTTTTGTTCATCTTGATTTGGTGCATGGCTTGCTGCAATGTCTTGGGAGATCTCATGGATTATAGTTTACATAAATTTATCAAATCGGAATCTAATTTTATATTCTTCTTCTAAGATTGCTATATTTTTGCTAAGATGATTTCAAAAAACTTAGAGACTTACTAGTCTTTGAAAAAGACAATGCGATTAGTAGACAGTCTTTACAAATGGGCGTCAGCCTTTATGTGTCAAAGGGATGCAGTTGTAAAGAATTTCCATGTTTATTACAATATACTTAAGTTTCATATTGCTATGATTTTTGGGGTTAACCCAAAGTAGCTAGCACAAACATTGACAAAACAAATAAGGTCTAATTGACAGGAAATTGTAACATTATTCGTTGTTTGAGCATGTACTTAGGATTTGTTATGGGTGTTGGATTACTAGCTACTTTTGCAGGGGATTTTGTTTTGATGTATGCGTGATTACATAAGCAGTCTTTTTTTTTATCAGTGAACGAGCAAGCCATTTACTTTTGTATTTTTGTCTTCATTCATACTCTTGTCTATCGCCTTTGCTAACTTTCCTTGTTCTGTATTTTCTATCTTATTCTTATTCTGATGTTTCATGATAAAAACACTTTTTCTCAAAAGATTATCAAAAGTATCTCCGGGTAAGTAAACTACCGTCCTCCTCTGTGCATATTTACTTTTTAAAGCAATTTAGAGAGTACTAACATGTTTGGCTGGTTTGGTTTACAGTTGCTAAATTCCTAATTTTTTTTAGCCAGTAAACTGCCATACTGATTTGGTTTGTTCGCTGGTTTGTTTATGATATGCGGTAGCGGGCACCGGAGTATTTGTCGTGGCTGCGCCCGCGCCGCGTCGCCACGCCGCCGGCCGGCAGCACCGCCGGGCCCGAGCAAACAACCGACTGATGGACAAACAGACAAACGATTCTTTGTTTGTACCATTAACTACTGCCTATTTGGGATTTCAGAAATCAGTTTTAAAATGTAGATATGTACTAACAAGGTTGGAAGATTTGAAAAAGGCTGAAGCAAAAAAATTTGTGACACTTCTCAGTCAAAGTATAAGTAAATAGCTTTATGCTCGTAGACCCCATCGGCGTAAAAAGGAGATTTAGAAAATTCAGATGGTAGTCTGGCTTTCGAACAAAGTGGCAATAATGCAAATACCGTCTGAATGGCAATGAACAATAATTGCTAGATCACAACTTTGCACCTCAAAATACTGAAAATAAGGCGATCACCGTGTTAACATGTATAATGAAAGAGTTTCATCGCTCGGTGTTGCCGCTGGTGGCGCGTGCGCCGGTGACGCGCGGCGGGATAACCTCGCGATAACCGACGATTATCGACGACCCCAAAGCGATAGCGACGCGACGCCCGCGCCCGCGCTCGTCCATACCTCATTACTATTCGCATTATGAACTAACGCACCATCGATTGCTGCTTTTAGCAAAACTCTCTAATTGTAAAAAGTTGTCTGGTATGAAAAGCATTTTTTCAGTTTAGACCTTAGGACTCCTAAGTTAGGACTTAGGAAGCACGTATCATCATATCAGCCTATGGATGTCCACTGCTGAACATAGGCTTCCACTTCATGTCCGTGTGGCTCCCGGCAGAGAATAGGGCTACCCTTCCAATCCTGTGGGTGTCGTAAAAGGCGACTAAGGGAATTCACCAGAGGACGGGCAGCAGCGTCCATCTGTAATACGTCATCACTACTGCGATCACCAACCCGCCAGCCAAGCGTGGTGATTACGGCAATACCCCTCCCTCTAAGGAGGCACGTATATCATATGTTATTACGAGCTTCGCTTATAACTATCGCATTTTCTTACGTCATTCAGAAAGAGCTCCACACCACTGTTTGATCAATCGTGTTATAGAAGCTTTCGCAACAAAACCAATAACATATAATATAACTATTACATCGATCAGATTCGCAGATTATCTTGAAATAACAAGCGTACCATCTAATAAATTGTCTTTAAATAAAATCCTTCCATTTTATTTTTCGCTTATTATCATTTGGCCATCTTCATGGCCTGTTACCAAAAATTTGAGGTCACCGCCACTAGAGGTTCAGATCCCGTTTATATGAATAATCGTATGATCTATCGTGTCATGATCAGGCTGTGTTCGTTCAGCCACTGCTATATGTAGGCTTCTCCTAAAGCTGCCACAGAATTCGATTCAATTCCTCCCTCACCCAGATATAATACCCGCCACCTTCATCATGTCCACTTATGCCCGGTTCCTATAACAACAAAACGGTTCGTTTTACTTACTTATGGTTAAATATTCTACCAGGCGTAAGTCTAAACTGTTGAAAATATGCTGTTGTTTTTAACGATACATTATACAGGTGCTGTAATAACGAAACGGTCCATCGGTAAACAAATAACCGAAAGATTTTCGTCTTTCGTAGGCACGATCAAAACATTGGTTATTGTCTTTTTGTTTACTTTATTTAGTATATAATATTGTCTTAATTTTTATTACTGTTTATTTATTCTTAGTTTTGGTTTCATTTTACACCCCCGTCTTTCCAGTTTATTTTAACTCCTCTCCATCCAAAGGTTGCCTGGTAGAGATCACTTTTGGTTATAAGGCCGCCCATTGTAACACTTTATTATTTTTATATGTAACATTAAAGTATTATCTATCTATCTATTCTATCTAGTGTGAAATACCCAAAATGCCGATTAGTTTTTTATAGAAACCGGGCATCAGCCATTATGGAACCCACACTAAACTTGCTCCACTCCAAGATTAGGTTCTACCCATATCTACCCACGTCGTTCTAAAACTTAAATGGGAATGGGCAGGACATGTAGTTAGATGTACAGATAACTGATGGAACCAAATAAGTACTGCCTGGTGTCAAAGATATCTAAAAAGAGCGAAGAGACGACCGAAGATAAGATAGCGAGACGAGCTGGAACACAGTGCAGGAAAGACCTGGAATAGACTTCTCAACTACACACATTTGGAATAGGATGGGGGAGGCCTTTGCCCAACAATGGGATGATTTGTAATAGGTAGGTACCTAAATTAATAAAATTGAAACATGTTATTGTATAATAAACTGTATATATTGCAAGGCCTAAATAAATAATAAATAAAGAAATCTGGCCACATTATGGCAACAAGTGACCACCATTATATTGGTTATTGTAGTCTTATGAACAGGATTACAAATTAAGTAGTTAATTTCAAATTTTATTTCAGCGACGTCAAAACTCTCTGATAATTCATTGAGGAAAATAAAGATATACCTAATACTTATTAATTGGGATGTACTTATATGAATTAAAATAATTATACTTTCCCGATTTAGCAAAACATTCCAAGAATATTGCATTAAGATTCTAAAGACAATTATTGTAATTAGTTATATATTTAAGAGCGAGAACCCTTTTTAATTCATCAGTGGACATCCCTAGGCTAAAATGATAAAATTAATAGATTTTTAAAACTATTTCAAATTATTTAGACCAAAGTCTTAGGTACCTAAGTATCAAAACGTAGTGACGCGCGACGGTCCCATTATCGTTGATCGATAACCCTTAACGCCCTTTGAACTGTCGATAAACTACGCACGTTTAGTGCAACAATGCGTCTGCGCCGCTCTAATGACCAATATTACTAAAGCAGGTAATTAACGCTTGTATGATTAAGGAACAGTAATGTAATCAAATGTTTTGGCGGTCGCTCATAGAGCCGTCTGCGACTGGCGCCGTAGTTCCGTGATCAGGTCATTGAATTCAACTCATTAATGTATATATTTTTCCCTGACCACAATTTCGTGTGTAATGATGAAGTAATTAATCTAATTAAACTGAAAAATAGTTATTATTTTTTGTTGTCGAAAAACTATATTATCATCAAAACAGTAAACCGAAATAGAATTGTAAAGATTGTCCATGAAATTATTTTTTAAAACCCAAAATTGTAATTATTAGGAAAAAGGGCTGAAGCGCTCGTGGTGTAGCATGATTAGCCGTTCTTAATCGATCGGCAAAGTTAAGCTACGTCTGTCGTGGTCGGTACCTGGATGGGTGACCGCCTAGTGGTATTTCAAATCGAGCGTTTCCGTGCTTCGGAAAGCACGTAAAGCCGTTGGTCCCGGTTATCACTTAATTGCGATAGTCGTTAAGCTAGTTGGATGCCTCCTAGGCGGCTTGAAAAATTCCAACAGTAGGTTGGCCACTAGCCTACCTCCACCGATCCGCAGTGGGCACGCGTGGTGGAGTATCTGCCCATTCCCTTTCACCCTGATTTGTGAAAGGAGGCCTGTGCTCAGCAGTGGGACATTATAGACTGATGATGATGATGAGGAAAAAGGATTAAGCATCGCGAACCAATCGTCTAAAAAAGATTTCCAATTAGAACATTTAATCTCATACATCAAATTAATGATGAGCCAGCCATTTATCGACTTGCTAATCAACTCTACATCACACCGATGTAGATGTTTCGCAAGAGATTTTCAACAATCAGAGCACGTTTGGTTTTGTTACAATGATTTGCTTCACTGGAAGTTCTTCATAGAATTCGAAATTACTATATCTGTCGAGTGAGGAAACAGTCAGACTTCACCTTTTATTCATATTCTGAAACTTTATGCAGCCTAAATTGGCTTAAATTACCTAGTTCACAAAATTTTAATAAACTATTGATTTATCAAAATTTTACTGAAATTAAACCTGTATTTCAAACCGCTTTTAAACTGATGCATAGAATATCGGCTGTGCAGCGTTAACCAGTAAATGATCCGTAATTGAAAGGAACAATAAATCATTTGGATTAATTCTTATCTTATCACATATTATGCTTGCTTATACTAATAAATATAAGAATCAATCAAAGCATAGCAAGCATGTTAAATAAATACGATATAACATGTGGAGATTTCGAGATGGCATATTTTCGTAACCTATGTTGCGAATTCTTATAGTAACTGTCAACCTTGCTCTATCGTAATGTATGAAAAGTAAACATTTTTTTTTTTTGGGAATTCATTGTTGGTCCCATAGTAAAAGTTGTTCAGCATGACTAATCCAACATAGGTTTCGAAAATATGCCATCTTCAAATCTCCACCTGTTATATATCTATACTTACTAACGTGCTAATACTAATATTATAAAGCTGAAGACTGAAAGTCCGAAATAATTTGCGTTTAATTTATAGTCCGTTTATTGATGGTTTTAATTTATATAAAACACTTCGGGGAAAACTGCTGGGCTAGAACAGTATTGTGTTAAAAATCTTCAGATAATCAAGTAAATATACTAGTTTAACCACTGTAAAATTAACTAAAGAAAATATGATTACCAGTTGGTAATTCAAGCCCGTATAGAACGAGAACCAAAATTAAGTGAAGATTGTGAAAATCTAAAATAAACTTAAAGCCATAGGCCCAGGATTCAAATTCTATGTGTTCTATCTCGATATTTGATGGACATTCTAAAATACGGACCTTACAGCTATTAGAGTCGAAATGACAAGTAAATGATGCTTCAACGAAGCGACCCGCGGCGACAGTCGACTACTGCTCGCCCAACCCGTCGACCCGTAGGTCGGTTATCGACAATTTACGTCACATCACTATCTCGCGGATTGCATAGATATTATAGTCATTATGTAAGTAGAAATTAACATCTTATATGTGTTCTGTTTGTTGTGTGTATAACTTCATACCAAACCATTTTTTGGTTTTGCTAAGGGACCATCCAATTCTTTTTCTTTCATATAGACCTTCGCAAACACTTATGATTCATGGCGAAGGCTGAAAGAAAAAAAAACATAAGTTATGAATAGTCTGACTCTAATACCGGTTCGGAAGGTCGCATTTACTAAGAGCCCGCAATAAACTCGGCTCTTTTCAAAATAAGCTTAGATTCATTACAAAACATTTTCTTGTTCTTACTGACAACAATTCTTCAGGTTCATAATAAATCGGGTTCCTCAAGACGCGTGTGAAGAGGTTTTCAGATATAGCAAGCGTCCATAGGCTACTGTAATCGCTTAAAAAAACTGCAACAAAACCATTACCCCCTGAGATTACACCTAAATGACAGTTAAAGTTTGATAGAAATGTTCCTTTGGCCTCGAAATTGCAAAAAGGTGGTTTAAATCTTTAGGGGTTTTATTGTCTCTTTAGTTCTGTTTTATATGCTTATCTCATGATTTTCTAACAGACAAGTCTGCGCTTCGAGCAATGTTTGGAAATCTCCGGAGAATCTCAACATTGGAATTACTAGCAGATAACCGACTTCCGCAGACTTCTATTCCATATATCATGTTGCTTTTATGATGACTCTAAGTATATACTACTCTAAAGACTAGTTGATTATACAGAGTAACAGAAGGGACTGACGTTGAGTATATTTAGTGCTCACGTCTTGTCGTTTGGAGGTTTGCGTTGTGTGGTTTTTAATATACCCTGTGTCTATAATAAAAAAAAAAGTTACACTTGGTTTGTGTGGCCATTCTTGAAACCAGGCATCTATTTTATAATGATTTGCTTGCAGTTTTGCAATGAAGAATGAGAATCAGTCTCCAGGCATGCGGTGTTTATTTAAATTGCTGACATTTTCAGATTTCTGGCAAGTGTGCTGTACGTACGAGTTTGCACCGGGCGGGGGAGGGCCCTGAGCAGAATTTTGTTTTCTCTAGCGATGGTCTGATTTTGTTGACAATTTGATGCACTTGTTCTAGGATTGCGTATTTTCCTGAAATCCTAACTGATCATCGAGGATGATTCTCTTTCAGTGTTGATTTAAGTCTTTGTAGGATTTTTGGGAGAGGAGACATAGGTTTCCCTAGCTTTGCAATCATACATATTTGTGAGATATTCCATAATATAAGCTATGCTTAGTTTGGGACCAGGTAACCGTGTGTCGGGAATGTCCCAGGATAGTTTTTTTAATATTTATTTTGGTGAGCTACCATTTGAAAGTTATTACCTATGTAGATAGGCCAAACATAGAGTGACGATAAGAAATACTTTTAATGATTTCAGAATATCATTCAGGGTTGATTTAGTAGTCATCCAATCCCAATCCCAATCATTTGGTAGCCCACCTGATGGATCCATTAGTTAGCCAGCACAGGCTTAAAAGGAAACTTGACAAGGTCCTGCAGATAATAAGCGACGTATGATTTACAGGAATCATACTGCAAATGACATACAAATAATAACAACACAAAATGTACTGAAGTGGTGCTAAAAAGGCAGATTGTAAAAAGAGAGGTAGAGCATAGCGTTTATTCGCTCAAAGAGCAGCTCGACTGGGGAAGTACCTCCACCTTACAGAATACCGCAGCCAAATAACTTTATGTTGTGTAAAGTTGTGTTCCTGCGCGTGAGTAAGGTCGCCAGAGCTCATAGGGGAGGGGGGAAAGGTCGGTAACGCGTGAGCGATGCTTCGTGCGTTGCAAGCGTCCATATGGCTACGGTAACCGCTTACCATCAGGCGGGCCGTATGCTTGTTTACCGACTTAGTCGTATAAAAAAAAAAAAAAAAAAGTAAAGTTGATAAAAAAATTAAACTGGGTTGAAGGACTTTTTTATTAGTCTACTAATTCAATAGAGTCGAAAATCGCCAGTGGAGTTGCAATGGATCGCGTCAGAATGTTGATTTTTGTTCAAATAGCAGACTTGGCCATCAGTGGGTAGGGAACCTACCGTCGCTAAGTGCAGTTCTTCTATCTAACCCGCTGTATATTATAGGTTTTTTTTTACTTTTTTATTTTTTATACCACTAAGGTGGTAAACAAGCATACGGCCCGCCTGATGGTAAGCAGCAACTGCTTACCATCAGGCGGGCATTAGGCTACGGCCTATGGACGCTTGCAACACCAGGGGTATCACGCGCGTTGCCGACCCTGAAGAAATCTCTTCATGCCCTTTTTGAAGAACCCCATGCTGTACTCCATTGGGAAAAAATATACCTACCTATATAGATTTTTCATTTCGATGACTAAATAGGTAGGTACTATTTACCAACAAAATATAGGTATTGCCATAATAAATAATAAGTACGAGTAGGGTGTCTGACCTGATATCAGCCACCCATTCCAGGCCACTAGTAATATTGCTGAACGGAATTCATTTCTCGAATTCATACCTATCAGATCCTATGCAATGTACGAAATCCAAATCTGGCAATGAATTTTACGGTATAAAATGAGATACTTGTTCTAATATTAAGATCTGTTGAGAATTTAGTGTAGAAATTAGTACATGGGGGTTTACCAGTTATCAGGGCCTAGGCACCAACTTTTAGTTTACGTAAATGTAACTTTTTCCATAAATTCTGATCCGAAGGCCTTTTAATTAATAAAAAGTTGCAAGCCTAAGTTGAATAGCAATAAGCGGTAGCGGGGTTGACAGGGTTTATGTCACATACGATTTAAATTAAAAAAAAAAACTGTTTTCCTAATTTTTGTTCAATCTTATCACGTAACGGAGTTTGGTATTGCCCTCTTTAACTCCGATGAATTACGATTTTATTTAATGCAAATCATCAGACAATATGCTCATATTTTTTGTGTTCGTAAATTCTCCGCTAAGTAAATTTTGAGCAAAAGCTGTTTGATGGTAAAAAAGCCAAGCCTTTTCAGATAGTTAAGTGGCCATATTTATGTATTTAACGAGGTATATTCAGTTTTAGGTAGGTAAATTGACACTTGATATGATCCATAGGTACTTGTAAAATTCTAGACAAGTACTTAATTATTTTGAAGAAATTGACAAAGCTTTTAACTCTAAAAACATTAAAAGATCAATGACCTCAAATAGAAAAGGTAAACCGTGTACTCACCACCCTCCATGGTGTACCCCGCAGCCGCGGCCGCAGCGTGCAGCGCCCCGTACTCTTTGCCATCCATACCGCCAAGCATCATGGCACTCACACACTACACCATCGGTCACAGACGATACCGAATTTTCACGAATTTTCGCTATCTGTCGAGAACGACGGTCGCGTTCGTCGCGGATCGCACCACCGTGACATGTGCGCCCGCGCCGCCCGAGCCCGACGTCGCCGGTGCGCTCGCGGCTCCGGCGGCGGCGCGCACGCACCCCGCTCCGCCCCCCGCCGCCATTGGTGCGCGTCGGCCAATCGCTGCGCTTCATTTCGAACGCTTTCCTTTTTCCATGTCGCGTTCTATTTGAAGCGTGTTGATGCATCTTTGTTTTTTGACGCTCAATTTTGAACTCTATCTAGTTAGCGTAAAGTAGTAATTGCACGAAGGGGTAAATAGGAATATGTCTGTTTTCCCGCTCGGTCGGTTGCGCTCGGGCAGTGAGCGAGACGAGAGCCGAGGAAATGCGTGCCGCTCGAGTAGGTAGGGTGAGCGTACGCATTTCTGACACATTGGTGGGAGCGAACCGGTATACATTAGTACATAGTAGGTACTTATATTGCCTATGTTGTACGCTTTATGTAAGAATTCGATACGAGAATATGCTATGTAGGTACTCGCTTGTAATTGATATTTTTATGTTCATTAATTTTGTGTTACTAAGTACTCTATAGTTGTTATTATCAGAACGTAGACTGTGATAAATAAATTAACATTTCAGCTCCAATTACTGTTACCGACATGTTTTAAACCCGGCTTTTTATATTACAGCATATAGTACCTATACCGTTTAAAGTATGTTTAACAGATGGATTACACCTTTGTTTCAATTTTGATACTTAGCATGAGTACCTAGGTAGCACACGGTGATGGTGATCTAAGATCGGCTTTAAGCCACGAGGCAATCACTGCCTTCAATCTTAAATGATCAAAAATATCTTGGTATGTGTAATATGAAGATAAGAACTCCAAGCATTGCCAAATATTATCAAAATCTGAGCGTGTTTTTACAGAAGACTTCATTCATCGATAAACTCACTTTTATATGTGAAATATACTTATGTTTTATGTAAAAAATCATAGTAAAGTTTGGTTGAACTATTTAGTGTAAGGTTTACCTATGATTTTAATTGAAAAAATATCAGGATAGTTGATTAGCTGGTCACATTATGGAATTAAGGGGAAAAAATTGATGGCGGGCGTTAAGTGAGGGCTTTCTGGAATGATATCTGTGTGAACAAAGGAATTATATCTTATCACAAGATTCAACAAATAAGAAGGCTAAATTCAATATATAAAGAATCGAAAGCCGTTATACTAGGTACAGCTGGAATACCTAGGCTAGGTTATGTAGGAAAAAGCGAGGTATGGGTATTGGCCCTTTGTTTAGTAATCAGAGGGGGTATTGCTGTTAGTACTACAAAAGAAAAATACAGTGACCGGGCGTGAGAAGTTATTGTGTGTTGAAAGACCGATTGAAAGCACAGAAACATGCTTATTTCACATTCAGAAATAAAAGAATAACATAGGCCTACATTATTTCGTCTATGAAAATATCTAAAATGAGCCTAGTTAATATAACTATAAGGGAAAGGGTATAAGAGCATGTAGAGGGCCACCGGGAGTGGGTAAAACTTATCTGGTTCTATCTCATCTCAAATGGATGACGCGGACGATGTCTCATCTGGGTTATAAAGTTCACCATTTCATGTATCTGTGCTAAGAATACTCAGATCAAAATTAACTGAGTTAAGTTAAATCCCATAATTATAAGCGGGTGTTTTTTATAGGTATGAGGCATGGGGGATTGCCGATGTGTTGCCAATAAGCCCCATACTGGGTATTCGTTCCACATTCCAATGGTTCGCAGTATAGAAACTTTTGACTGAACCGCTGTGTGGATTGATTGCCGCGATTGATACAGGCGGCTCGGGAATATCAGTTTGATTTCAAAATCGCTGGCGAGCAGTGTTAGAAAGGTGATGATGGCACCAGGTCAAAAGTTCTAAGAATAATCCCTATTATACTGGGTGGAGATTTCGAGATGGCATATTATTTTGAAACCTAGGTAGAGTTAGGAAAAGCACAGAATTCTCAAAAAAAAAAAAAAATCCATACTAACGATCAACTTCACTCGACCATAATGTCTGAAAAAAAAAAATTTTTTTTTACTTCAGTGTTTGTGTAATAGTAAAAGTTTTCAGCATGACTAACCCAACATAGTTTTCGAAAATATGCCATCTCAAAATCTCCACCCGGTTTACCTGGACGGATAGAACACATAGAGAAACCCTATATCTATCCTAAGGCTTATAGGTTCTAAACCGACAGTAAGTTCGTCATCGTTAACGATACGAGTGGCTCTCGCTTTTGAACAGAGGCCAGTGCATCAACTTGGTATGGGCACTTGCATGAAGGTGTGAGCAGAAGGTACTCCATATGCAGTCCAACCAGCGCTTTATAAAGCTACAGCCACTGCAGTAGGGACTGTAAATCACTACTTAGATCTATTAAGCACACTCATTTAGCTTTTTTTTGAAGCCAGATTGGCTTTACTCTAAATACTACAAATGTTAAAGTGACTCTGCTTATCTGATTGTAACTATTTGATATGTATGTTCATAAGAACCGATTATTAGACACCTAACGGAAATAAGACTAAGTTAAAGGATACTTGTATGACTTTCCATTTTCAGGATCGCACAGCACTACCTAGTTCTATATATACAAGCAATTTTATATGCTTTCCAAAAACTAAACTATGGTAAAAAATATGTTTATAGCTAATAAAACTGAAGATGCTACCGTAGTAATTAAAATAACCGTAAATCGATCTACAAAAACGTCTCTAACACACCGCCACAGTCGTCGGGCGTATTTCTGTTAATTACCCCAAATATGTCATGTATTTGTATGTAAAAACTGAAAAGAGGCTTTGTGAGCGCCGCCTGCGCCCGCGCCGATGCGACGACGCGATGCGCGCCGGATGAGAACAAATTACCGCAATGCAAATGATGCGCGACCGTGTTGCAGACTCAAACGCACCGACCGCTCCTTCTATTGACCTTTGTTTGGATTAATTCCCGTTTGTGTTAGATATGTCAGTCTATTTGTTTAAGCTAAATCCAAAGCCGTTGCGGAAAACTACTTGCTGAAAGATTCATATCTCAATTTGCTACCAACACTTTTATGTTGTAATTAATTTTAACAGAATGCTGCACTGGAAATTAATGCTTTCATCCATGTATGCTGTTTTTTTTTTAAATACTGAAGTTTTTTCAGTCAAAAGAAAGTGATTAGAGGGTTAATCCAAAAACTGCAACGGGACATAAACCCCGTGAGCGGAAATAAAATATCAATAACAAGCTCGTTTGTAGCGAATTATTTCGCGAAATATTTACAACAGTTTTGGTTTGCGCTGCAACCGCTCGCGCTGGCTGCCTCTATAACGTTAATAAATAACCTATAAAATGCATTGTTCGCGATCAGGCCGCGTGGATTATGCCCAATTGTCTCGCACCACTCAGATTGGAGTTATAGGCACTCGCCCCACGCAGCATTGTTTCTTTACCTTTTATCTTTTCTATAGCCGAGGGATTTATAGCGGTCGTTAATGGAATATTTTTCACGAAATGTAAATGTTTTCTAAGTGTTTCATTAAAATGTTTATCGCAAGTTACTGTTATGTAATAGGCTACCCAATCAATACCTCTGTTTATTACACTTAGCTTCTGCCTGGGTAATCCCGTAGCATTTCCAATGTGAAGGTTTCCTATCGTTTGTCGTAGGAATGGACCAAACTATGGGTTAAATTATATTCTTATCCGTCAAATACTTGTAGTTGAGTATCATCAATAAACATTCGAATTGGTAATATTACTAGGATATCTGAAAGGATTGAACTTCACCACTCCGAGTGAAAAGATGGTACCTTTTCTCTTCATACCTAAGGATTTATTACTTAGTACATTTAATCCTTGTCATTTAAATTATTTTTTCAAAGAGATGAATATTTAATTTAAAAAAAAATAAGATTATTAGGAACTAGATGTCCCCCGCGGTTTCACCCGCGTTCCCGGGATAAAAAGTCCTATGTCCTTCTCCATACCATAGGCTACCTGCATGCCAAATTTCATGATGATCCGTAGAGTAGGTGAGGCGTGAAGGCGTAATAAACAAACAAACGCTCTTTGGCATTAATAATATTAGTTAGGATTATTATAGTGAGGATATACGAACTCGCTAAAAGAAACATTTTTTTTTCAAAATGCAACAAATGCAAAGTAATTAATCATATTCCCCACAGCCATGTCTCAACATCACAAAGCTGCGCTACGCACCCGATTGTTTCAATCAGTCGAAGTGACGTGACGTGACGTGAGGTCGGCGTCGTCGGTTTGTGTCCACGCGCTGTCGACCGCGACCATTCCACAAGCGAGAGGGAGAGAGCTATTTATACATCAAATACCTGGATTTACATTCTAATGCGGTTTGATGAGCTTTGCTATTATAGCGAACGAGAGAAATGGAATGTTAGATAAATAATTGATTTTTGTTCAGACGCTGGAATTCGCTGGAATTCGCTGGAATTCGAAGACAATGATTACTATAAAAATTCAATTCAGTGACGATAGGCGGCGCTCGTAGTGTAGCATGATTAGCCGTTCGTAATCGATGGGCAAAGTTAAGCTACGTTTAACGTGGTCGGCACCTGGATGGGTGACCGCCTAGTGGTATTTCAAATCAAGCGTTTCCGTGCTTCTATCACTTAATTGTGATAGTCTTTAAGCTAGTTGGATGGATCCTAGGCGGCTTGAAAAATTCCAACAATAGGTTGACCACTAGCCTACCTCCACCAATCCACAGTGGGCACGCGTGGTGGAGTATCGCCCAGTCCCTTTCATTCTCATTTGTGAAAGGAGTCCTGTGCTCTGCAGTGGGACATTATAGGCTGATGATGATGAGGCGGCGCTAGTTATTTTAGAGTCATATCCAAAGCCATCTATTCAGTTTAGGCTCTAAGAAGAAATTTTGATTTACGGCTACCTAGAGCTACTAAATAACTGTATAGTCATTTCTGTCATCCTTAATACGACAAGCATCGCACAAAGTCAAGCATAAAAATGCTCGCGTCTGATTAATATTACTGTACAGCATGCGAGCACTCGCGCACTCGAGACATCCTCGATCCACAAATAGTAAATACTCACCGGCACTTCCCAACTGCGCATGCGCCTTAGATCTCAGCGGCGGGCGTCACGCGCCACCGGTGTCAGTAATAGTGCCGCCTACCCTACTCTTTACTTACACCCTCGACACTACAAAACCAACCTTATAACTATCTAACTGAGGTTTCATTTTGTCTGTACTCAATTTCAAAAAGCATTCAAAATGTTGCCATATTCAATTTTGAAATGTGTGCCAAGTGCTGTAAAGTTTAATTTTGTACGTTAAAAATACAAAGGGCGTAAAGACAACGGAAACGGTGTAAGAGTTCGATGGTATCTCGTTCTTTAATTAGCCGATTTAATTAAGAACCGCATGTTATACAAAGCGATAATTGGATCATCAATTTGTTCGTGATCTGTGCACTTTGTTTCAAGTGAGCCTCTGCTTTAATGTCTGTGGAGGATATTAAAGCAATCATCTGTAGATCATTGGTTCTAACTTTGTTCCAACGTAGCAGTAGTAGGTACCACTAAAATTGTAATAACGTAATTTATTCAAATAATGTCCTAACTGAGAGACGGTCATCTAAAACAATAGGAAAATCATGAATATTTTTTATGGCATCTACTAAGAAAGGTTTTAGCAAATGTTATCCGTAAGGAGCAAAAAAGGGGGATAACGGGGCGGATATAGTAAAACTGCGACGTGAAAAGCTTGTTTATTCACAACTAGCTGTGCCCGCGGTTTCACCCGCTTTCCCGAGATAAAACGGAGTATGTCCGTCTCCATACCATAAGGTGTCTACTCTACATATTTCG
Organism: Achlya flavicornis; assembly: GCA_947623365.1. Taxonomy (NCBI): domain Eukaryota; kingdom Metazoa; phylum Arthropoda; class Insecta; order Lepidoptera; family Drepanidae; genus Achlya; species Achlya flavicornis. The sequence continues at coordinate 331,035 of OX392485.1, read as the reverse complement.
TTGCAATCGGTGACAATTGACAATGACGATTGTCGACAACCATCTTGTCTAGGGGGCCAGGGCCAGTAAACAAGATGGTTATCGACAATCGTCATCGTTAGTAAACGATCAACCTTTGTATGGGATTCTTTTACTGTCAGTAATTGTTTTGTTTGTTTTAAGAGAGGTAGAGCATAGCGTTTATTCGCTCAAAGAGCAGCTCGACTGGGGAAGTACCTCCACCTTACAGAATACCGCAGCCAAATAACTTTATGTTGTGTAAAGTTGTGTTCCTGCGCGTGAATAAGGTCGCCAGAGCTCATTGGGGAGGGGGGAAAGGTCGGTAACGCGTGAGCGATGCTTCGTGTGTTGTAAGCGTCCATATGGCTACGTTGTTTCTAGTTTATATAAATGACCTACCTTATATGGTGAAAGAACTATCAGATGTCGTTTTGTTTGCAGATGATACGTCTCTGATATTTAAAGTAGATAGAAAAGACAAAGATCTTTTAAAAGTTAACTACGCTCTGAAGACTGTGTCTCAATGGTTTGCTGCCAACAATCTTATGTTAAACTCAAAAAAAACAAAATGTATAAGATTTTCATTACCAAATGTACCAAAAGTTGATACCAGTGTTATTGTGGATGGTAATAAACTTAATGTAGTAGATAAGACTGTTTTTCTTGGTCTGACTATAGACTGTAGATTGCAGTGGGGTGCTCACCTGGAAGCCTTAGGTGGTAAACTGAGCTCCGCTGCGTTTGCAGTCAGCAAAATAAGGCAACTGACGGACATTAATACAGCCAGATTAATTTATTTTGCATATTTTCATAGTCTTATGTCTTACGGCCTTTTGCTGTGGGGCTCTGCCGCAGACTTGGAATCAATTTTTGTATTACAAAAAAGGGCAATTCGCGCCATCTACTGTTTGGGTTCTCGCGAGTCTCTACGAAATATATTTCCGGATATTAATATACTAACTTTGCCCTCTCAGTACATTTTTGAAAATATTATGTATGTCCGCAAGAACATTAATTTGTTTCCAGTCAATAGTGACTATCATGATAGAAACACTAGAAACAAAGACAAAATAACTGTACCTAGATTTAGATTAGCTAAAGTAAATAAGTCCTTTCTTGGGAATTGTATTAAATTTTACAATAAAATTCCTCATAGCGTGACCAGTATGTCCTTTTTTAAATTTAAGGAACATATCAAAAAGCGGCTGTTGAGTAGGGCTTATTATAAAGTGTCTCATTATATTGACGACAAGGATGTATGGAAGTAGCTTCTCTCTGCACCTGCCTCACTGAGCAGATAGTTCAAGGTCCATTTTAATTCAAAGTATGCTATTATTATTATAAGTTATATTTTTAGGTTACAGATTATATTACCTATTGTAATTAAATAAATTCAATTCAATGTTCTTCATTTATTTAGTTTGATATAAATGCATCGATTTATTATGTCTGTGTAATTGTTATATTTTTTTATTTTGTGATATTTAGTCTAAGCTTGTCAATAGTCACAGTGATAACAAATTGTGTGTTTAGTGTTTCCCTTTAGTTATTTTTTATTTCTAAGGCAGACTTAAGTAAGTCATGCTCACTTTAAGGCCTTTGCTTGCGGCGGCGTCGTGTGACGGGTCGCTCACTTCCCTCCAATATGGCGAGGAGGGCGATGGCTGCCACACGCGTCATACTTGTGAACAGGTGCTGCTTGTGGGGGCTGGTCTGCTTAAGTTTGCTATTTATTTACTTATTAAATATTTTTTCAGTCTACTTTGTAATTTTGCCGCCGCGCCGGGGCACGCAATTGTTTTCAGTGCGATTAGAATGTAAATATTATGTAATTAATCTAAGCCTGTTTTGAAAAGAGTAATTGCTGAGTTTATTGCCGGCTCTTCTCAGCAAATGCAACCTTCCGAACCGGTATTAGAGTATTAGAGTCAGACTTTTCATAAGTGCCTGCGAAGGTCTATTTGAATAAATGATTTTGAATTTTGAATTTTGAATTTTACGGTAACCGCTTACCATCAGGTGGGCCGTATGCTTGTTTACCGACTTAGTCGTATAAAAAAAAAAAAAAAAAAAAAAAATTGTCTCCCATTTATAAATTACACCAAAAAAACTTTAAAAAAGACAGTAAATCGCAATTATCACCGAACTAGAAAAAAGTAGTTATTTTGTTCTCCACCTACGACGACGATAATATAAGAATCATACCTCACTAATAATGGTTTCCTCGCAAAATTTTCCTTAATTGTTGGATTCGAAACCATTACCTCTACCACAGCATTTGCCGTCACGACCACAGAGAAAAGAAATATAAACCACCATTGAGCACTCGCCGTCTTAAATCCCATATCGAATTATGATGGAAAATTATATCTTGCTTGAGGAACCTACATGCCATGAAAAAGCCAAGAAATTCGTACCCGTGAATGTTGGTCTATAGATCGTGTTACTCCTGAGGTGGTATTACAGCTTGCTTTAATTAGGATTCGAACCAAACTTAATGGCGGCTGTGAAGTGCGCTGCGAGCCGGCTTTACGCAGGTACAGTACAGTCCACTCGGATGTACCGCATACCTTCGTGTTCGCTAATGCGCAGCGTTCCGCGCCTAATATCACAGCCGCCAATAAGTTTGACTCAGTCTGTACCGAACATAGATTTGTTACCATTTTTTTTAGGTATGTTATGTTATCAGTTGCCTGAGAAAAGACTGACACCTATGCCGGCTCCAGACTGAAGGTGTAGTTTCTAGGCTCCACCGATTCACGTAAGACGTACCTAATCCCACCTATAATTAAAAAAGTAGCCTGTGGCCCAGCATCGGTCGGCGGCGCCGCCCGCGCCTGCGCCGGTCGCGGCGTGGTGCGCGGGCGCAGAAGCGCGGCGGAGTGCGCCCGACCGCACCCGAGGGTGGTGGCTCGGCTCCAGTCCTCTCCTCGCTAAATAAATTATTCATATTATTTATTTCAACACAATTTACTTTTCAAGAAGCAATTAGGTTGGCTTCCATCGACGCATTATATCATTTTGTTTTAGCCAAACTTTAAAAATCCAGTGTCAAGCGAGAATTATTTTAGGAGCTTGATTTTGGCTTGGTTCCTAAAAAGAAACAGTTTATTATCATCTTAGTAACTGAACCTGCTCGAAAATAGATAATACCTAGCTATAGTAAGCTCGAAAGTACATTATCTACTTTAGTATTATCAGGGAGTATTATGTACTTTCGACCGCACTTTTACTCGTGTTCCCAAGGGATCTAATGTTTTCCCGGGAGAAAAACCTATGTTATTCCTAGTTATATGCCTACCTGCGTGCCAAATTTCATTACGGGCGTCAATAGGTAATCGCGTTTAGTATTATTAGGATGATCCCATCCTAATAAGGTAAATAATACACTAAGCTATTTATATTACCTACATATCTATATGTATAGGATGGAATGTAAAAGAAGACGGCTGGGTTCGGATAGGGCTGCGCAGGCGCCTCTACACTTAATAAGCAACATGTGTGGGTGCAACAGTAGCCGATTATATACATACACGTGACGTCTGCTTGTCACGATTCTCGTGACACTGATGTAGGGCTACCACCACGTTTTCTGCCTGTGGCTATTTGAACACAATCTACTAAAGGAGGTAATGATGTAGCTGACACAACCGATCACCACGATATCGTTCTCGCCAGGGACGACGTGCGTCGTGACGTTCTACCACTCTCGTCCCATTCAAGCGGCCCGAGCAGCAATGGGTAATCCAACCATCCCTTATTAGTCGTAACTCGTAAAAGTCCGTCCCTTCCCTCGCCGGTAACGCCCTGGGCCGAGTTTCCTAAGGATCCCACAGGCGTAGTTACCAATTTTTTTTTACGTATCCGTTGAGAGCCATCAGCGCTCTCCGTTTTGTCCGCGTATGGACGGCAGTGGTATACAAATAAAGTCTAGAAGGTGGGACAGAACTGGCTCTCAAGCCTCTGCCACACAGTATATCCGTGTGCCGGGTGAATCGTTTCCCAGAATAAAACATATATGAATGCACAGATTATAGTGTATTCTCTTTTCCGTGGATTACAGAATGAATGTATCGATGTGCCAAATTCCATCCAAATAATCTGGTCACATGATTGAGATGAGCAACAATATCTCACATAAACTTTCGGCTGAATAATCAGTAGGATTTCAATTTTCAGTAAGAGGGCAACCCTATGTTGCTAAAAGCATGACATGCGCGGGAGTGGGAAGCGCGCCGCTGCGCGGGCGCTTTGATATCGACACCAGCGGTTTGACAATCTGTTATTTGTTTGTTTGTTTGAGGGTGATCTTACACCGGCACTCTATTTTATACATTTCCACTGGAAGAAAAAGTTATGTTGAAAATATTTAGATCAGGATGTGGGCATACAACATTACCAACCAGGGTACTTTATAAGCAACCTGCAAGGTTGACGCTAAAGACTGAAACAATTTTTCCATGGTAGGTAGGTACATATACAGTTATTTGTAACATAGCTGTATTCCTATTAGTGAAAGAATTTTCTTTATCGGATCAGTAGTCTATGATTACCTACCTCTTACAACCAAACTTACAAACTTTACCACTTTATGATATTAGTTCGTGTAGGTTGTGGTAGTGGAAGTACTCATCACTATAAACGACTGTGGGGGGGGATCAACTTTGAAATCGAATATAAATCATAAATTTTGATCGAGCAAGGTTGATTTCATGTTACCTTTAACTTTTTTTTTATACGACCAAGTCGGCTAGCAAGCATACAGCCCGCCTGATGGTAAGCGGTTACCGTAGCTATATTAACGCTTGCAACACACGAAGCATCGCTCACGCGTTACCGACCTTTCCTCCCTCCCCAATGAGCTCTGGCAACCTTACACGCAGGAACCACAGACTACCCGGACTCCACTCTCGCTATTACAAAACTGAGGCACCGTAATGGCGGCGGCTGTTTATGTGTGATTCAATTTAGGGTTGCCATGTTAGGCTAAATTTACCTATATTTTATTATATTATACTAAGACTAATATGTAACGGTAGACAAGTCTAAATGAAAATTAAGTAACGATGGGTGATTGTAGCAAAAAAAATAATCGAAAGAATCGACAATTGTAAAACTCTACATTCGATTGTCGATTCATTCGTTCTAACGAATAAACAATCGAATAACAATCGACCTTTCGAATGAAAATTGACCCACGCAACGCAGGTTGTAATAGTATGCACAATCGACGGGTGAGCGCGGGGACAAATAGATTAATTCATTCGGCGGACGGACAGCCAGCGCACGGCCGCACGAAGCGTATTATGAACAATCGAAAGATGTCGATTGTTATTCGAATGATTCGAATAAATTGGCCAATCGAATAATTCGATTGTTTTTAGTAACAATCGCCCATCGCTAAAAAGTAAGTGTAAATGTAGGCAGAATATACCGTACTATTTTAAATTGTGAATGGTGGCCAAATCTCGCTATGAAAATATCCTAACTAATATTATACACAAGCGGATATGAGTTTGTTTGTATTTTTTGTTGTTATGCTTTCACGCTTCAACTACTCAACCGATCGCTATAAAAGGGGTTCGAAGATTTGTGTTCAGAGCCTGGCATACACATCAGGCACCGTTTTGTTTTTTTTTTAAATAACGTCACTCAACCCAACCTTTATACATCGATTAAGGACACTCATACGAATATAAAAATAATGGCGTGCCTATGTCCTTAAACATCACGTTACATAGTTATTTGCAAAAAAGATCGATGTTTCAATAACCATGACAAATTAATCATTAAATGTTTTTACGCATTCTATGGTGCTAGAATAGCTATATTGGTTTATTTCTACAAAAAATTACTGATATATCAGCATAAAATATGTAAAGCAGATTTCCGTAATAGTATTCTATTAATAAATAAATATTCTGGGACATTCCTCACACACATTAAGATATACAATATTTACAACCTACGCGGTAAAATAAAGAATACCTACACAATAAACTATGGCTAAGTTGTACTTTGACGTTACATTATTAGAAGGCTCTACACAAAGTTTAAAATTACGGAAAAAACTGGTTTACGAAAAAAAAATCAAAATCGTGAAAATCTATGCAATATTTTGCCACTAAGTATAAAGTAATGTTTCGTTTTATGTAAGCAACCAATGAGTATATAATCAACAAACACAAAAAAATTATACTATATTCTATCTAACTTCATTGGTAATAAATAATAATAATAATAAATCTGATGAACAATCGGCAATCAAAAGCGATATTTGCATGTTAAAATCCGGTAGTGAACAAAACAATCAGAAAGTTGTTTCCATGGCAAAGGATATCATCGATTTACAATGTACTGTTACCGGGTTATCTCAGCGGCTACAAATTAAGGAGCAGCAGGGAAGACTAAATAACCTCGAAATATCCGGGATACCTGTCTTAAAGAGTGAAAACTTAATTAATGTTGTCCACAACATTGCTAAGAAGATAGGTTTTCCATTGACTTCCTCAGATATTGATTATGTACACCGTGTTCGACGTTTTGCTTCAAAAAGTGACGATAACTCTGCTGGCAGTGACACTAATATACACAACAACAAGTCGTCTCGTGACTCGTCAACTATTCCCAATATTATCGTTGTGTTCACACAAAGAAAACGCAAGTCTGATATGCTAGCAGCTGTACGAGCACGACGTGGGTTAACGACGTTGGATGCAGACCTAGATGGCCCATCTAGGCCTATCTTTATTAGTGATCACTTAACCCCCCAGAACAAATTATTATACAAACAAGTACGACTACTCGCCAAAGAAAAAAATTACAAGTATGTGTGGTTGTCAGACTGCAAGATATTTGTGCGTAAGAACGATACGTCTAAAGTATTGCTCGTGTCCAGCGAAACTGATCTTATTAAAATTAAATGACTATTTACATTTAAACTCCATAAATTTAACCTATCATACTGTTTAATCACATCTTTGTCACTTTATTTTATATTCACACAGTACTTCAATCAGTTAAAAAATATGTTATGTTTCATATTTTATAATATACGTAAACTATATTTGTTGTTAGTTTATTATGTTGGTGGAACCTTTTACATGACTAATATTTTTATTTTTACAATTCGATAACAATAACTTTTCTATCTACTATCAAAACGTGAGGGGTTTACGCACTAAATCACAACAGTTTTTAGGGTCACTTTTAAGTAATAACTATGATGCAATATGTATAACTGAAACATGGCTGAATGATAGTTTTAACGACTCCGAATTCATTGACAACCGATACGAGGTGTATCGATGTGATCGTAACTCGGCGGTAAGTGGTCGCGAAAGGGGCGGCGGGGTGATGATTGCAGTGCGCCGCGACCTTTGTCCATGGTCCCGCGCTGACATGCGTGCGCCACCGCCTGCCGAGGAGGTATGGATATCGGTGCCACTACGCTACGCACGCTCCCCGTGCCTGCCGCCTCTCGGCTAAATACACCTCGCTACGTACACATAATATCTTCGTATATATGGCATGGCAAGGATCATGAATCACTATTGAAATCGTTTTATGACAGAGTGAACGATTTTATATTATGTTACCCTAACGACGTTTTTCTCATATTGGGTGATTTTAATGTAACAAATGCTTCCTGGTCTTGTAATATGACTTCTAACTCCATGGAAATAATAACAAATAATGATAACTTAGCCTGCCTAACTTCAGACTTCATGTCCTTATCTTCGTTACTTCAATACAACACTCAATTCAATGCAAACGGTAGACTATTAGATTTAATATTTAGTAATGAATATTGTCAAGTATCTTCATGTAAACACCCATTAGTACCACAGGATCCTCATCATAAACCATTAGAAATCGACATAAAATTAAGCTTTCCCGCACCTTTAAAGACTGCTAATAATAAGAAAAAACTATTTTATAAAGCTGATTTTGACTCCATAAAAACAGCACTTATATCTGTTGACTGGGAATATATTTTTAGTACAATGGGTGACGTAGAATCTATGACTAATTACTTTTATGATGTTCTCAATAGGGTTATAGATGAACACGTTCCTACATACAATCTCAGAGCCAAATATAAATACCCCCCATGGTATACCAAACCATTAATTAAATTATCAAAAGAAAAATGTAGATTTCATAAAAAATGGAAGCAATATGGAAACCTATGTGATTATTACACATTTTCAACTTTGAGGAAGCGTCTTAAGAAAATGGAGCAAGAATGCCACGATAAATTTATTGAATTCTCTGAGAACAAAATAATTGAACATCCCAAATTCTTTTGGTCTTTTGTAAAGTCGAAAAATGCTAGTAAAGATGTTCCAGAAAAGATGTTACATAACGGTAATTTAATTTGTAGTGGCAGTGAAATTTGCGATGCATTTAATCAGTACTTTCATTCAGTTTTTGAATCCGGTCGCCTTTGTTCCCAAACTATTCCCCTTAATCCTATTAATCATAATCGTCTCTCAGTATTAGACATAAAAACTATTCAAATTAACTACGAACTCGTTCTTAAAGAACTAAAACATGTAAATGTTAACAAGGGTGCGGGTTCCGATGATATTCATCCAATCTTCATTTCCAACTGCGCTAAAGAACTTGCAAAACCAATCACTTTAATTTTTCGCACTTCCATTGAAACTGGCGTATTTCCCTGCATATGGAAGAGATCATTAATAACTCCCATTCCCAAGAATAATAAAAGAAACATGATAAGTGAGTACAGACCTATATCAAAATTGTGTGTATTGGGGAAAGTACTTGAAAAAATAGTAACATCACAGATTTCACTCTCTGTTCGTAACTATATCTCCATACAACAACATGGTTTCTTTAAGCACCGTAGTGTGGACACTAATATGGTAACCTTTACGGATTACCTATCGCGGGCTATGGATGATAATTTTCAGGTGGATGTCGTGTACACTGACTTCTCCAAAGCCTTCGATAAGCTTAATCATGATTTGCTTATTGAGAAGCTGTCGGTGGCTGGTGTACACGGCAGCCTTTTGAGATGGATAAAATCCTATATCACTAACAGAAGTCAAGCTGTTTGCGTTAAAGGGTACTCTTCTCAGTTCTTACCAGTACCATCAGGCGTCCCACAAGGATCCCATTTGGGTCCATTATTATTTTCATTATACATAAACGACTTGGGACATAAACTTAAAAATACTAATTACCTTCTTTACGCCGACGATACTAAGCTATTTACAATTATTAAGTCTATAGATGATTGTGACAAACTACAGGAAGATTTAAATGCATTTTGTAATTACTGTGCTACTAATCAACTGTTTCTAAACATTGATAAATGTAACGTTGTCTCTTATACGCGCAAAATAAAACCCATTTATTTCGATTATAATTTACATGGAACAACTCTTAAAAGAGTTACTAGCATTAGAGATTTGGGTATAATTATGGATTCGAAACTATCTTTTAATCTTCACATCGATCATATATTGAGCAAAGCATTCAGTAGATTAGGATTTATTCTCAGAATAAGCAAACCTTTCAATAAAATTATTACTCTAAAGATCCTTTATTTTGCGTTTGTTCGTTCAATTCTAGATTTTTGTAGTACTGTATGGAGTCCCAGCTATCAAATACATATCAATAGAATCGAAAAAATTCAAAAGAAATTTCTGAAATCCCTTAACTTTCGCAGCTGTTGTACTGATGATTCTTATACCAATTCCTTGAGAAGATACAAGTTACTTTCACTTTCCAATAGACGTAAGATGTATGACATTGTTTTCCTCTATAAAATTTTAAATAATCTAATTGATTCTCCCACGCTCCTTTCTAGGATATCTTTCGTAGCTCGTGCTCGTCTTCCAGTGCGCTCCTCACGTTCACCTCCACTTTTTGTTCCACCGAAATTACATAAAAATTATACACGAAATTCATCTTTTACTTTTCGTTCCACTAACATATACAATTTAGAATTTACCAGCTTTGATCTTTCTCATTTATCAATTAGTTCTTTAAAAAAGAAATTAGTGTGTGAATTAGGCAATTTTAACTAATGCTTTATATTAGATAGGTTACTATTTAATTTATAAATATGTTACAGTTCTTTTTTTTCTTACTCCTTATCAAAATTTTATTCCTACCATGTATTCGTAACTCAGCTTATAAAATTGTTTTTAAAATTATATAAATACTTGTCGGCACTGTTGGTCTATACTAAAAGACAACTTTTGTATCAAATATTTAATATTTCTTGTAAATTGACTGTTTGTTGCCAAAATAAATAGAAAAAAAAAAAAAAAAAAAAAAAATATCCTCCACCACCTGCGGCGCTTAAGGTGAATCTTAACCAACTGCGCCAACTAGCCCGTCAAAAACTTAAAAATATTCATACTTATTTACATAGATATTTTTCTATGTTATTGAATAGAATGCCACAAGAAGAATAGGTAAAGTATAAATAAATATCCTATATAGGTTAAGTTTGAACTTTGATAATACCGTGCGCGAGCCAAGCGAGCGTAGCGAGCGGTGCCGCGGGAGCGGCGGCCGGGGGTTAGTTACAAATTTATGCACTATAAAAAGGACCACCCTTTCCCCTCACCCGACAAAATAAAAATAATAGTATCTAAAAAAAAGGGGGGTGCGCAACTTTTCCTTCACAGTGGGGGTTCTACACCGACCCCCTCCCTATTCACCCCCCCCTTCCGCCCCTTAAATCGACGAACTTCAAAGTACATTCCTACCTAAACTATTGTTTGATTATTTTAGGGCTCCATCGAATAATCCGCTTTCTAAAAGTGGTCCGTTCGCCAAAAAAATTTGAGAACCACTGATATAAAGAATGTGTACTAGTCGCGAAAGTATGAAATCAATTTATAATTAAATACGTATTAATGATAACCATAAAATTCCCATATTTCGGGTAATTTACAAAAGTGTATATTGGCAACACTGGCTTTGTCATTAATTATTTTGTACTGGTGAATGAATATTTGTTTTGATGTATAAAATCGAGAAATAAGTGATTGAATTATTAATTTAACTGTGAAACGTGATTCCTGGTATTTTTTTCCTCAGGTCTCTACGGTTTTTACACCATTTCACTACACAAGAGATGCTATATTTTAATATTTTACGGCACCGCAAACGTATTGACTCTGTTGACGTTTATCCGCGTAATGGCCGACTAGTGTGTGAATGTATGCGTGCCGGCTTGTACGTACAGCGAGGTGGCCGACTCTCAGCGACACAGTTTTTTGTTAGTAAGGATACATCCGAAGTTTTATAACATCCACAACATAAAGATATTTGGCTGAGGTATTCTGTAAGGTGGAGGTACTTCCCGAGTCGAGCTGACAGAATAAACGCTATGCTCTAGATACCTCTCTTAAAACTCCCATATTAAAAGATTAATGTATCTTCTTTTACCCCATAAAGCACAGCCTACCTATTATAAATAATCTCTGTTTAGATCTACCGATGATACCTCCATATTGTCCTCTGGTAAGGATTGCAGGCGGCATAATTAAATTACAGTAGATACCTAATGTGAATATATAGGGAATTATGAAATCATAAGTACCAGTAAACTAAATGCTTTATCACTTGTGTCATACTTTTATTGGTTATTTTACTATAGATCCTACAGCGAGTCACGCTTGACTGGCGGACAGATTTACGACGCATCACTTCAAACAAACCACTAAGAAGATGAAGACCCACAGAGTATAAGATGTCTATACAGCTTTGCATTGATTGTCGATTGTTTTACAACAACCAAGCAAAGCAATTATCATCATCATCCTATAATGCCCCACTAATGAGCACAGACTCCTTGCACAAATGAGGGTAAAATTAAGAGGCAATTGGCAATACCGGTGGGGTATGCCCACTGCGCATTGGTCCAACTGTTGGATTTTTTCAAGCCGCCAAATTGGACTTCCATCTAGCTTAATGACTATCACAATTGATAACCAGGACCAACAGCTTTACGTGCTTTCCAAAGTAGGTACTACTAAAACGCTCGATTTGAAGTAGGGTAGGGTGGGGCTAAATTTTATATTTCTTTTCTCTGTGGGCTAAATGGTCCGCGGTTATGAAGGCCAACCATTGCTATTTCTGAAAATAATGTTCCGTCAGAGATTTCGAGTTCCAGTGTAAGAAGGGGCTAATGGAGGGGAACGTACCGGGGCGTCGTAACGTTGGCATTTGGGTCTTTTCCGGAAACCTTATAATCAAATAGTTCGGCTAGTGGTAGAGCCACTAGCCACTAACCTATGAAGGTTTTGCATTCTTGCCATCAAATTGAGTAAAAAAGCTAACCTGAGCAAATATTTACGACCAATAAAAAAATTAGTGAGTTGTTGTGGAAGAAGCCTACAGGAAAGCGAATTACGCGGCCGTATTTCGACTTTTCTTTTCATTTTGGTCCCCATCACGAAAGTTAGTTATGAAACCCGCTTTATGAAATAATAAATAACGCGAGAATGAAATGCTAAGTCACACTTTGTTGAATGTCGAAAGCTTGAGTCTGAAATGTCTAAAGGTAGATCTCGGTAGATACCTACCTTCTTTGAGTTTCTTGCCTGTTCGTTTCAGTTGAAGGCCGACTTACGAACTGGTAACTTCAGTAGCTTTGATCTTCACAAGGGGCCTACTAGGGCCCAAAAAAAATGGCTTTGACGTTGACTTTGAAAGCATCGAGGAAAAATCCCTTTAGAGCAGAATACCGAGCAATCTAATTCCGTTACTAGTCCGGATGGAAGATTGATGTCAGTAGACTGAGTTGGTTGCTGGATATGAAAACCCATTTGTGATTAGGTAAGTATTATTACCTACATTTTATTTAGATTTAATATCAAAATATTTTATACTAGTTATTCTCAAAATGTAGTCACTCGATTACGATTTTGCAAATAATTTCGATAGAAAACCGTTTTGCTGGGTTCCAACAACATAATAAAGGTGCAGCTACACCAACGTACGCAGAGTACCTACTTAGGCACGGAGTTGTGTGCGGCCGCGCGCCACATCGCGCTCGCTCGAGCGTCGCTTCGTGGAACCGCGCTTTCATGTCGCTCGAGATGACTGCGCCGCGATCCATCTGACAAACTACCCGGAATCTACTAGATATTCCCGCACCATTCATAAATGATCTTAGTTTATGTTGACACTCTCAATAATCTGATTTATTGCATGTCACATTATGTAGATAGCGCGAGAAATATCCACTTTAAGTTTTGTGCCAAAATGCCAACATTATGGAGTAAATGTTTTGTTCTTCCGTCCCATTCTCCCTATTCGTTCACACCACATCATTAACCATTTCTCAAAAATGATTTTAAATACAATGAACTTGAATAACGTCTAATTAGCTTTTAAAGTGTGTACGACGCCCCCGCGGGTGACGCTTCACGCAGCGCACGCGCCGCCGAGCGCGCGGATCGCCGCGGGCCATTTGCCGGCGCGGGCGCAGCGGCCAGCGCCACACCTTGTTGCCACCACATGTAGCGTACCTGTACGCTACCGGACCATTGCTTCTGTAACGAGATATCTCATATATCTTAACTGCGTCTCCAACGAGTTCCGTTGACATATGAATAGCATTGGAAACGGTTGGTTGGTAACGAGTGACGCCATCTGCTGGTGATTCTAGCCAACTCCTAAATTCAAGGTAATGGAGTCCATCAATTCGCACTGGCCCTGAGCTGTCAGTGGATTTGACCCTAATGCCCATTTTCCATCGAGAGGTGTGCCTTAGCTATTGGGTAGTATCTCTTATTTAAGGCTTGAATGTGAGTGAATGCCTGTATAAGAACACAGTAATTAATGGTAATAAAAGGCGATGATAACTGTGCGTGAATTCGAATCCTACAATTCGCTTGAGTTTTTGGTGAAGGATAACATCATACTTACCTGTGTGGCTACCACCCTTAAGTAGGTGAACACCTAGGCTAGGATTGCGTAGGCTAGGATAGCACTATGAGAAATAACAGCATAACTCTACGGGACGATCTTCTGAAGTTTCGGATAGCCGAGCCGTAATAATTATCACCTCTGAGACTCTGAAACTGAAACCAAAGTGATGAAAAGCTGAAATAAATTACAAAATTTGCAATTATATTTTCAAAACAACCGCTTGTTTTAAAAAGTCAAGATTTATTAAATTTGTTTCGCTATAGTTGAATTAAAACTATAATCGGTTCCGCACGCTAGCACGCCGCCCGCCCGCGCATGCGCCGCCCGGCCCGCTCGCCTGCGCCCGCGCCACACATCATAATAAAAGTAACATTTAGTTCCGCGCCTTTTAACAAAACAATTTTATTTTAATTTCGTACCAGGACCGTTCTAAAGACGTGAACAAACAGCCCGTGACAGACGGACACAGTTATTCGTACCGGGCGTCGTAATTAATCAGTATAAGCGTTTTATTAGCTGGGATCGCGTGCGCACGCGCAGCCGCTGTTCCGCCAAATATGTCGCGCCAACTGACAGACAAACAAACGAACAAGATGGCGGAGTGGTTGTTTTAGGAGGGAAACGATTGTAAATGGCTGTGGCGTGGCCCGAGGGATGCTTTGATCGCTCCGAGACGCCACGCTCATTCATCAACTTCTTTCTGTGCTTTTATTGCGCTTTAGGAGCTCTGTGAAGGCATATTATATTATTTATTGCAGCCTGGAACCCGGAAAAGTCCAATTCTAGTCATAGACTTGTTACCTGTTATCACAGTAGCGAACTTTCAACCAACAGAATCTTTCTCACCTCCATGAGCAAAGCAAAACAAAATCATTATTCGCACGGTAGGCGTGAGCGGCGGCGGCGGCGAAGCGGGGCCTAGAGGTTAGGTACCCTGACTGCTACGCCATATTCTTGGGTTCGATTCACACACTGGACAAACTTTTGCGTGCATGAATATGTCCTGGGACCCTGGGACATTCCTCACACACGGTCATCTGATCCCAAACAAAGCTTGTACTATGGAAACCAGATAACTGATATAATACATATACTACTTTTTGTTTGTAAATACATACTTAATATACATAATTACACCCAGACTCAGGACATACAGACATGTTCATGCACCCAAATGTATGTCCTGTGTGGTAATCGAACCCACGATTTGAAGCGCTATAGGTTAAGACTCCACGTCCTGTCAATAATAATGTCTTTATTATATACATCATCATCATCATCATCATCAGCCTATAATGTCCCACTGCTGAGCACAGGCCTCCTTTCACAAATCAGGGTGAAAGGGAATGGGCAGATACTCCACCACGCGTGCCCACCATATAGGTATATTATTATTAGTATATCAGTTAACTGGTTTTCGTAGTACAAGCTCTCTTTAGCTTTGGATCAGAAATTCAGAATATAGTGCGCGTTTCCAGAACATTTATTTACTCTGCAAAACTACGCTGCAAAAACATAGTTATGTCATAACACAGCTATAATGTAGAGATAATAAGGTAATAAGTAGTTCTATACCTACACGCAGCCACTTCTTCTGCAAATTAACCACCTTTAAACTTACCAATTTAACAACTATCAGGGCATTTTTAGCTCGTCTAAATGCAAGTTCCGTTTGATAGGGACAGCATCAGCAACAACAAAGTAATTCGTCGTCCGGAGCACATCAATTATTATAAACTACCGTGACGCTGTGCTGTGCTGCGCTGGAGCGCTGTATCGCGCTGACAAAAATGCGTGATACAACACAAAAACTGGCGAGGTGCGACGGCCTTAGCGTACACTCGGACAAGTATATTTGTTGGTGATGGAGACCGTGACTTATTTCAGTACTAGTAACATGTTGGTTAATTCAGTAGCTTTGGCCGTAATAGTGCCCTTCTAGAGTCTAAATTGAATAAATTGCTTTAACTTTGACTTTGAGCTGTCGAGCTTGACCAGCGTTCCTGGAATTAAAAGTAGCCTATTTCTCTTTCTATGCCATAGGTTGCCTGCGTGCACAAATAAAATAATTCATAACGTTTAGTTATGCTGTGAAGCCGAGAACGTGTCGATAATAATGGATCTAAGGCATATTCACGATATCTTTTACATTGTCAAAATGCTGCCCTTAATCACCAAGATATGAAGTCAGATCACCAGAATATTCCAATTCTCCTGGCGCATATTCTTTCTTTATGTCCTTAGCTTATCAAAATTCAAAATCATTTATTCAAATACCTCGCAGGCACTTATGAAAAGTCTGACTCTAATACTCTAATACCGGTTCGGAAGGTAGCATTTGCTGAGAAGAGCCGGCAATAACTCAGCACTTTTCAAAACAAGCTTAGATTCATTACACATAATATTTACATCAAATAGCACTGACAACAATTGCGTGCCCCGGCGCGGCGGCAAAACAACAAAGTAGACTGAATCTATATTTAATAAGTAAATAAATAAATGGCAAACTTAAGCAGACCAGCCCCCACAATCCTTAGATGAAACCGCAGTAGGAAGACAGGTACCTACCCTCGAACGTCTCGCTATCAGAGATAGCTGAATAGTGTTTGTTACGTGTCTATTATATCTATGAAAGTACCATATCCCATTCTCTTAGGTACCTACTTAGTTAACCACTCGGTTCTCTTCAATCGTGCCTTGACCTTCCAAAGATTTTAAGTTCACCACACATTGAAAATGCTCGGTGAAGAGGTTCAATGGAAGTTCTAGTTAAAACTTATTTTCCACAAACAGCTAGAGGCTGAATAGTTATTATTAAAATAATTAGGTTACATATAGTATAATTCTGAAGAACGAGTAAGGTAGGTACCTAATGAACATTTTTTTTTGTTGATTGAACTTAAAACCTTTTTTCCTGTTTTTAAATTGAGTCTTATCAAAATACTAATCATTAAAATGACCTGAGATATAAAAAATTATCATAACTCGTAAATGAACCTACGTTCATTATCGCAACACTTCCTTCTTTCAGCTTTCTGAATTTCCAAATTAACTGCGTATTGCTGTAACTTGCGTATTTAAAGCTATAGCATAACATAGATGCCTATATTTTATTCAACACTAGCTAATGCCCAGCGTAGGTAGGTACTTTGCAACTCATAATTTTTTTTCTATGCTAGATACCTTCCCCGGTCTGCGCACAATCACAGAATAGACTATAGGTAAGTACTGAGCCTACAGGAATGTATACCTACGTTACGTCTGTTATCATCTTTACATGCATGTGGCATGCATGCCGTTTTGTTATCTGTAATTAAATCAAATTAATACCCAACATATAAAATGTAACTGACTATAAATAAAACTTCGTGCACACAAGTTTACGAGGCGGACTGTCCCGTACGTCAACCATTTTTCATACACGCGTGAACGCTTGGACGCATCGTAACGGATTTAGAAGCACAGACTCTGTAGTGAGCATTTCAGCTAATTGCTTTTTTCATAGCGCCCGCAGTTGCCGCCAGTTAACTGATCCTGGCGTTTTGGGAAACCAGGATGTAAGCTTCACTGGAAACTGATGACTTTTTGTTTAAATTCATAGCTTGTTGTTTTTTTCGAATTGTAATGAGTAATTAACTGACAATAATTGATGAAACCGAATAAAACATGATAAATATCAATACCCATTGTCTAAGAAATATTTGAATCTAACTTATTTCTGGTAGAGATCACTTTTAGTGATAAGGCCGCCCATTGTAACACTTTATTATTTTTATGTTTTGTTTGTTGATTGTTTTTTTTTTTGGTGTAACAATAAAGTTTTATCTATCTATCTATCTATTTCTTAAATAGGTAGTCCTGAACTGCGAGTGCCTTCGTAAGTTAATAAGTTTGACTGTACTACCTTGTAATTCTCTTCAATCTTAGCACGTTCAATGTGTTTGATAATTACAAGAATAAATAGATAAATATAGCGTGTAACGCGCTGGTGACAGGTTGTGATAGCCCGTGGGCGATGTCGCGATGGATGGTAGCGTGAAATTAAACCGCCCGCCTACCGCACCGTCAGCGCACGCAGGAAGCTGTGTGATTTATTATCTGATAGGTAGGTACCTAGTTGGTTATTCTGTTTACGCCTGCAATATCGTTTACAGAAACAATAAGTCTAGTGCCTAGGGCCTAGGTTCATAAAGCGATGTTTTTATTTAATTTGAATAGGTACCTCATTCAAATTCAAAATCATTTATTCAAATAGACCTTCGCAGGCACTTATGAAAAGTCTGACTCTAATACTCTAATACCGGTTCGGAAGGTTGCATTTGCTGAGAAGAGCCGGCAATAAACTCAGCAATTACTCTTTTCAAAACAGGCTTAGATTAATTACATAATATTTACATTCTAATCGCACTGAAAACAATTGCGTGCCCCG
Source organism: Achlya flavicornis (assembly GCA_947623365.1). NCBI lineage: Eukaryota > Metazoa > Arthropoda > Insecta > Lepidoptera > Drepanidae > Achlya > Achlya flavicornis. The sequence goes on along the minus strand of OX392485.1, from coordinate 312,680 downwards.
GCGCGGCGGCAAAATTACAAAGTAGACTGAAAAAATATTTAATAAGTAAATAAATAGCAAACTTAAGCAGACCAGCCCCCACAAGCAGCACCTGTTCACAAGTATGACGCGTGTGGCAGCCATCGCCCTCCTCGCCATATTGGAGGGAAGTGAGCGACCCGTCACACGACGCCGCCGCAAGCAAAGGCCTTAAAGTGAGCATGACTTACTTAAGTCTGCCTTAGAAATAAAAAATAACTAAAGGGAAACACTAAACACACAATTTGTTATCACTGTGACTATTGACAAGCTTAGACTAAATATCACAAAATAAAAAAATATAACAATTACACAGACATAATAAATCGATGCATTTATATCAAACTAAATAAATGAAGAACATTGAATTGAATTTATTTAATTACAATAGGTAATATAATCTGTAACCTAAAAATATAACTTATAATAATAATAGCATACTTTGAATTAAAATGGACCTTGAACTATCTGCTCAGTGAGGCAGGTGCAGAGAGAAGCTACTTCCATACATCCTTGTCGTCAATATAATGAGACACTTTATAATAAGCCCTACTCAACAGCCGCTTTTTGATATGTTCCTTAAATTTAAAAAAGGACATACTGGTCACGCTATGAGGAATTTTATTGTAAAATTTAATACAATTCCCAAGAAAGGACTTATTTACTTTAGCTAATCTAAATCTAGGTACAGTTATTTTGTCTTTGTTTCTAGTGTTTCTATCATGATAGTCACTATTGACTGGAAACAAATTAATGTTCTTGCGGACATACATAATATTTTCAAAAATGTACTGAGAGGGCAAAGTTAGTATATTAATATCCGGAAATATATTTCGTAGAGACTCGCGAGAACCCAAACAGTAGATGGCGCGAATTGCCCTTTTTTGTAATACAAAAATTGATTCCAAGTCTGCGGCAGAGCCCCACAGCAAAAGGCCGTAAGACATAAGACTATGAAAATATGCAAAATAAATTAATCTGGCTGTATTAATGTCCGTCAGTTGCCTTATTTTGCTGACTGCAAACGCAGCGGAGCTCAGTTTACCACCTAAGGCTTCCAGGTGAGCACCCCACTGCAATCTACAGTCTATAGTCAGACCAAGAAAAACAGTCTTATCTACTACATTAAGTTTATTACCATCCACAATAACACTGGTATCAACTTTTGGTACATTTGGTAATGAAAATCTTATACATTTTGTTTTTTTTGAGTTTAACATAAGATTGTTGGCAGCAAACCATTGAGACACAGTCTTCAGAGCGTAGTTAACTTTTAAAAGATCTTTGTCTTTTCTATCTACTTTAAATATCAGAGACGTATCATCTGCAAACAAAACGACATCTGATAGTTCTTTCACCATATAAGGTAGGTCATTTATATAAACTAGAAACAGAAATGGGCCTAAAATCGAGCCTTGAGGTACGCCTAATTTGACTAAGGAGCCCGATGACACACTACCATTGATTCCTACTTTTTGTTGGCGCCCTGAAAGATAGGAAACCACAAGATCGAGAGCCACTCCGCGAATTCCGTATAACTTAAGTTTAAGAGCTAGCGTTTGGTGATCTACGCAATCAAATGCCTTGGAGAGATCACAAAAGATACCAATAGCATCGTGTGAGCACTCCCAGGCCTGAAAAATATGCTTAATAAGTTTAGCTCCCGCATCCGTAGTGGACTTACCTCTCGTAAAACCGAACTGATCATCATGGAGTATCTTGTGGTTATTAAAATGCCTTAACATTTGGTTTAGCACAATCTTTTCAAAAATCTTACTTAATGCAGGAAGTACTGAGACCGGTCTGTAATCTGAGGGATTGTTTTTACATCCCGATTTAAAAATCGGAACAATTTTGCTGTATTTCATTAAATCAGGAAAGTTGCCCTGTTCGAGACATTGGTTAAAAATTAGGGCTAAAATAGGGGCAATATTAAAAATAATTGACTGTATAACTTTAACTGACAAACCCCATAAGTCTTCTGTATTTTTCATATTTAGTGACTTGAAAGCCGTGATAATGTCATAGTCACTAACCTGGGTGAATGCGAAGTCTGGAATGTTTCGTTGAAAAGTCTTCTGTAAAATCGATTCTGCTAACGTGGAAGACGAAGCAAGATTTTTAGTAGCCTCCACAGGTATATTTGAGAAAAAAGTTTCAAAAGCAGATGCTACTTCTAATTTATCTGATATTAGTTTATCATTAATTTTAAGACAAAAAGTATTATCTTTGATTTTATTTTTACAAGTCTCTGTATTAATAATCTGCCACACTGTTTTAATTTTATTATTAGAATTATTTACCCTATTGCCTATGTAGATGGCCTTAGCTCGAATGCATACCTGTTTAAATAACTTGGAATAGTTCCTAACATATGTATGAAAGTTTTCATTACTATTGTAAGATCTCTGATGGTAAAGATCATACATGTTATCCCTACTCTTCCTGATTCCTTTAGTTGCCCAGTTACAGAATTGAAGTTTATTATTTACCTTTTTAGTTTTGATTGGACAAGATACATTAAATTCGTTGCAAATATTCACCTCATTCACACCTCTTTCGTTTAGGAATTAGCACCACAATCCCATCATAGCACATACCTAAGGCCACCGAGTACCTACTTTATATACCTGTTCTTGACCTAAGGGAACCTTTGCTAATTAAAATAATTTCAATTTGTGGGCTCCACTACCGTGGGTAAGCCAATGCTGACGAATGTCCAAAAAAAATCTTCTCTTCTTCTCTTCTTTCAGGTTTTTTTTATCAAAAAATATATATTTCAGAACTTGTAGCGACATCTAATGGTGAGTAGCAAAACTAACTTTTATTTAATTAAATTAATAAAAATATTGCAACACACAATGGAAATAATTAAAAAAACTTTACGTATCATTTTATGGGTTAATTAATAAACAATCATGGCATAAAAATAAAATTACACCCTCACGTGAGTTCATAATCTGTACTCTGAAACATTTATTTTGCCGTCTGCAACAATAATGTTATCTGTGCGCGTGCGAGTGAGCAATTTGAGACTGAAAGAGACAAAAATCAGACAGAAGGCGGCACTGTTGCCATATATACGGATTAGTCCGTATTTGTACGGGTTTTTCAAATCTAATACGATGAACAATGTTACGGAATTTTATACGGGTTTACGCACACAGATTTAGCTTCATACACAATAGACTCTTATCTACAATGTATCAATCAGATGAAGGACAAAGCAATTATTAACTAATTGCTATGTCCTTCATCTGATTGATGAAGATTGATTCATCTTCATAGGAGGAAACAAAAATAGCACTCCGATATTTTTGTTTCGTCCTATTCAATTTTATTTTTTGAATGAAAATACAGATTTCACTCCTCCTACATATGGCAACACTGAAAAGCAAGCACAGCAAGCAAATCTAATAAATAGTACAAGAAAAGTGATAGTGATACAAAAATTCTATAATTATTCATATTATGGGGACAGAAGTGGCTATATCGTTTAGTGCCTTACGTACTCAACTAGAAAATGAGAAAAGTAGTTTGTTTAAAATAGATGAAAACATAAAGAAAATCGTGCAAACAACGGGACGGTTCAATAATAATGATAGGTTAGGTGCACTTATCATTTGCATTGTAACTATTATCGATTGTTTTATTGACGAATATTCGTGTTTATTTGTAGATTTAATAATTCTGGAGAGTACCAGAGAGGTGGGAATCGATTAGGAGGTCGTAACTCGTTTCCAGACTCAGGAATCAATTACAAAAATGACGAGCATTTCGGCAAACGAAAACATGAAACCAAAACTGTATTCAGCAGGTAAGCTATAAGATTTGTATGTTAATCATATTTTTTATGTATGAAAGTGGTAATTTAATTATTTCTTTTTACTATTAAAATCTTGATTGGTTTGTTTTCAGTTATATTGCTGAAAAATTTAACTGAACTTTAGCTTATGTATTAGAGTAAAAAAGTACCAAGAAAAAAGCTGTTGTTTCAAAACATTCAACCAATACTACATAGACCCATTTTATATTCAAATGGCCGCTATCTATATTCAAACTATCCTTGATTGAGGATTGATATTTTGACACTATTTATAAGAAACTTAATGACAAATAGCAATCTTCAAAACTAAGGATAGATTGAATATAGAAAGCAGCAGTAAGTAATTCAACTATATTTTTTAAATCTAACCTTGAATATAGCAGAAGCTTACAGCTAAGATCTTTTGCAACCCGAGTATGGGCAAAGGCCTCCCCCAACTCCTCCCATTCCTTTGAAGCCAGTATACCAGTCTTAAATAACACAACCTTCCTAGTCTACCTGAAGACTCAACAATACCATAATTAAAATAAAAAAAATACTACTTTGTTATTGCAATATTCTCTGTTGTTACACTCTTTGTAGAGTGGTCATGGTCATGTTGAAGTGTCCATGTCAGTGGTAGAGGTGGAAACAGCTCTGCATGATCTTTCCCTGTTGGCAGTCTGTCTGGTGCAGTCAGCTATTGCAATGATACCACCTTATTCTTACAGGAATATTAATATTAGTTGCCATACCATTCCAGACTCTCAGCTCGTACCCAGGACAGTGATGGTGAAGAAGATGGCCCAGGTAACAAAAGAGGCAGAGTACCCTCAGCAGTGTGCCGAGAACTGCCAACTAGAGCTGCAGTGCTTCGTGCACAAGGAGATGACGAACAAGCACGGACTCGCAACCGACGGATCTTTGGATCACTACTGGGCACACTACAAAAGTTTAAGCAAGAGGAAATTGGTTTACAGACCAAGGTAAAAAGAGGTTGATTTGTAACAAATGAGACCACTTAGGATTACTTATGGTAGTGCCATATTTGGACCACCAGATTGCATCATACCATCAGGTGAACTGTCTGTGAACATTTAGATGTTATAAAACTTATTTATTTGTTTATCTTTCATTACAGGAAGAAAAGAAAGCACAAGTTGAGCGTAAAATAGAAGAACAAGCTAGACAACAAAAGGAAAAAGAGCAGAAGGAAAGAAAAACATTATTTGCTGAAAGGGAACACAAGAAATCTACAATCAAGGCATTAGAAGCCAAGATGGCACGAGTACAGGAGTTTGAGAAGTGGGAGGCATCACAGAAGAACCTCGGCGACTTCATACTAACTAAAGCCAAGCCTCATATTTACTGGTTACCCAAGAAGATGTCTGAAAAGGCCACAGACAAACTTCTTTCCAGTAGAAAGTTCCATGAAAGTGAGTTAAATTTTATGAATTCATTAGTTATAATTAAATGTTTGGATGATCATGTAGATCTGGTTTTAGATGCATATTTTGGTACTTAAGGACTGTCACATGAAGCACTAATAGGCAGTCTCTGCCTTATTCAAAAAGGTTGTTTTCTGTCAGCTAATAATATTATTTAACAGTATCACATGACCTGAATGTGTCATATGTCTTCTATTAAATTGTTGAATGTTATTTTTCAGGATGAAAGTTTCATTTTTTTTAATATTGTAATATTACTTATTATTTTTATGAGTTAATTTGAGTTATTGTTACTATTTTTGTGAATTTCCTATTTACAGCGATATATGGTCCTTTATACCGCAGTGAGTAAACCCAATTTATTTTAAAAGCAGCCTAAATACTATTGTATTATGGTTCTGTGGTAAAAACGGTCATTATGAATTCATTGGATTTTTGTTTTTTATTTTGTGGCCACAATCTCACCATGGTCAGTTATTGGTGGTGCTTAAAGATGCCAGCTGGTACTACAAAGTACTCTACCACCTTGCCTTGATATGTGTTATATATCCTTCACAGACCCCATTGTTAGATGTCTAACCACTATCTTAGCCACAGTATGACATATATGTTTTAAGACTATCATTGTTTTTGTTTACAAGTATAATGTTGAGAAGAGTTGCCAATACTTAATGAAGAATATAATTTATAATAATATAATAAAGCGAGAGTTTTTTTGTTTGTTTGTTTATACGGTCTAATCTCGGAACTACCAGTCGGATTCAAAAAATTCTTTCACTAATAGGAAGCTACATTATCCCCGAGTATTATAGGCTACTTTTTATCACGGGAACGCGGGTGAAACCGCGCGAGACAGCTAGTGAAGAATATGTATGGTTTTATAACGTAAATTATATTATAATATTTCCAGAATGCATGAGCAAGAAACGTCAGGAGCTGCAGGAGGAGTTGCAGCGGATAGAGCAGCGCTGCCAGCGGGCGCGCGCGCTCCCGGTGGCCGCGCCTGCGCCCTCCCCCGCCCCCGCGCCCGCCCCCGCGCCCGCCGACGAAAACGATCCCCAACCACAACCACACCATGCTAACAACCATCAACATGCAGGTTAATACAAAACTAACATTATAATTATATCCAGGTAATCTGATCAGAGGCCAATTTTCAGCAGTGGATATCCCTAGGCTGATATGATGATGATGATTCTGATTATATATCGGTTTTCTGATAACTGCAAATACAAAAAGTGTTTCTTTAGAAATGGAACCCTTTCCGATTTTGTAATATTTCTACCAATTCAGAGGTAATTTCAATCTGAATTTTATTGCAATAAAGTTACACAGATCACTTATATACTACATTCGCATCGCGTATAATCGCTTACCATCAGGTAGGCCATATACTAGCGTGCATCAAATATACATTAATATCTTTACATATATATATTATACAGGAAAAATTAGCACACTGGTTAAAAAATTCCTATATAATTCTTCTATATTGTGTGTAACAACTCTTCCTAAATGGCTGAACCGATTTCTATGAATTTTTTGTGTGAGTTTGAGTGGGTCCCTTGATTGTTTGGATTCACATTTAGACCCGCTAGGTGGCGCTGTAATCAGGCCACAGTTTTTATATATATAGCACGAAGATAGCCTATAGTATGGAGAAGGACATAGACTACTTTCAACCCGGGAACGCGGGTGAAACCGCGCGGGACAGCTAGTAGTAACATAAAAAACCGGCCAAGTGCGAGTCGGACACGCACACGGAGGGTTCCGTAAAATATTAACTAACTCAACTTTGCTGTGAAAAAAGAAACTCTAAAAAAGAAGTTTCTTGTATGGGCGCCCCCTTTAATTTGTTTTTTTTTTATATGTTGTTATAGCGGCAATAGAAATACATATTCTCTGAAAATTTCTACTGTCTACCTATTGTCGTTCATGAGATACCGCCCACTGACAGACAGACGGACGGATGAACAGCGTAGTCTCTTAGTAATAGGGTCCCGTTTGGCACCCTTCGGGTAGGGAACCCTAAAAAGAATAAACGGAACGGATTGAAATTATTTGGAAAAAAAAGCCAAACAGTCCGATTGTCCAAAGAATATTTAAAAAATGTAACCTTGCTGAGTTTCTTGGCGGATTCTTCTCAGTTGAAGGCCGAGTTCCGAACCGGTGGTAACTTCAGTAAATGTGACCTTCATAATTGCCCTTCTGGGGCCTAAATTGAATAAATGGCTTTGACTTTGAAACACTTGCGTGTATTATCTAGTATAGGGATTTCTATTTCACCGTAATAGATACCAGAAAGGCTAAGACTGAATGAGCCTTCTTATTAAAGTAATGGCAAAATGCTGCATCAACCCAACAGCTCTTAAACAAAACTACCTATTTCAGAGCCCGAAGAGGACCATAAAGATGACCTAGGGGCAGATGACGATGTAGAGATAAAGGACTTAGATGCAGACAAGGGAAGAAAGAGAGACAAGTTTGCAGCCGATGTAGATGAGGAGGAGAGTGACGGTGATGAAAGACATGATGAAGATCCCGGTGCTCTCCCTGATGTGGTGCCCAAGGAGGAAACAGGTACCTATTATTAAAATATCCTTTATTATATTTTGATTAGGTTTTATGACCATTGTACACGCAGGGAGGTGCGCACTACCATTGTGAAAAAATGTCGCTATTACATTAAAATTTAGGACGACGATTACATCCTTACCTGAAATATATCATATATAATAATCATTCCCCTCGTATTTGCTTTACATAATGGATCATGTAAATATACATGAGTAAAAAATATATACTGTATTTAATTTGCCATGTATAAAATAAAACATAAAAAAAATAAGTTGTCTGGTATTGATTGTATATTTTTGATCCTGGAGTTTAAAAGTATTTTCTGCCCCACATAATAAGCTTTTGCAACACCATATATACTGTATTGTGTTATGTTGTGTACATTGTGCAATAAAGAATAAATAAATAAATAATTCATATTTTTTTAACCCTGCTATAATTCTTTGGATCTGGAATATTCACAGACAGCATTCTAACACCCTTACTCATAAAGCGCTATTTAACTAATATACTCATTAAATGGTTATGTAAATAATGTCACGTTATTTGACAATGACAATAGAGTGACGTTATTTACGTGACCCTTTAAACAGTATATTAGTTAAATAACGTTTTATGAGTAAGGGGGTAAGTGTGTAATTCACTTATTAAGACATTATAATTAATATAATAAATGTTCAGTTACAGAGGAGAGCAATATAGACACAAGCATGGACGTAACGGCTACAGACGCAGATAAAACAAACGACACAACTCAGATGGACACGAGCACCACTGAGCCGGCTGCGGAAAATGAAACTGCAACTGAACATTCCTAACCCTCGCCCTTTAATCCATGTAGCCCTCTTGTCTTGTGTATTGAAGTGTATAAAATATTAAATAAATAAGTTTTACTACTTACTTGTTTTAGCAATACTAACTATGCAGGCCTCTCCGAAAGGTTTTTTTTTACTATACCATGTATCATAGACTAATAGGAAATGGTAGATGGGAAATCTTCATACCACAACATATCATTGGTCTGTCAAGTTACCAAGTTGACGCACTAATAGTATTTTTTTTGTATGAATAGTCAAAAATTTACAATTTAAAATAAAAATCAAATGCTTGTTACAAAAGTTTATTAATAATTTAAAATACATAATATGTAGAAAACATCACAGTATTTAATTAGCATGTTAACCATTAGAATGTTACAAAGCAATCGAGTTACATTACGTAATGGAATGAATACTTATTACCATTGAATAAATGCAAGACTTATATTTGTTAAGTCATAATTATATTAAATACTATGAAAAAATTCAAAAGCAAGTACGTGCACCACGTTTGAGCGCAATACCATATGTAGGGGGCTTAGATTGCCTTTATTATGAAAGTACACAGCTCCCCCGCTCAACCATTTTCATTAATAGAAAACAGCATTATTTTGAATTTATCAATCCCATATAAAAGCATTCCTACAAACATACCTCGTAGGTCACGCATGGGAAACAAAACTGGCGCCATTTTCTCCAATAGTTTAGGTATGTTAGTCTAATGTGAATATTCTAGAAGCTATGTCGTCGAGCATCCAGTCGATGCCTTCGAGAAGGTTCTCGCCGCTGACCGCCGAGCACCGCACCACGCGCCAGTGGTGAGACTTGATGCTGTCCAGGTCTAGTGCCTGGAGACAGACAATGTTTGTTATATATAGTTAATAACTAAATTTTCTGAATATTTTCTTACTGGTTGAAAGGTGGCTTTAGCAGTCAAACCATATTAGACCATGTGTGTTAAGGATATTCATCCTTCAAGAAATTCTTGTAAACTTTTTATTCTTCACTTCTTAGTTCATTTTGACATAAATTTGGTCCTTGTACAATTTATTTGTAAAAATATTGAGGTAGCAGATACCACTTCATCAGGTAATCATTTAATTCAAGACTATAACTGAGGAAGTGGCGTTTAGTGTTTGTCCTAGATGGTGCATGATTTATTTAATTAAATGGAATTAAAAGCACATAGTAGTAGAGTACCTGCTTGATGTCCTGAAGTGAGAGCGCCCCGGGCAGGTCAGCCTTGTTGGCGAGGATGAGCAGCGTGGCGCCGGCGAGCCGCTCCTCGCGCAGCAGCGCGTGCAGCTCGCGCGCGCACGCCTCCAGCCGCCGCCCGTCGGCGCTGTCTACCACCCATGCCACGCCATCTGTGCTCTCAAAGTAGTTCTTCCAATATGACCTGATAAAAAGCAAACAAATTCAATTCAAATTCAAAAAGTATTTATTCAATTTAGGCTCTAATAAAGCACTTATGAATGTTAACAAATGACTAACAATTATGATGACTGAAAAATTACTCAAAATACCAACTTATTAGAATTATTTTTCAGTAAATCTGTAATTATTTTTAATAACAGACCATAATTATCCCCCTTACTCATAAAGCGTTATTTAACTAATATACTGTTTAAAATAATGTCACATTATTTGACAATGACAATAGAGTGATGTTATTTACGTGACCCTTTAAACAGTATATTAGTTAAATAACGTTTTATGAGTAAGGGGGTATATGTATAGATCCAGCTTTTTGTCTGGTCTGGTTTAAATCACCTGTCAAATATAGGATAGTGCTCAGCAGTGGATAAAATCATATTTTTATTAGGCATATGCCTGTGTTTGACCACAATCTCACTATATTCAGTGAAGATGTGGCTGTAAGGTGTTTTAAGGTGATCAAATAGAAATAGCCAACTTCAAATTTAAAGCGTATAACAAAGTTTAAGTGGGACAGTTGCACCCTGCACACCACTTCCACCTGGACCAGTGATGGGCAATGCATGGATGTGTGATGCTCACCACATGGCCAATGGTGGCTTACCACCTATTCATAGTCTAGAAGTGAACAGGCTCTCAAGTGCAGATCTACAACCACACTGTTAGGTACTCAGTGACAGATTTTCTCTTAAATTCTCTCCTTGAATTGAAAACTGAAATGTTTGATAGACTCACTTTTGGCCCAGTTTCACCAGTGATCCAGAGGGAAGGAGTTAATAGGAATAAACAACGATCAAACATTCACCTAAAAATTGAAATTATACAAAAGTAGATTTAAAACTTTTGGGTTTTAAAATTGTACCTCAAAGATTTCTGTCCCCCAACATCCCAAATATTAAGTTTAAATCCGCGATGTTCCAGTGTCTTAATGTTGAACCCGAGAGTTGGAGATATGGTGTCAATTGGTTCTCCATTGAACCGCTTCAAGATTGTTGTCTTACCAGCATTGTCTAATCCACTGAATATAGGTCAGGAAATTTATTATGCACTATATGCAACACTCAAATATTAAACTAGGATTACGTATGAATTCGCTCTAAGAAGTGACGAATGACGGAAGAAAAGTTCTTGAGTGGCGATTCATCTGTTAAACTCCGCACCATTTAGGACCGTTTTATATGCCCCCTTAACTCTCCGTGGACTAATATTACGAGGAGCATATCAGTTAATCAGCGGGTCCAGGGTTGTAGCAATTCCGGGTGAAGATTTCGCTCAAAGAGGATATTTAATTTCAGTTTAGCTCAGCATTTGCTATTTTGGGGTTATAATTACTATTACGAAAAGGATACAGCATAAGTATTCTCATTTCCTTTTCTTTCTGACGTAGCTTCTTCAATATTGTCAGGAAACCCATTTTTGTTTTGTTCCGATCAATATTTTACATTATTTTCTGTTGTAGATATTTATTTATTTATTATAATTATATAGCTGTCAACAGTGTTGCCAACTACTAGCTTTAGCCACATCTTGTAAAAAGTTGCCAGATTGCCAGATATTGTTACGCAAAAAAAGTACTAGAAAAGAAGTAGCTAAATATTACTTAGTACCTACTAAGTAACATTTAGTTCATCATCATCAGCCTATAATGTCCCACTGCTGAGAACAGGCCTCCTTTCACAAATGAGGGTGAAAGGGACTGGGCGATACTCCACCACGCGTGCCCACTGCGGATTGGTGGAGGTAGGCTAGTGGGCAACCTACTGTTGGAATTTTTCAAGCCGCCTAGGAGGCATCCAACTAGCTTAACGACTAACACAATTAAGTGATAACCGGGACCAACGACTTTACGTGCCTTCCGAAGCACGGAAACAAGATTAGCCGTTCTTAATCGATCGGCAAAGTTAAGCTACGTCTGTCGTGGTCGGTACCTGGATGGGTGACCGCCTAGTGGTATTTCAAATCGAACATTTAGTTACTAAATATAAATTATAAATTATAGCTAAATATAACTTAGTACCTACTAAGTAACATTTAGTTACTTCTAGCACTTTTTTTTATTTATTTTGTACTTTATTCTTATTTAAGTTTGTCAATAATGGGCGTATTATATTAATTATATAGATTATAACAATTAAAAACATGGTTTAAATCAAAGACTTGAGGATTAAAAATCAGTAAATTATGTACCTCTTTTTTTTTCAAAGGTTTAGTTCCATTTTCTCAATAATGTGGTACATAAAAATAGCTACCATTAGTTTTAAATTGATAAAACAACACATGGCAGAAGTGGCAGAACACAGTTAGTGCGTTTTCACACGAGACGATAACGACACATTTTTGTCGCGACGATAAACGACCGACGATAATTGGCAAACGGTCATGTCGTCGTTCGTTTTCACACGAGGAACGATAACCGCACCGTAACGACAGTTACAGCGAGGTGACAAGAAGTGTCGTTATCGTTATCGTGCTGTTCGCCGTGTGAAAGTCAGGACTTTTTTCAATACATTTCGAAGGTCCGCTAAGTCGCACAGTAAAAAAATCGTCACGATCTAGCCGAACCAACGACATAGCCGAATTATCGTTCCTGTGTCGTGCAGTGCTGTGTCGTTATCGTTGCGTGTGAAAACGGTACATAGAAATGTATGGTCGGCTAAATCGTCACAGTTTTTTTACTGTGTGGTTACGGTGTCGTTATCGTCTCGTGTGAAAACGCACTTACTGTTAAAGCATAGACTACTATAGGAGTAATATACGGTTTGAATGAAGAAATGAAACACCCAGACCTATGGCATCGTGTCTAGTTTTTTCTTTCGAGACATTATTACAAACTCGAAAAGTACCTACGATTCCTACGAAGTATTGAAAAGTTGCTAGAAAAAGTAGCAAAATTTTTTTTTTTAAGTAACTGCCTAACAAAAAAAAATACCTAGATCTACCTATAAAGTTGCTAAGTTGGCATCACTGGCTGTCAATGTCAAACAGTCAAGGTGAGTGCTGCCAACTCAAATTTTAAAAGAGAGCCAGATCACGTCCAAAAAAGAGCTACATTTATTTAAAAAAAGAGCCAATACATTTAAATACAAATTTTCAAATAAATGTTTATTGGCACTGTTTCACACTACACAATAGTATAAAAACTTAAATATCAATTTAATTGTACGGAGCACTTGTACAGTCAGGGAATGAAAAGGTTCGTCACCGTAGAGTCGGTTTTCGCGTAAATTTGCTATCGAATAAGTTTTTGCTTGTCTTTACATCTCGTCAAACACAACCAAAAACCTCCTGTATAGGATTTCCGTACAATGGGAGGTCAGCTTATACTAGAAATGTATAGCTTGATTGATCTGTAGCCGTGTGTACATAGTTAGACAGAGAAAGAGAGAGAAGAAAGAAACAGATATAATTTAATATCACAGATATAATAAACATTGGGTTCTATTTTATTATTATTTAATACTTTAACGCTTTTTAAAGCGTGTTTTTTTTTCTTGTACACGTTTGTCTCACAGTTATGAAAACCGTTGTAGAAATCATAAATCTGTATCTAGTAAATCATATCTACAAAACAATGAGAAGTTTTCTTGTAGGTATTTAATTTTCTTTTCTTTAAGTCTCAATAGATGGCGTTAATATGACTGAAACGAACTATCTTGCTATCAGTTCAATAAAAAAAAAAAACTATGTAACTTCATGGGTGCGTTCAGTTACTACACATGTTATTGAACTATTACTGAACGCTACGATGATCTTCGGGCGATCACACGGCGTAGTTACTGAACGCAGCCCATAACTATTTGGCTTTATACTGGTAACAGACGTTCCAATGTCGGACTCCTATTTTTATTATTATGCAGGAGACACGGCCAAGGTACGTCCTGCCGTAGGAAAGTGTGTAGTGCGGCAGGACCCTCATAATTATTACTAATACCGGTTGGAAGCTTTCGACGTCCTGCCCAAAGACTACAGTATATACTTAGAGAGTCCTGCCGCGCTACACACGGCCCTGACCATCAGACGTCCGACAGTCGGTTCGTCTGTAACTAGTATTATGTCACTATCATGTGTGTTTTGTTCAAAACTTTTGTGAAATTTAGCTTAGATTTGAATGATTTGAAAACTATTGAAAATGCGTGTTTGTGCAGTTGTGAATTGTACCAATAAAGGACGTCTTACATTTCCAACTGATGAACCACTAAGGTCACAGTGGATAAGAGCAACAAGGGTGGATGTCCAACGAATATCATAACAATGATAGAAACAAATAATCCTTAAGCGTGACTTCCACAACAAAACAAACAACGGAAACAACATCCACTCATACCAGTGTTGCCGCCTCTTATTACTAATTTCGTACGAAAAAAAACAGGCTGTTACCAAAAAGCAACGAAAATTAAGTTTTGCTCCTCTGAAATTTGGTTTCATTTAATCATGTTCATGGTTGCCATTAATATCAATTAACACTTAATAAAAGAAATCTGTATATATATTTTTTTCAATTGTCGATTTTGAATTAATAACCCTCCTTCCGGGTCAGTCGGGTAAAAAGGATGGACACCTTCCGTTGTTGGCCTATGTGGCAACACTAAAGTTATGTGACGGCATATTTTGATTTGACAATTCAATTTGGTGATGACAGCGCTACCTAGTTATTTTGCAGCAACTCTTTAAATACATACAAGAAAACTTCTCATTGTGTAGTCTGTGTGTAGTCTATCTGAAGCTGAAGTCTACAAATATACTAGAGGTGTGTAACTCAGCTCTGAACCAGCAACCAGCTCAATGAATCAGATCACACGGGTTTGAGCCGTTGAGCTATGGCTCAACAACAAAATGATTAGCTCACGGCTCAATCCAGCTCCTATTTTATTTCTGACCTGCAAAGATTAGTTTTGTGATTCTGATCTACGAATTATTATTTCATCATCATCATTATCATATCAGCCTATGGATGTCCACTGCTGAACATAGGCCTCCCCCATTGACTTCCACTTCGAACGGTTTTGGGCCGGCTGCATCCAGCGGTGCCCAGCGACTCTTACCAAGTCGTCGGTACACCTGGTAGGAGGGCGTCCCGCACGGCGCTTTCCAGTACGTGGTCGCCACTCTAGAACCTTTCTTCCCCAGCGGTTATCGGTTCTTCGAGCGAGCTTACTAACTTTATGAGCTATGCCCGTCGTTTTCGTTCTCCTAAGAATATCCTCATTGCGGACCCTGACACGTAGATAAATTCCGAGCATAGCTCGTTCCATAGCTCGCTGAGTGACTCTGAGCTTATTTGTCGGTCGGCTATTATGCAGCTCTAGCTAGAATTTTTGATGAGTTACACACCTCTAAAATATACCATAACCAATCATGAAATACTTTTTCAGGAAATCGAAATTGGAATCCATTAGTAACCATAGAGTAAAACATCCATCCATGGCCGATCTCGTCGCTGTCAAGTATTTTATTTAATTTCTATTTCAATTATGAAGCACCTTCAATGATTATAAGTGGGTTAAAAGTGTGGAAGTGATCGTGTGGTGGCGCGGTCTCGGTGATACGGCAAGTGGGTCGGCGGCGCCATGTTCAGTGGCACGGTACGTGTGCGGGTCTGCGAGGCGACGGGTCTCAGGCCGACCGACTTCCAAAAACGGCATAACATGACCTTCGGGAAACCAGGTAAGCATCATCTCACGATCCCTTTCGGCGGTTAGACTTACCCCGCGGGCGATCGTGTAAAGTTTTTCATTTCCAAAGTTTCGTGTTCGCGTAATTTTGTGTCCGAAATAGGCGTAGTATGTTTACAAAAATGGGTGTAGGTAATATGTAAATACGCGATATGATTACAGACGACCAGCCGATAGACCCGTACGTGTCGATAGACGCCGACGAGCACCACCTGGATCGCTCCAGCACCAAGCCAAAGACGTTCGATCCCGTGTGGAACGAGACATTCATACATGAGGTGCATAATGTCTCCTGGTATGTCATGCATTTATATTTATTGTGTATCTCATGAGACAGTTGGTGATTCATTCTAAGAAACCTAAAAAGTATACTTATTTGTAAACAAATCATGTTTTGCACATAAATAGCTGGTTTTATATTGTACCTTATCAGAATATTTACATTTCACCTGAAAAGGTAGTCCAAATCAATATAAGAAAGAGAAAGAAATACAGAGATTCTAATTCTGAAGCTAAAACTAGGTCACAGTTATAAGATAAACAAAAAAAATCTGTTGATTGAGCATGCTTACTGTTTACACAAACAATGTTGCAGTTTGGGCATCACTGTGTTCCATGATGCCGCCATACCTCCAGATGACTTTGTTGCAAACTGCACAATTCCCTTTGAAGACCTGATGCATCGGGATAAAGAAGCTGCCGACTTTTGGGTGAGTTCTCACAACTATCGCCTTAGCACTTCACCGTAAGACTGATTATAAAAATCACAGTAGATATACCCAGTCTTTATCCATATAATCCATGATAAGATATCAAGATTGTCTGTTTATTTAAAATGTTATCATATTGGCAAACAATATTTGTTTTTATAGATAACAGTCTAGTCTTTGGGAAAATTTAATTTTAGTATAACGTTTAGATATCATCATGGATCACATCTTACGGAGATTCTCATCTCCCGATCCAAAATATAAACAGTTAATTGACGAGGTGGGCATCCCCTGATGTGTTTAGCTAGTATGAAATTGTGTTTTTTTTTTTATTGGATATGAAGTAACAAGTGACCATGCTTGTAGTAAAAATGTGCTTTCTATGTGTCTTAACAAAGATTGTGTTCTTTTGATAGTGTATCAATAAATTCATTGATAAATAAGTATATCAAGTGTATGACAACATAAATGAATGAGAGTAGATAGGGATAAGAGGTGAAGCATTCTTATACTCATTTTAACATGTGTTTTGTTTACTAGCTGTTCCCTGCAGCTTTCCCTGCTTGGGGATAATGTAGTTAATTAATGAGTGCTGTAATAAGTGCGGGGCACGCAATTGTTTTCAGTGTGATTAGAATGTAAATATTATGTAATGAATCTAAGCTTGTTTTGAAAAGAGTAATTGCTGAGTTTATTGCCGTCTCTTCTCAGAAAATGCAAGCTTCCGAACCGGTATTAGAGTCAGACTTTTCATAAGTGCCTGCGAAGGTCTATTTGAATAAATGATTTTGATATTGAAAAGTGAAAAGATTTTTTGGAAATAATACATACAATCTTTTGCATCTGTAATTATTGGTAGGAAAGTAATTAGTATATCAAAGGATATCTGTGATTTATATTTAAAATCTGTGTTTTCTTGCTGATTTCTTCTTTTCTCATTTATTCATCTATATTGGATAGGTACATCTAGTAATGAGTATCTCTATTTATTTAGTTGTATGTTTCATTACTGAGGGAAAGAGGTAAGTTTAGAGGCAGTACTTTCCAGTGTTAGTATTTGTTTGAAAATAATCACATAATTATATGTAGGAAGATAACAATGGTGCCGATTCTGTTGTAAATCGCACTAAACTAATTTTAGTCACATCTCATCTCTTTCTTACGAACATTATTGAAAAAGGATAGAATATATTTAAAGCTGTCAACTTAATCTTTGCCGTCTTATTTTGCGTGTATTTAGGCGTAACCGCGATAGATGGCGACTAAATTTATATTGAAAACAAGCATTGGACTAATTTGACAGGACTAAATTTCTTACATCCTTTTCTTATGTTCTTTGTTAGAAAGAGACATAGTGAGATTAAAATTAGTTTAGTTGTAAACAACAGAATCAGGGCCACTGTTTATTCAAACTAATAAACATAATTAGTTAGCATAGGTATTAAAGAGTAATATAGTACTTTCAACTAATAAGGGAAAATATAAATTAAACTTATTTAACAGCAGGAAAATAAATGTTTGTAGTAACATACTTGTGAATAAGGGTTAAAAATAACCCATTTTTTTTTACAAAACTTAAAATGATGCTATGGGTTATTATGGGTTGTGTTTTTTTATTAATTATATAGATCAAATAAAAAAAGTATTGATTGTGGGTTTTTAAGGTTCCGTACCCGAAGGGTTTTAAAATGGTGTCTACCTTCCATCCATCTGTTTGTCTGTCAGTGGGCTGTATCTCAAGAACCATAGTAGGTAGACAGCTGAAATTTTCACAGAATGTGTATTTCTATTGCCACTGTATCAACAAATCATAAAACTAATTATGCAACCCTTTGTTTGCGAGTCTGACACTTGGCCGGTTTTTTTTATTAATGACTATAGATTAAATACTAAAAAGTCGACAGTTAAATCTACTTTGTACCATATTTTTAACCGACTTCAAAAAAGGGGAGGTACTAAATTTGGTTGCTTTTTTTTGTTTTCTCAGAACTTCATTAATCAAATCAATAATCCAATTTGGAAATATTTTTTTTGTTTGAAATAGTATACTTTCCATTTGGTCCCATTGTCATCAGGTCAGGATCTGATTACTTTTTAGAGTACTTTGAAGTCGGTTAATTATTCATCATATTATATTCAATGTTTTTTTTTTGATTTAAATCAAGGTTTGATAATGCCAAGCTAGATTTTTAATTCTCACAAATGAGTTCTCATCATCAGCTTATCTTAGTACCATTGTTGGATCATTAGGGTCAATTCACATAAAAATCAGCCTCATGACATCTTGAGGCGTATTCAAATTCTTTCACTGAAATGTGTACCTTTTTGTGTAGTAAATAAAGTTGTGTATTGTATTGCTATCTTAAAAAGTGCACGACGTGTCGCGTCTCGAGGTGAGCTGACTTTAACACATACAAATACCTCGAAGAATAATAGCCGCCATGGTAGCCCAGTGCTGGTTTCATGACGATCAATAGGATGTTTTCCATGACATTTCATACTAATAATGATTATAATTAAAACACTAATTTTCAGGTGGATCTTGAACCTCAGGGGAAATTGCATCTGAAAATCGATCTGAAATGGAATTCTCAAGGTAAGATTAGTCTTTTATTAACATTAATCTTCATGTTTACAGAATATGGAAAGTTGGAGTGGATAATGCAGCATCAATTAATTATAATAATTACTGAATTACAATTAACTGGGTAGTGACATTTTAGTTGGTTTATAATATATTGCTGGATATGTGAGCACTATTAATTTTGCTGATTTAAGTCATCCAAACAACCAAAATATGCAAAATAAATACAAAAACCAATAATCCAAAGTGACTTAGCATTACATGAATATGTGGTACCACTTGTGCCTTATGCACAATCATTCTTTATTTTCCAAGCGTGTGACTAACCTTTGGCCAGGGTTTAACTTCAGGAATAACCTCCAGTACTCCACAATGTAGTGTGTCATCATGTTGGGGCTTATGATGTGCTCTAGGTGGTTATCCATTTTTGTTGTTAGTCTCTAGAATAACGTCGGTGGTGGGCGAACTGGACTAACTGAACTACCGGGCCATCTACAAAAATGCGTCCCACTCTTTCGCATTCACTCATAGACAATTTAGACATAGTGCGTCTTCGTGGATGGCACGATCTATAGTTTGTATTAACAACTTTCGAAATAGCTGCGCCTCACTTTGGGTGATAATTAAATGACAAGTTTTATGCATATGTGTGTCAGTACTGAGACGGGCGTGGTAGTATAGACTTTGCAACTGTAGGGTAGCACAGAGCGAGATATTACACGGGGCGTGGGCACCGACAGGTACACCACACCCTTGGCACTTCATATAAACTAATAGCGCGGTGAGACAATCGGTCGATCGGCGGTGCAATACTATCAAGAGTACTGTTACACCATGACATGGCGGTTGATGACGGTGGGCGACGATAAATTCGTATGATCCACAGATCTGTGTAGTAAGAGTGATCTGTATGTTGGTTCAGGGAGCACCGAGCCCGGGCGAGCGGGGGGCGGGGGCGGCACGGGGGCGCGCGCGGCGCGGGGCGGTGCGGGGGGCGGCGGGGGCGGGGGCGGCGGCGGCGGCGGGTCGGGGGGCGGGGCGGGGCGCGAGTTCAAGGAGGGCGCGGGGTTCGCGCGCCGCCGCGGGGCCATGCGCCGCCGCGTGCACCAGGTCAACGGACACAAGTTCATGGCCACCTTCCTACGACAACCCACCTTCTGCAGCCACTGCAGGGAGTTCATATGGTAACACTAAATAACACGCATACTACTCCATACACTTTCTTTCATATACAGGGTAGAAAAATAATTGAGAATTCTGTGCTGGCCCCATAGTAATTGTTGTTCAACATGACTGACCCAACATAGGTTTTGAAAATATGTCATCTCGAAATCTCCACCCAGTATAATAGAGGCCACAAACCAATAAGAAGCCATATCAACAAAGTTATGCATGAGATCACAGTCATAATATTTAACCGGGGCGAAGGGCGTGATTTTATTGGCCAGCGGGCGCTTCTTATGGAATACCAGTGCATGAGCTTGATTACGAAGGGTATCCGGCGAATTGGCGTCTTTAAGGCTTATTGTTCTGTGATAGAGACTAACGATCTGGTTTGAGTCGATGTAATCATCTCAATATCGTTTCTTTTGAAAATCTATGATGAAAGCCTATTTTCAATATGATGATGATGTTCAAAGCAAATAATAATATTAAATAAATATCCTGGGACATTCCTCACAAACGGTCATCTGATCCCAAACGAAGCAGAGCTTGTACTATGGAAACCAGATAACTGATATACTAAATTATACTACTTTATGTTTGTAAATACATACTTAATATACATAATTACACCCAGACTCAGGACATACAGATATGTTCATCTACACAAATGCATGTTCTGTGCGGGAATCGAACCCGCGACCTGCGGCGCAATAGCTGGAATCTTAACCAGAGTCTTAACCAACTGCGCCAACTGGCCCGTCTATATTAATAACAAAGCATTCACTCTATCACTTAATATTACCATTTCATTTAGAGTAAATAGTCTTTTTGAGTACAAATTATCATTTAAATTGAAATGAAAATTAAAGTAGAGTTATATTTTCAGGGGTTTGGGCAAACAAGGTTACCAGTGTCAAGGTAAGTGCTATATTAATTTTTGTTACATTTCTCAATGTAAAACAATGAGTTCTGATTTGATATTTTTGTTCGCAGTATGCACATGTGTGGTTCATAAGAGGTGTCACTCGTCCGTTGTCACCAAATGTCCCGGAATGAAGGAAGAGGTGAGTGTTACATGGCCATTTAGCTCTTATAGTAACTTTATTATGATGCTGATTTTGTTGGTTCTGTAACTGGAAAAAATATCGGGAGTATCTGTATATTAGTGTCGCTCTTATACGGTTGTAGTTTACTTATTTTAATAATATTAATGTATGATTGAAGCGATGATAGCTCATTGGTAAAGACGGTGATTGCCGTGATGATAGTCGTGGGTTCAAATCCAACAATGAGTTTGAGCTTTTGGTGCTGGAAAACATCGCGAGGAAACCATAGCGGCTACCACCCTCAAGTTGAAAATCTGTAGCCAAGCACGTAGCGGTGTGTTCCGACAGCTGCACTTGAGAGCCAGTTTCTTTCTAGGCATTGTTATGTATGGCAGCACATGAACATTCTTCATTTCTAAATTCGTCTTTGTGAACAGATCTCCTGACATTTCTTGACAGATTCTTTGATGAATATGTGACGTGTTCATAAAGAGTTTGATATAAGGTTGTCAATCAGCCACCAATAGATAATGTTGAGTCGGTAACCGATCGTACAGATCGAGGTTGTCAAGTGTCAACCAAATAGCAGTAATGTCGGTCGGCCACGGTGGCTGATGGACAAACGTGTAACAGTGTAGGCAATAAAATATACTTACGGACGCGTGTCTTCTCCGGAGCCGTTCGAAAGAGAGCTATGCGATGGAAAGAGAGGCGTTTGTTGGTATTTTTCGTATTTCGCTATTGTATGTAATGTGTGTTGATGCGTGTTGGGGTGTGTGTGTTGATGTGTGTCGTGTACCTGTGTGTGCAGCAAGTGAGCACGGTAGGCATGTCGAGCGGGCAGCGGTTCAGCGTGAACGTGCCGCACCGGTTCGTGGTGCACTCCTACAAGCGGTTCACCTTCTGCGACCACTGCGGCTCGCTGCTCTACGGCCTCATCAAGCAGGGCCTGCAGTGCGAAGGTAACCCTAGCTTTTTTATTATTAGGGAGTGAAAATCGACATAAGATATACCCGACTGGCTTGGGGGGAGCGAGTTGGTAATTCCGGCCTTTTTCTGGTTACAAAATCAGTTGGCATCCCAGTTGTAGAGGGTGGGGGGCAGAACGAGCAAGTACGCACGCCGCGAACCCAACACCCGAGCACGTCTGACGTGACTCGTCACCACATCCACATCGACCCTCTCCTCCCTCGGCTTTGATGGCCCCGTGATTGAGTAACAAAAACCTGTCTTTTTTCTAACTATCTATCTTTAAAAAATATCTCCGAGTGACCGACTGACTTATCTATCAATGACCAGTTGAAAGAGCTGGGCTTAGTAAGTGGACATTTTCTAAGGTAGTGGATAATATTAGTAGAATTAATACCGATATATGATATTGTATTGTATGCAGTGTGTTCAATGAACGTGCACAAGCGATGCCAGAAAAACGTGGCCAACAACTGCGGCATTAACACCAAGGCGATGGCGGAGATACTCAACGAAATGGGCATCTCGCCCGACAAGAACAGAACTCGCTCCAAGGTATACTGACCTCTTTACTGCTTCTAAAGCTTTAGTTATTTCATTAATAAGGATATGCTTGTGGGTGGACACGTCGAGTAGGAGGGTAAATAGTGTGTATTGTAATGTGTTGTTGTTCACATTACAGTACTTGCCGACTGCGCTGCCAGAGGGAGGTTCAGACGCGGCAGCAACACGCGATGGGGAGGGCGAGGGAGACAACACCCGGGACGACAAACAACTAGACAAAGGTACGCCACGCTACATACTTCCATTCCGCCCACACCGACCACTCAATACTCAAATCGCGCGGTTTTTGTAGGTTAAAGACTGCGCGAGTAGTCATTGTCAACCGCTCAAGGGAGACATTGTCAACCACTTGAGCAGTTATTGCCAAACAAATAGCAGTGATTGTCAACCACTCAACGAAGTCATTGTCAGACACGAGCAGTTACTGTCAAATACAAGAGCAGTCATTGTCAACCACTCAAAGCAGTAATTGTCAACCACTTGAGCAGTCATTGCCAAATACTTGAGCAGTCATTGTCAACCACTCAAGTAAGACATTGTCAACCACTTGAGCAGTCATTGCAAAACACTTGAGCAGTCATTGTCAAATACAAGAGCACTGTCAACCACTCAAGGGTGTCTTTGTCAACCACTTAAGCAGTCATTATCAACCACTCAAGGGAGTCATTGTCAACCACTTGTAGTCTTTGCCAAACACTTGAGCACTCAATGTCAACCGTTCAAGCAATCTTATCAACCAATTCCACCCAAGTAGTTAGCACGGGCTTTGAGTGAAGGAAAACATTGTTAGGAAGTCTACATGCATGAGAAAAACTCTAAGACATGTGGGATTATGAATTCACAAGCCCGGCTTACCCCTCCCATAGGGACGAGTATTTTTGATAATGATAAGGCTTAAGGTTCAATTGACATAGGCATACATTTGTTGAGTAGCTAATTAATCACGGGAGGAATGTTTGATTAATGGTGACAAATAAAATAAATTGTATGTATAAGTAGCTAACTTTGTCTTGCTTGTTTGGATTTTAACTATTTCACCTTCACTACCAACCAAACAATCCGACCTTAGTATGTGTGTATTGAAAACGTCTACATTTTTATTTGTTTTTGATTGTGTCGTTTGTTTTTTTGAATGGCGGTTCTTCCAACTATTGTATTGTATCAAATAATGGCCTCTTGCCCAGGTTTTGTAAAGGTTGGCACACTTCTTGGCATATTCATAACTTAACAAAAAAGTTGTCTTGCGAAAAAACATACGGTATTTATAAAATAAAAAGCTATCGTGTTACCTGGATAGTTAAACATGTGTAATTCAATAAAATTTTGATAAAAAAAAATATGTGACAGATCCGTCCATTACCTCTATACGCTTAGGCGTTGCGCAAAATAAAGCATCTGTTTGCACGATCGAAGACAGTTTACTACTGACCACGGACACCATAGAGTAAGAATATTAATATAGCGTCCAGCATAATTACATTGTGCTAAGCGTGAGCAGTTTGAATATAGATGCATTCATAAATAAATAAATATCCTGAGACATTCCTCACACACGGTCATCTGATCCCAAACTAAGCAGAGCTTGTACTATGGAAACCAGATAACTGATATAATACATATACTACTTTTTGTTTGTAAATACATACTTAATATACATAATTACACCCAGACTCAGGACATACAGACATGTTCATGCACACAAATGCATGTCCTGTGTGGGAATCGAACCCACGACCAGAGGCCCGATAGGTGGAATCTTGACCAGAGTCTTAACCAACCGCGCCGTCTGGCCCGTCATAGATTGTTCAACCTTACTCCACCATCCCCTGTTTTACACCGAACCACAAGACGCCGGGAAAATTTTCACCAGTACGTTGTTGACATACCGAAAATACGGACACAGCGTTTTGCTTCCTCGTTTATAATGCGGATAGCAAGGGAGTGGAACTTGCTTCCGGCGTCTGTGTTTCCTGACTCTTACAATCTAGGAACTTTCAAGGCCAGAGTGAATAGGTTTCTCTTGAGTAAGCGTGTTCCATCTTAGGCTTCGTCCCTTAAATTATGGGCGGGTTAGTGGACAAACGCAAGCCCATCTAATTTAAAAAGAAAAATAAAATTGATATTGATTCACTGTCAGAAAAAATTCTATAAAGTAACTTGTCATTTAAAAAAATAATTACCATTCATTATATGTATTTAGTCGTTCAATCGCATACCCGTGCTCACGGCACATACTCTCGTACAGTCGTTCTATGAATATTCTATCTCTATGACGGGTACATTTGCTAATGGGTTATCACCGTTTCCTGCGGTAACATTATCGATACTCGCTAGCAACCACGGAGAAACAACCAAAATACCACCGTGGACAGTATCGTAATCACAGTATTTCTGACAAAATTTATCACTAGTCGCTAGCGAATATCGATTACCTTACCGTAGAACATGTGTCCAGTTGCCATAACCAGGACTTGCGTGCAATTGAATAATGTGTCCGGGGTTGGAAGCCAAAAACATGTCGACTCTAGCACAAACAGATGCTTCAGTTTTTGCAGCGCCTCAGTGCGTTGTGTTTATGTGTGTGTGTGCGTGTGACGTAGACGTGTCGGAGCCGCGCTCGCACTGGGACGACCTGGAGGAAATATTCGCCGCCTACAAGTGCCAAGGTCTCCATCTTGTGTCTTATGTCTCACTAACATTACATTACATTCTGCCCGGACATAAATTGATCTCGGTTCGTCTGATAAAAAAAATGCATCACTGTAGTGACTCTGATTTGTTCATATCTACTACGTAATTAATTTATCATACGCTTTTAGGGTTTGTTAGCGCTCGAAGGTAAGCGATATGTCGAGGCAACATCATAAGGTGCAGCGTAGACGACGGACTTTTTGTGCGAAGGAGTCTGCGGCACACAAAAAGTATGTGTGAAAACAAAGGGTTGTGCGCCGGGCTTTTTGCGCGCGTCGTGTGCGTTACTGCTTAGAATTGTATAGGTTCTTTTTGCACAGACGGTCTGTCGTCTGCGCTTCACCTAAGAGTAACAATCTCCGGGTGGTTACCACACTTAACTTAAAAATGTGTGACCAGACACCAAGTAGTGTCCTGGTCCAGTATAGACCTTCTCGATTGGCATTAGAATTCGTGATAAGTGACATACGACGCCGCGAGGCGTATTCGAATTCCCTCACTGAAATGTGTACCTTTTAGTTTACTGAATTAAGTTCTATATATTATCGCAAGCTTAAGAAATGCGAGCCGTATCGCGTCGCGTCTTGGTGTGAGCTGACCCTTTAACGCAGTCATCTTTTACTGCGTTCGTGAAATTACTGCTTCATCCCAAATTGATATTTGTAATTGTGCCATTATATTCAGTAGAATACACATTCGGTTCATCAATCGCAACAAAGTGTAGAACAAAATATATTCTACATTCTCTTCTCTAGATTTTGATTTTCTTTTCTCGATTACTCTCTTTAGATTTTGTGTTATTTTCTTATTAATATCAGAGATCAAGTTATGTGCCTGGGACTGTATCTAACTAAAATCTAAAGGCTTGCGGTGAGGTGGCGGGATAACTAACTTGCTCTATTCGTTTCGGTTTGTTGTGTGTTTTACTTACAATAAATAAACGTTGGGCTTTTGTAATACTAACATAGTGTAAGGAACTGACTGGTATAAATGGTGATTTGTTTTAAGTAATATTTTTTATTAGATTGTTGAAACGAGCCTAAATCAAGCTTTGCAGAATCTTAAACAATAAGAATAATGGGCAAAAGGGATAGTTGTATAATAGGGAAATTAAAATATGTGCGTCTCGATTACGCATCCCTTTTTTGCAAAGTTTGCAGTAGCATCATTATGTATATTTTATATTTAATTGTAAACAATAATTATTATTAAATAAATACCAACAAAGCTTTACTAACTTTAATAAAAACATGTTACTTTGATTATTTATTTAAATATTACACAGTATGAGTATTTCGTTAATATAAAAAATACTTTTCATACTAAACATCAAATGAAATTATATTTTTTGAATAATAAGGTTTGCAAAAGTATTTTTTAAACTTTCGCGAACAAAATTCTTGGATCTAGTAACTAGTCGCGCTCAGATTATCATCAATATAATATAGAACTATAACCATGAATAAATCTTAGTAACGATATGGAGCGCTTTAACATCAATAAGGTGTAATATGGGTCGGGTACCTAGTTTATATAGTATATAGCATGTATTGTTTGTGTGTGTGTACCAGAGGAGGGCGGGTTGGACAAGGTGTCGCTGGAGCACTTCCACTTCATCAAGGTTCTCGGCAAGGGATCCTTCGGGAAGGTCATGCTGGCCGAGAAGAAGGGCACCGAGGAGGTATGTGCTCCTCTCTATCTCTCTCTAGGTTCTCTACCTGCATAATCTATCTTTGGTGCAATCAGATCTTGGGGCTTATCATATAACTTTCAGTGTCTATCGCAATCCCGGTAGCCTTTGAAAGGCAAAGACTGAGTTGCGATAGGTTTGGGTTTTGTAACTGCTATTTATAGTAATAGCAGTAAAATCAATTAAAAATAACCTTAACTAAAAAATAACCTTTAAACAACCTTTCTAAAACAAAATGGTTCCAGTTGCAAGCTCTGGGGTCGTACCACTCAACTCTTATTCAAATTCAAATTTAAAATCATGTATTCAAATAGACCTTCGCAGGCACTTATGATAAGTCTGACTGTAATACCGGATCGGAAGGTTGCATTTGATGAAACTCAGCTTGGAATTAATCGTTTTTTTGTCAGAAAACGTCTCAATGGACAATAGTGACATTTGACAGAAAACAGCAATATAGGGTTAGTTGAATCGCTATTATAGTTTATGTAGAGGCCTTCTGATTGCAATCGTAGCTGTCAGAAAAGAAGATAGTAAAAAGAAGAACTGATTGCCTCAAAGTTACGTAATAGACTCGCTGGGATTTGGGTTGTAATTCTGGGAATTTTATGTGCCAGATGTTTGATTTGAGAATTACCACTCCATCATAATACTGTCTGGAGTTATTTTTACATAAATGTGTGTAGATTTTGGGTATTTGAGTATGTCGTTGAAGTCAGTGGCTTAGATGTAAGTTATGTAATGTAAATGGGACTAATCTTTTTATCACTTTACATGGGATTTGTTTGTGCCGACTGACAGTTCGCTTGTATATGCACATGTTTTTAAAGCGCGATGTTATAACTTGGGGCAGATTTTTCAATGGCCGTTTTAGCGTTTTATTAGAACTGTTTTTGTAAAGATTTATCAGAAGAATCATATCCATTATCAATCGATTGAAAAATCTGACCTTAATGAATATTTTTTGGGATTTATAAAATGATCAGGAATATGATGGGGCGTAGCATGTTGTGTGGGGGCAAAATGCGAAGTAATGTAGAATGCCGATTTAAACTAGCTTTTGGACTGTAGCTGTGAGTTCTCATAATAGGACTCTCATAATAGGGTCTTTTCATGATTCTATGACTAGTGTTTGATCCCTGCGTTGTTCTTTCCAGTCAACACATTATAACTACGAAGATGACGATTATTAGATCCGTGATATCTATCGTGGTTATACCATCCCTTGCGAGTGTCCGGTGCTAGGCTAAGCTAAGCCGTGCGGGGTGTTCGGTCCGGCAGGTGTACGCGGTGAAGGTGCTGAAGAAGGACGCCATAATCCAGGACGACGACGTGGAGTGCACGCTGACGGAGCGGCGCGTGCTGGCGCTGGCGGCGCGCCACCCCTTCCTCACGGCGCTGCACTCCGCCTTCCAGACGCACGACCGGCTCTTCTTCGTCATGGAGTACGTCGACGGCGGCGACCTCATGTTCCAGATACAGCGCGCGCGCAAGTTCGACGAGCCGCGCGCCAGGTCGGTACAACACACTACGTAATACATTACACAATACACTACACACTACACTACACAGTCACTACGCAGTACACTGCACAATACACTACACTATACATTACCCATTACACTACACAATTCACTACACAGTACATTACACAATACATTACCCATTACACTACACAGTACACTACACAATACACAATACTACACAATACACTACACCATGCTCAACACTACACAATACACAATACATTACACAACACTACACACTACACTACACAATACACTACACTACACAATACCCTACACTACAGGATACACTACTCAATACTTACTGATGAAGATAGAGATGTACCCACAGGCTTTCTTATATACCATATGATTGTGTATAATATAAATGATGGTGGTAGGTTCTATGGCGCGGAGGTGACGTTGGCGCTGCAGTTCCTGCACTCGCACGGCGTCATCTACCGCGACCTCAAGCTCGACAACATTCTGCTCGACAGCGACGGACACTGCAAGCTCGCCGACTTCGGCATGTGCAAGGAGGGCATTATCGGTACGCTACCTTAATATAACATAACATAACATACCTTACTTAGGGGGAAATATGCAGGAAAATGGAGAGTTACTAGTAATATTTTGGGAAGTGTTGATTTTCAAATGAATAAATAAATAAATATCCTGGGACATTCCTCACACACGGTCATCTGATCCCAAACTAAGCAGAGCTTGTACTATGGAAACCAGATAACTGATATAATACATATACTACTTTTGTTTGTAAATACATACTTAATATACATAATTACACCCAGACTCAGGACTCACAGACATGTTCATGCACACAAATGCATGTCCTGTGCGGGAATCGAACCCACGACCTGCGGCGCAATAGGTGGAATCTTTACCAGAGTCTTAACCAACTGCGCCAACTGGCCCGTCAAATGATTTTTTGCTTGTCTATAATATTGCCTAATGATGAAAAAAGCATACGGAGGGGGGCTGCGGAGTGACCGGTTGTCTGACGACTGGTTGTGACGCGGAGATGCCCTGTGACCATTAGATTATGAGAGCTGACGGCTTGCACAATAACTGAACCTAACGCTCTTCTCAATAAGGTACAAAGTTAAACAATGCTTTTGTTTCAGATGGAGCGACCACGACCACATTCTGCGGTACACCGGATTATATAGCTCCTGAGGTGAGTTTTTAATACAAAATTATTTTTTGGTTTTAGGATCGTCTGAATGTAAACGATACATATTTTGTGTGGAAATCTACGATGAGGTGTTATATTTATTATGAATGTTTCATTGCTGAAGGACGTATCACGTCCATGTGACTTCAACATCCGTAACTCATCTTTTAAATTAAGCAGCAGTAGTTGCACACAGATTCAGACACAATATCGTTGTTTAGGCGAAGAAACACCTTATTATTCATCTACTTCCACGCAGATCCAGCGTCTAGAATATTTTAAAGAATCGTTAGTATCAGCCCCAGGTCATACGTTAGTGATATTATTTATCGAATTTTTGTCTTACTTACTTTGACTGTTTGACGACCCGCGCGGGCCAGGAAAACAATAGAAATCAATTTAACCGCAAGTCAAGGGATTTTAGATACTCCATGAACGAATGAAAACATCTTATGGGCACGCGCGGCCCACCCTAGACTACATCTTCGCTTACCATTAGACGGGAGTGTTGTCAAGCGCAAGCCCATCCCTAATAGATACAGTGTAACGTGTTTGGTATGTGTGTAGATCCTGCAGGAGCTGGAGTACGGTCCGTCGGTGGACTGGTGGGCGCTGGGCGTGCTGCTGTACGAGATGCTGGCGGGCCAGCCGCCCTTCGAGGCCGACAACGAGGACGACCTGTTCGAGAGCATCCTGCACGACGACGTGCTCTACCCCGTCTGGCTCTCCAAGGACGCCGTCTCCATACTCAAAGGTTACTACACTATACACTACACTGTAGAAGTGCCCTACTAGGGTCTACATTGAATCAATGGCTTTGACATTGATTATACACTAAACTCCAAATTCAAATTCAAAATCATTTATTCAAATAGACCTTCGCAGGCACTTATGAACAGTCTGACTCTAATACTCTACTACCGGTTCGGAAGGTTGTATTTGCTGAGAAGACCCGACAATAAACTCAGCAATTACTCTTTTCAAAACAAGTATACATTTATTATATAATATTTACATTCTAATCGCACCGACAATAATTGCGTGCTCCACACACTATACTTCACACTGAACTATACTCCACACTCTAAACTACACTCCTTACATAAGATTCAACACTACACTTGGCACTACATTGTATACTACAACACCAAACTCCAAACATAACACATTAGATTCAAACAATAAAGCATTTTAGCCTATAGATGCTTGCAACACCAGGGGTATCATTTGCGCGTTGTCGACCTTGCAAAAAATCTCTACACACCCTTTTTGAAGAACCCTATGCTGTATTCCTTTGGGAAAACCTCAGCGGGGCGCTGATTCTATAGCCACACAGTTCAAAGTCAAAGCCATTTGTTCAATTTAGGCCACAAAACAATTCAATTTAGGGCACTTATGAAGGTCACATTTACTGAACATTTACCGGTTCCGAATTCTTCAACTGAGAAGAATCTGACAAGAAACTCAGCAACGTTACATTTTTTTTATTAGTTTTTGGACAATCTGACTATGTTTGGCTTTTTTTCCCAAATAATTAACAATAAAAAAGAAAATATATATCTAAGCATAGATACAGGCGAAAAGAGAACAAGAAAAGTCAAGAACAAAAAAAGTTAACGTGATGTTGTATTGTAACTGTCAGGGTTCATGACGAAGAACCCGGCGCGGCGGCTGGGCGTGTCGGGCGGCGCGGGCGGCATCCGCGCGCACCCGTTCTTCCGCGACGTGGACTGGGACGCGCTCGCGCTCAAGCGGCTGCGCCCGCCCTTCCGGCCCAAGCTCAAGGGGCGCCGCGACGCCAACAACTTCGACGCAGAGTTCACCAAGGAGGAGCCCGTGCTCACGCCCGTGCCGCACGACGTCGTCAGGACCATCAACCAGGTTACATATCTACCTACTACTACATTTATATTTTTAACAGACTTCAAAAAATTTGTTAAACAAGCATACGGCCCATCTGATGGTAAACGGTTACCTTCCATTAACCATATGGACGTTTCATCGTCGTCATCATCATCAGCCTATAAAGTCCCACCGCTGAGCACAGGCCTCTTTTCACAAATGAGGGTGAAAGAGGCGTTTACGTGCCTTCCGAAGCACGGTATGGAAGTTTACAACACGAAGTATCAGTCACGCGTTACCGACCTTTTACCCTCTCCTCACAACATGAAGTAAGTAATCTGACCGATCTTTTTGACTTTGTAGGAGGAGTTCCGAGGGTTCTCGTTCGTGAACCGCGACTTCAACCCGCAGCCCGCCCCCGACCGCGCGCCGCTCGCCTGAGCTCGACCTTCTCTCTCGCACCCACTCTCCCTCTCCCTCCCACAGCCGCGGCCGGCTCGGGTGTCCCCAGATGGGGTGTCCCCGGGTGGGGCGTCCCCGGGTCGGCACGGGAGTCCCCGTACTCTAGTCACCCGCACGCATATGGCGCGATCGGTCCCCGAGCGTGCTGTACCTTGTTTATAACTTATTTGAATGTCCGTTTGTTTCCCTATCTAGTGTAAGGTTAAGTGCTCGAGTCTCTCCCGTGTCACGTGTATTATTTATTTTACCTCTTAACAAGCATCGAAGGCTTTGCGTGACTGTACTAGTCATATTTTAGTCTAGCATCAAATTTTTCACCGAAGAATATTTCTCGTTTATTTACAAATAAAAGGAGAAATAAATGTCTTATAGCAAAACTACACAATAGTTGATGAAAGTGTGTCGCTAGTCGTCAGGTGTCCGTAACAGCCGAACATCCTAAATTATGAACCACTTCATTGAACTAGAATTCAAAAACATAATATTTTGATATGTTTTAATTTTATCCTACAATAATTTTACCAAATACCAATTTCGAACGCAGTAACATTCTCTCTTAAAATACTTTATCGCGGTAAATCTCACTACAAAATCCTTCCCTATGTGATCGATCTGTGTCGTTATCGTCGTAATATATGTAAATGTTTAAATAAGAAATGCTGTGAATATATGACCATTCTTTCATTAGATATTAAAATATATACTGTACAGTTTTGAATTATTGTTTATCGCGGTAAAGTATGGAGGAGAGAGTGAGATAGAAATAGCAGTAAAAGTCGCCATAATAAATAAATACAATATAGACGTTGCCAAATGGTGTAGCGTTTACTTTATCAATTAGGAACGTTTTACACGCAACGACAAGACGCTGTGGAAAAAATTCACGTTGCGTGTAAATCGTCCCTCGCGTATGTTTTCTTATGATGTTCTGTCCACAAAACACGCCACATCTCGCACTGGGCCGCGTCCGGTACGTAGGTACATAGTTTACGGATGCCACCTTAGTGCATCTTATACATTGTATAGTATATTTATATCAAGTTAGGTTGCGATTAGCGGTGTTTAAAACCATTCGTAGTCCCGTAGTGGCCGCTGTGGTTCGGTCGTAATCCTCTCCGATAAAGGCTCGTGCTTGTAATAATATGCGTCGTGCCACCATTCGGCCAAACCCCCTACTCACATACGTTCGATATAACAAACAAACGTACGTACTAATATTAAAGATAGTTGTAGTGTATGCGACCCCTATTGTATCTGCTTTGCGGATGGTTTTAGAGACCGCTCGTTCGTTTAATCTTTAAGAATACATCACACATGCTTTGTGAGGTCCGAGCGAATATGTGCTTTGTTTTTACATTCTTAGACTCGATAATCATAAAACTTATTCGATTCTAAGCTCCACCGGCATGTGACTAAGAAACTAAATATACATTATATATCGCAGAAGTTATTAAATAAGGAAGTATGTCAGTGTTTGTTCGTTGATGATGATAAATATATTTTCCATTGAGATTACCTTATATTTACGATTGAGAGTTAGAGCAATTATTGATTGTTGTAAATATTGATAAAAATAATGCATATTTGTGTGTGTGAGGCGAGCGTGAGTGTGAGTGTGGTCAGCCGTATGCAAACTTTATTTTGTGTCGTGCTGTTTTTTTTTGCGCTGGCGACACTAGTGGGGAAGTGGGAGGAATCAAGTAAACCCCATTCGCGTTAGTAGTGTGTTGTTGTTGCGTGTGTGTGTTTGTATGTGGTGTGGAGGGAGGGTAGGGGAGGGGAGGGTAGCGGTGCGTTCATAGAGCGGGTGATCCGCGTATTGAAATATGATCATTGTTATTTTACGGTAAAAAAATATCAGTTATGAAGATTAGAAAATAGAATTTATTTCTATTTCGTAAACAATAACGCCTCGTTTTCAGTTCTAAAATGATAACCAATGTACAATTGTCCAAAATCCAATCTATTGCAATGGACCTCTCTCGCAAATTGTATGAAATATTACAATTTTCGCGTAACTATTGTAAAATCTTCAAAATGCGGGTCATCCGCCAATTACATGTGTGTGTAATTCAAATAGTATCTAAACGGTGCCTCGAATATTCGACGCGCGAATATTGTTAGACGCTATGAAACGGGGAATTGACTTTATTTTGTAAAGTATGCCTTTTGATTGAACACTGGCTTATTGTGTAGCTTCAACATCTAGGTAACCTAGAATTAGAGTCTATTTCGGCTCAGATTACACGCTCAGATCTTTGATATAGAGCATAAAATCCAGTGTTCATTGAAACGGTGTTAAAATTAGGCACCAGTTCAAACAATGTTGCATGAATTTGGCACTTAGGCTCGGTACCGAAAGTACATATTTTAATAATTCGCTTCTAGTCCAGTGTTGTGTTAATATAATTAATATTATTATATTTTGCGGAGCATTTCTTCCAATACTCATTATGTTTGCGGAATTCAACTC
Organism: Achlya flavicornis; assembly: GCA_947623365.1. Taxonomy (NCBI): domain Eukaryota; kingdom Metazoa; phylum Arthropoda; class Insecta; order Lepidoptera; family Drepanidae; genus Achlya; species Achlya flavicornis. Next base: position 278,010 of record OX392485.1, on the reverse strand, counting down.
CACACCGAGATTTCAGTATTCATTTAATGGATCTTTAGCGGTTTTCTTGTCGTACGGGTATTAAAAACATGTTACCATTGGAATTCGTACTATAAGAAAAAAGCCTTAAGGTTGATGTTACATTACCATGGGCCTTTTATTTTTAGTGTAAGTTATAGTTTTTTAGACAATATCTATACAGGTTAAACCAAAAGATTTTTATTTCATACACTCAATTTTTATCTTTAAATTTTTTAACTATAGTTTTTTTAGGAAAATCTTTTTAAGTATAGAGCCTTCATGGGAGTGTAGCACCAGCTTTATAATTATAGAATTTACGTTAATTATTATTTTTATTTTTTTACCAGTACTAAAAGTACAATCGCATATATAACTGGTTATATTTGCCGAGTCGATAACTAAAAGTTAGTTAACTAAGGATACTCGACAACTAAAATATATTTTTATGTTTCAAACATGGGAAACCGTATATTTATTGCCTGAAAGTGAATAATGAATCGTTATTTTAAGTGATAAGACTCGGTTTAGGAAACCAACGGATAGTTTTATTAATTAGTACTTAAACATTATATTTACGTAGACATTAACAGGTGTGTAGTGCCATTTAAACCTAGGCCGAGTTACCAAACACTTTATTTAGGAAAATATTTATGAAGTAATAGATTAAAATGTATGGGCAATAAGTGTACGGTCGGCATGCTTCGCTTCTGTCACAAATTCTGACAGTATTCTGAACTGAGTATTATTTTATTTGTATAGTTATGTTAGTCTTATACCCATACCAAAGTTAATGTAATAGTTTAGGTGTAATGCATTGTGTTACCGACACACCGACAGACAGATAGATGGTAGATGGCGGCGCGTGGCCGCAGCGGGGATCGCAGACGACAAACTATGCACAAATTGTATGCTTTATGTAGTTGATACTGTATAATAACAAAAAATATTATAAATAATAAAAATATAAATTATTATAAATCTCTGTACGTGTTCCCGTATTGAAGTGTTATTATTATCACATTGACATGTTGTTATGTATATTTTTTTCGACGTTTTTATTATTTGATTAATTTTTCTTTGGAATTCGTTCGGTGCGTTAGTACTAATTTACGGGGTCGATGGAGATTAACGAGTTAATATATAGAAGAAATCTTTTATGACGAGCTAGTCAGGGTTATCGAGAGTGTACTCTATATCACGTCAGCGGAGGGTCGATGTTCGTTTGGCACTTCGGCTGTCGTCGTTTAGGGGATGTTTTAATTCGATGCGAACCTTTTGACTGGTGTCAATATTGTCGAGGCGAGAACAAGGCCTATCGCGAGCTGTGCTGGGACAGTCGGAGTGGCGACACGTTAGCTATGTTTAGTTCCTATAGGATGCGTATTTAAGATACCATAGGTGATATCGAACTTAAGTTTGTCTATATTTGTCAGTATCGTCCCTAGGTGAAAGCTTCGCATAGATTAAAGTAAATAACCCTGCGGAACGGTATGTATGTTTGCGTGTATCTTATTAATTCTGAACGTTTCTCTGTTGCTAGAAGTAAGTTTAATGTATGTGAAGAATTAATTTTTGATGTGAATCGTACTAATAACAAATAAATTATTCATAGAGTAACTATAGTGAAACATTATTAATAGTGTACTATGTAATGATTGTGTTGCATCGAGTCCGGCGGAGGTGTCGAGGCGACGCCGGCCGCGCCGCTGCGACTAGTCGCGCGACCGGTGCTCGTTGCGGCTTGTCGCTAGTCGCAGTCGCAGTCGCAGCGCGCGGCACCTGTAAATGTTCTCAAGGCGAGTCGCGACGCCCGCGCCGCCGGATCCTTAAATAACGTTATTATTTATTTATTCGAACATATTTTATAGTTGTGTGTTGTTTTATTGTACGCATGCATGTATGTGGGGGTGTGTGTGTGTGCGTGCGGCGAGTCGCGCGCGTCGGGAGCCAGCCTCTGTATGTTCTCAGCGCGCATCGTATCGCGCATTTTTCCGTCTAAATTATTCCAGAAGTATTTGTCAAAAAGTTATGTATAAGAAATGTTTCACAGTGTAAGATTGTCGCGGGCGGTTCCTCGGCAGTCGCGCGACCGGTCGCCGCGTGTCGCGTAGTGTTGCAAAGCGCCACAAGCCTCTTTGTCTCTTTAGTAGGTACTAAACCATTCATTCACCGTCAGCGGGCTCTACATCGTGCTCGATTTCGTTACGTTTAATTCTAAAAAGTGACATTTTACTATTTATATTGAATTTATTTAACCTTGCGTGCAATATAGACTTAATGTATTATTTACATTACAATTCAGTCTTTACTGTTTACATACAAAACGCAACGAAATCAAGCGTGTTTGTCAGTTCCGGGCCGCCGTCAGACGCGCGTCTATTAGTTATGAGTCGTGCCGTCTGGGAGAGGCCTTATTATAACATTAGCTGTGATTATGTTGCGTGTGCGATAGTTTCAAGAGTTAACAGAATAATTCACGTGTTCTTATTACCGACCTCTTCGTATTTTAGAGAGAAAAGTCGAGTTTTTGAAATATTTTTGTTTTCAATTTTTTGAGATTTTACACTTATTTTTTTTCTTGTTTTAAAACTATTTCGAATAGCTGTTAATTAAATGTAGTACAATTATATTTGTAGTGTCGGGCGCACTGGCACTGCAGTCGCTGTATGTACAAACAAACAGAAACGCACTATATAAAGATATATATATATTATAGGAGCACAAGTTCATAGATCTACGTTATAACGAGTTGTTATTTTTACTTGAGATATATTATCAACATGTTTAATCGATGTGGTGACAGAAAGCTTGGTGTCATTACAGTCCTACACAAAGATATATATTTATTGTCCTAGTTATTGTATTGTTTTAAACATGTTGTTGTAAATTATTGTTTCTATTTTGAAAGATTTGTTTAAATTACTGTGATATTCAATTTATTTTTCGAATTTGGTTAGTTATGGACATGTTATACAACTTTACGATATATTTTAAATTGTCTGCCCGATATTTTTTCATCGCTTGTAAGACAGAGAGAGACCCGCTGAGTACTACAGTAATTTGAATAGGTCTAAAACCAAATTGTTCACAAACAAATTAGCTTCCTATATCATATAATAATAAAGTTTATAATAGTTTGATCTGTCACCGACTGTGCCAAAGAATAATCGAACAGAGCGTCCGTCTGATCAGTGGCCGGTCAACTAACGTTTACTTTATACCTACGAGCAGTGTTCATATTATAACAATCTTCCATTTTTATTTTTATTATTTTGTATGGATATTGATTTTGAGTAAATGTTTAATTGTATGAGTTACCAATTGTAAGTAAATACATCACAATCTTCGAATTTTACCTCTATTACAGTACCACATAGGCAAGTTAACGTTAGCACAATCACTAAGTAAATGTAGACTTTGTTGCACAAAGATAAAGTCAAAAATAGAACAACAAGAGCTCCAGCTGTCCTACTTATGAGACATAGATTTCGCGTCCACAAATATTGTGCTTTAAAATTGGCTTAAAAACTTTTTACGTCTTAATCACAGTAATATAATAAATGTAATACTCATGTAATATAGGGCATAAATACTATTGTAAGGAGGACATGTGATGGACTTACCAAAGATACTTCCAAGCTGGCCGGTCACTGAGTACCGAACACTGCGAACAATATATAGAAATCTGTGATTTTTAAATCCTCATATGTACGTGTTTCTCTGAAGTAAAATGACACGGGATTTTGTGACGAATTCTAAGATGCATGGGTTGTAAAATAATCGGTTTGTCTTGATGTAGAATATTTACACGTTGGGTTTAAAAATCATTGGTAAATATAGCTTTCACATAGCTTAGTGCGGGTGTTATGTAACTTATATATAATATGTTGACATGGCGTTTTGTATAACATTATATGTATAATATAACTAAATTATATATTGTATCTGTTTGCTCTTTACAGATACTGATTCATCAATGCAGGTTTAATGATTGTTGTTACTCTTCTGTTATGTTTAATAAAAGCATTACCAGACGACTTGGTGCGGCCGTACCACCGAACAGAGGGAGATAGCGATATACGTCAAAAAGAGAAAGGGAGTTACAGCTAGGCGTCACATTCTTGTTTTGACGCATAGCGCTCAATGTTCGGTGGTTCGGCCGCACCAGTTTTGGTCGTCTGGTAATGCCTTTAGATGCAAATATTAGTGTTATATAAAGCGATATTGTCAATATTGTCTGCTTGGTTTGTGACTAGTAATAGCGACTCAGTAATACAAATTTATTAGGTCACTACATTTGTTAGTTAACTTAATGTTGTTAACTTAGGGTGTCTGGTCACTCATTGCCTGCCGTGTAGTGAGATGGGTGACTAATGCCCAGTTTCAATAATTCACGGATCGGTTAAGTTTTATTAAAATTAACGACTCTTATATCTGTCCTAATAATGAAGCAAAGAACTCAAAGCTTTGGATAGCAGACACTCCATATGGAAGTAGCTATCACAGGTAAAATTAGCTTACGAAATGATCTATATGCCCAGTTTAGCAATGAAAAAACTTACCATTGGTAAGCAAAACGATTCGATTTTGTTTATTGAAACCGGGCATTAACCTGACCTTTCAGTTCTCAATAATATATGAAATTAGTTCTTTTGCTATGAATTGTTCAGCCCATTCGTATATTGTAGTATTTGAGTCGTAATTTACTAATGACAAGCCTGGTACACCAGTAACAAACCGCCGTCGCTCGTTTGTCCAAATATTAAACAATGAAACGAACAACCGTTCACTATTCGATGCCATTTTTACATTTAAGCCATCACGCTAGCTGTAACTTTACATATCACTATATATTTTGTTAATTTTTATTTTATTTTTTATATTTTATATGACGTATAGGTTGGGAAAATTAATTCACACAGTAAAAGCGTGATTTTTACGAAGTTTTTTTAATCTATCGATAGTGTTTCTAGTAGGGGTTTAATTATGAAATCTTGTAGAGATCTGCTGATGATTTATTTTCGCATTTTCAGATTTGATATCGTAATAAAACCTCTGAATACTTCTGATGAATTAAATATATACAAAAAACTATCACTTTAATGTTGGGTATCGAGTTTCCCACCCTGTATAAACCGATGAAGAGTTTGACATTATATTTGACATTCGATGTCCTATGTATTGTTTATAAAAAACGTTTATTTGTAATGTTTACTGAAGAACTGTGGTCAAGTAATATTTTATCCATGTTGAAAAAACCAGAAATCTTATTTTTCAGAAATACCGGGCACTCGCCGGTATTATTTGTGTTTTAAACTAATAAACATTACAAATATTCGAATCCAAAGGTATATTGTATAATATTTTTTAATGAAATGCTTTTAGTGAAATAATATTGAACGCTTCTCAGAGGTGTCACACAGCCAAAGAGTGGATTGTACAAAGCGGCTAAAAGCCTCCGTTATGTTATTGATTATACATATTATTATTGTCTTGCCAGAGGTACCGTGACAGGATAATACAGTTTTGTATGTTTGTTTTGTTTCGTACAATGTGAGGTGTGCTTTGGTTCGCTGGAATCTCCCATTTTGAACGTTGTTTAAGTTTTCAATAGATGGCGCTACTATTACTGATGTCAGAATTGTTGGCTACAAAAAGATAGTTTTTATAATTTGGTAATTTTACCTCAAAATCGAATGTGATGCCGGATAATGTTTTTTGGTTTTTCTAATGGCTCTTGAAACCAAATAACTTTGTCATATCATTAAGAATATGATAGAAGTCTCAAATATATCTATCAATATAATAATACTGAAATTCTATCGCCTAATTGATATAAGATCTGAAAAATTTATATTAGGAGTTTGTTATCAAAGTGCGCCTCGCAGTGTCGTGTATGTGTTATACTATTTGTGTTAATTAATTGTAGCTAACACAGAGTATGGGATCGGTTGGATTGTTGGGAAAGACCGGCCGGAGTGTTGGCTATTCGCTTGCACGTTCAATAATCGAGAGATGATAATCGAATAGCGGAATAGCCAGTGGTCCGGCCGCCTCCCCAGCCTCGTATTAAGTATTTGTTGTTTGTTCACTGATCACTATTAGAACACATTTAGCTGAGTAAATTAATACATATATAATATAGTTTTATGATGAGATAAAATATGTATATGTAATCCTACATGTCTATTAAATCGATGAAAATAGATTATATGTGTTTTACGTTCCATTTTTTGTTGTTCCCAGTTCTTTACTTATTATGCTACACAACTCAGCAACAAGAAATAGATAATATTCTATTGCTAAAAATAAAAAAACATATTGAAACATGAGAAAAAGCTTAAAATATTTAGCGTAGTCAAAAGGTCTGATTGAAAAACATTGTTCATTGTTGAGTAAAATAAATAATTATATATTTTTTTTTGTTCTGTAGTTTACGCGTCTCATGGTTTTAATATCACGTGAAATTGGCGAAGTTGTGGTGGCATTTCCGCAAAAGCAATAAGTAAATTGAATTGAAATAATTTATATAATCGAAAACGAGTCAATTATCTATCTGCTAATGAAGTAATGAACCACTGTCTGATATCAATCGAGAAAATGTCAAGCAAGATCTATTGACACGATTAAATATAGCTGTTTCCCAAGCTTGGTTTCTAAGATTAAACAAAATAAGTGCTACCATTTAAATATATGAGCGCGTTCTAATGAAGCGGTATCGGTTGCACAATGGCGCGGCGCGGCGCGGGTCGCGGGTCGAGAGTGCACCTAAATAACAACACCTATACGACAAAGGCATACCTGAGCCACTTGTCGCTGTATAAGGTGGAGCAGCCGCGAATAGTTATGCAAACTGGCCGCGCGCTTGCCTTAATTCGTTATACAATTTGTTCGATCATTCAAAGTGTTTGTTTCTATTGTTCGAGTCTGTTTTATTGGGTGTTTGAATGTCATTAAGATAACGGATAGGTTTGTTAACCAATTATTACGGTGTTATGGCATGACAAAGGCATTGTCTCAGCCACAGGCAGCCGCTCTGGTCACTGCACACAAAATGCAGCCTTATAGCGGTCTTGTTTTTAAGACGGTTGATTGTACCTAGCGATCTGGAAACTAGATGATAGCAAATAGTATAGGTACGGTACCATCACGTACGACTTCATCAACTAAGAACAATGGTAGAACCTATACTTTCAGTTTATTTAACACACTTACCTAGAGAACTAAGTTACCAAACTATGTAGGTATAACATTTTCAAAGAAGTAATTGTTCCTGCCAACAATGGGATAAGTTGATAAAATGTTTTACTGAACATGTGCACGGCGCGCGTGCACAGACTGTGGATTGCCCACTTGTTGCAAACATATTCATTATTCTAACCCACCAAATAACATTATTGTGATACGACCTCGCCATTTTTTGAAAGGGTCTTATAACAATGCACCGTCCCACGGGCAGGTTTTTTATAATGTCAGCTGCACAAGTGGAGCACTCTATTGTCTGCGGTAAGCGATAAAAATGGGATTAAATTCGCATCGTATCGGTTTCATTTATAACAAAATTTAATGTTTTTTATAACGCATCCTGTATCATCGTCATAAGGTTGGTTTTCTAATGTGATTTTATAACAAGTGACTCCCTCGGTAGTCGTTACCCCTCGCAAAATTTATCTTTTTATTCATTACGACGATTATTGTGTTTAACCGTGCACTGTGGCGTGAAATCGGATCGATTATCGCTCCATTCGAATGGAATAGTTAAACGAGTGACGATCATTATCGTTAACGATTATCGCTACCGTTAGAATATTGATGGCCGGAGATTAAGGCGTGGCGAATTGAGCCGTTTGAGTTATTACTTCTGGATTTATTTATTTTTATGTGTCGTTGGAAAGTTAAAACAAAGTTGGCCGTGGGCGGAACTAGAGTTGTGTAAACATGGCGCGCATGTCGGGGTACAGTTCGCGTGTGACATGCAGCTTAATAGACCGTCTTACATCGACTACATCTGTTATCGTTGTCACGGTGGCTCGTTAGTTCACGCCTGGCCGTCGAGTGGCGAGCGGAGGAAACGTGTGGAATCAAAAAGTCAAATGTGCGGTAGTAGTGGCGGGCCTAACGAGGATCGTGACCTGCGCACTGGCTGGAAACTGTCGCGAGTGCGAGCGTGTGGCGCCGCGCACGCACTCCCGCGCAGACATCGCGTAACGTCGACACCGTCTTGTTTTTGAAAATCGAACTAGCCAATCTATAGGGCTATCACACATGCAACCTTAGCATGTTGTTAGGCACTACGAATGGATTAATGGGTGTGATTAGAAAACGAATAAGATTTTGTTAACGACTGTAGATGTGCCTCTTTTATGTACCTACCTATAAATAAAAACCTATATACTGTTTGTTACCAACAAACTTCAAAAGTAGAGCCTCCGTTACAAGACGCGGCGAAGGTCTGGAGTTCAAAATGCTTATTCTGGGATATTTTTCACACACCCACTACCTGATCCCATACTATGAGGAGCCAGATAACTATAAGAATAACAAATACTACAATTCGTGATGGTAAATATACTGGAACTAGAGAACTGAGAATTCCACTATGCAGCTGCCTCCCTCATCTAAGTTTTTGGGAGTTTGCTTATCACCTTGAGCCGCTTCATCAACATTAGACTGTGGTTAAACGCGAGTGGATCCACTGAAATAAACTGAATTTATAGTCAAAGTTAAAGCCATTTTAACCTATTCAAATTGGTAAATGGGTCGTTTGGACCGTGTGCCAACCTTACCACTGTCCAAACACTTCCGGATACATTACACGGTTAAATAGCACCGGGTTAATTAGAGCCCGCACTTTGTACGGTTAAGTGGTCTCGTGTTCCCGCGTGCGGCACTCGCTGCGGTGTGTATCAGCGTTGTTTATCTCAACGTGGAACAGTTACATACTACATTAACTATATTATGGTCTATAAAATAGTGCTTGCTTGTATTGATTGTATTTTATTTAATGGTGCGTCCATGCTATGTTCGTGAAAAAACTGACAATCGCGCTCGTTTGAGGCTCGCAAGCCCGTCCACACTATGCGAATCGTGCTCGCAGTGTGCTCGTTCGAGGCTCGGCTCGTGCTCGCTTCGCCAAGCATGGACGCACCATTATAGGTGTGGGTTTTTTTTACCTACCTAATTCTAGCATATTATGACGTCTACGATAGGTCTTAATTCAAACCTTAAACCTGACACTATTAACACAATCTATTATTGAGCCTGTAATTAAGTATACATGTTAAAGTACCTAAGATATGTTTTTTGCAGTTTTTCATGTAGTAAAGATACATTGTTGTTTGCCCTATATTTTTTTTTCCATCATCTCCTCCAAATTGAGTGGAGTGGAGTGGATAAGTATCCACCCATAGGCTTGTTTGACTTTAACACACCACCTGCATCCAAATTATTTGCTCCTTGTTACAGACGTTTCTTACAGACGTACTCGCAAAGAATACGTCCAATAATAATTTGGAATTACATTATTATTATGTAAACAAGTATCTTCATCAAAGTACCCCACACCCCGCGGGTTCTAATTAAGCCAACTGTCCCCTTGTAATTGATACTTTTAGTGAGGGCCGTTCATAACATTAACATAAGTCGTAGTGCATGCGCCGGCGCATTATTTAATTTCTCATGTGACCACAATTTGTTAAATAACATGGTCTTAAACGGGAGATAATTATTTATTGTAATACTTAGCTATATTGTAGATGATGTAGATATGCCAACATATAGTTAAGTTTTAGTTCCAACCTGGTTGGATACCATAATCATTCTCATTTTTGAAACTCTGTCGCCAATTATCTTTCTGGTGTGTGCAAGCAGCTGCACTTGAGAGCCAGTTCCCTTCCAGGCTTAGTTTTCTCACCACATAACCACCTGCATCATCACTAATCATCTCTTATACTCTTCTTCATCTTCTTCATTGTCTTCATTACTGAAGGTCGTGTCCGTCCTGATATGCTTTCACTGAGGTGTTCACCAGCTTCCACATCACTCTGTCTTCAGCTTGTCTCAGGGCATTAGGGACGGAGAGTCCCATGATCGCCTTTATTTGGTGTGAACATAAGTAGGTGATCGACCCCGCCGTCTTTTGCCCTCTATCTTTCCCTCTATAACCAGTTTGTATAGATTATCTGGTTGTCCAGGCAATATGACCAAATTTTAGTATATGTATACTGCCGAAGCAAGTTCACAATAGATCCCAATGGGTCGAAGTGTCCGAGTGATTTCTCGGCCCCTGCACAAGATAATATGACCAAATTAGCTCAGGACTCTTTAGTAGCAGATAGTAGATAACCTTGACGGGATGTTGAGTTGACTGAGAATATATATGTTGGTTCATTTTGTCCAACACCTCATTTCGAACGCCTCAATCTTTTTCCTGTGCACTACTCGTATTGACCATGACTCGCAGCCGTAGAGAAAAATCTACTAGATCGTCGATACACTCACAATATTTTTTTATGTGAACTCATGGTCACATCATGGTGTAAGTACCTACGTTATTAATATGTTAATTTATGTTGTAGACGCAGTAAATTGGACAAATGTAGTGTAATTTGAAAGCGCAGCGCGCCCACTCATCTCGCTAACCCGAGATTACCTGATCGGTATTTTCATTTATTTTTAACTATTGAACAAGCGTTACTTTACGAGGTTAGAAGTAAATCTTTGCTTTTTCTATATTATACATATATGTGTCTACGCTTCAAACCCCGCGTTACCTATGGATCCTAAGTAATTCCAGGGTATGAGGAACAAACATCAAACTTCATCTAAATCCTGAGCTGAGTGGTAACCGCCATACACATACAAACATTCGTATTTAAAATATGAGTGGATAGGCAGTAGAATAAAAGTATTTCAGCAAAAGATTCAGATTTATTAGTTCTAGTAATAAATGGCAGAGATAAAACAGGACACTTTAGTATTAACTTAAAGGTCGAAAGGTTCTCCAGGTTTTAAGAGCCAGGAATTACTTACTCTTTTATTTTCAGTTAAACCGATTTATTAATAATTCGCTACAGTTCTGCTTTGATATGTACGCGTAAACTTATTTTAAAACAAAAGAAGTGACTAACTGTACCGCTGTCAAGGGTTTCTCAAGTTGCAATAAAATACAAACCAACAATTAGGTAGGAGGTTAATGTCGGCTTTACGCACTTTTTTGCAGCAACAGCTCCTTGGCATATGGAGATATGCAACTGGTTTATAATAATGTGATGGGGATACAATACAATAAAACTGGAAAGAGATAATAATGGAATTTAGATTCGAAGCTACTGTGAAAAGTAGTGATGGTTATTTTATCTTTTGAAGATAGATTTTGTATTTATCCATGGGTTTGCATTAAACAGAAACCGGCTCTGGAGTTATCAAGCCAAGGATGTTACAAATAATTGGACTGTTTTACAAAAAAACTTAAACCGACTTCAAAGTACACTAAGAAGTAATCAAATTCTGATCTGATGACAATGGGACCTAACGGGAAGTGTACCCTTCCAGACAAAAAAATATCCAAATCGGTTCATAAATGGCGGAGTTAAGAGGTAACAAACAAAAAAAAAACAAAATTACAACCGAATTGAGAATCTCCTCCTTTTTTTGAAGTCGGTTAAAATACTTATTCACTTAGGCCGCAGGTCCCTAGAATAAAGAACTAGTTGCGCTTGCGCGCTAGAAGTAGAGGGATATATTGCTTTCCAGCTTTAAAAAGTAGCCTATGTATTAATCCAGAACATATTCTATGAGCGTGCCAAATTTCATCTAAATCCGTTCAGTTGTTGAAGCGTGATTGAGTAACAAACATTCATCCATCCAAATTTTCGCATTTATATATTAGTGTGATGAGATATTAGTGAGAAGTATAAAATCTATCAGATGAGGAGTTTTCTTATGATATCTCTATGATCTGGTATGGACTGACGACCTCAAAAAAGTGGCCGGACTGGGCTGGATGCGGGTGGCAAGAAACCGGAAGGAGTGGCGCGCTCTGGGAGAGGCCTATGTCCAGCAGTGGACTTAAAAAAAGGCTAATGATGATGATGATGATCTCTATGGTCAAAATACATGTCAACTCTTAAAATTGGTTCGAATGAACAACAGTTTGACAGGTATTTTGAGCAGAGGTATCATAAGAAAACTCCTCATTGCGATTATGCTTTGGTGAATCGTTGTGCGCAGGCCTGGGTTTCGGACATAGAAAAGTGGCGTCGCAATGCACGCTGATCATAAGCTAGTTTTTTTTTATAATATATAATATAGTGTAATACGAATATGGTCCAATGTAACTCTATAAAATTAAAATGATCCGGTTACCTCGGAAGGTTTTCGCCCCTTACTGGGGGACACTAAAAGCCACTTATATTTATCTGGTCTGCAAATGAGTAGATACAAATATGTGATGCAGAACTATTCACAATAACAGAGTATCCGTGACAGATAGATTGCAGTCGCCGCGGTCTTCGCCTGCGCCACTCGTTGTTTTGCTACGGTGGCCATGGCTTGCTCTACTTTGTCTTGCAATTTAGTTAATGTGCTGTATAATTTCTTATGAACTTTTTAATTGATCTTCTTATGGCTTTTGTACAACAATACCCCACCATGTCTACCTAACAGGTTTGTAAGTAAGGAAGTAATAATGTTATAGGGTAGTTATTAGCGATGTTACCTCATCCATAAATATGTTGACTGTCTGATTTTTAAGTTTCCACAGCAACCACTGAACCGATTAGGTATAATGAGAATTGGTTGTATCTTAGACTGACCATTAAAAACAGATAATTTCATGTCGCGGGGGAAAGCAAGTCCTTAATAAGGACACAAACGCTGGTCACAGTAGTGCTGTAGCCGGTGCACGGCGTAGGCACCGGGCAGGCGGGCCACGGCGCTGGGTACAGTACAGTCTGTACAGGGAGCAAAATGAAAAACTCGGCTCTCATAAATTATCGGTGAGATGTCGGAGCGGCCGCGTGACGTGTAATTGCGCCGGAGTCACGAAACTAGCGCACCGCGGTCGTGCGCCCGCGCACCCGACCCGCGCACCCCCGCCCCGCGCCGCTCCACCTCCGCTGCACGGGATCTGGCGCAGGAGGTGAATTTTATCTGTTGAATGAGAAAAAATAAATCTACTCATTCAAAGATTTAAAAACATTTATTAAAAATAAGTGGATGAGGTGCGTCTTAAAGTAGCAGTACCTCTGAGCCTAATCTAAATGTCATTTTTAATTCATTCCCTTAAATTTTAAACTTAAAAAATGTGTAACTATCTGACAGTGCTTAACCAACACAGTAGGTCGAAACTAGGAAGTAACTCCGTATACATTTTTGATGTTAGGTTACAAACAAAATTAAAATAAAAATCCCACATGAAAAGCCTGCACAAGCTCCCGACCTACGAACAGCCGCTCCTGCGCCACTGCACGTATGTGTGCGGGTCAGGATCGGCGATGTGGCATGCCCCGCCATCGTTTGTCCGCCGCGATTTATTGACGCTGATGCGCCGATAGCGCCACCACAATCCACCACCACTACCACCGATCCCAGATTGGTACCACTGCTACGAGTGTTGGCGATGGCGTGATAGCGCCGAGCGCTTGTTCCTTGATACCACTGCCGGTAGTTGATTATGGGTATCAAATGAAAGCTTGTGAACAGCCCTTTCCATATATGTATATATTGTAATACTTTTATGCTATCATTTTGACGTAAACTGCAAAAAAACATGTTTAATGCAAGGACAGTAGATAGGTACTATGAGCGGTTACCGTACGTAACTCACAGAGTTGCGATGGTTGTTAGCGTTACTCTACCGTACCGCTCATTTACTTAATAATACTTACAACTCATTCTGTATAAAACTAAAAAGTCTGAAATAAATTAAATTATTAAAAGAAACAAAAAACCCGACTGCGTAAAACAAAAATTAACTGAAAAGCGAAAAACAACCTCTTTAATCTATAGAATTTTGAATAACTTGAATTTTATAAGGTAATTGCAGTCGGGGACAAACAAATATTACAAAAAAACACATATTTATTGACAAGCCTCTTTGTGAAAAAACTTGTCAAAATTTATTTAGAAAATTTTCGATAGATACAGACCGCGCGCGTTTGTTAGCCGTCTCTCAGAGTGACTCAGGTCACTGGCTACAAGCTATTCCATCCACAAATACCGGGACAATGTTAGACCGTATAACATTAAGTCTGTGTATTTGTCTTCGTCTTGGTTGCAGGACCAATCAGCCTCATCGCTGCCGCTGCGGAGACCTCGTCAATGAGCTCGGCCACCATGGACTTTCGTGCTCCCTAAGTGCTGGTCGAATATCACGGCACTCGGCTATTAATGACATTATCCGCAGGGCTCTTGTTGTCGCTAACGTGCCTTCCGTACTGGAACCAGTCGGTATTGCGCGGGGCGATGGCAAGAGACCGGATGGTATGTCTTTGATCCCTTGGAGTGTCGGCAAGTCGCTGGTGTGGGATGCCACATGTGTCGATACACTCGCGCCATCTCACTTACCGGCTACTTGTAAAGCTGCAGGGGCAGCGGCGGCCAGTGCGGAAAATTCAAAATTCAAAAAATATGCATCGATTGGACCCAATTATATTTTTATGCCTTTTGCGGTCGAGACCTTGGGACCATGGGGGTCAGAAGCTCGCCGTTTTGCTCGCACCTTGTCTTCAAAATTGATCGAGACCTCCGGAGACCAGCGGGCGGGGAGCTTTTTCCGCCAACGCGTCAGCTTGGCTATCCAAAGAGGAAACGCTGCCAGCCTTCTGGGAACCTTGCCGTTAATCGGAAGCAGCGGCAGGCTTGAGGAAATTTTCTATATATAGATTATATTATGTAAATATAGATTGTATTTTGTACATATTTGTTGTAAATAAAAACAGAGATACCTATATATATTTTTTTTATATATTTGGTTGCGCTTTCTTTTGTTTTTCTTTATTGACAGGATTTTCGCCGATTCTACTCAGTTGTAGACTGACTTCCGAAATCGGCATTTTTCCTGTGGCTTAGATTTAATTAAAATTGTCTTTGACATAGACTTTCCGTTGGGTTTATCGAATTATTATTTGGCATAGATACTAGAAACTTGTTTTAGATGGCAAAGTAATCTTGAATAGTAAAATTGTTTTGGGTTCAAGTACCTATGTATTTTTTTAATGGGCTTGCGTTTGGCCTCACACCCGCTACAAGATGATGACGCAGTCGGAGACAGCAAGAAAACTAGTCACTGTGGTCTGGAAAGTCCCTGGGATTTTAATAATAATTCAATCCCCAAACAAATACATACTAACATTTGTAGAAATATAATGTTTATTCGAAGATCTCTAGAGCGATGATATCTCAAACGTAGTTTGTTCACGATACCCGAGCACTAGCACCAGAGGTTAGGATTACATTTCACTGTGCCCATTAGCCGTGACGCGGGGGACGTGGGGGGGGGGGACCGGTAGGGCGCGGGGCGGGGGGCGTGGCTCGTGCTCTCATTGGTCGCCACCGCTAGAAAGGCGCAAACTCTGCGCCTGCGCACTTTATTAGCGATTTGATGGTCAGCTCCTTAAACAATAGTCGTGAAGGTAAACAATGGGCTGGAACGTGACCGGCGGGTAATGCACTGCGGGGGCCGGAGGGGGGGGGCCTGGGGGCCTGGGGCCGATCTCCGGAGCTTTATTAGTTTTTGCTCTAGTTTCACAATACGGTGAGAATTGAACCCGCTCCGTCCGTTCGTTACGCAAGCCGACAGAGTGTGTTGGTGTTGGCTTCAGATTGCCAATTTGCTTTTTGTTTGCTTCCATTGAATTAAGTTTATAATTACTGCGAAAGAATTCGTTATGGTATTGGGACTGAGTACAAAGACAGAGGAGATTGCATTTTTTTAACAATTTTGATATATACAAACACATCAGTATTCAGTATTGTTTAGGTATAGTTAAGTAAAAGATAATATATTTGAGATCATTATTTGTGAAGCGCTCGTGGTGTAACATGATTAGCAGTTCTTAATCGATCGGCAAAGTTAAACTACGTCTGTCGTGGTCGGTACCTGGATGGGTGACCGTCTAGTGGTATTTCAAATCGAGCGTTTCCGTGCTTCGGAAGGCACGTAAAGCACATTGGGACATATAGGCTGATGATGATGATGATGAATTATTTGCAATCTGGTTTTATCTATAAAATATCAATCGTAGTGAAATAAGAACTAATGCTCTCGTTGATGTCTTTTCTACGTCGAAGCAAATTAAATTATTCTTCAGATGCATTTTAGATGAATGTCTTCGGTTCATGGTAGGTCATTCTCTTTTGATTTGTTATGTCGTTCGTATCGAAGTCGTCTGTAACGAAAAATGTAGCTCTCGTTGATGTCTTTTGTTCGTCGTAGCAAATATGTATAACAATATGGATTGGTTGATGTGTTTTATCGAAAATATTGAAGTCACGGTGTTCGGGGATAATCCTCACACATTGGAACCAAAATGGTCTCGCATTGTGCGGTTTTAAAGGAACTTCCAAGCACCAAGAAGATCTTTTAAGAGGAATGGATGGCTGCAAGAAATTTGAAAAAATAGTTTTTAACATATCTATTGCTGTCGCGCTGTGTCCGAGCTATCCCGCCCGAAGGCGATAGAGACACTACAGCTAGGACCAATTATACTTATTTAAATTAGACGAAATCGCTATTTCGTAATCCCCGGGTTTCTCCTACAAAAGTGGATTGATTTAAAAAAAACAAGAATCATAATAAGAAGGACTTTGGCTAAATCTGTCGGTTTTCCTTTATTGTTTTATAAAAATGGTAAGTTTTCTTATAACAATTAATTAATGGAGAAAAACACAACCGAGGGACATAGTAATACAGTGGTACCTACATATTGCATGGTAGAATAATCATTGCTCTAGTGTCATTATCCAAAGAGAAAACTGAGGATTATGTTTGTATAGAACAAACGCCACCAGCATTTCCTCTTAAGTACTTACATATATCTCGTAAATCTAATAAGAAAAACGTGTAAGATATTTCAGTGAGTTTAGAAAGTACAGTACGTAGAGTACAGGTCCACAATTAAGTACGTGAGAGCGTGGGGCGAGGTGAGGCGAGGCGAGGCGAGGCAGCGCGGGCGAGGCGGCGAGGCGGCGAGGCGGCGGCGAGGCAGCGCGTGCTGATCGATGTGCTGATCCGCAGACACCGCTCTGCATACTAACTGGCGGTAATGCGCTGGGGATGTTGAGGGTAGCCTCTAAACTGTGTGGAGTTTTTATATTTTTTTTCTGCTTTTTAATAGGTACTTCGGACTTGCAATCAACAAGACAATAATTGGACTGTTTTACAAAAAAAACTTAAACCGACTTCAAAGTACACTAAGAAGTAATGAAATCCTGATCTGATGACAATGGGACCAAACGGGAAGTGTACGCTGCCAGACAAAAAAAGAATTTTCCAAATCGGTTGATAAATGACGGAGTTATGAAGTAACAAACATAAAAAAAAAACTGCCGAATTGAGAACCTCCTCCTTTTTTTGAAGTCGGTTAAAAATGATGATAGAAGACCGCATCGCAAAATCGTAAAGCTATAATCTACTAGGGCTCTACTATCCTTAGTATCATAACTATCCTATTCCTAATATTATAAATGCGAAAGTGAGTTTGTTTGTTTGTTCACACCTTCACGCCTCAACTATTCAACGGATCATCATGAAATTTGGCATGCAGATAGCCTATGGTATGGATAAGGACATAAGCTACTTTTTATCTCGGGAACACGGGTGAAACCGCGGGGGACAGCTAGTTATGTAATAAATGCGAATGTGATTTTATTTATTCGTTTGTTCTGCTTTCACGTCTTTGGGTGCCAACTACTCTAGCGATCACGATGAATTTTGTCACGCAGACAGCCTATGGTATGGAGAAGGACATAGGATTTTTATACCGGGGATGCGGGTGAAACCGCGTGAGACAGTCTCCCATACAGGGATGTGATGGTGAGACGAATTTGAAACTGATACACTACTGGTATTCTGATGGGAAGTCTTTTATAATTCTGTCTTGTTATAATTTATTTGACTAGCGATATAATTTCCAATCATCATTGTGTACTTTCTAAATTTGGTAACTAGTACAAACTTGCAAACTAACGTTTTATATGGTTGCCCCCTTAGTAAAAGCAGGAGAAAAAAAATACCTTAAAGAACAACAAATTTGTAACATGATGAGATGCAATCGCGTCTTTTACCACGATTTATGCATTTGGTTTTCATTTGAAGCTCATTTTTATTTCGAACGCGTATTCGATGGGAATCTGTTATGATGTGTGCCGTAAAGTTGGCTTCGACGACTCTTTAGGACACGCCCGCGGCGGGGACGCATCACAATGGAGGTATTATGGTAAAGAGTAGGCTTGTAAGGCTCCTCATGAAGACATAGTTTTCATTGACTCATAATTCTTGGAATAAACGATGCTTTTCCTGTTTCGATCTAGTTTATCATATGAAGTAGCTTATACCCACTTTTTTATGGATCTACCTAATATTTTCCTTACCTTTACCTAATAGTATCCTGTCCCATTGACTATAGAATTGATGGTTTTCATGCAATAATGAGGAAGAGGATTTATTATTTTAGGACGGGACTATGTCGACGTCTTTATAATTGTATGGCTTACGCTTTACGCTTATGTGAGAATGTTTTTAATGTAATTGACAAGAAATGGACGCGAATAGTGACAAGTGAAAACGAAAATCTGTGACATGTATAAATTGTGCTGTCACTATCTACTAACAATATTTTTAAGGCATTCTTTGTAACTACTAACACACTCTATCTAGAGACTACTCTACTCGGTCTAGAGCCTGAAAATAAATGGTTATTATTATTATTATTCCAGGGTATGTATTTTTGTTCCAAATTTAATTCAAAACCATTCAGTCTTTCTCATTCAATTTGCTTACCGGAGCATTTATGTTTTAAAATGTTATGCAAACCAACATCGAATGTAACTCAGCATTATCAAGACATATCAGCGTAGCGTGCAATTCCCCAGAAATGTATAGAGATACAAACTTTTTATCGAGTAGTACCTACATATCTATATGAAGGCCTCGCAATAACGATAAGGAAAATTGGTTCCGTACGTGACGCGTGCGTGGTGTGGCGCGGCGCTGCCCTAACGGACGAACTTAGTATCGATCGCAAATCTTGAATTAATTGCATCCATTTATTTTAAACTGTATCTTGTAACATGGGGTTTATTTTATTGGGATTTAATTGACACTGTGGTTTATGTATTTTATTCTCATTTCACTCTTTCAGTTCAGTTGTCTGTCACTTATTTTATGGTATAATGTAATGTTTTCAAAAGCCGCATAAGAAATTGTGTATCAAGCTGAAAATGTATTTGTAACTGACGATTAATAAGTAGCACTAGTCGGGAGAAGACACTGGTTTCTGAAACACATTGAAACACTTGTTTGGAGACCAGAAGACTTATATGATAAACTGTCTCTATTGCAAAAAATCATATAATGAAAATAATAATGAAATCAAACATTTAAATCATTACAAAGTTCTGCTAACATGTGTAAAATATCAACCTTTGAAAATAAAATAGCAACTAATTAATAAGTTGTAAACATCGATTCATTGAAAGCGATTACTATCGATTGCAATACATTTTAAATAATGTTATCGATACCTTTTACGGAATAAAATGCTGGTATCATCCTTATTGAGAAAGAAATATGGCGGCCACTTGAGGCTTGTGCGCCGCGACCGGCGGACGTGCGCGTCGCTGAAATTAACTCTGAATTATTACAGCTATTTGTAACAAACGTGTTGTGACCCTAATTGGTCAGCTGCAGTCACGATGTAATTATTTGATGTGGACGTGAATCGATCTAGGGTTGTCTTTTTGTGTTATGTTGAATTTTGTTGTAGTGATACTATCATTTAAGATAAAAAGTCATATTTATTTGTATTTCAGGCTATACGATGTCTACCGAGGCTGGGTGCTAATATATTTACACTTTTACACTAGAATACAAAACAGATATCTGACATAATAATTATACTAATGGTATTTAGTATATGAATCTGTTATCTGGATTCCATAATATAAGCTCTGCTCTGCTTATTTTGGAATCAAATGGTTGCATGTGAAGAGTGTACCATAAATGAATAGATGTTTCTGGTAAAAATATTAATGTATATCAATTAGATCAAACTATCCCACGTTCTCAACCAACAAAACTTCAGCACTAAGTCTCGTTGACAAGACAGATAGCTCAGCATATAGCTTGTGCAGGCAGCTGGTAGGGGTCCGCAGCGCCCGGGGTGCACGCGCCCGCGGGGTGTCCCGCGCCTCTGCCAAGATCGATGGCTGGCTTCATTGATTGACGCGTCTACGTCATTGAACGTTCCGTGCGATTACACATCCCGTTCGTCAGACTCATGATCGGTTAGATCAATTGAATGTTTTGGTTGATGGTTGATGTTTAGCTTTCTAGTGGGTTTTATTCGTTTTGTAAAGAAGTTGCTGAGAGTATAATGCTATGTTAGGTTAGTGGTTGTGACATCGAATGTGGCAAAGGTCGTAGATTCGAATCCAACAATGAGTTTATGCTTTGGTGGTAGTATCGTGCTTTGTAGTAGCCGTCTGAGTGGCTCGATGTTTACTCCATTTATTAAAATCAGCCAAATAATTATTGTTTTTTTTAAGAGAGGTAGAGCGTAGCGTTTATTCGCTCAAAGAGCAGCTCGACTGGGGAAGTACCTCCACCTTACAGAATACCGCAGCCAAATAACTTTATGTTGTCTAAAGTTGTGTTCCTGCGCGTGAGTAAGGTCGCCAGAGCTCATAGGGGAGGGGGGCAAAGGTCGGTAACGCGTGAGCGATGCTTCGTGTGTCGCAAGCGTCCATATGGCTACGGTAACCGCTTACCATCAGGTGGGCCGTATGCTTCTTTGCCGACTTAGTCGTATAAAAAAAAAAACATGTTTACATCTTTACATCATAAACATGCTATAGATTTTTCAAGATATATCTATCTGTGAATGAGCTTTATACATTTGGTCAGAACACTGACTATATTTTTTCTAAATACATTCTTATAAGGTTACCATGCATAGCTAAGAGTTAAGCGGATGTTTGAATACTACAACTATAGATTACCAAAATAATATGGTAAGGCAGTTTATCTTTTAAAAATGGTTTGCTTGTGTTATGAGTATGCCCAAATATTTGTGCGGCGCGGGCGCAGGAGACAGGCGAGCATAGAGACAGGCGGGCAGGGGTGCAGGCGGGCGGTGAGGCTGGCGGGCAAACAGTCGCGCGGTGAAAGCGGCAATCACTGTACACCATGTTACGATAATGCTGTGATGCTATCTCGATATTGGTTCGCCGAGTGCGTAGTGATGAGAGGAGCGGGCGCGAGTTATAAAAACAATGGATTTATGTTGAAATAGCCATCAATGTTTTAATAATTTTAGAGAACGCATTCATAAAAGTGGATATATCGATTTTATATTTTAAGTTTTCACATTTAAAATATCCATTGTCAGACAAACACTGTTTATATGACATTAGAAAGTGACCTATTTTAAACCTAGGTATTACTATACTTGACTTAAACCTAAGTTGATTGAAAGGAGTTTTCTTCCGCCGATGCTCGGACTATGGAATGAGCTCCCCGCCATGGTTTTCCCAATGGAGTACAGCATGGGGTTCTTCAAAAAGGGTGTGAAGAGGTTTCTTCAGGGTCGGCAACGCGCGAGTGATACCCCTGGTGTTACAAGCGTCCATAGGCTACGGTAACTGCTTACCATAAGGCGGTCCGTATGCTTGTTTGCCACCTCAGTGGTATTAAAAAAAAAACCTTATTTATTAATAAGGGGGTAAGAGTCACACAATTGAATTGAATCCTGGACTTAAGGGTATAAGGTTTATTTTCGACTAGATCTGCCCCGCGGTCTCACCCGCGTTACCGGGATAAAAATAGCCTATGTCTTTTTCCATACCATAGGCTATCTGCATGCCATCATGATGATTTGTTGAGTAGTTGAGGCGTGAAGGCGTAACAAACAAACAAACTCACTTTCGCATTTATAATATTAGTTAGGATTAACACAATCCAGTGTTGAAACATGACTGAAGTTTTGATTTAGGCTCTATGATGCAAGCAAATACACACCAACTGTAAGATACACCTCTGCTGCTCCCGCTCCCGCTACCTCTCTTCACTCTGTTCCACTACCAAGTCCACAAGCCTTAGGTCACAGGTCGCGTCGCGATTGACCATTGTTGTCAATCCACTCGTGTACCGGTAATTACGTGCCCGTACCGCCGTACCGCTGTACCGCTGTACCGTACCGGGACACTACCCGTTTTGTTATTAGCATCAGATAACAGCTAAAAAGGCTGTACTCTTAATGTTGCTTTGTTACGTCTATTGTGCTTCTAAAGCGTTCCGTCGAGTAAGAGGTGGAATGTACAGAGATTGATCTTACGTAAAATGATCAAACATTTGTAAATAATTTTATAGATATAGAAGCCTATTGTGATGACAAGATGAGACTGTTTTAACAGCCAATAATCTGCTTTCAGGCGTTGTTACAATCAACAGATAACTTCAAGTAGCCAAAGAGCTGTAATAAGCTTGAGCTTTCGGTGAAGGAAAACATCGTGAGGAAACCATAGCATGGTGGTACTTTGCAATAATCGACTGCCTGGCTACCACACAGTACACCATACAGTTGAAAATCTGTCGCCAAGCTCCTGCTGGTGTGTTCCGGCATTGGCATTATAAAAGGTAGTCTAATTTATGAAAATAACGGTCACATACGCAACAAAACGGAGAAAAAAATAGAACTCCCATTTATTTTTGGGATTCCGTCCGTACCTCAAAAGATTAAAAAACGGAACCCTTATAGGATCCCGTCTGTCCGTCCGTCAAGACCCTTTTTCTCAGGAACGCGTGGAGGTATCAAGCTGAAAATAATATCAAATACTGAGATCCGTAATCCCTTGGAGCAGTGAAAAAAATCAAACCTCTTAGTCAATGCAAAAAAAAGATACGGCCGTTTTTGCGGCATATATTGACGCTCGCAAGGGAATCAACACCTATAGGGTACTTCCCGTTGACCTACAATTATTTGACGGGCCAGCTGGCGTGGTTGGTTAAGACTCTGGTCAAGAATCCACCTATCGCGTTGCTGGTCGTGGGTTCGATTCCCACACAGGACATGCATTTGTGTGCATGAACATGTCTGTATGTCCTGAGTATGAGTGTAATTATGTATATTAAGTATGTATTTACAAACAAAAAAGTAGTATATGTATTATATCAGTTATCTGGTTTCCATAGTACAAGCTCTGCTTAGTTTGGGATCAGATGACCGTGTGTGAGGAATGTCCAAGGATATTTTATTTATTTTTATTATGGAATTTGGCAAGAAGCAAGATCATGTAGCATAAGTAAAAGAAGAAATCCAATAACCGTAAATGTTGTTACTTCACAAAAAAAATAACATAATCGAAAAAAACGGGAAAAATCTTCGTGTCTCATTTCCCGTGATGAACGAACTCATACCTACAGTCTGTACGGAACCCTCGGTGCGCGAGTCCGACTCGCACTTGGCCGGTTTTTTCATTAAAGAAAACCAAATTTTCTTCTCAAAAGGCCCCTAACAATAAAACTTATATACCGTTACGTTAAATCACGTGTCGTTTAGTAATAGTGTGTAATTCGAGCTCGATACATGCCGTCCGGTCCGCGATCCGGGGTCTGGTTGGGCCCACCCCGGTGCAAGAGTAGTCGAATTTATAGTTGCGTGATCGTCTAATGTTCACTTCGCTATTTATTGCCTGCGGCTGTTGTGTTGTAACGTATTGTCTGTAACTCTGTGAACACTGTGGTTATGTTGTCTCGCTAATTCGAAATTTAGGATGCTTATACTGTTGTTCAACATGAATTGTGTTCATAACCGTATTTGAGTTTTTTATTGGATTGAGTTTCCAAGTCTAAAGGCGACGATTGCTTGGTGGCAGTGACGTCGGATACCGAGACGAAGGTCCCGGGTTCGAATCCTACAATGAGAGTGAGCTTTTGGTGAAAGAAAACATCGTGAGGAAACCATAGCACGTAGTGGTAGGGTACTTTGCAGTACCCACCCGGCTGGCTACCACCCTTATGTTGAAAATCTGTCGCCAAGCACCTAGCGGTATGTTCCGACAGCTGAACTTGAGAGCCAGCTCCTCTAGGCTTTCTGTGCGAACACAGGCCTGTACAAAGTAAAAAAATAAAAATAATCCTTTTAATTTCACCCGATAGTCTTCATGGCTTAGGCTATCTGCGTGCCAAATCGCGATTGGTCGTGATCAGGAGACAAGCAGTATCAAATAAACGAACCATCGTATTTATAGTATAAGTTGGACAGGCTTGTTACACAATATCTCACCATTGAGTGACGATCAGAGAGGTAGAGCATAGCGTTTATTCGCTCAAAGAGCAGCTCGACTGGGGAAGTACTGGGGTAGTCCACCTTACAGAATACCGCAGCCAAATAACTTTATGTTGTGTAAAGTTGTGTTCCTGCGCGTGAGTAAGGTGGCCAGAGGGGAGGGGGGAAAGGTCGGTAACGCATGAGCGATGCTTCATGTGTTGCAAGCGTCCATATGGCTACGGCAACCGCTTACCATCAGGCGGGCCTATGCTTGTTTACCGACTTAGTCGTATAAAAAAAAAGACGATGTAGCCGAAGCTGGTGGGTATAATGAGACTAGAAGGAAACTCGTCTGTTGGCCACACCGGCAGGTGCTTGGCGGTATATTTTCAACTTGATGATGGTAGTCAGCCACGCGGGTACTACAAGGTACTCTACCATGGTTTCCTCACGATGTTTTCCTTTACCAAAAGCCTTCCAAAAGCGCATGCGCATTACATGATTTGAACACACAACTTGCTATATCATATTTTCTTTGTTTATATAAAGGAAAACCGTCAAAAAAGCCACTCAAATTCCTCCCCATAAAGTTTGTTTTCCATGTAGTTTTAATTAAACAAATTAAAGGGTTCTAGTGTTCATGGCTCGGGTCACTGGGTCCATTACCTAGATAAGTAAATAAACAGATTCATACCTTATCCATTATTAGGACAATAAAAATAAACGCGAGCTCTTTGTCGCATAGAAATGGACGTTCAAGTTAGAACACGATACTCGGTGATCTGCATAGCTGGGCCGAGTTGCCCAACCCAGTGTTGTGAGTGAGTGAGCGAGGAAACAATAAACCGATGTTATTCTAACGAAATGCCGCATAATCGTCGACACGACTTTCCAATCAGACGTGATGTGTTTAATCAGCGCTCCATTACTGCGCTATCTCATAGTTCAATTGGGTTACAGTAGACAGATGCAATCGGCCAAAGAATAGGTTGAAAAATAAACAGTAATTCAAGTTGTTCTTTGAGTCTCTCTTGTCAATGGAAGTTAGCGAGTATTTTTTCTTTGTTTAGTCAATATCTAGATCTCTACTCTATCTACTCAATCGTTAAATCGATGCTATATTATACTTATTCTTTGCGTATTTTTATATAGTCATCATCATCATATCAGCCTAAGGATGTCCACTGCTGAACATAGGCCTCTCCCATTAACTTCCACTTTATATTAACTTAACTTTAACTTTTATATAGTATCTCTACTTAACAATCTAATCTTCAAGGATGCTCTGCTACCTCAACACTATGACGATGAATCTATGAAAAAACACAACCTATCCAATCTTCAGTGTAAAATATTCACAACTGTGCACTAGGTACCTAATATTAGACACGGATCTTGTACCATGTATCAAATGCAAGTGCATAAATATAAATCAAACGGAGACCAAAATATATGAGGGAACAAAAAATATAACATAACTTAAGCTTTTCCAGAATCCATCTCGAGTTAGTCTACTGTACATATTGTTGGTGTAGTACCTAACGATGTGTGGACACGCGACAGCCCCGCTCCGCTCCGGTGCCGCGCCGGTGCCGGTGCTCCGGTGGTCCAACCGCACGCAAGTGTGCATCGTACCCGATGGTTTATTACTAAATAACCATTACGTCTTTGTATATCTCAGCCATATTGTTCGGTGTTCAACTTCGGTAGTCAACACAGTTTACCGACTCCATTATGATTAAACAGATTCACTCAGTTAATAATTTTATTCAATAGTTTTAAATAAGATACATGAGGAATTTGGGGACATTACTGCTCTGTAGACGATGAGGGCCATCGTTGGTGGTAGTGTTGAAGTTATTTTGTAACTAATAATTTGATTGTCTGATTCTGCCGTTATACCAGTTATTTAAATCAAATACTTACTGATATGATAATAAGCTACCGTTAGAGTTCATACAGTTTAGGGTATAGATGTTTATGTGCCCCACCCGAGTAAAGATGCAGCAAATGTCTGAAAAAAGTTGATAATAAAATAAGGATGGCGCGCTCAGATCATTATAAGGCTTGGTGTTCACTCTGGTATAGAGAGACGCCCTCTACCCGTGAATTCAAATATTTGATTAATTGAGCGCATATAGAGCCTAGACTAGCCTTGAAGTGTTAGTAAGCTGAAGTGGCAATGGGGCCACATCGCTCGAAGAGCCGATAACCGCTGGGGAAGAAAGGTTCTCGAGTAGCAACCACGTACTGGAAAGCGCCGAGCGGGACGCCCTCCCACCAGGTGGACCGACGACCTGGTCAGAGTCGCTGGGCGCCGCTGGATGCAAGCGGCTCAGAACCGTTCGAAGTGGAAGTCAATGGGGGAGGCCTATGTTCAGCAGTGGACATCCATGGGCATGGGCATCCATGATGATGAGAGCCTAGACGGGAACTGGCTCTATAGTGCAACAGTCAAGACACAAACTCCGTGGAACCAGATTTTCTATTTGGTAGTCAGTCAAGTAGGAACTACAAAACCCTCACCGTGCGATGTTTCACTTCACAGAAGTTCAAGCTCATTGCAGGATTCTAACTCACTACCTTCGACGGCAGTCGTCACTATCATAGAGCCAGCATCCTTAAATTTTTGAAACTTTTTCTGCATTCGTGCTTAACTATACCCGACTGACTCGAAAGGAGGGCTGCAATGCCTTATAAAATTCAAGTTATATTCAAAATTCAATAGTTAAAGAGCTTGTTTTTCTCTTTTCAGTTTTTTTTTATTTACGCAGTCGGGTTTTTGTTTCTTTTAATAATTAATTGATATTTTAGAATGCTCAAAAGTGCTAATTATCAACGTACATCCTAAATTCAGCATTTGAATACAGTCAATCACATAAGAGTTACAAGCCTACACCTACTACATACTTAAGACTATACACGAAGCTACGCAAACATCTAGCTACATCCGTTCGCCATTTCTACTAGCAGGTACAAATGTAATCACGAGATGGCCCCCTGATAACTCCGCGAACAAACCCCGCAGACAGACAGAGGAAACGAATTATAAGTACCGTTACCTCGCCGAACTTAGCAAACACGCTCGGCTGCCATCGTGCTGGGTGGAAAGTTTATGCTGGATATACCCAAAGAGTTCAGCGGGTTGTTCAAAGGTTCTTTATCTTTTAATATATGGGAAGATTTTTTCAAGTGCACATGGCCAAATCCTAAAGTAATATCGAAACATATTCAAAGGAGTGTCGAGGCCGATTTTGGATGGGAATCTTAGGTATAATTTTCATAAATGTACGAGAATTAAGTACTATTCTCTTAAAAATTAGACCTTATCTTTAGATTTCCATCCTCATAAGTTCTATGGGATGACTGTCCTATGGGAAAGTCAAAACGTTTGTGCCCCGGCTCCTACATTCATTTTTTGAAATCCATGTATGTGTAAAGGAGGCATTTTTCGCTATTACCTATATACTTGAGTTAGGATTTAGCCCCCCATAAAAATAAAGGTTTGTCACAAACCTGTATAGTTTTACTAGCTGTCCCCCGCGGTTTCACGCACGTTACCGGGATAAAAAGTAGCCTATGTCCTTTTCCATACCATAGGCTATCTGCATGCCATTTATGATCATGATAAATTTCATGATCATCCGTTGAGTAGTTGAGGCGTGAAGGCGTAACAAACATACAAACAAATAAACAAACAAACTCACTTTCGCATTTATAATATTATATAAAATATAAATATAAATAAATTAAAATTAAATTAAAATAAGTTAGGATTAGGAAGTTAGGATTAGGATTAGAATCCGTGGTTCATAGAGTTCCGGATATTTTATTTGTTCCTCGGCATATACTTTTGCAATTGTGCTGTATGCGCTGATTACTCGGCAGTGCAGTGAGCAATAAAATATCTCGAATCTAATATTTATTAGCGCTTTATTTATTAGATTCAATATCAACTGCAGACATTCTTCATATAGAGCCCTGTGGTGTTTTTTTTTGCCCTGCAGGTAGTTACGACATACCGTAACTAGTAAAGCACTATTAACCGTGATGTTTTACCGTAAGTGGACAATTCCATGTGATTTATGGTAATTTTTATGGCGGACCAGCGTCACGGCCGCCTGTAACGTGTCAAAATTGAATATTTGTTGTTATTTAGTGCGATGGTGGTTGACCCCGCCCCCGGGCGATGCGACGGACTCGCTTATTATCGTATATTGTGTTATAGCATAGAGAGAGCTTCAACACTGCGCCCGCGCCTCAGCTGTCGCCCACAGCTATGCGCGGTTATTGAATTACAGTTAAATTAGTTGATTGTTATATGTTGAGATGATGGCTGATGTTTTAAAACCGTTGGATCCAATAAACCACTGATGGATGGAACTATAATTACTTCACCTTTTTTAAATAACAAAAACATTTGGATGTGGCTCTCTTTTTTATTGATCGAGTATTATTAGATGGCGATTCTAATTTATAAGAAACTCAAAACATATAGGTAGTGTTTTTAAAAAGGAAACTCGGAGAAAGCCTTGATTTCTTGCTTTGGCAAACTGGCAGGCTATTTGAATGGTATCTAAATACCTACTTATAAAATAGTTCTAATTATAAAAGATTGTGAGTGCTGTATGTAAGCTGTGTCACACACACGTTCACGGTCACTAAAGTGTCCCAGGAGATAAAGAAATATTATAAGTGTCGTGCGTTAGGCCTGTCGTGGTGCGTCCGCGTCGGGGTCGCAGGTCAATGGAGTGATCCGCATAGTTGAGACGCTTTCCATTAAATTACAATATTCCTAAGAATTGGGGATTAGTAGTGAACAGTTCGGGTCTAAGGTTAAATAATATGGGCTACTTTAAAGCGTAGGTATATTCGAAATCGGATAGATTATTGTATTTCTTTTTAAATAAAATGAGCTTGCATTTTCAGACTAACTCTGGGAATTGTGATGTCGAAACCGAAACTGCCTCGACCGTGTTCAAATTATAGGTCAGTAAACATGGGAGTATATTTCAGTCTTTAGCTGCTTGCATGATAAATGAAGAAACAAACCTTTGTGTTCGAATGTGGGATGCCGACTACGTACGTTGTGGTTCGACGAAGGTGTTGGTGGGACAATGGGCCTACACCCCCTAGGATACATTCTGTAGAAGACCGACTGGTAAGCAATCTTTCGCAAATGAGCTAGGTTTGTGAGCTTTGCCCGTACCAACTTCTCATCGTCGACGAGTCTTCTGTCTGTCATCCAACTAGGTGGATCTATCCCAGAGTTAACAGCAGTAGGTACCTACTCCATTTACGACCGGATTTATGGTTCTAGTTGCAGTAACTGCTCCGGTGCGATTGGTGCGACATACCGCTTAACCTATAGAATCACATGTTTTTTAGCATCATTCTCTGCCTTTGTACCAATACAACTGTCTAAATTTACTTTGATTGATACTGAGGACATAAAGCTGATCATCGATCTCTAAGAAAATATCCGAAGAAAAGGACTCCAATTTACGGGAAAAAGCCTGCGTAGAAGTTGACCAAACTGTAATATATTGTAATAAAAAAAAATGTAGTTGCATTAAAAAATATATAACAGAGCCTCAGAAAAGTAATGACAATCGTTTTCTTTTTTATACCACTAAGGTGGCAATCAAGCACACGGCCCGCCTGATGGTAAGCGTTGCCGAGCCATTTGCCATTACTTAGATATTATCTTTTTTTTATAATTATTATAAAGTATTTAGTAAATTATGAGTTCTTAAGTGTTTACAGAAATTGGAAGCTTAATTATATCATGGCTAATACGAATTACCTTGCTTGCAATGAGTTTCAGAGGAAATACCAACGGAACCAGCTGCCTCAGCTCTACTTATTAATTGGGCAACAACAGCAGGTTTCCAGCACTCCGGGGTGTCGCCGACCCGACACTATCCACCGGCCCCCCGCTGGCTTGCTGAAATACCCACTTGATATAAATATCAAATTTTGCTAAAATTACAATTATTTTCCCATATTTTTTTAATATCCATATCCAACACATAAATTTGCCGTAATAATACGAGTTCACGAATGACACAATACTCCACCGTACGTTTTGATTTTTATGACACTGTATTGATTAGTTTTTTACAAGCTCTTTTGATTTGGTATCGAATGGTGATCAACATTCTATGAATATTTATTGAGACCAGACTCAATTTAATAGAGCCTATTATAATTTGATAGATTTACAGCGATCATCTTTATGTATTGCTGTTATTTAATTAACCATGTTAAGCTTGTTAATCTGTTAAATATTGACTTTGCGTAGATTATGTTTGTAGGTTTTTATACTGTCCAATATGTTAATAATCTGTTTATTTTAAATATACGAACGCTTTCGACGGTTTTAGTTTTCCCAATATGAATTCATATATAATTTAAAGCTGCGAGCTCCTACTCGACCAACGAGGAAGTTCAATTATTAATAAGCGAATGTTGGTAACCAATTCTAGGATACAATCTGTTAATTAAACGAAGGGCCGCGAGCGACGCCGCGCGGCGGACATAGCGCGGGGTTAATCAAGTGCCCTCTCAAGTTGTAGCTGCAATAACTTTGCTATAGACCTAGTAGATTAATAATTATGAAGTGGAGTTAATGTTTATTATGTTAACATTATATATAAACTTACACGAACATAACAATAAATTGATTATCAAGCTGTTCTATTTAGAAAATATAATTGGACTGTTTTACAAAAAACTTAAAACGACTTCAAAGTACACTAAGACGTAATCAAATCCTGATCTGATGGGACCAAACGGGAAGTGTCCAGTCCAGACAAAAAACGAATTTTCCAAATCGGTTAATAAATGACGGAGTTATGAGGGAAAAAACATTTAAAAAAAAATACAACCGAATTGAGAACCTCCTCCTTTTTTGAAGTTGGTTAAAAAGAGAGGAGTAAACAAATTTTTATTCAACTCTAAACGTAAGTAACTTAACAACAAATAATGATCTTACTTAGCACAATGTCACAGTTCTAGGGTAGGTCTATTGCTACGACTAAGTATTTCATATGACTTATGTAATATGTATACTAAGTATGAATCAATTTCTTAAAGATGCTTAAATGCTGGTGGCGTTTGTTCCATATAAACGTAATCCTCAGTTTCCTCTGAATAATGACACGAGAGCAATGACTATTCCCCCATGCAATCTGTAGGTACCATTGTATGTGCCTCGGTTGTGGTTTTCTCCATAAATTAATTACTATAAGAATAAGGAGCCTTTTTTTAAATCATAAAAACTTATCATCTTATCAGGCGTCCAGCGAACAAATTTGACGAATAAAAAAAAACAAAGAAAAACCGACAGACATAGCCAAAGCCCTTCTTATTATGATTCTTGTTTTTTTTATCGATCTAGTTTTGGTGGAGAAACCCGGGGATTACGAAATAGCGATTTCGTCTAATTTACATAGGTACAATCGGTTCAAGCTGTAGTTGTCTCTCGCCCTCAGCACTAGATATGTTAAAAACTTATTTTTCAAATTTCTTGCAGCCATCCTTTCCTCTATGTTTTTAAGTTCCTAAGAAATACTCAGTGGGTGTACCAAGATGATGTTGTCTTCGGTAAGGTGTCCCTGCCCACATTCACCCTACAATTAATAAAGTCTCGATACAATCACCAAATCAATTATTCTCTATCCGTGTTGTAGTTAAAAAGCCAATTATCTTCTACAGTCGGCTCTTCTACTCGCTTATAAAGTAACTTTATAGATAAAGTATTTCCTGCTATAATGAAACAATTCAATAAATCAATAAGATCCACTGTAACAATTAGTTATCTGTCCGTCTGTCTGTCTGTACGTACGGATAGCGGTTGATAACAACATACTATATTATAG
This sequence comes from Achlya flavicornis, assembly GCA_947623365.1. Classification (NCBI taxonomy): domain Eukaryota; kingdom Metazoa; phylum Arthropoda; class Insecta; order Lepidoptera; family Drepanidae; genus Achlya; species Achlya flavicornis. The sequence goes on along the minus strand of OX392485.1, from coordinate 245,636 downwards.
TTTTGTCAACGGCACTTATCGTTGTTTTATGTATTTTTAAGTTTCGTGCGACTTTTTTTAAAGGTTGCTGTTCGTGTGGCGACTTTGTTTATACGATTTTATATGTGTATCAAAATTTATTTACGTTATGACTTAAGGTACAATGTTAAACACATTTTTCTCTTTTTTTATTGTTAAATTGTAACTGCAACTATAAATAAAATGGCGAAAAATACTTCTACGAGCTACCACCGAGCTTGGATTCTGCTTGAATGTACTTTACCCATTTTAACAAAAAAGGACAATATACTAATAAAGGATTCACTCGCAATCCCGGGATAACAAGTATTCTTGTTTATCTCCATAGTCCAATTGGCAGTATAGCTTAATTAGTTTAAAAGACAGACTTATATACGACTCACATTTTATTATGAAAATATATCTATATAAGGAAAGAAATCACTCTGAAATCGAAATTAATGAACATCTGTGTCGTCCAGTGAATGGCCCCCATACAGTCCGGCACGCGATGCGCCCGCGCACCTCCATACGACCATTATGTGACACGACACACGACCCAGCGCGAGCGCATCTCCACCTACCATCTATAAATATTTGCATATATTTCATATAGCATTTGTATAAATATTTGCATATATTTCATTAACATTGTTTCATATAGCACTGCACCTGTGCCTCAACAGATATATACCACTAACCAGATAAATACTACAAGGTTCACTCTCCGACTTCGTAATATACATGAATTTTATACGAGTAAAAAATTTGAATCAAGCTGCCTAGGGCAGCTATGACTTATGAAACGGTAAAGATGTGACAGATTCGACATTGAGAGATGCTGCTTCACTGTCACCACAGCGCCTCCTCACGGATATCTGGGGACCTTACTCACCGCAGGAATACAATACTACTTTAAACTCATGTTATTTGGCTGCGTTCTTCTGAAAGGTACTTTTCGTGTCGGGCTGCTCTTAATTTTGAATTTTTGTATTGGTTATTGGTTTCTAGCGTGAGTTTGGTTTTTCAGCGCTTGCTAGAATTGTTCCTTCTGTAGACTATCTGTTTTGTGTAGATACTGCATGTCGTAACTCCGTCTCGCTGTGAATGGAAATATTTATATTGAGTAAGTACATCGTCTCCGTCGGAATGTTTAGCTTAATTGATTGTGCCGCGCGGATACTATGTTGTCGAGTTTTATTGAATATCGCCTGTCGTTTGTTTTCTTTATTGATTCTCCGTTATTGAATGTTGTTCCCAATTATTTATATTTATGTTTCAATAGGCGGTGGCATGTTATTAAAAACAGAAAAATACTTCATCTTAATAATTTATTATGATATCAATATAAAAATATTGGATATCCTACTAATATTATAAATACGAAAGTTTCTATGTGGGTGTGTATGTTCGTTACTCAATCACGTTGAAATGGCTTATTTAATTTGGATGATTTGGCACATAGATCAGTCAAAGCACAATAGTGATCAATCGTACCCTTGAATAAAATAGCAAAGGTACCTTTTATACCGAGAAATACAAGATTCCCGGGAACGCGTGAGACGACAGCAGCGCTGTCATAGCAGTGTTTTTAAAAGCTATCGAATCGAGCATCTATGAAATGAAAGCTGGCTGCACAAAACTATATTTGATGTCATAAAAAAACTACTGATGGGAGTAAATCAGAATCCATTCCCAAAAATAATAACGTGGTCAAACACGACAGTCCGTGGAGCGGCCAGCTGAATGTTTTCATTGGCCGCGAGCAAACAGCGCGCACTCGAGGAGCGGCGCGGGCGCACCTGCGTGGGCGACTGTACCTCACATATTTGTGGATAATTCCAAACCAAACACGTTAAATGTCTATTAACTGTTATTTCAATATAGTTCAGACTTAGAGTGTGCATACCGTGTGTGACTCGAAAAACTTGAAATTATTTTATTATATTTGTACATGTTTAAGCAAAGATAGGTAGGTGTGTATGTACTTTATAAGATTCATCATCATCTGGCTGTACTGAAGTCCTAGGAAAAAATAAAAATCAGTTTGGGCCAAGATAAATAACAAATGATGATATTAAATAATTTATATAGTTTACTTATAAATATATGAATCAGTCAGTACAGTATGGCGGCGCCCGGAAGTGTAATGCGGCGTGTAATCGTGATGTACATACCTATGTATCTGCGCTTGCACATCTCACGCGATGTGTTCGCGCCTAAATATGTAACCACACACAAGTGTACGAGATAAAGTATTGGGCTTTGTCTGTATAGTATGATTCAGGTTTCTTTAGGTCTATTTAAAATGTGTGTGTGTGTGTGTGTAGCCGAAGAATATCGTTGTGTTGTGTGTGAGCTAGGTCGCAGGGCTCTATGCGGAGGCACTGTGTCAAAAGTAGCTTTTTCCGTTTGACAGCTCACCGCAACCCTTCTTCAAACAACTATTCAGCGTGAAGTGTTTTTTGCAGGATCAGCAATACGTAAGTGTCACTCTTAGTGTTGAGATTGTCTTTGGATATTATTTTTTGCTTTGGCTGCAGTAACCGCTTATCATCAGGCGGGCCGTAAGCTTGTTTACTACCTAAGTACTAAGTATGGTATAAACAAATAGTGCACTTAAAAAACAATGGTAGTTTTTTTGATATTGCATGAATGATGACAAGTATTTTAATTATAGTTTAAGAAATTTCACAATCATAATAACAGAGATAAAATATAAGTTTAAACATTTTATATGCATACAAGACCGTGCTGATACCACTTACATAAAATTGTTGACAACACTGTACTGGCGGAACCACGGCGGAACATTCAGATGTGTTTCTTGCCGGATTAAATTCTTCTCAGTTTAATGAATTTAGTTCCAAAACGGTGGTCGATTCAACTGTAACGTTCATAGGTGTCTTATCAGGGGTTAAACTAATATTCTCACTCTATGTGTTAAACTGAATACATGACTTTTTGATTTGATTTGATAATCCATAACACTAAACACAATAATATCACCAAAACACTAATAAAGTATGTTATACATACTGTGATGAATTTACACTCATATCTGCTTATAAACTATCGCTACCGCACGGCATAGAAGATGGATGACCAAGTGCGGTAGTGTGGTGATATAAAATGCCAATTTGTCGTCCAGTGTTCATACAGACTCAAGATAATGATGATTAAGAGCCGCGTCTCGCAAGGCTTGCTTGGTAATACAGGAATGCGCGAGCGCAGTCAGCGGCGAATAAATACGATACTACGAAACGATAGACGCCTGCGCCCCGATCTGATAAGATCGAGCACACTATGAGCGACTATTAATTATGTATGAAATCAGTCCAAATTCACTAACCACAGAATTCTTTTTTTTTTTTTTTTTTCTTTATTTAATTTATTTAGGTAAACAAACAGATATACAATCATAATTATGTACAGGAATGTAATTTAGTAATATAGTTAATTATATATCCCACAGCGTTTACCAAAAAAAGATAATATAAAAATAATGTTTTTTTTGCATTCGTTGAAGTTACACGTGGTCTAAATATACATTACAATGTACGTAGGTATAGCAAAATTATCACTCCTTCCACCGATTACAGAGACGTCAATTAGAAATTTGATGAAAATCAAGTAATCTCCATGTATATGTCGGAGAATAAGATAGTTAGTCGAACTCAGTTGGATTATGATATTATCGTGGTACAAGGGTTGGGTGAAATAGTAGCAACACTGATTTGACTTTAACGTAAATAACAGACTTAATGAGGGTATTTGTAAAAAGTAAGAATACTGATTAGACTATAACGTGAATAACAAAGTTAATAAGGGGATGCGTATTGCTTTTGGGACAATTAGTTTATCACAAGCTCTCGAGCTGTACTCATCTCAGTGCAATCATTGTTACACCCGGTTCTGAAGCCTATAATTATTTAAGACTGTATATGTGTGAAGTGAAGTGAAGAGATTATTTAATTGTAATATTACGACAATAAACACATTGGGCCCGTGAGGAGTTTGTTGCGTCGCTTCTTCTCCTCATACGGGACTTTTACGAAGCGATGGTATAAGGTTGTTTTATTGCCTGCACTGCGCCCACTGAATCCTGATACCACTGAACCCTAATTGTGGTCTTTGTATCGCTTGGCTGTCGCTGACTCCGACATCAGAAGTGGGATAAAGACAGGCAATTAAAACCATACTTGAATTGTTTCTACATACTTTGAGGACTGCCACGTGCTTGAGAACCCCGAACACGTATCAAATAGTGGCTTGTGACAAGCGAGGGATGACGTCAAGAATGAAGACTGAATAAAGTTTGGTGGCATCGTAATATTGTAACTAAATGAATCATGAGATGCACGTGCTTATACGCGACATGATAATAGCTAGATGTTGGTCATTCCATGCTGCGCGGTTGTCTGCGGTGCTTCAAGTGTGGAAAAAACAGGTCATGTGATCGTTCCTTTACTTCTAACATTATTTCATTGTCTAAGCTGGAACCAAATGCTGTGTTGTGTTACATGTTACAGATATGGTGATGCTGGCTACTTTGCGAATAACTGCCCTCGTGTCTGCAACTTCACTGCAGTCAAAAACAGTCGTGGCAACGGCAGCGCGGTTGGTAGCAACACCGGTGCAGTGAGCAACAGCAACAACCAGCGTCGGGTTGACCTGTGCTGCATTCCGCAACCCTACTGGATAGATGGCTATTTTCTGTGAGTCGATTTCATGTTGTTTGCTAATAGATTACGAAGGTACCTGAGGTACAAGTACCCATTGTTGTTGAGAATATAGTTAGTTAATTATTATTTTGCGTTTTGTTCACGGGGATAGTTGTTCACGGGGGTATAATTGTTATTACGGAACCAGTTCCGTACTACTACTACTATACTACCAGTAGTGTTTAGCAGTCATAGAGATTATGGGAGCTAGATTATAGTCATAATCGGATAGTCAGATAAAATAGGCACCTAATGATTTGAGTTGTTCTTGCTTATTTAAATACTAGCGTGATACTTAATAAGATGAGCCGCACCTAGGCTGCGTAGTTTAATATCCCAGTTTGTGTTGAAACGTTAACAAGATGTGTTGTTAGTGTGACGTGACGATATGCTTTATTATTAACCTTGTTTAAGTTGTTACGCAAATGAGACTGGACTTTGATGCGGTACTCATCAATATTGTTTTAGCAAGATTATTGTAATTGATTTTATTATCGTGAAATTGCGTTTTGATTTCGTGACGATTTCGGAATTGAAAAATGTAGGTAGAAATAAACTATGATGGTTAAAAGTAAGCAACTAACTAGGAGTTGAGTGAGTCCCTTGATAGCGATGTACTGTGCTGGTTCCATATGCGGTTGGCAATGTCCTTTGTTTATGTCCCTGACATTTATTCTCATAGTGAAGGTCATGTAAGGTTATGTAATGCCTCAATGTTTCTGGGTCGTTAAAATCACACAATATTTTAATCTCTTACGTCATATAATCTCACGATAGGTTTAAACTAATGCCAATTAGGTAGTGTAGTTCATTTTGGAGTGAAATTCTATCAGCCGGTGTAAAGTTGACCTTACTATTAGCTATTATGTAGACATAGCCTGATAGAAATTGGTATCTCTTAAGTAAACTTAAGTTGTCCGTGAAGTGAATCGATTAGTTCGCTACAATAGTGTTCGTTATTTAACTTGTCTCTCTTTCACTATTCTATTTTGCTGTCACTGGTCTATTGATAGATAGTGCAAAGTGCTAACGCAAACTCGATAAAGCAAGATTAGAAAAAAAAAGAAGGCTAAAATGACTTATGGTTCTGTTTGGGGTCTGAACGGTGAGTTGGCCATTTACACGGTGTTGTCTAAATGAGGCGAGGTGGCAATTTAGACGGTGTTATCTGACTAGGCTAGGTGGCCATCTGGAAGGATAGGTGAAGAGATTTACACAGAGTCGGCAGACGCGAGTGATACCCCAGGTGTTGCAAGTGTCCAAAGGCTGCGGTAACCGGCTAACATCCGGGAGGCCGTATGCTTTTTGCCAGAATTTGTGGTGATCTAGAAGAGATTTCTGCAGAGTAAGTACGCACGCGTGTGATACCCCTGGTGTTACACGCGTCCAAGGGCTGCGGTAACCGGCTAACATCCGGGAGGCCGTATGCTCTTTGCCAGATTTAGTAGTAATCTAGAAGGCGTGAAGGCCTGTCTCAATGAGGCGAGGTGGTCATTTAGATGGAGCTGTCCAGAAGACGTGGTGGTTATCTGGAAGGCGTGGAGGCCATTGGAGGCCACTTTCACTATTAACGGCGCGGTGGCTGTTTCCATAACACGATACAGTGCGAAGATCATAGATTTTCGTTAGTAGTCCGTGAATATTCTATAAGCAATGGCTTTGGGTGATGTAGTACAGTCTATTCTTGCCTAGAAGACTATAAAGTTAAAACTGTCTCCCTTAGGTAAGTGCGTAGGTAGTAAACGTGTTTGGTGGAGCTGTAGGGCTGTTGATCTTAGTAATGGTTACATTTGGATTGTCTAAACTGTGCTTACTCCTTACCTGTGTTGACTTTATTATGTCTTGAATTGATGAGATAAGTTAAAAGATTGGAACTGTATCATTGGTAAGTATGAGTAAGCGTTAGTGTAATGATTAAACTGAAGCGATTGATAGCAAAAATGGCTATCATGTTTAGGCAGGAATGGCCGAGCGAAATCATCAGTTACTGTGCTGGACTTCTTTGGTTTCAGGTACATCTGGTAGAGTTTTTCACACGAGGACGTGTGATTCGCAGGATGGCCGTGTCGGAGAATAAGATAGTTAGTCGAACTCAGTTGGATTATGATATTATCGTGGTACAAGGGTTGGGTGAAATAGTAGCAACACTGATTTGACTTTAACGTAAATAACAGACTTAATGAGGGTATTTGTAAAAAGTAAGAATACTGATTAGACTATAACGTGAATAACAAAGTTAATAAGGGGATGCGTATTGCTTTTGGGACAATTAGTTTATCACAAGCTCTCGAGCTGTACTCATCTCAGTGCAATCATTGTTACACCCGGTTCTGAAGCCTATAATTATTTAAGACTGTATATGTGTGAAGTGAAGTGAAGAGATTATTTAATTGTAATATTACGACAATAAACACATTGGGCCCGTGAGGAGTTTGTTGCGTCGCTTCTTCTCCTCATACGGGACTTTTACGAAGCGATGGTATAAGGTTGTTTTATTGCCTGCACTGCGCCCACTGAATCCTGATACCACTGAACCCTAATTGTGGTCTTTGTATCGCTTGGCTGTCGCTGACTCCGACATATATATATAGCATTGGAAAAAGTACTTATATATGCATACTAATATTATAAATGCGAAAGTATATAATGTATATATATATATACTTAATCGTACATGTAGTATAAGCCTTATTACTGATTTATTTATATATGTACGACTTTACATTCTAACAAACGAACAAAATGCCACAATAAAAGCAAATACATACTTTAGTCGGGAATCGAAATAGTTTTAAGTCAAGTCTCAAGAATAAAATGTGTCATTCAAAAATAAACTGTAAGTCTGGACCACAGATTACAGAATAAGGCAGATGGAGCGCGCGGAACACGGGAGTGAGGCCAAAAAAGCAAATACAAATTGAAAAACACGTACCTGGTATTCGTTTTTGAATGTGTATTTGCTTTGTTTAACAAACTTTATGTAACAAAAAACACTTTTTATTAATAAACTGTGGTTAAACAATGTAAAACTGGAAAACAAATACCAGGTATCAGATTTTCAATTTGTATTTTCTTTTTTGGCTTCACTTTCGTGTTCCGCGCGCTCCATCTGAATTAGAGGTCTGGACTTCAATATTCATTTCAAAATCTAGTTTTTAAACTTGGCTTGTTTTGATAGACGTTTCTTATAGCTATTTTTAGAGCAAATTACAAACATTAGTTTAGCAAAGTTTTGATTCAAATCTAGTAATTTATTTATCACAAACAATATTTATGTAAATAGGTATTAAACAATGGCCCCGCACTAGGATAAACTTGTATCGCCTTCATGAAATGAAAACGCCCAAGATAGGAAAATTTCAATGATCAAACTGTACGTAACGAACAAAATATATATTACACGATCATATTATTACATTCACATACAAAATTTATATTTTGTTTCCATTTCTCATAATTCAATAATAATATAGACTTCATCGTAAAAGTGTAAACCACATGAAAAACAAAATAAAAAAGTAGTGACAAATACTTAGGCTGCCGTATCGCTAAAGCAATTTTTCTTCCAGATACATTTTTGATAATGGAACTATGTAATAGCTAAAACTACCTACGAAAGATATCAATAACTATCGCCTAACTTTCCATTGTTGCAACTTGCGGTCACCGCCCGGTGCGGTGCGGGCGGCGTCGGTCGCTGCCGGTCGTTATTGGTCGGTGTGATTCCGCACTTATAGATCGTTTGTGGTTTCATAAGTATAGGCTGGCTTCCAACAAATTACTGATATACGCTCCGATTCAATGTATTTTAAGCTTTTTATTGGGCTGCGGTGCCGCTATTTATTAGTAACCGATTACGTTTTGTTTGAGATATCGGCATTATTTTAAAGCAATGTTGGTTTAATGTGTTGGTTACGAACCTAGCAGTTTTATTAATATTAACTATCGTTTCCTTTTTTCTTCTTTCTAAAAATAATCTTGTCAGTTGAAAGCTGAACTGCAAAAAGTTTGCCTTTACATAGTTTTTTGTTGTATAGTTTTTTAAGTTGTTGGTGTTCTTCAAAAGGCGTGTGAAGAGATTTCTTCAGGGTCGGCAACGCGCGCGTAATACCCCTGGTTTTGCTAGCGTCCATAGGCTACGGTAACCACTTACTATCAGGCGGCCCGTATGCTTATTTGCCACCTAAGTGGTATAAAAAAAAAGCCTGACAGTGATAGAGTCAATTGGTTAACATTCATCTGACGTTTGAGTTTGATCTAGTCTAAATCTACTTAATGTTCTGAAATCGTAAAATGGAAGAAATCTACATAATTATTATTCACTAAAAATATGTTTCCATATCAGTCGCGTAATGTTATATTAAGCACGTCTTCTTTTCTAACACTATCCGTAATCATAGGTGTTGGGTGAGACAGCAGTTCGGCTCCACTCGGCACCTCGTAAATACAGGTCGTGCACGTAAGCGCATGCGCACATCATGCACCTAGCTGCAATGGTCTGTCTCGAGATAGGGGTGTTTCATACGAGCCGCATTGGCTATAGGCGAAGTAGCCGTGCCTAACTATTCAATTCTTTATAAGAATTGACCTTTCTTCCTGGACCAGTTCTATTATCAACGGTCCATGCATTAAAACTAGGTTTTTTTTATGGGCATGCTGAACAGCCCTCGGAGCACCTCTATTACGGATTTCTTTATACTCCAAAACTTTGCCTTTTTGGTATTTCTCCAGTGGTAAGTTGCAATAAATGCCGCATTTTATGTAATTAATTGATTGATAAAAAAAAAACTAGTAGTTATTTATAATTTTCCTTTATAACTTGTTTTTAATTTATAAATTCCCCCTGGTTGGAAATCATATTTTGTAAATGATACAGGTTGTCTGCGATACAGGATTATCCTAGTGCGGAGATCATTGCTTAATTATCTCTGAATTATTTTACTTTTTAGAATACATTATTTGATTTGATTTGAATAGCCTAGTTTTTTTTAAGCGCTTAATTCTATAAGCTAGGAACATCGCTTATCAACTATCGCTGCGACTACCTCCTTCGTTGTGTAGTAAGCCTAGCACCTTAGTGTGTAGTCGTGCTGACGACTGACGGGGTTACAGGATCGATGCCTGCTCTCAGCGCGTGTCGGATCATATCACGCGCTGATATCGGAACGTTGCCTCGCGCCTCACGCCTCGCCTTGCCTTGCTTGCCTTCCTTGCCTCTGATACCGATTGGTTTATTGCTTCTCTTGCATGTTAACGGTGCGCAGTGATAAGAGTTCAAGACGAGTGTTTGTAATGTTCGGGTGTTTGCCTTCCAACTGCTGATCACGGAAAGTAAGGAAGTGCTAGGAAACTTGTGTACATATTTGAGTTCTTTAAACGTAATTAAAGATATAGATATAAATGATAAGGATTATGAACGTTAACAAATTGATACACATGTATGGTGTGAGATATGTAAGGCCTCCTGCGGTCAGTGTCAGAGAAGAGAGAAGCTAATAATATTTTCAAAAGTTGACGTTAGAGTTAAGGTTAGTTAAGTTATAAAGTTTTCAGACTATTTGATTTCCTCTTACAGCTATCACTTATCGATTTTATTTATGTGACAACCTTATCTAAGCCTAGATGCATCTGTGAGGGATCCCATATTATGTCAATAAAATAAATGACACCGCGGAAGCGTTTACGTACACAGGCATTACAATTACACGATAATGTTGTAAATAAGGTTTGTAATGTAATACAAAACGGCGAGTTACAAGATGATTGCGCGTCGATGCTATCGGCGCTCATAAACAAGGCGTAAACTGCGCTGCGCTGGCTGCGCGGGCGCACCGGACTCGCTCGATAGCTTTATAATATCCTGTCTAGTGAGCGACATGTGCGCTGCAAACAGGGGATATGGAGATTTGTATTTATATACGATTGAGTAAGATCTATTTTAGAAGTTATATACAAAGTTTTATTTACTGTTGTCTGAAAAGAGTTTTTTTTTACTGTGGATAGGCTAGTGTTGGACCTTAATCTCACCATGGTCCGTGATGACGAGGCCATAGTTGTGTGGTAAACTAACGAAGCCGACCGTAGAAGGGAACTATCAGAACACACCGCTGCTAGCCAGTGAAAGTAGGGTACTACAAAGTACCCTACCTCCGTGCTAGTCATTCAGGCAAACCCACGACTATCGTCATGCGATTCGAAATCCAATAACCATTGCCTTTAACACAACACAATATTTGTATTACATACATACTCGTAGTATGCTACGTAAATCAGTAAATCCCTTTATAACCGACTTCAAAAAAAGGAGGAGATACTCAATTCGGTTGTATTTTTTTTTAATGTTTGTTACCTCATAACTCAGTCATTTATTAACCGATTTGGAAAATTCTTTTTTTGTCTGGAAGGATATACTTCCCGTTTGGTCCCATTGTCAGATCAGGATTTGATTACTTTTTAGTGTACTTTGAAGTCGTTTTAAGTTTTTTTAAAACAGTCCAATTATTTTAATACTGTTGGTTGTGGAAGTTGACTGATTTTCAGTAGAGACACATCACACATAATATTGATATTGTTTTTTTTTTCAAATTCTGTTATTTTCTTTTTACTGTTTTGTGTGTGTAATTGTGTAGTGTTACTTCAGAATAAATATTTTTTCTTTCTTTCTAAATAGACATTTTCTTTTGTATGTATCAAATCACTTGAGAGCTGCTGAAACGATTTGGCTGTTTTTTTATTTTCGTAATTGTAAAGGAATTTGTATGCAAGTTTTTTTAGATAATTTACTCAATAAACCTTATAATAATTATTATTAGTATTACTAATAAGAACGTTTCAGAATTCATCAATGGCCTGATTTTTCACAGATCTAATTTAGCAAACCTTAAATTACAAACTAAAGAGATTCTACATGAGGATTCCGTTGCAATTTACTATATAATGCTATATATATAGCCAAAAATGTTATTGTAATCTGAGAACGAAGGATCGAGCATTCGTTTGTCTGAAACTATGAGGTACTTACTCTTATTCTTTGGCTGTAATAAATTGTATTGCTGATGATACAAATTATGTCGAAAACCGCGTGCACATACCATTCATATCTGTGTTTTAAATCAATCCAACAACTACAATACCCGTTTAGAATATAAAAGTAAACATTACCGGTGAATGCGAGTACCGGCGCGGGCGCAGCGGCCGCGGCGGTGGAGTAATCTCTCGTTGTTTAAGGCTATTTATAACAATTTTGACAAGCATTCAAATCACGCTCGTCAAGATAAATCTGACGAGATTAGAGGCTTTCACAAGTGTCGTGCGTTCAGCGACGCGACGTGGACCGACTTATTAGTGTTGTGTGGGACTGAGGTCGAATGATGCCGAGATGTTGGATTGGCTGCAGACGAAAGAAACTCGTAAATTACAGACAGATCCTGTATGTACAATATACCCGGTAGGTAACCGAAATATCCTAGTAAGACAAAAAGATGTAGTTAGAAGGAATGGTGTGAGTACTACCTTATATGTACTTATCTAATAGAAGTTATTCACCCAGTAATCCTAACTATCCTAATCCAAACTAATATTATAAATGCGAAAGTGAGTTTGTTTGTTTGTTTGTTACGCCATCACGCCTAAACTACTCAACGGATCTTCATGAAATTTGGCATGCAGATAGCCTATGGTATGTAGAAGGACATAGGCTACTTTTTATCTCGGGAACGCGGGTGAAACCGCGGGGGACAGCTAGTTAATCATAATTATAATCATATACATACAAGTGATTCTGACCAGGTCGTCGGTATTTTTTTGTTATACTAAGTCAGCAAAAAAGAGTACGCCCCAAGTGGTGGCAAGCAGTTATCGTAGCCATACGGATGCATGCAACACCCGGGGAACCACTCACATTAACGACCCTACTCCCCTCCCCGGTGAGGTCAGGCAACCATACTCTCGCGCAAGTACACAACATTAAGTTATTTGGCTACGGAGCTGCTATTGAGCGAAAGATCATAAAGTACCTAGAGCATAGCGATTACGCTCTATCTTAAAATGTTCATGAGGCCCGTCACGCTCTGACTATACGAGCCATGTCGGAATTCCTTGCCTTGCATACTATGATTTGATTCCAATGTGGTTATCTGTTGCGCAATCAAAGGAAATCAAACACATTACAATTTGCAATTAGTATCTTTTCCTTCTACCTTTTTTTCATTGATGTTGTGTATAGCAGTGCAGAAATGTTGCTAACCGTTTTGGAACTACTCGTGTTTTTGGCATCTTCTTCAACTTCTCCTTAGTTTATTGGTGCGACTGTGTTGTGCGGGCACTCTGTGTATTGTAAGCTGTAACGGGACGGCGACTGCGACGAGGCGGTGAGCTCGTGGGTATTTGTCGAGGGCAGACAATCGCGAGATAAAGGGGAAGCGGGAGGCTGCGCGCGCGACGCGAATACTGATAAGCTGTGCTGTGCATGCATGCCTCCTTACTATGGATGCCTCTTCGATATTTTCCTTATGTACGGAATATTAAAAAAAAACACGTACCTCAAAGAAAGGTCTATAACTAGAAATAATTGTAACTGATATGAATATTCGTCCTGGCTGTCTATCGTACATCTATTTTTATAATATAAAGAGTTAATGTTTAGATGTAACAGGTAATCTCGTAAAAGTACCTGCTTCTGAAAATTCTTTCACTTATACGAAGCTATATTATCTCTGAGTGTTATAGGACTTCTTACTCTAGGAACATTCCTAGGGTAAGCAGCTAGTATAATACTAAAATAGAAAGTAGGTAAGTAACATTTGAAATTACTGTACATCGTGTCTCGCTAATCTTGATATAGAATGGCCAAATTCTGATGAAGTTTTTACTATTCAAACGCATAGAAGCCAAAAGAGCGCTAGAACTGCAAAAATGATAAATAAAGTACAGCAAGAAAGAAGTTCTACTTAGAATAACCATGACAGCGGGGGTAAAGTTCTACCTACATAAATTCACATGATAAGTGGCAGCCCTCGTAGCGGGTAGGTGTACGCGCCTGCAGAGCGGCCGGGGCGGCGCGGGCGCACACGAGGAGTTAGCGGTTTTTACTAACGACTGTACCAGCTGTACTTCAGATATCGTCAAATATTTAGATTCCAATAATCAGCTTCAAAGTTACCATGGAAATTAAGTATTCATGGTAAAAAATATAAAAGATATAACTATTCATATAACGCTAAGAACTTTATACAAAAATTAAGTAAAAATAAATTACAAAAATTATGAACAAACGCACCAACTCAACATACAAATAAGGTCAAAAGATATTAACGAAAAAAAGTATTTTTTAAAAATTCTAAGTAAATCACCTAAATGTTATGTTTTCTTTTTGTACTGCAATAGTAAATACATCATAGAAGTGATTAAGTTACAGTAATCTCTGACACTTTAAAATGTCTAATTAAATAAACATATAATTATCCATTAACATATAATATAATTAAACCGTTATCATCTATCGAACTGTATATCGAGAAATAATGAAGCTTGGTAACTGTTTGTTGGTCTCCTGCGATACAAGCTGCGCTTAGTGCAGGGACCGCTGTAATTTTTGTGTCTTTTTGTAAATTTATATTGGGAAATAAAATGATATATTATATTTTTATTATTAATTATGTGTACACATAATTATATTTTATTAACAAGAGATTCAGTGCGAGATTAATCATTATAATTAGCGATCGTATTCTTTTGCATTAAACTCGCATATATAATTATTAGTAGATATGGATTGCGAGTTGCGAGTAACATGCGTGTTTGCGATGCTGTCGGTACGTGGTTCTTTGGTCATGGACTTAAAGTTAATTATTAAGTTGAAGGTCTTTTTAATTCTTTAGGAAGCTTCAAAGACCTACCTATCTCTATCTATTTACCATTGTTTTATCAATTTCCATTTTTGTGAGTTAGGTACTTTTTATTGTTTTGTCGTTCCAGTATGTAGCAAAGAGTGTAGACAGAAATATCAGTTCCTATTGACAGTAGGACACATAATAATGTCTTCTTCATAATATTTGTTTTTCCGACAGTGTTAGTGTGTATAAATATCGTTGATTAGAATATATTATTTTCTTCCTTTTTAAACGACTAACAAACTATACAAACCACTTAAAATTTTAAAGAATATTAAATTCTTAAGAAACTATCCTCTTCCATAAAATCGAATGTCAAATATCGACATAATTACAAGTTAAGTGTTTTGGTATTCGGCCATTTGAATAGTATCTAAAAATTCAGTTATCATTTTTCAGTTTCATTACAGGTATAGTTAGCGATAAGACCGCCTGTTTTGTATCACTTCCTCTTGTATTTGTTATTCCTTCTTTTTGTGTATTGTTTATGTGTATTGTGTACAAATAAAGTATATTTATGTTATGTTTATTTATGTTTAAAGTTAAAAAGGCTTTAAGATTATGACAAACGCTCTCATCCCAAAGATGTAGGCACTATATTGTATTATCAGATGTAGTAACAACATTAATTGCTTGTAGTGTTCGCTCATAATTGTCAAGTCCAGTTCCCAGGCTCAATGGTGGACCCAAATCTGATTTGTCATGTTGTAACGAGCAATTTAAAATTTACGAGCGTTTTAATTTGGGGAAGACATTTTTATGCGCTTGCGTAACTGACCCCAATAAAATTGTTCGACCCGCTCCGTTTCGCAATAGTTAGTAATTAGTAGGTATATTGCAGCCATGATCCAGTTGTTCTAACTTGTTATTAACGTTAGTTTCGGAGATTGGAACGATATATTGATCGACAACGGTGTGGTAGTTAATATCGAGCAAAGTATCACAGTATCACGAAATGGCAGTTAATTTTGAACGAAGTCTATAATAGTATTGAATACATTTAAAAGTAAACAAGATTTAGAGCTTGAGCTTTTGGTGCAATAAAATATCGTGCGCAAAGCATAGAAAGGTGGTGGCGCTAAACAAGCATATGGCCCGCCTGATGGTAAGCGGTTACCGTAGTCATATGGCCGCTTGCAAGGCACGAAGCATCACTTACGCGTTACCGACCCTCTCCCCTCTGGAGAAACACAGCGCGTTATTTAGCCGCGGTATTCTTTAAGAGCCTCCCCCTGAGCCAGATCTGCCCTTTGAGCGAAATAATTCTAGGCTCTACTTCTCTTATAAACTCTACGCTCTACGTCTCTTTTAACCTCTTTTCCCATTACAAAAAAGGGAACTGAAGGAAAATAAAGAAAGGGAATACTTGTGAACAGCTACATGGATAAAAAGATACAAGAAACATAAAAAGATAATTTTCACACCATGACAAGAAGTACCAATAGAAGAAGCAACACTGACATGAGCCTTGCTGTAAACTATAACAAGATTTGTACTTCTTATCGAGGAAATATTTGATCCTTATTATTCAGCAGAAGAAGGTAGTAGAATTACAGCTTCAACTATTCAGAATACGCCTTCTAGATCATAGAGATGTTAGATTGCGATTACCGCTCCGCTCCCGCAGGACATTACCAAACGATTCCCACACAAATCGGACTATTTAACAGGTAACATTTCACGATTACGGCTAAAGCTGCACATTAAATTTACGCGGGATTCCGGGCCATCCGTCTTGCGCGGGAGTCGGGTCGGAGTCGCCTAGCGGTGTCCACTCGCGCCCTATTTGGCATTCGGTTAGTTACGCGCGCTATCGATCGCAGTAAATCCATGTAACGGTGCGCCTACGCAATCACTTGTCGCCGTGTCGCCTTGTGAATGGCCCGCTTTATTGTTACGCTTTTAGGTGCGTACTGCGTGTTGTAGGCTGACGTTGCTTTATGGGTTCTGCTAGATAAGTCTATGAGTTGGAAATAGGTTACAGGAGCTCATTAAGTTTACTCAATTATTTATGTTAAATGGAAGTATTCTGTTGCCTAATTTTCCTTTCGTTTGAGGTGAAAAAATACACCAGAACTGTACTTAACCTGGGTTCTCACCTCGATGCGTGATTTTACACATCGTATTTTTTTATGTACGATCACTGGGTTTCCCGGGAGTATCAATAAAAAGTGCTTTTTTATACGACTAAGTCGGTAAACAAGCGTACGACCCGCCTGATAACCATATATGGACGCTTGCAACACACGGGGCATCACTCACGCGTTACCAACCCTTCCCCCCTCCCCAATAAGCTCTGGTGACCTTACTCACGCACAGGAACACAACATAAAATCATTTGGCTGTGGTATTCTGTAAGGGTGAGGTACTTCCCCAGTTGAGCTGCTCTTTAAGCAAATAAACGTTGTGCTCTTAAGAGCTAATTCTGCCATGTTGACGAATGATTAGAGTACGTGTTGGAATACGTGAGTAAGATGGGTACTACAACCGCACTAAGTTTACCTGGCGACGTTTTCACCCAAAGCTCAAGCCACGAACCCTAGCCTTCACCTACCGCCTACCTTCACCTTAGCATTCGACGTTACTACCACTGAAATATAATTGCCTTTAAATCCCTTAGAAAATCGATTGCTGCCCCTTTTTTCCGAAACAACTGCCTCTTAATCATAGATTTCAGAATAACCTGAACAAAAATCCTCTAAGAACTTTTTGATTCTCACGGAAAGCGGAATGGTGGAACACACGAGTTCTGCTCACACTGAGCTGTTTTTCTTAGTTCAGTTAAATTCTAACTGTGCTATCAAAACATTAATGTATTTCATCATTTAAGTAATTTACCTACAAATTTGTTCTGTCACGGTATGTAATAATTAGATGTCTCACAAAAATATCATGGAGCTGTTAGCGGACAAGCGGCTCGCCTGCGAACATGCAAACTGTCAAGCACTGCTACTTGCTACTCGCCACTAAATGGCACGACAACTAACAAGCTAACTACACTCGCTCTATGGAATGCGTAAAATTAGACTGCGTAGCTGTTTCAATTTTTGCAAATATGCGTGGTCTTTATTTATAATGGCTGAAGATATGAAATGGAAAGGGTTTATGGCAAGGATGGTTTCCTCATGATGAATTATCAGATACCTACATAATACTACTGAATAAAATAAAGCTAAAAATAGATATTAGAAATGTCTACAAGAAATCGCTTCTTAGCGATAAGATCGCCCATTGTGTACAATATTTTTATTAAATAATTAATATAAAGAATTTATTGTTATTTTTGTTTTTTACTTGTTCGTGTACAATAAGAGTTATCTATTTATCTATAAGAAAATATATAAATTCAAATTTTATGGCTTATGTTTAACGAGCCACCAGATAAAATCACTTTATATTGCCAAAAATAGTAAATGATCACCAAAATTAGTAAATGATCACTAAAATTTAATACCCATTTTAGCGTGAAATTAGAACCAAAAAGTTTACAACTATTTAAAGTAACCAACTCCAAATTATGATTGTATAATCCAAAAATAGTTGATGTCCTCCAAAAATTTACACAAAGCAGATTCTTGGATCTAGCGCTCACCGGCCGCTGCCGCTGCACCGCTCGCTACGGCATGCGCACGGGATTGTCACAGTTCTATCTACCCTAACCTAACCAACTGTATTTGGATTTCCCCGAATTGTTTCTGGGTGGAATAAACACACTTACTGTAACATATGTACCATATTTGGTAGTATAGCAACATTTTATGGCAATCAACTGTGTATTTAGTTAAAAATAGCACAACAATTTCCCCATTAAAATTTGGTGATCATTTACTTTTGGTTTCATAGTAAAAATTTTGAAAAGTGGTCACAAAATTCTTTTTGATGGTCATTATATTTATATTCTATCGCTACCCGTGGGTAATGTTCAGAGAAGGCTGGCATCACTACCTGATTGGATCGATAGGATAATCCTTTGTCAGAGGTAAGAACCATCTTTCTGGTCACCAGATAATAAGATGACAATTCGAAAGTACTTTAAAAAATCGCCGCGCTTATGGCTTCCTAAGAGTTTCAAGAATATATTTGTATAATTCCTTCAAATATTCCCTTGGCGCTGCAGATATTTAGCCACAACACTGCATCGCTAGATCTCACAGATTTCCAGATGTGTCGATATCTAGCCATGACACCAGTGTCGGCGACACTCCCGACACTGGCTAGATACCATCGGAGCGGAGTGGAGCACAATGCGCGCGATATTTGGAAGGGAAAACAGGGTAAATCGTGCTGCGATCTGCGCGGGAGCATGTAATGGCCGTTCCGCTGATACTAATGTTATTTACGATCAGATTTGTTCGCAGACGCGTGAGGTGCATCCACATTTGCAGATTTACTCGCGGTATCTTGTTGATTTAGTACAGATATCCTCAGAATTGTCTAAAGTAAGATTTCCTGATATTTTTAGTAATTGGATGAGGATAACGTGACTTTGAATTTTATTCACAAAATAGAGAGTCACATGCCAAGTAAACACATTTGTTTATATTCTAGTCTGAAAAAAATAATTCAAATTTAAAATTAGTGCTTAATTAGGTTCAAATATGTATAACTCCTATATATTTTATTTACAAAAAATATGTACAAAATACAATCTATATATAGAAAATTTCCTCAAGCCTGCCGCTGCTTCCGATTAACGGCAAGGTTCCCAGAAGGCTGGCAGCTTTTTCCGCCAATGCGTCAGCTTGGCTATCCAAGCCAAGCTGACGCGTTGGCGGAAAAAGCTCCCCGCCCACTGGTCTCCGGAGGTCTCGATAAATTTTTACTATTATGCTATATATTATAATGTTGTAGATTGCAACTTAAGTATAATTTCATGAATAAATTGTTTTAAACTAAAACAAACCCTCATGAAAAAGGTCCAGGATTCAAATCCAAATGTCATAAAATGTTATGTTTTGATTGACGTTCTAGGATATATACCTAAAGCAAACTGAAGCCCTTATTTATTATTGACAGATGTAATAAGCATCAAACCTCGATATGTCTTCCCTTCTTCGTCTCCATCAATATGGCAGCATTCGTACGAGACGTTGCTTTTAGTCGAGCTATGATGTAGACAGATGTTCACTTTTAGACAGTTTATCTATAAATTCTAATTAAATATAAGTTTACGGAACTGTTTATCAAGAAATAATATCATTTAATGAGTGAGGTGAGGCAAAACACAGCCTGGTTGAGCTGAAACTCCGTCGCCATAAACATAATATATGCACCGGTCCGGTTGCACTTGACAGCTTGTGTGTCGGCCACCATCGGCCAAAATAATCATTACTTACCACTATGACATTACGGTCGAACATATAATCTTAAAAATGCTACATTTTCTCTTTTCTTATCTCTTTCTTCAATTTTTTTTAAAGGTAAAGTCAAAAACAAAAATATTATATAGCCTTTACAGATAGTGCAAGAATTCTGAATCTGTTATCTGTTCATTGTAATGTGGACATCTCAGGGCTGAATTGATTAATATAATGAGATAATTTAATAACATCTTACACACTCTTACATGGATCTTAAACACGCTACAGGTAGAACATGCTCGTTTACATAGCTAAGTATTCAATATGATTGCAATATTTATGTATAATGAATTTATTCATTACCGTCTGAATGTCTCCAGAAGCGAACAACTCGGCATCTATTAAGCAGCTTTGCGGTTCTACGCGTATATTTCCTGCAGCAGGTTTATGCGTCTCAGACGCGATTATGCGCGCTGCCTCTGTCCGCTATGCGCATAAAGCGACGCGTAAATCTACCTAACGTTTATTTCGCTTATCATGTAAATGCGCGCATTCACTCGCTCATAGATCGTAAACTGTGTAGACGTTTAATTTAATATTTGTTTGAGGAGATGATGTATGTTCAATAAGAAGTGTGAACGTGTATGGCTAACTGTATCCTTATATTTCTGAAGGTTCGATAGGCTTTGATAGCAGTTTCACTAGATGATGACGATGTTGCCTAAGGTAGTATATAGGTAGGAGTATGCTGTGGTGTAGGGACTTCAATATTTCGCTTCTGGAGATTTGTAATTAGCTGTTTTCTATTTTTTTATCAATTTGATGTAAATCGTTATATGCGTGTTACGTATAAAAGTGTAATGATGTCAAAGGTTATAGCCATCTCAGTCTATCCAAAAACTAACAACCGTCCCAGGCCAAATCAATTAAAAATATTTTTATCCGACTGACCCGGAAGGAGGGTTATGTTTTTCGAGTGTATGTATGTATGTATGTATGTCTATTTCTTTGGCACGCTCTGCAGCCTAAACGGCTTGATGGATTTAAGCATTTGAGGTGTCGTTAGATTCGTCTTGACTGTGGGAGTGTCATAGGGAATATTATTTTTATATGGCGTCTACGGATAAGAAAAGAGGGGGGGTTTTAAAAACAAAAATTTCGTTATTAAAACAATATGGGCATGAAATGAAAGCTTGTGAACAGCCCATTTCATATATTTATTTTATTTTTATTTTATTTTATTTTATTTTATATACTTGTATATATTGTAATACTTTTGTGCTACCATTTTGACGTAAACTGCAAAAAACCATGTGTAATGCAAGGACAGTAGGTATAGGTACTATGAGCGGTTACCGTATGTAACTCAGAGTTGCGATGGTTGTTAACGTTATTTTACCGTACCGCTCATTTACTTACTAATACTTACAACTCATTCTGTATAAAACTAAAAAAACTGAAATAAATTAAATTATTAAAAGAAACAAAAAACCCGACTGCTTAAAACAAAAACTAACTGAAAAGAGAAAAACCTTATATTCCAAATTCTACAGATTAAAGAGCTTGTTTTTCTCTTTTCAGTTAGTTTTTGTTTTACGCAGTCGGGTTTTTTGTTTCTTTTAATAATTTAATTTTTACTATAAGAAAGCTACAATGTAGCTAGAAAACAATATTAGTAGCAATTGTTACTACACTGTAACTTTGAACTTCCAATCAAACCTATTGCTTAGTCTATGGTCTATTATTCGTAGAATCTGTCGACACAGAGGCAGGAAGTCCCCATCAGTCTTGCTTAGCCGCGATGCGTCCGACCGACGCATTCACACGGCGAATTTATGCGTTTCACAAGTCCTCACCTCTTTCTCATTCAAATGGCTTTGTTCGAGCGTTGAGGCGGGAGGTGACACCGCGCCGCGGCGGTGCTGATCAGGATTAACGCTAATAATATGGTAATACTGGCTCCCAGCATATGGGTGTTGAATTCAGCGGATGAATCGCGAGGTGCTAACGGTCTGTGGAGTGTATGGAATGTTTAAACAGTTTCGTTTAAATGTTGTTGATGTATGGTGGTCATATTATGACGAATTCTGAAAAATGACGAAGACCTTCTTTCTGAAACATGTAGAAAGGAATGAACAGAACAATCGCCTGAATGTGTGTATCAAGGGCCAGCGCCTAGCAGGACAATGATCACTCAAAATTCGATCGAACGACAAGAATTTTCAACAACGAAATATCACGAAACAAAACATCATAATTTTAATAACGTCATACAATTTAACATATTCAAGGAACTCTAAAACAAGACAAGCAAATTAGTGTCAAGTTACAGTGTGAAATATATTTCTAGAAAATGTGTTGTATAAGTGGAAAGACGAGTATTTATGTCTTCATACATGGCATTCAAATGTTATGAATTAACATTAATTTGCTATGATCTGTAGTGAGGTGTTGGTACACGACGATACTGTAGGTGTCGCCGGTGTCGAGCGACGCAGGCGCCCCGCCGCGCGCGCCGTGAGCGGATTTATGAACCAGAGCTGCGCAGGCGCCTGACAACCACGCGTTCAGATAACAACGATTTAGCTATCGTTTTATTTAACTCTAGATTAGAGCTTAATGCTGTTGATAAAGATAATAATAAGTTCATTGAGATTTGAAGGCGTAAATATGTCGAAGTATTTTGCTGATTAAAGTAATTGAGAAATTGGTGATAGTTGCTTTACGAGGTTAGAGGAAATAGGCATTGATGTAGAAACTTTGTAGTAGGTAATCGTGTGGCTGGCTATCACCCTATAACGGGGTGTTTCAGCAGTTGCTCTTGAGAGTCAGTTACTTTCTTGACTTTGTTAAGGTCGGCATCACATTGGCAATTCTCTTGGTATGGTCATGTTGATAGGCGAGTTTAGCCATTTACCACCAGGTTGACGACCTGCTATCATCATAAATCATAATCTACAATATTAAACACTTATGATTGACGCAGATTGTAGCCTTTTTGAGGATTTATAGGCATCAGTCGTCATTGACATCTAGCCAGAGGTCCTGTTTTTAGCGTCGCTTTTCTATTAAATTAGAGAATAAATCAATCTCAGACCTAATTCTCAATAAACTAAAATAATTGTAGCTCTCAATCACTTCCGCGTCGCACGTTCTCTTGGAAAGTTTCGTGAAATCGCCATTTTCGTAGTGATTGATCTATAGCGAGCGGCGCGAGCGCGTGTCGCTGTCAATTACGCGCACGCGCATCCATCACGCAGCGCCCCGCCGCCGCGCCGGTGGGCACGCCCCGCGCCCCAAGCGACCTCCGTCCCATTCCGCGGCCCTTCTCATTAGTATAGCACACTGATTACCTTACCATGGAGTTCATATAGACTAGATGTTATCTATCTGCCCTGTAGCTGGGGCTTAGAATAACAGCTACGGTGTTCCCCTGCCTGTCGTAAAAGGCGACTAAACGTGGCCTTTGGGGCCGTGGGCAATCAGGGCGGGGGCTCTGTGCGCCCAGAAGCGACTCCAAGGAGGACGATGGGTCGATGTGGTCACGACTCATCTTGCGATATGTTACTGATGTCAGGAGGAAAAAATTTTACCTATAATGTTATAGCATTGCACAATTTGAATTTTCTTCTTCTTCAATTTATTCTCAAGTATTATGTTAGTAAAATAAGACATTTCAGCTCGCATCTTAATCTTTGAAGGGCATTTAATTCACTGCTTGATTATAACTTAAAATCGATTTTATAATATAAACTTTTACCGTTTGTATGACGAGACGTTTAAAATAATCTTAGAATATACCTAATAAACGTGTCTATAATCTATGTGCACAGTGTTCATGTTCTATGTCACAACACGGCGTGAGCCATGAAATGGTTGGCGCTACGGAAGTAGTAATGCGCGTTTTTCGAGAAAATAGTATGAAAAAGTGGCTAGGTGCGTGCCAGCCATGTGCTGATGAGCAGTTTTGTAGGCGGTTCGTGTCCAGCGCACGGTCGTAGCTCACAGCGCTACAGTTGCCTTTTTTCATACTTAATCTTTCGATTTCCCAATTAGTGTTCAAATGACACGGCTACTTCTTTAATTCTAAATTAGCTGTGGTTTTTGAGAGAGGCATGGAACTTTAAAATAGTAAAATGAAACTATTGCTGGAAACGTGACTATTGATTCTAAGGTCTTATTCGTTTTAGTTTAGGCTCCAAGAGGTAATAATATAACCTTCAACTATAATAAACGTTATTTTTCGTCGTTCCATCCATAGGCCTAACATGCGCAGCCACGAAATATTTCACGCGAGAGTGATAAGGATTGTCATTGTCGTGTTTTATGTCATTGACCCTAACATGAGCGCCACGATCGACAATCTTTTCATCGTAGACTTCAGTATTTCATGACAGTTTCATGTAGACAAACCGATGTTGCCCTTTGATTACACAGTTTTAGTACACATACATATTTTTTAATAGCAACACTCAGAAATTGGGTAAACTATCACCCAATTTCTAGTTTGAGTAACAAAAATATGACCTCTGATTGGAACAAACGCGAAGAATAACACATACACGAACAAGACATACAAGCAAAATGAATATTTAAAGAGATAATAAAAAAAATAGGTTGTATAGTTAATAACCCAAGCCTGCCATTTAAGATTAAAAAAAATATGACATATTGTTATTTTGACGATTTTATATCGGAATACCGGAATATTATAATTATTGGAGGCCTTCATAATAATCATAGAAATTCCTACTAAAAATCGTAAGTAAATATAGATTTGATTATACGTTGCGAAACACTTAATTTTAGTTTATTATGGAATCAATCATAACTGCAAAACATTGTTTCAGGATACGCAGCTATAAGACACAGATCAACTTTCTATGCCAATACCAGCTAAACATGCACGAGCATCAAGCAAGAGTTTGCGGCCGGCGACTATCGCTCGCCTATGAAACCGGGAGTGGGCCAATATAAAGGCCTCATTAGATGAGCTTGGTCTATAACGTGGTTAAACTGTGGTCTTACAGTCGTCAGATGGTCATGAGCCATGGTTCTAGCGGGTAGCCAAAATCACCTGCAACATCAAAAAGTTTGTGGAGCTCTGTCTGAATTATAATAATGTGTTTGTTTTTCAAGTGTGACGCCACATAAAATTTGTGGCACAAAGTGTTACTTTTGCATTCCTATTAAATTGTTATTTCAATCTGAAAGTATATTATTTGATTATCAAATGCACATTTATCATGTTGACCATTTTTATGTTGACATACCTATGAGGAAGAGACTTGTACCACAGAATAGATAGTACCTGAAACTCCGCAACTAAGTACCAAATTAAAGGGGACAGAGGTCTTGTATTCTTTTCCTCTAAAGGACAAAGGATGGGCAAAGATGCTTTAGTCCAAATGTTCACCACCAACGCGACCTTGTTAGCAAAATATGAGTAGGTATATTCTCAATTCGCCGCCGTTAACCTCAAGGCATAAGGGATCTGCAATAATTACGTTGTAATAAGAATATCCAACAGATAGAAATGGGAGGGAAAGTAAGTATGGTAATAATCCTAACTAATGTTATAAATGTGAATATGAGTTTGTTTGTTTGTTACGCTTTCACGCCTAAACCGCTGAAATGATTGCGATTTAATTTAGCACGCCAATGGAGAAGGGCATAGGCTACTTTTATCCTGAGAACGCGGATGAAACTGCAAGGAACATCTTCATCATCATCATCATCATCAGCCTATAATGTCCAGCTGCTGAGCACAGCCCTCCTTTCACAAATCAGGGTGGAAGGGAATGGGCAGATACTCCACCACGCGTGCCCACTGCGGATCGGTGGAGGTAGGCTAGTGGTCAACCTACTGTTGGAGTTTTCAAGCCGCCTAGAAGGCCTCCAACTAGCTTAACGACTATCACAATTAAGTGATAACCGGGACCAACGGCTTTACGTGCCTTCCTAAACACGGAAACGCTCGATTTGAAATACCACTAGGCGGTCTCCCATCCAGGTACCGACCACGACGGTGGTAGCTTAACTTCCGATCGATCGATTAAGAACGGCTTATCATGTTACACCACGAGCGTTGCAACAACCGGGGGACATCTTAGTTCTATCCTAATACGGGACCGGTATCGTGTTCGAAGCTAACTATAGGAAAACGCGTCGAATAAGACGATACCAAAATTGCTCGTGCCTTCTCGTCTACCAAAATGTTAGACGATATATATTTCATATTTAACTGTCAAAATTGGATAAAATTAGGCTGGCATGTTACGGTTCATCGACAAAACACAACTGACGGATAGACGTAGACATTTCTTCCACTTTTGACGTCTAGAATCGAGTTCTACGTGCAACCATGTTGCGGTCAGTAGACAAATGAAATAAGTCCAGTTTATGACGTAATATCGAGTGGAGATACCGTGAGATACGGTATGTCATGGCAGCCATGTTAGCCCGGCATCGTCATTGTATGAGTCGTTATATTACGATACCTATTGCTCCCAATAAAATATATTATTTGTTGTGGTGATCGCTGACTCACGGCGGAAGTGAATCGCAGGATCTAAATTGAATGAAATAGTTTTGCATCGACGTCACGGGGAGCGAGCACTCCGCCAGTCTCGGTTCCCAGGAACAGCTCGTTAGCATTAACCCATTGACACCAATTAAAACAAATATTTGTCATATTTCACATGTTAACCACTCATTAATACTAACTCATTGATGTAGGGAAATTTCGGTAGTTGTTACTCGTTGAGAGACATTTTAAGGCGCAGACTGACTACACGTGTGTTGCTAGCGTCCTTATGGCTACGGTAACCGCTTAGCATCAGGCGGGCCGTTCGCTTGTTTACTGGCTTCGTCACATAACAAAAACATTGAATCTCTCTGGAGCGCAAGAAAACTTGCGGGCGGGTGCTATTTATAAGTACCTAATAATATATTTGTATGATCCAGGATATTATATAATAAATACAAGCTGTCCCCCGCGGTTTCACCCGCGTTCCCGGGATAAAAAGCCGAGTAGCCTATGTCCTTCTCCATACCATAGGCTATCTGCATGCCAAACATGATGAGCCGTTGAGTAGTTGAGATGTGAAGGTGTAACAATCAAACAAACTCACTTTCGCATTTATAATATTAATTAGGATATAAAATAAAAATAAAATATTATTACATTATACATAGTTAGGATGTTATCATTATGTCCACATAAGTATGTAAAACTTATTCTAGGCCGTGGAAAAAAAAGTGGGTTCTATGGCAGTTCCCTATTAGTATTCCGACGGTGTTCGCGAATGTACCAGTTGTTTGAGAAAGTGAACTGTTTCGATTAAATCTTTTGTCTCCTTACTTATAAACTTTTCTTTCGTAAATTCCAGCAGATACTATTACCATGAACAGTAGATGTGTATAGCAATTTGTGAACTGGCTTTGTAGATACGCTTTAATTTAAGTAAAAGCTTTTTTAAAAGCACTTTTCGCATCCATATTTTATACTTTTTATGGTTTATGGTGGCTATTTTATTCAACGCTCGACTACCGTAATCTCTTCATACATTTGCTTAAGGCTACTGACCGATAGATGTGCACGGTGTCTTTGCGGACTATCTCACCTTATGTGTGTAGGAATAGGGTTTATATTGCAGTGTGTGATAAGTAAAGCGTGTGTTCGGTGTCGGCACGTAATCGTCGAATTAAATTGGGATAAAGCGTTAAATGAGTAAATTCTCGGAGGCGGGCGCGCTCAGTTTTTGTGCCCGCGGCGCTAGGGATGGGAGCAGTGCACTCAATATGCTGTCAAATCAGTTTTATTATTTCCTCTATAACTTTATAGTTATGCTAATAAAGTATTATATTGCTGAAATTTACGTCCATGTACTTAAAAGAGGCGGAGGTAAGTACACACAGACACAGCTATGTGAGTATTGTCTCGTGCCTATCTTGGGCTTTAAAAGATGTATTTATTTATGTAAACATTTATTTGATTCAAAATTACTTAATGTAAGCATATAGGTAGTAATCTTTTCAACACACTCGCTCGTAAAGTGACATTTATTGCACCGTTTTTAGTATCTTAATGCAGCTTATAACGCACTAGTGCTTTTTAATTTACATTATCGCACAGTTTTATGTTAAGTATAATCCCGATTATGTTGTTTGTAACTCACTACAAGTGATATGTATGTAGCCGAAGCATTCTTAATTTAAACTGGTAAACCAGTATGACAGCGCATCGCTGTCAAAAAAAAACCTGCGCGCCATATTTGTTAACGGCCTCATTGTGCGGTTGATTATTATTATAAAAAAAACTACCTAAAAAATTTCCCACCGATTCTGTTTTTTCTTCGCAAGTGTGTTGAAAAACGTCGTATGACACGCGTGTGCTGTGCATTGATCATTACGCTCTCGGCTCACTTATCGCTTAATACCGCCTCGAGTGTTAATAACCAACTTTGCACACATGTATCATAATGTACTATAATAAAGTTAGTTATAGTTTTTACTCCTTTAAGACATATTGAATATAATGCGGCTGTTTGCTATTCCATAATAATTAAAAATAAATAGTCACAGCAAGTCAAACATCCCTTTTGCTTATCTTTTCTATGATCTTACTTTAACCAAGTCTACTTTAATAGCTTCCTCAGAAGCTTTTACATGAATATGGGAGAGGTCATGGTGACATCACTAGCGGCTAGTGAGGTAGCGTCAAGTCATGCGCGTTAATGGCGGCCCGAATTAATCGCCTCTAACAACCGCCCGCGCGCCGCAGCCTGCCTCCTGCGCCTGCGCACCGCCTCGATGTCAGAAATACTAGATACACTATTTTTGATTGCTAAAAGTTTTGCACTATAACTCTACTAAAATAATTTAACTCAAGCTTGAACAAATAGGCTTGCTACAAATGTCACGATTAAGTCCCGTCAAATGCTTTTATTTGCTGGGTGGTTGAAATCTGGCGTCTAACACGTAACGGTGTGTTCTAGCAGCTCAATTTAGAAGCCAGTTCCAATCAAAGCTTAGTGTATGTACACACGGCAACAGATCAAGCTATACATTTCTAGTATAAGCTGACCTCCCATTGTACGGAAGTCCTAAACAATGCGAGCTCAGCTTATACTGGAAATGTATAGCTTGATCTGTAGCCGTGTGTACATCATCACTTAACTTGGTGAGATTGTTAAAAAATCATATCAACAAGCTGCTGATGAATTCCTAATATCCTAGGACAAATATCCTAGGACATTCCTCACACACGGTCATCTGATCCCAAACTAAGCAGAGCTTGTACTATGGAAACCAGATAACTGATATAATACATATACTACTTTTTGTTTGTAAATACATACTTAATATACATAATTACACCCAGACTCAGGACATACAGACATGTTCATGCACACAAATGCATGTCCTGTGTGGGAATCGAACCCACGACCTGCGGCGCTATAGATTAAGACTCCACGTCGTCACTGCGCCAACTGGCCCGTCAATTCAGGTAGATATGCAAATATTGCGTGGAGGGCCGTAGCCTCTTTCTGTGAGACCGTAATGGTCCAGAAGGAGGCTGCTGAGCGGGATCGGGAGAGGGCCGATCCCGCTCGGAGAAGACGCCGCCGAGGCGCGGATGTCCCTCGTGGCGGCCCTCCTGCCCTGTACCTGTATAATAACAGCTACGGTGTTCCCCTGCCTGTCGTAAAAGGCGACTAAACGAGGCCTTTGGGGTCGTGGGCAATCAGGGCGGGGGCTCTGTGCGTCCAGAAGCGACCACAAGGAGGACGATAAGTCGATGTGGTCACGACTCATCGTGCGATAGCACAGCGAGGGTGCTGGGGGGGAGGTATGACACTTCCCCTGGGACGAGCGCCGCGCGTGGAGGGGCGAGCAGGTACGCGTTCAACACGAGAGCCCGCCCCCCTCTACAGCGCAGATGGCGACCACCGTGGGGTTTTAGCCGGTACAAGTCCGGCAAAACCTGGCCGCTAACCCAGGGGCGGACGGGTATCCTATGAGGATTTCACCACGAAAAAAAAAAAAAAAAGTTATGCAAATATTACTTTATGAATTCTTATAATAAAAATTGTTTCTCATTTGCTTACAATGAGTTACTTTAAAATCATCGTCATCCAGGCCCTGCTCATCAGGGTCACGTGTTCTTATAGTGTAAGGAGTATCTAGTTTTTTTAACATCAATGTGTAGGTTACACCAGTTTGGTAGCTCGGATTAACTGCAATTATAATCATAACAGATCACTGTGCTCCTCCATTCATTGGGACGATGATTTTCCAAAAATAAAATCGAATTATCAGTTCTTTTACGAAGCCTGTAATTTAATTTAAAAGTCTTATTATTTAGGTTAAAGATCTTTTTTGCGTACTTGTTATGATTTTCATATTCAAGTTGATTTATGAAACTTTTTATCAGATCCATGTAGGTATTGCTTATTAAATTTGCGATTGGTATTGTTTTGTCTGTCAAAACATGGAGGTAAAAAATAAGATAATTATCGTTTGGTGAAAGTATATTATTAGGGATTAAAAGAACTTACCTGAAGTGAAGTTCTATCCAAATTATACGAGTTGCTTCGTCCGAAGAGATTAGATACATAAATTTGTAGTATACGTCCAGTAATCGCCAATCTACCACTAAGTTGAAAGCAGAGTCAAACTGCATTCATATAAAATAAAAAAAATGGGTACTTTGATGTCTTCCTCCTGCCCCCGCACTGACCGACACTCATTTAGTTGAAAGCCTGGAATCTTAATATTTCACTTTATATGGGGGTTAAAGGGCTGGGAGGGAGCTAATCTCTTCGGACGAAGCAACTCGTATAATTTGGATAGAACTTCACTTCAGGTAAGTTCTTTTAATCCCTAATTATACTTCATTGCTTCGTCCTCGAGATTAGATACATAAATTTGTAGATTTTGAAAGATAGTGAAATATTAAAACACTAATTTTATTTTATTTTTGATATTGTAATAATCAAAAAATTTATGAACTTATGTAATTATTATTAAAGGTACTTATTTAATGTTTGTGATGTAATAACAATGTTTTTACACAAATTTAACTAATTAGGTAGGTACTTCATAACAAATTATGGTTAACCATAGTAAATTACACTATTTATATAGTTGAAATTAAAAACACAATGATTTTATATTTTAGTCAGGTTCTGCGTTTAAGATTGTGAAAGCAAACTGATCTGATTGATTATACTGAAAATGTCTTCGATAAAATTTTGCGAAGACTGTAGAATTGGCTACTTGACAGTTATAATGAAAAAATATGAAATATGTTAGATATGATAGCTAATAGGTTAACAATAATTACACAATATGTTTTTTGCATAATAATAATTATTTAATATTTTATTTTAGGAAATAAAAAGTGAGTTTTTTTATCTGTGGATTACAAGAACCGAAACGCGGACGGCCGGGATTGAGCATCTATGGTTTGTTTGTGAGGTTTGTGACGTCAAATTTAACTAGAGGTGTGAAACTCATCAAAAATACGCGAGCTGCATAACAGCTCACGGCTCAGGTGTGTGAGCCGGTTCAATGACTCAGCTCGCAGATCAGCTCAATTTGTACCTATAGTCCACGATGTAACGCGTACCGCGCTTCGAATCGAGCCGATACTCAATGAGCGTGCGCGTTTATCGTGTTGTTTAAAGTGCTGTGACGTCACACCTGACAAATGTCACGTGACCGGGTGTTTTTGCGCGAATTTCAAATGAAATGTTAAAAAATATTTTTTTTTCCTTGTAAATAACATTTTTTTGACAAAAAGATAATTGTAAGAGGTATAAAATACACGTATGTAAATTTTAAAATATGTTTCCGAAAACTGTCAAGTAGCCAATTGCCACTCCATCCAACAGTATTTCTGATTATATGCATGTTTAAGTTTAAGATACCTATTTTGATTTGATTGAAATTTTATTAATTGTAATAGTAGGTACAACATATAGAAATAACATTTTTACAGAAAAGGTAATCTAAAAAATACATACTTAAGTATGAATATATGAGTGAGCTGAGAATATAGCTAACTAGTTGATAGCGTGTATTTTATCAAACGTTTAAACATTTCCTTTTATAAAAGGCCGCGTCAAATCAAAATATATATATATATTTTTTTTTTTTTTTTTTTTTTTTTTTTTTTTTTTTTTATGCTAATAACACTCTTGCCGTACATATTTCCGGTCGGTCTTTGTAAAATGGAATATACACACAAGGTTGATTTTGAACCTAGTCGGGATTTTATAATTAATTCATGTATTTTGATAGATATAATATGCTGATTATTAACAACTATAATATTTTCTAAATTTATTCTGTACTATTTGAGCAGCTACCAGCATGAGTACAGTGACAATCTTTTAAGTTAAATACTCTCTCTACTCTAATTGTTATTTGGATACCAAATCGATAAGAAATCTAAACTACTGATGGATCCCAGTGACGTTATACTAGGGAGCTGGAGGGCGAAGTCTATAGAAACCCTTGAAAAAACCTAATAACTCGGTCATTAGACCCTACTCTCGATCCTAAGACCAATGACAGAGCGAAGCGATGACTTTCTAATGATCTGTATTGTAATCTGGACTGAAATACTGTAAGAAAGATGTACTTTTTCAAAAAATCACTCAAAAAACCCGCGCGTCGTATTGCGACGTTGTATTGTTGTTTCGAACTTTCTGATAGGGAAGCTATTAAAGCAAGTTAAGACGGTAGTACGCTCCTCTACAGTGGTGCCGTCCTGATAACTTCCCTGCAATCAACGTGATCTTTGGGTTACTGTTAAATAGATAATAATACATAATCAGATGGTCTAAATTGAATTACTTCGAAACAGAGAACATCCTGAAATAGGAGAAAAAACCAGGGTTGCGTGGGTCAAAATACTACGTTTGATCTATTATAATTTTTCTTAAAACTTTTAACGTAACCGCAAAGGGTGGAAGAGCATAAAAAGAAAGATCTTTTCGATTTAATGTAAATGTATTTATAGCAAATGCTCCGGGGTCTCTATTCCATGCGACATATTTTCGCATTTTTCATTCATACCGGATGCAAAAAAAAAAGGTCAATATGGATGTCTATTGACAAATAATCATTTCAAAAAACAGATCTTTTTACACCCATTCAGTTTCTGGATGTGATCTTCGTGACTGCTATTCCGTTATTTTGAACTTATGTATGAAACAAACACAGACATTTTGCAAGCTTCATTCACACCACTGCCATAAAGATTTGGTTATTTCAGTGAGATGTGGAAATCTAACCATACGATTGATTTACGAAATAGTGATGTCGATACAAAATGTCAACTTTGGAAGTCCTTTCCTAATATGTGTAATCCTAAGAAAACTGCCAGGAGTTCTAAGTAATTAATAAGTAGGTATTGGTTTTTTAAATATCGCTTTTCTTCAGTTAAGCTAACGTGCTTAGGTATTTATCAGAAAGCCAAGAAACTTGCACAAGGTATTTTGAAACTATATAGCTCTTTTCGATATTGATTATAAACCGTAAAGACTCAAAAATGTTTTTGTATGTATGATATTATTTTTGCAATTTTGTTAATTTCTAGAAATTATACATTAAGTCAATAGATGACAAATAACCTAATGACCGTGTAATGATTTCAGTAAACAAATTACTGATTTTTTATAATTTTTGAAACGAAAAGACATTGAGCAAATTTGTACAATTTTATCCTCAAACTTCAATCGTAAGACAAAGGTGCTTTTTATCCGCTAGCGTGGAAATAATGTTTATATAATTAATCTGTTTATACCATTTGGTTTTTTGATAAGAAAATAACTAGAGAGAAACTGTCTTTCACATGGTTTACATTGTGATATAGCTTCAATACTTAATTAAAAAGATCAGTGACCACTCTGTCTTGAAGGGTTTTGGATAAGACAGGTGGACACAGTTCATATGATTGAGAAACCGGTTTGGAAAAAAGGTATCTCATAGTTTTGAATTTTGTATTCCAAATATGGCTTTTTTTGGCAGATAAAGATATTATAATTATTATAACTTTTGACCCCGAGAATTAGTATGATGGGGTCCATTAGTTATCAATCGCCATTGATCATAATAATAAGATAATTGCCCTGCGGAACCTACCGGATCAACCGAAGCGGGGCTGGGTAGGGCCGCGAGCGCGGCGCGGCGGCGGCGGCTGTCGTGGCGGTTGCGGCTGCCGTCGATTCTAATCTCCTCACTGCTCCCGCCTGCCTGGCTGCTGGGAGCGGAGGCTTATGGTTTGATGCTTTGGTAGGAGCCAGCTTTTGTTTCTGCGCTGGATTAACCTTCCTAATTGGTGCATTCATTTTTATCTCAGCACCAGATTTCGATATTTATTTTTGGATGCCTTTTTGTCATAGATTCGTTGTGTTGCGAGTCACACATCAGGCGTCCAGCTTCGTTCAATAATTTTATTATTTTCTGATCTAAGGAAAACAATTGAGTGAAAGCTTCACTGATGCAAAATATACCTACTGCGAACCGTATTTGCTTTTTCTCTTAAGCCTTGTCTTTTTAACGAGTATCTCCGATAAGGCCGTTATAATTTTCGGATTAAGCTTGTATACGTCGATATTTGTGCATCCTTCGGAACAAGATGTTTTATAAGCGATGTCCCATCGCACAGCTAACTCACCTCGAATATCCGGTGTATATCGTTTATCTTTGGAAGGCATTTCTCCCAATAGGTTAAAAAATCTCCTTATCTAGTTCCGGATCAAGTCCTGTTTCGACGGATAGTTCTGCCTTCGGCTACAGTGACTCCGTCACAGCGACTTGTGTCATTGAGATGGATGTACCTGGCTGGAATTCTTCGACAGTAATAGTTCTGATCAAAGATAAGGAGCAAATGAAAGGTGTTGGAGGAGGCCTATACCCATCAGGGGTCTTTAACATAACTACAATTACATAATAAGATTTTTTCTTTATGTGTTAGAAATAAGCTTAATCCTTTGACTGTTTGATAAACCCGCGCAGGCGAGGAAAAACAATAGAAATCAATTGTTATTTTTTAACCGCAAGTCAAGGGATTAAATGTGTTATAGAATTATTAATAAAAAGGCTTTATTATTAATATTTATTAATTCTGAATGAATTTTAATTTAGTTTAATTAGTTAAAAGATATTATTATTTATATGATGTTATTATATAGTATATTCTTATTTTTCAAAATTGAATAATAAATAATTAATATTTCAGATTGATACTGATCGATCAGTGATATGATAATCATTGCAGTATATATATATTTTTTCGATATATGTATCCCAAGGAGCAAAAACGCCATATAATTTGAAACCTATATGATTAGAGATCTTATAAAAGACGAATAATCGCAAATTATATGAATTATGATCGCATAGAAGTCGGATTACTGCAAATAATACTACACTATCATATTACCTAAACCTTAGATTATGTAAGAATCTTATAAAAATGATTTATACAACAACGGTTCATATAACATCATTTTACCCAGCGTTTAAACGATGTTACTATTTAGGCTTGTAAAAGAGTCGAGTATTCGTTTACACAGCAATATTATATGGCAATCTAGTAATATAAAGTGACAGTTACTTAAGTGTGTATTATACAACTTTAAGTGCATTTTCCTTCAATATTTGTATATGGTTTAATTCAATGTATAAGTAATTACTGTTAAGGTAGCAAAAACACATATAGCGACTTATAGATATTTTCATAGGAAAGCAAATTAAATGACGATTATAGATTACTCATATACGAAACCTCTAAACAACATTAATATATCCTTGCGATCGTATAAAAGTTGCTGCATAACTTGTATACAGCAGGTCGGGTAACTGTGGCATGATTGCTCTTTAACCATAAATAATACATGTAAGTTCCAAATATACGACTGAAATTTTGGATAATAGTCACCATATCACTTTTAGTAGGCTTATTATTGGATCAGAACGTTTGGAAAGTCAGGTGCAAAACGATACATTGACTGATATGGGTTCCGTACATGATTTTTATAGCAAAAGCTGCATTCATCGTTCGGATAATGATAGCAAAATGTGAACAGCGGATCAGATATTAAATTTTATTGTTTTGGGATCAGACCAGAATCACCCATTTTTAATCATTTTCCTTTCTTTCAAGTTATATTTCGGTAGGTAGGTACTTTAACTACATAAATGGTCTATGGCCTCTTATAAAGAACCCTAAAAAACTAACATGGACAAGTCAAGCCAGCAGAGTAATCAACTAGTATATGACAGAATAGACATATAACTGTAACATACAAATATAATGTGCTGAATAAGTATCAGTGGATCCTAATTACATATTATTTTAAATAAATAATAAATTAAATAAAGAAAATTGAAGGGGGGCTTTAAAAATCAATTGTGAAACCAGTTACAATTAATCGAAAAACTGGCATTTGTTTATGAAAATGATGATACCATACTCCAATCGACACACATACACTCCATTCATAAATAAATTCATTACTAAAATACCAGTTGATAATATAAATGTAGTACCGGATAATATTTTCAACACTTATCCAAAAATCCTTGTGAATACGATACTACATTAGACGATTGATAGTTTATATAAAAGTCACCGTTTATTCTTTATATGATCAAGATGATAGTTATAAGATAATAACATAATGTTTTTATGAGCAATAGGCCGAGTAAAGTGCGCCCAAATCGCGTTGTGTAACCGTGTATATAACATTTATATGACAAAAGTTTTTCCTATATACCTGTATAAGAAACGTTGTTTCGATCGTTATATAAGTTAAATTGTTACTTGGGTATGTACTCCTCGGGCCGTTGGCAGTCTCCTCAGCATACACTACGCCCCCCCTTTTTTCTGGTGTCAGAAATCATTTCTAAGCTGTCCAGTCTTATGGGATTAAGTAATTGTGATAACAATCGATTTTATTTATTTATTTAAAAATAACCAACAAGTATAATCATCCTGTAAATACTGTGATAATGACACAAAACTATCCTAGCTTCTAGTATTTTAGACATGAGCGCCAAAGTATAGTCAGTCGGCGGACGGCGCGTCGACTTAATAGGGTCGGCGGCGGCGGGGCGTGTCGGCGGCGTGACCTTAACTTAATCATACATATCATGAATTTTATGTTTTTCAAAAGTTTAATAAAATAATGTAGCACGCAAATCTCGACACCATCGGAAAGGAGGATTATTGCTACTACTGATACTAATCGGCGCGCCGATCCATGCAGACGGCGGCGGCGCGGCGCGGATAAATGCGCGGCGGCGGCGGCGCGCCAGCGTGCTCATGTATTACACAAAGCAAGATATTTGCATCTTTCCATTTGCTTGGTATTACGCTTGGTATACGCAAGAGTATTCAACATCAATACACAAGCCCATTTAGAACTTATACATCCAACCATACTGAATTGCAGGGCAAGATGAAATGAAAAGGCCTACCAAACGCGGAAAATGTCTGATTTTGCAATGAGTTTTCAATTGAAATTATACTGTAACTCACCTGTAAGTCTCGTTCGACTTGGCTGACTGGGCACTGCCGTGGCCGCAGATGGTAACGCGGCGATAGTTCACAAAATAGGCACGTGGCTATTACCCTCTTTTTCAATGTGATGTATAAAGTGAAGGTAACATTCCTTTTAAATGCACACAATCACTATAAGTAGCCCATTATTTGGGATTCCAAAAGATACGAAGGTAACATCACCATAAGATGTACACAACACAATTTGGAATTTTGACGGTATGTCAAAGTTAGATACGTACGGATATAGTCCTTGTAAACTATTCACAATATCTTTAAATAACGTGAAGGTAACATTCCTTTTAAATGTACACAATCACTATCAGTAGCCCATTATTTGGGATTCCAAAAGATACGAAGGTAACATCACCATAAGATGTACACAACACAATTTTGGAATTTTGACGATATGTCAAAGTTCGATACGGATATAGTCCTTGTAAACTATTCACAATATCTTTATCACTATATAACATTAACCCATTATTTGGGATTTAATTTGACGATATGTCAAAGTGTGCTCGTATCCTGCGTAAATAATCACTATTGTCGTTTCTGTGACTTCGTTTCGGCACCGTTTTATACTTTTTTGTTGAAAAGAAATAATAACGTGGTGATCGGCGAGGCACTAAAACGCGAATGTATGTCGGTCAGTGCGGGGGCAGGAGGAAGACATCAAAGTACCCACATTTTTTATTTTATATGAATGCAGTTTGACTCTGCTTTCAACTTAGTGGTAGATTGGCGATTACTGGACGTATACTACAAATTTATGTATCTAATCTCGAGGACGAAGCAATGAAGTATAATGGTGGTTATACTTATAGGTCTCAATTGTTAAAAAAATTAAGAAACAAAATTGCATATTTAGTCAGATTGTCTTAAACATATTTAAATGAGTAACCTTGCTGAGAATTTTGCCGGTTCTCCTCAGTTTATGGCTGATTCACGAGTGGTGAGAGGTTCGACCTTTACAAGTCCCAGGATCTTTGAATCAACGATTTTGAATTTACATGTGGTTGGTTAAATCACTTAAACAATCATATCTTCAAATCAAGATATCACTAGCGCATAAATCAAAGCTGGTATTTAAAAGTAATATTTAAATGTTAGTAGTCTCATATTATTATGAGCACATCCTAAATATGTATTTCTCACGGGAGTGATGCAAGCTCGCGACATGTGGCCAGTCTCAAGGCGCGTCGGTCGCGCAATTCTTTCTGCTGCTCTCTGTCTGATCTGCGCTTACGCCGGACAATGATTTGCGCAGATTATACACTTCACTACACCGCGTGTACTTTATTTTATGCTTCTCTTACTATGGTATCGTGTCTAGATTCTCTTAAATCATGTGGTCATCACTTGCATTGTAATTGATTGATCTTATTGACTCATAGATTTTATAAAATCATTGGTTATACTAGTTAGTTATCTAGGTAGATCAGTTCAAGTCGTGTCGTAAAAAATAATACTATGAAAAGAAGTGACAGAAATCTGTATCTGGATTTTTATACTCAACAGAACATTAAACATATTCAATTTATATAAAACACGTTATTATATCCCAATGAAATATGTTAAATTGGTACTCATTTCTCTATAGTTTAATTTGAATTTATTATAATATTAAATGATGTGTTGAAGACAAAATACTCTATCAAAAAACCTCAATCTCAACTTCTCGTTAGAAAATGAAAAAAAATTATAAAAAGAGCGCTTAAGCATCAAAAGATTAAGTGTGGTCACCATCAATCCTGACATACGAGCCGCGCGTGGGCGTGACGATAAAATTTGTCGTTAACCTCATCGGGGCAGTTCTCACTCGATAGTCGCTCGTCAATAGACCGCTAATGCGTAGTACCACCGCCGCCGCTGCGCGTGGGAGTCGTGACTTCGATCCCCGGTGCCGCAATAACGTCGTAAACTATCATTACAGTCCAAGCACTAGTTATAATGACTCTAAATTAGAACATGAGATTAATTCCGATGGAGATTTTGTGAAACTAGATCCTGTGAATGTTTCCAAATCAGATATCGAATTACCGGACGATGTAGTACGTACTCTTCATAATTTGTAGGTTATCGCAGTACAAAATCCGATATCTAACATCCTGTTGTATGGCGCTGAAATCATGCTATTGGAAAAGGTCTAGTCCAATTATAATGTTATCAATTTAATCTAGGTTTGTACCTACTCGTATAATTTATCCTAACTAATGCGATAATTCTGCAAAATAATGTTCACACTTCTGGGAGGTCGTAATTTTCGTAATTTTTTCCGCTCAATGCAAAAGAACCGCACACATTTGCATCGAGGTGCGCATGTGTGCGGCTTCCCACGAGCGATTTTATTATCTCATTAGCGTGAGGAATGTCTTCATAAAGTGTCGCGGACATCGTTCATTACGCACTCTAATGGCTTTAATAAAATCCTATATTTTCCTCGACCATCACAAACCCAATCAACAACTTTTCTTCTCTATTTATCATCCATGTCGATTTTAGAAAGGCCTTCGATACTTTCTCCTCACACATCACAGGCGATGGATATGAAAATTAAGGTACAATCTTGTTGCATACCTGCTCGGTTGTGTTGGGCCATTACAGAGGAGCCTGCAGGCATCTCGGCGCGGCGCAACGAGGTTCAAC
Source organism: Achlya flavicornis (assembly GCA_947623365.1). Lineage (NCBI taxonomy): Eukaryota > Metazoa > Arthropoda > Insecta > Lepidoptera > Drepanidae > Achlya > Achlya flavicornis. The sequence goes on along the minus strand of OX392485.1, from coordinate 205,495 downwards.
TCGCTCGAGAACAGGTGGTGTCCCTCAGGGGAGGCTACTGGGACCGCTGTGATAATATCAGTAAAGAGTATTATTGTTAACTTGTTCACACTTGTCTTGTTGAAGCTTATTATTATCGGTATCGGTTAGTGGTTAATGATCGATTTTCAAACACTATAATTAATTGGCGGTATTTATTATTTATGTATAGGTACAGTGTATATAGGGTGATATATAAAAATAGATTGTTGAGATAAAACACATTGATAATTCGACATGCTCTGCTCATATTATTTCACCATAGATGGCTAGATCAATAGGAACGAGATTAGCCACTTTTGTTTCCTTATCTAAACATTTTGATTTATTCGTTCAACCGACGTATTATCTTCAAGTTGGATCTTGCCAAAGCTCAAGCTTTAAATGGAAATGAAATCGAAATCATGTTTCAAATACAGGATACACCAAATGTAGTATAATCGTAAGTGCTTCAAAACGTTTCGTGAGCTTTTGTAACGTTCACACGGGTAGTGTTGGGACATATCGATAGCCGCCGGCTAGTGCAGTGCTGGGTGGTAAATCCATCGTATCGGCACTTTGTAAAGCGCGTCATTCATTCTGACATGTGCAAATTGTAGCATTTACTTTGTTTCGTGGATTGTTGCACAACCTCGTTTGACGGCAAGCGTGTGATTTGTTTGATGTGTCATTTGGATATTGAAGTTGTTATATCGATGTTCATTTTGAGATTGAATATCACTGTTTAAAATTAATTTAATATCTAATTACAGTTATTCTTAAAATATTCGTCAAATGAAATCGAAATTTGAAATATATTCATTTATAAAGAATAAAGATCCAATTTAAAATCGGTACGGATATTTGAAATCCAAAAATCCTGGACATCAGTAGTAATTTTATGATACCAATTATCGATGAAGAGACGTCATGTGCCAGTAACGAAAGTAGGTGACTATTAAATTAAAAACTTATAAGATATGATCGCCGTGCGCCCACGCAGGCTAGCTCTGCCTCAACTACTTCAATAAAAATACGAAATATGATCTGGGAAAGGTATCCCATCATTGTGTTGTTAATAATGAATCCGTTGCCGAAGTCAATGACTTGACGTTGATGACGATTACGTTCTGTCTGAGTAACTTTAGAATGTTATATCAATTACGGTTTCAGTTATTGCAATTTTATATAAATTAATTAAGCTTTGTGGATTGGATGGAAATCACTTTTCACATAGATAATCTCTTATTTTTATTAATAATAGACGGATCAAATTGCAATTGTTTTTTCGGGTGTCGTACCCAAAGGCTGCAAATGGGACCCTATTACTAAGCCTCCGCTGCCTAACAGTCCGTCTGTCTGTCAGTTGGCTTATATTTCATGAAGCGTAAAATGAAGACAGTTGAAATTATCACAGAATGTGTATGCTATGGCTGCTTTAGTAAAAATGTTATAAAATTAAAAATTAAGGGGACCTCCATTCAAAAAACGTCTTTACTGAGCCTCTGTGTGAGATTCCGAATGGCACTTGACTGGGTTTTAGTATAGATAACGTATTCAACTAAATTATTAACTTTTTATCTTAATAAAACATTAATCAGACGGCTAACTGAACACATTTGCAATACCAGGGCGATTTTTAACGTGTTACCGACCGAGAAGAGTACATTATTATCCCCATATCTAACGCCTACTAATATCAACCCCATTATACAGTATTTATTTAAATAAATATAAAATTCCATGATTGAGAAATCGTCCGCTAACCACTAATGGTATTCGATAACCCCACTTATACTGTAACCGTTTGAACTGAACGTCAGATAAAAGCATATTTTATAATGAACTCGACGATACAGCCTAGCTGCGCCCGCGCATTGTTGACGAAAAACCAGCACAGTGTACAGTCGTACACATCAATTAGTTTTGTTACTACAATGTCAATTGTCACATGTGCCTTATCATTGCCTTAACAGAATAAACGAGGTTTTGATTTTGACCACTTAATAATTCGTAAGTAATGTAAATTTTTTTGTTATCTTCATCTCCGGAACAATCACACGATCTTATTAAAAGATATAAATAATAATAATAACATTAAATATATATTTTGTTATAGAACCATAATCTAACCAAATCCTATTATGCTTCCTACAATTTTAATATCGAAACATTGGGCATAAACTGTGAATATTAAATTGCAAATTAAAAATATAATTCATTAAAACTTACGTACGCAAGTGTACATATCGTTGCGCGGGAGCCGGCGACATGTTTATCGCATCGACGCAACATTTACATATTTTTATTTCGTACAAAATATTACATTGTTGTCAGATAAAACGGCCATTTGGAAATTTGTTGAAACCTCTAGCTGTCCTCTCGTAATTCTTACTGTATATTAAATAATGATATTCGAATATCATGTTTTAAAATAATACAGTATTAGATATATTGATATACCTACGTTAGTTGACACTTCAACAATACATTATAAGTAGATCATAGTGTCGTGTGAGGTCTACAGCCGTCTCGGTGTGGACACGTCCCGTGACGTAGCGTGACGACTCCGTGTCGACTCCGTGACGACGCCGCGACCACTGTGTCGCGGCAGCCCGCGACTAATCGCACTCGATGAGCTATGCAGTGACTCGTGTTTTCACTAATTTTATTAGCTTTTTTCTAACTTTAGCTTGAAGTTGGGTCGGTCATACGGTCGTCGGTAATTGTATTACCATTATAGGTTTTTTATAGGCGTACTTCAAGCGAGTGATTTTATTTATATGAAATAATAAAACTGGCATTGTATTTTTTTAACCGACTTCCAAAAAAGGAGGAGGAGAAACACGTCATGCGATTTCGCTCACATCAAAACAGTCAGACAAGAGTTATTTCTTACTTTTTTTTTTAGGGTCGGCAACGCGCGCGTGATACCGCTGGTGTTGCAAGCGTCCATAGGCTACGGTAACCGCTTACCATCAGGCGGGCCGTATGCTTGTTTGCCACCTAAGTGGTATAAAAAAAAATGTATTTTGAAGGCGGTTTATTTTTTTGTTAAAAAAATAATTAATTTACCACTTTATCCTTATGATAGTTGAAAGAAAAGAAAAGAAGCAAAAGGAAGAAAACCTCTCTTATTGCCCGGAATGGGCATTGACTTAAAAAAAATATTTATGAATATAAGGAAATAGAATTTACAGTTTTCACATGAAAATACCATAAAACATCCTTAGCCAACCAAAGCAAAAATATTTCCTAAGTGAGCGCGTTGAAGTCTTTTGTTAGTGAACAGTGTATGTAGGCCATTTTAGACTTGTAATGTTTTGTATGTCGGTATTTGTGTTGGGAGTGGTTGTGGTGACGTCACGAGAACTGAAACAGAGCCTCAGGTCACGGACGCTGTAGGGTGCTTGTTCCGAAGCTCTTTGATTATGTACTGGTACAAACAAAACTGTTAATAAAGTAATTAATTTTCTTGTAGAACCGAAAAAAAGTTTCACTGGCGAAGCACGTGGTGAAAAGCTAATGCGGCAAAGTTGAGCTACCACCGGTATGGCTGGTACCTGGATGGGTGAGCGCCTAGTGGTTTTTCAACTCGAGCGTTTTCCGAAGCCGTTGGTCCCGGCTATCATTTAATTGTGATAATCGTTAAGCTAGTTGGAGGACTACTAGACGGCTTGAAATCTCCAACAGCAGGTTGACCACTAGCCTACCTCCACCGATCCGCAGTGGGAACGCGTGGTGGAGTATCGCGGTTTCACCCGCGGTTCCGGGATTAGAAATATATAAGTAATACTCAGGAATAATGTAGCTTTTTATTAATATCGAGAATAGATCGAATATATTCACCGGCAGTAAATTAATTATATAATTTAGATCCTTTGATTATGGATACATCCAGAATGAGCGTCGAAGCTGTGCACGCGTCGAAAAAAATAGCCCCTAACTGTTAGGAGATAAATCAAATAAAAATAAATAAAAATGCAAAACAATGTTAATAATTTAATATTTAAATATCTCCCGATTTTAATTGGAATATTTCAACAACTGCTATCATTATGAACGTCACTATGACAAGCAGAATGACACAGAGGGAGCGTAAAACGTAGCTGTTACGCGCAGCAGCCTATAAAAGTTGGCCTGTTTTATAAATTCGTTTAGTATGGCGACGTTCTTTCTATGTATATTTATTTCTATGTTTGGATCAAGGAAAACCGGTGAAGCGATTAAATATAAACTCTAATAATGTTACCATTTCTCTGCTCATCAATATAGTATTTTTTGTCGATACAGTTCCTTTCTAATACTCAAGTACATTTAATTATAATAATATGTATTGTTGTGTGCGACGGTACTCGGTCGGTGGTGGACGCGCCGCGGCGGAGTAAACTAGCGCTATCTATAATTGAGATCGGCGCGGGCGCAGGCGGCGATGCGCTGGCCTTGTGCCGCGGGTATGCCTGCGTTGCCATGGTAACGGACAATACTGTTGCTTTAAGTAAGAATGCTGAGAGCTTTAATTTTGTATTTGTATTATTTATGTAAGTAAAGGATACACAAAATCCTCGAGGCTGCCGATACTGGCAATCTACGGCTAGGTCTTTAACAGGCTGGCAGTCGCCTAAGCCGCCGCACCCGCCGTCACCCGAGGCCTCTGTGAGTTCTGACGATATAAGAAAGAAAGTTTGCTTACATTTCAGTCATCTTTAATGAAGCCATTTATTGTCGAGTCACTAAATGTGTAGCCCACGAGAAAATGGGTCTCTATTAAAGCTACTGAAACACCTAATTAAATGTAGCTTACGAAGAAGTTTAGGTATCAAATGAGTATTCTTATTCTTACCCTACATAAATACTACAGCCACAGTACTGTAGTAATCAAATCAAAACAGCACGGGTGTTTATCGTGTAATAGCTTCCTCCGCTGTTGATGTAGCATCAAGCGAGTGAGGCTAATGTACCGCGGACCGTTAAATCGCTCTATGTGCGACTAGTGCCGCCGCCCGACGCCACCCGCCGCCGCTACCGAACTAATCCGCTTATAGTCCCCCGCCGCATACGTCTGCTAATGTGTGACGGTAATCACACTACTGGTTCTTTAATTGTCGGATAAGTATTTATTCATTGTAGGATTTGGTTTGTATGTCAATTTATATTAGGTTATTTCGTGATTTGACCTTTAAGTCACAGTCCAGTTAAATCTTTGGTGCTGTGTTGTGGCGGACGTCATGGGTGGTTTTCCTAAGGTAGCATGAGGTTTAAGAAGGGTGTGAAGAGATTTTTGCAGAGTCGGCAACAAGCGAGCGATTCCACTGGTGTTGCAAGCGTCTATAGGCTACGGTAACCGCTTACCATCAGGCGGGCCGTATGCTTGTTTGCTACAGTTTTAAAGACGATGAGAGCTCAGTGGTGTTGACGTTAAATATATTTATTTACGCCTTGCAATACTACCTACAGTTTATAATATAATACCTAATAATGCGATGGGCCAGGAGCTCATCGCATTTTTCGCGAAATTTCAAAACGTCTGATCGACGCTTCACGGGACCAGAGGGCTGGCGAATACCTCGGTCAGAGAATTAGCATTGCGTTCTGGGCAGTTTAGCCACTGGCAGCCACCTGGAACAGCTTTCCTTTTTATAAACGGCTGTCATCCCTTTTATTATTATTTTTTATGTGCGATCTCGTTTTCTTTTTTCCTATGTAAATATTCTTTTTATTTCTATCTCATTTGTAAATATTTTCATCGAGTTTATGAATTAATCTTATTGTTTTTATAATTTGATTATTATTGAATAACTTATTTGCAAGATGTTTGTTGCCTGCATGAAACTGAATACCTAATATGAACGAAAGAAACCATAGCAGATATTTTATTGGCTTGTGTTTTTGATCTCGGATCACATCATTACTTACCAAGGTGTATCTAATCAAAATGGAGAATGGTGTTTCTAATGGCATTTGATTTGTGATGGTATTTTAAATAATACTTTTCTTCTTTTTCTAAGGTATTTCTTATCTCTGAAGATCTTTCTAAGCAAGTGTTTGTTTAACGGATAGAACGCAGGAATTCTGACCACATTCGCGGCGGATGTGGTGTTTCGCAATTATTCGCAAATCTATTAGTTCGCTCGTTATATAAAACAGTTGCGATAACATCTGACGACACTCGCGTCGTGTCGTGCCGTGTCGTTTGTTCCGGGAAAATGGAATTAATTGCTGTGTTGTTGTGTGCCGGCGGATATAATCTACCGCTGATAGGTATGGTAACAGTGCCCGATGTCAATATGAGAACATACAAATGAATAAGCACTTCGACGGGCCAGTTTGCGCAGTTGGTTAAGACTCTGGTAAAGATTCCACCTATTGCGTCGCAGGTCGTGGGTTCGATTCCCGCACAGGACATGTCTGTATGTCCTGAGTCTAGGTGTAATTATGTATATTAAGTATGTATTTACAAACAAAAAGTAGTATGTGTATTATATCAGTTCTTTGGTTTCCATAGTATAAGCTCTGCTTAGTTTGGGATCAGATGACCGTGTGTGAGGAATGTCCCAGGATATGCAGTTTTGGCTTCTTTTGGGCCTTCTCCTCAAATCAAACCTTAGCCGGTGATCACGTCTGTAGGTAGCTATGTTAGTTTTTAAGTCTTTTTTGCTTTATATATATTTTTTTATATCTGTAACTTTGTTTAATCAAGTGTTAACAAACCTTAAGTTTTTAATATTTACATGTCTTTGTCTTTTACCATGTTGTGATAGCCTATAATTAAAACAGCAATTAGCTTTAAGTATTGTTTGTGACCATTGTATATTATCTTTTTGGTGTATGTTTTGTTGGCTGTCCTTATAAATAAATAAATAAATATTTAATACTGGAAATAGGCGCTACATATTGGTGAGTTAATTGTGGTGACTGAAGGCAGTGGTAGTGATAATGGTAGGATGCAGTGTAGTACTCGTCTGGCTGGCTATCATTCCTAGTAGGGCACTTATGAAGATCATAGGTACTGAAGCTACCACCAGTTCGGAAGTCATCTTCAACTGAGAAACAGGCAAGAAACTATCAGCTAGGTTACATCTTCATTCTGAAGTTGAAGTCTCCAAGCACCAACCATGTGTACTAAAAATACATACGGTTGTAGAAAAAAGAATAATGTTCCTCATTAACAACAGTAACATTTAATGTTATGTTTGAGTTATGTTATGACAGATTTTATGATGTGTACGTTTAATGTCTGTGTGTGTGATGTAAAAACCTGCCTTTAATTGAGTCTGCCATTACGTTTTATAGCAGCCCGGTCCAGTTCAGTGCCGATATCAGTCGGCGCGTCCGGTTATTACTTCTTACCCGCTTTACCTTCGATACAATCAAATTGACAATATTTTATATATATTTTACAACCGCACTTTTACTATATAGTTATTTTATGGATTTTATTGCGCTTTCAGATTCATTAAATGTGAATTACAAGTTGTTAAACACTTGCAAGTACTCTTGTACTGTGTGTAGGTTCACGTTATTTATTCTACAGAGCCTTTTTAAGGCTTGTAGGCTTATGAAGTAATGTTATGGTATCAAATTATGATTGAAATCAGTTGGATTGGTGAACGTTCTACATTTGATAGATTTATTTTATGGATAGGCTTTTGACTCTTTCTAGTACAAGGGTTACCTTGAATACCTGTTTAGTCACTGCTTTGTTGGTTGATGGATCAAAATCACACGTGGATTTTATGGAGAAGGTCTATTTGAGCATATTAAGCAGTCTAAGCCTTAGTATACTCTTAACAATACGTACTCATTGGATTGAATTTGTAGAGCTTCTCAGCTAAGCTTATCAAAGCACAAAGAGCTCTATAGTACGAACCAATTGCCAATGATCCGCGGCTCGATGGCCGCCGCGCGACGGTAACAATGCCTGCATTCAATAATATTGTAATTTATTCTATAACTTGTTTGTTTGTTATTCAGAGATCGTTCCCAGTCGATGGTATTTGTGTTCGAGTAATTAGGGCTATATCCTGTTGTGTCTAACCGTGAGATAAAACGGTTCCTACCAGTTGAAGGTTAAGTTCTAGCTAGTTATTTGTATGTGAATTCATCCAAAGATAACACATTATGTATTACAGAATAGTAATATTTTTATAAAGCACTAACAAACGTTTGCAAATGGGCTTACGGTACATATGATGGAAGGTTTCTGTAAACTAGACCCTGGGGAAAACTACAACTGAAAACTCATCAAACACAACTGGAGCATTCGCGGTTCAATGTGTATGATGAGACGACACAAATAGCTTGCGACATAAACTTTAATTGAGATACAAAATATATTATATATATATTGGTAGCCAAAGCATATGCTTTGACTTCCACTTAACAATTTACGTCACTCAATTACCTAGTAAAAATTGGTGCACCATGTACTGAGCGCTGAAACGTTTTTTCTATTTTCAATGCACGCAGAAGATTCTAACACAGTTATCATATTCTCTTAAAGACATAAACTTATAATAATTACACAAATAATAATTGCCCACAATAACCAATATATTAACTGTCAACGCAAATTATCACGTTCCGCTCCACCTCAGACTAGAGAACAACCTGCGATATTAGTCTAACAACGCAGATGTCGGGTTTCCCAGAACGGTCTACACGTCTAGGCTTATTAACAAAACGGGCCGCGTTATCCGCTCACATCTCACACTCGAAAACTATATATTGTCACCTGTAGTACCACTATAGACAGTATTGTTTATAGACATGTAAAAAAAAAATATCAATGTTGTTTTAGAAGTAAGATAACTTTTTGCATGCCGCTAAAGTAGAGAAAAGTGAATTGAGCATGTTTTTTTTGTGTTTCTACAAAATTATGGTACCTAATGATCATCTACCTGCCCTGTTCCTAATTATTTGGGGTTGGCGCAATATATATGGTTCTTCAATTCCGCACTTTTTATGATTGTCATGTAACTATAAACTGCTGGACCCGGGGTATTTGTCAAAGGTTGCATCTGAGGTTGCATGTTGTATTACAAGTACTGAGTATTGAGTGGTATTGATACAATGATAGCTCTGTGGTTGTGTCGTGAAGGTCTTGGGTTTGAATCTCATAATGAATTTGAGCTTTCAGTGAAGGAATTTCTTTACTTATGAATTTGGCTCAGGTTTCCTCACGATTTTTCACTGAAAAACCAGTGGTAAACTTAAGTCTCAAAGGAACCGGTAATTCCAGTTTATTACAATAACATAGGCTAAGTGCATTTCATAAATTTTGCATGCCCTTGCATTATTCATCCCGTATTATCGATAAATCACGTGAGCTCCCTACTGCCTTCGCCTGCGCCTGTGCCGTGTTCTTGAACTGTGACCGATCACTTCCAATGAGAATCGGCCGCGGCGGGCGGCGGTCGGTTAACTTCACTTGAGCGAGCGATATCACTTAGCTGTCCGACGTAAGGTCACCATGGTAACGACTCCGGACTGATCGTGGCTAAACAACAGACATGAAGTCATTAAGTTTTCACAATGCGATGGCATTCACGGAGTCAGAACATACCAAATAGGTGTACCTTGTCTTGTTGGACATTAGATAAAAATTTGGCTGTAGTATGGTCTTTTCGATTCGAAAACCATCAACAATATGGTAGTGAACACCTCAAAACATTTAGCAACATTTTGCAAAGCCTTAGACTAGTCTAGATCCAGTAATATAGCAAATTATAAAAGGTTTCTGCGATCATCAATACATAGGTAGAAAGGAGGCAAATCGTTCTTGGTATCCGGTCCTTTATTTTGCAAAAATATAAAATTGTATGCAGAGTATAACGCTACATTTTTCCTTGTCCTGCCACTCAGAACTAAAAGAATCCAAAAAACAAAAGCCAGCTAAAATTAACAGCACGCGTGTTCGTACATCGAGATCTTTTACAGCTTCTAGACATTCCTGTGTTTTGTTGCTTCCTTTATTTATGGTTATTGCTGGAATAATGTTTTAATAGCTCCCGCGCAGTGCAGCCGCCCGAGTTGCGCCCGCGCCGGTATCTGCGGATGCGATCTGCGCAGCCGCCGAGGCTGAGCGCCCCTCGTCCGACGGTCACAGGTTGTGGAATGGAATTAGATATCACAAAATCTTTAAAACAACATGAAATTTGATAACTTATAGCCATTCGTAAGACGTCGTCGGTGACAAGGTGACACAAAAGCATTGAATGATAATGACACACTAAGATGATTCTCTTTACCCTGTCTGACAAATTGTTGATCAATTTTGAGTCTTATTTTTATTGGATAGGCTTATGTTTTGGTAAGGTAAGTCAGTTTTTTTTTTTTTTTTTTTATACCACTAAGTTGGCAAACAAGTATAGAGCCCGCCTAATGGTAAGCAGTTACCGTAGCCTATGGACGCTTGCAACATCAGGGTTATCACTCGCGCGTTGCAGAACCTGAAGAAATCTCTTCACGCCCTTTTTGATGAACCCCATGCTGTACTCCATTGGGAGTATAAAAACTAGAGTATAAAAACCTAGAAGACCTGGCTACCATATTCTTAAATGCATACAATTCTGAACTGTTATTTGTTCTTTATTCTGTGTTTCCGTTCGCCTGTCGGTCCGCTCGCCCGCTGTTATCAATACCGACTCGTTCGCAAAACAATCGAGATATGTCTCGGATGTCGGATTCGATACACAAGTCGGATTGTGACAGGCGACTTGTGTTCTGTCATTCGTGTACGAACGAACGTTTTGAACGGATGCTGGAGGTTCCTGGTATTCTTAGATTGTTTCAATGCCTTATGCAGATGCTGTCATATATCATCTCGAAAGTGACGTGGCGAGAGGCTTTTATTACAAACATACAATAAGTTCAGTGGTAAGTAGCGATGTCAAATAGTATAGCTAAGGTCATCGTGAGACCAGAGCACGGTGGTACTTTGTAGTACCTGCCTAGCTAACTCCCACCCTTAAGTTGAAAACTGCTGAACTGGTGCTTTTGGCGTTTCGACTTTTAGACCCTTAGTCATCATTTCTTACCACTTACTATGGTAAGTTGTGTTCAAGCATAAGCCTGCCTACTGTCATGTTCTTCTAACGATTTGTACAGTAGTAAAGAAACAAAGAAAGAAAGAAAAAAAAATTTTTGATAGTAACGCAACGCAATAGTAGTAATGTGGGTTACTTTAAAATTATATCGTCAAACATGTATGAACCTTTTAAGACTTTTGATTTTTGCCACATTTGTCTTTAACTTAAACCTCAGAGTATATAAATACTAGCTTAAACCATGGAAAAATTGCAGTCAATCGAAGAATGTTAAAAAGCTGATTAAGGCACAATGAAATGCCGTTTATTATTTATGCTGCCTTCACTTATGCTAAGAAGGGCCGGCAATAAATTCAGCAGTTACTGTTTACAAAACAATTTACATACTTATTTAATAAGGACCCAATTCGATCATCGTTTAGAAGTGATAAACACGAATGCGTGGGCTTTATGACTTTACATATCGCATCATCATAACACTAAATATTTAACGATTTGTTTTATTTATTTATTCTTTAAGAAGTGATAATTTTGACTCATAAAATTGCATGATTTATCAGTGTTAATATTATAAAATATATTTCTATTCATAGTTGAATGGAACGGTCCGTGACAAATGTATTGAAAAGAGCGTAAAGCGGAGTCGTAAAACAGCGCCCTATAACGCAAGTTCTGCATAGTTTAAAGCATAAGCTATAAACGATATGTGCCTGCTTCCCAGGCACTACATTGTTAGGGACACTTCAATAATTTGCTTTGTGGTGGCCAGTTTCACCAGATTTATGGATTTTATAGATCTTTACATATAAATTCTTTATATATAAATTATAAATTTTATTCCAGTTCTATGTTGGTGAGTGCAGTGCTTGATTTACAGTATCATATTTCTATTGTTATTCTTAGGTAATTGTTACTCTGCATTATCTACCCATTCAATGTATATTAGTGGAGACTTTTTAATGGCTTTTAATTGTTATTCTGTGTTATATGTTTTGTTTAAGTCGATAGTCGTCCTTAAACCAAATAAATAAATTTACAGTTGGAGTTTTCTATGGAAATTTTAATGGAAGTAATTTGAATATATTTTTGTCATGCTCTTGCATCATAAAAAAGCCTACTTTTCAAAGCTGAGGACCCATATCATCAAAAGTAAGCATTACATAATACAATCACTTATTTGTAATACTCATGGGTTCAATGCGACGCTCAGTTAATTATCATAGGAATAGGTTCTATTCTACAATAAAATAATCAAAAACAATGTTATGAATCAGTTTACTTTTATAATTCTTAAATTAAATACTGACTTCCAAGTAATGGTACGTCCATGCTTGGCGAACCGAGCACGAGCCGAGCCACGAACGAGCACACTGCGAGCACGATTCGCGTAGTGTGGACGGGCTTGGTGGCCTCGAACGAGCGCGATTGTCAGTTTTTTCACGTACAAAGGGATTCGCATCGTGCTCGTTGTAGGTTCGTTCGTGGCTCGGCTCTTGCTCGATTCACGTAGCATGGACGCACCATAAACATTTTACACTTATTTCAAGTGTGTACAAATTATTATGAACGTAAAAATATTCATATATCTATTTATTTCAGTATCTTATAGTAATTTATAATTGTTATATGAGGCCTATGTTTGTTACTCTGCAAAAGTCCATTGACTTCTCAAAAATTTAAAACCGGTTTGAGTCATAAAACTACAGAGCGGTCGAGTAATTAATAATAATGTTATGTAAAACATAATTACACCCGGACAGGATATCAATTAGCTACCACAGGTTATTTATGTAATGAGGGCACATTTTGCATGTTAATGAGGTGATTTTAATTTAAAACCTCTACTGGAGATCACTTCCTAAAACGTAATTAAAAGAAAATACAACCACCTATTTAATGTAAGTTTGTAACGAAGTTATTAGACTTATGGTAGACTTCAGAGCTGAAGCTGAGTTGAGCTGTCCGCCTCACGGATTTTTCACTGAGCCACTCTTTTATTGTCGTCGTTGAATCACCTTTTCTTTTTTTATCATGACAAAAGAAAGCTGTGTGCTATATTTGAAGTTTCTAACCCCAGCGGCTTTGGCTGTGCATTGATGGATGGTCAGTGTAGATAACAGGAATGGGAGCTGCTTAACAATAACTGAAACTATCGGATATCCGAAATAAAAATTTATCCATAACCGTAACAGAAACTGATATAAAAGTTTCAAATTTTTCTTTCTTTCTTTCAAATAATTTAGGCAGAGTCTAACTGAGACACTGTATAATTAGTTTTTGCCCGACAGATACGATACACAAACCGCACGCATGCCTCAAAAACAATACATTCTAATTCTAATATAGATTCCGATATTAAATTAAACAAAATTTCAACTAGCATAATATATTATTAAACGAAACTTTATTATCCTGGAATATTTCATATACACATTTTCTCCAACTTCTTAACGGTACCTCGGATGGCATTTTAAAAGCAATAACGATACCAAATATATCGCAAGCAATAAACTTTATTGGCAGTAAACATGTTATAAAGGCTGTGAAATTACCAAAAATATAATGCAAACAGTGCGAGACACGCGATAAAACGTCCCTCCCGATCCGTGGTTGATAATAAAAGCACAAGTTACGATGTCTGTACGTTTAGAGTTGAGGTGGAGTCATAACGCGTGGATGTGTGCTATGCTACACTATACAAAGTGAAAGCCTAGTTCCTTCGATTATGCAGATGTCTAGTCAACACACCGAAAGAAAATCGACGATAATATAGAGTTATGATTTGTGATATTATTTCTTGTAAGATAATTAGAAGTAGACAGTTTCATAGCATATTGCAGAAAAGTCATTTCATACGTATGGAGGTACACTACCAATGTACACAACCAAACAGACATAGAGTAACTAGCTACTAGTAAGTACGTATCTTAGACAGTTTAGACATTTTTACAAAAAATATCTTTGCAGTGTGTAACAGCAGCCTTAACGCATCTCTCCATTTTTATTCGCTCCTCAAGCCATGAGACTCAATGTGGGTATTTAGGGAATATTGAAATGCATTTTGGGTCTCTTTTCCACAGTGTGTTTTTAAATTGTACCTTATTGTACTAATAACAATTCGATATCTTATGATATTACTGCTGTTGTATGAGAAACTGTATTATTAAATAATTAAAGATTAGGCTTAAGTATCAAGTATCAAAATATTATAACAGGTGGAGATTTCGAGATGACATGTTTTCGAAACCTATCTTGAGTTAGTCATGCTGAACAACTTTTACTATGGGAAATATTTTACTATGGCAAGGAGCAGAACTTAACTATGGAAACTATGATTTGTATTAAAGATGGTACAAGTTTACACCGCGGCACCGCCTGCAAGCTCTCAAGTGCTAGTACCGAAACAAGCTGGTAGAGGTGATAGAAGAAAAAAAATCAACGATTCTCAGTTATTCAATAATTGAAAATGCATTATTCTTTACAACTAATTTCCAACTAATAATAGTAAAAGGTTAAGAATTTTCTTCAAGTAATAAAAGTACTTTTATTTTTACACAACTAAGTCAGCCAACAAACATACGGTCCGCCTGGTGGTAAGCGGTTACCGTAGCCCTATGGACGCTGGCAGCACATGAGGCAACACTCACGCGCTACCGACCCTTCCCCTCTCCCGATGAGCTCTGGCGACCTTACTCACGCACAAGAATACGACATAAAGTTGGCTGCGGTATTCTGTAAGGTGGAGGTACTTCCCCAGTCGAGCTGGTCTTTTACCTTTCTTAATTTGTTAACTCATTACAAGTACTTTTCATCCAAGGTTCAAGGTCCATAATGGTTACCAACCTTACCAATTTACCGGTATACCATAATAATTTATATAAAAGTAAGAGGGTAAATTAGCCTCAATATGTCGTAAGTTAGAAACTTCAATATAAGTGGCGCAAACATAAAAACATTCAAATGTTCTTAATTAATACAATAACTTTCAAGAGGCAATGAAACGGCTATTTAATTGCGTATCTTTAGCGGCGCGGGCGGCTCGAGGAAAGTTCACGAGTGTCATAAATATGGCGAATAAATGAGTACTCTATTAAATTGAACGCATCGCTCGCGGCGCGGCGGCGGTGTGGCTGCGCGGGCGCGGGCGAATGTTAAGGTGAAGAAATATACTCCGCCTAACTCAAAATACTTTGTGTTTTATGCATTTTTTTTTCTTTTTTTTTATACGACTAATTCGGTAAAAAAGCATACGGCCCCCCTGATGGTAAGCGGTTACCGTAGCCATATGGACGCTTGCAACACACGAAGCATCGCTCACGCGTTACCGACCTTTCCCCCCTCCCCAATGAGCTCTGGCTACCTTACTCACGCGCAGGAACACAACTTTACACAACATAAAGTTATTTGGCTGCGGTATTCTGTAAGGTAGAGGTACTTCCCCAGTCGAGCTGCTCTTTGAGCGAATAAACGCTATGCTCTACCTCTCTTGAAACCTCTCTTGAATTGCAGAACTATAGGTACATATCTAGTCATAATCTTCTCTTGTAATAATTATATCATACTAGTTGCGCCCCGCGGTTTCACCAGCGTACCCGAGGGATATATTGCTTTCTCGGATTTCCAGAACATATTCTATCAGTGTGTCAAATTTCATCAAAATCCGTTCAGTTGTTGAAGCGTGATTGAGGTATACAAATATCCAAACGTTCGCATATATAATATTAGTGAGATTAAATATTAAAATAATACCGAAATAATCGATACTTACATATAGTAGAGTCTGTAATACTGAACAAATTTTCAACTTTACTGTAATTGCGATTGTTCAATATCATCTTATGCTCAAGATTATAATTTTCAATTTTCTTTGTGAATTCTGTTATTCTTAAATGGTCAAAGTACAAACCTTCCAACCCAAATTAATGACTTTAGAGAAATTACATCTAGATGTAACCCCCAGAATTAAAGTAATGGTCGCAGAAAAACATCCCTCAATACTCATGTAGGCTGCTTGTAATCATATAAATTAAATTTAAAACTTAAATATTTTGCAAGCTAAGGAGAAGCGCCTTAAAAGCGTTTGTTAGAGAGTGTCGCCCGCTATCGCAAACGAGCGACCCTTTTAGCGACGCCGATAACCCCACCCGCCGACTACCACACATCTTCCCCCAGTAATCGCTCCGACCACAAACGGTATACAGATTACAAATTAATTCCACAATTCGGTATAAAATATCATGTATGAATGGTTATAATATAAATCGCTGTGAAACAGACCCGCCCCGCGGCGCTGCCTGCGTCAAGGTAAGTCACTGTCACATGTAAATTTTGACATAAATTTAATATTATGTCAGTTGATAGAAATTGTATATGACTAAATTACTAAATGTTATGTTGTACTGTGTTTTGACATTTTATTATGACATCCAGATCTGATTTGATTTAATATTAGTTATAGTCTCAGACTTAGTTAAAATTAAACCGAAATCTTTAATTGCCATAAGTTTTTTTTTTTTTTTTTATATAACAAGCTTGCGGTCCGCGTGATGGTAATTGGTTACCGTAGTCATATATCATAGCTTGCAACACACGAGGCTTCACTCACGCGTTTTAGAAAATATCAAACTCAAGCAGACTAGCCCCCAAAAGCAGCACCTTTTCATAATGATAAATATAGTCAATCAATTCTAGCCTATTTATCAAATGAACCTCTAACCGGTGTTTTCCCTTCATTGTTTATGGAATATTTTTTATAATTCTATCTCCCTAAATATGTGAGGATCCAGTAACAACAGCTACACGCGAGCGGTGCGGTGAGCTAGCGCAGCTCCGAGCTCGCTAATGTGCGCTTATTAGCGCGCCCGTTTAGCGTTTATCGCGGCCGTTTACCCCGAAACAGTCACGGAGTAACACGACCACTTCCGAGAAATGGCCCAACTTGACTCTAAACACATAGTTCATCATTATACAGTATTACAAACATACGTCGAAATAGTATTGGTAAAGGAAAAGCAGTTATATTATATATATTGCTGAGTTTCTTGCCGGAGTCTCCTCACTTTAAGTGTATTCCGAACGAGTGGTATATTCAACTACAATTTAACGTGCACAAGTGCCTTAATAGGGCCTTAACTGAATAAATGACTTTTTGGTTTTGATTATTTATGTGAATGTTGTTTTCAATATTGTGTTGAACTATTATGCTTATGTCAAGAGGTTGACAAGCAGGCAGTCAGTTATACATTTATTCCTAACGATGAGTTATTTTAGTTCTGTAAAGATGTTTGCGATATCTAATCTATGTCATGTTTTCATTCAGGTGCGGGGATACATATTTAATATTTCTTTAATATTTAAAGAGTTTTATCACAGTTAGCCCACTGTACATCAGCTATACCATCCTCAGCTAACACGCCATTCGTATGCATGTAAAGTGCAGTGCGCGGGCGCAGGCATGCGTTCCGTCTCTCCGCGGGGCGCATAACATGCCGCTCAACTGTTCTGGACACATTTGTGACAACTCTCCGTGTATCTCGCACATTACTCATCAATGTTATGAGTGTTGTTTTATTTTAAATCAAATTCGGAATGCTTTGAATAAAATTAAACCATTAAATTTGTGTTTTGGAATACGCTGAAATTATGGTTATGTTAATTAAATATAATTGACTCTATATCTGTTGTGATAGATGTTTTAAATTGTGCAAAGAAAGCTTCTGCTCTAACGGGTAAAAGTAACAGCATATAGATAAATGAAGCAACATTTTACTGGCTAGCGAAGTGTAGCACACTCATAGTGCGGAATGCCCTGCGCGCGGGGCATCCGACCTGACCACGTGACCCCGACGACACCCAGCCGACGTCGACACTACCGCCGCCAATGCCAATGCGGATACAATCCCTACCACAGCTATCATCGCCTTCTATCGTTATAATTATCGAGCTCCTCCTAACATTGTGGTTAATTTTGCAGGTTAGGAGGCTTACACGTCACTGAATTTTTATGCAAGTTTCATTTTACCAGATTCCTAAATTGACAGAAAGAAAGAAAGCACATTTATTTGACGAACACATTAACATAACAATATTTAATTTTAAAAATAAACCAGTAGGTCTGTGCTGTCAAAAAGGACACAGCTCAGCATAGTGCTGATGCTGATACTGACTACTGTCAGCAGCGCTGATTTTCAGGTGACGCAAATGATGAAATATTCTTAAATACTTGAGTAAGTACATAAGTTTGAGACTTAGAGTTACGGTGACCCGAGATTTGAAACTTTTCCCCGCAAGATTCGCTTGCTCCTGTTCCACCACGGCCACATCAATTGTTTATGATATTTGAGGGTGAAATATAGCCATGCATATCACTAATATAAGGTCGAAGGTCTAAAATCGAAGGTAAATATTGTATAAATACAAGGATTGGAGATAAAAGTTGCAAACTCCCAAATAGTAAATCATGGAGTGAGCAGACAAGCGTGTTCATCCATCAGCATCAGTTCGCAACTCAATTTCACGCTCACAAAGCGGCTCGCTCACTGACGCTGACGGTAAATCAGCTGGCGTACTGCACTGTCAGCTACATGACATCCCGCGCCTGTTGCCTACCATCACGCGCCCCGTACCTAGCGCCTACCTCACCGCGCCCATACACCTCCGTTATCATATGCCACGCAATATTCAACCCCATACTGATCTGATCGTTACAGAGCTCTCATTACTTCTGTCATTGGTATTGCTCGCTATAATTCATATCCGATCAAATTTAAACTCTAAAGTAAAGATGCTTTAGTTTATTTTCGTGTAAATAGCGTCAGGAAATAAGTTAGCGTGTTATATGGCCGCTTCACCCGTTACTGATTTGTGTACGCGCGCGCAGGATGAAATAGCGCGGTTTCAGTAACAGCCGCGCAGGCTTCGACGGGTTTTAATCATACTCGTGACTACCCTTTGTGGGTGCAACCCGAGATGTAGCACTCAAACATCTGCATAAAGCACAATGATTGAAAATGTATCGTGAGAGGAAATGAACCCGAGGATCGTAAGATAACATGCAGATGTACACGGACACTTGAAAAATTACGAGTTGAGAAAGCGTGCTCCTTTAGTAGATCTATTTAATACTCAAATGGGTACGTTTACTCTTCAAGCGTTTGCTGATCCCATTTTATAATCGTGTAGTCATACTTAAGACCTAATATTGCAATGATTTTTACATTGATGATTGGTATTAGGTACACACAACAGATAACTATCACAATTTCACACCAAAGAGACATATTTTAGTTTAGAGTCCAGATCGAAATCCAAACACGTGTTTACACAGCATAACAAGCAGAAAGGCATTAAAAAATAACTTGATAAATTTTATAGAGTATATTAATTTATCAATGATGCAATTGTAGTATAGTTATATAAAGATGATCATTATCAGCATTATAAAGATATATTTAAATACAAAGACAACCAAAATACAGAATACAATACAATAAATATACAATACAATCAATATGAGAAGCTGCTATTACCATCCTAAGTTACATTCAAGAGTGTTTAATATATCAATACCTAGAATAAAAAGACTCTCAGGAACATTAGATATTATTACATAACAATTTTCAACTTAATATCAGCTCTTCGTACAATTTTGCGCAACTTAATATTGACCCCTCACAGTCAGACCTCAAGTGTATTCTCGTCAGTCGCTCCGCTAGTTTGTGGTCAGCGGACGATTTGCGCGGAAAGCCTTCCATGTACCGGTAACCGCTAAAATAAGGAATTTTCATTACAAACCATTACCCGGCAAAAACGCGACGCATGCATTTACGAGCGGAGGGTATCGTTCGGGGGGTGACCGCAACTTGGCGGCATGTGTGTAAGTGAAGCCGCGGGGTCAATTAGGAAGGTTCTCAGGCTCCGCTGACCACTGGAGGAGTGGGGGGGGGGGCACTGACCACCGAGCTCCGCGGTTATTGCCAAACTAAACGATAAATAGTGATGGGGAAAATCATACCAGTGTTACTACTACCTATTTATTCTGATTACTGTGGTTACCACGTAGTTACTATAATAAGAAGTTTTTAGAAATATTATGAAATTATTAAGTAAAGAATGATGTATGTATTCTATTAAAATTATTACTTGTTACTGAATTGGTACAAGTTTTTGTGATTTTTTTATAATTATGGCAACAGAGCAGATATAGTAGCTCGTAAATAAAAGATGGTACAATAAGCATACGTACTATTTCATAAGATTCTTTCAAAATGGCTGGCAAAAATGTAATGCTCATTATATTAGTTAAGAAATATCGCGAGCGTAAGAAAAACAAAAGCAGCAATGCAATTAGTTTACGTTTCCGAAGCGGTTCTCACGAGAATCTTCTCCACTAGTTTAACAGCAGACGTCTAAAATATTCCGAGTGCTCCGAGATTATGCAAGTGTATCAGTGGAGACGGCCGGCGCGCGGCGCGGGCGCACCGAGCGGCGCGCGAGCACACTCACATTGTTTGCTCCTCAGCTATTTACTAGCGATTTATTATTCATGATCTCACATGCGACTGTTACGATACGGCGGCGTTGGTCATACAAGCGGTTAGCGATTTGGATGTTTTGATGTTTATAATATAATAATAATAATCTAATCAGATCTACATCGGGCCCTAACAGGGCCCGATGTAGATCTGCTCGCGTCGGTTAACTGGCTACGCTTCGGTGACCTCTTTGGGGAAACCGAAGGTTTTGTCTGTGCAATTGCGGACGAAGTTATCAAGACGAATAACTACCGGAAATATATCCTGAAGGACGGTACGGTCGACATCTGTCGAGCATGCCGCCGTCCCGGAGAGTCACTCAGGCATATTATTTCCGGTTGTTCTCATCTTGCTAACGGCGAGTACTTGCACAGACATAACCTAGTAGCCAGAATCATCCACCAGCAACTTGCTCTTCAATACGGCCTTGTAGAGTCTGAAATGCCGTACTATAAGTACGCACCTGCGCCAGTTCTCGAAAATTGTCGTGCCACGCTCTATTGGGATCGATCTGTCATCACGGACAGGACTATTGTAGCCAATAAGCCTGATATCGTGCTGACAGATCGATTGAAGCGCCGGGCAGTGCTCGTCGACATCACCATCCCCCATGACGAGAACCTCGTGAAAGCCGAGAAGGACAAGCTCAGCAAGTACCTTGACTTGGCTCACGAGGTGACCGCCATGTGGGATGTTGATTCGACGATCATTGTCCCGATAGTTGTTTCGGCGAACGGTCTCATAGCGAAGAGTCTCGACCAACATCTTGAGAGGCTCTCGCTGGATGGCTGGATCAAGGGTCAGATACAGAAGGCGGTACTCCTGGACACGGCCCGCATCGTCAGGAGATTCCTCTCTCTGCAGCCCTAACCACCGGTAGCTTGGGTCCTACCCCGCTGCCGGCGGCACACTAGGATTAGGATTTTTTGTAACATTTTTAGATTTTGTAAAAATATTGTAAAAAAATTAATCATATTTACATAGGATTAGGTTTTTTATAATATTTTTGATTTTTATACCAATGTTACAAAAAATAATAATTTTAAGTATGAAAATAAATAAAGAGAATAATAATAATAATTTATTTATTTCTTCAAATATGGTACACAAGATGTCATATTAATTGAGATGTTCAGCATATTCTACCTGTTCCAGGTGTAGAAATATTAATAAGCATGATTATCAGATTATTATTAAACGAAACAAAACACAAAATATAAGAAATCAAATTAAGGAATTACCTACAACTAGTTTGTGACTCATTCACGCATGAACGGCATACATTATCCCACCAAAAACATTTTTATGTAAAATGTTGCCAAGACATGGCTCACACCACAGGCTCACACTGTCAAAAAGTTATCAGATCTCATGTAGAGCCAAGCTTATAACTCTACATGCCCTTACTCTACAAGCCCTACCTTCACATAAACTCTACACACGATAGTTAAAATATGCGGCTTGGCTGTTTCACTACTACAAGAACTATTGTATAACAAAAAAATAATGAACAGTGAATACATTATTGACATTTTTGACAGTGTGAGCCATATGTCTTGGCAACATTTTACATAAAAATGTTTTTGGTGGGCTTTCACTTCTTTTTGTAAGTTTTTTTTTGTGTTTGAAATTTCCAGTTAATAATTTTTTTGTTGATTGTGTACTACAACTTACATACCAAATTTCAGCTTTCTAGGACTTCAGGAAGTACCTTATGAGTTTTGATGATCATCAGTGAGTCAGTGACGACATCGGGGTTTTTTAGATATCAATAAAATCTAAAATTTAAGATAGGTATAATAGGATTAACACAAATAAATTATTATAATTTGTGATTTGTGTTAATCCAGAATATATTATTATTATATCTCGGGAAAATCATAAATGCGCCAAATATGATTCAATATTGTTTCAAATAAAAGTATCTACGCTGTATTCTTCTCGTTTCTACTTCCCTGCATCATGGTAGATGCATCATCAAGCTGCCATTATCATCTTTCTTTCAATGCTCTACCCTCTCTCACTGGCACCGCGTTTCAAATATATTTGTTTAGAACAGATGCCAGTTTATGATACCCATGCGCATGATTCCGTTATGTACTCGAGTTATTTTAGTCGAGTACACAATAAGTGAGCTAAGAGTATTTAACTAATTACTCAGTTCCCACAGTCACGTGGCAGTTCGCACCGCGCGCCGCGTGTTGGTTCAGAATGAGTCTAGTGTAGAACTGGCCTCCAATATATAGAGAGCTTTGGACGAGGATGTACTTAAAACAGATATGACTGTGTGACGTTACGGTATATTTAGGATTGTCACGAAACTTACTTATAAATAATGTAGCTATATGAACCAGGGTTCAACATTAGACAGTTGTAATGATTCACACAGCGCAGTTATATGAACATGAATCAGATCTTTTTTTGCAACAATTCGGACATGCGTGAATGTAGATATAATATAACACATTTGTTTTAAATACCACTATATTTACGTGACAGTTAAGCTTGAACGTAATAAAACCACAAAGAAGCAATAAAATACTGATCAACGTATAAATCCCGATCGACAATGTATCTAAAGCAACAAGAACTCATCCGTGAGTGAACGACTCTCAAGTCACATGTCATCGGTGCGTCAACAGTTTTATTATAAAAACTAATCGGATTACTCGAGCGATTGCGCCGCTCCGCTCCGCTCCCTCCAACCCTCAGATATTGGTTTCTCACGCGTCGCTGAACATTGTGGATCGAGTGACCGATGCCACGATGGAAGCACGTGCAATATTTTTTCGGTACTTGCTTCAGATTTGGTTTTATCAAATAGAAATATAGGTTTACTGGTCTTGGTACTAGGCAAGGAGCCTAGGAGCCTTCTTCATATTAAGGCGTAGTTTAGAGCTGCTCGGGTTCGGATTAGATTCAGATGATCGTTAATTTAGACTTCAATTCGCCAATCGGTCGGTTTACAATCGTGGTAAATTAAGCCTGCATCAAAGACAGCAAACATTTCATGAAATATAATAGTTTATAACAACATACCATGTAAATCAATGACATCATTTGTGAGACTATAATTTTAGGTGTTTCTTCAGGAATCTAGGGAACGATTGTAAAATGTTGTCAATTGCGTTGAGTCAACAGAAGGAAGTCAATCGAAGTTATGTCAACAATTCACGCGCACGCATGACATCATCGTTTTATGGACTTTGCTTTTTTAAATATTTGGAAGATCAAATTCATATAAAATTGATTATTAATAAGGATCTACTTAGTTTTTAATTTATGATCATGTAAATATTTTTTTTCTTACTCTTTATTCAGATTAGTCACTAATAAGGCACTTAATAACTTACAACTGACTAATTAACTAACTAATTTCGTTAACATTTCAAAAAACCTTCATACGTTTCTTCTGATTTTAATCCAAATTCACCCATTTATTCTCATTCTACTTGCCTTATTCACAATTATTAGAGACGAGCACAATGTGTACGTACACACACGTCCAATAATCTCGTATACAGCGTGTAACGGCTGACTGAAACCATATTCAAGGATATGCATGTATAATGTAGAAAATCACTCGCCCATTAATATCTCGCAATTCATAAAGAGAATATAAATTTATGTGAGATATAATGTTATGTAGGTGACTACATAATATTAAAATATATATCAAATTAAGAAACATTCTGGTTCATTTAATAAGTATAATCTGAATGGGTTTAGTGTATTTCTCACGGCTGCGGCGCGCGCGCAAGTCATGCTCGCTAATGATTCCGTACGATGTCACCCGCCCACCGAATACTACACACGTCTTTATTGAGCCTTTGAGCCTTTTTATTTTTGTGTCAAGCTGCTCTTTGGGCTTTTGGTAGATGTCTTGTTCAGTTAACAAAGAAAGGGCTGTATGATTCTCAAAAATATATCAAAATCATTGTATGTCAAAAATTAAATTAATATTCTGGAACATTATTCACACATCGAGTATAGATGTAGTTAGATCTTTTTAGGAGTAGGTATCTTATAAGCAATTAAAGTGTTGAATACATTCCGAAGTACAAGTAGGTAACTGCTGAGCGATTGCTTTTAAGCAGCAATTTAAACTGCATAAATACCAAGTATTTTAAATGGTATCGTGCTCGTTATCAACGCTCTGTCAAACTCCAGAATTTTGCAAATTGCTTACAAGGTTTATTACCTTAAAAGTTCTTAGCTTGCTGTTTGAACTATAACGTTTATTTTGATCCTATTCATTCATATACCATTCGGGAAAATCTTTAAATAAAACCACAATTCAATATTAAAAATTCAGCATCAATTTAATAATAATAAACACCTTGTTAATAAAACGGCGCGGGCGGCGGAGCTGCCGCGTTTATTTAACTTTATTGACAAGCTTCTTTTGAAACGTTTAATTGGATAAAAAACCCACCGCAGCTTTTGTATGTGAATAATCCAAGCTTTATGTTTTTGTATGGAACCTCTTAAGATTTGTTTATCATAATCAAATCGTTAATATATTATTAGCCACTATTGGGGACTCTACTCTAAGCTACCGGACGCGACTGCTTTAGAATGTTGTTTGTGATTCATAATTCACTTGGCTTTTAATATAACACCTATTTAGCCTTTTTTGCGGTGGCAAATAAGTTATGAGGTTGTTATATATTTGTATTGTGTATATGAATATGCATTCATTATTTATATGATTTGTGACTTCTTTATTTTACCTATTTTGCAAATACAGATTTAGAGCGAAAAATAATTATCCATTAGCTAGCTCAGGTAAGCCACGTATGACTGTTACTATTGATTTACTACCGGTTTAAACTTCGGCAACAAACTCGGTAAGGCATTTTTTTAAGGTGAACGCACACTTGTCCGAGCCGAACGCGCCGAACGCATCGAACGAAACGAATTTTAGAATTCTGTATATGAAATCTTATGAAAGTTCGCACACTTGCCCGCGTCGAATCGTCCGAATCTGGAAGAACCTCAGAAATCCTAGACGGATCCTAGTCGGATGACGTCGTCAGATTCGGCGCGGCTTATGCGGTCGACACGACTGATGCGCTCGCATCGCATCGCATTCTATCAGTTGAGTAGCAACACGTGAATTGTTAATAAATATTGTGCGACAGGCGTAAAGGAAATAGAAATGATATCTTCGGCGCGATCGATTCTTTCGGTGCGGATTTGTGTGCGAGCTCTCCTTGACTTCGATTCGTTCGCCGCGTTTGGCTCTGATAAGTGTGCGTCCACCTTTATTCAATATTTTTTTTAAATATTTGAATTCTCCTAACTACACTGATTAAAAAAAGTTTAATTTCAATACTAATTAAGGTTTTCAATTTTTCGATAATAAGTTACAGCTGATTCTCAGTTTACCGTTTACCTCTCTAATGCACAGACCACCAAAAACCTTAGATTTATGCGCTGTCAACGGATCTCCGATCATCGCTATTAAAGATGATTAACTTTGAAAATTATGTGTTAAATTATACGACCATTATGTGGTATAACTGTTGTTATACTGCAGTATGTATACAGCTTCTCGGCGGCTGGTCGGCTCGGGGAGTGGCCGCTATCGCTATTTATTAACACTATCTAATGTGTAGTCATTTGAGATGTCCATTTGCCTAAAATACTCGTAGCTTGAAGCGTTTAAGTTGGAATATATTATAAGATGTTGGATGTGCAGTATTATTTCTTATATTTTTAAAGTACCGCTCTTCACTAGTTTTTTATACATAATAGTTGGTACTATTTTTGGAATTTTTTCCATTGCCCTCGTGGTGTTTGAAATTAATCTATGAAAAGCACAAAGAAACCCAAAAAAAATATTTGGATAGGAAATCGTTCTTGTGTATTTAATATAATTTAGTTTAATTATCCAAAAGAAGAATGAAGAATGCAGATAGAAAGTCGATCAAACAAAAAAATAATGAATAATTGGTTTGTAAGAAATCAGTGTATTGTCGGCGAGATTCGAACCTGTAACAGTTGTAACGTGCAATTATGTTATTAAATATGAAGCCGGGGGCAGCGCGGCGCTCGCGTCTGCGCCGGCGCATCGCACCAGTATGTACGGGTTACAGTAGTACCACTGCAAAATGTAATATTTTTTGATGCAAAATTAAATAGAACTCGCATGTTTAACATTCTTGTGTGGATAACCTTAAGGTATCCACTGCCTGATTTTTATCTTAAACTTTTTATCACTAGAATAAAAATATACGCTATATTTACAACAAATGTACAAATTATAATATTTAGAAAGTCTACGGCTGCTTCTGATTAATGGCAAGGTTCCCAGAAGGCTGGCTTTTTTATATAGTTACGGTATCAGGAAAATAATTCATATTCTCCTAATTCCTCTTCATGTTTGAGAATACCATACTGTTAATTGATTTTCCAGGGTTCATTAAGAGATTGAAGCGCTCGTGGCGTAGCATGATTAGCCGTTCATAATCGATCGGCAAAGTTAAGCTACGTTTGTCATGGTCGGTACCTGGATGGATAACCGCCTAGTGGTATTTCAAATCGAGCGTTTCCGTGCTTCGGAGAGCACGTTAAGCCGTTGGTACCGGTTATCACTTAATTGTGATAGTCGTTAAGCTTGTTGGATGCCTCCTAGGCGGCTTGATATATTCCAACAGTAGGTTGACCACTAGCCTACCTCCACCAATCCGCAGTGGGCACGCGTGGTGGAGTATCGCCCATTCCCTTTCACCCTCATTTGTGAATCGAGACCTGTGCTCAGCAATGGGACATTATAGGCTTATGATTATGATGATGAATTAAGAGATTTCTGTATACGTAATGAATCTTTGGCTTAGATGTAAGGTTAGTATTTTGGGTACTAAAAACACCTATATACATTGAATTATTACGCTTAGAACCGAAGTATCGAACAAAGATCCGCGCGAAACGTAAGCCACTTGACAACCAATGTGTGCGGGAGTACCATATAATTACACTCGCTGACACGCACACAAGCGCATGAGTAATGTTGCAAGCTAAACGATTTTTTTTCGGTAAAATTAACCTTCCGATTTCGCCTACTAGTGAAATTGGAAGTAAGTATTCATACAATTTATTAAATAGTTTAAAAAGTTCTGTGTCTTAGATAATTTATCATAGACACAGGCCTTTTATTTATTTATTACTAGTTTAATGTTTATGTTTCATAGTACTTATGTCGGGTATTTTAACATAATAAACCAAGATAATGTGCAGAGCTATGAATGATCGTAGAATTTGTAGCTTTCCTTGGTAATTATATATGATAGGTTGTATAGAAAAAGAAGATGAAGTAGTATGCAGGTATTTAGGTAATTATCATTAACACAATACATACAATTGAAATTTTAAAAGTCTGTAAATTAAGCTAGTTAATTAATTAAGTAAATTTATGCAAATAGAAAAATATGGTAACAATCATTGAATTTGAATTTCATAGGTGTGTGTATGTATGTTTGTCCACGCATATCTCCGAAACTATTAATTGTAATGGTTTCTTAGATATGCGTGGACAAACATACATACACACACCTATGAAATTTAGTATATTTGTTTGGAAGCCCTGATAGATATTCATACATATGTAAATATATTATAGTTCCAATAATATTACATACATACGTGTCAAATAGATCATCTCCTTTTTTGAAGTCGATTAAAATGACAGCTGGATGAATAAAGCTGAAGACGGGGCTTACAAGGAGAGGGCATAGCATATTTTGTTATAAAACAATAAAGCGGGAAAGTTTGTTGTTTTTTTATTTAAACGGGTTAATCTCTGTAAAAAAACTACCTGTAAAAATACTTCTGTGAAACTACTACCAGTCTTCTTCGAAATTATTTCACAAATATGAAGCTACATTATCCCGAGTATTATATATAGGCTACTTATCCCAAGGAGCGGGTGAAACCGCGGGGGACAACTAGTCGAGGTATCGGACTCAATTACTTTAATAATAACAAATTCAGTATCAATTACGTAAAACAACGCAAATTCAGCATACAAACAGCTGGCAACACTTTGCTCGAAATCTGAGTGAATTATTTTTATTTTTGAATTTTGTTATTTTAGATGAATTACGCAATAAAATTAGTGGCGTTCCTGTGGAATGTTACATCAGAATTCCTATCTTTCTTCCCTGATGAATTATGACACAATTTTACTGCACAAACCGTCATATTTATTATTTTTCTGGGAGCTGTACTAACTATAACGTCACTCAGTACACTGACAGCGCGGCGGTCAAATGAAGCCATATATGGCTTCAATTGAATTGATTCTTTTTTGTGCGTGTACTTTGTTTCTATGTGTAATAATTCAATGCCTATATACGTTATTTTTTATGGCTCTACTGGTTTAGTATGTGCTGTGGCGTGTATTAGCCGGCAGCCAGTAGCGTGACGCCGAAACAACTCTAATAACAATATCAGTGTTCAGAGCGCACTCACGCGCAATTACCCACCAATTAATAGCACCCCCCGCACCCCACACGCCCTCCCCCCTGCACCGCGCCGGGACCCCGCCGCCTTTCACTTTTAAACTCAGTATTTCACGGTGTGCCTCCTATCATGGGATCTTTTGTTTCGAAACTAATCTAAGGTAGGTCTAGACTAGGTAGGTGGAGGCGGTTGATTGCAGATACGTCTCGGTATACTGATTCTGTGATACAATTTTATGATCGTTAGTTTTACTAACTACTTTATGTAAGGGGTATTTGTTGGTTTTAGTGTCGTAGAAATGCCTATTAAAGATCTAAGGTGATAGGACACTTAATATTAGAGATTTAAACGAATTTCAAATCGTCCTAATTTTATTATCACATCTAGATCGTATCTACTTTTATTTCGGGAAAACATTAAATTAAATTCACCGCGGGTTTGAAACTATGTAGTTCATAATTAATAAAAAAATATTCTTTTCCGAAATCGTAATCCTTCATGGAATCGATCGATTAAATATATCGATATATATAAAATTTAGTACTTTAAAAATTAACAATAAAAAAGCAATTTATTTTTTAACATCTATTATTCGTCATCTAATTATAGAAACAATAATTAGACGTATTTATGAGTGGTGTCGTCCCACTCGTACTGACTCTATCTCAGCCACGACACATGTCGACACCTCGGCGCGAGACGATGGCGTCTCTTACACCATTAATTTAAATGAAAGTGTACTTATTACAGAAGTTACATTAAATTCGGTGTCGTAAATGGATCGGGGAATAAAAATAATAACGTCTATTCACGAATTAATAGTGTGAGTCTATCCAGTAGTGTGGTGCATCGGCATATTAATTGAAAATTAATTTTATTGCGCTTATCAAGCATCGGCAGCTGACACCCGACCAGAATAAATGGCTAATTTAATTGTGATACAACTCTCATAATGGACAGTCGCGGAGGAAATTTATTCAAATAGTTCTAATTCTGATTTCTTATAAATTGATAACACTCATTGACACAAAATTAAAAAATATATTGATCCATAGAAACAAATTCAACCGCATAATTTAATAACACCATAAATTACTGATATTAGACGTAAGTAACGATGGTATATGAAAATTTGGAAAAAATAAGAAAATAATTGTTAATAGCGTAGGCGATAAGCTATGACAACAACTCAACACTGCATTTATTGAATATACTTATCATAGTAGGTACAAGTCTCATGAAATAAATATCATTAGCATTTAATAAAAGTATGTAGTCTGTATGAGGAATAAATCAGGTGGTGCCACATCATAACTCTGCGCAGCGCAGTTAATTGAGACGTTAATAGAGCGCGGCACGAGATGCGCTCATTAACACTGTTGTTTGTAGTGTAAGGACTGCGAGGATATCATGCTGTGTCCAGCTGCGGTGAGCTACGGGACCGCTGCGCTGGGGCTGGGATATATGAAGGAGGATGATGCTCATAATGTGGGTACCGGGGGATTGCAAATGTTGCCGACGTTGAAAAGTTTTTTATATGCTCTTTTTGATACTTATGTCGTAATAGAATCGTCTAATTAAATAGTTGCGTGAACCACAGAGGCGACTCGAGGATATGAGATTGAGTTCCACTCCACCCCCATCGTTGGAAAGTACCCAGTCCTAATAGAACTTGAGAATACTCCTCTCTTTAATAAATATTAATTCTCTTCCATTTATCTTTTCGTCAGGTTGCAAGTTTGACGGTTTTCTACAGATTGTTCCACGGCGAATGCGATAAAGAAGTCCATAATCTTGTTCCTCCATCCCCGTTCTTCTATCGGACCACTAGGTGGTTGGGAGGATCTCTACCGCTTCGTCGTCGATATTCCGTCTTGCCGTTCTGCCGCTTCGCTTCCTCTTTCTTGATACGCACGGCCAAGTTGTGGAATGCTCCCGGAACACGTGTTTCCAGACAATTATAACATGGGTCTATTCAACGCCAGAGTGAAGAGGCATCTTATGGGTACGCGCGGTCCACCCTAGACTACATCTTCGCTAACCATCAGGCGGGATTGCGGTCAAGCGCAAACCCATAAATATAAAAAAAAAACTAATAATGAAAACAAAACGATATTTTTTGTCATACAATACAAACTAGCAATAACACAAGACTACATAAATTCCCTTTTAAGGTATTAACAGCAAACAATAAAACATAGTAAAGCTAGCTCACAGTTATGAACGTAATGATCCTCCGCCATATGAAGCGCGGATGTATAATACATGAGCGGGTCCAGCGGCGCCGGCGCCGGCGGCGGAGGCGCGCGGGCGCAGCGAGGTGACGCGGAGCTGCGCACTGCGGATGTAGGCTACTTGTCACGTTGCTGGCTACATTGTTGACATGGTTTATTTAATTAGCGAGTGGATTGACAGGTTGATTAGCTGAGAACATTCCTGATTTGATCTTGACTGAGGCATATTACTTCTTTGCTAATCCTTTTTATTTATATTCAATATTGCTTTTTCAATCTATTAATCTCTTAAAACTGTTCGCATAAGATGAAATAGGTTTATAATTATAGCACAGTCTATAAAACCATACAGTCATCCGACGAAGGTAGGGTAATCGTGCGGGGTGTGAGGGGCGAGACCCGAGCCCGAACTGCAAACAAAACGATGTTAGTAGTTCGGGACACAGCATAATATAGTATACGTTGTTGGCATTTTCCTTGAGATCAAAGGCGTCGGACAACTGTATAGTTTTATAGACTGTGCTTATAGTATTTATTTAGTTTTCGTTTCTAGCCAGATACAGGAGCATCTGGCTAGAAACCACCATCATTGGATCCTTCCAATGATGGTTCTTCTCAGTTAAAGGTTGATTTTCGAATTGGCAGTAACTTCAGTAGCTTTAACCTTTATAAGCGCCCTACTAGTTCCTGTGGTTTAGAATTTTTCTTTTTATGAGTTAACGAAACGAATTTGTCTTTGTTAATTAAGCGTATTATAATTAAAATTGGCCAAGTTGCATATATTGCCATCAGAGCAATAACTAACGTGTGTCAACCAAAATTAGGTAATATTTTCTAAGACATAACAATACCCGATTTCCATTTGAACTATTGTTTGTCTTTCAAATAAGCATTTAGAATATTTGTTCCAAAAAATGTAAGAGATGGTAATACTGTGGTTTCATCATTGCAACAAGTCAGCCGGCTGCGCCACCGCTACCTGCCCTGCACTCGACTCTCCAGCGAAGTGCTCAATCAACAAGTTTGGACAACACTCGCATCGACAATGATGCAATCTCAAGTTGTGTATAGAAATCAACGTCTAGAGCCCTTGGTGATGGGTGCCCACTGCCCCGCGCATGCGCAATACCGTTCGACGCATGTTTACTGCAAACACGCATGAGTGCCACTCCACGTAGCTTTATGACGGTGAAGATAGAGCGTGACCATTGAGTGTTATCAAATTTTCGGCTTTAGACATTCGTCTTCGAATGCGATACGTTTCGTATTCGATTCGAAATGAAATATACGATAAGGCTACTTACCTAGGATTTTTATAGTTATCATTTTAGAATCACTATTATAAAGATTCAACTCCCAATACTTTCTGAGCTACTATCCTATAGATACTATCTGATAATTGATAGGGTCTTTGTGTTCAAATAATTTCACATAGTTAATCTTCGTAACAGTAGCTTCAATGGAACAAATGGTTTTGACAATAAGTAAAGGATAATTGTTAATTGATAATTGTTTTTTTCCAACGACACCCTCGAGGTGCAATGCTGTGATGATCCGCTAGTCCAGGAAGATGTTCATCATAAAGCATTAATTGTAAATATTACATTTCTTAGTTTTACCCAATTAAAAGAACAGTCTAGGATCAAATATTTTTTTCAGTCCGGTGATTACACGTCCATTAGTTCAGAACTGAACAAAATTCCTTGGAATGAGCATATTCTTAAAAGTTCACTTGAAAATGCCGTAGACTTTTTTTATACTAAATTGTACCAACTTCGTGATAAATTTATACCACACAAAATTGTCTCACCCGATAACAATCCGCCTTGGTATAGCCCAGCTCTCAAAAAAATTTTTTTTTTTTTTTTTTTTTTTTTTTTTATACAACTAAGTCGGTAAACAAGCATACGGCCCGCCTGATGGTAAGCGGTTACCGTAGCCATATGGACGCTTGCAACACAAGAATCATCGCTCACGCGTTACCGACCTTTCCCCCCACCCCTATGAGCTCTGGCAACCTTACTCACGCGCAGGAACACAACTTTACACAACATAAAGTTATTTGGCTGCGGTATTCTTTAAGGTGGAGGTACTTCCCCAGTCGAGCTGCTCTTTGAGCGAATAAACGCTATGCTCTACCTCTCTCAAAAATTATTCTCAAAAAATTATAAAAGATAAATTAAAGTTCTTGCGTAAATTTAAAATATATGGCAATCTTGATGCATACCATACGTTTTCAGTTCTTAGAGCGCGAGCCAAATCAGTTGAAGCAGAATGCTACGCAAAGTATATTGCAAATACTGAGGATTCCATCGTTGATAACCCAAAATCTTTTTGGTCATACATGAAATCATCGAGTGGTTCAAGGAGTTCTATTCCTTCTATAATGAAATACGAAGGTACTGTTGCAGATACTGGCGACGACGTATGTAATTTATTTGCCTCCTACTTCCATTCAACTTTTCTGTCCCCCGTCGCAACTTCTCTTAGTTATCCATCTATATCAAATATTGAAATAAATCCGAAAGTGTTATTTAATCTGCTAAAATCTCTTGATCTCACTAAGGGTGCTGGGCCGGACGGTATACCTCCTTCATTTATTGTTGGATGTGCAACTAGTCTGGTTAAACCACTTATGTTGCTCTTTGAACGCTCTGTTCTTGAGGGCAAGGTGCCAAGTATGTGGAAATCAGCTTTTATAACGCCTATTCACAAAAACGGCGACAAAGGAGATGTCTCTAATTATAGGCCAATATCTAAGTTATGCATTTTCGTGAAAATTTTCGAGAAGATTGTCTACCAGCAAGTATATTCTGCTCTCAAAACGACTTTTATTCCAGAGCAACATGGTTTCCTTAATGGAAAGTCTACTGTAACTAATCTTCTGTTGTCAAATGACTACATCACTGCCTCCATGGACTCCGGTGTGCAAGTGGATGTGATCTTCACGGATTACAAAAAGGCTTTCGATCGCATCGATCACCTTATGTTGCTCCGTAAACTACAGTTGGCCGGTATTCATGGCAACCTATTTCGATGGTTTGCATCCTACATTGCAAATAGATCTCAGGCTGTTGTTGTGAAAGGTTTCACATCCAAATGGATGCCGATACCATCAGGCGTACCTCAAGGATCACTGCTCGGACCTCTACTCTTTGTCCTATTTATTAATGACATCAATCACTGTTTTCTCAACTCTAAATTCTTATTATTTGCTGATGACATGAAAATCCTA
Source organism: Achlya flavicornis (assembly GCA_947623365.1). Lineage (NCBI taxonomy): Eukaryota > Metazoa > Arthropoda > Insecta > Lepidoptera > Drepanidae > Achlya > Achlya flavicornis. The sequence goes on along the minus strand of OX392485.1, from coordinate 170,982 downwards.
AAAGATATTAAATCCTCAAACGACTCTATTTTACTCCAAGAAGATCTTTCAAGATTGGATCTAAACGTATCCAAGTGTTTTTCCATGACGTTTTCAAGGAAAACTAAGAAAATAAATTTTAAATATAGTCTTAATAATTGTGAATTGAAAAAAAATTATGAGATAAGGGACCTTGGAGTGATTCACGACTCTAAATTACTTTTTGATAGGCACATCGACTATATTGTTAAAAAAGCATTTAAAGCCCTTGGCTTCATTATTAGATCTAGTGTGCATTTCACGAAAATTAAAACAATTAAGATTTTATATTGCTCATTTGTCCGTAGCATCCTCGAGTACGCAAGTCAGGTGTGGAATCCTCGATATGACAAATACATTTCAAGAATCGAAACAATTCAGCGAAGGTTCTTGAAATACTTGGAATTTAAAACAAACATTCGCGATAACAATTACGACGCGCGTTGCAAAAGGCATCATATTCTTCCCTTGGAGTTCCGACGAACTGTGGCAGATGTAACTCTCCTAATGAAGATTGCAAGAGGACATATAGATTCCCCTTCTTTACTAGCGAACATACATTTATGTGTCCCTAGTAGGTCCCAAAGACATCCAGCTCGTCTATTCATTCCCAATGCAAATACAAATTATAGGCAGAATACATTCTTTTGCAGAGCCGGTAGGCATTTTAATAGTGCTATAAATAAATTACCTTTAGATTTATTTAATACAAGTACTAATCAGGCAAAGTATCTATATTCCAATTCTTACTTCGGCTTCCCAACACGCTAGCTTTTATCTCATTTTTTTTTTTTGTATAACTGTTCACCTCTTCCTTATTAACTCTTCTGTATTAGTCTTTGTATGTGAAAACTATATTGCTTTTAGTACCTATTTCTTCTACTTGTTTTAGTTATTGTAAGCTGTTTGTTTTCCAAATAAATAAAATAAAATAAAATAACCAGCAATTTAGCCTATTTTACTTTTTTCCCACAGCGGTGCGAGATTTGCCCCCATAGTAAAAGTACATAACATTTGTTATTGCTCAATAGCCTGGAGTCCATAGATTTTTGCCGGATGTCTTTTTAGTTACTAACGAGAAGTCTTTATTTATTTATTTATTACATAATCCACAGCTCTGTAAATTAAAAATTAAATTGTCTTTACCTCATGTTGTACATACGACACTACCTTACGATAAGAAATTAACTCAACGACGCCGAATCTCTTGAGCATGAAGCCGAAGCTCAGTGAGGTTAGTCTCTAGCTGTCGAGCTATATGCAGTAACAGCACGCTGTGCTGTGAAGAGTACTCCACGTCGCGGCAAGTGGCGTGATTTATGAGTTTAGTTTAGATTGAAATGTTTTGATTCAACAAATGAATAATATGACAAGTACCTATTACTTGGAGTTATATAGAGGTTGTTAGTGTTCTCACGATATATTCGATATAATATTATTAGTTTAGTTTAACATGGACGTTTTGTGAAATAAACTCAAGCGATACAATTTTCACAAAAAGGACATATTATGGTGCATCCATGCTTGGCGAACCGAGCACACCGCCAGCACGATTCGCGTAGCGTGGACGGGCTTGCGAGCCTCGAAAGAGCGCGATAGACAGTTTTTTCACGTACAAAGGGATTCGCATCGTGCTCGTTGTGGGCTCGTTGGAGGTTCTTTCGTGGCTCGGCTCGTGCTCGATTGGCGTAGCATGGACACACCATCAGGGATACAGCTAAATTAGAGGCATTTTTAGTCCTAGTAGAGACCTTCTTAGCAATACTTCTGAAATGAGGACAATATTAAACACATTTGTTTAAACAAAAGCTCAAAGTATTTATGCGTGCAATAAATAGGTTTCGTGCACTCGAAGAGAAGGTGAATAATGACATGTGTCTAAGCTTAATAGAAAGCGGCTTTGTATCTGAAGCTTTTCGCTTTGTGCTTTGACGAGGACTTCCGCATATAAAACGGCTCGTTTGAAATTAAATAACTCTTTGAAAGGCTAATATAAAAGATAATACCACCATTAAATATATAGTTGTAAAGTTGTAATTTATGCGCATGGAGCCGTCTCTACATTGACACTCGCGGGTCCGGGGGGCTATTGGGGCTCGGAGGGGCCAGGGGGGCTCGCACAAGAGTAATGGAATCAATATAGAAATGCCGTTATTCAATTAACACTATTTATGTATGCGCGATCGCGTGCGTGAGCTCCTCGCCGGCGTTATTGAGAAGTGAGCCGCGGGAAGCTGCGGGAACATCAATAATTAATGCGTCGAGGTTATTGTTTAATCGCTGAATAACTATTTTTACTATAGCTGTAACAAGCTGTTTTGAGAGAGGTAGAGCATAGCGATGTATCTCCTTAGGTACCTTACAGAATACTGCAGCCAAATAACTTTATGTTGTGCAAAGTTGTGTTCCTGCGCGTGAGTAAGGTCGCCAGAGCTCATAGGGACGGGGGAAAGGTCGGTGACGCGTGAGCGATGCTTCGTGTGTTGCAAGCGTCTATATGGCTGCGGTAACCGCTTACCATCAGGCGGGCCGTATGCTTGTTTACCGACTTAGTCGTATATAAAAAAAAAAACAAGCTAACCCCTTACTCATAAAACGTTATCTAACTAATATACTGTTTAAAGGGTCACGTAAATAACGTCACTCTATTGTCATTGTCAAATAATGTGACATTATTTACGTGACCCTTTAAACAGTGCATTAGTTAAATAGCGCTTTATGAGTAAGGCGGTTAGGTATCGTTAGATAAGGCTTCATTGAACTATCCGTTAGTTATATTACAATAACCGTTGATCGGTTATATGACATCGTTAGGAGCCATAAAGAGCCTTACTCTACCCATAACCTTTATCTTTATGAACCATTATCTGCGGCTACTCAGATGTAAGTGAACGGTCGCTGGTGGCTGCTGGCTGGCGGCTGCACGGGAGGAATACATTTTGTTATACTAATGGATTTGTTTACGGCGACTAGTTAGTTATAGTACTTTTTTTAAAAGCTGGTGTAGAAGCTCTTGGATAGATCCAAACTTGATATTGTCGCGTGAAACGTTTATTCCCATAGGTGTATATCTTGTTTTTACTAAAATCTATGGTGTATCATCCTCTTGTCAGATTAGTTTTTAGGTTTCATCATATTCAACCGAATGATGTCCATTGCTGAACATAGAACTTCCCCATTGATTTCAGCAACGAACGGTTTTGTGCCGCTTGCATCTATTGGCGCCCTGCGTCTCTGACCAGGTCTTCGGTCTACTTGGCGGGGGAGGTAGATAATGTATAAATTAGAAATTAGGTGGCGCGACAACAAAGCGCGCACGAGAGATACGATCAGTATTGTATCGCAGTGAGCACTTACATTACGGTTAACCTTTGCACGATAACAATAACTCCGCGATTTAGTGAATTCATGAAAACTGCCATTTGAATACAATTGTTGTACTTTCATATAAATAATGCATCAGGGAGGTATGTTCCAGCGGCTGCCGCGTCAAGTGCTGCCGCGTCGTGAAGTGTCGCGCAGTATCGCGTCGCGACAATTTTCCATAGATAATTAATGTGATTGATATTTCATAAATTAATTGTTAACAGATTTATGGAGGATGGCAATGCGCAGTGATACTCATGGTATGGCAAGCGTCAATGTACGGCATCGAGGAATAGTAGTAATACCGAGCAATCCGATCCCGAAACTAGTCAGTGATTTGTCACTGATTTTGAACAGTAAGGACCAATCACTGCATCGTGTGTTCTTGACTTGGCCAATCAGAGCGCATGTGTCCTTGACCAATCCGAGAGCATTGTCGATGGTGGGAAATTGTCGGAATAGATTGCAAGCAAAATCAACGTCATTGCGGTTTTTTGGGTTAATTCTTCGATGATACGGTAACCGTTTACCATCAGGCGGGCAGTCAGATTGTTTGCTACCATACATACATAAGTATGCATGCATGTTAGTCATTCTGAACAACTTTTACTATAGGTACCAAGAGGTTTAGACCTCCATAGCTTCCGGCGGCGTTGTGTGACGGGTCGCCCACTTCCCTCCAATATGGCGAGGAGAGCGATGGCTGCCACACGCGTCATACGCGTGAACAGGTGCTGCTAGTGAGGGCTGGTCTGCTTAAGTTTTCCATTTATTTATTTACTTATTAAATATAGATCCAGTCTACTTTGTAGTGTTGCCGCCGCGCCGGGGCACGCAATTGCTGTCAGTGCGATTAGAATGTAAATATTATGTAATGAATCGAAGCTTGTTTTGAAAAGAGTGCTGAGTTTATTGCCAGCTCTTCTCAGCAAATGCAACCTTCCGAACCGGTATTAGAGTATTAGAGTCAGACTTTTCATAAGTTCCTGCGAAGGTCTATTTGAATAAATTATTTTGAACTTTTTTGAATAGGTTTTGAAAATGCAATCTCAAAATCTCCACCCAGTATAAACTCCGGAAACATTGAAACTGTCAAGCTAATATCTGTATATCTAAGTTATGATACCAAATCAATTAAATAAGTACAGAACAGGCTCTATTTTGGTAAGTTATTCTGTATCGCTGTACAAATACACAAGAGGCTAGAAGTTCCAAACGTCACGTTCAGTTATCGGCGGGTGAAGTCAGTAGGTATTAGTATATTTAAAACAGCCGCCTATCAGCCGATCGCACGCGCAGCGCACGTCGCGGCGCAAGCTCGCGGCTATTGTGCATAATGCCCGCTTATTGTTTATATTTGATATGTCTGCGATGCTCTGTACTTGTTAAATTATAGTAAAAAGAGAATTTTCTTTGCTTTTTCTTTCTGTCTTTCATTTGGACTGTGAATTGATTTTTGAATAGTTTTTTTTTTGTTATCATTCGATTATCTCGTCGACAGGTGATTTATCTGTATAAATCTGATATTAAATTGTTGTCTTTTTTATAATTTATTTATTTAATACAAATAATTATGTTAACAATACAAGCTATATATAGAAAATTTCCTCGAGTCTGCCGCTGCTACCGATTAACTAACGGTTCCCACTAGGGTGGCACGTTCCCTCTTTGCATAGCCAAGCTGAATAAGTTGATGTGTTGGCGGAAAAAGCTCCCAAACTCCCAACCTGCTGGTCAACGGAAGTTTCAATAATTTTTTATGACAAAGTGCGAGCAAATTATTCTCTTATATAGGTATAGGTTATGATTTAAATACTTTTATATAATTTTTGTTAATAGTAGTTTACATGTTTTTAATCGAACATAACTAATTCAATTTTATCTAAAATGATAGTATTTAGTTTGATTATGCCTATTTCACTTTAAGATGCTGTGTTATAAGTATACGCTGGCAACACTAAAACAATAATTAATTCAGTAATTTTGATCGGTATTTCTATGTTCTAGACCTAGAAATAAAGAAACATTTGCAACTTATAAACATTTAATACCAGTAATGATAGATAAACGTTATGTATCGGTGTACAATCTCAGCGTGACATTCGATATAATTACGATAAATTATAAATTTATCCTCATGGAAAAATACATGATAATTGAAATGTTTTATTTATTTATTGGTACCACTTAACCTTCAGTGCAGCGGGTAACATTCTAGGCGGCGGTGAGTGCGCAGTGCGCAGATAAGGCGCAGCGCACACGACGCGACGCCCGTATAATGTATGTATGAGTGCGCAGATTTGCGATACGCCTCACGAACGAAACGCTTCCTAGCGCTAGTTTGTTTTGTTTCACTGAGAAGGGACTTACGCTTAGAGCTCTGTCTTTTAGTAAAAAAATAGAGTTTGAGATTGGCTCTAAAACTCCTTTCAAACATATAACTAGTAAGCGCCCCGTGGTTCCACCCGCGTTTCTGGGGGATATATTGTTTTTCCGGGATAAAGAGTATCCTATGTGTTAATCCAGAACATATTTTATCCATGTGCAAAATTTCATCCAAATCTGTTCAATTGTCCAAGCGCTATTGAGGCACAAACATGTACGTAAGTGCGATAAACGTAAAACATGAATCGAATCTAATAACAAATAAGTTTTTTTTCTAACAGTTTCAGTCCTCATGTATTTTTTTTTCTTTTTTATTGTTAATTATTTGGAAAAAAAAGCCAAACATAGTCGGTTTGTCCAAAAAATATTGAAAAAATGTAACCTTGCTGAGTTTCTTGCCGGATTCTTCTCATTCTTCTCAATCGGTGGTAACTTCAGTAAATGTGACCTTCATAAGTGCCCTTCTGGGGCCTAAATTGAATAAATGGCTTTGACTTTGAAATAAATACAGTTACAATCTTTAATAAAATACTTTATATCATGAAATATACGTAAGAAAGTAGTACGATTAAGAAATATCGATTAAGTTTAACGTTACTAGTAATTTAAACAAAATGATTAGTCCACTATAACTTGCAATTAAAATGCTACATTCAACAAACATAAGTTGCGCCATAAATGTGTTCGAGTGCGGAACCTATCCATCATTCTAAACTATCTCATTCGGTCTATACACTAAGCTGTGCTTTTACAGTTCAAATAAACCAGAGACTAATCGCCTTACGACAAAAATATCTTTGCTTTATTCACGTTTATTGTATTAAGTATTGTTTAAAATAAATGGCGTGGTATAATCCGTGGTTATTAATATGAATGGAGCGTGTCGACATTCAGTATTGTCGACTTGTGTGTGTGACGGAGTGGCGTCACTTGTCACTTGTCACGCGACACGGACGCGGCACAGGCGCAGGCGCAGGCGGGACGCGGCGCGACGCGGCACCACACGGCACGGTGTGCGCTGACGCCTACGTCATCACATACATCTGCAGTGAGCGCATCCCTTTATATTACATAGCATATGATCCCGATAATTTTTCATTGAAATTGTATACAGACGATCTTCTTTGTCTTTGTATGTTAAATATTATGTTGAGGAGGTGTGGTGTATCCTATAGTTCATGGAAATCTGATTAATTGCATTGATTTCGGATATTTTAATATAATGCCCTCCTACAGGCTTTGACTCAGACTTTTTTTTTTTTTTATTTATGACTGTTACCTTGTTTATATAAGAGCCATGTGGTAATCGCTACTTTAACGGGTGTGTATCGAAATTTGTAAGTTATTCACCATGGCTGACCTAACATAGGTTTCGAAAATAGGCCATCTCGAAATCTCCACCCAGTATAGTTTTCATGAGCAAAACTGATAGAATATATCATACTTATAATTTATAGACAGAAATCTTAAGGAAAATTCGAAATCAATTTACCTATGTTATGACAGATTTATGAAAAGAAATAACATATTGATCTGAAGACGAAGATTAATCCCCGATAAATAAAAATAGACACAAAACAAGTCGATAACTTTCATCTGTCAAAGCACGAGACCCAATCAAAGTGAGTTAATTTAGAAAATGTTAATTCTACGGCATCGGGCCACCGCCGCGCCATGTGGCTGCCAACGCACCGTGTGGCCGCATCAATCTCGGTGATTGATTAGCTCCCGATGCATACATTAAATGTTGCTATTGTACAATTATTGCATTAATTGTGTTACTATCACTTTGAAAGTCTCTCTTGATTACAGTGCTGGTTCAAATGGATGATGAAGTGTGCTAAAAAAATATTATGTTCTCAGATGAAATAATGAATTACATCGGAGTGCACTCTGCTTTATGGCATTATACACCGACGAGCAATATAAAAAAGCCACTTGCAAAGTGCCTAAGACATAAAGTTCTCTCTTCTTACTCGTTCATTAACATACAATTTGTTTTTGTTTAATTTTGTATTTTTTAATGCGAAATACATTTGAATGTCTCTTTTCACTTCAAGAAGTTATCTTGCATGATTTCAGAAATGTTTCATGATAAGTTAGTGGGTGGCTTTTTTGTATTGCTCGACAGTTTATTTGCAATGGTGATTTATTGGTATTTAGATTTTCATGTAACAAAATAAATCAGTAATTCATTCAAACGAATTCATGAATGTACCAATTAATGAATTCCGTTGTATTCCGACAGCTGCACTTGAGAGCCAGTTCCGTCTAGGCTTTATGTGCTATACGCCTTCGGCCACATCATCACTGACTATTGTGAGATTGTGGTCATAAACACCTATGCTTGTTATTCTGAAACAATATTTGATCCATTAGTCTATGGAATTCTCTTCCACATGAAATCAGACGAGCTCAGACGATAGATTCTTTCAAACAAATAGTTTTATCAAATTATTCACTTTGAAATAGTTTATTATTTTTATTTTTCTTGTATGCTGTTATTGTGATTTATCTGTTTTTATTGTATTTATTAGTTTATTTTATTGTTATGTATTATTTTTTATAATTAGTTTGTTCTACTCAGGCCATTTAAAAGTACATTCCTATTACCCAAAGGTTGCCTGGAAGAAATCGCTTTAGCGATAAGGCCGCCTATGTTGTATTCGCAATTTATTCTTTGTTAAATATTATGTTTTGTTCTTTCATATGATGTGTATAGTTTCATATGATAAAGAATACTCTATTCTATTGTATTTTTCGTAACATCCAGCACGCAGATTACTTGAGAATTGTTGCTCAATACATCCGCATATAAAAGACTTCAACGCGCGCATTAATGTGCACCATCTGGTCCCAAGCACAGCTTCAGAAATTATCATGACGCCGGTAGAGTGGAGTGGAGTAAGTCAACCGTTTAATGAGAATTATTGTATTTGCGACGCGACTGATTGCGATAATTGCTGCTCGCCAGTCGCCGCGCATACCCGAGTGTGAGCTGCACTTGTACGTTCAACAATAGTAGGCTGCTTCTTAGCTATTTAAAAAAAAATATTAATCAATGAAATATGCATGATAAATAATAATGCATTCATAAGAATTCGTTTTGTTTTATGATTGTTAGGTGTTTTAGTTTTCATTGTTTTTGAATTTTAAAATAAAAAAGAATAACCAACATATAAGTCAGGTTGAGTATTGAGAATAATTATCCATGTTGAGTAGTACCGTTCTCATCAGTTGAAGGCTAATTTCAGAACCGGTGGCAGCTTCAATAGCTTTGACCTCTACAAGTGCGCTCCTAAGAAACAAGTAGATTTTATAATAGGAAGAACTTTAGCAAACTGTAAAGAATGAGAATTATAGACACAGTTTATTATGAAAAGATAGTCCTGACTCCAGAGGTTTCTTAAATTGTGCTACTGTATGTTACAGAGTGCACTATACTTGGGTAGCTGAGGCAGCGTGAGGCGGCCACGAGGCGCAGCCGCAGCCGGGCGGCGAGCTACTACTTACCTATAGTAGGTACTATTAGCGCGTCAGTGAGCGGGTGACGCGCTCGATGAGCACAATTATCATAGCTATTGTATCACATTTATTGTTATATCGTTTATTATCATAACTAACTGATGCAACGGTACACCGAACGGGTCAGGTAGGCTCCATTGGGTAACGGTTGTAACGTTGTAATCTGTCAGATGATTTTCTGCTGGAATAATTGCGTGATTTATTTCCTGATTTTCTGAATGAATGAACTGCTTGATTTAATATATTTGAGTAGCACGCTTATCTGAACTATAATATATATTGTAGAAGAAACAAAAGTACTGTAAATATATCGAAAAATGCAACGGTGTTTTATATGAGACTTAGATTTGCAATCATTTCGTATCCTGCGAATATTATAAATTCGAACGTTTGTGGAATCATTATATCCCTCACAAATAAAACTGTTTGACAAAAGCTACTATAACTTCGACAACATACCTACATTTCAAATAGCTACATATATCATATACTAGGTATTACAGAACGAGAATTAAAACATGAGTCAAGTCCCAAGAATTAATTGCATTAATAAAAAATAAGCGTCGTGTCATACATTTAAATTGAATTGTTTGAATCTCGACTTGACTTTTTGATGGAGGATCTAAAATATACTTTAATCTCTTTTTTGCAAACTGACGTCAGGTCTTAATAATCCCCTTGACTTGCCAAAGTAGACTCGTAATCACTATCAGTAATAAGTTAATCAATAGATAGGCATCAGTCCCCCCCCCCCCCCCCCCCCGCGCGCCTCGCTCCTCCTGCAGTCCCCTCACAGCGCGGGCGCCGCGAGAGAGTACAAGTACGCGAGAGTGAAACAATTTATATTAAACTCACATTTAACAATATCGTATAGATTGGAGTCGATTCGGCGATCAAACAAGATGGCAGCTCTTGATCGTGTGATTAATGATCTGTCTCGTGTCTCTGTGCCTGTCTACTCTGTTGCTCTGTGCTCTCCTCACATACTTTACAACTATGAACACTAGTGATGGGACAGTAGATCACAGGATAAAAGGATGCTACTTTTAATATTATGTCTGATGACGTGGCAAAAACTTTGATAAAAAATAATTTTAAAATGGATTATATTTATAATCCATTTTAAAATAAATAAAAATCAGAACACGTATTTACATAAGCCTTTTTCTATACAAATTAAATTTTGGCATAAGAAAATGTATAAGTACAAATTAATATCTACTAGTTAACTAATGGATTAGTCGATAGCTAGAACAATGGGTCGTCCATCACTATGGAGTATAGCGGGCGGGCCGGTCGGCGGCGGCGCAGGCGCAGGCGCAGGTGAGCGAACAAATTGTACTGTCCGTAATTAATTCACATCGAGTGGCAGTCGATCAGTATGTCTTCATTAATACGTGATTTAATTGGTTATTATTTTCATGACAATGACGAATAATCCGCCGATGTGAAATCATTATCGTCATTAACCATGCTATGTTCTCAATGACGATTGAACTTGATACTGTAGGGTTTTAGGTGTGTACATTTTAGGTGTTTACTATATTATGTAAACTGGGAATACAAATAGTATATTCGCTAATGCTAATTGAACACAAGAAAATCGCATAAATATGAGCAGTGGAGTTTCGGTCCGGTAGTTCGAACAGATAGTTGTCCAAAACAACTTTGGGTTAGCTCAATGGCGAAGCTCACATGCTCTAGGATATTATGAATTTGTTGGCCTATTTTTTGTGGAGGTTTGTGAGGACCCTTAAATTGACAAAAGTGAAGTTTAATAGCAAAAGAGACAACGCATCTAAATAGATAATAGATGGATCTTGTAGGTACCAACTGTAGATGATGATGAAATCGTAATGCAGATGTGTCTAAAGCTCATTCACTTCCGGGACGGATACTGTCTGCACATAGAAGATTCTATTAAGTTTCGGTACCTTTTAAAACTAATAGGAGCTATTAAGTGTATTCGTGTTTGAATACAGCCACATTAGTTTGTTCTTTCAAGCGAATCGCTGCACAATAGATAGTAGACGTGTGTTCGAGATCTGACCGCATGTAACGATTAATAAGTGGAGTCACGTCACGACATCGCTCCAGCGATCCGAGAGCGGAGCGGAGCGGAGTGGAGCAGACAACCAATACAAACAAACAAACATTACTCAGGCGTGTTGCTGCCGTGGACCGGCATAGGAATTAACGTTATCGTTTAATTAGGGAAATCGATGCTGATTATGATTGTTTTTATTTATAAGTCAGATTAAGTATTGGGTAGATGCTTCCAGTATGAATTTGAGTGTGATTAAAGCTAGTAAGTCTAACAATCAAAAGATTCAACAATTTGAATTACGTATCTGAATAGATTTTTATAACGAATTTAATGTAGCAATAAAAGCATTTAATAACATTTTATTATCATGGTAAAAAAATAGACACAGCAATAAAGAAATTCCGAGAGCACTCAAGTTCCAACGCAGTTGCTCGTTTTAAATAATAAGCACACACTCGAATGCGCTCAAGCAGCAAAAATATTGTAGCACACATCAATAACGGAGCATTCAGAAGTTAATTAAACTTATCGAGCGTACAGTCGAGAGCTTTTAGCTCCAGATATGTATCTTAAAAGCTTTGCGCGATACAAATATGTTTTTTTGATTGAATGTTTTAGGAGCCGAAGAAAAAGAAATAAAATGTTGATGTTTATAGCACGCCTTTGTTTTTGTTCCGATTTGTTTCGCTCGTTTTATTTATAGCGCGATAGAGTTGTTGATAGGCGAACACTTACAACATAGCTTTAGTACACTTTTATGTTCTTATATTACGGTCATTTTATTTTATAGTTTAACGATCGTTTTACGTATAGTGTGAATTAGAATGGAATAGCAATTAATATACTTATTATTTATTCAAGTTTTTGTGCATGAAAATCCGTTTACACTCGAACATTTGCAAATTAATTTTATCATCGAACTGTGACGAAAAAGAACTGCAGTGCAGTGACCATTTCAGTATAAAAAGACATAGACAAAAATAAACATGCGGGTGGAGCTGCGAGCATAAGCTTGTGTGATATTGTGAAATGATGCCCCCTGTACCCCTCCTGCATGCACTCATCCGTGTGATTGATCACCATCGCCCCGAACCCTGGATTCCCCCAAGTGTAGCACAAAAGTTACATCAATCTAACATAGATAGTGAATACATTTTCTGTACTTACATGTAAATGATTTGAAATGTTGTTAAATTAATGGTCTAATGGATGTAAATATACGCAACGGTACAACAGTATTCGGTTAGTAATTAATTTAATAAACACTACTATCAGCAACGCGGTTTATTTTAGTAATTAGATCGTGAATGAGTAACAGATAACCACACAATAATATCCATATATATTTACAACTTAAATAGGATATGATAGGATTCAACTAAAATTTTACGATAGTGGTATCACAATTGTTCTCAGTGTCAGTCAGTATGTAAATATTATGCAATAAATCTAAGCTTGTTTTAAAAAGAATAGTTGTTGAGTTTATTGCCGGCTCTTCTCAGCAAATGCAACCTTCCGAACCGGTATTAGAGTCGGACTATTCATGTGTCTATGAAGGTCTATTTGAAATAAATGATTTGAATTTGATTATAGAATACTAGCCTTAGTCTGCGGGGTCTAGCCATGTCTGCGACCGCCCGATTGGGAGGTCACTTTCACTTAAAACGATCACAGCTCAGCTCCCTTAAGCCACAGCGCAATGATATATAGTTTAAAACCTTCCTCCAATAAGCCCTAAGATAACTGTGAAAACCGTATCACAATTTGTATTGCTGGTCTTGTGTTATAAGCGAACAAATATCACATGCAGAGACGTTGCGTAAAGTTGCATCTTATAATATGTAGGGAATAACAACAATGTCTACATTGTCTCCTTCATGAACCTTCATCTTACTCAATTGATGAAAAGGAATGGATAGATTGTGTGAAAGATGATATGAGTAAGAAAAGAGTGAATCATTATTCATACAGAAAGGCCGAATGGAAGAAGCGTACGTAACTACTGCGCCGACCACACATATTGGGAACAGGGCAGGTAGATGAAAGTAGGTTAAACATAACTGCAATAGACGTTTTTGGTTTTCGTAAGATGTTAATACGAAGCTCTGTATGTCGGAACACGTAGGATTATGCCCGACGTTGCCGCAGCTCCTGATTCCTCGCAGATATCGCACCAGTGGTTGGTAGGCACTGCACGTACCCATTGCACAAAGTTCATGCCTCTAAAGTTCACAGTCAAGATTTAAAAGCTGCAGCACGGTGTACCTCAGATCATAAAACAAGAAGATTGTTGACTCTTACAATCTAGGGACTTTAAGGCTAAAAATGTTTTTTATAATTTAGGCGACTTCCATAAATTTATGTATTTTTAATGTTTTTTTTATAATTAATCATACAATCAAAATTGTGAAATCTTGCCAATTGTTTGAATTCATTTTATTTTATTTTCATTTATGTATTATTATTATTATATATTATTGATTAGATTGTATGTTATTATAATACCTAATATATTTGCATGTCATAAACAGTGACGAAATATAATGAAACATACATTTTAATATTGTAAGGTATAAACCATATTTCTAACAAATAAAATTCATTTCATTTCATTTCATAAGGCCTGAGAGAATTTTATTCTTCAGCATTTTCCATCTTAGGCTTCGTGAAAATATATAGTATGCATTATAGTGAGCCTTATGCATGTTGTTAAATAGAATACATCAGATTTATAGATTGTGCGTTGATTGTTACTCACTAGGCCCCATTATCATAGACTGTACTTATATTTAAGACTGGGAATATCTCGTAAAAAGTCAATCGTTTCACAAAAAACTTAAACCGACTTTAAAGTACACTAAGAAGTAATTAAGTTCTGATCTGATGACAATGGGACCAAACGGGAAGTGTACCCTTCCAAATAAAAAAATAGTTTTCCAAATCGGTTCATAAATGATGGTGTTATGAGGTAACAAACATTTAAAAAAATACATCCGAAATGAGAACCTCCTCCTTTTTTTTAAGTCGATTAAAATATATGATATTATTATTATCACTTTAGACATGATTGTAATGATCAATTATTAAATATCTCCTTGTTACTTCTTGTGATCCCTAAAACTCACAAACTTTCTTTCTTCCTTCTCACACACACTCATAGCGTGGAAGATGGCTGCGTGTGCGCACGGAAATAATAAAGTCTTTGCTCCGGCGTGGTGGCGGCGGCGGCGGCGCGCAAAACTAGCCGCCTAGTATTTATGTTTAGACTTTATAAGTGCCCATATCGGAATTTCTAATTAAAACGGTACATCAAAGTGTAGCTCTAGTCTTGAACGTCTGACCCGCGCCGCCCGCGCCGCCGCCGCCACCGTATCATTTTCATATCAACATTTTTTATGCGCCGAACTAAGTGTTCATGTTTTTTATTTATGATGATTAGTTTTACTTAATATTACCTGGAATATTTCTAAGCTTCTTTATTTTAGGGCAAGAAGAATTAAGATAAGAAGAATATGAGGATGAAATAATTTGTGTTAAAAATATAAAATATCCCAACAACTTTTAGTAAAAAAAAAAGTACCTAAGGAGCGTGCTTCCGATGGGTTGTTGCTCCACGATTACATCAAAATAATAATTAAGTATAGTGATTGTTATTTCCCTACAACATAAATTCCAGACATAATTTGGTCCTTCGAGCCGAATTTTACATACATTTTTTACAAAAACAAAATTAGTAAAGAATTAAAAATATCATACGTAAGAAAAAAAGAAATGTTCTATGAAAATAGCTAAAAGCATGAGGCGAGATGAGGTCAAACATCCGAGCTTTAATTACATTCTCATAATGGGCTATAAACATACAAATGCGTCATGTCAAGGTACACCATTACAGTTCACAAACGACTAAATGCAAGCACAATTATAATTAAATATTTATAACATAAAAGTGGCCCAGTTAGTTTAGTAGTTATTATGACAATTAAATAGTGTTTAGTGCGCCCGCGCAGCTCCGCGGCAAGAAGCTGGTGTCGTGGCGTGGGTACGATCCGTGGATTCGACGCTACGGGTGATGTTGTATGGCATGAGCGGAGCAGGAGCGGGGAGCGTTATGAGAACTCAATGTAATGTAATGCAATTCAATATTGTCTCCTATACAAACACTAAATGTATTCAAATTTGAAAAAATAATACCTTAGGAAATTTAACTAGCTTCGAAAAACTTAATTTCGCCATTTTTGGTCTTAATAGAAAATCCTTGTAAAATTTGTAGACTACATACAATAATCAGTATAATATCCAAAAAAATGGGTTATCAGACAATATTGATGATTGGTATTATCTATGTTTCATAGATCGCAATTTCATTTCAATCAAATCAAAATAAATAAATCAAATAAATGATTATTATTAATCGGGTAGGAATCTGGCATCTCGCTCCTCTCTCTTCACCCCGCTACTCTCACGTCTCAGTGTGCACCACTGTTCAAGTTCACATCTTGTATGTGGTAACACCGGCCCAATTATACACATTAACGGCCACTTTCTCCGACCCCTCCCCCCGGCGCGGGTGTCTGGATGCGCACACGCAGCGGCCACGACTACTCAAGTATAATCTTGTATCCAAATAAGCATATTTTTGATGATGAATGTTCGTACAATGTACGTCTCGCAATCGAGAGCGGATCATTTTTCACTTCAACTCTGACTGCAGTTGAATGTCGGTTTCGCAAGTTGTATTTTGCTTATAAATAACACGTCACGTCACAACGGAATCTTTTCGCTGTATGATGTCGGGATTTCGAGTTAAAAGTATCAAATTGAAACCAAATTATTACTCTGACGAAAGGCACAAGATTTTTTTGCAGTAATAACGATGACCACCTATTCACCATGAGGAACATTTACCAAAATGTGAAATCATAAAGATATTACGTAATATTTACAAAGTTCGTTGAAACCTAGATAAATATTATGTAAGTTGATATAGAAATAAGGATTAATTACACAGCTCACAATAACTAAATAATTCATTTACGAAGCAACTCCACTCGCAGTGACGTATTAAAAGTTTAATTAAAACTTGGATGATGGTAATAAATGATAATGGTACCTAACTGCGCTGCGAACACACCACACCACAGTATTTATGAGACGAAAGTATGTTATTGCTTTATAAGGCTGCACACGATGTGCTGCCCTCCCTCAGTGTGTTCGGCTTATGATGGTATCTGCTTAAATTACACAAGCTTCCGCCCCGTGGGTTCGCCTACTTAGTAAAAGGAGACTGAGATAAAAAGTACCGATGTTTATGAGTTGAATCTTAGGCCTTCGAGCAGTGACTAAGCATCAAATCAATAATAAATTATGCGTAATTTAGGCGTAAAGAAACAAACATTTCTTTTATTTTTGACACATTTAGTAGATAAGCGGCTCTATCGAACGTAGAGTCGATTAATCTGTAGATTCACTGACTGCTAAATCGATCAAGACCAACTGCCAATCTGGTACTAATCAAGACCACCTCGTAATGTCACAGTAATCTTTCTGTCAAGTACAGCAACATTTTTTGTACATTGATATGTAATTAAACAGAAGTAAGCGCTTGTTTCAAAGAGAATGTTTGGTATTTTTTCCTGAGTCGTGACAATTAGTGTGGACGGATGGTCGGTCGGTTGGTGCAGCGTAAAGAACACCGCACACTGCAGGTAATGACCGCTGCGGCGGCGCGGCGGCGGCCGCCGTGTGCCATGCATGACGTCACGCGCTCACTACATGTGCATGCACCTCATTAGCATGCTCCCGCCCGACGCATCCACACGAGACTTAGGACCTTGTGACTTGATAATGGAGGGAAATGAGAGGCATATAATGAGATTGTAACTCAACATTGCACATTGGGAAAATTCAGTTATGCATAAGCATTAAAACATGCCTAGTAACTGGTGGATAGTGTCTTAACAGGTCTTAACTTTTTTATTTATTGTAACTACAATTTCTCAATAAAATGACAATGGAAGTTGGATTCAGTGAATTTCGTTGATTTTCGTTAATTGTGGTTGGTTGGAATCAAAAATTTCTATATTTTTACGTTTCGATATATCCAAACTGCATTTATATAGCTCAGTGAGCGTCTACATGTAAATGCGTCAACTAGGTACCGTTATTCGAGTCGACTCGCGTTCTGCGCTCGCTGATTCATTGCAAATTAAACACGAACGAGGAAAATAAATACTAACTATCTTCTACGTGTAATGAGAATCGATATTCAGAGGAAACGATACCTGTGAGTGTTGTGAGGTCAAAGCGGCTTTGAGAAGTAAAATAAAATATGTAGTCAGCTTTTATTTCATCTTTTTCACTTGCTAGGCAAGTTTGTTTCCTGATAATTTCAGTCATACTTATGAACAGGTGCTGCTTGATGTTCTTGAGTCTGTTATTTACTCCTAATATTTGAATACTCTACTTTGTACCACTGCTGGGTATGCAATTGCTGTCAGTGAGATAGAGAATGTAATGAACCTTATTTTGAAAAGGGTAATTGCTGACTTTTATCTGTGCTCGGTAAATGCAACCTCGTAAAATTACCGGTATTAAAGTCAAAATGTTAATAACTGCCTGCGAGGTCAATTTGAATTAAATATTGATCTCGATTTATGAGTCTTTATGAATTATTATTAACATCCAGTCCTAATTAAACCAATACTACACTAATTTACCTGAAGATTGATTTGGAAGATTGGATCTACCAAAAAACTAAAACAAATTATGCTTGTCAAACATCAAAAACCCACTCAGCGAGAGTCGGTGACTAAAGTTGACAAAATGATCCTGCGAGGGGACCACCCAAACTTGCGCTCAGAGACGCAGGGCGCAGGCAGGCGCAGGCGCAGGCGCGCGGGACGCACAGCGCGGGCGTGGAAAATGTGACGAGTGACGGAAACGCGCGATTGCCGTGAAATCAGAGCACACCGTGACGACACCGTGACGACCTCCGTGTTTCAGCCATCAGTAATTAACGCAACGGTAATTATCGCCACGTCTTCATTCCAATTTTATGATTGTTTTCATAGTGGCTTTATTGGCCCCTTAGTAACCTTATTCAAATTGACTTTGAAATGAATAGCAGGCGCAAAATTTAAAAGTACCAAAATTTACCTTAATTTTATTTTTTTTTATTTTTCGGAATTTTCCCTTTACTTGTACTGTAAGACCTCAAGTGGCCAGAGATTTATTGTGATACTATTAGGTCCTACTACTATTACTATTGGGTACTTCCGGTTGACCTAGAATTGAAAATTTTGGTTAAAAGAAAGGTCTTACAGTACAAGTAAAATAAAAGAGTTGAAAATTAAGGAAAATTTTGGTACTTACAAAATCTACAACTTTTACGATTTTTATACAACATATAGGCACTATAAACCTCAGTATTTGGTATTAATTTCAACTTGCTAGGTCCATCCGTTCCTGAGAAAATCGGTGGTGACACACGGGCTGACAGACGGACAAGAGAGTGATCTTATAAGGGTTCCTTTTTTTTCCTTTTGAGATACGGAACCCTAAAAACAAACGTGTCTAGAAACTGACCTTTCACACTTATTCAATTAAAAACCTGATAGAGAAACTAAAACCTGACATCTGAATTGAGTAACACTGCAAACCAGACACCAGTTAATCGGATTGACCTGCAACGGGTCATACCGCATCCTAACTATTTGTCTGCACAATAATAATTAATCAAAAATCAAGAAGCATATTGTTTAAAGAAAGCTCAAATATTGAATACAAAGAGCACACAATGCGGGCAATTGAAGGCAAACACTAATATTTCACGTTCCATCTCCATCGTGGCGTCTATTCACTGGCACGGATTGTTCATTAAGTGTTCAGTCACGATGCTTTACTAATTAAATTGATCACTTGTAAACTCTCGATGGACAGATGATTATTTAATTAAAATCTTTTAGGGTTCCCCATTTCTACTTACAATTAAAGTAAGTAAAGTAAAGTATAGGATTTGATAATTGCAACATAGTTCCTTCGATGAAATTATAAATTATGAAATCACATACAAAAAAAACATTTTCCTCTTTTTAGTCCTCTTTTTAGTGTTCATAGAACATCATAGAAATCTTGTAGTAAAACCTTAGCTCAAAACGTTATCTCGCACTTGACCACTTTTTAATTTAATCTATTATTAGTCGTGAGTGTATGTTAAAAAAACTGCGCGCGCATGCGCCGTAACGTAACGAGCAACCATATAATATTTTAACACGATTCGCTGCATTAAACAAACAAGCAAATTATAATGTGCTGCACCTGGCGCTCTTATTTCTATCCGCTTAAGGTTAATTTGGCGCTGGTTGATAGCCCGATGTAAGCTTGTGCGGCGATGTGGATCGGCCTCTTTCACACGCCACCCCTGACCCGCGGAAGGATTAATAAATTATTTTCCATCAAAAATTCATCATTTTGTGAACTCTCACCACCTCCTTTATAAAGTTGAATAATATCATTAATATAAATCTTCTTCTCAATGGGATTTCACGCTAAGAAATATAATAAACATAATATAAACAAAGAAAGTTCACACAAAAAAGATTAAAATTAAAATTGAGCGCATTCATTCTTACAACTTTATGTTAAACTACCTAGTCATTCTACATATAATGGTATCTTACTCTATCTTTTTAACTATAAGAAAATAAACAGAACTATTTATTACTTGTCGTAGGTACCTAAATGTGGATTTGGTAAAATATTTCTGTAAAAGCATATGAAATAAACCTGATACTATATGTTCTACAATAATACTTAAAGATAAACATCAGTAGACGATGTTTATCTTTAAGTATTGAACGCGTTAAACTTTAATCACATTATTATTAGTCGAGTATAATATCGAACAATAGACAGTATCGCAGCACGCTCCGCTCCATTGTTCTGGAGGCTCACAACTAAAAGCAGCGGCTCAATTAAGCACTGACGACGTAATCGCAGGTATCGCGGGATCGCGCGATCCCGGAACAAATTGTCCGTGAAATCGATCAGAATCGGCGGCGGCCAATCCCGCGCCGCCGCTGTTGCGCCCGCGCACCATTGGACGCGGGGACACTTGACCCGCACCACGCTCGCACGCGCATTGCACACAATCACTGAAACCTGAAGCTTTCCACTGACCACCATTTTGAATACCACATTCGATCCGGCTCGAAGGACCACGGCCGCCTTGGAGGTTTGAGCCGCCATTATGTTGTGGGTAGGTATTAAAAACGCAAACACCCATGAGGTAATTATGGAAACAATGGAATGACATTCAAACTCTCTTAAAATACTCTCCAGAAATTTAAGACCTTACTATTGAAACTTCTTTGGGTGCGATTGGAGTACAATCTGTCTCTAAAGTATGTATCGTTTTATAACAAACGCAATAGTTTCACTTCAGTCACGCAATGAGTAACATGCACTGTTATTTAAAATTGTAGCTTGTCCAAATAAGCAGTGAAAAAGCTCAAATTGTTTAATTTTCAGTTCATATCTAAGCTCATTTAGTTAGCTAATCAGTTAACTACTTAATTGTGAAGTAAAACAAAGCGGCTAACATTATCTCGGAGCTATCGTCTAACAATGTAGACAGAGGTGCGGGAGTGGCTACCGGTGCGCGGCGCACAATACCGAATCAATGGGCAATTATCCACCGGCCATTAGTGCGGGCCACTGGGGGCACGAGGGGGCAGCAGGGGACGAGGGGGCGCAGGGGGCCAGGCCACCCGCGAGAGATAGCCCGACGACAACATAATTGCTTCTATCGGGTTACAGGTATCTTAGACTTTGCTGGGAGGGTTGAGACGACGAAGGTTGCAGCTTCGTCAATGGGCAATTGGTTTCATTCTTTTTTTTTTTTATTTAAGCCAACGATAGCTTAGTTTTTAGGCTTAAGCGGTGGCGATGATCATAATAATATAAACATAATAAAAGCATAATAAGTAAGGAATCTAGTTCGGTGATAGACTTTGTAGTACCCGAGTGGTTGGATAACACCCTCAAGTTGAAAGTCTGTCGTTATAACCCATCTATTATGGCAATAGAACTGCAATTGAAAGCTTTGCTCTAGTCATTGTGGCCACAACATCACATATCGTGAAATGGTAATCAAACTCATGAGTGGCTTATTTGTATTCTTAAAGTTTTCTTTAACATCGGACAGGCTTGAGCGAAACGTGAATATTACTGGTAATGATTTGGCCGACGAATGGAATTGAATCAAAACCAAACATTTGTTTATTCTGTTTAGGCCCTGAAAAGGGCACTTACGAACTTTGAAAGCGGTTATTTTTTTTGGTGATAGTTACTTATGATACTTCCTTATTTTATTAGCTCCCATTATATTCATCTATTCAGAAATATATCACCATTCGTCCAATTGATTGCTACATACAGACAATAAATCGGAAACAATGACGATCGATCTAACAATTCTCTTCAAAGCCGTATTAAAGTTTTCCTGTTAGTTGTAAATTGAAACAATGTTGAATGAGGCAGGGCTAGACTAGTGTTGTGACACGCGTGCTTGTCGCGGCAACGAGCTCGTCCGTCAGGTGTCGCCGCCAGCGCTTGTCGCTATTTGTTTCAATTAGGCACGACACTGGCTACACGCCCGCCTAGCACGCACTACGCTGCCCCGCGTCAACAATAGGTAAGAGGGTTACGATTTAATTTACAACCGATTGTTTCATGGCAATACTTGCAAACAGATGACGACTGCAGCTATTTAATTGGCAACTTCATTTGGTAGTCTGTCCTTGCATCTGAGAGTCAGTACCTTGTACACTTTGTATGCTTACCAACTTCGGCCACACTATTACTGATATGGTGGACTATAAATAGTTAAAAAATACTGCAAATACAATTCAAATAAGTTTTGCTTAATTGCTATTTCTTAGTATGATAAATACAAAATCGTATTACAGAGCTTAATAAAACGGTAGGTTATTATCAATTTAAACAAAAAACCAGTTTAAAATACCAGTTTGATATTCAATAAGATGCTTTTAATATCAATCGTAATCTCACGATTGTCTATTTTACATAATAACTATCCTGTCGATAGCCGTCCGCTATCCGTGGTCGATCGCGTTGTCGCTCGTCGCTCGCTTATCTATCATCGCATCGGTCCCAATGATCGCACTTTGTCACCGTTCGACCAATATCACCATCTCTCATTATAATTATCGATGTACAGGCCTGCGCCTGCGCCGCCCTAGCCTCACCCACAGATTGGGTGATTAGTTTAATGAACTGTGACATTATGCTGATAAAAATTCATGACTTATCGATTGTATTAGGGACTTTTTAATTTATAATTAGTTTGATTTCATCAGGGATTAATTAAATTACGTGTAATTGAGTCCATTGATTCCCTAATTAATATTTGAATGGACTCCGGTATATGGTAAATATCAATGCACGATTGGAATTGAATAAATCCCATGAATATTTTATATGGATACTTCTATGAAAGGTTTTAAATTATTAGACTGTTTATGAATATCAAACCCGTTGATATCAGCGACTTGTGATGATGTAACCGAAGCTGGTATAAAGCGATGACGCGACGTCGGTATTCGGGCTATCATGAGCTTGAGGTTTCGGTTAAGAAAATCATCGTGAGAGAACTGTAGCACGGTGGTAAGGTAATTACTTTGAACCAGGTTGGCTAACATCCTCTTACCAAGCACCTAACGAGGTTTACCGACAGCTAGCTAGCTTGAGACCGAGTTTCTTACTAGGCCTTGAAGAAAAAAAGAAAAACAAAGATAACAAATAATAATAAAGTAAGCACACAACACCCAGAAGGATCATTAATTATTTCTACCTAATTTTCACATGGCACCAGGTTCACGCAAGGGTCATGAATTGATGAAGGTTTCTGACCGCTGCAAGTGTACAGTAACCCTCAGTCAAGGCTCTAGAGTTGTAATATCGTTAAATGTTATGCAAATTCTTTATTTTACGACCTTATCTAATGTTTGTTTTTCTCTCTCGCTCCGACCGCTACAGTTTACTACTTGAGTCGTATGTGGTTGAGTTTAATAGCCGTGACTTAATATTATGAACCTGCTCACTTCATTATTATGACTCTGAGATAGGTTAACGTATATAAGCTTTATTATACAATATTGCTAATATGACTTTCCATCCGGCAGCTTTGCGTTTTGAAAAGATAAATTTAATATCTCGTTTCTCGTCCATTTAAGCTGTGTTTACTAACTGCTTGTCGAGTTTTTTGGTTTATTCCGATACGTAACTTAATTCGTTCTGACGTAATACAATCCAAGTACATTTTGAATTACAGTTTATTTAAATATGTATCTCAATTTCCTGGATACACCTCGCTTAATGCAATTTTTAACCGTTGGAATGTACGTTGGTAGCAAAAAGTACGCAATACTTGGAGTGAAAAAACTTGTAAGGATGACAGTGGGAACACCTGCTGGTCAGTCAGCCACCAACCACCAGGCAGCCGCTGTGCGCCACCTCGAAGGCTTAAAAAGGCCACTCGAGCAATATTGCTGAATATAAAAATGAAACTGAGGTGTCAGCAGATCCCAAGTAATTCTAATATTTTTGGGAAAACAGTCTCTCTTTTTATACAATTTAATTCATTAACAGATTCGGTTTTGGTGAATTGGATCTGCTGTGAATTAGAAAAATGAATTCCATTCAGCAATATGGCTTGAGTGGCGTTTTTAGACCTGTTGGACAGACCTGCGTCCGCGCAGCGCGTCGGACGTCGGACCACACGCCGGCACATTCGCACTTCCTTTATAATTACTGTTTTATCTTAAACCCTTTAGGAAACATGCGACATGAGGTAATATTTACATTTTCTTTCAGTACCTACGTGTCTCACCGTGATAAAAGAGTAGTTATGCGAACAAAGATATAAGAACAAAGCCTTGGATCATTGCTGCTTGGCTAAAGTTTTTCATTAAAATTTAATCCATATAATAGAAAATTGCATGATGTATTTCGGTGAACAATCTCCACGTTTAGGTACTCTATGCTCTTCATCATTTTTAGTTATTTATTTTACCTGACTTTCTTTCTGATGATGGAATTATCGATTTTCTAGTCCTGCTAGTAACATGCACTTAGATTACTTGACCGTCGTTTTTTGAACTGTAGTTTTTATTTTTCCAAATTACTTCTTCGGTTATATTTCGGTTATAGTTCGGATACCGAGACGAAGGTCCCGGGTTCGAATCCTACAATGAGCTTGAGCTTTCGGTGAAGGAAAACATCGTGAGGAAACCATAGCACGGTGGTAGGGTACTTTGTAGTACCCATCTGGCTGGCTACCACCCTCAACTTGAAAATCTGTCGCCAAGCACCTATCGGTGTGTTCCGACAGCTGCACTTGAGAGCCAGTTCCTTCTAGGCTTTGTGTGCTTACCACCTTCGGCCACATCATCACTTACCATGGTGAG
Source organism: Achlya flavicornis (assembly GCA_947623365.1). Lineage (NCBI taxonomy): Eukaryota > Metazoa > Arthropoda > Insecta > Lepidoptera > Drepanidae > Achlya > Achlya flavicornis. The sequence continues at coordinate 146,154 of OX392485.1, read as the reverse complement.
ATTGTGGTCAAACACAGGCCTATACATAATAAAAAAAAAAAAAAAAAAAATATTTTTCTTTATCCCAATTCAGTAACTTTTGAATAGCGTGGTACTATAAATGAGAAGCAGGTTTCCATAGCAGCGCGGTCCACAGCAGGGTCGAGTCTGCTCCAGTAAATTGATGTTTAATTGACACATGGGCCACCTCACTGCAGCCATAAAGAATACTCATTATTTTATTTACAATTATAATTTTATATCTTTTTCAATCTTCATATTTCCGCTAACTCGCTTAATGTCAACAATGTGCGACACACGTGAAATGTCAGCTGGTAAGTTTTTGCTAAATATGTTGTTTTTTATCTAATTAAATGACCATTATCTATAGGCACTGTCTACATTTTCATCGATACAAGTATTGTAGGTATTAAAAGTATAAGTATAATACAAGTATCAGCTGCATATATTATTCATACGAACCTATAGTTAATTTAATAAAGATCCACCGCAATATTTTTGAAGGATTCTTATTTTTGCTGCCAGAGTTAAGTAATATTTTTTTTTAATTTATAAGGACTTGGGATGTTATTCATATTCGCTTTATTTAAAGCTCCACAAATTAAATACATAATCAATACTCCTCAGACAAAAAATATGAAAGGGACAGTGATTCGTGATAGTTCATTACAAAAGTAACAGCTGCAATTAAATCTATTAATCCTCGCTTACTGTACTGTTAATAAACGGTATTAATTAAACAAACGGGGGGCGTTTTTGTCTACGAGGATATAACTGCGTCTATTGTGAAGGCGTCGCAGCTGCGCGGCCGCAGTGCTGCCCGGCACAGTGCGGTGGTGGTGGTCACGTGCCGCGAGGAAGATCATTAAGGGTGGCGTTACATTAAATTGTGTGGTCAAATTGTGTTTGAGGTTGCGCTCCGGTAATAGCGAGAACTATTATTTGTATTTAAAATACTTTAATTGATTGAAGAATTAGCATATAATAATGAAAAAAAAAAGGTTAATTAAGTCAACAGTATGAACATAGCAGGAACCCTAAAAACGTATGTTAAACTATGATTTATGCTGTTTATGCTGCAGTGTGCTATGTGCGTTGGTGTTCAGATAGGGCTAAAAGTGAAGTCACGGTAAAACAAATTATTTGACTATAATAAACTCTCAATTAATTGCCTCAGTTATCGGGAGTTTAATTAGGGAGCTACTAATTTTGTCAAAAAGTTCATAGACTAATCAATCAGTTTTTTTTTATCTGCCTGCTTACACTGTAGCCCCACATAACGTTCCATGGTGAACTAATGGGATGTGATGCGGGATAGCTTTCACGTCTCTATACAACTAATCCGCGACCTCTCTCAGTGGACAATACAGACTACATCGCGAGGGTCCCGCTCCGGTGACCCCTCGCCACGTCACGGTGCGTGTGAATCTTGGACACTTGTGCGACTGCTTTTGTTTCATGGTATTTAGGATCATCTGTGTCATTTTAATTGTTTGGGATGTGCTCACAAGAACATACAAATGTTATCCATTTGTATGGAACTATGAAAAATTGTAATGAACAAATTATTTATGTATTATTATATTATTATATTGTTCTAGGACTGTCCCTATATTGTACTTGATCTTTATTTAAAGTGCCCGATTATTTGCACTAGACTTAGACATCAAATAAAAGTTATTAAGTATAGATTAGCCATTGTTTAAATACAATTTCACCATTGGAAATTATGAAGTGGTCTGGTAAGCACACCAAGGCTAGAAGGGATTATGATTCTCAAGTGAAGCTGCGGGAACACACCAGACCTCACCTCTACTGAAATATCATTGTAGGATTGGAATTGGAACCCATGACGGTCACATCGATGTCTCGGTATTCGACGTCACTAACACTGAACTATCAAGTGACGCTCACAGTCTAAGTAAATACCATTTTGCTATGCAAAACCGGGTGACCGTAGCCGGTACTGGATATAACTCAGGTCAGTATTTGTCGTGAACTAATTAATAACAGTTCCTTGTTCGTTACGCCGCCCGAAGATTTATCTTAATGCATTTCTGTGTTTCTAAATCTAAATCAGGATCAGGAAGAGGTGTCAGGTAATATTGAGCCGCCCTTATTTTATTAACTTAGATAATTTGTAATCGTACCTGTCAATTATAATTTATATTACAGCGTGGATGTAAGGCCGCGTGCACACTGCGGCGGTATTGGAGGATCTATCGATCAGCCCCCCTTCCCGTACCGCACTACCCCGCCGCGCCGCCCCCCGTACCGCCGCCCGGCGCGATGTTAATTAGAGATAGATGCGCCCGCTCCGCGCAGCCGATCATCATTTACAGATATCTTTGTGTGTGCCCGAACAGGACTTTCAAATTTGTTGGCTGACAATTTGAGATATTTATTTCAAGATAAAGTTGTGGGCTGACATCGGGGCCCGCTCGTACACGCTTTGTGCTTAATGGGGTATTCGGTAGGGGTTGATGACACCTCCGCACAATAGTTGAGATCCGACTAGAGATCACCTCAACACGATACTCCTTGAACCTTTGTGTCCTAATGTGGTCATTCATCCAATGTAATTAAAAGAATCAAAACAAACACTAGAAGCTGCTTTAGAGCAAATTGATATGGAGTGCGATACATAAGTATTCTGTAATTGTAAATTGCTTGTAAAAAGAACGTAAGGAAGAAATCCTCTTGGAGAGCAGTAGCACACCGTATGGCCGGTATGGGCGGCGGTGCGAGTGCGGGCGCGGGCGGGGCGAGTGCGGGCGCGGGCGGTGCGAGTGCGGGCGCGGGCGGTGCGGGTGCGGACAGCGGCCGCAATCATGTAATTATATCATTCCTCTCCGGAGAAATCAAGCGCAATTCGCAATAAGATTTATTACAGCTTTTTTCCTAGTTCGGGGCAATTTATTTGAAAGTATTAGTTGTAAGTCGGGCGGAGTCGTGCGGCGTCGGTCGGTGCGGCGGCGGGCGAGGCGTGCGCGCAACATTAACTTAATTAAACTAATGAATTAGATTAACGAAGCGCCCTCGCAGTTAATAGCGCCGATGTCTATCTGTGATTTGTGGACGTCCACCGCGATATGCCAACCAATTAATAACCCTGCGCTGATTCTATTAATATCTGTCAGGTTGATGGTTGCGCGGGCGCAGCGCACCGAGCGCCGAACAACGCTCATTTGTCTGCGACCGATGTCGGGGCTTGTTGCACATTGCTTGCTGCGCTTCTTCACATCGATCGATGGCATGCCGATAGCGAAAGGTTCACATACTTCTATCTACAATCTCTATAACTATAGCCATATGGTTTGGCCTATACTTAGTCATCTTTTTTGTGCGCAATTCTCATGCGCATGACTCAGAAGCAAACTGCTATTCCAACCGCTAACTTATGCATTCAATTGATCCGAGCTGTTAAATCTTGATGGTCAGGTGTCATAAATTTTTACGGCGTGAAGGTTTGTCTTACACGTCGACACCTCCCGGTGAGTCAGGCCACCGTGCGCCGAGCGCCGAGTGCCGGGCACCGGGCGCGCCCGCGCTGGTCCCGTCACGATGGGCCGGCACGCGGCCGCAGTAAAGTGCCCGGTTAATGGTCGACTCGTGAGGGTGCCGCGATGCCGAACCTGCGCCTTCCACGACAAGTGTGAAGCGACTCAACTACATTGTGTTCATTAAACCTGTATTTGTTAGGTGCGCCGAGGATAGCAGCTATAGCATGTTTAGATTTTCATACTGTTAGAGCTTATTTACATAAAACAAGCCCTAAAAATATTAAAGACACATAGTAAAACTTCTCCACACATGCGGGAATCCATCATGTTTCGATGTGTTGTGATTGTGACAAACTCGACTTAACAATACATTATTGTAATCAGTCTTTCTAAGATACCATCGATCTTTTCGATCTTCTGTATACCGCCCTCATCGGACTCGGTGTTCTTCAGCCTACCTACCTAGTAACATATATTATATTATACAATTTTGATTAAAAGATAATTGTGTTGAATGAAGTATTCTGATTATTTTTTCTTTAGTTAGCATTAATTCCACTTAGTAATCAATTAAAACAAACAGGTATAATTGTATGGGAGCATTATTTACTGAGACGTCACGCACACGAAACGCGACGCAGCACCGTGCGGCAGAGGTCGCGGTGGATGCGGTAGATATGCGCGGATTTACTGCGTCGGTGTGTACCGGGCTTTAATTACCTCGAGGGGTCGCGTGTGTAATGATCACGTTCTACGCCTCGCTCCCTATTCTAGCCAGTTCCTATGGATGTGGTGTCGATTCTAATCACGCTACAGTTTTACGACTTCTTAACATTATTTGTTACTGTTTACATCGGATTATCGAGTTAATACTACGGTTCTGATCTTGAGGCAGAGTTTATGACGGCAAAGAGTGACGAAAGATGACCTTGGGGTTGCAAGCATTTAGGCTACAGTACCATGAGGCGGGTCGTATGCTTGTTTGCAACCTTAGAAAGAAAGATAAAAAAAAAGAAAGATAAAAAGATTTGAATGCGGAACTAAAATATTCATACACTTTTAAGAAGTTAAAAAAGTACTATGTTATTAAAAAAAATTATAAAGCCATTTACACTTACTGATAATATCTGAGGTATTTATGACTTGTGTAGGTACTTACATGTTTCCCTACAGATACTAAATAACACACAAATGGTAGTAGAATATCTAATTATGAGTAACATAACGTTGTCGTCGTATATCTTCCCCTCTTGACCCCACAGTCCTCCACGTTGACACCGACACCGGGTCGATATAAATAACAAGATATTACATGTTACTTAACTTTTAAATATATTACTGTGACTGTTATATTTATAAAAACACGTGTCCATATCCCAGAGCTGCGCAACTACTCGCGGGAGACTAATGCCAGTACATTACTAAGCATTAGTTACTTACAATAAGTCACTTTACAAATATATTGAAAGCCGATGACAGTATAGTAATACCGGTACAAATTGGTGTCGTGTCGTGAACACAAATATGTAAATGATAATTAATGAGTGCTGCGTCCGCCGCGCGGCTCCGCCTGCCTCTATGGGCATTGATAAGTTAATCGGTTTACACACATGTTTGTGTGTTTACACGTGATTTACCCTTCTCACATCTATTTGTCATAATTACGGGCTGTATGGGATGAAAGAGAGTTAATTGCCGAGATACACGCTCGCGTTCTTACTAAGCGAGGAAAAAGATTAACAAAAAATATGCTATTTCGTTAACGTCAGTTTCTTAATATCCTCACAGTGTTAACTCATGATTAAAACTTTTTATAAATAGTATACATCATTAATTACTGCATATGTACTTATAATCAGAGATTAAAGAATTAATCTAGCTGCTAGAAAATAAGATTACCCAAGCAACTGAAGCGATGATAGCCAAGTAATAGCAAAGTTGAATGGTGTGACGAAGGTCATGGGATCACATCTTACAATTGAGCTTTCAGTGATGTAAAACATCGTGAGGAAACCATAGCACAGTGGTAAGGTACCTTGTAGTACCCAACTGGCTGGCTGCCCCCCCCCCCCCCCCCTCCAGTTGTAATCTTTCAGTTTACACTGACTACTACCTACTTATGAACCGTTTGCTTTTCATCTTATGAACTTTTGACTCATTGAAATAAAATGTTCATGGTCAATATATATTGACCATGAACATCATGAACACCACGAGCGCTTCTAGTTCTCATTTGTATATACAAATAAGAACTAGAAGCGCTCGTGGTGTAGCATGATTAGCCGTTCTTAATCGATCGGCAAAGTTAAGCTACGTCTGTCTTGGTCGGTACCTGGATGGGTGACCGCCTAGTGGTATTTCAAATCGAGCGTTTCCGTGCTTCGGAAGGCACGTAAAGCCGTTGGTCCCGGTTATCACTAGTCGTTAAGCTAGTTGGATGCCTCATAGGCGGCTTGAAAAATTCCAGCAGTAGGTTGGCCACTAGCCTACCTCCACCGAACCGCAGTGGGCACGCGTGGTGGAGTATCTGCCCATCCCCTTTCACCCTGATTTGTGAAAGGAGGCCTGTGCTCAGCAGTGGGACATTATAGGCTGATGATGATGATGATTATATACAAATAAATAAAATTGAAAAATTATAAGTTATGTTTTTAGGTTACAGATTATTTTACTTATTGTAATTAAATTAATTCAATTCAATGTTCTTCATTTATTTATTTTGATATAAATGCATCGATATATTATGTCTGTCTAATTGTTATATTTTTTTTATTTTGTGATATTTAGTCTAAACTTGTCAATAGTCACAGTGATAACAAATTGTGTGTTTAGTGTTTCCCTTTAGTTATTTTTTATTTTTAATGCAGACTTAAGTAAGTCATGCTCACTTTAAGGCCTTTGCTTGCGGCGGCGTCGTGTAACGGGTCGCTCACTTCCCTCCAATATGGCGAGGAGGGCGATGGCTGCCACACGCGTCATACTTGTGAACAGGTGCTGCTTGTGGGGGCTGGTCTGCTTAAGTTTGCTATTTATTTACTTATTAAATATTTATTCAGTCTACTTTGTATTTTTGCCGCCGCGCCGGGGCACGCAATTGTTTTCAGTGCGATTAGAATGTAAATATTATGTAATGAATCTAAGCCTGTTTTGAAAAGAGTAATTGCTGAGTTTATTGCCGGCTCTTCTCAGCAAATGCAACCTTCCGAACCGGTATTAGAGTATTAGAGTCAGACTTTTCATAAGTGCCTGCGAAGGTCTATTTGAATAAATGATTTTGAATTTTGAATTTTGCATATCACAGTCCTCCTTTCACAAATCAGGGTGAAAGGGAATGGGCAATACTCCACCCACCACGCGTGCCCACTGCGGTTCGGTGGAGGTAGGCTAGTGGTCAACCTACTGTTGGGAGTTTTCAAGCCTCCAAATATTAGTAGACCTCCAACTAGCTTAACGACTATCACTTAATTGTAAATGTGCCTTCCGAAGCACGGAAACGCTCGATTTTTGAAACCACGACGGTGCTGGTGGTAGTGGTAGCTTACGTAGTTACGGTAGGTACTTATACCAAAAATACCTCTTTTTATATTTTTAATGAAGCATTCCCATTTGAGCACCGATTCTTATTTTGGGTTGCTGCTCAAATGGGAACAAAAATTCAATTGGAAATCATTCCCTTTTGAGCACCGACGGTTTTGTAGCTTCTAGTTTTGTGTGGTGTTTAATAAAATGTATCGATAAAAATTTACAGTTTTATTATTAAAGGGAGTATTATCGTTACAGTACCAATGCTATTACTCCTAATTATTACTATACCGCTTAGAGTACTAATCAATAAGTTAGGTTGGTTATCAGTTGCTGAGCAAAATATACTTACTGTGGTTGATGTTACTTAGGGACTGGCTCATTATGAAAAATAATATACTCTCTATTTTACTAATATTTAACCTGTTGCAATAAAAAAGAATATCTGTCTAAATATCCCCTGCCAACCTGCTGGACCGTTTTGACAGGACTACTGGCAGATAGCTGATATTAGAAGGAGTAACTTAGGATTCTTATATTTTCGAATAAAAAAACCGTATGCGGGTGGAGCCGCGGGCTCAGCTAGTCAACAATACAATGAATACACCCTATTAAAAAATAAAAGCTTGTTATAGCTTAAACACTATCATAACTCTAATCTTAATCTAGTATTAAATGTTAGGGTCAATGTTTGCGCACACCCATGTTGTGATTGATGCGAGCGCATCTCGCTGCGCTATTCCGCCTCTATGATTCCACTCATACTCTATTAGGATCCTGTATAATTAATATAATACCTCCACTCCGCTCCGTATCGAACTATTAGACATATTAATCGAGATAATCTTATCGTTTCTCTTAATTACTTTACTAGCTTACAATTTATTTCATTATATTTACTATGCATCGAGAGTCATCGAGTTGAAGATAAGACATTTATAGCAAAGTAGATGCACACACGGATTAACCTATGGTTCTGCAAGGCTCTAATGTTATTTCGAATAATAATAATACATAATAAGCAATTTAAAAGGAAAGAATGCCAAGTAAAGTTCCTCTTAAACTCAACATTAGCTCAACGCGGTCAGGTTACATTTTAATAGTGGTGGTAGGTATCAATACTACGATCGGACAAGGATCAGAATTCTGAATGAAATTATATTTTTACTGTATACATATATATAGCCTCAACTAGGTACTTAAGTTTTTGCTTGGTGCTTTTCTGTAAGGCAGCCACTCACTCAGAGCTCGACAGGTTTATTTTATGAACTCCTAATCTGCACTGTATACCAGATGCGTTGAGACCATATGAGTCAACACATGGTAGTTTATGAGTAAATTGTGAGATGAGACGCCACCGCTCGCTGCGCACGCGCATCTAATAACGATTTATAGTTGAGTGTTGCGTGCGCACGCGACGCAAGTGTCCCTATATTTGATTTGTCCATAATCTATGATGCATGCCATTACCTAGCCGCATAAGTATCTTCTATACAGCTGTTATATAACATTTGTGCTTCGTTAACGCACTATTGTTATATTTTCGTCAAATATATTATTACGTATATTTCATGTAGCTCATTAAGTAATCAAAGCTTTAAGTTAAGCTTTATTTATGGTAGAATCACGTGTGCTTAAGCTACTTTGAAATTAAGTTGGGAGGATTTAAAAATTCTTCGGTTTCTTGAATTAGGATAATGCTATCTTTTGAAACTCTTTATTAGTTGATGAATAAAAACAAGTTTTTTTTTGCCTAAATGAAATTAAGCCTATCTTTTCTGAGATTCAAGTAAAAAAAAACCTTGCTAATTTTCTTGCTAGAGTCTTTTCAATTTAAGTGTATTTAGAACCGGAAGTAAATTCAACTCTATGTACCAACTTAACGTTCATAAAGATCCGTACTTATTGTGTGTAATTGTAATAATAGTGACTTATTGATTTTGATTTTTAAGACTATTTAAATTAAATGTTCTGTATAAAAATCACTATCATAAGTTAACTATGAACCTATAAGTAAGAAACAAGACCATTAATTTCCTATGTCCGAGAATCAATGACTAAAACGTTAGTTAGTATCGTTAAATGGTAGTAAAGTCCAACAAACAGGCCTCCAAATATTTACAGAGACAGCTGGCTACGGACAGACAAACGGCTAATTAATGCACTTATTCCTAACACAGTATTTATTGCATTCGGAGTTGTAACCTCTGCCCTTAGTTATTCAACTATTTGAACAAATATGTATGTAGGTGGCGACTAAGCGATTTTGGCTGTTCTTATAGTCTGTTAGTTGCATAATTACTTTTTATTTAAAGCTATGATGGCCCACTACTTATAACCACTGAGGTTGTGACGCCAAATGTAGTTGCACTCGTGGTGACGGTTGTGGATTCGAATTCTACAATGACCTTGAGATTCATCATCATCAGCCTATATGTCCCACTGCTGAGCATAGGCCTCACAAGTCAGGGTGAAACGGAATGGGCAGATACTCCACCACGCATGCCAACTGCGTATAAGTGAGGGTAGGCTAGTGGTCAACCTACTGTTGGAGTTTTCAAGCCGTCTAGAGGGCCTCCAACTAACTTAACGACTATAAAGTGATAATTGGGACCAACGATTTTACCTGCCTTCCGAAGCACGAAAACGCTCGATTTGAAATACCACTAGGCGGTCACCCATCCAGGTACCGACCACGACGGTAGTAGCTTAACTTGCCGATCGATTAAGAACAGCTTATCATGCTACACCACGAGCGCTTCGAGCTTGAGATTACGTTGAAGGAACCCATAGCTCGGTGGTAGGGTACTTTGTAGTACCTGAATGCTTGGCTGGCATACCACCCTCAAGACGCTCCAGTTGCCGTGGTTGGTTAAAATTCCACCTATCGCGCCGCAGGTTGTGGCTTCGATTCTCACCCGGAACATTTGGGTGTATGAACATGTCTGCATGTCCTGATTCTGGGTGTAATTACGTATATTAAGTATTTACAAGCTAAAGTATTTCATGTAGTTATATCAGTCGCGCGCGCGCATCCATCCCTGGTGGGCGCGTTCTTTCGATTACGGCTCTAATATCGTGTCAAAAATGACGGACGTGTTAAAGTGTAATGTTTGTAATATCGTCATTGACGAAATGTTGACGTATATTCAAAATAAAGTGTCTCTAGTGGACGTGGATACAATGGTGAAATTGTGTACATCATCATTTACGAGTAGTGAGATCAAAAAATCGAAATCGCTTTTTTTTGAATCTATCTCAACGGTTCAGCGTAACAAATTAAGGAGACAAAAAGGCAAGGAGAAACGAGACCTGGAAGACATCATAAGTGTTTTAAAAACAGCAGAACCTGATGAAGTTCCCGTTTTTGTTGCACGTAATTTGGAGAAACTACCTCCTATTACATTTGATCATTTGGATTGTTCTAAGTTGTTAAAGGATATCCAAAGAGTTCAAGCTGATATCAAGGACATGAAAAATACGTATGTTACGATTGATCAGCTAAATGAAGTAAAAGCGGAATGTCTTCATAACAACAGCATCACACCAATGCTACCCCGATCGGTATGCAATGTAAACATGAAGCGTGGCGCCTGGACCCTGGATAGTGGTCCGATAGGTTTGTCAAATTTGCATAACGAGGTTGAAAGCCATACGAAGCAAACACCTGTTCTTATAAACAAGAATGATACACTACAATACAGAGATATTATGGGGGTTAGTAGTCATCAAAATCAGAATGAGTCATCAACGCAAGAACGAGTGGAGGTAGGCAGCGACAAGTTACTTGCCGCGGTAAAACCGTGTGACACGGGTATAAAACTCGCAGCTGCTGTGACGTCAGAGGCAATGGACTCACCCGCACCGTCCTCCGTACATCAGCTGACCGACGGCGCAGTGAGTGTGGCAGAGTGCAGTACCAAAACCAAGCCACCAAATAATGTGTCACAAAATGTAAACAGCAATAACGATGCTAGCGCCTGGCACTTAGTCGATCGACAAAAGAAGAAAAAATTGAACTATCGTTTTATGGGAAAATCAGGTACAGCAAATGAAATGGAATGCAATTTCAAAGCAGCTGAAGCAAAGATCCCTATGTTTATTACAAATGTTCATAAAAATACGAAAGAACACGATATAATTAAGTATATTATGACAAGAACGCAAGAAACCGTTTCGTTGGGGAAAATAAATATGAAGAAACAAGGAGATTACAGTGCATATAAATTTTTTGTCTCCGAGGAAAAACTACCTTTATACCTAGACGAAAATATGTGGCCCAAGGGTATAATATTTAGGCGTTTTGTGCATTACAAACACAAAAATACTGACAGAGTTACCTATGACATCGGCACGACAAAAACAAATAATGGATAAACGCCCTTACAATTTCACTAGCTTCAATTGTAAAAATGTCAAACGTTCTCTGGAGAGTATCAGGGAGTTATGTGGTACGTGTGATCTGATTGCCTTACAAGAGACTTGGCTACTTCCTCACGAAATTCCGTACCTAAGTACTATTGACACAGATTTTGGCTACACGGGAACATCGGCGGTGGATACATCGGCGGAGATACTGCGCGGTAGGCCTTACGGTGGCACTGCCCTACTGTGGAGAAATAGTGTTTTCCAAGATGTGTCGGTGTTACGATGCGATAATTCTCGCATATGTGCTATCAAAATAGTAACAAGTGAGCGTCCTCTTATTGTGGTGAGTGTTTACATGCCTACGAACGCGATGGATAATCTACCGGAATTCACGGACTGCCTCAGTGCGGTGAGTGCTATTGTAGATGAATATAGTATAGACTCAGTATTTATTATGGGTGATTTTAACGCACATCCCCGTGAATTATTTTTTAATGAACTTACGGATTATTGTGAAGAACAATGTTGGTCATGCATTGACGTTGATAGATTGGGCTTATCTTCTGATACCTACACTTTTGTTAGTGATGTACATGGGTCTCAGAGATGGTTGGACCACTGTGTCGTAACAGAATCAGCTGCTCAGTCTGTAACTAATGTATATGTAAAATACGATACTCTGTGGTCGGACCATTTTCCTCTCATACTTGAGTGTAATCTAAGCTTATTAACTCCAAAACTAGCTAATAAAAGTACTACAGATAAAGCGGCGATAGTATGGGGGGAGCGTACTGAGAAACAAATTATTGTTTATGGTGAAAAGTGTCACAGTGAACTAAGATCTATTGTTTTCCCGAGTGATTTCACGCACTGTGCTGATAATTACTGTCATGACCATGATCATAGGCGTGTTCTAAATAAGCTTTACGATAATATTGTGAATACTCTGAGCAGTGCAGCTATGGTCAGTCGGGGAAATAGGTGTAGGCGTGGGGGTGGCTCCCGCATTGTGGGGTGGAACAAGCATGTCAGAGAGGCTCATTTGGAGGCTAGGTCAAAGTTTTTAGCGTGGGTATCGTATGGCAAGCCTACATGTGGATACGTATATGATGAGATGTGTCGAAGCCGTAAGATATTCAAATCGCGATTAAAATGGTGTCAGGATCACAAAGACCAAATTAAGATGGATATCTTGGCCTCACAGCACTCAAAAAATAATTTTCGAGGCTTCTGGAAAAACACCAATAAGGTAAACGCTAGGCCTGGCCTCCCAGTGAGCGTTGATGGTATGAGCGATCCCAAGGAAATAGCGAACCTATTTAAGGACCACTTTATTGTACAGTCCCCCCTGGGTCCGGCGCGGAAGGTGCTCCCTGCTGAGTTGCCTACGGAGAAGTTAGGAACTAGATTTACGGCAAAGGATGTAGCAAAAGCAATACAATCGATATCTAAAGGCAAATCTCCCGGTCACGATGGTCTCAGCATTGAGCATCTTCAGTATGCCGGGCCACACATTTCAAGGGTCTTAGCTATGTTCTTTTCACTGTGCGTGAGTCATTCATACGTGCCGCGGGAACTAATGAAAACTGTCGTAGTGCCTGTAGTAAAAAACAAAACGGGCGATTTGGCCGATAAAGGTAACTATAGACCTATCTCCCTCGCAACAGTTGTTGCAAAGGTGTTTGACGCCCTGCTTGAGACACAGTTAGATAAGTACCTCGTGTTGCACGACAATCAGTTTGGTTTTAGACCTTTTCTATCCACCGAAAGTGCAATACTGTGTCTCAAGCATACCGTCAGATATTATACAGCTAGAAGGACTCCTGTTTATGCCTGTTTCCTGGATCTTTCTAAAGCTTTCGACCTGGTCTCCTACGATATCTTGTGGGAAAAGCTTGAGGGCATTAACTTACCTGGTGAAATTATAAATATCTTCAGGTATTGGTACGGACACCAGGTCAACTGCGTCAGGTGGGCGGGAGCGCTGTCCGAGCCATATCGGTTGGAGTGTGGGGTGAGACAGGGGGGACTGACCTCTCCCGCACTCTTCAACTTATATGTGAACGCTCTGATCGTCGCACTCAGCAGTCAGCGTGTCGGTTGTCATATCGACGACGTATGTGTTAATAATTTAAGTTACGCGGACGACATGGTGCTGATGAGTGCGTCGGTTTGCGGCTTGAGAAAGCTTTTACTGACGTGTGAGAACTACGCTATGAGTCATGGTCTTAAATACAATGTATCCAAAAGTCGGTACATTGTTTTCGAGGCTGGTAATATACGGCCTATAAGTGTACCAGACATTCCGCTATACGGTGTTCCCCTTGTCAGAGTGGAACAATTTAAATACCTAGGCCACTTACTCCAAACCGACCTCAAGGACAATGCGGACATAGAACGGGAGCGGAGGGCCTTGTCGGTAAGGGCAAATATGATAGCTCGCAGGTTTGTACGTTGCTCCAAGGACGCAAAGGTCACGCTTTTCAGAGCATATTGTACGTCATTTTATACGTGCAGCCTGTGGGCAAATTATACTCTGAAATCGTACAACGCCCTCCGCGTCCAGTACAATAATGCGTTTAGGGCGATGTTGGGGCTGCCCCGGTACTGCAGCGCCTCGGGTATGTTTGCGGAAGCGAGAACTGACTGCTTCTATGCAACTATGCGCAAGCGGTGCACGTCTCTGGTCCGCCGGGTGCGGGCCAGCTCCAACACCGTCCTGGCCATGATAGCGGATAGATTAGACTGTCCATACATGCGTCGTTGTTGTGACATACACGCAAATATAATAAAATAAATTTAAAATCATAATATAATTACTTACTAACATGTAGGAAATAAGGTGTACCTACTAACAATATTGAGTCTATGTTACTGGAATAAATGAATTATTATTATTATTATATCAGTTAGCAGTTGTTTGAGATTAGATAGCCGTGTGTGAGGAATGTTCCAGGTTATTTATTTATCCCAGATTTTTGTAAGAAGATACTCGCCATTCAGCTCGTGGCAATTCTCTGGCAATGTTGCTTTAGAGCAGCTTTGAATTGTCTTCTACGCTTGGTGAACTTACCACCTTCGGAAAATTCCAATGGTGAGTTTGTGGACAAATACAAACCAATCCAGTGACAAAAGTAGTAATAAATTATTGTTAAAAAGGTATGAGTACGTACTTTTGTCGCTTCATTTGCATTTACATTGTAACATTCAATCAATTCGAATAATTTTATTTTATTACTATTTTTAGGGTGCCGTACCCGAAGGGTGTCAAACGGGATCCTATTACTAAGCCTCCGCTGTCCCTCCGTCCGTCTGTCTGTCTGTCAGTGAGCTGTCTCTCATGAACCGTTTTAGGTTGACAGCTCAAATGTTCAAAGAATATAGTATTTCTATTGCCACTATACCAACAAAGAATAAAAATGAAATAATCTTAAAAGTTTAAGGGGGCCCCGATACAAAGAAATAACTTTTTGGCTTTTTTTCCATAGCAAAGTTTAGTTAATATTGTACGGAACTCTCCGGGTGCGAGTACGACTCGCACTTAACAGTTTTTTTAAGTAACTTATTATGTGCTTTTGTCTTTTATACCCAAAGTACTTTTTATGGGAAACTATTAAATATTATTAATATTATATATGATTGTATCGTAAAACAGTTGAAATTAACATAAACATCGATTGTTTATGCGACTGATCGCTGGATTAGTTTAACTGAACGCGTTAAAAATATTTACGATTTAATAAAATATTATAAAGGGTGCAATTGCTCAAAGTAAATTTTAGTTACTCGTTATGTAAAGTAACAAATAG
Source organism: Achlya flavicornis (assembly GCA_947623365.1). NCBI lineage: Eukaryota > Metazoa > Arthropoda > Insecta > Lepidoptera > Drepanidae > Achlya > Achlya flavicornis. The sequence continues at coordinate 130,952 of OX392485.1, read as the reverse complement.
TAAACATATATAAAACTCCCGTTTCTAAAACAGATTCAAAGAATATCTTTCTTGCGACAAACATGGGAATAATTTTATTCGCAAGAATGAGAAAGATGAAGAAAAGTAAATGCTAATGCGTTAAATGTTTTGCATTTTCTTTGTTTAAATGTTAAACAGTTTAGTTATATTCCGACAGCTTAATTGACCGACAATTTGGAGTATTAGATCTGAGAACCGTCATGGAATGCCAGAGTTTTTCCGCGTGTGACTCTCAAGCGCTCAATCAGCCGTGTTAGAGACATGTTTCCATTTGCCATGTAAGGTGGCTGAGCCTGAAGATGGGCAGTTTTTGCGCTTCGCAAGTATCTGTAATTGATCACCGTGTATGGGGTTCAATCCGCTTCCACCGATGGCTGCGGTAATAGCTCATGAAAACAAGGGGATATAGAGGTGCGCCTTAGAGATGCGATCGTGCCACAGCATCTGTATTTAAGATATTTTGTCTGTGTAATATACCCAGATATTCTTCTACTTAAGATTCAGTTAAACTTCTACGTTTAGCATTCTTACAGTTTATTTTCATTTTATTTATATACATAAATACGTATAGGCATACAGGTGCTAAATTCAAAGTATTTATTCAATTTAGGCCCTGATAAGGCACTTATTAAACCAATATCAAAAGAGAGCCTTTTTTGAGAGCTATATTATTGTTTGGACTCTTAATTGAAAACATATCTCCTAGTTTCCATGTTCTCTCCCCCAGCCCGGCGCGAAGTTGGCACATTAATAAAGTGAACAGTGTATCACTGCCGGCCTACGCCGCCACCGCCGCCGCCGCCGCTAGAGGACGCCACGTATGGGAGCAGGTGCTTATAACATTAGCTCGAATAGGAGAGCGTCGCCAGAGTATATAAGATAGATATGGTTTACCGTGGTGTCGCTATCTCTTAATATTGCGCCAAGTTGAGAGGCATTCTTTTTTAACTTTATTCCTGACCAATGCTTTAAACTCGCTACTAAAAATAACTCGTTTCCTGTTTCACACACTCAAATTGACAGTTATTAATCGGAGGTTTGTTTAATTAAGCAAATTATTTCAAAGCCTGTTTTGGGTTCTTTGAATTTATTTCGCAAATTAAGAAACATGTTTCAACATTATGTTGAATTACTCTGATGTCATATTCAGATGCAATCTACTGCTGGACATGCCTAATTTTTTTTTTATTTGGTTTTGATAACTTACTAAGCGTTTAGAATCATCTTCTGCTAGGTATTACTCGTATTTTATTGGCATCATCTGTCTCAATAATATAACAATATTAGATGGATATATAAGTGTTCTAAGTAATATAAATATTTGTGTTCAGCTGTGGAGAATTTCAGGTCGCTTTAAGATATTGGGTAGCAGTGGACGTCTGTGCTGATAATGATGATGTTACTATATCAGTTTAGATTAAAAGGTCTGAGTGTAGATTTGTGTATAACTCAAGTCTTTCATGGTAGTGTGTGTGAGTCACGCGGTGCCCCGCCCCGCCCCGCCCCGCACGCCGCGCCGCGCCGCGCCGCGCTGCGCCTGCGCCTGCGACCATATTAATTAGGATTAATATCCTCTCATGGTAACCCAGCCTCGTGAGAATGTCACCACGTCATCACACTCACTTTATTATTATACAGTTTATCCTAGCAACTTATTTCATACTGAATATTCGACTAGTTAAATGCTGTTTTTTCAATTCTATTGGTCGCCATACATGAACGATTGGTTATGAATAATCTGAATTGTTTATGATATCAAGCTGGTGATGAACATGTTAATCACCAGATAAAGTATCAAGTAGGATTCTATATTTCCAGCTATCGTATATAAAACAGTGCCTTCTTTAATTTCTATTCAACAGATGACGTGCTGGCAACATCATGGTCGATGCTTCGCAGAATATTCCCCAAGGAGCACGTTCTTCCCGCGAAGCTGTCGGGTTTTTCCGCCGGCGCTCGGGTATCTCCGGCACATCTCATTAGCGGCGAGAGCGCGGAATCTCAACGAGCCCGCGCTGCGCTCGCGCACATAAACATGTCGCTCGCAGGAAGCGTTAGATCATTTCTAATGCGATCGGTAATTATTCCCCAACTCGATGTAGACCGTTTAATTGATGTTTGGCAATTGTTTGTATAACTCAATACGAGGTTAATTGTCAAATGTAGCTATTAAAAGCAGGATACTGCGAGTAATTTTACATATTGCGATTCCGTTATTATTGGGCAATATTTCAAATCTACGTCCAGTTGTAATCAAACTATATAATCCAAATTAAATTGATTGGATTTTATCAGATATAATTTAATGAAATGTTCAACAGCATACTGTCATAATAGTAAATAACAATAAGAAATATTGTTATTAGGGTTCCGTACCCAAATGGCAAAAAACGGAACCCTTATAGATTCGTCATGTCTGTCCGTCTGTCTGTCCGCTGTATGTCACAGCCACTTTTTTCCGAATCTATAAGAACAAAATGTTGAAACTTGGTAAGTAGATGTATTCTGTGAACCGTATTAAGATGTTCAAACAAAAATAGAAAAAAAACAAAAAAAATTGGGCGTTCCCCATACTTAGAATTGAAACTCATTTTTTTTTTATTAAAATCCATTATTGTGGCGTGTCTATGGATACGTCTTCAAAAATGATATTGAGGTTTCTAATATATTTTTTTTCTTAACTGAATATTTTGCGCGAGAGACACTTCGAAAGTGGTCCCCCCCAGTAACTTCTAAAATAAGAGAATGATAAATCTATAAAAAAATATATATGATGTACATTACGATGCAAACTACCCGACCGAAAATTGGTTTCAACGAGATCTAGTAAGTAGTTTTTTTAAATACGTCATAAATTGTAATTCATATCAAATACTCAGGTCTATACTACCATTTACTGGATACCAGCTTGGGACTTTAGACTTGGTTCAGCGACGTGCCGTAAGAATTGTTGACGATCTCGAGCTCACAAGCGATTTAGAGCCCCTCAGTCTGAGGAGAGACTTTGCCTCCTTATGTGTGTTCTACCGCTTGTACACACGGCTACAGATCAAGCTATACATTTCTAGTATAAACTGACCTCCCATAGTACGGAAATCCTATTCAATGCGGGATCAGCTTATACTGGAAATGTATAGCTTGATCTGTAGCCGTGTGTACAACGGAGAGTGATCTAAGGAATTGTTCGACTTGATGCCCACGGCTACCTTCTACCATCGCAACTCTCGCCATCGACGGGGAGTCCATCCTCACATATTGAAACCAGATTTGTTTCGAACTGTACGGGCGCTCGGACTGTGGATTGAGCTCCCCGCCGTGGTTTTCCCAATGGAGTACAGCATGGGGTTCTTCAAAAAGGGCGTGAAGAGATTTCTTCAGGGTCAGCAACGCGCGAGTGATACCCCTGGTGTTGCAAGCGTCCATAGGCTACGGTAACCGCTTACCATCAGGCGGGCCGTATGCTTGTTTGCCACCTTAGTGGTATAAAAAAAAAAAAAAAAAAACCTACAGGTTTGTACGGAACCCTCGGTGCGCGAGTCTGACTCGCACTTGGCCGGTTTTATATTTATAACTGTTACCGTGTAAAAAATTTGCATAATATATTCTTATACAAATTATATCAATAGTGACTCATACATAAAAAGGAACCATTTAATAAATAAAAGCAGTTGGAGTTGGAGAATGCCATCTACCGAGGTGCCACCGCGCGCGGACATGATCATAAAATGGTTAATTTATTGTTATAACAAAAGTTTAATGTCCTGCCGCTCGCCGCCGCATAACGGCACAAGTGCTTCACTTACTAAACTAATAGTCAATGAATGACAAAGAGGCTGTCCACCCCCCGCCATTGCCATCTACCTAAGTAGTTGCTTGTCATGTACATGGTCACAGATGAGGTAATATTTACTACACGTCATAGTATACTTCTCTTCATCCCGTTTTGAATGATAGCCCACGTATGTAAGGTAATGTGTAGTACTGTACCTACTCACGGTATGTACAGACAGATATACACTTGATGAAAAGCGACGTCTATTATAGCATGTAAATGTAATAAGTATATATATATATAAATGAAAAGAAACCCTCTACCAGAAGAGTAGACAGAGCTGGATCACTAACCCACCTACCGATGTGGTGGATAATCAAAAGAATGATGCTCCTTACAAGATAAGAGTGAGGTTGAGCATAATATGATGACAGGCAGGGGACACAGCTTAGCGCTGACCGGAGAAAGAGCAGATTTTTTTTGGCAGCCACGACGTTTAACATTAATGTATGTAACTGTATGTTCGCAACGCTCAACTTCAGTGTCGCTTAGCTCGGGAGGCCAGGAGTGTGTGCCGGTGTGGCACATGGATATCGCGGTTGTGTATTATAGTTTCGGCGCAGGCGCAGCGCATAACGGCACCCGCGATCATCTCGCTATATAACAGCTGTGCGCCGCACCGCTTACCTCACCTCTATCGCTGCACACATTATCGCGACATTATCATGTTGTGATGTCACTCATCATTATATGAAATATTCCTGATTTAGTTAATAATCTAGGTTCAAAATTTGTGGCAATTTTAGCCCCGAATTATATCTGTAGATATGCATCATGCAGCATGCAAATGCTGAGAAATGCGACTATAAAGAAAAAGAAAGATAATAATATATAATCCATCTTGGGAGTGGTCTCTATATTTGATATCCACCACATAGCTGTATAAGTTTATCGTACCTTATACCTTCTTACTTAATACAAGCAAAGTTTAGAGTTTTAGTGATAATTGAAGCCGTCCAGTGACAGTGAACGGCGCGGCGGCGCGGCCGGCTCGCTCGGACGCGGTAATTACAGGCGCGCTCATTAGGCCGAGTCGTGCTCCCGGGATTATCACAGGACCAAACTAACGAATATGCGCTTTAGTTACTTACGTGGTAAGTACCTGAGTTGAGCGTTCCTTAAATCATGGGGCAACATTAATTAATACAGTTAGGGTAACTAACTCACCAACTGGCATTTCCCTTAACCTCAATCATAAGTGAGTTATTATTAGGTTAATATTATTAAATGGAATATGTTAAGTTTATTTATTTATTGAGTGTTGTTTGATTTGATTCAACCTCGGTGAACTTTTACATTAACCGGACATCACTCGTGCCTTCACTCCTCCATTTATTCACCTTCTATTGACTCACAGATTAATTCAAATACATCACACACATACACACATAAATACGTATACACACAAAAAAGAATAGATAGTAGTTCTTGAGCACGCATCGCATCTCGTAGTGCATTTGACAAAACAACATTAATTGAATCTGAGTTTGTTTCACATTCGGCTCGGTGAGTGACGCGAGTGAGTGAGTGATGTGTGACTATCAATATATCTCCGTAATGTGAGGGGCTCACTGAGGAGGGGGGAGGGGAGAAGAGTTATGAGTGATTGAACGCATTACAACATACAATGATCGACACGTGCGATATGAGCCAAGTAACGTATGTGAAATGAAATATCAGATTAAAAACATTCAAGTATCATTTAGTATTGGAATCTCACTTATGATATTATGATAAAAGTTCTCTAACACAAAATAAAAATCTTATTCTTTCCCATTTAAGCCTACTTAAATAAGTTATATTAAAGTTCAGATAAAATTCAATGTTAATCTAATGAAATTGTTGTTTATTACAAAATCGTTTTATCATTATTTCTCTTATGCATATTCTTATATTATAATATATACCAGATAAACTGTAACATGTTTCTGAAGCTACTTAATACTATTTAAGACAATATAAAGACGAGTTCAATTGACACAATAAAGCTACATCTAAACTTTAGTATCGATAAAGGGCTCTTAAAAAGCCATCGATAGTTTTATTGTATGTTGTAGAAACAAGCGGCAGCGGCGCGGCGGGGCCCGAGTGGGGCATTAGTGGGGCTCTACAGATGAGGTCGCTGATAACAGCCGACACATGCATGCGGAGGCTTCCACACCGGGGCGCGGCGGAGGCAGGTGATTCCTCGCTCCGGGGCTAGCACTTATACTGTGGAGTAGCAATACTTGAGTCCCTGAGTTCCAGCAAAGTCCTAAACTCTTTTAAAGGTCAATGTATACGTTTCTATAATAAAGTACCCAAAGAAATCCAAGAGCTACCTATACTTAGATTTAAAAAGATAGTAAAACAGAAGTTATGCAAAAAAGGGTACTATAGAGTTTGTAATTTTGTAGACAAGACAAGAATGCATTTGAATGAATTGTTCGCTTCGCAGAAATATATTCGCAGAATTATAATACTTCTAAGAAAAAAGAACTAGCTGAGTTTCTTGCCAGAGTCTTTTCAGTTCAATTTGTATTTGGAACCGGTGTAGAGTCATTTTGTTAACGTTCATAAGTGCCTTATCAGGGCCTAAATTGAATAAATGCTTTTTGAATTTTGTTTTTTTTTTAGCTCCATGATGAGGCGCTGTGTTGGCAGTGTACGGGGACCGGTACTGAAGTATATTTATACGTATTTTTTTTTTTTTTTTTTTTTTTTTTTTTTTTTTTTTTTTTTTAGTATAAGTGTTAAGAATATATAAATTTTGATAATTATTGCCTAATAAGTGTGTGAAAGTGTTATTTCGGCAAAACAATACCATTCACGGACAACATTTTATCAACTTTTTCGTGTGCTATAAGTAACTGTAAAAAAACTGCAAAATGGCGTCGTGTTTGAAATGTGAAAAAGTTGTGCCTAAAATAGACGAGAAAAATCCCAAAATTACATGTCACGGTTGTGAACGGCAAATATGTGTGAAGTGTAGTGGATTGCTTGTTACGGAATTGTGAGTTGTAGTTTTACAATCACCTACTCTAAAATATTTGTGTCCGGATTGTCAACTTGGCGTGCGGCAGCTACCGGCCTTGAGGAACCTGGTTTCGAAGCTTCAAGTTGAAATCGAAACTCTTAAATCTACACGAAATCAAAATACAAACCTAGAGGCAGTGCTTGACGAAATCAATGAGCGGGAGAAGCGTAGTAGGAACGTTATTATTTTCGGCATACCGGAACCCGCCAACGATGACATGGATAGTGAGGCACGGAAACACCAAGACCAGGAGCATGTCCGCAAGGCCTTGTTGGATATTGCAGGTGCTGATGAACCTGTTGCAGTCATTCGACTGGGAAAATCACAACAGTCGGATCAATCGTCACGACCGGTTAAAATGATCTTCTCAAGCAAGAAGTCTGCTGTTCATATCCTCAAATGTGGGAAAAGACTGCGTAACGGATTAAATGTCAAAAATGACCTTACACCCTACCAACGTGAGTACATGAAAAAGTTAAGAGAGGAATTAAATGAGCGGATTAAAGGGGGTGAGTCAGATCTTACTATTAAATATGTGAATAACTCACCAAAAATAGTAAAAATCAAGGATATTCCAAAAAAGTAAATAATTTGAATGTCCTTGAACTTACCTTTTTTTACACAAACCTGGCATCCATAATGGCTAAACGAGATTTACTTTTGATTGAAATAAATAGATTAAGACCAACATTTATTATGATAACAGAAACCCACCTAAAACCCAGCATACCAGACAGCCTCATTAATATTAAGGGTTATAACTTATTTAGACGTGATAGAGATGATGGGAGTGGGTGGGGAGGTGTAGCTATATACACAGCTCATGAGCATGCGGGCATTCCGATATATGTAACACCTCATGATGTATACAACAACAATGCAAATGTAGAAGCACTATGGCTGAATATTAATTTTGGTGACTTAAAATTACTTATTGCGGCAGTATATCGTCCAACTCACTATACCTTTGAAGAAACTGATAGGCTACTTTTTGACACAATAAAAAAAGCTGATAGCAGGGATACAATTTTTGTAATGGGCGACTTTAACCTACCAAACATACAGTGGCCATTATGTACACTTGAAGGCCACAATATGCTACATGAAAAGTTTTTGGAAATGTTCCTTGATAGCAGTTTGCAACAGTTAGTAACTGATATAACCCGAAAAAGAAATAACCAAGAATCACTACTAGATCTCGTCATGTGTAATGAAGAAACCTTGTGTACTTCAATAGAACATCTACCTAACATTGGAAAAAGTGACCATCAAGTGCTATTAGCATCATTGCAGATATTACCACAGGATAAGCATAGACAGACTGAAAAGCCTTTAAGGAGAAACTTTTTCAAAGCTGACTATAAAGCTGTTTCAAACGCTATTGATGAAATAAATATATCATATGATCCACATAATTCTGTAACAGATGTGTGGAACCAATTCAAGAGTAAAATTTTTGGCATCATAGATTCAAACATTCCATTGAAACGCAAAAATAAAACATACAACCATAATAAGCCATGGATCGGACCAAACATAATAAAAACAACAAAGGAAAAGGCTTTACTTTGGAGAATATACAAACTTGAAAACACCTCGGATAACTATAATAAATATAGAAAGGTTAACAATCAACTCATAGCAGAAGTCAGGAAAGCAAGAATCAAATATGAAACAAGTATAGTCAAAAGCGGACCTAAGCCATTCTATGGGTACATTCGCCGACAAATAGCTTCAAAGGTTTCAGTGCCTCCGTCATTACTAGATGATACCGAAAAAATAGTAAGAAATCATTATGAGGTTGCAGATTTATTTGCTAAACAATTTGAAAAATCGTATGTTAGAGAACCCCTCAATGACCCTATACCAGCGATACTAGCTCCCAGGATTATAAATTCTGTAGAAACTGTAGATTTCACTCCAGACCGAGTACACAAAGCCATCATGACTTTTAAAGATGAAACTGCAATGGGCTCAGATGAAATTCCAGCAATTCTACTAAAGCATACTACAAGCGCCATTTGTTTCCACCTTTCGCACATAATGAACCTTTCACTTAATCAAAGTACTGTACCTCCGGATTGGAAAGAAGCAATTGTTACTCCAATTTACAAAAAAGGAAATAAACTAATCGCAGCTAACTATCGCCCAATAAGCCTTACTAGTATATTATGCAAAACAATGGAAAAGATTATAGCAAATGAACTTCGACAACATATATTAAGGGAAAGAGTGATTATTGATGAACAACATGGCTTTATCCCCGGGCGTTCAACTGTTACTAATCTCTTATATTGCCTTGATAATTGGACAAAGAACTGGGATATACAGCACCCTACAGATGTAATATACCTCGACTATGAAAAAGCTTTTGACAGAGTACCTATTAGGAGACTAATTTTCAAACTCGAACACTTCGGAATCAGAGGCAAACTTCTAAAATGGATAGAAGACTTTCTGACAAATAGGAAATTTAAAGTGCGGGTTGGAGAAGCCATTTCAACACCACATGAGGTACATAGTGGGGTACCACAAGGATCAGTGCTTGGCCCAATACTTTTTGGAATATTCCTCACTGACCTGAAACAGATTGTTGACTCACAACTATCTCTTTTTGCAGATGATACCAAAATTATGGGTAACCCATTAGTAAGTCATGATATCATACAAAAAGATCTTGATCAGATATATCAGTGGACTCAAGACTGGCTTGTTACACTTAATGAATCGAAATGCACTGTTCTTCACATTGGAAAAAAGAATCCAAGAATGTCATATGAAATTAGCCAGAGTAAACTAGAAGTTGTTGAATGTCAAAAAGACCTTGGAGTTTTCATTACCTCCAATCTGAAATGGGATATCCATATAGTAAAAATTACGAAAAAAGCAAACAGCATTCTCTATATAATACGTAAAGCATTCTCGTACATAGATAAAGATAAAGAACTCTTCTTGAAGCTGTATAAGACCTATGTGAGACCACTATTAGAATATGCATTTCAGATATGGAGTCCTTATTTTAAGAAGGATATTGAATTGCTCGAAAGAGTACAGCGAAGAGCTACCAAGATGATTCCTGGCCTCAAAAATCTCTCTTATGAATGCCGGCTTAGAGAGCTAGGAATAACAACTTTAGAAAAACGTAGACAAAGAGGTGACCTAATAGAGACCTACAAGATATTAAGCAACTACTATAATGTACCAAACTTATCTACTGCATTGTACAAACCAAACAACAATACAAACCTGAGAGGGCACTCGCTGAAAATAGTAACGCATACCTGTACAAGCAATCCCAAAAAACACTTTTTGCCAAACCGTGTCGTGTGTGCGTGGAATAAGCTACCAGAGACAGTGATCAGTGCTCCTTCAGTGAACAGTTTCAAGAATAGACTCGATAATTATATTAGGACAAGTGCACTGAAGTGATATACACGCATCAGCTTTAAGCTGCATAGTGTATTAACAATAATAATAATAATAATTTGACTAAGGACTATTGTAGCCAATAAGCCTGATATCGTGCTGACAGATCGATTGAAGCGCCGGGCAGTGCTCGTCGACATCACCATCCCCCATGATGAGAACCTCGTGAAGGCCGAGAAGGACAAACTCAGCAAGTACCTTGACTTGGCTCACGAGGTAACCGCCATGTGGGATGTTGATTCGACGATCATTGTTCCTATAGTCGTTTCGGCGAACGGTCTCATAGCGAAGAGTCTCGACCAACACCTTGAGAGTCTCTCGCTAGATGGCTGGGTCAAGGGTCAGATACAGAAAGCGGTACTTCTGGACACGGCACGCATCGTCAGGAGGTTCCTCTCTCTGCGGCCCTGACCACCGGTAGCTTGGGACCTACCCCGCTACCGGCGGGACTCTAGAATTAGGTTTTTTATAACATTATTAGTTTTATAGAAGTATTGTAAAAAAAAATAGTCGTATTTGTTTATGGGATTAGGTTTTTTTATAATATTTTTAATTGTAATGTTGTAAAAAATATATTTTTAAGACAAAAAACTAAATAAAGAGATAATAATTTAATGTTTTCTCTCAACTGCTCTTCGTACCAATCTTCAAGGGTGTGAAGAGAAGGCGGCAACGTGCGAGTACATCATATGGCTACAAACACCGGCACACTACTACTAAGTCTTACCTACGTACTAGGTCGACCATGAGACAACACTGGAACATAACATTACATTACATTATGTCTTTAATAAATATGGTTCGGGCATGACCATGAGTAAAAATATATTTTTATGAGTGTTCAAATCAAAGTCATTAGGCCCTGGTAAGGCACTTATGAACATTAAGTTGTTACATACAGTTGAATTTACCACCGTTTAGTAAATAAGACCTGCGACCAGGACATTAAATCTTATGTGTAAACAGTACCCCTGGTGTTGATAGCGTCTGTTGGATAAGGTGACCGGTTACCATCAGGCGGGCTGAGTGCTTGTATGTAACTTTGTGTTTAGAAAAAAAATAAAAAAATGTATGTTCCTTTTTGACGAGGCGGGTGTGGAGTTTAGACTTCAATCGAATAAAATTACCAGCCTTTAATATTTATATACTAAAGATACGGTAAGAATATTAAAGCATATATGCAGTAGACATATAAACGAAATCTATGATATTTTATATTTAATTTTATAGACAATATATTATTTGTTTTTTTTTTAATACTGTATGGCTGTGCCCTCACGGCAGCTAGAACAACAGACAGCCGCGGACATGAATACGTCCAACAAAGTACCGCTAATGCATCGTATTTGATCGTATAGATGTTCTGCCTGATACACATGCGCTTACGCAGCGCAGTCCCAAACAGAACCTACTTCGGAACTCACACGATCGCCCGTCGTGACGTGATCGATCGAGAGGATACAAACCAAGAGTTGCTATCACTAGCAATTACTCAAAATTATTTAGTCAGACATAATGTTTTGTATATTGCTTACACATGCAGATATTGTAAGTGAAAGAAGAACGAATGTAAGATTTATTTTGAAAAGAGTAATTACAAAGTTTATGACGGGCCAGTTGGCGCAGTTGGTTAAGACGTGGAGTCTTAACCTATAGCGCCACAGGTCGTGGATTCGATTCCCACACAGGACATGCATTTGTGTGCATGAACATGTCTGTATGTCCTGAGTCTGGGTGTTAATTATGTATATTATGTATGTATTTACAAACAAAAAGTAGTATATGTATTATATCAGTTATCTGGTTTCCATAGTACAAGCTCTGCTTAGTTTGGGATCAGATGACCGTGTGTGAGGAATGTCTCAGAATATTTATTTATTATTATTTATTTATTTATCGCTGGCTCTTTTCTTCTCGGCAAATGTAATTTCCACAAGCAGTATTAATGTCAGATTATTCATAAGTTCTTGCCAAGGCCTATTTGAATGGATATTTCCTGCAAGGAACAAAAATGATCATGTAGAGTCGGGTTCCACAGACCTATATATTGCAAAGGAATAAATAAACGATCATCTTTCAATAAAAGACGGTGTTTGATTATGTAATGTAGAGTATTTATTTATTTATTTATTTATTTATTTAATCAAATAAAATCCACAGCTCTTAGTATAATTTGAATGAACATATAAGATTAATCAAACAGCCAATGACGGATTTACATTTTAAAAAATTAGGATACATTTAAGACAGCGATTACATATTCAATTTATATTAAAAATAATTTGTATTTTAAAAAAGAAAAACAAAAGGGTGTCAGTGTGAATGGAGTGGGGGTGTGTTAGCGTGTGTTTTGGATGTGTGGGGGGTGTGTGTGAGTGTGTAATGAATGTATGTGAAATGAATGTATGTGCGCAATGTAATATAAATATAAATACAGTATATATGAGGAAACAAAAAGTAATATCGTTTTATACCAAAGATGAGAGTTGTCTGATATAATAATGATACTTTATACAAGTATAGATATAATAAAAAAATAAAAATAAAAATAAGTAACATAAATAACATAAACACTGTGGTGAATGAATTATTTCTGGCCACTTTTAGTCAGGATATCTAAAATGGACTTTCTGAAAATCGCCTTATTACTGTTAAACAGGTCGATAGAATTAAAGTTTTTATTATAATACCTCTGCAGTCGACATACAACAGAATTCTGTGCATAATTTGTGTGAGTCATGGGAACTGAGAACAGTGGCGTATGTCGCGTGCGCACCCAGGGAACACAGATTTTCAACACCAGAGTAGTGAGTTCTTGGCTATCAATAGTGCCACCACAGATATCTCGCAGAAATAGCATGTCCAGAAGGCAACGTCTCTTCTCTAGAGTAGCAAAATGGTGTGATTCACAGGAATCACGACAATCAACATGATTATTGGGAGACCGGTAATTAAGGTGTTTCGTGAATTTCCTCTGAATCCTTTCAATTTCCTGTATATAAATGACGTACTGTGGATTCCATATTACGCTGCAGTACTCCAAGACACTTCTTACATAGGCAAAATAAAGCATTTTTAGGCAGCTAATGTCTGAAAAGGGCTTACTCACACGTAGAACAAACCCTAAATTTTTAAACGCTTTATTAACTATAGCCTGGATATGTTCCATAAACGTAAGCTTAGAGTCCAACATAACACCTAAATCCTTGACAATTTGAGCCCTATTGATACCAATTTTATTTATATGGTAATTATAATTAACCTGGTTTCTTTTGCGCGTAAATGTAATATGTTGACACTTACTGACATTGATGTTTATACTATTGAAACAGTAGTAACTACTTAGACGATCTAGATCACTTTGCAGTTTAGCACAGTCGGATTCACTCTTAATCTTCATGTAAATTTTTGTGTCATCTGCATACATAAGGAAACTAGCAAAGTGGAAACAATCAGTGATATCATAAAGATACGCCACATACAACAAAGGGCCCAGAATTGAGCCCTGCGGGACGCCTGAAGTAACTGTTATATAATCAGAGCGATGTCCACCAACAACCACAGCTTGACAGCGATTGGTTAGGTAAGATTTAATCCACCTAAGCAAATCACCGTGTACACCAAGCTCCTGTAATTTACGTAACAGTATGATGTGATCTACACGATCGAAGGCCTTCTCAAAATCGGTATAGATCACATCAAACTGACCGCCGTCATCAATGCCACGAAGGACGTCATTGGTAAAAATTGCTAAATTTGTATTAGTAGAGCGCCCCTTAATAAAACCATGCTGTTGTATTGGAATAAAGCTGGCTATAGCGGGGTACAAATGCTGATGCACAACCCTTTCAAACAACTTACTTAAAACGTTAAGTATTGAGATTGGTCGATAGTTTTCTACTGCTGATTTGAGTCCTTTTTTGTAAATAGGTACAATATGGGCAATTTTCCATACATTAGGGAAGTAGCCATCATTGAGACATCGATTGAAAATAATCGTTATTGGTAAAGCTAGGGAATCTGCACATTTGGAAAAGAAAATTGGTGGAAAAGCATCACTACCTGCTCCTTTAGAAATATCTAAGCCCTTGAGGAGTCTCCGTATGCATTCGTGTGTAACTTGTATACAGTGAAGGTTGTTATTATTGTTGCATATTATGTTATTGCATGGGGTACCAGCATTGTTGCTATTATTAGGCTTACCAAAATTTTTACAAAAGAAATCATTAAATGCGTCGCATATATCATGTTCATTGTTTAATTCTATTGTATTATATTTCATAATTTTAGGGTAGTTTGATTTGATTTCTCTCTTAGACTTTATATAAGTCCAAAAGTATTTTGGATTTCTTTTAATGTTAATTTGTGTATTTTTAATGAAAGATTCGTAACATTGATCCTCAAGATTTTTTTGTCTTTTCCTAAGCATAGAAAAGTCAGCGTAGTCTACCGGGTTTCCGTACTTTTTCCATTGGCGATGAAATTTAGACTTCTCCTTAATTAAATTTATCAAGGCCCTACTGTACCACATAGGGTATTGATGAGAGCCAGATGTGTGTATTTGAGGCACAAATTGTTTTATTGCATTATGTAATATTAAATAGAAACGGTTCATAATGCTCTCAATATCTGTGTTATCATTTTGAATGAAAGTCCAATCTTGATTATTAAAATAATTATTTAGCGACGGAAAATCAGATTTATGAAACTGGTATTTAGTACGGGCGGCCGGCTTTATTTGGGGCACTCTAATGTCTACCGTATTCAAAGATAAAGCAGGGTGATAGGCATCTTCCTTTACCATGGGTAATTTTGCCTTTCTAACCTCAAGAGAAAAATTACAGAAAATTAAGTCCAAAGTATTGTTATGCGAGTTATTAAAAAAATTAAACTGCGTAAGGCCATAATACTGCGTTTGTTGAATAAAATTTATAGCCGAATTTTGTAACTCGTTCGATCCTTTTTTTTTAAATACTGGCCGACCACTGCTCCAATCTATACATGGCAGATTAAAATCTCCCGCCAATAAAATATAATCATTGGGATACTCTTCTGAAACATGACAAATGGTAGTGGTTAGTTGTTGTAAGCGCATAGGTATATTGCTATTCGGTGGCAAATATGCAACGGCAAAATGAGTAAATAAAGTAGTGTGCAATCTACTCTAACTTAGCTCTATCTATAGATTGGGAGTTTTGACAACAAGTTGAAACAAGAATACGATAGCGTTACCATACCTACTCGTGAAGCGATTTACGATCGGAAATACCTACTTATGACAAAACTAAATTCAAATTCCTTGATTAAAAAAGTGTATATACAATACCTTCCAACCGCGTTATCTAAAGAATGGATCGCGGCACAAATCGTGTGTGACTCACATAATTACATTATTGTAATTTATGCAAATATAGTTCAAACATTAACGCATTGTGAAATAGAATGTGCCACCAAACGGCCACGAGATTTAGAGCCCCCAGATATGCGATGATATCGTAAAGTATGCCCCACGCCCACCGGTGGACAACGTGACGCTGGGAATTCATTAGCCCCGAAGTATTCCGAAGGGGGCCGAGACGAGCCGGCCCGCGACAGTTTTATTGTCCCTCAAAAAGGAAGGAATCTGACAAGATAACATCGAACCGAACCCTTCTTATACCCGGCCCACTGCTATTGTTGAAAATTAATTAAATATCGAAGAGATATGCGAGCATACCTCTCTCATACCGATTA
Source organism: Achlya flavicornis (assembly GCA_947623365.1). Lineage (NCBI taxonomy): Eukaryota > Metazoa > Arthropoda > Insecta > Lepidoptera > Drepanidae > Achlya > Achlya flavicornis. The sequence continues at coordinate 114,924 of OX392485.1, read as the reverse complement.
TATTCCAGCGATACACGTAAATGGTTTTTAATTAAAATTCCATTTTATTCACGTGAATCATAGTACCTACATTAATTTATAATTCAATAATAATCTAAAGTTCATTAAAGTTACAGCACAGAAACACTGAACTTATTATGAAACTAGCTTTTTGCCCGCGGCTTCGCTCGCGTAGACTATAAGATTTCTTCGCGTAATAAACGCTAAGATATTAATTTCGTGAAGATTCCTTATTGTTCTTGTGAACTCTGTGGCCAATGCGATGATGGGAGCGCGGCGCGACGACAGCTGGTGGAGGACCACGTGCTCCCATCCATCAATCATCAATCAGCCAGGACTTTGCTTTTTAAATGAGTAATTTTAATCTTTTATATAAAGCCGGCCAAGCTCAAGACTTAGTCTCACTCGCGCACCGAGGGCTCTGACCTTCCTTGGGCGTATATTTATTGGATTGGGCCATCACTGTTGTTTCAAACCGGACCGCATAATTAAGTTTGTTTGTGAATTTGGATGATATTGAAAATACTGTGCTAGTTAGAAACATTGTTTTATTTTTAACCGACTTCAAAAAAAGGAGGAGGTTCTCAATTCGGTTGTTTTTTTTTTTTTTTTTTTTTTTTTTTTAATGTTTGTTACCTCATAACTCCGTCATTTATTAACCGATATGGAAAATTCTTTTTTTGTTTGGAAGGGTACACTTCCCGTTGGGTCCCATTGTCATCAGATCAGGATTTGATTACTTCTTAGTGTACTTTGAAGTCGGTTTAAGTATTTTGTAAAACAATCCAATTATTCCTATACTTTTTCCAGATTTTTCGCATTGCGAACCTCGGAGATTGGCATTATTCATCAACAGTCAAAAAGTCTTAGTAAATAATAGAAACATGTTTTAAAATGTACAAATAAAGCTCTTTACCATGATACCTCACTTAAATTTGTAGCCCTGCTTTGAAATTTCAGGGCCCACTCTGTTCACCTTTACAACCGTAAAAGTAAAAAAATATATATTTGTAATAAGGTTGGGTAAGCAATATTCAAAACTATTCCAAATTTTAAATCAACAGCATTACTGGTTGTTGAAATATACCTACCGCTGTAACAGTCGAACAGACAAACTGGCACCATAAGGGTTCCATTATTAGCTTTTTAGTTCGGAACCCAAATAAAAACGAAATACCAGTCACTAATAATGATATCCCAAGCACTATACTAAAAATTAGTGGCAAAGTAGATGCCTCATAGAGTAGGTATAGGCTACACGTTAAGAAAGGATTTCCCGAAACGTAACCACTTGAAAGAAAAATTGGACAGGTTCTCTCGTTATTAATTTGGAGCAGCCCGAGCAGGGAGGTTCCTCCCCCTTACATCGCAGTTGTGTTCCTGCGGTGAGTAAGGTCGCCAGAGCTGGGTGTAGGGGACCAGTATGTAGTAGGCACCAAATAATACCTACCGCTGCCGGCACAGCGACTCCTCTCAACCTTCAAACACTTTTTCAAGAACGGTGTAGAGAGAGATTAGGTAAAGCGTGAGTGATACCCCTGGTGTTGCAAGCGTCAATAGGCAACGTTAACTGCTTGCCATCAGACGTACAGCAAGTTTTTTATTTGTCCTGTCTTCATCGTAAGTATAACTATATATGCCTGTGGCTACCAGTATGGTACTTTTGTCGATCAGGCTGGCCACCGCATACTATGGTGCGTAAAAAGCACAGGCAGGATTCCGCTCCACTCCGACTTTAATGACCTCATTCATAGGGCTCTTGCCAGAGCTCTCGTGTCAGCTATTCGTGTATCGAGTGGCTTGAAGCGTAACGATGATAAGAGGTCCATCTGACATTAATGTCCTGGAGCTCATTGTATTTTTCGCGACATATCGAGGCGTCTGATTGACGGTTCCTATGGCCAAAGGGCTGACGAATACTCCAGCTAGAAGATAAGCATCACCATACAAAATGGCATCGCCCGCCGCCTGCAAAGTTTGGGCACACTACCAACTGGCAGCAAATTAGATCAGCTATATTCTCTTTGTGAACTGCTGGTCTCTTTTTTTATTTTATTTGTGTTCTGTTTGTTTTCTATTTCCCACTTAGTCTGTCAAATTTCATCATATCTGAATTGTTCATGGTCGTTTTTGAGAAATCGATGAACATACATGAAAAAAGAACATACGCGTCCAACTTAGAGTTTCCTCCTTCTTTTTTGAGTCGGTTAAAAATAGGATGCCTTTTATCACGGGAGAGTTCCCGCGAGGGTGGTACAGTGGGAATAGTTACACGACCCAGAGCTATGCCATATGTAGGCAAAGAACTTTAAATGAGAACACATCGTGAAGTTTTGCAGGTTCGATTCTTACTTAGGTAAGCCTTTTTCATAAGTTCGTCGATGCAGCTGTACTTATTTGTAGCTTTTTGTAGTGAACAAAACTAAATGGTCAAACGGGAGAGCGCTGATGGCACTCATCCACCAAAAATCTTATATCAAAATCATTGATCGTGACATAAAATTGTGAGAACGAAACCATAGTGCGATTCAGGAAAAAGACAACGCCATCTAGTAGTTTTCTCCCTCTGTGTCTGTGCCGTGAGACGGCCTGTAAATAAATAAATTAAGATATCTTTTTTTCCCGTGAGCCGATTTTGATGAAACAAAGCCTAGTTGAAGCGCCAAGCAACGCGCAATCACCCTGTGGAAACCCCATGAAAATCCGTTCAAACAGACAAACAGACAGACAGAAAGACAGACAGACAGACAATTTTTTTTTAAATGGTATTTATGTATTGTGTTAGTCATTCTACATCACCCCCAATCAGTTTTTGGTAAATATATTCAATGTACAGACACGACTTTTCTACAGTTTTATTATATGTATAGAAGATAAAAATGTCTAAGCCCGGACGCCCGTTGAAGTCTTTTCTTGGCACAAACGACGAATCTACGTAATGTAAGCAAACATTATTGTATATTGAGTCAGTTGAAGTTGAATGAATGAAATGAAACTCAATGTATCGGTGGTCGGTGTAAAGTGGCGTGTTGTGTGTGGTATAATGTGGTGTGATGTGGTGGCGTGGTCTCCCACGGGGCGATGTGGTGCGAGCAGTGGCGATTATTTGACGCGGTTTACGAGCGCGCTCACATGCGACCGATGATTGCATTCTGTTATTCACATTCTTTATAATAAAACAAATCCCAATAAACTACAACACTCCACTGCTGGTAGGTGCCCGTCCCGTCCCGTCCCGTCCGCGACGCACTTATTATAAGTGTTTCTTCGTCTTCTTTTATCGCGTAAATAGCCGATGTTCCGCGACCAAACCGACCGATCGAAGCCGTTTGTAATTCAATCGTTGATTAAATCTCAATAACGATGATAATTTTTCGTGCATTTGAGTGTGATGATAGGATATGAAAACTACATTTTATTTTGTTATAGATTTTAATCTTTATACTAAAATAAATTGAATTTCCGAGTGAGAAACATTGTCGAATTTTTGCAGAGATATTGCGATGTATGGTATTATTGTCAGCAAGTTTACTAATAATAATAAAATTGTCGGAAAGTAAGTTTAGTTTAGAAGAATCACTACCACAACAGGAATAACTCATAAAATGATTGGAAACAATCATTTTGTGTCCGCCGCGCAGGAGCAATAAAAGGAAACCTCCGAGTGGTAGTTATTGGCATTAGTGCCGAGTGTCGGGGCTCGGTTCACACGGGTGTCGGGTGGTGGGTGTCGTGTTGTGTCATGTCGTGCGATCGCTTGTCGTATGGCATCCACATGTACACACGGCTACAGATCAAGTTATACATTTCTAGTATAAGCTGACCTCCCATTGTACGGAAATCGTATACAATGCGAGATCAGCTTATACTGGAATGGTATAGCTTGATCGGTAGCCGTGTGTACATTACAAAGGATCTACGTATCTTTGTTGTGTGGCCTTATTTTTTGCTCAATCCAAACGCTTGTTCAAAATTAGAGATATCGTGTTTCTAAATTGAGTTTTTATTGAAGAGAGGTATTTAATGGTCCCCGCACACTGTCCGAGTACGTTGCAGCTAATTCCGTGATAGTGGCAACTAAAAGTTATTTTATATGCATATATTTCCCAACTAGCTTTTTGCCCGCGGCTTCGCTCGCGTAGACTATAAGATTTGTTCGCGTAATAAACGGTAAGATATTAATTTCGTGAAGATTCCTAATTGTTCTTGTGAACTCGGTGGCCAATGCGATGATGGGAACGCGGCGCGGCGACAGCTGGTGGAGGACCACGTGCTCCCATCCATCAATCATCAATCAGCCAGGACTTTGCTTTTTAAATGAGTTATTTTAATCTTTTATATAAAGCCGGCCAAGCGCAAGACTTAGTCTCACTCGCGCACCGAAGGCTCTGACCTTCCTTGGACGTATATTTATTGGATTGGGCCATCACTGTTGTTTAAAACCGGACAGCATAATTAAGTTTGTTTGTGAAGGAATTTGGATGATATTGAAAAAACTGTGCTAGTTTTGTTCTATTTTTCCTATACTTTTTCCAGATTTTTCTCATTGCGGACCTCGGAGATTGGAATTATTCATCAACAGTCAAAAAGTCTTAAAAAATAATAGAAACATGTTTTAAAATGTACAAATAAAGCCCTTCACATGATACCTCACTTAAATTTGTAGCCCTGCTTTGAAATTGCAGGGCCCACTCTGTTCACCTTTACAACCGTAAAAGTAAAAAAATATATATTTGCAATAAGGTTGGGTAAGCAATATTTAAAACTATTCAAAATTTTAAATAAACAGCATTACTGGTTGTTGAAATACCGCTGTAACAGACGAACAGACAGACTAACTGGCACCATAAGGGTTCCTTTATTAGCTTTTTAGTTCGGAACCCAAATAAAAACGAAATACCAGTCACTAATAACCATACCCCAAGCACTATATAATCATTTCATAACTATACTAAAAATTAGTGCCAAAGTAGATGCCTCATAGAGTAGGTATAGGCTACACGTTATGAAAGGATTTCCCGAAACGTAACCACTTGAAAGAGAAATTGGACTCTGGCTCTGGCAAGCAGGTTCTCTCGTTATCAATTTGGAGCAGTCCGAGCAGGGAGGTTCCTCCCCCTTACATCGCAGTTGTGTTCCTGCGGTGAGTGAGGTCGCCAGATCTGGGTGTAGGGGACCAGTATGTAGTAGGCACCAAATAATACCTACCGCTGCCGGCACAACGACTCCTCTCAACCTTCAAACACTTTTTCAAGAAGGGTGTGGAGAGAGATTCGGTAAAGCGTGAGTGATACCCCTGGTGTTGCAAGCGTCTATAGTCTACGTTAACTGCTTGCCATCAGACGAATAGCAAGTTTTTTATTTGTCCTGTCTTCGTCGTAAGTGTAACTATTTATATGCCCTATATATGCCTATATGGCTACCAGTATGGTACTTTTGTCGATCAGGCTGGCCACCACATACTATCGTGCGTAAAAAGCACAGGCAGGATTCCGCTCCACTCCGACTTTAATGACATTCATACATAGGGCTCTTACCAGAGCTCTCGTGTCTATTCAGAGCTATTCGTGTATCGAGTGGCTTGAAGCGTAACGATGATAAGAGGTCCATCTGACATTAATGTCCTGGAGCTCATTGTATTTTTCGCGACATATCGAGGCGTCTGATTGACGGTTCCTATAGCCAAAGGGCTGACGAATACTCCAGCTAGAAGATTAGCATCACCATACAAAAGGGCATCGCCCGCCGCCTGCAAAGTTTGGGCAAACTACCAACTGGCAGCTTAGATCAGCTATATTCTCTTTGTGAACTGCTGGTCTCTTTTTTTATTTTAATTTGTGTTCTGTTTGTTTTCTATTTCCCACTTAGTCTGTCAAGCAATTTCATCATATCTGAATTGTTCATGGTCGTTTTTGAGAAATCGATGAACATACATGAAAAAAGAACATACGCGTCCAACTTAGAGTTTCCTCCTTCTTTTTTGAGTCGGTTAAAAATAGGAAACCTTTTATCACGGGAGAATTCCCGCGAGGGTGGTACAGTGGGAATAGTTACTCGACCCAGAGCTATGCCATATGTAGGCAAAGAACTTTAAATGCGAACACATCGTGAAGTTTTGCAGGTTCGATTCTTACTTAGGTAAGCCTTTTCCATAAGTTCGTCAATGCAGCTGTACTTATTTTATTTGTTCATTCAAGCTTTTTTTTGTAGTGAACAAAACTAAAAGGTCAAACGGGAGAGCGCTGATGGCTGGCTCTCTTCAACCAAAAAATTATAACAAAACCATTGATCCTGTCATAAAATTGTGAGAACGAAACCATAGTGCGATTCAGGAAAAAGACAACGCCATCTAGTAGTTCTCTTCCTCTGTGTCTCATAGCCGTGAGACGGCCTGTAAATAAATAAATTGAGATATCTTTTTTTCCCGTGAGCCGATTTTGATGAAACAAAGCCTAGTTGAAGCGCCCAGCAACGCTCAATCATCCTGTGGAAACCCCATGCAAATCCGTTCAGCGGATTCGAAGATTATCCTGTTCAAACAGACAAACAGACAGACAGACAGACAGACAGACATTTTTTTTTTAAATGGTATTTATGTATTGTGTTAGTCATTCTACATCACCCCCAATCAGTTTTTGGTAAATATATTCAATGTACAGACACGACTTTTCTACAGTTTTATTATATGTATAGATATATAGATTCATTTAATTGTTACTTTAAAGTGATATTTTAATGCAAGTGTGTTGAACCTAATTACTTATTTCTGGCAACAGCTGTTATTGTACACGATAATTAGTTACAACTAATTATCGTTGAGTTTGTCTCCGAGTCGATGTATGTGGGCTGTAGAGGCGACCCTGCCTCGGGGCCGGTTCTCGACGACCGTTGGCGCCTTTTTGCCGAATCTGCGCCCGCGCACATAAATCCAGCGGCTGACGCGGCCGAGGTGGGGGGGGAGAGGGGAGAGGTAGTAACCAGCTCATTAAAATACCTAAAACAGAATCCCGACCGCGATCTTATTATAAAGGCTGGAGCTCGTGAGAAACGACAACTAATTAAAGGGAGGCAAAAAAATCTGCGGATTGTCCGTGTCAAATGTTCGTTCGACGGCCGATGCCCGCGCGCATGTGCAGCTATACACCCGTGCTATAACATTAACCGCCGTGTGCGTCTGCGTTGATTAGTAGACCACCATCTTGAATACGGAAATCCTTCAAGATATGCATACATAAATCAGTAAAAACTAATTCACCAATTAAACAATTTGCCAGAGTCCTCTATTAGCACGGGAGCGTGTCGTCACGTGTAGTGTCGCGTGACGCGTTCGTGTCGTCACGCGTCACGCGACACCTGTCCACGCGTGACGTCAGGCGGCGCCGCGCCGTCTCACCACCACGCCCCGCATTGTGCACTTTGTCATTATTTAGATCACTGGGTACCTACCGTACGCGTAGACACTGAACATCGTGACCGTGATTATGCATGATATTCTACGAATATTTTAAACGCTAAAGTTTTTGAGGATGTATGTATGTTACTTCTCTCCAATATGGCTGCCACACGCGTCATACTTGTGAACAGGTGCTGTTTGTGGGGGCTGGTTTATTACTATTTATATATAGATTCAGTCTACTTTGTAGTTTTGCCGCCGCGCCGGGGCACGCAATTGTTGTCAGTGCGATTAGAATGTAAATATTATGTAATGAATCTAAGCTTGTTTTGAAAAGAGTAATTGCTGAGTTTTTTGCCGGCTCTTGTCTGCAAATGCAACCTTCCCAACCGGTATCAGAGTCAGACTTTTCATAACTACTGAACGGATTTGTATGAAATTTGGCACACCGATAGAATAAATTCTGAATTAACATATTTTATACCAGAAAAATAATAGACGCCTCGGAAACGCGGGTCGGACACCAGAAGATTATAACTAATTACCAGATGACTGTCAAAGGGTATTTTGTACTCGCCCACTTAGCTAGCAGTTGCACATGAGAGCCATTTGCCTCCAGACATATGAAAATAAATTATTAAGTAGGAGAGGCCATTACTTTCCCTATCCACTCATAACAAACGGACAAACTAGATCTTGGTTAGGAATAACATTGGCTTGTAACACACACATTAGGCCATAGGATGGTCTTAAGCCCAGTTCTCATTCTGTGTCTATTATCTTTATCGTTCCAAAACATCAGCTTCAAAATCAATAAAGCCTTGCCTTTAAAGTAGACAATTAGGAAGTCGCTTGGCGGCCACTCCGCTGAGACGTGCCATCGGATAATACTGTCGCCGAGCGGCGCGGCGCGGCGCGGGGTGCAGCAGCGGCCGCAGCCACCGAGCCAACAGTTAGCGCCGATATGGTGCGCTACAAATGCTACAATACAGCGCTGGATTTGGTCGTCACTTTATATAGCTACTTGTCACATTTAAGCATTCAAGCTACGATTTATTATCCGATGGCTTATCCGACAGTGTTACAAACTGATGGTATCGATAAGTTTGACTATTACCAGTGCTAAATATAGGTAACTAAGAGAAAAGTGTGTTGTGGATTTCTTGAGTTGGAAGGCACAATGCCAAACATAGTCAGGTTGTCCAAAAAATATTTAAAAAATGTAACCTTGCTGAGTTTCTTGCCGGATTCTTCTCAGTTGAAGGCTGAGTTCCGAACCGGTGGTAACTTCAGGGTGCCCTTCTGGGGTCTAAATTGAATAAATGGCTTTAACTTTGACTTTGACTTGAATGCATATATCCGAATATACTATATCCCAGAAGCTTTTAACGCGTTTCAAATATTAGTAACAGACATAAATATCTGTGCGTTCTTTTTTTTAACCGACTTCGAAAAGGATAAGGTTATTAACCGACTTCAAAAAGGAGGTGGTTATCAGTTCGGACGTAAATTTATTTTTTTATTTGTTCGGGCATACCTCCGTCATATAGAGACAAATTTGCAAAATTATTTTTTTGTTCGAATGGGGCTTATTCCGAAATAGTTATAGTTACAAAAAAACATATAGATCTGATAAGGAGTTACGGAGACAGACAACGGAACTCTTAAAAAAAATTCATAAAATCAACCGCGATTGCTGCTATCGCATAAATATGCATTGTTTGTGCAATCACACAACATAACATCATGCCTGTACACTCGAACGGGTTACGCAGATGTATTTAAATATTGAAAAATAAATATTTTTTTAAACAAAAAATAACCGTTAATTAAAAACTTAATTTATAATAACGTGTAGACTCGGTTTGATTTGCTTGCTTTGAATTAATGTAAAAAAGCAGCTCAGAATGAAACATTAGTGAGTGACAATTCTATGTTTGCTTTGAATCTAAGCTTGTTTTGAATTGTGCAATTACTAAGTTTATTGCCGGCTCTTCTCTGCAAGTACAACTTTCCGAACCAAATCAGATTGAGGTCTTTTTGAATAAAATATTTTTGATTGTTTTTATTACGAGGCAAATAACGTTAAGAATGTACTTAAGGCTTTCCTGGTTCCTAAATTAGTACCAATTTACATAATCTTCCTTTCTCTACTAAATAAAATAACCAGAATTATTAATTAATAAGAACACACATCACACATCTGGCAACACTGCCTCTGTTATTACTATATTGTGCTCTCGGAACTTTTTTCTATTTTTGTAATTTCATTCCTATTAATACAATATAAAAGCTTATAGAAGTGAAATTCTACCTCGGAAGAACTCACATCATTGTTATCAGCGAATAATTCAAGCTGCATATCACCAAAATCAGCAAAGATAAGTTCTAATTTTCTACCCACGGTGTTTATATTTTTAAATCTACCATAGCGCCGATCAAAATTACCCTCAAGTTGTTGATTTTCTACCAGCCAAAGTCAACTGACAGTGACACTTTGTATTTGACAATTATTTAGTGTTGCCAACGTGGGAGTTTTTTACCAATTTTCGGGGAAAGCAAAATGAACATATGTAATAAATGCAACAAACAAATAAAATCTAGTGACTTGAAAACTTGCTCCAAATGTAATGTTTCCTACCACTTTCAATGTCTGGGAATTACGCAAGATAATTTTAGTAAGGAATCTAAAGCGTATAAAGTATCCTGGAAGTGTTCTGAGTGCAGAACTACGGACAAACGAGGAGATAGCTCAACTACTCCCTTACATTCCGGGTCGCAATCCCGCGGTACTGTTGATTCCCCCTCTGCGAATAATATCGAGGATTTCAAGCAATATATTGATAAAAAGCTCGAAGAGTCTTTGTCACGTCTTCTAAGTGAAATCAGACGAGACTTCTCTACTGAGAGCTCCAACACCCGCAGCAGGATACAAGATCTAACTGAGAGTGTAAATTTTATGTCAGCTAAATACGACGAGTTAAAGGAGGCCTTAGATAACAAATCTAAAGCAATAGACCACCTGCAAGACGAAAATAAGGCACTCCGCTCTGAAGTCTCCACTCTTAGTACGCAACTAAATCATCTTGAACAGCAGTCTCGTGATTGTAATCTTGAAATACAGTGCGTACCCGAACATAAAGCAGAAAATTTAAAATCGGTCGTACAACAGCTAGTCACTACGGTGGGTTGCAGTATTGTCGATCAAGAGCTACTGAATTACCACCGCGTCGCTAAGGTCAATCCTGAGTCAAATAGGCCTCGGTCAATTGTGGTGAAACTTTCAAGCCCCTTGGTACGAGATAGAGTCATAGCTGCAGTAAAAACTTTTAACAGGTCCCATCAGAACGAAAAACTGAACTCGGCGCATTTAGGCCTTGGTGACGAGAAGAAGTCAGTATACGTCAGCGAACACCTGTCTCCGGGAAATAAAAATCTGCATGCAGCTGCTCGGAAAGTCGCAAAGGATAAAAAGTTCGAGTTCGTTTGGGTACGAGGTGGTAGAATTTACATGCGTAAGGACATTAATTCTAGGAGTTTTGTGGTTAAGGATATAGCATATTTAAGTTCTCTTTAAGTCAAAAATAACAGTAGTTAATTATCGTATGGTTTCTTTGTTGAGTTCAAAAAATACTTGTAATTTAAAATTTTTCTATCAAAACGTTAGGGGTCTTAGAACTAAAACAGAAACTATATTGGTGAATGCATTGCAACAGGAATTGGACGTTATTCTATTAACAGAGACTTGGCTAAATGACTCTGTATTTGACCATGAAATACTGGACAACAGATACACAGTGTTCAGGTGTGATCGAGGCTCTACTGCATCAGACAAACATGAAGGTGGAGGAGTTCTCATTGCAGTCCTAAATAAATACTCTCCTATACGTAAATTAAAATGGGAAACTGTTCAGGAGGATTTATGGGTAGTAATTAAACTGAAACATGGTAATTCTACGTTAGATTTATGTATTTGTACTTTATATCTGCCGCCTCCTATAAGATTCGCTCGCCTTGATGCTTTATTAACAAATATTACAGATGTAGTCCAACATAAAATGTCTAAAAAGTCTCTGCTTTTGTTAGCTGGTGATTTTAACCTTCCTAATATATTGTGGGAGTACGATAGAAATACCAATTCTATGCTTCCTGGATGTGCATCTAGCCAGACCGATAGTCTACTCATTGATGCTCTCCCTTTTAACGGCCTACATCAAATTAACCCCATTACAAACTCAAACGGTCGAATCCTGGACCTTATCATTACCAATTCACTTACTAGCTATTTTACAGTATCCAATAGTTCTTCTCCCCTTGTAAATATAGATAATCACCACCCAGCATTGATTATCTCATTAAAATTAAAATCTCCTAAGCCTCCTAAAACTCAGAAATCTGCTGTATTGAACTTTTCTAAAGCAAACATTGAAAACATTAGAGAAGAATTAGCCAGAATTAACTGGAATGAACATTTTATGTTAAAATCAACTATTGACGAGACTGTTGATATTTTTTACGATTTAATTAACCCCATTATTCATAAAAATACACCGTTAAGTAGACAGGGCTCCAAAAACTATCCATTCTGGTTCAGTCGAGGATTACTACAAGCACTCAAGGAAAAAGCAAAATATCATCGTAGGTTCAAAATGTATGGCAACCCCAGAGACCAATTAACATATCAAATCCTACGTGATCGCTGCAATAAATTGATTAAACAGTGTCTAGACAAAATGAAAACTGAGGCTGGAACCCTAATCAAGAAAAACCCAAAATATTTCTGGACATTTGTGAAGTCGCTCAAATCGAATAGTGCGGAAATTCCTGACGAAATGTTCTTTAACGACGAAAATGTCCAAGGCGGTCAAAAGATCAGTGAACTATTTTCCGAATATTTTCATTCCATCTATAATAAACAGGATACCGATACCACCGCCAGCTATAACTCGCCTATTAGCAATCACCCTACTCTCAGTGCATGTTATCTTTCCGAGTCAGAAGTTCTGAACTCACTTCGTATGCTTGACACCAATAAGGGCCCGGGCCCTGACTTAATCCCTCCTTTGTTTCTAAAGTCTTGTTCTACACAACTTGCTAAACCGTTACAATTAATTTTCAATAGGTCACTGTCGGATGGGGTTTTCCCTACCAAATGGAAGCTTGCGCATATCACCCCAATTCACAAAAAAGGAGACCTAAGCGACATTGCAAATTACAGACCCATCTCAATCTTATCCTCAATTGGTAAACTATTTGAGTCTTTGATCCAAAAAAGGATTTACTTTCAACTGAAACCATTATTCAACACCCGTCAGCATGGCTTTTTACCACAGAGGTCGACTGCATCGAACCTTCTTGATTACGTAAGTGATATAGCTGAGGTTCTTGAAGGAAAAAATGAAGTACATGCCATATATACAGACTTCTCCAAGGCTTTCGATGTGGTCGATCATAAATTACTTATTCAAAAACTGGGTCACGCTGGGATTTGCGGCTCTCTGCTAAGGTGGTGCGAGTCATATCTTCGCAATCGCTCCCAACTTGTAAAGGTTCGTGGCTTTAAATCACCTGCAAAGTTAGTACCATCAGGTGTACCTCAAGGCTCACACCTTGGACCCCTTTTCTTTCTGATTTTTATTAATGATTTATGTACTAATATAACATCGGAGTATCAAATGTTCGCAGATGATCTTAAGATTTATAGGTCAATTCACTCACAAAATGATACTGAACATCTGCAAAGGGATATTGACACCATATGCGACTGGTGCGCTCAAAACAAAATGTACATAAATTCAGCCAAATGCTTTCATATAAAATTCTCGAGAAAAAGAAAATCTGTATCTGCCACCTATTTTATTAATAATATTTCTATAACCGAGGTCTCAAGCATACGTGACTTAGGCATTATAATGGACAAAAAGTTAAATTTTCGGGAACATATTGACCACATCGCTAAAAAGGGAGCACGCTTGGCTGGTTTTGTAATACGCCAGACCAAATTCTTTAATGATTCTGAAATACCCATAATTCTCTTCAACTGCTACGTACGTAGCTTATTAGAATACTGCAGTCCCGTCTGGAGCCCCTCATATGCAGTGCATATCACCCGCCTAGAGAAGCTTCAAAAACAGTTTTACCGTCATCTCACATATACCCACAACCTTTGTCGCCGTTTAGAATCTTATGAATCCAGACTTACTCACTTTAAAATGACTACACTTGAGCACAGAAGAAATATCTCCGATATTGTGTTCTTGTACAAGATCATAAATGGAAAAATTGACAGTCCTCACTTGCTTAACAAAATTCAATTAGTTGTCCCTCGTTCCTCTAGTCGTGTCCAGAATAGAAAAACGTTTAATCTTCCATTTTGTCGTTCAAACTATGGCCAACACTCACCAATGTATCGGATGTGCTCGTCCTATAATAACATTTGTAATGACACAGACATATTTCATTCATCTGTATCTACCTTAAAAGGAAGAAAATCATGATGTCATAGTTTCTAAGTTATAATTTCAATTTAGTTTTTTTTTGTTGTTATTGTTTATTTTTTCTGTTTTTTATATCTATTTAATCCGTGTTTATGTGTTGTAATAACTAGTATTTCGAAGCATGTTGTGTTCACTTTTAGTAGGTCGTACACGTTATCATGTTCAGTAGGTATTATTTTTTATATGTTATAGTGTAACGACCAGTTAGTGGACCATTTAAAAAAAAAAAAAAAAAAAAAAAACTAGTTTGCATGTACATTTAGCGGTGCAGTGGGGTGTGCGGTGTGCGGTGCGTTGCGGATGCTTGCGGAGCGCGATCCGTATCTCCAGATAGATCATTAGGCGGCCATTAGACCGCGGTTTTCAGCACGCCGAGTGCTCGGGAACGCTCGGGGCCGCTCGGGGCTGATCGGCCGGCGTTGTGACATCGGAAACCGATACCATCTTATCTGTACCGCACCGTATTAAAATGTAAATGAATATCAATACAAACGCCCCCCAGCGGCCCATAGCGGCAGCCACTGGCATTCTGGACAATATGGCACTCCGATAATTATAGTGTCCCTCGTTTACGCAGTTCAGATGAGACAAGATACCGTGGCCTATATGCAAGTAGTGGTAGATGCTTATCAGAATAATTAAGTGACGAAAACTAGCAGGAATATTGCCTGGTGTTTAGTTGCTACCAAGTAACGGTGGAGCTGGATACCAATATTTTGTGAACAGGAGATTAAATGAAAAGAGAAAAAAAATATAAGATTTTTTAAGAGAAAGAAACTAGAAAACCAATCAGAATAAGTATCATTTACATTGAAATGAAATGAAATGAAATGAAATGAAATGAAATAATTTATTCATTCAAATAGGCCTTCACAGGCACTTATGAATAGTCATACTCTAATACTCTAATGCACGGTTCGGAAGGTTGCTTTTGCTAAGAAGAGCCGGCAATAAACTCAGCAATTACTCTTTTCAAAATCAAACTTAAATTTATTACATCAGATGTTTCCTGTAGAGCGAGCGCTACACCCAAGCATTTTTATCATTTAAATATTCGGTAATATTGTAGTAAGCCTTCTGTACTAAAGCGGCCTTAATACATTCCTTAAACTTATGTGACGGTAAATTCAAAATTTTATTAGGGATCTTATTATAAAATTGTATACTCAGTCCTAAAAATGAACCTTGCACTTTTTGGAGTCTATAAGCAGAGGTCACAAGTTTATGCTTATTTCTAGTATTAAAAGAGTGCACGTCACTTTTTTAGGGTTCCGTAGCCAAATGGCAAAAAACGGAACCCTTATAGATTCGTCATGTCTGTCTGTCTGTCTGTCTGTCTGTCTGTCTGTCTGTCTGTCCGTGTATGTCACAGCCATTTATTTCCGAAACTATAAGAACTATAATGTTGAAACTTGGTAAGTAGATGTATTCTGTGAACCGCATTTAGATTTTTACACAAAAATAGAAAAAAAACAATAAATTTTGGGGGTTCCCCATACTTAGAACTGAAACTCAAATTTTTTTTTTCATCAAACCCATAAGTGTGGGGTGTCTATGGATAGGTCTTCAAAAATGATATTGAGGTTTCTAATATCATTTTTTTCTAAACTGAATAGTTTGCGCGAGAGACACTTCCAAAGTGGTAAAATGTGTGTCCCCCCCCCTGTAACTTCTAAAATAAGAGAATGATAAATCTATAAAAAATATATGATGTACATTACGGTGCAAACTTCCACTGAAAATTGGTTTGAACGAGATCTAGTAAGTAGTTTTTTTTAATAGGTCATAAATTGAAATTAATATCAAATACTCAGGTCTATACTACCATTTACTTATATACCTACAGGTTTGTACGGAACCCTCGGTGCGCGAGTCTGACTCGCACTTGGCCGGTTTTTTTACAAAAATATTAATATTCTGATGTACAAATAATATATTTGCATAAATATAATGCGATGCTACTGTGAGGATACCTATATGTTTAAACTTATCTCTGAGGGAAGCTCGAGAACTCATATTATAAATAGCTCGCACTGCTTTTTTTTGCAAAATAAAAATGGTTTCTATATCAGCAGCTTTACCCCACAGTAAAATGCCATAAGACATAACACTATGGAAATAACTAAAATAAACTAATCGAGCTGTGTCTACGTCTGTTAGCTGTCTAATTTTTCGAACTGCATAAGCATTAACAGTTGAACTGCAACTGCATTTACAGTTGAAATAGGACAAGATTGAGATTCAATTTAAAGATTGAACTTTACATTTCTCACACGCTATGTTTAATGAAATTGCTTGGGAATTTGCAAGCGATTGCAAGGGAGTAGAGCAGGCAGATGATGTTCAGTTGAAATTGCATCTTTAATTTCAAACTACAAAATATCTTGTACAAGTCTAATAAGAACTAAATTAGTAGGTAATTGGAAAACGCTATGATCATAGCAATTCTGCGATGTTGCAACCGCGTACATACAAACCGATTCTGGGAGTTCTATTAGGTATCTACTGTAGATATATATTAGTTAAAATAAATCTGTAATTCATTAGCATAAAAGATAGCAACAAAGTTTTACAGATAACTTTTTGTCATTTTCAATAACACATTTTTTTATGGTTATTTATTTTTATACGGTTGCATTTGGAGAATGCATGTATATTGTAATGAAATATTTTACACTGTTCAATAGTGTTGTAAAAATAGCGAGGTTGGTCGCGTGCGCGGCGCAGCGCGGCCGGAATGCAGCGCTATTTGTGCCGTAAACAAATGATGATAAAAACACGCGTGCGCACGTGAGCGTGGCGGAGACGTGTGGTGTGGCGGAGACGCGGCAAATCGGGCGGATAATCGACACGGGATCGCTTGCGTTAATTAGCCAAGCATAAAAAACAAAGTAAAAACGCGCGCGATCCACTCCACCGCGACCGAGTGGGCAATCGCTCGTATCAATATCATAATGTGGCATCGATGTCACTGCTCATAACGGCTATAGTGTGTCATTTTATATTTAGTATGACTAATATTCACTTATGATTTTCAGATTTGGAGACAGTGCATTACTTTACGTGGATGTCGTAAGAAGATGAAATACTAGCAGTAATTTCCAACACATAACATATACACCATCCCAAGAATATACAAGGAGTACCAATCAAAATACCAACTGCTCTTATCGTATGGACATTTTTGGCTGTTTTTTTTATTAAAGGAATCTTAATTCTTATTTAACCGTATCTAATTCATACCTACAATAAAATGAACCGAGCCACTGGTCGAGGTCACTCAGCGGGTGGACTCGGCACAGTCAGTTCTCGGTTCGATTCCGTATGATTCGTCACAAGCACTGCTCTCTTATGAGATGAAGGCTTCGCCGGTGGGCGTGACGTCACGGCCCGTTCCGCTCGGCTCCTCTACACGCTGTTCTCGGCTTGTTCGACTAAACTTTACAAAAATAAACGGAACGGTTATATTGTCACCAGAATCGGTTCACATCGATCTGTTGTGAGCGTGTTTTTGTTTTGTTTGTTGCCGAAAATCATCAGACCTTCTCAGAATGTGTTCGAAGTTAACAAGAGTTTGCCGTTTGTTGTAGATGTGTTGCCGATTATTTGTAGTTTTTACTATTAGCTCTATAAACCTCGATGCAGGTACCTAATCCTCTCTAGTAATTCGCTACGATCGTGCTAATTTGGCCGCGATGCGCTTGCGTTATGATTGCTCCTCCCCTCCCCTGCTGGGCTGCCTGCTCGAGGCTGCAGGGTCAGAGTGCTGGCTGGAGCTCGGAGTCGTCTATTTTTGTTCCATCACTTGCGGGAGGTGCGGGAGGTGCGGCGCGGGCAGGCGCGGGTAAATTGCAACGCGCCGTCATGGCCGCCCGCTGCGCCCCGTAGCACGCCCCGTCAATTTATTGTTATATTCTAACCTTAATGAGAATTTTGTTATCATACATGAGCTTTTTTAAACTCAACAGTATTTTATTTTGCCATCATTAAATAAATTATAAACCCAGCGGACACGAGCGGAATGCGGGGAGCGTACACCGACTCGCCGATAGCTGAGCACTCGTAATGCTTTTATTTCACAACAGGTTCGCCTCACACGCGATAAACAGTCAACCAGATCATAGTTCGTGCTATCGCATTCTGATTATTTTAAAAGGGACGGAGGCTGTTTTTCATAAAAACTAACAACACGCCAAAGAATGTGTCTATTCATACGTCATTACCGCTCACAATGGAGTCTGTTTTTGTGGAATCGAGTGGCTCCTCGTCGGGATCTAATTTAGTTTGGAGCGGCGCACAATGGCGGTCGACACGCTCGCTCACCACTAATAAATTCGATTATATGCCACGTTGCGTTGCGTCGCGTTTTGTTGCGATGCGTTGCGGCTGCGGCTCGCTCCCACAACCCGGGAACAAATTAAATTTGAGCCGTTTACGAGCGGATCATCGACGTCACGACACGGTCACGACACGATACGAGGCCGCTACGGTTTGTACCGAGTAATGTTCCGCTATTCCAAATTTAATTTATTAAATTATAGCGCACAAAATCCATTTAATTAAAGTGTTCCTTTGGAGGTGCATTCGACATTCAGACCAGAAAAAGGGTTGCTTTTGAATTCGATGAACGTTAATTTTATTTTGTATCAATGACGCCCCTTCGCGGGGCGGCGCGCGGCGCGGCGGCGGTGGCTCATCGTAAATACAATCAAATTAATAAGAAATTGGAGTATAGATTTATTGTGTGTGTACTCTTACACTGTATAATAAGATTAAATTTAAGCTGCTTTTTTGAAACAGTTTCTTTAGAATTTAGTTCTCGTTTTATTTATTTTTATTATACGATAAATTATCGTTATCGAGTTGTAATAATAATTATAACGCATTATTGTTTGTATGCCAATTTAAATAAGTAAATAATATTCACATGTGTATTTAATGATTGCTTCTAGTTGATACACTTGACGCGATTGTGAGGTCACAACACGGGGTAGCTCAGAGCCGCTAGTCTATCAGATGTCGAGGGTCGTGCGCGGGCGCAGGACAGCGGTCACTCGGAGGATGGTCCCCGGGGCGCAGGGGCGCAGGGGCGCGGGGCGCGAGGTCGTCGCCCTCGCGGCGTGCAGGTGCCTGCTCCCTGCCCCGCGCCCCTCGCTGACATAACACCGGACTGGTTCCGTCTGACATAACCCGCTCCCGCTCGGCTCGGCCGCGGCCGTCCGCGTCGTCCGTCCTCACTCCGCCGAGCATATCTACTCGTACGGCTTTTTGTACGGATCGATTCATAACACGAACTGAACCTTCGATGACTTATATGTAGGTGATGTCTACTCTAAAGTTTGATGGATTTTAATTTTCTCTGCATGCCCAAAGTGGTTTATAAAACTTAACTAGATGCCATGCATGATAAAAAAGGCATAGGGCTACTTAACTGCGGTCAGTTAGTTTATGCTTCTGCGGTTAGAGAATACTTCTTTTCTGTACTTGTATGAATTTAGCCCGTTTTTATAAAAACAATACTAAACGTTTCGCCGTGGGAATTTTCAATGTAGAGTCATATCCGAGCTTGCTCGACACAGCTTTTGCATTCTTTGCTCATTCATGTAAATCGTCAATTATTTATGTAGTTGCGGTGGCGTGGCATTGAACTGAAGAGCCAATTGTCAGAGCTTGTCAACATGACACAATGTCCGTGTGTCGGTCGCTGAACACCGAGGACTCTACGCTATTTATACTGTTGTTATATATTTTGGTCACACACGACGCTCCAACAAACGATCTTAATTAATGGCCGCAGTATTAATTGAAATACTTCGTTTATTGCACTTCGTCGAGTGTCCCAATTATTCATGAATGTGCGTTTATTTAAAACGTCTCCATTTTTTTGGGCCAAGTACAAGCATTTTACCCATAACTATTGTTTACTCAATTTTATATTGAGACTAACCCTTTTCAAATAACTATAACTGAAGGAAAATGAACCCCTTCAGTAGGCTGCTTGAAGAGTAATGAGGCGTCAATGCAATGTATGTATACATAATTTTAGTAAGGTTCTCAAATTTCATCAATATCTTTGATTTTGTTTGTTGAACAATATCAATAATTTTATCAAACAATAAATACATGAAGTCACTCAGAGTCAAGTGTCCATTAACCAGGAATATAAAAAACCGCTGGTGGTTGGGTGCAGGCGCAGGGCGGGGTGGGCCCTAATGACGGGGCCCACGTGAGTAGTGACCGCAGCACAAACACCGCGTGTCACACGTCCCGCGGGGCCCGGGCCCCGTCATTATGTGACCCACGTCATTAAATGTATTGTGTCCTCGAGATGAGCCACGTGTCACCACGCTCTAATGTATTTGGGTTCTTTAATTGTGTCTATTATTAAGTAGTAATCTTCATTGGTCGCGGTGTGTTAAAGACGGGTGACTGTTGAGAAGAGTGGACATTCTTTCTTATTGTTTAACGTGGTGTACTAAAAGTAAAATTGACACGAACAATATTTATAAAATAGGTTAGGTACATAGTTTGTTTTTTTACGGTAGATAAGTTTATTCCGAATATTACAATGTAGATTTTGTGGGACAATCGTTATGGAGCAAACCGGTAGTTACTGCCAACAGATTCATATGCCAATATATGCTTTTCACATATTTTATTGAGACATATTTCGATTTTAATATTTAGCGATGATAACCGATAGAAAATAATTGGTAACAATAAAAGCAATATTAGGTACACAAGCGATTACACAATAATTGTTATGAATATTTGTGTGCATGCGTGCGCTCCGCGCGCAGTTTAGCAACAATTAAACGGTAATTGGTTTATAATAATATGATAAAAATGCACTGAGCCGTCGGATGCGTGCGGTCCGCGGCGCGGCGGCGCGGCGGCGCGGCGGCGCGGCGGCGCGGCGGCACGGCGGAGCAGCCCCTTGCCTCGCCGCGCATCCCTAATTAGTTGTACTATATTATTTTCTTACATATAGGCATTTATACTAAATGGAAAATTGAGACGCGATTGTAACGAAATTCGGTAACCGTTTAATAATAATTAAACCTCACTATATTATGTGTGGAACTGAAACTGCTTGCGTAACGAATTCTTACCAAGCATTGTAAGTATTAGAACTCCCTTCGCCACGTCATTCAATGTCTCTACCATACGCTATACCTTCAAAATAACAGGCAAGTACAAGGGTGTTGCAAGCGTCCCTTGTTTGACGAATTAGTCTTATAAAATAATACAATTAATCTAATCAAATGATTATGCGGCTGGAAGGACAATTTAGTTGATACGTGAACTTCCACCATTTGTTCGTGGACTCGTTTCATCTATTTCCTCCGAGAACCCGCGGACCCAAACAACCATATGTTTTCCCTGTATAAACCGATTCAAAGTCAAACTGAGTTTAGGCCCTAGAAGGACACTGGCAACCCAAGCAGCACGCAAGCATATTCTACATCAATAAACCAGCCCATTTAGAACTTAGAGTTCTTTTAGAGACTTACAAGAGTGTAAAGAACAGTTTTAATACTTATAAGAGTGATTTATGAGATATTATACAGCTCTAGCTGTATACAATTCTTAGTAAGGGATCCGCGTCAGCTTAGGGTTCTTAAACAGAATATCAAAACTCTACTATACAGCGTTAAGAATTTTATAACACTTCAAGCTGGTTTTATCGTTAAAGCTGTATATAGGCTGTATAAAGGGATCCGCGTCAGCTTAGGGTTCTGAAACAGATATTATAACTCTATCATACAGCGTTAAGCGTTTTCTGACACTTCAAACTGGTTTTATCGTTAAAGCTGTATACAGGCTGTATAAAGGGATCCGCGTCAGCTTAGGGTTCTTAAACAGATGTTATAACTCTACCATACAGCGTTAAGTATTTTCTGACACTTCAATCTGGTTTTATCGTTAAAGCTGTATACAGGCTGTATTAAGCATGTGTTCACTTACTTAATACAGCAATAAACGTTCATAACTTACTTAGTACAGCTACTAAGACTTATAACACACTCTAAATATCGTCTAGGCTGTATAGCAAATTGTCGACATTTTAACATTTACAATAACAACATTTAAATTACAATTAAAGGAATATTTGATAATGACTATAACCGTATCATGGTTATCAGCTTGAATAATTATCATGTGTACTCATATCTATTATTTATAAATATATTTTTATTCTAACCTTAAAAACAAACACTTATTTACTGTATTTACTATAATTTCTTTACTTTGGCTTGATTATTTTGTTGGCGCGTGAATATTTTGACGGAAAGCATACACAGGTTCACAATAAATTAAAATTTGCACATTTAATTCATCGATTAACAGCATCAGATATCCATGTCCAAGATTATCCTTTCCATTTATTAAATATTATGTCGCCATTCAGTATGGCTTCGTAAATAGTTTTATTTATTTTATTCTCACATAATTCTCTTCAACAACCTATTTAGAACTCTTATTCTTACAAGATACTTATAAGAGGATATCCGTAGTGTATGGGCTGCTCTGTACACCTAATAACAGCTCTAATACAGCTTTTATACTTGTATATTGCTTATACAGCCTCTATACAGCTCCAATAACGAAATAAGCTGTGTAATCTGGGCCCTTTTTACACTTATAAGGTCTGTATAAGCGCTTATACAGCCTTTGTACAGCCTGAATATTCAGCTATTAGAATAAGAACGAACTTTAATACAGCCTATATACAGCTTGTTATGCTACTTGGGAAAGGATGGAGCTACTGAAGTTACTAACATCTTTCACATTTTTAAAAGTGAATTTGTTGCACTTTTTAACAAATTACAGCTTAATTTATTAGCGGATTGCTGTAAGAAGACTATGATGTATGCAGCCAATGTTGCCCCAACGGTGCGTCAAGATGGTGGCGGATAGGGGCCCATTTGTAAGAGCACGTGATCATATCACACACGTCACATTAGTCGCGCAACAAGCGAGCCAACCAGCCTCACCTACAATACCTATTGTACCGCGTTATCTACGCATCTGTTCTAGTGCACGCAATGGACAGTAGGGAAACTTCTGTAGGCCCTTGAGGACCTGGATTTATTTTTAATTTTAGAAGATAAACGTACTGAAGGGTATATCAGTAGTTATATGAACTTCATCCCATTTTTATTTATGTCGAATGTGTGGTGAAGCTGTATTTAATGGTTAATTGAACTTAAAATACTTCTCATGACATTATTGTCATCATCAACTATTATTTTCACAATCAAATTCTCGAGGAGCTCGTTGAAGTCTTTTATAGGGTTTTAGAGGAATGAACCTACTTCAAGTTGGTTTGCTGTTTCCATGTTTTACTGTTGCAAATATAGATTAATGTTTATGTTGTAACGGAATGGCGGTCATTAGGATAGGTTTAGTGAAGTGATCGATACTCCCACGACTCCGCAGATACCATCGGCCCGCGAGCGCACGACGCGTGACGTCACGCGACGCACACGTCCGCCACACACCGCCCCACGACAATACACCGCTACAGTGCTCACGGGCTACTACATAGTTATAATCGTGATCCAGCATTATTGACATCTATTAAGATTCCTCTATGATACCAATCACTTTGGGGAGTGCTGCTCATACGAGTTGTAAAGTATCGACGCCAATTATTTTTCAGAATTATATGTGAGTTTTATTACCGATCGTAAGTAGACAAAGAAGACGCGTGGAGTGCGTGGACACCGTTTAAGTGACGAAGTACAAAGCAATGTTTTTGTAGAGGCGTTTCGATTTAAAGTTTCATTCATGGACCGCGTCGTAGCCGGCGCGGGCGCATCGGCATCTGGGAACACATCGCAAAAAGAGACGCTCGTAACGATCCGGTCGAGTCGGGAGTTAAACGCAAGCTTTTAAACCGAAGCAATGAAATCTGCGCGCACTGACTGCGCCCGCGGTTTTTGTCGCATAAACCCGCGCACAATGCGCCGTCATCCGGCAGCGAGCCGAGCACAAAAACATTCGCCGCCGAACCGACCGCACCGCAAAAACATCGTAACATTGTATTTTAGTGCTGACTTTATGTACGTGCCATGTACTAGATGAAAATGCGATTCCTCCTGCGACTGTTCCCAACAATACATGACCAAGAACCGAGTTGCTTACGGCAGCTATCACACTGGCTGTGTCGCAACAGGCGCGCGGAGCCGCGCGGCGAATGTCGCAATATATAAATATTGGTATCGCGTTATTAGTTATGTATGTAGGTACCTACTTGTAGCCGTTCACATAATTTTCATCAGAAATACTTGATCCAATAATCAGCGTATTCTCAGACCTAGTTATTTTAATTATACAAACGGTATTTGAATTGAATATTATATTGCTTTACAAAAACTGGTAATGAATATCGCATAAAATGTGGTTAATTAATTCCACTCGGTAACTGTAGGTATCTGCGAGGCTTAGAATATTACTATGTGAATTTATTTGAATTCCAATGGGCTTTTTTTAATAGCAATTTTTGATCGAGCTTTGGGGATGAATGCAGGAAGACCCGACCATGCTTTCGTTTCTTTTCATCTCACATTTTCTTCATCAATTTGAGGTCGTTTATTATTTCCTAAAAAGGGATAATTCCATTTGAGCTAAAGCGTTTTGTAATTGGTGTGCTAGAGTTTTATAAAGTGCCTCACCTTTGTAGCTCCTTGCTTAAAATCTTGATTAAGTATATTTTTGTGTAATTTTGGTCAGTTACTGTTGTTGATACATGGGCTTGAAAACATGTGCGGATTTATGAGTTCACTAGTTAATGTAATGCCCTGCAGTTTAAATCCAATACAATGTAAGTTTCTCTTAATGTTTTATTCTTGCACCTCTCTATTGAGGAAGCAACATCCTGTCAATTGTATGACGTTTCTTAGATGTATCATCAGTCAATCATGGAACAGTTTTATATGTTAAGTTAGTACTACCTGTGTGCGATAAGTTGAGACCTGGCGTGCTTACGTTACAGTTGAATACTTCTATACTACACGTCATGCATGACGCATGGCTCCCGTATTGTACGTCTAGGGGGTTCATGATATAAGCAAGTATGTACAATACGGGCGCCTTCAGATAAGTGCAGGGGAAGCAGGCGAGGTGGCCACATTGCAAGCACTCGGGTCTCAACTTATAGCGCTCGGGTAGTACCTACCTATCTTTTGCTCCAATTTCATATCACATGAACTGAATAATGAATTAGTATATGTAATAACAACAGTGAATGATTATCATGTTTAGTGACAAATCGCGTACGTATTGGCGGCGGATGGCGCTATCTGCGCTTCCGCGCGTGCTGGTTGACCAATACCGCGATAACTAAACTCTCCAGATACAGCTTACTGCCTACAGTACACATACCTACGTGTAATGTAGGTCTGATGTGGTATTTTCGTGGATTACAGTATTACGGTACTCAGTCGACACAATCTAGAAGATAACCGAGTGTGATTATTTATGTGCATTTTTAAGAAGTTATAAATGGATAGATAATTTCCACATTTCTCTGACCTGAGAGTGAGAGAAAGAGTTTGATGATATTTTCAAATTCAAAATTATTCATACAAATACCTTTGCAGGCACTTATGACTTAGCCTTTGGGGATCAAAATGTTGGCATAAATACTAGATTTTGTAGTTTATGTTAAAATAAGGTTAAAATGTACAAAAAGTAATCCAAACAATATATCACAAAGTTGCATTAGCTGCGGCCGCGATGAGGCTGTCGGAGTGGCCTATATTCACAGTAATAGTGATTACTGTGAATATACTGCACTCGCCAATATTCTGCGATTTGCGCGAGTAATTTCCCGTGTATGCGCGTGCGCAGTTCCCAGCCTCCGCGACGTACCACCGAGTAACGGGCGCGCCCGGGGTCGACCACTAGTCTACATAGGTAGATACAAGAACCTCTCGGCATGTTCATTTAACATGCGCCTAGTTAGAGGTACCGTTCCGTCTGTCGTTATTTTTCTGCGAAAATGTCCTAATTTATTATGTTTGATTGAACTTTTTATGAGCACCATCCCGCTAAATGTACGAATATGTATGTTGTACAGACATACACTATCATTTATACACGCCATTAAGCATCAGATTTGTTGGAACACATAAAATGACGAGAACATACAGGTTTGGCAGTCATTATAATCAACTTGTCACCGGCCGCCGCCCCGCGCCCGCGCCGCTCTACGGACACAGTAAATAATTAAAAACAACAGTAATTCTAGATTATATTATAATCAATATAATTATGTAACTTTTCGTTACAGTTTTATGTATACCTACGTAGATATACAAAATTAAAAATAAATGCAATTTACAGTTGTAGATTCGTCCTTCTGTAACGCAGCATCAACGTTATGGTTTGCATTTTTTTGGGCCGGGGAGTGACATAGGCTACTCTACTACAAATCGCGGAAAGCAAAAAATAAAACACGGGACGAACGCTAGCAAGCAAGCTTTCTTTCTTCTTACAAATCTGCTTGGTATCATGTAGAATTATTTGGTTTTTCAACAAGTGTAGATATAAGTAAAATCGGGTAAGTAATGCGATACATTACTTACCCGACAGCATTGAATTATTACACATAGAAACAAAGTACACGCGCGAAAAATAATCCATTCAATTGGAGCCATAATGGCTCCAAATGACCGCCGCGCTGTCAGTGTACTGAGTGACGTTTTAGTCAGTGCAGCTCTGAGAAAAATAATAAATATGACGGTTTGTGTAGTAAAATTGTGTCATAATTCATGAGGGAAGAAAGATAAGAATTCTGATGTAACATTCCACAGGCAAGCCACTAATTTTATTGTGTAATTCATCTAAAATAACAAAATTCAAAAATAAAAATACTTCACTCAGATTTCGAGCAAAGTGTTGCCAGCTGTTTTTTGTGCGAATTTGCGTTGTTTTACGTAATTGATACTGATTTTGTTATTAATAAAGTAGTTGAGTCCGATAAGTTGTTTCTTTTACTTATAGCTATTATAACCGACTAGCTGTCCCCCGCGGTTTCACCCGCGTTCTTGGGATAAGTAGTTTATAATACTTGGGATAATGTAGCTTCATATTAGTGAAATAATTTCGAATCAGACTGGTAGAAAAAACAGAATATAGCTAGGAAAATATTGTCAAAGCGGCAGTTGTTCCGGAAACAAATTCAACTTACAGGCTTTTAAAATTTCAATTTTGTTAATGAAAATTAAATACCTAGGTACTACTTAATCTTCTTTTTCTATACAAACTATCATATATGAAACCTATTATTACGAAGGAAAGCTACAAATTGTACGATCGTTCATAGCACTGCACATTGTCTTGGTTTATTATGTTAAAATACCCGAAATAAGTACTATGGAACAACTAGTAATAAATAAATAACAGGCCTGTGTCTATGATGAATTATCTAAGACGCAGAACTTTTTAAACTATTTAATTATTTTTATGAATACTTACTTCCAATTTCACTAGTAGGCGAAATCGGAAGGTTAATTTTACCGAAAAATTTCGTTTAGCTTGCAACATTACTCGTGCGCTTGTGTGCGTGTCAGCGAGTGTAATTATATGGTACTCACGCATACATTGGTTGTCAAGTGGCTTACGTGTCGCGAGGATTTTTGTTCGATACTTCGCTTCTAAGCGTAATAATTCAATGCCCGACAGTTTGTTTGTCCTATTCGCGCACAGATTATTATCGAAATATACCCGATAAATTAGTATAACAATGAATTTAGTTCGCGAAAGCTTAAAAAGTATTAAATCTGGTTATTCGTTAGCAGCTGAGCTACTGTCGTCATATCATTGGGGAGCACTTCTCGCGTGTCCGTCCCGTGCGGTAATAATGCGCGTCCGCGAGAGGTGGACGAACTGTTTATTTGAGCTATGTCCCACGTCGCCCGCACGCCAGATACGCTAATTAATCACATTATGCAAATCAGTATTGAATTAGTTTTTTGAAATTTGCTTGATTTTTATTAATTAATAGCAATTTATATAAACCCGTTATCCTTCTAATTTATAAATAGATCTGTTTATAATAGAAAAGAATTCTACTTTATCTTTTACGTCCACGAGTTTTCGTTAAACGAAATCAACCAATACTAGCAGGCAGTATTTTTAATTATTGCAATCTTTATTTGTATTTTGTATTGACACTTTTTATTTATGTTTATTAGTATTTACAGTTAGTATTTATTTTTGTGTACGAGTAAGTAGGTACTTGTTAAGAAGTAACCGCATTACCAGAAACAAATAACATAGAATATAATAAAATTGCGGTTTGTGCGAAGTGTGCGGTGTATCTTTTCATGTTATTTTGTATCCGTTTGTAGTCTTGAGTGTAGAACATTCAAAAGACTATGGATTGTTTTGATGATTTTAATTGGTTATTGTATAGTGATGTATTGATCTGATGGTTACAAACTAAAGCGTTGTGAAGTACCTACCTATAAAGGAGAAATTTGCGCAGCATTTTGCGTTTAGTATGGCTAGTCTAGGGTCACCGCAGACTGACCGCTGCATGTTCCGTAGAAGGGCTATTTCGTGGTTTAATTAAAGTCCCGATTTATCCGGCGAGGCTCGACCACCGCATCCGCGTCCCGGCAGCGGCAGCGGCAGCGGCAGCGGCCGAACGGTCGAGCGGCTAATAGCTTTTCTAGATTACATTATAAATAGTACCGCTATTCATTTACTTAGTGATATCCGCATGAGAGCGTGGGACTCACGTTACTACATATTATTATTATAAAAAATCCTGCGACATTTCCTTGACAAAAAGACATATTAATCTTCCCAAAATATACTAATAATTATGCATTTAAACCTTTCTCTTGGAATACTCTGTTCATTTGTGAAAAACTGATATAGACAGAAGCGGCTTTGTCTTCTAATATGTGATACATATAAATAAATATTCCGACTGAGACCAAAAATACACAATTATGTGCTAAACATACATAACATTGACATTTGACCTCGTCAATGAGCTCGGCCACCATGGGCTTTCGTGCTCCCTAAGTGCTGGTCGAATATCACGACAATCAGCTATTAATTACATTATCCGCAGGGCTCTTGTTGTCGCTAACGTGCCTTCCGTACTGGAACCAGTCGGTATTGCGCGGGGCGATGGCAAGAGACCGGATGGTATGTCTTTGATCCCTTGGAGTGTCGGCAACTCGCTGGTGTTGGATGCCGCATGTGTCGATACACTCGCGCCATCTCACTTACCGGCGACTTGTAAAGCTGCAGGGGCAGCGGCGGCCAGTGCGGAAAATTAAAAAAATATGCTTCTATTGGACCCAATTATATTTTTATGCCTTTTGCGGTCGAAACCTTGGGACCGTGGGGGTCCGAAGCTCGCCGTTTTGCTCGCACCTTGTCTTCAAAATTGATCGAGACCTCCGGAGACCAGCGGGCGGGGAGCTTTTTCCGCCAACGCGTCAGCTTGGCTATCCAAAGAGGAAACGCTGCCATCCTTCTGGGAACCTTGCCGTTAATCGGAAGCAGCGGCAGGCTTGAGGTTCTATATATAGATTGTATTTTGTACATATTTGTTGTATATTTACATTACATTATATGAAGTTCTTAACATTTTTTGCTGTTAGAATCATGCGAAAAGTAAATATACCTATAACAATAAAGCTCGAACAATTGTTTAGGTTTTATTTTATAATAACTTTTTCCTTTTAGATAAAACATATTCAGCAATGGTGAGTTCCGGCTTGTCACGCGCGCGTGCCTGATAGTCGTGGCACAACAAACACTACATTACTATCAGCTGAACCATCCACAGACTATAAATAACCTCATGACATATATCACTACACACTGTTATCGACTACATTCGCAACATTCACCCACTTGTGGTGTCGTGGGCGGAACAGCTCTCTGCCATTAACTGGATTTGAGGCAAGGTCAAGGCTTCTGGAAGAGCTGCCTTATATACTTTAGTTTGTGTTTGTTTATTTGTGATTTCCTGTATCATTGTCAGTATTTATTTAATTGAGTAGTAAGAGCCGGCTCCACATCTTGTCAATAAACTTGGGCTCAAATTATTTGTTTTATCTAATATCACTAGTTCTTTCCTATAAATTCCGAAGTCTATTCAGACAAAATTAATTCGGTTCAGCCTGGGCTGATAAAAATATGGTGGGGGCCAGCGTCTTTTTGATCAGCTCTACGTCGTCACCCGTATGAATGGCTTTGTCTACTCTTTCTGTTCATGCTAAATATACAATAAGTTCAAGGTCTTCGTGGGTGATTAAATTAAACATACTCCTCGTTATGAAAACTCTATATATTCTCTGTGGTTCTCTGGGGTGGCCCCATAATAAGTTACATTGGAACCTCAAAATATATCATGCATGTTAATATTATCAAATATTGCAACGTGTCTGCAGTTGGAACTTGGAATACCTGTTGGGTAGTATGCATGTAGCGGTGTCGGCTCTCGAGCGGGATTAACCTCATTATGAGGAGCAGAACCGCCGCTCAACCACTATTTGTCATTATAAACACAGACATTTCACGCCCATCCATCATCACCGCTATCCTTGTAGTTTGAACTTTACCGTCTCGATCATAGAGTTGATATTCTCACTCGCTATTAGGCTGTTCAGGGATCTCGTGGCGTATTTTGGCGGAAAGTTGCGATCACCCGCTGCGAGATATATTGTAAAGTTCAGATATAAAAGTGGCGCTCCTCGGCCGCGGCCGCTCCGGCTGCGCGCTCGACCCTCGCCGAATGATTGTTAATGCTTTTTAGAAGTATGTCGATCTGTGATATTAAATCATGGGTTTATGTTGAAAAATATCTTGCAATCTTCATAAAGTGTTATAAAATAATAATTAAACTTGTTTGCATCAATAAAAGTAAAAAATAATGTGGTAAATATAATGTGGTTCCAGGCTTACTCTACCGAGTAAATATTTAAAATTAAATATTGAATTAGACTCTCACTTGATATAACGAGCTTCGTTAACTCTTGACGCCTCGTCAACACAACCGATCGTGATGGGCACGCAGCCCAGGCAGATCATGTAGCAATACATAGCATATAAAGCAAGGAATAGCATATAAAATATGTATCTTCCCTCGGGATCGCGAGTGAAACTGAGAGGCGAATACTAGGAAGTACAGCTATCAGAACGTACGACTTATCTCATGCACTTCTATTGAATTGTACGAAGTATTTTTTTATGAATTTAATGCAGAAATGCATTAGCAATGATGCTGGGTAATTTTGCATGAATCGTTTTCATTATTATTAGATATTAGTAGAGTAGCTGATGTCCTCCGATTGTCTGATTCCCTCATGGTTCACCTCAAGTGGTCGGCTGTTGCCGGGAGAGCGCTATTACTAGGGTTGAGTAACTTATTTTATTTGTCACAATATTCATGTGTTATTTATTTATTTAATAAGAAAACCAACAGCATCACACAACATTTTAGTAAATAATATAAAATCAAATAAGGCTAATAATAGATTTCCCTTAAAACTAACAGTTAGTATCACTAAAACCCGAAAAAAATCTTACTAATATTATAAATGCGAAAGTTTGTGAGTATGGATTATTATTATTATATGCTGAACGGATTTAGATGAAATTTGGCACTCAGATAGAATATGCTCTGGATTAACATATTAAGATAATTTTTTATCCCTGGAAAACATACGATCCCTCGAGAATGCGGGTGAAACCGCGCGGGACAGATAGTATAATTTAAAATTGACCGCTAAAAAAAGTGGCAAAGAAAAGAAAAATCCACGTACCAAAAATATAAATAAAAAAAAACAGAAATGACTCGACTCCGCTCATGTCGCAGATAATAATAAATAAAAGCGTAAATTCTTAAACGCGTACCTGCTTCATTATTTTTATAATGTGATTCCTAAACTTATGTTTTGAATAGAAGAAGAGATTATACTAGTACTTATGTGCAATACGCGTGAGAACAGAGTTGCTGGCGTAATTGTTTGAGCAACAACATATACCTATCTTAAAGTCAGAACAAAGTGTGTAACATAAACTGAAAAATCGGAATATACTCTCCTAAGTATTTGCACCAAACACGTTGTTACAAAATAAAGTTGTGTGCTTCAGTTTCATATTTCATGAAACGCTAATTTCAGCAAACTTATCAATAATAAATTACGAATGAACTTGTAAGTAATAAATTAACAACATGTTTCATTAAAAAAATATTGATGTAGCGATCGAGGCGAGAGGCAGCCCTGACTCCGACCCTGAACAAAGCCGCTCGATTCAAGCAAGTTATTGTGTTCACATACAAACATACCCCCGAATGAATCACGTCACGATCAAATGAAGCATGGGTTGTGTATCGAGCGACATTGTGTCCAAATACCCGGCCGTTTGACTGAGCCCAGTACAAAAACCGACTCCCGACATCGCTCTATCGGCTTCCACCGAATTAACTGAGATAAGCTGCCCTTGTCACCCCCTCCTCCCCCCTCCCCCGCCGGCCGCACCCCCGCCCCAGCCTTAATTAAAACGTCTGACGTTGGATTTCGATTTGAGAACCGAACTCTGATGGGCCCCGCTCCCATACGTGCACAACACAAAACCGAGCACTCGTACATGCCGACACGCTCCCCGCGTGGGCTACAGTCAGTGAGAGCGCACGACTCGGTGGAGTGACATTCGTGCGGTCGCGTTACAGAAGGATGTTCTACCTGCCCGCGGAGTCGCGGTTTATTTTTGTTGTGAATAAACTTTGATCATGATCTCGATACATTCCTGGCTCATTACTCAAGAGTCCACCCCCTCCCCGCGCGGCGCGTCCCGCGCCCGACACAACTTGTTTATAAGTTGATCCTTGATTATTCTATACATTATATTTATTAATTGCATCCTCACGATTGAGTATTTTATTGTGTTGACATCTTCGATCGATCGCCTTTACATCATATTTAAAGCCAGCGCTCATCCACGAGTTGCGTCCGCTCTCTTGAGATTGTCAGATCAATTTGAAACTCTTGTTTTTAACTAGTTAAAGTTTTTATTTGAGCTGACACTAATAATATCAAAAAAATTTCGCACAACTGCTCTTTTCGCGGATTCAGCGGATTTGCTTATATATATTTTTTTATAATAAGACTAGTAGTATAGTTACATATAATATTTTGTGTTTTATGAAATGCATTTCGTTGAGAGTTGTTGAGTTCTAATAGTTGATAGCATTTTTCCGAATGGCCCCACACTCTGGCTGGTGACGTTGCGGTCCACTCCACTTTAGTAACGACTGCCTATACCACAGCGAACGCTGATGATGCCGTGAAATCGCCCGCGCACCCGTGTAATAGCCTCTCTATACCTCGCCGCCCGGTGCCCGGTGCGGGATCGAACCCACGACCACCGGCCGACACCCGACTCGCGGCGCACCATCGTAAATATAATCCTGCACTTTATTGCAATCCGCGACCGAATCATATTTATATTAATCGAATGGAAATTAGATATACCTACGCAGGAGTATCAAATAAAAATAACAAAAGTGACGATCGATAGTGATCTCAGTAGTTTTGCCATTATTAAAAACGCCCCGCTAAAACAAAAAGCTATGTCGTTATTTCGCATCAAAACAACTCGTAGGAAACAAACCATTTTTTTTTAAATTTTGGTTTAGCGACAAACCAAAGAAGTCGAAACCCTAAACAAGGTAATTAATCACTTGGTTACCATCAGCCTCAGCCTCATTAAAGCCCGTCACAGAAACATCCTAATATTCGCAAATTGAGCTGCGCAGTGCATATTTCCCACGTGAAGTCACACGTTAAGTGCAGCACTGCTGATGGTTTAAAAAGATACAAGAGACATTGCCATCTTTGTAGTTTGAATGTTGGTGTTGGCGTTACTTATAACTGGTATGGCGCGTGATGCGTGGAGCGTGTCGTGGCGTGCCGTACCGTGGCAAATAGTAGAGCGTATCGTGGGCGTGTAACAGTGGCGTGAATGCGTGCGGCTCCCGCTCGCCCTCGCCCCCTCATTACCGTGCGTGACTTGCGCACCTGACGCACACACGACGCGCCGGCTGCGTGGGCGCATACAAAAGATGCCGCTTCTCACGATCCTCTAAAATAGTCCTTGCATTATTCCCTGTTATTCTGGCTCACAAATAATAATGCATTAAAATCATATTATAATGTGATTATTATTTTACAAATGATTGATATCCACAACCATTCATTTTTAAAAAACGATAACTTACTATTTTTCGCTAAATTGTATAATATGAAAATTGTACCTTGGGAAACTACTACCATTTTATTCCTCTTTCAAGCTAGTCAAATACTCAAATAGTACCTCGGTGGATCGCAGTCAGAACTATTTCACTACCAATCGCTATTAATACATTCACGGCGGTGACATGACACGTCCTGCTCCGTACATGGACATGCTGTGAGAAGCAGACACGTGTAACTAATGCGTCAGGTTCCTTGTTACATACAACGTGTTGTGTTGTCAGCCGCGGAGCTGTAAACCTGACACTGAGCCGCGTAACGAGCGTGACCGTAAGTTTCCGACGACATCGCGTTACTTAGCCCGCGCTTGATTGTAAACAGTGTCGGGTAATGAGCGCGCATTCGCACCTCCAGCTTTCCCTGCACTCGGCCGCGTGAAGATATGCGCCGGGCATGGAGCCGGCTTGCTGGTAAATGCACCTGATTAGTGCCAACTATGTGAGTGCGCCGGAGTTACCGCCCCGACGAACGATTAGTCGCTGAGACGAGCGATTTGTGACCGTCCACGGGTGTTAGTGCTCCTCGTGACCGATGCGCCATTCCCGTAAAGTTACCGATCGGCAGCTTCACATTAACATTGCTGAAGTTTCCGCTATTGGTGCGCCCGGTCGCGCCGGTCTAGCGCTTCGTAAATTCTACAGTCCACATACATCGCTCGCTCTGGCATTGGTGTGTATAATGTTTACGATTAAACGTCTAAGGTTCTTGAATCAACGACCAGAATGACAGTTGTAATAAAGCGGGGCAAGTCACTCGAAGCAGTGATGGAGAGCATCTTACTGGAAGAAATAAGATGTTTATTACTCGAGATACAGATGTTATTGTGAGCACATATTTAACACACGTAGGAGGAAACTGTTATATAAACTCTAGCTTCAACTATTGCACTATGATTGTCATGATCGTGACATTTAACGTAACACAATTCATAACATTAGACACCACAACGTTCCTAGTAAATGATAGTTGTATTAATGGAGCAGGCATGAGTCACGTCTCATACTCGGCAATGGTACGTATCCCGTACCGAGCGCTGTACGGTACGTCATGTGCGAATCTACGCGCGAGAGTTGCGCTGCACTCGCCAAATTACGTGTCCACTCTCCACGTGCGCCCTCATTCGCGTAAACACTGTGCTTAGACATCATTACACACATTGACAATGATAATGACTGTGCGATCCCAGCGCATCGCATTGATCCGTTCATTGGACGTGTCAAACTAATCACACATTACAAATAAAAGCGATGACTAATGGTTATAGAAAGTTATTCTAATGATGCACTTGGTACGTTGTACTCATATTGATTTGTAACTGAGTCGCAGCAATTGTGCTCAAATAGTGGTTTGTAGTTTCAGAACCGATCAAAATTAACAGAACAAAAGTACGAAGTGTCTTTTATAAAAAGTAGCAGCAGATCTAAACTAAATAATTGAATAAAGTTTATTAAATGTTCCAGATTGCCACCCATCTAAGCCATCTGTTGATAATACGTTTATTGGCTCACTGTCAAACGAGTGTCATAGTCATGTGGCTTTCAATGAGCACGGTATATCATCGCGACAAGGGCGTATTGTGTCTGCTCATTAACAACCCTTACAAACATTACCTTCAAAGTTTGACGCTTAAATGTACGTACATAAGGCTTGTTTTTATATGCACAAACGGTTAGTAAGCGTTGTGCACGCTAGCACCCCTCCGATAACAAGTATGTAGTTATGATAATATTCAATAACAACTGCGGCCTCCACGGACTCTTCTCACCATATGTCGTGTGATTAACATTTTTGAGAACAATATCGCAGATCTGTAGGTCGTTTTACCATCTGATAGTGTCTAATTCATAAGTGCCTCAAATGACTAAGGCCTAAATTGAATGAGTGGCTATGACTTTGATACATTTACTTAAACATTAGGCAACAAATTATTATACTGAACCATACTTAAAACAATAAAAATAGAGTATGCAACGAACGATTCGATAATTAAGTGACGTTTGAGATTAAAAATTATGAATGGGACAGGACCTTCCTTCTGTTTTCCGTGGACCGGACAAATAATATGTGTTATCACTAAAAGCGAGATTTCTGCAGGGTCGGCAACGCGCGAGTGATATCCCTGGTGTTGAAAGCGTCCATAGGCTACGGTAACCGCTTACCATGAGGCGGGCCGTTTGCTTGTTTGCTGCCTTAGTGGAATAAGAATGAAAAAAAAACAGGTCAAGTGTGAGTCAGACTCGCGCACCGAGGGTTCCATACAAACCTGTAGGTATTTGATATGAATTTCAATTTATGACGTATTAAAAAAAAACACTTACAAGATCTCGTTCAAACCAATTTTCGGTGGAAGTTTGCATCTTAATGTACATCATATATTTTTATAGATTTATCATTCTCTTATTGTAGAAGTTACAGGGGGGGGACCCATTTTACCACTTTGGAAGTGTCTCTCGCGCAAACTATTCAGTTTAGAAAAAAATTATATTAGAAACTACAATATCATTTTTGAAGACCTATCCATAGACACCCCACACTTATGGATTTTATTTAAAAAAAAATGAGTTTCAGTTCTAAGTACCCCCAAAATTTATTGTTTTTTTTCTATTTTTGTGCGAAAATCTTAATGCGGTTCAGATAATACATCTACTTACCAAGTTTCAACATTATAGTTCTTATAGTTTCGGAAAAAAGTGGCTGTGACATACGGACGGACAGACAGACAGACAGATATGACGAATCTATAAGGGTTCCGTTTTTTGCCATTTGGCTACGGAACCCTAAAAAGCATTGACTGGAAATTTTATAAAAGCCTTTATAAAAAGCTATATAAAATGTGCCTAATCCGGCTGTATAGCAGCTTACAACTACTATTATGCGACAATCTATACAGCCAAGGGCTATAAAAATATTATCTTAGCTCTTATACCTACACTTTGTGCTGCCTGGGTTAATAATGTCATATAATACGAATAGCAGTTTAGAAAATAGTATCGCTACACTAGTAGTAGTAAGTTATTAGTTTAGTAGTATTTAGTTCATTACGAATAGATGATTTAGTGCGACAGTTAAATGTAACGATTACACGCCTCTATTCGCCGGGATGATTAATAATGGTCGGCTTGCGATCGTTAAACAATTTGATGCGCCTGCGCATGCATGTGTATGTTGTACACACACCTCAGCAGCAATAATGTTGTATCTATTGATTTTATTGGAGCATCATAATTGTTCGACTTGCTGCAGTTTTTTTTTATAATTATTGTCGAATTTCGGCCAATGGGCGACCACCAAAAATATACAATCAATTTTCTTAGCCGAACCGATAACCGGTGAGTGGTGAGTAATCGGGTTCTTAACAGGCAATTGAAGTGTGGAAAACATGATGAGCTGAACATGTTTTCAACGCGACGAGAACCGCCTGAAGTATAATAGAGCTGCAACGGCCGCGACGCCCCACGCTGACGTGTCCCTACACGCTGAATTTATAATTATCATAGTATCGATGATTTAGTGCGATAGTAGTACTTGAAATAAGTTTTTTTTATGAGACATTTACAGATTTTTAATCAAATTACAATGACAAGAAGTGGAGTGAGGTCCAACGAGCAAGTCATTGGCATTCGTTTAACGAGCGATGAGTAATGCGCGAGCTCCGCCGGGCCATTTTGCGACAAGAACAATCCTGTACACTCGCTTACATAATTAAATAGCAATAATCACCCGGTAGGAGCAATGAAGTGGCCGAGAATACGCATCTTGGTGAAGTTACTCTCTCAGTAGAACTAATGAACGAACGAAAAGCCTCCTACTTTAGGTATGTTAGGAAACACAAAATATCGTATGATATGATGAAGGTGCAGGTCATTGATAATGTTAACGTTTACTTTGGAATATACAGCTTTACAGCTTATACAATAAATTATTTCTGATTCTGATTCTGAATAAAGGAACAGAAAAGCTGTTCTGATCTAAAATGAATTGCTGATGTAAAATAATAGCTAATAGTAAATCGTTATTGTTTGTAGTGTACACAATAGTGTGACGATGGTGTAGCTAACGGACGCCGAGCTCGAAAATAGGTATTCGCTGCACGTGACCGTGGGAGCTTCTCTACCCGCGTGGACGTACCGCACCGCACCGCGCCCGCCCGCGCCGCCGCCGCACCACCGCGTCTGCACGAGCAAATACTTCTCCTCGTCTACACATCCTCTAATGTTGTGCTGTCCACTCGCCCTCGCCATCATCTACAACGCTCGCATTATACAGTTGTCTACAGTTATCTCGCTGCTTTACGCAAAATAGCCAATTTGCAATTGCTTGCTTCATATCTTGCATATAACTTCAATAGGTACGGTACGGTAATTAGATGAAAATAGCAACGGTAGGTATAACGTCCATAGATTTGATAGAAAGTAGTCCTGCATGTAGATAGTCCTCGTTAGATTGAAATATACTTAGCGTAGGTAGTTTATGTTCTGCATTGTATGTAAGTAATGTGACATCTTACAAAATATAACGTTTTTCACATTGATTTAGTTTAGATCAATGAACATTTTCTATTCAAAGTAAAGCATAGTTCACGTTGTTGGTGACAAGTGTCAGATGGACGCAGATGTATGAGTGTAGGATGTAGATGGTAATTGGACATAACTTGTTGCACCGTGACGTGATGTATGAGCGGCGGGAGCCGGAGCGACGTGTGGCCTGGATCCAGGACTGCTGCCTGCACTAATAGATTCATCTGTCAGTGCTTCGTCTGTTCTGTGGTGACGTCGCTATGAAATGTCACTTCATTAAGATATTGCAAGGCAAGACTGCAATTTCAAATGAAACAGATTATCCTAATCATTAACACAAAATTTTTCGTATACAAATTGAATTTGTTTCATAACAATATTTTGCAGAATTACATCTATCAAAATTGTTTGTCATGTTTAATCTCGCAGCCTCAACTTACCGTTCTTTCTTTCATCCTATTTAAAGACCTAATCAGTGCATGTATTCTAAAAATTATGATGATCTATTTCTGCCTGCTACCGCTGTGTATCATCTGGTAGAATTTATTAGTAGGTACACCGCAATGAATAGTCGTGGCAATATATAGGTGATGTGACACAGAGACGGCGGCAGTCGACTGATGAATGGCGCTGGCTGCAGTGGCTGCGGCGGCGGTGGCTGTGGCGGCTGTAGCGGGCTCGGCTTATTTATGATTGCGTGTCTCAATCCGCAACCGGACCGCCCTCACCAGCCCTACCTACCTACTGCTAATACTGTACAGCTAACGCCCTATATTGACAGTCATTCTGGATACCGTAGGTACGAGTAGGTACCTAAAGGTTCAACTGTGTGCAATATAATTTCGGCGAATTAATTATTCATTATTATATTTCTTACAAACGAAGTTGAAAATGCTGTACGAAAACAAGCATTTTGATCGGTATTCAAAAGACTTACAGAAAAACAGAAAGACTGGCCTCTGTTGTGACGGTAGTAAAGTTAGTGCTACCACCACTATATAACTAGTCATTTAAAAACGCAGCACAGTATAAAGCCATTAGCCAAACCAAGACCACCGGGGCGGCTGCCACCTGCGCGCACGCAAGCAAAAACCGTCCTGGTCCCCGCTCCACTCCGCTCCCGCTGATTGCCCACGCCCAGAGCCGCGGCCCGCCATATAACACACACTCGGAGCACACAACATGATCACATATTATATTATGCACACAGGTCGTTAGACCGACTTGCTGCATGAAAATATCGACATTTCCGCTCGTGTTTTTGATCCGTCCTTGAGTTGACGACGTATGTTTGATTTATCTTCGATTGAAACGGTTTGACTTCTAATGTTTACCGTTACCTACAGGATAAAATACAAATTGACATAAGAATTTCCCATTTGATACGTCCTGCCTACCTATGTGGTTGAATTCATCATTGATTAAGTTATTCGGATATAAATTATTTTAATATCCGCAAACAAAGAATATACCTATCTATAGAAGTGTTATAAATATTTTCAATTGCGAATAGACTATCCTTGTTCTACCTTAACAATGCACTGATTTACCAGAGTAGATAAAAACATGTTAAAGTTTTTTGTAATGTTTAACATTCTTACACCGGCCGGGCGGCGCCATCTCCGGCCATACGTAATTCATGGCGAAGTCGAGTATAAGCTATATTATTATAATGTTCTCGTGCGTGTGCGCAAACACTGTGTTGTAAAGCGAAGCGAAGCGCGGGAGGCACAGCACTCGGCGTTTTAATCGTTTCCTCCAACACTGCGCTTTTTGTGTACACCATTATTCAATTATTGACAATCCTTGATTACAATTGCGTCTCTCTTGTAGAGATTAATGGATTCGAGCAGCCTTCTCTATTCTCTGTGAATTACTAAATCTTATTTTGATACCTATAGAACTAAGAACCCGTTTTTTCCACTTGAAAGTCTGAGTAGTGCACCCGTGCAGATACCGCATCGTAGGCACGGAATATCCATACCATATACTATGTGCCGTAGGCCACTTGACATTATCAATATTAACAATGTTTAAGTTGCGTGACATGTGTCGACAAGTCGGCCAGCTCGCTGCGGTGCTCAGACAGCTAATTGAGAGGCGCTGGTGGGCTCGTTTAGATAACAAGGCCAATACACACAGAGCTTTACATTTTTTTTAAATAACTTCAGCAATCTTTCGTAAAACTAACGAATTTGACAACATTGGGTCAGGAAAATCGATACTTCAGAAAAAACATTGAAATGTTATACCTTGAATACCATGGAGACATTCCTCGCGGAGGACAGGAAGCGCTGGGCATCTTCGTCACTAATAGCTCAATGGGAAAGGATGAGGGCTTTTTACAAGAGGGCGGCCATTGCGCTCCGCTGTTCGTCGATCATGAATGCGAGCTCTTTTTCCCGGTCATCGATCGGAGCGGCGCGTTACAGCATTACATATACCATCACGGTTGTGACGTGGTGTGGTAGTCACTACTATCACATAATTGGTGACAATTGTGTGCTCAATTTGCGACACCACTAGCTCTATTTCTACAGATTTGTGTATCGAGTATCGAGCCCGTATTTATTGAGTATACGTATTCGATTTACTGCGGGGCCTGATGGAGCTCGAATGAAAATTTTGTTTGATACAAACCGAGTGGTAAAGGATTATTTGACGTCTGACATTTCCGACTGAACAGTTAAATAATATTTAGTAGGAAGCACGTCGGCGACTAGTTTTCAGTCGGTCGTCGATCGCAATAGCTGCGTAGTAGAGTTGCTAGCGGCCGCCGCGCCGCGCCCGGGGGCGCCTCGGGAGTCCCGTCACAACCGTTTGACTTATGGGCGGTAATGAAAATATCGCGCTTGTGGGAACGGTGTCGCATTCGCCAGTGTGACGCGCCTTTATTGCGGAAAAAACCAGACCACATCCTGATTGTTCCAAGAAAACTGATTTTTCGATATTAATATTTCATTACTTGATTATAAATTCTTAACTCTATAAAATCTTGCAAAAACATGGTATAAAATGTCTGAGTGCATTTTATGTCTCAATGTTTTTTCATAGAGAAAATTCCTAGGAGCCTTGCCTGCATAGAGCTGAGCGCGGCTCACCTACGTTTCACATTGAGTCATTACTGTTGGAGACTTATCGACATGTGCCGCTCAATTCTGCTCAATCAACAGGAAGATTATTTACAAACAGACTTAAATAGATCATTGCTAAGTAAAAGCTGTGTGTCCGATGTCGTGTCGTGTAGCAAGCGCGAGGTGTGAAGGTAATCTCATATTGGATCTGACGATGACATTTTGCAGGTCGAGTGGTCGCTCGCCTCCCATTGTCCGGCATCGGGTCCATGTCCCATTTCATCTGTAACATCTGCACGCATTCCATCGGGCGGGACCACGGAAAAAAGAATACACACCGTCAGTAATCTAACAATTATTCTGATTAGCTCGGTAATGATCCGCACCAAATATGATTTATGATAATTCCACCGGTTTATTACAATGCGATATTAATTGCAGCGTTATTTTTAAAACAAAAAAAACGGAAGAGGTTAATAGTTGGAATTTTCAAACAGGATGATATTGAATTCAGTCAAGGTACTAGCAGGAGTGGAAGTGCTGACCGATACTAACAACTTATACTTTAGGTCCAATTCCGAAAATGCAAATATACGATTATACAAATGCGGAGACTAGCGTGTAGCGTGTGCTCAAAGAGCAGCTTGACTGGGGAAGTACGTCCTTACAGAATAATGCAACCAAATACTTAACATGTTCGTTCGTGTAAATGTTGTGTAATGTTGCGCGTGAGTAAGTTCACCAGAGCTCATTGGGAAGGGGGAAGAGTCGGTAACGCGTGAGTAATGGCCCCTGTGTTCTAACCGCTTACCATCAGGCGGGCCGTACGCTCATGTACCCACTGTTGTGCAACTGAATGTTCCACTATTTCTGAGTTGGTCCCACAACATACATTGTTTATATTGGTGAGTAGAGTGTTAAAAGTGGTGCAGCGCCCCGGCCGGTGGCGGCGGCCCTAGGATGGAGCGAGAGGAGCGGTCGACAAAATGCTCAATGCGATGACACTGTTTTGAAGTCAGCGAAATATTTTCTATAGGACAAGTGAATTCGCTCACTTCAAAACAGTGTCAGATAAGATAAGTTATTTCATACTTTTTAGTGTATTTTGAAGGCGGTTTTTTTTTAGTTATAACATTTTTATATTTTATTATTCAGGTTCATGTCACTATGATCAAAAATATCAGTCGGACTGTTAGACGATTCCAAGCGATCCAATATTTTATGAGTTCACAATTCTTAAACTCTCTACAATTTCACGAAAGACAATATTTCAAAATGACAGCTGGAGAATAACTGCCGAATTACCACTGGTATGAAAAAAAATTACTTACTTAGCTTAGTACAAATAAAATCGCTGAATATACATATGGGTGATTCGGTAACTCTATGGGTGTTCTATCTCTGGACTTGCGATCGATACTAATTCTTGGGACACCCTAGCATTCCAGCATTATTGTGATATCGCCTGCGCCATCGCGCCATCCGCTCCCACGGAACCACTCGCGCACAATGCGTTCGGTGTCCATTACATAAATAATACTCGCGACACACGTAAATGACGTATCATCATCCAATAATATTTGATGGTCAGAGTGCAAACACGCCGGGGTGCGGCGGGGTGCGAGCGGGGTGCGGGCGGGGTGCGGGCGGGGTGCGGGGGAGCGGGGCGGACCTCGCCTGCCGAGGAGCCCGAGTGCTCGGCAAACTCCGGCGCGGCGTGTTTGCCGCACACCTGGACCGATCTTGTTTTTCTAACAACGACCAGTTTTTTCTAACAACAAACTTTAGGATACGTTAATTTGAACCTCGTTTTTCTAATACGCGGCGTGCAAACACTGCTAAGTCCACCTGCCAGAAGGGACGGATCATACGTTAAACATTCTCACTGTGGCTCTACGGCCGCACATAGGTATCTAAACCCAACTTCATGATTAGGCTCAGCCATCCTAATCTCGTGGGACAAATTACTTTGAGAGCTTACATCGAACATAGCGGTGATTTCGTCAGTGTTGAAGACACTGAAGCGCACTAATGAGCTGAACACGAGCCGGGTGGATTAAAGCAGCGTGTCGCGTGTTGTCCACAACACA
Organism: Achlya flavicornis; assembly: GCA_947623365.1. Classification (NCBI taxonomy): domain Eukaryota; kingdom Metazoa; phylum Arthropoda; class Insecta; order Lepidoptera; family Drepanidae; genus Achlya; species Achlya flavicornis. Next base: position 71,056 of record OX392485.1, on the reverse strand, counting down.
CGGAATGATCTGTGCGCGCCGAGAAACAAGCACATCTACCACATTAAGAGCGTGTGTCTTTGTATGAACGGTAAGCTGCTAAATCAGACGATTTAAAGTTCAGAGTTTTTGTTCGACAATATATAATAAGTATTATTCTAAATGTGATTGAAGCATTAATTATATCTGGTCGATCGGGCTGTCTCTGTCACTATATCCAGTTTAGCTACTCTAAGATAAGATAGACTTGAAAAGATTAGCGTGTCTAGACTGCCGCTGTCACACGCGTAACTGAACTGTCCAAATGTTGACTATTTTGATAATTAAACATCCATTGCAAGCAACATTTTATATATGTAGATAGAGAAGTTGGAGATATTGACAATAGCCTAAACAAATAAACGTAACTGAATTATATAGGGAGTACAATTATTTGTAATTAATGCAATTATGGGTTCTCAGGACGTTCCGTTGTTGGCAATTTAAATGGTTCACCGCGTTGTGCTATTCATATTATAACGATATGTAACACGACACCAAGAGACTGTGGCCACAGCTCCAACACTGCGCTGCAATCTTTTTTTTACCGTGTATAGGCCAGTGTTTGACCACAATCTCACCATAGTATGTGATGATGTGGCCGAAGGTGGTAAGCACACAAAGCCTAGAAGGAACTGGCTCTCAAGTGCAACTGTCGGAACACACCGATAGGTGCTGGTGACAGATTTTCAACATGAGGGTGGTAGCCTGCCAGATGGGTACTACAAAGTCCCTACCACCGTGCTATGGTTTCTTCACGATGTTTTCCTTCACCGAAAACTCAAGCTCATTGTAGGATTCGAACCCGGGACCTTCGTCTCGGTATCCGACGTCACTTTTTACCGCTGAGCTATAATCGCCTTAAATATTCCAACATATTCTATAAAATTATGTTTCCGACGTTCTTTCCGCGATCATAATCCACATTGGAAAAGGAATCGCCCCCTCAACCAAACAAACTTAACGTATTACTTATTAACTTATATTGATATCTTACATTTATTTTACTTATTTCATTTAAATTCTCTCATTGACCAACAAACGTTATTTCATTAGAGTAGCCAAGGCAGCCAAGGGCTTAAATTAAATAAATTCACTTTTTCAGGCAGTGGCAACCTGTAAGTACCTAAGCCATCACTGAATCTGGATCTATTTGTTGGCTGTAGTTTGTTTTTGTCTATCTTAGTATTCTGGGACACTAGTATTGATTGATACATCACATCCCTTGAGATGGAGGAATGATCGTGGGTACCTACTCAAACATTTGCAGGTCTGTCGGTGTGGGACGGCTTTATGGCGTCGCGACAGTATTCAGAGTTTAACGCTCTTTTAATCCCCGAGAATTGACTCCAATTAACTCTGCGTACAATTGGTTCGTCGCTCTTTCTACTCCGTGACGGTTGCGTCGCGCGTCGCGGCTCGCACTTCTCAGGTGGAACTCTATACATGTCTTCAGAAAACTCTACCTTCTTCAAAATACTCCAATTGATGATATTGTAATGCTGAGTACAACTATTGTAGACATCATCCTTTTAGGGTTGATATTAATTGTGAATTTATATTTTTTATGGTCGCAGAAATTACTCATAGACTTGTCTTTATTATAAAGGTACGTGAAATCAAAAGATCGTTGCCTGCCTGCCAGACTCTGGATAATGTAAAACAATTAACCAAACCTCTATATTCAGAGATAAATAAAATGTTATTAATTATTTATTACCGAGATCTGTCATTCAATTCTAATCTAACGCCAATCAGATCGACTCGGTCGATAATAGGTTCTCCTTTCTCACATTTTAGTGTGTGTTAGATTGAGATAGAGCAATGTGATCGGGATTATCGAGTCGGAGGTTCGCGTCTGTTCATTTAGAAGTGACGTGTGTATCGACTTGAGTTGTCAAATGGTAACATTAACAGACGGCGGCTAATGTCTCCTGGAGCGGCGCGGCGGCTCACTCTGCAAGATCATTTGGCTGCAGTATTACAATATGTTTAATACAATACAACGCAATCTACTTTGTATCTAGTTAGAATCATTAATGACGTTGGATCTAGACACAGCTTCACGCTTCCTTATATTTTGTCAAAATTAAACTCGGCTCCAGTTCCTCTCTTACTGAAGATTCTGCACTTCCTGCAGCTTCATCCTGTTCCGATTAAGAAATTAACTCCATCAAGTCTTTTTATTGTATTTTTTTTACCGTCGAAATTATTTGTGAATCGCAGCGCAGTATAGTTGAACTACTGCGCTATTATGTTCGGCTGCCAGATTATGTGACATCGACATTGAGAAGATTAAAAATGATTCATAGAAGTCCTTTCACAGTAATTAAGCATTAGATAAGGTCGGTCATGCACTAATGCGATTAAGATAATTCCTAATTACATCACAATTTCCCGTCCAGTCGTTTTAGTCCAGACATCGGTTTGGCTTTATCTCACTCGGCTACGATATTATAATATTTTCCAAGTGTGTGTGCTATCTATTATTATATTTCTTTGTCATGGGGAATATGATAAAATTTACTTATGCCAAAATTATTGCTTTTTTTACTGTGTATCTCACCATGGTAAGTGTTGATGTGGCCGAAGGTGGTAAGCACACAAGGCCTAGGAGGAACTGGCTCTCAAGTACAGCTATCGGAACAGATTTTCAACTTAAGGGTGGTAGCCAGCCAGCCATTGTATAACCATTTATTAAACGTCTAAAATAAAAACGTTTTCATTTATCCGACATGCGGTATTTCGGCTGACAAGATTGATTGTAGTGCGGTCGCGGCGATCATACGGCTGGTTGGTCACCGCATTTGCCTGGCTACGCGCCTCTCTCTCTACTCGCCTCGCTACTCAACTCACCGCTCGCCTGCGAATACTTCGAGCTTCGTGATTCGTGACGTACTTTCTGTTTCTCTTGTTTGCATTTAAACTACACCGCGACACATCCGCGGCTTGCGGCGGGCTCGCGGGATGCCCTCCGCGTTGTCGATCCAAATAATAACAATAACGACGATTGAAAACCGACGGTGACGTTTATCGTATCATCCGCTGTTTGTGACGTACAGCACGCTGTACATGGCGGAGTCGATACTCCCCTAGTGAGTAGTTGTCCTCAGTTAGCGGTCAATGTTAGCGATAAATAGCGATGCGTACCGACGTGGCTATGATGTTTGTGTGAATGTGCATCTCATTGTGTTGCGGCACACGTCTCGTGAGACTCGTGAGAGAACGCGGTATCGGTCGCCCAGTGTCCGCCCCAGCCGCGGCCGCGTGCTACTCGCTCGGATTGTTTCTAGGTACCTATAATGTGAACACGCACAACATCTCCTACAAACATACTTAACTAGCGTACGTCAAGGAATTAAGTTCATATTGAAACCTGAAGCAGTCCAGCCCGTGTCACATTCCTTCATTCATTCTGATTGCTTAACTTTCAGATCATCGATGTCAAGCAAAGATTAAGATCAAAATATATAAGATCGACAAAACGCATCGCCGACGGTTGGCATTCGTACAAAATGGGATGGTAACAAAACGTTGCGCGTTCAATCAACGGCAGGTAACCTGCGTACATGTAGAAATGAAGTAGATTCGAGGCAACCAGTTAGCTAAAAATAAACAGTGCATAGCGTGCCATGCGTGGTGCTGAGATTGTATCCCTCGCCTCGCCTCGTCTGCGAGCGGAGGGCGGCGACGGGGAGTGCGGGAAGCCAGGAGGGCGGGGTAGGGGAGGGAAGCGGGACGCAGCGCCGGAACCTCCAGCCACCCATTAAACCGGTCTCCGGGAGCCAGCGGCGAGGGAGCGCAACCCATGGCGACCACTTTCCTGCAAACTGTGCGAAATTGCTCCAAGTACCACCCGTGCATCGGGCACCATGCATGAGGAATCTCGTTATTCATTTAACTTCATTGCGCTATTCTTGCTGCGATATACGACTCCATTTTTATGTTTTGTATAAAGCGCTGCTCTTGCTGGAGGAGGTTGTACCTATTTGCTAGTAAAGTAAAAATAATTGTGGTAAGATTTGTTGCAAAATTTTTATACTGGAGGAAATCCATGTCATCTCCTGAACCTGCAATAGTAAAAAAAATAGCTTTTTTGTTGAATTGAAAATGGTACCTAAATGGCAACATCCAGAAAACATTAATTCGAGCACATCTATAACTAGAGTCGGTTGAATCGGTCTTTAAAAGACATTTATTTAACCTTGTCGGTTATTGAGTTGCAGCGGAAGGTACACAAATTCTCGGCTACGTAAGTACCTTTCAATAGTGTGGGGGTGTGTGTGTGTGTGTGACAGTACCTACCTACGATATGTGGTGGTACGTGTGTGTGCGTGCGGGTGCACTTGTCGCAACCGGTTCGGTTCCCGGTCGGTCCTGCGACCACCGACACGCTCATTCAATTTGTCTAGCATACCTCACAATGCAATGTTTATTATCCGACCTATATGCTGCGCCCGCGCATCTACCGTGCCGTCACTCGCTCGATGTCACACCAATCTGACTATTCAACTAATGGCAGGTATTTAAATATTCTCTTACTGGAATAACAATGGTCTGACCACCCAACCCTCGAGACACGCCAGCTCCATTTCTGTAGATTGAATTGTGTCAACACTGCATTCGCCATGAGGGTATACGCTCGTCGGGTCGGGTCAGGTCGTGTCGGGACAGTAAGTGGGGAGTCGTGTGTTCCCGCGGGCTGTGGGTCGCGGTTCGTGAAGCGCGCGGTAGCCGCGCCGGCGGGGAGGCCGCGCGCCTGCACCTGTGCGTTGACCGAGCCCGCCCGAGCCCGCCCGAGCCCGCGGCTACCACGCCCGGAATCACCTGGTGCACATGCGCTTCCGCAATTAATTGAAATTAATGAATTTCATTAAACTGGCCTTCATTGCAATCCCATTATTATCTGGAGTTTTATAGCATTTAGACCTCAAGCGAGTCACTGCTTAACTCGTTTATTATTCACATGTTCCATTAATATAATAGAGTTTTAGAAAAGTCAATTTTAATGAAGTTTTCCCATTGGAGTACAGCATGGGGTTCTTTAAGAAGGATGTGAGTGATACCCGTGGTGTTGCAAGCGTCCATAGGCTACGGTAACTGCTTACCATCAGGCGGGCCGTGTGCTTGTTTTCCACCTTAGTGGTATAAAAAACTTCATTAAGATTGACTTACGCGGTAAGGTAACCCCGCTGTCTCCTGTAGGATCGTACAGTTTATTTTTTATAGAGATGTCAAAGAAGTCATGTAAACTATACACGTGAAACAGTGTTTCGGACGTCACACCCGCCGCTGCAGAGCAGCAAGTCACTGCTGGCTGAGCCGGATACAGAGCAGCGTCTGGCCGCATCAATATGCTCTCACAAGCGCCAAACTCGGTGAGCGCTCGAGCGGTAGGTACGCGAGCGGTTCTCACGCAAATTATTCCTAATTTCTGGCTCAATTATAGCGGGTGCGAGTTGCGAATTAATCACGCGCCCGCCTTGTATCGAGTAATTAGCGCAATCATCCTTCGTGTGAGCGAGCGGCCGGCGATGTAGGTACCTACAGCCTGCACGCTCTGTGCACTGTGCACTGTGCACTGTGCACTTCGCACATATGCTACACCGGTCTGCACTCGCAGATTCCAGAGGCGCACAATGGGTAATTTTTAGTTTCGCAATTATACGTAAACAGTGGTTTGCGGCTGCGCCTCTCACGGCGTGCATTCTGCGATTGACTCGGGCTCGCCATTATGGCCGTTCAAATTAATTTCGTTCCTGTATGTTTCAGAGAAACCGACGCTCTTCGATGTTGCTGCGTCTCTCGATCTTATAACTTAAACTTATCGGGTCCAATTCTGAACTTTACGATAAGTACGAGCTAAGGCTCTCTTTCCATTGAGGTTTCATAAGTTGTCTGAGGACGAAATAATAACGTTTATATACTTACGCTTAATGTTGCTAATGTGTTACATTTGTTTAACATAGTATCAGTTTAGGCTCAGAGCAGCCGCGTCGCGTCGCGTCGCTCCGACAACCTGTTCCGCACGAACACCGATCATTATTTCTGTTCTCATTTCAACATCACATAATTTTAAACGAAGGTGATTGTGATAGAAATAATTAAAATTAATCAGTTCATAATGGATACGGTGTAGTTATGGTAACGACAACGGGCGGTTTCACACCTGGCGCCCGTGCTGTCCATGCCGCGCCGACTGTCTGAAAACTGCGCCTGCGGGACACCTCCCTCGCCCTCGGTGCGATGGTATTCGCAGCAGTCGCGAGGTGCGCGTGCATGGTGCTCGTTGCACTATTATATGTCGGCTGGAATTTATCTAATGTAAGACAATATAATGCAGTAATCATTGGAAATCACGTGAGGCTACATACTGAACCACACCGCACAGAAAAGAAGCGAGGGGTTTGAGGCAACGGGAGAGAGGGGAGAGCGCGGACGCAGGTTTAATTAAAATACCTGCGCAGAGCTCGAGACGAAAGGGAGGCATACTTTTAGTTTGAAATGTTGCTAACGTTATTAATTTAATTCCGATTAAAGAATTTTGAAATATTTGTGATCCGAACAAAGCTATTCATTTGCTAATTAATTAGTAACTATACTCAAAAAAGGAAACAAATTACCTAAAGTTATTCCTGAAATAGAAATATAAATTCATGATAGAGAATCAAGTCAAGTCATTTGTTGGAAATCGGAGGCACTTGATGACTAAACGAATGATCTCTAAAACATGAGGCATGTGGGTAAGAGACTTGAAATTATCACCATCACTATAATTAACACAACCTAGGCTCTATTATTAGCTTAGTATGCCCGTTAATATCGCCCGATCCGCTTAATAATATGACTTGGATGACACAAAATCGGTAATAGTTCTAATCTAATCCTCATTCACATTATCTCTATAAGTTATGTAAGTTTTTCTAATTTACAAGGAAAATGTGTCGTTAGTAGTTGAAGTTGAAAACGTGTAATGCAGCCGCGGCTCCTCGTAATTTACACGTACAGTTTTATTATAAGAATCTTTGTGGGTGCGAGTGTCGGCCGGTACCGACCGGACACTAACCGTGAACGAGACGAGTTTACCTGTTATTTATCCCCTGGGACCTGTATCGGTGTCGAAATGATAATAACGTTTTTATTACTTTACCGATTCAACGAGCCGATATGCGATGCGCGATAACTGCGTTGACACCCCTCCCCTCATATAATCCACATAGACCTATTACTAGCCAACATCTTGCTTTATCAAAATCAGGACTTGTATCAGAAATCGATCCATAGCAGTATTCCTGGTTTATGCGTAGCGATGTGTTGCGTTGCGTAGCGGTGCGATGTCTATGCGATGCGATATCTGGTGGCGACGGATATGTCTGGTGGGATAACATCTCGCCGCTTCCGCCCATTTATCTGCCATGTCTCAGACCCTCGGCCTGGCCCTCCCCACACCGCACCCACTTCACCGCTGCGCCGATAATCTGCACTGTTCAAATATTCATATGCTAATCATTTTTTTTTTATACTCCGGGGTTTGTAAACAAGCATACGGCGGGCCTGATAGTAAGCAGTTTCCGTAGCTGTATGGACGCTTGCAACACACGAGCTATCACTGACGCGTTATCGACCCTTCTCCCCTCCATAATGGGCTTTGGCGACCTTACTCACGCGCAGGAACACAACTTTACACAACGTAAAGTTATTTGGCTGCGGTATTCTGTAAAGTGGAGGTACTTCCCCAGTCCTACTGCTCTTTGAGCGAATAAACGTGGGATAAACGCTATGCTCTACCTTTCTCAAAATCTTACCTATCACTTAAAAAAATAAAAAATTTGTGTATTTAGTTTAGGCCCTGATAAGCCACTTATGAAACACTGAGTCTAGGTATCAGCGGTTCTGAATATCTATCTACACCTTAACTGAAAAAACTCAGGTAATAAACTCAGCAAGGCATATTAGTGTAAAGCAAAGTTAAATTAATGAATAGTATCTCCTAATTCCCAATCTGATGTGCATTTCGAAGCTTATGGCACATGACATCATAAATATCAGCAGCTTCACGAGTGCCACCGAATACGGAGCTCTACGCGTGAGACGACTCTACACGGTCAAGTGTCACAACACGAATCTTCGTCGCTCGTCACTCAGCGCGCGGTGTCACTCGCGTCGCGTCGGAGTTGCCTTGCGATACAGTACACAATACACCAAATTTCGGTGAGTGAGGGCCACTGATTGGACGCACAATAGCGTTAGTTACGCGGACATCGCTCATTGTAGCGGCGAGAAGCATTTGTGCTAACAGCTGCTTCGCACGGTACTGTCCAGTATCACTCGACAGATACATAAAATACATTGAACTTGACATTTCGACCTCCATTGCCGCCAGTTTAATAAAATTATTAAGAAATTGCATGGAATCAGTGCCGCAATGAATCTCCTAGTTAAACGACAACTTTTTTTAAGGTTAAAGTACTTACGGTAAAGAATACTTTATGAATAAAGTCATGATTGTTGAACTCTTAGAAGAACACATTTCAAATGCAATTTAGGTAAATATTTACTGTGTGATACTTTACAGGTAGTTTACCAATCCTTGACCGTAAACTGGTCCAGCTAAGAAAATATTTTTAACAAGACCAAATTATGAGACGGTAGTTCTAGAACGCACTAATGACTGTCATACAACGCCCGCCGGGGAGTAGTATGATCTGCGCAATACTTGCGGCGCGGGCGCATCTGTCGTGGACGTGGAGTGCCCCGAGGGAATTATAATGCAGCGACGTCATTTTATACTCTTATTGCTTTACATTACATCATTGCCCATCTGGAAATAATATACATTCATGAACCTAAGGTCTTCTTCATAGGTTGATGTACAAATATAGAGCAAAGCGCTTTTTCGATCAACGAGTGGTTTCCCCGGGGAAGTACCGGCGCTGACGAGCCTTATGCTTGTTTGCCGACTTCGTAGTAGAAAATAAACGATAAATAAACAGACAATTCCATAGTACGCCCCACCGATATTCGTTATTACATGATATTTTTCACTTGAACACACACAGACAGAAAAAACAACTTTGTACTTCATTGTCATCGAGTTCTGAACTATGTTTAGGTACAGTTTCAAGGATCTAGCACATCGGTAAGTTAGTATAAAATTGATTGCTTTGTATAATCAGTACAAAGCAATCAATTTTATACTTTGTTTTTAGATTTTTTTTCTAACCAGTTAGGGCAATTTCTGAAGTACAGGTCTTAGAGAAAAACTCTGAAAGGAACCATGAGCTGTGTTTTTAAGAATATAAAAACACCTTGTTTAATAGAGCATAATGACCAGTATCAATACAAACAAACTAAATCGTTCTCGTGGGTAGAGCCTTTGTAACTGTAAATACCTACATCTGCGAGATGAAGCGCTACTAGTAGCTAGTGAACACCATTCAGGAGGTGGTTCGAACTGATGCAGGCGTGCATACTAAAGGTGTAGGGTTTTTCTATTCAGTTTAAGTACTCCTAACATAGATTCTCCAAACAGATGCCATGGAAACGTAGTTTAGGAAAAATAAGGATTAGAATAAAGTTACAAATGAGGTAGAGAGACTTGACATGAATATACACTATTAAGTCTGAAATAGCAGAGTGTGCGTTAGGAAGGTACCGCAGGCGGCGCACGCGCGGTGCGTGGTGGGCGCGGGACTGCTGTGCGGTGCGGTGTGGGGCCGTGAGAACCGCGTGCGTCAGCGCGCGTGCCTGCCCTGCGTGCGGTACTGACTGCCACACACTTATCATCTCAAAACCAACCGAGCAAGTGGAAACAAGATACTTTAATTCAATGCAACATTTCTCAACACTAATTAATGATACAATTGCACCAATAAAGGCGAATGAACGCGAGAGAAAGGGTCGCTCTAGCTTTTTTTTCATGTTTACGTACTTAATTATCGTCTTTATCCAAATTTTATTGAGTTGTTTCATTATGTTTTATTATATAATAATAATAATAAATAAATAAATAACCCGACCCTAATCATCAAATAGTAATACAAATTAATAATAATAATAATATTCTGTATTAGACCACATTACATACACTCAATCAAATTGAAGTCTCTGACACTTAAGGTAGGCAAAGCCTGTATACTAAGAAATCAGCTCCTTCCTGAGTGGACAAAAGTTAAGTTAAATCAAGCAAATAAATTTATAAAAGAAGTCTTATGTCATGGAATTAACATCATCATTTTTTATATTATTAAATAGTAAAATTAAAACAATGTTATGATATAAAATCAAAACAAACTAGGTAGTAAAATAGCCTAGCACAGCACAGCACAGCATAGGTTACCTAGTTACTACTGTTACTGACATCGCCCACTCTCTTGCTGTACGTTGTTCGAGTAGATGTACCATTAATATTTATTAAAGTAAATAAAAAATGTTATTAGACAAATTGACATATACACTAAAAAGTATGAAATAACTTATTATACACTATTAAAAATTGAAAATTGTTTTACAAAAAACTTAAACCGACTTCAAAGTACACTAAGAAGTAATCAAATCCTAATCTGATGACAATGGGACAAAACGGTATGTGTGTGCTACAAAAAAAAATGAATTTTCCAAATGTTTAATAAATGACGGAGTTAAGAGGTAACAGATATAAAAAAAGAACACCGGAATTGATAACCTCCTCCTTTTTTTAAGTCGGTTAAAAAGTAGAGTCATTTTGCTAACGCTCATAAAACTTATCAGGGCCTAAATTGTATAAATACTTTTTGAATTTGAATTAGAAAAATATAAAAAAAAAACCCTGTTTATTTCTGCGTAGGTACTATTCGTTGTACTCTTACTCTTATTTATTTTTTAATTTACAGAAAACAAACAGCATGTACATAAGTATTTTGAAAAACTATACTACTTATTTTTAATATAGGTGTGATGACTATAATATTATATTTTATACAAACTAACTATAACTAAGTAAGTACCTACCTATAATTTTTATAATAGTTCTGTGTTTAAAAAAGAAAAGCGGATACTAGAAAGTTCTATCATTCATTATATATGTACCTATTAAATGCTATTTAGGTAGAGGTTCTTTTCTGGATCTTGGTTTAACCTGCGTACTTGTCACTCCCTTAAGTGTGAACAGCCAATAATTATATTTAGACTATTAGTTCGACTCTATGCCTGAGATTATAATTTCGTTAATTCATTTAAATTAATCGTAAAAGTAAATAATCGCATTTGCTTTAATTAAATTGTACTAATAACTAGAGAACTAACTGCCGACAAACTACAATGCAGTTTGGCAGATATACAAGCTATTTTTTTTTCAGCCTGTGAGGGCAACTTCTTAACTAGAGGTCTTTGAGAAAAACTCTGAAAGGAACCCCGAGCTGAATTTCGAAGAAAATAAAAATGCCAATACAGAAAAAAAATGTGTAGTTACATAATTATATGTTTTTTTTTCAAATTTTGTTTTTTCTTTTTTAGCTTTTTGTTTACTTTAGGAACAAAATTATGTATGACAATCTTGGTCACAAATTGCGAAGTTTTCAAAATTGACCTCTAACTATTTGCCAGAATGGTAAGAGCTAATTCTTTATGGCTGTGAGGTCCCTGAGAGATCTGCTATACCTCGTCATACTTAACGCAGGATAAATCCATGGTCAAGGAAAATTTAAAATAATATTTTGGATAACTTCTAGCAACTTGTGAGCAAGATTGTCGTACATAATTTTGTTCATAATGTTTTTTTTTTTTTAATTCCATAATATCACTGAAAATACTCATTTAAATTATATTAAATAATTTTAAATGCCACTTTTATTTTCTTCAAAATTCAGCTCATGGTTTTCAGCGTTTTTCTTCAAAACAAAAGTTCTAAGTTCAGAATTTTTATGTTAAAAAAACAGCCTGAATATTGTAAATTATGGAAGTAACCTTATATAATATAAATAAATTAAAAAAAAAACAAGGAAATATTGAAAAAATTAACCATAAATTTGGATCATCTTATTTCGAAGTAAGAAAGGGAGGTTGTATTATTCACGTAAATTATTAATCGATTTTTTTTCTTAATAGGTAGGTGTGTAATGTGTGTACATACTTTATTTGTATCGATTATTTTTTTCTGTGATTTTATCGCAGAATATATTTATAGAAATACGAAAAAAATATAGGTGATAAGATACTACAGTACTTGGTTCGTACTGAGTAGGTATAAAGAAGAGAAACTTGCAAAAAGTGATGGTCGCCCTCCGCCCAGAGTGGCCAGGGCAAGCTCGCGGTCGGCGCCCCGAGCCGAGGCTCGCTGCACCCAGCAACCGCACACACCAATAAAAATAAATCAGAGCTTTGCGGGATTAAAAGCTTGGAGGGGCGTAGAGCGCGCGGCGGGTGCGGGTCGCTAGCGGGGTGGGGGGCGCGGCACCGGCGGCAGTCCAAGCGGAGAGCCCGCGGCGAGTGCACGTGCCTACCGCATCCAGACATAGTGAAGAGTGAATCGTGTGTGACAGTGCAGTGTTGACGTGTGTGCGTCCAGTGTCGCGGTACCCGCGCCGGTATCGGCATCGTCGGCAGTGGGTCGGGAGCGGTGCGGTGCAGTGTGGACGAGGTGACCGGCGGCGGCGCCGGCGCAAGGCGGCATGCGGGAGCGCGCGCCGCGGCGGCGCCCCGCGCTGCGCTGACCCGATGCGCCGCGCGCAGCCCTCGCGGCGCCTGCCGCTGCTGCACGCCCTCGCCCTCGCCTGCCTCAGCGTGCTACCTGTACGTGACCTGCCTCCCACAGACCCACAGTCTACATCATACACTACACTGCCTGCACCACATCCACCAGCCAACATAATTAATTATGAACCTACCTGATTCCGACATTACCCAATTCTAGCTTCTGTAAATATTTAGATTCTGCTCCACCTTTTTCTGTCGTTCGGCTGATTGTGAAATTTCACGTTCTTAATGTTCAAAGTGGTTGATTAGTGTCAAAAAGTATTTTGCCTTTTGATTTTTTAGAAATATTTGCTCTTGGACCTCCATTTGCTTTTCCCGACTATCATTTCTTAAATATCATCAAGTCGCCTGTATAACGCGTCAGCGATCATACTACGTACTACTTATACATACATGAAATAGTGAGACAGACGTGATCCTTCGTAATATAAGCGATCGCTAATAATACAACGAATTCCATTAATATTTGTGTAAGCAGAAGTGTATAAATTCTGTTCGCATATCGTGTAGTGTTTACTGTGTCAGCATCATAGACGTGGTCGGCGTGGCCGTAGTACGTGCCGCTCATACTGATGCTCCATCAGGATAACACTCAAGTTATAGGACCTACGCCATGTTCTCCACTCGCACTCTCACAAACGTGAAGTTTTACTGTATATTTACTTCCACTCGATAGTTGCACACCTCCTAAAAGAAGTATTCTTTGCCTTTAGGTACGTTTAATAGAACAGTAGGTATTTAAACTGAGACAAAAAAACTTTATAATGACTTATTTCTTTTACATGGCACAATTATTAGGTATATTATGATATGTAATGTCAAATCAAACCACAATGTCGAAAAACAAAAATCAAGACAATTTGGAGACTAATCCATCATAAAACAAAACTTGACCCGAGCGAAGCCTAAGCGCAGTCACAATTTCTTGCCTTCCCATATTGGTAATATCAAACCATTTAATTACGAAGCAAAGAAGGTTGGACTGTTTTAGGTATAACAGATACCTTTTGATAGAGATCTTTCATCGAAGTATTACTAAACTTACAAGTCTTTAAATAAGAAGAAATTATGTATTTTTTTAATCAGGTTTTGAATTTTGCAAGATACACAAAACTATTATTATTAAGACATATTTTTGGCCGAAGAGCTTAAATTGAAGTATATGCAATGCTACAAAAAATAATAACAGCAAGGAATTCTATGTTGTCAGTTGTAAATGGTCAGAATGGCACCGAGCTCGATGCCAAATCGTTTAAATGTAAATTGTATCCGGCCGCGTATTCAGATTTTCATTGTTGGCTCGTCGTCTCGTCTTCGATGATTACTATCTTTCTTCAAATACTGGACCATAACATTAGAAATAAATTAGGTACGTTTGTTAATGAAAGTACACTGAGCTACCAAATGATTTGTACCCATCGCTTCTTTCTGTGAATTTACATCTGACGTAGGTATTTTCATTTTCCTATTTTCAATCATTTCTTTGCATCTTTTGCTATTTTTTTAACATTAGTATTTAGACCAAAAGTGTTCGACCCATTTTATTGTTTGACACACAATACATACGTATCGGATGCCCAAATTCATTCAAAAATTCATTTTATTAATATTTAAAGCTTTTCAACAAGCCTCAAGTAGCTCATAGCCTGCCTGTAGTAATGCGCTGTCTTTATGTAATTGTTTCAAAAATTATATAATTGATATGAGACCTTTGGAAATATAAATAATGTTATTACCATTGAATTAAGCTATTACCCTAGTAAGAACTTATATATCTCACGACTCACGTCCAGTTTGTTATTTACAGGTCAATAAATATCCACTTTTTCTAATCTTTAGTTAAATACTAACCCCCTTACTCATAATCGCTTTTTAACTAAATCAGTATAATAGTGTCCTCCGTCTCACTCTTTGGATTTGGAACAAATGTCACGTGTCATATAAAGACTTCAGAATTTTAGCTAATGAACGTTTGATAACTTTATTATGAATAAGGGGGCTAGTATTTTATCACTTGCCGATATAGCCATAACACTAAGAAATTCATGTGAAGTCGTACTTCTAAGATGTCTTCTCAATTATAGCCAATATATGGGCGCTGAACTTGAAGATAAAAATATTTATTCAACTTACGTGTTACATTGGGTAGTGGTATAGTGTAGTATATAATGTTTTAGAAAAGTGAATGAAAGGATTTCAAGTTTTTTTTGCAAACACACACAAGTTTGACCAAATGTGGACCCCATATCAAGCTGAACATAAGGGAAATAATAATTTAAAACACATACTAAACCGAAACGGTATCAAATGGTTATATTGTTATGATTACTGTAAGAATTAATAACCCTAACCACTAATAAAACTAGTCTACCACTCTACCCAGATAGAGTTATTGACAATTAGTCAACAAATATTACAAAAAAATACATGCTTATATAGGTTATTGGATTGTCCCCGACTGCTTCTCTTCTTAGTCGTGCACTCTTGGCAGAGTGGTCGTGTTCATGGATTGTCCCTTTCGCGCATGACCGCTGCATTTGCAATATTCCTCCATTTTCTGTTTGTGGCGTATCAGGAACATTCGGTAATCGTACATTGCGTGGCAGATTTTATGAGGTCAAGCCACCTGGTTGGAGACCTACCCTACCACGTGAACGTTTGCCTTCAACTCGACCCTGGATGACCAACCTCTCCATAGAATCATGTTTACGGGTGACATGTCCGAGAAATTTTAGGATTCGTATCTGAACAATCGACGAAAGTCTTAATTTAATCCGGAGCTCTTTTAATATGGAGACGTTGCTACGATGCTTATTCTCAGCATCCGTCTCCAGCACCTCATTACCAAGGCGTCGATTTTTCTTCGATCTTGCAATCTTAACGTCCACGTCTCAGCTCCATAGAGGAAAATTGGAAAGATCAAGCAATTCATCAGACGAACCTTTGTGTTTTTGGTAATTCTGCGATCTTTCCAGATTTTTGTAAGCTTCTCAATGGCTGATCTAGTTACAGTGCAGCGTCTATTTATCTCTTCTTGATATCTGACTGCAATACCTTATAAAATTCAAGTTATATTCAAAATTCTATAGATTAAAGAGCTTGTTTTTCTCTTATCATTTAACTTTTTTTTTTATTCTACCAAGTCGGCTAGCTAGTAGCTGTAGCCATATGGACGCTTGCAACACACGAAGCATCGCTAACGCGTTACCGACCTTTCCCGCCTCGCCTATGAGCTCTGGCAACCTTACTCACGCGCAGGTTGTTATGTAAATTTGTGTTAACTTTACACGACATAAAGATATTTGGCTTCGGTATTCCGTATGGTGGAGGTACTTTCCCAGTCTAGCTGCTCTTTGAGCGAATAAACGCTATGCTCTACCTCTCTTAAAACGCTGTTGTTTTGCGCATTCAGGTTTTTCATTTCTTTTAATAATTTATTAGCACTGCTTTGGCCTTTTTGATTCCATTATTTATATAGGGTCACTGGTAATTAGTAAACGATATTTCTACACATGATTGAACTCATGATAACAATCAACTTTCTTTGATCATGAGTTTCTTGCGTGTTCTTCTCAGTTGAAGGCCGACTTACGAACTGGCGGTAACTTCAGTAGCTTTGAACTTCATAGGTGCCCTTCTAGGGCCTAAATTGAATAAATGGCTTTGACTTTGACTTTCCCAAAGAAACAGCTGGGTGGGTCTCATCTCTAGGAACACGCGTTTTTCCGAGTTTTAGGGCAAAGCTCGGCCACCCAAGTACTACATATTAACTAAATTGATTCTACTGCATAATGTTTTGTTTTATACACATTTCAATAATTTGAATAATTGTTTTACTTGTCGTGAAGGTTTTTTTTTTTTTTTTTAATTACATTATACGGCCTATCAGGATCGAAATACACCCGTAATAATTATTATTATTACGGGTGTATTTCGATATGATGATTATTATCACTTTATCGTTAAACTATCCTTATCAGGTCAAATGGTGTTTACGTTATCTACCATTACAGGATAGGTTCCGTCCTAGTATAAGAAAGTTTTCTATGATAGCGAAAATTGAATAACTAATTTATTGATATTTTAGGTAACTAGGTATTAAATATTTGTGTGCTTGGCAATAATCTCACTATGATATGTTGATCATGTGAACGAAGGTGGAAATTTCACAAAGCCAAGAAGGGAATTGACTCTCAAGAGCATAAAGCTGTCAGAACACGACGGTAAACGAGACAGATTTATACTTCAGCGGGTTTATCAATACAATCAACAGAAAATATTGGTATTGTAAAATAATTAAAGTTCCTACATAATATCTAAATAGACACAACATTATGTTCTACCTTTGTTGAATTTAAGAAGCAGTGCTTGTTACGTATATGTCTGTACTCACTCGGATATCGCGTGTGAGAGGGTATATTATATAGAGTGCTATGAGGCTAGGCATATTTTAAACCGACTTCAAAAAAAGGAGGAGGTTCTCAATTCGGTTGTATTTTTTTTAATGTTTGTTACCTCATAACTCCGTCATTTATCAACCGATTTGGAAAATTCTTTTTTTGTCGTTTGGTCCCATTGTCGTCAGATCAGGATTTGATTTCTTCTTAGTGTACTTTGAAGTCGGTTTAAGTTTTTTGTAAAACAGTCCAATTATTATTTTAATGAAATGAATATTTTTAGTTACTCAAGCATTGGTGACTTTTAGCATCTAGGTATGAATGGAGCGCTCACGTCGTCATGTATTAATTCGCATCTTATCTCTCGTGAAACCCTTTACTTAGTCTTATTTAAGCAATTGCGATAGAGTGGAATTAAATAACCATTAGGTACCTATAATATTAATTAGTTACGGTTTGCGTTATTGTGTTGCGACTAAAGAGCTCAGTTTTTTCTATGCAGACTATATTTTAGTCTCGTTTACAAAGGTGAGTGACCGTGTCTGGTGAGTGTTTGTATACACATATACAAAAACACAGCAGACATGTTGGCGGTGTATGCGGAAGTAGAGAAATGTCACGCAACAGAGTAGTTCCCAACCAGTGGGGCGTAGAGGGATGACAATGGAGGCGGAATACCTACGTAAATTAAACATCTCAATACACATTCATTGATCCTGTCTTTTACTGTTTCAAAAAGCGGCGTCGTCAGTCGCTGTTGTCTCGACAAGTAACAATTCGACCAATAAAAGTGATTACAATAGGAAATGTGCGTTTTTTGTATGAAAAAATTAAGGGGTTATGAAAATAATTATTTATACTTGGGGGTGGCTCAATAAAAGAAAGGTTGGGAAACCTTGCAGTAGAGGTAAAGCGTCGAAGGCTGGCGCTGGGCGTGGCGTGGCGTGGCGTGGCGTGGCTCGGCGAGTGGGCGTGCGCGCGCGCGGGGCCGCCGCGAGGCGCTCCTCCGCGCCGCGCGGGCCCGCCTCGCGCACACGCCCACCGCTTTGTTTACTTAATCAAACACTTGTAAACAAATCAATGCTTCATTATAGTGGTTGTATGTTATTTATATAAAATAATGTAGCAGTACGTTAGTACTATTATCTATTAAGTGGTAGATTATTAATCCTCTAGGTAAACAAACTAGAACTCGTTCTTGACACCTTCGGCAGCACTGCTTAGGTACCATGGTGAGGTGATGGTTAAAAACAGGCGTATTCATTACAAAAAATATCTTAATGGTACCTACCTACTTACCTAGGCGGGTAGTAATTAAAGTACCTAATTATAAGGCAAAAAAGTTAAAACATTTTAAGGAAATACTTCGTTGCAAAAATATATTTTGTTTAGCCCGCAAAATTAAAATATCCTTGAGACTAACTTATTGCAAATAAATAAGAAGAAAAGCTTTTTGCGACAGTGACGTCCTTAACATAACACAATTATTTGAATTTGGTAGGGTTACGTAGGTAGGTACCTATCTAGGTACAAACTACGTGTAAGTCACATGCAGAGCTATTTTAAAACACTCGGATTCACCATCGGAAACGGATTCGGAAACATTCCGATTCCGTTCCCGACGAGCTATCAAAAGACAGCCAAAAGACTATTTTAAATAGCGGTCGGATTACAAATCGAAAAGATTCTATCGCGGAAAGATGGAGTGTGTTTACGAAGATGATTTAAAAATGGTAGGAGAATGGTATTACATTAAAATAAAAGCAAAATTAGACAGCCTAGTCTTATTTGAAATTTATCGAGTTAAGTTCTAGTTACAAAATCACTTTCATATCGTCCGCACTGTCAGTCACCGTACATTAAAGAAATATTTATTGTAAACAACAGAATCAATTACCAATATCCTTCACGTAGGTATATTTTTTTCTATTAAGATAGAGGATAGAGGAGGAAAGATAGAGGGAAAGCGAGGAAGAGGAAGACCAAGAATAAGTTACACAGATCAAATGAAGGCAAAAATAGGCGTCGGGTCATATAAGGAGGTGCAAAATGTGGCTAATGATAGAGCAGAGTGGAAGAAGCTACACCGACAAGAGCACAGCTCTTAAATACAGAAGAAGAAGAAAGATCTGGTCTAGCAATAAATACTGTAACAATGATAATCTCGTAATGACAGTTTACAAATTGCTTCCAAACGACATACCTATTACTCTTTTTCCACCCAATCATAAAGGACAGTGACCGCATTTAGCCCCCAGCGCGCGTCAGGATTCGCGCAATATTGTTTTGCTTAAATAAGTCACACGACCGAGCAAATTGAGCCTCGGCGTTGACCTCCAAACATTCCTCCTCAAAGTCGCACCTACATTGCAGAGTTTGAGGCTTCAAATGTGACATCTTCACCTCCATTACCCCCTTCATTTTATTCCGCTACCTTCAGTCTTTGGATCGAGTTATTATATACGTCAATGTAATAAAACAGTTTGAGTACCTAATTAGTAAAGACACAGTTAAGTAATAGTTAGGTACTACTTCAAGGTTACTATGTGGCTAAGTATATAGGTATATGAGAAAAAAAGGCATGATGTTTTCGATTTATTTATCACAAAGATACATTTACAAGACACCCAAAGATTTTCATAGGCCATCTTGCCTCATATTACCTGAACTTGTGCACACATAATTAATTCAGAATTTGATATTTACCTTCAATGGGTAAGTCTATTACCTACATATATACTTGCAAGTCATTGATAATGCAAATATAATTTTAGGTGTGGTAATTATAGCAAATAACGATAAAGAGTTATATCACTAATAAGATGGCAATGTAGGTATTATTACTATGTCGCTGTTTCACAACGTAATGTTGTTTTAGGTTTTAAATTGTGCTCTGGTTTACAGGAAAATTACTTTTATTCAATAATTACATTTCTAAAGAAGTTATTCTGGAGGGGACATATCCCCAATACAAAGTAAACGCAGTTAAATCAGGTATTATACGATATAATATAAAATAATTTGATACACATGTCATGCGGTAGAAAATAAGACAGACATTTTTACTTTTTACATTTTGAATAAAGTACCACTCGGTTGCCAGTAGTTTAACTTGCATATATAACCTTTTACACGCCCCCTCAATTAACTACTGAAGCCCCAAACCATTAATAAACTTATTATGTTTACCCACAGGTAATGCTTTCGTTAAAACGTCAGCCAGCATCAAATCTGTCGGCACATGCTTTAACTCTATGACATTATCCCTGAGTACGTCCCTGATAAAATGAAACTTTATGTCTATATGTTTACTACGAGCATGATAAACGGGATCTTTAGCAAGATAGATCGCCCCCTGATTGTCAGCATAGACAGTTGTTTTAGATAACTGTAAACAACCTATCTCCTTTAACAAACTACTTAGGTAGAGAGCTTCTTTCATTGCCTCACTAGTACTAATATATTCAGCTTCAGTAGAAGACGTAGCTACTGTTCGCTGCTTCTGAGATCTCCATGTAATAGCTGCTCCTCCTAAAATAAAAACATAACCAGAATACGATCGTCTATCTAATAGACAATTCCCCCAATCCGCATCTGAATAGCCTATCAACGAATGACCACCCTTTTTAAAAGTCAAACGATAGTCAATTGTTTTCTTTAAATATCGAAGAACCCTTTTTGCCGATATCCAATGAATGTGAGTAGGACAAGTCACAAATTGAGCCAATTTTGAAATTGTATTGCTTATGTCAGGTCTCGTACCTACGCTCAAATACATTAACGTACCTATCAATTCACGATATGGCCATCGTTCTTGATTTATATCATCTAGGTTTTCTTCCTTTGGTTTTGCAAACTTCAACCCAACTTCGAATGGAGTGGATACAGTCTTGCACTCTTCCATACCATACTTCTTTATTGCATCTTTAATATACTTCTGCTGTGATAGACTTATAACTCCGTCCTTTTTCTCAATTTCGATACCTAAACAGTATTTAGCCGGACCAAAATCTTTAAGCTCAAATTCTTCAGCTAAATCCTTCTTAAATATTCTTGACGGGCCAGTTGGCGCAGTTGGTTAAGACGTGGAGTCTTAACCTATAGCGCCGCAGGTCGTGGGTTCGATTCCCACACAGGACATGCATTTGTGTGCATGAACATGTCTGTATGTCCTGAGTCTGGGTGTAATTATGTATATTAAGTATGTATTTACAAACAAAAAGTAGTATATGTATTATATCAGTTATCTGGTTTCCATAGTACAAGCTCTGCTTAGTTTGGGATCAGATGACCGTGTGTGAGGAATGTACCTGGATATTTATTATTTAAATATCTCTATCCACTTGATATTCTGGGACGCCACTAATATATCATCAACATATATAATAACAATCAGAATAGTTCCATCTCCCCTTCGCTGAAAATATAAACATGGTTCGTTTATGGTAGGCAATAAATTCATACTTCGTAATTTCTCATCCAATCTCAAATACCACTGCCGCCCTGCCTGTTTTAAACCATAAAGAGATCGCTTCAAAAGACAAGCATCTCCTCCAGCATTGATATCTAATATCATTTGCCTAGCACGCTTCGCAACTATTGATTGTTTATCTTCTCTTTGAATAAGCATATTAAGACTATCTTTCAGTACCTTTGGT
Organism: Achlya flavicornis; assembly: GCA_947623365.1. Taxonomy (NCBI): domain Eukaryota; kingdom Metazoa; phylum Arthropoda; class Insecta; order Lepidoptera; family Drepanidae; genus Achlya; species Achlya flavicornis. Next base: position 49,251 of record OX392485.1, on the reverse strand, counting down.
ACCTGCATATAAACTTCTTCATCAAGTCGGCCATTTAAGTATGCTGTATTGATATCCAGCTGATGAATTTGTAGATTCAGCTCTACAGCAAGCCATCAACAATCTAACTGTTTCTAGTCTTGCTACTGGGGCATACGTTCGGTGATAATCAATCCCATACCGTTGACTAAAACCTTTTGCAACTAAACGAGCCTTTTTCTTGAATGTTTTATCAACATTAAACTTGGTCGTTAGTACATATCGACAGCCTACAATGTCTCTATTTTTAGGTCTTTTCACAATATCCCAAGTATCATTCTTAACTAAACTTCTTACTTCAGAAAAGATTGCCTCTCGCCATTCCTTGTGTTCATCGCTTGATAGCGCTTCTTCGAGGGATATTTCAGCAATTGCAGAAAAATATTCTTCATTTTCTTTAGAATGGTTTCCTTCTTCAACCATATTATACACCTTTCTAGGACGCCCACGATTCCCTTTGACAAGCTTGGGTCTTCCAGGAGCTCGTTTCAACATCACTTGTTGATCTTCTCGTTCTTGAGTTTGCTCGACATCATTTGGGTTTATATTAAAACCTAAACCTTCCCCTCTACTAGAACGCTCGCCAGTACCCGAATGCTCTCCTCCTCCCGAGTGTTCGCCTTCATCAGTATGGTCGACATCGTCTGTAGGTTGTCGCAGAATAATTTCATTATCCATCTCAAACTCGACTTCTTGAACATTTGGTCCTTCCTTTGATTGTGTATTCTCGACTCTTGGTTGAAAAATATTTTCTGGCTCTATTCGAATGTTCTTCTGATCCCTTGATACATTTTCTTCTTTTTGGAATTTAACATCACGTGCTTCTATTACTCTATGTTCATTAGGTATCCATATACGATATCCTTTGGTTGATCTAGGGTATCCTACGAATATTCCTTCTTTGGCACGTGCATCAAACTTACCCTTTCCTGGTGTCTTATCTAATACATATGACTTAGTTCCAAAGCTAACCATATTATTAAGGTCTACAATATTTCTAGTCCATTTCTCGAACGGAATATCACCTTTTAAGCTGCTAGTTGGACATCGGTTGCGCACATAGCATGCGGTCACAACAGCGTCCGCCCAAAAGCCTAAAGACAGACCAGAGGATAATTACATGCATCTTGCCATTTCCTGCAAAGTTCTGTTCATACGTTCACTAACGCCATTCATTTGAGGTGTATGAGGGATAGTCAGTCTTCTTTGAATACCTTCACTCTGTAGGAATTCATCGAATTCATAGTTACAATATTCGCCACCGTTGTCACTCTGAAGAAATTTAATTTTCTTCCCAGTAAACTTTTCTGCGAAATTTTTATACGCCTTAAATGCACTGAACACTGCACTTTTCTTCCCTAATAAATAAACTTCACACCATCGAGAACTGTCGTCAATGAAAGTAACAAAATATTTCGCACCACCCATTGATGCTGTTTTCATCGGACCTACCACATCTGAATGTACAATTCTTAATATTTCATTACACGGACCGTTCGATCTTGAAAATGGTAATGAACTCATTTTGCCCTTAGAACATATATCGCAATTATCTAAAACACGTAAATCTATCTCTTTTATGTTATGACCACAATGGTTTAGTAATTTTGAGAGATCTCTACCATTTAAATGTCCCATACGTTCATGCCACGTACGGATATCAACTGAATTGTAAGCTATATTAACCTGTTCATTCAAGTCCCTAACATGATAAAGATTCCCAATACGTTCAGCTGTCATCACGGTTTTACCTACCTCATCATTTATATAGGCTTTATCTTTAGTAAAAGTTACTTCATACCCATTATTAGTAATTTTGGCCACAGATAACAAATTACTACGAAGATCTGGTACATACAAAGTATTTCCAAAAGTTATTCGCCTTTTGCCTGATGCTGACAACCTTACATCACCCTTGCCCTTCACATCAGTCGACAGATTTGACGCTAGATTCAACTTATCCTGAAAAGCACAGAAATTATTAGTAAATTTATCTCTATCATTACATAAATGTGATGTAGAGCCACTATCGAGGATCCAGTTATTTTTCATAGATTCACAAATATTTGTAAAATTAGAATTACAATTAAAAACAATATCAAAATTACTGTCCTCCTCGTTCTTTATTTCTGTTGCACATCTGGATTCAGGATTGTCACGCTTCGTTCTGCATTCTGAAGCTTTATGTCCTAGTTTATGACATTTGAAGCATTTGTAAATTTTGCTCGGTCGTGCCTTTTGAACCTGAGTCGGTTGGTTCCTTTTTGGTCCATGATGTTTCGCATACATTGCTCCTTCTACCTTCTGAGTTTCATCTGATTTCAAAATATTACCTTTTTCTAATATTTTAATCTTGAGTATCTCTATAGTCGGTAACTCATCTCTGCTTTCCATTGCGCATCTAAAATTCTCATAGTTTTCCGGAAGGCTATATAGTAGCAAAATTGACAGCATGTCCTCGTGTATCGTAACACCCATATCGCTTAGGATATTTGCGGCTTCAAAGAAATCTCCAAGATGTCTTTTCACATCATCAGTCTCTTTCATACGGGTCAATATAAATTTTTTAAGTAAATTTGCCTTCCTCACGGGACCTTTAGAAGCATATACGCTTTATAACTTCATCCAAATTTCGTGCGACGTCACGCACCCACGAGTATGTTTCAACTCACCTGGATTCATCGCCATGATAAGGTCAGCCTTTGCCATTTCGTCCTTATCTGACCAGGTCTCCGCTGCCTCATTAGATGTTGGCCTTTTAATGGTACCGTTTACGTATTTCCATACCAGATTTTTGACAAGTAAAGCTTGTACTTGAATTTTCCAACTTTCATAGTTTTGCCCATTCAGCAATTCTATTTTTATGTTGCCCATAACCTCTGGAGGGGACATATCCCCAATACAAAGTAAACGCAGTTAAATCAGGTATTATACGATATAATATAAAATAATTTGATACACATGTCATGCGGTAGAAAATAAGACAGACATTTTTACTTTTTACATTTTGAATAAAGTACCACTCGGTTGCCAGTAGTTTAACTTGCATATATAACCTTTTACAGTTATCTATGCTAGTATAATCTAGGTATACTTAAAATAATAAAGCGGAAGTTTTTCTGAAAAAGACAATTTTTTTGTTTGTTTAAACGCGATAGTCAGTTTAATGAGGAATAGTATATTTTATTTAAAATCGAATATTCCTAAATAGTGATTCCTACAAATCTTCAATAATGTAACCCAAGGTTAAAAAAATACTTGTAAAATTCCTAATACCTATCCCGTGCGCTGCGAAAATCATTGATGATAGAACAAAGTAACAAAAAGTAGGTCTTTAATGTCTACAGAAAAGTCCACTGTGCTATATACCTACCTATATCCTAAGGTTGACATACAGTAACCATTTTTATGTTGTAAAAATAAATAAAAAATATTCATATTTTAAAGGTTATTTACGAAGCGATTTTGACCAATATAGTATTGATCCTTATCCAGTTAATTATGTTCGTTACCTTATGCTTTTAATGTAAGTATATTGATGTGCCCTGTACCTACACCATATCTTTTAAATTAATAATTTAGAAGATATCACAGATTTAAAAATAAGAGCATCAACAAAAAAGTTGTAAACGTGACGATTCGAGCGAGGCTTACGATACGATATACGCTCTATCTATAATAATAAAGCGGAAGAGTTTTGTTTTTTGTTTGGTTAAACGGGCAAATCTCTGGAATAACCAGTCAGATTCGAAAAATTCACACAAGCTACATTATGCCCAAGTATTAGAGTCAACTTTTTATTCCGGGAACGCGGGGGGAACCTCGGGTTCAGTTTTTCCCTGTGATTTATTAATAGCCATCGCGAAACAAGCCTTGATAAGGAACTGTAAACTTTTAAATTAAACGAAGGATTTGGGATCAATGGTATATGCGGCACGAATACTGTTTCTCCTCTGGCAGAACCAGTTAATATTTTGGCCTCAATAACATTGCGGCGGAGAGCTGTTACTTGAAGTCTAGTTCCACAGCACAATTTTGGAGGCCGTATATTTCTAATCAATATGACAGGGGCACCTACATACCTACATGACACGGATTACCCGGCGGATTAAGAGAGTTTAAAAATTGAACAGGATAATTTACCGACTCATCCATATCGACCATGGCGTCAACAACCTTCAAATGAATATATCAACATTTCATTGATCGTAGCGGGTTGGTCATTTTTAGGAGTCATAATGGTTCTCTCGCGCATGACCACTCTATCGGTTTGTGTTCATAGTAACATTAGTATACATTTTATCTATACCTAAGTTGGTATTTGTATCAACCCATCTATTTGTGGAAAGTTTACGTTCCCGATTTAAAGAAGAAGATCTGAAAATCTACCGGCAGAAATGCATCGTGTATGTATGGGAAGGTGAAATATGTTTCTTTTGGGAGGTGTCGAGATCGGGATTATTTATCCAAAATTGCGCCATGAAACCTATCCAGAAATTCCTCAACCATTTCATGACAGCTGAGATATTTGTTCATGGCACAAAGACAGACAGACGAATACACGGGTGGAGACCTATATCCAAAAGTTTCTCAATAATTTCCAGACAGCTGAGATGTTTCTGTCTGTTTGTCTGTCTGTCAGTCTGAGGAGAGACTGCCTCCTTATGTGTGTACCACTTGGACAACGGACAGTTCTCTGAAGAGTTGTTTGATCTGATTCCCACGGGCTACCGTCTACCATCGCAACTCTCGCCATCGACGGGGAGTCCATACTCATATATTGGAACCGAAATGGTTTTCTACCGCGTACACTCAGGTTGTGGAATGAGCTCCCCGCCGTGGCTTTCCCAAAGGAATATAGCCAGGGGGTCTTCAAAAAGGGTGTGATGATATTTCTGTAGGGTTGGCAACGCACGAGTGATACCTACGGTGACCGCTTACTATCAGGCGGGCCGTATGCTTGTGTGACACCTTAGTATTAAATTTAAATATGTAATAATAATAAAAAAAATGCCCGTAGACAGTTCCTCAACCAGACAGCTGAGAATTTTCCTCGTGACAGACTGACAGATAGATGGGCGTCAGTAGGCTTCTTAATAACATGATACACGTGTACATTATTTTTACTTGTATACAAAATTGTGTGAATGAACAACTTCAATACAAAATTTCATCCCCTTTACACCCCTTAAGAGTTCAAATTCCAACAACACCGATATTCTTTGCGTTTCCGATTTCCAACTATAAGCTTAAATAATAAATTGAGTTTACTTCCATACACAACTTCATCTCCTTTTTTACCACTTCGGGGTTAGAATTTTCAAAAACGCTGAGGCACATATAAATTAATTTTCAATCATCAGCCTAAACATAAAATTTGAAGGTTCGGAACTGATGGGTTTCATACAAATTTGCATCCCCTTTTTTACCCTCATATTATTTTTTTGTCTCATGTTATTTAGGTGATTTTTTTAATATTAAACCCCAATATTAAAAAAATCACCTAAATAACCTACACTGTATAATTATAAATTTAATGATGTTTACTGTGGAAATGAAGGACTTTCATATACAACTTCATCCCCCTTTTCCCTGTTCGGGGGTGGAATTATCACAAACGCTGTGACAAGTTTACATTAATTTTCAATCTTCAGCCTGAACACAAAATTTGAAGATCCTAACTTTAAAACTGACAGACTTGCATACAAACTTTCTACCCCTATTTTACCCCCTTAGGGGTGGAATTTCATACTGTATAAAAATAAATTTTGTGAAGTTTATCTTGAAATTGAAGGCCTTGCATGCCCAACTTCATCCCCCTTTTTCCACCTTCGGGGATGGGGGGTGACCCAACTTTAGGTGTTGTTGTGTAGTGTTAACAATTTTCTCTAAGTATCGGTTGTTATTTGTTCGGATTGGTGTGTCGATAGTGTGCGGCGGGGGCGGGCGTGTTCGAGCTGCAGATCCTCGAGTTCTCTAATTACCGGCTGGAGCTGGCGTCCGGCGCGTGCTGCGGAGCAGGCGCCGGCGCCGGGCCGCAGAGCGGAGTGGCCGGTGGCGTGGAGCGAGCGCCCGCCGCGTGCGCGCATCCGTGCCGCACGCGTTTCGCGCTCTGCCTCAAGGAGTACCAATCCGCCGCGGCGCCGGGCGCCTGCTCGTTCGGCCGCGCCGCTTCGCCCGTGCTCGGTACCGACTCATTCACGCTCGCCGAACCTCTCTACACATTAGCACTGCCGTTTTCCTTTCGCTGGACGGTGAGTTTTGTAATGCTCGCTTAATCCCACTGGGGTCTCACTCAGCTTTGATTAGTTTTTTTTAATTCTATTGTATCGAAAACGTTTATTGGCGGGCCAGCTGGCGCGGTTGGTTAAGACTCTGGTTAAGATTCCACCTATTGCGCCGCAGGTCGTGTGCTCGATTCCCACACAGGACATGCATTTGTGTGCATGAACATGTCTGTATGTCCTGAGTCTGGGTGTATTGTATGGTGTGTATATTAAGTATGTATTTACAAACAAAAAGAAGTCTATGTATTATATCAGTTATCTGGTTTCCATAGTACAAGCTCTGCTTAGTTTGGGATCAGATGACCGTGTGTGAGGAATGTCCCAGGATATTTACTTATTAATTATTATTTATTCACCTCAAATCATAAATTCGACTCGTGAATAACATTATTCATTTGTATGTGTTCGCAGCGATCCTTCACGTTAATTCTCCAAGCTTACGACGACTCCGGCTATACAGATCCAGGTGAGAGAGTAGATTAATTAGCGTTTGCTTGCTTGCGATATATCCGAGCGGTATTCGATGTAGGTAGGTATATACTTACTTTTCTTATTCACGTCTGTTGCTTTCGCAGAAGCGGGACTGATCGAAGAGGCGTGGTGGTCGGGCATCGTGGAACCGAGCGCGGAGTGGCACGCGCTGCGGCACGCCGGCGCCGCCGCCGCCGTCGCGTACCGCGTGCGCGTGCTGTGCCAGCCCAACTACTACAACACCACCTGCACCACATTCTGCCGACCGCGTGACGACAAGTTCGGACACTACTCCTGCTCCACCGAGGGTGACAAGCGCTGCCTACCTGGCTGGCAGGGGGACAACTGCGAGAAGCGTATGTATCCATTGTCTTTATTGTCCTTCACCATTCTGTACTCTGCCACCACAGATTATAGAATAATTCAGATGGAGCGCGCGGAACACGAAAGTGAAGCCAAAAAAGCAAATACAAATTGAAAATCTGATACCTGGTATTCGTTTTCCAGTTTGTATTTGTATTGTTTAACCACAGTTTATTAATAAAGAAGTGTTTTTTGTTACATAAAGTTTGTTAAACAAAGCAAATACACATTCAAAAGCGAATACCAGGTACGTGTTTTTCAATTTGTATTTGCTTTTTTGGCCTCACTCCCGTGTTCCGCGCGCTCCATCTGCCTTATTCTGTAATCTGTGTCTGCCACTTACATTTACTTGATTTCTATATTACAGCCGTATGCAAAGAGGGTTGTCACCCGACACACGGCCGGTGCGATCAACCCGGGGATTGCAGGTTAGTTCATTTAATTTTGTCTGAGCTCCAGGTTTTAAATTTCAAATGTCAATAACTACCAACAATAATTTGCCTCGTAGCTGCCGACCGGGATGGCGCGGAGATCTATGTTCCCAGTGCCAACCCTATCCGGGCTGCAAGCACGGATACTGCAATGGCTCCTCCTGGGACTGCACCTGCGATACCAACTGGGGTGGAATTCTCTGCGATCAAGGTAACAAACTTTCCTTACACAACGTCGTCTATAAGTGGACGTGTAGTGGAATACCACTATGACCGTATGAATTGTGATGCAGATCTGAACTACTGCGGCACGCACGAACCGTGCCAGCACGGCGGCACATGTGAGAACACGGCGCCGGACCAGTACCTGTGCCGGTGCGCTGAGGGGTTTTCCGGGGTGGACTGTGAACGCGTGGACAACCCGTGCGCGCCACAGCCATGCGCACACGGCGCGTGCTCCCTGGCTGCCACGCCGCGTGGCTTCGCGTGTGACTGCGAGCGCGGATGGGCCGGCGCGCTCTGCGACATCGATGTGGACGACTGCGCCAGCACGCCCTGCTTGCACGGTGCCACGTGCCGCGACCGCCTCGACGCTTTCACGTGCGAGTGCGCTCCCGGCTGGACCGGCCCCACCTGTGCCGACGGTCAGTTTTTATCCCAGTCTTAACCCGGGAGGAACCAATGATTTAGGTCTTTGAGACTCTAGTATCTCTGCTTCTGCTTTGCAGACGTGGATGAGTGCGAGGAGCGAGGTGCGAGTGAGGTGGCGACGGCAGCGATGTCCGCGAACGCAGCGGTCGAGGGCGCACTCGGGCCGTGCGTGAACGCCGCCGCGTGCAACAACACAGCTGGTGGGTACTCGTGCGCGTGCCTAGCCGGCTGGACGGGCCGCGACTGTGAGAGCAATGTCGATGACTGCACAGGACAGTGCCTCAACGGCGCCACGTGTATCGACCTGGTGGACGACTTCCACTGCGCGTGCGCGGCGGGGTACGCGGGCCGCACGTGCGCGCGCGACGTGGACGACTGCGCGCCAAGACCCTGCCGCAACGGCGGTGAGTGCGTGGACCTACTCAACGCATACCGCTGCATCTGCCCAGTCGGCTTCTCGGGTACCAACTGTGAGGTGAGCCGACATGTCGGCGTTGGATGCCATTTTCGTTTACTAACTTTTCTTTCTAATACTTTAATAAATGTAACTCTTTCTCATTCCCAGTCCTCTCGTGTTTTCGTTCGAGGATCACGTGGGAATTGAACTAACGCACACGCACTAACATGACTTCCGCTTTTTTAGCTGTCCTCCTGCTCTGGACGTTACTGCCCGGTGAGTTTTGCAGCGATAAAATGCCGGCCTTCGGCATCCGATTTTTGATAAATGGTCAATAAAATTGAGATGTTCCGTACAGGACGATCGCGACCACTGTGCGGGTTCACCGTGTGACAACGGCGCCGCGTGCTACACCGCGCAAAGCGACTACTACTGTCACTGCGCGCCCGGCTGGACAGGCAAGAACTGCACCCAGCGCGCTGCACGTGACCGTAAGTACACCTGCTGCCGCGATGGCTACCGACACCGCTCTTTAATACACATGCAGTGTGACCAGCTTACTTTCTCGCCTTGCAGAAGCTGACGAGTGTGCCACTGATCCCTGCCGCAACAACGCTTCTTGTGTCGCCGGTGTCGCGGGCTTTGCGTGTATCTGTCGCGACGGCTGGACAGGTGAGTACCTCTAGCTCTCTCTAGCGTTTTTATACCACCGTTTCTAATTTTAATGAGATGTCGTCTCCGTCACAGGTAAAACGTGCTCGGTACGCATCGAAACCGTCGAACGATGTCCCGATGACGCGTGCAGCAACGGTGGGACCTGCGTTCGGGATGGAGGCTCTTGGCGATGCGCGTGTCCAAGCGGGCGGGCTGGACTTGCATGCGAGTCGCTCGCAGTGCCAGCGCCAGTGGTGCCGCTCACACCACTGGCGCCGGTAGGTCACTCGGCGCCGCCGGCGACCGCCGCGTGCCCGTGTGCCGGCGGCGGGTCCTGCGTGGCGTCGCCGGGCGTGCCGGGCTGGGCCTGCGCGTGCCGAGAGGGCCGCACGGGTGCTCGGTGCGAGTTGGCGCTGGATGCGTGCGCATCGGCACCGTGCCACAACGGCGGACGATGTGTGGGCGGGGCCGGGTGGTGGGCGTGCGAGTGCGCGCCGGGCTGGACGGGTGAGGCGTGTACGTCCCCCGCGGCTGCGTGCCAGCCCGCCTGCCCCGTCGCCGCCGTCTGCCTGCGCGATCGCTCCAACACGCCACGCTGCATCTGCCCGCAGTCTCCCCAGCGCACCGCCCGCCGTTGCCTCGAGAGTGAGTGGAGATTAAAAATATTTTATTAAAATATCTTTTTTTTTTTTTTTATACCACTTAGGTGGCAAACAAGCATACGGCCCGCCTGATGGTAAGCAGTTACCGTAGCCTATGGACGCTTGCAACACCAGGGGTATAACTCGCGCGTTGCCGACCCTGAAGAAATCTCTTCACGCCCTTTTTGAAGAATCTATATCCAGTTATACCGTATATCACTCGTATACCGTATATACTCGGCAAATCTCGCCTCGTGTTTATCTCACGGCATCTCGTCGACAGTGATCGCGGGCCTGGGCGTCGAGAGCGGCGAGGAGTCGGAGGGGCCTGACGGTGGCGACGGAGTGGAGGGGGGGCTCGAGCACGGGGCCGAGGGGGGTCCGGGGGCGTGCGGCGCCGAGAACGGCACCTGGTGGTGGGGATGCAACGCGTGCCGCTGCGGCGGCGGCGCGCCTGCCTGCACGCGCCTGTGGTGCGGCTTGCCCGACTGCCTCGCGCCCAACGCACAGCCGTGCCGCACCGACGAGGTACGCATTACCTATCATGACGGCTGCGGACGTCGTTTACCGACTCCAATTCTCAATCGATATGCACGGTATACTGATGTGTCAGACGGTACACATAAAGTGAGGCTCGGGTGTTTTGTGTGTAGGTGTGCGTGCCCGCGGCGCCAGCGCTGTGTCTCCGCGGGCCGTGCGCGCCGCTGGGCGAGTGCCGGCGCGTGTCGGGGCGGCGGGTGGAGCCGCCCGCGCTGCCGGCGCCGGCGGCGTGCTGGCCGGGCGCGCGCGCGGCGGCCCCGCCCGCGGGCTGCGCGCGCGCCTCGCTGCAGCTGGCGCGCGAGCGGCTGGCGCGCGGCGCGCACGTGGAGCGCGCGTGCGCGGCGCTGCGGCGCGCGCTGGCGGCGGCGCTGGCCGCGAGGGACCCCGCCGCGCCACCGCTCGCTCTGCTCTGCGACTTGGCGCCCGACGACGATGATGCGCTCGACCTCGCACTGGTGAGATATACTATGACTACTTCTCTACGGCGTGGCGGGTTGATAATAACAATAATAACAACTGCAATAAAAATTCGGTAAATAGGACTTTTATCACGTAACTACGTGACATGGATTTCTTTTATTTTGCTTACCAGAGCTGGTATAGACAGTATTTTGTCCAGTACCCACCTGACGTTGAGTATTGGAACACCTGGTGTTCGGAGTTACACAACCGAACAGCTCATCAATGTAATTTTATGCACCTAATGCACTTTTTACACGCGTACATTTTGTATGCCTGATTTAAGTTAGTACGCGGTTCGCCTCCATATAACTAACACTAAACCAATTACTATCGCGGATTCGATAACCATTAAGTAACCAGTAATATCCCATAATTAGTGATTAGTGTTTTTACCATATACCATAAATTTATACCATTAATATATACCATAAATCATTTAATTTACGTGCTTATTTTAATTTATTCTATTCTATAAATGTGAAAGTGTTACCCCATAGTGTATGGATTTGAGGGTGTATGATACTCTTTCACGCAAAAAACTACTCAGCGGATGTGAATGAGAAGCACACATATAGAATATGTTGTAGATTAATATATAGGATAATTTTTATCCCGGAAAGTCATACGATTCCTCAGGAACGCAGGTGAAACCGCGGGGGAAAGCAAGTATTTAAGGAATTAATGTATTAATAATAATTTTGATCGATCTGCGCAGTGGATCGGTGACGAGGAAGGTGCGGAGGCGAGTGAGAGCGGCTCTGCGCTCGGCGCGGCGGTGCGCGCGCTCAGCGAGCTCGTGTCGCGGCGGCGCCTCGCGCACCACGCGCTGCTGGGCGCCGCGCTGCGCCTGCGCGTGCCGCACCCGCCCGCGCCGCGGCCCGCGCCCGCCGCCGCCGCGCCCGCGCCCGCCCTCCTCGCGCTCGCCGTGGCCGCGCCTCTCGTGCTGCTGGCGGCCGCCGCCGCCGTCCTGCTGCTCCTGCGCCGCCGCCGGGCCGCCGCCGCCGATGAGCGCTCGCGACGCTGCGACGAGGAGAAGTCAAACAACCTGCAGAACGAGGAGAACCTGCGCCGGTACGCGAACCCGCTGCGCGAGGAGGGCGGTGCGCCGGCCGGGGCCGGTGCCGGCGGCGGCGGGGGTGGCGGCGGCGGCGGGGCGGAGCTGCCTCGCGCGCACACGCTCTACAAGGCGCAGAACGCGGACGCGCGCAACGACACGCCGCCGCGCGACAAGGAGCTGACGAAGCGCGCGCTCCCGCCGCCGGAGCCGCCGCCCGCGCGCCACCCGCCGCCCGAGCGCCTCACGGTGCTCGTGTGACGTCACCGCCCCTGCCCGAGAGCGTCGCGGTGCCCGTGTGACGTCACCGCCCCCGCTCCCCGCTGCTCGTGTGATACTAGTGTGTAGTTCGGCCGGTCCCCCTCGCCGCTATTTATTTTGTTGTCGCGATCTCGAGTCGTCCTCCTGTAAATATGTATTTTTTGTAAATAATGTTGAAGAGTGTATTTTCGTATGTTTTTATTGAAAGATTAAATGAAATGTGTATTTTGTAAAGGTTGTAAACATGACCAGAAAAATGATCGTTGTAATAAACGCTGCCGAGTTTATGGAAGTTTTTATTTTGTTATCTGTCCTATACTTTCGTCATGGTACAAACATTATCTGTGGAAAAATGTTGCGCGACCACACCGCAACTTGTAGAAGCGCCATTCCACTTCCTCTTCGAGTTTGAACCGCGCCGACCGGCCGCGTCATCGAAAACTTAAAAAGATTTTTTGTTTTTGATTAGGAAAACATACAGAATTACATAGTAAATTAATAGAACATTACTGTTACGAGCTGGGGTTTAGGATAAATAATGGTAAACGAATATACCAAAACACTGGTCACACTTTTATTAAAACACTCACAAATTAAATAGTTCACTGTATTTCACTTCGATGTTTACTCACTGTTTCACTAAATAAAACTCCAACTCCCCTGTGCATTGTCCCGTATTTATACTTCATAAACGGTATCCGGAACATTCGACAATTTACGCGAGTATTCTACATGCCTACTGTGTTGTCGGGAATATTCCAAAAGCAGGTATCTATACGGCGATAGATGGCGTTGCTTTAGAAGTTTATTCCTATACGATAACAGATGGCATTACTGAGATTACCGCTATTCCATTACAGATGGCGTTAATGGTAGCAATCCACTCTTGATGACGTAACACTACCCTTAGACATGCTCGTCCCGAGCAATGTGAGTTCCATGGTATTGCGCCATCGAGATCCTCGGGGTCTTCGAACACCAGCCAGCACCCGCCCCGCGGTCCTGGCGTTTACTCGTGTTCCTGTTGCTGTTGCTGAGCAGTGTCACCAGTCACCGCTGCTCTTCCTTCCCAGGGTCGATTTTCTTCTTTTCTGTAATTTCTCCACTTCGGGAAATTCCTCCGAAGGTGTCCCTTTTCTCCACAGTTGTAGCAACGGGGCGAGGCCACAACTTCTCGGGGTCGATTTTCTTCTTTTCTGTACTTTCTCCACTTCGGGCAACTCATCCGAAGGTGGCCCTTTCCTCCACAGTTGTAGCAACGGGGCGAGGCCACAACTTCCCTGATGCGATGAGGTCGGTCATCACGTCGGACGGCCTCTACTTCTAAGGCATGGGCCAAGGCGTCTTCCAGCGACTCGTAGTGCCCTAATCTCACGGCAGCTCTGACTTCTAAGTCGCGTATACCATCCACGAACACTTGTACTAGATTACCGTTGATCATCGCTGGTGCAGACTGGTATGCTTTACGGACCAGCTTTTCTACCTCTAGAGCCCGCTGTTGTAGAGTTTCGGCGCTCCGTTGCACACGGTCCTTGAGTTGGGCACGGAATACGTGTTCCAGGTGTGCGTATCTAGATTCTAGAGCTTCCAACAGTTTCTCATACGTCACGTCCTTCCCGAGGGCCTCTAATATATTCAGGGCCTGGTCGCGAGACCCAAAGTGAGTGCTGTCATCACCTGTGCACTATTCCAACCATTCGCCTTCATGACAGCTTCGAACTGGATTCTATAGGCTGACTATGACGAGATGCCATCAAATGGCGGTACCTTGAAACCACGTGAAGAAGCCACAGGTAAAGAAGTAGCAGTTCCAACCTTGAGTCCAACCAGGGCCTTCTTCACATCTTCTATCTGTACTTCGGCCCTGGACATCCGATTTTCGGATTCAGAGATACGGTACTCATGATGCTGAAGCTGTTCCTTCACCACCTTGAGGTCCTTGCTAAGAGTTACTTGTATTTTTTCTGATGATTGAAGTGATTTCAACAACTTTCATATGTCTGTATCAACTATGTCTATTGTGTGTATGTCAGATGAATTATAGCTATTGGGATACGAAGGCTCATCGCATACAGACGATGATAACTTATAAAAATATTCAGAGAAGGCATTGCAGATATTATAGGAAAGGAAATGACATAGCGTAGAAAATGGGAACAGCCTGCACTGATTCATATTCCATATTCTTTTCTTTCGTAATGTCAACATAAACTCTCCAACCTGATTAATATTTACAATTTAAACCTGTAGGTTGTGGAATGAGCTCCCCGCCGTGGTTTTCCCAATAGAGTAGGTACAGCATGGGGTTCTTCAAAAAGGGTGTGAAGAGATATCTTCAGGGTCGGCAACGCGCGAGTGATACCCCTGGTGTTACAAGCGTCCATAGGCTACGGTAACTTGTTTGCCACCTTAGTGGTATAAAAAAAAGGAAAAAGTAGCCTTTTAGCTAGCTTTTTTATTTTTCTGCTGTAATAAGAGAAAGATTTATAGAATCACAAAATTTTATTTTATTTTATTTTTATTGGGTTAAATGGAGACTTTCAAGAAGGAAAATGCTATGTGGGAACAAGATGGCGCTTTCTTTTACCCTATAATTATATATTGATACGCTGTTTACCCGAATTAAACAGTTTAAAACGTCCCAAAATAATATAAGGCATGATTGACAATACAGTGTGCGTGTGTAGAGTGGTAATTACTTGGGACCGGAATCGATGGAGGCAGATTGTCGATTTAAGGGATTCCAACGACCACGATCCTCAGACATGAGGGATCAACTAAAGAAGAAGAAGTACGGTGGCAGATCATAAAAGGTTCCCATAATGAGGGAAAATTGTAAAGTGTATAGAAAAAGTTCTTTCGATTTGGCTGACGGGCAACGTTAAATAAAGACCAGTTTTGAATGTTGAAATCATAAAAATGATTTTCAGGTCACATTATTATCTAATGTAAGGTTCGCTTGAAAGCTCGAATTACCGCACCGGACCCGACGGTATACCGGGTGTAACGTTGTGGATTTCTGGTAAGTTTTTTAATTTCGCGCTTTTTTGTCATTCTTGAGTTTCATACTGGTGGCGACATCTAGTTTTGAAAAGATTTTTTCTACCTACATTTGGAAAAAAAAAAAATTTATCTTTTAAATTTACGTTTTGTTTTGAGCTTTCATGTTTGTAGAATAATGCTACATGGCAATAATGTCCTATGTAATTTTCATAAATCAACTTTTATAGGTATATTTTTTTGTAATTATACTTTATTGTAAGTGAAAATTTGGTATTTCGTGTTCGAATTGCGATTTTAGTGTTCAAAAATTGATAAGTTTTTGAATGGAGTTTTGGAACTTTCGTTCAAGCAGGTGCTGGGAACACTGCTGGTTTCATTCGTTCCTTTTTTAAGCTGCTCTATTTGCTATTATTGTGTAGTATCTATGGTCAGTAGGGATGGGCAAATGGAAAAAAAATATCGATATTTATCGTATCGATATTTTTCAAATATATCGATATTTCGATAATTCGCTAATTAATCGCTAATTAGTATCGAAATTTTTCTGAAAAAATATCGATATTTTGATATCGATATTTTTTACCCATCCCTACTGGTCAGCTGGATGCCGGAGATGTGGCAGTAATTTATTGATAAACAATAATTTGATTGAGAGTTTTTTTTTATAGCTATGTCAGTAAGGCTTTATTAAGTGTTTAATTACCAACATAATATTCAGGTGAGTGAGTGAGATGATTTGATTTCATAGTTGAATGTCGTCAAATATATTTGATGGTTGTCATTCATATTCATATTTCTTTTCAGCATTGTAAAAATGTACTGAAAACGAAATAAGGAAGGGGTGGGATGCAGCATTATTGGAAGTGTCCGAAGAAATAATCTGGTAAGTTTCCCTATCATTGTATGAGACCAGCTGGCTAACCTATAAAATGTACTAACAGCACTTTATCTTTATTGTTTCAGCAATGGGTTTTCTTCTTGTTCTTCATTATTTTTCTTCTCCGTTATCTTCATAATAATCAACATAAAGATTGTATTAATTTCATATTAGTAGGTATACTCAAGGTATACTTTATATCCATCATGAATTTGGATTGATGTGATTCATTTGTCTGCGGTACTGTTTTGGCCTGAACTGGAATTTTTTACCTGTCTGGTACACATTGTGGAATTTCCCCGAGTGAGCCGATGCCATGCCACATAAGCAGGTTTTTTATTAATTTAAAGTAAACCTGGCATATAAGATATTTCTAATGTTTCGTTATTATAATGATCGTAAAGAGACAGTTTCTCAATACATTTTTGGTGGTATAACTAGATAATAATATCATTGGTCTATAGACATGATATGGTATTCCTTTTGTAACCTTAAATTTAATAAAAAGTAATTTGACTTGAAGTAAATTATGTAACAGAACCTCACCAAGGGACCGGTGTCGACTGAGCATTTTTTGTGTATGAAAAATAAACATAAATCATTATCATGAATACCATATTTTATTTGTGCATGTTCCTCAACAACCATAGGATAGGAGATAGGTTCAACACCTTCAATGTCACACTCTTACATCAATCTAACACCATCTCCTCATCTATCTATCTATCTATCTATCTATCTATCTATCTATCTATCTATCTATCTATCTATCTATCTATCTATCTATCTATCTATCTATCTATCTATCTATCTATCTATCTATCTATCTATCTATCTATCTATCTATCTATCTATCTATCTATCTATCTATCTATCTATCTATCTATCTATCTATCTATCTATCTATCTATCTATCTATCTATCTATCTATCTATCTATCTATCTATCTATCTATCTATCTATCTATCTATCTATCTATCTATCTATCTATCTATCTATCTATCTATCTATCTATCTATCTATCTATCTATCTATCTATCTATCTATCTATCTATCTATCTATCTATCTATCTATCTATCTATCTATCTATCTATCTATCTATCTATCTATCTATCTATCTATCTATCTATCTATCTATCTATCTATCTATCTATCTATCTATCTATCTATCTATCTATCTATCTATCTATCTATCTATCTATCTATCTATCTATCTATCTATCTATCTATCTATCTATCTATCTATCTATCTATCTATCTATCTATCTATCTATCTATCTATCTATCTATCTATCTATCTATCTATCTATCTATCTATCTATCTATCTATCTATCTATCTATCTATCTATCTATCTATCTATCTATCTATCTATCTATCTATCTATCTATCTATCTATCTATCTATCTATCTATCTATCTATCTATCTATCTATCTATCTATCTATCTATCTATCTATCTATCTATCTATCTATCTATCTATCTATCTATCTATCTATCTATCTATCTATCTATCTATCTATCTATCTAGGTTAGGTTAGGTTAGGTTAGGTTAGGTTAGGTTAGGTTAGGTTAGGTTAGGTTCCCCCCCGACGTGTTGCCACCTTGTCGTGGTGGGGGGGCTTGCGTGTCCCAAGGATCCTCGTGGCTATACCGGCAGGGATACCCATACCGGGAGGCACGGGGTGAGGGATCTGACGAAGAGCAACACTTCCTTTCCCTTTCATTTCCTTCCCCTCTCTTCCTTTCCTATTCTCCCCTATCTGTCCTTCCATTCTCTTCCTTTTCCAATTTCCGACGTGGAGGGAGCGGCGGTCACGGTGTGCACACTGCCTCCGTAAACGGCCTTTTTCAAGGCCCCGCCGGTCATCCCGTAACCCACAACGATGGCAGGAGGCCTACGTGGACCGGGGGACCTTGCCTTAATTGGCCGGGTCTGTGAGGAAGTAAACCTCTTTAAAAAATACCTGAATCTCAAGCGGCGCCGCACCGCGAGGAGATGAATGGCCACACAGATTGTGGTTGTTAGTGCGTGTCTCCGCGTTGGCACCAGCCGACACCAACGCGGGTTATGCTAGGCTTACCCGGGTACAGGGGTCTCTGCCCGGGCGGACCGTTTTTTTCCCCCATTCTCGTGGGTTCAAATATGGATACAATAAATAATATAACAAAGGTAGAAATGACGAGAGAGGAGGAGAGTGCAAGAGTGAAGGAGTTGTGTGCGCGTGAGTTGCGCGTGTCGGTGACGCGGCTTTCTGAGTCGGGCAGCACTACAGATTCCAGTATGATTAGTGTGGAGTCGTTAGAAACGGAGAGGCGGCGCTCCAAGTATCTAAAGCGGCCTGCTGGTGAAGAGGAGGACGAGAACGAGGAGGAGACGATGTCGCCACCAAAAGGCGCGGCACACAAGACAAAGAGGATAAAAAGCCGCCCGTCGATGTGGAGACCGACGGCGGCGGCTTTAGCGGACGCCAAGGCCCGTAAAAATACAGAAGAAGCCCGCCTTACAGCTGAGGAAGAGATAGAACGAATGGCGAAGATGTTCCGCGAATCCAAGCACGCCTGCCGTCGCGGCCTCAACCCGCCAACCCCGGGTGAAAACAGAGCGCAGACTATGTCTGCGCTCAATAAACTAGTTATAGACGCGTCCGACACGGTCGCGATACTAGCTGTGAAGTCCAATCATCTCAAGGGGACATACCAAAAGATCCTCAAAGATGCATCGGACACAATTAAGGAGGCTGCTGCAGCCATGAGGGCCCGCACCGTGTCGGAGGAAGTGGTGAAGCTGGAGGCGGCGAACCAGCTGCTCTCCGCCCAGCTAGCGGGGCTTCGCCAAGAAGTGGATGAGCTGCGTAGCCAGTCGACAGCAGCGGCGGCCGTCCCCGCCCTTAAGGAGATGTTGGCGGAGGCCTCGCGTGCGAGCATCGCTCAATTCAGCGCGATGCTGAACGCGAGGTTTGACGGCATACAAGACCGCCTCCTCCCAGAACCGAGGTTGCGGCCGCCGCTGGCGGCTGACAAGAAAAGGGTGGAGGATGAGGCCGTGGAAGTGGCAGTGCCACAACCACAGCCATCTGGGTCGGGGGTCTCAGCCCCTAAACCCAAGCGGGCTTCCAAGCCCCAAACATCTGAGGCGGGGGTAAAAGCCCCCACACCAAAGAAGGCCCCAAAACCCCCGGCGCCCGCAGCTCAGCCTAAGCCTAAGGCTAAGGGCAAAGGCAAAGGGAAAAAGTCGGTCCCGGCCCCCGTTAGGGATCCTAGCCCTGTGCGGGATGCTCCCCCGCCGCCTCCGTTGACGGAGCAGTGGACTTTAGTTGCTGCTCGGGGTGCAGTCAGCTCTGGCAAGCAGATCAGCACCCAGAGCAAAAAGGCGGCGGCGGCGGTAGCGAAGCTGCGTGCACCGAATACGGCTGCGGTGACCTTAACACTGCAGCCGGACGCGGCACAGCGTGGTGCGAGCTATAGCTCCGTATTGAGGGAGGCTCGGGATCGCATCGATGAAGTGAGTCTCGGGATAGAGGAGATGCGCTGCAGGACTACGGTCACCGGCGCCCGCATCCTTGAAATTATCGGGGATGGGAGCGCTGAGAAGGCCGACTCTCTGGCCACTAAGCTCAGAGAGGTCCTCAGCGCAGAGGTTGTGAAGATTTCGCGCCCGGTTAAGAGGGTGGATGTGTTGGTGTCGGAATTGGAGGATTCCGTCACCGCCATTGAGGTGGTGGCAGCTTTCGCTGCGCAGGGAGGATGTCATGCCGACGACATCAAGCCCGGTATCATTAGCGACCGGGCCTCGATGTGGCTCAGCTGCCCGGTGGCTGCCGCCAAGGCTGTAGTCGGCGCCGGACGCCTTAAAGTGGGCTGGGTTTCGGCTAGAGTTGCCCTGCTGGAGGCGAGGCCTCTGAGGTGCTTCAGGTGCCTCAACCTGGGCCACGTCGCCAGCAAATGTGAGTCGGAGGTGGACCGCAGTGGTCTTTGCTTCCGCTGCGGAAAGCTGGGCCACCGGGCGCGTCAATGCCGGGCCGAGCCCAACTGCGCTATATGCGCAGCAGCCGGCAAACCGGCTGGGCACCCTCTCGGCGGAGTAGGCTGTGTAAATGGAGAGAAACAGGGGAAGCCAAAGAAGGCCAAATCGAAAAAGAAAAAGGCCAAGGGCAGCGGGCCTACCCAGCGCCCAATTGTGGAGGAGCCAATGGAAACCGCGCCATAAATGTCCGGTCTACCCATACTGCAGGCGAATATTAACCACTCTGCTAGGGCCCAGGATCTATTGTCCCAGACCCTGGTAGAGTGGGGAATTAAAGTAGCCGTGGTCGCCGAGCCCTACTTCGTCCCCGCTCGGGATGACTGGGTTGGGGACCGGGAGGGTTTGGTGGCCATCGCCGCCCCGGCTGCCGCTGGCGCCCCGCCCATTGACCATGTGTCGAAGGGTAGGGGCTACGTGCTGGCTGCCGTGGGTGGCGTCACAGTTATAGGGGTGTACTTCTCTCCCAGCCGGAGTCTCGCCGACTTCGAGCAAATGCTCGTGGAGGTGGGATCTCTGGTTGGGCAGGTAGCCCCTAGCCCCGTGCTAGTTGCTGGGGATTTCAATGCCAAATCTACGGCGTGGGGATCTCCAGTGACGGATGCGCGGGGCGAGTGTCTGGAGGAGTGGGCGATATCCTTGGGCTTGGCCGTTCTCAACACGGGATCGGAGGACACGTGCGTGCGGCAACAGGGTGGGTCGATAGTCGACATTACGTTGGCATCGACTGCCCTGGCGCGCCGTGTCCGGGGTTGGAGGGTGGTGGTGGACGTGGAGACACTGTCGGATCATCGCTATATCCGATTTGATGTCTCCACGCTCCCTACCGACTCGCGAGGCTCGGCCCGGTCCTCTGTTGTTGGGGGTGGTCCGCGCTGGGTGTTGGGGCGGCTCGACAGGGAGGTCGCCAGAGAGGCTGCAATCATCGAGGACTGGGTGTCCGGGCCCGCTATCGGTCAGGACGTGGACGAGGAGGCGAGTCGCCTTGATGCTTCGTTGGCTCGCATATGCGATGCGGCGATGCCCAGGGCGAGACCCCTCCCCGCGTGGCTTCGGGTGTATTGGTGGAACAACGAGCTCCGCCACATGCGTATCGCTTGCGGTAGGGCTCGCCGCCGATACACTCGGTGCAGGCGAAGGCGGGTCCGGTACACTCAGGAGGAGAACGCCTCCTACGCCGCTTATAGGGCTCTACGCGAATCCTTCCAACTGGCAATCGCGCGGGCCAAGGAGGCGGCGTGGGAGGACTGGCTGCGGATCCTCGATGGCGACCCTTGGGGTAGGCCGTACAAGGTGGTCCGCAAGAAGCTGCGGCCCTGGGCTCCCCCCCTCACGTCAAGTGTGGACGGGGCCTTTTTGGACCAAGTGGTTGGCACCCTCTTCCCACAACGGGATGAGTGGGTGCCTCCGGCGATGGCTCGACTCCATGCGCGATCTGCTGAGGACGATTTCCCCGCTCCACCGGTATCGGAGGCCGAATTCGGGGCGGTCGTCCTCAAACTGAAGATGAGGAAGACTGCCCCGGGCCCGGACGGTGTACCGGGGACCGCCTTGGTGATCGCGCTGAAGGAAATCAGCGAGAGGGTGAGGTCCCTCTTCACCGCATGTATGGCGCAGGGTCGGTTCCCGAAGCGGTGGAAGACGGGCAAGCTCGTCCTTCTACTGAAGGCGGGGCGCCCGGCCGGACTGCCGTCGTCCTACCGTCCGATTGTGCTGCTCGACGAGGTGAGCAAACTCTTCGAGCGCGTGCTCGCTGCTCGCCTGGTCGAGTGCATGGATCCGGACCTGGACGACGCACAGTTTGGTTTTCGCCGGGGTAGGTCGACCCTGGATGCCATCGCGCGGGTGAGGGACCTCGCCGAGGAGGAGGTCTCCCGGGGCGGCGTGATGCTTGCGGTCTCATTGGACATTCGCAATGCATTCAACACGCTGCCCTGGGAAACGGTCAAGGTGGCGCTGCGGTACCACGGTGTACCGCAATACCTGCAGAGGGTCATCGCCGACTACTTTACCGGGAGAGTCGTCATCTTCCCGACGAGTGTCGGCGAGGGGAGGAGGGAAATGTCTTGCGGTGTTCCACAGGGGTCGGTTCTAGGCCCGCTCCTGTGGAACATCGGCTATGACTGGGTGCTGCGCGGGGCCACTTTGCGGGGGGTTAGCGTAATTTGCTACGCTGACGATACCCTCGTGTTGGCTCGCGGCGGCACCTACAGAGAGGCGTCCCTCCTGGCCACTGCGGGCGTGGCCCAGGTTGTGGGGAGGATCCGTGCCCTGGGGCTCGAGGTGGCCTTGGAAAAATCGGAGGCCCTTGCCTTTCATGGGCCCCGAAACAGGCCACCGTCGGGAGCGTCCATTATTGTGGGAGGGACTTCCATCGCCGTCGGTACTTCAATGAAGTACCTGGGACTTGTCCTCGACGGCCGATGGAAGTTTGAGGAGCATTTCCGGCGGTTGGCCCCAAAGTTGTTGGCCACTGCTGGGGCCCTGGGGCGGATCCTCCCGAACGTTGGGGGGCCTGGAAGTGCATGCCGACGCCTCTACGCTGGTGTGGTGCGCTCCATGGCGCTCTACGGGGCGCCAATATGGGCAGGACCTATGAGCGCCCGAAATCTGGCAGCGCTGCGACGTCCGCAGCGTGCCATGGCGCTCAGGATGGCCCGGGCGTACCGCACCGTGTCTTGCGTCGGTGCGTGCGTGCTCGCCGGTACGCCGCCGTGGGACCTCGAAGCCGAGGTACTCGCCGCGGTGTACTGGCGAACGAAGGAGGTGATCGCGGGTGGTGGCCGTCCCCATCTGCGGGAGATTCGTCACTGGCGGGAGGAAGCGCGTGACACTCTCCTGCGGAGGTGGGCGGCCCGCCTGGAGGATCCAAGCGTGAGCCGAGAGGTGGTGGCCGCCGTTCGGCCCATTCTCCGCGAATGGCTCGAGCGGCGGCACGGGGCTCTCTCCTTCCACCTGACACAGATGATCACCGGGCACGGTTGCTTCGGGAGATACCTGTGCCGGGTGGCGGGAAGGGAGCCCTCGGAGGTGTGCCACCATTGTGTGGCGGGAGTCGCGGACACGGCGCAGCATACGCGCGAGGAGTGCCCTGCTTGGGAGGTCCCTCGTGCCGCCTTGTCCGCGACTGTCGGGAGCGACTTGTCGCTGCCGGCCCTCCTCAGGGCGATGGTCGACAGCGACGAGTCTTGGCAGGCGGCCGCGTCCTTTTGCGACGAAGTTATGTCGCGGAAGGAGGCGGCGGAGCGGGAGCGAGAAGACGATGTTGACTCGCTCCCAATTCGCCGCCGCAGACGTGGAAGGCGGCGTCTGGCCTTCGCGGGCCAAATGCCGCCGTAACGCCAGGGACCGTGGGCGGAAGACCGGGGGGTCTTCCGTCTGCACATAGGTCCCACGCACTGAGACGCCCAAGTGTTCCCGGGCGCCTCAGTGCTAGGAGGAGAGAGAGGTGGAGTGGGGCGGGGCTGAATCTCAAAATAGAGAACCAGCCCCGCCCCGCCGAGAAGGGCTCCGAAACGGAGCAACGCCAGCGGGGCACGCGGTTGTAGGCCAAGCGGGTCCCGCAGCCCCGTAGGCGAGCGAAGGAACACTCCAGGGTTTTAGTGGGTGCAACCCCCACATAACCCAGCGGTTCCCCCCGGAACTGCTGGGTATCGGTCAGCGATTTCCCTGGGTCAACAAAAAAAAAAAAAAGGTTAGGTTAGGTTAGGTTAGGTTAGGTTAGGTTAGGTTAGGTTAGGTTAGGTTAGGTTAGGTTAGGTTAGGTTAGGTTAGGTTAGGTTAGGTTAGGTTAGGTTAGGTTAGGTTAGGTTAGGTTAGGTTAGGTTAGGTTAGGTTAGGTTAGGTTAGGTTAGGTTAGGTTAGGTTAGGTTAGGTTAGGTTAGGTTAGGTTAGGTTAGGTTAGGTTAGGTTAGGTTAGGTTAGGTTAGGTTAGGTTAGGTTAGGTTAGGTTAGGTTAGGTTAGGTTAGGTTAGGTTAGGTTAGGTTAGGTTAGGTTAGGTTAGGTTAGGTTAGGTTAGGTTAGGTTAGGTTAGGTTAGGTTAGGTTAGGTTAGGTTAGGTTAGGTTAGGTTAGGTTAGGTTAGGTTAGGTTAGGTTAGGTTAGGTTAGGTTAGGTT